>JAUMIR010000007.1:18678502-21178502 GCA_030847615.1 Gambelia wislizenii | reverse complement strand
GAACATATGCTTTTCTGGAACATTATCAAATAACAATTGGGAGACAGGTTTAGACAGTAATCTAAGTTCCCGTAGTTCCTGTACGGAACACCAAGGTATACATACCTAAGACTCCATACTCTGAGAGTGAACTATTGCAGACCGTATAAGGAGCTTGGTTTGGCCACAAGTGGTTCATAGGAATACAGGTCCTTTTGTCAACATTCTGATCATGCAAGACATGGTGTCGATGGCTGAAGAGAAATGGGAGACACTGAAATTGTTGCTGACGTGCTGTGCATTTTAATTGGTTACAGCCACCTGGCAAGGTAGTTACCAGTCATTAAAAAATACTGTGTTGCCCACACATGTCAATCATTTATAACACAAAGACAGCATAGAAAAAAGAAATCGTCTTCAAATTCACAACTACTTCACTTCCTAGATGCATAATGCACAAAGGACCAGGTGGGAAGCTGGAAGAAGCACATATGGAGCCTCATTCTATGCAGTTAGGTGCAGCTAAGCAGCCACTGACATCAGCAGACTTGCACATCTAACTAGATAGAAGTGTGCCCTTAACAGATTTATACTGCTCTGGTCAAGGCTGTATTTGCACCTGTAGAAGCAACAGACCAAACCCCTTAGTCTGTGGTCTGCTGCTAGTATAGTATAAATTAACATTTTGTATACCTAAAAATATTATCATTTTACACTAAATATTGCAGTCTCATGAACAAAAAAGGAACACATATAGGCAAGTGAAGACTTTACCTGAATGTTCCTCTCTCAACATCTTGTCCACTCAGTCGGATGTGGATTCCCTCTTTAAGGAGAGAGCCAAATGCCATGTATTCTGCTAAGGCCCAATCTACAGTTCTATTAGTAACCAGTTCTCCACGTGTTTTTAGAATCCTGCTTAAACCTGCAGAGATAATAAGAGTTGCCAGCCCGCCTACTTCCATTGTACAGTTTGGATCTACATATTTTGGGGCAATATTATGTATGCTCATGTGCAAACATGGTAGCTACGATGCCTTGAAATACTGTTGCTGCAGTGAACATACAAAGAAGATGTGATAAACAGGTGCAAAAGAAAAATGTGGAGAAGAAGCAGTATTGAAGGTTTCTGTTCTGAAATAAGACCTCCTTTCACCTTCATTTGCTAGTGAATTGGATTAATGTTAAACCAACTCAAAGGAGTTAGAGAACACAAATGTTCCATCAGTGGACAAACTTCTACCTAGAAGGGTCATCAATAAAATCTGCAAGGACATTGTAAGCATGGGATTATTATGGGTGCCTATAATAATTCAGAGGAAGGAAATGGCAAGATCACTTCTAAGTTATTCTTGCCTAAGAAAGCCCTATGAAGTTCATGGGGTCGCCGTAAATTGACAGGCAACTTGAAGGCAAATACATATATACACACATATAGAAGAAGAAAAAAATAAAACATTAGTCCAGAGTGACCTAAGATCATGATGGGCTGTACAAGAGCACTAACTTGAGTGTTTCCCCTACCCTACTCTTGGAGTACATATTATGTCTCCTGTTATAAACCTGTCACCACACTGAATTCAACCAATTCTTTATTATGTTTCTTTCTCTTCTCCACTGTCTAGTCTCTAGTTCATCCTGCAGCCTAAGAATTTGCTATGCCAGGTAGACCAAATGGTAATCTCAAGGATTATTACTCAAAGTAGTTCAGTGTTGCCTTTTGTAGTACAAGCCATCACCTCATTAAAAATGAGCCCCATGTAGACTACTGATCTAGAAATTCATACCCCCATGAATTGTGAAGTTTTCAACAGGAACTGAGCTTGCCACTTTTCCTATATGAGTCAAATCCTCTTCGTTCAGACCAGTGGAAGGGCAGGTCATGCTTCTGGGCTGGCCATCCAGAGTGAAGAAGCCTAGAGACATAAAGAGGAATACATGGAAAAAGATGAGACTGACATTCATAGGAGGAGTAAATTCTAGCTGTTGGAACAACAGCTAGGGGACACTGCCAGCTTCCTTTTGAGAAGAGGGAACCTGGCAAAGAAATCATGACAAGCTAAATTATCATCCAACAGGCTATTTCTTGCCAGTGCATCTGCACCAAGGACAGAACTCACTGATCAAGTCCTACTCACTTCAGTGCAAGTACCTTTGTTTACTAAGTGTGTAATGCTTCCCACATCTTATGGTCCTTGTACTGAACTTTCAGTACTGGAAGTTCCGGGCAAGTATATCTTCTTTTAATGCCAGAAACTGCAAGTGTAACCTTTTGGCAGAAGAAAGACTTCTTAACTGAAGCCATCAGGAAGTTGCTATTAACCTACCAGGCCATGGAGAATCTAGCCAATGCTTGATGTGAAGGATTTTTTCATCCTTGGACCTGGCATGGGCCTCTTCACAGATCTTATCATACTTTGCAATTTCCTCCTGAAATGCATAAGCAACAAAAGTTGGAGGCAAGATTAAGTACAACTTTTAGCACTGCTTCATTTCAAGAATCATTTCTATATATCTACATGCTATTTAGGTATCACAGACCATCACAGTTTACCATCTTGGCCTGGGACAAGTTTGTTTATCCACTAAAATCTCCTGCAGCCCTTGATGCACTTTAAGAAGATACTTGCAAGGACTAGGAAATTGTCCAGAGCAAGTTTTTGGTGACAACTTTTGGTGTCAGAGGTGAAAATACACCATTGGATATTGGTCGCAAATAAACTCCCAGTTGACAGACTGAAGCATTTGTGCCACAATAAAATATTGCTTCTTCTACTTCCTCTTTAGGTTCCATTTGTACAGATTCCTTTCCCATAAGTTCAAAATTTTAGAGGCTGCTGCTTCCAGTACTGGGCCTGGGGTACGGACAGATGGCTTTGCCATATACTAGTGTCAGACAACAAGTACAATACATAGCTGCACTTGTAATTTTTAGTTTGCACTTCTGACCTCACTTAAGCTTCTTTGCCCCAGTCCATTTAATCATACACACACACACACACAGAAGAAATATATATATATATATATATATATATACACACACATACACACACACACAAAAGAAATAGAAGTTTATAAAGTATATCTAGGAGGTTATGATGGGTGACTAACTTTGGAACTGATTCTCAAGCCATAAATGAAAGTACCTCATATTCAGGTTGATTTACCACTCCTTGTGAAATTAGTGTCTCAGCATATTTCTGTAGCACAGGCTTCTGCTTTCGGATCTGTTTGTACATCAATGGCTGGGTGAACATTGGCTCATCCATCTCATTGTGCCCATTTCTCCTGTAGCATACCTAGTATATTCAAGAAAAACACAATCTAAACAAAAATATATTTCCAAGACTATGAAGTAATTTGAGATGCTTGATGAGAAGCATAATTATTTATGCATTAGACGTACACCTCATCTTTCTTAAAAAAAATGAGACTCATGGTAGCTGAACTCAAGAAATTCAGAAGAATAATCTGAGACCTCAGCTTGGTATAAAGTACAGTAGGACCCCCGTATCCTCTGGGGACTGGTTCCGGGCCCCACCATGGATAACGAAATCCGTGGATAATAGCAAATGCCATTGAAAATAATGGGACTTCTGGTTTAAAATACCATAGAGTTGCGTTGGAAGACCTAGAAAATGGCTAGAGGGGACACATTTTCTAGGAAGACTCTATGATAGCTGTGCTGAAACTGAAACCGTGGATAATTGAATCAGTGGATACAGGAGTAGAAACAATACTGTAGAAACAATATTCATTGGACAGGATCTCATTATAGGAAGCAAACAAGTCCTTTGTTACAACAGCTCCAATGGATACTGGCCTGTTTCCAGGCACAATTCAAAGTGCTAGTTATGACCTGCTCTACATGACTTGGGTCCAGAATACCTGAAGAACCATTTGCTTCCTTACAAACCCACCCAGCCTCTATAATCTTTGAAAGAGGCCCTTTTCTTGGTGCCAAAAGCCTCAAAGGCATGTCTGGTGGGAACAAAAGAGAGGGTTTTCTTGTGGCTGTTCCTTGGCTCTGGAACTCTCTTCCTAAAGTGACTAGATGCCATGCTGAAAACTCTAGGTTTATTTATTTATTATCTTGACATAAAGAAATGTGAAACAAAACTTCCCTTCCCAATTCTTTATTGAACCTTGCAGCTTCAACTATGACATTTAGGCTGGCCTTCCAGATCTGCCTCTGACTGATTTGCTGGGTCAGCAGAACAGCTCTGTAAAAAAATACCTGGACATCTGTTCTGATGTGATCACCTAGAATCTGTCTCTTGTTCCTTTGTTCAATTCTATGACAGTAAAATAAAATAAAGGGGGATTTTTATTTCTCCTGCCTGTGTAATTTGTAAAGGTATAGCCCTAAAAAGTGATGTTAAAATACTTAACATAGGATAAGAAATAAAAAAACCTGTAGAGTTTTCAAGCATGTTTACTACAAGATATACATATTCCTAAATATTTTCTTGCACCTGCTCACCACACAGATTTACTAATATTTCCTCCACACAAATGAGTACCACCTACCAGATCCACTACTACATCTTTATGGAAAGTACTTCGCCATTCAGCTGCCACATTGCACACATACACCACAGCCTCTGGGTCATCAGCATTGACATGGAAAATGGGAGCATTAACCACCCGGGCTACATCTGTTGGGTATGGAGAAGAGCGAGCCATACGGGGGTCAGTAGTGAATCCAATCTGGAAAGGACAACAGAAGCCTTTTAAAAAGAAAAATAACTGTCAAGGTAAAAAGGGTTTGGATAAAAGGTATATGGAGACCTCATTTATCATATTTAAATGAAAACTAGCTGACCCAGAGTAACATATGCCATTATACTAGATTCAAAAGGTTCATACAGCTCAGCTTAACACTATTATTTTAGGAAAATAATATTGCATTGTTATTAATATTACATGTGGGTGGTGAGTGGCTGAGGGAGTGAGAGGAAGGAGGGGCTCTTGTGAGGCTGGGGGTGTAGATGCAGACTGAGTGGCAGGAGTGGATTGTGAGGTGAAGAGGGAATTTGCATGTGGGTGGTGATTGTCTGAGGGAGTCAGGGGAGGGAGGGGATTGGTTAGGTAAGTGGCCAATCAAGAGTTTATACACATCTGCTTTATGTAAAATAGAAAATAGTTAACTGCTTAACTAGCATTTCCAAAACTGACTGCCAAGAGGCGATTATTTTTATATCTCTGTATATTTAAAGCATAAAATTGCCCCCCAAAGCAGCTTGCAATTAAAATGTATCACCAAAAAACCACACATGTACATACGAAACTAAAGAGTGTGTGCATATGGCAGGAGTGGGCAACAGTTGCAGTAGGGGGCCATATTGTCTCCTCCAGAGAAGGCTGCAATGTCCCACTCCTAAAATATTAGAGGGAAGCCTCTAAATGCTCTCCTGCATTCTGTAGGGGCCACAGAAGGCACTTTTGCCATCTTTCTCAGCTGTTTTAAACCTAAGAAAGTTTTTTTAACCAAGAAGTCAACTTCTTGTTCACTTCCAGTTTTTTAAAAAGGACTTTCATGAACCTAAAATGGTGCTGGAGGTAGGAATATGGCAGAACCAGCCTCCACACTGTCTAAGGGGTGTGGGGACAAATCCTGGGTCAAAACCAGTTTTTTTAAAAAATGGGATTTTTTTTTCCTGGGGGGAGGGAGGGTGCTGGGAAACTCTAAGGATCTAAAAAATGACTCTGGGAGGCTACATGCAGCTTCTGGGCCACACTTTCCACTCCCCTGGTATACAGGATTGCCCTCTGTTTTTGAGTTTCTGTTGGTGCTGCTTAAACATTCAAGAAGCGGCCACCTGTTTTCTCAATTTGCAAATCAGTGTACATCTCTTAAAACATGTATACAATGTTTTAACTAACAGTACAGTATTTGTAAGGGTCTGGTCCAAACATTGAGAAACATTGGTTTCCACTCAGTTTCTGAAGATGGTAAGGCAAGTTTCCTAGATGTCAGTCCTCTGCTTTCATGCTCCATCCAGCTGTACTCTCCTTACTGAATGACAGCTTCCTTCTCAACAGAAACAAACTGGCTAACCAAGATAGATTTCCTCAGGAGGCATCCAGTAACCATTAAACTGTGAGAACCTTTTAGATAAATGGCCCAAAAGCAGTAGAGCAAGATAATTAAGCCAACGAGTCTATTTACTAAAATGTTTTGAAATCATTAGTATTATAATTCTATGGCAACTCAGAAATAACTAGGAATGAGTTGAATTTGCAGTCACACTATGTTCTGTTGTTTAATCATCAGAAAAATAGTCTTCACTAGGCATGGTTAAAATTGGACTTGTTTGGTAGACTTCCCACCACTTTTGTTTTTTCTCTGCTATTCAATTATTCATCTGGTTTAACATAGGTAGCAGGATAACAAAGCAAGCCTTGGATGTTTAAGATAAAAGCTAAGTTAAACATTATTCTGAAATTTATTTTTTAACTGTTCATTTGACACAAAGAAGAAAAGAGGAAAATGAAAGGGAGCAAGGGTGACAAAGGAAGCAAGGGTGTTCTCAGAGAGTACACTGTGAGTGATAAGACAAACTAAATTTATTCCAGTAAGACTTCCAAGAGCTCAAAAATAAGAGTCTAAAGAACTAAACAGAGTATAAAGAACTAAGAATAATTAAAGGTAAGATGATACAGTTTAAGCTAGATTAGTGCTACTCAAAGTGATGGCCCTTGGACCAGTGCTGAGCCATTGGCTGTCAGTGCATAGTGAGTTTCAAGGAAAGAAAGAAACAGCTCTGGCCAAATGGGCACAATATCGTGCCAGTTCCTGCACACTGGAGAAAAATCTGCTGGTCCCCCACATCAGGCAGCTTGAGAAGCACTGAGCTAGAGAATTCTCTCAATGAATTAAATCAAATTAAGGAAGGACAGTTTGCTTTATTGATGAATTCAACTATCACAGCATACATAGACTACTTTATTCTGTGGATCTGGCATGTCCTTTAGATTTGCCCAGCCAGATACTCTGGGAAGAAAAGCAAAAGTCATGAATGAGTTGTAACTGAACACTTCATAACCAAAATGATATTTAAATTAAATTTTCTACTAGGTAAACTTCAAAAGATCATCATATTCTTGGTAGGTTTTAAACTGGAAAAAGCAGCTAGAGAATCTGACATTATAACAAAAGGATCCATATTCACCTGGTTATTCACCACCACATGAACTGTCCCATGTGTAGTATAGGAAGGCAGGTCACTCAAGTGGAAAGTCTCATAAACTATACCTTGCCCAGCAAAAGCAGCATCTCCGTGCAAAAGGATGGACATCACCTTTGAGGGGAAAAACATCATTGTTATCATTACCATGAAGTACTATATTTCAAGTGAATTAAAGCTTAGAAAAGTTTCTTTTTTGGATGGCAGCTTATAAAATCCCTCAGTCAGCATGGCCTCCACCTATGTTAGTTAGGGGATTTTAGCAGCTGTAGTCCAATGAAGTAACTGACATTGGTGCTACAGAAGGAGAAATTATTGTCTGCAGAAGGAAGTCCTTTGTGTTAGATGTACTACTTTGGCAATGAAAAAGAAATATATTTTTTTTGCCACCCATGGGTATACAACTACAAAAACAAGAGCAAAGGGCTAGCAATGGGAAATGTAACTACTTACTTTTTTCCCTTCAGTATCTCCACAATAAAATTGCTCCGCCTTTGTCTTGCCCTGAACAACTGGATCAGCAGCCTCCAAGTGAGAAGGATTTGCAACCAATGAAAGAGTGATAGTCCGGTCAGTGACTCGATTAATTCTCCGGTGGTACATTCCCAAATGATACTTTACATCACCTGAGCCCTGAGAAAAGAGAGTAAGATTAACTTTTAAGATCTTTGGGTTTTTAATCATGTGAATTTTCAGATTGTAAGACTTACCCCCCACCCACCAAAAAGAAAGAAAGAAGGAAAGAAAGAAAGAAAGAAAGAAAGAAAGAAAGAAAGAGATTTACTGTTTGTATAATTTAGACAGTAATAAACTGGAATAAACTAGAAGTCTGAGGTGCATGGAATAATAAGAGCTTTCACAGCATACAAAATACAATAGAAAAAAGCAGAGTGATGCAGCTTATTCTGACACTTCAACCTGTATTCACACTGATAGGTTTTTACAGAATGCATTTATCAAGAACTGGAGCATGCAATCGTTGGAGGCTAGAATGCTGCATTGCCTCCCGCCCCCCCAGAGGACTTTTTCAAGGGCTGTAATCCCCTGCTGCAATTCCTGGGGGAAAAAAAGTCAATCTTTTTGCCCCAAAATGCCCTCTAGGGGGAAGGGGCACTTTTTGCCTCCTTGGACCATTCTAGGCCCAGAAAAGGTCTTTTTCAGCAACAGGGAGTGACCTGGAAATAACTTCTTCACTTCCCTTTTGGGCCGAAAATGGCCCAGGATGCAGGTCAGAAATACCTCCATGCTTCCAGAGGGTATTTAGGGGGATTTGGGTGCAAAAAGGAACGTTGGTCTTACCTGTGATACGTTCTTTTCCAGGGGAAGGACAAAAAGCATCCACTTGCTTGGGTAGTTCCTCCCACTTGCTCCTAGTAGGCAGGGAACAAACTTTTTTAGGACTGCCCACCGGTGAGGTCATCTGGGAGGGACAACCCCCGGCTAGCCAGTCAATGATACAGCCTCGCTACTTATCCTCTGTAGATAGAGAAAAAAAACAGGAGTGGAGAGAAACTTTGAAACCTTTTTTTCTTTTTTAAACAGTTTCACTACAAAGGTAACGAGTACTTATGCCCAGAGAAAAAACAGTAAGAAACCAAGTCTCTGCTCAATGACCCGCAGACTGTTCCAGAACAAGAAGGTGTTCTTCTATCGCCAGCGCCTCGGGTGGGTCTGGATGCTCTTTGTCCTTCCCCTGGAAAAGAACATATCACAGGTAAGACCAACGTTCCTTTTCCTAGTGGGGAGGACTACAGAGCATCCACTTGCTTGGGATGTATAAAAGCAATATTCCAAGGGTGGGCCTGGCGGTGGTTTAATCCCTCAAGGACTCCCGGTATGCTGCAGCACTCCTCCACCAAACGCTGCTTTGTTGGGCTGCGGCGTGTCCCTTCTGTGGTGTCTGATGACAGTTGGTAATGGTCTTCAGGCGGCCGTCCTGGAACTCTCTTCTAAGGTGGGATCTCTCTCCCAGGCTGCCTTCGTTGCTGCGTTCCTGGTGAGGCCTGCCACAATACCATCTGGCATTGGGATGCCTAGAGACTCGTAGTATGCCACGATGCCTGCTAAGAGAACTTGTGATGTACTGAGAAGAACATTGCCTCCGAAAGTCTGAAGGGACTAGTTCTCTTCAACTATACCCGGAAGGTTCAGCGACCTCCAAGGTGTGCCCTATCTTCACCAGGTCCCTTGGGAGGATGTGGGCAGACCAATGCAAGACCATCTCCCGGCTCTATGCAACAGGGAGTCGACCTTCAGTCTGAAATTTTGTTGAAGACGGAAAAAACTGCTGAGTCTGGTCTTGTAATGGAGGGGGCCATCCGAGTCGATAATGCCACCACTCTGATACCTTTCTTGTCGGTGTAATCAGCACCAAGAAAAGCACTTTCCCAGATGAAAACTTCAGTGGCAACCCTTCCAGGGGCTTAAAGGGGTCACTGTTAATGCCTTCAGGAATGTATGAGAAGAACCCGGGATGGGTACCTATGACCCTATGAACCGGTGGAGATGCAAGATTGCTCAAAAACCCTGCAGAAAAGACTCATATATGTGTATGAGAGGGCACCTCACAACGCCCTCTCCGGTGGGAGAAAAAACAGTGATGGCTGAAAGTGTATTCGTACATCCTCTGTGCTGACTCGCACCTGGGTGCCTCACTGGTGTTCACCACCGCCTGAGAATAGCGCCTTGAAACTAGTATCCTCCCTTCAACCTCCAGGCATGGAACTGTAGCCAATCCAGCTCTGGATGATGCACTTGGCCCTGAAATAGGAGGTTCAAACGAACTGGTAGTGAGATTGAGCCTATCGCCGTATCAGGGATGTCTGAGGCCTGAGGCCAAACCGGGGCCTCTAGGCTCAGGGCCACCCTATCGAGCCAGGCCCAGGAGATGACTATGGGGAACAGTTGCATTGGTGGAAAACGGTGTACAACAGGACCGCAGCCACTGAGTTGACAGCGCATCCATGGATTCCAACAGGAGGCGAGGGAGAAAAAAAACCACATGCCATCTTCATTCCCTTGGTCAAAGCCGGTGCAGCTGAGCCAGTCGGCTTTGAAATTGAGGAATCCTAGCAGACGCTCTGACTCCAGGGGTGTGCCGTTCCTATCTGCACATTTCAACCTGCGAGACACCTGCGCCATGAAAGTGCAAAATCTAATACCTACCTGTCGACTCATGCAGACCTTCGTCGGGAGGTCCATGCAGCCAAGGACCGCCTTGTCTCGAAAACGCCCTGAATGCGACTAATGCCAACCTGACCGCCCAACGTTCTAGCCGACTGACACTGTACCTGGATTCCACTGGTGTCCATCTGCCCTGTGCTAGTTGAGGTCTGCAGTAGGCTTCTCAACCTTGAAGGCTTGCGACTGCCGGAACCTGTATCTTATTTGTTTCCCCAAGAGGTCGACCTTTGTGTGAGCCGGTGAATTCCACCCTTGGAGTAACTATAATAGTTCTCTTGGAATTCTGGGCTTACTGCATCGTCGGAGCGTTATGTCTTCCTGGAATAGAGCGGGGACCACTGCAACCTTCCGGAGTGCAATCTCACCCATAGGGGACAGGTTCTTGCTGCTATCCTGAGGCCTTATGGGGCGCACTGACAGCATTAAGTCCGGTTGGGCCATCCCTCTCACTGCCTGGACCGCCCTGTGTGTGGAGTTGATTCTCTTCTGAGGAAAAGGGCATCCAACCCCTCACCGAGCCCAGTGTCGCACTGAGATGCTGGGTTGCAAATTCTGGAAGAAAAACTCTGGAAGCCGGGGAAAGACCAAAACAGGCGCCTCTGACCTGGGGAATGTCGGTTGTTGTACACGAACCACAGGTAGTGTTGGTGTCCTTGGAACGTTGGGATTCTGTATGTGTTTCTGTATGAACCTGTTGATGCCCCTCCAAATGAGAACTGCCTGCCAGGTTCCTTTCTTTTCGGGACTCAACCTAACATGGAGTAGCCTGTGCTGCTCCTTTGTTTGTCAGGTACCTCTTCCACTGCTCCCAATTGAGTCAGTTGTAGGGGACAGCCTCCTTCAGGCTCCTTGTGTTTTGGGGTGGGGGAAAACAACATGGGAGGCTTCAGGGATACTCTGCCTGCTGACCTTGAGAGAGTGACCCGAGACCCCACTTGTCAGGAGTAGGGTTGTCCCAAACATCCCTGTAAACCTGTAAGCGTCCTGCTGGCTTTACACTGGAGTTTTTGGGGAAGCAGATTTGTTTATTTACTTATTTATTTATACCCCACAAGGCTATTGGTGCGGCTCACAAACCGTTTTTAAGCAACAGCAGTTTATACATCTACACTGCAATAAGCAGCCTCCAATGTGTGTTTTCCCCCAACCAGCCCGGTATCTGCTATTCCCCCAGAGCATGCTGGGGAAATGGGCATCTCTTGAGTGAAAAGAAAGTGGATATGAGATGATGCTCTGGTGTGCTCTGAACGCTCGAAAAAAGGCCTGTAGTGTTTAGGACATTCCTTGTCCTCCCTCTTGCGGTAGGACACCACCAAGACTGGTAGTAGGGGTTCCCCGACCAACTTACTCCTAAGAAAAGTGGGGAAGTACCCGGTTCTACCTAGGCTTAAAATCCACGCTCAAGGATTTGCGCCATGCCTGTCTTCTAGCAGCCACTCCGGTCCCCTGTGATCAAGCACAGCACCAGATAGGCTCAAGCACAGCACTAGATAGGGTCCAGGGTACTATCCACCACCCACGTGGAGAACCATGCAAGCTTGATGGGATTTGGGTAACCCTGGTCTTGGACAAAGGGAAGGGGACATCTGTAAGGACATCCCTGGCCCACTGAATGTCCTCTCTAGGCACCATTGTGTCTAGTAAGATTGTCTGGTGTTTTCATTTAACTGCAATGTTATAGCACCTGGAATTCCCAGGCGGTCTCCCATCCAAGTACCAACCAGGCCCGACCCTGCTTAGCTTCCAAGATCAGACAAGATCGGGCTTGTTCAGGATGGTATGGCCGTAGGCATGTCTTTGCCATGAAGGCAACATAAGACGGAAGGCACCAAGGTTTAGAACAGGAACATTGATGAGCGGTACCTATAGCTAGTCCGTCACCTACCTGGATAAGGACCTCATATCTTTGCGCTACTTAGCCGTGCTCTTGCCACTGCACGTGATGCCCGCTCGTTGCGAATCATGCATGTGAGCACGGCTGGTACCAGCATCACCAGTGCCAGTGACTGCATCAGGACAAAAATCCCTTGACATCTCAGGCAATTCTAGGTCCACTTGTGTTTGCTGAGAAGCCGGTAAATTCTAAACCTGGGGTTCTCACTGCCTTTTGCATCAGCATTGGGAGGCCACCTACAAGGAAATGGCATGCAGAGGCCATGGTAGTACCTATGCCCTCGTCATCATACTCCCCTTCCTCCCATCCAACATCTTCCGCTGTGTTATCACTCTCCCCAATAGGGAAGTGATCAGAGATGGTATCCACATCCTGTGTGTGTGTGAACTATTCTAGCCTCTCCACTGACCATTGGAGCAGGGGCAGGAGGGTTCTGGAAAAGAAACACGTTGGCCTTGCTATTTGCCCTAAATGCCTTCAGGCTGCCCTGCTGCTGCTTAGGGAGGATATTGCTGGTGGGGAGCAGAGGGGATCCGTCCTGTGCACCCGAGGCCCAATCTTCCTCCTCCTCCTCAACCTGTTGCGGTGGCCGGGTGAGGGTGTGTGTGCCTGCACGCACGCTGCTGGCCAGGGCAGTTGCATGGCTGCGTGAAAAAAACTGCCGGTCACTGGCAGTGAGCGGGCGCGTATGTCGCCAGCAAGTTGCAAACCGCTGGCATGGCTAGAGCCAAGTGCCTCCACGGCTCCCGGTATGTGTGCCTGCATGTGCGGCACTGGCCAAGGCAGTTGCATGGCTGCGCAAAACCTGCCGGCCATTGGCCATGAGCATGCGCATATGCTGCCAGCAGATTGGTAGCCGCTGGCACGGCTGGATCCAAGCGCCTCCACGGCTTCCCTCCCTCCACACACTGTAATCGGTCTCCCGGTTGCATCCTTTCGCCCCTAATTTTCCCCTCCTCATCCCTGTCCCCGATGGTGGCGGGGGGATGAGAGGATTGGCTGGGGCAGAGGAGGGAGGACGGGGGGTGGGTGGGTGAAGGAACTTTGTCCCCGTTGGGAAACCCCTCCCTGTAAAAAGCCGGCTAAAACTAGCAGGTCGGGCTGGACTAGACTCGCAACTAGCCAGGGCGCCGCTTCTCTGGCCACCATGTCCCGGATCCAGGCGGGCATGGGTGCCGCCGGTCCACCCCCGCCCGTCCTCTCCCCAGAGGGGCCCCTCAGCACTCACATCTGCCCCTGAAAGAGGCAGCGGATGATCCAGTCTGGTTCCCAGTCCGCGTCGTGGGTGGGGGTATGGCCAGCGGCCGCTGGGGCATCCATCAACTCCCTGCTGTTGGTGGAGCTCTGCGAGCCCTCCTCCTGGAGGCTGCTGCCAGCAGCCGACTCCCGGCTGGCTCCTAGCCCCTCAGGTGGAGCGAAGCCAGGAGGGATTCACGGTGGTCGAGGCAGAGGGCTTCTCCCCCTTATTCGACTTCTTCGTATCAGCCACGTTGCTGCCTCTCATCCTGCTGCCCTTCCATGGAGACCTCTGTCTCCAGTCTTCCTCCACTAGGATCCGTTGTATTATTATTGTTGTTGTTATTATTATTATTATTATTACAGTTGTCCCTTCACATTCGCTGGGGTTTGGTTCCAGGACCCCCCGTGAATACCCAAATCCGTGAATACTCAAGTCCCATTATATGCAATGGCAGAGCAAAATGGTGTCCCTTATATAAGATGGCAAAATCAAGGTTTGCTATTAGGATTGTTAATTTTTAAGAATATTTTTCAAGCCGTGAATACTCAAATCCGTGAATGTCAAATCCGTGAATGTGGAGGGACAACTGCATTATTATTATTGAATAAAGGATCCAAGATGGCTCCTGGCCATGTGGAGGAAGACAAAGAGAGAGCTAAGACCACACATCCTACCAGGAGCGTAGGAAGGAAACAGACTGGCTAGCCGGGGGTTGTGCCTCCCAGATGACCTCACTGGTGGGCAGACCTAAAAAAGTTTGTTCCCTGCCTACTAGGAGCAAGTGGGAGGAACTACCCAAGCAAGTGGATGCTCTGTAGTCCTCCCCACTGGGAAATGGACTTTTTTCCAATTTTTTTCAAAAAATCTCTTCTGACCCGAGGGTCAAAACAGCCCTAGTGGGCCACATGTTGCCCATCCCGATATATAAAAAGATAGCAGAATCGCTATTCTGTATGCAAATGGTTCCTATAGCTCCTGTTAGAAATCATTAATCTTATGTCTTCTCTGAAGTCAGCAGTTCCATTAAGTCAGGAGTGGGTAAAGTGCGGCCTCAGGACTCCCAGAATTCCCCCAATCCCCCAGGCCCTAAAAAAATTAAAAAATTTTGGGCAATTTTTTTGCTCCCCCCTAACATCACTAAAAAGAAAAAAAAATGGCTGAAATCACCCAAAATGGTAGCTGGAAGTGAAACTGCCTCACTTTGGACACACTAGAATGCACTGTTGCAGCCTGACAGGTGGGTGTAGGGAAGAAAAATGTCCCATCACCCGCTGCACAGTTGCCCACCCCTGCTTTAAGTCATGTAAGGAGTGCTTAAAAGCTGACAAGGCTCACCTTCAAAAGTTACTATTATGTATGAATGATAAGGCAGAAGTCTCCAATCTTCATGTGCCACTAGGTATATTTCAATTAGAATTCAATTGTTAGTTGTGATTACAGTTGTCCCTTGACATTCGCGGGGGTTAGGTTCCACGGACCCCCGCGAATGTCAAAAAACCGCGAATATTGATTGCCCTCCCCCACCCTCCCCAGGCCTTCACAGAGCCTTCCAAGGCTCCGTGAAGGCCTCTGCAACCCTCCCCCCTCCCTCCCCGGGGCCTTCACGGAGCCTTCGAAGGCTCAGTGAAGGCCTCCGCGGCCTCCCCCCACCCTCCCCAGGCCTTCACGGAGCCTTCCAAGGCTCCGTGAAGGCCCCCGCGGACTCCCCCCACCCTCCCCAGGCCTTCACGGAGCCTTCCAAGGCTCCGTGAAGGCCTCCCCCCATCCTCCCCGGGGCCTTCACGGAGCCTTCCAAGGCTCCGTGAAGGCCCCCGCGGACTTCCCCCACCCTCCCCAGGCCTTCACGGAGCCTTCCAAGGCTCCGTGAAGGCCTCCCCCAACCTCCCCCTCCCTCCCTGGGGCCTTCACGGAGCCTTTCAAGGCTCCGTGAAGGCCTCCGCGGCCTCCCCAGGCCTTCACGGAGCCTTCCAAGGCTCCGTGAAGGCCTCCCCCCAACCTCCCCCCTCCCTCCCTGGGGCCTTCACGGAGCCTTGAAAGGCTCCGTGAAGGCCTCTGCGGCCTCCCCAGGCCTTTGAAGGCTCCGTGAAGGCCCCCGCGGACTCCCCCCACCCTCCCCAGGCCTTCACAGAGCCTTCCAAGGCTCCGTGAAGGCCTCCCCCAACCTCCACCTCCCTCCCTGGGGCCTTCACGGAGCCTTTCAAGGCTCAGTGAAGGCCTCCGCGACCTCCCCAGGCCTTCACGGAGCCTTCCAAGGCTCCGTGAAGGCCTCCCCCAACCTCCACCTCCCTCCCTGGGGCCTTCAAGGAGCCTTTCAAGGCTCCGTGAAGGCCTCCCCCCAACCTCCCCCCTCCCTCCTTGGGGCCTTCAAGGAGCCTTTCAAGGCTCCGTGAAGGCCTCCCCCCAACCTCCCCCTCCCTTCCTGGGGCCTCCCCAGGCCTTCACGGAGCCTTCCAAGGCTCCGTGAAGGCCTCCCCCCTCCCGCCCCAGGCCTTCACGGGGCCTCTGGAGGGTCTCCAAAGGCCCCGTGAACGCCTCCCCGGCCCTCCCCGCTCCTTCCCAGGGCTTTCAAGGGGCCTCCGGAGGCCCCTTTTCGCGGTTTTGAGGGGGCCTGGCGGGGCCCTCCCAAAACCACGAATAATTAAAACCGCGAATGCTGAGTTCGCGAATGTGGAGGGGCAACTGTATAAGTGGTACCTCTTTGGAAAAGGGACCCTGAACAAAGCTTTCAAGGATATTTTACGCATTCTGGAATATTATTTGTTTCTCTAGATGTATTAGTCTTCGGCCACTTTCTACTTAAACCAAATTCTAGCCAAACTTGTTACTTGGCAGCGTGAACAAAGCATATAGATAAGACCAGAGAAGGCTTCTAAAGAACACTGCACGCAAGTCAAACTGACCCTGATGTACCTTTTCTCTGGTTTCTTTTAAGCAAAACACTTTTAATTGGAAAAGGTGGGGGCTTCAAAGTGAGTTGTCTTTCTTGCTGATGTGATCATCTCATCTGCATGAAATGGCTGCTAAACTCCATATTGTATAGGCTTTTTGGCCAATGCTCTCAAGGGAGGGAGCAACAGTTTGGAATTATGGTCTACTGCCTTGATCAGTTGGCATAAGAGAATATCCCAATGGTTGTGGATTGCTCCTTCAGCTGTCCAGAGAATAGGAAATTTAACTCACCTCATCTGCAGCCTCCAGTTTGGAATCAAATTGGCAGAAAATCTGCTCCAACTCCTTCCTGATAACATTGGCAAGGACATTCAGGCGCCCTCTAGAAAACCAAAACAATATTTAGCAAGAAACTGCATAGATTTGTCTGGAGACAAGACTCTTTTAATTCATGCTGCTGCATCTCTCCTTGCAGTAAGCAGGATTATACTGTTTCTAGGTGAAACAAACTCCTACTGCTACTATCACAACTCAGACAGAAATGTATAATCTTTGTGCTTGCTTTCACAGCAACCCTGTGTGACAGCAACCTACCCTTTTCGTTTTTTAAAAAATAGTGTGCTGATGCAAAGAGCAATTTCCCCAAAATCACAAAAGTGAAGGCTACAGCTGAGCCAAGATACCGCCTTAATCCAAGCCAACATGTTTTTGGTATGCTACAACCTTCTCTCCCTTGCAATAACCAGTTTATTTTAAGAAGAAAATTACCTATGAGGCATTCCCATGATCACATAATCCACCCCTTTTTCACTTGACTTGTCAATTATTGTCTTTAAAGCAGGGATCAGAACCTCACAGCCTTCTAGACCAAAGCGTTTTTCAGAAGACCACTTCCTATGCAGGAACTCTTCAAATCTGGAAGGAAGGAAATGAGTTTTTTTTAATAAGGGTCTTAGTGTGATATTTATAAGTGACTTTGATAGAACCAAGCAGATTCATTAGTACTTAATTCAACAGAACAAAAAAGTAGGAAAAGCCAACCAGGAGCGTTCATAGTAGTACTTGAATACATATAAACCCTTTACTTACTGTGTTAATACCAGCTAGCTACTTGACTCAAAGAATCATGGCAGAATTTATTCTGAAAGGGACTTAAGGAAGTGATAGAGTTTTTCCTTGGTTTTTTTCCAGGCTGTGAGGCTGTGTTCTGGAATAGTTTCTTTCTAACATTTTGCCTGCATCTGTAGCTGCCATCTTCAGAGAATGGTTGGGTAGGAGTGTGTGTGGAGTTTATATACTGTATTGTGAACCCTGCTGGGAGTATATGTAAATTTGTGTAATTGAATGGTTAGTTTCTGGGTATAGAAATGCAAGGATGATTAATGTCTGTTTGGCTAATGGTTGGTTGATGGGCCATTATAATGGCCCATCAACCAACCATTAGCCAAACAGACAGTAATCATCCTTGCATTTCTATACCCCAACAGGACAGGTTGCTTACCTGTAACCATAGATCTTTGAGTGGTCTTCTGTGAATTCACACAGTTGGGTTATTCCTGCGCCTGCGCAGAGCATACGGGACCTTCTGGTATCGCTAGGCAAAATATGCATAGATACATTTTGGCGGTAACTCTGCCCACATTAACGGTCCCTTAAAAGACGCTCCCGCCAAATTCCCCTCAGTTCCTTAAATGACGCCGCAAACAGCAGCATCAGGAACATTAAGCACATATGCAATAGCAGGACATAGAGAGGAGGATGGGCGGGTCTGTGTGAATTCACAGAAGACCACTCGAAGATCTATGGTTACAGGTAAGCAACCTGTCCATCTTCTTCGTGGTCTCTGTGAATCACACAGTTGGGTAGACTAGCAAGCTTCCCCACTGGAGGAGGGTATGTCCTGTACATCGGTAGATGAGGACCATCTCACAATCCACCCTGTAAGGGACTACTTCCTCTTCATAGAATCATAGAATTGCAGAGTAGGAAGAGACCACGAGGGCCATCCAGTCCAACCCCCTGCCACGCGGGAAATCACGATCAAAGCATCCCCGACAGATGGCCATCCAGCCTCTGTTTAAAAACCTCCAAGGAAAGAGACCCCACCACGCTCCGAGGGAGTGTGTTCCACTGCCGAACAGCTTTTAATGTCAAAAAGTTCCTCCTAATGTTGAGGTGGAATCTCTGTTCCTGGAGCTTGCACCCATTGCTCCGTGTTCCAGTCTCTGGAGCAGCAGAAAACAAGCCTGCTCCATCCTCAACGTGACACCCCTTCAAATACTTAAACAGGGCTATCATATCGCCTCTTAAACGTCTTTTTTCCAGGCTAAACATACCCAGCTCCCTAAGACTCTCCTCATAAGGCATTGTTTCCAGACCTTTCACCATTTTAGTCACCCTCCTCTGAACATGCTCCAATTTGTCAATATCATTTTTGAACTGTGGTGCCCAGAACTGGACACAGTATTCTAGGTGAGGTCTGACCAAGGCAGAATAGAGCGGCACTATTACTTCCCTTGTTCTGGACACTATACTTCTATTGATGCAGCCCAAAATCGCATTGGCCTTTTTAGCTGCCGCATCACACTGTTGGCTCATGTTCAACTTGTGGTCTACTAGGACTCCTAGATCCCTTTCGCACGTAGTCTCATTCAGCCAGGTCCTCCCATCCTATATTTATGCATTTCATTTTTTCGCCCTAAGTGCAGTACCTTACACTTCTCTGTATTGAATTTCATTTTGTTAGCTTTGGCCCAGCTCTCCAGTCTATCCAGGTCATTTTGAATTTTGATCCTGTCCTCTAGGGTATTAGCTACTCCTCCTAATTTGGTGTCATCTGCAAATCTGATAAGTATGCCCCTAATTCCCTCATCCAAGTCACTGATAAAGATGTAAACTGCACATTCCTCACACATTAAGCAATTCAACAATGCATTAAAGTCAATGGTTTAACATACAATTCACTCACTTATTGAATGGAGGACAAAAACACTGCCCTCCCAAATGTAGCGTCGTTCCTAGAATGAGTGTTCAGTCTGTAGTGTGAAATGAATGTCGATGGTGAAGACCAGGTCGCAGCACGGCAGACATCCTCTAGGGGCACCCCAGAGAGGAAAGCAGTTGAAGTGGAGACAGCTCTCGTAGAATGTCCATGAACCCGTGGAGGCAGTGGCTTCTTGGCCAGTTCGTAGCAGAGAGCGATGGTCGATGTCACCCACTTCGAGAGACGCTGTGACGAGATTGGTGCACCTCGCTTCGAGTCAGCATAGGAAACGAAGAGCTGAGGAGATTGCTGGAACGGAGCAGTCCGTTGTATGTAGAATGCAAGCGCCCTCTGCACATCCATGGCGTGGAGGGTACGCTCGAATTCGTCCTTTGGGTCCTGCATCAGGGCAGGCAGGACGATGGGTTGGTTAAGGTGGAAACTGGAGACCACTTTGGGAAGGAAGGAGATGTCCGGTCTCAATACCACCTTATGCTTATGAAAGCAGGTATATGGTGGGTCCGACCGAAGAGCACACAGTTCTCCAGCTCGACGAGTGGAGGTGATGGCAACCAGGAAGGCAGTCTTCCAAGTCAGTAGCCGGAGGTCAGTTGAAGCCATGGGTTCGAAGGGACATCTCACTAATTGGGAGAGGATGAGTTCGAGGCTCCAGGTAGGAGTGGGATTGAGCACAGGAGGATGTAGGTTGACATATCCCTTTAGGAACCTCTTTACCATCGGGTCCTGGAAGGGGGATGGTCAGTCCTGGGCCTGGAATTTGATGGAGATAGCTGCCAGATAGCCTCTCAAAGACGAGACCCTGAGCCCTGCTTCTGACAGGCCAAGGAGGAATTGAAGGATCGTCGGTACCGAGCAGGATTGGGGGTCCAATTCCTGGTCTGCTAGGAACTTTTCGAAGCAGTTCCACTTGTAGAGGTAAGCTTTTCGAGTGGAGGACTTCCTAGCAGCATCAATAACCGCCTAAACCTCTCGAGGCAGAGTGGAGACGGGGATGGCGTGTGATGGTCGCGGGCTCACGGCTCGATCCTCCAGGCCATCAGGTGAAGCGTGTTGAGATCGGGATGCCTGACCATGCCTTGCTGAATGGTGAGCAGATCCGGTCGGTCTGGGAGGTGGAAAAGGCACCGCCTGGACAGGAGCAGCAGTGGTGCGAACCACAGTTGTCGGGGCCACCACGGCATGATAAGGATTGCATTTGACTGGTCCCGAGGAAGCTTGGCTACGACTCTTGTCAGTAGTGGGATCGGAGGGAAGAGGTACAGGAATGGTCTGTTCCATTGGAACAGGAAGACGTCCCCTCTGGAGTCTTTGTGCCAAGTCCTGAAGCAGAACTGGTCGCACTGTCTGTTCTGGGCAGTCGCGAAGAGATCTATCAGCGGAGTGCCCCACTGGTCAAAGAGGTCTGCCACCACCTGTCGGTGGAGCATCTAGTCGTGGACGTTGGAGTTGGAGCAGCTCAGTCCGTCTGCAAGAATATTCTCCCCCGGGAGGTGAATGGACTGAAGGAAGATGTTCCTCTCTACGCACCAATCCCAGATCTGTAGAGTAAGCTGGAGGAGCTGAGGTGATCTGGTACCACCTTGCTTGTTTAGGTAGTACATCACCGAGGTGTTGTCCGTGATAAGAAGAACAGTTCTGTTCTGAACCAACACTTCGAAGGCCCGAAGAGCTTTCTGGACCGTTAGGAGCTCCAGGACGTTGATGTGCAGCTTCCTTTCTTCAGTGCTCCAGGAGCTCTGGATCCTGTGACAACCCAGGTGGGCTCCCCAACCGTGCAGAGACGCGTCTGTTGTGAGGGAGACGTTCAGATGAGGAGAGTCAAAGGGAAGACCCGAGAGAACATTGAGCGGTTTGAGCCACCAGTCCAGGGAACATTGGACAGAGCGAGGCATCGTCAGGAGCTTCTTGGGGGAATCCCATAGGTGATTGAAGACGCCCAGGAACCAGTGCTGGAGTGGTCGGAATTGAAGCCTGGCCAGACGAGTAACCGATGTAGTGGCTGCCATGTGTCCGAAGAGAACTTGTATGTTGTGCGCTTGAACCCATCGCGACCGTCGGCAGCCATGGATCAGGGATTCGAGGGTGTCGAACCGATTGCTGGGAAGGTATGCTGCTGCCGAGATCGAGTCCAGTCGAGCACCAATGAAGGACAGGTTGCTTACCTGTAACCATAGATCTTTGAGTGGTCTTCTGTAAATTCACACAGTTGGGTTACTCCTGCGCCTGCGCAGAGCTTCGGAAACTTCTAGAATCGCTAGGCAGAATGTGCTTTGATACATTTTTGGCGGTAACTCCGCCCATCCTAACGGTCCCTTATAAGGGCTTCCCGCCTAAAATCCCCTCAGTTCCTTGAATGACGCCGCAATATGCAGCATCAGGAACATTAAGCGTGTTTATGTGATGTAGTAGGACATAGAGGGGAGGATGGGCGGGTCTGTGTGAATTCACAGAAGACCACTCGAAGATCTATGGTTACAGGTAAGCAACCTGTCCATCTTCTTCGTGGTCTCTGTGAATCACACAGTTGGGTGTGGACTGGCAAGCTTCAATTCAGGAGGTGGGTATGTCCTACACCCATGTACTATACACATCAAACATTTGAGGTTAAAGCATTAAAGCAAATTATTATTAGTTAAAATGATCAAACATATAACAATGACTTGGCAACATAAACACTCACTCATTGTATAGAAGATAACGATACAGCCTTCCCAAAGGCCGCCTCGTTCCTAGAACGAGAGTCAAGTCTGTAGTGAGAAATAAAAGTCAAAGCTGATGACCAGGTTGCAGCTCTGCAAATGTCCTCGAGAGGCACCCCAGAGAGAAAAGCTGTCGAGGTGGAGACAGCTCTCGTAAAGTGTCCTCGAATCCGAGATGGCAGAGGTTTCTTGGCCAGTTCGTAGCAAAGCATGATCGTCGAGGTCACCCACTTCGACAGTCTCTGCGAAGAAATGGGCTCTCTCAGTTTCGAGTCAGCATAAGACACAAATAGCTTGGGTGATTTTCTGTGGGACGCAGTCCGTTGAATGTAGAAAGCCAGAGCCCTTCTGACGTCCATCAGATGAAGGGTGCGTTCAAAGTCGTCCTTCGGATCCTGCATCAAGGCGGGGAGAGTGATGGTTTGATTAAGGTGAAAGCTGGAGACCACCTTTGGTAAGAAGGAGATGTCGGGACGGAGGACCACTTTGTGCTTGTGGAAAGCCGTGTAGGGCGGATCCGACCTCAAGGCACAGAGCTCACTAGCCCTACGCGCAGAAGTGATGGCCACAAGGAACGCCGTTTTCCAGGAAAGCAGTCGGAGGTCGGTGGAAGCCATCGGTTCAAATGGGCGGTGGACCAACTGTGAGAGGACCAGTTCGAGGCTCCAAGACGGTGTCGGCTCAGTCACCGGAGGGTGGAGGTTCGCAAAGCCCTTCAAGAACTTTTTCACTGTGGCATCTACGAAGGGGGAAGGGAGACCCCTTGCCTGGAACTCAGTGGAGATGGAAGCCAAGTAGCACCGGATTGAAGACAGTGATAAACCAGCTGAAGACAGGTGGAGAAGAAACTCCAGGACTGTCGGGATGGAGAATTGGTCAAGGGTTGGAACCCGGGATGCCAGGAAGTTCTCATACTTCTTCCACTTATACTGGTAGGATCTCCTGGTGGAGGGTCTCCTTGCCGCGTCGATGACGGCTTGGACGTCCGGGTGTAAAGATGCAGGTTGCCTCGGTACCGATGACGATCCCAAGGGAATCGAATCCGAAGGGTGAATCACAGGGTCAATCTCCAGGCAGTCAGCTTCAAAGTGTCCAGGTCGGGATGTCTGACCCTGCCCTCCTGAATGGTGAGCAGATCTGGACGGGATGGAAGGCGAATGAAGCGGTGGTTCGACAACCGAAGCAAAGTTGCAAACCACGGCTGTTGAGGCCATCATGGTGTGACGAGGATGGCGTTCGCTTTGTCCCAACGAAGTTTGGTGATCACCCTTGTCAGCAACGGGAATGGAGGGAACAGGTATAGCAACGGGCCCGACCATCGAAACAGGAACGAGTCTCCTCTCGACCTCAGAGCTGGACGCCTCGAGCAGAATTGGGGACATTGGGCGTTCTTGGGGGACGCAAAAAGATTCACTTGAGGAAACCCCCAGGTTCGAAACAGGTCTAGGGTGACCGATCTGTGAAGCAGCCACTCGTGGATGGAGAGACTCGAACGGCTGAGTTCGTCGGCAAGAGTGTTTTCTTCCCCTGGCAGATGAATGGATTCGAGAAACACATCCTTCGTCAGACACCACTCCCATATGTCCAGTGTGAGTTGGAGAAGTTGCGGGGATCTCGTGCCTCCTTGCTTGTTTATGTAGTACATGACCGATGTGTTGTCCGTCAGTACCAGTACCGTCTTGCCCCTTACCAGGGTCTCGAAGGCCCTCAACGCTTTCTGAACTGCAAGAAGCTCCAGGACGTTGATATGGAGAGCTTGTTCCTCTGTGCTCCAGGAACCTCGGATCTCGTAGGAGTCGAGATGCGCTCCCCATCCTTGCATCGACACGTCCGTTGTCAGAGAGACGTCCGGTTGGGGAATGTCGAAGTGCATGCCCGACAAGACATTGTCCGGTACCAGCCACCAGTCCAGTGACCTCTGAACCGCTCTCGGCATAGTGAGCATCTTGTTTGGAGAGTCGTGAAGAGGATCGAATACTGCAGAAACCAGTGCTGGAGAGGACGGAACTGAGGTCTGGCAAGCCGAGTCACATAAGTTGTAGCTGCCATGTGGCCCAGGAGCACTTGGATAGAACGTGCCGGGAGCCTTCTTGATCGACGGCAGGCATAAATCAGAGAACGGAGGTTGTCGAAGCGGTCCCGAGGCAGATAAGCTGTTGCGGTCAAAGAGTTCAAACGTGCACCAATGAACTGAATCACCTGCGTCGGCAGGAGTTGGGATTTCTCGATGTTGACAACAAGTCCCAGGTAGCCTAAGACATCTAAGGAGAGTCTAATATCGAGTTCGAGCTGATGACGAGTCCGTGCAACAATCAGCCAGTCGTCGATGTAAGGGAAGATTTCTACACCCTGCTGCCGAAGAAAGGCCGCTGCCACCGCCATACACTTTGTGAAGACACGAGGAGCGGTGGAGAGACCGAAGGGGAGGACTCTGAATTGGAAGACGTCGGTCCCGACCTGAAATGCCAGGAAGCGCCTGTGGGCCGGGTGGATCCCGATGTGAAAATAGGCGTCCTTCAGGTCTATGGATGCGAACCAGTCGTCCTGCCTCAGGAGTGGATCGAAGCCAAGGTGACCATCCTGAACTTTTTTGGAGTTATGTACTTGTTCACTCCGTGAAGGTCGAGAATCGGACGCAGCCCGCCATCTTTCTTGTTGACCAGAAAGTACCTCGAGAAGAAGCAGAGGTGATGGAGATCGGAGTTGACGGGTTCGATGGCCCCCTTCTGCAGCAGAGTGTCCACCTCCTCGAGGAGGGGAGGGGAGGGCGGTGTTGAGCGAACCCGTCCCGTTGGAGGCAGGGTGTCGAACTTTATCCAATAGCCTGTTTGGACAATTTGGAGCACCCATCGATCGGAAGTCACTGAAAACCAGGCTTCTTGGTAGTTGGACAGTCGATCTCTGAAGAGAGGAGTCTAGGGAGAAACAGAGAGATCATCAAATAGGAGGGTTAGAACTTCTTTCGACCCTGGTCCCTGGACCGTTGCCGGTGTCTGGAGCCCGAGCCCTGGCTCCTCACCGAAGAGGCTGGAGATGTGGAAGGAACATAACGGGAATGCCGGTAGGTCTGACCGGAGTACCCGCGCCTGGATTGTTGGCCATAGGGTGAAGCCTGCCATGGATACCTCCCTCTGGGCCGGTATTGGGAGGTGGAGGTGCAGCCCATACCATACTTCCTGGCTGTATTTCTCATCTTTTGAGCGAATTCGAGCTTGTCGTCGGTAGAACCGCTGAACAAGCCCGACTCGTCAAAGGGAAGATCTTCAATTGTTGCTGACGCCTGGGGCATGAGGCCAGAAGAACGTAGCCAAGCATGTCGTCTCAGGGCTACCAAGCCAGCGATGGCTTTTGCTGCGCAGTCTGCCACATGTCTGGCCGAGTTCATTTGAAGACCCGCAAGAGATTGTGCCTCAGACTGTATAGCCTCCGCCATTCTGTGCCGTTCTTCAAGAAGATCTTTGATCAAAAGGTTCATTCGTTCCCATAACACTTGCTGGTATGCTCCCATGCAGGCCGAGTAATTAGCGACACGGAAGCTCAACCCAGCTGCCGAATATATCTTCTTGCCCACGATGTCGAGCTTTCTACCCTCAGGATCTGGAGGGGAGGACAAGGGCCGGCGTTGCTTTCTGTTCTGGGCTACTTCTACAACTACCGAGTTCGGTTTCGGGTGGTTTTGCAACCAGTCGACATGCTCTCCGCCAACTCTGTACAGCCTGTCAATCTTTTTGGACGTGGATTGTATCGATGAAGGGTTTTCCCAAGACCCTTGGGCCAGTTTCAATAACGAAGGCAGGACTGGGATGATAGCAGATGGTGGTGCTTTTGATTGTATCCTTTGAAAGATGGGATCCACAGGGTCAGCTGGTCGATCCTCGACCTTCAGGTCTAGAGCGTGTGACATCCTCACCATCTGTTCCCCGAAGGCTCGGACGTCATCTGTCGGGGAAGTGGAATCGTCGTCCATGAGCTCTGACTTTGGGGACGGTAGATAGGGCCTGTAAAATTCCAAAGAAGCAACTGACTCAGATGAAGATGCGTCAGGCGAACGGCTTCTAGGCCGAGTTAGCGTGGGAGACCGAGGCTGTGGGGTTGGTGGAGTTCGTGGCAGAGGTCAGTGTTCAAGCGGCGAAACCTGAACAGTAACATCCTGTTGTGAAGCAACATCCAAAATCACGGGGGAGCGAGAGCATGGTCTCGGAAGCGAGGGTTGTGATATCTCAATAATATCTCCTCTGGGGTTGAAGATTTGCGACCCCGATGGGGAGCCCAGATGAGTTCTGCAAATGGAGCGGGCCAAATCATATGCAGAGTAAGCTGGCACATCTTCTCTGATGGAGGGAATGAGAGGTCGAGGCAGGTCTTTGGATTCGACAATCTTCACGTCGACGTCCGAAGAGTGACGTTGGAGAAGTTGGTCCCGTGACACAACTAGAGCTGGCGATGATTCCACACGCTTCGCAACATCCACGGCAGGGGAAAGCTCAACAGTCACAACATCCAAAGATCGAGGAGGGGTCCGCAGATCACGGGCTGCCACATCAGGAGTGGACGGTGGTGGTGGACGGAGGAACGTATCGTCAGAACCCTTCAGATCCCGAGGAGGGACTTGTGGAACAACACGCTCCGCCGGCTTGACTTTCTTATCTTTATCCTTCTTGCCCTCCGAATGTTTGGAGATATGCTTCTCCTTTTTCTTTTTCTTAGCCGGTTCCGAAGACGAACCAGAAGCGGTGGAAGAGGGCTCCTTTTCACCCACAGCTTGCTTAGAGGTCGATGGGGTTGGCTCCTTAGCCTTCTCCAAACGGTCTCGAGCCGAATCCGAGGATATACGTCGATGGGTAGAGTGTAAGGCCTCGGGATCTGACGCAGTGGAACGACGCCTCGAAGGGCTTTGAGACTGACGGCGCTTCTGACCAGAGGACGGTGGAGACCGAGAGCGTTCACGGCCCCGAGACTCTGATGGAGGAGCCGAAGCAGAAGCAGGTGGTGCGGTCGGGAGCAAGGCCTTTTCATATAAGAAAGATTTAAGGCGTGAGAGCCTATGCTTCCTGGCCTGCAGGGTGAAAGCTTTACAATGGACGCAAGCGTCTACATTGTGGGATTCTCCCAAACAGATCAAGCAGCGGGAATGCCCATCCGCACTTGGGAGTTTTGCTTGGCAGATCACGCACCGCTTAAAAGCCCCTTTAGTAGACATCATAAATCACAATACCGCAGAAGTCATCAAGGGTAGAATCTTCATCAAGCCAGTCCAAGGTCAGTAACAGAGAGCAGAAATAGCGACAAGCCGAGGGAGCGAGCAGAAATCGTAGTCAAAAGCCAGAAGAGGTGATCAAAAGCCAAAATACCAGAGTCAGACACCAAAGCCATTGGGAGTAGCGAAAAAACGTCGTCAAAAAAGCAAGCCAAGTCAAAACCAATAAAATCTCAAGAACACCTAGCGCACAGAAGTTCCTTAAGCTGCTAACGCGGCGGAAAGAAAGGAACTGAGGGGATTTTAGGCGGGAAGCCCTTATAAGGGACCGTTAGGATGGGCGGAGTTACTGCCAAAAATGTATCAAAGCACATTCTGCCTAGCGATTCTAGAAGTTTCCGAAGCTCTGCGCAGGCGCAGGAGTAACCCAACTGTGTGATTCACAGAGACCACGAAGAAGATCTGGATTGACTGAGTAGGGTTCAGCCGAGACTTCTCCATGTTGACAAGTCCCAGGGTGTGTAACACATCTAGGGTAGAGAATGTCTTTCTTGAGCTGAAGCCTCAAGTTCACCACAAGCAGCCAATCGTCTGTAGGGGAAGACAATGATCCCGTGTTGTCGAAGGAAGGCCGCCACTGCTGCCATAAATTTCGTGAAGACCCTCGGTGCTGTGGAGAGTCCGAATGGGAGGACATGGAATTGGTAGGCTTCGTTCCCTATCTGGAACTCTAGGAACCTCCTGTGTGAAGGATGGATCCCGATGTGGAAATAGGCGTCCTTGAGGTCTATGGACGCAAACCAGTCCCAATGTTGGAGGAGAGGGAGGATAACAGCAAGGGTGG
This sequence comes from Gambelia wislizenii, assembly GCA_030847615.1. Taxonomy (NCBI): domain Eukaryota; kingdom Metazoa; phylum Chordata; class Lepidosauria; order Squamata; family Crotaphytidae; genus Gambelia; species Gambelia wislizenii. Next base: position 21,150,383 of record JAUMIR010000007.1, on the reverse strand, counting down.
TCATCCTGAATTTCTTTGGGATGATGTACCAATTCACTCCCTTGAGGTCGAGGAGAGGACGGAGGCCACCGTCCTTCTTCGGTACCAGGAAGTATCTGGAGAAGAAGCACCGGTGACATTCAGCATCCACAGGTTCGATAGCCCCTTTTTGAAGCAGGGTCTGAACCTCCTCGATTGGGGGAGGAGAGGGCGGTGTAGTACGGATCCGACCTGTTGGGGGCAGTTTGTCGAATTCGATCCAGTAGTCGTGTTGTATAATCTGTAGTACCCAACGGTCTGATGTTATCGAGGACCAGGTGTCCTGGAACATCAACAGGCGATCTCCAAACAGGGGGTCTAAAAGAAAAGGTAAACATCATGATGAGGATTGGACAAATCAAAACCTCCTTCTGCCTTGATCCCTGGACTTTTGTTTGGACAGCAGACAGTACCGAGAGGTGGACCCCTGGCTTCTCACCGATGAGGCGAGGACACTGGCTGCTGGAATCTAGAGCGCCTCGATGACTGAGGCGTACCCCCTCTCCTAAATGACTGGCTACAGGAGGAAGCATGCCATCTCACTCAGTGTCTGGGGCGGTAAGCAGAAGATGAGGCCAATGGCATACCGTACTTCCGTGCGGTGGTCCTAATCTTCTGCATGAACTCCAGCTTCTCATCTGTGGACGTGTTGAAGAGGCCGGAGCTATCGAAAGGCATGTCCTCAATCGTGGCAGCCGCTTGTGTTGAGAGCCCAGAAGACCGCAACCAGGCATGTCTCCGCAGGGTGATGGAGCCTGCCATTGTCTTGGCTGCACAATCAGCACCGTGCCGTGCTGAGTTCATCTGCTGCCCCGCCAGCAGTTGGGCCTCCGCTTGAATGGCCTCAGCAAGTCTCCGGCGTTCATCTGGCAAGTCCTGGATGAGAGGCAGCATTCTCTCCCACAATACCTGCTGGTATGCACCCATACAGGCTGAGTAATTAGCAATTCGGAAGCTGAGCCCAGCAGCTGAATACAGCTTCTTACCCATGATGTCCAACTTTCTTTCCTTGGGGTCAGAAGGAGTGGACTATGCCCTTCGCTGCCTCCTTGGTTGAGCCGCCTCCGCAACAACCGAATTGGGTTTCAGGGGTTCTTGCAACCAGTTGATCCCGTCCCCAGCCATTCGGTATATCCTGTCAATTCTCTTTGAAGCTGACGGGATGGACGATGGATTCTCCCATGAGTTTTGCGTCAACTTCAAGAGGGATGGTAAGACCGGGATGTGCACAGCCGGGGGAGCCCTCGACTTGAGTCGTTCGGATATGGGGTTGATGGGCTCAGACTCCTTCTCAGTGACTTTCAAGTCCAGTGACTTTCAAGTCCAAAGGAGCGGACGTCATCCGTCGGCGAGGAGGAGTCTTCATCTAAGAGATCAGGCTGTGGGGAGGGTATCTAAGTCAAATACCCCTCGGAGGACTCAGAAGAAGATGAAGTCTGACGATGGAGATGGAGTCCAAGGTCTGCCATGCAGGGAAGACGACCGAGGTGGCGGAGTGGGAGGCCGGGGAGTGGGAGGCAAAGGAGGTAGAGGCCGGAACGGTGACGCCTGGCAACTCGTGTCTTTCAGCATCGGCCTCATAGTTTCCCTCGCCAGAAGGGAGTCCTTATCGAGCCCATGAAAAGAGATACGAGGTGCCGATAAAGCCAGAGCCTGATGGGTTGCAGCCTCCGAGGTAAGGTGGAACACACGTTCCCCAGTAGCATCTGCACCCAATTGCACTGCCAATGGTGCTGTGAACACAGACCTAGCCAGGTCATAAGCGCCATATGCTGGCTCATTTTCCTGGATCCTGGAGGTGGAAGGTTGGGGCTCGTCCACCGATGCTTTGGCAGCAGTCGAAGAGTCTCAAAGCAACTCTGATCTGGAGACCAGCAGGGCGGGCGAGGGGCCACGATCCCATGGGGAGCCCTCTTGTTCTTCAGCCGAACCCACCTCAACTTCAACAATCTCCAGTGAAGGAATCGGAGTGGGAGTCCTGGAACAGAGTTGCTTGGTCTCGACACCTCGATCACGCGGTGGAGCCTGAGACTGTGGTGGAGATCGGTGTGCAGACGTAGATGGGACCGGAGCAGTCAGTGCAGCAGGCTCTTGAGACTGAGATGTCTCCTGATGCCTCCCTTCAGTATGAGAGCGTTTGGCCTTCTTCTTCTTAGGGACTTTACCCTTTGAAGAAGCTGAAGACTCTCGGTCCCGACCTCCATCCTTGGAGCTCGATCGCTCCTGAGGACGATCCCTGGACCTGATGGCCGCCGAATCCGAGGTGGCTCGGTCCCCAGCTGGGGCCCGTCTGGTGGCATGTTTGTGCGAATGCAGCACAGCCTCGAGATCAGATGCCACAGAATGCCTTCGGGAGGGGCTGCGAGAGCAGCGGCGTTTGGCTTGCGGAGACTGCGGAGATCTTGATGAAGGGGATCTTCCACACTGTTGTGGGGACGTCCCCTGTCCCACAGCAGGGGTCAAAGAGGCAGACGGTATGAAGGCCTTCTCATATAGAAAGGACTTCAGACGAGAAGAGCGGTGCTTCCTCGCCTGAGGCGTGAAGGCCCTACAATGCATGCATGCATCGATGTTGTGGGACTCACCCAGACAGATGAGACACCGGGAATGGCCATCCGAGCTGGGGAGTTTCGCTTGGCAAACGACACACCTCTTAAAGCTAGTTTTAGAAGCCATAATAGGGATGAAGCGAAAGTGAAGTCAGGAACAATCCGAGCCAAGCCAGAAATCAGAGAGAGTTACCACAGCCAAAGGAGCGTGAAAATCGTAGTCAGGAAATCCAAGTCAAGCCAGCAAAATCAGAATACAGCCAAAATCCAAGAGTGAGTGAAGAATCGTAGTCAAAAACAGTCCGAGTCCAAAAAACCGAAAGTGAAAGAGTCAAACCAGCGAACGAAGGTTCCTTCCGAGCTGCTAACACGGCGGAAAAAAAAGGAACTGAGGGGAAATAGGCAGGAGCGTCTTTTAAGGGACCGTTAATGTGGGCGGAGTTACCGCCAAAAATGTATCTACGCACATTCTGCCTAGCGATACCAGAAGGTTCCATATGCTCTGCTCAGATGCAGGAATAACCCAACTGTGTGATTCACAGAGACCACGAAGAAGATCTAACCATTTGATTACACAAATTTACATATACTCCCCAGCAGGGGTTCACAATATATAAACTCCACACACACTCCTACCCAACCATTCTCTGAAGATGCCAGCCACAGATGCAGGAGAAACGTCAGAAAGAAACTATTCCAGAACACAGCCTCAAAGCCCAGAAAAAAACCAAGGAAAATCTATGGATGCCGGCCGTGAAAGCCTTCGACTTCACAAAGTGATAGAGTCTTTAAAAATTAGTTCAGGAGAGACATGCTTACATAAAAAGGTGGAAAAAAGTAAAAGATGATGACAAAGACAATGCTACCTCCTCGGAAGCATCTGTTGCAAACAATACAACTGTGGTGTCACTCCTTCCTATGACAGTGTCATTTGGTGCAGTTCGGCCTCTCCACACTCCCCTGGTGCTACCATCGCAATACAAGACCTAGAAATCTGCCCCCCCTTCCAATGTTCTGTAATGCCAGAAGCAAATGTCAGGGGCAATTGCAAACTCTATATCCATTTTCTATCTGCTCAGTACAGGAGATTGTTCTTAATTCTCCTTTCCCTTTTATTTCTGATTGAAGCTTGAGCAGAGGTGAGGAAATACAGTGGTAAAGAGTGCATACAGAGAATCTTTGGATCAATTCCCACACCCCTTTGATCAGAGGTGGAAGAAACAGCCATACAGAGCTTTATTCAAGACTTAGGACCTTTGCCTTAAAACACACATGTGGCACACTACATAAATTGGAGCACCAGTGGTATTTATTGAAGATACAGAAGAAATAAGAGGGTTTGAAATAAGAACATTTGCTGCACAAAGCTAAAAGTGTAACACTTGTACAACTGAAGAGATGTGGAAGAAGTAGCAACATTTTGTCATGTCATAGTGAGTTGCATTGTCAGAAGAAAGGAAATAATTAAAAGTTAAAATATCCTCCCCCAGCACTGAACAGGGATCATATCCTTCTGATTTCTCAAATATCCTGTTGTATGACTCATTTTTATGGAAGGTCAGAATAAAAACAGGATGAGGGAAAATGGTGAGGATTCAGAAGGGTAGTTTTACAAGTTATCTAGGGAGACCACAGAAGCAGCCATACAGATTACTACATTCACACACATGCAGACGGTGGTTATATCTTTTTAACTGCAACACAGAACTGATCAAACATGCAAACAATAAGAGAGAAATAGGAAAACCATCATTTGAGGGTTTCACTTCATGCCATACGATGCTAGCTGAAATTCAGTGCAAAGAATGTATTTATTCCTTATAGTGAGACTGGGGGAGGGGTCAAGAAAAATGACATTCTCGATTCTTGCTTTATTTAGAAAAATATTATCAGGGAAGAATGCACATACCAACATCAGCAAAAGCACACACCCTTCCAAAGCAGCAAGACAAAAATGGTTTCTTTGGAAAATACAGGGTAAGAAGAGAAAATTCTCTTGGAAAATATTTCTTTGAGATTGTATAGTTTTGTTTTTTGAAAAAAACATGTGAGCACTTCTGATCAACTGACACAGAAGTAGGCTTTAAGTCTCTAACACCACAATCCTTCGCATATCTGCTTAGAAACTAGCTCCACTGGGGACAGTGGGACTTGCTCCCAGCTAAGGGAACATAGGATGGCAGCCTAAAAGAACAAAGCGACTATTATGATTACGAGGAAGGAGCAGTTGCAGCACTCAGCAGTAATACTTCCCTAAAGATTATTCAGTAAGGCCCTGGGATCAGCCTTGCCCAACCCTGGTGCCTTCCAAATGGTTTGGACTACAACTGCCATATGCGCAAGTCAGCATAGCGAATAGTCACAAATAAAGGAAAGCTGCAGACTAAAGTTTCAGTGCAAGGGTGCAAAGTTTGAGAAAATTTGTGGAAGGGAAGGAATATGCACTATGACCTTCTAAACATTGTTTCAATAGTTCCATATAGCTCAGTATAAAATGAAATTTGAATAATGTGTCATTTCTGAAACAGGTGTTCACATTACTTAACACTGTTCCCTAGGCCTGACTTATCTTTGTTGCTTCTGTACACCAACCACTTCTGACTGCTGAGTTCAATTTACCATCTGAAAGGCTATCTTCATGCTTCCAATAAATATAGGTATTCTTTGCATTTGTCTTTTGGATCTGTACTTCAAATCCTTTGTAACTTATATCTGTTATAATAATAATATAATAATAATAAAATTTTATTTCTATCCCGCCCCTCTGCAACGCAATCGGGGCGGCTTACAATATAAAAACTCCATAGTCCCAGTACCCTAGCCCACCCACCCCTTAAAATAATATTAAATTATAAAAGATTAAAAACATACAGTAATTAAAAATATATAAATTAGAAAAAAAGATTAAAACATACAATAGTTTTAAAAAAATATGAGATATGAGGAACGCAAGGGCAATGACAGGAAAAGATATGGAGGGACACTAGACCCTTTCTGTCAATTTCCCTTTGCAAATGCCTCTTCTAGTCATTTTCTCCCTCAATCAAATTTACTCCAGTTTTAGAGTTCAGGCATGTGTACACTAGTATATATGTTTTTGGAAGCAATGAATATAGGGCAGGAGACTCAATTGCACAATTAAACATTTGTTTCATGAAAATTCTCCCCGCAAGCTCTCTACTTCATATGTTAACCTTACAATGAAAATGTAGCATTCTCTTCCTAGTTCCTCAAAGCATTTATTCTTTAATGTCTTTTGTATCTTGCTTCTAAAATTGCCCTTTAACTTTCAGTCACTTATATCCTATATACAACTTATATAGACTCTTTCTCCCTTTGCATTCCAGAAACCATTTTCTCCTCTACAAGGGCTAGACCTGGGTTTCTCATCCAGGGTTCCCTGGAGCCCTAGGGTTCCACAAGAGGTTGCTAGGGATTCTGTAAGATATTGAGACTGAAAAAAAATCTTTTTAAAGCTGTAGATGTAACAGTTTTTAGGCAGGGGTTCCCTGGGACCTGAAAATTTTTCAAGGGTTCCACCAGAGTAAAAACGTTGCAAAAGGCTGGACTAGACGAACTTAGAATCATAGAATTGCAGAGTTAGAAGAGACCACGAGGGCCATCCAGTCCAATCCCCCTGCCACACAGGAAATCTTGATCAAAGCATCCCCGACAGATGGCAACCCAGCCTCTGTTTAAAGACCTCCAAGGAAGGAGACCCCACCACGCTCTGAGGGAGCGTGTTCCACTGCCGAACAGCTCTTACTGTCAAAAAGTTCCTCCTCATGTTGAGGTGGAATCTCTGTTCCTGGAGCTTGCATCCATTGCTCCATGTTCCAGTCTCTGGAGCAGCAGAAAACAAGCCTGCTCCATCCTCAGCGTGACATCCCCTCAAATACTTAAACAGGGCTATCATATCGCCTCTTAACCATCTTTTTTCCAGGCTAAACATACCCAGCTCCCTAAGTCTCTCCCCATAAGGCATCGTTTTCAGACCTTTCACCATTTTAGTTGCCCTTCTCTGGACACGCTCCAATTTGTCAATATCCTTTTTTAATTGTGGTGCCCAGAACTGGACACAGTATTCTAAGTGAGGTCTGACCAAGGCAGAATAGAATGGCACTATTACTTCCCTTGATCTAGACACTATACTTCTATTGATACAGCCCAAAATCGCATTGGCCTTTTTAGCTGCCGCATCACACTGTTTACTCATGTTCAACTTGTGGTCTACTAGGACTCCTAGATCCCTTTCGCACGTAGTCTCATTCAGTCAGGTCTCTCCCATCCTATATTTATGCATTTCATTTTTCCGCCCTAAATGAGGTACTTTACATTTCTCCGTATTGAACTTAATGAGAAAGGTCAACAAAAGCATATTTAAATGTGAAATGCAGAAACACTAGTGGACTGAAACAATCCAAAATCATTACAAGTTCCACATCAGGAGATCATGTTGACGATGATGTTACCATTTTTCTGTACTGAAATGGTTTTCTAGTCCAACAGCTGGTTAAGAAAAGGAATTTCTCAGGTGTAGAAATACTGAAGCCTTTTTTTGTTAGGAAGCAGGGAAAAGTGTCTTCTGCTATCATAGGGACAAGATTTTTAAAATGGCATAACCTTCCATAGAATACAGTCCACTTCATCAGATGTACAGATTACTATCCCTAGTAAGCACATGGGAATAGTGGAAAAAAAGTGTTAGTAAAGAAATTGGAGGGAAACGTTTGGAGAGTATCTAAGGTCTCTAGATGAAACCTTAGCCCTCTTTTTCAACCTCCCTCCCACATATATTTATCTATTTGAATTGTTAACTATTTTTTGCATTTTGGTGGGGTGGATCCCTGTAACATATACTTTACTCCTACAAGGTCATAGCAGCAAGACACATCTCAGGAGAGATGCCTACTTTGAAAAGCATGTTTTGATATTTGGTGTACAGAGCGATGGTTCTCTGCCAAGGTATATATACAGACAGGTTAGAGCTGTATCTTTACATCTCATTCTACTAAGAATGCCAACTTTAGACCCACCTCCTTGGTCCTTCTAATCTGTGCCGTGAACCTACCTCTGCAGTTTGCTGCCCATTTCCATGAAACTTGAACCACCTGCCATGTACAATTACAGAAAGTTGCATTTAAGCAGACTAAAGAAATTCAAGTACCTGGTTGACCGGACTAGTCTAGCCAGCAGAGTGCGCTTTTCCTCATTAGAGAACTGCATGACCCCGGGTGTTTCAAATTTCTGTCTTATCCACTGGCACTGCTCCAGATCATTAATAAACATAAATTCTACACCAATATGTTGACAGTAAGCCATCTGTTCAATAAGGAATGGGAAGACATAAGGTGAAGCAGATTTGACCATCTCCAAGCAGACATTAAAATATTATTATTATCACCATTTTTATTTATATCCTGACCTTTCCCCAAAACTGGGATTCATTAAAAAGATTACAATTAAAAACATACAAAAAGCCACGTTAAAACTGAATTAAACTAAGAACCATATTAAAAACATACGCTCTAAAATATTTTGAAAACAATAAACAATACAATTTAAGACAATACAGCACTAGCAGCACTTTTTCCATTCCCAAAGCCTGTCTGAATAAAAAGTTTTAGCCTGCTGGCAGAAGGACAGCAAGGAGTGAGCCATTCTAGCCTAACTAGGGAGGGAGTTCCAAAGTGTCGGGACAGCAACAGGGAAGGTCCTCTCTTGTGTTCCCACAGTTGTACCTTTTAAAGTGGTGTGACTGGGGGAAGGACCACTCTTGTGGATCTCTGGGTCTGGGCTGGCTTATATTGGGAGATATGGTCTGTCAGATAGCCTGGAACTAAGCTGTATGGGGTTTTATAGGTCATAACCAGCACTTTGAAATAAATGAACTGATAGCCAGTGGAGCTGTTGTAACAGGGGAGTTGTATGACCGCTGTAGCTCTCTTTATCAACTGAAGTTTCTGAACACTTTTGAAAAGCAGTCTCACATAAAGTGCATTACAGTAATCCAAAATGGGATGTATCCAAGACATGTGTCACCATAGCCAATTCAGGCATCTCCAGGAATAGGTGCAGTTGGTGCGCAAGCTTTAAATGAGCAAAGGCACTCCTGGCCACGGCAGAAACCTGGACTCCAGGTTCAAAGCTGAGTCCACGAATATACCCAAGCTGTGAACTTGAATCTTCAGGGGGACTGTAACTCTGTCCAGTACAGGTTATATCCCCGTTCCCTGATCTGCGTTATGATTGACTAGGAGTATCTCTGTCTTGTCTGGATTGAGCTTCAATATGTTTGCCTTCATCCAATCCATTACTGATGCCAGATGCCAGTTTAGAACAGAAACAGCTTCCTTGGAGTTAGGTGGATAGGAGAAATAGAATCGGGTGTCATCAGCATACTGCTGGCACTGAACCTTAAAATTCCAGACAATCATTTCCAGTGGTTTCACATAGTTGTTGAACTATGTGAAACCACTGGAAATGATTGTCTGGAATTTTAAGGTTCAGTGCCGCCAGTATGCTGATGACACCCAATTCTATTTCTCCTATCAACCTAACTCCGAGGAAATAACATGGGGGACAGAACTGAGCCTTGAGGGACCCTACAGACAAATATCCAAGGAGTTGAATAAGAGTTCCCCAGCACTACCTTCTGGCTTTGTCTCTCCAGGAAGGAATGGCACCACTGTAAAATAGTGCGTCCAAGTCCCTCTCAGCAAGGCAGCCCAGAAGGATACCATGGTTGATGGTACTGAAAGCTGCTGAGCATTCCAGCAGAATTAACAGGGACACACTCCCCATATCTAGTTCCAGTTCCCAGTGTAGATCATCCACCAAGGCAACCAAAGCTGTCTCTGACCCACAACCAGGCCTGAAACATTGACAACTCTCTTCACACACTTGGCCAGTGTCCCTTTGTCCTTACTCATGAGCCAAGAAGGCCAAGGTTCTAGTGGACATGTTATTAGTTGTCTCACATACAACTTTATCATTTTTATTGGCACACATTGGGTTAGTATATTTTCATCATCACAATCATTCCTCTAATGAGGGAGCTTAGGCTATCAGATAGCTGTACAATTAACCAGTAAAACTTCAGACTTTGCAATCCAAACCCTGTGTACATCATCACACTGGTTGTAGAACAAGAGCTGCTTCCTGGTAAACATAATTATTATCAGATACAATGAATGTTGGTGTGCTTTGGAATGTGCTCTACATGAGGTGCTGAATGAAGCACGGTACTCTGTGTAAAGTGAGTGTACTTACACAGTGCCTACATCCTACAGCAGGAATGGGAAATCATGACCCTCTAGATGTTTCTGGCCTACAACTCCAAGCAGCCCTATAGTAAGGGACCATGTGAGTTGCAGTCCAAAAACATCTGTAGGACCATGGTGTGCCCTATAGTGTGCCTCAGAGTCTTTGAAGAGAGGCTCCATGAAAGATAAGATGAAGTACAAAGCATTTTTTGAAGGCAGACCTTTGAAAACTAGTGAGTAAAAATATGTTTGAAGTATCACTATTAGCTGTCCTTTATGTTTTTTATATTCAAAATTCCAATACCATTCTAGAAGCAAGGGGAGTGCAGTAGATGCAAGCAGACAAGGAAAGGAATGTCTGGCAAGGGGTCATAAGACTGGCCTTTAAACAACCTTGCTAGAAATTATTTTTAGGCATAGTTACAACACTGAAATTTAACAGGCAGTGGACATAAGGTTCTATTTCCTTTATCAGAAAGTGGTGCTGCCTTATGAAATATGTAATTAGAACCCGGTCACTGAGTGGGGAAAAGAAGCTAACTCTCAAATCTAGAATATGGGGGAAGCATTTTGAAATACCAGGATAGACTGGGAAGAAGTCACTGCTGATGAGTCCTGAGTGTTTAACTTTTCTTCATGAAAACTACTACAATAGGGACAGAAAAACTGTCACCAGACCAAATATCTTTTACAGGCATAAAAATACGGAATCAGCTCGCTCCAATACTTTACACAAAAGGTAATCACTCATAACAACTGATGGTAGGATCACTTCTAACAACTGTGGTATGTCTTTTGGATAAAGAAAAAAACTATTTTGAAAACTAAGATTAACAAGTGCTCTCCTACAAACTGTCACTTAGAAGCATTTCCTCATCACTGGTACTAGCAGTGAGGCAAAGGATGGAAATAACTGTGTTCCTGAAGTCTGCTTCACATAGGAAATTTCCTACCAAATGGTATGTGTACTTCCTATATAAGAAATGTATAAAAGGTGTCACTTGGGAAGTGAGGCACTCAAATTTATTTCTCCACAGTTGTGGAGTGATGCTGAAAGGATAGCTCTTCCTATAAAAAATGAGCATTTCATGGTAGAAACTTCTGTATTAACCCTTAAGTGTATGTTCCTCCTACAGTCTCAGATTTTTTCCTAACTGCTGTAGTGTAGAGTTCTGAGAGTGCTGAATTAGGACTCAAGTTCAAATCATCACAGCCATGAAGCTCACTGAAAGACCAAATCACTATCTCTCAGCCTAACCTGCTTCACAGGTTGTTATGAGGATAAAAAAAAGTGAGAAGAACCATATACTCAGGACTCCAGTGCTCCTGTGCAGACCTCTTACCTCTAAACGGCGGATGATTTCCCGAAGTGGGAGAGCAGATTCATTTCCTCCAATGAAAGTGGTAGTGGGCAAGTGAAAGACCTTGTCCAGATCCGATTCATCCAGGCCATAAAACCCTGTAGAATTTTCACAGGTAGGAGAAGGCAAAGAAGGAGCGAGGGAAGGTGTTCGACGCAGAGAGCCATGACACAGGAACCAGGTTTTGGTGGTGAAGGGAAAGGACAAGAAAGCAGCACAAAATAAGCATGAAGGAGGTTTGTACAAATAAAAAACAAGCAGCAATTAAAAATGATAGACAAGTAAGCAAGAACAAAACAGTTTTTGTAAGACACACAGGATATAAACACAAAATATATACTTGCCATGACAATTGGTAATTAAATCCAGAGGAAGAATCAACAAGAATTTCAGACCCGCATACATACAACGTTAGAATATAAAAGGGGAAATAAGGTATAGCGACCATAAATTACAACCACATTTCACCACATATCGAGAATTAAAAGTAAAGTAAAGCATAAAAAAGTGAAAGGACCGACTTCCCAAACCAAAAGGTTGAAAAGCAGCAGAGATAATGCATGGTGCATAGGATTCTGCAGAGGACTCTCCTGAATAGCTCACCCTGGGGAACAAAGAACATGCCTCAAAGGCTTTGGCTCCTGGAAGTCTTGAAATTTCCCCCCTCAACAATTCATTTAAAAATCTACCCAGCTCAAGGCACCAGATCCTGTCTGTTCATGGAAGCTAAGCAGGGTGAGCCCTGGTTAGTACTTGCAGTGGAGACTGCCAACAAATACCAGGTGCTGTAGGCTATATTTCAGAGGAAGGAACTGACAAACCACCTCTGAGTACTCCTTGCCTAAGAAAGCCCTATGGAATTCCTGGGATCATCGTAAGTCGATAGGCAACTTGATGGCACATACAAACAAAAATCCAACTCTATCTAGCTCCCATCTCCAGGACCATCACATGCTTTCATGGTATTTCCACAATACTTTAGCACCAGCTACTAGAATAATTACTAGTATTCCAATGAAGATTGGCCAGCTCTGACGGGCAGAGAGATTCTTCACACAACAGCTTGACAAGACTTTTATGGCATTAAATACAAATTCTTCTACGATTATTTACTTGGCAGTCTGGGAACTGCTATGGGTATAAATTTATTTTGTTATTCCTATCCAATCTATCTAATTTAAAATCCATAATCAAGGCAACTAACCAAACTGGATTAAAAACAAGGTCAAATATTGTTGCATTACCACAAAAAACAAATAAAAACCAGCAGGCTGACAATTTATCTAATCCAGGCTACATAAAAGTGAAAGGTTAGGCCAATGATCTAATAAAACAAAAGCTCACTGAGAGTATGACAGAAGACTGATACGAGGGTAGATGACAATCTTGGGGAAGAAAGTCCTCTCTTGGGGCAGGAAACATGAAAGGGCTCCCACTAGTAACTTAGTGGAAAGGGAGAGATCATACAAGGGCCATCTCTCGTTCTTGTTTCTGTAACAATCCAATTGCCAAATATTTCAGTTTGAACAAACATTTCTGCTTCATTATGTAGAACAGTGGTTCTTAACCTGGGATTTGTTGACCCCCCAGGGGTCTGTACTGTTCTCACAGAGGGTCTGCAAATGCTTGAAAGTTGCTTGGCCCACCTCGTCCCTGCAATGGAGTAGCCACATGACAGAAGCAAAGGCAAAGGCAGGCAGGCTGGCTTGGTCTGCACATTGCCATTCAATCCACTCCAGCCACAAACGTGCAAGAAGAAGCAGGATAAAAGTCTTCCCTTCCCCCTCTAGTGCCTCTGAGGGAAGTTTAATGGATGGTGTAATTGTATTATTATCATCGTCAGGTATTATTATTGTTGTTGTTGTTGTTTTAGAGTTAAGTCTTGGGGGACCTTGGCAACAAAAGATATTTAAAGGAGGTTCCTGGTAAAGAAAAGGTTGAGAACCACTGATGTAGAACATTATATAATCTTGGAAGCAGTTCAGTATAAAGAAGTTTCCATGGTGCTTAATGATGAAAAAAAAAGCTGCACCATGCTGAATGCTCACCCTTCCCCTGTAATGTTTAGTCATGCTTACTGCATGGTGGTCTTTCACCAGTAGTAACCAATGGCAAGATTCCATAGGACAACATATAGGCCTGGAGTCCTGTCCTTCTGAAGAACATCTGCCTCATCAGCTCTTGTTAAAGAGCAGAAATCTGAAATATTTAAGGAGTTAGCAAGCAACAGACCCTCAACCTGAAGATTTTTTACTTTATAAACAATATGGATACATACTCACAACATGCAAACGTTGTAGCTATCACTAAGTGTTTCCTCCCATACAGATGGTGCTCGGGGAGAAAGAAAACATGACTGGCAAGGATTTTTATGTAAGGTATAAATGCTCCGAAAAACAAAAAGAAAATGAGGGTTTGACATCTCTACAAGGGCTGTTGTTATGGGAGGCCTATGCCATTTAACTTCAGGATGTTGCAGTGGATGGACAGACAACTTCAGGATTACTCTTTATGATCAAATGTACCCCTCAGTCTACTACACTCACAACATTTAGAAATCTAGCATTTAAACACACTAGAATCCAATTAATAGGACTAAAGTCTGATCAGTTTATGCAGACAAATCTAGACCAAAGTCAACATTAGAGATAATTTAGAAGACTATAGGTTTAAATGACACCAGCAAAGTTGAAGAATATTCATTTGCATGCCTGCATCATGGAAGAATTTCCAAATTTCCATAACAATCTTCACTTCCCATGCATCACATACAGTGGGCCTGTACAGGCTCCAGGTCCATACATTCGACCAACCGCTGGAGTGTGTGTGTTCATGTTGCTGCCATTTAATAATATGGGGCATGATCATCCACGTTTTTTTCTTATCTGTGCGGGGTCCTGAAACCAAACCCCTGCAGATCTGAAGGGCCCACTGTACACAGGTCAGAAATATTAACCTGCCAGGAAGAAGTCCAGACAGGATTCCCCTGCTCTTTTCACAAATATTACTCCCTTCAACTATTAGATTTAAGAGCTCTTACAATTAGGAATTTGGGCACCTACATGTTTAATACTTCTGCTAGCTTACAGTGCAGGACAAGGAGATGGCAATCTCTTAGAACTGCAGGAAGATAACCAAGTCTTTTTTAAAAAGATGCTTGGATGTCATTCTTAACATTATGCATCTATGTGGAACATTTTGCACAACAAAGTAAATTCATACAAATCAACCTAAGCACCACAGCAGCAAACTCACTTGGATATGTGCTGATGAACATCCAACAAGTACACTTTACTAGGGTGCTAAAGCATGGCAATCCTTTCTGAAATGCTCAGTGCAAAACAAAGGAATGGCAAGCAAACAATAGGAAAAATGGCCACCAGTGTGAACCAAATGAAAGAGTAGATAACAGGAGAGCATGACAGATGGAGCAGTTTGATTATAAACACCAGCTTCACCTTTAACACTGAAAACGATTTGGGGGAAGAAAAAAATGTAACACCGTTGTAAGATGGGACAAGCCATAACTTTACCTAACTGCACATGCCCAGAGTCAACTATTCAGAGAGTCCTAATCTCCAGAAGGGTTAAATGCTCATTATTTGCATACCTCCTACTGTTAGCACTCTCAGCCGCTCCTTGAATACTGCAAGATCTGGGGAAGAAGGGAGAGGTGGGATGCAGAAAGGAGAAGACAGAGAGACCCAGTCAAAGTTAGCTTTTTTTAAACCCTGAAGAATTGTGAAAATAGTCATGTAAAGAGAAAGTCAGCTTTTTACAGTGCCCACACATACACAATCAAAACCACCAAAGAAGAAAAGGGGTTAGAATGAAAGATGACTGCACTACAACTGGGGAAAGAAATCCTTGAATGAATCTTCCAGAGCCAACCACAAAGGCTGTACTGTACAAAGAAGAAAAGGCATATAAGTTATACTATACAGATTAGAAACTAAGCTACATGGTTAGAGAGCTCCTCACTGTTTCCTTCGCAATACACAAATGAAGTCATCAAACCAGAAGTCTCTAGAGCAGACTCCCACTCAAACATCACAACTGTACCAATGAAAGCCTTATTACAGAATCTCATATCTGGTTCAGATGAACCAGGTAACCCTTACACTTTTTAAACAATGTATTTGTATCCACTCTTCCTACAAGATGATCATGGTAGTTGTACACCGGGGTTCACATTCTTTATCTGTATTGTTCTGTAGGGTAGATTATTCAGAAAGGTAGTGAAGACTAGTGAGATTCACAGCTGAGCATGTGTATCTTATGTTCAAGTCAGCAACAGAAGTGGCTACTCTTGGCTCTTCTGCTCTTCTCTTCAGAGTTACTTTATTAGGATAGGGATCACTTTCAATAGCTTTGCCTCGATTCTCTTCTTGATTATATCACACTTTTCAAGGCCAGCTATTAAAAAACAATATACGGACAGGATTTTCCAAGTGGTAACCAGTTTTGTATTACTACAACCACCAGTAATGTCTCATCCTTCTCAAATGAACTCAATGCCATGAAGCATTTTCTGCCCTGTGCACAACCCTTGCCACGAAGAGACCATCAAAGCCCTTCATCTCAGGAATTTGAGCAGGCACTTTCCTATCGTCATACTCCCCTGAGGTACAAAGGCCTTCCAGATACAACTGTAAACAATGTTATCTCTATGATATCTATATTGGTGTTAGCAATGATATCTATATTGCTATACTGCAAAAGTGTATTGTAATGGTGACTTAACTCCTGAATAGTCATCAATACACACCATTTATATTTGGCACAGTATGTACGTATTTTAAGCTCTCATATGTAATACTGAATTCTATTCCTATTAACTACGGAGCTCTATTCCTGGCTTCCACATCTGCCAAAGGTGTCCTATGTGAAACTGCTAGTGCCATTACTTCAAAAAATTAGCATTTCAACAATCCTGAACATCTAGTGGAAAGATGAGACACTGGCCTAAATTCTGCTGTCAGTTCTGATTAGAGTAGACTCATTGAATCAATGGGATTTCCCTATGTGTTGACTCATCCTTCAACAATTTACTGAATGAGTTTACTCTGGCTGGGACTAAAGAGGATGTCAGCCAATATCACATTATGAATCTGTTTGAGTACCAATTATATATATGTTGTAAGAGCACTTAAAATAGATCAGGATTATAACCTGGATTATAATCTGGATCAGGATTATAACCACTGGGTTATACTATCATCACTATTTAGGACAAAACTTATTTGTACCAGAGATTAAGGGTAAATTTAACTGTGTCCAACTATCTTTAAATCAGTAAAACTTTTTTAGAACCAAAGACTTCCTCTGATACATTTCCACCAAAATATTGCTTTTAGTTGAAACTGCAAAGACCCGTGACTTTCACACAACACACAGTTTTACAGCAGTCAAGTACCCAGTTATTCACTGATTGGCTGTTGAGAGAGGGAGCACTGTAGCAGAGCATATGCTCTGCATGAAGAAGGTCCCAGGTTCAATCCATTTTCAGTTTAAAAGAGGAGATCGTGAAGAAAGTCTCAGCCTTGACATGGAGAAGCCACTGCCAGTCACAATAGACAATACTGGACTAGATGAACAAAAGATTTGAGATGGTATACACAACTTCTTATGTACTCCATGCATTTAAAAGGGAGTTTCCATCACTACAAGTGAATAAATATGTGAAGTGGCATATATTTATCAGAACACATTTGATACTGTCCCAAGAATCCAGTAAAACTGGATAAAAGACTAAATATTAGAAATTCCAAAAGTCAAAAAGTAGTAAATTGTGGAAACATCAAGTATTTTTAGTTACCTTAAAACAACCTCAGTTTCAAAATAATAAGATCCTTTTGGTCAAATAAAATCAAGCATTTCACACAAACACTTTCTCTCTGGAAGCTAGCGAATTTATACATGGCAATATTAAAATCGTAGGATTTACACGTACAAACGTTGACAGAAAACTGGTGGTGGCATAATGCTGATCTAAGTGAATTGTCTTTCTACTCTAATGTGTATTACTGAGAGACTACTAACAGAAATACATCTACTTTCAAGCCTACTCTAGCAGCAAAGTGGGCTGCAAAGCCAGATACTTTGCAGAAGTTAAACATGTATATTTTTTGCAACAAAATGTCACTTCTGTCTAAATTAACTGTCACTACTATTCCACATGAACTGTATGGTACTGCACTCTGCTATCCTGTATTTAACATGTTGGCTGAAATTTTATTGGAACAGGAAAGGGCTTCTGTGAGTCATACTGTGAATCATATAAGGGGCCCAATAAAACCCTCTGGCCTGGTTGACACCCACACACTCATAGATGCCTAATGCAGAGGAGGCAACAACCTATGACTGTCACCTGCTAGTTACAGATTACCATTTAACCAAGTCAAATGCACTGTGCACGTTCTCTATCACATAATTAGAGAAGCACCGTATAAACATGTATAGAGAATATTAATTATATTTTTGTTTTCTCCTTTAGAAGCCTTTTATTTCACCAGTATAGACATTATGAACATGTCTTTTCTGGATGTCTCAAAAACAGATCATTTGTTTACATCACATGCATGAATATTCTAATCATATTTCAATCTTGAAAGGGGTTAGTGGTCATTATTATTGCTCTATTCTAAGTTAGAAGCATGCTGCTTAGAAGCGCCTGCAGAGCCAGGTTGATTAACCTGTAGAAAGCACCAGCAATCAATAGAGCTCAGCCACCATAACCTGAACTATACTTGGTAAAAAAGGTGGGTGGGGGGACACTACAGTGATCAACATTAAGGAGCAGTTTGGATTGTACTGGAAAACCAAATTCCAAGAATTGCTCAGTACATCACCCTCATCTGAATAACACACATGCACCTTCCCGCCAAGGGTTCCATCATTTCAGTCTCTTGATTAGATGTGGGAATGCATTCCAAAGCTTCCTTGTCATGATCACTGACAGGGCCATTGGTTCGAGTTGAAAACATGTATTCAGCTTCTCTTAGCTTTGCAGCTTGCCCTGACACTGTAATGATGACAACTAAACTGAATGAAGAAATGTCACCATGAAACTTGCCTGGAAGCTTTTGCTGGTGAAGCAAGTCACCATAGCTCCAAGCAAGAACCTCCCACTGACCTTTAGAATACTGGGAGGTCAAGAGATGGTAAAGGCAAGGAGGAAAGCCCAGGCTTTACATGACTCCCAAATATTCTTCCTTTTCTCAGAGAGGCATATTGTTTCCACTACTAGCCTAGTCAAAGCCATTTATAACTGAACTCAAATTAACAAGAATTGAAGAGAGAGCAAGCTGTCCTGTGTATGTAACAACCAGTGGCTACAGTGGAAGGTGACAACGGACAGATAATCTTTACGGCCATTTAATTTTTAAAGAGTGATCATTATGAAGGAAACTTAAGACCTTTCCCTTCAGACTTAGTGAAGCAAACTATCTAGAAGCTGTGAAAGTGAAGAGAGGAGCTCAAGCAATGCGGCACTAACTGCTCTTGGAGCCCTCACCCAGTTTGTCTGTGGAAGTGATAATATCGGCTGGAACGGAAGAGTCCAGATCAGCATCCAAGATGCCCAGTGGGTCGAGCTGTGCTACATGATGCCCTCGAATCTATGAAATGGGCCAGGGATGAAAAGGAAAGTGGACACCAAAAGAGGGATGGGAAAGGGGGATAGAAAGGAAAGGGGTATAAAAGTTAAAAATTACATTAGAATTAATTTGCAGAGTAATTCTCACCGACGTTTGGAGAATCAGTTACTGCTGAATCATCAAAATTTACACAACTAATGCCGAGAGGATCAAGCTTGGCAATGTGGTGACCCCTGACCTAGAAACAACAACAAAATTAGTCAATGTTGGTTAAATGCATTTTTCACAGTACAGTGTTTCTGCAAGGTACCTATCAAGTTCACTTAGAGCAATGGTGTTGTATTTCAATGGTATTTCTGAACATGAACTCACTCTGCCCCATAGAAGCTAATCTAATTTTTCTCTGAAATTAATAAAAGCAAAAATACTGTATACTACAAATTTTGAGGAAGGAAGGCTTCGGAGCAGGGCAAAGACACAAAACCCTTTGATGCCCAATACATATACTCACTTTTTAAAAGATATATATTTTTAAAGATTCTTAGAAAACTGCTGTAGGAAGGATTTTTTCCATTGAAATATACATTAGATAATTGATTTTATTATAATTTTTATTATAATTATAGAGGCGCCCTGGTGGCACAGTGGTTAAATGCCAGTACTGCAAGTCACCATGTTGCAAGTTTGATTCCAGAGGGCTCCAAGGTTCACTCAGCCTTCCATCCTTTCGTAGGTTGGTAAAATGAGTACCCGGCTTGTGGAGGCAATTAGCTAACACACATTGGAAACTGTTTAATGCAGTGTAGATGTGTAAATAGCTATTGCTTAAAACAGTTTGTAAGCTGCTCTGATAGCCTTGTGGCTGAAGAGTGGGGTATAACTAACTAACTAATAAATAAATAAATAATATTAGTATTTTCTGTTCTTCTTATAATGTTGGTATTTTGTTCTGATTACCAAGTTTGTGGATTACATTTATGCAGATTCAACAAAAATGACTAGGTCTGTACAGGTTGAGTATCCCTTACCTGAAATGTTTGGGGCCAGAAGTGTTTTGTAAAAAAAGGTTTTTTTTTATTTTGGAATACCTGTATTTGAATATACATATACGCTTCCTGCTATTTCACAGATACTTGCATCTCTCTCCAGCTTCATGTCTCATTCGCTCACTACTTGTGTTGTGTATGAGATGTGAGGAAGAGAAAGACTGAAGATCTGTGAAATGGCATGAATCCAAGAGTAGTGAGTAGTGCTCAGCACAAATCTACGTCTCCTGCCATTTCCCAGATCCTGATGTCTCACTCCAGCCTTGCGTCTTGTTCATTTGCTACCTGTGTAGTGTATGAGTCACGAGGCTGGAGAGAGACTGAGACTGAGCAGGAGCCACCTCAAATGTGGAAGCATGTGGCTGGTGGCAAAAAAGTTTTGTTTTTGGAGATTTTCAGATTAGGGATGCTCTACCTGTACACATCCACCAGTAGATGGGATTCTGAAGGTCACACTTATTAGATAATTTTTTTGTGAATTAACATTATTTCTTTGTTCAGGTTAAATAAAGATCCTTCGAGCTTTGGTCATACCTAGTTAAGTAAGGATGGCCATATCTAGTCAAGATATGATGATCTATCTGAATGTGAGTCTTCTGAGACAAACATTAAGACATCATTTTCCTTTCAAAAATCCTTCAGAATCAATTTTTTTAAAATTTTGGTCACCCTTGGAAACAAAAATCTTGCAGTTTGGTTTGCACAAAGGTAGACAACTTTGTGGTCAAATGTGCTTCATTTAGGCCATGCAAACTGACAGAGGCCCAAGATACATAATACATTAGGATGGTATACATTTCTGTCCAGAAGCATGGCCATGGTAAGTGGTAACTTTTTGAATTTAATATGCTTTTTCATCCCCTACAAAATAAACATCTGTTTAACGTAGATATGTAAGAGTCAGTTGTTGTCGTTGTTATTAATATTTTGGCTTTTTATTAATACTGTGTCTAAAAACTGGTTTCTTGTTTCTTTGAGAAATTCTTACAAGAAATGTCTGGGTAATTTAAATCTTCCACAATTCACAAGTAAAACAACTTTTTACATTAACATTGTGAAAATGGCATGGTTACTGGAGAAGGCTTAACGTGCTGGATTCAGGTTACTGGAGAGGTTGGATAACCTCTTTCAAGTAAGCAAGATGCTGTGTTGTTGTCATCTTCACATCAATTAGACACATTAAACATTATGTATGGATTTGTTGTTGTGTACCTTCAAG
Source organism: Gambelia wislizenii (assembly GCA_030847615.1). NCBI lineage: Eukaryota > Metazoa > Chordata > Lepidosauria > Squamata > Crotaphytidae > Gambelia > Gambelia wislizenii. Next base: position 21,129,327 of record JAUMIR010000007.1, on the reverse strand, counting down.
TTCTTTCTTACTTACGGAGACCCTAAGGTGAACTTATCAGGGGGGTTTCTTGGCAAAATTTGTTCAGAGGGGGCTTGCCAATACCTTTATTTAAATTCTTGGTCTCTCTACATGTATGTTTTGAATGATTAACTAAGTTGTCTAACTTTCTGAAAACTGTATACTGAAAAGGCTGCCCAGTATACATACTGAAAATGCCTATTTTCACTTCATTAAATACATGCTATAGCCCTGCACAGATTCAGTCAAGTGTTCACCAGAAGGTTCTTGTTCTAATCAGTGAATCGTTTCCAATACAGTTATTAACGTAGCAGCAAATAACTAAATTATAGTATTTGGATAGCAAAGCCACTTTGACTTACCAGCTTCTTTGTGTGTAGAACTTGAAATGTAGTAGAAATATGAATGTCAAATAAAGACATTGCAATGAGGAAAGACTTGTCCCAAGGACTATAACTTCGAAGCATATAATAATTTCAAAGCATTTGATACATTTTAACCAGTATGTTCTCATCCATACTAGGCATATTAATAAGAACATATAACTACGTGAAAATCATGTAAAAATAAGTCTGTTTGCATAAGGGGGAATACCATAAAGGTTAAAAGAAGTTCTGTCAAACTTTGAATACAACAGATATAATGTAACATATGAAGAAAACTTTACAAAATATTCTCCAGAATAACAGCTTCCTTTAGACTAGCATCCTAGGAAAGAATTCAACAAAATACTTAGAATCAGTTTAGCAGAACTGTCTTTCTTTTCAAATGATGAATTTGTACATTATATTCTATAGTTATTAAAATAATTTTAGTTAGCTTTGTCTTTAACAAAATCATTCCAAAGGCTATACAGTGGGCCCTTGGTATCCATTGTGGTTTGGTTCCAGGACCCCCCATGGATACCATAATCTATGGATGCTCAAGTCCCATTATATACAATGGCATACTAAAATGTTGTCCCTTATGTAAAATGGCAACATCAAGGTTTGCTTCTTGGAATTCTTTTTTAAAAAATATTTTCAAGCCATGGATGGTGGAATCTGTGGATACAGAGGGCTTACTGTACTTGTACCTAAGTCCTGCTACTATATACTTCATACAGTCAGATTATAAGACATGGCCACATAGGTTTTTAACTTGCCAGACTGATGGCAGTTGGCATACGGTTTAGCAAGCCAAGGTCTACATTCAGTTTTGGATAAGCATTAAATATATTAAGGTTGCCTGAACCTCTGTTACTAATGCAATGATTCCATGTATTTGGAACAAAGAGACTGCAAGTTGGGAAACACAGTCAGAGAGAGATTTAAAGGTATGCTTGGAATTCAAATAACAGAACAACAGTGAGGAAGACTTACAGTCAGTTATTAGAATGGTATATAATTCCCAACCACCAAGATGGCAATGCCCTTTATTCTGTAAGATGGGCTTGGAATAAACTTTACATATAAGTCAAATATATTTAATAAGAGGACTCACTAGGCATTAGATCATGCCAAGACACCAATGCTGACCACAGTCTAATACAGCGATAATATCCAATATTTGTACAGCTCCTTTGACTGTTTAAAAGAGATGTATAGCATTACCTAGTTATAATCTTACCACAACTCTGCAAGGTAAGAGAGAATTATTATGCCTCATCTTGCAGATGGGGGGAAACTTTTATAATTTATCTGCTTCTATAATAAAATGCTGGAAGACTGAAAATATGCTTGACAAGCATATCTAAATTGCTTGCTAAGAATGTTAAGAGTGAAGATGCCAATATGACTATTCAGAATTAAAATCTGTCTTATACCACATTTCTAGACTGCTTAGGAAAAATGTAGTATTCTTCCCCTTTCTCAAAATTCTATATACAACTACAGAAAGAAGTCAGTGCCCTTTGTCAGCTACAAGTATAGCAATTTGCTGCTTCAAATAAGCCTTCAATATTTTCAGCAAGGCAGGCAGTATTCCATAGTAGCTTTTAGTTATGTAGCAATGGCATGGGGCCAGGCTATTCCCTTGGGCTTCAGTAAACACAGACTAACCAATGGATGCAGTGCCATTATTTTTGAAAATTAAAGGAGAATACCTGAAAACAGCCAGTATTTTTTTTTATTTTGGTGACTGGATTTTTCCACTCATTTCTGATATTACAGGCCAACTATAGCTTACTATATGAGATCATCAATTGGATTCTTATACAGTTGGCTTCATTCCAGCATGCTTAATTCTATAACTTTTCTTGAACTGTTTTACTGTTCAAGAACAAGTGATGGCATTTAATTTGCTTGTTTACTGTCAAACTGAAGCCTACCAATGGCTTTCAGTGTGCCATCTGGCTCAAGTTAGTGAATAAAATGGCACAATACACATTTGTAAGGATGAAATACAAAGTTACTGGTAGAAGAGTAAGTATTCTAAGTTGATTTCCCCTAACTGGCTTTAATCCAGATTTACTTTGGGTCAGGAAATAAAGTCAGAATCTCTTGTGGCTGACAAAGGGAATTGTATATTTACACTCTGTAGGAAAAGAAAGGCAGAGAATAATCTTACCTGATATGCTCTAATAAGAGATTGGACTGCAAGATGATCTTCCACCAGTTTATCTACATTCGGCTGTGCTTGAACCAGAGATGCATGTGCATGTGTTAATGCAGATAGGCTGGTACTTAATGGAGGGGGGCTTTGATAAGCAGTACCTGGAGCAGCTCCAGCATTGGCATTGCGAAAGAATATGTCCCATGACTAAAGGAAATAAAAATGAAATTTCATTTTATTGGCAATAATAATAATAATAATAATAATAAAATTTATTTATACCCCGCCCCTCTGTTAAAACAATCGGGGAGGCTTACAAAAATTAAAATACAATACAGATAAAATCCCCAAACACCCCCCACCCCACCCTCCCCCATAAAAAAATATTAAACAATTATAAATTAAAACCAGCTGATCTAAAATCACAATTAAAAACAATAAATACAATAAAATACTATAAATGGCCAGTGGACTAAAAGAAGCCAGGATCCCCTGAGGCCGGGATCTAATTAGGAAAGGCCTGCCGAAAGAGATCCGTCTTTAGTGCTTTTTTAAAGCTACTCAGGGTTGTTATCTGACGGATCTCGTTCGGCAGGTCATTCCACAATTTGGGGGCGATTACCGAAAAGGCCCTCTGGGAGGTTGCAGACAGCCTAGATTTTTGTGGCTGAAGCAAATTCCTCCCAGAGGACCGGAGTGCGCGGGGAGGATTGTATGGGAGGAGGCGGTTCTGGAGATAAGTTGGACCCAAGCCATTTAGGGCTTTAAAGGTAATAACCAACACCTTATACTGGGCCCGGAAACTGATAGGCAGCCAGTGGAGAGATCTTAACACTGGAGTTATATGGTCTCTCCGAGATGTTCCCGAGACCACTCTGGCTGCCATATTTTGTACCAACTGAAGTTTCCGGACCAAGCATGAGGGTAGCCCCATGTAGCGCGCGTTGCAGAAATCTAGACGAGAGGTTACCAGCGTGTGCACCACAGTCTCGAGGTCCTTTACTTCCAGGAAATGGTGCAGCTGGCGTATCAGCCGAAGCTGATAACAGGCGCTCCTGACAGTCGCATTCACCTGACTCGTCATCTGAAGCGATGAATCAAGGAGCACCCCCAGACTGCGAACACAGTCCTTAACGGAGAGCGTGACCCCATCCAGGACTGGAGGTTGCAACCCAACTCCTGGTTTCGGGGCCGCTACCGTGAGCACCTCCGTTTTGTCTGGATTTAATCTCAATCTGTTTTTCCTCATCCAGCCCATTACTGCTTTAAGACAGTCATTAAGAGGAGAGACACCATCGCAATCACTTTTTCAACCAGTTTAATATATATCCCTCACAAACACATCAAATATAGTTTAACATTTCTTCTCACAGTACTCACTGATATGCACAGTATCTCCTAGAGATACAGTCAGACTCCCGTATTCACGGAACCAATATCTGCGGTTTCAGTTATCCATGGGACACAAAACACACCATAGTTTTCTTAGAAAATGCCTAGAAAGGTGTCTTCTCCAGACATCTTCTAGGTCCTCCACCACAGCTCTATGGTATTTTTAAGTGGATGTCCCATTATTTCAATAGGGTTCGCTGTTATCTGCAGTTCCCAGTATCTGTGGTGAGTTCGGAAACTAATCCCTGTGGATATGGGGGTCTGTATTCTAAATGTAACCTTCAAAAAAATGGAATCTTGCAGTCTCCCCGCTCTCTCTCCTTGCAAGTCATGCACAGGGTTAAAGCAGTGGCACTTGTGTAAGTGGTGTTTTAGGCCCACAGCTTGAAAACATTATTTTTAAACTGCAACTCACAGTATCCACCAGCCAGTAACTTTTTCAAGCATTGGTTTTAGTTCCTACCCTCAACATGGTCTTCTTGTTCTGCCCCCATCTATCTAAGGTTAGCCCTTGTAGGGGAAAAACAAAGTTATCTTCAGTATTTTAGTTTTTAATCCCTCACAGACAAATAATGCACTACAAAGAAAGCAGGATTTGGATCAAGAACATGGGGAAAATGGGGCCCATCTAAACGGTGAAAATACCCCTCATGGAATTTGCAGGGAATCCTACCTGTCTAAACAGGATCCAGAGCCAATTCACACTATTCAGAAGGAGGGGGGCCCAAAACAGCAAAAACAACAGGGTGAAAGCCTTTGCAGATTTTCCCATACTTTTCCAAAAACAGCGAGGGGGGTGTACATTCCTATTCGTTTGGACTATCGAACAACAACAAATTCAAAGGGAAGCACAAAGCTGATTGGCCGGGCTTGCTGGCAGGGCAAGCACCCGCTGCTGCCATGTTTGATCTTCACTTCAGCGATCGCTCACTAAGGCGATAAAACAGGATATTTTCTGTTTTTCTATCCTATAAAATTGGAAAATTGCTCTATAGCACCATTGCACCTTGGGATGACTTAAAAAAAAAGAAAAGAACCAACAGCAGCAATGAAGAACTAATGCGAGTAAATCACCCACAGTTGCCATCAAGAATGCAAGGCTTATGGGGGCTTCCAAGGCCAGAAAAACCATGTAGACATGTTGCTGCTGCTGCGAGATGCCAATACTATGAGGTATTTTGGATTTTTCCCTCCTTGTGTAGATGGGTTAAGCACTTTCCTAGACCATTGATTGCAGAGAAGTGCAGCCAAAATGATCAGGGGGCAGGAGCCGTATTTACAGATATAACAAACTAAGGAATTTTAGCTGGGGCAGGGGGAAAGCTTATTTTAAAGTCATGATAAAGTATACAATTAGACATGGTTTGGAGAACATAGATAGTAGGAACCTTTTCTCCTTATCTCATAATAGTGGAATCCAGGGTCATCTGCTGAGTAGAAAATTCAGAAAAGATTATTTATTTATTTAAGATACTTCTATATTGCCTTCCAGCTTCAAAGGGCTCCCAAGGCCATGAACAAATAAAAGCAGTTGAAACATTACAAAGATAAAAACAATTAAAAAACACAGTAAAATACTCCCTAAAAAGTTTTAAAAGCAATCAAAGAATAGTCTGAAATACAATTTCAAAACAGAGCAAATTTCAAACATTGAAGATCATGCGGAACAATACTGTTTTGACTGCACAGCAGAAGTTCAAAAGAGATGGAGCCAGCCTAGCTTACTTTGCTAGGGAGTTCCACAGTCAGGGTACTGCCACAAGGAACACCTTCTTACATGTATTTATCAACCTAACTTCACGAGGTGCTGGGGTACGCAACAGGGACTCACCTTCTTACATGTACTTATCAACCTAACTTCACAAGCTGCTGGGGTACGCAACAGGGACTCCTTTTGAGAATCTCAAATTTTGGGCAGTCTCATTAGAGGAAGCAATTCTCCAAACAATCAGCAGCTACATTTTGGAATTTATTACCACAGCATGCAACGATGGCCATCAACCTGGACAATTTTAAAAGAGTACTGGACATGTTCATGGAGGATGGAGCTATATCATAAGCAAAATACACTTCCTCCAGTAGCAGAGCCGATATCCTTTTGTATATTAGCTGCTGGAGCACAAGTGGACATGTGCTATTGCTCACATGTCTTCCTTGTGAGTTTTCCATAGTTTTCTATGACCACTGTGGGACCAGAACAGTGGACCAGATAGGCCTTTGGTCTGATTCTGCATGTTCATTATTTTGCACAGATTCAACCATCTAACTGCTATATTTAAGTAAAAGATAAAAATACCACAAGATCTGATCACAGAGCTGCTGTATAATATAAATTTTGGCCCTCAAGTTCCCTTCTGATGGAGGAGTTGAAAAGCAAGAATGAGATTCATGGGTTTCTAGAGCCTATGTTGAAACTCAGGTTTTTTTGAGCCCTTTTCCTGACATATGAACAAGCAAAAATCCAAAAGGTAAAGGAATGCTTTTCACTCACTCTTACCTGGAAATACCCCCCCCTCTTGTGGTTTTCTGGCCATTTCTAATTTGGGTTTTGGAGGGATTTTAGCAATTCAAACAGCCTCCAATGGGCTCTGAAGGGCAGAATATTGGCCCTGGGGCCCACTGTCATCATCCACCCCTGCAGTAGAGTAAGTAAACTGCACATATACCCAATAAAATATACAGTAAGGCCCCTTAGCTGCCAGTTTGTTTTTCACGGTTTCAGTTACCAACGGTCAACCGAGTTCCAAAAATATTACTGGTATAGGGTTCAGTGCTATCTGTGCTTTCAGGTATCCAAAGGTAGTCTTGGAACATATCCCCTGCAGATAAAGCAGTCTTACTGTACCCCCAAAAGACTGCAACCGTTTCAATATCATCTGTGTGCATGGCACTTTGCAAAGCTTCATTAAGCACAAAGAGACAGATCTCCAACCTGAAGAGCTTGAATGATGTAAGCAGTAAACTATTTAGAGCTGGGAGGAAGATCGGCAGACCTCAGCCTAATTTGACATGACAGAGAGAGAGGGAGAAAGAGTGAATTATGCAATGTTGGTGACTCTGTCCCTATTGGCTGCAGTCCAATTGCTTTTTGTCATGGGTCAATGGCACTTTGTAGGACAGATATTTGACACAGAAAAGCCAGGAAGAAGAACAGGGTTACATAAGTCAGCACTGAAGATAATCGCATGAACCAGATTTAGCTAAGGGAATATAAGAGAATGTTTTCTCCAGTGGTGTACGTATCTACATATTTATCAGGACCACTAAAATGTTACAAATATGTTACATAAGTGGCCTGAGCTTTAGAAAACGCTGTGACTTGAAAATCACTGACCATGAGATCGAAAGAAGAGGAATCCAGGTAAAACTAAGGTTCCGAGAATTCTCAGCAGAGTGGATTCAATGGAACTGGATACTAACTGAGAAGAAAAATGCTTGGGAAGAAAGACAACCTGTTAAGTCTGAATTTGAGACTGTGATGAGATATCCAAGCAGAAATTTTGGAGGATGTGGGAGATACAAGACTACATGAAGACTAGGACAGAGTTCCAAGCAATGTGCCAAGAAAGGGAGACCTTCTCCCAGAGGAAACAGCAAATGAGCAAACTGATAGAATAAGAGAGTGTTATTTTTATTTCTTGCTTTTTAATGGATATGTTTTTAAACTGCTTTTAATTCTAATGGTAATTTAATTATATTTTTAACTTTTTGTACTTTTTACTGATATGTGCTTTTACTTGTGTCTATTTTAATTTTTGAGTCTCAAACAATGGGGAAGGGAGATATATTAATAATAAAACAAGTTGAGCTATATCAACTTGACGGTTAAAGAAATACTGGGCACAGAGGAAAGCAGAAGCAAGAATGATCAACTGCAACAAAAGTGGCAGAGAGGTTGAGGACAAAGAAGGAATAGCGATGTTTCTCTATTGGGCAACAGGATTATCAATAAATTTAAGAGCGTACACATTAAGTAGAGTACAGCTGACAAGAAGTTACATTTTAGAGAGTCAAAGGGGCATGAAGACAGAAAAATTAAGGCAGCAAGAGTATAGAAATTAGAAGACAAAATGGTAGAAGGGAGATTGGAAGGTAGTTTCAAGGAAGAGCTGTCAGTGGGGGAAATTACAGAATGGTGGGAAAGAAGACTGAGAAGGGTTAAAGAAGAACAAGAGGATGTTGAGGGGTAAGGCAGACAAAGTAGAAGCCCAACACCAAGACACTTGAGAATCTTGGCAAACCGAATCTATCACTGAAGAACTAAAGCTATGCCAAGAGCAGAAAGTGAGAGGAAACATTATTAGAGTACCAAAAGTTAGACAAGACACACAACATGAACAGAATTGTCCAATATTTAGATATCATAGTTTTGGAAGTGGTGGTAGGAATTTACAACAAGAAAAGGTACGTTGGTCTTACCTGTGATAAGTCCTTTTCCAGGGGAGAGATGAGGAGCATCCTGTAGATCACTGGGTTAGCTCCGCCCATTCACTCCTGGTTGGCAGGTAACAAAAGGACCTTTGGTAAGGCCCCTTCCTCTGAGGTCCTCTTGGGAGGAGCGACCCACCTCTGGCCAGTTCATACCATAGCCCTCTCAGCCGCTCCAACTACTAAAACAGTGAAAGAAATACAAGAAAAACACAAGAGCCAAAAACATATCCCATGATAGATACTAATAATCATAGACATAGTGTACAGCATTGAACTTTACCCCATGCAAAAAACAGTATAGTCACTCAACTGTCAAATTAAACCACTTATATACATAAGGACCCCCAGCAAACAGGGAAAAAACAATCTAGATGCCAGCCATTCGGGTGAGCAGGATGCTCCTCATTTCTCCCCTGGAAAAGGACGTATCACAGGTAAGACCAACGTACCTTTTCCCAGTGGAGAGATATCGGAGCATCCTGTAGATCACTGGGATCTACAAAAGCCCTTTCAAACAATCCCCTAGGGTGGGGCTGGCATATAACAGTCCTGTTTTAAGATGTCACAATCTGCTGCAGCACACGTCTGCCGAAAGTGGCCTCAGCGGACTGCAATTTATCCAGTTTATAATGTCTGAGAAATGTGAATGAGGATTTCCATGTGGCTGCCCTGCAGATCTCCTCCAGGGTAGCTTCCCTGTCCCAGGCTGCCGATGTCGCAGCACTTTTAGTTGAGTGTGCCAGGATACCCTCTGGGGCCGGGACATTTAAGGACTCGTAGCAGGCGGCAATGCAGGCTCTGATCCACCTACTCAGAGTTGATGATGAAACCTTGCGGCCTAGGTATCTTTGATGGACTGATACAAAGAGCGCCTCTGACACCTGGAAACTGCTGGTTCTTTTCAGGTAGATCTTGATTGCTCGCCTCATGTCCACAGTGTGCCAAATCTTCTCTAACTCCTTGGACGGTTTTGGGGAAAAAGAGGGTAGCACTATGGAAAGCAGAGTTCACCTTGGGTCTAAAATTAGGATGTGTCCGTAAAACCACAGAGTCAGGTCTAACAATGCACAGATCCTTCCTTACAGATAAAGCTCCCAACTCGGACACCCTCCGAGCTGAGGTGATTGCCACAAGAAAAAGGACCTTCCATGACATGTGCTTTAAGGACACCCACTTGAGAGGTTCAAATGGAGGTACTGTCAGAGCCTTCAACACCTTATGGAGGTCCCAAGACGGAAAATGATGAATCACTGGAGGGACTGAGTTGGCCAGGCCCCTTATAAACCTACGTATGTCTGGATGGGTTGAAATCTGCAACGCTCTCTCTGGAGGGAGGACCGACACTACGGCCGCCACCTTTCTCTTGATGGTGTTGGGCCTAAGCCCTCTCTCAACTCCCTCTTGCAGGAAACCCAGGAGCACTGGAATTGTGATATCCAATTCATTAAACTTTTTTTCTCCTGCACCATCTGCGGAAGGCTCTGAAACTGTATTTGTCTATTCTCTGAGTAGAATCCCTTCTGGCGTTTAGGATGGTCTCAATCACCTCTGGGGAATACCCTTTAGCTCTCAGCATGTCCCTCTCAATCTCCACGCATGAAGCTGGAGCCACTTGGGATACGGATGGAAGACTTGCCCCTGGATCAAGAGATCTGGGCGAACCGGCAAGGAAATTACATTATCTCCAGAGCCCGGATCTCTGAGAACCAGGCTCTCCTGGGCCACGCTGGGGCGATCAGTATAACCTCGGCCCCCTCCTGACGAATCTTGCTCAGAACTCTGGCCAACAGTGGGATGGGTGGGAATGCATAGAGCAGACCGGCTGGCCACGGAAGAGTGAGCGCGTCCATTCCTTCTGCCCCCTCGGCCCGATACCTTGAGATGAACCTTGTAAGCTTGGTGTTGACAGGGGACGCGAACAGATCCAGCTTTGGGTGACCCAGAGACTGCGTGACCAGTTGAAAAACCTCGGGATGGAGACCCCATTCCCCCTGATCGATGTCTGTTCTGCTGAGCCAATCTGCTTTTGAGTTGAGTTCGCCCTGCAGATGCTCCGCCTCCACTGATAGGAGGTTCTCCTCGGCCCACTGGAATAGTAGAGATGCCTCCTCCATCAGGGTCCGGGATCTCGCACCTCCCTGGCGATTTATGTGCGCCTTCGTCATGGTGTTGTCCGTCCTGATCAGTACGGCCCTGTTCTGTATCATGGGTAGGAATTCCACCAGGGCAAAGCGAGCTGCTCGCAACTCCAAAAAATTGATGCTGTGTTGAGCCTCCTCCCGAGACCATCTGCCCTGTGTTCATGAGTCCCCGCAATGAGCTCCCCATCCCCTGAGACTCGCGTCGGTTGTGATCTGAATCCGCTGAGGGGGGCAGATGAGTCTCCCCTGATGAATTGCCGTGGAGGTCCACCACCGGAACGAGTCCTTCACTTGTTTAGGGAGGGTCACTCTCCTGCGACTCTTCGTTGAGATGGCGTGTTGCCACAGAAGTAGAAACCACTGCAGTGGCCTTGCGTGGAACTGAGCCCAAGGGACACAGTCCACTGACGCTATCATCAGCCCTTGCAATTTTGCCAGCTGCATTATATCTGGCCTTCTCGCCTCCACAATCCGTCGGATCGATCGGTGAATGGCTGCAACTCTTTCCTGAGGTAGGGATACCCTGCCCAGATGAGTATCCAGTATCACTCCCAGATGCTGTATCTTCGTGTCTGGCTCCAGCGAACTCTTCTCCCGATTGACCAGGAACCCATGTTCCTGAAGAGAGCCCATCACCTTCTGAACATCCTGTAACGCCCGCTCCCGAGATTGGGAACGTATCAACAGATCGTCCAGGCAGGGGTAGACATGTATCCCTGCCCTTCTCCAATGAGCCACTAGAGCAATCATAATCTTGGTGAAGACCCTCGGGGCTGAGGACAAGCCGAACGGAAGGGCCTTGTACTGGAAGTGTTTCTTGTCGTACGCAAAGCGCAGAAAACAACGGTGCTGTGGGCAAATTGGCACGTGGAGGTACGCATCCTGTAAGTCCAGCGACGTGAGGAGGTCCCCTGGTCTGAGAGCTTCTACAATGTGTTTCAGGGTCTCCATTTGAAACTTGCGCTGTCAAACAAATTTGTTGAGGCTCCTTAGACTGAGGATAGCTCTCCAAGTTCCGTTCTTCTTTGGGACCAGGAAAATATTGGAGTAACAGCCGTGGGTCCAATGGGCACTTAGCACCTCCTCTATCGCTCCTAAGGAACTCAAATGAGATATAGCGTCCAACATCAATTGGTGTTTCACTGGGTCCTTGGATCTTGGCGTAGGGCGGAAAGATCAGGGGGGCATATGAGAGAATTCGATTCGATACTCCTGACTCAGCGTCAGTAGTACCCATCTGTCCATTGTAGAACTCTCCCAAACTTTGCTGAATTGTTGAAGTCTGCCCCCCACTGGACCCCCTGAGTCACGCCTGCTGACTCTTGGACTGCTATCTAGTCCCTGCTGGCTGGGAGAGTCTACTTGTGGTGCCCCCATGGCCCCTGCGCTGCTGTCTGGGCTCTCCCCAACGTTGCTTGAAAGCTCTACCATCCCTTGACTGAGGGCCCGAGCTTGGGGAGAACTCTGTATGGGATCTGTAAGACCGGAAGGGACAAAAAGTCTTGGTGAATTTCTTGTCCTCTCTCTTCTTTGCAGAGATCAAGGCTTTCTTCTTGTCCTCGCCCTCCACTAGGACAGGTTCCAAGGATTCCCCAAACAATTTCTCTCCCCAAAAGGGGGAAAACATAAAATTTTGCTTAGACTTAAAATCACCGTGCCAACCTTTAAGCCACACCAGGCGTCGTGCTGCTACTGCTGTGCCCTGTGCCCTTGCAGAGAATTGGGCTGCATCCAATGAACTATCTGCAAGAAATGCTGAAGCCCGGGAAATCTTATTGAGCCCCTGACGTAGTTATGTATTTGACTTCGGGGTCTCGTTTAAGAGTTCCTTGGACCACTGCAGTGAAGCTCTGTCCACCATAGAGGCTGTAACCGCTGCCCTGATAGCCAGAGATAGGGCCTCGTGGGTCCTCTTAAGGGCTGCGTCCTTATGCCTATCCTCTGGTACCTTGAGTATATCCTCTCCATCTCGGCAAAAAATCGCAGATGACACCAGGGCAGAAACTGGAGCATCAATAAGAGGGGTCTGGAGTTTACCCATGACCTTCTTGGGTAATGAGTAAAGCTTCTTGGCAAAGGAAGGCTGTGGTTTGTTTGCAGCCGGTGTGGCCCACTCATCCTTCAATACTTGCATCATGTTAGCTGGGACTGGCATCGCTATAGAGGCTGGCAGTGATGATGGGAAAAACTCAGATGACATACTGGGCAAGTCTGGATCCACAGGTGGGTCCTGGTTCTGCGGCAGGGTGAGCCCGAGTCCTAGCTGTCTTTCTAAATAGCAGCGTGCACTCCTCCTGCTTAAAAAGGCGGGCTGAAGACCTTGTCGTCTCCTGTTCTGTGCCCTCTTCAGCAGAAAACTCCGCCTCCTCCCCCTCATAGTCAGGGTCTCCCTCCGAGACCTACCCCTCTTCACTAGAGGATCGCTGCGATAAAGCATCCTCCACCTCAGACCTATGGCCCCTCTCCGCTGAGGCTGCCTCTGCCTCTGAGCCAAAACGCCACCATTCCTCCTCTTCATCCTCTTCCTCCCACTCTTCATCTTGCACTCCGGTTTTCCTAGCCCTGTCCCTCTGGCTGTGATCGCGCTGGCCCTCCGCTGAGCCCCGTCTAGCCAGCTGAGGCCCCCTTCTGCCCGCTCCATGCCGGGTCTTAGCGGTTGCCTTCTTTCCTCCCTTGCCGCCTGTTAAGTCCTTAGCTGGCCATTTGGAGGAGTCGCGTGCGCGCTTGGGGGCTCCTCTGGGGATCTCCTTGGGTCTGGGCCGCTTAAGTGGCGTTCGGACCAGTGAGTTGGGCGGCATCTGGATCGGCCACGATAGTGGAGGGTGGGGTGCCTGGGAGGGGAGAGTGGGTAGCGGGGGTGCAAGCTGCGGGCCTGAAGCTGATGCGGCGCCGTATGGGAGCCAGATCGAAAGCCCTGTAAAGGGAAACGGCTGGGGGAGGAGAGGTGGCTGGGCTTGGTCCGCAGCCGGGGGGCGAGCGTGTTGTATGGCTGGCTGATGAGGTGCAAGCGGTGCCTGGGCTGTCTCTCCAGCCATAGGGGTTGGAGAAGGGTTGGGTGTACGGACTCCCGTGGCGGGCGAAGGCCCCCCTGCCATAGACTCGCTAAACTTAGCATTGCTGGCTGTGCAAGCCCCGCCGCTAGGACGCCCAGAGCCTCCTTCGCTACCAGCTCTTTAACCCAAGCCGCTAAGTTCGTGGGAGGATCTGGAGAGCTTGGTCCTGATCCCAGGGGTCCCGCATTACTCACGGTTACCTCCGTCTGCGTTGCTGGAGGATCCATGCCAGCCAAATGAATGAGGGAGTTCCCTTCGACCCCTGTGTTCGAAATCACCTCCTCCGCCGAGGGGCTTGTACCATTGGCTGCTTCCTGGCTGTTTCCCAGCACAATGGGCTGAGGTCCATCCCTTCACGGAGGTCTTACCCTCCTATCAGGATTCCTGCTTCAAGGTTCCCGTGGGGAAATTCTTTCCTCTTTCTATTGTTCTCGCGGCCACGTGCCCACAATGGAGCAGCTAACAAATGCGACCACCAGGAGCGGTAGGCAGGAAACAACTGGCCAGAGGTGGGTCGCTCCTCCCAAGATGACCTCAGAGGAAGGGGCCTTACCAAAGGTCCTTTTGTTACCTGCCTACCAGGAGTGAATGGGCGGAGCTAACCCAGTGATCTACAGGATGCTCCAATATCTCTCCACTGGGAAATTCCTCTTTTTGGAATTCATTAGCTTCTCCTTCTGGGTTCTGTCTTTGGACTGCCTTCCTCATCCATTGCCATGACTATGCTTGATCTTCCCATCAAGAAGAAAGTGGCCATGACAGTGGGTGAGGCAGTCAATTCAGAGCTGGAAGCCAAAGGAAAAAATTGGCCCTTGACTGCAATTTCTATAATCCTTCACCACAGACTACGCTGGCTAGGATTGATGGGAGCTGCAGGTCTACACTTGTCCAGTCTGGATTCACTCCCACCATATCTCACTGAAAGTATCTGACCTAACCAATGTTGGCATCTTCTAGTGCAGCCAACACCCTTTCCAACACTAAATAAAAGGATGCTCCAGGGATGCAGAGGTTTCTGGAGGGCAATCTCTTCTTTTGTTCTTACTTTCCATCTATTAGTGGGAAGTAACATAAAACTTCTAAAAAATGTGAGCAATGACAATGTTTCAACACATTTAATGCATTGATATTTACAACAAAAATTGCAAACACAGGTAAACTTTACAGAATTAGAAAGGTTATACAATACAGTTTAGCGACCAATGAACTGAGCTACAAATCAAAGTTGTTCCAACTCCCCCCCCCCACATCTCACTTCTGACATGAACTCACTAGGTGGCCTTAGCCATTACCTCTTAGCTTCAGCCTCAGCAGTATAAGTACTACAGGGCTGTTGCAAAGATTATAACAGAATATGTGTAGAGCATTTTAACATTCCAAGTTATACATAAGAAGTACTATTGCTTTGATTATTTCAAGGAATTAGCAGTTGATACAATACTGGAGAAGTCATTAGAATAATGATGACTTAAAGAAAGACTTCAAGTGGAAGAAAAAAAACACAGAAACAAGGGGCCTCAAGGACAATCTAGTCCAATCCCCTGCCATGCAGAAATATATGGCTACAGCACTCCAAAAAGATACCTATCTAACCTCTACTTAAAGACCCCCAAAAGAGAATCCATCCTTCTTTCCATAAGGCAGTCTAGTCCACTGTCAAACAGTTCTTACAGTAAAAAAGTTCTTCCTAATTTTTAGACAGATCTCTTTTCTTATAATTTGAATCCATAGATGTCCCAACAAAAAATGGAAAACCGGATTAATTGGCCACACATTAGAAACAGGGACAGTTGGTAATGAATATTTCAAAGTAAATGGGATGTATTTATATTGTAATAATAAAGAAATACAACTTTATTTCTTTGTTCCTCTATAATTTATTCTGGCACCACTTATTCTTGGTTTTGCTTCAAATGGTAGATCTAAGATAAATGACTAAGTAAGTGATCACCTCAATGATTGATTGTCAGAAATGTGGTTCTAACCATAAAAAGATGAAAAACTGTTTAGGAATATCTCTTCTTCTCTTTGCTCCTCAAACTTCCCAACAGTTTTTCTATTTATACTGTCAGGTAGGGAGAGGGAAGCAAGTTATATTCAAAATATTTTCCTAGTAACTGCACCTTAGTCTCTGTAACACAATCAGGGTAGAAACAAAGGGCAAATTTTCTGAGAGATGGAAGAACAAGTTGTCCTTGATTTGTTTTGATTAGTACACCGTTCTCCATGCAGTTATTTTTGGTGCCAACTGGACAATGTCCATGCTTATGATGAGCATTCACTATCAAAGTGCATATGGAACAAACAGCATAAGGTTACCGTATATTCCGGCGTATAAGATGACTTTTGAGCACTCAAAAGTGCCCTCCAAAATTGACAGTCGTCTTATACGCCCGATACACTTTGCTTCACCTGCCTGCCTATCTCCTGCCTCTTCGCAAACGGAGCGAAGAGGCAGGAGATCGGGCAGGGGGTGAAGCAAAGTGCTCCTCCCTGCCACCCGCCCCCCCCGCGCTTCCACCCTCCCTCCCGAAAGTCGCGGAACCGCGGCTTTGGGGGGGTGGCTAGGAAGCCCCCTCCTCCCTTCCCCTGCCCACTCCCCGTGCATCCAACCCCCTCCCTGAAAGCAGCGGAATCGCTGCTTTCAGGGAGTGGGGGGGGGCGGAGAATCCCCCTCCTCCCTTCCCCCGCCCACCCCCTGCTCATCCACCCCCCTCCCTGAAAGCAGCGGAACCGCTGCTTTCAGGGAGTGGGGGGGGCGGAGAATCCCCCTCCTCCCTTCCCCCGCCCACCCCCTGCTCATCCACCCCCCTCCCTGAAAGCAGCGGAACCGCTGCTTTCAGGGAGGGGGGGGCGGAGAATCCCCCTCCTCCCTTCCCCCCGCCCACCCCCCGCTCATCCACCCCCCTCCCTGAAAGCAGCGGAACCGCTGCTTTCAGGGAGTGGGGGGGCGGAGAATCCCCCTCCTCCCTTCCCCCCCACCCCCTGCTCATCCACCCCCCTCCCTGAAAGCAGCAGAACCGCTGCTTTCAGGGAGTGGGGGGGGCGGAGAATCCCCCTCCTCCCTTCCCCCCCACCCCCTGCTCATCCACCCCCCTCCCTGAAAGCAGCGGAACCGCTGCTTTCAGGGAGTGGGGGGGCAGAGAAGCCCCCTCCTCCCTTCCCCCTGCCCACTCCCCATGAATCCACCCCCCTCCCTGAAAGCCGCAGAAACGCGCTTTCAGGGAGGGGGGGTGGCGGAGAAGCCCCCCCCTCTCTTCCGGCTGCCCACTCCCCATGCATCCACCCCCTCCCTGAAAGCCGCAGAAACGCGCTTTCAGGGAGGGGGTGGCGGAGAAGCCCCCTCCTCCCTTCCCCCCACCCATCCCCCGCGCATCCACCCCCCCTCCCGAAAGGGAGGGGGGCTTGGAAGCCCCCTACTCCCTGCCACCCTCCCACCCTCCGCCCAGCCACCCCCCTTCCCCCCTGCCACCCTCCGCCCAGCCTCCCCCCTTCCCCAAAGCCCCGTTTGGCCACACAGCCTGCGGATCCCCCTCCTGCGCTCCCTCCTAGAAGGGAGCGCAGGAGGGGCATGCAGAGGCTGCGTGGCCAAACCGCGATTCGCCCCTTCTTCCCACCTTCCTGGAAGGTGGGGAGAAGGGGCGAACGTGCCCCTTTTGGGCGCACAGCCTCCGCATCCTCCTCCTGCGCTCCCTCCTGGAAGTGAGCGCAGGAGGGGCATGCGGGGGCTATGCGTTGGAAGAGGGGGGTCGTCTTATAGGGCGAATATATCACAAACTCTGCATTTTACCTTAAAAATTGGGGGGGGTCGTCTTATACGCCGGGTCGTCTTATACGCCGGAATATACGGTACCTTTTAAAATGGCCAAACAACTGCAGAAATCATGCTGAGTCATGATGACTGACTCCATGAACTGCTAGGCCTTTCCTGATTAGATCCCAGCCTCAGGAGCTTTTTAAAATTATGTATATATTTGTTTTTAATGTGTTTTTAGTTAGAAGGTTTTAATTTTATAGTGTTTAATGTCTTTTTATGGAGGAGGGTGGGGGTGGGTGGTGTTTTTAGTCATTATTATAATGTTTTAATTGCTGGAAGCCACCCCGATTGTTTTTAGCAGAGGGGCAGGGTATAAATAAATAAATATTATTATTATTTTTCATCAAATCAATTGTTATGACATTGCCAGAATTTTCTTAAATGCATATCCATACAGAGGAAGCTGATTTATATTGAGCCAGACCACTTTTCCATCTAGCCTAGTACTATCAAATCAGCCTGGGAGCAGTTCTTCAGGGTGTCAGGCAGGACTCTTCCCTAGTCCTACTTGGAGATCTCTGTAATTCACTGGTGGCCGCCCCTCCAAATACTCAACAGACCAAAACCTGTGTACTTCCCAAAACAAAACAAGAATGGCTGTGTTCAAGGTGATATAGTATCTCAAAAGAGGTAAAAGTAGGGTACATGGCCACTCTGCACTGGTTTAAGCAACATTCTTAGAGAATGACTGTGTTTTCACAACTAGAAAGATTTGTACTATCAAACATGGAGTTGAGACACACATTTTGAAAATGATGTGTAGATGTGTAAATTGCTATTGCTTAAAACAATTTGTAAGCCGCTCTGATAGCCTTGTGGCTGAAGAGCGGGGTATAAATAACTAAATAAAATAAAATTTGTTTTGTTCTTCAAAATTTATGTATGTAATTAACACATCATACAGTGTTGACAGAGATTCCTGCACTATACTTCCCAGACACATGCATGCTTGTGATTAAGACCAATGTACATACATGTATCACTTTCACACTTTGTATATGCACTGGTATAATACTAGGGCTTCATTCAGCAATCTTAATATGTAGTGCAGCCTTATAGGTGTTTTTGAGTTCTAGAAGTCCAGTGCCAATAGATACTGTGCAGCATGGATTATTGTATATACTTATGTACAAATTGACTTCATAGTTGGCGGTGGGTTTTGGGACCAAAATTATGCATTTTGATATGATCCATGGATAAGTCAAGGGTAACACCTTGGGGCTCAGCATGAGGCTCCTCGGATCCATTCCACAGAGATCAAAGTGCCAGCACTGTCTCAGGGGAGCCAGCACCCCTAGCCACTGCTGCTATTTTCCCATCAAGGCATTCAAGAAGGCCTTTTGCACCACTCTACTCAGAGAAGGGGATGGTTCCATGTTTGATAAACGTTAAGGTCCAGAATTAACTTTTATAAAAAACAGAACCATCCCCTTCTCTGAGTAGAGTGCCGAAAGGCAAGAGCTTAGCCTCTCCTGGGAGAACCTAAAAAAGCAATGACCACCTCTCCACTGCAGTGCTGCTTCTATCCCTCTGAATGCCTGGGCAGGAAGATAGCAGTGGCTCTTTGGCAGTTCCACTCAAAGGAGCACCAAGAGACTACAGGGGATCAGTGCTCCTTCTAGGGTCTTCCGGGACAGACTAAGCTCTCGCCTTTCACTACTACATGGTCATCCCTCAATATCTGCAGGTTAAAATTTCATGGATTTGGGCCCAGCCACACATATGTTCCCTCACTCACTTAGCAGGATGGGACAAGGGGAACCAGGGGAGGGAGGGTCTCTGAGACAGACGGAGGGAGTGGGATGGGGGAAAGGGAGGAGGAAAGAGCCGGGGTGAGCAGGCAGGCTGGTGGTGAGGGCAGCAGGAAGGAGCTACAGTGTAAGGGAAGGGGAAGACTACATGCACACCAAGATACCCATGAGAAACACAGAGAGAGGTTGCAGATATGGGAAGCCACCCTGAGAGGAAGTAGAGGCAACAGGACTGTGTGGCTCCATTTGGGGACCCTGTGGGAACTTTTTTGGCCACTGCCTCATCTCCCAAAAAGAAAGAGAACTGAACCTGGTGGGATTATATTCTAGAACTGTGAAAAAAGAGGCAGAATCAACACCCCAATAAGAAAGGCCAGTGGGCTTGGTGGGCTTTTGAAATGGGGACAGGGTGGCAAATACAGAGTGGTTTATCGAATGAAAGCATAGTGTGGAAATAACTGTGAAGAAGTTTTTTCTTTCTCTCCTCACCCCTCAACCCACACTTTTTGAAATGCCAGAACTCAGGGTCACTGAAGAAATGAACTGAGGGAAGACCCCCCAAAAAAGCCCTTTGCCCTATGTGTGCACAAGCACACATAGAGATAAGAAGGAAAAGAGTTTCAGTCTCTATTAAGCCAAGACCTGCCAAGGCCATGTGCATGTTCCCTCACTTGCTCACTCACGAACAGGGGAGTGGGAGGAGGGAGGGCATGTGGTGTGCAGGTCTCTGAGATAGATGGAAGGACTGGGACAGGTGGAGGGGAGAAGGAGAGAGCCCAGGTGGGCGAGCAGGAATAGAGTAGAAGGGACAAATGCTTTTTAGGTTCTCTTGGGACGGACTAAGGCAATAGCTTAGTGTGTCCAGGGAGAGCCCACCATAAAAGAAGCACCAACCCACTCTGCTCTCCCTGCTGCAGCAAGGACATGCCAAAGAACCGCCATCACAGTGAGGAGAGTGGGTGTGTGTGTCAATGTTATCACAGGATAAACTAAAGCAAAAGCTTCGTCTGCCTGGGGAGAGCCTACTGTAAAAGCAGTGCTCTCCCCACCGTGGCAAGCAAGTGCCAAAGTGCTGCAGCGAGGGGGGGGCACCGACCCTCTCTGCTCTCCTTGCTGCAGCAGGGAAGCGCCAAAGAGCTGCTGCTACTGCCACTTCTTTGAGCAGGCATTACAAAAGGCCAGAAGTAGGACCATGGTGGACAGAGGAACCACAATGACCTGTATATAACTTGACCCAGGGTTTGTGGGGTGATTTTTTTTTAGCATAAATTTTTTCTACTTATACACAAATGTATACGGTAGTTTCAGCAGAGTTCAGCTGAGAACAACATTCCCTTTCAATAGCTATAAGACTTATATTGCAGCACTGGAAAGATAAAACATCCACCTCCTATTATTCAATGTTTTCAACATTTGGCATAATAGGCATCTCTCTCCTACTCACATCTGGATATTTAGTTGTCTTTTACTAGTTTATGTATAGATTTTTTTCCACCCATGTGTTTTTATTTTTATTGTGTATTTTTGCACAAAAATTGGAAAAAAATAGAGTTCAGGTAGGCAGCTAGAGTGATTATCCATGTAGATTATAGTATTATTTTGCCCTCCTAGCTAATTTTAATTCCTCTGCACTACTTAACATTTCAATCCTAGATACCATTTAAGTTATTACAGTGCTTGTCCTTGAACTATCTCAAACATGGCCTTGAGCCAAACCTTCTTTTTGTCAGATAATGCTGTGCTGTTGCCTTGGCAATCCTGTCCTGTCCTAGCTAGTTCTAGAGTAAGCCAGCAGATCTGGTTTGTACGCCAGCATTCTTTGACCTTCAAACAAGTCACCTGGCTTTCATCTGCTTTATCTTCAGAGACAGGAACTACTCTCTGTGAGAAAATATTATCAGTCCTATGAGGTGATGCAACCACTCAGAGCTGTGAACTCACAGCCGCTCAAAGTTCAGGACACACCAGTCACCAATACAATCTGATTGCTCTTAGCATACCAAAATCCGTATCAGACAAGCTCTTTTGCGTGGCTATATTAAACAGAAGGGCTGCAGAAATACAAGATATAGTATTTTCCCCACACATAAGGAAGAAGCCAGTTGAGATACAGCTTACAACATCTGCAATCAGAACATAAGAAAAATTATATCAGCTATAAACCTCACGCTCTTTGATATGTTCCCAGAGTACAGAAATGAGGTTACCATAAATAGAAGACTAGCAAATAGCCTCATCACTGTGCCTTGCATTGGTCCTTGGATGTGGTGTGTATTTACAGAGCAGTATAAATAGAACCCATCTTAATGCCTTTCTCCTATCCAGAAGGAGATCTCTATTACTGTAGATGAGATAACCAACAGCAGCTCAGCTATTTCTCAGCAAACACTGAAGGAAAGCAGCTCATCCTTATTTGTATCCATACTGGATCCAGGAAGATACTTCCTCAGGAGGAGGTGGCCATAAACCTGTCAAATTCATTCCAGCCGCTCTTTCGCTGATGTTATCCTTGGCCAGCCAAGTGCTTTTGGCTGCACAATTGGGATGAATTCTTAAGGATTCTATGATCTTCTTTGAGCTGGAGTCCCTGCTCTGAAAACTTACCTCAAGAGTCACAGCATTAAGAGCAGTGACATGTAGAAGACAAGACTTTATTGTAGGGAGGCTGCTCCTTACCTTATGTACACTTTTAGGATTTTCCAACCAAGCATAGTACATTTCCTCCACATAGTTTGAACTAGTCCCACTCAAAAATGGCTCAGCAGCAACAGGTGCACTATAACACCTGATTTGTTGAAACGTCCTGGGTGCTGCTGGCTTGTTCTGAGAAAATGTCTTAACAGTCTGTGAGGCTGTTAGTGGCCTCAATTTAGTAGCACAAGTCCTTAAGTGAAACATTTTGTTCTGTAGCAACAGTGAGGTTCCTGTTGGGAGAGGAATAAAAATGATTTAGCTATTACATAAATGCACAGGTTTCAAAAGTAATCAGATTTATCTATTTTCAGTTCCCATGATGTTATTGTTGTGTGCCTTCAAGTCATTTTTGACTTATGGTGACCCTAAGGTGAATCTATCACAGGCTTTCCTTGGCAAGATTTATTCAGAGGCAGCTTGCCTTTGCTTTCCTCTGAGGTTGAGTGTGTGTGACTTGCCCAAGGTCACCCAGTGGGTTTCCATGGACAAGCAGGGATTCAAACCCTGGTCTCCAGAGTTGTAGTCCAAAGCTCAAACCACTATACCATGTTGGCTCTCAAAAAACCCCAAACCCCTCTCTCTTCAAAGTTCTTTTCGATTTACCCTTGAGTACCCCCAAGGGAAAAGCAACAGGGAGGGGGATCTTCTGTTCCCATACAGTTCTATAAAAATGTTACTTCTTCAGGTAATACACCAATAACAAAATAAAGTAATCCAGAAACTGCTGTTTGATCAAAAGAGAGGTAGGTATATTGGTTTTGTAGTAATAGGTTTTGTATGCTTCCCAGAAAGCTCAGATGAATGGTGGTATATAAGTACATAAAAATAATTCACATTTTAAGCAAACAGAAATGCTTTAATTTTAATGAACTTAAGCCTTTGATAGACTGTGATGGAATAATTTAGCTGCCAGACAGAGGAAAACAGACTTAAGTGATTGATGACAGCTGAGAAAGACCATTAGAGTTAACACTTACTATGGTGAGTGACAGTTAATAAATAAAGCCCACTTCTAAATCCCACTTCTGAAATAAACCCTAACAGAAATTTAGTGAAATTACACTTCAACTGACTGTTATTCTAAGAAAACAGTAATGCAGCCATGGTGGGTCAGATGAAAAATTCATCTAGCTCAGCCTGCAACACTGCATTGCCATATGCTTCCTGGAACATAAGGAACTGCCTTATACAAGATCAGATGTGCTTGACTAGTTAATACTTGCCACAATCCAGCATAACTATATACCAGTGTAGGCTGTGGCAGCAGAATAGTAGTGGCAGGAATAAGGCGGCCAGGGGTGTAGCATTGCAAAGAATTCAGTGTGTGTTGGCTGTGGGCAAAAAAGTATGCCGCCTCCAAGCAGCCTATTTCTTCGATATTAGTCTTATGTTCAATATCCTTGGAACGAAAGGTGCCTTGGCTGTCCCATGGCACAGGTAATCTTGCAAGCCAGCATTCCCAGGGTGTTACCTCCACTTTTAGCTCCAGCCCAGAAGGTTAACATTGGAGAAATAGGCTGCTTAGAACCTAAAGGTTTCTTTCCCCAACAACCACAAAGAATCTTCCTTCCTTTGTAGCATTATGCAACCCAGATAACAGTGCAGTATATTGCCATAAAAGACCATTATGCTAGTGTAAAGCACCTATAAGATTCCAGCACCTGTGTACAGTTGGCCCTTGGTATCCGCTGGGGTTTGGTTCCAGGACCCCCCCCCCATGGATACCAAAATCTGTGGATGCTCAACTCCCATTACATATAATGGCATAGTAAAATGGTGTCCCTTATATAAAATGGCAAAATCAAGGTTTGCTTCTTGGAATTTATTTTTTTAAAATACAGTGTTTTCAAGCTGTGGGTGGTGGAAGCCGTGGATGCCAAATCTGTGGATAGAGGGCTGACTACACTCTTATAGCAAAACTCCATATCTAAAGCTGACAGAAATTGAAACTGATGCACACTCTATGCAAAGCATCTATGAGAACCTCCTCAGCTTACTTACTATTCGCCATCTTAACTCAACTTTCCCCCATAACCAAGCCAAGTTTTGTTCCCACAAAAATTTACAAATTTAGCCATAACTTGAATGTCATATTATATCTCAGTATGCATTACAAGGTTTTCTGCTTACATCAGCAAAGTACTGTAATGAGAATGTCATACTCTGTAAGATCCAGTTGGTACTCTGGGAACCCAAACTTAGTACAAAGTTATATTAAACTATTCTTTAGCTCAAGAGATTATGAGTAATGATGAGATTTAGAGAAAATATGCATTTAGTTAATCATCATTTCAGCATCTCAGCTATTTTCCAGTCAAGACCTGCATTTTCTACAGCTGAGATTCCTGAATAGTGGTAAGTCCTAAGGCAGAGATGGGGAATTTATTGCACTGCACCTCCTATCAACATTAAATAGCATAGCCAATAGGTCAGGGATGATGGGATCTGGAATCCAATAACATCTGCAGGCTCAGAGAATCCTTATTTTTATGTTAAAGCAACCCAAGTTGAACACAGAAAAGTCTTGAAGATGTGCTCCTTAAAATTAGCTCTCTGCCTGATCTCAAAGTAGATTAAGACTAAGCAGTGAGAAAACAAAAATCTTCAGGTCACACTATGGAAGATGATTTAGATAATGAAATAATAATACTGTTTTATACAGTAACCTAGTTTAAATAATTCATAATCCTACAGAGATGAAGTTATAAAATCTAATTTACAATCTTGGAAGAATGACAGAGCCAAGCAAGTAATTTATAGACCCCTAAACAAGATCCCTACTTGCTATAAGATTACAGTTTTGATTATGCTACTGTAAATCATAATTTCCATACCAATCCCATACAAAGCCAGTAAACTCAAAATATTGCACAGTGTTTGATTATTGGAAGATCTACAAGAAAATGATTTCAGTTACATATCGTAATTTTTAGGCAGGGGCTCTCTGAGACCTGAAAATTGTTTCAAGGGCTCCACCAGGGTTAAAAGGTTGAGAAAGGCTGTTGTAAGCACTAAAAACGCCAGCAAACCTTTCTTTTGTTACTGTTTAAATGAGGATGACTAAAAGTTTCATTATCTCCTTCAGGGTACCAAAAAAATAAATAAAAATAATACTATATATCTACTTGCAATGTAAAGCTATATTAAACAGCATTAATGTCAGTTCAGTTTTCCTGTAACTCACTAAACTTTTGGGTATGACCAGTGATTCTCATTCAGGGAGGGTCTAGATGTTGCTTGACTTCAACCGCCAGAATGCCTCATCATTGGCTGTGTTGCCTGGGGTTTCTGGGAACTGAAGTCCAACAACATCTGGAGTTCCTTCCCTGTTGAGAACCACTGGCTAATTGCTTAGCATCATTTCAAAACAGTTTGCATTAAGTAGGATGGACTGGTTTCAAGATGCTGTTAAAATGCACTGCAGTTGCCACTAAATGATAAAACTTTAAAAAAATGCATGGTTCTAATTAAGTTCCAGATAGTTAAAGACAGTTTCCTAGAGAGGAAGACAAACAGAATACATTCATCCTTGTTATGTATATGAGAGTTTTAAGTCACAAACAATTTTTTAAAAGTTTTAAAATCCCCCAAAATAAAAAAAAAAATCACAAAAATTAACTGAGAGAAACATTAACAAATAGCCCCTCCCCACACACACGTTTCACAACTGTGGGTAAAGGAAAACCTTTGAGACAGCCCCAGTTCCAAATTCCACCCTCCCACAGAACTACGGTATTTTTAAGGGAAAGGCCAGGGTGTAGCTTCACTTCAACTATGAACTGAATGCTGGGGGAGAGTGCAGGAGATGTCTGGAATCACTTTGTGTTGGCTGATACTACAGGAAGCCCCCTCTTTTGACAGGTTAGGGACTACAGTAATGCCAGAAACTGGAACTGGCCAAAAAGCAGAACCCATGTAGGGAATATGAAGGAAGAAATTATGGTGGCTCGCTTGGGACTGCCTGTATGCACTCACAAGCAGCTGCACCCACCTGCACACTGCTTACAAAGTCTCTCAATCGGCTTGTGAGTTCCCCCTCCACCTCAGCTTGCTTTGCAAGCAGTATGTGCAGGCTCCAAACAAGCTTCCATAGGCAAGAACTGCCAAAAGAATGGATTCCTCTTTGAATGAAGGGAAATTGAGCCCTCAGATAACAAGCCACTGAAAGGAGGATGAAAATGGTACTTAACACACCAAATGCATGTTTCTCAGGCCAACCAATTATACTTGCTTATGCCTCACACTAAATATTTTGTTTCAAATATGTCTGCTTAGACATGATGTCACTAATATCATTCATTGTAGGCTGCTTTAGACACTATTCAAGCTAACCCTTCTGTAAGATGGAAGTCACATGATCCAGCATACTGCCTACAAGCAGAAGCCTAATTTTGCAACATTTCCTATGTTGTAGTGCTGGACAAAGCAGGCAGGATGCATTCCTGAGAAGGCTGAATTTGTTTATAATGTAACAGTTGGTCACATAAGAGAAAGAAGATATGGCTCAATGGCAGGCTTTGGTACTCTTACCAAATGGATTGCCAAAGGACTGGAAAAATTACTTCTCAAAATACAGTTTTCATGAGAAAGTGCTCTCAGGTTCTGAGATATAAAGAAAATCTGGAGACAGACCACTATAGTTTGATATTACCTGGACAAAACTGTTGGAAAAATGTTCATGGACAGCACAGGCAGCAATATCTTAAAGAAGACTAAAATTCAAGATCACAGTATACTTTTATTTACAACCTGTAATACATTGTGATAATCTCTCCTTCCATCCAATAAGGATGGATGATAATATCAGTGACATTCCCATTTTCTTCCCACACGTATTTTACATATAAACCAGAAATTCTACATTGGATCAATGTACTAGGGATTGGCAGACACTTCAGATTTACTTGTTCCTGATTTTTTTTTGTTTAAAGAAGCCCTAACCTTCCGACAGGAACTCATAACTATGCAGGAAATCTCAGATGATCACAGCAAGGGTGGGGAAAAGCATTTTAAAGCTGATTTTCTTTTTCCATTAGCTCTTCAGCACAACATTTCTCTTGCTGCTTCCATTCTCTTTCCTTTTTTGAAACTAAAGCGGAGAATGAGTAAGATAAGCAAGTTATATTACCTGCCCCTCATTTCTCTTCCCTTCATTCTTCCTCAGATACCACACCTATTTCAAAGTTTATGGTAAGCTCCATGGAGTATAGAGCTTTCTCTTGCTGTTAACTTTTCAAAGCTGAGGCTATCAGTCACTCTGCTGATAGCACTTTTAGCAAAATTCTAATGGATTTGCATCTTGGCAGTTAGGATTTGGCTTTGGCTATTTGGGGGTTTAAATTATCATATGGTGAATCAAATTACATTTGTCAAATGATTTGGCTAATAAAATTAAAAAGAGGATCTCTTAAACAAAGTAAGCATCCTTTCAATTGTTTCTGAGCACAGGGCCCTCTTTGACAAAGCACAAGTTTCCCAATGTGCTCTGAGGTGTAACAATCAAGTGTCAGACCTGAACTGGATCAGTTCAAATCCCTACACAGCTATGAAGCCGCTGGGTAACCTTGGGCCAGTCATTAAAATCCTTTTTACTGATGGTTTTCATTAAAAAAGCTGTTGCTCACCTTTAAAGCCTTCAACAGCTTCTTACCCAAGCATCTGAAGATTGAGTCAGCATGGTGTAGTGTAGTGGTTTGACCATTGGACTATGACTCTGGAAACCAGGTTCAAATCCCCGCTCAGCCGTGGAAACCCACTGGGTGACCTTGGACAAGTCACACTCTCTCAGCTTCAGAGGAAAGCAAAGGCAAACCCTCTCAGAAAAAAATCTTTCCAAGAAAAACTTGTGATAGGTTCACTTTAGGGTCTCCATATGTCAAAATGACTTGAAGGCACACAACAACAATTTGAGGAACACCACTTCCCATACCAACCTGACTACATGCCAAGGTCAATGGCTACACCCATCTTCAAAAGAAAAAAACTATTAGAAATTAGTTACAGCAATGAAGAAGGCTTCTGGGGCACTGAAACAGTAAAATGCCTTTTTTAGTGAGGTGTGCCTGGTACCAAATTTGCTGTTGGGTGCATTTTTTTAAAATCCCCATTTTAGAATTTTTATACTATCTAAAGCATTCTACACTTAAAAAAATATTTTAAATGTCATTAGTTTTATACACACTTTTTTTCCATTGTTGCTTGTATTAATGTTTGTAAGTCACCTTGAGACTAATGAAATTACTCTCACATACACAACCTAGTATTTGTCTCTTGAAAAGAGACAAAACAACTACATATATCACCTTGGGGGTTCTCATAAAAAAAGGCATGGTTTTAAAGAAAAAAAATATAATGACTAAATAAAATGCAGATACTTTCTACAGTTGGTCACTATAAAATGTACACCAAACTTATTTGAAAAGATTACTGAAATAAGACTACAGGTTAAATTAAAAATCCTGGTTATGACCTATAAAGTACTATATGGCTCAGGTCCAGGCTATCTGACAGGCCATATCTCACTCTATGAACCAGCCCTGGCCCTGAGATCATCGGGAGAGGCCCTTCTCTCAGTCCCATCACCATCTCAATTACAGCTAATGGGGACACAAGAGAGGGCCTTTTTGGTGGCTGCCCCTAGAGTCTTGAACTCCCTCCCCAGGGAGGCCAGATTGTTCCCCTTCCTGTTATCTTTTTGAGGGCAGGCCAAAACCTTTCTATTCAGGCAGGTTTTTTAAAGAACAGGCTGGGGATGCTGTGTGGCTTTGTTGGGTTGTTTTAAAAAGCATTATATCTTTTAAAAATGTTTTTAATACTTTAAGTATATTTTATTCTTTTAAATATTTTGATGTGGTTTTAATGATGTTATTGGTTTAATTCTGTTTTAATGTGCACTTTCTGTAGGCTTTGTGTGTTCTTAAAACTGTGAGCTGCTTTGGGTCCCAGCTTTTTTTGGGGAAAAGTGGGCTGTAAATAAAGATAACAATAACAATAAGTTCACTCAGCCTTCCATCCTTTTGTAGGTCGATAAAATGAGTACCTAGCTTGAGGGGGCAATCAGCTAACACACATTGGCAACCGCTTGGAGAGGGCCTAGCGCCCTATAAAAAGCGGTGTAGATGTGTAGGTGCTATTGCTTAACAATTTGTAAGCCACTCTGAGAGCCTTTGTGGCTGAAGAGTGGAGTATAAATACCTAAATAAATAAATACAAATAAACAACAACAATAACTACAACAGCTCACTGGTCTTCCCTCTCTGAACACCCCCCCCCCGCTGCATTTTAACCTCATAAGTAGGGTTTCGGCAAAATGAGTACCCAGCTTGTTGGGGGGAGCAATTAGCTAACACACTGTAAACCTTTAGGGAGTGCTTTTAAAGGCTCTGCAGCCGCGGGGGGGGGGGTGTCGTAAACCTCCTCCTGCAAAAACAGTATTAGTAATAATCTGAATAACCTGTACTGTGAATAGGTTAGGTTACATTGACCTGAGATAAGCATATGAGCCCCCCAAAATAAAGCGTTGCAGGGGACCCCCAAAATTCTTTAAACCGGCCCTGTGCACTGATAAGCAGTATACAAGTACAAATACTAAAATGCTATTGCTATAAATAGCATGGTCGATACAATTTTTTTCTGATCAGGTCATAAACAATTGCATGCAGAAGCTGTGCTGTCTATAACTTGCATGGGGACATGATGAACTTTTCAGTGGATAAAACAAATAAGCTCTTAGACAAAACTGGATTTTTAAAACACAAAATAAACAATGGAATTCTACCACATCTCTCCTCAGAAGTAAACCCCCATGAGTGCAATTACAGTTACAATTAATATTCGCTGGGGTTTGGTTCCAGGACCCCCGTGGATACCAAAATCCATGAATACTCAAGTCCCATTCTATGCAATGGCAAAGCAAAATAGTGTCCTTTATAGAAGATGGCAAAATCAAGGTGTGCTTTTTTGGATTATTATTTTTTTAAACAATCTTTTCAAGCAGTGAATACTTAAATCCGTGGATACGGAGGGACAACTGTAGATCTGTCCTAGGCCAGGGACAGCCACCCCCACCCCAGAGTCTCCTCACCTTCAACCCCCCCCCCCCACGACTGGACTGAACTTGACTTCGAGCTCCAGGCCTAAGAAAACCCCACCAAAAGAGGCAGAGAAAAACTCCCACTCCCACCCTCCACCCCACTTTTCCCGGTCCCTAAGCCCGGAGAGGTGGAGTGTGTGTGTGTGTGTGTGGGGAGAGCCAGCAGCCCCCCAACCTGAGGAGCTCTTGTGTGGCTCCTCCTCGTTCACTGGAGCCCCTCCCGCGCAAAAAAGCTCCACCCTTCGCGCGTGGGCGGCCTTGCCCACCTCCTCCCTGCCGGGCACTCCCTAGTAGCCCCACTACTACGGAAGCCTGCGAAGGCCACCGCGTGCCAGGTTCGCCCGTCCGTCCCGCCAAGGGCACCTCGGAACAAACGGCTATGAGCGGTTGCTGTGAGCCGTTGCTGGGGGCCGCGACGCCTACCGGCTTCACCCACCGGCCTCACCCACCACCCTCCCTCAGGCGAGGGCCGGCCTCCTCTCCACGCGCCACCTCAGTTCGGCCCTCAAACCGCCAGTTCTCGCCCCTCAGGGACCGCAGCGGTGCGTTACCTGCTGCCAGCGCCTCTCGACGCGACGACTCCCTCCTTCCTTCCCCCGCCCTCTCTCTCTCTGGGCTTGACAGCGTCAACCGCAAGCTCCGCCCCTTTCGCTCACTAGCATCGCCGCCTGACGTCATCACGCACAGATAGACACACGCCCTCCCTTTGGCTCACTAGCGTCGCTGCCTGACGTCATCACGTACGCACCTGCTGCCGGCGCCTCTTGACGCGCCGACTCCTTTCTTCCCTCCCCCGCCCTCTCTCTCAGGAGCCGAGCTGGGCTTGACAGCGCCAACCGCAAGCTCCGCCCCTTTCGCTCACTAGCGTCGCTGCCTGACGTCATCACGCACGCACGCACACAAACACACAGGACCTTCCTTTCGCTCACTAGCGTCGCTGCCTGACGTCATCACGCACGCACCAGCTGCCAGCGCCTCTCGACGCGTCAACTCGTTCCTTCCCTCCCCCGCCCTCTCTCGAGCCGAGCTGATCTTGATAACGCCAACCGCAAGCTCCGCCCCTTTCGCTTGCTAGCGTCCCTGCTTAGCGTCATCACGCACGCACACACACGCCCTATCAGCCAACTATAGAGATTTTGTAAAAAAGTTATAGAGTGAGCTTCACTTTTTACCACTTTGGATCCCCTTTAGCATCTTCAACCATGTAGTTGTCCCTCCGTATCCACGGATTTGGTATCCACGGCTTGAAAATATTCTTAATAATAATAATAATCCAAAAAGCAAACCTTGATTTTGCCAGCTTATATCAGGGACACCATTTTGCTATGCCATTGCATATAATGGGACTTGAGTATTCACGGATTTTGGTATCCACGGGGGTCCTGGAACCAAACCCCAGCGAATATCAGTACAGTTGTCCTTCTGTATCCAC
The DNA here is from genome assembly GCA_030847615.1 of Gambelia wislizenii. Lineage (NCBI taxonomy): Eukaryota > Metazoa > Chordata > Lepidosauria > Squamata > Crotaphytidae > Gambelia > Gambelia wislizenii. The sequence goes on along the minus strand of JAUMIR010000007.1, from coordinate 21,097,992 downwards.
AGATTTGGTATCCACGGATTTAAGTATTCACGACTTGAAAATATTCAAGCTTGAAAATATTCTAGATTTATTCGAGCTAATAAATCTCAAACCAGAAAGGAAGGAATACGTTTAAAGGAAAGAACAAGGATTTTTTTTCCAATTTGTTTTGATATGTATAGTTATTATTATTTATATTAATGTACAGATGTCATCTGAATATTTCCCTTTGATGTTAGATTTATTGTTTTAGGAAATGAAAGTTACAGGGTTAAGAGGTAGAATTAAATATGCCTTGAAATCTTTGTGAATGTAACGTAATAAAAATAAATTTAAAAAAGGAAAAAAGGAAATATTCTTTAAAAAAATAATAATCCAAAAAGCAAACCTTGATTTAGCCGTCTTATATAATGGATGCCATCTTGCTCTGCCATTGCATATAATGGGACTTGAGTATTCGCGGATTTTGGCATCCACAGGGTGGGGTGGGGTGTGGAACAAAATCCCGGCGAATATAAAGGGACAACTTGTAAATCTAGGATTTGGAGTGAGAAAGGAAGAAGAATATGAAGGGACAACTGTAGTAGCAAACAGTGGCACAATTAGTGCACTAGAACCTCTGAGCATATCAAGAGGGGTCCAGGCAGTCAAAAGTTGTAGCAAAAGTTTCATTCTCCAGGCGAGGAAATAAGCACCACAGACACAAACTACAGTTGTCCCTCCGTATCCACCAATTTGGTATCCATTGATGTAAGTATTTACTTGAAAATATTCTTTAAAAAATAATAATCCAAAATGCAAACCTTGATTTTGGCATCTTATATAACGGACACTATTTTGCTATGCCATTGCATATAAAGGGACTTGAGTATTCACGGATTTTGGTATCCACGGGTGGTGGTGGGTCCTGCAACCAAATCCCAGCAAATATGAAGGGATAACTGTAATCACAAATAGTAACACAAAAGTGCACTGGAACCTCTGAGCATATCAAGAGAGGTCCAGACAGTCAAGTTATTGTAGCAGAAGTTTCATTCTCCAGGCAAGGAAATAAGCACCATAGACACAGACTACTTCTCTTTACTACAGCATAATATGGTGATATTTATCAGTGAGTCAGAGACTCCTTTCATGAAAACTACATTTCCCAGCATAATACAGTACAGAACAGTCCTGTCACTGCAGGCTGTTATCTGTTACACTTGTTCTTTACGGTATAAATATACCAGGCTGCATACCCCATTATTCTGACAAATACTTTTATTTCTATTAAAGTTTCGAGTTCTTGAGCACTCTTCAGTATAAGTTATGTAGTACAGGACAGTGGTTCTTAACCTTTTCATTATTATTACTATTATTATTATTATTATTATTATATTCATTTCTATCCTGCCTTTCTCCCACCAAAGGAACCCCTTTTAAATATCTTTTGTTGCTGGGGACCTCCAAGACTTAAGTCAAGCTTTAGAATCATAGAATCATAGAATTGCAGAGTTGGAAGAGACCACGAGGGCCATCCAGTCCAACCCCCTGTCACACAGGAAATCACGATCAAAGCATCCCTGACAGATGGCCATCCAGCCTCTGTTTAAAGACCTCCCAGGAAGGAGACCCCACCAAGCTCCGAGGGAGTGTGTTCCACTGCCGAACAGCTCTGACTGTCAAAAAGTTCTTCCTAATGTTGAGGCGGAATCTCTGTTCCTGGAGCTTGCATCCATTGCTCCATGTTCCAATCTCTGGAGCAACAGAAAACAAGCTTGCTCCATCCTCAACATGACACCCCTTCAAATACTTAAACAAGGCTATCATATCACCTCTTAACCGTCTTTTTTCCAGGCTAAACATACCCAGCTCCCTAAGTCTCTCCTCATAAGGCATGGTTTCCAGACCTTTCACCATTTTAGTCGCCCTCCTCTCTAGACACGCTCCAATTTGTCAATATCCTTTTTGAATTGTGGTGCCCAGAACTGGACACAGTATTCTAGGTGAGGTCTGACCAAGGCAGAATAGAGCGGCACTGTTACTTCCCTTGATCTGGACACTATACTTCTATTGATGCAGCCCAAAATCGCATTGGTCTTTTTAGCTGCCGCATCACACTGTTTACTCATGTTCAACTTGTGGTCTACTAGGACTCCTAGATCCCTTTCGCACGTAGTCTCATTCAGCCAGGTCTCCCCCATCCTATATCTATGCATTTCATTTTTCCGCCCTAAGTGCAGTACTTAACATTTCTCCATATTGAATTTCATTTTGTTAGCTTTGGCCCAGCTCTCCAGTCTATCCAGGTCATTCTGAATTTTGATCCTGTCCTCTAGGGTATTAGCTACTCCTCCCAATTTGGTGCCATCTGCAAATTTGATAAGTATGCCCCTAATTCCCTCATCCAAGTCATTGATAAAGATGTTGATTAGCACTGGGCCCAGGACAGAACCCTGTGGCACCCCACTGGTCACATCTTTCCAAGATGAAGAGGAGCCATTGCTGAGCACCCTTTGGGTTCGGCCGGTCAACCAATTACAAATCCATTGAACAGTTAACTTGTCTAGCCCACATTTTACAAGCTTGTTTGCAAGAATGTCATGGGGAACCTTGTCAAAGGCCTTACTGAAATCAAGGTATGCGATGTCCACAGCGTTCCCTTCATCTACCAAGCTGGTAACAGGTCTCCCCCATCCTATATCTATGCATTTCATTTTTTCGCCCTAAGTGCAGTACCTTACATTTCTCCGTATTGAATTTCATTTTGTTAGCTTTGGCCCAGCTCTCCAGTTTATCCAGGTCATCTTGAATTTTGATCCTGTCCTCCAGGGTATTAGCTACTCCTCCTAATTTGGTGTCATCTGCAAATTTGATAAGTATGCCCCTAATTCCCTCATCCAACTCGTTGATAAAGATGTTGAATAGCACTGGGCCCAGGACAGAACCCTATTAGTCTGGCATGACTTGTTTCTCTGAAACCCATGTTGACTTTTTGTGATTATGGCATTGTCTTCTAAATGTTCACAGACTCTTTGTTTAATGATCTGCTCTAGAATCTTCCCTGGTATTGATGTCAGACTAACTGGACGATAATTGTTGGGATCCTCATTTTTCCCCTTTTTGAAGATGGGGACAACGTTTGCCCTACTCCAGTCTGTTGGGACTTTTCCTGTTCTCCAGGAGTTCTCAAAGATTATTGCCAATGGCTCTGAGATCACATTTGCCAGCTCTTTTAATACTCTTGGATGTAGTTCATCTAGTCCTGGAGATTTAAATTAATTTAGATTAAGAAGATATTCCTGTACTACCTCTTTGCTTATTCTGTGCTGGATTTCCCCTATTGTGTCTTCTGAACTTTTATCCTCAGGTTGGTCCCCCTTTACCTTTTCTGAAAACACCGAGGTGAAGAAGGTGTTGAGTAATTCTGCCTTTTCTCTGTCCCCTGTTAGCATTTTGCCATCTTCTCCGCGTAGTGGCCCAACCATTTCCTTCTTCCTCCTGTTGCTGCGGACATACCCCCAAAAAACCATTTTTATTGTTCTTAACCTCTCTAGGAAGCCTGAGCTCATTCTGTGCTTTAGCTTTTCTGACTTTACTCCTACATGTGTTCGCTATCTGTTTGAATTCTTCTTTGGTGATTTCCCCCTTTTTCCATTTCTTATACATGTTCCATTTAAAACTTAGCTCTGTTGATATTTCTTTAGTCATCCATCCTGGTTTCTTGAGACACCTCCCATTTTTCTTCCTCAATGGTACTGTTTGAAATTGTGCCTTCAGTATCTCCCTTTTGAGAAAGTCCCATCCGTCTTGAGGTCTCTTCTCTTTTAGTATTCCTGACCATGGGATCACCCCCAGTATTTCCCTGAGTTTATTGAAATCAGCTCTCCTAAAGTCAAGAATGCATGTCTGACTATGCCTGGCTTCTCCTTTCCATTGTATAACAAGCTCCAGGAGAACATGATCACTCTCACCTAAGGATCCCACCACTTGCACCCCATTAACCAGGTCATCCCTGTTGGTTAGGATTAGATCTAAAATAGCTGACCCCCTTGTTGCCTCTTCCAAGTTTTGACCATGAAATTGTCTTCCAGACAAGTAAGGAATTTGCTAGACCTTGAAGTTTTTGTTGAGTTAGATTTCCAGCAAATATCAGGATAGTTGAAGTCACCCATCACTACTACATCTCTCCTTTCTGCATGTGTGTTCATCTGTTCTAGAAAGGCATCATCCAATTCCTCCGTCTGATTTGGGGGTCTGTAGTAGAGTCCCACAATAACATCCCTGTTGTTTCCCTCCCCTTTAATTTTTATCCAGATGCTCTCCACCTGGCCTCCAGTATTGATGTCATGGATTTCTTCACTGGTGTAAATATCCTTGACATATAATGCTGTTCCTCCTCCTTTCCTGTTTGGCCTGTTTCTCTTAAAAAGGTTATACCCCTGTATTCCTACATTCCAATCATGAAACTCATCCCACCAGGTTTCAGTAATACGTATTATATCATATTTGTTTTGTAGTGCTAGGAGTTCAAGTTCACCTTGCTTATTTCCCATGCTCTGTGCATTAGTGTAGAGACATCTAAGACCATGTGTTCCCTTTACTTGCTGCCTGTGCAAGTTTTTTTGCCTCCCACTGTTGGGTCCTTGCGCTGTTTGCCTTGTTCCCTCTATGACAGCTTGACAATTTTCTCCAGCTCTTTTGCCTTTCAGAATACTGTCTCCCTCCCCCATATGACTCAGTTTAAAGCCCTCCTGATCAAATTCTTGAGACTGTAGGCAAAAACATTTCTGCCAACTGGTGTGAGATGCACCCCATCTCTTGCCAGAAGTCCCCCCTCATGGAAGCGCAGCCCATGATCCAAGAATCCAAATTGTTCTCGGCGACACCATCTACGGAGCCAGTTGTTTACGTCGGCTATTTTCCTCTCTCTTCCTGGACCATGCCCTTCAACTGGCAGAAGAGACGAGATGACCACCTGTGCATCCATTTCTTTCAGCTTCCTCCTCAGAGCCTCATAGGTAGTTATGTTTAAAACCCTGATAATACAACATCATCATCATCAACAACAACAACAACAATAATAATACAATTACACCATCCATTAAACCTTCCCTCAGAGACACTGGAGCGGGAGGGAAGATGACTCTCTTGCTTCTTCCTGCAAGTTTGTGGCTGGAGCAGATTGAATGGCAATGCGCAGGCCAAGCCAGCCAGCCAGCCAGCCCTTGCCTTGGCTCCTGCCATGTGGCTGCTCCATGGCAAGGAGGAGGTGGGCCGAGCAGCCTTCAAGCCTTCATGGACCCCCTTGTGAGGACACTGCGGACCCCTGGGGGTCCCCAGACCACAGGTTCAGAACCACTAGTTTAGGAGATGGGGAAGAAGCAGATCTGTTGAATTTTAGGTAGTTACGTTGATATTAAATGATTTTTAATTTTGTTTCTTCACCCAAACCTGAATTTTGTGAAGCTCTCAGCTTGTTAAGGGGTTCTGGAAAACTCAAAAGCTCACATATTTTCATAGCTTTTTATTCCCCGTTTCAGATATTGATTTTTTTACATTAGCAGAATGGCTATCTTGAGGCATTTGTCTGAATTTCTGGTTTGGGTAGATTTTCCTCCTCCTTTGGGATGGAAGTGAGAGCTGCCAATCAAAGGAAAATTTAAACGCACCCCCCAACATTGCCAAAAGAGACATTTATACCTTATCTAAATAATATTTTACAGTAGGATCTTGTAGCACCTTTGAGACTAACTGAGAGAAAGCAGTTGGAAGCATAGGCTTTTGTAGACTTAGGTCTGCTTCATCAGATGAAATGTGTATACTGTAATAATAAAAACTGAATAACAACAACAACAACAACCAGGATGCCATAGGAGGGAGCAGAAGGCAAGTTAAAGTGGAATCCTAGTGCTAAAACTGTGTTGTCTGCAAAGGATCACAGGAGGACAAGCTTGCAGCTGAAAAGACAGCCAGCCTCGCCCTAGGGCGTCCGCACGTCACAAGGATCCCTGTGACCAGCCCGGTCCTGGCACAAAGGCACCTGTCTCAAGCTGACTCCGTCCTTGGCAGAGCGACCTGCTTGGCCTTGTTTGCTGCAGCGGGAAAAGGTTGTTAATAGGCCTGCTGGGCTTGCTCCGCCTAAGCTGCTTCTGACATCTGTGTTCCCATTTGTTGGGCCAATGTCAGTTGCCCTGACTTTGCTCAGCACTTTGAGGAAAGGGGGAGGATGGGTTGGAAGAAAGTGACCTACTGCCCCACCCTCCCCATGGCTGAATCACTGCAACATTTATATCTGGAAATGCAAATAACAGTACTGCTGCTGTATAGTCCTAAACCTGCTTAGTTGGATGCCTAGTCTGGGAAGCCTGGGACTAGACATCCAAGAATCAGAGGTATAGAGATTTAAATTTCCAGAAATTTTGAATCATAGAATCATAGGAAGAAACCACAAGGGCCATCCAGTCCAACCCCCTGCCATGCAGGCGTACCCAATCAAAGCATTCCTGACAGATGGCCATCCAGCCTCTCTTTAAAAACCTCCAAAGAAGGAGACTCCACCAAACTACGAGGCAGTGCATTTGACTGCTGAACAGCTCTTACCATCAGGAACTTCTTCCTAATGTTTAGGTGGAATCTCTTTTCCTGGCGTTTGAACCCATTGCTCCATGTCCTAGTCTCTGGAGCCGCAGAAAACAAGCATGTTCCATCCTCAGTATGACATCCCTTCAAATATTTAAACATGGCTCTCATGTCACCTCTCAACCTTCTCTTCTCCAGACTAAACATGCCCAGTTCCCTAAGCTGCTCCTCATAGGGCATAATGGCTACCAGACCTCCCATCATCCTGGTCGCTCTCTTCTGAACACATTCCAGCTTCTCAATATCCTTCCTGAATTGTGGTGCCCAGAATGGGACACAGTATTCCAGGTGAGGCCTGACCAAAGCAGAATAGAGTGGCCATGGGGGGGGGGGGGGAATCTTTTTTTCCATAAAAAATGGAAATTTCCAGATTTTTTTTTTAAAAAGTCACATTAGCACTTTTTAAAGATTGGAAGTCACTCTGTTACTTTAGGAACGTAAACTACTGTATAACTATTTGCAATTTGATGTGGCATAAAAGTATCACAATCGGTACATTAAAAATACAGTGTATTCAAACAATTATTACAAACAGAATTTTTATTTATTTATTTATTTTAATTTTTATTTGTAACAAGTGGAGCAACAATCTCCTGAACTGTATGGAACCTTTCCCCCCCATTTTTTCAAGTTTCTGGAAAAAATGGATTTTTTCTGAATTTTTCCAGGTTTTTTTTCCATCCGTTCACATCTCTAGATGCACCTATGGGGGGGGGGCAAAATGAGCTCATAGCTCCCCCATAAGAATGCTGCCCCCCAAATGAAATATTCCAGTGCCTCTTAACCTTTTCTTACTCTTTAAATATATTTTGTTGCTGACGACCCCCAAGACTTCAGTCAAGATTTAAAACAACAACAACAACAATAATACCTGATGATGATGATGACAATAATACAGTTACACCATCCACTAAAAGAGGCATTGGAGAGGGAGGGAAGACTTTTCCTCTGCTTCTTCCTGCAAATTTGTGGCTGGAGCGGATTGAATGGCAATGCACAGGCCAAGCCAGCCAGCCAGCCTTTGCCTTGGCTCCTGCCATGTGGCCCCTCCACTAAAGGGATGAGGTAGGCCAAGGAGGCTTCAAGTCTTTGCGGACCCCCTGTTGTTGGGCCAATGTCAGTTGCCCTGACTTTGCTCAGCACTTTGACAAAAGGGGGAGGATGGGTTGAAGGACCACAGGTTAAGAACCACTGAAATATTCCACCCGTCCTCAAATTTCTAGCATTGTAGAGAGTGAGGCATTGAAAATAATTCACACCTAGAACTCTTATACCTATTTGCTGTGTTTGCATTCCCTTGGGAACTTTGCCTGCCCCTGTTCTTTGGGTGCCTGAAGTTAATTTCTAAATAGTCAACTGAACTTTTAAGGTTACGCCAAGGCTAGAAATGGGATGTGTGTAAAGAAAAATTTAATAGGTGGGGCAGAATTCTTTATTTGCCCCCATTTTGCTCCGTATGGCTGCACCCCTGACCAGAATGCCTCACTCACATGGCTCACCAATGGCACTAACTTTCTGGAATGGTGGGAGTGCATGCTCCTGTGAATCAAGAGGTTATGCTCATGGTAGCAGTACTGCTGGTCAGGTCTGCCGCATCAGACAGGCTTTTGCTGAGGAGCCAGACGAAATATGCCAGATAGCTACTAGGTAGCAACAGTAGTGGGGGTGACACTGGTGGAAGATCTGTCGGAAAAAACAGCAGGGGCACCATAGCTAATGCTTGTTAGTACTGTGCAGAGGGAGCCACTGGTAAAACTCTTTTTGAAGATCTTTTACCATGCAAATCCTATGATGGGACAATCTAAAATGAAACAACAGCTAGTGCCAGACGATGAAACTTCCAGGTCGGACGCCACTTGGTGAGCTACTGGGGTACAGCAGAGGACAACTATGAGTAGTGCTGTGGCTAATGACACAGTTGGATTCCAGCCAAAAAGATATTCATTCAGCTGTTGATGTGCTCAGAAGTGAAAGCGAAGTCCAAAGCTTGCAGAACAGACATTATCGGAACGTGGAATGTGAGACGCATGAATCAGGGAAGCTAAATATAGTAAAACAAGAAATGGAATGTATAAACATTGCAATACTTGGGGTGAGTGAGCTAAAGTTAACTGGGATGGGACATTTTGTGTCAGATAAGTACACAGTGTTTTACTCAGAAAATGACAATCTAAGAAGAAATGGGGTGGCATTTATAGGGAGAGATGTAGCAAAAGCAGTCAAAGGATATAATGTAAAGTCTGACCAAATAATGTCAACAAGACCTCAGGGAAAACCCATCAATATAATCTTAATCCAAGTTTATGCTCCAGCTACAGAGTCAGAAGAAGAAGAAGAAATTGAAAGATTCTATGCTGGAGTCCAGGAGGAAACTGATCACACATGAAAACAGGATTTCTTATTAAGCATGGGTGATTTGGAATGAAAAAGTAGGAAATAGAGCAGAATCAAAGACTGTAGGGAAATTTGGCCTAGGATCAAGAAATGAAGCAGGAGACTGACTGACTCAATTTTGTAAGGCTAACAGTTGAAAGGCCAATCACCTGATGGCCAATATAGAAATCAAATAGATTACATAGCTGGAAGCTGAAGATGGAAAAACTCCATTCTCTCTGCAAAAACAAGATCAGAAGCAAATTGTGACACTGTCTATGAATCATTAATATAAAAAAATTAGAGTAAAGCTAAAGAATAACACCAAACCAACTATCATTCCAAAATACAACCCGAAGAGCATCCCCGTAGAATTAAAGATAATAGATTTGCACTATTTACCCTAATTGATGAGGAGCCAGAAGAACTCTGGACTGAAGCCAGGGACACTGTCAGGGATGAATGTAAAATAAACACTATCTGTAGCCAAAAAGAAACAGAAGCCTCAATGGATGACAGATTAATCTCTTTGAGTACTCAAGGACAGACAAGAAGCAAAAGTAAAAACTGCCAAAAATAGAGTCAGAACCCTGAACGCAACTGTTCAAGACTTGTGTGCAGGGACAAGGAGAACTGCTATAATAATCAATGCAGAGAAACAGAAGTTGACACCAAAAAAAGAAGAACAAGAGACCTCATCCACAAGATCTGAGAAATCAAAGGAAAATGTAAACCAAGAGTGTGGATGCTCTGCAATCAGCAGGACAACACACTATGGACATTTTCAGACCGCGCTAAACGGAGCTTAACACGGGATGAGCTCCCAGGAGAGGAACGGCGCTCTTGTGCAGTGGGGGGGTCATTTTCGGATGCCACCGTCCCTCTTCCGAGATCATCAGTGTCACTTCTGTTAAGCTTTGGAAGCGGCCGCACCATATTTTAAGCACGGAAGTTGCCCGTGCTTAAAATAAGGCGTGGCCGTTTCCAAAGCTTAACGGAAGTGACACTGATGATCTCGGAAGAGGGACGGTGGCGTCCAAAAATGACTCCCCCCGCCGCGCAAGAGCGCCGTTCCTCTCCTGGGAGCTCATCCCGCGTTAAGCTCCATTTAGCGCTGTCTGAAAATGTCCTATGACCGAGCAGAAATAAAAGGACAATGAAGACAATGCATGGAAGAACTATATAAAAGAGATGAAAGGATGACGGATTCTTTTGAGGATGATCCATATGAAGTTGAATCATCTTCATGGTACATTTTAGAAAGTAATGTGGAGGCTGTACTCAGAGCACTTGGAAGAAGTAAATCACCAAGAACAGATGATATACAAATAGAGGTGCTTCAGTCTATAGACAATCTACTATATGGAAAAGAAAACAATGGTTCACAGATTGGAAATGCTTAATATGCATTCCAGTCCCCAAGAAAGGGGACACCAGGGATTGCAGTAACCACAGGACCATTGCATTAATTTCCCATGCAAACAAAGTGATGCCCAAAATTCTACAACAAAGATTTTTTACCATATATGGAACGTGAAATGCCAGATGTCCAAGCTGGGTTCAGGAAAGGAGGAGGCAGTAGGGATCATATTGCAAACATATGTTGGATAATGGAACACACCAAATACAGTAATTTCAAAAGAAAATCAGCCTGTGCTTTATAGATTATAGCAAAGTCTTTGATTGTATAGATCATGAAAAAGCTATGGATGGGTGTGCCACAACATTTGATTGTCCAGATACATAACCTGGCAAGGGGGTCAGGCAGGGGTACATTTTATCACTGTATCTTTTTAACTCGTATACTGAATATATCATACATAAAGCAGGGTTATACTGGGAGAAAGGAGGTATGAAAATTGGAGGAAGGAACATCAAAAATTTAAGATATGCAGATGACACCATGTTACTAGCAGAAAACAGCAAAGACTTGGAATGATTCCTGAAGAAAGTCAAGGAAGAAAGTGTATAGGCAGATTTAAAGTTGAACAGATTTAAGGTCAACACGTTGCAAATTCGATTCCAGAGGGCTCAAAGGTTCACTCAGCCCTCCATCCTTTCATAGGTTGGTAAAATGAGTACCCGGCTTGTGGGGGCAATTAGCTAACACACACTGGAAACTGCTTAATGCAGTCTAGATGTGTAAATTGCTATTGCTTAAAACAGTTTGTGTAAGCCGCTATGATATCCTTGTGGCTGAAGAGCGGGGTATAAATAACTTAAAAGAAAAAGAACATTAAGAAAACAAAAATAATGACCAAAGATTATTCACATAACTTTAAAATAGAGGATGAAGACTTAAAAATCGTTCAAGGTTTTGCATACCTTGGCTCAGTCATTAATCAGAATGGAAACTGCAGTCATGAAATCAGAAGACTTGGATGAGCAACTATGAAGGAAACAAGACAAGATCCTGAAGTGTAAAGAGATATCATTGAATACTAAAGTTAGGATTTACCATGCCATTGTACACTATTTCCCATTTCTATGTATGGTTATGAAATCTGGTAAGTAAAGAAAGCTGATAAGATGAAAATTAACTCATTTGAAATGTGGTGGAGGAGGAGAGTTTTGAGGATACCTTGGATTGCTAAAAATTCAAATTAATGGGTCCTAGAGCAAATCAAGCCTGAACTCTCCCTAGAAGCCAAGATCACTAAACTGAGACTTTTGTAGTTTGGCCATATCATCAGAAGCCATAACACACTAGAAAAGACAATAATGCTTGTTAAAACAGAAGGCAGTAGGAAAAGAGGAAGAATACATTCCAGATGGATAGACTCAATCAAGGAAGCCACTTTCTTGAGTCTGAAAGACCTGAGCAAGGTTGTTGATGATAGAGTGACTTGGAGGGCTGTCATTCATAGGGTCACCATAAGTCAAAGTTGACTTGACAGCAGTTAACAACAACAACAAACGGCTCTGGTGATTTGGATTTCAGGGAACTGTAATCCAAAATAACATTTCCATGAGCTAATATTAACTCCTTGAAAATTCAATATATGAGTAAATATGGGTGTGGTCTAGTGAAATATGTTACTGTCCTGCTAACAACTAAATGTTGCTGCCCCAAATTACTTTGCCTTCTTATTTTCCCTGTATCAAAATTTCATTTTGTTTTTTTAAAATGCAAATTTTACATCCAGTCTTTTAAGGATATAGACAAATTCAAAGGCAGTTCAAGCATTGCCTATTAAGGAAAAAGAAGAAAACTGTAGCTTAACAAAACAGCGCAGGCAGAAATTCATTTTAAAAGTCATGCTGAAGTATCTATATGAGAATAAGTCATGAGAAACCTTTCTAAGTAAAAGTTTTCAGAGTGTGTGTAAATGGAGGTAGAGAGGCTGGATGGTTTTCTCTAGGAAGTAAGTTCCAGAGGCTGGGTGCTGCTGCAAAAAAGGCCCTGTTCAAATGAGTCCAGTTCATAGGAGATGTGGGAACTTGACCGGGGTCATTGTGAAAATCACCTAAGGTCATGCTAGCTGAAGGAACTTTTTCTGAGCTCTATATTCCAGGCTAGCACGGTAACATTGTGTGATACCTTGGGAAGCACTATTCCATTTGATGTGGGCGACTGGGAATTATTTTTTTCTTGCTGTGCCACTGACCAATACCATATCTGTATCCATTAGCTGTAATTGTTTCTTTCTTTCCTGAAAACTCACCTTCCAGTCACCTGTTGATTGATGAAAACCCCATGAATTTCATAGGGTTTTCTTTGGCAAGGAATTACTCAGAGGTGGTTTTGCCAGTTCCTTCCTCTGAAATATAGCCTACAGCACCTGGTATTTGTTGGCGGTCTTCCATCTAAGTACTAACCAGGACTGACCCTGTTTAGCTCCCTAATCTGATTACCCAGGATCTTCTGAAAATAAATGTTTTTAGTTTTAGATTGACCCACTGGAGGGAGCCAGAGAACTTTCTCTTTACAAATACAGTACTGTATTTAAGGAAGGAGGAAAATAGATCAACATATTAGATACCCTTTCCCTGCTAATTCTAACTAATTGTTGAGCTTCTGTAAATTTGTAAGCTCATGGCAGAATTTGAAATGTTACTTTTTGGACTACAACTCCCAGAACACCACTGCCAGATTTGGGTCTTTCCAAACAGGAGATGACCGCTGAGATTTTGGGAATTGTAGCTTTTTGGTTTTTTTAAAGGAAGTTTGCAAACCTCTGAAAGACCCTGCTGGATAAGACTAATGGGCCACCTAGCCATGCCTCATGGTTTCAAGAGTGGCTAAATGGTTTCCCACAGGAAACTCTTGAGCAGAATATGAAGCTAATAGCCCTATATTGTTGTGGCTCCCCAACAGTTGGTTTTCAGTGGTAAACTGCTACTTAATTTGGGGGTTCCATTTTGCTCTCCTAGGCAACAGCTACCAATTCTGACATATTCTCCCCCACTCCCAAATTTGTTTCATCCTGGTTCTAAAACCAGCTAAACTCTTGCTATCACCACATCTTGTGACAGCAAATTCCATAGGGATTATTTCTTCTGTGAAAAATTACAGTCGTTTGTTTTGCCCGCAGTGGATCTACTGCCAGGCATGGTTTGTGATTTTTGTGGAGCCTGTAGTTATGGATTATGGGAGGGAAAAGTGCTCTCTGCATGTTCTTTTTAGTTACTTCATATACAGTACATGACTCAGGGCTGGGCTTGACTTTTAAAAATAGGTTGTTCACTGTAGAAATGTTTCTATAGTTTCAACCTATTGTGTTGCAACAGAACAAATGCAAAGAACTGGGAGAAATAACAAAAAATCCTGTGGCGTACTTAAAGACTAACCAATTTATTATGGCATGGGCATTCATAGACTATACAGTTGTCCCTTCATATTCGCTGGGGTTTGGTTCCAGGACCCCCCATGGGTACCAAAATCCGTGAATACTCAAGTCCCATTATATATCCCTTATATAAGATGGCAAAATCAAGGTTTGCTTTTTGGATTATTATTTTTTAAAGAATATTTTCAAGCCGTGAAAATCTGTGAATACCAAATCCGTGGATATGGAGGGACAACTGCAGTTCATTTCAACAAATGCATAAAGTACACTATTGTCCAGAATTATTATATATGCCCTTACACAGTACATGTGGTTGGGAATGGGACTGGTTACAGTGAGGTTTGAGGGGAATTAGAGGGCTTTGTGCTTGTGTGTGTGTGTGTGTGTGTACATGTGAGAGAGGGAGGTGTGTTTGTGTATGTGTTATTTCTTTTGCATCTGTATGCATGTGAAAAAGGGAAGTGCATGTTTGCCTTTTGCTGTAAGATGGGGGAATAAGGTATGTGTGTACTTTTGCCTATCTGTATGCAAGAGAAAGGAAGTCCCGGCCGTTCTCACGAGAGGAAAACCGTGTGGGAAATTCAAAGTTAAAAGCAAAAATACACGTCAAACAGTAAAAGAAAGCAGCTAAACATATTTTAAAAACCCTAAGTAACCAGGGAGGGTAAGAAAAAGTGTGTCACTTATCTTGATGTCCCAATCTCAACTAGAAGTGTTCAGCAGGGACCTCCCAGTGATGCTGGCATTGTGCCAGCATAATGGGTACCTTTTCACTCACCCGTTGTTCCGTTACAGAAATGGAACAGACGCGTCAATTCCTGGCTTAGCCCGTGAATAAAAAGGAGCATGGGGGAATGGAAGGGGCACAGGAGCATAACAACACAGGGATGACATTGTCTGAAAGGTAAGCTCGTGATCTCCTGTTGTCCCTGTGGTGGGATATTTAGGTCATCTGATAATCTCCACAGTTATAGATAAAGACCAACCAACAAGAATGCTCAGTTGTTGAGTCCTCATACTTAGCTCTTGCACTGCCTCAAACATAAAGGTCAGTTATCCAGGTTTCTCAGCTTCTAGAGGAAAATAATCCACCCTAGCAGAAGACGTTCTTGCACAAGAAAAGGAAGTCCAGAGGATCACTGAGAAGGCAGTACTTGTCCTGATGTGGGTTGGGGAAGATAGCAATAAAATTAAACAGGACTCGCAGCTTCAAGAAAAAGCAGTCTGACATAAAGCTTTATCAGGGTGTGATATAAAATTACCGCTAAGCATGCAAATTACTCACTTAGCAGTGCTGAGTAACTTTAAAACACTGTGGACATTCCAGAGCCAAGCAGAGAGAAACCTTCAGTCCAAGGCACTGCTGCTCCTTCCCCACATCACCACAGGTACTTTCTGTTTTCTTACTACTTGCTCTTATGGACTTGCTGTATTTTCCTTCTGTTAGATGGTTTGCTTTCAGCTCCATACTACCAATAAGACAGGGGATCTAGGTTTAACGTTTAATTTCCCCATTGTTCATTATTATTCTTTGGGAACTAGGCTAATAAGAGTTATCTTTTTTCCCTCTGATATTTTAAGTAGCAAGTATATCTTCTGTTTCTTTTATGATTATTATTTTTACAAAAACTGCAGTGCAGTTTTATATATTCTGGCTTTAGTTTTGGTTTATAATTAAAAAAATGTTTTAAAATTATCTTACACACTTTTGTATTGGAATAGGTATCAACAGAAAGTCCATAGAATCATAGAGTTGGAAGAAACTACAAGGGCCATCCAGTCCAGCCCCCGCTACTCAGGAAGACAATCAAATCATTCCGAAAAGATAGCCATCCAGCCTCTGCTTAAAAACCTCCAAAGAAGGAGACTCCAGCACACTCTGAGGCAGTGT
Source organism: Gambelia wislizenii (assembly GCA_030847615.1). NCBI lineage: Eukaryota > Metazoa > Chordata > Lepidosauria > Squamata > Crotaphytidae > Gambelia > Gambelia wislizenii. The sequence continues at coordinate 21,082,338 of JAUMIR010000007.1, read as the reverse complement.
ATTCCACTTCTGAACAGCTCTTACTGTCTGGATGTTCTTCCTAATTTTTAGGTGGAATCTCTTTTGCTGTAGTTTGACCCATTGCCCCATGTCCTAGTCTCTGGAGCAGCAGAAAACAAGTCTGCCCCATCCTCAGTATGACATCCCTTCAAATATTTAAACATGGGTATCATGTCACCTCTCAACCTTTAATTAATAAATCCTCCAACACCATGGCAAAGCAGCTGCTAGCTTAGTATTATAAGCTTAGTATTATAAAAGAAAGTAGATGAATTTTTATTTATTTAGGTATTTATACGGTAGTCTTTAGCCACAAGGCTCTCAGAGCAGCTTATAATTGTTAAGCAATAGCACTTTACACATCTACACAGGTTTATAGTGTGCTAGTCACTAAGCAGTTTCCAATGTGTGTTAGCCAATTGCCTCCACAAGCTGGGTACTCATTTTACCAACCTATGAAAGGATGGAAGGCTGAGTGAACCTTGGAGCTCTTGGGGATCAAACTTTCAATGTTGTGGCTGCAGTACTGGCATTTAACCACTATGCCACCAGGGCACATGATACAGCACTGGCCAAATGTCAGGGACGATTAGAATTGTAGTCCACCAACATCTGGAGAACCACAGATTCTCCATGCTTGCATTACATTTCAAATAAAATAGGGCTTGGAGATCCAATTACAGATTTTTCCATTACTCTTTTTCTTCATGATGGCTATTTTATAGAGATTTTGTATCTGTGGCTCATTTCACATTGCAGACTGGTGCCAAAATAGTGAAGAAGCCATTTCCTAAGCACCAAAGCTGTAATACAGCGTTTAGCTGAGACTGTATGGAACAAAAATTTTACCAGCTCCATAACCATCTTTGTTTAGAATGCCGTGGGCACTTTCTGTGTTCTGCTTGCCAGAAAACTATTGCTTTTGTATGACATTCTGTTTATATGGCTCCTTCCAGGATTGTGGCTTGAACTTCAGAGAACAAAATTCAACAAAGCCTAGAGAAATTTGGTGAAAGTGAAGGAGAGACTGTCCAGATGGAACCCCTTAAAAATAAGCAAGAGAAGTGTAAACGGCCAAAGGCAAAACCTGAGAATGGCAACAACCTCCACAAGTTGACTTGGAATGAGGAAATCGCGGATTTATTCACTGGCGAGAAGCCAAAGCCAGGTGAAAAACAATCCAATATTCCCCCTCCCTCCTTTTTTTGCCACAGAGGTAATCCTCACTACGCACAATGGATGGTGAGGAACTTAGGGTTGCCAGAGTGAAAAGTGGAGCGGGCTCGTGTATCTTCAATTGTTGTGCAGAAGAGGAAATTTCAGCAGGTGTTACTTGTTGCTTGGTTGTGGGACAAGCAACACTTGCTGAAATTCCTATTTTGATGCAACTACTGTGGATACTGTAAACTGCTAAAAAGAGAAATAAATGGGCATTAGAACAAATTGAGAAGACGAGAAGCCAGGATGACTAAACTGAGGCTGTCATACTTTGGCCATATCATGAGAAGACATGACTCAGCAGAAAAGGCAATAATGCTTGGTAAGGTAGAAGGCAGTAGGAAATTACATTACAGATGGATAGACTCAATCAGGGAAGCCATGGCTCTAAGACTGCAAGACCTGAGCAGGGCTGTTGATACCTGAGTGATTTGGAGGTCTATCACTCATAGGGTCGTCATAAGTCGAAATCAACTTGATGGCAATTAACAACAAACAAAAACAATTAAAAATTAGCCTTCTCCAGCTTTTGCTCTGGCAACCCAAGGGGCCATTGTCCCACAGACCTAATCTCACCCTCTGGGCTCCTGGAGAGCACAGGTCTCCTGGTTATTATCTGTCACCTGATTGGAAATAAACAGTGGGGTCTCCTTTTCCTGCACTTAGCGATTCCCAAATAAGATTAAGTCCTGTTTTGCACTCATCTCGCTTCTGGGACCACTAGCCGAGGGCACGTTGGTCTTGTCTATACAAGGGGAAAAAATACGAACACGTTCAGAAAGGCAAGCGTTCACAATGATGAGAACTGCCTACACGGCCAAAAGCCCCCCCTCAACTCCACATGACCCCTTAGCCAGCTGTGAGTGATTTACTTGCGATTTTAAATCCGCCACTGCCAACTTAAAAAAAAAGTTTCCCAGGGTGCGCACAAGCAATACTTCATATTTACAAAGACAGAAAGAATAAAAGAAGAATATAAAAGAGTATAAAATTGCCTTTTCATTGACTCACTGGACCCTTGCTTAGCCGAAAATCCAACATGGTGGCCACAACTGTTTTCCCTCTTTGTTAGCCCCGCCCCATCCTCATCCAGCCAATCAGATTGCACTGCCTGTTTGTATTTGTGCAAATGTGAGTGTTCAAATGATTGCACATTCACATGTTGTACAGAGTTTTTTTTTTTTTAAAAAAATCCATATGAAGTCCCAGATGCAGAGCACACAGACTTTGCGGTGGATTTTACTGCCCCCCTTCCAAATGACACATGTGTGAACAGCTGTTTGAATGGATCGCATGCTGTTAGTATTTTTTTTAACCGTATAGACAGGACTTAGGTTTGTTCTCCCTCTGTGCCTTGGGAGCAAGGGCAGGATGAATCTGGTTGTCTCTCAGCAGCTATGGGGAAGGGAGAGGAGTGCAGAATGAAGTCAGAAAAGCTTCAACCAACACATCAGCTGGGGACTCAAGGATATCAGGGGTCCACCTCCCCTCCCCACAATATTGGGGTTGTGGCAGAGCTTCTGATGTCACCTGGGCCATGGAAGGAGAATTCAGCCCCTCCATCTCATTTTACTTCCCCACTCCTGATTTGAACCATATTAAAATGGGCTCCCCCCCCCCATTATCCCATACCAAGAAAGTTATACAGCCAAGTGAGGTCATGGCTACATCTGGCAACTTCCAGCAATATCACCAACACAAAGGGAAGCTTGAATCTTTGTGAAACCTATCCCATGCTAGAACTGGTGCCAAATCTTGTGCATGCACTCTTAATGTGAGGTGAAACATTTAACATACTGTTTGATATTAACAGCTAACGTTTGGGGGTATAAAAATGGATGTTGCATTATAGTTTCTTTGTGGGTGTGTTTTGTTTTTTGGTTTGGAGTCATCATCAGCTACTATCCTGATCCAAGATCTTCTTAGCTAGTATGATTTTTCCTCCTTCCTTGTCTGACTATCCCTGAAGCCACTCCTCGATATCAGTAGATGGAGGGTGCTAATTTTCTGCAGAAGTTGCTGGCAAAACCTGTTACCCAAGCCAGTTAAACAGGAGTACTTGGATTTCCATCATGTTGCTGGAATTTAAAAAAGAAAACAATCGTATACCTCAGTACAGGGCCTGGAAAGTCTGTTTAAAAAGTCAAGCATCCCCATTACTTATTATAGTGTTAGAAAGGAATTAATGTTATTGTAATGTTATTGTAAGTAATGGAAAGTAAATTGTTACATTGCTCTTTTAAAATGTAATTTGTTCCACTGCTCAATACTGCTTGGTTACTTTCTTTTACCGGAAGAAAAATTCATGATACGGAAATGGCAAAACACTTGACAAATCTTGATTAAATTGCATCTAAGAATAACCTTTATTATTACTTTAAATGCCAATTTTAGAGGCATTTTGATTGAATTTTTTCCTGGTCTTTTGACATTCTAGATAACTAAAAAGCATTATGAACTACGGCAATTTCATTCCCATTGTGCTGTTACTTTTGAAATGTAATTTCATTTCTTCCTCATTACAAGGAATTTTATGAGGTACTTTTTTGTTAATACTATTACCAATAATTTGTTACTTCTAGATTCTACTTTAGAAATTTTTCCCTTGTGGCTGTTTTTGTGAGGCCATGGTAGAACCTTTGAGGCATTCTGGGTGTCAGTTACACGGCAATTTTTGTCACGGGGCATACCGTGACTTCCTGATCCCGTATCCGTCCTGCGCTGTTTAGACGATTTTTGTCACTCTTTAGGAAATCCTGGAAGATCCCGTGATTGATATTTACATGACAAAAGTTCCGTTTCTTTTTGTTGGTCTCACACTCTTTTGCTGTTTACACGTTTAGCCTACCGGGTTTTTTTTTTTTTGGCTGTTAATCAAGGATGCGATTACTTGTGTTTTCACAACCTCGGTGATGTACTTCCTTTAGAGTTCTGCACCACGAGCGATGCTATTGGCTGGCTCGGGGGGGGAGATCAGGGGGCATAGGCTTGTGTTTGTCCTGTCTCTTTAAAATGTTAACCCTTAAAGCAGAGGCAGCTGTGGAGTGAGGTTTCAAGCCACTGACACACAAGGCATTTTGAAAGACACAGACACATGCATTTTAAAATTATTTACTGTGCCTTGAGGGAGGGGGATGGATGAATCAATGTGTGATCTTTCGCTCAGATGCTGGCACAAAGCTGGAAGGAGGCAGGAATGATTAAACCCTGTGCTTTCCTTTTGAAATCAAGCTGTGGGGGGGGGGGCAGAGGCTTGTGATTGCCCTTGTCTCTTTAAAATGTTAACCCTTAAAGCACAGGCAGCTGTGGAGTGAAGATTTCAAGCCAGTGACACACAAGGCATTTTGAAAGACACAGACACTGGCATTTTTTTTACTGTGCCTTGTGTGTGTGGGTGAATGAAAGTGTGTTCATTTGCTCATACGCTTGAATATTTTACTGTGCCTTGGGGGGGTGATGAATGTATGATTATCCGTTCAGACCCAGGGAGGGGATCCAGGCAGGGAATGAATGGGTGACCCTCTGCCCACCACAATCTCTTTGTAACATGCAGTTGAGGAAGAGGTTAAAGCTGAAGGGTTTGCAGTGTAGAAATCCATTTAAAAAGGTGATTGAGTACACGCACACACACACAAACCTATGTGCAGCTGGAAGGGATGCCTTTGTTTTCAGCTGGTAAGGCTGGATTTGTTGAATGGGTGACTGACCTCTCTTTTTCTGGTCACTGATCTCTAAGCCCACCCCAGTCACCATTTCTGGTCATCCCCTAGTACCGAGATAGCTTGTCCCGGGCTGTTTACATTTCCGATTTTCTGAATCCTCCAGTGACTTTTTTTAAAAACCGGCACAGGTTGAGGGATAAAAGGTGGCCCCCCTTCCGAAAATCACGTACCCGACCCGATGTACGTGTAAACAACCAGGGTTCGACACGAATTCTTCCCACTACATTTTCATCGTGTAAACAGTACCCTGGTGCCAGTGGAATTAAATCTGGAAGAAGGGAGATATGAAAAGTAAAAGGGAAAATATCAAGGGCATGGAAGACACTGAAATAACTGGGGACAGCTTCAGCTATATAGTGATGCAAGCCCAAAAGCATCGTCTGGAGGCCTTCTTCAATCCGAGGGTAACATTCCCTTGTAGAAAACTTTTAAGAGCCTGTATACTGACAGTAAAGATAAAAAGAATACTGACAGATATTCTCAGCCTTGCCAAAAAGAAGGTGATGTGTGTGTCTTGTTACCCCAAGAAAAAGAGACTTGTTGCATTTCAGAAAAAAAATGTACTAACATACACTTTGCACACACAGCATTATTTCCTGTGCAAAAGCAACATTTTGGCACAAAGTGGCCATATTTCTGTACTATGGGAAGGTAATTGTTAAATCATTGATTTTTGCATGTGAGAATGTATACAAAGTGATTACAGTTGCCAGATATCAGGACCAAGCCCTGGGTCTCCAGTTTTTGTGGGTTATCTCCAGGTGGGAGACAGACTCACAAAAACTGGACACTCAGGGCCAGGCTCTGAAATCTGGTAACCCTAGCTGCAGCACATGGAGAACGGAACTCAGTCTTTCTTTCTTGAATATTATGTGTGTTTCTGCCCTCTGAATATTATGGGTGCCTGGATCTACATAATAGTATATAGAACTATACACTACCATAGTAAACAAATTAGCTGAATAAAATAAAAAAAATGCAATATAATATAATTAAATATTTATGTATGTATATTTTCTTCCCCAGTGCCTGCTACAAATGGAACAGTGTATGGGCCTCTGAGAGAAAAGGATCCTCGCTTGTACAGAATCTGGGATATTAGCCAGAAGTTCCTTTTCCTGGTGAACAACATTATAGTAGCAAACCCTCAAAATTCCAATGCACCAGGTAATATTTGCAGGTTTTTGGTTCTGTTTCCACTTCTTAGCTAACCACTTACCTTACTGTTTTGGGTTTGTTTAGTCCATAGACCTCTTACTTTTTACTGAGGAAAAAGAAATAAAGCTAAGAAGTTGCACAACAATATCTAATCATGAGAACCATCTAGTCATAACAACAATAAGAGACAAATTTTCATAATTAGCAAGGCACTAACATCTTTGGCTTAGTTTTTGAAATCGTACATATGAGGGGGTGCTGAAAAGCTCTTGGACTGACCAAGAAGGGAATGACTTGGAGCGATGAAACTTACATGCTATTCCACATATTTGCCCTGAAGTTTGACTCACTTGGCAAATTGTTTCTCAAGTTTCTTTAATCCTTCAGAGAAAAAAAAAATCTGATGTCTGGTCACTGAAATACTGCTCTGCTACTGCTATCACCTCTGAATCATTTGGAAATTTCCTTCCTTTCAAACTCTTTTTAAGGTTTGGAAACAAGAAATAGGTAGAGCAAGATCTGGTGAGTAGCATGGATTCTCTATGCATTTAAACCCCAAATTCTTCAAACCATCCATTGTCTTGCCACCCTTTTTGTCCTGCAAAAAGAGAACACCTTTCTGTAACTTTCCTCTCCATTTCTCCTTCAATGCCTCTTTTAAATGGTAGAGCAAGTTAAAGTAGTATTCTGCATTAACTATTTGGCCCTTCTGAAGATAGTCAGTCATCAAAATCCCTTCTTTATCGCCCCCAAAACCTGTGGCCATGACCTTTCTTGCTGACTTTTGAGTCTTGGGGGTGGTTTACATGGGCAAATATTCCTCTAAATATACCGCTAAGATAGCTCATAGTTCCCACGGATCGCAGCACAGCATCGCCTTATTCAGAAGGGGGGAAGGTAAAACACCCAAATATAGCATGGCAAGGAATGTTGCTACTTTTGCCGGTATATTTGCAATGTAGCGCATTATTGGCAGTGTAAACTACCATTCCGTTAAGGGCTGCGGCAGATCTGCATTGTGATTGGTTGCTATGATGCAGGGGTGGGCTTAAAAGAGGGGGACTGAGTTCAGTAGCGTTCTGGAAACTTTGAAAAACCCTCTCTGCTATTTTGCAAGTCTGCCAAGAAAAAGGATTCCCAAGACCTTTCAGTCATAAAGTTCCCATCTGTCAGCTCTGCTTGGGAGAGAGAGAGAGAGAGAGAGAGAGAGAGAGAGAGAGAGAGAGAGAGAGAGAGAGAAACCATTTCACTAAGGGCTGCATTGTGATTGGGGAAGGGAGGGGGACTGAGGGAGGGAGAGTCAAAAATCCTCTGCTATTTTGCAAGTCTGTGAACCCTGACTAAACAAATCGTGCTGAAAAAACTTGTGATAGGTTCACCTTAGGATCCACGGCATGGCAGCAAAGTCTTTCAGCAGAGATTGCTTTGGGGAGTGACTGAGTTCATTTACAGGCAGATTTAGAGAGAGAGAGAGAGAGACACTTCTTTGATCTTCCCCCCTGCTATTTTGGCAGTCTGTGAGTCTTTCTTTAGCTCGAAAATGCAGGGCTTCAAATTCTTTCACTCATGATCTAGCCTCTTCCTCATAAAGCCTTTGTCTGCTTGGGAGGCCATGCCCCCCCGCACTTTTTCAAGTCTGAATGAAAAAGCAGCATAATTAGAAAAAAAAACCTGACTGGCACAGCTGCGGAAAAGAATTAAAGTGCAAGTTGCCGCAATAAATCTGCCGTGTAAACGACCCCTTGAATTTCTTTGGCCATGCAGAACACAAGTGCCACCACAGCAAGGACTGTTGTGTCTCCAGATCGTAATGATGTAACCATATTTCATCAACAGTGATGAGTCATTCCAAAAAATTATCACTAGATCACTCAAAATGCTGTAAAATTAACCTGGAGGTATCCACTAGATTTCGTTTCTGGTCAGCATTCAAACATTTCAGCACCCACTTGGCTGACAGTTTCTGCATAGCCAACTAACTGCTCATGAATTATAAACACAATGTGTTCCTAGTATCTCAGCAATTGTTTTAGCTGAGATTCACTGATCTGCCAAAATCAGGTCATGAACATGCTCAACAATTTTAGCAGTTGACACTGTTGAAGGCCTCTGAACCTTGTTCCATCTGTGGTCTCAAAATCTCCACACTGAAGGTTGGCACACTGCTTCTTCACAGTTGAGTATGATGGGCACTTGTCATTCAATGTTTGCATCATACACTCATGGATTTCCTTTGCAGATTTCTTCTGCAGGAACAGGAATTTCATGATGTTCAGCACTTGAAAATTCCACACTTTTCGTTGACATGATTCTGAGAAAATCCAGAAATGTGAGCTACGATCTTGCAAATTGACAATTTGCAATACAAGAGAACACTTTTTCAAGCTACAGTGATAAAATTATGCACAGATTTTGGAAAGTGGGTTGGGCCAAGAACTTTTCAGCACCCCCTTGTAAAACATCACAGCCCTTTAAATAATTTTTATATTGCATCTTTCTGGAGGCAGTGTTGGAGAGAACTGATCTGAATGTCCTGGAAGAGATGTCAAAATCAGATAGCTCAGTTCTGCTCTAACCCCTTGTTAAAATTCACATTCTAATGGCAGTAGCCTATGTTTCCATATGCCCAGTCTCACAAACCAGAGAATGGGAGCAAAAGCATATCCTCAAACTGTTCTGATTTGCCTGGGACAGTCCCAAATAATCCTCTGTCCTCCACCTTTTCAGCTGTTTTAAAAGGTTCCAGTTTCTGTTGTCCTTGGCTTACTTAATTTGATTCAAACTCTGTTCAAATTGTGAAAGTAGTTTGCCTCAATTAACTCAGGTGTTGTCTGTACGAGGGGGGGGGAAGGAACACGTATGGAAAAGCAAGCATTCGCAATGATGTGACCTGTCTTCATGGTCAAAAGAGCCCCTCTAAACTCCACATGACCCCTAGCCAAGATGGCAGCCATGAGTGATTTACTCACGATTTTAAATCTGCTGCCGCCAATTTTTTTAAAAAACAGTTTCCCATGGTGCACACATGCAATGTTTTGTATTTACAAAAAAGAAAGAAAGAAAAAAGAGTATAAGAGTGCCATTTGATTGACTTATTGGACCCTCACTTAGCCAAAAATCTAACATGGCAGCTGCAGGCACTTTTCCTGCTTGCTAGCCTGCCCCCTCCTTGTCTAGCCAATCAGATTATGCTGTCTATTTGAGTGTTCAAACGATGTCGTACGTAGCTTTTTAAAAAAATCCGTACAAAGCCCTGTGACACACACGGACTTTGCAGTGGATTTGGCTCCCCCCCCTTCCGAATGACACGTATTTGTGTGAATGTCCATATTAATGGGTCGCCTTCCATTCGTATGCTGTTTGTATTATTTTGACCATATAGACAAGACCTCAGTGGTAGGAGAAGGGAGGAGGTGGCAGAATCATGACTTTCCCTGTAGACTCAGGCAAATGCAAACTGCTGGACCCTCTCCTCACTTGTCCCTTTTTCTTCATTAATAACTCTGGCCATCTTCATCACACTCTGATGCTGTTTGGCCACATGTGTCCTGGTTTTCATCTGTGGAATGGTGGAGGGCATGTAACAGGAAGTCCTCCACACATCACCCTTACAGTAACCAAGACTCCATCACATTAAGCCTTGCTTATGTTGCCCTAAATACTATAAAGGCACCAGCTTCTATCTGATCTTGGAAGCTAAGCAGGGTCAGCTCTGATTAGTACTTGGATAGGAGACTGCCAACAAATACCAGGTGCTGTAAGTTAATATTTCAGAGGAAAGGACTGGCAAAACCACTCCTTGAGTATTCCTTGCCTTAAGAAAACCCTGTGAAACTCATGGGGTCATCATAAATTGACAGGCAACTTGAAGGCACGTATACACACACAGTGCTAATTAGTGAGAGAATTAAGCAGAATTTGCCATGCTCTTGCAAAAAATTACTGACGACATGCATTGATAAACTCATAGGCTGGTTAATGGATATGCAAGTATATAGTGGGTATATATACTTGCATTAGTGGGGTTGGTTCATATATGAGGACTCAAACATGTTTTCCTATGGGCTGCTTTGTTTCATTTATTGTTAACTTTCCTTTAGTCACTTTTTATGTAAAACTCTTGGACCAGTGGGAAATTATTTTTATTTTGTCTTATATCATTGATGCTGTTTCTCCTCCAGAGTTGTTAATGGAAGTGTTCCCTAACACTGCCCTTGATCCCCAAATGCAGCCCATCTTTATGGGTCCCAGTGGTAGAATACAAAGCCTCTCCTGTGTGGAGTCTGATGACGGTCAACCTCAGCTACAGCTAACGGTGAGTTTTATCTGTGCTGCAAAATCTTTCCTGATTCTGTAAGAAATGTTCTGTTATGTCCTTGTTATCTCTTTCACAATTCGGACTGTGCATAATTCTTTTAAAAAGACTTGTGATTAGATATATACATTTGACAAATGGATGATTGGTAAATCAAACTCTTTAAAGATGCAGAGGCCAAAACAAAATCAGTTCTGGAATAGCCTTTAATAAAAACCTCCCTTCTAGGTCTTTACAAATACTGTCCACTTTAAACTGAAACACATTGTGAAAAAGAATTGCTATCAGATTACCTGGAGCCAAATAATGATATTCAAAATAACTGTGTTCTAACAGATGGTGATGGACTCATCTCTGCTGGACTCATCTCTCTCGTAAACCAACCATAGTCAGCTTAAGATTTTGCAATGCTGTGGCCACCCTTTTTCTTTTTACAACTAGCTCTTTAATGTTCCAAGATACCATTTTAACGTCTGCCATGCTGTAACTATAATTTAACAAACAGTATTTGATGTAGGAGTAAACCATTTCTCCCTTCTTATCTCTTTTCCCTTACCTAAAGCATTGTTGAGTAACCCGTCTTCCCTCCCCTCTTCTGCCACCATAGACCAGGGGGGTGTCTAGACAGTGAAAATACTCCTCATATAATTAGAAGAGAATACCTTTTTTTCAATGAAATCTTCAAGAGAATAATGGTATTTGAAAGGCTGTGGAGGGGGTGGGGGTCCAAATACTAAATGGGAAAAGACTGCATGGTTTTTCCTTAAGTTTTTAAAATAATGCAAGGAAATGCGCATTAGCACTTCTTAGAACAACTGATTTGCATCAGTGTGCATTCTTGGAGAGGGGGGAACTGGAGAGCAGATTGGTTGGGTGTGCGTGGAGGACAGGCTTGCCAGCAAGGTAGCAGCTGGAAGCCCCATTTGGATTTTTGCATTAGTGATCGTGTACTTTTTTTGCTGCGCTGAGGAGCCCAAATAACTTTTCAAAGCAGAAGGTTGCACTTGTGCACCCTTGCTTTAAAGTAAAAAAAAAAACAAAACACTTTACGGTGGTGTCAATGTGTGGAGAAAAATAACATGCTAATTTACTCAGCCACCATCTTGATTTGCAAGCATTTGCACTTCAAATGTGCATAGCTTTGCATGCTACCATTTTTGCCAAAAGACCATGGAGACAAAAGAACGCTGCTGTGAATTTTCAATAATGTGCAGGAATCAGCATTATATCCTCTCATCTAGACAAGCCCCAGGTGATCTCAAAATCAGAAGAAACACTTAGGAGAAACAGGAGAAACAACTTCTCATTAGGCATTTGGTGGTTTGTCCATCCTACACAAAAATCCCATGCCCAAATTCTTTGTCCCCCCTCACCCCTGACACATAATATACAGAACAAAAAAATTACAATTATTTTTGAAATGCCATGAAGGGCTGCGTGGTGCTCTAAGGCCACCCTAGTCCCTGCCTATTCCTGCCTACGGTTATATAACAGTTAGCTTCAGCATTTCAGTTTTAAATTATCTGCTAAGTATAAATTATAAGTATTGCATCAGTCTGTTCTTAACCTGTCAAGGTAACATCCTTTTAAAAAATGAATGAAAACGAGGAAACTAAAACCTGCCAATTAAAAATCTGTAAAAATAAAATAAAAACTATGGACTGTCCCACCATTAAGCTCCTAGACATGCCTCAGGTAATCGTGACCTTTGACTGTCCTCCAGTCTGCCCAACCTCTGAGTCAGTGTGACCCCGAAAAGTGTCCAATATGTACGGTTATGGAATCTTGTGGGGAGGGGTAGTAGGGTATGCTAACACCTTTATGAACTCATTAGAATACCTAGATCTTCTGGTGAGGCTCCTCTCTATGTCCCACCACCTTCTCAGGCTCATTTGGTGGGAACAAGGAGAGGGCCCACTTATAGGCTGCTCCCAGACTTTGGAACTCCTCCCTGGGCAAGCTAGGATGGCTCTATCCTTGCTCTCCTTCTGCTGGCAAATTAATACATTTTTATGCCATCAGGCTCTTATACACTGGGATGGAATTTTAATGCTATGTGGTGCTGTTTTTCTATGTGGTGCTGGTTTGTATATACAGTTGTCCCTTCACATTCGTGGGGGTTAGGTTCCACGGACCCCCGCGAATGTCAAAAAACCGCGAATATTGATTGCCCCCCTTCCCCCGCCAAAGCGACCATGGGGCCTCCGGAGACCCTCCCAAGGCCCCATGGAGGCCTCCGTGGCCCTCCCCCCTCCCTCCCTGGGGCCTCCCCCCTCGCTCCTTGGGGCCTTCACAGAGCCTTCCAAGGCTCCGTGAAGGCCTCTGCGGCCATCCCCCTCCCTCCCCAGGCCTTTACGGAGCCTTCCAAGGCTCCATGAAGGCCTCCCCGGGCCTACCCCCTCGCTCCCCAGGCCTCCCCCTCACTCCCTGGGGCCTTCACGGAGCCTTCCAAGGCTCCGTGAAGGCCCCTGAGGCCCACCCCCCTCACTCCCCAGGCCTTCATGGAGCCTTCCAAGGTTCTGTGAAGGCCTCCCCGGGCCTCCCCCCTCGCTCCCTGGGGCCTTCACGGAGCCTTCCAAGGCTCCGTGAAGGCCCCCGTGGCCCACCCCCCTCCCTCCCCAGGCCTTCACGGAGCCTCCGGGGGTCTCCAAAGGCCCCGTGGAGGCCTCCCTGGCCCTCCCCGCTCCCTTCCAGGGTTTTCACGGGGCCTCCGGAGGCCCCGTGTCATGGTTTTGGGGGCCCGGGGGGGGCACCCAAAACCGCGAATAATCAAAACCGCGAATGCCGAGTTCACGAATGTGGAGGGGCAACTGTACTTTGTAAATGAATTTTAATATTTTTAATTTTATAAATTGTTTATGCTTTTATTGAAGTTTTTGTACGCTTTTAATCTGTATTGTTTTAAAATTGTATTGTTTAGCCACATTGAATCTCAGTATTGGGAGAAAGGCAGGTTATCAATTAATAAAAACAACAACAAGAACAGACCTCAACTAAATAGATATAAATGAAAAGCCACAATTTCCCTCCTTGATGGGAAGGAAAAGTCTTCATAGGGCCATTCCTTGCTCATCCAGTAGTCATTTTGTATCTAATATCATATACTATGGGGCTTATCACACAAAGGAAGGGAAGTGGAAGTAAAGCCTGAAGGTAGTGTGCCCCTCCTTGCTTTATCATATGATGTCTATGTTCTTCAGCTGTTCTCCTATCCTGGTCCTGTGGGAGATAGTGGTAAAGGTGATTTTTTTTTGCAAACAGATTTTTCCAGTTAGCAAAAAGACTCATATTTACCACTGTCTTCTATGGGACCAGAACAGAAGAAGAGCTGAAGCATGAAATGTAAAGTACTGCATTTAGGGCGGAAAAATGAAATGCATAAATATAGGATGGGAGAGACCTGGCTGAATGAGACTACGTGCGAAAGGGATCTAGGAGTCCTAGTAGACCACAAGTTGAACATGAGCCAACAGTGTGATGCGGCAGCTAAAAAGGCCAATGCGATTTTGGGCTGTATCAATAGAAGTATAGTGTCTAGATCAAGGGAAGTAATAGTGCCACTCTATTCTGCCTTGGTCAGACCTCACTTAGAATACTGTGTCCAGTTCTGGGCACCACAATTCAGAAAGGATATTGACAAATTGGAGCGTGTCCAGAGAAGGGCAACTAAAATGGTGAAAGGTCTGGAAACGATGCCTTATGAGGAGAGACTTAGGGAGCTGGGTATGTTTAGCCTGGAAAAAAGACGGTTAAGAGGCGATATGATAGCCCTGTTTAAGTATTTGAAGGGATGTCACGCTGAGGATGGAGCAGGCTTGTTTTCTGCTGCTCCAGAGACTGGAACACGGAGCAATGGGTGCAAGCTCCAGGAACAGAGATTCCACCTCAACATTCGGAGGAACCTTTTGACAGTAAGAGCTGTTCGGCAGTGGAACACACTCCCTCGGAGTGTGGTGGGGTCTCCTTCCTTGGAGGTCTTTAAGCAGAGGCTGGATGGCCATCTGTCGGGGATGCTTTGATCAAGATTTCCTGCATGGCAGGGGGTTGGACTGGATGGCCCTCGTGGTCTCTTCCAACTCTGCAATTCTATGATTCTATGATTCTATGATTCATGCAGGCGTCATATGATAAGGCAAGGTGGGGTGCATTATTTTTGGGCTTTAAAGCCATTTCCCTTCTCTAGTGTAATAAGGCTCTAACTCTCTATTTCTGTTTTGTTAGGAAACTGACATCAAAAAGCTTTATGAAGAGAGTCAGAAATCCTTGAGTTTTACTTTCTACAGCAAGACGGATGGGAGTCCTGAGACTTGCTCTTTTGAATCTGCAGAGTTTCCGGGTTGGTTCCTAAGTACTTCTTCAGAGCCAAACAAGCCTGTAGGGCTGAGTCGCCAAGGAGATGCTGAGAACACACTGTTTTATTTTCAAAGACAACAAAATACTCTTTTATTAGAATAGAAGCATTGTTGCTGTTATTGTTTTAAGGGAAGGTCAAAGAAGAAGGTATAATCTGAATGTTTGGGGTGTGGGGAAAATGTCTCTATCTAGTCATGTTAAAGAACTATGCTTATTTTGTAATCTTGGCTGAATGTGACCTAGACTACTCTGTCATTTGTAACTCTTAAGTGTACCTGAAGGGAAGGTGCCTTTCATGTAAAAGAGATCCTTTGCTATGTAGATTTCAGGCTTAGGATAAACTTCCTTTAAAGTTCTCCTTCCATGCTATTTTACTTGCCTTTTAAGCAGTGCGTCTCTGTGTTGCCCCTGCAGAGACAGGGGTGAGAAGTGCAAGTTTTCTCCAGTAACCTCCCGTTGGGTTATTGAGAGGGGACTTAAATTCAATGAGTGGTGACAGCTCAGATAGATAAGCTCTGGGGATCCCAAGCTGCTTAGGCAGAAGTAGGAGGGGACCTCGGATTGTTACAACATGTTAACTATAAAGAAACCTGCCAGAAAGATACAGAGATAAAGGTTCAGTCCTTACGAAAGTGCAACATCTTACTTGCCATATACTGGAAGGTAATGAATGTATGCTGCCTTGCATGCAATGGAATGTAATGAAAGTAATGTGCCCAGAGGTTAACCTATGTTTCTCCCTAAGGGGAGTGTATATGTTTGTATATTTATGATTGTATGTTATAAAATAGCCAAAAAGATTGCCAAAGAGCCCGCTCATTCTCCCAGATAAAAATCCTGAAATATCCCATTACTTAAGAATGCTTAAGTGGAGTGTTCATGTTAACTCTGCCTATCTGGATTTCACCGCCATCGCAAGTTGGATGCCCAGGTGGCCAGAAGATGATAAAGGAACTACTAAGAGAAAGCAGATTAGCTGACAAACAGAAAAGGACCCTCAGTCTCCTCAGTTTAAAGTGATAGGGGTGGGAAACCATGCTTGTTTCAGTGTTGACATGTTTTGCACTGGGTATCGTAATATTTGGGACTGTCTATGAGGGGAAAAATATGAATTGATGCCTACTCACATAAATTCGAAGCAGGATCACCTTGTCCTAATGATGTTTGGCAAAATCGTAGGCATGTGAGGCTACCCGCTTTTGCTGTTGCAACAGGCATGCCTACAATTCAAGATGGCAGCCACAACTCATGTTTTCATTTTCACCAGTCACCACTGCCAAACGGTATTTTTTTTTTTAAAAAAAGGCATATTGAAGGTGTGGAAGTGCGATAGTGCAATATTACGCCTAAATAAATTTTAAAAAGAAAAGAAAAGGGCTATTACGTAGCATGATCACTCCCTCGCTAAAGTGAAAATCCAAGATGGCGGTTCCGAGACCCTCATCTTCTAAGCAAGCCTCGCCTCCTGTGCCTGTCTGGCCAATCAGCTTTCTATTCCACTTTTCTGGGGTATGTGAATAAATGCAATTGCCTGTCCTAATGATCACTAATGTGCACTCTCCACCAATTTTTTTTTAAAAAAATCAGAGAAAGTCCTGAGGGCTGTTCTCTTAGGGTTTATGATAGATTTGAACCCCTCCTTCTAAATACAGCAGAATTATGAGGGATCACATTAAGACAGGTAGGATTCTAAGCAAATTCTAAGAGGATTATTTTCACCAGTTGGACAGGCCCTTTGTTAATTTATACCTCACTTTTCTTCTGGCTTAGGACCAAAAGGGGCTTACAGTAATTTAAAAATTCAGCTAAAATCTTATTTTACAAAAGTTAAAACACAAACAATTATATTTTAAAAGCACACATTTAAAACTTAATTGGTAAGAAAAAAGGCACTCTTTCAAACACTCTTCTGTCACATGATTTAGGAATTAAAGGCATGCCCAAATTAAAAAAAAAACTGTGAAAAGTGAGGGGGTCGGCTGGACCTCCTATGGAAGGGAGTTCTGTAGCCTTGGAATGGACACTGAGAAGGGGATTGGAATGGGGAAGGAGTCTGTTGAACTACACTTTGTACGTGTTACATAAAACCCTCATGTCCATGGAAAAGGTACATGCATATACCAGTCTTACAATGGTGAATTATAGCAACTCATTAGCAATGCAAGAGGCTGCATAACGTATGGGATCTTTTAACTTATGCATACCAGTTGAGCCTAGGAAAGACATGGAGCAAGAGACCAAAACTAACCTGAAGAAACTTTATTGAATTGCTTAAACTGCATTCACACTCACACAAGCGGCTGTCAAGCATGTGCACCCAAGACTATCGAAGTAAGGCAGGAAATAGTTAAAAAGAAGATTAGATTGCAGCTTTGAGGCTATACTGCATCCGATCCTGAAGTGGAGGTCTCCTTGGAAGTAACAGTGAAGTGATGTACCAAAATGGGGCAGTAGGAACTAGAGCATAGAGTTACAATTGCAGGAGCAGGAGAGGAAGTGCCTGTTTGGCAGGATGCCGGCTAGGGGTCAGGAAGCATTAAGGGGTTTAAGAATTGAGAAAGAAGGGGAAAGGTTGGCGGATCAGACTGGTGTGGAGGGTGGAGCAAGTGGGCCTAAACCAGTGCACGGACCTTTCCAGGGTTTTTTATAGGAAAAATCCCTTTGATGCTGCAATCTTGATGAAAGAAACATTTGTCTTCAGATGGTTTCCAATGATTAAAACAAAGGAATTCCAGACTAGCCAGGAACTGGGAAATGGAGATATCTTTGGATCGGGTGATTAACAGACTACCTTCCTTTGACTTGCAGATATGTAGATGAGGAACAGGTTTAGCATGGCAATGAAAACTCCCAACTGTATGGGGGGATGCCTGCCTTCTCAGATATGAGGCAGGAAGAACCTTTTCTTACATCAAAGGAGATGTTTACTAGTATGTCAAGGTATAAATGTTTGGGGAATTTGAGGGGCCCCTTCCTGGCTTGTATGTGCTCCCTTGGCCAATGTAAGCCCGTGAAAAGCCCAAATTTTAGCCAAATTAATATCAAACTGTTGCTAATTATAAGTGAACCAAGGTAGGGGATCATGGGTTTTGCAGTTGGGGATGATGGGTATCGTTACATATGGAGCCAACTTTTTTTTAAAAAAGCAGGAAACTTTAATCCATTTCAAACTACTGGAATTTGAAACATACCAGAGCTCATGCACCAGTTTCCAGTTTTTCCTCAAAGTAAAATAAACATGCTGGGCCTGATCAGCCTCAGTTTGGCAATGATCAACAATGGTCAATCAAGAAGTATTCAGTTGCCAAAGAAATAAAAGACTCTTAATGGTACTTAGAGAGTGCTTATGTTGAATTAATGATTCTTTTCTTTCCAAGTGAGACATGATCTGATATTTCCAGAATGTTGGGAGATTGGGGGCAGTCAACTTTAATGTTTAACTTTCAAGTGTGGGGAAGCAACAACTTGAACACAAAGTTATGATAACCAAATCGTTGGCCTCTGTTAAGTGGACCGCGCAATACTTTCAGGTTGGTTGCTAGGATCCTAGCAGGGAATGGTAGGTAGGGGTGGAATAGTCTGCCAGTTTTGCTTTCCCCTACACATTTAATTCTTTTTTTTTTTTAACCTTGAGTTCTTTCCATCACATTTATGAAGAAATTTGAGATTATGGGTAAGTTTTTATCAAAAATGAAGCATGCAAAATTCTCACTCAGCTGTACTGGGAGATAGGTACAGTGGTTGCCAGTATGAAGAGGATCCTGATGTACCTGCTTGTCATATTGCAACAGTCAAAAATGAGGAGAGATGTTGCAACAATTCATCACAAATCACAACCATGGATGAGTGCATAGGGATTCAAAGCCAGACCATTAAGAACCAGGCTTTTCCACAGCCCTCAGACTTCATGAGGAAATCTGTCAGTTTCACATTCTCTCACATTCTGTTCTTTAACATATTTAAGTTCTTTCCATTGAACCTATGGAATCAAGTATTTCTTGATATCAGTAAAGCTTTTGATAAGTTCCCCCATGATATTCCTGCAAACAAGCTGGTAAAATGTGGGCTCAATAGTGCTCCTGTTAGGTGGATTTGTAATTGGCTGACAGGCAGACCCCAAAAGTACTCACCAATGGTTCCTCTTCATCCTGGAGAAAAGTGACTAGTGGGGTGTTTCAGGGTTGTATCTTGGGCCTGATATTGTCCAACATTTTTATAAATGACTTGGATGATGGAATAGAAGGCATGTTTATCAAATTGGCAGATGACAACACATTAGGAGTGATCGATAATACTGCAGAGGATAGGATCAGGATTCAAAATGACTGTAACAGATTAGAAAGCTTGGCCAAAAGTAACAAAATGATTTCAACATGGGTAATTGTAAAGTACTGTAGTACATTTATTACTTTATGATTATGGTGGAGAGCCAGTGTGGTGTAGTGGTTTGAGCAGTGCACTACGACTCTAGAGACCAGGGTTCGAATCCTCACTTAGACATGGAAACCTATTGGGTGACCTTGGGCAAGTCACATTCTCTCATCCTCAGATGAAGGCAAGAAACCCTGTGATAGGTTCGCCTTAGGATTGCCATCAGTCGGAAACAACTCGAATGCACACAACAACAAAGTAATTCAGTCATGCAAACAATAATTCAATAATGCAAACAAGTGACTGTTCCTCATTCCATACCTTAAAGGAATCTCTCCACCCCCTCTCCAACTTCACGAGGTAGTCACAAGGTAATCAATGTTTCAATTAAAGCAATCAATTGAGTTTCGGTTCCTTTTGTCCATTCAGTGGGAAAGCCATCCAAGCTTTGTCATAACCAAAGTACCCCTTCATGATATGAAATAGGGTATAAATATTAAGCCCTGTTCCCTAGCAAAGGGTGCCATAAACAGACCCCATCATTCTGCAGGATTCTTTGTGCCACCCTCAGTTGCTGTCTGAGTCCCTCTGCTGCGCAGATCTCTTTCTCCAAGACTGGTAACTATCACCCTTCCACCCGTGACTTTTCTCTATCCAACCCTTCACTCCTTACTTTCCAATAGCCTTGTGTGGTTCTTAAGAGTGTATGTTTTTGAATGTTAGCTGTTCCCCTCTGTTAATTTGAATAAAATACTTTGTTTAACCTTAGCCAGAACGTTCTCTACAGTTATTACTGGTATACATAGGTGAAAAGACCTCAGAAGTTACCTGCTCTTGCAGGCCTCCTTTGAGCAATAATTCCCCCAAACTTCAAGGAGATGCTCTTAGGGTAACAATGGCAATGACGATCTAATTAAAGGTGGAGCCTTACCATGACTAATGTGCTTAAGGAGGAGCCTTACTACAATGTGATGTATTCACCATTAATCATTCTTTGCATTCTAAATGGGATGGATGCAAATATTTCCTGGAAGAACTCTTGGAGTAATTAGCTTTAATTTTGGTTTCCAGAGTGTGTGATGACAGGATTTGAACATCAGAGGTGTGACTCCCAAATTGTTGCCTTTTGTTAAGCGGGTCACAAGATTTGTGCAACTGAGTGCCAGGCAGATGTGGTGTGTGTGTGTGTGTGTGAAAGCAACAAAGCAAGCCAGGAAGAAAGGAGTTTCAAGTGAAGAAAGGGAATAAGACTTATTCATGGCCCACAAATAATGGAAAGACTTGCTCAGTCTTCCCAGTTGGCTCTTGCACCAGTGCAAAATGAGCCCAAAATATTTTGCTGCCTGATGTAAAAGACAAGGAAGATGTTGCCCACCTCCCGAGCTGTACTGAGCTTACAGATGTCCGTGAGAATCCTATACTCTCCAGAATTTCAGAGATGAAAATTGGGACATGTGTCACCAAATGTCACAAGAGGGTGGTCAAAATGGCAAAAGGCATTAAAAAAGAAGGACACACAAGCTAGGAGAGACTGCGGCAGTGTGCTTTCTCCTGAGCCTACTGGGAAGGGCAAGATTCCATCCCTTACTCTCATTTCCCCCTTGCTTGGTGTGTATGTATGTATGTATGCATGTTTGTGTGTGTGTTTATTTAGCACCATTACTGTACATGGCACTTTTCAAAGTGAGACAATGGCAACAACAAAACAGCCAGCCCTGCCGAAGGCAAGCAATCTAATACACACACACACACACACACACACACACATGTCCCATGGGTGAAGGAAGAAGTGATACAAATATAAAACTAATGCAATGCAATTGTAAAACAAATTATCCAGAAATAAAAACAAAAACCAATGGAATATAATCTAAAGCAAACTCATTTTGCACTTTGAACTCAGCTTGCAGCAATGGAAGTAAGCTGAGGACAAAAAGGGAAAGTGGGAAGAAAAGACAGAAAGTAGGACATCATAAAACTGAAAAGCAACTGGGAAAGTGGGACGACAAAGCATTCATTGGGATTGTCCCGGCAAAATTGGGACAGTTGGAGATTATGGAATCCTACTCAGACCTTTGTTGAGCCAACATGGGCATAGTGGTTTCAGAACTGAACTATGACTCCAAAGACCAGGGTTTGAATCCTCACTTAGCCACGTAAACCCACTGGGAGACCTTGGGCAAGTCACACTCTCTCATCCTCAGAGGAAGGCAAAGGTAAACCTCCTGCAAACAAATCTTGCAAAAAAACCCCTCCATGACAGGTTTGCCATAGTGTTGTCACAAGTTGGAAACTACTTGAAGGCACACAACAACAACTCAGGCTTGGGTGGGGGGGGGGGAGAATAAAAACAGCCACTGGCAGGGGGATTTTGTGAATTGTGGTAGAAAAAAGTAACTTTTCAAAGTTCTGATCTATATGTTAATAAAGGTGATAAGGCAGCTTCTTCCACCTCACCAGAGGGCAGCTGGCTCACTCAGGACAGGCAGGACAGGTTGGCTGGAACTATTTTTAAACAAAAGAGAAACCCCCTGGCGGTCACCTCCCGCTTCCACATCACCCAATATCTGCTCCCTGAGGTGACTGCCTCACTCTGCTTCATTATAGGGTTGACCTTCCAGCAGTGGAAATGTGAAGGCCAAGCCTTATGGCTTCTAGGAATAGCATCTTGAATATCTAGTATTCATACTCATCAATTGGCCTAGCAGAAATATCTATCCATTCCCCAATCAAGACTTTTAAAAAAGAAATTATCATGGGAATTCATCCTCCCTCAGAGATCATAGAATCACAGAATTGTAGAGTTGGAAGAGACCACAAGGGTCATCCAGTCCAACCCCCTGCCATGCAGGAATACACAATCAAAGCATCCCTGACAGATGGCCATCCAGTCTCTGTTTAAAGACCTCCAAAGAAGGAGACCCCACCACACTCAGAGGGAGTGTGTTCCACTGCTGAACAGCTCTGACTGTCAGAAAGTTCCTCCTAATGTTGAGGTGGAATCTCTGTTCCTGGAGCTTGCATCCATTGTTCCGTGTTCTAGTCTCTGGAGCAGCAGAAAAGCAGAAAACAGAAAAAGCAGGAAAAAAAAGATGCTTTTGTATCTCTTCTTTTGTATCTTTGAACACTTCTTGAATGTGAAAAGGAGGTCTCTTTCACATGGCACAATCATAGCACTTTGATATTTAGTTGGGTTTTGTAGCTTTTTGAGGTACTAGAGCTCTCTCCAGGAGAATTCTAAATGCCTCCAATTTTTTTTATAAATTCATAGAATTCCATAGCAACTATGGAACTGAAACTATGACAGTTAAAGTGCTATCAAAATGCTGTGAAATGTGTAGTGTGAAAACAGTTTTAAAACCCCCAGACCATCATCTCTCCAGTAGGCTTTGAGACTCAAATAGGATAGGTGGCTCTCGTCTAGAAAACTTACAATAGTCTAGAAATATGTATCACTTTTTTCTGCCTTGTGTTGACATTCCTTCAAGCTGCTGCCCTCCACATGTGTTGATCTACAGCCCACCAGAAGCTTCAGACAGAATAGCCAATGATCAGAAATGATAGGAGGTCTGGTCCAAAATCAATGGAAAGACAGTAGGTTGGGGAAGACTGCTGTGGGGTGAAACAGGACTCTTAGCATCAAAGAACTGCAGGCTGCTGACACGTCTTCTTCAACAGGTGTTTGTATCTGATTTCTCTTTAAGCATGCAGATCACACCCACAAATGTCACTGGAGACCGAGAAAACATTGTGAAATTTCAGAAAGGTATTACTGCTTGGAGACAGAATCTTCAGCTCAAAGCACTGTATTTCCTTTGATCTGGACAGGTACTATCTCCTCACTTAACATCTCTAGTCCCTCTGTCATGATGGTGTAGTATGTGGGGAAATCATCATTGTAATGTAATACAATCTTGTGTACTCCATTCCCATGCTAAGTTCAGTTAAGGTATTTACCCTGCATGCTTTAGTTCTCCCAACTCCCCCTTCTCTTATTTCACTATGCAATTCCAGCCAACTGGAGCAATGAGTCATTCAACACATGACCTAATTTAAATATTATTACTCTTTGTTTAAGTTCCTTTTTAAGTTAAGTCTCCTTGGGGCTGAAGCCTTGCCATGATGATGTCCTTGCCATGATGTTGTTTGTTTTTCAAGTCACCATGTAGCCCACTCCAGACAAAGGCTGGGTGAGTCTCATTCTACCCTAAATTCTCTTAGTTAGGAATTCTTTTTAAAGTTTGTTTTAATATGTAAAACAATTTCTTTTATACCTTCAGTAAACTTTTGATATGCATTTTTAAACTGACTTCTTTGTTTTTAATGAGCCTAATTGATTGTGTGATCAGACCACACTTTTAAATGATAATTGAGCAGTCTATGCATTCCTAATGCATCACTCTACCTGAATTTGAAAGTAAAGTGTTTTTTATTTTTTAAAGAAGATATTTTTATTTGTTTTTAAAAGGGCTAGATCCCTGGAATTTTTAATACATTTTTATTTTTAGACTCATACCTCCTACAGATGGTCATTAGCTGGCAAACTGAGACAATATTTTCCTGAGATTTTAGTTAACAGGAATAGGTCACAGAGTCACTTGTGATGAATGCCCCTCCAACTGTGTCTGTGCATCTCAGGGAAGTAATAGGGAAGATGAGAATACTTTGTAAGATGGAAGATAGTAGGAAAAGAGGAAGACCACATTGCAGGTGAATAGACTCAGTCAAGGAAGTGACAGTCCCAAGATCATAGCAGGGTGTCTTGGTTAATAACAGGGTGTCTTTTTGGGGACATAACTTTCAAATAGATGTATTGGAAAAATGTGGTCTAAAGATATAAAATTTACCTTGTGTAGTAATTTAAAAGAAAGTTTGCATAAGATGATGTATAGATGGTATCTAACTCCAAATAAGTTTTCAAAAATGCCTAAGAATATTTGAAATCAATGTTGGGGTTGTCAAGATAAAGAGGGCTCATTTCTTCATTAGAGGTGGACTTGCAAGAAGGCAAAAAGCTATTGATTTAAGCTTCATATGTTAATTCAAAAATATTTAAAGGTAGATTTTGTAATGTCATCACAAATGTTTTGGGTTTATGGATTGAGAATTGGACAATAAATATGGGTTACTTCTTCAATACATGAAAACTGCAGCACGATTACTGTTTGTTCTAAAATGGAAACGGACTGAAGTACACTTGGCATTTCATATTGACAGATGCTGCATCCATGGATTCCACCATCCATGGCTTCAAAATATATATATAAAATTTTTTCCAAAAAGCAAACCTTGATTTTGCCATATTATGTAAAGGATAACATTTTTCTACACCATTATATATAACTAACATTTTACTACACCATTACATATAACTATATAACCCGGCATACCATAAGCCATTAAAAATTTCCCCTGCAAAGCCTGGTGGACCTCACAACAACCCTGTAATGTAGACCGGGGGATTTAAGTTCCTTCCCCCTCTTCTCAGTGTTCCACACTTTTCCTGGAATTGCTGAGGGTGGCTCGCTCTGTTGCCTTGCTGCAGCTGTGACTGCCACCAGTTGACTGCCTGGGTCCCGTCACAGCCCGTGACTGGTGAGTGGCTGAGTGAGTGAGAGGAGGGAGGGGCCCTTGTGAGGATGGGGTGTAGATGCAGATTGAGTGGACTGTGAGGTGGAGAAAGAATTTGCATGTGGGTGGTGATTGGTTGGGTGTGTTTCCTGAGCAGCCAATCAGTACACTGGGAGAGGAAACATACCCAAGAGTTGGAAGCATACCCAAGCCTATTGTACATACCTCAGCGTTTTATATACATATAGATGGGACTTGAGCATCCACTGATTTAATATGCACAGAGGGTCCTGGAACGAACCCCCAGTGGATATCAAGGGCCCACTGTACTGAGGATGGAATAATAGACTGTTAAGTTTGCTGAGTTACTTCAAATGGCTAAATTACAATGGGTTTTAACAGATAATCCAATTGAAGGTGTTTTTTTTTTTTTTTGAAAGACTGGAAACTGTTTATGGACTTTTTGAGCAATAAGAAACCTAATGATGTAAAAATTTCTGGATATGGTTGTTAGTAATTGTGTAGGATTAATTAGTTGGATCTATAATGGTAGATTTTTTCTTTTGTTAATTTACTTTTCATTACAGTTAGAATTGGGGAAGAGTCAGAGCACAATTGTTTTATTTTTAGTTACTCAGTTCCGCCCCTTTTTTCTTTCTCTATTTCTATTTTTTAAATTTTTTAATGTACTTTTTTGAATGTATCTCCTGAATGCATATTGTTCTGAATTTGAACGTGTACTAAATTCTTAGTGTTAAAATTAATAAACTAATAAATTTAAATAACAGGGTGTCTGGGAAAGCTGCCAGAGGCTGCGAAGATAAACAAACAACTTATGAGTTGATAAGGCAAAGTTTGGGAAAGTGGCCAACTCTTAATGATAACAAAGCAGTTTAAGTAGAGTCCTGATAAAAGTAGGTAGAAGCAAGCAGGGAGAAAAAGAATAGTCCAGCATACAGTCCAAGAGTCTGAGGCTTACAGAAGTCAGCGTGGGTACAGAAGCAAGTCCGTAGTTCAACAGGATCAGTCAACAGTGTAGTCAGAGGACTTTTTCAGACAGGACTTACTGTGCAAGAAGACTCCGATGCTGTTGCATGGCAGGGGGTATGTTTTGGACGCCGCCGTCCCTCTCTCGGCGTCGTCCATGACTGTTCCGGGTATGATTGAAGGCAGCCATGCCATTTTTTACTCACGGAAGTTGTCCGTGAGTGCTCTGCTTGTCAGGAATTGTAGCTTGTGATCTTTCTCTTTTAGCAGCTGTGGCTTCAATAGGAGCAAAAAATATTGTGAAAATTTGTGCTTGAGAAGGAATGGAGGCTGCAGTAGAGATGATGCCCAAGAAGTGTAAAACCGAGGAAATGGTGGATTTATTCCATGATTTTTCAAAGCCGAAGGAAGCAGGTAAAGAGCAACTTTTAAAGTTTTCTATTTGTTACCCAGGACAACTTTACAAATTGTGCAGATAGCTTACATAAAAGCAAAGAAGATAGAAAATTTCAAGATCCTTAACTTCCATATCCCAGCATTA
This sequence comes from Gambelia wislizenii, assembly GCA_030847615.1. Lineage (NCBI taxonomy): Eukaryota > Metazoa > Chordata > Lepidosauria > Squamata > Crotaphytidae > Gambelia > Gambelia wislizenii. The sequence goes on along the minus strand of JAUMIR010000007.1, from coordinate 21,056,102 downwards.
GCACTTACGCAAAATTGTTGACACGCTTGCATATGGCAAACACACCAAGGACTTTTTCAGATGGTACTTACCGCGCTAGGAGGTCTCGCTAGAGGCACGGCGCTGTTGCACGGTAGGGGTCCATTTCGGATGCCGCCGTCCCTCTTCCGAAATCATCTGTTTCACTTCTGTGAAGATTGGAAGCAGCCGCGCCATATTTCGCCAGATTTTATTCATGGAAGTTGCCTGTGATTAAAATATGGTGCGGCCGCTTCCAGTCCTTCACGGAAGTGAAACAGATGATTTTGGAAGAGGGACAGCGACATCCGAAACTGACCACCTGCCGCGCGACAGCGCCGTGCCTCTAGCGAGACCTCCTGGCGCGGTAAGTACCGTCTGAAAAAGTCCCAAGTCAAAGTGTTGTTTTCAATCTTTAAAGACTAAAGTGAGTAGTAGGAGATTATCACACAAGTCTAGAAAAGTGGAATTAAAGCAGGAAAGTAGTGTCCATGGCCAATGTTATCACACAATGTCGTGACCGTCCTGTAGGTGGCGTGTATTCAAACTGTTACTGTGGCATCTTGTAGCCACCCACCTTGCCTCATCTGTCAAGACCCTCCAAAGGAGCACTTGGGATGATGAGTTAGGCTCTTGATAGATAACTATGGAAGGAGATAGTTCTTCAGTTAACCTTAAGTTAATTTAAGATTAAGGCCCCCATCATGGCACTGACTGCAGTAATGCTTGAACTGGAGCAAGGAGACTTATCACAAGAACCAGAGACTCATTGAGAAGGAGAGGTCTGTTGTTGGGGCGTAGAAAGACGCGCTGTGTCCACCACGACCACCTGCAGAGTTGTTCCACGTTGACAGGACGCCAAGGAGAAGGTTTCTGGAGAGACTTCTGCAAAAGACTTCAGGCTGAGAAGGAAAAATTCCTTCACCCCAGTACACTGCCTTGAGCTCTGGCTTGCCAAATAAAGACAGCAACAAGGCCAGCCTTCACTCAACTTGAGGGCTTTAATCTTTGTTTGCAGTATATTTATTATATATATATATATATATATATATATATCGCCAACCACCATCCACAACAAACCCACACTGGAGATAATTCCCATTTCCTTTTTATAGGCAGTTAGACAATAACTGTTACATCAGGCATCTCAGGTGTGCATACTCTGAAGTGCTGACTCACACACACACCTGCCACTGGAGCTTAACTACTTTCATTACTAAGCTTACAGCTCCATCTTGTGGTCACATCCATGTCATTCCCTGACATTCCCCTCCAAATGACATGTGGTGTGTCCCATGTGTCATTTACACCTATCCTTTTATATACTGTGACCTTACTCGCTGATATCTCTAGAGTCTACAACTCCATTCCCATTTTTGACAATGCCACAGTGTTTTCTTAGACCTTGATAGCCCATGCTACTGACCCACCAGGTTATGGCTTCCTTGGTGCTATCATTTGTCAATTTCCTTTTATTTACAGGCCTGGCCATTCCACCAAACATATCCTGGCTATACTCTGCCACACACACCAGAGCTTGGGTTTTCTTCCACCCCTCCTGCTTAGTGCATGTTCTCCTGGCTTTTTCTGGAGTGTTTTCAGTTCTATTTACTGCTGTCACAGAAGAGGCGTGTCCCTGCTTTACTACAAAGAACTTTCCTTTCTGAGACCTCATGGGAATCAGGAATGTACCTTGACCACCCTCAGTGTCACTGCTACTAACACTGGCCTGAGTGTCTTGCCCATGAGTCTCAACTTGTTCTTGTTTCACAGTCACTATCTCTGGCTTTGGTTGCAAGTCTAATCAAGTGCTAGGCTCTTCTGGAGTACCAGGCACCTTCAAAGTGCCCTGTTTACTCGAAATTCCAGGCTGTTGTGACACACTTGGTTTCTCATCTAAGACATCCCTGGATGCATGTACCCCTCCATTTCCATTGTTCTTATCTACCACACTGGCTTTCTGTTTTACAACAACATTCTGGTCAGGGTACACTCTTTTCCACCCAGCATGAGTCTCAAACTTAGCACTCCTTGAATACAAAATCCTATTCCCATCCATCAGGAACCTGTACTTGTTTCCCTCATAGCCCACAAAACGCAACCTTTGGCTTTTGGACTGATTCTTTTTCCTGAACTGAGGAGGAATGTACACTGATGCAAATTATCCAAACACTCTTAAGTACTTTAGGTTTGGTGCTCTTCCATACAATAAGTAGTATGGTGTTTGGTTTATCGCACTGCACCATGACCTATTTACAATATGACAAGCGGTTCTTGTTGCTTCTCCCCACAAATTAGCTGGTGCTCCAGAATCCTCTAACATACAATCCCTTATTTGGTTTATCACCCCAATCCTATGTTCAGCCAAACCATCCTCAGCTGGACATCCGGGATTTGTAGTTTTATGTTGGATCCCTTTCCGCCCAAACCACTGCTGCAAATTACTACTTAAGAATTCCCCACCTCTGTCAGTCACAACAGTGCCAACCTTGTAGGGAAACTCCCTTTCAACAGAATTGACCCATTGTTTGATCATATCAGCAGCCTCACTTTTGGTTTTGAGCATTGCCACATATGTAAATCTGGTATGCCTATCTACTATCAATAGGGTAAACCTGCTACCCCCTATATTCTTTACTTGATGCGGCCCTGATAAATCCACATGTACAACCTGAAAAGGCCACTGGGTTATGCATTTGCTCACCTATGCTACAGGGTAAGCCTTGACCTTTACCTTTTTGCAAATAGCACAGTCCAGTTAACTTTTACAGTTCTCTACCTTGAACTCTGGGCGAACCTTCTCTAGGTTTCTCAAACCTTTGAAGCTTATATGGCCCATAACTCTATGAAGGTAATGAGCACACCCATCATGCAATGATTTAAATCAGCACGTGGGGAGGTGAGCAGATTAGTTCCATCCCTTCTGTTGTTACTTTCTATGAGTGGAAAGAGACTTTATTTATTTATTTATACCCTGCTTTTCAGCCACAAGACTATCAGAGCGGCTTACAACTCCATCTCCACTTTCCTTGTGCAGAGAGTGACAGCTTGTACTGGAGAGCTTTCCATTAAACACAGGTAATGGAAAGCTCTCCACTACAAGCTGTCACTCTCTGCACAAGGAGAGTGGAGATGGAGTTGAAGTTGAAGGGCTAGATCCTCCCCTCTTCCACATGTTTTCCAAGAATGGCACCTATGCTGCTCTCTACTTTTTCAATGGTACTTACTCTGACAAGACTGTAGCACGTAACTATGGATATATGGGGCAGGGTGAGGCAGGCAGTGGGCAGATGGATAGCCCGGCTGTGTTCTTCCCCTCTTGTCTTTCTAAATACAGTATATATGGAGAGAGCTATGATTAAGCCTGAGTTCCTGCTTCCCTTCACTGAGATCACTTCTTGCTTCAGCTACAAAGAGGCATAATACCTGCCAAGAAACTAGTGCACAAGGAAACTAGCCTCAGGGGCTTCTGTTACCAAGTTTATGGACAATTTATTTATTCTAGAAACAATAAATTTAAGTTTTCTACAGACATATTTCCAGAATAGTTACTCCTCTTTTGTAGCCAGAAGCTCACATACTGGCCCACTTTACTCTGCTAATACAAATGCCAATATTCTTATACTTAAGGTAGCTACTGTTGAATTGGACAAGGAGAGATACGGGGTGCTTCCATATATTAGGGGACAACAGAAATATTTCAGATTCTTTGGTGTTTTCTCTTTATAGTGGCAGCCGTGCTGCTTCTTCACTGTAGACTAATACCTTTCAGTGTTACTCTACTATTTATTCATATGTCTGCACTTTTTGGTAAGGGCCTGTCAAGATGCAACAGTTTACTACGAACGGGCGCACATTTTCACCAATTTGCAGTGAAGTTGATTTGTCTTCACCATTTCCACACCTATTTGCATCCATTCACATTCATTCAAATTGAGTGGGCACATGTGCTCATAAATGGCAATTGAGCAAAAATGCGTAGCAATGTGAATTCAGATAGCCACATGTCTGAAACTGCACATTTTCCAGGAAGCTTTGGGAAAAAACACGAATCCTTTTCTTGAGTTTTTAGCCCCCCTCCCTCCAAATACTGCAAATCCCCTTTGGATCTCATTCAGACAGATCGTATTCTCTGCAGATTCTATCAGGAATACGTTAATGTGTAGACAAGCCCTTAGAAACATAGCGGAAAGAGATCCCATTTTCTTGCTCTTTTGTCTGAGCCTACAGGGAATGGCAAGAGGCCTCCCCCATCCTCCCCACTGAGTTAGTTGAGTGCAAATGTCTCTTCCACTTGAACTCACTTTGCAGTAATTAAAATAAGCAGAGAACAAAGTGGGAAGAGAAACTGGGACACTTTAAAAGCAGCTGAAAAAGTTGGATGAGAGAGGATTAATCAGGACTGTCCCTGGCACATTGGGGCAGCTGGAGGATATGATTTTGTTTCTTCCCTTTTGTTTATCTCTAGTGGAAACACTAGCTGTGGTCCCCAACCAAGCAATTGAACAAACAAATGGAAATACAGTCGCCCCTCCACATTCGCAAACTTGACATTCGCGGTTTCGATTATTCGCGGTTTTGCGAGGGGCCCACACGGGCCCCCCCAAAACCGCAACACGGGGCCTCCAGAGGCCCCGTGAAAGCCCTGGGAGGGAGCGGGGAGGGAAGGGGAGACCTCCACGGGGCCTTCGGAGACCCTCCGGAGGCCCCGCGAAGGCCATGGAAAGGAGGGGGGAGAGCTAGGGAGGCCTCCATGGGGCCTCCGGAGACGCTCCGGAGGCCCCACGAAGGCCTGGGGAGGGAGGGGGGAGGGCCGGGAGAGGCCTCCATGGGGCCTCCGGAGACACTCCGGAGGCCCCACGAAGGCCCGGGGAGGGAGGGGGAGGCTGGGAGCGGCCTCCATGGGGCCTCCGGAGATGCTCCGGAGGCCCCATGAAGGCCTGGGGGAGGGCTGGGGAGGCCTCCATGGGGCCTCCGGAGATGCTCCGGAGGCCCCATGGAGGCCTGGGAGGGAGCAGGGAGGTCCGGGGAGGCCTCTATGGGGCCTCCGGAGACGCTCCGGAGGCCCCATGAAGGTCTGGGGAGGGGGTGGGGAGGGCCGGGGAGGCCTCCATGGGGCCTCCGGAGACGCTCCGGAGGCCCCACGAAGGCCCAGGAGGGAGGGGGGAGGGCCGGGAGCGGCCTCCGTGGGGCCTTGCTAGGCCCCACGAAGGCCCGGGGAGGGAGGGGGGAGGGCCCGGAGAGGCCTCCGTGGGGCCTTGCTAGGCCCCACGAAGGCCCAGGGAGGGAGGGGGGAGGCTGGGAGAGGCCTCCATGGGGCCTCCGGAGACGCTCCAGAGGCCCCACGAAGGACCGGTGAGGGAGGGGGAGGGCCTGGAGAAGCCTCCACGGGGCCTAGCTAGGCCCCACGAAAGCCCGGGGAGGGAGGGGGGAGGGCCCAGGGAGGTCTCCGCGGGGCCTTGCTAGGCCCCACGAAGGCCCGGGGAGGGAGGGGGGAGGCCGGAAGAGGCCTCCGCGGGGCCTTGCTAGGCCCCACGAAGGCCTGGGGAGGGAGGGGGGAGGCCAGAAGAGGCCGCCGCGGGGCCTTGCTAGGCCCCACAAAGGCCCGGGGAGGGAGGGGGGAGGCTGGGAGAGGCCTCCATGGGGCCTCCGGAGATGCTCCGGAGGCCCCATGAAGGCCTGGGGGAGGGCTGGGGAGGCCTCCATGGGGCCTCCGGAGATGCTCCAGAGGCCCCACGAAGGCCCGGGAGGGAGGGGGGAGGGCCGGGAGCGGCCTCCATGGGGCCTTGCTAGGCCCCACGAAGGCCCGGGGAGGGAGGGGGAGGGCCCGGAGAGGCCTCCGTGGGGCCTTGCTAGGCCCCACGAAGGCCCAGGGAGGGAGGGGGGAGGCTGGGATAGGCCTCCATGGGGCCTCCGGAGACGCTCCGGAGGCCCCACGAAGGACCGGTGAGGGAGGGGGGAGGGCCTGGCGAAGCCTCTGCGGGGCCTAGCTAGGCCCCACGAAAGCCCGGGGAGGGAGGGAGGACGCTGGGAGAGGCCTCCGTGGGGCCTTGCTAGGCCCCACGAAGGCCTGGGGAGGGAGGGGGAGGCCTGGGGGAGGGCTGTGGAGGCCTCCATGGGGCCTCCGGAGAGGCTCCAGAGGCCCCATGAAGGCCTGGGAGGGAGAGGGGAGGGCTGTGAGAGGCCTCCGCGGGGTCTGCGGAGACTCTCCGGAGGCCCCCGTTGAGGGCTTGGGCGGGAGGGGGGAGGGCTGGGGAGGCATCCACAGGGCCTCGGGGGAGTCTCCAGAGGCCCCGGGAAGGCCTAGGAAGGGAGTGGGGAGGCTGGAGGAAGTGACTATGGGGCCTCCGGAGGCCCCATGGTCGCTATGGTGGGGGAGGGGGGGCAGTCGTTATTCGCGGATTTTTCACATTCGCGGCGGTCCGTGGAACGGAACCCCCATGAATGTGAAGGGACGACTGTATATTCCCCATTTTTCTGGGTCTCAAAGATGTGAAATGTGTCTTGTCCTGTGTTGGATCTGGTGCTCATCCTCAGCTACAGATAAAGGTGAGCTGCATTTGTGGTTCAAAGTATTTTTTTTAATCAATATTCTCTAAGAAATTATCTGTTTGTCTTTCATCCACTATTGATCATGGTTGTTTATATTCTATGTTAAATGCACCCAGCCATTTTGATATCAAAGTGACTCAGATTCTCTTTACAATTAAGCAATCATGCAATCATCCTATATGTATCCAAACAACAAGCTTTTGTTTTTAACCACTCCATCTTTTTCCAGAACCACATCTGTCTTTCTCTTGACAGTACTGTGGCAGGAAAGCAACGTACAGTAGAAGCAACACCATCAGCCTGTCATCTGTTATAATGGAGTTTTCTGCCAGTGTACCCACCTGCTCCTTGCATGTGGGCATTGTGTCACTTTCAGATCTCCGCATCTGGAGCTTGGCTGCTACTAATCGCTAATTAACTCTCAATTAACACTCTTTCCCCAGTCATGAAGGTGTAACTACATTCCATTACGATTTGGAGAGAAAATTCATTACGTTTGTGTGTGTGTGTGTGGGTCCCGCACATGTTTCCACTCTTGACTGGGGGAAAAAGGGGTCCTTCTCAGGGGTGTAGACTTTCCCGGGGTAGATTTCCTGGGGTGGGGCATGGGGCTAAACCTGGGCAAGGGGGCTATGCTTATTTGTTTGCATTTATGTATGCATATATTTCTATTTCTATAAACCATCCTTCATCAATAGATCCTAGTGTTCAAAGCCATATTAAAATAACAAGTTCTCAACAAAAATATTACATTTAAATTATAATATTATGATAGATTTGTAGTATGTGGGGAAATAATCATTGTAATGTAAAAGCAATCTTGTGTACCTCATTCACATCCTTAGATAAGTCTAGGGTTTTTCCCTGCATGCCTTTTGTTCTCCCAAGTTCCCTTTCTCTTATTTCACTGGGCACTTCCAGCCAACTGGAGTGCTGGGTCATTCCACACATGACCTAATTTAAATTTTATTGCTGTGTGTAAGTGCTCTTTTAAGTCTGAGTCTCCATGAGGGTGGAGCCATCTTTGCCATCTTCATCTTAAGCCTTTCTGAAACCATGCCATGATGCATCGCAAGCCTGCCTCTTACCGTTGTAGGCTGAGTGAGTTTTTCCTACCCTATTCTTAGTCAGTTAGGAACCTCTCTTTTTTAAAGTTTGTTTTAGTATGTAGATTGAGATTGCTATACCTTCAGTAAACTTTTATTTGCATTTTAAACTGACTCCTTTGTTTTGTAATGAGTCTAATTTAACTGGGTGATCCCAGACCTCTGAATACACTTTTCTTTTAAATGTTAATTGAGCTTAAGTCAGCATTCCTAAGTGCACTCTGCATAAAGTTAAAAGTAAATGAATGATTTTTAACTCTTTTTAAAGAAAATAATTCTTGTTGCTTTTTAAAAGGACTAGATCCTGGAATTTTTAATACAATTTTATTTTTTAGACTCATTACTCCTACAAGATCATATACCACACCACCACCCAAAGGCCCATACAATATACCATCCAAGTTGAACCCTAACTTCTCCATTGATGCCCCCTTGTCGTGGGAGAGAGGCTTGCGTACCCTAATGATGTTTTGAGCTATGCTGGCGGTGGCATAATAGCCACTGGTAGGGTCTCCCATGCCAGACAGGTCAAAACCGAAGGGTCTGACAAAGAGCATCAAAGGGCAGGATGGGCTCTCTAGCCTTGTGGCAACCGTCCTAGGAGAAGGAAAACTCCAATCCCAAACCCGGGCAGATGGTGCTCGTCCAACCCTGTAAGGTCAACCATCTAAGAGAAGGAAACTCTAATCAAACCTACGGCCCGAGGACCTCGCTGCCACGTCCATGCTTGCAAGGCCACGGCAGATGAATCTCTGGTTTAAAGGGTGAGGCCAGTTCTGTGCATGCTGCGCTCCACCAGAAAAATCCATTGCACAGGCTCGAAGGACAAATCCAGTTCCAAAAAAGCCCTGTAGTGACTGGCGAGGGACGAAACCGGCAGGTGTAAAGATGCACTGGAAGCCGCAGCCCCAACCCTGCATGCAGGCAGTTCAGGACATTGGTCGCTCGAGGCTGACCCGGGAGATGACAGTCTTGTTTGGCAGCATCCTGAATGACCAAGCAGCCTTTTTTAAGGAGAGCACTGCTTGCTCCATATGGAGAGGGGCCTAGAAAAGGTGGCCTAACGAAAGCTCATACCCAACTACCCGGTTGGCTAGCCGCGGCCAACGGGAAGCTTCTGATGCGGTCAAACCAAGGCAAAGAAACAAAGGCACACACTGGCCTCCAAAGGTGTAAATAAACTGACACTTGCATGCTGGAACATCAGAACCATGCAAGACTCTGAAGATAGTGGGTGGCCTGAGCGTTGTTCTGCCCTAATAGCCCATGAACTATCACCGCTTAATATTGACATCGCTGCTCTTAGTGAAGTTCGCTTCCATGAGGAAGGCAGCCTTAAAGAACATGGCGCCGGCTACACACTTTACTGGTCTGGCAAACCCAAAACCGAAAAACATCTTTCAGGAGTAGGCTTTATGATTAAAAACTCCATTGCCTCCAAACTCGAAACCTTGCCAACAGGACACTCTGATCGCATTATTTCCTTACGCCTCCCACATGTTGTTCTCTTTAGTATATATGCCCCAACTATGCAAGCCGACCCTGTAGAGAAAGACAAATTCTACACAGACCTACGCCAACTCATACAAAAAGTCCCTGTAGAAGATAAAATTATTATACTTGGTGACTTCAATGCCAGAGTAGGAAAGAACTCCGAAGCCTGGAAAGGTGTCTTAGGTAAGCATGGTGTTGGAAATTGCAATGATAACGGACGCCTCCTGCTAGAGTTCTGTGCAGAACAACAGCTGACTATTACAAACACAATCTTTCAGCAGAAAGATAGCTTGAAGACAACCTGGATGCATCCCCGATCCAAACATTGGCACCTCATTGACTATGTTCTAGTCCGTCAGAGAGACATTTGTGATGTCCGTCATACCCGAGTGATGCCCAGTGCAGAATGCCAAACAGATCATCGCCTTGTCAGATGTAAACTAAATCTTCATCTTAAGTTCAAACCTAAGAGGGGTGGCATCTTAAAGAAGAGACTCCAAGTCAACAATCTTCAACAAGCTACCATGAGAGACAACTTCCAGGCAAACCTACAAACGAAACTTGAAGACCATCCTACAGATCCTTCTCCTACAGTGCTTTGGCAACATATCAAAAACAGTATCCTCCAGTCTGCAGAAGAATCCCTCGGGTTCTCCCACAAGAAAAATCAAGACTGGTTTGATGAAAACAACCAAGAGATCCAGGAGCTGTTGGCAAGGAAGAGAGCTGCTCACCAGGCATACCTCACCCAGCCAACCTGTCATGTAAGAAAAGCAGCTTTCCACCTCACATGTAGCAAACTACAACAAAAACTCCGAGACATGCAGAACAAGTGGTGGATCAATATAGCAGAAAAGACACAACGCTGTGCAGATCTGGGTGATCATAGAGGATTTTATGAAGCTCTTAAAGCAGTGTTTGGACCTACTTATCAGGTCCAAAGCTCCTTATACAGTACAGATGGTCAAACATTAATTACTGATAAAGCCTCCATCCTGAATCGCTGGGCTGAACATTTTCAAAGTCTCTTTAGCGCCAACCGAGTAGTCCAAGGCTCAGCTATCCAACATATGATACAAAAACCAATGAAAAATGAATTGGACATAGCTCCCACTTTGGAAGAGACCCTTAAGGCCATACAGCAGATGAAAAACGGCAAGGCAGCTGGGATTGATGGAATCCCACCTGAAGTTTGGAAACACGGAGGTCATGCACTCCATGAAAAATTCCACGAATTCTGGATGTCCGCTGTCTCCACTACTCTTTCTTATAGTCATTGAGGTGTTAATCAATAAGATCAGAAGCAATGAAAAAATTAAAGGAACAAGAGTTAAAGGAATGGAATTCAGAACAAAAGCTTTCGCGGATGATATAATGATATTCATAGAGGACCCCCTTGCACAAATAGAAGATCTGGGTAGAATTCTGGAAGAGTATGGAATGGTATCGGGCTTTAGAGTTAACAAAGGAAAAACAGCTGTCCTGACAAAGAATATAGCAAAGAAGGAGGTGAGGGAGTTAGAAGAAAGGTCAGGATACAAGGTTGTGAATAAAATAAAGTATCTAGGGGTATGGATATCAAAACCCAATGCAGATCTATTTGAAAACAACTATGGAAAAATGTGGTTAGAGATAAAGAAAAGTCTAGAAAAATGGTCTAAAATACAACTATCCTTTCTAGGCAGGATTGCCTCAATAAAAATGTCAGTGCTTCCGAAATTTATCTTCTTGTTTCAAAACATACCAATCATAACAAACCTAAACTGTTTCAATAAATGGGACAAGGAAATATCTAAATATATTTGGGGAGGAAAAAAGCCAAGAATAAAGAGGAAAGTATTGACAGACTCTAAGATGAGAGGTGGCTGTGCACTCCCTGATCTTAAATTATACTATTATGCTTGTGCCATGTCATGGATAGGAGATTGGATAACTTTGAATAACACGAGACTACTAGCCTTAGAGGGACACAATTTGGTCTTTGGGTGGCACGCGTACTTATGGTACGGTAAGAAATCAGAAAATAATGAATTTGACAACCATTATATTAGGCGGGCTCTGTTAAAAGTGTGGTTGAAAATAAAAAGACTTTTTTATAATAAAATTCCATGGTGGGTTTCGACTCAAGAAGCCTTCTTTGGAAAATGGAAACCGCGAGAACAGAAATGGTTAAGATATAAGGATTTAATAATACAAGATTCTCAAGATAGAACAAAAGCAATGATAAAAACCAGAGAACAATTGGGGGAAGATGAGTTCGAAATGAATTGGTTTACATACAAACAAATTTACGAGAAGTTTAGAATGGATAGCAAACTGGCACAATTTCAAATGGATAAAAATGAAATGGACAAAACTATTTTTGACAAAGTGAAACACCAGATAGCTAATTTCTACAAGCTACTATTAGATAGAGAACTTGAGACGGAGCAGGTTAAAGAAACCATGGTGAAATGGATGACAGATATAGGTCACAATATTGACTTTAGCAAATGGGAAAAGCTTGGAAGGACACACAAAGGTTTACATTGGCCCAAAACTTGAAAGAGAACTACATAAAGATATTCCATAGGTGGTATCTCACACCAGATAGGCTTGATAAAATGTATAACACAGGGAAAAAAGAATGTTGGAAATGCAAAGGTGCAGTAGGGACGTTGATGCATATGTGGTGGAGATGTCCACTGGCACAAATGTATTGGAAAACGATTCATAATAAGATCAGAGAAATTCTTGACATTAATTATTCCCTCAAACCAGAGGTTTATTTGTTAAATATAATAGGCGAGACAGAAGGAAGAGATAGCCATAAGTTGCAGAGTCAATGGAGGATTATTTTATATATGGTAACACTAGCCAGGATTATATTTGCTAAAAAATGGAAGGATGAAGCAAACCCTGCTATAGACGAGTGGCTTTCCCAGTTATGGGAAATGATGGATGCGGATAGGTTGACAGCTTTACTTAAGGAAAGAAATATAGAAAAAACAGAGAAAGAATGGGAACCGGTTAAACGTTTTTTGGAAAAGGGACGTGAGGAGAGGTGTACAAAGGCTTAATGGAGAATAGAAGAAGGAAAGACAGTCATATGATGGAGCAGTAAAGTACGAGATTAATATAGAAGGCAACGAGTAAGGAGGACGGTTCGATGGGCAAGGTTAAAGGGAACCGATGATAGCAAAAGCAACATATAAAGAGGAAGGAAGGATTGAAGAGGGGAGGGGGGAATTTGGAGGGGAAATTTTGTGAATGGAATTTAATTGGTGGGGGGAAAAAGGCAGTTACAGATGTCAGACAATATGTAAGAATCTATGTATAAAGACTATGGAAATAAGAATAGAGATAAGATATGTGAAGAGAAACATGGAAGCTGGGATGTTGGGGTATATTTGTATCATATCTGTATATATCTGTATTATATCTGTACAATAAAAAATATACTAAAAAAAAAAATTCCACGAATTCCTTGTGAATTGCTGGGAAAAAGGGGAACTGCCATCAGACCTCCGAGATGCAGTCATCATCACCCTGTACAAGAATAAAGGAGCAAAATCCGATTGCTCAAACTATCGAGGCATAACACTGCTCTCTATTGCTGGAAAAATCCTTGCAAGGATACTCCTGAACAGATTAGTTCCTGCTATTGCAGAAGAACTTCTCCCTGAAAGCCAATGTGGCTTCAGAGCCAATAGGAGTACTACAGACATGGTATTTGCCCTTAGGCAACTGCAAGAAAAATGTAGGGAGCAGAACAAGGGTCTCTATGTAACATTTGTCGACCTCACCAAAGCCTTTGACACTGTAAGTAGAAAAGGTCTGTGGCAGATCCTGGAAAGACTAGGATGTCCCCCCAAATTCCTTAAAATGATTATCTTGCTACACGAGGGCCAGCGTGGTCAAGTCAGATATGGCGATGCTCTTTCAGAGCCCTTTCTAATAACTAATGGAGTGAAGCAAGGTTGTGTTCTTGCACCAACTTTATTTACAATCTTCTTTAGCACGATGCTCCAAAGGGCTATGGCAGAGCTTGAAGAAGACGACGGCATCTATATACGTTACCGTACTGATGGTAGCTTGTTTAACTTAAGCCGTCTGAGGGCTCACACTAAGACTCTAAATTATCTAGGCCGTGAGCTGCTCTTCGCCGATGCTGCTGCCCTTGTTGCCCACACAGAAGCAGCTCTGCAGCGCCTAACATCCTGCTTTGCAACAGCTGTAGAGCTGTTTGGGCTGGAAGTCAACCTGAAGAAAACAGAAGTTCTTTACCAGCCTGCACCACAGGATGAACACCACCATCTCCACATTGCCATCGGCAAATCTGTGCTCAAGTCCGTTCAGCAGTTCACCTACCTGGGAAGCATCATCTCCTCAGATGCCAAGATTGACAAAGAGATCGATCACAGATTAGCAAAGGCACATAGCACATTTGGAAGACTTTACAAAAGAGTCTGGAGTAATAAACACCTGAGGCGAAGCACAAAAATCAATGCGTATAGAGCCATTGTACTGTCTATTCTCCTTTACGGGTCTGAAACATGGGTTACCTAGCGCCAACACTTATGACTCCTTGAATGGTTCCATCAGCGCTGTTTACGCACAATCCTAAATATACACTGGACTGATTATGCGATGGATGTTGCTGTCCTTGAGCAAGCAGGGACCACCAGCATTGAGGCCATGATATTGACAATGCAGCTGCGCTGGGCAGGGCACGCTTCTAGGATGGAGGACCATCGCCTCCCCAAAATAGTACTCTATGGTGAACTCGCCACGGGTCAGCGTAAGAGTATTTATTACTCCAGACTCTTTTGTAAAGTCTTCCAAATGCGCTATATGCCTTTGCTAATCTGTGATCGATCTCTTTGTCAATCTTGGCATCTGAGGAGATGATGCTTCCCACGTAGGTGAACTGCTGAACGGACTTAAGCACAGATTTGCCTATGGCAATGTGGGGATGGTAGTATTCATCCTGTGGTGCAGACTGGTAAAAAACTTCTGTTTTCTTCAGGTTGGCTTCCAGCCCAAACAGCTCTGCAGCTGTTGTGAAGCAGGATGTTAGGCACTGCAGAGCTGCTTCTGATGTGTAGTAGTGAAGGGGAAAACATCAAAGTACCTTGACCAAGTGCAGAGTTCTGAAAAGTACAATTGATATAAGACACCTTAAATTACTGTACTAGGCAATAAAACAATGTTAAATGTCAAAATGTGGGGGTTTTGTCTTGTCTTTTGTGAATAGTCCACCCAATCCAGTCCCATATACTTTTCTCCCAGTTTTGTGGCTGAGAATTATGGCAATAGTTTCTGGGCACAATTCAAAGTGCTGATTAAGACCTATAAAACCCTATATGGCTCGGGTCCAGGTTATTTAAAAGAACATATTCTCCCTTATGAGCCTGCCCATGCTTTGAGATCTTCTGGGGAAGCCCTTCTTTCAGTCCTACCATCTTCACAGGCATGCCTGGTGGGAACATTGGAGAGGACCTTCTCAGTGGCTGCTCCAGTACTCTGGGACTCTTTTCCCAGAAAAGCTTGACTGCCTCCATCCTTAATGTGCTTTCTGTCAGGTTCGTCCCTGAATTCTGGGGTTTGGAGTAGAATTCATGGAGGACTCTGGAATGAGGCGGTTTCCCCCTGGCTGGGCCTCTGGAGTTTTGGAGGGAGGCCAGCCCGCCTGGTTGGCCTGGGAACGCTCCTCTCTCAGAGAGGCTCAAGGTCAGGGCGGCCAGGTGCAAGCCTACTCCTCTCACTCCCTGAATGCTTTTCTCATGCTGGGAGGGTTTATCTGGAGGGTTGCTGTGGCTGTGTTCAGTTTCGGCTTTAATCTATGTTCCTGACACACGAATCCATGTCAATAAAGCAATTTATTGAATGCATGTGAGCGTGTGTGCTTGGTACATCACACTTTCAGAAGCAGGCAAACACCCCTCTGTTCCACCAGGACTTTGATGAATAATCTGAGCCTACATCTATGTTTTTTAAGGGCTTGTAAAATTGTAATGTATTTTAAATATTTAATGTTTTAATAATGTAATATATTTATTTTATTTTTTATTTTTATATATGTCTTTTCTTTTCCTAGACTTTAAAATGCATGTTTTAAATTTTGTAAGGCCACCTTGAGGCCCAGTATTGGGCAAAAGGTGTGACACAAATAAATACATAATACTGTAATAATAATATTCATTCAATGAGTTTGCCCCTGTCTCCCCAGAAAACTTCATTGAGACTGGTGGGCGTGTGGGTGGACCTGTACCTCTAATTTTGCAGAGTTGAAGTTTGCTGAAGCAGATGAGAATTCTCATTGAGTACACATATTCCTTTTGTGTATAAAAACCTGCTTTTCTCCCCCTTCCCCACATTCTAATGGGTAGTTTTACACACACACACACACACACACACGCACACTATAAAATGGAGATGGAGATGGAAATGTTTGTTTCCTTAAAACAGAGCACAGGGGGAACAGAATTCCCCCTTCTTTTTTTGCAAAAATATTGGAATTACTACCACCCCAGCTGCCCAGCCAAACCAGGATTCACCCTCCCTCTTCTTTGCTTACCCGGAGCAGTGGTGTTTCAAGGGCACCAGGAAAAAAACCCCTCCAGTTTTTCTGCTAGCACTAGAATGCTGTTTCTGCCACAGGGCAGGTCTTCTTGAGCCCCGGGACTCATTGGTGGGTGGATTTCAACAACAGCTCTGTTCTTTCTACTTTCCAGGCAATTCCCTTCCTCCATGGTTACTTTATGTGGCATTGTTATTATGCTGTATTTTGAGTGTCTGATAAAGTCCTAAGTTTTTTAAGGAGTAATTTTCCACACGCTTCCTTATCCCCCAGTACAGCAGCACTGCTGCATTTTCTCCAACATTTCACAGATGAAAACGGGGACATATAAGGTCAAGTAACATTGGAGTGTGGTTAAAATGGCAAAAGTTATTAATGAGGAAGAATACACAAGCTAAGAGAGGCTACAGCAGTTTGCTTTTGCCTGAGCCTACTGGGAAGAGCAGAATTCTGCCCCCTCCTTTATTCTCCACTTTCTGCATTAATTGAGTGCAAACTATTTTTGTATTTTGAACTCAATTTGCAACAATTGAAGTAAACTGAGGACAAAGAAATTGGGACATTTTAAAAACAGTTAAAAAAGTGGGATGAAAGAGGATCAATTGAGATTGTCCCTGACAAAACAAGACAGTTGGAGGATATACCTTGGTTGCTTGCTGGCCATTCAGCTTGCCTCCTAGAGAAAAAAGGATTACAGAGTGAATTAATTTAGAAGTTCCCTGTGGTCAGGTTCAGCCATTTTTCCCTTCACGTTCAGTGAAACTAATGGATTATACTTGCTAGTTATTCAGGTTTTGTTTCTCACAGTTATAGAACTGGCATCCCCTCTTTTAATAATGACTGTGCTATATTGATATATGAGGAAAGCAAAATGAAAATTTGGAACTTTTAGAAACACTTGTACAGTTGTCCCTTCATATTCGCTGGGGGTTTGGTTCCAGGACTGCCCGTGGATACCAAAATTCGTGAATACTCAAGTCCCATTATATGCAATGGCATGGCAAAATGGTGTCCCTTATATAAGATGATAAAAATCAAGGTTTTCTTTTTGGATTTTTTTTTAAAGAATATTTTGAAGCTGTGAATACTTAAATCCGTGGATACAGAGGGACAACTGTATGTGTTTATGCAAATGAATATCTATCAAGGCATCCCTGGTAACACAAGATAAGTTTATTTGCTAACAAATCATGTTGCATTTTAGGAGAATGCTATCATGGATCTGTATGGACAAAACCAGCCACTCAAGGATTTCGCCTTTTTGAATCACACTGGAGGCAGCCAAGATACTTGTTCTTTTGAATCTGCAGCTTTTCCAGGTTGGTTCATAAGCACATCTACTGAACCCAACAAACCTATTGGTTTGAGCCATGAAGGAGGCACTGAGATCACCACTTTTTACTTTGAGATAAAGAGACACAGAGAACAGTCGTAAAATTAAATCCAGTGGGAGTCTTATACCAATCTAGATGTTGTATTTGTTTCTTTTAAAAATCAAATGGAAGGCACTACATAGACGAGAGTTGGTGGTTGTTAATGAAAGTATATGTGTTTTGCTATATCTAAAACAATATCTCCAAGTGGTATATAAACATATAAGTGGAAGTAGGAATAATGTTAATTTGTCTATCTTACTGTAATTTAGGTATTTCAGCGGCAATTCCTTGGTGGTAAAGGGTTACAGATGTTTACGTAATTTATGTACATACATTAAACCTTCTTTTCCTTCTGTAATATGTATTTTTATCCCAAGATCCATTTTTGTAGTCCTTTAAATGTGATGGATTGTTGTTTTGTTATTGTGTGCCTTCAAGCCATTTCCAATTGTCTGAGTCCCTCTGCTGTATGGACCTTTTTCTCCTAGACTGGTAACTATCACCCTTCCACTCCTGACTTTTTTTTATCAGCTGTTCACTCCCTACTTTCCAATAGCCTTGAATGGTTCTTGTGAGTGTATGTTTTTGTATATTAGCTGTTCCCCTGTGTTAATTTGAATAAAATACTTTGTTAACCTCAAGCAGAGTGCTCTCTACAGTTATTACTGGTATACATAGGTGAAAAGTGTCAGGGAAAATAGATATTGTAATTAGAAGTTTGTCTCCCCCCTTTGGGTAATTTTATTCACCAAAGCACTGAAGATGCCAGCTTGTCTATTAGAACTCATAAATCTGTCTCTTGTTGTTATGTTTTCAAGTCCTTTGAGAGCGAGAAACGAAACTAAGGGTCCAGTTTCTTGTTTTGCTTCTCAGAAGGATTGAATGTTTTAGAAAGGTATATAACTGGGAGGGGATTTTAGAGCTTGTGTGTGTGCCTCCTGCATTTTGAGGGTTCCTTTTCTTTTCTCTTAGCTCCTGAGGAACCTTGGAGCATACAGAAGCATGGATGAATGTCTTCTGCTGTCTATTTTATTTTACTTTACCCTTTAATAAAGCCATAAAAGAAATTTAAAATAGTCTTTTCTTTTGCACCAGAGGTGTGCATGCCTTTGCTCAAAAGCCCATGCTACTTCGCTGCATGCATTTCTGCTCGGATGGGCAGAGAGTGAATGCACTTTGCATATTTTATGACAAAAAAATCTCAGAAGTTACCCTGCTCTTGCAGGACCTTTGAGCGACAATTCCCCCAAACTTCAAGGAGATGCTCTTAAGGTAACAATGGGAATGGTGATCTAATTAAAGGTGGACTTAATGTGACTAATGTGCTTAAGGAGGAGCCTTAATACAATGTGATGTATTCATCATTCATCATTGTTTGCATTCTAAATGGGATGGATGCAAATATTTCCTGGAAGAACTCTTGGAGTAGTTAGCTTTAATTTCGGTTTCCAGCGTGTGTGATGACAGGATTTGAACATCAGAGGTGTGACTCCCAAATTGTTGCCTTTTGTTAAGTGGGTCACAAGATCTGTGCAAATGAGTGCCAGGCAGATGTGGTGTATGTGTATGTGTAAGCAACAAAGGAAGCCAGGAAGAATGGACTTTCAGGTGAAGTACAGGAATGAGACTTATTCATGACTCACAAATAATGGAAAGACTTGGGAGATTTTCACACAGGGGCCAAATGCTCCGCTTCTGCTCCGCCAGCCCCTCTACCATCTCTGCTATGGGATTAAGGAAAATGTTCGCACATTTATCCTTAATCCCGCAGCAGGCACATCCTCCCTCTTCTCTTGGCTTCACTGGTGTAAATGCAGCTGCTGTAAAGCTGCTTTTATAGCAGTGAAGTCAAATCCTGCTCATTCTCGTGAAAGAACAATGCAAGTGAAATTCAAAAATAAAAAGTAAAAAACCAAAACTTTAAAAAGTACACCAAGCACCAAAAATTACACCCCCCCAAAGTAAGCCAGAGAGAGAGAGAGAAAAAAAGGGTGCCACATACCTGGGTATCCCATTCCTGCCAGGAATTGTCCAATACAGACCTCCCTCCTGCAGCTGTCATTGTGGGAGATGAATGGGACACCTTTCAGACGACCTGTGATTACATGATAGAAACGGAACGTGTGGTCATTAACAACTTTCCCCCATGATTGAAATATCATTGGGAGAAAACAGAATGTGCAAGAATGGCCACTATGCTGCTCTCTGCTTTTTCAATGGTACTTATTCTGGCAACAATGTAGCAAGTAAGCTGGATATACGGGGTGGGGGAAGAAAGACAGTGGGAAGATGGATAGCGGGACTGTGTTCTTCCCCTCTTGTCTTTCTAAATATATATGGAGAGAACTATGATTAAGCCAGAGTTCCTGCCTCCCTTCACTGAGACCACTTCCTGCTTCAGCTACAAACAGGCATAATTTAGTTGTCATTTTAAATCTGCTGCAGTCATTTTTTTTTAAAAAAAATGTTTACTATGGTGCGTATATGTGGTATCTTCTATCTACAGAAAGGAAAAATAAGAGAGAGTATAAGAGTGCCATTTTATTGACTTACTGGACCCTCGTTTAGCCAAAAATCCAAAATGGCAGCAGCAGGCACTTTCTCTGTTTGCTGGCCTGGCCCCCCATGCTCGTCCAGCCAATTAGATGACACTGCCTGGTTGCAACGATGCGAATGCGAGTGTCCAAACATGTTGTACGGAGCTTTTTTTAAAAACCAAGAGAAGCCCTGGAGGCTCCCACGCACAATTTAAGGTAGATTTGGCTGAATGACATGTATTTATGCGAATGCCTGTTTGTACAGATTGCCTTCCATGCCATTGCCATTAGGATTATTTTCACCATAGACAAGCACAAAGGTTCTTAATGAAGAAAAACAAACAAACTAGGAAAGGCTGCAGCAGTTTGCTTTTGCCTGAGCCTACAGGGACAGGCAAGATGCCTCCCCCATCCTCCCCATTGAGTTAGTTTAACGTCTTTTGCACTTGAACTCAGTTGGCAGCAATTAAAATAAGCAGAGAACAAAGTGGGAGAAGGAGAGAGAATCTGAAAAAGTTGTATGACAGAGGAGTAGTCAGGGCTGTCCCTGGCACATTGGGGCAGCTGGAGGATGTGACTTTCTTTCTTGCCTTTTGTTTATCTCTAGCAGAAACACTAGCTGTGGTTCCCAACCAAGGAATTAAGCCAGCAAATCAAAATGCATTCCCTATTTTTCTGGGTCTCAAAGATGGGGAACATGTCCTGTCCTGTGTTGGACCTGCTGCTCATCCTCAGCTACAGATAAAGGTGAGCTGCATTTGTGGTTCAAAGTCTTTTTTTAAAAAAAATCAATATCCCCTAAGGAATTATCTGTTTCTCTGTCTTTCATCCACTATTGATCCACCGAGCCATCTTGATATCAAAGTGACTCAAAGTGACTCAGATTCTCTTCACAATTAAGCA
Organism: Gambelia wislizenii; assembly: GCA_030847615.1. Classification (NCBI taxonomy): domain Eukaryota; kingdom Metazoa; phylum Chordata; class Lepidosauria; order Squamata; family Crotaphytidae; genus Gambelia; species Gambelia wislizenii. The sequence continues at coordinate 21,035,575 of JAUMIR010000007.1, read as the reverse complement.
ACCATGCAACCATCCTGTATGTATCCAAACAACAAGCTTCTGTTTTTAACCCCTCAATCTTTTCCCACAATCTTATTTTTCCTTCTCTTGACAGTACTGTGATGCGAAAGGCAGCTGTGTGATACCTTTTAATTAGTAGTGGCATGAGCTCTCCAAGTGTTGAATGTTAACTGATGTTGCAACATAGCAGCAACCTCATCAGCCTGTCATCTGTTCTGATGGAGTTTTCTGCCAGTGTACCCACCTGTTCCTTGCAGTTGGGCATTGTGCCACTTTCAGATTTCTGCATCTGGAGGTTGGCTGCTACATCTACTGAGCCAAACAAGCCTATTGGTTTGAGCTGTGAAGGAGGCACTGGGATCACTACCTTTTACTTTAAAAGACAATGAACACAGAGAACTGTCGTAAAATTAAATCCAGGGGGAAGGTGCTCACAGTCTGAAACCAATCTATGTTGTATTTACTCCTTTTAAAATTAAATGCAAGACACTACATAGATGAGAGTTGGTGGTTGTTAATCAAAGTATATGTGACTTAATATATCTAAAACAATATCTCCAAGTGGTATACACAACTGTAAGTGTAAGTAGAAAAAATGAATTACAAAAATTAATTCAGTCTTTATGGTCACAACACATGTTCCAATTTATAATAAAATATATTCATTTAGCTTTTGCGATGTTTACCTGTTAAACTCTCTCTGTCCTCCATTAATTTGTGTATCTTACTGGAATTTAGGTATTTCAGCAGCAATTCCTTTGTTGTAAAGGGTTACAGATGTTTACTTAATTTGTTTACATATATTAAACCTTCTTTTCCTTCTGTACTATGTATCTTTATCCCAAGATACATTTTTAGCTCTTTAAATGTGATGGATTGTTGTTTTGTTACTGTGTGCCTTCAAGCCATTCCCAATTGTCTGAGCCCCTCTGCTGTGCGGACTTCTCTCTCCAAGGGCTCAGTTACACGGCAGTTTTTATTGTGGTAGTTTGCCCTTTGTCACAGTTTCACATGAGTGCTGCATAGTTCACATGATTTACTGCTAAATTGGTTGATCTGTTTAGTTTTCTGCTTTGTAACTCACACAGACAGAGGTGGGGGCCATGGCCTCCCAAGCATGTCTGGAGGAAGATGCCAAGGAGCTGAGAGGGATGAAGGGAGGGAAAGAGAGAGAGAAAGAAAATGCTGGCATCTTTCCCTCTGATTACCAGTGGAATGCCTGCTAAGTTTTATTCCTTTAGCAGGGGGTGTCAGTTGAGGAGCAATCCCCCGTCAAGCCCCGCCTTCCTGTCCCCCCTGTCTCCCCTCTTCTCACACACAAAAATGGAGGGCGAGGGAATGAAGACACACACACACACACACACACACACACAGGAAAAGGCTAACTGGGGATTCCTCAACTCCAGCAGCCAAGCAAGCCAGGAGGCAGATAGCTAGGCGATTGGGTACATGGCTGGAAACAACAGTGGATGGATCTTTTCATTTGAGGCTCTTCCATCTCTTGCAAGTCCACCCCCTCCTTGGACAGCCCAACCAATCACATCACAGCTCTGCTGTGACTGTATCAGGAAGATTGCTGGTAGTTCACATTTCGCGAAATGGTAGTTCACACAATCGAAAGTGTGCTAAGTTGCACTCCTTTTCAAAAAAGTTGGGGAAAGTAGCAAAATCCCCTATCACGCTACTTTTGAGTTTTTGAGCTTCCCCCCTTTTGAACGAGGCGATACTGTGGCACAATGTGTGGGAACAATTAGGAATCATAGCAATTTATTCAAGGGAATATTTTGCCGTGTAAATGGGGCCCAAGACTGGTAACCCTCCCACACCTGAGTTTTTTTTTTAATCCAGCCCTTCATGTCTTACTTTCCATAGCCTTGTATGGTTCTTAAGAGTATATGTTTTTGTATGTTAGCTGTTCCCCTCTGTTAATTTGAATAAAAGACTTTGTTTAACCTCAACTGGAGTGCTCTCTACAATTATTACTGGTATATATAGGTGAAAAGAACTCAGAAGTTACCCTGCTCTTGCAGCCCTCCTTTGAGCAACAATTCCCCCAAACTTCAAGGAGATGCTGTTAGTTAGGGTAACAATGCGGATGATGATCTAATTAAAGGTGGAGCCTTAATTTGACTAATGTGCTTAAGGAGGAGCCTTAATACATTGTGATGTATTCATCATTAATCATTCTTTGCATTCTAAATAGGATGGAAATATTTCCTGGAAGATATTTCCTGGAAGAACTCTTTAGTTAGCTTTAATTTCAGTTTTCAGCGTGTGTGATGACAGGATTTGAACATCAGGGTGTGACTCCCAAATTGTTGCCGTTTGTTAAGTGGGTCACAAGATCTGTGCAAGTGAGTGCTATTCAGATGTGGTCTCTCTCTCTCTCTCTCTCTCTCTCTGTGTGTGTGTAAGCAACAAAGGAAGCCAGGAAGAAAGGACTTTCAGGTGAAGCAACGGAATGAGATTTATTCATGACCCACAATTAATGAAAAGACTTTCTCAGTCTTCCCAATTGGCTCTTGCACAAGTGCAAAGTGAGCCCAAAAAAGATGTTGCCCTTCCCCAAGCTGTAGTGAGTTTACAGATGTCTGTGAGAATCCGATACTCTCCAGCATTTTGGACATGAAAATTGGGACATGTGTCACCATGGTGCCAGTTACATGACAAAAATTGTTGCGGGGCTTACTGTGACATTGTGATCCCGAATCCGTCCCTTGCTGTTTATATGATTTTTGTCACTGATCTGGTAATCCCGGGTTGTCCTGTGACTGATATTTACACGTACAAAGTTCCGTTTTTTATTTTAGGTTCTGCGACGCTTTATCCCGTGCTTTTATTGTTTACACATGGCTAGCGTACGGGGATATTTTTTTTTTTGGCTGTCAATCAAGGATGCGATTACTCGTTTTTTCAAACTTTGGGCTACGTGTTTCCAGTTCTTCTTCCCGCCACGGATGCAGCGATTGGCTACAGTTTAAACAAAGAAGGACATCACATGTCCTTTTCATGCACCTCTTGTTCTATTTTATGGCAACATGGAGGCGACCACATCGGCTGCTCTGGCTACCGCTGCCCGTTTGCGATTATCTCTTTTAGCTCTTAAGAGGCGGGTAATAATCAGGCATAGGAGAAGGATGCTTCTTATTTTCCTCATCCTTCTCCATTCCCAAGCGATGGAAACAGCAATTTTTAGACCTCAGGTTATGTACTTTGCGGCCGTGGATCCCCCGGAGGTTCTGAGGCATGTTCGCCCTGACCAGAGGAAGTGACAGTGGTGGGTGTACTTGACAATGGATGAGTGGTGGGAAAAATTCGTGATGAACATCTGGTCAGACAAATGGTAGATATTGTACTTCAGGATGCCTCGGTTCCTCTTCATGTGTCTTGCCAAGTTACTCCGCCCAGAGATTGCTAAGTCAGACACAAACATGAGAAAAGCCATCCCTGTAGAGAAGAGATTCGCTATTGCTGTTTTCCTTCTCACCCACTGCTGCTCATATGGTGCAGTTTCCCAGCTGTTCAGTGTCGGAAGAGCAACTGTGTGTAAGATTTTTGTGGAGGTCGTCCTCGCAATGGAGAAGTTACTTCTTAAGTGGACAGTCTTCCTGGGAGATCACAGAAAGGTATTTTTTTAAAAAAATTTATTTTATGTGCTTGTGAAAAATCGTCTAATCACATCAATTCCTAAGTGTTAAAAAAAAGGATGCAGTCCCTTCTGTGATACCATAATGATAACAATTACAGCTTCCCCATAGGTTGGTTTGAAGGAAATTGAGATCATGCCACAGGATATTGCAATACTTATGTCTGAACATAGTTGTTTAATTGAAAACTCATTTTTCCGTGCTCTCATTGTTCCCTTTTCTTTGCATTTGATATTTTTTAGGTAGTGGATTCCTTTGCAGCAATGGGATACCCACAAGTGGTCGCTTGCCTGGATGGATGCCATGTTAATATAATCCCCCACATCCACCAAGGGGATGAATTCATCAACAGGAAGAATAGGTACAGTGTCCTTCTGCAAGGGACTTGTGACCACAGGGGAGTATTTATTGACGCGGAGATCAGTTGGAGCGGGAAGAATCATGACACCTGAATGTTAAGGATCTCTGGTTTTTTTGAGACTATGGAGGCTGGCATCTTTGTGCCTGGTAATCCTACACTGACTATTATGGGGAAGCAGGTAGTACCTCTAACTCTGGTAGATGGTGCATATCCAATAAGGAATTGGCTGCTGACACCTTTTAGGGGGACAACAAATCCCAAACAGAGACTGTACAATAGGTACCATAACAAAATTCGATCGACCGTGGAGAGGTGCTTCGGCCGTTTGAAATTGAGGTGGAGGGCTTTAAAATACTGTATTGAGGTTGCTAAGGAGAATGTATGTTCTGTAATATGTGCATGTGTTATTCTACACAATATAGTGAAACCAAAGGTAGTATCCTTGATGATCCTCACTGGCGTGTGCAGAGGTTTGTCCTGGACACGCTGGGAGCTCCAATGGTTAATAATGATGCTGCGGAGAAGGAGCGGGGGGAGACAGTACGCAATGCTTTAAAAGAATATTTTTGGCTTGGACATGACCGGGGAGGTGGGGAGTAATTTAATTAAATGGTTTGCCTTCTTATCATTTTCCTGGATTAATTGACAGTCTGCTTAATAAAATATTGGGATTCTTAAAGGTGTCTGCATTTCCTTTGCCCTACTTTATTCGATTCACACTTTCCCAAAGGGTACACTAGCATTGTCTTCTTAATGTAGAACTGTGAATGTATACATTACACTTTAAGGGCAGTTGAAGTGCACCTTAGAAAGTAGGTCAGACTGGATACAAGTTTATTTTAAAACAAGCAGCCAGAACCGATACATTGTTGTGGTTTGGGCGGTTAAAGGAATTGGCGGGCTTTTGCTAGGGATTACTCTTTCTGGTAAAGGATCCAGACACTGCCAAATTCTATCAGGTAGTTTCCTGATAGTTTGACAGTAAGAGCTGTTCGGCAGTGGAACACACTCCCTCGGAGCGTGGTGGGGTCTCCTTCCTTGGAGGTCTTTAAACAGAGGCTGGATGACCATCTGTCAGGGATGCTTTGATCAAGATTTCCTGCGTGGCAGGTGGGTTGGACTGGATGGCCCTCGTGGTCTCTTCCAACTCTGCAATTCTATGATTCTATGATTAGCCAAAACAAGTTAAATTTTAAAAAGTTAAGCTTATTCCTAACACCATAGGCTTCTTTAAAAAATGAAACGGTCAACACGAAAACTTATAAACTCGAGTTTTTGCATCCCACCACATGGTGTTACGATGGCCGAAGGGGGGAGAGGACGTGTCGGCCGGGTCAGCGCATCACCTACTGGGGCACCAGGGAGACCAACCTCCTGTTGGAATCCCTGGCCCAGCAGGCCGGTGCACCGGACCGGCTGATGCGGTCCTCTAACTGGAGGAACCGCAACTTCTTTTTGGAGGCAGTGCGGTTCCTCCGGTCGAGGGGCTACATCCGTACTGGCCTCCAATGCCACTCCAAATTTAAGACCCTGAAGGATAAATTCTTTGCGGCATTGGAGGCCAATGATGGTAGCCTCCCCCCCGAAGGCAGCCACCTTTTTATGGCTTCCTGCACGACCTGTGGGTCCGTGCAGGACGGCCAAGCTGGCGCAACAGGCTCCCCAGAGGTACGTTTGGCCAAGGCATCTATGGTGCCAAGTTGTGTGTGCCCGTGTGAGTGTGTGTGTGTTCTCCTATGCATGCTGCTAATTTTATTCTATCTGTATGTTTTGTTATAGCGGTCCGGATCCAGAGACGGGCCGCTGGGGAGCCCGTTTCTGATTCCTCCTCAGATGAGGAGGATCATGCAGGCCCAGCACCGGCTGCACCCCCCCCCAGGTAAGTTTCATTACAGTATCTTTGTGGCAAACGTATGGGGGGCCATAGCATAAGAAATATTATTGTTTAGTACTGAAAACTTACAGCTATGCTTAATTCATTTAAAGGTCCCCAGGCTGCCCAGGAGGCGGCAGCCCAGCTGGCTGGGCTTAACATTATAGCCAGGATTGAGGAGCTAGGTAAATATGTTTAAGTAGAAAAAATTAAAAAATGGCTAATCTGCTATGCACATAGATCAGTTGATTCTAATTAATAATTCCTTTTTTTTTCCAATACAGGGAGGAGTCTAAGAGAGGAGATTAGGGACCTGGCAAGGAGGGTGCAAGCCTTGGAAGAAAGGCTTGCATTGTAAATAATGTATATAGTTAACATGTATATTTGTAAATACTTCTTTTTTTATACTGTTTGCTATTTCAATCTTTAATTACTGTAAATATTGTACATCATCCCCCCATTCCAAAGTGTTTGTTCTTCCCTGTTGTATGCATCCCATCTCTTGTGTTTTTCCCTTTGTCGTGTAAATAATGTAAATTCTGTAAGTATTGTGTGTCCTGTAAGTATGTATATATGTGAAATTTTATTTTTGTAACTATGTGAACATGTTTAAAAAATGTTAATATTTATTTTCAGATTATATAAAAAATAAACTGTTAATTGTTTTAAAATACAGAAGCCCGTTTATTTCCCATAAATTCTCAACATCCCTTCTATAAGCTGTACAAATATCCTTAAAGGAATACTGTTTTAACATGGTACATATATGAGGTAGAGTAGTGTAAGAGACACAGAAATTAAGTATCTAAAAACTTAACATTTTGTATTCCCCACAAGTAAGGATACATCAGTTGCTACTGATAATAGAGCTACATTGACAGGGGCACTTTTTTTTTAATTAACCTTGCTTGTCTACTGGAATTTAAAGAACTTCCAGGTAAACTTTTTGTGGGTGTTGTATGATTGTTCTCCTGTGAATTCTCCTTATCTTCCTCATCTACATTTTTAAAGTTACAATTTCTTTTCTCCACAACACGTTTTTTAGCATTTCCCATGGACTTAATGTGAGTTACCAAGTCCCCAAACAGATCATTTTGTCTTTGTATTTCTTTGAGCATCTGCTCTGATTCATCCACGGAATGCTCATAGAATTTTTCTAGGTACCCTTGCAAAGACATTGTCTGTTCTTTAGATATTTTTTCAATTCTAGACACAAAAAGTTCAGCTATTGATCTCGAATTCGCCATCAAATCATTCACATCAGAAGAACGCTTCTTCCTCTGAAATAAGGCCAACCTCTCAGCGGGGGACAATGTGGCAGTAGGATTACTCAAATCTGCAGCTGAAGAAATTTGGGGAAAAAAATCAGTAACATAGTTTATTACAGTACTGACCAAGGTATAACAATTACCCAGCCCTGTAACGATTAGATACATACCACTGCGTGCAGGTGTGGTTGACCACACAGTATCAATCTCTTCTACCACAACCGTGTTGTTACCCTCAGTTTCATTGACTGCCAAGGTATCAGTATTCTCCCCAGTTAAGGTTAAAGTCACAGTAGATTCATCAGATTCCTGGGTGCCATCTGGATAAAAATCTGGATAAAAATGAAAAGTAAAGGAAAATAAGAAAGTCTGTTAATAGAATAAAACAAAGCACTTTAAATAATCAACAGCACTTCTGCGCTGCTTGAGGAAGAGGTAAACAAGTAATTGCCTTCTTTGTTTATGGCTACTGCCAGAGACACCATTGCAAACGTGCCAAGATGCACGCAGCATTTTACAGTCCTAGGGCACACAGACAAAAGCGCACCATTTGCCTTTAAAAGCCTTTATTTGCAAAATAAAGGGGAAGCCACAGACCACAGTATCACCACTTCAGGGCATATTGTTAAACATGGTGAAGTGCTTCTGTATAGGTAGAAGCCTATGGACTAATGGAACATTTTATCAGTTCAGCACGGAAATTTACAGATTCAGTTTGGATGTTGTGAAAACGGAAAATTAAACATCCGTGTTTTCACTGTGATAGCAAACATTTATTGTTATGGCAGCAAACAGCTTAAGCTATAATTTTAGCAGCCTACACAGTAAAGACACATAGCATGCATATCAGTAATGGGTTAGCCATGAACATTTATAAAACTTCTAAATGGCAAAACAATGAAATTCGAGAACGTGCTTAATCGAGTTTTCACATACTGCTTAATCCTTAAAAAAAAATGGAAAACTTACCTAGGGGCTGTGAGAACAATTCCTCAGAGAACCCCTGCAGCATCTCTTAGGATGAGGGAGGGAATCCCACATCTTCTTCGGTGAGGGGAGTGTGATGGGGAACCACTGACCCTCGTGGAACACGCACAATGTCAGTGGTGCTCCCCAGCCGCTTCGGGTGGTAGTTGGCATCACTGCCCAGAATGGCATGCAGTTCTTTATAAAAGGGCATGGTTGCCGCATTGTTGCCACTTTTTGAGTTGTAGTCGTTTACCTGGCGGTAATTCTTGCGCATCAGTTTCGTCTTCGTACGGCACTCTTCTGCGGTGCGATCATGCCCTTTGGTTTTCATTTCGGTAGCAATCTTTTCAAACAGGTCAATATTTCTGTGGGATCCCCTCAGCTGTTCCTGCACCTTTTCCTCGCCCCATATGGCCAAAAGGTCAATGGTTTTGTTGTAGGACCAGGAGATCCCACGGCCGCCTTTCCTGGGACGAGGTGCGGTTTCTGCATCCATCGCTTTAACTGCACAGGTAAACGGCCAAGAGAACAATGGAAATGTATCTTCTTCAAATTTTGGGATGGCCAGAAAGTGGGCAGGTACACCTCCTACTTACTGGCCAGAGCCCGCCCACAGACAGGGCAATTTCTGGGCATCTCCTGTGCCCGTGATATGTTGTCATGGGCTGTTTACATTTCCGATTTTCTGCATCCCCCGGTGACTTTTTTAAAAAACCGGCACAACCCGTGGGATTGAAAGTCCCGCGGGTTGAGAGACAAATGGTGGCCCCCCTTTCGAAAAACACGTGTCTGACCCGATGTACGTGTAAACTGCCGGGGATCGACACGAACTCTTCCCGGGACATTTTCATCATGTAAATGGCACCCAAATGTCACAAGAGTGTGGTCAAAGTGACAAAAGGTATTAATAAGGAAGGACACACAAGCTAGGAGAGACTGCGGCAGTGTGCTTTCTCCTGAGCCTACTGGGAAGGGCAAGATTCCATCCCTTCCTCTCCTTCCCCCCCTTTCTGGGTATGTATGTATGCATATGTGTGTGTATTTATTTAGCACCATTAGTGTACATGGCAATTTTCAAAGTAAGTCAATGACAACAACAAAACAGCCAGCTCTGTCAAAGGCAAGCAATCTAATACACACACACAAATACAAAACCCAATGGAATATAATCTAAAGAAAACTCCTTTTGCACTTTGAACTCAGCTTGCAGCAATGGAAGTAAGCTGAGGACAAAGAGGGAAAATGGGAAGAAAAGACAGAAAGTAGGATATTATAAAACTGAAAAGCAGCTGGGAAAGTGGGATGACAAAGCATTCATTGGGATTGTCCCTACAATACTGGGACAGTTAGAGATTATGGAATCCTACTCAGACACTCTTGTGAGCCAACATGAGCATAGTGGTTTCAAAATTGGACTATAACTCCAAAGACCAGGGTTTGAATCCTCACTCAGCCATGTAAACCCACTGGGAGACCTTGGGCAAGTCACACTCTCTCATCCTCAGAGGAAGGCAAAAGCAAACCTCCTGTGAACAAATCTTGCCAAGAAACCTCCATGATAGGTTTGCCATAGTGTTGTCACAAGTTGGAAACTACTTGAAGGCACACAACAACTCAGGCTTGGGGTGGGTGGGAATAAGAACAGCCAATGGCAGGGGGATTTTCTGAGTTGTGGTTAAAAAAAGTAACTTTAGTTCTGATATATATATATATATATATATATCTGATGAGTCAGCTTCTTCTACCTCACCAGTGGGCATCTGGCTCACTCAGGAGAGGCTGGACAGATTGGCTGGAACTATTTTTCAACAGAGGAGAACCCCCCCCGATGGTTACCGCCCGCCTCCACATAACCCGAATCTGCTCCCTGAGGTGACTGCCTCATTCTGCTTCATGGTAGGACTGACCTTCCAGCAGTGGAAATGTGAAGGCCAGGCCTTATGGCTTCTAGGAATAGCATCTTGAATATCTAGTATTCATACTCATCAATTGGCCTGGCAGAAATATCTATCCCTTCTCCAATCAAGACTTAACAAGTTCTTTTTAAAAAGAAACTATCATGGGAATTCATCCTCCCTCAGAGATGCTTTTGTATCTCTTCTTTTGTACCTTTGAACACTTCTTGAATCTGAAAAGGAGGTCTCTTTCACACTGCACAATCATTGATATTATTTGGGTTTTGGGGTTTGTTGAGGTACTAGAGCTCTCTTCAGGAGAATTCTAAAGGTCTCACAAAAAACATACAAATCCATAGAATTCCATAGAATGAAGCTATGGCAGTTAAAATGCTATCAAAATGCTGTGAAATGTGTAGTATGAAAACAGTAAAAACCCCAAACCATCATCTCTCTAGTAGGCTTTTGAGACTTCAATAGGATAGGTGACTCTCTCCTAGAAATATGTATCACTTTTTTCTGCCTTGTGTTGACATTCCTCCATGCTGCTGCCCTCCACATGTGTTGATCTACAGCCCCCCAGAAGCTTCAGCCAAAATAGCCAATGATCAGAAATGATGGGAGGTCTGGTCCAAAATCAGTGGAAAGACACAAGGTTGGGGAAGACTGCTGTGGGGTGAAACAGGACTCTTAGCATCAAAGAACTGCAGGCTGCTGACGCATGTCTTCTTCAACAGGTGTTTGTATCTGATTTCTCTTTAAGCATGCAGACCACACCCACAAGTGTCACTGGAGACCTAGAAAACATTGTGAAATTGCAGAAAGGCATTAGTGCATCGAGAGGGACTCTTCAGCTTAAAACACTGGATTTCCTTTGATCAGGACAGGTACTATCTCCTCACTTAACCTCTCTGGTCCCCCTGTCATGATGGTTATTAGCTGGCAAACTGAGCCAATAATATTTTCCTAAGATTTTACTTAGCAGGAATAGGTCACAGAATCACTTGTGATGAATGCATCTCCAACGGTGTCTATGCATCACAGGGGTAGATCATATAAGCCATTAAAGAATATGAGAATATTTGGTAAGCTGGAAGGTCGTAGGAGAAGAGGAAAGCCACATGACAGGCGACTAGGCTCAGTCAAGGAAGGGAGAGCCACAAGATCATAGCAGGGCTGTTAGTAACAGGGTGTCTTTTGGGGGGCATAACTTTCAAATTGATGTTTTTCCTTGGTTTTTTTTCCAGGCTGTAAGGCTGTGTTCCAGAAGAGTAAAAATGTGGTCTAAAGATATAAAATTTACTTTGTGTAATAATTTAAAAGAACATTTGTATAAGATGATGTATAGATGGTACCCAACTCCAAATAAGTTGTTGAAAATGACTAAGAATGTTTGAAATCAATGCTGGGGTTTTCAAGATAAAGAGGGCTCCTTTTTTTCATATGTGGTGGACCTGCAAGAAGGCAGAAAACTATTGGGCTAAGCTTTATGTATTAATTCTTAATTTTTTAAAGGAAGATTTTGTAATGTCACCAGAAATGTTTTTGCTGGGTATTATGGATACAGAATCGGACAATAAATATAGGTTACTTCTTTGATACATGATAATTGCAGCAGAATTACTGTTTGCTCTAACTTGGAAATGGACTGAAGTACTGAAGATGGAAGAAAGGACTGTTAAGGTTGCTGAGTTAGCTCAAATGGCCAAATTAAAATGGATTTTAACAGATAAGCCAACTGAAGGTTTTTTGAAAGACTGGAAACCATTGATGGACTTTTTGAGCAATAAGAAACCTAACAATGTCAAAATTTCTGGATATGGTTTTTAGCAGTTCTGCAGGATTAATTAATTGGATCTGTAATGAATGAATAATATTTTTTCTTTTGTTTATTTACTTTTCATTACTGTTAGGATGGGGAAGGGGGTTAGAGCCTGATTGTTTTATTTTTATTTACAGTTTCCCCCTTCTTTTTTTCTTTCTCTATTTCTATTTCTATTTATTTCTATTTTTTAATGTAGTTTTTTGAATGCATCTCCTGAATGCATATTGTACTGATTTTGAATGTGTACTAGATTCTAAGTGTTAAAATCAATGAACCAGTAAATTCAAGTAACAGGGTGTTGTGGAGGTCTGTCATTCATAGAGTAGCTATAAGTCAAAGCTGAAACTTTTCTCCATTACTTTTCATCATCACTTTGGAAATTTTAAACAATAATATCAGGGAAGAGAAATCCAAAGCCGACTTGATGGCAGTTAAGAAAAAAACATGCAGAAACACACACACACACACACACACACACAATTTAATGTTAAAACAAACAGTATTTTTGACAAGTTAGTTCTGCATCCCAGCAGGATGCTGTAAACCATAATTATAGTTGCTTCATATATGCTGCTTCATTATATCATATCGCAGAACTTTAAAGCCTATGGTCATTTATGTAGCAGGACTTCTAGCAAGCAAGAGCTTCCTTCACTACAAGACTCAAGAGAACCTTTACGGCAGTGTTTAAACCCATTTTTGGTTCTGCAGACAGGCACACTATTCAGACCTGCCCTTGGATACTTTTCCTGGCTTATGTAAAATGATGACTTGGAGTACTTTAGCTTTTATTCCCTTTCCTATCCTAAGGTCCACCATAAGGACCTTTCTTCTCTAGCACTGCAGCTGACATTGCTTTCTCCTTGACTCTCCACGGAGGGACTCTTCTTTTAACTTATCCATCAGTGAAGATGACACTTAAAGCCCCCCCCCCCAATTCTTCCTCTGTTTCTGCTCATCTGTACAAACACTATTTGCTTTCTGTGCTGCAATATTAATCCAGTTCTGTTGGCTCATGAGATGGAGCCTGCAAGAACAGGGCATAAAGCAGTCTGTGGGCCTCCTCATTGCTCTTTTTGTTTAAAACATTTTGTGTGTTCAGTGGTCTGCTTGCCAGGAATTGTAGCTTATGATCTCTCTCTTTTAACAGCTGTGAGTTCAATAGGAGCAAAAAATATTGTGAAAGCCTGTCCTTGAGAAGGAATGGCGACTGCGGTAGAGATGATTCCCATGGAGAGTACAGCCCAAGAAATGGCAGATTTATTCCATGAGTTTCCAGAGCCAAAGAATGCAGGTGTTGGTTTCAGTCTTTAAAGATTAAAGTGACTAGTATGAGATTATCACACAAGGCTAGAAAAGTGGAATTAAAGCAAGGTAGTAGTGTCTATAACCGAACCTCATCACATGACGTTGTGACTGTCCTGTAGGTGGCATGTATTCATTACTGTGGCATCTCTTTTAATTAATGGGAAAAGACAGTCAATAGCTCTAATGCTATTGTTCCACTGCTTGTCCTGGTATAATAGGTTCCTTTGCTTCACTTCCAGCATTACAGCAGTCAATGCCATGAGGGTTCCTTAATCGCATCCTTTCCTCCTCTCTTCCTCCCACTCACTGTTCCAAAGCAGCCCAACTCCATACCTGTGTTTTTTAAAATCTTTGCTATGTTTCCATAATTACAACAAAAAATGATTAAAATTATGTTTATTTTATTGCTTTGAAATAGCAAGTGGGAGGGGGACAGGGCAGGAGAAGAGGAGATGAAGGCTCCCTCATGCACTGACTGTTGTAATGCTAGAACTGCAGCAAAGAGACTTATCACACCAGTGGGGGTTCCAAAGCAGCACAGTCACACAAAAGAAGAAAGGTGTGATAAGAAATGTTTTCAAAGTGGTATGTTCCTGGTTTCTTTCATAATGCGATTGCCTCGAGATACTAGCCCCATGTGATAATCTTCTTGGAGTTAAGTTAAATTTAACCTAAAGTTAACTTAAGGTTAAACTGAAGGAATGTCTCCTCCCAAAGTTACCTAAGCTCATCACCCCTGGTGCTGCTTTGGTGGTTCCTGACAGATGAGGCAAGGTAGGTGGCTACAAGATGGTCTTTTCAGTGGTTCTAAAAACATTCTTTTGCTGACATAATTAAACCATTTTTTTGCCAGCAAAAGAACACCTCTCACCAGACTTACATTTGTCTCCCTGCAAAGGCTTCCCTGGCAATGTAGAGGAAGTGATCAGAGCTCTGTTCACTTCCTCATTCAAAATCTGGTGGATTCTCACGAGAAGATGCTTGTGTGGGAAATTCAAGAAACAAAACAAAAAGAACACACAAAAAGTTTAAGAAAGCACATACACACACTAAAAAACTTGCAAATAACTCCAGGAGGTCATAAATAGTACCTCACTTACCTGGATGTTGCGATCTCCCCCAGAAGTTTTCTGGCCGGTCCAGCCAGTTGACAGAGTAAGTATGTGGAAAAAATGTGCTAGGTTTCATATACCGTCAATGCTGGCAAAAACACGGCACAGCAGATCTATTTGATGGCTTGTGTTCTGTCAATAAAATAGATTGGCTTATTGGCAGGATGTAAACGCGAAAGGGCATTATAGCTGCAAACTGAGAAGCATGGTCAAATATGGTCCAGTGCTGTTGCTCCATTAGAATAGGCTTTGTTCCCCCACCCACCCATGGATGTACCTGTTTGTACAGTATTATATTTCCATGCTAATAATCTTCCATCAATACAACAGGAACTGCAAAAGACATCCCGGGATTTCCAAGGTTAAAAAAACCCTGGCATTTCCAAATTTGGGATGTTGACCAGAAGCAATTTGTTCTACTGAACAACACACTGGTAGCAGTCCCTCGAAGTTCCAACTCACCAGGTAACTCCTCCTATGCTAACTTTGCAAATCTGCTCCCTCATCCTTGGCATCTAACACACATACATTCTGGAACTGGGTAACTAGAGCCCTACTCTAGCATTCACACACACAGAGAGGAAAAGGTTAAAATCAGCACATGGGGAGGTGAGCAGATTAGCTCCATCCCCTCTGTTGCAGCTTTCTGTGAGTAGAAAGAAAGACAGCCTCTCCACACAGTTGGGTTGGGAACTGGGGAGGGGAGTGTTCCCAACTGCATGGAGGAGAAATACAGATAATAGAAAGCTCTCCTCTTCAGACTCACTCTTGGCAGGAGGAGAGTGGTGATGGAGCTGAAGGGCTACAGACTCCCCTCTTCTACATGTTTTCCAAGAATGGCCACTATGCTGCTCTCTGCTTTTTCAATGGTACTTATTCTGGCAACAATGTAGCAAGTAAGCTGGATATACGGGGTGGGGGAAGAAAGACAGTGGGAAGATGGATAGCGGGACTGTGTTCTTCCCCTCTTGTCTTTCTAAATATATATGGAGAGAACTATGATTAAGCCAGAGTTCCTGCCTCCCTTCACTGAGACCACTTCCTGCTTCAGCTACAAACAGGCATAATTTAGTTGTCATTTTAAATCTGCTGCAGTCATTTTTTTTTAAAATGTTTACTATGGTGCATATATGTGGTATCTTGTATCTACAAAAAGGAAAAATAAGAGAGAGTATAAGAGTGCCATTTTATTGACTTACTGGACCCTCGTTTAGCCAAAAATCCAAAATGGCAGCAGCAGGCACTTTCCCTGTTTGCTGGCCTGGCCCCCCATGCTCGTCCAGCCAATTAGATGACACTGCCTGGTTGCAACGATGCGAATGCGAGTGTCCAAACATGTTGTACGGAGCTTTTTTTAAAAACCAAGAGAAGCCCTGGAGGCTTCCCACACACAATTTAAGGTAGATTTGGCTGAATGACACGTATTTATGCGAATGCCTGTTTGTACAGATTGCCTTCCATGCCATTGCCATTAGGATTATTTTCACCATATAGACAAGCACAAAGGTTCTTAATGAAGAAAAACAAACAAACTAGGAAAGGCTGCAGCAGTTTGCTTTTGCCTGAGCCTACAGGGACAGGCAAGATGCCTCCCCCATCCTCCCCATTGAGTTAGTTTAACGTCTTTTGCACTTGAACTCAGTTGGCAGCAATTAAAATAAACAGAGAACAAAGTGGGAGAAGGAGAGAGAATCTGAAAAAGTTGTATGACAGAGGAGTAGTCAGGGCTGTCCCTGGCACACTGGGGCAGCTGGAGGATGTGACTTTCTTTCTTCCCTTTTGTTTATCTCTAGCAGAAACACTAGCTGTGGTTCCCAACCAAGGAATTAAGCCAGCAAATCAAAATGCATTCCCTATTTTTCTGGGTCTCAAAGATGGGGAACACGTCCTGTCCTGTGTTGGACCTGCTGCTCATCCTCAGCTACAGATAAAGGTGAGCTGCATTTGTGGTTCAAAGTCTTTTTTTTAAAAATCAATATCCCCTAAGGAATTATCTGTTTCTCTGTCTTTCATCCACTATTGATCCACCGAGCCATCTTGATATCAAAGTGACTCAAAGTGACTCAGATTCTCTTCACAATTAAGCAACCATGCAACCATCCTGTATGTATCCAAACAACAAGCTTCTGTTTTTAACCACTCAATCTTTTCCCACAATCTTATTTTTCCTTCTCTTGACAGTACTGTGATGCGAAAGGCAGCTGTGTGATACCTTTTAATTAGTAGTGGCATGAGCTCTCCAAGTGTTGAATGTTAACTGATGTTGCAACATAGCAGCAACCTCATCAGCCTGTCATCTGTTCTGATGGAGTTTTCTGCCAGTGTACCCACCTGTTCCTTGCAGTTGGGCATTGTGCCACTTTCAGATTTCTGCATCTGGAGGTTGGCTGCTACTAACAGCTAAATAACTCTCACTTAACACTCCTCAGTCATGAAGGTGTAACTACGTTCCATTACAATTGGAAGATAACAAGACATAATTTATTCTTTGGGATGGTGGTGGTTCTTGAGTGCGGAAAAAAGGGGTCCTAAAATCCCCTTTCTCCCAAGATCCAACATTTTATCCCAGTAGACTGCCACCACACCCCTCTGAATCCCCCCTTCCTCAACAGATTGAAAAGGGACACGTTGTAGGCACCTGTTCTCCCAGGAGATGGAGTTAATACCCAGGTTTCTAGTTGGGAACATATGCCAGACAGTCAGGCAATGAGATGGACTAAGGAGTTGTAAGAAGGTGAGCTGCATCCTAAATGAGAAAAGTTTACATCACATGTGTCAAAAGAATCAAATGTCCTTGGATCTATTTGTTCTACTGAACAACACACTGGTAGCAGTCCCTCGAAGTTCCAACTCACCAGGTAAGTTCAAATGTCCTTGGATCTATTTCTCCATGTATAAGTGTAGGGTACAGGAAACTCAATCACAGCATCAGCTAACCTATTGAAAATAAACATAAGCCATAATGTGTCTAACTAAATGGAGTCCTTCCTCTACTCAGACCCAAATCTCGGTGGGTTCTTCCTCACCATCATGGAGGCAGTTTGCCATCCATCACCTCTCCATGAGACAAAAGGTTCTTGGTGGACTCTGGCTGAAAGCCACCATTATGAGCCTGACTGGTTAATACTCTTCTTATATTCACATCATCATCCTGACAAGCTGTGTCACTGTGTTAACTATTTGTTGAGCTGGCAGTGAGTCAACCATGCAGATGTAAAGCCTGCCACCTTGCAGGGCTGTTATACAGAATCAGAAATCAGAAATAATGGAAGTGTTCCATTCTCTCATACTGCCACTACTTCCCACTGACCTCAACAGGTTGAGAAGCTATTTCTTGTGGGAATCTGTTATAGTCCTCATCGCTTCTTCTGGGAGATAGAGCCAATAGCCAGGTCTCTAAAAACATGAAATAACTGCAATATGAAGTTACTTTTATAGTTTCGGGGTGTGGTTCCACTAAATAGTGGAATGCTGTGCCTCATTTTCTATTGTGGGTGCTAGAATATTTTCTTGTTCCAAACAATCCAAGAATTTCCTCTATAAGGATTTTTTCAGATGCCCTAAAAAAGTCCCGTGGAAGTTGGCGCTGTCCTGCTTCCAGTGATCGGTTTTGCATGCCCTGTCTCCTCTCGTCCTTCCTCCATGCTTCCTCCATACTGCAGGGACTAAAAGGGTGCAGCTTTTCATTGATGGAAGTTTCCGTCAATAAAATGCGGCACCTTTTCCATCACTCCAGCACGGAGGGAGAATGAACGAGGGATGGGAGGAGGACGACATTATACAAAATCGATCACTGGAAGCGGGACAGCACCATCCTCCTCCCGACCTCCGCAGGGCTTTTTTAGAGCATCTGAAAAAGTCCTTGCATATAGCTTACTGATAGTGTTGAGTAAACTAATTGGTCTATAGTTGATCCTTTGAAAGGATTCTTTGATCCTTTTTTGAAGATGGGAACAATGACTGCCAGCCCCGAATCAGAGGGAGCTCATCCATATAGAGCAATACATTATTTTAAATATTTTAAAATTTTCTATTTGCATTTTTTGCTCGTTTTTATCTACTGATCTTAGACCGTAACAAATATTTACTTACTTACAATTGTGGAGGTTGAAGTGTTTCAGCTGTTCTTCCGTTCCAGTCCCTTGGGAGATAGTGGTAAATGCAAGTTTTTCTGTTAACTGGAAAAACCCGTTAGCAAAAGACGCACCTTTACCACCATCTCCCACGGGATCAGGATGGGAGGACAGCTGAAACATGCTGATATCATGCAATAAGGCAAAGGGGGCCGCATTACGCTTGGATCTCACTTCTGTTTCCCTTCCTTCATGTGGTAAGCCCTCTTGTGAAGGAAGGATTTTAACATGAATTAATGTAGAAGTTCCCTGTTGTCAGGTTCAGGCCACTTTTTCCTTCCTTTTCAATGAAACTGGTGGATTATGCTTGCTAGTTATTCAGGTTTTGTTTCTGACAATCATGGAACTGTGATCCCCTCTTTTAATAATGACTGTACTATTTTGATTCATGAGGAAAGCATGAGGAAATGCAAATGAAAACCTGGAACTTTTAAACGCTTCGAATCATAGAATCATAGAATCATAGAACTGTAGAGTTGGAAGAGACCATGAGGGCCATCCAGTCCAACCCCCTGCCACACAGGAAATCATGATCAAAGCATCCCTGACAGATGGCCATCCAGCCTCTATTTAAAGACCTCCAAGGAAGGAGACCCCACCACGCTCTGAGGAAGTGTGTTCCACTGCCGAACAGCTCTTACTGTCAGAAAGTTCCTCCTAATGTTGAGGTGGAATCTCTGTTCCTGGAGCTTGCACCCACTGCTCTGTGTTCTAGTCTCTGGAGCAGCAGAAAACAAGCTTGCTCCATCCTCAATGTGACATCCCTTCAACTACTTAAACAGGGCTATCATATCGATGAATAAGATGAATAAGAAAGGTTTGCTACAGCCAGACTGCAATGATTAAAGAGTGAACTTATGTATGCATGCATTTAAAACATTTAAACCCCAGTGATGTGTGGGGCAGATCACTGGCAAAGGTTTTGATAACTGTGTGCACTATGTCTTTACACGAATGAGTATCTGTGAAGGCATCCCTTGGTAATGTAAGTTTATTTGCTAACAAATCATGTGTGCATTTTAGGAGGACTCTATCATGCTTCTGTACAAACAAAACCAGCCACTCAAGGATTTCACCTTCTTCAATCACACTCATGGCAGCCAAGATACTTGTTCTTTTGAATCTGCAGCTTTTCCAGGTTGGTTCATAAGCACATCTACTGAGCCAAACAAGCCTATTGGTTTGAGCCATGAAGGAGGCACTGGGATTACCACCTTTTACTTTAAAAGAGAATGAACACAGAGAACAGTTGTAAAATTAAATCCAGTGGGAAAGTGCTCACAGTCTGAAACCAATCTATGTTGTATTTACTCCTTTTAAAATTAAATGCAAGACACTACATAGATGAGAGTTGGTGGTTGTTAATCAAAGTATATGTGACTTAGAATCATAGAATCATAGAATCATAGAATTGCAGAGTTGGAAGAGACCACGAGGGCCATCCAGTCCAACCCCCTGCCACGCAGGAAATCTTGATCAAAGCATCCCCGACAGATGGCCATCCAGCCTCTGTTTAAAGACCTCCAAGGAAGGAGACCCCACCACGCTCCGAGGGAGTGTGTTCCACTGCCGAACAGCTCTTACTGTCAAAAAGTTCCTCCTCATGTTGAGGTGGAATCTCTGTTCCTGGAGCTTGCATCCATTGCTCCGTGTTCCAGTCTCTGGAGCAGCAGAAAACAAGCCTGCTCCATGCTCAGCATGACATCCCTTCAAATACTTAAACAGGGCTATCATATCGCCTCTTAACCGTCTTTTTTCCAGGCTAAACATACCCAGCTCCCTAAGTCTCTCCTCATAAGGCATCGTTTCCAGACCTTTCACCATTTTAGTTGCCCTTCTCTGGACACACTCCAATTTGTCAATATCCTTTTTGAATTGTGGTGCCCAGAACTGGACACAGTATTCTAAGTGAGGTCTGACCATAGCAGAATAGAGTGGCACTATTACTTCCCTTGATCTAGACACTATACTTCTATTGATACAGCCCAAAATCGCATTGGCCTTTTTAGCTGCCGCATCACATTGTTGGCTCATGTTCAACTTGTGGTCTACTAGGACTCCTAGATCCCTTTTGCACGTAGTCTCGTTCAGCCAGGTCTCTCCCATCCTATATTTATGCATTTCATTTTTCCGCCCTAAATGCAGTACTTTACATTTCTCCGTATTGAATGTCATTTTGTTAGCTTTGGCCCAGCTCTCCAGTCTATCCAGGTCATTCTGAATTTTGATCCTGTCCTCTAGGGTATTAGCTACTCCTCCTAATCTGGTGTCATCTGCAAATTTGATAAGTATGCCCCCAATTCCCTCATCCAAGTCATTGATAAAGATGTTGAATAGCACTGGGCCCAGGACAGAACCCTGTGACACCCCACTGGTCACATCTTTCCAAGACGAAGAGGAGCCACTGCTGAGCACCCTTTGGGTTCGGCCGGTCAACCAATTACAAATCCATTGAACAGTTAACTTGTCTAGCCCACATTTTACAAGCTTGTTTGCAAGAATGTCATGGGGAACCTTGTCAAAGGCCTTATTGAAATCAAGGTATGCGATGTCCACAGCGTTCCCTTCATCTACCAAGCTGGTAACTTTATAAGAAAAAGAGATCAGATTAGTCTGGCATGACTTGTTTCTCTGAAACCCATGTTGACTTTTTGTGATTATGGCATTGCCTTCTAAATGTTCACAGACTCTCTGTTTAATGATCTGCTCTAGAATCTTCCCTGGTATTGATGTCAGACTAACTGGACGATAATTGTTGGGATCCTCTTTTTTCCCCTTTTTGAAGATGGGGACAACGTTTGCCCTCCTCCAGTCTGTTGGGACTTCTCCTGTTCTCCAGGAGTTCTCAAAGATTATTGCCAATGGCTCTGAGATGATATTTGCCAGCTCTTTTAATACTCTTGGATGTAATTCATCTGGTCCTGGAGATTTAAATTCATTTAGATTAAGAAGGTATTCCTGTACTACCTCTTTACTTATTTTGAGCTGGATTTCCCCTATTGTGTCCTCTGTCCCATTATCCACAGGTTGGTCCTCCTTTTCCTTTTTTGAAAACACTGAGGCAAAGAAGGTGTTGAGTAATTCTGCCTTTTCTCTGTCCCCTGTTAGCATTTTGCCATCTTCTCCACGTAGTGGCCCTATCATTTCCTTCTTCCTCCTTTTGCTGTGGACATACCCAAAGAAACCCTTTTTATTGTTCTTAACCTCCCTAGCAAGCCTGAGCTCATTCTGCGCTTTAGCTTTTCTGACTTTACTCCTACACGTGTTCGCTATCTATTTGAATTCTTCTTTGGTGATTTCCCCCTTTTCCCCTTTCCTATACATGTTCCATTTAAAACTTAGCTCCATTGATATTTCTTTAGTCATCCATCCTGGTTTCTTGAGACACCTCCCATTTTTCTTCCTCAATGGTACTGTTTGAAATTGTGCCTTCAGTATCTCCCTTTTCAGAAAGTCCCATCCGTCTTGAGGTCTCTTCTCTTTTAGTATTCCTGACCATGGGATCACCCCCAGTATTTCCCTGAGTTTATTGAGATCAGCTCTCCTAAAGTCAAGAATGCGTGTCTGACTATGCCTGGCTTCTCCTTTCCATTGTATAACAAACTCCAGGAGAACATGATCACTCTCACCTAAGGATCCCACCACTTGCACCCCATTAACCAGGTCATCTCTGTTGGTTAGGATCAGATCTAAAATCGCTGACCCCCTTGTTGCCTCTTCCACCTTTTGGACCATGAAATTGTCTTCCAGGCATGTAAGGAATTTGCTAGACCTTGAAGTTTTGGCTGAGTTAGATTGCCAGCAAATATCAGGATAGTTGAAGTCACCTATCACTACTACATCTCTCCTTTCTGCGTGTGTGTTCATCTGTTCTAGAAAGGCATCATCCAATTCCTCCGTCTGATTTGGGGGTTTGTAATAGAGTCCCACAATAACATCCCTGTTGTTTCCCTCCCCTTTAATTTTTATCCAGATGCTCTCCACCTGGCTTCCAGTATTGAGGTCATGGATCTCTTCACTGGTGTAAATATCCCTGACATATAATGCTATTCCTCCTCCTTTCCTGTTTGGCCTGTTTCTCCTATAAAGGTTATACCCCTCTATTCCTACATTCCAATCATGTGACTCATCCCACCAGGTTTCAGTAATGCCTATTATATCATATTTATTTTGTAGTGCAAGGAGTTCAAGTTCATCTTGCTTATTTCCCATGCTCTGTGCATTAGTGTAGAGACATCTGAGACCATGTGTTCCCTTTACTTGCTGCCTGTGCAAGTTTTTTTGCCTCCCACTGTTGGGTCCTTGCACTGTTTGCCTTGTTCCCTCTATGACAGTTTGACTATTTTCTCCAGCCCTTTTGCCTTCCAGAATACTGTCTCCCTCCCCCATTTGACTCAGTTTAAAGCCCTCCTGATCAAATTCTTGAGACTGTTGGCAAAAATGTTTCTTCCAACTGTTGTAAGATGCACCCCATCTCTTGCCAGAAGTCCCCCCGCATGGAAGCGCAGTCCATGATCCAAGAATCCAATTTGTTCTCGGCGACACCATCTACGGAGCCAGTTGTTTACATCGGCTATTTTCCTCTCCCTTCCTGGACCATGCCTTTTAACTGGCAGAAGAGATGAGATGACAACCTGTGTGTCCATTTCTTTCAGCTTCCTCCCCAGGGCCTCATAATCTCTTCTGATCTTAATATGACTTAATATATCTAAAACAATATCTCCAAGTGGTATACACAACTGTAAGTGTAAGTAGAAAAAATGAATTACAAAAATTAATTCAGTCTTTATGGTCACAACACATGTTCCAATTTATAATAAAATATATTCATTTAGCTTTTGCGGTGTTTACCTGTTAAACTCCCTCTGTCCTCCATTAATTTGTGAATCTTACTGGAATTTAGGTATTTCAGCAGCAATTCCTTTGTTGTAAAGGGTTACAGATGTTTACTTAATTTGTTTACATATATTAAACCTTCTTTTCCTTCTGTACTATGTATCTTTATCCCAAGATACATTTTTAGCTCTTTAAATGTGATGGATTGTTGTTTTGTTACTGTGTGCCTTCAAGCCATTCCCAATTGTCTGAGCCCCTCTGCTGTGCGGACTTCTCTCTCCAAGGGCTCAGTTACACGGCAGTTTTTATTGTGGTAGTTTGCCCTTTGTCACAGTTTCACACGAGTGCTGCATAGTTCACATGATTTACTGCTAAATTGGTTGATCTGTTTAGTTTTCCGCTTTGTAACTCACACAGACAGAGGTGGGGGCCATGGCCTCCCAAGCATGTCTGGAGGAAGATGCCAAGGAGCTGAGAGGGATGAAGGGAGGGAAAGAGAGAGAGAAAGAAAATGCTGGCATCTTTCCCTCTGATTACCAGTGGAATGCCTGCTAAGTTTTATTCCTTTAGCAGGGGGTGTCAGCTGAGGAGCAATCCCCCGTCAAGCCCCTCCTTCCTGTCCCTCCTCTCCCCCCTCTTCTCACACACAAAAATGGAGGGCGAGGGAATGAAGACACACACACACACACACACAGAGAGAGAGAGAGAGAGAGAGAGAGAGAGAGAGGAAAAGGCTAACTGGGGATTCCTCAACCCCAGCAGCCAAGCAAGCCAGGAGGCAGATAGCTAGGCGATTGGGTACATGGCTGGAAACAACAGTGGATGGATCTTTTCATTTGAGGCTCTTCCATCTCTTGCAAGTCCACCCCCTCCTTGGACAGCCCAACCAATCACAGCACAGCTCTGCTGTGACTGTATCAGGAAGATTGCTGGTAGTTCACATTTCGCGAAATGGTAGTTTACACAATCGAAAGTGTGCTAAGTTGCACTACTTTTCAAAAAAGTTGGGGAAAGTAGCAAAATCCCCTATCACACTACTTTTGAGTTTTTGAGCTTCCCCCCTTTTGAACGAGGCGATACTGTGGCACAATGTGTGGGAACAATTAGGAATCATAGCAATTTATTCAAGGGAATATTTTGCCGTGTAAATGGGGCCCAAGACTGGTAACCCTCCCACACCTGAGTTTTTTTTTAATCCAGCCCTTCATGTCTTACTTTCCATAGCCTTGTATGGTTCTTAAGAGTATATGTTTTTGTATGTTAGCTGTTCCCCTCTGTTAATTTGAATAAAAGACTTTGTTTAACCTCAACTGGAGTGCTCTCTACAATTATTACTGGTATATATAGGTGAAAAGAACTCAGAAGTTACCCTGCTCTTGCAGCCCTCCTTTGAGCAACAATTCCCCCAAACTTCAAGGAGATGCTCTTAGGGTAACAATGCGGATAATGATCTAATTAAAGGTGGAGCCTTAATTTGACTAATGTGCTTAAGGAGGAGCCTTAATACATTGTGATGTATTCATCATTAATCATTCTTTGCATTCTAAATAGGATGGATGCAAATATTTCCTGGAAGAACTCTTTAGTTAGCTTTAATTTCAGTTTTCAGCGTGTGTGATGACAGGATTTGAACATCAGGGTGTGACTCCCAAATTGTTGCCGTTTGTTAAGTGGGTCACAAGATCTGTGCAAGTGAGTGCTAGGCAGATGTGGTCTCTCTCTCTCTCTCTCTCTCTCTCTGTGTGTGTGTGTGTAAGCAACAAAAGAAGCCAGGAAGAAAGGACTTTCAGGTGAAGCAAGGGAATGAGACTTATTCATGACCCACAATTAATGAAAAGACTTGCTCAGTCTTCCCAATTGGCTCTTGCACAAGTGCAAAGTGAGCCCAAAATTTTTTGCTGCCTGATGTAAAAGATAAGAAAGATGTTGCCCCCACCAGTTGTACTGAGCTTATACTGTCTGTGAGAATCATATATCCTCCAGCATTTCAGAGATGAAAATTGGGACATGTTGCAAAGACTCTAAAGCCTGGCAGATGCAGGCTGGAAATGTCCACCACCCATGATTCTTGGATAAAAATTATAGAAAACTGCTGGAGATATTAAATAAATTCCCTGTTCCCAAATTTGCCAACCAACCCAGAGATGTTCCAGGACAGCAATTGCAGAGCTAATGGTATTTTGCCTTTTGTATTACTTCTTAGTCAGTGAGTGTGAGGATCACATAGAGGCTGAAAGAGCTGTGATCTATGCTCGCTTAAGGCTATATTTACCTTGCTATATTCTGAGTGGCAGTTAACCCCATTAGTATTGGGACCTCCCTTTGCTGCAAATTTGCATTTCTCTTTTCACAGGATTTCTTGCAGGGTGCCTACTGCTTTTATGATCTTTTCCAGATCCCTTAAATTCATACAATTGAAGCGTGTAACTAAGGTAGCTTCATCAGAAGACAATGTTTCTTCCTGGATGGCAATCCCATCTAAGAGATATGATTCCCAAGAAAGGTTTCTCTTTGCTCCTTTGCTCCACTAATCCAATGATAAGTTTCCACAACATTCCCTGGAGAAAGTTTGAATTGAATAAAATGTCCTCCTGCTCTGGGACCAGCATCACAGCAAAGTGCTTCACTAGCTCTTATTCTTCTATTACTAAGTTGTCAATGCTCTCCTCTAATGCCTCAGAGCTCAAGTTGCACCTCTCCTTTGGACTAGGAGTACTAAGCTGCTCCATTGCCTCTCCATTGAGAGATGGGGCATAAACAGTATTTGGGTCTCTGTGCTTCCACATTCTAGTTACGTCTTTTTGCACCTGGTGTTTCCCAAGGAGGGGATTTAATTTTCCAACCAGGGCTTTGTACGTTGTTAGGATGATGTCCTATCAAGGGGAGCCTAGAACATTGTTTGAAATGTGTCACCAAATGTCACAAGAGGGAGATCAAAATGGCAAAAGGAATTAATAAGGATGAACACACAAGCTAGGAGAGACTGCAGCAGTTTGCTTTCTAATGAGCCTACTGGGAAGGGCAAGATTCCACCCCTTCCTCTCCTTGCCCCCTTGCTTGGTATGTTTATATGCATGCGTGTGTATATTTATTTAGCACCATTAGTGTATATGGCAAGTTTCAAAGTAAGACAATGACAACAACAAAACAGCCAGCCCTGCCAAAGGCAAGCAATCTAACACACACACACACACACACTATAGCTGAAGACTGCTATAAGGTGAAACAGGACGCTTAGCATCAAAGAACTGCAGGCTGCCAACACAAATCTTGGACAGGTATCTGATTTCTCTTTAAGCATGCAGACCACACCCACAAGTGTCACTGAAGACCTAGAAAACATTGTGAAATTGCAGAAAGGTATTAATGCACCGAGACAGATTCTTCAGCATTGGACTTCCTTCGATCAGGACAGGTACTGTCTCCTCACTTAACCTCTCTGGTCCCTCTGTCATGATGGTTATTAGCTGGCAAACTGAGACAATAATATTTTCCTAAGATTTTATTTAGCAGGAATAGGTCACAGAGTCACTTGTGATGAATACACCTCCAATGGTGTCTATGCATTGTAGGGGTAGATGATATAAGCCATTAGAGAAGATGATTGTATTTGGTAAGGTGGAAGATAGTAGGAAAAGAGGAAGACCACATGACAGGTGAATAGACTCCGTCAAGGAAGGGAGAGCCACAAGATCATAGCAGGGCTGTTGGTAACAGGGTGTCTTTTTGGGGGCATAACTTTCAAATGGATGTATGGGCAAAATGTGGTCTAAAGATATAAAATTTACTTTGTGTAATAATTTAAAAGAAAATTTGTATAAGATGATGTATACATGGTATCCAACTCCAAATAAGTTGTTGAAAATGACTAAGGACTTTTTCGGACAATGTAAAAATAACGCTAGCAGCATCGCCAGGTTGCGACGCTGCAGCGCAAGAGGGCATCAGTTTCGTACGACGCTCCTTACCAGCGGTACTGTTGCAGTACCGCTGGGACATTTGACCATGATATTTTTGCTTTTACAGTCATATTTTACTCACGATCGTTGATCGCGAGTAAAATATGACGGTAGAAAGCAAAAATATCACGGTCAAATGTTCCAGCGGTACTGCAGTAGTACCGCTGGGAAGGAGCGTCGTACGAAACTGACGCCCTCTAGCACTGCAGCATCGCAACCTGGCGACGCTGCTAGCGTTATTTTCACATTGTCCGAAAAAGTCCTAAGAATGTTTGAAATCAATGCTGGGGTTTTCAAGATAAAGAGGGCTCCTTTTTTTCATATGTGGTGGACCTGCAAGAAGGCAGAAAGCTATTGGTCTAAGCTTTATATATTAATTCTTATTTTTTTAAAAGAAGATTTTGTAATGTCATCAGAAATGTTTTTGCTGGGTATTATGGATACAAAATCAGACAAGAAATATGGGTTACTTCTTTGACACATGATAACGTCAGCAAGATTATGGTTTGCTCTAACTTGGAAATGGACTGAAGTACTGAAGATGGAAGAAAGGACTGTTAAGGTTGCTGAGTTAGCTCAAATGGCCAAATTAAAATGGATTTTAACAGATAAGCCAATTGAAAGTTTATTTTGGAAAAACTGTTGATGGGCTTTTTGAGCAATAAAAAACCTAATGATGTAAAAATTTCTGGATATGGTTTTTAGCAGTTCTGCAGGATTAATTAATTGGATCTGTAATGAATGAATAATATTTTTTCTTTTATTTACTTTTCATTACAGTTAGGACTGGGGTGGGGTTAGAGCCTGATTGTTTTATTTTTATTTACACAGTTGCCTTCCTCCTTTTTTCTTTCTCTATTTCTATTTCTTTTTATTTTTTGAGTGTACTTTTTTGAATGCATCTCCTGAATGCATATTGTACTGATTTTGAATGTGTACTAGATTCTTAGTGTTAAAATCAATGAGCCAGTAAGTAGCAGGGTGTCTTGGAAGTCTGTCATTCACGGAGTTGCTGTAAGTCAAAGCTGAGACTTTTCTCCATTACTTTTCATCATCACTTTGGAAATTTTAAACAATAATATCAGGGAAGAGAAATCCAAAGCCGACTTGATGGCAGTTAAGAAAAAAACATGCAGAAACACACACACACACACAATTTAATGTTAAAACAAACAGTACTTTTGACAAGTTAGTTCTGCATCCCAGCAGGATGCTGTAAACCATAATTATAGTTGCTTCATATATGCTGCTTCATTATATCATATCGCAGAACTTTAAAGCCTATGGTCATTTATGTAGCAGGACTTCTAGCAAGCAAGAGCTTCCTTCACTACAAGACTCAAGAGAACCTTTACGGCAGTGTTTAAACCCATTTTTGGTTCTGCAGACAGGCACACTATTCAGACCTGCCCTTGGATACTTTTCCTGGCTTATGTAAAATGATGACTTGGAGTACTTTAGCTTTTATTCCCTTTCCTATCCTAAGGTCCACCATAAGGACCTTTCTTCTCTAGCACTGCAGCTGACATTGCTTTCTCCTTGACTCTCCACGGAGGGACTCTTCTTTTAACTTATCCATCAGTGAAGATGACACTTAAAGCCCCCCCCCCAAATTCTTCCTCTGTTTCTGCTCATCTGTACAAACACCATTTGATTTCTATGCTGGCAGCATTAATCCAGTTCTGTTGGCTGATGAAGTGGACCCTGCAAGAACAGTGCATAAAGCAGTCCATGGGCCTCCTCATTGCTCTTTTTGTTTAAAACATTTTGCGTGTTCAGTGGTCTGCTTGCCAGGAATTGTAGCTTGTGATCTCTCTCTTTTAACAGCTGTGAGTTCAATAGGAGCAAAAAATATTGTGAAAATCTGTCCTTGAGAAGGAATGGCGACTGCAGTAGAGATGATGCCCAAGGAGAGTACAGCCCAAGAAATGGCAGATTTATTCCATGAGTTTCCAGAGCCAAAGGATGCAGGTGAAGAACAACTTTTAAGCTTTCTATTTGTTACCCAAGACAACTTCAAAAATTGTGCAGATAGCTTACATAAAAGCAAAGAAGACTGAAACTTTTCAAGAAGAAGAAATCCATAAATTTCGGATCCCAGTATCAGGACTCATGCAAAATTTTTGACAAACTTGCATATGGCACACATACCAGGTCAAAGTGTTGGTTTCAGTCTTTAAAGACTAAAGTAGGAGATTATCACACAAGGCTAGAAAAGTGGAATTAAAACAAGGTAGTAGTGTCTATAACCAAACCTCATCACATGACGTTGTGACTGTCCTGTAGGTGGCATGTATTCATTACTGTGGCATCTCTTTTAATTAATGGGAAAAGACAGTCAATAGCTCTAATGCTATTGTTCCACTGCTTGTCCTGGTATAATAGGTTCCTTTGCTTCACTTCCAGCATTACAGCAGTCAATGCCATGAGGGTTCCTTAATCGCATCCTTTCCTCCTCTCTTCCTCCCACTCACTGTTCCAAAGCAGCCCAACTCCATACCTGTGTTTTTTAAAATCTTTGCTATGTTTCCATAATTACAACAAAAAATGATTAAAATTATGTTTATTTTATTGCTTTGAAATAGCAAGTGGGAGGGGGACAGGGCAGGAGAAGAGGAGATGAAGGCTCCCTCATGCACTGACTGTTGTAATGCTAGAACTGCAGCAAAGAGACTTATCACACCAGTGATAAGCAGCACAGTCACACAAAAGAAGAAAGGTGTGATAAGAAATGTTTTCAAAGTGGTATGTTCCTGGTTTCTTTCATAATGCGATTGCCTCGAGATACTAGCCCCATGTGATAATCTTCTTGGAGTTAAGTTAAATTTAACCTAAAGTTAACTTAAGGTTAAACTGAAGGAATGTCTCCTCCCAAAGTTACCTATCAAGAGCCTAAGCTCATCACCCCTGGTGCTGCTCTGGAGGTTCCTGACAGATGAGGCAAGGTAGGTGGCTACAAGATGGTCTTTTCAGTGGTTCTAAAAACATTCTTTTGCTGACATAATTAAACCATTTTTTTGCCAGCAAAAGAACACCTCTCACCAGACTTACATTTGTCTCCCTGCAAAGGCTTCCCTGGCAATGTAGAGGAAGTGATCAGAGCTCTGTTCACTTCCTCATTCAAAATCTTGTGGATTCTCACGAGAAGATGCTTGTGTCGGAAATTCAAGAAACAAAACAAAAAGAACACACAAAAAGTTTAAGAAAGCACATACACACACTAAAAAACTTGCAAATAACTCCAGGAGGTCATAAATAGTACCTCACTTACCTGGATGTTGCGATCTCCCCCGGAAGTTTTCTGGCTGGTCCAGCCAGTTGACAGAGTAAGTTTGTGGAAAAAATGTGCTAGGTTTCATATACCGTCAATGCCAGCAAAAACACGGCACAGCAGATTTATTTGATGGCTTGTCCCGTCAATAAAATAGATCGGCTTATTGGCAGGACGTAAATGCAAAAGGGCGACATCATGTGGTATGTGCACCCTTTTGTGTTTAAGTGGTGTCATTATGACACCGTATTTAGTGCGTCTGATAAAGTTCTAAACAGTAAAAAAAAACACCTCATGGACTTCGCTGGGACTCTTACCTGTCTAAATGGGATCCCACATCAATCCACAGTATTTGGAAGGAGGGGGGCCCAAAATGGCAAAAACAATGCCGGAAAAGCCTTTGTGACTTTCCCATACTTTAAAAAAAACCACGAGGGGGTGCGCATTCCTGCTCATTCGGACAAGCGAGCGACAAGTGATTTGAAGGGAAGCATAAAGTTGATTGGCCAGGTGAGAGTGGGGGCAGAGCTTACTAACAGGGCAAGTGCCTGCTGCCACCATGTTGGATTCTTTAGCGAACGATCGCTAAGGCGATAAAATGAGGTGATTTTTTTGTTTTACTTTCCTGTTAAATTGGAAAATCACCATAATTGCTCCAGCATACCTTGGACGACAGTATGTTTGTTTTTTTAAAACAAACAATTGGCGGTGATGAAGAACTAACATGAGTAAATCACTTGTGGCTGCTGTCTGGAATGTGAGGCTTATGGGGGCTTCTGAGGCCAAAAACACTGTTTAGATATGGCATTATTATGTGGTACTCTGTTCCCCCGCCTTGTGTAGATGGGCTCTGGGGCATTACAAAAGCAACTGAAAAAGTGGGACAACAGAGGATTAATTGGCACTGTCCCTGCCAAATTAGGGTGCCAGTTACATGACAAAAATTGTTGCAGGGCTTACCGTGACTTCCTGATCCCGTATCCGTCCTTCACTGTTTATACGATTTTTGTCACTCTCTAGGAAATCCTGGAAGATCCCGTGATTGATATTTACACGACAAAAGTTTTTATTGGTCCCGCACTCTTATATCCCGTGCTTTTGCTGTTTACACATGTTTAGCTTACCGGGATATTTTTTTTTTTTTGGCTGTCAATCAAGGATGCGGTTACTCGTGTTTTCACAACCTCGGTGACGCACTTCCTTTAGAGTTCCGCACCACGAGCGATGCTATTGGCTGGCTGGGAGGGGGGGAGAGGGGGCAGCTGCACGGGTTTGTCCTGTCTCTTAAAAATGTTAACCCTTTAAGCAGAGGCAGAAGGCATTTTGAAAGACCAAGACTGTGATCTTTCGCTCAGACGGAGGAACAATAAACCATGTCATTTCGTTTTGAAATCAAGCCGAGTGGTGGGGGGGAGGAGAGGCTTGGGATTTCTTTTAAAATCTTGACGCTTAATGCAGAGAGAACTACAGAGTGAAGATTTCAAGCCAGTGTCACACAAGGCATTTTGGCTGGCATTTTTTTACTGTGCCTTGTTGGGGGGAGGAATGAAAGTGTGTTCATTCACTCAGACGCTAGAATATTTTACTGTGCCAGGGAGGGATCCAGGCAGGGAATGAATGGACAACCCTCTGCCCACCACAATCTCTTTGTAACATGCAGTTGAGGAAGAGGTTAAAGCTGAAGGGTTTGCAGTGTAGAAATCCATTTAAAAACGTGATTGAGTACACGTGCGCACACACCCACCAACCTACGTGCAGCTGGAAGGGATGCCTTTATTTTCAGCTGGTGATGCTGGATCTGTTGAACGGGTGACTGACCCCTCTTTTTCTGGTCGCTGATCTCTAAGCCCGCTCCCAGTTACCATTTCCGGTCATCCCCTAGTACCAAGATATTTTGTCCCAGGCTGTTTACATTTCTGATTTTCCGAATCCTCCAGTGACTTTTTTAAAAACCGGCACAACTCGCAGGACTGGAAGTCCCGCAGGTTGAGGGACAAAAGGTGGCCCCTCTTTTGAAAATCACGTACCCGACCCGATGTACGTGTAAACTGGCAGGGATCGACACAAATTCTTCCTGGGACATTTTCATCATGTAAACAGCACCTAGGGCTGTCGTAGGGTTACTGGGTTGTTGAGGCAACAGTGAGGTAAAAAAGAGGAGAATATATTTTATAGAACTCAAATTGTTTTAAAGTAATTCAGCCAATTATTTTAATCAATGAGATAAGCCTCTCATACCCTCAGCAGGCTGTTTGAGGGGAATGCCTTAAAGAGCTCTCATGAGTTATATGGCAGTCTGCTAAATGAATTTCAGCCTTTAACATTCAGCTAATGACTCATGTATCTAACTTCACTCTTTGACAGTACAGGATATATATATATATATATGTGTGTGTGTGTGTGTGTGTATCTCACACGTCATTTTAAGACTGGACAAACAAGATAAAAGTGGAAGCCTGTTTACCTGATAAAGTGCACCTTAAGAATGGAGAGCATTCAAGATTCACATCAGAAAAAGGTCTTGTGCTGATTAGGGCTGCCTCTGTCTGAAGCAAAATCAGCTATAGTTGCAAACTGAGAAGTAAAGCATGGTTAAACATGGTCCAGTGTTGTTGCTCCATTAGAATATGCTTAATTCCCCCATCCACTTATGAATGTACACATTTGAATGGTATTATATTTCCATGCTAACATTCTTCCATAAATACAATAGGAATTGCGGAAGTAAAGACACCCTGGCATTTCCAAATTTGGGATGTTGACCAGAAGCAATTTGTCTTACTGAACAACACACTGGTAGCAGTCCCTCGAAGTTCCAACTCACCAGGTAAATCCTCCTATGCTAACTTTGCAAATCTGCTCCCTCATCCTTGGCATCTAACACACATACATTCTGGAACTGGGTAACTAGAGCCCTGCTCTAGCAGTCACACACACACACACACACACACACACACACACAGAGGAAAAGATTAAAATCAGCACATGGGGAGGTGAGCAGATTAGGCTTTCTGTGAATATGAAGAGAGACAGCTTCTCCACACAGTTGGGTTGGGAACCTTGATTTAGGAGGGGAGTGTTCCTATTGCATGGAGGAAAAATACAAGTAATGGAAAGCTCTCCTCTTCAAATTCAGCAGCAATTAAAAGAAGCAAAGAACAAAGTGAAAATAGGAGAGAGAAACTGGGACATTTTAAAAGCAGCTGAAAAAGTTGTATGACAGAAGATTAACCAACGGACTGTCCCTGGCACATTGGGGCAGCTGGAGGATATGACTTTGTTTCTTGCTTTTTGTTTACCTCTAGCTGAAATACTAGCTGTGGTCCCCAACCAAGGAATTAAGCCAGCAAATCAAAATGTATTCCCTATTTTTCTGGGTCTCAAAAATGGGGAACACGTCCTGTCCTGTGTTGGACCTGCTGCTCATCCTCAGCTACAGATAAAGGTGAGCTGCATTTGTGGTTCAAAGTCTTTTTTTTTTTTAAGTCAATATTCCCTAAGAAATTACAGTATCTGTTTCTCTTTCTTTCATTCACTATTGATCATGGTTGTTTATATGCTATGTTAAATGCACCCAGCCATCTTGATATCAAAGTGACTTAGGAGATTTTCACACAGGTTATATATCCCGTGGCAGGAACAGAACAGGGTCGGGAAAGGTTTTCCCTTTCGGACGACATTGACCCCGTTCTGTCCTGCATCCATCCTGCTCCCGTGATTGTTCCAGAACTATGTAATCACGATTTTTCATCGCGAATAGACCTCCCGTTCTGTCGCTATCACGCAATCACAGGTGTGTGAACAGGAGCCCTGTTCCTGTTCCGAAATGACAGCCATGGAGGGGAGGTCCGTTCCGAGCACTTCCTGGTACGATCTGGACATCCAGGTAAGTGGCGCCCTTTATTTTACCCTCCCTGTTTTGATTGTGTGATTTAAAGTGTGTTTTTGTGCTTGGTGAACTGATTTTATGTTTGGGGGAGTTTTATTTTTTAAATTTACCACCCGGCTGTTATCATGCGATAACGTGATAACGTTTCAGACGGCTGGTTGTAAAAGCAGCCTTACAACGGCTGTATTTATGGCTGGCCAATGAGGGGAGAGGGAGCCCGTTCCTGCCGTGGAATTAAGGTAAGTGCGTGAAAGATTTATGTTATTCCATGGCAGGAACAGGAGAGGAGGTGGTGGGGCTGTAACGGGGCATTTTGGCCCCGTGTGAAAATTTCCTTAGATTCTCTTCACAATTAAGCAATCATGCAACCATCCTGTATGTATCCAAACAACAAGCTTCTGTTTTTAACCACTCCATCTTTTCCCACAACCATATCTGTCTTTCTCTTGACTATACTGTCAAAGAAAGGCAGCTGTGCAATGCCTTTTGATTAGTGGAAATCGGAAATGCTTTGCATGTTAACTGACGTTACAACATAGCAGCAACCTCATCAGCCTGTCATCTGCTCTGATGGAGTTTTCTGCCAGTGTACCCACCTGCTCCTTGCAGTTGGGCATTGTGCCACTCTCAGATTTCCCCATCTGGAGCTTGGCTGCTACTAATAGCTAATTAACTCTCAATTAACACTCTTTTCCTAGTCATGAAGGTGTAACTATGTTCCATTACAGTTGGGAGATAACAAGACATAATTCACTGCTTTGGGGGGGGGGTTCTTCCATGTGTTCCCACTCTTGAGTACGGAAAAAGAAGGGTCATTCTAAAATCCCCTTTCTCCCAAGATCCAACATTTTATCCCAGTAGACTGCCACCACACCCCTCCGAATCCCCCCTTCCTCAACGGATTGAAAAGGGACATGTTGTAGGCATCTGTTCTTCTCCCAGGAGATGGAGTTAATACCCAGGTTTCTAGTTGGGAACATATGCCAGACAGTCAGGCAACGAGATGGACTACGGAGTTGTAAGAAGGTGAGCTGCATCCTAAATGAGAAAAGTTTACATCACATGTGTGATAAGAATCAAATGTCCTTGGATCTATTTCTCCATGTATAGGTGTAGGGTACAGGAAACTCAATCACAGCATCAGCCAACCTATTGAAAATAAACATAAACTCTAATATGTCTAAGACACTCTAAATATGGCATTATCATAATGCCAAGAAATCGCTAAAGGGCTTCCTTTTCAGATGACATTGTTCCCCTCTCGTTATGCTCCCGTTTAGCTGTTGTTTTGCTGGTGCTTCATTTTACTCACCAGCTAAGCTGTGAATGGATCCCCCGTTCTGTTTCTGTAACGGAATGTCCTGCGACTGAAAAAGTGCCCCGTTATGCTGGCGCGATGCCAGCATCAATGGGAGGTCCATGCCAGAACACTTCCGGATGAGATTGGGACATCCAGGTAAGTGACATACTTTTTTGTACCCTCCCTGGGTTACTTGTTAAGTTTTAAGTGTGTTTTGGTGCTTAGTGTCACTTTTACTGTTGTATTTTGCTTTTTATTTTTGAATTTCCCACGCTCTCGTCTTCTTGCAAGAGCAGATAGAATAAATCCAGGAAGTGAAAGGAGCTCTGAGCTCTGTTCACTCCTGGGCTGCCCTGCTGAAGCAAGGAGCCATGAATAAGGTATGTTTGAAAACTTTTTATTTTTTGGTGTTGCAGGGATGGGAGAGGAGCTTGCGAGATGGGAACACTTTTTTTGTTCCCATTTGAAAATCTCCTAACTAAAGGTTCTTGGTAGGCTCTGACTGAAAGCCACTATTATGAGCCTGATTGGTTAATCCCGTTCTTATATTCACATCATCATTCTGACAAGCTATGTCACTGTGTTAACTATTTGTTGAGCTGGCAGTGAGTCAACCATGCAGATGTAAAGCCTGCCACCTTGCAGGGCTGTTGTACAGAATCAGAAATCAGAAAGAATAGCAGTGTTCCATTCTCTCATACTGCCACTACTTCCCACTGATATCAACAGGTTAAGAAGCTATTTCTTGTGGGAATCTGTTTTAGTCCTCATGAAGCTATATTATCGTTTTGGTTCCTATTTTGGGTGTTGAAGTGATGATCAAGTAGACAGGAAGAGAATATCTTTTGTATCACAGGGCATAGCTTGTAGCATTAAGGTGATCTTTAAAAGGCAATGAGAAGGCACTAGATAGTTATTTTTCAGAAACAGAAAAGTTACCTTACAAGTTCTGACAATGTTAGCAACTAACCCCTTCAGGTCTTGTAATAACAGTTGCAACTAAGGAGATTATCAGATGGATCCTAAAACCCAGTTTCTGTCTCGCTACTCCCCCCTCCCGTCCCTATAACTAAATAAAATAAAAATGCTCACGCTTCTCCTCCCCTCCGCAGCCTAGTAGTAAATGCAGCTATTGTAAAACTGCATTTACAACCTGGACAGCAAATCCTGGCTGTTCTCCCAAGAGAATGATTGCGCGAGGAACTAAAAAACAACAACAATCCAAATGTCAAAAAGCAAAACTAAGCACTAGAACATACTTTAAACAGTACAAATAACCCAGGGAGGGTTAAAAAAAGGATGACACTTACCTCGCTGTCCCAAACAAACCCAGAAGTGTTCAGGACGTACCTCCATGTAATGTCATTGTCATGCTGGCATCGTGCCAGCAGAATGGGGCACCAGTTAGCACACTTATAGGACTTTTTCGGACAATGTAAAAATAACGCTAGCAGTGTCGCCAGGTTGCGACGCTGCAGCGCTAGAGGGCGTCAGTTTCGTACGACGCTCCTTCCCAGCGGTACTGTTGCAGTACCGCTGGGACATTTGACCGTGATATTTTTGCTTTCTACCGTCATATTTTACTCGCCGAAACTGACGCCCTCTTGCGCTGCAGCGTCGCAACCTGGCGATGCTGCTAGCGTTATTTTTACATTGTCCGAAAAAGTCCGTAATCACATAACAGAAATGGAAGAAGAGATCCAATAACGACCTTTCCCTGTGAATAAAAAAACACGGACATTAAATGGAGAGCAGCCACGGGGCAACAATGGGCCAAGGATGATGTCTTCGAAAAGGGAAATCCATCAGCGATCCTATTGCGTCCCTGTAATGGATTATTAAGCCCATTAGATATTATCCTAATTATTTAGGAGTCATTCTCCAAGTGCTTTCTTATCTCTTAGTACAGCAGCATTGCTGCATTCTCTCCAACATTTCACAGATGAAAACTAGGACATATATGGTCAAGTAACACTGGAGTGTGGTTAAGATGGCAAAAGTTATTAATCAGTAAGAAGACACAAGCTAAGAGAGGCTGCAGTAGTTTGTTTTTGCCTGACCCTACTGGGAAGGGCAAGATTCTGCCCCCTCCTTTATTTGTATTTATTTATTTATTTATTTTTATCCTGCCTTTCTCCCTATGGTGGGACCTAAGGCAGCCCACAATATTTAAAAAAAACACTAGCTAAAAACACAATACAATAAATAAGAATTAAAAGACATCAAACCATTATATAATTAAAATTCCACGTAAATAATAAAACATATTTAAAAACTCCATAAAATACTCTCTACTGTCTAAGTTAATTGAGTACAAACCGCTTTTGCACTTTGAATTCAATTTACAACAACTGAAGTAAGCTGCAGACTGAGGCTGCTGACACACTGCAGAAATAATCCAGTTTGACACTGCTTTAACTGCCATGGCTTGACGTTTTGGAATTCTGGGATTTCTAATTTTGTGAGATATTTAGCCTTCTCTGTTAGAGAGCTCTGGTGCCACAAGAAAGTATAAATGCTGGGATTCCATAGGATGCAGCCATGACAGTTAAAGTGTTCAGTTCTGTTTCCCTTCCTTCATGTGGTAAGCCCTGTTGTGAAGGAAGGATTTTAGTATGAATTAATGTAGAAGTTCCCTGTTGTCAGGTTCTGGCCACTTTTTCCTTCCTATTCAATGAAACTGGTGGATTATGCTTGCTAGATATTTAGGTTTTGTTTCTCACAATTACAGAACTGTGATCTCCTTTTTAAAATAATGACTGTGTTATCTTGATATATGAGGAAAGCATGAGGAAATGCAAATGAAAACTGGAACTTTTAAACGCTTGTATGTCTTTACACGAATGAATATCTGTCAAGGCATCCCTTGGTAACATAAGTTTATTTGCTAACAAGCCATGTGTGCATTTTAGGAGAACTCTATCATGCTTCTGTACAAACAAAACCAGCCACTCAAGGATTTCACCTTCTTCAATCACACTCATGGCAGCCAAGATACTTGTTCTTTTGAATCTGCAGCTTTTCCAGGTTGGTTCATAAGCACATCTACTGAGCCAAACAAGCCTATTGGTTTGAGCCGTGAAGGAGGCACAGGGATCACCACCTTTTACTTTAAAAGACAATGAACACAGAGAACTGTCGTAAAATTAAATCCAGGGGGAAGGTGCTCACAGTCTGAAACCAATCTATGTTGTATTTACTCCTTTTAAAATTAAATGCAAGACACTACATAGATGAGAGTTGGTGGTTGTTAATCAAAGTATATGTGACTTAATATATCTAAAACAATATCTCCAAGTGGTATACACAACTGTAAGTGTAAGAAGAAAAAATGAATTACAAAAATTAATTCAGTCTTTATGGTCACAAGTCATATTCCAATTTATAATAAAATATATT
Organism: Gambelia wislizenii; assembly: GCA_030847615.1. Classification (NCBI taxonomy): domain Eukaryota; kingdom Metazoa; phylum Chordata; class Lepidosauria; order Squamata; family Crotaphytidae; genus Gambelia; species Gambelia wislizenii. Next base: position 20,996,530 of record JAUMIR010000007.1, on the reverse strand, counting down.
CATTTAGCTTTTGCGATGTTTACCTGTTAAACTCCCTCTGTCCTCCATTAATTTGTGAATCTTACTGGAATTTAGGTATTTCAGCAGCAATTCTTTGTTTGTAAAGGGTTACAGATGTTTACTTAATTTATTTATATATATTAAACCTTCTTTTCCTTCTGTATTATGTATCTTTATCCCAAGATCCATTTTTGTAACCCGTTAAATGTGATGGATTGTTGTTTTCTTATTGTGTGCCTTCAAGCTATTTCAACTATGGTAACCCTATCATGGGGTTTTCTTGGCAAGAACTGTTCAGAAGATTTTTTGCTTTTGCTTTCCTCTGAGGCTGAGAAAGTATGACTTGCCCATGATCACCTAGTGGGTTTCCATGACTGAGCAGGGATTCAAACCCTGGATAGCAAATTATAAATATTCACAAATCACCCTTTGGATTCAGCGTTGGTAATTAATGCTTGCAGTTCTATCAACAATTGTTCCATTCAATAGATAACTTCCTATCTGTAAATACTTGGAGCAGGGAGAGCACCAGCCAGGCAGATTTTCACTGCTACCATTTCTAGGCAGTAGTTACCATCTAAAATCAGTGAGCCAAATTTGCCTGTTTTATTTACCTCCTACTTTTTTAAACAGTTGTGCTATTCCAATGATATTTTTAGAGGCTAAAATTTCCAGGCCTTAACCTATGTTATGGTTAAGTTAGGCAATCCTCTGGCTGTACCTATTCTATGATTTTAATACTTGGTCAGGGACTGGATGTCAATTGCTCTGATTCTGCCTGTCATTCTTAGAAATCCAATGTATCCCTTTAAGAAGCATCACAAAAGGGTGTATCATGGTAGTGTGGAATTGGAACAGACAGAGAAAGTGATCTTTCCCTTGTAAAACTATAGTTGTCCAGTCTGAATTACTTCATAGAATGAGTATTTCCCACACTGGAGCAAATAGAGAACCTAATTTTCAGAAGTTTTTCTCTTGTTATTGTGTTGTGATTCTGAATCCAGAGTAAAGAGATGATCAGACAGGAATGAAAAAAGCGTTCCTGTCCCACAATCTCCTTTCCCGCCCGTCTCCTGCCCCTGTCCTGGCACAAAACAAAAACTTTTCACACTTACCTTTAGCGGCATCGACAGGCAGCTCAGGAGTAAATGGAGCTCTAATGGATGAGGTTTGGGCCCTGGTTTGCTCACGAGAAGACGAACGTGCGGGAAATTCAAACTGTAAAAGCAAAATAAAACAATAAAAGTTACACTAAGCACAAAAACATACATAAAACATTACAAGTAACTCAGGGAGGGTACCAAAAAGTGTGTCACTTACCTTGCTATCCTGATCTCTTCAGGAAGTGTTCTGGCAGGGACCTCCCACTGATGCTGGGCTTGCACCAGCATAACGGGGAACTTTTTCACTCGCAGGACATTCCAGGACAGGAATGGAATGGGGGAATCCATTGATGGCTTAGCTCATCAATAAAAACCAGTGCCGGCATAATGACAGCCAAATGGGAGCGTTACAAGTGAGGAATGGTGTCATGTGAAAGCGAAGCTCTTTAGCAATCTCCTGGCATCGTGATAATGCCATCTTTAGAGCGTCCAATAATCTCCTAAGAAATTTACATTTTTTATGAATGGTATGGCAGCTATATTGACAAAAAAACCAAAACCAAATTCCAAAATCCAGATGGTGGTATCTTTATTAGACCAAACCAAGGAGATTTTCACAAAGGGGCCAAATGCCCTGTTTCTGCTCTGCAAACCCCTCTCCCTTCCCTGCTACGGGATTAAGGAAAATGTTCACACACTTACCTTAATCCCACAGCAGGAACATCCTCCCTCTCCCCTCGGTTTCACTGCTGTAAATGCAGCTGCCGTAAAGCTGCTTTTACAGCAGCGAAGCCAAATCCCGCTCATCCTCACGAGAGAACAGGAGGGAGGGAAATTTAAAAACAACCCCCCAAACATCAAAACAATACACAAAGCATGAAAACACATACAAAAACATAAAGGTAACCCAGGGAGGGGGGGGAGCCACTTATCTGGGTGTCCCGTTCCTGCCTGAAAGTGTCCAGAACGGACCTCCCCCCTGCAGCTGTCATCGCGGGAGAGGAACGGGACACCTTTCAGACCACCCATGATAGAAACGGAATGGGTGGTCATTAATGACTTTTCCCTGTGATTGAAATATCATGGAGAGACAACAGAACAGTCATGTTGAGGGCACGGAATCAGGTGAACGTTGTCTGAAAGAAAAATCTTTCAGCAACCCTGTTCCGTGCCTGTAACAGAACATATCACTGGTGTGAAAATCTCCCAAGAGGCAGAAAAATCTTGGAGTGAACTTTCAAAACCAAGTTTCTTTATCAGTGGAAGATATTAAAAAAAAAAAAAAAAAAGTGCTGTGGTGGGGGGGAAAGGAGTGACGCTGCTAGAGTTCCTAATCTATACATTTTCTTCAGATGATCCATGAGAAAGTGGCCCTGTGTCTGCTGGGAACAAGAAAAACAACAGAAACAAAGCAACAAAATTTGATTCTCCACTTGAGAGTACAAATGACCCCATTGAAAACCCAAGGCTGTCTCTGATGTCTAGCTTACAAGCTACTTTGTGGAAGCACTGTTGAATTCTCAGTCTTACCGTACAACTTCTACTTTGGTGAACCAGAATAAAGATAGTGAAAGTTGCCAGAAGAGTTCTCCGGTTTAAGACAACATGCCAGCAAGGGCAGCCAAAGACATTTTGCTGCCTAAGGCAAAGGGCAAAATCCATTTACACCCCCCTCTATGTACCCTGGCTCTTCTATTGCCCCTGAAGGCAGCAGCTTAGTATAGTGCAAGTTACTGGGTGATAGTTGCAGGTCTGGCGACCACTTTTATGCCCCAGGAGCCTCCAGTGGCTGCACAGATTAATTAAAAAACCCCCACCACAAACACAAATTGATTTGGGCTGAGATGGGCTGGGAAGCAAAGTGTTGCAATCATGACTAAGGGAGCATCCAGACTGGTAAAAAAGACTGGAAAATCTCAGATGTTGTTCCTGATCTTTCTGATTTATTTTGGAGACTCATACACATTTTGTTTGTCCCAGAATATGTTCTTCCAGTTTCTAGTACAATCAGAGCCTTTTTATACCAGTTCCCCAGGTCGGTTTATTTTAACCTAGTATACAATTGGAAAAAAACAGGAACAAAATCCAGGACTTTTCAGTCAGTCAGTCTGGGCCTTAGGTAGCGATCATGAATGTGGAAAAGTTATCTAGATTTACTCGTCGTATTCATAATGACTACATAGGGCCTTATTGCACTACACTGTTATAGCACTATTATTCCACTTTAACTGCTATTGCTGCCTCCTGTGGAATCCTGGGACTTGCAGTTTGGGGAGGGGCATTTAGCATTCTCAGCCAGAGAGCTCTTAGGCTTCCCTAAACTACAAATCCCAAGATTCCACAGGAGGCAGCCATAGTAGTTAAAGTAGAATAATAGTGCTATAACAGTGTAGTGCAATAAAGCTCCATGTTATGTTAAAACATTTGTTTCTTGCTACATGTATTTTTGGCCTATGGCTTGCATGCTCTTCACATTCCCGGTGAAATTGAGCCTCCTTCTGCACAGTGGAGATATTGCTATACTTTCTGTTCCAGCACCTAGAATTTATTGATACATATTTCATCTGGCAGACTAGTGGACCCTATTGTGAGTAAACTCACCATGCTTTGTAGTGATATGTCCAACATGTTTTGGTGCGTCTATGTAGGCCCAATCATTTGTACACACATAAGATGGAGTCAACAATGGTTAGCCCATTTCTATAGTGGCTAATGAGGATGGAAAGAAGTGAATAAGGAGTTGCAATATGCATACCTCAGAATAAATTTGGGTCAGGGGACCAATTCAAGACATTTTGCTTCTTGAGGCAAAGGACAAGATGGTGCTCTGTCTAATTCCATGTAGAGAAGCAAACTGGACTGGCAGCTGAATTCTTAGTTCAACATTGTTGATGGGACTGTGTCTACTACTTCTGAAGGCATCATTATAGTTTGAGGGTACAGGATGGGCTATGTGATAGACACAGCTCTGTCCTCCAGCATAGAATAGAACAGCTAAGGGAGTCAGGAAGAATAGTGTGCATGCGTGTGTGTGTGTGTGTGTGTGTGTAGAATGCTATTGGCCATCCTCTCAGCAGCATCTGCTGCTTAAAGGAATTACTTCACTCTGCTTAATTGTAGGGCTGATCCTGCCCATTCCCAATGTTTGACAGCCCAATCTTGCATTCAAAACAAGCTTAGTGCTGGATCCAATATTGTAGCAACTGACAGAAGAGACTCTCCTAGAGATATGGGTGATTTATTTGGGGTAGACCTCCAAAGCTTGTTGTGAAGTGCAAGCCCTAGGTTATTTGTTCCTGTCTATATGCCTTACCAGGCTCTTTTCTGGTGAGGATTTCCTTATTATACCCAGTCAAAAACATCTTGTTTATCAGATGTTGAGAGTGTTGCAATCCAATGAGGGTTAATGATATTCAGGGAGTGGTTTAGGATGGATAATTTTTTACATTTCAAGTGACACTTGGAATGAGCTAATGTTTCCAGGAAGAACAGCTTTATGGTCAGTCTTGAGTGTGCAGCTATTTGCACAAGAATGGAGTAATACCCAAATTGTTGTCCTCATTTAAGTGGCACACAAGATCCTTTGGTTACCAAGCTGCCAGCAATACATCCTGGGGTCAAAGCAGCAAAAGAGACAACAAAACAGGGATATGTTAAACTGAGCCAAAGGATGAGAGTTGTTGTTGACGAGGGGTGGTAACACCCAACAGATGTGCTGTGGAAAAGAGAAAAGTCTCAGGAAGTTGAAAAAAAGAGATGATTTTGTTCTTGAAAATAGCTCAATGAGTTTTGGCCTGAAAATACATTTATGGCCTTCTTCAGGGGATTACAACTTTAGAACTAACCTGCAGGGATTCTAAAACTGACTAAAACCTGTCAATTGCCAATTGCTTTGGAGACACACTTTTTAGAATCTCTGCAGGTTGGTTTTAAAGTTGTAATATTTCCAGGACTAAATGCCTTTGGCTATTTTCAAGAATAAAATCATTGCTTTTTTCAACAGCCTCACATTTTTTCTCTTTTCCATGGCACATAAGCCCAGTAAATGAAAACACTCGTTGAAATGGTAAATGTGAAGATCTGTTGTAAAATCGGTATGCAACCAACCCATTACAGAAAAACCTATCACATCCCAGGTCAAGAATTAACTATATATATATCTGGTCCAAGATACTGTGTTTCCCAAAGTGGAGCAGCATATGATGTTACCCTTAGTACCATCTCCAGGTGCACAGTGTCTGAGGCCAGGCAAGTTAGTTTGACACATGGAACAGAAAATCCCTCAAGTACCTCTACCTACCCTGGCAATACGGTGTGGGTCTCTGATGGTATCATAATTGACTCTTTTGAACCCAACCTATACCTAATTTTTGAGTAATCTTTCCCTTGCATAAGAGGTACACTTCATGTTTTCAAAACAGGTTGTGTTTTGAAATACAAGTTTCAGTTAGGATATTCTAGTTGCCTAGATATTTTTTTTAATTCCATTTTAAACAGGTATGTGCCTCCTTTGATTCCTGGGCTGAATAATGGGATTGGCAAGCCAAGTATGAGTCTAAAATTTAAAAAGTATTTAAAAATTCCAGGGAAATAGCCCTTAAAAAAAAATATCTTCTTTAAAAAGTAAAAACCTTTTCTTTCAAATTCAGGCAGAGCAACGCATTGGAATACAGAGACAGCTCAATTAACATTTAAATGTGTGGTCTGATCACCCAATCAATTAGACTCATTAAAAACAACAAAGAAGTCAATTTAAAAATGCATATCAAAAGTTTACTGAAGGTATATCAATCTTAATCTACATATTAAAACAAACTTAAAAAAGGTTCCTAACTAACTAAGAGGATTTAGGATAGAATAGACTCACCCAGCCTTTAGCGGTGTGGGCTACATGGTGACTTGAAAGAAACTCAAAAACAACAACAGCAACAATAACATGGCTGCAGCCGCATGGAGCCTTAACTTAAAAGGAACTTAACCAAAGTGTAATAATATTTAAATTAGGTCATGTGATGAATGACCCATTGCTCCAGTTGGCTGAAATTGCCTAGTGAAATAAGAGAAGGGGGAGTTGGGAGAACTGAAGCATGCAGGGTAAATGCCTAAACTGAGCTCAACATGGGATACACAAGATTGTATTGCATTACAATAATGATTTCCCCACATACTACAGTTTTCTCATAATCACATAAATGGTGGCTCCGATCAAAGATTTCATGGCACTCCATCTTTTCTTTGGTAGAACTGGTGCTGCTTCCAGACACAAGATCCTTTGCATCTTGACATGTGCAAGTTGTGTGGTCACCAGTGCTGCAGAGTCCTAAATATTAAAGAAAATAGTTTACAAAGTTGTTCTATACAACAGGTCTCCACTGTGATTCTCCTGATACGCTCACAGACCTGTAATTCTGGGAATGCCAAATCCTGCAAAGCAATAGGTTCCTGGACATTTTTTCAACAACTTGTATATCACTACAGCTTGTTCCAGATTACTACAAATTAAGAACATTGATTATTGGGTTTTGCTCTCTATCAAACTCTCCAGAGAGGTTTTTTCATTTTGTTTTATTTTAACCTGCATTACAGCATTCTCTTCGCTACATTTTGGACTCTTCCTCTTGTAGAAGCTCTGGTGCACAAATCTCTTTGTCAGAATATGTGTCCATACAGCATTTTTGGAAAATAGGTTTCAAGTCTGTTTGAGGGGTAATGACCTCTGTAAGCCTCTAAGGGGTGCTCAGCACCTCCATGTTGTCTATGCATAACATGTCTAGCAAAAATGGCTGCTTTTATCTCCACAATATCTCTCTCTGTTGGCTGGACTCCTATTGGCTGATTTGGCCCGCATGGGTCCGAGGGGTCTGAAACCAACTCCTACTGGTCAAGGGTGGTGGGGCAAGTTCTTAGAGGAATCACACAACCCCACTGGGGCCAATCAGAGTGCAAATTGGACAATTTGGACCTTGTAGGTCTGAAATAAGTTCCTATTGGTCAGGGGTAGTGGGAAGAGTTCCTAAAGCAGATCACATGACCCTGCTGGACCAATTGGAGCACGAATTGGATATAGGAAATCTAACCAATTGGAAAGTTCAAGCCACGTGGGTCCAAAACTGGTTCCTATTAGTCAGGGATGGCAGGGCAAGTTCCTAGAGGGGCCACATGACCCATTCCGTATGTCCGACCCTAGTACTTCCCGGGAGGGGGGGTCACCATTTTTGAAATCTCTCAATCATTTCGACATGAGCTACACCACCCACTACTTGGAAGTAAAGCCCAATATATATCGCATCATTACGGGCCTCAGAGCAGGGGAACATGTCCTGTCCTGGACAGTCAGTCTCAACTGCAAATAATGGTGAGTTTAATTTGTAGTTCAATCTTTTTGGATACCCTTGGAAATCATCTGCTTGCTCACCTTTCACCTGCTACTATTGTTTATGGAGATTATCAGATATGGGGGAACACACAAAAAAGTTGCGTTCCCAACCACGTCAGAAGATCGCTAAAAGAACAGAAAGGGAGACCTTACCAGACACCACGTCCTTCTGCTATTCTGGGTGTCAGTAAGGCGTGCCTTTTGTATTGATGGGGAGAAGCCACTAATCAAAAGGGACGCCACACTGACACCCATGCTATACCCCTAGAAAGTTGGAGGACATCATCATCCAGTAAGGTCACCCCTTCCTGTCAGCTGTCTTCTGACACAGTTTTTGCTGCATCTGATAATCTCCTATATCAGTGTTCCCAAGCCGGCCTCTCAAGATATGTTGGACTATATCTCACATCATTTGCAACCAGCATGGCCAGTTCATGTTTGATGTGATGACAGGAACCATAGTTCGGTGCATCTGAAGGGCACTAAATGGGGAAGGCTGGGCTTCTATTTCTATGCTTAAAAAAACCCCCTTTATCTCAAAGTCTGTATTATTCTCTCCCAAAACTTAATTTGAGCTATCAGTTTTCTTTGAAATTGCCTTCTGTTGTTCCTTTATTTTTTACAGATATTCTGGGTGTTTACCATTTTATTCCAGCAGGCTTTTGTTGTTATGTGAAAAATAATGCTTCTATGTTTTGATTTTAACATCTGATTTCTATCTTTTGGGTTGGTTGCTCTATATTGTTTATCAAATTGTAATTTTAAAATGGTGTTAACTCTCCTCCTCACTGCATGCTGTTGCACCAAATGGACAAGATTGCAATATTTTAACAAATATACTAGCAGAAGTACACAGTTTTGCAAGGATTAGAAGCTACCACATTTGCTGCAACAGAAGAATTCTAAACAAGAGGGAACTATGAACTGGGACTTAACTCTCTGTGGTTTCTACCTCCAGCAAAGGTAAAACTTCTCTTCTGGAATATAATTGGCTACGTTTTTACCTACACAGCACCTAAAAGTTTTTCCAGATGTAGCAAGACAGAGCCTTCTTGAAAAATGCAATTATCTCTGCCTGAGAAAAGAGCCTGTGGCTTCACAAAAGGACAGGGATGTCTTGAATGGAAGTGAAGCCTGAAAGTATGCATTCCACCCCACCTTATCGCATGATGTTGGCATGTTTCAGCTATTCTCTCATTCTAGTGCTATGGGAGACCATGGTCATTGCAGGTCTTTTTCCATGGGACCAGAACGGGAGAACAGCTGAAACATGCTAGTGTCATGTGATAAGGCAAGGCACGTGGCACTACAGTAGGATCCCCATATCCACTGATTCATTATCCACTGATTCAATTATCCACAAGACACAAAACAGCACACCTACAATAGAGTCTTCCTAGAAAATGTGTCCTTTCTAGCCATTTTCTAAGTCCTCCAAGGCAACTCTATGGTATTTTAAACTGGAAGTTCCATTATTTTCAATCGTGTTTGCTATTATCCACGTTTTTTTGTTATCCACGCCCCCTCCCCAGAACCAACCCCCAGTGGATACAGGGGTCCTACTGTATTATTGGGGTGCACTGCTGCTTCCTTCCCTTGTGCGATAAGCCCCTCAGTCCCCACATGGCTAAAAAGATGGGTGTGGCCTCTGCTTGCATGAGATCCCTCAACTGAACAACAACACAAACAACATCTAAGATGGAGATTATCAGATGTGGTCAAAAAGCGCAAGAGAAGTACACGAGGACGATGTTACTGTACCGCGAATGGGTCCCAGTTTCAGATGTCATCACCATCCTCGCGTGCTCCATCTCTGCTGCAGCCGCGAATAAGGCATCACTTTCAATTGACTCAAAATGTAGTACTTTACACTCTATTAACTCAAGAGCAGGGAGAGGAGAAATGGAAGTTTGCCCTTCCTGAACAAAGGGCTTGTCTATATGAGGCAATAAAATGTGGATTGATGCATAGAATTTACATTGCTGCACACTTTTGAGCTATCGCCCTTTATCAGAGTGTGTGGCCGCTCCATTCAAATAGATGCAAACGAACGTGAATAGGCAAAATAATGGTGGAGACAAAACAGCATTGCTAGGAACAGGCAAAAATAAGCACCCACTCTCAGTATACCATCGTGTCTAGACAAGCCCTAGGGCTGCTGCCACATTGCAGAAATAATGCAGCTTGACACCACTTTAACTGCCAGGGTGCAGTGCTAGTAAATTCTGGGATCTGTAGTTTTGTGAGAAATTTAACCTTCTCTGTCAGAGGGCTCTGGTGCCACACCAAAGTACAAATCCCAGGATTCCATAGGATGGAGCCATGATAGTTAAAGTGGTGTCAAACTGCAGTATTTCTGCAGTGTGGCAGCAGCCCAGGCCAAGGGCACTGTGAGCAATGAAGAAAGATAGCTAAATTTAGCTAGTCATGAAAAGCTTAGATTGTATTTCATAATTTTTTTGTTGCTACTATAGTAAATTGGACTTAGGTTTCTCCTTTGGATCACCTTTTCTGCTGTGATGCTGATTTTAAAAGCTTGGATGCATTTAAAGCTGAATTTGACTCATCTCAGAATGTTTGCTGGCCTGCATTCAACTGAAATGTGTTACCGTATTTCTTAGCGTTTTTTGGACCCCTTGTCTATGGAGATTTTCACACGGGGCCAAAATGCCCCGTTACTGCCCTGCTACCTCCTCTCCCGTTCCTGTCATGGAATAACATAAATCTTTCACACACTCACCTTAATTCCGCAGCAGGAACGGGCTCCCCCTCCCCTTGCTGGCCGGCTGTAAATGCAGCCGTCGTAAGGCTGCTTTTACGACCGGCTGTCTGAAACGTTATCACGTTATCACGTGATAACGCCGGACGGTAAATTTAAAAAATAAAGCTTCCCCAAACATAAAATCAGTTCATCAAGCACAAAAACATTCTTTAAATCACATAATCAAAACAGGGAGGGTAAAATAAAGGGTGCCACTTACCTGGATGTCCAGATCGTACCAGGAAGTGCTCGGAATGGACCTCCCCTCCACAGCTGTCATTTTGGAACAGGAACGGGGCTCCTGTTCGCACACCTGTGATCGTGTTATAGCGACGGAACGGGAGGTCTATTCACGATGAAAAATCATGATTACATTGTTCTGGAACAGTCACGGGAGTAGGATGGATGCAGGACAGAACGGGGTCAACGTTGTTCGAAAGGGAAAACCTTTCCCGACCCTGTTCTGTTCCTGCCACGGGATATATAGCCCGTGTGAAAATCTCCTATGTTGCTTCTGAACTTCCACCACAGTTATTGGATTCCAATGTATCATAGGTATGTAAACCTGTAGCTCTTTTGCAAGGAAAAAAGGGGAGTGCTAGTGCTAAGACAAAATGATACTAATGCTTAACTAGTGCTAAGTAGTACCAACACACTCTAGCGCTTTGACTATACCTCCTACATCATAATAAAAAAGGCTGAGTGGAAATTGGTAAAAAATCAGAAAAATCATTTCAGTTGCCAGAGACTGGGGACTTTTTCTCCATTTTTCAGATGTACCTTAAATCTGGAAGGAGCTGTTGGGAGAAGAACGCAACTGCTCCGTGGCAGGGGGCAATTTCTGACGACGCTGTCCCTCTCGCATTACCCTCCGTGTTCCTTCCATGTCGCATGGAAGGAAAAGGCACCACTTTTTATTCACGAAGAATTTCCGTGAGTAAAAAGTGGCACCTTATCCTTCCATGCGACACGGAAGGCACATGGAGGGTAACGTGAGAGGGACGGTGTCGTCAGAAACTGCCCCCTGCCATGAAGCAGCTGCGTTCCTCTCCCAACGGCTTCTTCAAGATTTAAGGTACGTCTGAAAAAAGTCCTGGATGTGACATATGATCAGAGGGAGGGGGATGAAGAAGGATGAAAGGGAGGAGGGAGGGATACAAGGCATGTTTCAAGAAAGAGACCGGGGACTTTATCAGATGAGCCCCTTTAAACTTTCTTTTGCCAGCATAGAAAAAACCATTTCTATGCCAGCAAAAGAATGTCCCCCACTGCACTTACTTTCTTTCTTCATCAATGGCTTCTCTGGCAATGAAGAGGAAGTGAACAGAGCTCTGTTCACTTCCTTTTCTGAAATCCTGCTGATTTTTGTTTGAGTTGATCGTGCAAGAAATTAAAAAATAAAACAAAAAATTTAAAACATTCTGTTACACTAAGCACCTAAGCACACTTAAACACTTCCAAGTAGCCCAGGGAGGGTCATTAGAAGTTTGCCACTTACCTGGATGTCTCGATCTCACCCAGAAGTGTTGTGCCCTGTCCAGCCATTTACTCTGCAGCAACGAGATTTAAAAGGCTGGAGGTTTCACACGCCGGCAATGCTGGCAAAATAGCCGGCACTGCTGATCTACTGATGGCTTAAGCTGTCAGTTGAAAGTGGCGCCCTATTACCAGTTAATTGACAGACTGGCCACGGGAGAAAAATGACATCATCTGATAATGACAACCCATAATGTCGTTATCATGTCGTTTTGCCACCTTTTCCCCCTCATCTGATAAAGTCCTGGATTAAATTGGGGAATAAGCAGGTATAATCAAAACAAAAAAGAATTGCAAACTCTTGATACTTTGAGATTTCCCCCCGCTTCTTCTGGGGGCACCCAGAAATCATGGCAGGGATTTGGTTTAAAAATACTGAACCAAACTTCTTTTTTAAAATGAGATTTCATGATAGAGAGAAGTGTTATACTTCCCTTCTCTTACCATTGGATCCAAATCATGGTTACACACTCACACACAGACACAGACACACTGTCCAACAGCTGTGGTTTAAAAAGATACATGCAATGTTTAACTGTGTGCTTAATGACACATGCAGTTTGGCTAATGATGTATTTGTTGTACAGAGAGGAGTACAGCTTTAATTATGAAGGTGCAATTCTACCTGTATTCCACCCTGTGGCGATATTGCTCTATATTCTGTTTAAAGCACCCCTGAGAGACATGACAGGGGAGTATCTTTCCATCAGCCAAATTTCCCTCCACACTGTCTGTTTAGTTCCCCCTTATAGGCTTATGCCCAGTTCTCATGGGACAGGATATACTGGTGACAGTGGGGGAAATGATTCTGAGCTGCTACACCATTCCTTCAGTTTCACAAATGTCAGGGCTGGTCTCTAGGCAGAATGAGGCAGCCACTCAGTTGGCAGGTACTGATGGGTATCCAGCAGCGGCAAGACAGGGGTGTAGCAATGGTACAGTTCTCCCCTCCCATAAAATTCTACATATACGTCCCAATAAAATTTCCCTTCAACCCCCCCCCCCCGAAATTTCTAGTATTGCAATAACTTAAAGCTTCAGTTGAGCATTTAGAAATACAGCTTAGGTGTATACAGAAAAGGATGGGTTTGTCTACACTGGCAGGAAACCCTGCACCTACCTCGTAGCCGTAGTAGTTTTCTCTGATCTGCAGCAGCCCCGTAAATGCCACATGCACTAGGCTTGTCCGATTGCAGATTGGAATATCCTACCACACTGTAGTCCATGTTGGAATAAAATTGTGGTCCTTTGCTGATGTCATGTCCTATACGTCATACTATTTCTAGCTGCACGGTTGGGGCTGCTCCAGGTCCCCCCCCACCCGTTTGCTTGTGCATCCGAATAAGAAAATATACATGATCCCAGAGTACTGCCTTACTGTATAAGTGGAGATATGTTTATCCAAATATCTCTGGCTTTTCTTTGCAAATGAAGATTCAGGAAGGACTCATCCCGCGTTTTCTGTAAGCGCGCTGATGACTAAAAAGGCCAATCTGAGATAAACAAGTCCGGTTGCAGAAAGCACAGCAGAAGGTCTCCTTGGGTGACGTTTTTGGGTTGTGATTCTTTCTGCGTTGTCGTTTCTCTTCAAGACTTGTTCGGCGTGAGTTATCAAATAAGGCTGCAGCATTGTGGATAGTGCGTCTCCATGCCTCCCGATGTGAGGCCAGGGTGGACCATTGTTGGTGATCAATTTGGCTGAGCCTGAGATGCTGAGATATGCTTATCCAGATATGTACACAATTGAAAATAATAATAATAAAAAACATCAGAATGGAGTCCCATCTACCAGAAGTCCTGCCCTGGCTTTGCTCCAAAGCCAATCCTCAGCCACCACATGGCCAAACATTCAGTTTCCCCCCTCAAATCTGGAGCAAACTGCAAATTGTACAGATTAGGAGTTTCCTGAAGAAACCCTGGTGAAAATGTACATCATCGAAAACATCACGTGTTGTGCCATGAATGTGGGGTGAGTACAGCTTTTTTTTTTTTTGTCTATGTAGACAAGCCCAATATAGTAGAATCCTGCAAAGCCCCGGCACCAACAATTCATGATCTTACTAAAACATTGTACAAAGAAGCCTGTCCATGCACGTACTCTTTGGATGCTGCAGGGACTTATCTCTGAGAACTGAACCCCTGCGGGTACAGGGGTCCAATGGTATTGGGTTTGGGATTGGTCCCTGGAGTCAACTGACTGAGATACAAGCTAGGGACCAGTTAACTGGTGCTTATATCACAGCCCAACAGCTGTGGGGAACCTGTAAACTTCAAGATGTGGTTGTAGTGCTGTTAGCCTTGGCCAGGCCAAGCAGTGGCTATGGGTGGTAGAAGTTGAAATCAAACAGCATCTGGTGGGCCAGAGATTCCCCATCCCTGGATTACACCATAATAGTGTGATTCATTTTGCATCCTGTTCATTGCTAACACCACAACCATCTCCACACAGGGAGTAAGGTCAGCCAAGAGAGATAACTACCATACTCCTTGGTCATTTGTTTAGCTTTGTGGCTAGATCAGAATGGAAATACTGGTCTTCTTATATATCAAATCCAACATTCTGGAAACTATACACCCGCACTCATGACTGTCATGTTAAATCTGGGCTCTTTTTCTGTAGTCTGATACGACTCAGGGCTGGTTTAAGGAATTTTGGGCCCCCCTGCAATGCTTTATTTTGGGGGCCCCATATGTTTATCTCAGGTCAATGTAACCTAACCTATTCACCGTACAGGATGTTCAGATTACAGTAGGACCCCCGTATCCATGGTTTCATTATCCATGGGACACAAAACAACACACCTACCATAGAGTCTTCCTAGAAAATGTGTCCTCCCTAGCCGTTTTCTAGGCCCTCCAAGGCAACTCTATGGTATTTTAAACCAGAAGTCCCATTATTTTCAATGGCACTCACTATTATTCATGGTTTTCAGAATCCACCCCCCCCAAAACCAATCCCTGTGGATAAGAGGGGCCTACTGTATTACATAATTTGCCACCAATAATTTAGTTGAAAAACTATATTATAGGCAGTAACATAATATTTCCTGTTTATTAGCAATTAACGTAATGGTGTAGATTTCCTCAAAGAAAAGAAAGAGTGGACTACAAGCTGAACATGAGTTAGCAGTGTGATGCAGCAGCAAAAAATGCCAATGCAATTCTAGGCTGCATTAATAGGAATAGTGTCTAGATCAAGGGAACTAATAATATCACTCCATTCTGCTTTGGTCAGATCTCACCTGGAATACTGTTTCCAGTTCTGGGCACAACAATTCAAGAAAGATATTGAGAAGGATGGTGGGAGGTCTGGAAGCCATCAGGCCCTATGAGGAAGGGCTTAGGGAGCTGGGCATGCTTAGCCTGGAGAAAAGAAGGTTGAGAGGTGACCTGATAGCCATGTTTAAATATTTGAAGGGATGTCATACTGAGGAAGGAGCAAGCTTGTTTTCTGCTGCTCCAGAGACTAGGACACTGAGCCATGGGTTCAAACTACAGGAAAAGAGATTCCACCTGAATATTAGGAAGAATCTCCTGACAGTAAGAGCTGTTTGGAAGTGGAATACACTGCCTTGGAATGTGGTGGAGTCTCATTCTTTGGCTTTTTTTAAACATAGGTTGGATGGCCATCTGTCAGGAATGCTTGGATTGTGTGTTCCTGCAGGGCAGAAGCCGATCGGATGGTATGGCTGTTGGGATCCCTTCCAGCCCTATGATTCTAGGCTGCATTCAGAGCCTGGGAAAGTTACTCTTGGATTACACCTCCCAGAATCCTCGTGCCAGCACCCTTCTCAAGGTCTGGTTGCATTGTTCCTTTTCCAGCATTCTCTAGCCTAGTGGTTCTTAACTTGGGGTCTGCAATGTCCTCACATGGGGTCCACAAAGGCTTGAAGGCTGCTTGGCCCACCTCCTCCCTGTAGTGGAGTAGCCACATGACAGGAACCAAGGCAAAGGCTGACTGGCTTGGCTTGCACATTGCCATTCAATCCACTCCAGCCACACACTTGCAGGAAGAAGCAAGAGTGCCTCTGAGGGAAAGTTTAATGGATGGTGTAATTGTGTTGTTGTTGTTGTTAGCTATTATTATTAGCTATTATTATTAGGGTTTTAAATCTTGAGTTAAGTATTGGGGCAACAAAAGATATTTAAAGGGAGTCCCTGATAAAGAAAAGGTTAAGAACCACTGCTCTAGGCCAATGCCTCTCACATAACACTAATGCGATACTGGTGTTTTAGTGACAACAATAAAACCATTGTTCCCAGTAATATTACTCCAAATTTTTCTTTATATTCTTTATATTCTTCTGTTAAAAGAGCTAGAGTGTTGTAGAAGTTTCAGCATTGACCTATGAATGTGGAGACCAGGGTTTGAATCCTTACTCAGCCATGAATACCCACTGGCTGACCTTGGGCAAGTCACACTCTCTCAGCCTCAAAGGAAGGCAGAGGTTTTGAACAAACCTTGCCTAGAAAACCCCATGATAGGTTCAACTTAGTCAGAAATGACTTGAAGGCACATAGGCAAACACACACAAATTTCTTTTGCAGGCTGAACTCAGCTGGCAGCAAGGGGAGGAAGCTGAAGAAGACCAAGGGGAAAGGGAGGGGAGAGGAACCAAGACATGTTAAAAGCAGCTGGAGAGATGGGCTGGAAGGGGATCTATGTGGAAGGAAGGAAAGGGAAGAAAGAAAGAAAGAAAGAAAGAAAGAAAGAAAGAAAGAAGCCCTTTTTGAGGGAAAGAGACAACCTTCAAATTCCCTCTCTCACACATACACTCACCCCTCTCTGACATGCCTGACTGGCTTGCATTTTGCAGTAGCAAACTCCTTCCAGCTTCTGCCATGGAGGGCTGCTGCTTCTTTCTCTTTCTCTTTCTCTTTCTCGTCTTTGAGATGCTGTTTTTTTTTTTTAAGCCAGCAGGAGGTTTTTGGAGGAGGAGGGTAGGAGGGGGCTACAAAGCAGCGGCTCCTCCCAGCTGTCTCCTGGCTGTCTCCTTTGTCAGACAAGGAGGTCAGCAGGGCCCCCCCATTGACTTTGGGGCCCCCTGCCAATGCTGATTTGGCAGACTGGTTAAACCGGCCCTGATACGACTTGGAAGTCAGAGTGCTGCTTGACAGAGGTCTGTTTCAACTAGGTACTTTAAAGCTTATAGCTTTGTGGGAAGTTAGAGGAGTTCAACAAGTAGTGGTGGCATGGCAGGAAGTTGCTTCTCTCCCCTTTCTCCATCCCTCCCCTTGTCTAATTCTGGAAGAGATCCTGAACATTACAGATGCATTCCCATCTGCACCAAAGAGACTAGTTTTCCTTCGGGCAACTTGGCTTAATCAAACAAAAAGCCATAAAAAAACCTTCTTTCTCCCACAGGGTATCATTCACCATTTAAAAAATACAATAAAATAAATATCTACTGCTATACAGTTAACCATTCTGAGGGTACCTCTGGGGGGAAAATGGAAGGCAGGAGATTCCACTGTTGTTGAGGTGAATATACACACAAAATGGAAAATTGGCTGAATGGTTGTGTGATTTCAGGGTATTTCCACCCTCTCCACATGCTCTTGTTTGGTAAAGAATTTTTATCTCAGCTTTAAAGAAAAGTGAAGCTTCTACAACCTGATACACTCCAAATGTGCTGGACTACAAGTCCCATCATCCCCACCTCACACAGCCCATGTTGTACATGTATGTTGGCCAGCATACATTGTGCTCCAACCCTGAATGCACCTTGAATCAAAACAGACATGACAAAACACATAAGGGCAGCCTTGTTTTCATCTGTGAAATGTAGGATTTTAGACTCAGTTGTGTTTATATGTATCTAATAATCAGACCATCATAAAGTGAAATTTTAACAGAGGGAATACCTATAGAATAGTAACTTATTAACATAAATAAAATTACCATAACTCCAAATGAAGCAAAGCATACTTAAAATTCTAGGTGTCTCTGATATTTCCCCCTTTTTGTCATTCCTGTTTTATTTAATTCAAGATAAATAAAATGAACAGTAATCTGAAGTGGGTCTGTAGGACATACGGAGGTCTGTATTCTGGCACCTAGGTACTGAGGCACTTCTAGTTGACCCAATGACTCTTGTTTAAAATTGTTTATATGGGGTTCAGTATGATGCAGTTTAGAGTAACCCTGGGTTATTCCAGAGGATGGCAGGTTGCAATTTTCATGCCATGACGAGGCAACTAAAAATGGAAATGTAGTTTGGTTTCTTGTTTTATGACAAGACAGTCAGGGAGGCGAAGTGCTGTGGGGGTGGTAATAGAGGAGGATCCTGACCTTGCATACCTCCCTTTGCCTTTTATTTCCAACATCTCCCACCCCCTGCCAGTGCTAATGGGGCTACTAGCACTTGTTTGGAAAAAGCAAGGTGCTTGGTTACTATGGGAACAGGGCTTTGCGTGTACCTTTCCCTTTCCAGACGCAGAATACTTGGATAGCTGTATCAAACCAAGACGTGGCTACAAGATCCTAGATTAGGACCAAAATGGTAGCATGGGATATCAGAACGAGCCGCCAGGTACCTCTGCTCTAGGGACTTAATCAGACAGGGAAAAAGTGGTATCATCACAGTGCCACATAACTGCAAAAGGGTGTGCGGATCAGACGACATTGCCCTTTCGTGGTTGTGTCCTGGCCATAACCTGGAGTTTTTATTTGAAGGCTTAAGCCATCAATAGATCTCCCTGCCGCTTTTTTGCCAGCATTGCTGGCATGCAATACCTCTGTCCCTTTAAATCTCATACTTACCTCAACAATGCCCTCTCTTGTGTGAACACTTCCTGGTTAGATTGGGACATCCAGGTAGGTTTCGCTCTTTTTATGCAACTTCCTGGGTTACTTGGGACATTTTAAGTGTGTGTATGTGCTTTGCTTCACTTTTTGATGTTTATTTTGCATTTTATTTTTAAATTTCCCATGTGATGAAATTGAGCAAGATTTCAAGCGAGGAAGAGAACAGGGCTCCGTTCACTTCCTCTTTATTGCCGGGAGCCTTTGCCAGGATTAGAAGGTAAGTGCGGGGAGGGGAGGGGGAATGTTCTTTTGCATAAAAATGCTTTTTTTAAAAAATGTTGGCAAAAAATATTTAAAAGGGATGTGTCTGATAAAGTCCCAGCTGTCCCAGTATGGCAAAGATGGGGAACTTGTGGCCTGCTAGATGTTGCTAGAATACAGCTCCCATAACCATTTGCCACACAGGCTGAGGCTGATGGGAATTAGAGTCCAATAACTTCTGGAGAGCTGCATGTTCCATACTGCTGCGGTAGAGCAAGCAACAAGTCAAATGTGCTGAATGAGATATACAGTTGTCCCTCCACATTCACGGATTTGGCATTCACGGATTTAAATATTCACGGTTTGAACATTTCTTAAAAAAATAATAATCCAAAGAGCAAACCTTGATTTTGTCATCTTATATAAGGGACACCATTTTGCTATGCCATTGCATATAATGGGACTTGAGTATTCATGGATTCGGGTATTCACGGGGGGTCCTGGAACCAAACCCCAGTGAATGTGAAGGGACAACTGTACTCTCTAGGAAGCTAGGGGGAAGTCTTTTAAATGTATGTTATCTGTTATAGGTTGTATGGGTGTTTAGTTATAGTTAACATATATAGTACAGTTGTCCCTTCATATTCGCTGGGGTTTGGTTCCAGAACCCCCGTGGATACCAAAATCCATGAATACTCATGTCCCGTTATATGCAATGGCTTAGCAAAATGGTGTCCCTTATATAAGATGGCAAAATCAAGGTTTGCTTTTTGGATTATTATTTTTTAAAGAATATTTCCAAGCTGTGAATACTTAAATCTGTGGATATGGAGGGACAACTATAACTAATTTTGGATGTTGTTTGTTAAGTGGTATGTAGTACTGCTTAGGATAAATGGTTTAGGATAAATTGTATTTTATGGAGGAGTGTTGTTTGTATTGTTTAAGTAAAGAACAGGTATGTTTTGTTAGATAAGTTCTGTTTTGTCTTCTTGAATTGCTGCAGAGTGGAAATGTTTATTAAACGTTAATAAAGTATTTTTAAAAATTTAATTTTAAAAAATGTGTTGTAAGGCGTTTTATCTCTATTGTTGTATGTCTTTAAGTCATTTCCAACTTACGATGAACCTAAGAGAAATCTATCATGAGGTTCTCTTGCCAAGACTTGTTCAGAAGGTATTTGCCATTGCCATCCTCTTAGGCTGAGCGCATGTGACTTGCCCAAGGTCATCCAGTAGGTTTCCATGGCTGATCAGGGATTCAGACCCTGGTCTCTCAGAGTCCTAGTCCAACACTCAAGCCACACTACACTGGTTCTTTGTTTCATCTCTAGGGCAGGGTTTGGCAACTTGGCATTTTCCATATGTTTTGGATGTCAACTCACAAGATCCCTAAACATTGACTTCAGTGGCTGAGGCTGATGGGAGATGTAGCTCTTGAAATACAGCAAAATAGGTGCCAGTTGTGAAATCCCATGACAGACAGCAGGAATAAACTGATGGATTTTCCCAAGAAACCTCATTTTGGATGGGAGACCCCAATAATGCCTCTCTGCAAGGCGGCGGATCAATAGCCAGGTGCAACAGGTGTACTCTCCAAATTGAGGCTGTTTATCCAGGTGTCAGATTTGGCTTCCTGGCAAAAGTGTGAGTCAGTTTTTTTCCCCATTGTTAAATCCAGCATGTGGGAAGGACACACCAAGCTCTTGTGCAAATGGAAGCCTTTTTCTCTCCTGTGCTGTATGAAATTCAGTGCACAAGTCAGAACCCGTTCTGTGATGTTTTGATTGCCTTATTGACCATGAGCATCACACGCAGGGCACTTAACTGGATGCTCAACAAATAGCCTGATATTTCACAGCAGGCAAGGCAGCAGGTAGCACACGAGATGAGATATGCTGATCCCCCCAATACACCCCAGCTGCCGCCTGAGCGCACTTACCTGCTTTAAATCTTCATTTTTGCCAAAGTACCAATTAATGAAGACTGCCCACAGGGGTCTGCCCTGCTGCCATCTGATTTCAACCCCTTGGAGAGGCAATGAGCAGCTGGCTCTTCATTAATGGGACAGAGGAGAACAAACATTCAGCTTGTCCCATTGTTTCCCCAACGGGGCTACTGGAGCTGAGTGGGCAGATGTAAGGCAGGAAACACTGCCGAAGGAAGGGATACTGCCACTGTCAGAAATGAGTTGCAATTTATTTCCAAATCATAAAGGTGCTGGAGCAGGCAAAACCACTCCTCCTTCGCACTCTCCAGGCAAATTAAGTGGTTTGAGTTCCTTCTTTGTGTGTTCACTTCTCAAAGCCTTCTTTGCAGGCTTGTACTGGCTCCACAAGAGTGGAATTTAAACATAAGAAAAATCCCGCTGGAGTAATATGACATTCTGATTCAGAACATGGAAATGTCACTTTTTTTGGACTACAACTCCCAGAGTCTATTATAGAACTGGATTTTTTTCTTTTTCTTTTTTGGGACTATGGAGATTATCAGACAGGAACACAAAAAGTGTTCCTGTGGCACAATCTCCAATCCCGTCCCTGTCCCAGCACAATAACCCTGCCCATCACACCTTCTCTCCCATCAACAGGCAGCCCAGGAATGAACGGAGCTCTAACAGAGCTCCATTCACTTCCTGGATCGAAATCCCACATGTTCTTATAAGAAGACACACACAGGGGAAATTCAAAAAGAAAAAGAAAAATAACACACAAAAAGTTACACCAAGCACAGAAACAAACTAAAAAAATAACAAGTAACCCGAGGAGGTTCCTAAAAAGAGGGTAGCCTACGTGTTTTCACAATCCCACCTGGAAGTGTTCTGGCAGGACCGCCAGTTGGTGCAGTATTCATGGCAGGACAACGCTAGCACCAAAATGGGTTGAGTGATCTATTGACGGCTCAGCCCATCCATTAAATAGAACACCATTTATGTTGCAGAAATCATGGAACAGCAGGCCCACGGATTGGAAAGTGAGTTTTATTACACCGGTGGGCCTGACTGGAATATCTTCCAAAGAGTCAGAGCCCCGAGCCATGACTACAGAATACCTTTATACAGTAATGACAAGTATGCAAAAAGCCATTCCCTCCTCCTTCTCTCTGGTGTCTTTGGTGTCAGCAATTTCTCTTCTTTGAAACAATTGTTGATAGTTCAAGGCAAGATAGCTTAGGAACATTTAGGTACAGTTCGACCGTTATTAGAGAAAGAATTTGTTTACATCAGCATATCATATGTTTATGGAACATAGAGTTGATTAGTAAAGAACATTGACTAGGCCTGAGAGTTAAAGGAAAAAGACTTTGCAGAGTCCCAGAGTCTCATGGGCTATCTAGTCTGACCCCAAATAGTGATTGTAAGATTACAGCATTTAGCACATAGACATTAGAGTCTACATGGCCACTACAATAGTAATGCTAGCAGAATGCAAAAGGACAACGTTGTCTGATATTGACGTCCTTTTACGTTCTGCTGGCGTTGTTAAAGCATCACATTAGCCACATCTGATAATCTCCTGTATCTCCCATGGGGCTTAGCAGCTGCTGGAAGGGAGATGCAAAGCTGCCTGAGTTGAGCATTATACACCATGGGTTGTCTAAACGTTCAAAATAACCCTCATGGAATTCGCTGGGAATCCTACCTGTCTAAATGGGGTCCCGCACCAATCCACACTATTTGGAAGGAAGGGGGCCCAAAACAGCAAAAACAATGCTTTTTTCCCATAGTTTTAAAAATAATGTCGAGGGAGGCGCACATTCCTGCTCATTGGGACAAGTGATTCACTTTGAATTGCTTCCCCATATGAGAGGAAGCGAAAAGCTGATTGGCTGGGTGAGTGCGGGACTTGATCACAGGGCAAGCGCCCACAGCCACCATGCTGGATTTTTGCTTCAGCGAGTGATTGCTAAGGCAATAAAACGGGGTGGGGTGGGTATTTTTTCTTTCTCATTATGAAAAATCATTACATTGCTCCAGCGCACCTTAGATGACTTTTTTTAAAAAAAGTTCAGCAGTGGTGAAGAACAAACATAAGCAAATAACTCACGGCTGCCATCTGGCATTTGAAGCTTATGGGGGCTTCTGAGGCCAAAATCAATGTTAAGACATATTGCTGCTGCAGCAAAATGCCATTACTACAAGGTACTCTGTTTCCCCCACCCCCATATAGATGGGCCCATGTGTGTGGTATGGAATCTTGGCCTCTGTGTTTCTAGGGCCACACTTTCACTCATTGAAACTAGACCCAAGATTGGATTTGCTACCTTAGCAATACCCGAGAAGCAGATTAAGGAGAAGGAATTTATTTACAAGGCTGGGAAAGAAGTAAATGCAGGCCGACCCCCGTATCCATGGGGGTTATCTTCCAAGACCGCCCCACCATGAATACCTGAAACCCTGGATAATTGGGAACCCTATAATTTTCAATGAGTTGAACACCAGAGGTTGACCATAGAGTCACATTAGAGGACCTAGATATGACTAGAGAATATATTTTTTGGACATGGATAAGTGAAACCATGGATACCAAATCCATGGATAGGGGTGGGGGTGGGTAAACCTGTAGCTATTTAGATAAGAACCTTTTGAGGAAATATATGACAAACAGGTAAAACAACAGAGCTAACTTTCTAGTGACATTTGCTATTATATAGGTAAGATGATCAGGTCACAGGAAACAGAACATGAACAGAGTACAATACTCCACACACTAAGCCAAGTGCAGGGGCTAATACAAGATATGCTACACACATGTGAAATATGTTATGCAGCAAAAGCAGGGATAAAAGGGACATTTTTCTCACTTTTGGGCTGGGGTAACCACATATGGGCAGTTCACCAAGCCAAAGGCCTAAAGCCTAAAAGATTCTGGTAGAAGGTTATATGCAGCTTCTCACAGGGCGGCTAAGAGCCAAATTGAGTTCCTGCTGGAAGCTAAGGAGAGACCTTAGCTCCTGGTGTTGCAAGATAACCAGCTGTAACCAATGAGCTAGCTGTAAGGAACTGCATAAAGATAATGGTGATAATGAAGGCAGACTGCTCAACCCATTAAGGAAGGTATCTGCTTAAGCCATTAAAGGAAAGATCAAACTTGTGAAATCAAGCTTTGGTGACATATATAACACAACTCTTTTATTATTTAATTCTTAGCTGAACAATATGCCAAAAAGAAAATCAACAGAGAGGGAAAATTGAATACAAAATGATGCTGGGGAAAAGCAAGGATGAAATGAATGGATTTAGAAGAGAGTGTGATACCAGGACTGTAGCTCTGAGCCTTTTCAACCTCACTGTCACCATTTAATCCCCTCTAAAATGAGGAAAAGATTATGAGCTGCCACTTTGGGGTGCAATCTATGTCTCTCCCCTGTCCCCATATTCCTTCAGTCTTTGTTTTCTTTTTCCACCCCCACCCCTAAATGGGACATAGTCCAGGAACCATTACTCTTAAGCCTGGTGCAGTTTAGAGGAATTGTTGTTGGCAGGAAAATTGGCCATTGGTATAATTTGCCTCACTTGTCGCTAATATGAAGGCTGATAAAAAGCTTGATTGCCCACAATTAAGGCGAGAAGGGGGAGAGGGCTGGGGAATTGCGCTGTTCAGCATGTGAAAGCATGTGGCAAGGAAATGAGGGACCCTGTATTTGTGTGTTATATACATGCATGCATGCATGCATGCTGCTCACCTGTGCATGTGCAATGTCAAACACTGGTATGGGGTACAATGTTTGACATGAGCAACAGGGCTCCTGTGCCTTTAATTAGGGTTGCCAGAGTGAAAACTGGGGAAAAGGGCCTCTTTAATAGCTGCATAGAAGAGGGAATTTCAGCAGGTGTTGCTTGTTCCCTGGTTGCAATGACAAGCAACACCTGCAGTTATCCCCTCTTATACCATCACCATTAAAGGTGCAGCAGTTCTCCCTGGTTTCCAATTTGGCAACTTTGCCTTTAATTATTGTGTAGAAGAGGGGATTTCAGCAGGTGTTGCTTGTCATTTCACACATCCTGTAAAGGTACACAACCATTAAAGGTGAAAGAGCCCTGTCTCTTATTTCAACAGGCAACCTTATCGAGAAAAAGAGCAGAGAATCCTTTTTGGCCCAGGGTCAAATTCTCATTTAAGAAGGGTCTCAACAGCCCCATTCCAGTCTTAATCCAAGTCAGTACAGCAGCTTTCAGGCCGCCTCTCATGTACCTGTGAGGGTGGTGGAACAGAGAGAAGGGCCTCCCCAGACAATCTCAAATCACAAGCAGGTTCATACGAGTGAATAGAGAACATTTTCAGATGCCCTAAATATGGCATGACAAGGATGCCAGGAGATCGCTAAAGGGCTTTAATTTCAGATGATGCCATCCTTGTCCCGTTATGCCCCTGTGCTGGTTCTGTGCTGCCAACAGCCCTTTTTATTCATGGCCTAAGCTGTGAATAGATCGCCCGCCCATTCTGTTTCTTTCATGGAATGATGAGTGAGTGAAACGGTGCCCTATTATGCTGGTGCGATGCCAGCATCACTGGGAGGTCCGTGCCAAACCCTTCCAGGTGCGATCAGGATGAGGAGGTAAGTGAAACACTTTTTTGTACCCTCCTTGGGTTACTTGTATTTTTTAAAGTGTGTTTTTGTGCTTGGTGTCACTTTTTGAAGTTTCTTTGGCTTTTTATTTTTGAATTTGCCATGCACTCATTCTCTCGCAAGAATGGCCAGGAATCCAAACCAGGAAGTGAATGGGGCTCTGTTTGAGCTCCAATCACTCCTGGGCTGTCGAGAGGAAGGGTGGTTGCACAAAAAGGTAGGTCTGAAACGTGGGGTTGTCATGCCAGGACAGGGATGGGAGGGGGGCGGGAGAGAATATAGCAAGACGGGGTTGCTTTTTTTGTCCCTGTCTGATCATGTCCAATGTCCTTCATATAATTTGGCCCAGTTAATAGATTTGATTCTGAACCACAGCAAATTCATATATGGTATAGAATTATTTTCAAAGCAACAATGATGAATGGTATAGAAAAGGTGTGACAAAAGGGAATATTTGCATGCTCCCTCAAAAGCCTGTTTCATGACAGGCATGTGTTGCCATTAGAAGCTGATTAGCAGCATAATATCACCAGAATCCCAGCAATCATGTAAAATATGGCTGGTGGACAAAAAATGTATAGTGGACCTTTGCAGGGTCCCATGTGAAAGGTGCTGTGCTCAAAGACTGTAAGCCATTGGAAATTAACAAGAAAAAGGATTTTTATGGTGCTGAACTGTTTTTAATCTTTTTTTTTAAAGTAAGAATTTAAATGTTTTTTAATTATTTGGTTGTTTAATACTGTTTTAATCTTAATTTTGTATGTTTTTAACTGTATGTGTTTTTAAATAGAGTTGGAAGAGACCACAAGGGCCATCCAGTCCAACCCCCTGCCATGCAGGAGTACACAATCAAATCATTCCCAACAGATGGCCATCCAGCCTCTGTTTAAAAACCTCCAAAGAAGGAGACTCCACCACACTCCGAGGCAGTGCATTCCACTGCCACACAGCTCTTACTGTAAGGAAGTTTTTCCTAAGGTTTAGGTGGAATCTCTTTTCCTGTAGTTTGAACCCATTGCTCCATGTCCTAGTCTCAAGCAGCAGAAAACAAGCTTGCTCTACCCTCAGTATGACATCCCTTTTACTGTATTTTCTCTCTTTTTGTAAGCTGCTTTGAATCCCAGTCTGGGAGAAAGGGCTGGTTGGATGGATGTATTGAATGGAACTGAGAGAAGCTAGGGCAGTATATGGAATGGGCTAAACATTTCTCATTCAGGGCCTCAAGATGATCATTGCCCAACACAATGAGTTAACATCCTATTATCCTATGCATAAACGATTTCATGCGGTGATCAAAATGCAGCCCTTTTTACTTATCTAGGAAGGGTTTTTTTTTTTAAAAAACCAGGTAGCAGATGGGGTCTTTCTGATAATGAAGTCACAGCTCGTGCGCACTGGTGGTTTCTGCATGGCAGAAAGAATTTGAGTAAGGAACTGTGCGCGCATGAATGCATATGACGGGCGGCATCTGCCATTAGCAAATATTCCAATCTGCTTGTCACAGCTAGGAATCTGAAATGGGGATGGTGGTGGGGAGAGGAGGTGAAGAATCAATACTTCGAATGCTCCCTTGGGCTTGTCACTTTCAGCCTCATTAGAAGCCACAATCTCAGCCTTGTCATTTCCACAGACACAGTTCTTTTATGTATTCCTGCCTATTCCTGAGGAAGATGGTGCTGGGGTATTAGCTCCATGTTGCCATAGCTTGGGGAAAGTTATTTTGGGGGACTACAACTCTCTGATTGGGGGGGGGTGTAGTCCAAAAAGTGATTTTTCAAAAGGCTGCCTGTTTCTCACACCTTCTTGTTAGTTCCCCGCCCATTCTTGACAGGACTGACTCAAGAGATTTTTCTATCTGAGGCAAAGCATATAATGGAGCCCCCTCCATTTCATGTACAGAAGATGAGGGGACCAGCAGTTGAATCTTACTCCAATAGTGGGGACATAAGGGGAGGAGGATAATTGAGGGCAGAAAATTGTGAGGCCCTTCACACATTCTAACTCTCAGCATTCTTCACCTTTGGCTGTGTTAACAATGACACTGGGGACATTATCAGACTAGCATCTAAAACTATAATTCCATGAATGAGGATAGCGGAAACATTGTGGCATTGTAACACTTATTATTGCATTCCACTGTAATCATGAGAAAGAACCACCACAGAATTATTGCATGCTGACCACTAGTGCTTTAAGAATGGGAGTTTACTTCCGTGATTTAGCATAGGTGAGATTTCAGCAGTTCTCGCGAGAAGACGTGAGCACACTTAAAACTCTAAAAACACCTTAATTAACAAAGTAAATGAATACACAAGCACTGAAACAAACATAAAAACGTTGACACTAAATCGGACAGTTCATAAAAAGAGCATCCTGTGCTCTTTTGCGTTCTCACCCAGATGCTTTCTCATTGAGGACTGCCTGTTCATGCTGTAATCTTGTAATTACAACAGGACATGGTTTTGCACACCAGCAATACCGCAAAAAAAAAAAAAAGAAAGAAAGAAAGAAAAAGCTGTAGATGATCTGTTTATGGCTTGTCCTGTGAATTAGAAATAACACCTTTTTCATGGCTGGAGCTCGGAGTAACTAGGCGAAGACGACGTCATGCTATAACGGGGCCTGTTGGTGCTACCATGATGTCAGAATCTCGTGATTTTTGCCACATCTGATAATGTCCTGGGAGTTGGAATCCAACAGACAGAGGGCTATACAATTCCCACTCATGGTTTAGGGTGTGCAGGATAGAGCTGTGCCAAATGCACAATCCATGGGTTAGAACTTGAACTACTGGATTCAAATTAAAAGAAAAGAGATTCCACACAAACATTTGGAAGAACTTTTTGACAGTAAAAGCTGTTCCAACAGTGGACTAGACTGCCTCAGAGGGTGGTGGACTTTCCTTCTCTGGAAGTCTTCAACCAGAGGTTGGATGGGTCTCTCTTCTGAGTGCTTCAGTTGTGTTTTTTGCATGGCAGGGGGCTGGAGCAGAAGGCCTTCCAACTCTGTAATTCTGTCCTCCAAGAGAAGGCAATGGCCAGGCATCTCAGTAGAAACAGCTGAGGGGCTGTGACTGCTCTCTTCTTGCATCTCCCACTTAAGTTAGTGTCTCCACTCTGCCTAAGAGCAGGGCTGGCCCTCTCTACTCAGCTTTGCCAGCTAGTGGCCTGAATCCTATTGGTAGAATCATAGAATCATAGAGTTGGAAGAGACCACAAGGGCCATCCAGTCCAACCCATTCCATGCAGTAATACACAAATCATTCCCAACAGATGGCCATCCTGCCTCTGTTTAAAATCATCCAAAGAAGGACACTCCACCACACTTCGAGGCAGCGCATTCCACTGCCAAACAGCTCTTATTGTCAGGACATTCCTCCTAATGTTTAGGTGGAATCTCTTTTCCTGTAGTTTGAGTCCTTTGCTCCATGTCCTAGTCTCTAGAGCTGCAGAAAACAAGCTTGTTCCATCCTCAGTATGACATCCCTTCAAATATTCAAACATGGCTATCATGTCACCGCTTAACTTTCTCTTCTCCAGGTCTAAACATACCCAACTCCCTAAGCCACTCCTCATAATGCATGGCTTCCAGACTGCCCACCATTTTGGTCGCCCTCCTCTGGACATGTTCCGAGATGTCTGGCATCACCTTATGTCCTTTTGTGAGAAGTGGGGTGGAGGGGTGGGAAAGAGAAAGATCTCTTTCCACCAGAAGCAAGTCAGAAGCTGGGCAAGCAGGACCTGAAAACTGCTGTTTTCAGTAAGACTAGGTATTCACAATTGTGTCAGTATTGCCACAGTCATAAATCCTCACCAACCTACCTTAGAGCTAGAAGTCACATCTAGTGATGGAGGTCTGCTCAGCTCGTGATTATTGAGCAGCAGGATGACATTTCCTCTCCTGCCAGTGAGCGAGGCTGCAACGGAGAATTACCACAGGAGTCCTGCTTCTGATTGTCACAGCCTTGCTTGCTGCCATGAGGGGGCTGAAAATGTCATCCTTTAGCACCCCGATCACCAGCGGAACAGCACTCCCTTGTCTGATGTGGCTTCTGGCTGTTAAGGTAGGTTTGAGGAGGTTGGGACAGGAGATGTTACCTAGGGGCTTACTTCACGTCGAAGAAAAACAGCAGTGCAGCAGGAAGGTTCTACCTTCCATGCTGCTTTACTGCACGACGTCATTCTTCTGGTGTTCTGCCATTCCGTTCCTGTGGGAGGTCAAAGTAAAACTGTGTCTTTTTGCTAATGGGTTTTTCCACTTAGCAAAAAGACAGTTTTACTTCAGTCAGTCATGGGTCAAAAATGGAAGAACGATGACAACATGCAGTAAGGTAGCATGAAAGACAGAACCTTCCTGCTGCACTGCTGTTTTTCTTCGACATGCAGTAAGTCCCTAAGTTACACATTTGTAACTAAGTTGGTGATGTAGGATACCAGTACAAGAACGGAGGTTGTAGCAAGAAGTGGAAAGGGGGTGAAGTATGAGTCTCCTCATATTCCTCATACTATTATTATAAAAAATATAACAACAAACTGATTTATTACATCTGATTGAACTGGCAAACATACAGATGTGAGATACCAGAGAGGTTAGAGTATTGACCTAGGAGATGGGAGATCCAGGTTTGGGTCAACTCAAGCCACGAAACTCATTCTGTGACCTTGGCTTAGTCACTCCCTCTCAGTTTGACATACCTCACATGGTTGTTGTGAAGATAAAATGGGAAGCAAGAGAGCCATGGATACTTCCTTGAGCTCACTGGATGAAAGGTGAGATATAAAATATAACAAAACAAACAAACAAACATTGACCTCTGAAGTCCAGGAAATATAAGAAAGGAAAATTCAAGACTCTGGTTTTTACAAATTTATTTGTACATAAAAACATAGAATCAGTTTACACTGGTCACCAGAGCTAAACATTAAAAAAAAAACGGTCATAAGCTAAATGGAAATAATAATAATAATAATAATAATAATAATATACAGCCTGTATGCTGGCTTCTCCCAGGCTGGGACAGGCCAGGCAAATGACATGCTGACAATGCATACTGTCAGATTCAAACACAACATTAGTGCAAAGGCAGCTGTCTTTTGTCACACTAGAGGGGGAGGGTGGTATGTGGCTGATAAAACAGGATTCCTTGTGGTCTCCATAGTATTTTCCTGTATGATTGGAACAAAGTCTTAGTTTACAGAGTGCATTCTCATAACCATTAAAGTTTTAACCACCTCAATGTAGGCTTGCACAGGGCAATCAGAACTCAAGCAACAAGACTCAGGGCATGGGTTGGTATTGTTGGGCACTAACCAAGGGCCACCTCCCAACTAGGGGTTGGCTTCTAATCCTTGAAACTTCCTGACCATGTATAGCTCTTCCTGTTGCTGACTGTTCACCCCTTATCTCCAAACGAACCAGCAGCAAGAGAAAGGAGAAGAAACAGTATTGTCTGCGCACCTTGTCCTCGCCACTAGGCAAGTTAATGGACACCACCAACATGGAGGAGAAGGCACAGCACTAGCTAACAGCTTTTAATCACACTCATATAGTCACAATCAGTGATGGAGAAAGGATGGAATTTCTCATTACTGTCTGCTATATGCTTATAAGATGTAAGAGGAGTTATTCTGTTCAGCACTATTTCTAGTCTAGATCTTACACTGACCATAGGTATTTATGGATGACACTTTCGTGGTGCAATTATTTGGCTTCCAACATGGTACTGGAGTGGGGGAAGAGGTCTAGGCAACAGCATCTTTTGTTTGTAACGTACCAAGGCTAATTTATATGAGGAGGGAGAGAAGAGGCAGGCAGAGCTCCATCTTGCCTCAGCCCAGAAGCAGAACCTCCATCCCAACTGCCACTGCTGTGGCCAAGGAGGGAGAGAAGAGAATGCTAGAGGTAACCCCTTCCCCTACTGCCATCCCCTTTCCTTTTGTATCATGTCTTCATTAGCTTGTAAGCTTGAGGGCAAGGAATGGTTTTGTTGTTTTTTCTTGTAAAGCACCATGTACATTGGTGGTGCTATAGAGATAAAAAATGATGATGATAATGATGATCATCATCTTCTTAAAATTCTTAAAAGCCAGTTCTTAAAAGCCAGTTAAAATGGGAAAGATGGAACAGCTACCCAATTTGACTGACAGAACTAGAAGCTGTCTGTTTTGAAGGATCAGACAAACATTTTCTTGGTGCTTGTAATTTTTTTTTAGTTAGTTATTTATACCCCGCTCTTCAGCCACAAGGCTATCAGAGCGCACTGACATGGTGGGTTTTTCCCTTCCCTTCTCCCAGGAATCTATCAAAGCTTAGTTAATTTTCAATCCTCTATTTTAGTGGGCAGTAAAACCTTATAGTGTTGTGAACACTGGCACTGCAATCACATAATAAGGATGCTGTTAGCGGTACAGAATGGTGAACCTGTGGCTGTCTGTGTGTTGTAGAAACTCAGCTCCTGAGATGTAGCCAAGTGTAGCTAATGGTGAGGCATGATGAAAGTTTAAAGAGATCTGGAAGACCAAACATTCTCCCTCCTTAGCACGGACTGATCTTATGTATCTGTAACAGCAGCCTGGGAGGGTGGATAAGAGCTTGCGATCAAAAGTACTAGTACAAAGTTCTAGCTCTTTTGCTCTGGAAGGACGCTCTGTCTGTCCTTCACAGAGCAAATATTTCCCTTTCTAGACTTATCTTCTAAATTCTTTGGATCATCCCTTGCTCCTCCAAAGGTGCAGCAAACATTAAGCATTAAATATGCCATACTATGCAGGGATAGTGTGACAAAGTGGTCTAGCTGGGCCCAAGGATCATCTATCAAGGAGAAGCACTCTGACAGAGTCAAGAAAAAGCTCACAGAGCCACTGATGGTTGGATCTGACTGTTGACAGCAGTGTTTCACCTGAGAAATCATGTAGCAGATTCACTCAGCATGTTCTCGGGGCGGTTTACACAGCAGATTTATTGCGGCAACATGCGGTTTAATTATTTTCTGCAGCTGTGCCAGTCAGGTTTTTTTTCTAATTATGTCGCTTTGAAGTTCAGACTTGAATAAGTGTGGGGTGTGTGGCTCTGTGTGACTCTGTAAATCTGCCTGTAAATGAACTCACTCCATAAAGCAGAGGAAGAGTAATCTCTCTGCTAAAAGACCTTGTGCCATGCCGTGGATCGCAAGTTTTTCCAGCTGCTCTCTCTCTCTCTCTTTCCCCCTCCCTCCCTCCCCCAAGCAGAGAGAGAGAGAGGGAAAATAGCAGTTCAGCTTGCTACAGCCCTTTGTGAAATGGTTTCTCTCCCTCCCCCGTGCACAGGATAAAAGTGACGAACGAGCTTTTACATACTTTCAAAACAGCAGAGAATGAGAAGGAATGCTCCCTGAAAGTTGTTGGGAATCCTTTTTTGAAGTTGTTGGGAATCCTTTTTTTTTTTTTTTTGCAAACTGGCTCGCAAAATAACAGACAGGATTTTTGCAAGTTTCTTCTCTAATGGCTACTGTCTTTGCCTCCTCCCTGCCCCCCTTTTAAGCCCACCCCTGCATCATCAACCAATCACAATGCAGCTGTGCTTTAACCCTTAGCGGAATGCTAGTTTACACTGCCAATAAAGCACTACATTGCAAATATTCCTGCAAAAATAGTGACATGCCCTGCCACGCTATATTTGGGTGTTTTACCTTCCCCCCTTCTGAATGAGGCGATGCTGTGCTGCGATCCGTGGGAACTATGAGCTATCTTAGCGGTATATTTAGGGGAATATTTGCCCGTGTAAACGACCCCTTGGACTCCAAATGGTTCCAGGGTTACAGTTAATTTAGTCAGGGAATGTAACAAGCTTGTTCACCCATTCCCCATCCTTGACCATATGTTTAACATCATTTGTTAAATCTGTGAATAAGTGAGCCCCATTTAGAATATTTAGCAAATCCTGTGATGTGATTCTAGGGAATCCTGCTTCAGAGACATACCCCAAGATGCCATAGCTTTGGCCCTGCTTACTGTGACTGGATTATAAAGATAAAGCGTGCTCCCAGCACAGCTAGGAGAATACAGCAAACAGGGAATGATGGCTGGAAAACTATGGCCAGTCCTTGGAAATAATTTATTTCTTTATACTGAGGAGTCTCCTGAGAGACCAGGAAATGTTATGTGGGGATAGGTGGGAAATCTGCATTGCAAACTTTTCCCCAGAATTTTCACTGTCAACATGCCCTGGATCTGGGTATGGATCAGACATATGTTGATGTTCTGGAATCCACATATTGCTAGATGGCTGTTGGCATATACCATAAAAGATACACATTCTAAAAGTATAGAAAATTGTACGTGTTTCAAATGGTCACAAAGCATGCCACTGGCACAGTTTATGCTATAGGGAATGTGTGCAAGCAATGCTTATGGGTTTTAAGGTATGGATTGAAAATGTGCATGTTTTTGAAAAAAATGTGGAAAAATAGGGACAGATTCCACCACCACCCATTAAAAAACAACAACCAGATGGAAGCAGGCACAGACTGGTCATGCATGTAGGGAAAGGAGACAGTCTACAGACATGGGACTAGATAAATGTGCACTTTCCAGGTGGTGTGCATCACAGAAAGAAACAACAAAAACTGCATTCCTGGGCTATGTCTAAAAACCCAAAATCCCTTCTTCTCTATATGAATATGTATTTACTTGGTGCAGTTAACACGTGTGATGCATACAGCCCAAATCAAAGACATGGCCATATTAGAGGAAGTACGTAAGCTGTACTCTATGAAAAGCTTCTGCTACAATATCTTTCTCTTCATTAGTCTCAAAGGTGCTACAAGATCCCTCCCCATACATCCAGCCAAAGTGTAATATCTCAAAAAGAATTGAGAGGCTATGATTAGAGAACAGCATTCATTCTCTGGTGAGACCTTGTGCTTTAAGGTTTCAATGAAATGTTACCAAGGAAAACTGGGCTCTAGTCTCCTCACTGGAATAATGGCTTCTCTGGCTATAAAAGAGTGACAATCTGGTATATAGGGGCCTTGGTATCTGCTGTGTTGGTTCTAGGACTCCCCATAGATACCAAAATCTGAGGATGCTCAAGTCCAACTGTATACAGTGGTGTAGTAAAATGGCGCTCCTTCTATAAAATGGTGAACAGCAAGGTTTGCTTTGGAGATTTACCCACCTACCCCCAAATATTTTTGAGCCGTGGTTGGTTGAATCTGTGGACACAGAACCCGTGGATATGGAGAGACAACTGTATAGTGATTAGAGTTCTGGATGGACTGGGATTTAGGAGACCCAGATTTTGGTCCCCACTGAGAGATCTGGCTGGGTGACATGAGGTAGTTACAATTTCTCAGCCTTGCCTACTTCACAAGATTGCTATGAAGATAAAGTGAGGATGCCCCTCTACAACACCTTGAGTTAATTAGGGATGAAATACAGGATATAAATGTAAGTATGTATAGACTCTATTCTTGACTCTCATATGTAAAATGAGAACAAGAGTTGTGTATTATACTTCTCAAAACTGACATGAACGTGAATAGAACAAGATTGCAATGAACTCTTTCTTATGTGTCATGATGTAATACTAGTAAGGTTTATTCTAACATGCTGTTCAGCCATGTGATCTTGTGACTGGCTCTACAGCTTTATTTGTCCCATCTACAATGAACAAGGAATATGTACTCAGGCTTTCAGGAAAGGAGGATCGCACTTTCATCCTTCAAGATGAAACTCTGCCATCTGCTAACATGTAGAGCTTAAGGAATTCTATACAAACTAAAATGTGCATTATACTTATGGTTTAAATATGCACACTGAATGTACAGTGGGGTATGCCATGCTCAAATTGGCAACACACATATATTTCATACTGTAAGCCTAAACTCTCACTAGAAGTGGAAAGACTAAACTGAGGCTATCATAGTTTGGACACATCATAAGACTGATTGGAAAAGATGGTTATGCTCAGTGAAGTGGAAGGCAGTAGGAAAAAGAGGAAGACCGCAGTGCAGATGAACAGATTCAATCAAGGAAGCCGCAGCCCTGAGTTTGTAAGACCTGAGCAGGGCAGGTGATAGCAACAGCACTTGCATTTCTATACCGCTTTATAGTGCTAAACAATCTCGAAGTGGTTTACAATTTGTTAGTTAATTGCTCCCAACAACCTGGGTATTCGCAGAAGGATAGAAGGCTGAGTCAACCTGGAGCCCTGCAGGATTGAACTCACACTGTTGTGGCTGCAGCACCAGCAGTTAACTACTGTGCCACCAGGGCTGATGGCCAGAACTCTCGTGGGGTCTCATTCATTGGCTTACCATAGGTCAAAGCTAACTTGATAAGTACGGTAATAACAACAAAAAAAGTGGCCAATCAAAGCCTGCTAGCCTTTCCTTCTTACTTTTTGAGTTCTTGGAGCCAGCACTTTCTAGTCCTCACGGTGAAAAATTGAAAATAATCAGAAGGCAATAGAAGTCCAACAAGTACTTTTTAAAACAGAATTATTTCTCATAAGACTCCTTGTGATTTTTCAAGGCACAAAGCCTGATTTTGGAAAGCAAATAGCAACAGAAGGAATAAAGCAGACTGCTGTCTCATCCTTTAATAACAAGGAAGTGAGAAGAACTGGGAAACTGGTGTGGCTGTGGATTTGTTCCCAGTCAGGATGTTTTTTCTGTAAAAAATCGGATGCTAAGAAAGGCAACTGGCGACAAGCTCTCTCTGCAGTTAGAAATGCTACAGTGAATGCTGTTACACCAGGGACTGGCTCAGGGTCCTGAATGAACATTATTTGCAGATGTATGCAAAAAGCAGCTGGAAGGATTTCTAATGAGCTTTTTACAGCAATATCCTATACAACTCTACAAAGAAGTCCCACTGGATTTAGTGGGGCTTATGACCTTAGCAAAAACTTGTAACAACTACTGATGAAAGCGAAGGAAGCAAGTTGAAAAAGCATGGTTACAGCTGAATATTAAGGTGACAAAAATAATGACTGCAGATGAGTAACATAACTTTAAAGTGGGTAATGAAGACACTGAAACAATTAAAGATTTCCTACACTTCAATCATTAATCAAAATTGAGATTGCAGTCAAAAAAGCAGAAAACAATTAAGATTGGAAAAGGCAGCCATGAAGAAATTAGATGAGGTCCTGAAGTGTAAAGACTTATACAGTAATTAAATACCAATGTCAGAATCAGGCCATGGTATTTCTGTTTTCTATGTATGCATGTGAAAGCTGGATAGTGCAGGAAACCAGTGCAATTGAAATGTGGTACTCAAGAAGAATTCTACGGATACCATGGACTGCTAAAAAGACAAATGAATGGGTCTCAGAGCAAACCAAGCCTGAAATCTCACTAGAAGTAAAGATGACTACATTGAGGCTGTCATACTTCAGACATATCATGAGACCTGGCTTATTAGAAAAGATGATCATGCTTAAAGTGGAAGGCAGTAAGAAAAGATGAAAACTACATTAAGGTAGACTGATTCAATCAAGGAACTCATGGGCCTATATTTGCAAGACCTGAACAGGGCAACTGATGAGGAGAGATCCTGGAGGTCTTCATTCATAGGCTCGCAATTGATGACCAGAGATCCTGGAGGTCTTCATTCATAGGCAAATAACAACAGCAATGTCCAGGTAAGTCTGTATAGGATTACAGCCTTAGAGTGAAGCAGCAGTGCAGGGAATTGTGCTTGACCTTTTGTGCTGCTTCTTTGCTGTAAATTGCACCTCCTTGGCAACATTTCCATTTGTATAGTTCCAAATACATGTCTGTGGGTGTAGCTCCATCTTATGGAACACCATAGTTAGGGAGAGCTGGGGACAAAAGAATCAAGAAGTGTGGGGAATATTAAGGATGTTACCAGATACAGGGCTCTTAATACTACCAACAGAAGATACTGTGCAGCTATTCTAGCATTTCTTTACTGATGTTTTGCAGAAATTGAGCTGTGGGATTTACTCTGCAGCTATTTTGTGTTCGGGGCAGGGTGCGTGGCTCCAGAGATCACCTGGCATGGCAAGTATGTGGGGTTTCTTCCCACGGGGCTGCACAGTACGGCTCACCATGGGAGGAAGGTGGGAAGCTCAGCCAATGAGTTTAAAGCTGGTTTAAACTCACTGGCTGGGGAACTAAATTGGAGTGAACTCTGGTTGGCTCGGGATATATTTAGAGCTGTACTCCCTCAAGCTCTTCAGTTCCCCTTGGAGCATCACCTCACCAGCCCTCCCTCTGTTTTGTTGGCTTAGAAGGATTTCAGTTTTGCTGTAATATGTATCTTCTGTCCATCATGCATTTTGCTGTTTTGTCACAACTTTTGGTGTGGCTGGGATGGGTCCTGGATCTGGGATATCTGTCACCTGTGCCTCTGGGCACTGGTAAGGGATGGGTCCCCTTATAGGACTTGGGGGTGGGCTGGAAAGCGTATTGCATACCCATGGGTATACATTTTTCCGGCACCTCTAGTAGGCAAGGGGATCACACTGGTCTACTGCTCATTGGGATCCTTCCTTGCTTGCCTTCATTCTGGCAGAGGGCCGGAGCATTGGGCTCATCAATCAACAGGTTGGTCAACAGGTTAGTCTGAAAAATTTGCCCACTCATTTTTGCCATTATTGTTTTTCTTTATGCTAAGTGTCCTTGCCCTTGGACACACAATGGGGAAAAAATGGAAGCAGCAATGAGAAACCATGGAATGGTTACAAATGTGCCTGGATAACCCCATTCGAACCTTTAACATTTGAAGCACTTTATATCTTAAATATGAAATCTGCACATTTAGCAAATTCCTATTTGAACTGAAGTGATCAACCATCAGCAGGTGCTCGACATGAGACAATCATGTTGCAGTTGCCTGCCATGTAGCTTGTGAGGGGGAGAAAAGGTGACAACCCTAGTTCCGCACTACACAAGCATGATTGAACAGACAAGGATTCACATTTCTGCACTGTACTTGTTCTGCTTGTCAAAAGGGTAAAGGATTGGAGCAATATGTGATTCTTTAATCACAGCTCTAGTCCATAAAGGAGAAGCAGGAATCCATAAAAGGTTTCTTGAGCTATAGCCGGACTTTCTAAAATTTCAACCCAAGCTGTACTGTGATATACTGTGGCTGAAGGGAGCTTAGTGGCAACACAAGATATTTGAGGAGAGCACTTGCTTCCTAAAACACGTTTCCTGATCTATCCCCCACACCTGCAACACCCTGGACCGTTAGCTACTGAAGGAAACACATATTAACTATACTGCTTTTGAAGGAATGTTTTTTTTTTTTTTGTTAACAGCTTCAAACATGAATCACAAAAATTTACAGAGTTGGAAAGGACTGCCAGGGCCATCTAGTCAACCCCACCCCACCCCCCAGCCATGCAGGAATACACAACTCTACAAAATTTCTCATTAGTAGCAACAGGGCCAACTCAAGGCAGTTTGCTGTCTGATCCAGCAGAGCAAATAGCAGCATTCACAGCCAACCAAATTATTTTGGTACAAGAGAGGAAAAAGCCCCCAAACACCTCTCTGCACTCCTGGCAGTGAAAATACAACAGCAGTTAACTATTTGCTACCCTTTTATGATACACACAGACTGGCATCATGTTGATTAGTCCCAAGTAAAGTTGGCCTATTCAAAGAATTGTTGAATGGTGAATCAACATCTAAGTAACTCCTATTGATTCAATGGGACTGAGGATGTAGGTCTCTATCTGAAACCTAGAGCCAGCATGGTGTAGATGTTTTGAGTGTTGAACT
The DNA here is from genome assembly GCA_030847615.1 of Gambelia wislizenii. NCBI lineage: Eukaryota > Metazoa > Chordata > Lepidosauria > Squamata > Crotaphytidae > Gambelia > Gambelia wislizenii. The sequence continues at coordinate 20,957,438 of JAUMIR010000007.1, read as the reverse complement.
AAGACTCTGGAAACCAAGGTCAGCCATGGAGACCCACTGGGTGACCTTAGGCAAGTCACACTCTCTTAGCCTCAGAGGAAGGCAATGGCAAACCCACTCTGAAGAAATCTTGCCAAGAAACCTCCATGATATGTTCACCTTAGGGTTGCCTTAAGTCGTATCACACTACAATGTTATAGTGCTACTATTCCACTTTAACTGCTAGGGCTGCCTCCTGTGGAATTCTGGGGTTTGTAGTTTAGTGAGGCCCAAGAGCTCTCTGGCTGAGAGTTCTAAATGCCCCTTCCTAAACTACAAACCCCAGGATTACCCTGGAGGTAGCCAGAGCAGTTAAAGTAGAATAATAGTGCTATAACAGCATAGTGTGATATTGTTTGAAGGCACATAACAATAACAACAGCTGAAATCTGAGGCAGCCACATCACTTTCTGCCTTGTAGTAGGGCCAGCTGTAAGCAGGGATGTACATTTGTACTAGAAGCATTTTGCCCTCGTTTAAAAGAAAGAGGCTGAAATATGCAAATATAATGAACTCCTCTCATGTTAATGATGCCAGCCAACAGCTGGTACCCTGCCCCCTAAGCGAGTTAAGCGGAAAGCAGAGAGAAAGGAAAGCAAAGAAGCCCCAGGAGACCTTCACCAGCTCAGCAGGAATATTGCAGGCAGCTCCTACCGTCCCAAGGTAATTAACCCCCTGGGGCTGCCAGGAGTTTCACGGGTAGCACAGGCTGTTCTGTTTTTCTTTCCAAGATTGCCAATCACAACGCAAATTCTGTTAATCAGAAACATATGTGCCTAAACCCAATTAAGATACTGGCTGGCAGAGGAGAAGGAAGGAGAACACCATTAGGTTTTCAAGCCCTTTCAGGATGAACGCGATCAAGTGCAGAAGTTGAGGAAGTTAGGTTTTGGGCAACAGCTTCTAGGATTCTCCTAGGATTCTTGGATTTGTCATCCAAAAAGTCATTTCTCTAAGCTTGAGACTAATTTCTGTCTGTATAGAGAGAACAGGATTCTCAGCATCCCCCACTGAAGGCAACAAATTCCATTTGATCTTGGAAGCTAAGCAGGGTTGGGGCTGGTTACCCTTGGATGGGTTACTACCACCAAAGAATCTCAGATGCTGTAGGCTGTACTTCAGAGGAAGGAAATGTCAAACCACCTCTGAGTACTCCTTGCCTAAGACCTTATAAAATCCACAGTATTGTCATAAATCAACAGGCAGCTTGAAGGTACATACATATATATATTAACTTCCATAATTAACTTCCAGAAAGTGTCAGAAGGTAGAATGTTCTGGATAGAGGGTTTAGGCTGTCCAGATGCAAAAGAAAACAGGGCGTCCCCCTTTAATAACTGTGAACAGAAGATGAAACTTCATCCAATCTTTTCAGAACAAGAGACAATTAATTAAAATTCCCTTTTCTATACGTATCTATTAGAGATGCAGCGCTGGAAGCTACAACAGGCTACCTTGAAAGTGGCTGAATTTTGAATGAGAAATGGGCAAGTTGTGGCTCCCAGGTGTTGTTGGACTACAGTGACTAATTGCTGCAGCCAATGGGGAAGTATAATGGGAGCTGCAATCAAACCACATCTGGAAGATCACAAGTTACCCACCCATTTTAAACCAGACCTTGTAATTCTTTTAAGTGACAGCCCTCTGATCTGCAGCAACAAGAAGGGGATTATGCTTATCTCCAGGTCACAACAGGTTTCACAAGCTGAGTTCTACATAACAAACCTCTAAATCTCTGTTATAGGAACAAAAGCAGGCTGGGCTGTCTGGTTTTCCTGGACAGTACACAACTCCGAAGAACATTACATAATCTTCAGGAAGTTCAAATGTTCAAAGTAAAAGAATGTAGGATTTGCACTTCTTGTGAAGATTAACCTTCCCTAGCTGTTGCCCTCAAAAGATGCTGGACAATAGTTCACACTGACTGTAGAACGAGATATTGGGGTGTGTTTTGAATCATAAAAGGTTACTACAGATTCTGATATTTAGCCACTAAACCTTTAGAGTTATAAACTTTAATGGACATCACTGAGATTGATCCAGACACAACCATGCTGAAATCGGTGAGCCAATTTAGTCACAACTAACTGAGGTTCCCGTGGTTTTGACAGACAAGACTCATCAAAATCAAGGGAACGTCAGTTAATTATGACTACATTGGCCCACTCAGTTCAGCATGAGCAAGGCTGGATGCAAGCCTGTATTGGTGTTGGGAAATCCTAGATTCACATTTCTGTTCAGCCACAGAGCTTGGCAGGTCAACTTGTCATTTGGACAACCCTGCAGGGCTGTGGTAAGAAGTAAGATCTGATGCCTTCCTGCACTACTTAGGAAGAGGTATGGGGATAAAAATATAATAGATCTTTTAAAAAATCACAACTGGCTTGTTATTGTTTTAAAAAAGAAACCTAAATAATAAAATTAGCATGTTTAGACTTAAGTGCAGAAAATCAGGACTCAGTTTAACATATGGTGGCAGTGGCCATACCAAGTTTTTGGCTCATAACACAGACCCATGTTCATCACATCACTGTGAGTTGCTAAAAATACCAGGTTATCTGGTGTGGCAGTCAGTGTGGGGTCAGTGTGTTGAACCAACTTGACAGCTACTTTACCATCTGTCAAATGTTGGGTTGATCTCTTAAGTGTACAATTTCAAAATGATTTCATTAACTGTGTGAAACGCCCTCTTCCACCACAAGTTTTACTTTGGATAAGTGAACTTTCTAGAACCATGATGGAAACTGTGCAGTTCTCCAGACTAGAACTCCTAGCATCCTTCCACTATTGGCTATGCTGGCTAGAGGTACCAGAAACTGCAGTCCAACAATATCTGGAGAGCCATATGGTTCCCATCCCTGCTCTGGTGTGCAACATTTTAGGGAATCTAATGTTAAAGACAGGCAGGTAGGGACATGCATGTGCATTAGTTTATGCTGTATAAGCCTACCTTGTGTACTGGATGCAATTTTAATCCAAAACATGAACAAAAGTTGAAAAAAATGTTGAACAGAGCTCTGAAAATAGCAAGGTATCTCCCACATGGATGTGAACACACACTAGGAGAAGTACACTAGGACCACCAGTGTATGGGGGAGGGGGACTCCTGTTGTTTGGGATGGACAAAGTTCTCCAACATCAGAATTAGCAATGCACATGGCAGCTTTCACACTATACGATTACAGTACCTTTATTCCACTTTAGCTGTCATGGCTCCATCCTATGAAAACCCAGAATCTGTAATTTTGTGAGGTATTTTGAATTATCTGCCAGACACTTCTAGTGTCCCATCAAACTGAAAATCCCAGAATTCCACAGGATGCAGTTGTTTGTGGCAAGCAATTATATAAGTATTCCAACTGTGCTGTATGAAAGGGGCCGTATGTGGAAATGTCATCATATACCTGGAGAGCACACTGGGGGTATTTTGCATACAAAGCAAGTATTCTACCACTCAGCTACAATCCTCATGCACCTGAAATATGCCCACGGACTTTGACGTTTAGAGCTTTTCTCAGACAGGAGGCCTAAGCTGTGGAATTTCCTGCTCACAGGGGCTGTCGTGGCATCCTCCCCACTGGTTTACTGGGGGCAAGGGAAAGCCATTTAAAAGAAAAGTCAAAAAGCTTTTCACTGAATACATTTGGGGGTTTGCTTTAAGCTAGAGCCATCCATTTTATTCTTTGCTCTTTCTATTTTCTACCTGCTACTTTCTCTTAGGTTGTGATTCTCTGCATTTTATTCTAAATCACTGGGGAGAGTATTGCTGGAAAAGCAGTGCGAACATTTAAACAGGAGAGATGAAATGGATAGGGCAAACGAGCACTGGAGCCACAGACAGAGCTGGCCCTATCATTAGGTAGAGTGAGCATGGTTGCCTCGATCAATTAGGTTTAGGTGTTATGAAAAGGCAGTAAATTTAATTCATTGGTTTGGTTTTGTTGCCAGAGAGAGGGAGAGGCACTTGGGTTTTTTTTTGTCTCAGGTAGCAAACTAATTTTGGTACTGTGTATCTTGACTTGGGTTGGGGCACCATTTCCTGCTCCGCCTCAAGAAAATGTTTTTGGATGTCCCCAACATCAGAGAAGGCACCAATATGGTGGCCACAAACTGGGCCCCTTTCAAACCACTTGTTTTATGGCCCTCTGCTCTGCTGACAAGGAAGGTCAAGACTTAACCTACTGCAAAACAGATGTGGCTGCTTCAAATCCTGGATGTACCTACAGGGTGTTTTATTTTTCAGGGTTTTAAGAACTGTGTTTTGTGCAGCTACACTCTCTTCTTAAAGGACATACATCATTCCCTCCTTTAACACCCTTGCAAAAGTTAGGAGGAAAAAAATCCATCCCCTCTAGGATGGTGTTTGGTTCATTGATGAGTACCGTATTTTCTTGTTCTGCTTTTAACTATCTCAGCTTAAAAAAAAACATTCAGTGCTTCTGTTGGTACATTGTTGCTTTTTAAAAACTACTGGTTGACTACCTTAATACATTTGGACTGGTGTTTTTAAAATTTAAACAGAATTAATATTGAATGGTGGCTTTATTTTGGTTGTTAGAACTCCTACAATTTCTTTTAAAAGCCACTGGGATACAGACATTTTAAATAAATAATATTATCTTCTACTGTGTGCTGTTGGGGTGAGGGAGGGGGAAAGATGAACACATGAATGGCTTTTGAGAGAAAAGCTGTACTCGCTTATGGTCATTACAGCATCCTGTGCGTTGCCTTGGGATCTTGTCCATGGTTACCATGATCCTTGTTGCTTTTCTACTGAAGCCTCCAACACAATACATGGAGGAGGGAGGAGAGTAAGGTGGTGTCTAATGTACACATGGTGGCAAGGCTGCAATGGGAGATGAGCAGATTCATCAACACCACTCTTCTCACATAATATTAAGGCTATTTCCATCCTATAGCAAGAGCCTAAGATCAGCACCAGGGCATCTTACATTCTTCTTTTCCTTCCCACGGGCAGGTCTTAAGCTGATGCTTGACCTGCAGGTTGCTGTTTGCTAGCTTATGAACTGGTACCTTTAAATAAATCATACATGTTCCCTGTCCCATGGGGAGCTCTCAGAGACATCTTAGCCTCTGCTGCTCAGCTGTGGCATCACCTTGGCAATGAGGTGGGATGACATGCTTGGTTGAGCTCTGCTACCCTGCCAACCACTGGCTCTTTCGCAGTCAGTGGAGCTGAAGCAGACACTATTAAGCCTGCCTGCTATTATTTGGTCTGTGCCAATTTGTATTAGGTTCATCTAGGGCCTCCCCTTAGGTTCAAGCCCCCACTTCTTCCCAAAAAAGAGGATGCCGAGACCTTAGTGGAACAAGTGGGCATTTTGATTTTAAATAATCTGTTCCTTCTTTCAAGAAGAGAGTTGGCTTAAACTCTTTTGATCCATCTGCTTGCTTAATGGAACTTTTAGGTTATGTTCCCCACTTTGGTGTACCCATCTAGTTTAGTTCTTCCTCTGCCTTTGGGTAACCTTTAGGCCTAAGAGGGTCACATGGGATAAATGGGTGGTGAAGTGTAGCATGTGCACTGCACCACATAAAACATTCTTCCATACTATGCACAGGTACACACTTGTGCATACACATACCTGTTCTACTACATTTGTGATTCACAGTCTCTGGAATGTCTTGATAAAGGAAAAGGAGAATTTTGTGGGGTTCAAAACCTCCTTTCTCATTGGCAAAACGGGTGAAGGTGAATGTGGAAAAGTAAACACTATACCATTTCTAAACCAAAAAGATCCATAAAAATATTCACATTTTAGATCAACAATTATAAACATTCCATTCAAGAAACACAGACATTTGAGTTCTCTCCCCCACCGCCTGCCCTACCCCCAACAGAAACATAAAAATATACCTCTCCCAATGCTAGCCAGCTTAGGCAAGAGGTAATACTAAATGATGAGCCAAGGGCAAAGACAACCCACAGGCTGATTGCCAGATTATGGCTTCTAGTAGCCAAGAACACTCAGAATAACTGTTCTGGAGAAAAAGGCCCCTCCCCAGGTAGCTAGTGGAGCAGGGCTATTTTTCTCTTGGACAGAAGAAAATGCCTTATACTCTCCACAGCAGCGGTGGGAAACTGGTGGCTGTCTAGAGAACATTAGACTACAAAGCCCATCATCCCTTGGCTGTTTGTTAGGGATGATGGGTGTTATAGCCCCACAACATTTGAGGGACCGGAGCCTCGCTGTAAGGCATTGCTACTCTAGATACTCCAGAATCCTCTTTGTATCCTCTTCACTGTGGAAGAGAATAGCGCTCACATTATCTTCAGCCAATGAGAATTGGCAGGGTACCCTTGAGGACTCATGATGGCACATTCTTTCTGTGTGTATGTGTGTGTGTATACATGCGTTACTCTTTCTTAACCAAGGAAATTAAGGGGCAAAAGGCTTCACATTTCCCAAAGTCCTCCAACATGGCAACTAAGAAGCTTTTGGGACATGAACAGTTCCTGTTGCACAGCTTAGAGACTCTAGGAGAACTGTAATGGCATTCATATGGCTGTGTGTCGGGGGGACACAAACATGGAGCTGAATTTTCCTTCCCCAGCATCCCTTGGTAATGTGTACCTGGGCTGAAGGTAAGGCGGAGGCACCTGTTCCATCTGGCATTGAGACACTTGCATATTTTTGACCAGCGCAGCTACTGGGGTTGATTCTACTCTGATGGTCAACAGACAATGCACATCCTTCCTCTTTCTTAACAGAATACACTAGAAGTGGTCTCCCTCCCAGTGAGATGCACTGGGCATGATGGGCTAGGAACAGTGCCCCACCACACAAGTGCATGTGGCACGACAACAGTTGATGATCCATTTTGGCCAGGTAAGGACTTCAACCAACAGACAGGTGGTTCTCCTAGACTGTACACAACCCTCTGGTTGAAAGAGACCCATCTCCTCCAGAGCGGCCAAGAACACAGAGCACCATTTAGATTTCAGTGGCAATGATGTCCTCATAAGGAACATCAGTACCCTGGAGGTCAAGGTCTAATGGCTCTTTGCCATCCTCTCCTGCAGCCAACTGCTGGAGCATCTTCTCCAAATTCTGGTTCCGTTTGTACATGTGCAGGTAACTCTGCTGCAGCTGCTTCTGGTAGTGGATCACTTTCTCCTTTTCCTCTTTCCAAATCTGCCTTTCATGCTGGAAGCCCACTGTCATCTGCTCATTGTTCTCCCGCTCCTCCTGCAAATCTGACTTCAGCTTCTCCACTTCCCTCCACAAGGCTTGGGCATCCTCTGTCATGTTACCTTCCAGGCTTACAGAGGCCACCCCACACTTCATCTCCTCTCTGAGGATGGTCAGCTCTGTTCTGAGCTCTGCAATTTCTTGCTCCAGCAAGTTCACCTTCTCCCTCAGCAGCTCCGACTCATTCTTCTTGCGTTGGAGTTCATTCTCACACACCTCCAGCTCCATAGCCCTAGCCTGCAGTGAATCTTCCAAGTCCTGGATTTTCATCTCTAGTAGTTCCATCTTTGCCCGGACATCCTTCAGCTGAGCTTTCAGGTTGAGGACCTCATTGGTCTTGCTGTTGAGTTCTGTCTGGGATTCCTTCAGTTGTTGTTTCAGGAGAGAGATTTCACCAGATTTCTGACAAACCTGTAGGGACACAAGACAAAGGATGTCATCTAGGCACTGGCCTGTTGCAGTGCAGTGCAATTCAGCTTGGCACCGACAATCACATTTATGTGGCATTTATGAGAATAGCTCCAAGAGTGGCTAATCAGGGATGGGGGCTGCATCCCTTCAAGAATAATTCATCAGAAATGTATAGTTGTCAATTTAATTTCCCTTTCATCTGTTATTAATTTTTCATGTGTCTCTACTGTATCAAATTGATATTATATTATTGTTACTGTAATATTTTCTGACTTTTTATCTGTCACTATTTTTCTACTCAATTCTGGTAATTGCCATTTGTCCCCAGATAGTTTTTAAGTATTCTAATAAGATTTCCCAGACTCTTTTAAATTTGTCAAGTGTTTAGTTTCTAATCAAACATGTAAGTTTATCTATCTCCACATATTCAAAGAGTTTCATAATCTAGTATTGTCTCCTCTTTCCACATTTTGGTATAGGTAATTCTTGCCATTATTAGCATATAATAGTAATTATTATTACTATTATTAGTAGTAGTAGTAGTAGTAATTTCAGGCAGTAATTAGGATGGCAATTTAGTCTATATGTGCTTTAAATTAAATGTATGAAATTAGAGTTGACTGTCTTTTTAAAAATTTTGTTCTCTGTTTAATTTTTATTGTTCAGTAATATTATGTGTGCTTCGTTTTGGTTTTTTTCCTTATTGTTATTTCATTGTAGTAGTCTGCCCCCTTTTGTTTTGGGTTAATTGTTGGTTTTAATAAACAGATTTTTTTAAAAAAAATAATTTGTCAGAGGCACATGACAATATGCCGAAAAGAGCACAAAGCCAACAAGTATGGAAAAGTTACTTTTGAACTATAGTACCCATGACCATTAACCATGGTAGTGGGGATTCTGGGAGCTGTAGTACAAAAAGTAACCTTTTTTCTTTGGCAGGGCCAGAGTTTAAAGCAGGCAGAGAAACTCATGATCTCAGTCCTGCTGCCATCTTCTTATCTTCATCTCTTTCTTTCTGCAACTCTTCCTTCTCTCTTCTTGCCTCTCATCTTCAGGTTGCTGTGGGAAGGACAGGTCACTTGTGCTAAAGGTCTGAGCTAATACAGTACTTACAAAGTACTTCAAAATTAGGCTGAGGAGTGAATTAAATCGTCTGAGGAGGGCTTTTTGTAGGTCTTAAATCTTTATCTGAGAGAGAAACAGGGATGAAAATGGGGAGGGCTTACTGTTATGAAGAGTGAGGCAACTACAGGTGGCAGTTTTGGGGTATCATGAAGAGGTAGCAAATTATCATTTATTACTGTTGTATTTTTGCTGTTTGAAGGAGGAAGCTGCTTGAGGGATGTTCTGTTTCAGGTGCCCAAATAACTTGCTTGGCTTTGCGTTCACAATGACTTTGTGGGTAGGGGTGCCATTTGTTGTTTGTGCCTCAAGAAGCTAATGGGGGGGGGCCTAGCCCTGGAAATAAGAGAGTACCATACCTTCTTCACAGCAGTGCCCACTATGTGAAACCCCCTTCTCTAAGAAATTCATCAAGCACCCATTGGTCCAGCATCCTGTTAAATGACATATGCAAGCATTAATCCAATTTATGCCTGTCTATGTCTTTCTTGGGAGAGTCATTGTGAAGGTTCCTCCCTCCTCATCCACCAGAGCCCTGCCAAGATTCACTGGTTCACTGCAACAGCCTCCACTCCATGGCCATTCAATGGCTGGTGGAGAACAGGAGGCATCATAGAAGGAGCTGGCTAATTCCCCATAGCCAGACACAAAATGAGTATGTCATCTATCAAGATCTTCAGAGGACTCTGGTGGATGATGTCATCATTCTGTGTTTAGCAATTTGGACATAGCAGCAGTGTGTTCTGGGGTTGGTGAAATGGGAATAATAGCATAGTTCTGATGCAGAACTTTTACACAATACTTGCTGATACACTGCATTGTTTTTGCTGCCTGTTGGAGACACATTTCTTTATTAGATAGGCATTTAATCTTGGCCAGCAATTTACCCCATGCGCAATTGTTTTGTTTTCATCTTTTTTTTCCCCTGTAGAATTTTTAATTGATTGTTTTAAGCTGCAATTCCACACTGAGTTATGGTAGCAAACCTGATTAAACCCAATGGAACTTACTTTTGAGTAGACATGTTTAGGATTCCACTCTTAATGTATGAATTATTCTTCACTGCTTGCTTTTAACTGCTTTGTAAGCTGCCTGGGGCATAGGGTGGCCAGAAGCAAAGGAGGAAAGGGCCCTACAACTTTAATATTTCTACAGAAGAGGGAATTTCAGCAGATGTCATTTGCATGGCAAGTGATTAACATGACAAGTAGCTTACATAGCTGTGCAAAACCTTTGAGTTGGCAGAAACTCATACTTTAGCCACAAGCTAGAACTGTAGGAATGAAAGGATTACCAAGGGACAATGATATCAAGTCAAAAATCACCTGAATCATTATATGTATTCAGTTACATTGTACAGGCATAAAAGGTACAACAGAATAACTTGCCAACTGTTACCCAACTGCAGACAGCAGATAAGATGGAAAACTAAAAAAAATGTTCAAATTGGACATATTGGCTGAAATTCTGGTAGGGGCACCTGCATACTTAAGTTTCCTTTACACACGTGGATGTCTTTGTGGGGGGGGCACTGTGGAGGTTGGACAGTGTCCAAAGGCTCCTCTTCCCAACCTACTGACAAGCCCCTGATGCTGCCTGCAAAACCATTTTGTGTTTTTGGGCAAGCAGGTAGGCTTAGAGAAGTGTCTGGCTGCATCTCCCATAGCTAGGCATAAAAAGATGGCATCCATGCTGAGATCCACTGGGGTCTTCCAGGGGTCTCAGTGATGCTGTAAATCATAGAGTTTGAAGAGACCACAAGAGCCATCTAGTCCAACCCCTTGCCATGCAGGGTGTACCCTATCAAAGCACTCCTGAAAGATAGCCATCCAGCCTCTGTTTAAAAGCCTCCAAAGAAGGAGACTCCATCATGTTGTGTCTGGCTATGGGAGATGCAGCCAGATACTCCTCTGAAACTGCCTGTTTACTGCAAAGTACAGAATGTCCCTGTGGGGCATTATTAAGGACTTATCTGTAGGTGGGCAGTGGAGTATATGGCTCAGTGTAGTGTAGGTCAGCACACAGATCTTTACAGTACACCAAAGGGATGTTGGATTCAGGTCATAATATTGTTCAATAGTAAGAAAAATGGTCTGCCCTGGCCTCACATCGGGAGGCATGGAGACGCACTATCCACAATGCTGCAGCCTTATTTGAGAACTCACACCAAACAAGTCTTGAAGAGAAACAACAACACAGAAAGAATCACAACCCAGAAACATCACCCAAGGAGACCTTCTGCTGTGCTTTCTGCAACTGGACTTGTTTATCTCAGATTGGCCTTTTTAGTCATCAGCGTGCTTGCAGAAAGTGCAGGATGAGTCCTTCCTGAATCTTCATTTGCGAAGAAAAGCCAGAGAGAGTACGAAAAATGCTATATGGTCATATGTTATGTGAATGTGACTACAGTAAGTTAGAGAAATTTCTGCAGAATGATATTTTGTACTGCTGAGATGCATCTGTACATAGATGCATCTACTAGTGAAGGAGATACGCACAAGACTTCTTGTGGATCCATCGGTGAGTTTGATCCATTGGTGTGATGGCCACACCAATTCCTATTTCACTAAAAGTAAGTTTGCATGAAATGGGAAAAGTGGCAAATAATCCTGGCTGTAACTATGGGAAAACCCCATTAGAAGCTGAGCCTAAATTACAAGGAGCTCATAGGGTTGTCTACTTCTGAATTTAGCCCCATCACTACATATCAGAAGAAGTACCTACCACAGACACCATATCCTATCTGTTCTTCAATATTCTGTGCCAGTGTGGACAGATGAAGCTTAAGTAAGCATGGTTTCTGCATTTTCACTTAGCTGACCTTTGGTCACAGCACCATGTCTGTAGGCAAACACATCCCCTGTACAAAATTCAAAAAGCAGTTCCTATGAAAAAAGTTGACACCAACTTTCCTCTATGAAGTCAGAGCTGAATCTCACCTCCCACTGGGTTTCCTCCAGGGCTGGAGCAAAGTTGGTCTTCTCTTTCTCATAGGACCTTAACTTGGTATCCAGAAGGTCCTGCTCCTTCATCAGGTTTGCCAATTCCTCTCGGAGCTGCTTCTTCTCCTGCTGCAGCTGGAAGACCTGGAGCTGCAGAAGATGCTGTGCCCTCTGGCTCTTCTGCGAGGTCTGCTTGAGTTTGCTGTTGCACTTCTGCTTCAGCAGCTCCATTTCATCCCTGCAACGCCTCTGCTTCTCCTCATAGTTTTGGCAGGAGGTGATCTCCTTCTCCTCAAAGCTGCACTGGAGCTCTTGCAACTCGCCTTCCCTCTCCAAGAGCTTCTGCTCCAGCTCCTGGATGGCTGACTCCTCTGTGGAGATCGGTGAGCGGATGCAGGAGTTCTCGGCAGGGTGAGGGGCTTTGCTTGGATTGAGGATTTTGGTGCCCCCGTCAGAGAACGACAGGGCCTTTAGGCTCATCATGTTACTGTCCTGCAGGATGGCACACTGAGTGATGTTGTGGGCAGAGCCCCCAAATCGACTGATGGGCCCCACTGGAGCAACAAGAGGGTCTAACTGGTAGCTGCTGGCCGTACTGTGAGTGGGGAGACTCGACATGGAGTTCCTTCCTGAGTCCGACAGTCCTCCAGAGCACAAGGCAGGCTTAAGGTCCCCCTCTTTAGCTTTGTCCTGGGACTGTGGAGGCTGAGAGGCATGGCTACTATGCTCTGGAGAAGAGTGGAGGACAGTGTTTGAGCGAGGGAGCACCGGCTTGAAGGCGGTCGGCCTAGCAGCATTCTTGTCTGTGCCCTGAGAAGAAAGAACAACCAGCCAGTTAGTGCAGGCACAAGAGTGTTCAGTAGTTGCCCCCCTTTTTTTAACCAATTACTGGAGAAGAGGTCTGGGATATGTGTGTGTGTCACTTTCTCCTTTGTAGAAAAACGGACACATGCATGCAAAAACAGTGATGTGGATTTTTTTTTAAAAAAAATCTGGCATCCTAAATTATTATTATTTATTCAATTTACATCCTATCTTTCCCCTCCAAAACTGAGATTCAATGCAGCTAAACAGACAAAGATCTCATTTAGGAGATTTATACTTGCAACGCAATTCTGTTCCTAAAGCTGGAGCACTACAAGGCAGCAGCATCTGACATGTCTAAAATCCAGCATAGTGGAAATGAGGTAGGAATGGCATTTGCTCCTCATTATTTGCCCCCCATTGAGAGCAAAAGGAGGGAAACTACTTACCGTATATACACATGTATAAGTCGAAACGTTTATGCCAAAAATTGACCAACAAAACCTGGGTCAACTTATACACAAAAGCTCAGAGGGAAATGCATACCCTTGACCATTAAGACAACTGCACAAATTGTTTTGCGATCTGGAGGGGGAAGAAAGGACCCTCTGATTGGTCAGGGATGTGCAGGCATGCAGAGAGTGTATGCTATCATTTCAACATGAAGCTTACATTCATCAAAGCAATTCAGCTTGAAAAGAAGGTGCACTTCCTGCACACATGTTCTCTTAAAAGTATATTTTTGGAGATTTTCACTGTGTTCAACAGCAGAGAAGACACCACAAATAATAGAATAACTAAATCAGACTGCCATTGCAGAAATCAGTGGTTTCTGCAATGTGGCCTCTGCAAATTGTACAATAAAAAGATTTTCTAGGTGGGGTAGAAAAATATTTCCAGTCCTTGTCAACTGTGTATCTGTTTAATCTTCAAATCACACCATCTATTTTTTTGCCTCTGTCTGAATATTTTAAAGCACACAAAAATCTGCTTTTATTTCCATCATGTCTTTCCGTAATATACATTTTTGTATATTTCCTAATATATGCATTTATGCACACAACCTTCTGTAATACATTCCAGTTTGTACATAACTTCCCCTAATACACATAACACTGTTTGCAGTTTTGGAGCCAAAAACCCTCTCCCACTGTTCTACCATATCTAGTGTTGTAGTGGAGCCATTGATCACAGGGTTGAAGCCCTGAGATTTTTTGATTAGCAGGAACTATGACATCATCTGCCCACCCCTGTTTTGACTTCCCTCTTCCCTCAGAGATTAGCTGCAACCCCTACCATAGCTGCAAGGAAAATGGATTTTCCCAACAATGATGTATTGTTATGAGCTGTCATTCTAATCCAAAGTATTTGGGGATAGCTTGATAGGGCTAGATCCATTAGCTTTATAAAAAGATCTGTTCGTACTAAAGATGAAAACAGGTAGAAGTGTTTAGCTATATATATGTATAGCTCAACACAGCCACCTGCATTTTTCACTGTTTTTGGGTATGGTGTCACGAGCACTGTCATGATACTGGTCTACACTTCAAAATTTACTACTATACCATTGTCCCCATCACATATGGGTGACCAGTGGATCCACACCTTACCACCACCCTGGATTTTACTGCCACTCTTCCCACAGCTTCTCCAAGTTGAATGGGCTCTCTACCAGGGTCAAATCCAGCACTGGCAGAGTTTCCATTCAATTTGGAGAAGCTCAAGGGGAGTAGGTTTGCTGCCACCCAGGGGGTAGATCCAATGGCTGTCTGTACCATCAACTAGTAGTTTGGAGGTGTCACACCTCAAAATCTAAAGCAGGATTAGGCAGCTGAGGGTTTCCAAATATATGGCAAAAAATAATAATTAAGAAATGAATCTGTAAGCACGTGATTGTGTTACAGGTGGGTGCCAGGTCTGAAGAAGCTGAAAGCTTGCTGCACCAAATTACTGCCCTTCTTCAACCTAGGAAAGGAGGAAAATTTCATTTTTAAGCAAACCAACCCAGTTCACACTCCCTGGACGAATACGCAGGTCAGAACACAATTATCCTTTGAACTAGGTATGTCTCCAATTTTTGCAGTGCGCAAAGGCTTTTCCCTCTGAGTTTTTGCCATTTTTGGCCCCCCTCCTTCACATTATGGCGAAACAACATGGACTGCTATTTGGACATGTCGTCATCTCCTTGCATTCCATGAGGAATATTTTTTGCCGTTTAGACAACCCCAAAGTCTTTGTTATACTCTGATCAAGTTTTATGCAACTCACTAGTTCCAGCTGGTTGGTGACTGGCTTGAGTTTAGGGGGCGTTGCAGTGCCATAGTCCACGCTGCTCCTACCAGCCTGGCTTGCTAGCTCCCCACCAGAGAGTGGTGTGTAGTCTGTCCTATGAGCTTTCTGGTTCACCTTGATGTAAAAAAAATCTTCATTCTTGTTGCCCTTTGAGCTGGACTTATTATGGCCGGTTTCCTGAGAGAAGCCAAATTTCAGTAGCCCATCCGAGTATCTGTTCAGCTTCTTCAGGTGGGATGACTTGCGCAGCTTGTACTGTGAGGCCCGGCAGTGTTTGCTATGGAAGCTATGCCCAGAGATAAGGCTACTGACACTTCCCATAATGACAGCGATCCTGATATTGCTCCTGGATGGAGGACATACAGAGAACAGATAAAGCCCTGGTTATGTCTTCAAGGGGGATGTCCTGACAGCTGGAAGAGAAAGCTGGTGTTGTGGTCATAGCAGAAATTTTGCTGTGCCAAGGATCAACAAACCTGAGCAGAAGAAAGAAAGACATGAAAACTGGTGAGAACAGCAACGGCAGCTCAGGAAATCTTCACATAATCAATATGGACCAAGACCTGAATTTAAGCTCCATTTTAGGCACTGACACACTGCATCATGTTAGATAAGTTATAATCTCTCATTTTTAGCTCTCTGGCTGAAAAATGGGAATAATAGTGACTTTATTCTTATAAACAATGGTAAACTAGAGTTACCAGCTCATAAGCCCATAGAGTTAAGAATAAGAGCCCCAAAATAGACAAGCAGAGAAATGGTTGGTTATTTGTGACAGCCTCTTGCAACCTGGTGTTCTCCAGATGTACTGTACTATCAATAACCATGCAGGCTGGGGATGATGGGGGCTGGATGTGAGTTGGAGAAGGTTAATCTTTGGCATACAGCTATGGCATTTGTATAAAAATCCCACTCCATCAATCATGGTCATTAAAAGAATGATTTCAGACCATCACATCAACTTAAAAAAAATCAGCCTACAAAATGTATCACCAAAAATGTACACACAGCAGACCGTTCAAGCAAATGAGCCCAACTGCAGCCTACACAGATGCTTCTTAGTGACTTATGCAGGCACAGCCAGGACTGCACTGTATTGTGGAAGTATACAGTTCCTCCTTGTGCAATGGCATCTGGACAGCGCCTAGGCACAGTTCTGTGCTCCTCAATTCAAATGCCACTGGTTGCTTGTGGGGTTGTGCTGCGAGACCTCCCTTGTGCCACAGCCCTCCAGAATGCTACAAGCTTCCCTGTACTGCTGTCACCCACACAGACTTCAAGAATAAGACTGGTGGAGTTGTAAATTTTACCAGTGTTACACAGGATGCTGGCCTACACGTCATCACCAGATTACTACTCATAAATGTTATATGTTAGTAAAGAATAAAAGACAATATTCAAGATAACATCTGTCTGCATTTTAAAGATGTGGAACAAATGCCAAGGCTGTAACAAGCCCCAAAGACAACTAGTAAATCCACAATTACTAGGGGAGAAGGACTGTAGCCTAAATGTAGAACATCTGCTCTCCATGCAAAGGATGCCTGGCCTAATCCCTGACACCGGCAACTAGGGCTAGAAAACACTTCTGTCTCAGCCTCTGGAGAGACACTGCCAATCAAGTGTAGACCAGGATTAGGGAAAAGATGGCTTACAAGCCAAATACACCCCCTTGTCCCTTTCTGTGGCTCCTGCTGTCACATTCACCAGTGCTGAACTGGTAGTCTTGCTGCCAGCAGAACTGTGCCACTAGTAGTGGCACAAAAGCCAGATGACTACCGTACTTTTTTCTGTCCTTCTAGAATGGAGAAAGAGGCTCTGCCCTGGAAGGTGGTAGGATTCTATGGTGCTAGAAGGCACTCTGGTATCCTTCCCCACTACAGAGAGCCAGCACAGCGGCCACTGAATTTTGGTGGCATAATTTGCACGGCTTAAAATGTCGCAACTGCAGTGGCAGCAAGAACCCTGGCAGTGGACACTCAATCCTTGTGGTGGTGATGCTGCTTGGAGACAGGCAATACATTCCCCCCCCAACCCCCACTACTAGTCTACCCTGGTACAAAAAATCCAAAGTAAAAGGAACCAAGAGTTGTCTGGTTTAGTATAAAGCAGCTTCCTATGATCTTTCGGACGCTCTTTTTGGCATTGTCTGAACAGGCTATTTACCCCGTCTTGCCCCTGTCTTAGAGCAGTCTAAACAATGCAGGGCTTTTGCCCTGTTTTGCCCCTGGGCAGTCCTCAGGACTGTCCCAGGACAGGGCTAACAAGGGAGGGAGGAAGATGGGGTAAAGCCTGATAAAACTTTGTAGCAAAATACCCAGGAAAAACTGTTTCTTTTCAGAGGAAACAGATTTGGCCCCAGCAGGACTGCAGGATCCCATAGCGGCACGCTGGCCCATTGCTGCAGCTGCTGCCTGCGTTGCCTTCTCCAAAGCCAGGAAGGAGTCCTGCAGCATGTAACCAAGGCTGGTTACATGCAGGGGGCCTTGGTCACATCCTGTGGCCTGGCTTCCTAGCTTCAGAGAGAGTGATGGGGAGTGCAGAGGCTGCAGGGACAGGCTGGGGTGGCAGTCTGGACTCCTTCCTGTTTCGTGCCAGTGACAGGGGAGAAACAAGCCAAATCTGTGGCCAGAATATGCTGGTGGGGAGCTGGCGTATTTTGCCCTGTGTCTTTAAACAGAGGTCTTTAAACAGAGGCTGGATGGCCATCTGTCGGGGATGCTTTGATTGTGATTTCCTGCGTGGCAGGGGGGTTGGACTGGATGGCCCTCGTGGTCTCTTCCAACTCTGCAATTCTATGATTCTATGATTCTATGATGAGATGAGCCCTTTATCTTTATTCCCAAATAAGACCCCTTCTCTTTGTGCTCCCTATAATTTTCCACACTCTCTGACTGGTCTTAACATGGATGCTGCTGCAGTCCTTAATTACTGCTAACGTCTTCTGTAGCATTCTGGAAGGCAAGCCGTATTGGATAATAACACAGTGTGTTATTACCATCATTACAGTTCAGAGGTGCTTAGAGAGCTGGTTTTCCTTTTTCCTCAGGCTTAAACAAGAAAAGAAAAGAAAATGATCCTTATTACAATCTCAATGTGTCTGTTGCTCAGTTATTGGCAGTAGAGAGGGAGAGAGAGAGGAAAAGGAACGTCCTGTCCTGCTACATATTTAAAGGACTGGGAAGGGTGGAGTCGATGCAGGTGGACAGAAAAATGAACACATCATCAAAATAAACCCTATCTGGGTGCCAGGATGGGTGGGGAGTATGGAAAAAGGGGCAAGAAAGACTTCAGAGCCTTTGCTGCAGCAGAGCGATGGAGTGGAAGTGGCTCAACTCCCCACTGCTCTCTAAAAGCTTTTCCATTCTCCACATTGTGGGTGTTAAGATTCCCTGGCAGAGACCAAGTCACACAAGCAGCTTTCTCCAAGTTCTGATGGAGAAAATGCACAGGCGTGTGTGTGTGTGTGTGTACCTATATATCTATATATATCTCCTGGCTTTAAAAGCAATTGTTTCTAGCCGAGCAGCTGCAGAAGTCTGCGTGGGAGAGAACAAAGATTTCAGGGAAACATGTGGGGAAAGGGTGGCTCTGAGTGATGGCAGAACCCTTGCCATGAAGAAGAAATGGTGGAACACAGATCCTGGTTGCCCACCTTCTGACTTGTTTCTGGTGGAAAGAGATCTTTCTCTTTCCCATCCCTCCACCTTGCTTCTCACAAAAGGACATAAGGTGTCTCTGAACGTGTCCAGAGGAGGGCAACCAAAATGGTGGGAGGTCTGGAAGCCATGCCCTATGAGGAGCAGCTTAGGGAGCTGGGTATGTTTAGCCTGGAGAAGAGAAGGTTAAGAGGGGACATGATAGCCATATTAAATATTTGAAAGGATGTCATACTGAGGATGGAGCAAGCTTGTTTTCTGCTGCTCCAGAGACTAGGACACGGAGGAATGGGTTCAAACTACAGGAAAAGAGATTCCACCTAAAGAGATTAGGAAGAACTTCCTGACAGTAAGAGCTGTGTGGCAGTGGAAGGCACTGTCTCTGAGTATGGTGGAGTCTCCTTCTTTGGAGGGTTTTAAACAGAGGCTGGATAGCCATCTGTTGGAAATGCACCTTTACTATACAGTGGGACCTCCAGATGCACAGGGATTCGGTTCCAAGACCACCCATGATGGCAGCAAATGTGGATGATTGCATCCCATATTATTAAATGGTGGTGATGTGTGTGTGTCCACATTAGTGCATCAGTGTGCACATCACTGCCATTTTAGGCATGGGAAGTGACAATCTGTGGGCAGCTGAAACCACGGATCAGGAGCCTGAAGATCAGGCGGGCCCACTATACTGACAAGTCCCCATGCTATCCATCGATCTCAGTGTGCACCAGCTGTTTTGCCCTCTCAGCAGGCATCAAGGCCCACAGGGAAGCTAATGCCAATTCCAGATACCATCTTGGTCTTCCCAGCCCAGATGGAAATTGCTTCTACCTTCCTTCCAGCCTTTTCCTTTGCTGGAGAAACCAAGTCATTCCATTATCTAGCTCTTCCCAGCTGGCCTAATTGGGACAGGGTGCAGATTAAATGCAATTAATTAAAATACAATCCAGATTGTCCTTGTCATTGTGGTTGTAGTCTTCCTCCTCTTCCTCCCCACTCCTCTTCTCCCCTCTTCAACTGGGGAATGACACAAGCCTTTGCCTTAGGGGCCACAACAATAAATCGCCAGGCACTGGCTGTGCCATGTAGTACTACTAATCCATTAGGGTATAACAGTCCAGAGAAAGGGTGGTGGTGGTAGATGAGCCATTGTAATGCAAATGGGGAGAGGGAGGGCAAGGGAATATGCAGAAGGGTTACAAACAATGCTGGGATTTGTAAACCACTGAGATTATATCTTTCCTGCTTGGTGGGTACAGAGAGGGAGCTAGACTAGTGTAAGCATATGAAGCTCATGCAACTGGGGATGCAGACTCCCTAATACCAGGGAAGCACCTGGCTTTGCAACCCCATACATGTATTAGGGAGCTGAGTGTGAGCTGCCCACATGCTTACAGAAAGGGCAGGGCCTGGATCTTATTCTCCATGTTCAGAGGGGGGAAGCTGCACTCGCCTCCAGCTGGATGACCCTTAACAGGATATTCAAGAGCCTGTTAACCAAATTAATCAATGCAGGTTGGGAGAGGGGGAAGATAATGGGCCATATGGGGAGCTTGTTAGAAGGTCGTAGAAAGGCATACTGCTCATTTCTGGGCTCCTGCGCAAATACAGGAATGCTGTGTTGTTTGTATCTGGGACACTGCTCCATTAGCTTTCTGACTGCATTGGGTGCTATATAGCGCTATGAGCAGGGGTGCCATCAGGGCAAGGCCCCAGCACGGGATGCAATGATGGTGCTTTGCAGGTAGTGCGTAGCATGGAAAAGAACTGCCGCTGGCTCACAATTCTGGGAGCCCACGGACAAGATGACATCCCTCCCTTTCAACATCTCCACTGACTATTAGTGCATCCTTTCTCTCTGGGCTTCCAGCCATGCCAGTACTAATACTCCTTGCTCTTAATGTTGTTGTTGCTGGCACATTAGGAGAAAGGAAATGGACAGAAGCAATACCAAAGATGGAGAGAGCCAGACAGTTTTGAGGGGCAACACAGTGCAGTGGGGCCTTGTTGGAGTGTGATGTGCCCGCTGGTGCCAAGCTCTGACACCAGCCTCCCTCCCAGACAAAATAAACACCTAGTGGGCCAAAGTTTTTGGCATGTTCTGTCAACAGTAAATCTATCCCTTTTCTTTCTGGTAATTTCCCATTAGATGTATTATTCAATGGATTACTGAATTAAAATGAAGCAGAACAGCAAATCTGTTTTTTTCATCCCAGAGACTTCAGTGTTATCTACACGACACCCCAGCCCACCTATTCACATTCAAATTACCCCATGGATGGTTGTCTTCTCAGGCAACACTCAGAATTTCTCATGCATTACAGCTGTCAATCTGACACCAGGCCTATTCTTTCTCATTTATATCAAATTTCTTATGTAAGACACACACATTGCATATGCCACAAACTCCTGGAGTCACTGGGCTGCTTGTATGTTTGTAGTCGGTGGCCACTGCAACATAGTGCACAACTTTGGTGACAAAATTTAAGAAGCATATTGCTAAACATACAGCAATAAACAAGAAAAATGTCTTTAACTGCATGAAAAGCAGGCAAGGAAAAGACTGGATGATCAGTTGACAAAGATGTGGATGGAAGGAGAATTGAAATATGGCTGAGAAGCTAAAGATTATTACCATAGAAAATATTGGGCAGATATTCATGACTAAGCCAATTATTAATGACTCAAGTGTGAGACTATGGATCTTCTATTAAAATATGCAACTTGTTCACGACAATCAGAAGGCAGACATGTTATTAGGTTAACATAGGTTCTAGTAAAATGGCTGAAAAGCATTTAACAAAAGCTAGAATTATTAAGTACATCACAGAACAAGTATCACTGCAGAAGAATTACTGTGGCTTTTCACAAATGCCACCTCACCAGTCTTTTGCAGCTCTTTGAGGGTTTTATAATGATGTGTACAAGACTGATCTAGACTGATTTCCACCAAAGGTTGTTGAGTAAATTTAGGGCTTGTCTACACTGGCTGCTTAATCCAGGCATTATGCTCCAGACTGGCCCCGGATTGGCCATGATTCATGCACCAGACTGAATCTGGTGTGACAGCATATCACTGCCCACACAGGCCAGCCACGGCAACACCACATCAGCCCCACTGGCCTGTCCCCTGTTTTGGGAGTTGCTGTCCTCTTGCCAGCCAAGCAGCTCCCTGCGAGAGCCTGGTCAGCATTGTCGCTTCTGCTGAGGTTGGAATGGGGTGCCCAGACATGCAATCAACAAGGAGGGGACTCTTACCGGCGAGGCGGTGGCTCCAACAAGGATCCATCCCCTTCCCTGTGCTGCTCAGCACATGGTGAGGGAGATGGCACTGCATTTGCATGTGGACAAATGGATCAGGCCAAACTGAACCAAATCTAGCTGTCCAGACAGCAAAAGAATCTGAGGTCACTCCAGAGTTTTGGGAGTTTTCCCCAACTTTGCTTAGTTCGGAGCAAAGTTGGGTTATGGGGGAAATAATGGTGTTCTTCCCCAAAAGTAGCTATACATCATCTGGACTGCCAGCACTGGATTTGGGATTTTTGCCAGTGTATACAAGGCTTTAGCAATCATGAGATAAGAGGACTTATTCTCCAATGGATTAATAGCTGGTTAAACAATGGGAAGTAGAGAGAAGGAATGCATGGATAGGTCTTAAAATAGAGCAGGGATGAAGATGTTTTTGACTGTAATCCCAGAAGCCCAAGCCACATAGCCTATGATGAAGAATGTCAGGAACTGAAATACTGTACACTGCATCTGAAGAGCTGCATGATTATTACCCTGTTCCCCTAGACTATGTCTTGCTGCCTAGTTTATTCATAAAATTATCTGAAGTCAGGAAAAAGCAGTGAGGTCAGTCAAGTTTAGAGACCAGCTAAATCAGATATGAGGAAGGTCTGGTGCTTTGGTTGCTACTAAACATCAACTCCCATTATTCCTCTCCATTTGCTATACTAGCTAGGGCTAACACATGCTCCCAATCACTGAACTAAATTGTTCAAGATGATAAAAACCCATGCAGACTAGGTCCAAAGGGATATCTCCAAATTTGGTGGAGGAACAACAAGGCGGGAAATGATGCTCAATATCACCAAGTAAAAAATGGGACATATGTTTGGGCAAAAACATCCTAATTTTACACAAATACTGAGGTGCTGGACATGACAAATGTGCAGTGCTTCTTTTAAAATGTTTTAATAATCCTGTATCAGTAATCCATACAATAACAGCCCCATATACTTTGTATAAACTAATTCATAAAATAATCCAATACATTTGTGTGTGCGTGTGTGTGCCTTCAAGTTGCCTGTCGACTTATGGCGACCCCAAGAATTTTACAGAGTTTTCTCAGGCAAGGAATCCTCAGAGGTGGTTTTGCCAGTTTTTTCCTCTGAAATATAGCCGACAGCACCTGGGATTCATTGGCAGTCTCCCATCTAAGTACTAACCAGGGCTAACCCTGCTTAGCTTCCAAGAGCAGGTGGGATCTGGTGCTTTTAGGGTATCCTATAGCCAATGTATATCACAGCTAAAGGCAAGCCATTACCTGTGGCTTGACTAAGCTATGCTGAAATTTGAAGCTGTGTTTAATCTTGAACTATGGACATCCCATACTGTAATCCAGGCTCTTCACTACTGAAACCACCCAACAATACCCCTCAATGTAGTATTTTAAATACTGTGCAAATGCTATCTGCTAAGAAAAAGATTAGAACTCACAGCTACATGTTTAATGATATTTGTACTGTTCTTTCAAGTGGCCAAGATACTATACACATGTCATACTTTTTACAACAAGAGCAGTGTTACGTAAGTTATTATAATCATCCCCATTATTGGGGTGTGTGCTGGCCAAAGACAATTGAATAACATTATGGCAAAGGTGAGATCAAACTGTCAACTTCCTGATTTATAGTTGATTCTCTTAGCTAGCATGCTATTCCAGCTCTTTAGCTTACTAGCCACTTCTTTAGCTTACTATGTGTCTTTGCAGATGCATAGAATTTAGAACTGGGAAGGACACCCTTGCTTGATGCAGAAATCTTGCAACTACATCATCCCAAACGGATGAATGTCTAACTTCTGCTTAAATGCCTCAAGCAAAGTTGATCCCATGACCTGTCAAGATGGATTGTTCTACTGTTGAACAGTGCTTAATGATGTTTCTCTTAACATTTACCTGACATCTGCTTCCTTGCCATTTTCACTTATTCTAATCCTGCAGCAACTCAGACTGTCTGCTCCCTCTTATGCAGGGTGGCCCTTCAGATATCTGAAGAAACCTATCATTATCTCCTGCTAACTTGCTCTTCTCCAATGTAAGAATACCCGTTCTTTCAACTGTTCCTCACAGGGTTTCCAGAACCCTCACCACTCTTGCTGCCCTCCTTTGGATATGCTCTAGTTTATCAATATTCTTCTGTAAATATGGCACCCTCAGGTGGATATTGTATTCCAGAAATCTCCATTCAGCTCTGTCCCTTCCTTCTGGGGGAAAGATGGATTTGTGAGTTAAGCTTCCTGTACTTCTGGTTAGTGCTAAAAAAACATGGAAGCTACTAAATGAATATGCCTTCAGGACATGGCTGAGGAAGCTGTGGCCCTCCAGATGTTACTGGACATCAGTTTCCATCAGTTCAAGCCAGACTGATGGTGGGGAAGTGATAATTCATCAATAACTGGAGGGACACCACAGCCCTGCTTTAGGAAGTGGGGTTGTTTTGATGTTGAATGCAGTCTACAATGATCCTTTATTGCTGATCAATGGAAGACAATTTCTAAAATACTCAATGTAAGACAGACAGTTTCGAAAACGATTACAGCCATCCCTAGTCCAATTTCCCTTATAGTAGATATGATCTACAGAATGAGGAAATGAAAAGTTGGATGGCATGATGGCTTTGGATGGGTCTATGACTACGGTTTTACTTCAAATGACATGTGATGAGAATAAGAACTTTAGATAAAAGAATAGCAATATTATTTAATCACTGAGGATATGCCTTGAATGGTGTGGTTGGAGAAAAATCCTTTCCAATTTGAAAGAGACAGAGGTACAGAAAGACAGAGAAAAGGGGTGGGGAGGGTGATGGGAGTTTTCAAGCTTGATTTTGTTGCAACACAGGAGAATAATCAAGTTCTTCCCAGGGGCTGTCCTGTTTTGTATGTGAGCCTGTTGACTGCCATCACTTATACCCTGCTTATATATTGGTAAATTAAACAAAAAAAAATTCTATCCACAGTTCCTCGTGACTTTAATTATCTCCTGGTTAGACATAGCTGTATTAGACACATCATGCACAGATAGACTATAATATGCTCTATGGAAGGCTGCTCTTTAAAAATGTTCAGAAGCCAAAAATGTTCATAGCTAATGCAAAATGCAACACAATTGTCAGGTGTGTGCTTTTAGAGACCACATATTGCTGGTCATGCACCAGCTGTGCTGGTTTCAAATCTGCTTCTAAGCTCAATTCATAGTGCTTGTGTTGACCTACAAAGCCCTAAATGGCTTCAAGACAGGATATATGAAAGACAGCTTTTTCTGAAAAGAGTCTCCTCAGAATTTGAGGTCTTTTGTTGCATGTCCCACCACCCTGACAGGCTAGGTTGGTAAGTATGCATGGCAAGGCTTTCTCTTCAGTGGTATCTTGGCTTGAAACTCCCCCCAAAGGGAAGACAACCTGGCTCCATTTCCCTTACCTTTGACTGGGCAGCTAAGACTGTGCTCTTTCCTGTGGCCTTTGGTCCCTAAAACTAGAGAACTAGGTGGCTTTTCTGACTGTTTTAATTGCATATTATTTAATTGTATCTTTTAAATATTGTTTTAGACTGTTTAAAGTAATACCTATCTGTTTTTTTTCTGTCTATAATCGAGAAGCAATAAACAAATTCATAAATAAAACAATATTTACTTTTATGGTCTATAACCCCTTAGATCCCCTATTTGGCCATGCAGGCCAGGGGATTCTGGGAGTTCAAAAAGTAACTTTCCACGTCTGAAATAAAGCAAACATTGTAATTTCCTAAATTTCCAGTGCTCTTAAATCCAAAGGAAAGCAAAACCTAGAAGCACAAACCTAGAATCTATCACTGCTTGCAGGAAGTAGAGGCCAGGTGCTGACACTTATTAGGCAACATTTCTGAATTTTGAAAAGCCACCTAGAGCCAGTGTGGCATCATAGTTAGGGCAGGGCTGGGAATCTTATGGCCTTCTAGCTGTACTGCAACTCCCAGCAACGCTAGCCAGCAGAGGTAACAGTGGGGAGTGCTGGGGGTTGTAATTCTACACCATCTGGAGGGCTGTATGATTCCCACCCTTGGGTTAGGGTATCAGTCTAGGACTGGGCCCACCAATGGCACTAGCCTTCTGCAGTGGTGAGGCTGCATGCTCCTGTGAGGCAAGAGGCTATGTTGGACCAGTCACTACCTGAGTACCTAGCTGACCTCACAGGGTAACTGTAAGGATGAAATTAGGATATGGGAAAGGCCACACATTGCTTCCATGGGTGAAAAGTGGAGTTATAAAGGCAATCAGCCCACAAACCCTACTGTGTGCCACCCATATAGATACCTGGCATGGCTCTGAATTGATGACTGACAATTCCAATCTGTTGTATTGCATAAATCAACCTGTATGGCGTTAATCAGAAAGACTGATGCTGAGGCACACACATTTTGTTTATCACTCACAGGACCATGGTCCAAACCAGCCTTCACCAACCCGATGCCCTCCCAAATACCTTGACTACAACTCCCACCACTTCAGTTAGGTAGAAATGATGACAATTGTAATCCAACACATCTGGAGGGTATTAGGTTGGAGAAGGCAGCTCCGGTAAAGGTCCAGCAGTTTCAGTCCAGCTGCTGGGAAAAATATGAGCCTAAGTATGATGATTACATCTCAGCAAAGTCTATCACAACCCCTCCCTTATCTTCCCTCCATTAGCATTCATGGGATGGATTTAAAACAGACACCTATTGAAAGAGCGGGTGCTTAATCGCCTCTCTTTTGAGTGGATGAAGAGCCCCATTACAAGACACTCATTCATTTTCATTCATCAGCCCATTCATTCTGCTGACATTCACTGGGATTATTTTGATAGTTAGCAATAAGAGCATTGGTGGAAATTCATAGTGCTCAGACGCGCACAACACAACACACAACACTGTGCTCTATCATTAGTTAGGGAGAACACTTCAGAGTGAATTACATCTTACAGCTGCTCAAACAGACTGGATGTTCACCAGGCTTCATGATAGCTCAATGAAGAGCTCTTGGAAGAATCCACACCTATTGGATGGCTGCTACATGACCAAAATCAGGAACGGGTCCAGAAATCAGAAACATGGCAGCAATGAGTCCCATACCCTCAAAATCAACAGACTTCTATTTGTTCAAACAGCCACTGTCACAAAGGAGAAAAGACTCACCAAGGGAAACATTTTCCCCCATTAGGTCCTCACACCCACCCACACCTTTTATTACAATCCAGAAGGTCACAAAGTTCGTAGCCCACTAGATCCAAGGCTCGTCAATGAATCATCGTTAGAACATTATGCCCACTCAAAACAGGTGCAGCCATTCTTTTGTACAAAAAGAGCATACCCATGAACCCAAGTTAAATATTCCGAGGAAGTGAGATGTTTTCTGCATATTTAATTATACAGAACACCTCGCTCTTCCAAATGATGTGCAACTAATGCCACAATTGAACTGGCACTAATTATGCCTCTGCTTTTCCTCTGAGGGGCTTGATGAATCCCTGGAGGTTTGGGATCTACAGTTGTCCCTCCGTATCCACAGATTTTGGTATCCATGGATTTAGGTATTCACGACTTGAAATTATTCTTTAAAAAAATAATACTCCAAAAAGCAAACCTTGATTTTGCCATCTTATGTAAGGGACACCATTTTGCTATACTATTGCATATAATGGGACTTGAGTATTCACGGATTTTGGTATCCACAGTGGGTCCTGGAATCAAACCCCAGTGAATATGAAGGGACAACTGTACATTACTGTTACCCTTCAGTAGCTTTGGTCTCTAACAGGAGTCAGAGCTGCAGCAATTCTAAGCTCATTTTCTTGGATCTCCTGAACCAAGTAGAACTCACAGGAGTGTCATGTTGTGTGGTGTTGTATGCAAACATGTCAGGCATTGGTGGCCCTCAGACTCAGAGGCAAACAAATGACGGGATTCCTGAGAATTCTTATGCCCATTGTTTAAGGTAAAGTTATTAAATTCTCTTGCTGGGAAATATTTATAAAGCAAACATCCCCCCCTCATGTGATCACCAGTTCTGAGCCATTTCATAGAATACTGGAGCATAAGGAGCCAAAACATCATTCATGTCTGTTAAGCTTCTTTTAAGGCGAGATCCTCCACGCATCAGTTCACCCAGTACCTAATCTCGATCACCATACGCCACAAGCAAAAAGAGCAAACCTAAGATGAGTCCAAGCCCAGTTCCCAGCACCTCCAGCTAAACAGATCAGGAAATAAGTGAAAGGAAAGATATTCTGCTCAAGAACTCTGAAGAACTGCTTCCATTCAGAGTAGACAAAACTGGTCTAAATAGACACAGAATCTAAGAGGTATAAATCAGCTTCTTATGTTCCAGAGGAGGGACTTTATCAGACGAGCCCCTTTAAATGTTCTTTTCCCGGCGTAGAAAAAAG
Organism: Gambelia wislizenii; assembly: GCA_030847615.1. Taxonomy (NCBI): domain Eukaryota; kingdom Metazoa; phylum Chordata; class Lepidosauria; order Squamata; family Crotaphytidae; genus Gambelia; species Gambelia wislizenii. Next base: position 20,929,293 of record JAUMIR010000007.1, on the reverse strand, counting down.
CTCATTTCTACACCAGCAAAAGATCATCCTCCAATGCACTTACCTACACTCCCCATCAATGGCTTCTTCAGTAATGAAGAGGAAGTGGATGGCGCTCTATTCACTTCCTCTTCTGAAATCTCGTGGATTCTCGTGAGAGTTGATCATGCAGGAAATTCAAAAATAAAACAAAGATTAAAACATTTTAAGTTACACTAAGCACCTAAACACACTTCAAAACTTCCAAGTAACCCAGGGAGGTTCATTAGAAGTTTGTCACTTACCTGGATGTCGCAATCTCACCTGGAAGTGTTGTGCCCCACCTGGCCATTTACTCTGCAGCAATGAGATTTAAAATGCTGGAGGTTTCACACACTGGCAATGCTGGCAAAAAGCTGGCACTGCCAATCTATTGACAAGCCATCAAATGAAAGTGGTGCCCTACTACCGGCTAATTGGCAGACTAGCCACGGGAGAAGAATGATGTCATCTGATAATGACAACCCGTTATGTCATTATCACGTACTTTGGTGACTTTCCCCCCTTGTCTGATAAAGTCTGAGATCTCCAGATGAATCAAACCAGTTAGCCAGGTTATAACACAGACTAGAAATTGAAACCTACAATTTGCCCCCTGTATCTGCGGGGGATACATTCCCAGACTTGCAGGTACCTGAAAGCGTGTATAATAGCGAACCGCCATGAATATCATAGAATCACACTGGCGGACCTAGAAAATGCCTAGAGAGGATGCCCATCTAGACATCTGGTGTGACTCTAACCACAGAGTCATGCCGGAGGCCCTCTTGATGCCTAGAAAGACCACCTCCAGGATGAATCTATGGTCCTCCAGATGCGTAGAGAGACCTCCCCCCCCCCGACAGCAGTTAAGTAAGATTGCAGGTACTAATCTCATCTAAATGGGGGTGACCTGTATTTATTAATATTAATCCCATTATATTACATGGGGAGGGAGAGGAGTAGGATTTAAGTCAGAATGTCAAGTAGCTTTCCTTCCAATGAAACAATAGGTTTGTCTCTGTTTTGTTAAAAAAAATTCTAAGAATTGTTTTGAGAAGTGGAGTATATTGCTGACAATGAGTAGCATAGATATTTTTTATGGGGCTGAAGAGTGGATCAGTTTGGCTTAAAGTTTAGACTTTCCTCTATTCTTCCTGTGTGTCTGTGTCTTCCTTTCTAACCTTCCTCATTCCCTTTTATTGGGTGAGAAATGGGATCCATTAAAACATTCATGCAGCTATTCCTTTCTCTCTCAAACTCAAAACAGGGACAGAGGGGTGAAAACATGGATAGGATTTCTCATCTTTATTCCAGTAAGATTTTAAGTGCAATAATGTAATATAAATTCAAAGAATTGGTTAGAATCAACATAACAAAATGTAATTAACATGAGCTCTTCTAATTTAATATAACACAGTGGCATTTTCACTAACTCTCCTCTCTCTGGGGCAGACATATATATATATATATATATATATGTATAAAAGCAGTTTTTTCCTAAACGGAATGGAGAAGACAGCGGGGAATTTATCTGCCTTGTAAGAATGTTTGTTATGTGCCTCCATTTATGCTCAACATGTCAGATCCTCCAACTGTCCTGATGGCAGGGGCAGTTTTGATTCATCCCCTTTCCACTTTTTCAACTGCTTTTAAGATGTCCCAGTTTCTCTTTTCTCTTCCCATTTTTTCCATTTGGCCCTAGCTTTGCTGCTGCAAACTGAATCCAAAGTGCAAAAGTAGTTTGTACTAACTCAGAAAGGGGAGAGGAGGGCCAGAGCCTTTCCTTTTCCAGTAGACTCAGGGAAAGGCAAACTGTTGTACCACAGATTTTCCCTGGGATTTTCCAGGCTGTGTTCTGGAAGAGTTTATTTCTGATGTTTCGCCTGCATCAGATGCAGGTGAAACATCAGAAATAAACTCTTCCAGAACACGGCCTCACAGCCTGGGAAAAAAAACCAAAGAAAATCTATGGATGCCGCCCTTGAAAGCCTTCAACTTCACAAACTGCTGTACCCTTTCACTGCTTGTATATTTTTCCTCATTAGCAACATTTGCCATCTTGATGTCCTGTTTTTCATCTGGGAAATGTTGGAGGGCATGACATGTAAATACAGTAAAATATTACAAAGACACATAAGTCTTTAATTCTCCCTCATCCAAAGCAAAGCTATCTCTGTAGCTTGCCTGAATTGGAGATTACTCTCCTTCATGGAATCACTAACACCATTTTAAAACAGACTCTTTTTGGCAAGGGGTGTCCATGGAGGTATGAATCCACCAATCTGGCTGATCGCCAGAACCCAGGGAACTGACGGATCCCTACCTCTGGCTGTTACTGCTGCTAATTATCCACCAAAGTATGAAAGGGGGTGGGTGGGGAGAAAGCTTTTTAATTTTAGATTTGAGAAGTTAGTAGTTGAGTTGCCATGGCAACTAGGCCCTATTTGCAATCTCTCCACCTCTAAGTAATGAGATAGCAAACCTTTCTACTATGGGGAAACAGGACCACGGTTCAAAATGGCACTCGAACAATTTAACAATCACTTGGGAACCTTCCCATTCTTCCCTTATTGTCTGTTCACAAGTTATGGTTTTAAAATCATACACAGCTTGAAAGTTACTTGGTCAGATTATAAATTCCAGGACCCTCCAACCAACATGACTACTGGCCATGTTCAGCTGGCGGGATCTGTAGTCTAAATAAAAGTAATTTTTCCAAACTATGGTCTCATCACATCTCCTCCAACTAGGAGAGGAGAAGATGCTAGCCCACATTGCTATATGAAGATGACCGGGACGTTCCCTGATGAGGCTTTCATTGTGCAAACAGCCCTGACAGAATTTGATACAAGTACAGACTAGGGATGGACATAATAGGTTTTTAAAACTCTGTATAATAATGATGTTCTGCCCAGTTTATGTATCAGCCTGCAAATAAAATAAAGCTGCATAAAATTAATATTTTAATATTTAAAACTACAGGAAAAGAGATTCCACCTAAACATTAGGAAGAACTTCGTGAAAGTAAAAGCTGTTCGGAAGTGGGCTACACTGCCTCGTAGTGTGCTGGAGTCTCTTCCTTTGGAGGTTTTAAACAGAGACTGGATGGCCATCTGTTGGGAATGATTTGATTGTATATTCCTGCATAGCAGGGGGTTGGACTGGATGGCCCTTGAGGTCTCTTCCAACTCTGTGAATCTATGATTCTATTAAAATCTCCCCTAACAGGAACATTTTATATACATTCCTGCTCCCACATATACATAGCTGCATGCAACTTCCACGAGTCCAGGTCATTTTCTATTTATTTTTTTCAGCCCACTCACCCCCTGCAAAAGTTTGTGAAGTCTGCTGTCTGAAAGACAACTGTTCCAATTTGCTTATTAGTCCTGAAAACATCAATAAGGTGGGCTTGCTTAAAAATGCAGACTGAATGATATTCTCCATTGTTCCTAAACCAGATATCAGTCAGTCATAAACTTTATTGTATATAGCCAATGGCCTTCACAATATACACAAAAGAAAAGAACATGAATAAAATTGACAAGAAACATTAAAATGTTATACACAGTGTCAAAATATCCCAACAATCCCTAAAAAAAACACCAGAAAGAACAAAAATCCATTTTATAATACAATATGTTCCTTGATAAAGCAAGCACGTAATTTCTTAGCTGCCAATTCAAAATGGGCTACTGAGTATGTGATAAATAGATTTATGTCAGCTAGCAATGCCACAACTACTTCCTGAGATGAGCAGTTTGTGTATAGCTGAATAATAGGGGACACAAATCTTTGTCTAGGAGCAGCATAAAGGGGGCAAAACAACAGATAATGGGTTATGTCCTCAATCTAAACCAGATATCATTGTCTTCAGTTGTTAACCTTTGGTGTTCTCCTTCCCCTTCTTATAATTTTTTCTGTACCACAGAAAAATTCTTAAGGAGAGAGGATAGAATAACTGCACAGTATCATTTGAAGAGCTAGGAGCCACCTGCCTGGAAGCATCCTGCTCTGCAATCCCATACTTATGTGATTGTGGCATCAATCTGACAACATGTAACCCCCTCTGACTTTCTGCACTGCCTACCTGACCCCATGCCTCTGCCATTTCCTCTACCATTCGGTTACAATCTGCCTTTGAATTCACAGCTCCTGTAGACTTGAATCCACTCTAGCACTGCCAGATGTCCCTTATTATAAGGAATGGCCCTTATTTCAAGGCTGGGAAGCTTTCCCTTTTCCACAGACTGAATGAGATACCACAAAATCTCATTATTTTAGGTTTGGTGCCCTCCATAAAGACAGAAATGTGTGCATCATGTAATTTATGAATATGGACAGTATGCTACTTTTACAAAGAAATACAGTTGTCCCTTCATATTCGCGGGGGTTTGGTTCCAGGAACCCCCCCGTGGATATCAATATCTGTGAATACTCAAGTCCCATTATATGCAATGGCACAGCAAAATGGTGTCCCTTCAAACTCAAAGTTTGCTTTTTGGATTATTATTTTTTAAAGAATATTTTCAAACCGTGAATACTTAAATCTGTGGATACCAAATCCGTGGATACAGAGGGACAACTGTACATGGCTAAATGAATTGAAACCAGTATTTCCATTTTGGCATTTCAGCAGATCGCACACTTGCTAATAGCTATTTCCTGGTTCCCAACCCCGCATGTCATGAATTTTGTCTGCCTCTTACTGCTATTTTGAAAACTTAGCAACAGTATACTGCACCCACAGATACAGAATGGACCTGCTCATAGAGACACAGAAGTACTTAGGAATCCTCTAGTATCCTGAGTTCCAAGTTATATTTTAGCTTCTTAAAAGCCTTTTCTCCATCATTACAATAACCCCGCAATATAGATTAGGCTGAGAGGGAAGGGAGGGGGAGCTGGCCTCAGCTCCGTTTCATGGCTCAGTGGAGACTAAAAACTCAATATCCCGAGTCCCAGTTCAACCGCTACACCACACTGGCTGTCAGTGGTAGTTACAAGGGAGGAATGCCTGTTCCTAAACAAAGGTTGTACAAATTGTATACCTCAATTTCTACAGTCCATTCTTTGCTATGAGGTGACAACACAGTGCCCTTTAGAAGAACATTCAGGGAATATGTGACAATATCAGATATTTACTAGTTGAACAGTAAATCAACTGGCATCCCCACCAGAGGTTGGGAGTAATGCATTACAAGCAACCTGCAACATGGAAATTTGGGGGGTAACAAGAACATAAAAGCATTCTTTTGATAAATAATGTACAACTAGTAACATAGCAACTATATTTTTCTGTAATGGGTAATACACAAAAGATACTTTCAACACACATCCCTTTGTCTGCAATGGCATTATTGAAAAGGAATTGATCTGATGTTTCACACAGATGCATGATGGATATCCTTAGCTGGCTGTCAATGGTGCTTTCATGGGCGTGGGGAGTTAAACTGATATTTTGAGAGGACTCCCCCCCCCATTTTCTTACTCTTTATAGATTAATTCTCAAAAAAGGGGGCGGTGGAAAAGTAGTGAAAGGGCAAGCGGAGGTCATTCTTTTGTTCATAAAGGAGGGGGTCCATTTATACTTTTTATCAGACTGTGTACATATTTAAAGCATTTTGATCCTGCTTTTCAACCAGAAAGCCTCCCAGACTTTCTCATATAAAGATAATAAAACAAGACAGTACCTGTTCACAGGCTTGCAATTTAAAACAGGGATCAGCAGACTTCAGACTTACAGGATCTTTGTTGTTGTTATGTGTGCTTTCAAGTCATTTCTGACTTATGGCAAACCTGTCATGGGGTTTTCTTGGTAAATTTGTTCAGAGGGGTTTGCCTTTGCTTTCCTTTTGAGGCTGAGATAATGTTACTTGCCCAAGGTCACTACACTGCTTCATTTTGGGTTCCTCCCCCCTCCCACAAACATTCTAAGATATCACTAGATTCAAAAGTCAGAATAACCTTTGCAGTAGTATTTCCAGTTTCTATGTATAGTTGTGGAAGCTGCACAGTGAAAAAAGCTGAGAGGAACAAAATCAGGGCATTTCAGATGTGGTGCTGGAGAAGAGTTCTAGAGATGCCATTATCAGCTAAAAAGACAAAGGAATGGGCCTTAAAGCAAATCAAGCCTGAACTCTCTCTAGAAATGAAGACGACTAAAGTGCTGCTGTCATACTTTGGGCATATCATGAGATGACATGGCTCACTGGAAAAGATAATAATGCTTGGCGGTAGGAAAAGAGAGAGATCACACTACAGGTGGATTGATTCAATCAAGGAGACCACAGCCCTGGGTTTTCTTTTCTATCCCTTCAGATTTTCTCATACTTAAAATCACAGAATCATAAGAGTTGGAAGTGACCACGAGGGCCATCCAGTCCAACCCAATGCCATGCAGAAATACACAATCAAAGTGCTCCTGACAGATGGCTATCCAGCCTCTGTTTATAAACCTCCAAAAAAGGAGATTCCACCACACTCCTGGTAAGCTGGCAGAACATGGTATCAGTGAGGTGGACATGGTGCTTTTTAAACATTACATCTGCAGGCTGTGGAAACTGCTTTAAGGAAGACAGAACACAACAACTTTGTATAATTCTCTGATGTGCAGAAGTAGGTGTTCAGAGCTAAGAGGGTTCAAAGCTAAAACTTCAATTCTGGAACAGTAACCAATAGGATGGACTCTGCAAAGTATTTATTTTGTCTACCAGTCACTTGAAAGTTTTCAGAGACCAGAGTTCTTCCATGTGTTTGCTGATTCTCTCTCTGCAGCCTGATAATTTCAGGGCTTTATTCACTCCCTTCAAGTAAAATTTGTGCTAATTCCATTCTAGCAAATACACTGAGAAGAAAAGAGTTCTCAAAATTCTATTTGGCATTGCAATTCTACAGCTAATAAAATGGTTCTCTTATATTTGCTTGCAAACGCTTCCATTCATCTAAATACCAAACACTCCTCAAACAATCTTCCAGATTTCAGTTCAGTGACATTGATACCCCCTGAAATTTTTTGGTAATAAACAAGATCCCTATAGTCTAGGTCAGAAGCAGCAGGATTAAAGGCTGGTAATTCAGCATCAAGACACTCAACTGTAGTGGCCATGTAGACTCTAATATCTATTTGCTGGATGCTGTAATCTTACAATTACTATTTGGGGTCAGACTAGATAGCCCATGAGACTCTGGAAGTCTGCAAAGTCTTTTTTCTTTAACTCTCAGGCCTAGTCAATGTTCTTTACTAATCAACCCTATGTTCCATAAACATATGATATGCTGATGTAAACAAATTCTTTCTCTAATAACGGTCGAACTGTACCTAAATGTTCCTAAGCTATCTTGCCTTGAACTATCAACAAATTGTCTCAAGGAAAGTGACAAATATGGACACGGAAACCACAATATGGGAGGAGGGAAGTGCTCTTGTTTGTATCTCATAACACACACTGTATGCTCTATAAAAAGTTACATTCAATGTGGCTCGGGGCGCCTTGGTCTTTCGGAAATTATTTCACCAAGGGCCCGCGCGTAATTGAGAATAAAGCTCACTTTCTCAACTTCTCTGTGGTCCTGAGTCTGGTTCCTGCAACATTTCTGGGGGCTTGTCCGGGATCTGCAGGTGGCTTTTGCCTGTCCCTAGTCTGCCGTGTCGGATAGGGGGGCCGGGGCTCTTGTGCCCTGCTCCACGCGCCACTGACCTGTTTTAGTCAGAAGAGCGGGAAGCCAGAGCCGTGGTCCCCTGAATGACTACGAGCAACAGGAAGACGCTGGTACAGAGAAAGAAACTGAGCTCAACTGTCTTCAGGAATCAGGTGAGTATAAACAAGGGAAATATTGTGGCCCACTCTATAAGAGTGGAAGAGGGGCTTGATCACCCCCTAAAGGGCAACCTGAGTACCCAGATAAGACGCAGTGAGGGCACACTGATGAAACCATTGTACCATTGAAGCATTGAGAAAGTGGTAATATTGTAATTTGGGGCAATTTGGGAAAAGTGGGAGGTAGGAAGGAATGCCTGTGAACTGAATATATGCAATGTGTGTGTGAGTTTGTATGCGTGACTGCCGCGGTTCTTGATACTGGTGTCCATTTCATCTTGGTTCGGGCAATAGGACTCCTTATCTACTGTCCACACATTTTTTTGTTTTTCCCTTGTGTCTCTTGTCTGTGTCTATTTTAGGAGGGTGGACATGGGTGGTGGAGGAAGCAATATTTGCACCCCTAGAGTTGTTTGTTGAAAAATTGTCCTGATTAGGCCCTCTTTCATAGTAGGATGGTCCAGCGGAGGGTCTTTGAAGTTAGATAAAATTTGGTGTGTGTATTCTGTAAATGTTGGTGACCCAGAACATCCAAATCAGATTTAATAAAGATCTCTGTGGATTAAGATTAAATTAAAAAAGAGAGAGAAAGGTAATGAAAAGGAGCTTAGCTAAAGCAGTGTAAGCAGCAACAGGAATAGGAAATTGTATATGAAATTAAGTGGGAAGTAATGGTCAGAGAATTAATCAGACCAACAGATAGGAAGAAGGAGGGGGAAGTCATATGCTTGATTTATGAATGTGTAAATGTATTTTAGGTATGTTTAAAAAGAGTATAGATGTGGTGTCTTGCTGATCTTTATGTTTGTCTGTTTTTGTTTTGAAGACTGTAATTATTGGTTAGGTATGTAAGTCATTTAAGTGTCTTTTTTGAATGGTTGATTGTTCAATGTGTAACGTGTAATGTTTTAAGGTGTCAAATGTGGTCATTAAGTAGGAAAAACATTGACTCAGGAGATACAGTGGTCTTTGAATCCCCCCCAGTGGTTGAAAAGTGCCAAGAGATCCCAAGCCAAGGTTCTGGTAATTAGAAAAGGAAAATTGGCCAATAAATTAAAGCCAGTGTTAGATTCCCTGGGGAGATGACCTGATAGGGCCAATGGCACCCCCCACCTTACATTACACTGGAAGTGCAGCACCAGCAGCCTTATTATGAAGAAAGGAGGGGCAAGATAGTGACAGACTAATAACTTCTGAACTGTCCTCCCATCACTATCTGGTATTATCACTCCACATACTTAAAAATGCCACCCAATGTCAAGAAAAGAATTCAGTTCAGCCCAGCAATAACACTAGAACCCAGGGATCTTTCAAAGCAGAAAAACAGATGAGAATTTACTGACTTTCCCAGTGGCAGCAACAGCAGCTTTTTCACTCCCTAAGACACCACAGAAATTTGAACTAGACAAAATAGCCTCCCCAATTCCTAAAAATCAAAATGTAAACTATTCTCCGGGACAGGGAGAAAACAGAGATAAACTCCTGGAACTTGCTGGCAGTATATTTTACAATAACGCTACTCAGCCCTTCTATGAATTCTGTCAACTGTCTGTAGAAACATTGATTCATTGACTTCCAGCAAGCCTTTCAAAAGCAAAACTCATATGGCACATGGCTCGTCTTACAAATACATCACAATACAAGTCAATTGTGAGACTTCTTTCTCAACTTTTAAACTCTCATAGCAGAACAATTGACTTATTAGACTGCCACTTTTTAGCCAGCTCAGGAGCAATTAAACGTATATTTTTGACCTTCAATCAAGCAAATATCCCCAACAAGCTGAGGTAGAAAAGAAAATTCCTTTGGAATGCACACTGCATCGAAACTATCAGAGTCTTTAAGGATGAGGAAGTTCGGGACCTCATCACAGGAAAAACAGCAACAACATCACAGAGACATAATAAAAGTCATGAGAATTTATGCAGTAAGCCTGCCTGCCACATCCAAGAATCTAAACACACCTTAAAGGAGGAAGCTTAGGCTATAAATCAATAAATAAACCAAGAGAAAAACTCATGCTGATGAAAGAAATCATCCCAAGACAATCTAACAGTAGTCCAGCCCCTCTGAAATCACTCCCTGAGAAAAAGATTTGCAGAAAGCTGTCAGTGCATTTTTTTCAGATTTTACAAATACAAATAGTAGTGATACAGGAAATGACTCTGAAAGTAATGGTTCTCTGCTATCACTGAAGGAAGCCCTGAGAACCCGAGTAGCTAACACTCTTACAAAAATGTCCTGTACTACAGATGCATCCTGAGCTAAAATTAAATTCCAGCAGCTATGCAAACCCAGCCTAAGGGAAAAACAGTCTTTACCACCACCTAATCCAAAGGATAAGCCAAAGGATGCTCCCTTAACTAAAGAGAAAGGATCCATGCCTGCTTGTGATCCTCATTTTACTGCCCATGCTGCACTGGTTCTTCCCGCCTCCTTACCAGAACAGAAAAAGCAGAAAATACAGGAATGTGAATTTCTCCACAGAGGAAGACACAGTTACAGTCATCCCAGTCATTTAAACAAGATAAGTTACCCATTCAGCCCCTGGTCTACAGGGCAACTGCCTGACTTCCAACTGACTAGCACAAGGTTTCCCTAATGACCTGGAACTGTATGAATTGGAAAATCCACTACACCTCATATACAGAGAAGCTTCAAGAGATAGTAGAGCTATGTGCTAACACTATGGCTTCACATATGCAAAACTGGTTAGATTGCCAACAGCAGCTACTAACCCTATTCACCAGTGAAGAGAGGTGATGCATTACACAACAAGCAGGAGCAAATAGCTTTGGCCAGAGTTCCCAAGAATCATGCTGATGCTCAAAGGAGGATGAGAGAGAGAGTGCCATCAGGGCAACCCCGCTGGGATCCTTATGAGCTGGAACAGATAGAGCGCCTCATCCAATATCAGACCCTACTATTAGAAGCCATGATGGGATAAAAAAGCAAGTTAACATGACTGAAGTCTCACAAGTACTAGAGGGAGCCCCTGAAGCCCCTGGAGCCTAACTTGAGTGCCTTCTAGATGCCTATCACCAGTATACCCCCTCAACCCTGAATAACATGAGGATGGTTAACATGACTTTTGTAACAGAGTTATGAAGGTTTTACAGGAAAAAATATGAAGGAATTGTTGGAAGTAACCCAGAAGGCATAGTGCATGTGACTAGAAGGTGTAGTGCATGTGAACAGAAGGTGTAGAGTATGTGAATAGAGATGAGGAAGAGAAGTAAGAGAAGGACAGGAAAATAGACAAGAAGCTGGAGTTGCTCACAGCAGCACTGGTGGAGCAGCATGAAAGGAGACATGGAGATGTGGAGATGAAAGAAAAAAAGCCTGGAAGAGGCAGAGAAGGAATCAATGTGCCTGGTGTGGACAAGAAGGACATTGGCAGCGTGAATACAAAAGACCAGATGGAAGAAGAAGAGAGAGACTGAAATGGAAGAGGGAGGAGACAACTGGCAGATGAAAACACAAGCAGAGGTATGTGAAGAGGCTCCTTTCATCAGAATGGCAGAAGCAGAGCTCATTAAATATAACAGACTGGGCACTCTAAATCCAGTGGACTTTACATTGTGCATATCATCTTCAGAGTTCCAGACAAGTGAAGAGGGTGAATCAGACTATCAAAACCCATCTGGCTAAGCTGTGCCAGGAAACCAAGCAAAAGTGGACAGAAATGCTTTCCTTGGCCCTGTTTAGGATTCATTATACCCCACATAAGACTACTGGCTTATCCCCATTTGAATTAATGTATGGTAGGCCACCCCAGATTTTGGTTGGGTTAAGGGGGGAACATATAAGAGTTAGTAAATGTTAGTTTGCAACAAGAGGTGCAAATGCTAGATAATGTATTGCAAGCCCAATGCTGTTATGTGTTAGAAAACATGCCCCAATTCCTATTACAAAAGTTCATCCATTCCAACCAGGGAATGAGGTATGGGTTAAAGATTGGAAAAATGACTCTTTGACTCCCCATTGGAAAGGCCCTAAAACTGTCATCCTTTCCACCCCTACAGCAGTAAAAGTAGGTAGTATTAAGCCCTGGATACATTGGACCTGAGTCAAGAGGGCTAAAGGGGGGTGGATGGTGGCTGGGAATCCTAACAACCCTTTACAGATCACCCTGAAGCGGCGGCACGAAGATTCAAGCTAGGCTTTACTCCACACACAAACACACCTTGGAAGCTGTGTAGTCTACGTACAGCCAGACTTGCAACTGGAGAGGAAAGAAGAAAGGGACTAAGCCCTACTGCCATTAACCTGGAATAGTGGTCCTGCGTATGGCTAGATTCCATAAAGTTTTCACAATGAATGCCATAATATTTTGTTTCTGTTTTCTTGTAATGAGACTTATTCCTGGGGGTAGCTCTGTTTTGGGTGATGGAATTTTGTCACAACGTATGGCCAATAATTATTGGGTACATCTTGCAAATATCTCAGGGGTAGACAATTTCTGTTTGCCTAGCGATTTGCCTGCTAATCGTTTAATTAGCTCTTGCCTTGGACCTGTGTGTCATCACCCATAGCATGTTTTCCCATACTAATTTCCGCCTAAATATGACTTATTCCCATAGTCATTATTGGGGTACAGTGTCAGGAACTCTACCCCCTACTGAATTTGCTTTATGCACCCCTACAGTGGCTGCTGTGAATGCTACATGTGCTAGAATGCTTAACTGTTCTAAATATACCAAATGATGTAAAGCTATTCCAGGCCCCTCCTTCCATTGTAGCTGTGTTCAAAACAACTCTTTTTATTTTGCCCATATACTGGTTTTGGACTTGCGGTTCTCGCACATGGTCCTATATCCCTGCCAATTTGTCAGACAGTTATCCATGTTGTTTAAGCCGTCCAGTTTCAGTACTTCCACCATGGCCAGCGCAAGCCCGTCGCCACTCTAGGGCCTTGCAGCTCTCTGAGAACTGTAACAACCATCTGCATCTTTTCTCTGATGGAGAAATGTTAACGCTATCTATGTCTTTAGTAGGAGTCCCAGGTCTGGCCTTACATGATGGCATGGAAATCAATAGATTGGCATGTGCTCTAATTAAGAATATTAATGCAACTTCCCGAGCTTTAGCCCTGTTAAATAAAGAACAACGTGAACTGAGAAATGCTATTTTAGAAAACTGGGCTGGCATAGATTATCTCTTTCTACTTCATCATTTAGGCTGTGAAACTCACCAGAAACGTTGTTGTTTTAATTTAACTGATAATAGCCATGCTGTAACTGTTTAAATTGCTACTCTACATAACATTGTATCCAATATACAGCAGAATGTGAATACCTGGTTTGACTGGCTAACTAATTGGCTTCCTAACTCCAGCTGGCTCAAGGGATTGTTTTTCATGATTTTTCCAGTGATACTAACTATTGCTCTGATATGTATCTGTCTTCCATGCTTATTTCAATGCCTGGTTAATGTTTTTCAAAGAACTGCCAGTGGAACAGCTGCATTTTATGCTTTGATGTTCAAAATGATGTTAAATGAGTTGCTGACACATTCTTTGGTTGGTAAATGCTATAATTGTTTTGAAATTATGCATTTAAGGGGGGAAATGTAGTGGCCATGTAGACTCTAATGTCTATTTGCTGGATGCTGTAATCTTACAATTACTATTCGGGGTTAGACTAGATAGCCCATGAGACTCTGGAAGTCTGCAAAGTCTTTTTTCTTTAACTCTCAGGCCTAGTCAATGTTCTTTACTAATCAACCCTATGTTCTATAAACATATGATATGCTGATGTAAACAAATTCTTTCTCTAATAACGGTCGAACTGTACCTAAATGTTCCTAAGCTATCTTGCCTTGAACTATCAACAAACTATCTCAAGGAAAGTGACAAATATGGACACGGAAACCACAATATGGGAGGAGGGAAGTGCTCTTGTTTGTATCTCATAACACACATTGTATGCTCTATAAAAAGTTACATTCAATGTGGCTCGGGGCGCCTTGGTCTTTCGGAAATTATTCCACCAAGGGCCCGCGCGTAATTGAGAATAAAGCTCACTTTCTCAACTTCTCTGTGGTCCTGAGTCTGGTTCCTGCAACAAACGTGCATAAAGTACATGTAGCACTTGGCAGCAAAAGTGATCAAGGATCTAGCTGGGCAGGACTATGACAACATAGTCTGACAAAGGGAATAAATAAATATATCACATGCCAAAGTGGCCCAGAATTTGATATTTTTACAATGTTATGCCTTCAGTATTATCAGTCATGGATGTTTCCCAGCGACTATTGAGCCTTTATTGTCTCATGAGCTTTTGTTTTGAATACAATTCACAATTAATGTTAAGCAATCTTCTGTGTGCAATTGGCACACTGTCTTTCTTCGAGCACTTCGTTGCTTTTTCTGTATATTCCCAACATGTACCAGCAGCACACACATACGTCTTTCTATTCTTTGCCGGTTCTAATAGTCCTAACTCTAGAAATATTTTTGCAAGATATCTCACATCAAGCTTTTTGCCTTGATAAGAACTAATTCCCATTTCAATTTTTCATTCTCCCCCTACTCTACTAGTCAAGTTTTGCTATATCTCTTTTCTGGTAGTGTAATTCTAATTCATACCAAAGGATGAATCTGTACTTTGAGACAAAGGTAGTCACAACAGCTGGTAGAGATGACCACTTGGCAAATACACTTGTCAAAGTAAGCTATTTTGTAGCAGCTCATTGAAATTATTTACAATTCTGTTCTGCCTCTATATCTATACCTATATCATCTATACCTATATCTATCTATATATATTGGCACTTAGCATTGAATCTGAATGGGTCTTAGAGCAAACTTGAACTTTCGTCAGAAGCAAAGATGACTAAACTGAGGCTGTCTTAATTTGGATGTATCAGGATATATTGGCACTTAGCATTGAATCTGAATGGGTCTTAGAGCAAACTTGAACTTTCGTCAGAAGCAAAGATGACTAAACTGAGGCTGTCTTAATTTGGATGTATCAGGAGACAGCATGACTCATGGAAAATTCAACAACACTTGTAGGAAAAGAGGACGAATGCACTTCAGGTGGATTGATTCCATCAAAGAAACCATAACCCTGAGTTGGTCCTGAACAGGGCAGCTGATCACGGTGGCTTTTGGAGGACTCTCAAGCATAGGGTTGTCAGAAGTCAGTCAACTTGATGGCAAACAACACCCACTTCCAATTTCCTACCCACACGAGACACCATGGTGAAGGGCTGTTGCATTCACATCCTTGCTCTGTCGTTTCCTGAAGGCATCTGGTTGGATTCCTTGGGAAGCAGGATGCTGGAGTAGTTGGACCTCTGGTAGGGCTTCAGGTCCTCAGGGAGGAACCTGCTGCAACCTTTAAAAACTAGGCTGTCGTCGACCTCTCAGAGGACCTTTTCGGCTATTGCTCCCAGATTATGGAACGGCCTGCTGGATGAGATCCATCACATTACCACCTTAAATAGCTTGTAAAAAGCTCTTAAGATGGATCTCTTTCAGCAGGCCTTTCCTGAATAGATACCCAGCCATCAGAGAGAAAAAAAATCTTATTAGTCTGATCCCATCCAGCTTTTTATTGTGTTGTTTTTAGTATTTTTAGTAATTATTAAGTATGTTTTAAATGTTTAATTATTTAATTGTATTTTAAGGGGTGGGTGGGATGGAGGGGTTTATATGTATATTTTAATGCTGTAAGCCGCCCCAATTGCACTTTGTAGAGGGGCAGGATACAAATAAATTTTATTATTATTATTATTATTTATTATAGGGCTTAATGTGGGTCTTCCTTATATTCTTAACTTCCCTCTCTTTTACTTCTTCCCCACTTCATCAGAAGATGCCCGCAGCCAGACAGCTATCTTTGTTCTAGGACACAGTGTGTTCTTTGTCATTGAGACAGTATCTTCATCTTTAAATGAAGCATTCAATTCACATCCTAGACTGTTCTTTCTGAAGCATTCCCCCACACCCCAATAAACTAATGTGAGAGGGAGAATATCACTCAGCACACAACTTAGCCTTGAAATATGTTGTTATGGAATGGAAGAATGGCTGTACAGGATAACTGGGAAAGAAAAAAAATGCCTAGACAACTTTGCAAAAGCATCGTCATTAAGAACCATTAAAATAATATTCGAACTTTAATGCTTCTATGCCAAGATAACAACTTTGCTATGATTATGTTTGGATTTGGTTAGAATTGACTATTGTAATGTGCTCTGTCGAGGGCTTAACTTAAAAGACAACTCTGAAACTACAACTGCTGCAAAATGCAATGGCTGGCCTCTCACTGGATGCTGAGAAAGAGGTCCTTGCAACCAATATTTAATTGCGGTTTGCAAGTCTGGTGCTCCAGGCAGGCAAGTGCAAACCAAAGAGTTAAACTGAAAGGCACAGCAGATGTTAAAATCACAGTCTAAGAGAAGAAAAGGAGGGGAAGAAGATTAAACCAAACAGGAGGCACAGTAAAACAAAACAGAGCACTGAATTGCCAATAAAGAGGGTGCCAATCCAGCTTCCAAATGTAAGGGAGTTCTACTGTTACAGTGTCATAACTGAAAACACCCTGCCCTGTATTCCAGCCAAATAAACCTTCGCTGGCAACAAGTCATGGAGCAAGGTGCTCCTCCAGTCCACACACTAGAGAGGCTGCAATTGTGGTTTACTAAGAACACAGAAAAAGCCCTATTGGATCAGATACAAGGCATCTCTAGTCCAGCATACTATTTGCATAGTGGCTAACCTACCTGCAGGAGGTCCACAAGTATCAATATCATTATCATCATTATTTCTATCCTCCTTTTCCCCTAATTTGGGACTCAGGATGTGTATACAATGGCATCCCAGTATATAGAGAGACATACTACTACCAGTATGCAGCCATTGTGATTAATAGTTATTGATAACCTTATCTTCCATGATTTGCCCAATCCCTTTTTGAACCTACATGGTCAAAACACGGCAGCCAGATGGGGAGTGATCATATCACACCAATATTAAAATCATTCCACTGGCTGCCAATTAGTTTCCGGGCAATGTACAAAGTGTTGGTTATTACCTTTAAAACACTACATGGTTTGGGTCCAGGTTACCTACGAGATCACCTTCTCCCATATAATCCACCCCGTACACTAAGTTTTGCTGGGGGACATTTGCTCCAGCCAGCTAGGACTAGGCTGGCAACTGTCACCCAGACGACTTTTTCTTCAGCCGTGCCTAGACTCTGGAACGGCCTGCCAGAAGAGATACGATAGCTGAATACGATGTCTGAATTTAAAGCAACATTAAAGACCAGTCTCTTCCAGCAGACCTATCCAGATGATTTTAAAGTGTGAATATTAAACTATGTATCGATTGTTTTAAAATGTCTTGGTTTGATTTGTTCTTTTTAAACTGATATATGCCTTTTAACTGATAGTGTTTTTAACCAATGTTATGTTTATGTGTTTTTGTTTCCCACCTCAATCCATCATCACCATCATCATAATTATCATCACCATCCAGGTTGATAGCCATTGCTGTATCCCATGGGAATGAAATCCACAGTTGTGCCAAGGCCTGAGTACTTTGTGTTTGACAGAATCACAGAGTTGGAAAGCACCTCAAGGATCATCCAGGTCCAATGCCCTGGAAGTTCAGGAATCCATAGCTAGGCTGTCTCTGAGAGGTGGCCATCTAACTTCTGTTTAAAAAAAGGAGAACCCACCACTTCCCAAGATAGTCCATTTCACTGTTGAATAGCTCTAAACCATCAGAACATTCTTTCTAATGTTTTCTCAGACTTACCGGTAAGTTTATTTGGCTTATATTTCTTACCATCTGTTTAGGATTCTGGATTCTACTACTGTACTATGCCATGTCCTCCATTTGGAAAATATTTTTTTCTATTGCAAAAACCAAACAAATCCAGAAACAAAGAAACAAACCGTAGAGGACCACAAAACAGGTGATGATGGGAAGAAGGAATAGAATGCAACAGTTATCTTGATGCTTAAACTAAAGTGAATAAAACAGCATCCCCCAATGTGATGCCCTCCAAATGCTGAGCACACTGGCTGGAGAGGGTGGGAGCCACAGTTCAACATATCTGCAACATATGAAGTTTGTGTAAGCCAAGAGCAAAAGATGACTGCTGCAGAGAAACCAAGACTAGGTCACGTGGCCATGGCACTGGCAGAAGGAGGCCTGTCTATACAAGAGGGGAAATGTGGACTGATGCGTACTACCACCAATTTGAAACAGCTTTGATTTGTCTTAATGGTTTGGGTTTTTTTGGCACCCTCACAGGCATGCAGAGCTATCTGCTTTTGCTGTTCCAATGGGCATGCCTGTGAATCAAAATGGCGGGTGTGAGTGAATTACTTGTGTTTTTTATTCTCACCCATTGCCGCCGCTGAACAGTATTTTTTTTAAAAGCATATCTAAGGTGCGATAGTGTGATATTCCACCTAAATAAATAAAAAAATAAATAAAAAAGGCTGTTTCATTGCCTGAGTGCACAATTGCTTCACCGAAAATCCAAGACAACAGTTCCGGGCACTTGCCTTGTTAGCAAGCTCCACCCCCTGCCCACATCCAACCAATCAGCTTCCCACTTCTGCTCTTATCAGGAATGCAAATGAATGTGAACCAGATTGTCCCAATGAGCGGGAATGCACATTGCCCACAGAGCTTTTAAAAAATTTCGGGAAAAGCTGCAAAGGCTTTTCCTATGGAGTTTTTGTTGGATTTGGCTCCCCTCGTTCCGTATACTGCAGATTGATGAGGGATGTCATTTAGACCAATCATATTCTCCTCGAATTCTATGAGGAGTATATTCACCGTTTATAGACAACCCCAAGGTCTTTGCTCCATTCTGCACTGAGCCCAAATTCATCCAATGTTCACTTCTTTCCACTCTCTCCCTCCTCCCCACACTTCTCCAACTGCCAGTTTTAAACCAGAACACTAGCATTCATTAGCCTCCCACCATGCTTCAGCCCTGCCTGCCAGAACGGAGTGACTAAGGTGGTGGGTGGAAATGCACTGAGTTAAAAGCCCAATTTAGCAGCTTGTGGTGCCAAATGGAGGCTGTATTGTCAGGAACTGGGCTCCCTCAAACAGAGAGCTGGGTGGTTTCAACAGCTAATGAGTTGTTGCTAGGATAAAGAGTACAGTACAGCACAGCTAGGATGTGCAAGACTATGGGGGACAGAGAGTGCAAGCATGCAGCATTCTGGCTACACAAACACATACATATGCATGTGAGCATATAGTACATAGTTACATTAAAAATGTGTGTTGTTTGGCATATTGGCTGGAAATCAGCTGTACCGGATGTTCAACATATCGTGCTAGTTATTTTACAGCCTCATTTAAGACAGGGTGGGGGGAATATATGGCCCTCCAAATAACTTTCATCCTCCCTAGCCAGTGGTAAGGGATGATGGAAATGACAGTCCAACAACACCTGGAAGGCCACAAGTTGGTCCTCACTAATTTAAACTAGCACTGTCACCCTTCTCCAGTCCTAAAATTCATCACACCTCTGATGCTGTACCTGCCAGTAATTTCACCCACAAATAACATCAGGCATTAGAAAAATGTGAGATGTATTTATCAAGTTCAACACAGATGAGGGAGTGAGTTTTACTTTATTTTTTTCTTACCTGAAACTTGTTTTTATATTGGTTTTTGATGAAAAATATTTTTTTTTAAAATGTGAGATTGCCTGCAATAATATATATAGGTGAGTAAGACCACAGCTTGGAAATGTTACTTTTGTAATATATATAGCTAGTGATCATGCAAGCTGGGGAATTATGGGAGTTGTAATCAAAAAATTAACTCTAGAATGAGATGGTAGTTACACTATAGAATATGTCTCAAGAGAACAGTGCCCAACTCATTTCTATTACAATAGATTTATCCATGGACACTTCCTCCATTCAAAGCTCTCAGATGATTCCCTCTATTTCTGATCTTCCAACTGTGGGTGTACAGTAATTACATATCTGAGCAAAAAAAAAAATAAATTAAAAAAAATGGTGCTACCTAGATACAAGGAGATATCAAGGAAGCTTGGGGAAACCCCATGGTTAGCACAAATACAAAACCATATTGAAGGGGGGGAACCAAGGCAGGGCAGGGGGAAAAAACCTCCATACAGCCCAGTGAAGACTGCCGACTTAGAATCATAGAATCATAGAATTGTAGAGTTGGAAGAGACCACAAAGGCCATCCAGTCCAACCCCCTGCCACGCAGGAATCACAATCAAAGCATCTCTGACAGATGGCCATTCAGCCTCTGTTTAAAGACCTCCATGGAAGGAGACCCCACCAAGCTCCGAGGGAGTGTGTTCCACTGCCAAACAGCTCTTACTGTCAGAAAGTTCCTCCTAATGTTGAGGTGGAATCTCTGTTCCTGGAGCTTTTATCCATTGCTCCGTGTTCTAGTCTCTGGAGCAGCAGAAAACAAGCTTGCTCCATCCTCAATGTGACACCCCTTCAAATATTTAAACAGGGCTATCATATCGCCCCTTGTCTATATGAGCCCATAAAAAAAAGGAATGCCTCGCACTAATGACATTTTGCAGCAGCTGCGACCTGTCCTAATGGTTTTTCTGCCCCCTTAAGCTCCGCATGCCCACTAGGAAACATGACGGCCATGAGTGATTTACTCATGTTTGCACTTACCTGAATTTGCCTATGACAACCTTATTTTTAAAAAACAATGTCCAAGGTGCGATTGAGCGATTTTTCACTTTAACACAAAAACAACAACAACAACAAAAACCCTCAACACCCCATTTTCTCGCCTTAGCCCTTGCCTGCTAAGGGTAAAATCTAATATGGCAGCAGCAGGCACTTGCCTTCTTAGCAAGCCCATCTGGCCCCTGTGCTCATCCAGGCAATCAGATTTGCACTTCCTCTCATTTGGGCAAGCAAATCAAATCGACTTGCTTGTCCTAATGAGTGGAAATGAACACCCTCTCGTTTTTTGTTTTTTGTTTTAAAAGATGGGAAAAGCTGTGAAGGCTTTTCTGGCAAGGCTTTTGGCCTTTTTTACCCCCCTCCTTCGCAATATGGTGAAATCACAAGGAATGTCATTTAGACAGGTAGGATTCTCTTCACATTCTGTGAAGAGTTTTTTCACCGTTCGGACAATCCCTGAAAATGCTCAATGGGCATGAAATGCTGGTTGTGTTTTCACATGGAAAGGCAAAGAGTAAACCCGGAGAGGGAAGCTCTTGCCGCTGGAAGCTAAGAACAAGTTACAGTCGGCCCTCTCTATCCATGAATTTCACCATCCACAGCTTGAAAATATTCCCAAATAAGTAAATAAATAAATGCATTCCAAGAAGCAAACCTTGATTTTGCCATTTTATATAAGGGACAAGCACACTGGTTCAGGGTACAAGCTCAGAACACACACCATTCACAGCTCTATCTTTCAGCATCTTGCTGCCATGCCAAACACTGCCAGCATCTGCCATCTAAGGCAGTCACCTCACTGTGCCCCGTGGCAGAGCCGGCCATAGGTTTGGAATCCTGAGCAGAACCCTCCACTCAGCAATATTTTGATACAGGCACAACTTGTCTGGAGCATAAATGGCATCTGCATGAATTACCGTCTGGGGCAATTTATGCCATTCCTTCTTAGGATAGAGGTAACCATGGTTTATATTTCCTCATCCTAAAAGATTTAGAAATGCTAAGAAAAGCACAATTATGTCCTGATGTATCATGATTTGGCCTGTTTTTTAAAAACATGTATGTTTTGTACAGTACTTCCTGTTCTCTTCCCCAGTGCAAAGATTTCAGAGCTCTACTGGTAAATATATCTAACTGCACAAAGTACAATGAAGGGAAAAAGAACAAGAGTAAAATCTCACTCTTGATCTTGGTCAAGAACACCAAGATGCAGATTAAAAAACAGCTATAAGGTAGATAACATGGAATCAGAATTTGGAATGATGGGGCTGAATGCATCATCACATTTAATCTCATGCTTGGAGACAGGACATCCTAAATCTAAAACATCTGAAACATTTGCTTATCAAATTTCTTAGAAGGAAAGCGACTCCACAGTCTACCTAGCGCTTGCTCCATTTTGATATGTTAATATTTAATTCAAAATCTGTCTTCTTGTTACATAAAAGCTGATTTCAGGAACACAGAAGTCTGTCTTTTACAAGTCAGCCTGTTTGCTCATCAATCATAGCACTGCCTATGGTAGACTATTCAACACAGTCCCCATGGTCATCATGGGGCCCACAGAAAGTTTCCATACTGCCTGCCAAGTAATGTGCTCCCCCTCCATGCTGGGTTACTCATCATATGGTCAAATATGTGGTTTCACATTTGTGGCGCAGACTCAACCTCTTATGTCTTATACACAAGTTTCTCGTCTTTTGTGATTGGCTGCTCTTCCCATTTTCTAACTAGTCATGTCCCCACCATGGCCCAAGGCAGTTTCTTAAATGTGAAATCATGTCTGCCATTCCAATTTTTTTGAGAGCTCTAAGGCTCATCGAGATCTGTTTGTCCCATCACTTCTTTTAATTGGAGGAGTAAATAACTGAACCTTCATGCAGGGTAGGTGTCCTACCACTATGCTATAGTCAGTAAACCGGATTTTGATGGATAAGAGAATGAGCCATTACTCCTCTCCTTCTTTCTGAGGTCTTTTTTGATACTTTAAAGTAGTCAGTGTAGCTCCATAAAGCACATAAAAAAGCTATCTTTATAACTGTTCCTGTAGGAGGAGATATTACGTGAAAGGGTATTACATATTAGGAATGGGGGAGACTGTTTGAGACCTCTGAAAACCAAAAAACTAGACCAACAAAATGGGCTTGGATATTTTGCTGTTTGAGGTAAAGGATATAATTGTGTCCCCTTTCATTCATATAAGCTGACTAGAGCGGGCACTGAATATTTCTTCAATTTTGCCAATGGACTGAAGTAATCCTGTCCTTCACTACACCTCAGTACAGCAAGTTAGGGTAGAGGTTTCAGGTCAGCTGATGTTACACCCATAGCTCTATCCTTCAGGAAATCACTGCTATCCACCAACACTCAACATCACAAATTACAAGAGATTCTTCATAAACACTAAGAAGAACTTCTTTACTGTAACTCCTATTCAACAGTGGGACAGCTTTGGACAGTGATGGACTCTCCCTCTTTGGAGGACTTTTGGGCATCTTTCAGGAGTGCTGTAGTTGGTTATTCCTGCATGGCACAAGGTCAGACTACAGTTGTCCCTTCATATTTGCTGGGTTTTGGTTCCAGGACCCCCCCCCCCCGTGGATACCAAAATCTGTGAATACTCAAGTCCCATTATATGCAATGGCATAGCAAAATGGTGTCCCTTATATAAGATGGCAAAATCAAGGTTTGCTTTTTGGATTATTATTTTTTAAAGAATATTTTCAAGACGTGAATACTTAAATCCGTGGATACAGAGGGACAACTGTAGATGGTCCTTGTGGCCCCTTCCAACTCTATGATTTTATGAGACTATTTGCTACCTGAGGTAGCCATTTCACCATGCCTAATGTTAGGTCAGGCCGTACAGTGGCTCAGCAGTTTGTCTTGGTGTTGTAAGGTAACTGTTTATGAGCCAATTTAGTGTATTTGTTACATTTATCTCCCACCTTTTTTCGAAGGAGCTTAAGGCAACCTACAGGGCTGAGTAGGAATCTGAATCTGTGTCTCTGCCTTCTTAGTCAAACATTCTAAGCCCAATATCAGACTTCTCTTTGTGGCATGGGCTTTGCTGAAGAAGAAGAAGCAGCAAGAAAAAAAATCTTTCAAATTGTTGATGTTTCAAGCACAATAATACTATGTCCTTTGAGATTCACATTTTTACAGAGCTGAAAGTGGAGTTCACTGTCACAGGGCCCATCACATGAACTATACACCAGTGTTGACTGTGAAAACTGTGTGCAACCATGCTAGGCCAGTTAAATTAGCATGCTCACACTGAACTTGGCAAACTGCACTACAGCAATCATTTTGAAGTGAAGCACCCAGCCAGTGTCTGGCACAATTCTGTCAGGAATTCTAGATAGCGTTGCCTCATTGGGACTTTGTTCCAGGTGGTGCACTCCACAGAAACCACAGCTTTTCTTAGTCCTACCTATCACACTTGCAGTTGAACAGGACAGATGATCAGCTGGAAAATTACATCCTCACCTGGTCTCTAATTCCAACCTTTCTTCCTCCAGAGAGATCTTAAATCTCAAAGCCTTTTTGCGAGTTCAGACTTATAGCGGTTTCTGTTCTTTCCCCTTGCTCTACCATCTAGTCTCCCCCACCCACCCACCCCAAAAATCTGGAAAAAATAATATACACGATCAAGATGTAATAGGGATTTATTATCACAACTTTCACTTATTTGTTACATTTATATTCTCCTTTCCTCCAATGAGCTCAAGGCAATGTAGCAATTCTCTTCCCTACTTTATCCTCAAAATAACCTTGTGAAATAGGCCATAACTAGTTCAAGGTCACCCAGTGAGTTTCATGGCACAGTGGGGACTTTAACTTGAATCTCCCAGGTCTCAGTGCAACACTCTAATCCAGCGTATCTCAACCAGAGTTTCCTTGAACCCCTTATATAAAATGGTAAAATCAAGATTTGATTTTTGGGATTTTTTTTAGCAGGGCATTCTATTTTCAATCAATGGATACAGAATCCATGGGTACAGAGGGCCAACTGCAGTAGAGTCCAAGCTTTGCATTCATGAGACCTCCATTTCAGTCCTTTGCATCTCCAGTTAAAATGTTAGTTGGCAAAGCGGAAGATATCTGCCCGAGATATAGCAGAGTCATAGCCAGACAATACTGGGTGAGATGAATAAATAGATTGACCTAGTAAAAAGCAGTTTCCTCTAACTGGGGTTATGTAGGTCACAGATCAAACTAATCAAGAATAGACAGATTCTGGTTTGGAAGGTAAACATGACAAGGGCACTCACTGTGCCCCACTTTGGACTCTAGGTGGTGAGGGAAGGGGTACCAGTTCATTGGTGCTATCTGAAAAAGATCTGGAATTGACCAAGCTACAGTTGTCACAACTAGAGAACCAAATCGATCATGATATTGCTCTTATCCACAAGTCTCATTCATTAGTTTGGTGATGGAGTTCTATATTCATTGCAAGGTATTTAGGGTTTTATTGCTGTTCCTCAAAAAAGCAATAGAGGCAGTACTATGAAGTAGCATTAGTATTAGTGATGATGATGATGATGATAAGAGAAATATACTTCTTCCAAATAATGTCTACAATTCTGGAGGGAGGGGAACTTTCACATCGTGAAAATTAAGATTCTAAATCAGCAGAGCCTGTTTTATTTAGAAAACCCAGTGACACACTGTCCCACTTCTCTGAAATCTCATTTTAAGAAGTCCTCCAAGACCAGGGCTTGGGGGAAAAAATTAAACCTGCTTGTGTCTCAGACTCAGTCTAGAAGCCACGACATACAACTTCACATAGGCATATAAAACCAAGGGGTTGTCCACACCGTGAAAATACCCCTCAAAGAATTCGCTCAGAAAATGAGTTGTCTTAATGGGATCCTGCATTGTTTTGTTGTATTGTGAAGGAGAGGGGCCAAAAAGAGCAAAAACTATGCGAGAAAAGCCTTTGCGGCTTTTCCCGACTTTTAAAAAAAGCTTCAGAGATATGTGCATTTTTGTTCGTTAGGATAAGCTATGCGACATGAATTGCTTCCCCATGCAGGACAAAGTGCAAACCTGATTGGCTGGATGAGCGCTGGGGGCGGGGCTGTGTTGTAGGGCAGGCACCCACTGCCGCCATGTTGGATTTTTGCCTTAGCGAGTGATCGCCAAGACGATAAAACAGAGGTTTGTGCTATCTTTTTCTCACTCTTTTTTCCAGAAAGGTGACACATCCCTCGTGCGCACCTTAGAAATAGGTCTTTTTTAAAAGTTCGGCGGTGGCAGATTTAAAAACAGGAGTAAGTCACTTTCTGCTGCCATCTCAGCTACAGGCATGCAAAGTTTGTGGGGACTGTAAAACCATTTAAGCCAGGTCGTAGCTGCTGCAACTTGCTATTACTGTGGAGCAGTCCTTTTTTTGTGTGTGTCACCTATCGCCACCACCTACGACTCCTTGAATGCTTTCATCAGTGCTGTATACGCACAATCCTAAATATATACTGGACTATGTGACGAATGTTGCTGTCCTTGAGCAAGCAGGGATCACCAGTATTGAGGCCATAATATTGAGAACACAGCTGCGCTGGGCAAGGCACGTTTCTAGGATGGAGGACCATCGCCTCCCAAAAATACTACTCTACGGTGAACTCACCACGGGTCAGCGTAAGAGGGGCGCTCCAAAAAAGCGATACAAAGACTCCCTGAAACAACATCTCAGGCTCGGCCAAACTGATCACCAACAATGGTCCGTCCTGGCCTCACATCGGGAGACATGGAGAGGCACTATCCACAATGCTGCAGCCTTATTTGAGAACTCACGCCGAACAAGTCTTGAAGAGAAACGACAACGCAGAAAGAATCTCAACCCGAAAACATCACCCAAGGAGGCCTTCTGCTGTGCTTTCTGCAACTGGACTTGTTTATCTCAGATTGTCCTTTTTAGTCATCAGTGCGTCTGCAGAAAGCACGGGATGAATCCTTCCTGAATCTTCGTTTGCAAAGAAAAGCCAGAGACAAGCCCCCAGTTCCTACAAATGAACATAAGAGCTGTCATGCTGGATTAGGCCAAAAGCCTATCTAGTTCAGCATTCAGTTCCCATAGTGGACAATTAGCTACCTATAAGAAACACATCAATAAGATGTGAATGCAACAGCGCCCCCCCCTTCTCACATTTAATAGCAACTGATATACAGAAGCATTCTGTCTCTGAAATGAGCAGCGATATATATCAAACCAAATTAATAGTCACCAATGGCCGTAACCTCCATGAATTTATCTAATTTCCTTTTACAGGCATCCATATTGGCAGCCACCACTGCATCTCACTGCAGTGGACAGTGTGGATGTGCACATTTCCTTTTATCTGTCCTGAATATCTCTTATCACTCAGTCACACTGGATGGTCTGAGGTTCCAATACAACGAGAGAGGGGGAAAGGCTGAAGAAAAGAAGTGCAAGTCCATAGTGGTGTTCACCCAAAATCCAAAACAACCCCTATGCCATCCTTGTAGCAGGCCGGCTGGATGGTTCTTAACTATGCAAAGCTGCGTCTCAAACAAGCAGATATTCTTGATGGTCTAACATCTGAGACAGCTAAATGATCATTCTATAGAAAGTACAATCAAAGCTGTAACTCTGTACAATAATAATCACAGAATCATAGAATCATAGAATTGCAGAGTTGGAAGAGACCACGAGGGCCATCCAGTCCAACCCCCCTGCCACGCAGGAAATCACAATCAAAGCATCCCCGACAGATGGCCATCCAGCCTCTGTTTAAAGACCTCCAAGGAAGGAGACCTCACCACACTCCGAGGGAGTGTGTTCCACTGCCGAACAGCTCTTACTGTCAAAAAGTTCCTCCTCATGTTGAGGTGGAATCTCTGTTCCTGGAGCTTGCACCCATTGCTCAGTGTTCCAGTCTCTGGAGCAGCAGAAAACAAGCCTGCTCCATCCTCAGCGTGACATCCCTTCAAATACTTAAACAGGGCTATCATATCGCCTCTAAACCGTCTTTTTTCCAGGCTAAACATACCCAGCTCCCTAAGTCTCTCCTCATAAGGCATTGTTTCCAGACCTTTCACCATTTTAGTTGCCCTTCTCTGGACACGCTCCAATTTGTCAATATCCTTTCTGAATTGTGGTGCCCAGAACTGGACACAGTATTCTAAATGAGGTCTGACCAAGGCAGAATAGAGTGGCACTATTACTTCCCTTGATCTAGACACTATACTTCTATTGATACAGCCCAAAATTGCATTGGCCTTTTTAGCTGCCGCATCACACTGTTGGCTCATGTTCAACTTGTGGTCTACTAGGACTCCTAGATCCCTTTCGCACGTAGTCTCATTCAGCCAGGTCTCTCCCATCCTATATTTATGCATTTCATTTTTCCGCCCTAAATGAAGTACTTTACATTTCTCCGTATTGAATTTCATTTTGTTATATTGTTATATTTGTTATATATTGTTAATGACAATATAACAACCACAAGCTGCCTTTTCCCGGGGTGGGACTCACAGCGGTTTACAGCAATTAAAACAAAAATAGTTTAAAATTTGCACCATACAAAATTTAAAAAGCAATTAAACTACCAAAAATATCAAAACCACTTAAAAACATACAATTATTAAAAACTACAATAAATAAAAGTGCATCATATTATGCATGCCTGCTTTCCCTAAAAAATAATTCTTAGAATTAAGGCTCTGCATCTCCACTGCAGAAATAATCCAGTTTGACACCACTTTAACTGCCATGGCTCAATGCTACAGAATCCTGGGATTTGTAGTTTGTTGTGGCACCAGAGATCCTTGACAGAGAAGGCTAAATATCTCACAAAACTGCAATTCCCTAAATTCCACAGCACTGAGACATAGCAATTAAAGTGGTGTCAAACTGGATTATTTCTGCAGTGCAGACGCAGCCTTAATTCTCAGGCCTGTCAGAATAATAAGGTCTTCACCTGCCTGTGGAAAGATAGTAAGGATCCTGGAAGCAGCCACCAAGAAGGCCCTCTTTGCATTTACACCCCCATTCTCCAGTGTGGGGTGGTTTAGGTTTGCTTCAAAGGAAAGTCTTTCCAAATCAAATAACAGCTGAGAAGGAGTGTTGGACTGGGTGGGACTTGGGAGATCTGAGTTCAAATCTCTTCTGAGCCATGAGAGGCACTGGAAGATCTTGGACCAGTCATATCTTCTCATCCTGATTAGCTGCATAGCATTGTTGTGAAGAAGAACTGGGCAGGAGGAGAGCCATGTAGGCTACCCCTAGGCTCAATGGAGGGAGGTCAGGGTATTAATGTAAATGAATATTGTGGTATCTTGCCCACCACACATAAGAGATAGGGGTTGCAAGGGGGAATTAGTTTTGCTACAGGGAAATGGCAGATGGTATAAAATGGAACTATGGAACAATCCTCATCTGTTTACTCCAAATGCCACAGTATGCTTGTATTAATAATGAGCACCATTTAATGCACATTATTGTGTTGCAGTGTTTTGGACTGTTTTTAATACAAAGCCATCAGTTTTTCCTAACACTACTGCAAGTCAGCTCTCATGGAGAAAAAAAAATATCAGCAGGACATTCATGTGAGGGTTGATTCCCCCCCAAGGCTACATGGAAACACCATGCCAGAGAAAAACACATATGAACCACAAAACCTTGTTCTACACCTTTATGTATGTCACCAGAAATCCCTTTTATATATATCTGACTGTGCAGGAAAGGGAATGGACACTGCAATAGGGCACGGATAATAAGAAACCAATTGATGTGATGACATTCCTACCATTCTTACTTTCTTGTCAATGATTTTAATGCCAGTGACAAATTCAAGTATGGGAGTATTGTTTGCTTGCCTTTTCGCTCCTAACATCTTCATGGTGGCTTAAGCTTGTCATGCATCCATTGATGCTCTGGTGGCTGAACCCTCCAAAGCACATGTTTTTGTTGGTGTATAGGAGGGAGACGGGTATGTATTTAACATGCACACGGCTTGCCTTTTCACAGCACTGGGTGCAGGCAAAATAAAGAAGCAGCCTTATCCCCAGGACAGCTTATTGTGCATCATCTTCTCCCAGATTTTCTACTTTGACACCTGCTCTCCAGGAACTGAGGCAGAATTCTTTCCCATTCCATGTTACCTGCCCATTCAATGAATACCATGGACACATAACCTACTAGCCCTGAGTTTCATCATTGCATGCTGGGCACTGCTTGGACACTGGACGCTGCTCACATCTGGGCACAGGATCCTAGCCCTGAAGCCAAGAGGTGATGCAAAGAGTTATTTTTTATTTTATGCCCACTGGTGTGCAACGACCCGTGTCTGGTGCACACTTGCTTGCATGCATGCGCCTCTGCATTCTTGCAAGCATTGTCAATAATGCACAAAGTTCCTGCTCAACTCCCCCCCCCCCACCGCACACCTTGGGTCTATTTTGTCTGCCAAGGACCCCAGACGCTTTGATGCACGGAGGGGGGGGGGAGACCGATAGCCCCGTATGCAAAGGGGTGTGTGTGTCTGTTTTGGTCTGGGCTCTGTTTACATGGCAGGCGCGACTTTTGCACAAGGGGAGGGCGAAGAGCACTGAAGGCGATCGCGACCCCCACCCACCCTCCAGACCAGTGCACCCTGGGGTGCCCCAAGAAGTTGCTAGGGAGGGACTGTGATTGTGGGTGGGGAGAGCCATAACAATATATAGAATAATGCTTATGCAGGGGTCCTGAGACCTGACAATTATTTCAAGGGTTCCTCCAGGATAAAGAGGTGGAGAAAGGCGACGTTTGCACAGAGGAGGGCGAAGAGCACCGAAGGCGATCGCGGCCCCCCCCCCAACCCTCCAGAGTCCAGCCTTTCTCAACCTCTTTATCCTGGAGGAACCCTTGAAATAATGTCCAGGTCTCAGGGAACCGCTGCATAAACATTATTCTATATACTGCTATTGCTCCCCCCCCCACGACAATCACAATCTCTTGAGGAACCCGTAGCAACCCTATTTCAATTAAAAAAAATTAAAATTACTACCCCCCCCACCCGCAATTCCTAGCAACCTCTTGGGGAACCCTAGGGTGCAATCCCCTCCCAAAATTCCTAGCAACCTTTTGGGGAACCCTAGGGTGCAACCCCCCCCCCCAAATTCCTAACAACCTCTTGGGGAACCCTAGGGTGCAATCTCTCCCCCCCAAAATTCATAGCAACCTCTTGGGGAACCCTAGGGTGCAATCTCCCCCAAAATTCCTAACAACCTCTTGGGGAACCCTAGGGTGCAATTCCCCCCCCAAAAAAAAATTTCTAGCAACCTCTTGGGGAACCCTAGGGTACAATTTCCCCCCCAAATTCCTAGCAACCTCGGGAAACCCTAGATTGCCCGAGGGATCCTGGTTGAGAAATCCTGCTCCATACTCTCCACCAGCGGCCCTCTCCAAAGTCCTTGCAGCCTCCCCAAGACCCCCCTCCTCTCCCCCTCCAAGGGGCTCTCCTTACCTGGAGCTGCCGCCTTCTCGCGACTCGCCTGCTGCCAGCCAGCCCACCAGCTCTCGCTCTCCTCCTCCTCTTCCTCCCTCCCTCTTTCCTCCAAAGCGCAAAGCCCGGCAGCCGTCTGCGCTCGGCCGGGGCTGGTCCAGTCCGCGCGCGGGGCGCTTTGCATAGAATCCGGGAAAAGAAGAGAACGCGGGAGGCGGCGCGGTGGCCAGGAGCGCGCGGGCTAAGATCTAAGGGCAGCGGGGGAAAGGGGCGGGGCGCAGATTTGCATATGAGGCACTCATTGGTGGTTTCGCAGAGCCTGGGCACGCGGGGAGAAGGCGGCGGCGGGTGTCCGTGTGTGTGTGTGTGTGTGTGTGGCGCGAGCTTGGCAGGCGCTGGCGGCTGCCCTGCGCGATGGAACCGACAAGAAAAGGGGGGAAAGAGAGGGGAGGGTCCATGTCATCCTCGGTGTCCCCAAGGGCCGGCACGTGCCGGCTGGGCTGCCCCCACTCCGGAGGGAAGGAGGGACTCCAGCATGGGGTAATGGAGGAGGAAGGCTGGGCTGGGTTTGCTGGCTTGCTTGCTTGGCTGCAGGGCTGGTTTAAGGGACCCGCAGCACCTGCAGCTGCAGGGGGCCTCATCATTGTGCCCCCCTATCGTAACCCTCCTCCTGCAAAAACATTATTAGTAATAATCTGGATATCCTGTACTGTGAATAGGTTAGGTTGCATTGACCTGAGATATAAACATATGCCCCCCGCCCAAATAAAGGATTGCAGCCCCCCCCCCACAAATTCCTTACTCCTGCTTGGCATTCCCCTCGCCCGCCGTTCCCAGGTTGGTTGGTTGGTTTTTTCCCATTGCAAAACTTCTTCCACTCCGATTTCTCTCTCTCCACCCCCCTCCTCTCCATTCTTCCCCATTTGCCGATCGCTGTTACTGGGTAAAAAAAGAAGGGAAGGTGTCGATTGGTGTAGCGAAAGAGCAGTTTTGCTACAGGCTGGGCTTGGTTCCGAAATGCTGTTGCCGGGGGGGGGGTCTTCTAAATCGCAAGAAGAAGTTGAGAGCATGGTTGGACAGGCAGCTACTGTGAATGATGGAGTGTGATACCTAAAATCTAGAAAGTATTCAGTTTACTTAAACCAGGTATTGCTCTGTACTGGAATATTTATTAGCCCATTGTCCTTCCTAAATTGCATGGTGCACAAAACCTGCTTGAAAGGCTCCCATCCCAAAATGCAGGATTTTTTTTTTTACATCTTACTCAGTTTATGTAAAAGGAAAAGGCTTTCCAGGCTTCAAATAGGAGACATCCCTTATAATAAGGGACACTTGGCAGCCCTGTAAGGGACACACTTTCTGGCCCACGGATAATGGACATCTTTTATAATAAGGGGCGCCTGACAGCCCTTTTCAGAAACACAGCAAATTGCAAAGGTATGGAGAAAGGTTTATCTATCTATCCATCCATCCACCCAAAGCATGCCTTCTTTGGGCAAAATGCTGCAGAGCTTATTTAAATTCCAAGTGGAGCAGGAGAGGTTTGTTGTCCAATATGGTGTAATGGGTTTGATCACTGGTATGACTCTGGAGACCAGAATTCAAATCTCTGCTTGGCCATGGAAACCCACTGGCTGAGCTTGGGCAAGTCACACGCTCTCAGCCTCAGAGGATGGCAAAGGCACACCCGCTCTGAATAAATCTTGCCAAGAAAACCCCATGATAGGTTCGCCTTAGGGTCTCTGTAGGTTGGAGACCACTTGAAGGCACACAACAACAATCAGCCAAGAGGAGAGTGAAGAAGACCTTCCATTTTCAGGAGCAGTCCACCTGTGCAAAGCAGTGGTGTGGAAGGGAGAGTTGTTGCCTTCACATCAAGGAGAGCCCTACCTTTAGAGCCTAATGGTTAGACAGATTGAGGTGGTTACTTCAGAGCAGATGCTGGGAGATAGCAATGATGTGTTGGAGGAGAAGACTGGACCATGCAACTTCACCGCTCCCCCAAGTTCACCTGCTGTCTCTAGGTGTGGTTCAGTGCAGTGGCCAATCATCAGTGTTGAAGAGGGATTCAGTGGCCAATGCAATTGGATTTTGAAAATTACTTTTTATTGTAACATATACATATACAGCTCATACTGGGGTATGGATAAGCAGGAAGACACCAGCTCCCTTTTCATCCTCACCTCTTTCCTCCAATAGCAATTGGATTTTGAACATGGAACAGGAAATGACCCCATCTTGTTTTTCACTTCAGGCAGCAAAATGTCTGCTTCACAGCTTTCACTTGGGAAGGTTTCATGATCTGTGTGTCAACTGTAGGATGCAGGTCCCCCTCTCCGTCTGGTTAACCTGGGCTTAATTTAAGCTCAGGAACCTGTTTCCAGGGCTCAGCCTTAGAATATGTCAAGATATAATAGATAGTATCTGGGAATGTGCAGAATACCTTCTCCTTCCATCTCCTTGCCCTCTAACACATTTAGGATCAGAGTAGGGTATCTATAGCAGGCTTTGTTTAGTACACTCAAGTACTTGAGTAGATGCACTTGGTCTGTTGTTTGCCATCAAGTCAACTTCAACTCATGGCAACCCTGTGAATAAGAGACCTCCAAGATCCATGGCCATCAACTGCTTTGCTCAGGTCTTGCAAACAGGGTTGTGGCTTCCTTCACTGAATGAATCCACCTGCAGTGCAGTCTCCCTCTTTTCCTGCTGCCTTCCACTTTGCCAAGCACTATCAGAGTCACCAATAATTTTACAATCTAGGCTCTGAGGGCAAGACATTTCTCAAGGCCTTGTGGATCATGTAAGGAGAATTTTGCTGGTACCGATCAATATCTTACCTAGGCCAGTATTCTGTTTCCCACAGCAGCCAGATATCTCTTGGGAAGTCCACAAGGGTGAATTGCTCCATTGCTCTCTCTTCAGTCTCTTTTATACCACACCAGTAGCTCTTAACCTTTCCTTTACTAGGGACCCACTTTAAATATCTTTTGTTGCCACGGACCCCCAAGACTTAACTCAAGATTTAAAACAATAGCAACAATAATACCTAGTAATAATAATACAGTGGGCCCTTGGTATCCGCTGGGGTTTGGTTCCAGGACCCCCCGTGGATACCAAAATCCGTGAATACTCAAGTCCCATTATATGGAATGGCATAGCAAAATTGTGTCCCTTATATAAGATGGCAAAATCAAGGTTTGCTTTTTGGATTATTATGTTTTAAAGAATATTTTCAAGACGTGGTTGCTTAAATCCGTGGATACCAAATCTGTGGATACAGAGGTACAACTATACAATTACACCATCTATTAAACCTCAGAGGCACTGGAAGGGGAGGGAAGACTTTTCTCCTGCAAGTTTGTGGCTGGAGCGTATTGGATGGCAATGTGCAGGCCAAGCCAGCCAGCCTTTGCCTTGGCTCCTTATCACGTGGCTGTTCCACTTCAGGCAGGAGATGGGACAAGCAGACTTCAAGCCTTCGTGAACCCCCTGTGAGGACATCGCAGCCTCCTAAGGGTCCCTGGATCACAGGTTAAGAAGCACTGTACAGTACTACATACCGTAGTTCTAGCACTTTATTTGCCATGGCTCTGTGCTATAGCTTTGTAGTTTCATGAGGTATTTAGAATTCTCATCCAGAGAGCTCTAGTGCTTTAATGAACTACAAATCCTAAGATTCCATAAGATGGACCCATGGCAGTTAAAGTGGTGTCATAGTGCTAGAATTGTGAAAAAGACTTCAGAGCCATACCGTTTCCAGACATAGTAGCTGCATGCAACCACCTAGCATGCCTTTGAGTCTGTGTTCATTATCCAAAGCCCCACATTCCACCTGTTGAAGGAGTGAGGGGACATGAATCCTTCCAAGTAGAAGTACCTATATTGTGGGACTCCTTTGCCAGCAAGGTGAGGCTGGTTACTGACCTCTGAATGGCTGACAAGAAGAACTAGCCCAGGGGTGGGCAGCTTGTGACTCTCCAGAGGTTGGACTGCAGCTCCCAGCATCCCTTACCAATTGCCATGTTTGCTATAGTTCATGGGAGTTGCAGTCTAACAGTATCTGACAGGCCACACTTTCTCCGTCTCCGTCTAAAAATTCCACTGAGATTTTTAGTGATTCAGGCTGCTCTTTGACTGTAGAGGTTTTCCTTTGTTTTAATGACGTTTGCATATTTTGTTAGTTTTACTTCGATTTTGTTAGTGTTATTTTGTTCAGATGATTAGTGGTGTATTTTGTTTATGGTTTTACTGCCTTGAGCATTCCTTGAGGGAAGGGTGATCCAAAAGTACGTTCAGTTAAACAAGGAAATAGTTTCTGATATACATTTCCTCTCTGAGTATATCCAGTCCTCTTAAGGTAATGACCATCATCTCATCCTGTGATGAGGAGTTCCACATATTATTTGTGTATTGTGTGAAGAAGTGTTTTCTTCTGCCTGAAGTCTCCGGCCATTTCCTCTCATTAAACGACCTTGGGTTCTAGGACCCAAAAGCCATAAATTTGTTTTATTTCTATTAATTTTTGTAAGCCATCTTAGAAGACTCCCAACCACCATCCCCCTTGAATCAGTTCATCCCACCACATGTAAGCTTGACTCTTGCCTGCGGGTCCAGGAGCTGGGTCCAAGTTATCTCAAGGACCGCCTTCTCCCTTATAATCCTCCCCGCGCTCTCCGGTCCTCTGGGAGGAATTTGTTGCACAAAGATCTAGGCTGGCAACCACCTCCCAGAGGGCTTTCTTGGCTGTCGCCCCCAAATTGTGGAACGGCCTGCCGGATGAGATCCACCTATTGACATCGTTAGACAGCTTTAAAAAGGCTGTCAAGACGGATCTCTTCAGGCAGGCTTTTCCGGAATAGCTAATCCCGGCCTCAGGAACCCCCTTTGGAAGTTGATTCTGGAGCTCCTAACTGTTGCTGCTCGCTAGGAAGGGTTTTTAATAACAATTGTATTATATGTTGATTTTAATTAGTATTGATTTAATAATGTTTTAGGGGGGGAAGGGATTTTGAGTTGTTTTATATTATGTATTATTTTACTGTTGTTAGCCGCCCTGATTGTTCGCAGAGGGGCGGGATATAAATAATAATAATAATAATAATAATAATTATTATTATTAAATGCCTGCTGCCTTGAAGGAAGCTATAGTGTGTCTTCTCCTGAAAAACACCTCCCTGGACCCAGAGATATGTGAGAGGGATCCTCCATTTCTGTTTTTGACAAGTGTGCACTAGAACTTCAGATGTTCATGGAAGAAACATTAGCTGGAATCACTTTGGGCCAGGACATAGTACTGAAATGGCCTTGCTTGCCCTGACTGACAGCCTACTCTAGGTGAAAGAAAGGCAGTGCTACCCCACTGGATCTCTCAGTAGCTTTCAGAAGCATTGAATGTGGTAGCCTATTTGGACTGGCTCCTTTGGAATGGAGTAGGAAGCACTGTGTTATAATCCTATCTGTGAGGCTGGTTCCAGAGACTAGTACTCAGCCTTTTGTTCCGCCTCCATAGCCGTTAAGCTGTCTGCTCTCCCATGCTACTCAATATTTATATGAAGCCACTGGGGGAGGTCATTAGGAGTCATGGGGTTGGGTCCCATCAATCTGCAAATGGAACTCAGCTCTACTTCTCCTTGTTGGGGTCGACTGAAGCTGAGCAGGTGCTGAACCAGTGCCTAGATGTTGTCATGGGCTTACTGAGCTTACTGATGCAGTAAGCTGATGCTGAATCTGGGGTTCCTAAGAAGGACAGAGTATGTGGTTGCAATTCCAAGTCAATAGAAGATATAACTCATGTACTGCTTGAATGCTCATTTTACAACGATCTTAGAAACAACTACTGTTCATTAATCCATTGTTAAGACCAATGAAGGGAAGATCATCTATTGTTAAGGTTTGTTTTCTGTTGTCAGATGTAGAGAAATACTGTATATATCTTTTAGTATATATAAATTTCTTGTTAAGGCTCTATGAATATGTGCTATAAAGTTTAAAGGGGGTACAGAACTGGTAGAAATTTAAATTGTTTAGTAAGATCAAGCAAAAGCAAACTACTGCAGCTTCTCCAACACACACAAACTCTTCTGGCTGAGCTTTTCTTTTTAGCTATAATCCAAAAGAGTAAATTTTCCAAGGTAAGGCACAGAGCACTGACAAAATATTGGGTCACAGAGCTGTGTGTGTCGAATTGCCTGTATTGAGTGTCATAAACAGCCATCGGATTCAACAGTGGAGGATTATGCACTTTCACCAGCATCCAAAAAAGAAAAAAGAAAAAAAGCTTAAACTGCTAGTTATGTTGGCTTCTGTATGTGGAATTGAGATGGTGAAATGTTATTCTTGTCTTCAGACAGCAAAATGTCTTGGGACAGCTTGGATTCAGATCAGATCTCTCCAAATATGAAATATTCAGGACAACTGGAAAAGCCAATTCAATTCTAAGCTGCTGAGCATAGTGCCCAGATCAAGGGAAGTTGTAGTGCCACTCTCTTCTGTTTTGTTCAGACCTCACCTGGAATACTGTGTCCAGTTCTGGACACCACAATTCTAGAAGCATATTGACAAGCTGGAACAGATCCAAAGAAGAGTGACCAAAATTATCAAAGGTCAGGAATCCAAATCAAAGGAATGACTTAGGGAATTGGGTATGTTTAGCTGGGAGAAGAAAAAACTGAGAGCTGACATAAAACCCATCTTTTATCTGAGGGGATGCCATGTAGAAGATGGAAGCATTTTGTTTGCTCTTGCCCCAGAGACTAGGACAGGGATGGGGAACCTTTGGCCTTCTAGATGTTTTGGACTTCAACTTCCACAGTTCATAGTTAGCATGGCCAGTCATAGAATCATAGAATTGCAGAGTTGGAAGAGACCACGAGGACCATCCAGTCCAACCCCCTGCCATGCAGGAATTCACGATCAAAGCATCCCTGACAGATGGCCATCCAGCCTCTGTTTAAAGACCTCCAAGGAAGGAGACCCCACCACGCTCCGAGGGAGTGCGTTCCACTGCCGAACAGCTCTTACTGTCAAAAAGTTCCTCCTCATGTTGAGGTGGAATCTCTGTTCCTGGAGCTTGCATCCATTGCTCCGTGTTCCAATCTCTGGAGCAGCAGAAAACAAGCTTGCTCCATCCTCAACGTGACATCCCTTCAAATACTTAAACAGGGCTATCATATCACCTCTTAACCGTCTTTTTTCCAGGCTAAACATACCCAGCTCCCTAAGTCTCTCCTCATAAGGCATGGTTTCCAGACCTTTCACCATTTTAGTCGCCCTCCTCTGGACATGCTTCAATTTGTCAATATCCTTTTTGAATTGTGGTGCCCAGAACTGGACACAGTATTCTAGGTGAGGTCTGACCAAGGCAGAATAGAGCGGCACTATTACTTCCCTTGATCTGGACACTATACTTCTATTGATGCAGCCCAAAATTGCATTGGCCTTTTTAGCTGCCGCATCACACTGTTGACTCATGTTCAACTTGTGGTCTACTAGGACTCCTAGATCCCTTTCGCACGTAGTCTCATTCAGCCAGGTCTTCCCCATCCTATATCTATGCATTTCATTTTTTCGCCCTAAGTGGTGTGGAATTATGGGAATTGTCGTCCAAAACATCTAGAAGCCCAAAGGGTCCCAACCCTTGGACTAGAACATGAGCCAGTCAATTCAAATTCCAAGAATAGAGATTGCACCTAAACACTAGGAAGAACGTATTTACTGTTAGAGCTCTTCAACAGTGGAATAGATTGCCTCAACAGGTGGCAAAGTCTCCAACTTTGGAGGACTTTAAACAGAGGTTGAGTGGGCACCTTTCAGGTGTACTTCATTTGTGCACACTTGCATGGCAAGGAGTTGGACTAAACGTCCCTTGCAGTCCTTTCCAACTCTATGGTTGAAAGTCATCTTGAACATTTCTAATCTGAAGAGGCACACAGAGGATCAAATGGTGCACTCCTTCCTTAGCTTATGTAATGTTCAATGCCCTTGGCAAGCTGGAATCGCAATCTGCCTTATTGTCAGGCACTCTGGAAAACGTCCAAGAGTTTTCCCATCATGCACCACCATTTTGGTTTGCCTTTAGCCCAAGGCACACTGTAAATACAACTTCATTCACATCATCCCGCCTTCCACATTAAAAATTGGATGCTTTTTGTTTGAGGACTTAGTCAGTCTCACACACTCCTACAACCACTCCCCCTGCCAGCTACAAAAACATGGGGCAGAACTAAAACAATAGTTCTCCACTAGACAGTGTTGCGTTGCTAATCCCAGGAGTTGTCTGCACAAGCCTTACAAGACAAAACAAATGTCAAAGCTGATCCAACTGGTGCAACCTGAAGTAACCACTAGACATCTGACAGCACAGTATCTTGCAAGCAGGCCTGGTACGCAGAAATGTTTGAGGCAATGTCTCAACTGCTATAGGTACAAAATCCTGTTATAGTCCAGGAGGTGGTAACTCTGCAGGAAGGTGTAAATTGGTGCTTTAAAAAGCAGTTCTTCCAGTGATCATTACCTTATTCATAGTATGCTAGCTTTTCTGCTGATTTTGCAACCTCTTCACTCCCTGGGTCAAGAGCCGCCTATTTCAATGGATGTTATTGAGTCACCATTTTTTGAATGCGCAGACTGGAAGACCCTGTGATGTTCCATGTACACCCCTGGCTTTGGTGTCATATTGTCTGCTTTGTGTCCAGGTGTGTAGCTGGTAATAGCTCTTTCCACCTGGAACAATCACACCTGCATCTATCACTAGAGAACTGGGGCTTTTCTCAATGGTGAAAATACTTCTCATAGTATGCGAGGAGAATACCTTTTGTCTCAATTGGATCTACAGGAATTTGTGGTATTCAGAAGTGGGTTAAAAAAAAAAAACTCCAAAAACTACATGGGAAAAGCCTTCGTGGATTTTCCTGAACTTTTTAAAATAATGCGTGGGAATGTGCATTAGTGCTTGTTAGGACAATCAATTTGCATCACTGCACATTCTTGCAGTTCCGCACATTCTTGCGGAACTGGAGAATGGATTGGTTGGACAAGTGTGAGGGGTGGGCTTGCCAGCAGAGAAGCAACCAGAAGCACCATTTTGGATTTCTGCGTTAGTGATCGTGCATTTTTTTTCTGCACTGAGACACCCAAAGAACTTTTTAAAGCAGAAGGTTGCACTTGCGTACCTTTGCTTTAAAGTTAAAAAGAAATACTGTGCAGCAGCAGCAACGTGTGCAGAATAATAGCACACTAATTTACTTGGCCACCATTTTGATTTGTGGGCATGTGCACTCCAAATGTAGAAAGCTTTGCATACTATTGTTTTTGCCAAAAGACCATGAAGACAAAAGAATGCTGCCGTGAATGTGCAATAATGCGCAGGAATCAGCATTATATCCTCTCGTCTAGATAAGCCCCTGGCCCAAAAGCACTTCTGGGGGCTTTCTGGGGAAAAAAAAAAAGAGTCTCAGGCATTTGTGTTTGCTCCTGATTTTTAAAAGTTTCCTGGAATGATGCTTTCACCTCTTTGGAAGGCTAAACAGCAACAAGGAGAAGTGTGCAAAGCACTGTGTGTTAGATTCAAAGCCCATGGTATACTCCAAATTTAGAGTTTGCTTAGAAATGCAAGGAGATGCAATTTTATGTTCTAGTTCACATAGCATATGCCAGGTATCTTGCTGGACCACAGCATGGGAAAACTGAGGTGTGGCTGCAACACAGCTGATAGACTTGGAAATGCAAGAAATACAAGTTGTCCTGCCAAAGCAAGGAAGAATCTGCATGCAGACTTCACCATGAGAACCCCGGAAATCACCCAAAGATGTTACTGTAGATATGCCAAACCCCGGAATGGAGAGCCTTTAGGGTTGCCCAGTGAAATAAGGGACAGAACTCTTGGAATGTTAATTGTTATGTAGAAGAGGGAATTTCAGCAGGTACTGCTTACATGGAAAGCAACAACTACTGAAATTCCCTCTTCTACACTATTGGAGTTCCATCAGCCCTCTTCCTGATTTAACCTGGTAACCCTAGTGGCCTGCCCAATGTAGCATTATAACTCCCATTATCCCTGGCCATTGAGTAATGGATTTTCTCACCTAGAGTATATTGTTGAGAGCTGTCCTTCTTGTAATGGCTTGATCCTGAATGGGAAATTAGGACCCATTAATTTTACTAAAGAGCTGCTGCTAGGGGAGGTGAACATTGCTGAGAACTGGTTTTTGTACCCTCCAACTATTCCAGTTTGGTAGGGTTAGGGTTAGGGTTAGGGTTAGGGTTAGGGTTAGGGAAGGAGACCTTCTGCTGTGCTTTCTGCAACCGGACTTGTTTATCTTGGATTGGCCTTTTTAGTCATCAGCGTGCTTGCAGAAAGCGTGGGATGAGTCCTTCCTGAATCTTCGTTTGCGAAGAAAAGCCAGAGAGAGAGAGATATGCTCCCTATGCATTCTGGCCATAGCATTCTGGACCGTTTCCGAACAGTTTCCAAAGGCAGCCCCACATAGAGTGCGTTACAGTAGTCCAAACGGGATATACAGTTGTCCCTCCATATCCACAGATTTGGTATCCACAGATTTAGGTATTCATGGCTTGAAAATATTCTTAAAAAATAATAATCCAAAAAGCAAACCTTGATTTTGCCATCTTATATAAGGGACACCATTTTGCTATACCATTGCATATCATGGGACTTGAGTAGTCACGGATTTCCGTATTCATGGGGGGTACTGGAACCAAACCCCAGCAAATATGAAGGGACAACTGTAATCAAGGCATGTGTCACCGTAGCTAGATCTGACACCTCAAGGAACAGGCGTACTGGCACACTAGTTATAGCTGTGCAAATGGACTCCTGG
Source organism: Gambelia wislizenii (assembly GCA_030847615.1). Lineage (NCBI taxonomy): Eukaryota > Metazoa > Chordata > Lepidosauria > Squamata > Crotaphytidae > Gambelia > Gambelia wislizenii. Next base: position 20,887,505 of record JAUMIR010000007.1, on the reverse strand, counting down.
CCACTGCTGAGACCTGGGCATCCAGGCTCTGAGCTGAGTCCAGGAGACCACCCAAGCTGCAGGCCTGAGATTTCAGGGGGAGTGTGACCCCATTCAGCACAGGCTGGATCCCTATCCAGCTGGTTCACCTGATGCTACAGCTCCAGGCTGCTCACTGGCGGGGATCCCAATGCCAAAGGGGGGAAATGTGTCATTTGCCTCCTGTTCTTCATATCAGACATTTCCTGAATCTCTTGATGTTTTGTGATGATAAGCATTTAAGCATACCATACCCTCCAAAATTTCACAGACAGAAATCAGGACGTGTGTGGCCACTCTGGTCACGAGTGTCGTCAAGAGGGCAAAAGTTCTTAGAGTAAGACCACACAAACTAGGAGAGGCTACAGCAATTTGCTTTTGCCTGAGCCTACTGGGAAGGGCAAGATTCCATCCCTCTGATTTCTCCTCTACTGAATTAACTGAGTGCAAACTCCTTTTGCACTTTGAACTCAAGTTTGCAGCAATGGAAGCAAGCTGAGGGACATTTTAAAACAGGGACATTTTAAAAGCAGGTGGAAAAGTGAAGTGATATAGGATTCAATGGAACTGTTCCTGCCAAGGCAGGACCGCTGGAGGGTTTGTGTTACTCATGTAACTGAGTTTTTAAAATGTATGGGAATAGGGTGGATTTCACGTTACAAGAAAAGAGATTCCACCTAAACATTAGAAAGAACTTGACTGTAAGAGCTGTTCAAAAGTGGAATCCGCTGCTGCCTGGGAGAGTGGTGGAGTCTCCTTCTTTGGAGATTTTTAAACAGAGGCTGGATGGCCATCTCTCAGGAATGCTGTAGTTGTGTTTTCCTGCCTGGCAGGGGGTTGGACTAGATGGCCCTCGGGGGTCCCTTCCAACTCTAAGTTTCTATGATTTTATGATTCTATGATTCTATGTTATCCCACTTTTCCAGCTGCTTTTAAAATGTCCCAGTTTCTCTCACCTCCTTCCACTTCTCCCCTTTGTCCTCAGCTTATTGCAATTGCTGCAAACTGAGCTCAAAATGCAAAAGCAGTTTGCACTCAGTTAAATCAGTGGCAGAATCTTGTCCTTACCAGTAGGCTCAGGCAAAAGCAAACTGCTTTACACTCTCCTAGCCAGTGTGTTTTTCCTAATTAATAACTTTTGCCACCTTGACCATGCTCGGTTGTTGCTTGGGCACATGTGTCCCCGTTTTCATCTGTGAAACATTGGAGGGTATGGGTTTGTTGATATGGACCAACACAATATCAAGTCATGCCACTACACTGTTGAACACAGCCTTGTTCTTTGTAAATTCTAAACTAGTGGTTCTTAACCTGTGGTCTGTGGTCCAGGGGGCCGCAATGTCCTCACAGGGGGTCCGCAAAGGCTTGAAGGCTGCTCAGACCACCTCCTGCCTGCAGTGAAGTGGCCACGTGACAGAAGCCAAGGCAAAGGCTGGCTGGCTTGGCCTGCACATTGCCATTCAACCGGCTCCAGCCACAAACTTGCAGGGAGAAGGCTTCCCTCCCTCTCCAGTGCCTCTGAGGGAAGGTTTAATGGATGATGCAACTGTGTTGTTGATGTTTTAAATCTTGAGTTAAATCAAGATGTTTTAAATCTTGAGATATTTAAAGGGGGTCCCTGGTAAAGAAAAGGGTATGAGCCACTGTTCTAAACCATACAATGTGGCCTCTGTTCTTTTAACTGTTGCAGACTATGCTAGGTTTTTTATTCATTGGTGGCTGGCATGCATTGCATCTGCCACAGGCTGCCTGGCTGCTGTGAAAGGAGCCAGCAGGGACAAGCTATTCTGAGCTATAAAATGGGATACATCATGATGACAAGAATTTATTTTTTTGGAGGCACATATGCACCAGTGGGGTTGGACTCAGAAGTCTGGGGAAGTAGCAGGTTGAAGGAAACAGAAAGGAGGAGGCCATTGGCAAAGGCTGCAGTTTCCTGGTATTCTTGAGGGTTAGGACTTTTTCAAATGGGGGGGTGGGGCGAAACCCCGAGGAGGTCGGGAGAAGAACGGTGCTGTTGCACTTACAGCGCTCTATTTTGGATGATGCCGTCCTCCTGACCTTCCCCTGTGCTTCCTCCGTGCGGCGGGCATGAGAAACGTACCACTTTTATTGTCGGAAAACCCCCATCAATAAAAAGTGGTGCCTGTAGCACGGATGAAGCACGGGGGAAGGTCAGGAGGAGGGCAGTGCTGTCTGAAATGGAGCACTGTAAGCGCGACAGCACTATTCTTCTCCCGACCTCCTTGGGTCCCCCCCCCCCCGTTTGAAAAAGTCCTAAATCTCGTAGGGGTCATTTTTTAAAGAATATTTTTATTAACATAAAGAATACACACACACACACACACACACACACACAAACAATTAAGGAAAACACATACAAAAACACATCAAACAAACAATACAAACCTCATAACTAAACAACCAACAAAATTAAACACAACAACAAAAGGGTACAAATGGCTTCTGCCCTCTTAACTAGTGGTTATAGTTATCAAATTTTGACAATTTCCTATAAATGAATTCTTAACAGTTCTACAGTTCTGTACTCTACTAACCCTAATACCGTATTTTCTGGCGTATAAGACAACTGGGCATATATGATGACCCCCAACTTTGCCACTTAAAATACAGAGTTTGGGATATACTCGCCATATAAGACTACCCCCGTCCAGCCAGCTGCCCCATCGTGGCTTCAGGAAGTGCGGGGAGGGGGTGGCTGGCAAGCTTCTCCCCCGCCAGCCAGCCACCCCTCTGCCTTTCCCAAAGCCGAGATGGAGCTGACAGCCCCATATCGGACTCAGGAAGGGCAGGAGGTGGCTAGCAAGCTTCCCCCCCCCCACAGCCAGCCACCCCTCTGCCTTTCCTGAACCTGAGATGGGGCTGCCATCTCGGACTTGGGAAGGGCAGGAGGTGGCTAGCAAGCTCCCCCCCCCCAGCTCAGGTTCAGGAAAGGTGGAGGGGTGGCTGGTTGAGGGGGGAGTTTGCTATCTGGATGGCAGCTCATGGACTGAATGAAAAGCTCCCATGGACCAGGTTTGGCTTGCAGGCCACAGTTTGCCCACCTCTGTCTTATTGGTTGCCAGCTTAAAACAGATTGATTCCTGTGAGTGGCCCTTTCATATCACCTTTGTGCTAGTCTTGTTTATCTTCTGTGGACAAACAGCATGTTACTTTTTGCCTCCTTTGCTTTTTATGTTGTTGTGTGAAAAACAGCCAAATTCATATTCACTGTTTCTCTGACTGTCTTTGCCTTCTGTTCGCCTTAAATAAATTCCTTTCTCCATACCAGTGATGTACAAGTTAGAACTTGCTCTGTCACTGATATTTTTCTCTTCAGCCAGCACCAGCTTGACTGTTTTGAGTATTATCTTGCTCCAAAAATCACCTGGAAGATTTCTCAGGGAGTGACAACACCAAGGCATTCTGACAAAAAAAAAAAGTATGGTGAATCTATTGAGTTGTCTTCTTCCTTGGAATGGCCCAGACAACCACACTGTCCAAGGTCAGCATGACAATGGACTCATGGCCAGAAACCAACCCCACTTTATGGAACAAGCTACAAGTCAAGTCATGTTTTTAGAATCCACAAACCAGATAACTACATGAAAAAATGAGTTCTAGATTAGAATGCTTTCGACTTACTTAAGAATTGTATATAGTGTATACAAAGCAATGTTAACATATAATAAAACTATCCAAAATGTCCAAATATTGACCTGGATAAGATCTGGATTCTTATTTTAATTGCACAATATAAAAAGTGACTATTGCTTTTGTGACAAGGAAATCTCTTGTCTTCTAGAAAACAATTTGTCATACCATTGAAATAATCTACCAGGCAAGGAATGTCGAAAAAGAGGGGGAAAAAAGATTCTGTCTAAAGCTATAAGGAGGTTTTACATAAATATTAGGAAGAATGTTTTTACTGTAAGAGCTGTTCCATAGTGGAATAGATTGCCTTGGAAGGCAGTGGACTCTTATTCTTTGGAGGTCTTTAAATAGAGGTTGGATGGGCATCTTTTAGCAATGCTCTAGTTGTTTATTCCTGCATGAGAAGAGTTCAGACTAGACGGTCCTGGGGTCCCTTCCAGGTATAAGAGTCAATGATTCTATTAATTGAACCACCTATTTTTCTTCATAATTTATCTGAACACCTGGAGCCTGAGAGCAGAATGAACCTACCAAAGCAAGAAGTTCCACTCACTTTGCCATTGCTTAAGTGTGTCCATTTCCAAGAGGAGTTCCATAGCTTGGAACCGCTGTCCCAGCATTCCTGATGGCACTGATACAAATGCCTCTGAGATCTTTACCTTGGTGCCATCCAAGTCTTTTGGACTATAACTCTTGAAATATCTGATTGTTAGCCATGTTGGCTGTGGCTAGTATGAACTGTAGTCCAAAGGAGAGGAAAGGCCCCCTGTTCCCTACTGTTGTCTTAAAGCAGAAACGGGGCATCTACAGTCCTCCATATGTTGATAAACCACAAGCCTCATCATTCCTCAGCATTGGCCAGGCTGGTTATGGAGTTCAGTGACAACACATATTCTTTAGCATTCCTTGGGTAAATTCCTATTGGAGAAATAAGAGCCCTTGGTACAGTGTCCTCTTGTTGGCCCAAACAGGTATACCTAGTGGTGGCAGTGAGCCAGTACTAACAATAGTAAGAGGAAGGCAATCATCTCAGGCAACAGACTTGGGGCATCATGAAAGAGCAGCAGATTACAAGTTAATAGAATTTTGTTATTTCTTTTGCTTGTTTTTAGTGAAAGGGATGTGGAGAAGGACTTGTGCATTGTGTATCAAAATAACCTGGATGACTTTAGTACTATTCACCTCAACTTGGATGAAGGGTAGGAGAAGACACAATTTGCTGCTCTGCCTGAGACACCAACATTTCTTGGCCCAGACCAACAGCAGCAACATGTCCTCCCAACATTTCACAGATGACAACTCAGACGCATGTGGCCAAGGAACATCAGAGTGTGGTCAAGATGGCAAAAGTTATTAATGAAGAAAAACACACAAGCTAGGAGAGGCTGCAGCAATTTGCTTTTGCAATAGGGAGGGCAAGATTCTGCCTCTCATCTCCTCTCTTCTCCTGTCCGTTGAGTTAACTGAAGATCTCATGATGGTGTGACCGCCTCCATCATGGAGCATCCCATCTGCAAAACCCAGTTCATCATCATCTGTAAAATTCAATTCCCTGCTTGCCAAGGGATAAGGTAAGGTAGGGGCTAGTACTTCATTTCCTAAACATGACATTACATCACCTGACTAGAGAGCCAATCAGATCTGGCAATGCAGAACCAATCAGATGGGACTCATAGAATTTTCAGTTCTGAACTCCTTTGTTTGAGAGCCACATGGCTTAAGCCAGCAAGGAGGACACATGGGCTCTAACATCAAAGAGCAAAATGATACCATGGCGCCTGAAGGCCATGCCCATTTGAATGACTCTGAATTACATCACAGAGACTGTTACATGGACTTCATAAATGTGAGTTATAATTTCTTAGCTTAGGGAATATGTCTAGTTAGAAATATGTTAGGTTTTATGATTTATTTTAACCTTATGACTGAATGTATTTTCTGTAACTTGACTAAGGAGATTATCAGCCAGGCAAATAAAGCGGAACAGGGACGCCAGAGTATCAGGAAAGGCTTTCCCTTTCACACGACGTTCTCCCTGTCCCTTCTGCTCTCATTCTGCTCCAGTGCTGCCCCCGTTTTTTGTATTCACGGCTTAAGCCATTAATTGATCCATCATTCCATTTCTGTAACAGAATGCCGGGCATTCTGTGTGGCAGGGGGGTTGGACTGGATGGCCCTCGTGGTCTCTTCCAACTCTGCAATTCTATGATTCTATGATATGAAAAGGTGCCCATTACGCTGGTGGGATGCCAGCATTAGTGGGAGGTCCGGAGTGTAAAAACACTTCCGGATGCCTCCCTTATGACAGGCCCCTGCTGCTGTCGCCCAGATCGCCCCTCCCTGCATGCCAGCCCTCCACCCTCTGATCGCTAGCCCTCCACCCCCCCAATCACCAGTCCTCCACCCCCTGATCGCCAGCGCTCCACCCCCTGATTGCCAGCTCTCCACCCCCTGATTGCCAGCTCTCCACCCCCCAATCGCCAACCCTCCACCCCCCGGATCGCCAGCCCTCCACCCCCCGGATCACCAGCCCTCCACCCCTGATTGCCAGCCCTCCACTCCCCCGATTGCCAGCCCTCCACACCCCTTGATCACCAGCCCTCCACCCCCAATTACCAGCCCTCCATCCCCAATCACCAGCCCCCCACCCCTCGATCACCAGCCCTCCACTGCCCTGATTGCTGGCCCTCCACCCCCCTCGCCAGCCCTCCACCCCCCCATTGCCAACCCAATTGCCCTCCCCCAATTGCCCCTTGATCCCCCCCATTGTCCCCAGCCTGTCCCTTTAAATCCCAGCTCTTCTCTTCTTGCAAGAGCAGCAGCCAGGATTATGAACAAGGAAGCGAAAGGAGCTCTGGAGCTCCTTTCACTTCCTGGGCTTCCTGGCACAAGAAAGATTCAGGTAAGTGTGAAAGTTTTTGTTCTTGTACTGGGACAGGGGTGGGAGAGGGGCAGGAAAGGAGATTGTGGGACAGGAATGCTTTTTTTGTTCCCATCTGATAATCTCCCAAGTTGAGAACCTGGAGACACTAGATTTCCCTCCATGCTAAGTACTTAAGTGCTTGGAACTAGAAATAAAGTTTTCTCTCTTTTTTCTACAAACTTGCCTCACGTGCCTTTTCGGCCAGCTATCTTGAGTCTCTTTGGGCTAGATGAGGGAGGGGTTAGGAATAACCCTCATCTAAGGTTGGAAATTTAAATAACAATGTGATTGCCCCTTTGTAATCACATTTCACAGTACGTCTTAAATCAGGGGGTGGTGGCAGATTACCGAAGGAGGCACAGTTCTCCAGGGACTTCTAGGCTACAGGAGTCCTGAGAGTGAGTGTTCTCAAATTGTACCAAAAAGCTGGGAGCCTTCCTTCCCTTCTCTGTGAAGTTGGATTGCACAGTGAAGGCAAGCTTAACATGGTGGCAGCAGAGGGCAAACAACTTTTGCACTTGGAACTCAGTTTGCAGTAGCAGAGTAAGTTGAGGATAAAGGTGGAAAGTGGGAGAAGAGAGAAACCAGGACATTTTTAAAGCAGCTGAAAGAGTGGGATGATTGAGGATAAATCAGAATTGCCCTGCCAAATTGGGACAATTGGAGGGTATGCAGCAACAGTACTGAAGTGAATGCCATGTTGCTTGGGAGAGACTGGGCTTATCTACACAAGGGGGAAAATGTGGATTGATGCGCACTAACACCAATTCACAGCAGCTTTGATTTGTCTTAACGTTTTTTTGGCAAAATCACAGGCATGTGAAACTATCCCCGTTCGCTGTTGAAATGGGCATGCCTGCGAATCAAGATGTCGGGTGCAAATGAATTACTCACATTTTATTGTTGCCGCCGTCAAACAGTATTTTTTAAAAAAGTATATCTACAGTGCAAAAGTACAGTGTTCTGCCTAAATAAATAGGAGAGAAAAGGTTGTTTCATTGTCTAAGCACACAGTCGCTATGGCAAAAATCTAACTTGGCAATTCCAGGTACTTGCTTTGTTAGCAAGCTCCACCCCCTGTGCACATACGACAAATCAGCTTTCTACTTCCATTCTTATCAGGAATGCAAATGAATGTGAATCGGTTGTCCCAATGAGCAGGGATGCGCATTTGCCGCAAAGCTTTTTTAAAAATACTGGGGCCGGTATACACAGCAGATTTATTGCGGCAACTTGCGGTTTAATTATTTTCCGCAGCTGTGCCAGTCAAGTTTTTTTTTCTAATTATGTCGCTTTGCAGTTCAGACTTGAATAAGTGTGTGGGGGGTTGGCTCTGTGTGTCTCTGTAAATCTGCCTGTAAATGAACTCACTCCATAAAGCAGAAGGAGAGTAATCTCTCTGCTAAAAGACCATGCCGTGGATCCTATTTCCCCCTCCCTCCTTCCCCCAAGCAGAAAGAGAGAGAGAGAGGGAAAATAGCAGTTCAGCTTGCTACAGCCCTTTGTGAAATGGTTTCTCTCCCTCCCCCGTGCACAGGATAAAAGTGACGAACGAGCTTTACATACTTTCAAAACAGCAGAGGATTAGAAGGAATGCTCCAGGAATGAAAGAAGTTGGGAATCCTTTTTTTTTTTTTTTTTTGCAAACTGGCTCGCAAAATAGCAGACAGGATTTTTGCAAGTTTCTTCTCTAATGGCTACTGTCTTTGCCTCCTCCCTGCCCCCCTTTTAAGCCCACCCCTGCATCATCAACCAATCACAATGCAGCTGTGCTTTAACCCTTAGCGGAATGCTAGTTTACACTGCCAATAAAGCACTACATTGCAAATATTCCTGCAAAAATAGCGACATGCCCTGCCACGCTATATTTGGGTGTTTTACCTTCCCCCCTTCTGAATGAGGCGATGCTGTGCTGCGATCCATGGGAACTATGAGCTATCTTAGCAGTATATTTAGGGGAATATTTGCCCGTGTAAACGACCCCCATACTGGAAAAGCTTTTCCTGTGGAGTTTATAGTAGATTTACCCCCACTCCTTCCAAACACTGTGGATTGATGCGAGATGCCATTTAGACAAATCGTATTCTCTTCGAATTCTGTGAGGAGTGTTTTTGCCATTTAGACAACCCCACTGTTTTATTTCCCCACAGTGCTTCACTCTGACGATGCTGGGAGCCGCTTGCAGTGATAGTTAATCCTGGATCCCAAACTGGAGCTCGGTGATGGGCTGCTTCCCTCCCTCCACTTCCGCTCTAACAGGTGGCTAGCTCGCAGCTCCACCTCCTGAGGAGAAAAGTTGTCATTTTGTTTCTGCCGAACCCAGAAATTATTTTGTCTCAATTCAAAGAGCTCATCAAGAGTTCCTAATTGCTGTCGCCCACACACATCACAGCACACTTGAGAGAGGCAGCTAAATAGGGAAGCTGGCTCTTATCAGGTTGTCAGCCCTGCCCAAGCGCATATTCAGCTCCTTTAAACAGGACCAGTTTAAGGAATTTTGGGGTCCCCTGCAATGCTTTATTTTGGGGGCCCAATATGTTTATCTCAGGTCAATGTAACCTAACTCAACCTATGGTATTCACAGTACAGGATATTCAAATTATTACTAATAATGTTTTTGCAGGAGGAGGGTAACCATGGGGGCCCCCACAATGATGGGGCCCCCTGCGGATGCTGACGCCACCGGTGCCTTAACCAGCCCGGCCTCTAAACAAGGCCCTCAAGTGCAGTTCATGACACAGTTGGCCCAAAACAGCCCCACCCATCCCTGCTTGGTCCTGGGTTCATGAGAGATGCAAGGAAGTGGAGAGAGACAGGAAAACCTCCTCCTCTGCAAAGCTAATATCAATTATTGGAATTTTTATGCCCTTTTTGACCACTAAGGCCCCATCTACACGATGAAAAAAATCTGTACGGCATTTGAAAAATCGATAATGTGTACATACGGATGTTCTAATACATTTGTGTCTTTTGGAAGGGGGGCCTGCAAATCCCCCGTAAAGTCCATAAATTCAGAGTTCGGGAGGAATAGCAGATGTTGGCAAAAAATCCATACAACCATTTGAATTTGTGATCATTTGTACAGGCTATCAGTAACTCGAATGATTGATCATTCGAATTTGAATGGATTTTTTCTTATCGTGTAGATGGGGCCTTAGAGTCACGAGTAAATGAGAAACATAACAAACCATAAACAATGTCTTAAAAAGCACAGAATGAGGTTAAACTGGCAGCAAAAAGAAGGCATCCAACCATGAAATTTTGCTGCCTGAGGGAAACTGGACATTCTCTACTGCACCTAGGCTTGACAAGAGTCAAAACTGGGAATGGCTCCTGTACCCATAATGGTTGTGTAGAAGAGGGAATTTCAGCAAGTGTTACTTGTTATCTGGTTGAGCGACAAACAATAGTTGCTGAACTCTCCTCTTCTACACAACCATGAAAGGGTACAGGAGCCCTCTCCAGTTTTCAGTCTGGCAGCCCTTCTGCACCTGAGGACAAAAAGGTAGTTTATGGAGCATTTGGCCTCTGCTAGCTACTTAAGTTGCCTATACACCACTGTACCACTCTGAACATGGTCTGGTCTGGTTTTGGAAGTTAAGCAGGGTGGGGTCTGCCAGTGTGGTGTAGCAGTTTGAGTGTTGGACTATGATGACGGAGACCAGGGTTCGAATCCCTCCTTGGACATGAAAGCCCATTGGGTGACCTTGGTCAAGTCACACTCTCTCAGCCTCAGAGGAAGGCAATGGCAAACCTCCTCTGAACAAAACATGCCAAGAAAACACTGTGATAGATTCAACTTGGGGTCACCATAAGTCAGAAATGACTTAAAGGCACACAACATCAACAACATACCACTGTACCACCCTAAACATACACTGGTCTGCTTTAGGAAGTTAAGCAGAGTGTGGTCTGGTTATAGAATCATAGACTCATAGAGTTGGAAGAGACCTCAAGGACCATCCTGTCCAAACCCCTGCCATGCAGAAATACACCATCAAATCATTCCCGACAGATGGCCATCCAGCCTCTGTTTAAAAACCTCCAAAGAAGGAGACTCCACCACACTGCAAGGAAGTGCATTCCACTTCCAAACAGCTCTTACTGTCAGGATGTTCTTCCTAATGTTTAGGTGGAATCTCTTTTTCTGTAGTTTGAACCCATTGCTCTGTCCTAGTCCCTGGAGCAGCAGAAAACAAGCTTGCTCCATCCCCAATATGATATCCATTCAAATATTTAAACATGGCTATCATGCCCCCTCTCAACCTTGTCTTCCGCAGACTAAACATGCCCAGCTCCCTAAGCCAGTCCTCACAGGGCATGGCTTCCAGGCCTCCCACCATCCTGGTCGCCCTCCTCTGGACGTGTTCCAGAGGTTAGTTTCATTCCCTCCAGCATTTCACAGATGAAAACCTGTTTCAGTTGGCCAAATAAAAAAGAGACAAGTGTGGTGTACTGGACTGAGTGTTGGATTAGGACTTTAGGAGACCAGGGTTTTAATTTTCATTCAGCTGTGAAAACCCACTGGGCTAACTTGGGCAAATTACATTCTTTCATCCTGAGAGGAAAGAAATGGCAAACCTACCCTAAATAAACCTTGAGAAGGAAACCCTAGGATAGGATGACCATAAGTCAGAATTGACTTCAAGTGGCAAAACAACAGCAACTGAGGCTGCTGTCACACTGCAGAAGTAATGCGGTTTGACACTGCTTTAACTGCCATGGCTCAATGCTATGGAATTCTGGGATTTGTAGTTTTATGAGATATTTAGCCTTCTTTGTCAGAGAGCTCTGGTGCCACAACAAACTACAAATCCCAGGATTCCATAGGCTGGGGCATGATAGTTAAAGCAATGTCAAACTGCGTTACTTCTGCAGTGTGGCAGCAGCCTAGTAGATGTATTGTTACAATATGGATTTTGGAATTTGTCTTATAATTAAAGGAGGCTACCAAGACTCCTAGATCCCTTTCACATGCACTGCCATCAAGCCAGGTGTCACCCATCCTATATCTGTGCTTTTCATTTTTACTGCCCAAGTGTAGTATCCTACATTTCTCCCTGTTGAAATTCATTTTGATAGGGACTGGCCTTGCTGCAATGTAGATGCCAGGGATGAGGGAGAGCTGCTTTTGTGATTTTCGGTCTTTGGTGACAAAATAACTTGGCTTACTTCAATTTGCACAAAAATATAGGGAGCTGCCTTATACTATCAGAGATCCCTATTTTTCCCTGGTGGTCTTCCATCCATTTGTTACATAACTTCTGACTGTCCTGATTTGACAGGGACAGTCTTGATTAATCCTCCCTCATCTCAGTTTTTCAGCTGCTTTTAAACTCCCCCCCCCCTGTTTGGGCTGGAAGTCAACCTGAAGAAAACAGAAGTTCTTTACCAGCCTGCACCACAGGACAAACACCATCATCCCCACATTGCTGTCGGCAAATCTGTGCTCAAGTCCGTTCAGCAGTTCACCTACCTGGGAAGCATCATCTCCTCAGATGCCAAGATTGACGAAGAGATTGATCACAGATTAGCAAAGGCATATAGCGCATTTGGAATACTTCACAAAAGAGTCTGGAGTAATAAACACCTGAGGCGAAGCACAAAAATCAGTGTGTATAGAGCCATTGTACTGTCTATTCTCCTTTATGGATCTGATACATGGGTCACCTATCACCACCACCTACAACTCCTTGAACACTTTCGTCAGCGCTGTTTATGCACAATCCTAAATATACACTGGACTGACTATGTGACGAATGTTGCTGCCCTTGAGCAAGCAGGGATCACCAGCATTGAGGCCATGATACTGAGAACACAGCTGAGCTGGGCAGGGCACGTTTCTAGGATGGAGGACCATCGCCTCCCAAAAATAGTACTCTACGGTGAACTCGCCACGGGTCAGCGTAAGAGGGGTGCTCCCAAAAACAAAACAAACAAACAAAAAACCCGATACAAGGACTCCCTGAAACAACATCTCAGGCTCGGCCAAATTGATCACCAACAATGGCCTCACATCGGGAGGCATAGAGACGCACTATCCACAATGCTGCAGCCTTATTTGAGAACTCATGCCAAACAAGTCTTGAAGAGAAACGGCAACGCAGAAAGAATCACAACCCAGAAACATCACCCAAGAAGACCTTCTGCTGTCCTTTCTGCAACCGGACTTGTTTCTCTCTGATTGGTCTTTTTAGTCATCAGCATGCTTGCAGAAAGCGCAGGATGAGTCATTCCTAAATCTTCATTTGCGAAGGAAAGCCAGAGAGAGAGGGGGGGGGGATGGTCATCTGTTGGGAATGCTTTGATTGTTTATTCCTGCATGGCAGGGGGTTGGAATGGATGGCCTTTGTGGTCTCTTCCAACTCTCTATTCTATGATTCTATGAGGCAGTTACACATCAGATGGCAGATGCTAGGATGAAGTGGAAGTAGCCCCCCCCCGCCATTTCTCCTGAGCATCCCTTGCTTCCCACTCCCTTCCCTTGGAGGACAGAGCTACAGCATGTACTCCACATAGTCTGTCCTACAGCCCCCCAAACTCTCTTTGCCCTCAAGTATGGCAGAGGGAATGATGTCTCCCATCAGCTTCTTTACATAGAATGGAGAATGACAGAACACACATGTCCTTTGCTTCTGGGTAGTAAAACATCCTGGACCACCTCAGACAGACAGTGACCAAGTGGCAAGGTCACATTCTGGTCAGAGATATTCCTTTTTACTGTAGCTGAGCTTTATTCATCCTTCCTTTAAGTTTTGTACTCCTTGTTTTGTGTGTGTGTGTGTGTGTGTGTGTGTGTTTTGCAGTACTTCTGGCCTTGGATGCCACCTATGCTCTCAAAAGCACACACACAGAAACAACTCGTGTGGCAAAACACAGCCTTGTCTACCCCCTTGTTATGAATATTGTATCTCTTTGCTTTTCCATTGCCAACCATGGGCTGCTATCCTCTTGGGATTATTCAAGATGCAGCTCAGCAGTGCCACACGCTTCTGCTTCATTGGCCAGCAGCCCTGGGTCCCTCTGAATAATTCAGCCCAGTTGCCACACCATTTGTCTAAATAATGCATCTTCGGGGAATGAGAGACAGTTTAATCGCAGTTAGAGTGAGGTTACTGCCAGCTCCTGTTCAGAGTGTTTCTTTTGTGGGTCATCTAAGGAAAAAATCCCACCACCGCTGCTTGTTTTAGAGGAGAAATTGGAAGGAAAGGCAACAGCTTTTAGCATCATTGTGACTGATTCCCCTGCTAGTCCCATGCCTGGTCCAGAGGCATTTCTTCATCTGCTTGTACAGGCAGGACCAAGCAAAGCCGTGGCCTGCCAGCAACTCAAGGTGCTTAGACAGCCAAATTACTTTGGTTCATGAGGCAGAAGATCCCACAAGCAAAATCCACACTACACAAATAATCTAGTTTGACACTGGATTATTTGCCATGGCTCTTTCCTATGGCATCCTTGGATTTGTAGTTTGGTGAGGCACCAGCACTATTTGGCAGAGAAGGCTAAAAACCTTGTGAAACTAGAAACCCCAGGATTCCATAGGAAGGAGCCATGGGAAATAATCCTGTTTCAATTGGATTTTTTGTGTAGCGTGGATTTTGCCACACCACAAAACACACTAAACCCAGTAACAACCAATTAAAGAGGTAAACTATGCTACACGGCTTAGGCCCAGGTTGTGTGAAGGAACACATTTCCCCATGTGAACCTGCCCAAGCTAAGAGATCTTAAGGGGAGGCCCTTCTTTTCATTCCCCCACCCTCGGCAGTATTTCTGGTGAGAACATGAAAGAGGGTTTTCTTAGTGGCCCTTAATTTAATTAAATTTTAGTGTTCACTTTTTGTATGCTTTTAGCTGTATTGCTCCCCCCCCTTAATTGGAAGCCTTATTGCATCCTAATTTTTTGAGAAAGGATGATGATGATGATGATGATGGCTGCCCCCAGGCTCTGGACTTCTTTCCTAGACTGGTGCCCTCCTTTCTGTTCTTCCATACACAGGTTAAGGCTTTTATTTTCTGCCAGGCCTTTGAGGACTGATTGGTTATGGTGAAAGGCCCTTTATTAAAGTAGTGCATTGTCTACTGTACATTCATTGTTTTTCTTTTTTTTTAATGGTCATGTTTTTAATTGCTTTTGATAATTTAATTGAATTTTAACTTTGCAATGATATGAACTGTATCTATTTTAACTTTTGTAAACCACAACTTTTGTAAGTCCCAGGGAGAAGGCAAGATCACAACAACCATATGCTGCCATTTCATGACACCCAAAACCTCCTGCCTGAAGCAGCTGCTTAACTCTGCTGGGCCTGGACACCAATGCCATAAATATCATCCTCTCTGTCTTCAAAGGACGGGGGTGAGTGTCTACTCCTTATGTGGCCAAAACAACACCATCTGCACACAAAAGGGAAGTCACAGTATGCTTGATAAAACCACCATAGTTTGCAGAAGTACAAAAGATGGTCCCAGAGTGCTTACAACTGCAAACAAACAAGCTGTTCAGTGTCTATATGAAGCCACTGGCTGAAGTCATTAGATATTTAGGAAGTTAGATGCCACCAGTATGCTGATGATACTCAGTTCTACTTCTTGTTGCCAAGGTTGGTGAGGCAGGTGTTGGGCCAGTGCCTGGATACTGTAATGGGCTGGATGAGAGCCAGTAAACTGAAGCTGAATCCCAATAACAAGGAGGTTGCGTGTGTTTTTTTTTAATGGTTCTTAAGTCCAGAAATTGGCTGAGTGACCTTCTCTGGATGGGGTTGCCAGCCTTTGGAGGAGGTGCACAGCATGAGAGTACCCCCATCTCTTTCAGTGGAGGCTTAGGTGGACTCCATGACTTGGAGTACTTGGAAATAGCTTATGTAGATCCTCTCCTCATTGAGTGCAAATTACTTTGAGCTCAGTTTGCACCAACTGAAGTAAGCTGAAGAAAAAGTGAGGGGGGGACAGGAGAAGGGGAAAGAAACTGGGGTATCTTAAAAGTGGGATGACAGAGGATTGACTGGGACTGTATCTACCAAACTGGGGCAGTTGGAGGGTATGCTGCTCCTATATTTTTAACCTACCAGGGCAGATAATATTGATTTTTGGGCAATTAAATACAACTCCTATGGCTGTGCTGGTTGGAGGATTGTGGGCAAGGACCCAGGAACTGTTTTTAAGGTGGTATCAACACTCAGGGCCGGTTTAACCTGTCTGCCAAATCAGCATTGGCAGGGGCCCCCGAGGTCAAGAGGGGGCCCCGAGGTCAAGAGGGGGCCCCGAGGTCAAAAGAGGGCCCCATGTTGGCCTCCTTAATCTGACGAAGGAGACAGTCAGGAGACAGCCGGGAGGGGCCCCCTCTTACCCTCCTCCTCCAAAACCCTCCTGCTGGCTTTTTAACATAAACAAACAAAGCAGCCTCTCCAAAACTAAAGAGAAAGAGAAAGAAACAACAGCCCTCCATGGCAGAAGCTGGAGGGAGAGGCACGTCGGAGAGGGTGAGTGTGTGTGTGAGAGAGAGACAGGGAATTTGAGGGTTGTCTCCCTCAGAAAGAGCTTCTTTCTTTCCTTTCATTTTCTTCCTTGCACATAGATCCCCTCCAGCCCATCTTTCCAGCTGCTTTTAACATGTCTTGGTTCCTCTCCCTTCCCTTTCCTCCTTGGTCTTCTTCAGCCATCCAACCTATGTTTAAAAAAACCCAAAGAAGGAGACTCCACCACACTCCAAGGCAGTGTATTCCACTTCCAAACAGCTCTTACTGTCAGGAGGTTCTTCCTAATATTCAGGTGGAATCTCTTTTCCTGTAGTTTGAACCCATGGCTCTGTGTCCTAGTCTCTGGAGCAGCAGAAAACAAGGTTGCTCCTTCCTCAATATGACATCCCTTCAAATATTTAAACATGGCTATCATGTCACCTCTCAACCTTCTCTTCTCCAGGCTAAGCATACCCAGCTCCCTAAGCCGTTCCTCATAGGGCGTAATGGCTTCCAGACCTCGCACCATCCTTCTCAGTATCTTTCTTGTGCCCAGAATTAGAAACGGTATTCCAGGTGAGGTCTGACCAAAGCAGAATGGAGTGATACTATTACTTCCCTTGATCTAGACACTACTCCTATTAATGCAGCCTAGAATCGCTTTGGCATTTTTTGCTGCTGCATCGCACTGCTAACTCGTGTTTAGCTTGTAGTCTACTCTTTATTTTCTTTGAGGAAATCTACACCATTACATTAATTGCTAATAAACAAAAAAATATTATGTTACTGCCTATAATATAGTTTTTAAACTAAATTATTGGTGGCAAATTATGTAACATAGTAGGCCCCTCTTATCAACTGGGGATTGGTTCGGGGGGGCGTGGATTCTGAAAACCATGAATAATAGTGAACACCATTGAAAATAATGGGACTTCTGGTTTAAAATACCATAGAGTTGCCTTGGAGGGCCTAGAAAAGGGCTAGGGAAGACACATTTTCTAGGAAGACTCTATGGTAGGTGTGCTGTTTTGTGTTCCATGGATAATGAATCCGTCGATACGGGGGGTCCTACCATAATCTGAACATCCTGTACGGTGAATAGGTTAGGTTACATTGATCTGAGATAAACATATGGGGGCCCCAAAGTAAAGCATTGCAGGGGGGCCCAAAATTCTTTAAACTGGCCCTGTCAACACTGACACAAGCATGTTATTACTAATCTTGTATACTTGCAGGTGCTTGCAAAGAGTGGGTAGATTACTTTCCCCATCCATTGTCACTGAAACATCCTTAAATATGTAGACTCCTACAAGTACAGAATGCACTTAGAAGTTTGCTCCATGTGTTCAGTGTAACCTGCTCCCAAGTAAGTGTACATAGGATACATGGCAAGCAGGCTTTATTATTTCTGGGAGGGCTTAGTAGCAACAGTTCTCCTAATATTTCTTTTTTAAAAAATTATTTTCTTTATTAAAATTTTAATACATGACAAAAGGAAAGCATAAGACAAAATACAGCACCAAGTGCTTCATCATTTAGTATACATCTGGTTGATAGTTCCTGAAGAGGCTCAACTGTGTACGATAGTCTTTGTATCGTACCACAGTCTTGGTAGTCCAATTTTGCCAGATCATTTTGGAAGGGGGTTTGTCTCCTTCCACCTTCCCCTCCCACGCATCTTAGGGGTGCTCCAGTCCTCCTGCCTCCTTGCTTCAAGATCCATGATTCCAGGAGCAAAAAAGTAACTTTCCCAACTTTTCTTCACAATTATGCACCTAGTCTTTGGCCATGAACAATACTGGGTGAGCACTATTTTATTTGGCCAGCATTTTTAATTTAGGCTGTCCTCCAGACCGCATGTGTCTGTTGTTTTTATAAAATATAAATGAATTTTGCATTATCAGAACCTTCCTGACATCAGTATATCAAAGTACTTGACTGCCAGTAGTAGTCCAGCAGCCACATGTGCAACATCTGTTATGTGACATTTTAATTATTTAGGCTATACCAGGGATAGATTTAGGTACCTTTCTGTGCGCAAAGGAGATGTTCCATGGGTACTTTTAATGTGTATTTCTTTTAATTTTCCAAGCAGCCTTGAAGGTAATTTTCCTGTTTTATCTGGCCAGTAAAGAGGAGCAACATGATGGGTGGACAATTTAGATCAGGAAAATGCAGACCACACAAGGGGATCAAAAAAGCTGGAAAATCATTGGTCAGCAAGAAATATTTTGAACAGGCATTCAGAGTCTTCACACTAGAGGAAGGAAAGGGCAAAACCCATGGGGGAAAATTAAACCCTTAATATGTAGCTGGCCCAAATTTATCAAGGGGCTCATCTTAAAACTGGCCAGATGGCAAACCATATATTGCTCTGCTGGCCCACCAGCCAGATTTTTCAGCACATATGAATAATTAGCTGCACACTCTAATCACACTCTAAAATTCATCACACTCTAAAATTAATCTGTGGACTACATACAACTCAAGGGATCATGGGTATATAAAATCTCAGATCTGCATCAAATTCCCCATATGGGCAGCTTGATGTTTTTTAAGCCTTTACAGGTATCATCCTTGAGATGAGAATTCCATGTGTGTGCAACACAACTTAAGCCTGTTCAGAAATGCCAAAATGTATTTGGATCCCTATACAGCTGGATGGGAGGGATTTTGAGTAGAGAAGCAGAAACAAAGGGGGAAAAAACCCTCAAAGCCCCCTTCCTTTGAGTTTCGCTCATGTATCTACGTATGCAAGTGGCCGGTCAGCCATGAGTTGATAGGTGGGCAGGAGGCCATTAATGAATGATGATATACAAAGCATGAGGAAGGAATGGGAGGTACAGGGGGAGCATCATCCATGTAATAACTTCGAAGGACAGTTGGCAGCCTTTAACAGCTACCAAGGCCAATTGGCTCAGAACACATGGTATTTTTGCCTTTGGGGAAATAATTTATTGGAATTGTTAGCATGGTCACATCACTCTCTTACATCCTGTCTGTCTACTGGGAATGTGGATGGTGTGTGTGTACAGATGCATCTAAATCAGGAATAGGCAAAAGCTTCAGAGATGATGCATGCCTGCAACAGCCAGCATTCTTTATCATTAGCTATGGTGGCTGCAATCGGAACAACATCTGATCTAAGTGCGCAAGAATGAATACAAACACACCATGTGTTTTACAGATGGCTGTTTTGCACATTGCACCTATTGCGGTATACTAAACAATCAACAGTGTTTTTACCTAGTTTAATAAGATATCTTTGGCATTCAAGAACAGCTCTCCCAGGAAAGCAAGACAGATATTACCACCAGTAATCTGTGTTTGTACAATTACACATATGCATGAAGAAGATCTATAAATATATTTTTTGCAGTGTTCCTTACAACCACCAATATAGCTTTGCATTTTAAATCTCCAACTCCTACTCAGAATCCAAAGAGTTTTCCACAACCAAAGACAGATCATATGTAAAATTAGAGAATATGAGAGCACCATACTGTGGTCAGTTATGTAATAGCACTTTGACAGAACACTACTTAAGGTGTACAGTTAAAACAAAAGTTTATTTTCCGAGGTAGGTGTATGTGCTTTAGTGAGAAATAGTCTAAGCAACACCTCAGGGTGGAGACTTCTGCATGAGTTCTTTAAAAATTGGAGTGCTCATTTGCCTTTATTCCTCTTAGCTATGCAGCAAGAAAAGAACTTAATCCAGAATAGTGCCCAGACCACAACTGCTGTGCTGTTTCTTTTATACTGCAAAGTGTTCAGACTCCAAGCTCAGCGACTGGACAGCATTTATTCCCATCTCCTACTATAGGTATGCAGCTACTTTATGTCCTCCTATTACACAGTTTCTCTCACATACACCCTCCAGCCAAAGGCGTGCACTTTGATATGTATTTCAACATCTGAGTACACAGTCATTGGGGAGAAGGTAACCCCAGATCAGCTGATGACTACTTTGGAAGCCATTCGCTATCCACATGTTACAGTCCTAGTTTCGCAAGAATGTCTTGAGTCAAGATTCATGTTCTCCATTAAGCCTTCAGGGTTTGTCATAGCCAGAAATGTTGGCTGGTGGGATTCCACATAACTACTATTTGAAGCAGCAGGCCCATATGGTGATGGACACATTTCTCCAGTTTCTGGATCCAAAGTATCAGCTGCAGCCACGTTATAATTTGAGGAGGTGCATAATTCATTTTTTGCTTCATCTGCTCTGGGTGGGCCTTTTATACCCATTTTCCCCAGAATAATTGTCTGTGTTGTTTCCAAAGCTTTGATAGAAGAAGATGGCAAATGAATACTTCCTTCCCAGCTAGAGCTTTCACCTCTCTTTAGATAAGATGCTTGGCTTGCAACATGGGGATATTGGGCAGAGATGAAGCCATTTTGGGGTTCTTCTGTACAGACATGGCTTGACTGGTTTCCGGTGCCAAATCCTCCATCTTTGTTTCACCTCGATGGTCAAAACAGATGGTCAAGCTTCTGTCTCCATCTAGCAAGTCATGGCCAAAAGTGTCCTTCCCAGCTGGATGAGTCACCTGTACTTTCCACTTTGCCATAGGCTTGGCTTCACCAGCACCAGGATCTAGAAGGCCTGCTTGGACCTCAAGCTTCTGAGAAGCAGTAGGATCAGCCCAGCCCATTGGTTTCTTGGTGGCAATGTCTCGAGCACTACTGCCTTTCTCCTGGCCTTTTACTACCACTGCCCCTTGGGCTTCATGTCTTTCTTCTCCAATTAGTAAAACAGCAACATTTGACAATACACTGAAGTCCTCCACTTGAGATTCCTCCAGGGTTGGACTTCTGGAACAAGTCTCTCGATTGTCTGAAGAACTGTGGAGTGTTTCATAATTGTCACCACTTGCTCTGCAGAGTGAGGTGATCAGTGGAAGAGTACTGGTTGTACTCACAGTTTCAAAATCTTGTACCCTGATGAACACAGAGTGTGTATATAAAGCAGCGTATGCAAACAATTTTCACTGTTTTAATTAATTAAATTAATACTGAGAGTAGACTTTAAAAGAATGTGGGAAATGTATGGCCCTCCTGATATTGCGGGACTACCTCTTCCATCAGCTCTAGCCAGCAAAGCCAATGGAGAAAGATGATGGGTGTAGCAGTCCAATATTTGGAGAGCCACATGTTTTCCTGCTCCACATGCTCTCCACCCCTGAGCAGCATTTCAAGGTTCTACCATCTCTGGGAAGTGGTGCTAATAAAGCCATCACTGTTAATCAGTGTGCTGCTTCTCCACAAGATTGTGCCCAAAGCATCTCAATATGTCAAACAGCAATAAATACGTATATTAAAAAAGGAATGACTCCAAAGAAGCACAAAGCAAGAGCTAAAATCAAACTGTTCTTACCCATTGTCAGATGTTACTGCTAACTGTCATTAAGAACAAAAACCATAGAATCATAGAATTGTAGAGTTGGAAGAGACCACGAGGGCCATCCAGTCCAACCCCCTGCCATGCAGGAAATCTCGATCAAAGCATCCCTGACAGATGGCCATCCAGCCTCTGTTTAAAGACCTCCAAGGAAGGAGACCCCACCACGTTCCGAGGGAGTGTGTTCCACTGCCGAACAGCTCTTACTGTCAAAAAGTTCCTCCTAATGTTGAGGTGGAATCTCTGTTCCTGGAGCTTGCATCCATTGCTCCGTGTTCCAGCCTCTGGAGCAGCAGAAAACAAGCCTGCTCCATCCTCAACGTGACACCCCTTCAAATACTTAAACAGGGCTATCGTACCACTTCTTAACTGTCTTTTTTCCAGACTAAACATACCCAGCTCCCTAAGTCTCTCCTCATAAGGCATGGTTTCCAGACCTTTCACCATTTTAGTTGCCCTTCTCTGGACATGCTCCAATTTGTCAATATCCTTTTTGAATTGTGGTGCCCAGAACTGGACACAATATTCTAGGTGAGGTCTGACCAACGCAGAATAGAGCGACACTATTATGTCCCTTGATCTAGACACTATACTTCTATTGATACAGCCCAAAATCACATTGGCCTTTTTAGCTGCCACATCACACTGTTGACTCATGTTCAACTTGTGGTCTACTAGGACTCCTAGATCCCTTTCGCATGTAGTCTCATTCAGCCAGGTCTCTCCCATCCTATATTTGATTTTTCTGCCCTAAGTGCAGTGCCTTACATTTCTCCGTATTGAATTTCATTTTGTTAGCTTTGGCCCAGCTCTCCAGTCTATCCAGGTCATTCTGAATTTTGATCCTGTCCTCTAGGGTATTAGCTACTCCTCCTAATTTGGTGTCATCTGCAAATTTGATAAGTATGCCCCTAATTCCCTCATCCAAGTCATTGATAAAGATGTTGAATAGCACTGGGCCCAGGACAGAACCTTGTGGCACCCCACTGGTCACATCTTTCCAAAATGAAGAGGAGCCACTGCTGAGCACCCTTTGGGTTCTTATCCATTCTTAGATACAGCAGGACCCCAGGATCCACAGATTCATTATCCACTGATTCAATCATCCACAGGAAACAAAACAGCACACCTATCACAGTCTTCCCAGAAAATGTGTCCTCTCTAGCCATTTTCTAGTTCCTCCAAGGCAATTCTATGGTATTTTAAACCAGAAGTCCCATTGTTTTCAATGGCGTTCACTATTATCCATGGTTTTCGGTATCCTCGACCACCCCCAAACCAACCCCCAGCAGATACAGGGGTCCTACCATATGTTAAAGTTACATCCTCTCCAAAGTTCATGCAACAAAAGTCTTAATACAACTCTGCTGTAAAATGTAGCTTTGGAATTTATGCTGTGTAGCCTACACTTAACATGTCCTCTAACTTAAAAAAAAAAAACACCTAGAGGCTGTATCTCACAGTTTATGAGATTTGTCCCATTTAGTGTTGCCAGGTTTTCAAAACAGCAATAAGAGATAGTCAAAATTCATGGCATGCAGGGTTAACAGTCAGGAAGTAGTTATTAACAAGTTTTGTGTTCTACCTAAATACCAAATGAACATATTGACTTCAGTTAACTTAGCCATGTGTTCCTCTGTAAAATCAATGTGTTGTCCACATTCATGAGCTACATAATTAACACATTTCTGTCTTTATGAAGGGGCCCACACCAGAAAATACAGGATTTTTTTTGGCATTTTTTTCAGTCTTTATGAAAAGAAAAGCTTTCTAACCCTCAAATAAAGGACACCTCTTATAGTAAGTGACATCTCTTAAAACAAGGGGGCTGTGATGCTGAAGACTAGAGCCTGGAAAATTACTTTTGACTTTTGACACCCAGAACCCCTCAGCTAGCAGGGCCATGTTGGCTGTAGTTTCTGGGAACTGCAGTCCAAAAAACTCAAACATTCCAGGTTCTGCGGAAGACACAGAGAAGCAGTAGGTAGGACTTTATAACTTAGGTACCAAAGTGAACTTCCTCTGTTCAGCAGGGGAGAGAGGAGAGGATGGGGCAGAATCTTGCCTTCCCAATAGACTCAGGCAAATGCAAAGAGATACAGCTTCTCCTTGTTTGTGTATTCTTCCTCATTAATAACTTTTGACATTCTGACCACATTCTGATATGGTTTGGTCACATGTGTCCTGGTTTTCATCAGTGAAATATTGGAGGGTATGCAATTAGTCAGCAGTACCTACTCCTACTCCTCCCCCAACATGATGTGTTGTCTGTTCACTCCCTTGTCTGAATGAGAAGTGGGTGAAGGAGCATATAGCAATGTGAAAGAGGAGGAATAGGTCCAGAGAGCTCTTATCAGTGGGTCCTCTTAGTGGAGGTGGACCCTTGACAAATACCTGACCACGCCAACCCATGATGTTGGCTCTGGTGGTAAACCAGACTCTAGAAATATGTATAATAAGAAGGAGAACAAGAGATTAATGTCTCCTCTGAGCAGAATAGGACAATCCCACTTGATGGCAAGTAAGGGGCTTCTTGTACCGATGTACAGTAGTTGATGTCCTCCAGTAGAAAAGGGGTGAGCAACAGCAGAGGGGGGTGAAGGTCATTTTTCAACCCTATACCACAACAAGACTCCTGACATGACTGGAAGTCACCACCATATGGCTCAGGTCCAGACTATTATTGGGATATGGCAAACTAGTATGCATGGGGCCATGTTACTTAAAGAGTTAAAATGCATTTAAAGAATGCTTATGACTAACATTTCTGTTTGCTAGAGTTTTATGACCCATCTTTCTGATCAGTAGGCAAGTTCTTTTGATCTCTTTGTCTGAGACACAAGTCTCTTTGTTATCTGAAAGAGAAGCCAGAGGATGCTTCTTTTCTTCCCTTATATTTTCTTTTCTCTTTAAGATAGAGCTTACTAGAGCTCTTGTAAGCTTACAGCATGTAGAACTATATTTTACTTCACTGCTTGAATACCCTAAGAACAATGTACCTATGCATCTCCATGCACAAGATATTACTGTAAGTAAACTACTTTTTATATACTTTAAAGATGACTGAAGCTTGTTTTATTATTTGCTAGGCTGCGTGAAGGGTGTGTGGCACACTGGCTTAGTTGCTGATCTCAATAGGAACCTTCTGCTGAATGCAAGTTTATTTTGCTCTGCTACTCTACTGATATATATCAAAATTCCCAATAGCTATCTGGCGGACCATATCTCCCTCCCTCTAGGCCCAGAGATTATCAAGAGAGGCCCTTCTCTCAGGAGATTATAGATGAGGTGGAACTCAGCAAAAAGCCACACTGAGAAGTGTGATGCTATGACAGCTTACTTGATAGGAGCTTCCACAGGTAAGGGAGGAGAACTTGAGGGCACAAGTGGATCATTTTCTGGAGTAGCCATCTGCTCTGTGGAGGAATAATCTGCATTCTGCAACTGCCTCTGCAGAACAGCCACTACAAAGTGGAAAAACAGTCAAGATTAGTTTACCAGGTTATTTACCTGATGTGGTTGTTCCATAGTAAATTTTCCTAAAGGATGTAACCACAAATGCTTCAGAATGATCAATCCAAAGCATTTTAAATGACAACATCATATAGGAATGTCAAGGGTTGTCTAGATGGTAAAAATGCCCTTTGTAGAATGTGAGTAGAATACAATCTGCCCCAACATGCAGAGAATGAGATTCACGATATTCAGAAGGAGGGGGCTAAAAACTCCACAAACCATGCGGTAAAAGGGTTTGTGGTTTTCCCCAAAGTTTTCTGGAAAATGCATATAGATGTGCATTTTTGCATACTTAGACATCAAAATGCACAGCAATGCACATTTTTGCTCTATTGCCCTTTATCGGAGGATGTGAATACTCCATTCAAATAGATGCTCACGCATGCAGATTGGCAAAAATACGGAGACAAAACACCGAATGAAAATGCATGCCCATCCTCAGTATAGCATCGCGTCTAGACTGACCCTCAGATATGCTGTTAATTTGTATTGTTACATTTGGTTTTACATGAGCTGGGTTGTGAAATGTGAGCCAAAGTTAGAGACTTTCATGAAAACTAGACATAGTTGACAGGGTTTACTCAAAACATTTTGCTGCCTCAGGGAAAAGATAAAATGATAGCACCCTAGTTCCATGTACACAAGCTGGCCAGATTCACCACTGAACCTTTATTTCGATAGTGATGACAGGACAGTACCTTCTACTGCACCTCATAGCAGCGAGACAGCTTAGGCAGACACAGAGCAGTCAGATGGCAGCTCTATCCACTCCCTTCTTCTTAGCATCTACTGCCTGAGGCAACTACCTCACTCTGCCTCATGGTTGGGCCATCCCTGACTATTGAGATTCTTTTCCAGCTTCATAGAGCTGGCCCATCCAGGAAAATTAGCTTGAGGTTTTATG
The DNA here is from genome assembly GCA_030847615.1 of Gambelia wislizenii. Taxonomy (NCBI): domain Eukaryota; kingdom Metazoa; phylum Chordata; class Lepidosauria; order Squamata; family Crotaphytidae; genus Gambelia; species Gambelia wislizenii. Next base: position 20,861,631 of record JAUMIR010000007.1, on the reverse strand, counting down.
AAAGAAAAGATTTTCAAGAACATAGAGGAACATCACTTATTCCCTTTAGGACCCTCCATCCATGACCATTACTGTGGTACACATGGTTGAATTAAGAACATTAAGAGCCCTCCTGGATCACCCCAAAGACCTGTTTAGCCCAGCATCCTGTTTCCCATAGCGGCCAACCAGATGAGAAGCCAACAGGCAGGGCATGCAGATAATAGCATTCTCCAGTTGTTCACAACAAATCATATGTCTCCCTGATTCTGAAGGCTACATACTTACATCATTGCTACAGGACATGATTAAGAATATATCCCCACTTTCTGGGGGAAGATAGACCTCGAAAGAGATTACCCACTAATCGATTTCTCTTACCTGCATTCTCCATTTCCAACATGGCTGCCTCTGCCTCAATTACTCTCCGCTCTAGATCTTGCTTCTCCATCAGCTGGCACTCCAGGTAGACCTTCAGTCTCTCTATGAGGCTGAGCTGTGTACAGTCAGCCAGCTCCATGTACAGGAATAAGAGGAAAATACATCACATACCAAACTCAGGCCAGGGCCGGTATAAGGAATTTTGGGGGCCCCTGCAATGCTTTACTTTGGGGCCCCCATATGTTTTTCTCAGATCAATGTAACCTAACCTATTCACCGTACAGGATGTTCAGATTATAGTAGGACCCCTGTATCCATGGATTCATTATCCATGGGACACAAAACAGCACACCTACCATAGAATCTTCCTAGAAAATGTGTCTTCCCTAGCCCTTTTCTAGGCCCTCCAAGGTAACTCTATGGTATTTTAAACCAGAACTCCCATTATTTTCAATGGCGTTCACTATTATTCATGGTTTTCAGAATCCACGCCCCCCCGAACCAATCCCCAGTGGATAAGAGGGGCCTACTATATTACATAATTTGCCACCAATAATTTGGCTTAAAACTATATTATAGGCACTAACATAATATTTTTTGTTTATTAGCAATTAATGCAATGGTGTAGATTTCCTCAAAGAAAATAAAGAGTAGACTATAAGCTAAACATGAGTTAGCAGTGCGATGCAGCAGCAAACAGTGCCAATGCAATTCTAGGCTGCATTAATAGGAGTAGTGTCTAGGTCAAGGGAAGTAATAGTATCACTCCATTCTGCTTTGGTCAGACCTCACCTGGAATACCGTTTCCAATTCTGGGTACAACAATTCAAGAAAGATACTGAGAAGGATGGTGCGAGGTCTGGAAGCCATTATGCCCTATGAGGAACGGGTTAGGGAGCTGGGCATGCTTAGCCTGGAGAAAAGAAGGTTGAGAGGGGACATGATAGCCATGTTTAAGTATTTGAAGGGATGTCATACTGAGGATGGAGCAAGCTTGTTTTCTGCTGCTCCAGAGACAAGGACATGGAGCAATCAACTCAGACTACAGGAAAAGAGAATCCATCTAAACATTAGGAAGAACTTCCTGACAGTAAGAGCTGTTTGGAAGTGGAATACACTGCCTTGGAGTGTGCTGGAGTCTCCTTCTTTGGCTTTTTTAAAACATAGGTTGGATGGCCATCTGTCAGGAATGCTTGGATTGTGTGTTCCTGCAGGGCAGAAGCCGATCGGATGGGATCGCTGTTGGGGTCCCTTCCAGCCCTATGATTCTATGATTCTAGGCTGCATTTAGGGCCTGGGAAAGTTACTCTTGGATTACACCTCCCAGAATCCTCGTGCCAGCACCCTTCTCAAGGTCTGGTTGCATTGTTCATTTTCCAGCATTCTCTAGCCCAGTGGTTCTTAACTTGGGGTCTGCAATGTCCTCACAGGGGGTCCACAAAGGCTTGAAGACTGCTTGGCCCACCTCCTCCCTGTAGTGGAGTAGCCACATGACAGGAACCAAGGCAAAGGCTGGCTGGCTTGGCTTGCACATTGCTATTCAATCCACTCCAGCCACACACTTGCAGGAAGAAGCAAGAGTGCCTCTGAGGGAAAGTTTAATGGATGGTGTAATTGTATTGTTATTGTTGTTAGCTATTATTATTAGCTATTATTATTAGGGTTTTAAATCTTGAGTTAAGTCTTGGGGCAACAAAAGAAATTTAAAGGGGCTCCCTGGTAAAGAAAAGGTTAAGAACCACTGTTCTAGGCCAATGCCTCTCACATAACACTAATGCGATACTGGTGTTTTAGTGACAACAATAAAACCATTGTTCCCAGTAATATTACTCCAAATTTTTCTTTATATTCTTTATATTCTTCTGTTAAAAGAGCTAGAGTGTTGTAGAAGTTTCAGCATTGACCTATGACTGTGGAGACCAGGGTTTGTATCCTTACTCATCCATGAATACCCACTGGCTGACCTTGGGCAAGTCACACTCTCTCAGCCTCAAAGGAAGTCAAAGGCAGACCCCCTTTGAACAAACCTTCCCTAGAAAACCCCATGGTAGGTTGGCCTTACTCAGAAATGACTTGAAGGCACATGGGCAAACACACAAATTTCTTTTGCAGGCTGAACTCAGTTGGCAGCAAGGGGAGGAAGCTGAAGAAGACCAAGGGGAAAGGGAGGGGAGAGGAACCAAGACATGTTAAAAGCAGCTGGAAAGATGGGCTGGAAGGGGATCTATGTGGATGGAAGGAAAGGGAAGAAAGAAAGAAAGAAAGAAAGAAAGAAAGAAAGAAAGAAAGAAAGAAGCCCTTTCTGAGGGAGACAACCCTCAAATTACCTGTCTCTCTCTCACACACACACTCACCCTCTCTGACGTGCCTCTCCCTCCAGCTTCTGCCATGGAGGGCTGCTGTTTCTTTCTCTTTCTCTTTAGTTTTGGAGAGGCTGCTTTGTTTGTTTATGTTAAAAAGCCAGCAGGAGGTTTTTGGAGGAGGAGGGTAAGAGGGGGCTCCTCCAGGCTGTCTCCTGACTGTCTCCTTCGTCAGCTTAAGGAGGCCAACACAGGGCCCCCTCTTGACCTCGGGGCCCCCTGCCAATGCTGATTTGGCAGACAGGTTAAACTGGCCCTGACTCAGGCTTTACTACTCATATGCACACAATCTTGAACCAAAACGAGTCCATCAGTACAAATAGTCTGACCTAAATGATGGCATGGAGCATGATGTTTTTGGCTACACACAGGTAGCTACAACTAACAAAGGAAAAATAATTTTGTTGTATTCAATAGTCTCAACTTCAGCAATCTTTTCATGTCTTAAAGAGCCATGGTGAGAAGAAACATACAGTATATGAGGCTTTGGGGTTGCTTTGCAGAAATAAAGAACAAAGCAATGCACATATTGGCAATGCATACATTTTAAAAATGCAACAGCTAACATTGCACACAGTTCAAAAAAGTACAAACATATCTTAGCCAATCCAGGGAATGCATAAATCAGATGAAATGCAAAAACAAATGCCATGTTAGGAATCATAGAATCAGAATTGCAGAGTTGGAAGAGACCACGAGGGCCATCCAGTCCAACCCCCTGCCACGCAGGAAATCATGATCAAAGCATCCCCAACAGATGGCCATCCAGCCTCTGTTTAAAGACCTCCAAGGAAGGAGACCCTACCACGCTCCGAGGGAGTGTGTTCCACTGCCGAACAGCTCTTACTGTCAGAAAGTTCCTCCTAATGTTGAGGTGGAATCTCTGTTCCTGGAGCTTGCATCCATTGCTCCGTGTTCCAGTCTCTGGAGCAGCAGAAAACAAGCCTGCTCCATCCTCAATGTGACACCCCTTCAAATACTTAAACAGGGCTATCATATCGCCTCTTAACCGCCTTTTTTCCAGGCTAAACATACCCAGCTCCCTAAGTCTCTCCTCATAAGGCATGGTTTCCAGACCTTTCACCATTTTAGTCGCCCTTCTTTGCACACGCTCCAATTTGTCCATATTGTAGCATATAAATTTCCATATGGGAAGGAAATCCACAACAGCCTGCAATCCCATATGGATCAATGATGGGGTGGGGGAGGAAACACAGGTGGGCTTTGAGGAAACTCGGAGAGATTTATGTTCATGCACAAGCTGTCCTCTGCCATATTTAGGGATTCTCCAGAATTCCATTTGTTCATTTCCAATAAGAATTCCAAATTCTTTGTGAACTTGTACTTCATTGTTTCCACGATGGAAAACAGGAGAGAAGCTAAAATCAGCAGATTCATCCATCAGGCCCAGGGCTTTGAATGCTGAACATGATTTGGCTTTGAATCTCTGTTTATTCAGTCATGGTAGTACTGAATTGGGGCTGTGCCCTTTTCTACCTGGGGAGGCTCCTCCTCCTCAGCGACATGGCAAGCAAACGCAATATGGTTCTCTCTGTGCTGGGAACAGCTGTAGCTATTGAATGTAACCAGTAGAAATTGGAGAGAGTTTTGGCTTACTTAATCTCTGAGGAATTGATCCAGATTTGCTTTCTGAATATTTAATTGTGGTATAAAGAACTTGAGCTTTAAGAGAATTTGAATGTGGGAGGAAGCAAGCAGATTGCCCCATCCTTAGCCACACTGTGGCCACAATCCTATATCTTCCAGTGTAGCATAGTTGTTCTACAGCTGGTCATTAACTGACTCCCAGACCTATTGTAGGGTTGCTACATATCCATTCCATGCCTGGTGAGAGCTGTGAGAGATCTGAAAACCATCTGGCTATGTCTCTGTAGCAAGATGTGAAATGAGGTCTGCTGGTGTCCTCTGGAGGTCTCAATGAATGATGTAATCATTTTATATCTGACTATGGCTACACTCCCTCTCGTCCGTTCTCCATCAGTCACAGAACTGCCGGGGGTGGGGGGCTGCAGCAACTCTACGGTAGATCCATGGGGGTGGAATTGGTCAGTGTAGAAGGAAGAAGGTAATAGCCATGTCTGCATCAATGAAAAAGAGACATACACAGGCATACAGTTGACCTATGCCTACATATGCCATTGACAGGATGCCAGCCTCGGTGTGTGTGTATGTGTATGAACACATGTGTACCTTCAAGTTGCCTGTTGACTTATGAGGAATTTCATAGGGTTTTGTTAAGCAAGGAATACATTAAGGGTGGTTTGCCATTGCTTTCCGCTGAAATATAGCCTACAGCACCTATTATTCCCTAGCAGTCTCTGTTCCAAATACTAACCTGGCCTGACCCTGCTTAGTTTCCAAGATTAGATGGTATCTGCTGCCTTCAGAGTATTTAGGACAAGCAATATAATCAAGCATATGAACAAAGCCTTCCCATAGCAAAATGACCAGCTCTACCTCTGGGAACACAAGATGACCCATTTCGTTCAGCTGGCGGGACAATTCCCTGTTGTTCTCCATCATGGCATACAGCTCTTGCTCAAGATCTACAGGAAGAAAAACTATCATGTCAGTAATAGATACATCCAGGGTTTATTCCAAGCTCCCCCTAACCTATTATCTGAGAAATCAGAAGACTTATATTTTCTAGGTTATACTTTCTAGGTGCCAATGAACCTTGTAGCTGTGGTGCAAAAAGGAATGCTGCATCTAGTCAACAAAGCTGCAGCACCCAAGTTAGATTCAAACTTGGATCTTGATACATGTGTCTTCCTGGATCACAGATTCAGCAGCAATCAGGCAGGTGCTCCCAACAATATACTACCATCACCATCACCGCTACCGCCACCGCCACCGCCACCTATACTCCACTTTTCTCCTAGATTGGGACGCAAGGCAGCTTAAAAAATTAAAATGCTTGCAGTACAGTTTAAAAACATACAAAAACTCAACATTAAAATAGAATCAAACTATTAAAATGTTAAAACAATTTAAAGCATCACTTAAAATGGATAAAAAGCCATTAAAATATTGCTTTAATTTTTAAAATAATATAAGGCCATAAAGTCTTTAATTTTCTATTTCTTTATCTTTGATGGTGAACTGAATGAAGTAGGACTTCGTTTAGCATAACCAGGCCCAAGAAACCCTTCATACCATCTCTGTTCATGAATTGTGCATATAAATTCATGAAAGACAGATAACTCAGGTTGTCTCATTTTTCAATGCCATCAGAATGAGATGTTTTACCGCAAATACGCCTTAGGTACACTTCTTCAATATCCTGGCTTGGCACGTCCATGGCTTGATGCATCCTTTCCTGCAGAGAGGCTTGAGCCTGCTTGAAGAAAATAATACTTTGTGATAGACTACTACTGCTATTACATACCCTCCAACTTTTTTTGATTTGGCAGGGACAGTCCCACTTTGTCCTCTGTCAGCCCCCTTTTCAGCTGCTTTTTAAAAAATGTGCCAGCTTCTCTCGCCTCCTCCCACTCCCACCCCGCCACCCACCCCTGCGGTCCTCAGCTTACTTCCATTGCTGCAAATTGAGTCACAAAATTAGTTTGCACTCAATTAACTCAACAGGGGAAGGGGAGAGGAGGGTGTGAAATCTTGGCCTTCCCAATCAGCTCAGGCAAAAGCAAGCTGCTGCAGCCTCTTCTAGCTTCTGTGTTCTTCCTCATATAACTTCCTCATAACTTTTGCTATCTTGTTCATGTTCTGACATTGCTTGGCGGCATGTGTCCTGGTTTTCCTACATGTAATGTTGGAGAGGGTATGCTGCTGTTGATCTCCCACATTCTCCTCATAAAATGAGACTCCCAAGATGGCTCACAGTACGATGAGTAAAATGTAATTACAGAAAAGCAAGACAGGTTTACACATCAAAACACAACTAAATTATTAATAACCGTTTAAAACAGATCAATTATAAAGAGAAACAAGTTAAAGAGAATGGAGAAAACCCAGCGTACACTTGGAGAAAAGAACTTTTCCTAACAAGCAGTCAGCTCCCAAAACCCAGGATGAGAAGCTCTCTGCTTAATGGTGGAAGGACAACAGGGAGGGGGACAGCTGAACTTCCTTCAGTATTGTTCTTCTGCATTTCATGCAGAGGTCATCTTGAGCAAGGCTTGGAAAAGTTGCTTTTTGGATTATGAGAAGCCTCCTCCCACTACCATAACCACTGGCTATGTTTTGTTTGGAGAATATTCTGGGAATCGTGATCCAAAAAGTAACTTGACCAAGCTCTCATTTCCTGAGCCACCTAGGCCATTTCCCCCCTCAACAGAGCTGTTGATGTTTGACACACAGCTTGCCCTAAACATCATAAACTATTGCTGCCTTCAGGTGTGGCAAGTGGAGGACATTCTCCCATGGCCAACGTTCATTGGGCTGCCATACATGGAATGAAGCAGAGACATCATCTTCTCCTTTGCCTCGGGAAGCAGAATGTCTTGCTCCACTCCTGTACTCAAGCTTACCTGGGCACCAACATTTTCTTGATGCACATCACCCTCAGAGATACTCTCAGATTGTTGTTGCTGCTGTGGGGGGTCTACCACACCATCTGAGGGAAAAAGCACAGCCATAGCCATCTTGAGAAAGTAGGGAGGAAGCAAAGGCTGCCTAATAGAAATGGCAGCAAGGAGAAGACCAGAGGTTTCTTGGTTGCTCAAAGCATAGACCTGATACAGCTCAAGTTGGAGACTTACATCTTTGAAAAGCATTATAATTCTTGAGAAGCAGTAGGACTGAAGATTGCCAAGGGCCATTAGGGACCCTTGGTGCCAATTTCAGGTTTGGAGAGAACTTTCAAAACTAATTTCTTTCAACTATATCTCCCAGACTTGGTGAGCTGTCATTCAGCAAAGTATCTTTTCTAAGCCCACTTCCAAGGTTTGGGGTGTATGTGTGCGTGAGGTAAGTTATCCTCAAGGATCGGTCTCTCTGTGAGACTTACTACACACCCAGCATTGGCCACACAGCACTGAAGATAAACATCACAATTAGTTGAGAGATGTTAGAAGAGGAACAGGATAATGCTAAGTATTGACATAATCTTCTCTTTTAGTGCTAGTGCTCTTTCATATTAAAAGCCTCCCCCCCCTCCAAAACCAATGCAGAGTTCTACCAATGATAGGTCTCACATATCTACATTCTTCACAATGTGTCACAATTATGGGGAAACTTTTTTTAAAAAAACACCCCAAACAAAGCCCTACAGCACCCACCTTTAGGAGTCAAGCAACAAAAAACCTTCCATATACCAGGCCACCCACTCCTCTGACCAGCCATGACAAAACTATGAAAAACCTTCCTTCCTTATTGTCTATCATACATCCTTTATATCTTATTTGGTACACCAATCAGGGAACACATGCTGCTCACTAATTAAGTTGGGCGTTCAGATGTGCACCTAGTTTAAGGTAGTCAATGTTTCAACTGGCTCCTGTAGCTATGCCTTCAGCAAGTCTGAATAGCAGTAATTAGCAGGTAATCAGATTCAGCTTTAGTTGTTGATTTTTTTTCTGTGTATAAATCATACCCTAGAGGCACGAGATCCTGTCTGATCTTGGAAGCTAAGCAAGGTCAGACTTGTTTAGTACTTGGATGGGAGACTATCAACAAATACCAGGTGCTGTAGCCTCCCTGTAGAGAAGGGAACCAGCAAAACTACCTCTGAGTATTCCTTGCCTAAGAAAACCCTATGAAAAATTCATGGGATCATCATAAGTTGACAGGTGACTTGAAGGCACATACACCCACAAATCAGGAATTGGGAACATTGCATATTCCTGATGTGTTGGCCAACTGCTGTGACCCCTTACTATTGACCATATTGGTTGGAGCATCTGGGAATTCAAGCCCAAAACATCTGGAGGGTTTGATTTCCCCACCCCTCATACCAATTCTGTCAGAGGAATAGAAGCAGGCAAAGTGTGCTTCCTGACCAATTGACAATTCTAGTTCCTTCCTCACAACTTTAGCAGCTCCTGCACAAAGAAAGAGGTACCAAGGTCAATATTGTGGTAATGCCATTATCAAGCCAACCAACATGGCACAAGGAATTTTGTGCTGTTTCAGTTGGCCAAATAAAAAAGTACAAGTGTGGTGTACTGATTTGAGTGTTGGATTAGGACTTTAGGAGACCAGGGTTTTAATTTTCATTTAGCTGTGAAAACCCACTGGGCTAACTTGGGCAAATTACATTCTTTCATCCTGAGAGGAAAGCAATGGCAAACCTACCCTAAATAAACCTTGAGAAGGAAACCCTAGGATAGGATGACCATAAGTCAGAATTGACTTAAAGTGGCAAAACAACAGCAACTGAGGCTGCTGCCACACTGCAGAAGTAATGCGGTTTGACACTGCTTTAACTGCCATGGCTCAATGCTGTGGAATTCTGGGATTTGTAGTTTTATGAGATATTTAGCCTTCTTTGTCAGAGAGCTCTGGTGCCACAACAAACTACAAATCCCAGGATTCCATAGGCTGGGGCATGATAGTTAAAGCAGTGTCACACTGTGTTATTTCTACAGTGTGGCAGCAGCCTAATAGATGTACTGTTACAATATGGATTTTGGAATCTGTCTTATGATTAAAGTGGCTACCCCTGTATTTGTATGACTTGAGCTAGTTAAGGTAGTTTATGAAATCTGAAAAGACACACAAAACTGGTCATGTGTCATTCATTCACTACCTTTTTAAAATGTCCATTCCCTCTTTCTCACTGTGTGTTTGTGCCTTCAACTTGCTTGTCAACTTATGGCAACTACATGAATTTCATAGGATTTTCTTAGGCAAGGAATGCTCTGAGGTGGTTTTGCCAGTTCTTTCCTCTGAAATGTAGGCTACAACACTTGGTATTCATTGGTGGTCTCCCATCCAAGTACTAACCAAGGCTGGCCCTGCTTAGCTTCCTTTTTGGTGCCTTTAGGTTAGTTAGGGACAAATCCACATTCACGGATTTGACATTCACGGTTTTAAGTATTCACGGTTTGAAAATATTCTTAAAAAAATAATTATCCCAAAAGCAAACCTTGATTTTGCCATCTTATATCAGGGACACCATTTTGTTTTGCCATTGCATATAATGGGACTTGAGTATTCACAGATTTGGGTATTCATGGGAGGTCCTGGAACCAAACCCCAGCGAATGTGAAGGGACAACTGTACATAACCAATAGTCGAGGATGTTGCTAATGATCAGGACAGTAATTTTTTTGTTTGTATTCTGGCAAAGCTCCACATTGCTCATTGGTATTTGTAGATACCATTCCTAGTGAGATGGCCACATTTTTGTAGACTGGAGAACTTTAGACCTCTAAGTTAACTCATAAAACAGACCATTTTCTCAGTTGGTTTGCAAGGGCTTGGACTGTCTTTGAAGAAAAGCTGATACCCCAAAATCAGATAACCGGAGGAATAATCAAATAAGACCATTTACTGTATTTGTGAGATGGTTTCTATGGATTTCTTTTGTTAAAAAAATGTTTTCCACACCTTAGAGTAGGTTTGGGGAACTTTTGACCATCCAAACATTTTGAATGCTAACTTTCTCAATGCCTTACTCATTTTTGAACTGAAGTCCAAATTTTTTGAATGGCCAAAGTTTCCACATCTCCTAGTCTAAGGTGTAAAAAAATCCTTGCAAAACCATCAGAGAAAATGGCATGTCTCAGTCACCTGATCCTCAGTTTGGAGGGATGCTTCCTTACAACATGCAGCACCTATGCATGAACATCCCATCTCCACCGTGCTGATGCAGCAACTTGGCAATTCTATAATTCAAATTTATATCCAATGTGCAGTTCTCATAATTTTTTTTTTGGTTAGTGTTACACTGTTTGTTTCTCCATATTACTAGTGCTGTAAATGAAATACTAGAGATATAGTTTTCTCCATAATTTTCTACATCACTGCATTTGTACAATGAAAAGTTCCCAGTTGAAAAGCACAGAGACTTTGGACTGAATCCAGACTTAATCAGAGTTGATCCACTGAAATCAATGGGGCTCAAGTAAGTCATGTATACAGAACTTAAGCCTCACTGGTTTTACTGGGTCTACTATAAAGATGCTTGAATCTGGCCCCAATCTTCTGCTAAGGGATAAGATCACCATCATAATTGTGTTACGTTCAGAGTTGTTGCCTTTTCCAGAAAACAGGGCTCTTGTGATGACTTGATCACAGCTTGGACCATATGACCCATTAGTTTCCACTCTGTGCAGATTACAGATGTTAGACATTAAATATATTGTTAACATGAAGGAGAAGAAACTCAAATATGCATGCAGCCATCACTTCCTTTTTTTAAAATAACAACCAACTTCTTTTAAAGATGCTTCATTCAAATCCTGGTGGTCTCTCTGGCTGGAATAGTCTTGCTTCAGGGTTCATCACATAAAACAAAGTTTTGTGGTAACTCAAACATTAATACACTGATTAGATTATGACATGTCATTCTGTGGACTACAGTCCATTATATCTGATGCTGGTGGTGGGGAGTCAGATTGTACTTGGAACATGGAACAAAGTACCTCCAGCTCTAGAATATTTTTCCATGCTCTCCATTTTGCCAGGCATTCTTAGCACTGCCTGGCTTTATGGTATTACACCTGGTACACTCATGGAATAGTTGCTTTATTTACAAACATACATTTGTTGTTGTTAACTGCCTTCAAGTCGACTTTGACTTACAGCTGCCCTATGAACAAGACATCTCCAGGACATCCTATCCTCAACAGCTCTGCTCTTGCAGACTCAGGGCCATGGCTTCCTTAATAGAGTCTATCCATCTGTAATGTGGTCTTTCCTACTGCCTTCTGCCTTACGAAGCATTATTATCTTTTCTAGTGATTCATGCTTTCCCATGATATGGCTGAAGTATGACAGTCTCAGTCTATTCCAGGGAAAGTTCAGGCTTGATATGTTCAAGAACTCCCCCCCTTTTGTGTGTGTGTGTGTGTGTAGCAGTCCACAGTATCTGCAGAATTCTTCTCCAGCACCAGATCTCAAATGAGTTGATTTTCTTCCTGACAGCTTTCTTCTCCATTCAGCTCTCACATCATAGTAATGGGAAATACAATGGCATGGACAATCCTAACTTTAGTAATCAGTGATATATCTTTGCACTTCAGGACCTGGTCTAGTTATTTCATAGTTGCCCTTCTATTTTTTGACTGCAATCTCCATTCTGATCAATGATTGAACCAAGCTATGGGAAAACTTTTAATTATTTCATTTTCTTCATCGTCTACCTTAATGTGAATCATCCATGGTCATTAGTTTTATTTTCTTAATATTCAGCAGTAGTCTATAAAGCACAAACTGATTTTCTTTTAGGATTGTTTGGTGCGCTCCATTATCTAACGTATGTTTGTAATTTGATCCCTAGTGACTTTTCCTTTCCTGAACCCAGCTTCCTGAACCCATATATGGTAGAAGTCTTTGCTGTAGAATTTTGAGCATGACTTTGCTTGCATGGGAAATTAACCCCCCTTCAAAAAAAAAAAAAAGCAATTTCCCTTTTTCATTTTGGTGAGTGACAGCATTTCACCCACCCTTCAAGTACCCCCAGCTTATTACCAGATTGTCCCAAAGTTCCCAGTGCTCAGGCTCTTGGCTTCTTTTGATAGACTTTGGTTGCAATTACACGGCACATTTTATAGCGATAAATTGCGCTTTAGCGCTTTTTCGCACCAGTGGTGGGTAGTTTACACAGTGTATGGAGGAAACAGTTCTATTTTGTTGCTCTTTGTTTTTTTCTGCTTTGAGATTCAGACAGGCAAATGTGGGGGGGCATGGCCAAGCATTGGAGAGAAGGACAAAGGAATGCAATAGGGTCTGCCCTGGCCCCAACTCCATGGTTAACAGTTGGTCGACACTGAGCCATTTCCTTCCCCCCTGTAGCTCCCTGGCCCCAAATCAAAATGCAGACATGAAGGTGAAGGTTTTTTTCTCCGTGGGTAACAGCTGATCGAGACTGAGAAATTGACTCCCCCTTGCAGCTACATGTACAGACTTCCCTTGGCACCAAAGCAAGCAGTAGACAGGAAGGATTTTAAGATTTCCTGGATCACTACTGAATCTCCCTCCTGACTCCACATCTAGCCAGCCCACCCCTTCATCATAAGAACCAATCACAGTGCAGCTCTACTGCAACTGTATCGGGAAGAATTCTGGTAATTCACACAGCCCTTAGTGAAATGGTTGTTTACATTATCAATAATGCGCTAAATTGCACTACTTTTCAAATAAATCGGCAAAAGTAGAGAGATCCCCTGAGACGCTATATTTGGTTTTTTTACCTTCCCCCCTTCTGAATGAGGCGATATTGTGGCACGATCCATGGGAAAAATGAGCATTCTTAGTGCTATATTTAGGGGAATATTTGCCCATGTAAACGCAACCTTTGTGTCTCCTTCAGTAGCTGCCACTTCCTCCACTTGCCTCCTCCAACATCACCTTATCTCTTCTGGTAGCTGCCACTTCACGCCTTGCCTCACCTTGCCTCACCTTTCCTCTCCTCCTGCATTGGCCCCTCTGCCTCCTTCAGCAGCCTCCTCCTTGGCCATCCTGGAGAAAGTGACTTCAGTCTAACAAGGAAGATCAGCATACACTGAGCATAAAGAGGACAATGGACCCTCCCCGCCATATCTACTCCTTTCCTTGCAAATACATGTCTCTTCTGCGTAAGCTGAGTTGCTTGGTGTCACTTCCAACAAGGGGTGGGGAATCTTTTGCCAGTCCAAATGTTTGACTTTAAATCCCAGAAAGCCCCAGCCATCATGGCTAGTGGCAAGCAATTAAGGGTGATGCAATCTAAAACATATGCAAGGCTAAATGTTCCCCACCCAATGTTCTAGATTAATAATTCAGCATAGCCCAGGGCTCAAGCTAGGTAACAAAAACAAAACAAAAATCGCATCCCTCCCAACAAAAGCAAAATTCACATCCCTTCCCAGAAAAACGCATTATTAAGTTTGTCTGATTAAAGTTTCACTGAAAGATATGCAATCAAACAAGGGCATCTCCCTTACCATCACAATTGCAGATTAGGTTCAAGGGTTTGAAGAGAAGCATCCTGTAGACAAGGGTGCACCTTTCCTAGACTTGCTGAAATCCAAGGCTTATCCAGCTTATCTGTAAAGTACTATACGTGGTACATGTGTTGTAAAATATGCAGAGTGCGTTCACTCTCTGCCCATCCAAGCAGAGATGCATGCAGTGACATAGCATGGGCTTTTGGGCAAAGCCATGCACACCTCTGGTGCAAAAGAAGGAGGCTATGTTAATTTTCTTTATGGCTTTATTGAAAAGAAAAGGAAAGTAAAATAAACGACAGAAGACATTCATCCATGCTTCTGTATGCTCCAAAGTTCCTCAGGAGCTAAGAGAAAAGAAAAGGAGCCCCCAAAATGCAAGAGGCTAGCTAACTCTAAAATCTCTTCCTAGCTATATGCTTCTCCCAAAACATTCAATCCTTCTGAGAAGCAGCAGGAACCTGAAACCTTAGTTTCACTTCTCGCTTTCCAACTCTGAAGGACAGAGAAAACATAACAACAAAAGACAAGCTGGCGTCTTGAATGCCTGGTGAATAAAATTACCCAAAAGGGGGGGGGATAAACTTCTAATTACAACATCTATTTTCCCTGACACCCCTCTGATTTTTTTTCCAGGCAAAATGTATTTCACACTTCAGACATTATACCCAGCTTGTCACACAAAAAGTCATGCTTAATTTGACCCAATGCTTTGGTAAACAAATCTTCTACATTTTCTTCACTGGGACAATACATCAAATCAATCAAACCATCTTGAACAGCTTCTCTGACATTCTGAAATTTTACAGCAACATGTTTTGTTCTGTTTTTCACCCCTTGTGCTGTTGCCATTGTTATACATGCTTGGGAATCTTCAAAAACTTTAATAGCTCCTGAAATTGGCATATCCAAATCACTGAAAATTTGCTTCAAGTAGACCAGTTCAGTCACCAGGCTCGACAGGGTTGCAAATTCCGCCTCTGCAGAACTTAAAGCAATGGTGGATTGTTTTTTTGATCCCCAATGTATAGCAGTACCAGCAAAAAAAAATCAAAAAAAAAAATCATCCCTGAATCAGATTTTCTATTGCAAATTTCACTGGCAAAATTGGCATCGACAAAAGCTTTCAACTCATGGCAACCTTGTGAACTGATTTTCACGCCATAATTTATGGTTCCACGTAGATATCTTAGCAGTCTCTTTAAACCTTGCCAATCATGTTGAGTTGGCTTTGACACCTTTCTGGACAAAACATTGACAGCATATTGAATATCTGGGCGTGACCATCTTGCAATATACAATAAACTTCCAATTACAGAATGAAAAAGTTCAGGGTTTCAAACACCCTAGTATCTGTAATATTTATGAAATCAGAACACATAGGAGTTCATGCAGGTTTACATTGAGACATGTTACAAAGATCTAAAATCTTTTCAATTTTCTGAACTTGACTCACCATTTTCAAACCTTTGGAAATCCACTCCCAAATAGTTTTTAATTTGACCAAGGTCTTTAAGTTTGAGCTTTGAACCTAATTCTTTAAACTTTTGCACTTGAGTATCAGTTTGAGTAATTAAGCATAAATCATCTACGAAGGCGAGGAGAATTTCATAATTCTGATTGACACCCCTTGTGTACAAACATGGATCAGCAATGCTGTTCTGAAAACCGACATTTTTCAGTTGTTCATCTAAACAAAGGTACCAATATCTCCCACTCTGTTTCAAGCCATATAAAGCTTTTTCAAGTTTGTACACATGGTCTGGTCCCCCACTGTGAAACCCAGGGGCCTTGTCCACATATATACACTCATCCAGTGGGGCATTCAATAAGCAGTCTCTATATCAAAGTGATTAACTTTGAGTTTGTGCAGATTTGCAATAGACAAAGCAATTTTAATACTTTGTGCTTTAGCAGTGGGGGGCAAAAACTTGGTCATAATTCAGATACTTTATCTGTGAATACCCTTTTGCCACCAAACGTGCTTTGTACTTGACACTCCCATCCTGCATCTGCTTCTTTTTGTACACCCAAAGACAACCTACAGCCTTTTCTCCTTGTGGCAATGCCACAATATGAAAAAACATCATGACTTTCGATGGATTCAATTTCATTTTCCATTGCCTGCTGCCATTTCTGTTGCTCATTTTGAGGCAACTTCAAAACATCAGTAAAACTATCAGGTTCGAAAGTCACCTGACAGACTTTTACATTCTGTGCAGTGAATTGTAGAGGAGGCACCCCTTTTGTCTCTCTGTTAGAGCAACGGGGAATGACAGGCTGAGCCTGATCCCTGTCAGAATCTGCATTTGAATCACTCTCTACATCAGAGGACTCATGCTTTGAACCCTCCCTTCACAAATCTGGGGAAGTGTCAGTGCCTGACCCAGCAGCCTGCTGTTGCTGCTGATCAGGCTGAGTTTCACCTACAAACGAAGGCAAAATCACATCTGGGTTGGAGTGAATGTGATGCCAGTTAGATTGCTCCTCGAACTCAGCACTCCTGGAAATCAAAACTCTTCCATCTTTTAAGGCAAAATGCCAGGCCTTGGAAGATTGTTCATACCATAAGAATCATAGCCTCCTGGCCTTGGGCTCCCCCTTTTTTCTGATTGCTTTAGGGATATTTACCCATGCATAGGACCCAAAAGTCCCAATATGCTTCACAGATGGCTTCTTGCCATAAAACATGAAAAAAGGGGTATTTGAGACCACAGAGCTTGGCACACGGTTACTCAAATAAGCAGCAGTCAACATGGCCTCTCCACAGTACTTCTGTTCAATGTTTGCATCAAACATCAGGCTATCTTTAATTGTTTGCAAAACGCCAATTTTTCTCTCCACTATGCTGTTCTGGCTGGGAGAAAAGGGGGCCGACAACCTGTGGAAAATTCCCTTTTGCTTCAGCCAGTTCTGGAACTCATTTGACATGAATTCCCCTCCCCTATCTGACTGGAGAGATGACAGCTTCTGAGAGAAATGTCTCTCAACATAAGCCACCCAATTTTTAAAGGTCTGAAAAGTCTCATCCTTACTCTTGAGTAAGAATACAAAGCAAAAACGGCTGTGATCATCCACTAAGACCAAAATGTACTTGGCTCCTCCCAAGGATGCTGGATAGGGGCCAGACAGGTCCATATGGATCAGCTCAAGGATTCTCTTTGACTTTCTGTCACTATGCTTGGGAAAAGGATGAACCTTCGATTTTGATCTCTTACAGATCTGACAATCCAGGTACTTCTGACATGCCCTCAAACTCAGCCCATCCACCATTTCAGGCATCTGCCTAAGAACTTTAAAGCTAGCATGGCCAAATCTCCAGTGCATCAGATGCACACAATTATCATGCATGGGAGAATTTGCCATCACAGTACTAGTTTGAGGTTCCTGTACACAATCATACATATAATACAATTGGTCATGGAAAACACCTTCAGCCAGAATGGCACCATCCTTCAAAACAAAACATTTGTTCCCTTTAAATTGTACTTCATAGCCCTCCTGTGTCAACTTGGCAACAGAGAGCAAACACATTTTTAAACCAGGGACATACTGAACATTTTTTACACCCATGTTCAAACATTGTACAAAACATGTACCTTTACCCAAACATTCTGACTTGGATCCATCAGCCAAACTCACACTTGAGGGGCTAGTCTCTTTAAAGTCCTTAAAAAGTCCTTTATTATTGGAGATGTGTTCATTACAGCCACTATCCATGGCCCAAAAGCTTAAATGTGCCTTTTGTTCCTTTGCAGCTTGCAAAACAACTGCAGAAACAGTCATGTTGGAAGTAATTTCTTGGTCTTATAATTCTTCCCTTCCTTGCCTTGCATTCCTTGGAAAGGTGCCCCTCCTTCCCACAGTTCCAGCAAATTTTCACCTTTACAGCAAAGGCTTCACCCTTACTGGAGTCTTCACTCTTACTGGAGTCTTTGGAGCCATCTACTGGGTCATGTAGAACTGCGGGTCTTTGGCTGTGAAGCCTTTGGAAAAGGGGAAGTCTGCTTTCTCTCCAGCCATTTTACCTCTTCTTCCAACAAATGACCAGTAATAAAATTAATGGTCAAATTTGCTCCAGGAAGATTTTCAAAACTATATACTAAGGAATCGAATTTTTCTGAAAGACTTGATAAGAGAATATGGCACTTTTCCCGTTCAGTAAAGTCCACATTGACTTCCTGCAAGCGGTCAAAGTACTGTCTTAAAGTTGCTATATGTGTTGCCACGTCACCATCTGGCTGCAGCTTTAGTCTATACAACTTTCTTGTTAACATAAGCTGTGAACCAGTCCCTGCATGGACATAGACTTGGCTCAGTGCCTGCCAAATTTCTCAGACCGACACACAGCCTCGTACATAAATCAACTGACTGACTGTCCTCAATTGCCAAAATGAGTGAAGCCCTCGCTCGTTCTTCAGCTTGAAGCTGTGCAAGAGTAGTACCTTGGGCAGGGGTAGCTACAATAGGGGCATGTATCAATTGTTGATGCAAATAAGCTTCCATCTTCACAGCCCGTAAATGATAATTTTTATCATTTAGCTTTTGGAAGGGAAAAACTGCCACACTCTGAGACATTGTCCATAAACTTTCTAGCCCCTCTCAGCTCAATATCTGCTGTCCTAGCATGGGTAGCTTACCAGCCGGGCATTGTAAATGGTTCCGTCTCAGCAGCTCTTCACAGGTGTTCTCAAATTCCAGATGCCCTCTGTGCTGGGCTTGTCAGCTTTTGCCAGGCGCAGACAAAAGAAAACTCCAACAGTTTCAAAACAGCCTCCAAAAGAAAAATTCACACCAGAGGGACAAGTTGCCCAGTTTGCCGCATGTTAAGAGCCCCTCTCAACTTAGACTCAAACAATCTGCGGCCATAAAAGCTTTCACGGCTCATAAAATCCTGAGCCAGCCACTCTGGGCATGCCACAACTTGTTGTAAAATATGCAGAGTGCGTTCACTCTTTGCCCATCCGAGCAGAGATGCATGCAGTGACATAGCATGGGCTTTTGGGCAAAGCCTGGCACACCTCTGGTGCAAAAGAAGGAGGCTATGTTAATTTTCTTTATGGCTTTATTGAAAAGAAAAGTAAAATAAACGACAGAAGACATTCATCCATGCTTCTGTATGCTCCAAAGTTCCTCAGGAGCTAAGAGAAAAGAAAAGGAGCCCCCAAAATGCAAGAGGCTAGCTAACTCTAAAATCCCTTCCTAGTTATATGCTTCTCCCAAAACATTCAATCCTTCTGAGAAGCAGCAGGAACCCGAAACCTTAGTTTCACTTCTTGCTTTCCAACTCTGAAGGACAGAGAAAACATAACAACAAAAGACAGATTTATGAGCTCTAATAGACAAGCTGGCGTCTTGAATGCCTGGTGAATAAAATTACCCAAAAGGGGAGAGATAAACTTCTAATTACAACATCTATTTTCCCTGACAACATGTGCCTGTTTGATCACTCAAAGCAGTCTCAAAGACATCAAGAAGTCTTCCACAAACATCCCCATATTTTGATTATGTGTACTTAAGCTCCACCACTGGGTATGTCTAGCAATCAATTCAATCTATGTTTCCCATTGTCTGAGCTTTTAAAAAAAAGTAATCAGGGCCACAGAAGCTACACAAACAAAGTCTTCTGGCCTCCTAAAGACTAATCAAGTTTGTATTATTATGGCATAAGCTTTTTGTGGGCATTTTTCACAAAAGCTTTTCTCCTAATAAAATGGATTGGTGTTGTTTGTACTGCAACAGACTTAACACAGCCATCCATCTGGGAACTGGACTGTAACTTTCACCTGTTCCAGTCTGGCTTGCGAGTAATTGTTCTGAGATGAAATGTACCAGAATAAACAAGCAAATATCCTTGGATGCTACAAGCAAAGGTTCCCTCGTTTCACAGGCTGACTCAAATAAGATACAGTTAGTTTGCCGCAGCATAACAAAGAGGCTGTTAAATCATAGAAATCATAGAATTGCAGAGTTGGAAGAGACCACGAGGGCCATCCAGTCCAACCCCCTGCCATTCAGGAAATCACGATCAAAGCATCCCCAACAGATGGCCATCCAGCCTCTGTTTAAAGACCTCCAAGGAAGGAGACCCCACCACACTCCGAGGGAGTGCGTTCCACTGCCAAACAGCTCTTACTGTCAAAAAGTTCCTCCTCATGTTGAGGTGGAATCTCTGTTCCTGGAGCTTGCACCCATTGCTCCATGTTCCAGTCTCTGGAGCAGCAGAAAACAAGCCTGCTCCATCCTCAGCGTGACATCCCTTCAAATACTTGAACAGGGCTATCATATCGCCTCTTAACCGTCTTTTTTCCAGGCTAAACATACCCAGCTCCCTAAGTCTCTCCTCATAAGGCATGGTTTCCAGACCTTTCACCATTTTAGTTGCCCTTCTCTGGACACGCTCCAATTTGTCAATATCCTTTTTGAATTGTGGTGCCCAGAACTGGACACAGTATTCTAAGTGAGGTCTGACCAAGGCAGCATAGAGTGGCACTATTACTTCCCTTGATCTAGACACTATACTTCTATTGATACAGCCCAAAATCGCATTGGCCTTTTTAGCTGCCGCATCGCACTGCTGGCTCATGTTCAACATGTGGTCTACTAGGACTCCTAAATCCCTTTCGCACGTGGTCTCATTCAGCCAGGTCTCTCCCATCCTATATTTATGCATTTCATTTTTCCTCCCTAAATGCAGTACCTTACATTTCTCCATATTGAATTTCATTTTGTTAGCTTTGGCCCAGCTCTCCAGTCTATCCAGGTCATTCTGAATTTTGATCCTGTCCTCTAGGGTATTAGCTACTCCTCCTAATTTGGTGTCATCTGCAAATTTGATAAGTATGCCCCTAATTCCCTCATCCAAGTCATTGATAAAGATGTTGAATAGCACTGGGCCCAGGACAGAACCCTGTGGCACCCCACTGGTCACATCCTTCCAAGACGAAGAGGAGCCACTGCTGAGCACCCTTTGGGTTCGGCCGTCAACCAATTACAAATCCATTGAACAGTTAACTTGTCTAGCCCACATTTGACAAGCTTGTTTGCAAGAATGTCATGGGGAACCTTGTCAAAGGCCTTACTGAAATCAAGGTATTACTGAAATCAAGGTAAATGTTAGCAAATGTATAAATTTGTCAGTCTTAAGGTGCTACAGGCCTCACTTTGTTATTCATCCCATGAACCACTTGTTCCTTTCCCCAAAGAAATGTTGCTTTTAAGATATTAGTAACATCAAGTGCATCTTTAAAAAGACTTCTTGGTTCAGAAATATTAATTTCAATAATAAACAACTGGATCGATTGTTATACCTAAAGCAGAGCCCCAGAAATCAATGAGGCTTAGTGATTAACTTCAATCTCACTGATTTCAGTGGTCAAATTTAAGTACACATTCATTTTTTTTACTCATTGCAAATTAATAGATTAATAAGATTGAACAATCCTATCTTTTAATGTTTTTGGGCTGCCGCCCCAACACTTTTGGCTGCCACTGGAAATTCTTCAGTGAGAGAGCCAGCATGGTATAATGGTTTGAATGCTGGGACTAGTACTCCAGGAGACCAGTTTGAATCCCCACTCAGCCATGGAAACATACTGGCTGGCCTTGGGCAAATCATACTCTCAGCCTCAGGGGAAAGCAAAAGCAAACCTCCTCTGGATAAATCTTGCCAAGAAAACTAGGATAGTGTCACCATAAATTCAGACTCTACTTGAAGGCACGTAACAAGTTGAGTGAAAGCGTAGCACAAGTTCCAACACATTCCCTACCGTAGGTGACTTTGCTTGTCCTGTGTTAAATTGCTGCCATATTGTTCTGCAAGTCACATATACATCGCAAACTCTCCTTTGAAACTTACCTTGTATTTACATTATATGGGACAACTGTCTGGTTAATGTGGAACTTTTAAGATAAAACTCATATTCCTTTGCGATGAAAGATATCCAAAGGTCTACATTCAAATAATTAAGAGTGCAGAGGCTACATGGTTGCTACGAAAGGCTGCATATTTATCTTTGACCATAGTAAGAGCCATATCTTTTCTTCCCCACGAACAACTACAGTGTTTTTGTAGCAACTTGGAAGCAGCAGCATCCTCATTATCCAAAGCATCAGTAGATTCAAATAGCTTCAAATGAGAAAGGGGGGGATTAGCAACAGTAGGTGATGAATTTACCCTCACCCTTCATGTAACTGATACTGGTGGACAAGATATATCTGCTGAACATGACCAATAAAGACCCCTTGCAGAAGTGGCAAACAAGAGTCTAGCAGCACACATTTCATGATGGAATCCCCCAGAGGAAAAAAGAAACAATCACTTCCCAGAAAAGAGCAGAGTCCCATTTTGTTTAACATTTATTTTTCATGTTTAACTTAATTCAGGTATCACAGTTTCCTACATTAAAATATTTTCATGCTATCTCCCCATCCCCATGATTCCCCCTTCCTCTGTCCAGAGAAAAATATAGAATTGACACAACTTTGATGGAATGCGCTAGAGTAAAGAAAAGGTTACTGAACCCAAAATACAGAGCACACAGACCAAAACAATACAAAGAAGATCTGCATAGGAGAGAGCGTTGGAAGGCTGCGAGAAGGGAGACGCTGGAACCAGTGCAGTCTATGCAGCCTGAGCCATCACAAACCTCTCTGAGCAACTCCCAGTTGTGATCCTGGAGGCTGCCAACAGTTTGCAAGCTGGGTCGCTGAAGCTGGGGTGCTGGGGGTGGCCCCAAGGAATAGCCTGGAAAGCAAAATCAAGGCAAAGACACAAATATCCTGTTGGCCTCTGGGCTTTGAATTCCACTGAAGCTCATTCCATATAAGCATTTGGCTGCCAATGATACGCAAGTCAAATGTCGTGCTATTTTTTCCCCTTCTCTTCCAGTTTAATATGGCTAGCCAACTTCTCATTTGGAAGGTTGTTTAAAAACAAACCCAAGGTCAGGCGTGGTTCAAAACCCAGTGTCATCCAAAGGGTGCTTAATAACAGAATTTAAAATATCCCTTCATATATTCAGTTTGCCTTCACTTTTTCCCCTATCTCATTCAGTCCAAGCCTGCCTAGATTAACAACTCACAGCCCCCCCCCCATATATCTCTCAAGGGAATAGATTAGATTACAACTATGCGCTCCCCAACTTTGTTCAAACACTAACCCATTCAACACTGGTCTGCCCTCAGACTGGTTATTATGAAGACTAACACTGTTCAAAATATTCAGTAGGTACCAGCACTGTCCTTCTACCAGCATATAGTTCTTGAGCCCCAACTATCCTGCTGTCCTAAGTGGAAAAGATGGGAGTGAGGCCCCTATTCTGTTACTGTTTCACATTTATGTCCACACCTGCAGAGGTGTGCGGATGGAGACTGTGAAATTGACCAATCAGACCGGCCAGTCAGCAGTGGTCCTCAGACCAAATTCACAGAAGAGGTAGGAATCGTGCACCTGTCATTCAGCAAGCACCAGGGTGTGCAAATATTGCAAGGTCTTTGTTGTAAAATTTCTCAGCCATTATTGAAACGGGTGGGGTGGGGGTTGGCAGTCTGACCTGCCAGTACAATCATTCTGCTCTGCTGTGCATACCTCTCTCATCATGTCAGCAAGCCTGCATATAGTACATTCTATCCTAAGCAACAGCCTAGGAGTGGAAGAAGTTTGAATGCACCAGGATAGCTAAGCCAAGTAAAGGTTTTCCTCAACACCACCTCTCCTATGGCTATTATGTTTCACAGGCCAACAAACAAATGCAGTCTCAAGTATCATCTTTTTTTCTTCTTCCAAGACTGTTTAAATACTTTCCCCCCCCCAGTGAGCAAATTAAGAGTTGTGAAGACAGACCATTTTCCCCATATATAAAACTGTAAACCACTCAAGATCCAGGTGCTTGAGAAAGAGCATATTTTAAACTCTGTTATCAGCTTAAAACATCAGGAACACTGGCACAAACATGTCACTTATTCTTGGTTTAATTACAGGGATGACAAGTAAACACCAACACAAGGGAAGAAAACCCAGCGTTTCATGGAATTAAAGGTGGAGCTAGTGCTTTGCAGTGGAATCTCGGGGGTAGAACTCTGCCAGCGTGCTCTGCGGGATTCTCTTCAGCATCTCCTTGGGGAAGATACGCAGCAGCTGCCAGCCAATGTCCAAGGTCTCGTAAACAGTGCGGTTTTCATAGGGCCCTGAAAAGAAGAACCACTGGCATAGTCACATAGAAATGCACTTCTCCCTCCACATTTGTGGGTTAAGCATTTGCGGATTTGATTATTCATGGATTACTGTATTTGCCACCGCCGCCTCCACTGCTGCCCTATATGCAACTAAAAAAAATATGTTCTCTCTAGGCATTTCTAGGTCCTCCAGTGCAGTTCTATGATCAACTTCTACCAGACCATAGTTGATCACAGAATCGTGTTGGAGGACCTAAAAACGCCCAGAGAAGTGTTATTTCAAGTACAAAAAAAGCACTTGCAATTATATGTGAAAATCGCTATATGCAAAGGATCCCCAAACAAATCCCTTGCAAAATTTGTGGGTTTATATTTGCATATTTTCCACTTTTGTGGGATCCTACACCCCAACCCCTGTGAACGTTGGGGGCCAACTATACAGATCAGGTGTTTGAGGCAAGAACGACACTTTTAACGATTCTGGTCCAGGTCATTTGAAACACCACACTGTCCTACACAAACCTGCTCATGTTTTGAAATCTTCTGGAGAGGTGCTTCTCTCTCTTCTACCACCCTCATAGATACATTTGGTGGCAACATAAGAGAGGGCTGCTCCCAGGCTCTGGAACCAAAGAGGCTACACTAGCAGCCTGCTTACTATCTTTCTGCAAGCAAGTACAGTTGCCCCTCCACATTCGCGGCTTTCACATTCGCGGTTTTGATTATTCGCGGAAAGGCGCCTGCCCCCCCTCCACTCCGTCCCTTCCCAAGGCAGCGAAGGTGTTCTCAGGAATCCCTTGGCTGCCTTAGGAAAGGGGGGTGGGGTGGAAAGCCTCCCTCATTCCACCCCAGTCCCTTCCCAAGGCAGCGAGGGACCCTCTACGCCACTCTGGGAAGGGCGGAGGGGTGAGGCAGAGTGACGGCGGGGGCTTCTGAAGCCCCCGCAGCCACTCTGGGAAGGGCGAGGGGGGGTGAGGGAGAGTGGCGGCGGGGGCTTCAGAAGCCCCCGTAGCCACTCTGGGAAGGGCGGGGTGTGTGTGAATGAGAGTGACGGCGGGGGCTGCAGATGCCCCCGTAGCCACTCTGGGAAGGGCGAGGGGGGGTGAGGGAGAGTGACGGGGGGGCTTCAGAAGCCCCCTAGCCACTCTGGGAAGGGCGGGGGGGTGAGGGAGAGTGACGCCGGGGGCTTCAGAAGCCCCCGCAGCCACTCTGGGAAGGGCGAGGGGGGGTGAGGGAGAGTGGCGGCGGGGGCTTCAGAAGCCCCCGTAGCCACTCTGGGAAGGGCGAGGGGAGGGTGAGGGAGAGTGGCGGCGGGGGCTTCAGAAGCCCCCGTAGCCACTCTGGGAAGGGGTGTGTGTGTGTGAATGAGAGTGACGGCGGGGGCTGCAGATGCCCCCGTAGCCACTCTGGGAAGGGCGAGGGGGGGTGAGGGAGAGTGACGGGGGGGCTTCAGAAGTCCCCTAGCCACTCTGGGAAGGGCGAGGGGAGGGTGAGGGAGAGTGGCGGCGGGGGCTTCAGAAGCCCCCGTAGCCACTCTGGGAAGGGGTGTGTGTGTGTGAATGAGAGTGACGGCGGGGGCTGCAGATGCCCCCGTAGCCACTCTGGGAAGGGCGAGGGGGGGTGAGGGAGAGTGACGGGGGGGCTTCAGAAGCCCCCTAGCCACTCTGGGAAGGGCGGGGGGGTGAGGGAGAGTGACGCCGGGGGCTTCAGAAGCCCCTGCAGCCACTCTGGGAAGGGCGGGGGGGGGTGAGGGAGAGTGACGGCGGGGGCTTCAGAACCCCCCATAGCCACTCTGGGAAGGGCAGGGGGGTGAGAAAGGCCAGGGAGAGGTAGCGTAGCCTCCTCCCCACCCACATGCTGCCTTCCCCGACCTTTCTCAGCGGGCTCCGGGGCTTCTAAGACCTGGAGTCCCCTCAGAAAGGCCGCAGAGTGGCCAGCCAGGCTGGCCAGACACCCTCCCGCTGCCTCCCTCCCTCGGGGGGGGGGGGGCGGGAGAAGCATCTGTTATTCGCGGTTTTTCCACATTCGCAAGGGTCTCAAGAACCTAACCCCCGCGAATGTGGAGGGACAACTGTAAAACTTTTTTTAAAATTCTGACAGGCCTTTGAGAATTGATTTCTTAGGGGAAACAGGCCTTCTATAATGTGCTGAGCTTTTATTTATTTTGTTTTTTAATAGTTGATGTCATTAATTGGTTTTAATTTTACAATGGTGCAATTGTTTTTTAACTTTTGTATGCTGTGAATTTTTAACTATGTTTGTTTTAACTGTTGTAAACTGCCTTGAGTTCCAAACTGAGTTCCAAAGATGAGATGCAAATAAATATAACCAGCACCGCCACATTTTTCTCTTTCTTTAACTGTAACTTTCCCCAGGCACCTGAAATATGAGACACATACCCTGAGCAATGAAGTTCCGCTCAAACTTCTGCAGGAATTCAAGATAGAGAAGATCATCTGAAGTAAGTGCCTCTTCGCCTACGACAGCTTTCATAGCTTGAACATCCTTCCCAATGGCATAACAGGCATACTAGAAAAAAATAAATAAAAAGCAATAGTCTTATGGCACTTTAAAAGACAAACAGATTTATTTGGACATAAAGTTTCACAGTCTGGGACATGAAGCCAAGATAAAATGGTTCAAACAATGCAGGCTGAGAAACGATTTAAAATTAGGAATCCTAAGGCAAACAAATTGATATTTCATCAAAAGCTGCCGACAATTATTTCCTTAATTCCCTTCTCTCAGTCCCTATCTTAAGATATACACATGAATAATGCACATCACACCTACCAGTTGGTTTGAAACCTCAGCATGATCCTTCCTTGTCATCCCCTCTCCAATAGCAGATTTCATCAATCGAGACAAAGAGGGAAGGACATTGATAGGTGGATAAATCTGGAAGAAGAAACATGTTTTTACAATTACACCCCTGAAAATTAAGAGCTGGCAGTGGAATGCTTAGGATAGGTTGTTCTTACAAACACTGAATATGCAATCGAATTGAACCTGAATTGAAGAAACAAAGTAGAAAGCAACAGAAAGATGCATCTAGACTTAGGCAAGCTTTGAATAGATCCACTGAAATCAAAAGGGCAAGTCAGTCACGACTTGCTTAAGTCTCACTGATTTCTATAGGTCTAAGCATTAATAAATCTGAATTCAATCCACTGCCCAGGGGCCTTTGTTTGCTTAAGACTTCCCTTGCACTTTCCTGGCTCGTGTTCTCCTTCAAGAATGTATCTCTGAAGTTAGGAATTTCCTTCTAAACAAATTTGTCCTTTGAATGTTTACTGGTAGGACCATCAGTCAGTGTTGGATATCAAACCATAGACTTTTCTGATGGTGCTAAGAAAGCAATTATTCCATGCCTACCAAGCAAACTAACAGAGTTGGGAAACAAGCAGTCTTGCAATGTTGTTGGACTGTAGCTCACACAATTCCCCCCGCCCCCCAAATTGATATGGTGGTTGAGGTTAATGACAGCATCTCTCCAGCTACCTAGAAGGCCACATTTTCACCAGCTCCGCCTTAAAACAATGTGCATGCCTTCATGTTAGAAACATCAACCATGTTGCCTCTTGCGATCAAGCTGTATGAACCCTCCATCAACAGCTGAGATATCCAACATTACTTGAAATGTGTTACATTTTCTAGTAGAACAGTCAACTTCTCCTATAAAAAAAACAGCATATACCCATCATCCTTGCAAAGCAGGACTACAAGAAAAGGAAACTTTATCTCCAGATCAGCATCTAGCATACAGACCTGTCTGTTGTGCAGCTGTCTGTCTACGTAGATCTGGCCTTCAGTAATGTATCCCGTCAAGTCAGGGATAGGGTGGGTAATGTCTGAAAAAAAGAAATTATATTAAAACTTTCAAATTAATACTGAAGGCAATGCCTAATTGTGTTGTAAGGGACAGAGAGTTTGACCAAACTGGAGGGAGAGAAAAAAGAGACAGGGCTTTTATCAAAACACAGAGAACAGCTGCTGTACTCTCAGGAAACTGGGGATGGGCTGTCTTTGAGAACAGGGATCCTTATGGGTGCTCTGTGGGATTGAGTATGTGTAAATTTTGACTACAAAAGCACAGACGACGGAGATGAAGGAGAAATATCTGGAAGGCTCTGTCTTGTGGGAAGGGAAACGTGAGAGGAGGAGGGGAAGCAACCTCAAGCTGCTGGAAAGAGACTTTCCTTTCCTTGCTTGTGGGCTGTGCAAAGCATATTACATCTAACATAAAATGTGGCCACCTTGATGCTAGTGGGGGACCACAACAGGTAGTTGATTTTGACTGACTGCATTGCCTACTGATAGTCTCCTAAGCCCAATTCAAGGGCTGGTCAAATCTCCAATCCCTCAACAGATTAGAACCACTTTATTTGAAGACTGCCTTCAGCCATATAACCCTAGTTTATACTAACATCCAACTTAGGCTCCTTCCTGACTGACTGCCATCAAGAAAGGGGGGTGTATGTGGGAGTCAACCTTCTCAGTGGTGGCCACAACCTGTGGAACTCCTGATTACTATACTGTATTTTATACTACACCATATAATTTCAATTCAAGCATTTAGATGAGCTTTGAGGACCTCGCTCTCCATAAGTGCCTTTAAATGAAAGCATACAGACCTGGTATATTCAGCTTTCTTAAAGTACTATTTGTGACTTCTTTTCCAAGTTTGTCTACTCTAGGGGGTTGTGTTTTGCTGGTGTGTGCATGCACGTGCATGATTAATGATGTATGATTTAATATGGATTTTATTTTTTTGATTGTTTAATCTTGTTTTAACTTTTGTATATTGTGAATTTTCAAATCATGTTTTCAATTTGTTGTAAACCATTCTAAATACTGAAGTAAAAATAGTATATTCACTGTAGTTTTGTCACTATTGTTTGTATGTTCCTTTGTGACAGCACAGCAATAAACATATGGTTAAACCAGGGATGGGCAACTGTGGAAGCCTAGGGGGTTGCATTAGTCCTCCAGGAGACATTTGAGGGTTACACAGACTCCACCACACCTGCTCTTGCAAATACCCTCTAGGGGACACAGGGGCATATTTTGAGGCCTACCTGGGGCCCTAGATGGCATTTTGAGGCAAAAGTTTTTTTGAAAAAGTTTACAAACTTTTATAGAGTGGCTCCAAACAAGGTAGAAATGCCCTCTACACCACCTAGAGATCATTTTGTGGTATTTTGGAGCTAAATATATATTTTTTTACCCCCTGCAAGGGCATGAGAGCTACAAAAACAGCCCTGAGGGAGCACATGCAGCCCACCCCAGGTTAAAGTAATTTGAACAAAATCTATAAACCTGACCTGTTGCTAACTTTAATATGTATGGGAAATGTTTTGGGAAGTTTGGCCAGGTTCCTGTAGGTGCATTATAGCTGTATAACCTCTCCTCTGCCAGCCATGGCAACTTCCTGGAAACTTGTGCAAGGAGACCACTAACACCTCCTTGTGCAAGCAGGGTGGCCCTATTCTTCCTGGCATCACCTTGGTCAGCAGCTGTCACCTCCTCCTTCTCTTCCATACTGCACTCTGCAGGCAGCGTGGGCCATGCTTGTTCATCCATTCCCAGTCAACTTGTGGGGAATGTGGATGGAGCAGCCACACTGCATGAGGCAGCCCTGCACTGGGTGGCCACCACATCCCTGATATAAGCAGGGTGTTGGGAGGCATAAAGGAAGGAGGGCCAATTCTGATACTACTGCTGTAGCTGACCTTCTGTCCTCTTGGGATCCAGTATAGGTACACTAGTGAGGTTTTTTGTGCCGCCAAAGTTAGGATTTTGGCCATTATTGGCAAAAAACAAACAAGCCCTATTTAACTTTTTTTTAATTTAAGAAAAAATACAAAATAGTTTTTAAGTTAACATCTATTGACAAAGATCCCAAGGAATCATTTGGTAAATATTTCTTCCCAAGTCTGATTGGAAACTGTCTGTTGACAGGCGTAACATAACTACGGTATTTGCAGCCTGCCAGGGATGAATATATCAGCCACATACAAATCACAGGAGAAATTCCGAATCTGGAAATGTGTCTAGATGTAAACAGTGTTAGATGAGACCTTACCATCATTGGGCATAGTAAGAATAGGAATCTGGGTAATGGATCCATTCCGGCCTTCTACTCGCCCAGCGCGTTCATAGATAGTGGCCAAATCTGTGTACATGTAACCAGGAAAGCCACGTCGGCCTGGCACTTCTTCCCTGGCTGCTGATACCTTTGGGGAATTTAGACAAAGAAAAAATGTTAGCAAATTTTAGGGTCATCCCACTGGCAGCATCAACATTCCTTAAGTACTCTGCAACACATGGTAACCTTTTTGAAGCAGGTTTCTGCTGAGCCAAGGACTACCAAAATGTCAATCCTATTCCTTCTATCAAAACTGAGATTGTTAGCTTCTAGGAGCGTGGACCAAGGTTTTATATTTATGTGATGAAAGCAGAATGTATACTGTATGTACTGTAATAGTACAATAGTTGCTGTTGAACAAGCAAAATTTGTAATGCTAAGTTGAAGGCTGTCTGCATAAAACCTTCCTGAACATGCTGCATATAACTAGACATGTGGAAAGCAAGGGGAGGAGACAGAGACCCTTGACAGAGAAACCATTTCTCCCATCTTAAATTCAGAAATCCAACTCTGCAACCTGCATGACCAATGGCAATTCCGGCCCAATTTGCATCAGCAATATGTATGTCAAGATGAAAAGAGGATAACTGTATGGCAACACTTGGAAATGTTCAAAGACGCAGCCATGTTAGTCTCTTGAAGCATAAAAAGGAGGAAGGAAGCAGGAGGGAAAATAAGAAATGTGGGAGCACCTTTAACTAACTAACTGGCTTTTATTCTTGCATGAGCTTTTGTGGACACAAACCCACTTCCTCAGTTGTGGTACTGAGTCTTACAATTTGTCTTAGCCCTCAAGGACAAATTCATTCAAGGTACAGCCCATTCCCAAATCTTCCTTCAGATCGTACCTAGTAACTCTGTCTTCCATAACCAGATTTAATTTAACTTGAAGTAATTTATAAAGGGGTATGGCAGCGAATCATCAATGTTTAGATCACTTCTCCATGATTTTGTAATCTATTTGCATGCAAGGTAGAAACCAATCTGTTGAACAAGGTAAGTACCTCTCTCAGAGCTTCTGCATAGGAGCTCATATCTGTCAAAATGACCAATACGTGCTTCTCACACTGATAAGCCAAAAACTCTGCTGTGGTCAGAGCAAGACGAGGTGTGATGATGCGCTCAATGCTAGAAAAGAAAGAAGTAGTCCAATTAATGTCACAAAATAGAGGCCAGCCCTGAGCACAAAAAAGGACTGTTCAGAGAAAACGAAGCTAACACAAGAGACAAGAGGCACTGAGATTCATTCAATAGTTGCCTTCTTGAAATTAACAGAACAGTTATACTTTTATAGCTAGGTAGCTATATGTAGCAGCCTAAAATTGAAGGGTTTTTTTTTGACAGCTTTCACCTGATGGCTCCCCTTTCATTGGAAAGGGAAGCAAGGCCTCCTCATCACCTCTTGGGTACACCCTTATGAGCCTGCCAGGCTGTTAAAATCATTGCTGGAATCTTTGTTCCCTGGTCAGGCACGCCTATCTGTAAGGCTGGTGAGCACTAGAGACAGGACCTTCTCAATGGTGGCCCCTAATCTACAGAACTCTTTCCCAAGAGATAAATAGCTTGCTCTATGTTATGTGATGTTTAAGACAAGTTTAAAACACTTATTTGTTTTCTGCTTCTTTTAATCTGAGGGTTCACTATATATGCTTTTGTTAAGGGACTATGTTTAAAATTAATGTATAGTTTTATAAATTTGTTATACTGATA
This sequence comes from Gambelia wislizenii, assembly GCA_030847615.1. NCBI lineage: Eukaryota > Metazoa > Chordata > Lepidosauria > Squamata > Crotaphytidae > Gambelia > Gambelia wislizenii. The sequence goes on along the minus strand of JAUMIR010000007.1, from coordinate 20,829,805 downwards.
TCAAATTGCGTATCTTATTTAGCATGTTGTTTGAGAAGACTACAAACTTGAAAGGCAGCTAAAAAATGCAGTCAATGTGTAAAAACATGTAAACTATGGTTCTAGACCACATGACTAATATCTTTTAAAAAGGCCAGGAACAGACCAAAGCAATCTTGGCTTACACATGTTGGATTTTTATGCATAAGCTCAAATTCAATGTTATGCTGATGCCTGAAGTAGGGCTTGTCTACATTAGTGAAAAATCCTGAAACCTCCCCTCCCTGAATCCAGACCAATAATGCCACATGATGTGTGGCCTTTTCCCTGAATCTGGTGTGATTCACCAGACTCAGGGAATATCCCCTTAGAAATTCGCAGTTTTCTCTGGAATTTGCTTGAAACGCTAGAGAAAACTTGTCATGTGAACAAGCCATCTACACTGGATTCAGGTGGGGAGGGGAGGAAGGACAAATGCTGCCCGAAGTGCTGCTATCTCCCCCTCCTCGGCACCACTTCTCACACCAAAGGCAGAGCTCCAGCTCTAGTCACTCTTCTGAGGTCAGAACGCCTGGCAAACCCTGCCATCATGAGACTAGCCACCCATTCTGACTTCAGAGAGAGTGATTACCACTGGGGTTTTGCTTTCCTGGAACTCAGAGTCAAGCCCTGAGAGTAACAGCTCTGAATGAATAACAGCTTTGAAAGAGTAACAGCACTGAATGGAAGCCAAGTCCTTCACTGGGGGTAAAAATCCGAATGCACATGCGGGTTTTAGCAGGTGTGGTGCTTAAATCCGGGCAAGAGTAGTCCAAATTTCAGGCGCTGCAGCTGCAAGCCAAAGTAGTCCGAATTTCATCCGGATTTTTACCCCCTGTGTAGTTAAGTCCGTAGGCAAGTGCCACCATGTGCACAGGGATGGAAGGTACTCTTTGGCTCCCTACCACACAGAGTGGAATGATGAGATAATGTACAGTCTGATCCACCCCAAAAGTGATCCTCTGAGGGTATCATTAATCAGAAAGCTGCAATGTGTGTATAATTCAGTAGCAAAAGCATTTTAGGACTACTGCTGTATTAATGGAGGCTCTCAAAAGTGTAAAGCAGGGAAGATTGTTGCTAAATGGCACAAACAACTCCTTTGCCCATTCACATTTGGTGCTGAAGAGGAATGCAACTTGTTTCCTATATATTTTCCGATAAGGAATAGTATTCTCTGTGCGGTAATAAGCAGGTTCCCATTTCCTACAGGTTCTCTTTCCAAGCATCACTTTGTATGGCAAAAGTCTATGAAGCATGTGTTTTGGGCCTCAACTCAAGTGACAACTCTCTTCCATTCTGTCTCTTTAAATGACTAAGACATCTGAAATAGTGAGTTTTTTTAAAAAACTCAAGAAACCACCACATAGATACTTCCTATTCTTCTTTTCTAAAGAACTACTGCCAACAACCTTTGGAAGAAACTGAATAACGGTTCTTACTTCCTTACAATTTTTCCAGTCATGAAGAGTATCAGATTTTATGTACTTACGTTGGATCATTGGCCAAGTTCAGGAACAAGCAGACATTGTCCATGGAGCCATTTTCCTCAAAGTCAGATTTGAAGAATCGAGCTGTTTCCATGTTCACCTAAAGCATTGCATTGGGATAAAGTCAACTACAAAGTCAACAAGTATTTCAGCCCCAAGTAGCAGAAGATTCTAAAGAATCTAAATTCTGAAGAAATAGCCAGTGTAACAGCCATGAGGCACCATCAGTTCTGTCTACTACTAAGGTCTATCTCTTTTGGAGTTTTCGTGCCAGGTTTTAAAGTGTATATTAGTTAAGTTTTTATACAGAGATGAGCGAGAAATATAATACAGTCCAATTAAGCCTGTCTTAATCTGGGTGGGGGGAGCATTAAAGATTTTTCAGATGGACAAACACATTATGGGCCCCGTTTACAGATGCTGTTTTACTGCACAGAATACATACAAAGCTATTTATATCAATCAGAGGTGTGTAAAGTGCAGTCAGAAGTTCTCACCAGTCCACCAAACCCCCCCAACTCTACACACACAGAAAAATAGAAAAATTGGTATGATCTTCATGCACCTTTTGCCCTAAAATCTCTCAGAAACATATCCAAATGTATGAAAGCATGCAAAACCCCCATCCCTACAAGCACCCAGAACCCTTGTTCTCTTCTCCAGTTACTCTCAAAATGACAACAGGAAGAGACACATCTTCACTTCCTGTCGCCATTTTGAGAAAGTATGCAGAAGAAAACAAAGGTATTTGAGTTTGCTGGAGGGAGTGTGGTCCAAGCAGGGGACTTGGGAGATATTTACTCCCTACAGTTACCCAGATGTAAATACACCTGCCAGTTGTCTGGGGCATATTGTTATAGACAATGAACTGGCATAACCATTTTATATGCACTTACTACTTACCCCCATAGCAGCAAACACAATAGCAAAGTTCTCCTCACTATAGTCCATCACATCTTTAGATTTCTTCACCAATCCTGCCTGGCGACAGATCTGTGCTGCTATCTGAAAGGAAAAAAAATGTTGAAAAATGTTCAGCCAGCAATATAAAAAACATCCCTTTTCAGGAAGAATGGATGAAGATTATGATTTTGGAGATTTGCTTTCTCACATATGACTTAAAAGATGGTACTTTTGCTTTGGCTTTGGTCTACCCCTAAACACAATCACTGGTAGATAAAAGGTGGGGAGTTTAAACTGAAATGCAGGCTGGTAAATTAAATACCTGCTGGTATGTGTCAGAAGAGATACAATGATCATAAACAAAGTGATACTATCACACTATCACTACTCTCGCTCCCAGAAAAATAAATAAACCATTTTTTTGTCTCAATGCTCCCCAATGCTCTCTATGGGACAAGAGAGGCACAAGCGCCCCCCCACCTCCCACGGTGGAAATGCTCCCACATCTGCTAAAGGACATGATGGGGCAAATTTGTTTCAAAAACAACCTGAAGGGGTGCAATTTGCCCACCCTGTTTTAAAGTATCAAGACTGAAAAACTATACAGATGTACCTTAATCCAATCCATTGGGAGCGGCCAACATGCAGCCTCCCAAGGCTATTTTGTAGCTCCTGCATGGCAGGGGGTTGGACTGGATGGCCCTCATGGTCTCTTCCAACTCTGCAATTCTATGATTCTATGATTCCTCGGGACTACCCATTTTCCCCCCAAAAAAGGAAGCCTGCAGAGCAGTGAATGATCTTTTAAATAGGTCACAGGATATCCTTGTACTTTTTAACATCAAAATACTGATATTCTTCAGATAGTAGAAATGGACTTCTGGTCACTTTTTTTCTCATTTTTTGACATTTGAGGCAGTCCACAGGATCTCAGGGCAAAAAACTGGCCCACAGAACTACTGAAATTATCTGCTCCCATTACTGAAGAAAGATTTCATTCTTGCACAAGCTATTAGAGCTCTTCATGTGCACTCTGCAGGTTTTCAGTACACTTGGCTAAAACTAAGCCACCAGTGTTGTTTGCTTACCCAGTGCTTTCAGCATGAAGTGTTGTTAAAGCACCTACCTCATTATGGGGCAACCCAGCAGCGGAGAAAATGGGAATTTTCTGTCCCCTGGCAATGCTGTTCATGCCATCTATAGCAGAAATGCCAGTCTGAATCATCTCTTCTGGGTAGATTCGACACTGAGGATTGATTGGTTGACCTATTTCATTTTGAAAGGGGGAAAAAAACCACCATTTTTAATCTGCATTTTCTTAGAAGCTAGATTAGTTTTTCAGTAAAGATTATTAAACCCATCATTTTAGTGCTTTATTCCTAAATTCAGACATGTGCATGCCAACAGCAAATTCTCCCAATACATTATTGTTTTTATCAGATAAAAATAAACATTCAATCAGATAAAAGCATGTAAATACTGCTGTCAAAGTACAGTTGTCCCTCCACATTCGCGGGGGTTAGGGGCGCAAGACCCCTGCGAATGTGAAAAAACCGCGAATAAAAAAAAGGTCATGCCACGCCCTCCAGGAACCCCCCCGCCCTCCCAAAAGCGGCGATGGGGCTGCAAAAGCCCCGTCGCTGCTCCACTCCACACCCCCGCCCTCCCAGAAGCAGTGAGGGGGCTTCTAAAGCCCCATCGCTGCTCCTCTCACCCTCCCCCCCCGCCCTCCCAAAAGCGGCGAGGGGGCTTCAAAAGCCCCATCGCTGGCCCTCTCCATCCCCCCCGCCCTCCCAAAAGCGGCGAGGGGGCTTCAAAAGCCCCATCGCTGGCCCTCTCCATCACCCCCGCCCTCCCAAAAGCGGCGAGGGGGCTTCAAAAGCCCCATCGCTGCTCCTCTCCATCCCGCCCGCCCTCCCAGAAGCAGTGAGGGGGCTTCTAAAGCCCCATCGCTGCTCCTCTCCACCCCCCCGCCCTCCCAAAAGCGGCGAGGGGGCTTCAAAAGCCCCATCACTGCTCCTCTCCACCCCCCACCCGCCCTCCCCAAAGCGGCGAGAGGGCTTCAAAAGCCCCATCGCTGCTCCTCTCCACCACCACCCCGCCCTCCCAAAAGCAGCGATGGGGCTTCAAAAGCCCCGTCGCTGCTCCTCTCCACCACCCCCCGCCCTCCCAGAAGCAGCGAGGGGGCTTCAAAAGCCCCATCGCTGCTCCTCTCCACCACCCCCGCCCTCCCAAAAGCAGCGAGGGGGCTTCAAAAGCCCCATCGCTGCTCCTCTCCACCACCCCCGCCCTCCCAAAAGCAGCGAGGGGGCTTCAAAAGCCCCATCGCTGCTCCTCTCCACCCCCCCGCCCTCCCAGAAGCAGCGAGGGGGCTTCAAAAGCCCCATCGCTGCTCCTCTCCACCCCCTCCGCCCTCCCAGAAGCAGTGAGGGGGCTTCAAAAGCCCTGTTGCTGCTCATCTCCACCCCCCGCCCTCCCAAAAGCAGCGATGGGGCTTCTAAAGCCCCGTCGCTGCTCCTCTCCACCCCCCCCGCCCTCCCAAAAGCGACAATGGGGCTTCTAAAGCCCCGTCGCTGCTCCTCTCCACCACCACCCCGCGCCAGCTGCTTCCCACCCCTTCTTCCCAAGGCACCGAAGGGCTTCCTCAGAAGCCCTTCGGAGCCTTGGGAAGGGAGTAGGGCGGTGAGGCAGCGCGCCAGCTGCTTCCCCACCCCTCCTTCCCAAGGCACCGGAAGGCTTCTTCAGAAGCCCTTCGGAGCCTTGGGAGGGAGTGGGGCGCAGAGACAGCGCGCCAGCTGCTTCCCCCCCTTCCTTCCCAAGGCACCGAAAGGCTTCTTCAGAAGCCTTTCGGAGCCTTGGGAAGGGAGTGGGGCGTAGAGGCAGCGCGCCAGCTTCTTCCCACCCCTCCTTCCCAAGGCACTGAAAGGCTTCTTCAGAAGCCTTTCGGAGCCTTGGGAAGGGAGTGGGGTGGCGAGGCAGCGCGCCAGCTGCTTCCCACCCCTCCTTCCCAAGGCACCGAAAGGCTTCTTCAGAAGCCCTTCGGAGCCTTGGGAAGGGCGTGGGGCGCAGAGGCAACGCGCCAGCTGCTTCCCCCCCTCCTTCCCAAGGCACCGAAAGGCAAGCCCTTCGGAGCCTTGGGAAGGGAGTGGGGTGGCGAGGCAGCGCGCCAGCTGCTTCCCCCCCTCCTTCCCAAGACACCGAAAGGCTTCTTCAGAAGCCCTTCGGAGCCTTGGGAAGGGAGTGGGGCGGCGAGGCAGCGCGCCAGATGCTCCCCTTCCCTCAGAACCAGTGCCCCTGCTGCTTCCCACCCCCCCTTCCCAAGGCACCAAAGGGCTTCCGCAGAAGCCCTTCGCTGCCTCCGGAAGGGAGTGGGGCGCAGAGGCAGGCGCCAGCTGCTCCCCACCCCTCCTTCCCAAGGCACCGAAGGGCTTCCTCAGAAGCTCTTCGCTGCCTTGGGAAGGGAGTGGGCGCAGAGGCAGCACGTTAGCTGCTCCCCACCCCTCCTTCCGAAGGCAGCAAGGGGCTAAGCCCTTTCCTGCCTTGGGAAGGGAGGGTGTGTTGAGCGGGGGGGGGAGTAGACTTCCGCGAATAATCAAAACCGCGAATGTGAAAGTTGTGAATGTGGAGGGGCAACTGTATTATTGATGTGCCTTGGAAAAACCACTGTATTGGGAGCAGGGAAAGAGTCATTTCCTCAACCTCTTGTGGCTCTTCTAGCCTTTGTGGAGATGGAACTGAAATCTTGTGATAAAATCAGCAGATAACATTATGGGGGAACTTGAAATTGACAGGATCTTAAAGGATGAAAAAGTGAGCCTTTTCTGCTAGTTTGGGGAATATGATGTGAGGCATGATCCTCCCCCCTTGGATCTGTTTGTGCCATGTTTCTGTGAAAATATGGTTATTTCAACAGGCACTTCTGATAAGTTAGTTAGCAGTATCTGAAGCCAGCTAACTGTTTAATAACTTGTTTGAACCGCTTACCACTGCTGCTACATTTTACAGACAGTTTGCTTCAGGTGTTTCTGGAACACAACTGTCACTATGCCTCACAATGTGGATTAGGGAAACTTCAGCCCTACAACAGCTAGAGAGCCATCTTTCCCCCTAATTCAGTTTAATCTCAGTTTTAATAGAGAACTATGGCACGAAAATACTAAAACAAGAAAAGTAAAAAGAATGTAATGGAATAACGAATCAAAGATGTACATGATGGTCAACATTGATTCTGAATGAAGAAGGATATGGGAGAACCACCCTATTTCTCTCCATTTCTAAAAGGAGATAGCAAAAGCCACCACCTAGTTAATCTCCAGGTTGGTGTCGTATATATTCAGTGAACTGCCATTTTATTATGCTGACCAGCAGCTTTCACACAAGGAACTAGAAAGCTCATCTTTGAAATATTAATGAGCAAATCCTAAGTTAACAAGGTTGTAAACATACCCATGATATCAAGGTAGTCTTCAGCCAAGACCATAGGGCCTCTGTCGATGGGTTTTCCTGATCCGTTAAACACACGCCCTGCAAGCACAAGAGAACAGTTATGCCAAGAAAGCAGCAATTATTGTTGTGCATAGGAAACTGGCAACTTTCATGCGAAAGTTCTCTCTCTCTTTGTCTCCAAAAAAGCCAAGGTATTGTACCCACCAAGCATATCTTCAGATACTGGGGTTCGAAGGATATCCCCAGTAAATTCACAAGACGTTCTCTTAGCATCTATTCCAGAAGTTCCTTCAAACACCTCAAATAAAAACAGAAGCACGTATTACAATAGTTCATAATTTTGTTTAATGTAGTGGCTGATTTCCGCACCCCTGCAGCAGTTAGGCAGGTTGATTAGGTCACAGATAGAAAAGTCAACTGAAGACAGGTTAACAAAGAACATCTCCATGTAAGGTTATGTTTGAGCAGTCCAAAGACATTACTTCTGGGATTTAAGAAAATTCTAACAAGATTTCAGTGTAAAAATCAAACAAGTCAGACATCATCAAGGGAAATACTAATAATGAGATAAAGCAACACAATAAAGCAGGGTTGCACAACTTCTCATGTACATTTAACTCTAACCTCCTCTTTCCAAGTCCACATTGGTGCTGAACCTACTGCTGTCCCCACAAAAATTCAGCACCCTAGCCAAGTTTCTCACTGCTGCTGCAAATGCTGCCAAAATACAATGGCGGCTCTGTATGATTCAGGAAACTCACGGCAATACTTCCAATACTACAAACCAAGTTCTGCTTCTACAGAAGAAAAACTCAATGGAAATGTCTGCATATCAAATACAATGCACTATGATTTACCTGAACTACAGCTTTGGATCCACTGACTTCTAGCACCTGCCCACTTCTCTTTGTTCCATCTGGTAGCGTCAAGTGCACAATCTCTGCATACCTAGGAAACTAAGAGACAAAAATAAAAGTTAGGTGAACCCAGAAAAGAACATACTCAGAACATAAACAAGGATGCCACTCTCCTTGTCAAGTTTCAACATGAATTGAATCCAAAACAATTTGGGTGAAAGCTAAACCTGCTTTTCAGCATTTAAACACAGGCTGGTTCGAGTTTTCACCATTTCAACAGTCATAGCAGTGGCTTCTAAGCCAACCATCACTAAAAGTTGCTATAGGAGTTTACTGATGACAAGTAGCTTTGTCTAAGTCTACCTACCTAGATAGCAGTTTCTACAGCATTTACTTGTATCTTAGTATAATTTTTTGTCTCCAACAAGCTTCCAACATGCACACAGACTACTGTTCAAGGGATGGGTGTGCTTCAGAGGACACCTGACTCCTTGGTAAGCCTTATCTGTCTTATCTACTTTCCATGGCACATGCAGACTGAACTAGAGACAGATGTTAAAGCTGAAATAATAATGCTATTAGCTACTGCTCTGTTCACACAGTAGCCTGAAACCAGCGAGAACATGAGGCCCTCTTCAAAGGAGATTTTCAGACACCTCTTGCCGCCTTGCCGCACAAGCAGCCTCAGGAGCAGTAACAAGGCTGCTGCACGGCAAGGGGTCCATTTTGGACGCCGCCGTTTCTCTCTTGGCGTCGTCCATGACTGTTGCGGCTAGCATTGAAGGCGGCCGCGCTGTTTTTTACTCACGGACAACTTCCATGAGTGAAAACAGCGTGGCCACCTCCAATGCTAGCCGCAACGGTCACGGATGACGCCGAGAGAGAAACGGCGTCATCCAAAATGGACCCCTTGCCGCACAGCAGCTTCGTTACTGCTCCGGAGGCTGCTTGCGCGGCAAGAGGTGTCTAAAAATCTCCAAAGTGTATCTAAATGTTACTTTAACTGGGAATTTTGCATCTGGCTTAAGTAATGAACTGTAATCTGTGTATCATGAAGATCATTTGGCCTCAATGTGAAACACAACATAACTTCTGATTAAAGTTAGCAGCTTATGAGGTTTAGCTTACATGCAAGACAGCGCCAATATTTGTTATTGAAAGGAAGAGAAAACCCACATTAGATCTTGAGCATGCTCAAGCCATAAGTACCCACCACAGCTTTTTCTATATTGGGAATTCAACTGGACAAGTTGGAGAGAATGCTGTTTCCTGTATCAACATATCCTTACCCCCATTCTTCTTGGGCAAGTCACACTCTCTCAGTCTCAGAAGAGAGCAAAGGCAAACCCTTTCTGAACAAATCTTTCCAAGAAAACCTGAGGATGGGTTCACCTTTACAGTTGCCATACGTTGGAAACAACTTGAAGGCAAACAACAAGAAGTTAGACATCATTATAAGTAAACTGCCTTGGGATGCAGTTACTTTAAAGAAATGCACTTACAGTTGGCCCTCCATATCCATGGATTCTGTATCCACAGATTCAACCATCCATGGCTTTAAAATATTTTTAAAAATTCCAAAAAGCAAACCTTGATTCTGCCATTTTATATATAAGGGACACAATTTTACTACACCATTGTATATAATGGGACTTGAGCATCCATGGCTTTTGGTATCCACAGGGCGACCCTGGAACCAAACCTCAGCGGATACCAAGGGCCCACTGTACTGCATCCAAACATTCTCTGAAGTGTATCAGACAAGTAATTCTTGCAACATTTCTTTTGCCTTGCTGTAACATTTTATGTTAAGTCCTTGAGATGGGAGAAAGGTGGGATATAAATAAAATAAACAAACAAATACAGTCATCCCTTCACATTCACGGTGGTTAGGTTCCCCAGACCCCCGCGAATGCGAAAAATCCACGAATAACAACTGCCCTCCCCCTCCCCCACCAAAGCAACCACAGGGCCTCTGGAGGCCCTATAGTTGCTTTCCCCCGCCTCCCCCTCCCTCCCCAGGCCTTCATGGAGCTTCCGGAGCGTCTCCGGAAGCCCCATGACCACCTCCCCGGCCCTCCCCACTCCCACCCCAGGCCTTCATGGGGCCTCCGGAGCATCTCCGGAGGTCCCGTGAAGGCCTCCCCGGCCCTCCCCACTCCCTCCCCAGGCCTTCATGGGGACTCCGGAGCATCCCTGGAGGTCCCGTGAAGGCCTCCCCGGCCCTCCCCACCCCCTGCCCAGGCCTTCACGGGGCCCCCGGAGCGTCGCCGGAGGCCCCGTGACTGCCTCCCCGGCCCTCCCCACTCCCTCCCCAGGCCTTCATGGGGCCTCCGGAGCATCTCCGGAAGTCCGTGAAGGCCTCCCCAGCCCTCCCCACTCCCTCCCCAGGCCGTCACGGGGCCTCCGGAGCATCTCCGGAGGTCCCGTGAAGGCCTCCCCGGCCCTCTGCACCCCCTCCCCAGGCCTTCATGGGGCCTCCGGAGCGTTTCCGGAGGTCCCGTGAAGGCCTCCCCAGCCCTCCACACCCCCTCCCCAGGCCTTTACGGGGCCTCCGGAGCGTCTCCGGAGGTCCCGTGAAGGCCTCCCCGGCCCTCAGCACTCCCTCCCCAGGCCTTCACGGGGCCTCCAGAGCGCATCTGGAGGTCCCGTGAAGGCCTCCCTGGCCCTCCCCACTCCCTCCCCAGGCCTTCATGGGGCCTTCGGAGCATCTCCGGAGGTCCCGTGAAGGCCTCCCTGGCCCTCCACACCCCCTCGCCAGGCCTTCACGGGGCCTGCGGAGCGTCTCCGGAGGTCCCGTGAAAGCCTTCCCAGCCCTCCGCACTCCCTCCCCAGGCCTTCACAGGGCCTCCGGAGCGTATCTGGAGGTGCCGTGAAGGCCTCCCCGGCCCTCCCCACCCCCTCCCCAGGCCTTCATGGGGCCTCCGGAGCATCTGCGGAGGCCCCGTGATCGCCTCCCCGGCCCCCCCACTCCCTCCCCAGGCCTTCATGGGGCCTCTGGAGCGTCTCCGGAGGTCCCGTGAAGGCCTCCCCGGCCCTCCCCACCCCCTGCCCAGGCCTTCATGGGGCCTCGGGAGCATCTTCCGAGGTCCCGTGAATGCCTCCCCAGCCCTCCCCACCCCCTCCCCAGGCCTTCATGGGGCCTCTGGAGCGTCTCCGGAGGCCCCATGATCACCTCCCCGGTCCTCTCCACTCCCTCCCCAGGCTTTGATGGAGCCTCCAGAGCGTCTCCGGAGGTCCCGTGAATGCCTCCCCGGCCCTCCCCAGGCCTTCATGGGGCCTCTGGAGTGTCTCTGGGGGCTCGTGAAGGCCTCCCGGCCCTCCCCCCTCCCACCCAAGGCCTTAACGGGGCCTGCAGAGGCCCCATGTCACGGCTTTTGGGAGGGCGGGGGCCCTCCCAAAATCCGCGAATATTCAAAACCGCGAATGCCAAGTTCTCGAATGTGGAGGGGTAACTGCATAGGTTTTATTTCTCGCAAAGGAAGATTCTTCCTTTGCGAACAAAGGTTTTATTTCTCATTATATGACCAAAAGTATTCTAGTTTTCAGAATTTTATGATTACTTGGTCTTCATGCATTTTCTTTAATACTTCTTACCTACTCACCCTCTCACTCCACGAAATTCTTAACAACCTGCGATAAATCTAGATTTCTAATGCTTTCACCTTTTTGGTAGCCTACACTGAAGCCTACAATTCCATGGCATATGGTAAAACTGAGAGAGCATAAAGTATACAATGTGCATTCTCAAAGCCAATTTTAAATTTTTGTTGCACATTATATTTTTCATCTTTAAAAAGCTACCTCTATATTAACTTTTGTAGAGTCATATTCCTAGTACATTTAATTGCAATAATGTTTCTGCAAAGGGTGTGTGTGCCTAAATGTAACCTTGTAACTAAACCCACAAAATTACTAGCTTGATTTTGTTTAACTATCCTGCTGAGGGTCAGCAGAAAATAATAAAGAGCTGCACTGCCATGCAGAATGTAGCAGATGGCAGCTTCCTAATTTCCATTTAATTTCTATGCTTGGTTCAGAGGAGGAATATCCTCAACCCCTCCTCCACCAGCCCATTCCTTTGTTTGCATGCAGTCCCTAGTTGCCTTTAACTATTAGGCTACTTGCTTAAATAAGAGGCCTTTATTTTTATTATTTATTTATTTATTTATACCCTGCTCTTCAGCCACAAGGCTATCAGAGCAGCTTACAAATTGTTTTAAGCAATAGCAATTTACACATCTACACTGCATTAAGCAGCTTCCAATGTGTGTTAGCTAATTGCCCCCACAAGCTGGGTACTCATTTTACTGACCTACAAAAGGGTGGAAGGCTGAGCGAACCTTGGAGCCCACTGGAATCGAACTTGCAACGTGGTGACTTGCAGTACTGGCATTTTACTACTGTGCCCCCAGTGCATGTCTTTATGGAGATGTTATGAAGGAGGATGCACTTCTGTTCTAAGTTAATAGATGTAAATAAATTCATATCTGTAGGATTGCAGAGAGATAAAAAAAGACACAAGGCCCCATTTAAGTATCCATTAAAACCTAGATTTACCTTCACTTGATCCAAGATTACTAGTGGCCCATTGACTCCAGATACCGTCTTATATGCTGAAAAAACAACAAAAAAGACATTTAGACAATTTAGTAAATTTCTGACTCAATGTATGTATTGACAGAAGTAATTAGAGATGGTTCTGAACCTCTGGAGATGTAGTCACATAGAAGTCTCTTCAGTCAGCACCCCAGTGAGATCCATTATGCTATGCTTGAGGGGGAAGTTTTGATAGATACACATACACAAATACACATGTTGAAATATGTTTTCTGTTAAAGGAATGTCATTTGTCTAACAATGCCAATGATTGCAACACAGCTAAAGGAATCTAGAGTGTTTCCTCATTTCACAATTTCAGTGCCTCTGCACCAATATAGCATAAACAATTTCCTATTAAACTGCTGTACCAGTTGGTGAAGCTGGTAACAGACCCCCTTTCAAGTTAGTAGATGATAGTTACTGTCAAGACTGGAGCAAAAGGTTGGAAAGACAAGTGTGTGTATATATTGTATACTGTGAGCCCTGTGTATCTGCTGAGGTTTGATTCCAGGACCCTCTGTGGATACCAAATCCATGGATGCTCAAGTCCTCCTTATATACAATGGTATAGTAAAATGGTGTCCCTTATATAAAATGGCAAACAACCCAAAGGATTGCTTTTTGGATTAAAAAAAATATTTTTGAGCAGAACCCATGGATACAGAAGGCCAACTATATATGTACTACATATTTTGCTAGGAAATGCTGTCAGGTTGTACACTTTATTTTCTTCTTTTGAATTTTGTAAAGTTACATCATACTTTCAATAAATGTTTTTAAAAAGACTGGAGGGGAAAATCCCAAATTGCTAGATTCCTGAGTTGCATCACAGAATTTCTCTAGTTATGGTAATAATAAGACTTCACATGTGACAAAATGGGCTACAATCCACAAAAATTCATGCAATTATATATTTATTAGCCTATTTGTTGTTTTTTTCTGAAATGGACTAACTACAATGTTTTTGCTGTAATGGAATTTTTTTCATTGTACCCTCTGGATTATTGTACTGTCTTGGAAGAGTCCTATGATGACCAAGATCTTGAAATACAGAGCAGCAACCCACAAAACAGAAGGGCACCACATATTCACACTGAATAAGTGAGCACCTTGACAATTTAATGTACAAGACATTGGATGATATGTCACCATACGGAATTTTTACTTCATTTCAGAAAATCCTCCTACTGAGCAAACAATAAAGCCCCAAAAGGTAAACGTACACTAGGTGTTTGTGTTAAGTTTTGCTATGAGGCCAGAACAAATCACACTGATTTGACAGTTGTGGGTCCATGATGGCCTCTGTGGCACAAGGAACTCAAGACAGCAACTGCAAGTCACCCCAAAGGAATCCAGTGACTCATTTAACTGTACAGGCTTGAATTTCCTTCACCAATAACCAGGAAATAGAATACTAAGTGCACTGGCTCAAGTTATTTGTGCCATCTCAAGTACCTGGAAATTGGAAAGTGATCAGAGACATGGTTGCCACTTCTACACTATTAATCAAAAACATGGCAGACTGAATAGAACTGTGTAAGACTGCTGGGTTAAGTGATATATCAAACACACAGTAAACATTTGGAAGAAGTGTTGGCATTCTAATTTGTTTAGGCTCTGAACAGTGACAGTAGCCTGCAAGTATGGATCAACTCACACATTAAGAAGGAAAGGTGTTTCCCCATCCACTGTTACTGTTGCTCATCCCTCAACGGATGAACAGATGATGGTAGCAGAGGGGTGAGAAACCCAGATCATTCAGTGGCCTACCTAAATACATTAAAGATGTCAGATTAGACTACCGTATATTCCGGCGTATAAGACGACTTTTGAGCACTCAAAAGTGCCCTCCAAAATTGACAGTCGTCTTATACGCCGGATACACTTTGCTTCACCTGCCTGCCTATCTCCTGCCTCTTCGCAAACGGAGCGAAGAGGCAGGAGATCGGGCAGGGGGTGAAGCAAAGTGCTCCTCCCTGCCACCTGCCCCCCCCCGCGCTTCCACCCTCCCTCCCGAAAGTCGCGGAACCGCGGCTTTGGGGGGGTGGCTAGGAAGCCCCCTCCTCCCTTCCCCTGCCCACTCCCCGTGCATCCAACCCCCTCCCTGAAAGCAGCGGAACCGCTGCTTTCAGGGAGTGGGGGGGCGGAGAATCCCCCTCCTCCCTTCCCCCCGCCCACCCCCTGCTCATCCACCCCCCTCCCTGAAAGCAGCGGAACCGCTGCTTTCAGGGAGTGGGGGGGCGGAGAATCCCCCTCCTCCCTTGCCCCGCCCACCCCCTGCTCATCCACCCCCCCTGAAAGCAGCGGAACCGCTGCTTTCAGGGAGTGGGGGGGCAGAGAATCCCCCTCCTCCCTTGCCCCGCCCACCCCCTGCTCATCCACCCCCCTCCCTGAAAGCAGCGGAACCCTGCTTTCAGGGAGTGGGGGGGCAGAGAATCCCCCTCCTCCCTTCCCCCCGCCCACCCCCCGTTCATCCACCCCGTCCCTGAAAGCAGCGGAACCGCTGCTTTCAGGGAGTGGGGGGGCGGAGAATCCCCCTCCTCCCTTCCCCCGCCCACCCCCTGCTCATCCACCCCCCTCCCTGAAAGCAGCGGAACCGCTGCTTTCAGGGAGGGGGGGCGGAGAATCCCCCTCCTCCCTTCCCCCGCCCACCCCCTGCTCATCCACCCCCCTCCCTGAAAGCAGCGGAACCGCTGCTTTCAGGGAGTGGGGGGCAGAGAATCCCCCTCCTCCCTTCCCCCCGCCCACCCCCTGCTCATCCACCCCCCTCCCTGAAAGCAGCGGATCCGCTGCTTTCACGGAGTGGGGGGCGGAGAATCCCCCTCCTCCCTTCCCCCCGCCCACCCCCTGCTCATCCACCCCCCTCCCTGAAAGCAGCGGAACCGCTGCTTTCAGGGAGTGGGGGGGCGGAGAATCCCCCTCCTCCCTTCCCCCCGCCCACCCCCCTGCTCATCCATCCCCCTCCCTGAAAGCAGCGGAACCGCTGCTTTCAGGGAGTGGGGGGGCGGAGAAGCCCCCTCCTCCCTTCCCCCCACCCCCACCCCCGCTCATCCACCCCCGTCCCTGAAAGCAGCGGAACCGCTGCTTTCAGGGAGTGGGGGGGCGGAGAAGCCCCCTCCTCCCTTCCCCCCGCCCACCCCCCGCTCATCCACCCCCGTCCCTGAAAGCAGCGGAACCGCTGCTTTCAGGGAGGGGGGTGGCGGAGAAGCCCCCTCCTCCCTTCCCCCTGCCCACTCCCCATGCATCCACCCCCCTCCCTGAAAGCCGCAGAAACGCGCTTTCAGGGAGGGGGGGTGGCGGAGAAGCCCCCTCCTCTCTTCCGGCTGCCCACTCCCCATGCATCCACCCCCCTCCCTGAAAGCCGCAGAAACGCGCTTTCAAGGAGGGGGCTGGTGGAGAAGCCCCCTCCTCCCTTCCCCCCACCCATCCCCCGCGCATCCACCCCCCTCCCGAAAGGGAGGGGGGCTTGGAAGCCCCCTACTCCCTGCCACCCTCCCACCCTCCGCCCAGCCACCCGCCTTCCCCAAAGGCTCGCTTTGGAGAGGGGGGGTGGCTGCGAAGCCCCTTCCCCCCTGCCACCCTCCGCCCAGCCTCCCCCCTTCCCCAAAGCCCCGTTTGGCCGCACAGCCTGCGGATCCCCCTCCTGCGCTCCCTCCTGGAAGGGAGCGCAGGAGGGGCATGCGGAGGCTGCGTGGCCAAACCGCGATTCGCCCCTTCTTCCCACCTTCCTGGAAGGTGGGGAGAAGGGGCGAACGTGCCCCTTTTGGGCGCACAGCCTCCGCATCCTCCTCCTGCGCTCCCTCCTGGAAGTGAGCCCAGGAGGGGCATGCGGGGGCTATGCGTTGGAAGAGGAGGGTCGTCTTATAGGGCGAATATATCACAAACTCTGCATTTTACTTTAAAAATTGGGGGGGTCGTCTTATACGCCGGGTCGTCTTATACGCCGGAATATACGGTACTTGGCTCCTGTGGTGCAGGCTGGTAAAGAACTTCCATTTTCTGCAGGCTGACTTCCAGCCCAAACAGCTCTGCAGCTGTTGCGAAGCAGGAATTAGGTGCTGCAGAGCTGCTTCTGTGTGGGCAACAAGGGCAGCATCATCAACGAAGAGCAGCTCACCGACTAGATTGTTTAGAGTCTTAGTGTGAGCCCTCAGACAGCTTAAGTTAAACAAGCTACCATCAGTACGGTAACGTATATAGATGCCGTTGTCTGACTTGACCGCACTAACCCTCGTGTAGCAAGATAATCATTTTAAGGAATTTTGGGGGGGCATCCTAGTCTTTCCAGGATCAGCCACAGACCTTTTCTACTCACAGTGTCGAAGGCATTGGTGAGGTCGACAAATGTTACATAGAGACCCTTGTTCTGCTCTTTACATTTTTCTTGCAGTTGTCTAAGGGCAAATACCATATCTGCAGTACTCCTATTGGCTCTGAAGCCACATTGGCTTTCAGGAAGAAGTCCTTCTGCAATAGCAGGAACTAATCTGTTCGGGATCTGTTCGGGAGTATCCTTGCAAGGATTTTTCCAGCAATAGAGAGCAGTGTTATGCCTCGATAGTTTGAGCAATCGGATTTTGCTCCTTTTTTCTTGTACAGGGTGATGATGACTGCATCTCGGAGATCTGATGGCAGTTCCCCTTTTTCCCAGCAATTCACAAGGAGTTCGTGAACCATTGCACTGTCTATTCTCCTTTATGGATCTGAAACATGGGTCACCTATTGCCACCACCTACGACTCCTTGAAAGCTTTCATCAGCGCTGTATACGCATAATCCTAAATATACACTGGACTGACTATGTGACGAATCTTGCTGTCCTTGAGCAAGCAGGGATCACCAGCATTGAGGCCATGATATTGAGAACACAGCTGTGCTGGGCAGGGCACGTTTCTAGGATGGAGGACCATTGCCTCCCAAAAATAGTACTCTACAGTGAACTTGCCACGGGTCAGCGTAAGAGGGGCGCTCCAAAAAAGCGATACAAGGACTCCCTGAAACAACATCTCAGGCTCGGCCAAATTGATCACCAACAATGGTCCACCCTGGCCTCACATCGGGAGACATGGAGACGCACTATCCACAATGCTGCAGCCTTATTTGAGAACTCACACCGAACAAGTCTTGAAGAGAAACAACAATGCAGAAAGAATCACAACCTAGAAACATCACCCAAGGAGCCCCTCTGCTGTGCTTTCTGCAACCAGACTTGTTTATCTCGGATTGGCCTTTTTAGTCAGCAGCGTGCTTGCTGAAAGCGCGGGATGAGTCCTTCCTAAATCTTTGTTTGCGAAGAAAAGCCAGAGAAGAGAGAGAGACTACTTGGCTGTATGAGCCCTGGTGGCGCAGTGGTTAAATGCTAGTACTGCAAATCACCACGTTGCAAGTTCGATTCCAGCAGGCTCCAAGGTTCACTCAGCCTTCCATCCTTTCGTAGGTCAGTAAAATGAGTACCCAGCTTGTGGGGGTAATTAGCTAACACACATTGGAAATTGTTTAATGCAGTGTAGATGCGTAAATAGCTATTGCTTAAAAACAATTTGTAAGCCGCTCTGATAGCCTTGTGGCTGAAGAGCGGGGTATAAATAACTAAATAAAAAATAAAAAATAAAAAAATGAGCCAGTATGATCTACCCCAACTAGTAGCAGTTCACCAAGGTCCTAAAAAGGGGCCTTTCCCATCCCTGCTGTTTTACATCATTTAAGAGGAGATGCTAGGGAGCAAATCTGGGTGCTTCTGCATGGAAAATACAAATTCTGTAACTGAGCTATGGAATATTAGTAGCAGCTGGAAGAGGTGGACAGAAGCCAAGAAGTCAAAAACACAACTAGAAACCTGCTCACAGTGACGATTCAGCCAAAGAGCGTCAGTACCTCAGTTAACCTTTTCTATTAAATCATCAACATATATTTGCTAGGTAGGGCACCATGATTATTTCTGACAAATATGGCCAGATACTAGGGACCAAATTTCCACAGAAGTCTGAATTCTCAGGAGTCTACAAATATACCACAACTCTCACTTGTGATTCTGTAAGAAAGACTGCCCAGATTGGAACTAGAGCTTGATCTCTTAGCATGGATGGCTTCCTTATAATGACTATGGTAGGTGTAAGAAAGGGTTACAAATAAAACCAAATTCAACCATTGCATTCATGCCTTTGTCTCTTCCAAGCTGGAGTGCTGCAATGCACTTTACTGTCTTTGAAGGATGTTTGGAAACAACCATGATGGTAAAGAGTTCACAGCTGAGAAAATCTAAGTTGAATATTATACTGGTAGCACTGGTTGCCACTTTTTATTCAGGTGCAATTCAACATTTTTGAAATCTGAAGCCCAAAAGGGAAAGGATCAGAGTATCTTATGAACTGCCACCAACCATACTGGACAGCTTGACTGCAGAAGTCAGGCCCTGTGCCCTCTACCATACGAAGTCTGGTAGGCAGAAGTGAGGGACAGAATCTTCACTGTGACAGCACTGATACTTTGCAACATGTTGCTAAAGATGTACGATTTTCAGAAATTTTGAAACCCACAGGGAAAAAACACTTATTTCTGGGGAAAAACAGAATTACTCAGAGGTGCTTTTGCCAGTTCTCTAAGATAAATGTTTACCTGCTACATAGCTTTTAGAAATCTCTCTCTCTCTGGCTTTTCTTCGTAAACGAAGATTCAGGAAGGACACATCCCGTGCTTTCTGCAAGTGCGCTGATGACTAAAAAGGCCAATCCGAGATAAACAAGTCCGGTTGCAAAAAGCACAGCAGAAGGTCTCCTTGGGTGATGTTTTTGGGTTGTGATTCTTTCTGCGTTGTCGTTTCTCTTCAAGACTTGTTCGTTGTGAGTTCTCAAATAAGGCTGCAGCATTGTGGATAGTGCATCTCCATGACTCCCGATGTGAGGCCAGGGCGGACCACTGTTGATGATCAATTTGGCCGAGCCTGAGATGTTGTTTCAGGGAGTCTTTGTATCGCTTTTTTGGAGCGCCCCTCTTACGCTGACCCACGGCAAGTTCACCGTAGAGTAGTATTTTTGGGAGGCGATGGTCCTCCATCCTAGAAACGTGCCGTGCCCAGCGCAGCTGCGTTCTCAATATCATGGCCTCAATACTGGTGATCCCTGCTTGCTCAAGGACAGCAAGATTCGTCACATAGTCAGTCCAGTGTATATTTAGGATTGTGCGTAGACAGCGCTGATGAAAGCGCTCGAGGAGTTGTAGGTGGTGGCGATAGGTGACCCATGTTTCAGATCCATAAAGGAGGATAAACAGTACAATGGCTCTATACACACGGATTTTTGTGCTTTGCCTCAGGTGTTTATTGCTCCAGACTCTTTTGTGAAGTCTTCCAAATGCGCTATATGCCTTTGCTAATCTGTGATCGGTCTCTTTGTCAATCTTGGCATCATAATGTAGGAGTAAATATATGAACCTTTGTCTTAAATATTTTATTCTTCATTCTAAAACAGAATATTCCATAACCCATTTTTTCCTGGCAAAAAGGCATTAGAAAGCCCTTCCACCATTTTTTTTCCTCCTGAGTCTTCACATCTCTACACCTTGCCCGAGGAAGTCCATATGGCCTCTTTGCTGCTCACCATTCTAGAGGCAGCTTATCTCTTTCAATTGACTTTTTTTAAGGTGTTGATCTCTGAATTAGGTTTACACTGCTTCTTTTAGTCTGTTTTAATTGTAGTGTAATTTCAGTTTTAATTTGTGTTATAACAAACAAGTTGTGGGGTGGAACAAGGATGAGGCAGCAAACAGTAAGAATCCTTTTACCATTGTCCTCCCCAAGAAAATGTTAAATGCTTCAGGAGTGTCCAATGTTTCAATTCAAACTCACATGACATGTGAAAAGAGAAGTACTTCCGTGAGCCAAACAGCTTTATCAGGCTCACAGGACAGTGCAGTAATCATTAATCAGCTGTCCCTGGAACGCAGGGAAAGGATGAGCACACCAGATTATTCCAAGAATAGGATAACTGACTAATAAGACTACAATTGCAATCCTATGCATACACTTACCTAAGAGTAAGTGCCATTAAACACAATGTGTCTTACATCCAAGTAAACATGCTCAGGATTATGTTGTAAAGTGAGAGACACACTTGATGAGACTTACTTCTAAGTACATGATGTCCATCTGCACAGACAGGCTATTAACAACTCTAAATTTTCAAAATGGTATAGACTTTATAAATTGGACCATCAAAGGGCGGTTTACCTAGTAAAGCTTATATTCCCAAAACTTAGGCAAGCTTTTACAGCCCTTCATTTTCAAATAATGCCTACAGCTATGATTGATGGCAGCTATTCTCATACACCTTTGGTCCTCCGTTTATGTATCTGTGGTACCCCAGAAATTTAGGATTTGCCTCATTACATGTTTTTTGCAGCGATGAAAATTCATGCAAGATTTACTGCTGATATTGCAGTTGATTGCTGGGGATGATCTTATCTAATTTTAGCATTGTTGTTTATATTCAATATGTTTTAACTGTATTGATTTTTTTCTTTTTTTAATACACAATATTTAGATGCCAGTTATTTTATGTAGCATTTTTATGTTGTATTTTTATATTGTTCTTATTCATTTTGTATGTGAATGGCCTTTGGGCTAAGCATGAATAAACTAACTAATAATAATAACCAACTACTTCCAAGTAAAAATGGAACTGACAGATTCTCAACCAGCTTGCTTTATGGGATCAGTCAATTTTTTAATATCCCCAAACACTGCTATGTTAGGGTATCGGTATACTACAGTAAACACTTAAAAGATTATTCTGGTCTCTTAAAAACTATGATTTCCTGTGACAAGGGCCTTTCAGAATAACAATACCTTTTCACCAAACACATGAAGTGGTATTCTCACAGAAGCCTCATACATGAGACCATAAAAGTTACAAGTCTGGAGGTTTACTGACTAGTTTGCTAAGAGGCTAGTAGCTCAGAAGTGGAAATTACTAGCCACTTAGAAGGTTTAAATGTTTACAAGATAAGAAACAGAACAACATGCCCTTCCCTATCTGGCCTGGTGTCTTCAGTAGCCTACAGAGGAAGCCAGCTTGCCCACTTGCCTGTTTGGGGAAATCCTGGCCACTTGCAGTGATTGACAAGTTGCTAAATAAAATACTGCCTCACACAATATAGATTAATTTCTTTGCTTGGCTCTAGTAAGTGTTGAGGAATCCTAAACAAAATCCATATTCCTCTCCCTCAACATACTTTTAGTAGTAACTTGGACTAAAATTCAAGTACAAACACATTATGTAGAAAGTTTTAAATACTGTGCATGTGTAAAACCAAGCTCTCTTCTCTTTGTATTGGGAATCAATATAAAGTAGCCTTCAGCCTGGGTGGTGGAAAAACAGACTCCTTTTCTTTACTTCAAGCGTTTAAATACATGATAGCTGTGTTGTTGTCAACACTGACATATTTACACTATAAATACGTAGTAGCCAAGTTTGTTGCTGCACAATTAAAGCTTTCCTGCAGCTAAACAGAAAGCCTATTTTTGAAGAGATGTACTTCTATCTTTAATTTTATGTTAGCTTTCAATCATTTTTATTGTTTTATATTGTACTAACTAAAATACCTAGCTTTGTATGGGTAGAAACAGCTGTGTGTATCACACCATCAAGCCAACTTACACAGCAGTTGGAAATAGAAACATTGTACCTGCAGCACATGAATGAAACCATGGGCACAGAAATCTCCAGGATGCCTGCTGTCATGATGCACCTCTAAAGCTTCATGAGGGAAAGGTTTGCCTAGTCCACGCCTGTGAGGTGGCTCCAAAGCAGGAGAGAGGGACAATTCTTACAACTCTCTCAGGCGGCTTCAGGTTATCAGGCGCAAAGCTATGTGCTGATTAAGTGAGTTGTGACTGAAAACAGTACTGCAGCCTTCAAACACCTCAACATATTAAAAGTAAAAACTAATTAATGCATCTGAAAAAATCAAATAATCACCTGGTAAACATCCCTCATCCCCCCTAGTATGCACACCAAGTTTCAGGTATCTACCATAGGTTTCAGTGTCACGGAGCTACAGTTTGGCAGACACGCATATTCTTCCACAATGCTGCAGCCTTATTTGAGAACTCACACCAAACAAGTCTTGAAGAGAAACGACAACGCAGAAAAAATCACATCCCGGAAACATCACCCAAGGAAACCTTCTGCTGTGCTTTCTGCAACCGGACTTGTCTATCTCAGATTGGTCTTTTTAGTCATCAGCACGCTTGCAGAAAGCGTGGGATGAGTCCTTCCTGAATCTAAATAACTAAATAAAATAACTAAATAAATCTTTGTTTGCAAAGAGAAGCCAGAGAGAATTTGTTTGAAATATGTATTCAGTAGGTATGTAAGTATAAATAAATTGAGTCAGATTTCTTCACAATTGAAGACCAAGCAAAATAACCAACCACAAAATTGTTATCACCTTGCCACACTCAGACAATGGTATGTTCAGAATTCTTTTCTAACAGTAGGTAGACAACTACAAAATGTTTCTGTTGGACTCTTACTAATGATCAGAATAGCCATATTAAAAAATGTCTCATGGCCAATTTGCCTCATTTTAATTTACCTATTTTGCATGTTTAAGTTAAGATCACTTTTCAGCTCAAATAGACTGCAATATGAATAATATTATCTTAAGATATATCAATACATGTAAATATTATGATAAAATATATCACAAAAGAACTATCCTCACATTCTACCTTCAGAGAAACAAACTTAAGTAACTTGTTACAGTTATGAGTACCCTGCCCTGCACCCCAACCTGCCCTATTCAGAGTTTGTGTATATGTGCCTTCAAATCACCTGTCAGCTTATGAATTTCATAGGGTTTTCTTAGGCATGGAATACTCAAAGGTAGTTTGCTAATTCCTTTCTCTGTATATGAAGTTAAAATCTCCAACTTGGATCAAAATACTATACTGTACTGCTGGTTTCCCAGTCTGGTTATACACATAGGCATGAGTGTGTGGAACTCTAAACTCGTGACAGTTTTGTCAGCATGAGGATATAAGCCACCAGGCAAAAGGGCAACTTCCTGCTGTTCTCCAGACAATCCAATTTCCTTGTTTTAAAGCTACCAGCAAGTTAACTATCACACAAACAGCTAAAGTCAGCTGGCTCCATGCCTGCCCCCAGTACTATTTAACTAGACTGTGACATTCTGTTAGTGAAAAGACAAAAAGGAGCTGGACTGCCTCAGAGGGTCAAGACTCACGTGACTTATAGCAGACAGACAGACAGACATCCAAGTGTCTCTCACTTTTCCACTTGCACCAAAAAACCCACACACTCATATTCTGGCAGAAAGGTGGTGGAAGTTAGAATCGAGATAGGGAACATGTAGCCCTATATATGTTGTTGGACTACAACTTCCATACTTCCTCACCACTGACTATGCTAACTCTGGCTGATGGGAGCTGCAGCCCAGCACCTGGAGGGATACATGCTCCATGAACCATCAACTAAGGCAGGGAGCCTCCACTAATTTACACCAGGCTACTTGCTGTGGCTCTCCCACATTTTCTATGTCTCCCAACTGGGACACTCTCTGACAAAGGAGGTAGATTACCTCATGTTCCCCTGCCTTTCTCCCTTCCATTGTGACTTCTTTGAATTCTCCTCCAGATTGGCCATTCCCTGCTCATCCACCTCTCCCCTATGGAGAAAAAACTTTTAAAAAACCCTTTCTGATTTATGCCAGGATGCTGATGTACTGATGTTGGTGGCATTGCCATAAATTCTGGCCCAGATATGTGCAAATATCAGGTTGAGCCATACAACTGCTGAGAATATCTATATTTATTTAATTTATATACCATCTTTCTTCTTGCACAAGACTCAAGGCAGCTCTTGATACAGCCATGAAGATGTGAGATCCTGAGTAACTCCACTGTAATTAGTCAGCATCCAGCAGGCTTCACTTCACTGACTCTTAGACACTGCCTCTACTATATCCTTGCACCAGAGAATAATTTTTGCAAGTGAAGGAAGAAGGCAAAAAAGAGTCAACTGGACAAAATATAGGTGAATGGCTGTACACAAGAACTGAATCAAAAACACTGCAGTGATTCAACAAAATTTTAACTTTTATCCTCAGCCTTGAATATAAAGATGTTTTCAAGGAGGAAAATTATTCCAGCAGAAGTTGTTCAAGCATGTAAGATGAAGGGAAGCATCTTAGCTACCAGCATTATTGCTTGACCACATGGTCTACTGGCACTGGTCTGCACTTGCACAATTCTGCTGGGCTCATATAATTAATCTTTACTACTGCAAGGCAGTTTCTCCTTTCTGAGAATTTCACAATAGTAGAAGTTTGGAATTGAATTTGGATTTGTCCTTCGAGCCTGTGCAATGGATTTTTCTGGTGGAGCGCAGAGTGCACAGAACTGGCCTCACCCTTTAAACCAAAGGTTCATCTGCCATGGCCTTGCAAGCATGGACGTAGCAGCGAGGCCCTCGGGTCGTAGGTTTGATTAGAGTTTCCTTCTCTTAGATGGTTGACCTTACAGGGTTGGATGAGCACCATCTGCCCGGGTTTGGGATTAGAGTTTTCCTTTTCCTAGGACAGTTGCCACAAGGCTAGAGAGCCCATCCTGCCCTTTGACGCTCTTTGTCAGACCCTTTGGTTTTGACCTGTCTGGCATGGGAGACCCTACCAGTGGCTTTATGCCACCGCCAGCTCAAAACATCATTAGGGTACGCAAGCCTCTCTCCCACGACAAGGGGGCGTCAATGGAGAGGAGTAGTAGTTTAGTGGGCTCAAACCTGAGTTTGTCACTCACCTGACAAACCTGATTTTGTCACGGGCTCAAACCTGAGTTCCCTTCCCAGGAGCTCCAGGTTAGCCCTCCCTGTAGGGTTAGTCCTGAGTATCCTCACCCCAGGATCTTCCTACAGCTCCCAAGCCCATCCAATCTGCCACCACCCACTGGGTCAAATGGGGGGGCTTCTTTCCCCTTGGGACCCCCCCTTTCTCACGCACAACGCAGTGGGAAGTTGTGCATAGTCCATATTAATCAGTGGCACTCCTTGCCATTATAGAATCAACTAACTCCCTCCTCCTAACCCCAGAGGAGGTGCACAGTAGCATAGTCAAGAGTAAGGCATGTGGTAAGCATCAGTATAGGAAGATTAGTAAATTTACTTTATTCAAGAGAAATAATCATGCAATCTCACATGAGGCAGGATTCTCCCCTACCTTAGGCAGGCAGGCTTAAAGTGATAGCAATACAGAGTATCAAGATCAGAGCAGGTTACATTCAGTTACTAATTTAGCTACATTCAACCAAAGTAAAGAAATTAAAAAGAATTCCCTAACGCAATTAAACAGGCCCTAATCTCTACTAAATACTTGCAGTTTGTTGCCTTGAGATCTTGTCCAGGCAGCTGGGAGCAAAAGCCAGAGATAGAATGGCCTTGCTTTACCAGCATAGCAGTCTGTGTTCCTTCACATCTTCCAGAATCTTTCTCTCTAAATTTAGTTTAGTGTGTTATCATACTGTCACACCCTATCCCACTTAATTTACAGTAATAGGATCAGCATTTAATCATCTCTAAGGAAGCTTCAAAGCTGAGATAAGACATAATTCATATTTTAATGGAGTAACGGATCTTGCCATTTTTTTCCCCAAGTTACAAACATTGAGGCATGAGGATATAAGCCACCATATAATGGTTCTTTGTATAAAATGAGAACCAGATCTTAGAAAAGATCTGAACATCACTTTGCTCATTTAAAATCAATGCTGTAGTACAGTAGGCCCCTGGTATCCACTGGGATTTGGTTCTAGGACCCCCCTGTGGATACCAATATCAATGGATGCTCAAGTCCCATTATATACAATGGCATAGTATAATGGTGTCCCTTACAGAAAATGGCAACATCAAGGTTTGCTTTTTGGAATGTTATTTTTGGAATATTTTTTTTATTGCTATCCTTCTTCTTTCTTCCCTCTCTCTTCCTTCAGGTTCTTTCCTCTCCTCCCCACAATCCTCTATTGAATCCTCTAGTTCAGATTTCAAATAGATTTGGCTTGCTTTGTTGAGATTACTCTGTTTCTACCCTTTTACTTGTAAATAAATTTACAACAAAAAATTTCTTTCTCCTCTTAAATTTCAGTCCTTCAATCTAAAGAAATATAGTCAGTAACTGTTTAATACTTTTTCCAGTTTATCAATAAATTAGCCAATCACTTCGCAAATTGGTAGTTCCTCCTTCCAAAGGGTACTAGATGCTAGATACAATAAAAAAAATTAAATTCAAAAATATACTGTTTGGAAGGGTCTAACACTGATATAAATGTAGAGATAGCTGGATGGGAGAGTTGGCAGCCAATCAGAACCTAGAGATAACACCAGTTGATTATGTGGTACAGAGGTTCAAATTATCTCACTGACTTGTACTTGTTAGATATGAGAATTAATTAAATATGATCAGTTACTATAAAATTAATCGCTTAAGCAATAACAGTTGCATTTTACACTTGAATGTTCTCCAGTGCAATGCAATATCTTTTAATGTAATTGATGTAATTCGCAAATCTTCGTTTGCGAATTTTTGGAATATTTTGAAGACTTGTATGGTTGAATCAGTAGATGCAGAATCCACGGATGCAGAGGGCCAACTGTAATCCAAAAGTCAGCCCAGTTTGACGGCAACTTTTACCATGGACCCAACTATTCTCAATGGAATCAAGCCAAAATGGGGCCCACATTCAGCACTACTTAGTCTCAATCTCCCTTGGGTAAATTTCTCCGAACATACATCCCAGGGTCAAACTGAAAACGGAATTGTCACGATTGCCCTGCATGACTCATGTGCAGTTACAATCTCTAATAATAGCATTTTGATCAGCTATGACCTACTGATTTTAAACAAATATCTATCTTTAGAGATTTGTGTGTTCTCTGCTCCCTCCCTGGCGATCACTCAAACCTTCAGGCCTTTGCTTGTCACTTCTTCCATTTTTAATTATCATATAGAAATGCTAGAGAAAATATTCATTATTGTACACAAATAAGAACAGAGTCTTATTCCACCTTGAAGATAAATTTAAGGTGACGTAAACATCTCCAATGTTTTTTTGTACCAGATTAAGCTACCAACTGAATGTTGTTGTGTAACATAATAGAGATACATAACATTTTTATTTCTACAGTGGTAACAGTGTATTAGTCCTCCTACATTTCTGGAAGCACATATCATCCTGTTGTGTGGCCACATTTCATCTTTTCTCCTGGACTGTAACAGGCAACAATAAACCTATACATCAGTGACCTAGAATGAAATCTAACAGCTATTCTCACATGTCAAAAATTAACATCCATCCCAAAAGAATTCCACACTTGGGTGTTGGAACTAGACATGTCATAACACAAGAGCCATCTTGCTTCCATCTCCTACTAGACATTACCCTGCAGTGTACCACATGACCTTGAGATTTAGCTCAAGCAGATTAGTCAACCCACAGAATGTTTCAAAACCATGTACTCTCACTTCCTTTTTATAGACAACCTCCAATGGCATTATTTGGGTCTTTAATAAATGAAAAGAGCTCCTATCATCTTCAGGCAACAGAGAAAGAATATAAGAGCAGCCCCCACCATCTGTCCCCTCTGTCAGTATGGAGCTTGCCAGTAGTCTCTCTCACGCACCAAGCGGCACTGATTAGCACAGTCAAAAAGCTGGCTAAGCAAAGAGCCTGCATTGTGACATTTCATCCTGTCTATTAAAATAAAGGTTTGATAATAAATGCGAGCAGGAGGAAGGCGAGAAAGGGACCTATTCTTTTTAAAATGAGTTACCGAATCCAGGCTCCAAAGATATAATCATGTTAGCCTGCTGCAGCAAGACCCACAAGGTCTTGTGACACTTTAAAGACTACCTTTTAAATTTATGGTGACATAAGGTTTTGTGGACTACAGCCCACTTCATCAGATAAGTACACAGAAAGTTGCTTTAAACTGAGTCAGACCACTGGGCCATTTGGTCCAATATTATCAACTTCGACAGACAGTGGCTCACCAGGGTTTAAGGCAGGATTCTTTCTAGCCCTATGTGGAGATCCCTGGCATTCCCAAATGGACCCCCAAACCAAGTAGCTTATGATATCCAATGAGATCAGGTGTCTTGATGATGGGATGGTTATCCAGCCTGCATAGCATAACAGGCTGCAGTCCTAAATACACTTGTAACACAGGTGCCATATAGTTCAACAACGTTTACCTAGACATAAACCTGCTAGGACCACACAGTGAAGTGTACTGAATCAGTATAAGCCCATTGACAGTTCGTTCCCTTCATACTTGTCTTAGAACATACTTAGAATTAAATGCAGGGGGTGGTACTTCAGTCCTCCTTGTTTCTAAGCCACCCCTCTAACCATTCAACTGATAGAACCACAACTTTATAGTACCCTGAAGCAGAACACATGCAACGGACAGTAGAGTCTGCCCCACTAGTGACAGTTCAATCCAACACATGTTCACTTTGAAGTAATCCCACAGCATTCAGTGGGGCCAATTCTGAGGTTAGGGTTGGAGCCTGAAAGAGCAAGGATGGCAGAGCCCCTAGTTTTTGAGGCATTCATTTCACTTCTAAGAGCTATTACTACAACCAAGTAACTATGCCCGGTACAACCTGATAAAAATGCATGTCAAGGAAGAAATCAAAAGGAGGAAGAAATAAGGCACAGTGTACACAGAGAGCAGAACCAAGATAAAATGAGAGATGCTTCTGTCAGAAGTAGATGGAGACCAAGAGAGAAGGGAATATTTAGGCCTTGAAAAACAGGCATGCATTGGTAGGACACAGACCTTGGGAGTCCAAAGGAGAAAAATGAGGAACAATATGAGGTATCATCCAGGAAAGATTCAAGAGGGGCAGAGGGAGAGAGATTCTTGTTCTTTCTGGATTATAAAACCCTTGTGACCTTGTATGCTGGTTCTTTGTAAAGAACCACATACACACAACCCAACAAACAGAACCACCATGACCCACTTAGTATCTCTGGCTGCTGGCCCTGAAAGACATCTGATTGACACCAGTCACAGAAGAAACTAAATCAAGTTCTCGGGGTGTGTTTTGTATGTTGGTTTTATCTGTTTTTTATTGTGTATGTTTTAATGGCTTTTAACTGTGATTTTAATTATTTTGTCAGCCGCCTTGGGTCCCACTTTGGGAGAAAGGTGGCATAAAAGTTGCACAAATAACTAAATAAATATTACCAAGACAGATCACTTTCCAAGTACAACAGCACACCTCTTCTCTCACTAGGATTTTGGGCTGAACTGAGGCCCTTGTTTGAGCCATGAGAATTTGGGCTGGCCCTTTCCGAGCCCCCTCAAAAGGCATGGAAGTGTAACATGGCTGCTAATAATATTACAGTTGTCCCTTCATATTCGCTGGGGGTTGGTTCCAGAACACCCCCCACCCTTGTGGATACCAAAATCCATGAATACTCAAGTCCCATTATGGTGTCCCTGATCTAAGATAGTTGGCTTATTGGATTATTATTTTTTTAAGAATACAGTTGTCCCTTCACATTCGCTCGGGTTTGGTTCCAGGACCCCCTGTGAATACCCAAATCCGTGAATACTCAAGTCCCGTTATATGGAATGGCATAGCAAAATGGTGTCCCTTATATAAGATAGCAAAATCAAGGTTTGCTTTTTGGATTATTATTTTTTTAAGAATATTTTCAATCCATGAATACTTAAATCCATGAATGTGGAGGGACAACTGTATTTTCAAGCCGTGGTTACTTAAATCCGTGGGTGCCAAATCCGTGGATATGGAGGGACAACTCAATATTTACAATTATTAAGTTGCTGCCACACTGCAGAAATAATTCAGTTTGACACAGGGCTTTAAATGCCAGGGCTCAATATTAATGGAATTCTGGGATGTGTAGTTTTGTGAGACTTTTGTGAGATATTTGCCACCCCGATCCTCATAGGAGAGGCAGGATATAAATAAAAAACATTATTATTATTATTATTATTATTATTATTGGCTTCTCTTCTCAAGAGACCTCGGGTGCCACAACACCCAACTACAAATCCCAGGATTCCCATAGGATGGAGCCATCCATGATAGTTAAAGGGGTATCAAACCGCATGGTATTTCTGCAGTGTGGCACCGACCTCAGCCATCCCGCAACAACGACGACAGTCCTCTTCTGTCTACCAGCGGCTTTCAGAGCTTTTCGCACTAGAGGCTGGGGCGGGGGACAAATAGGTCTTTAAAATAATAAATAAATAAAAAGGACAGCAAGGCACAGCTTTTCCAACCCCCGCAATGTGTCCCTATGAGGAAAAGGGACGGGTTAAGTGGGGTAAGGAAGGGAGGAGGCGCTCCTTTCCACGCCGCCCGACCCTGATACTCACTGAGGCGGGGTTGGGAGAGGTAGTCGCGGGTGACGGCCGCCGCCTGCTCCCGAGACGCTCCCCCGCCGCCGCCCAGCTCGGACACGGCCCCGTTCACCATCCCCCGAATGGCCCGCAGCGCCGCCATCTTGTCACCGTCTGGGTTTCGGCGCTACTGCGCAGGCGCCCATATAAGCTCTCCTTCTTGAATTAGCCCCGCCCTCCCTCGCTATGTATGTCTCTCTCTTTCCCGTAAGCGGAATGGACAGACCCGGAAGTACCAAAAGGGTAAAGGGAGAGGGGATGGGAGGAGGGAGAGAGAGAGGAGCTGGCCAGCGTGCTGAGGGGCGTGGCCTAAGGGAGCACGTGCACGCTGGGCGGGAATGGCGCTCTCGGAAAGGAACGCGCGTTGATTCGATGGAGGGGATTTCCAACCCTAGGACAGTGGCTCTTCACCTTTTCTTAGCAGGACTCCCCCACTTTAAATATCTTTTGTTGCCATGGAACCCCAAGACTTAACTCCAGATTTAAAACCCTAATAATAATAATAATAACATAATAATAATATGTTGTTGTAGTTATTAATAATTAATTATTAATAATTATTATTACTTGTTATATTATTACCACTCTGGTCTCACATCAGGAGGCATGGAGATGCACTATCCACAATGCTGCAGCCTTATTTGAGAACTCATGCCGAACAAGTCTTGAAGAGAAACGACAACGCAGAAAGAATCACAACCCGGAAGCATCACCCAAGGAGACCTTCTGCTGTGCTTTCTGCAACTGGACTTGTTTATCTCGGATTGGCCTTTTTAGTCATCAGCGCGCTTGCAGAAAGCACGGGATGAGTCCTTCCTCCATCTTCGTTTGCGAAGAAAAGCCAGAGAGAGATATATATTATTAATTGGCCTTTTTAGTCATCAAAGTGCTTGAAGAAAGTGCAGGATGAGTCCTTCCTGAATCTTTGTTTGCGAAGAAAAGTCAAAGAGATATATTATTAATTATTAATTATTATTATTATTAGATGTTTATTATTATTATTAGGATTTTAAATCTTGAGTTAAGTCTTGGGGGTCTGTGGCAACAAAAGATATTTAAACAGGGCCCCTGCTAAAGAAAAGGTGACTGATTCATTACCCACTGATTCAATTATCCACAGGACACAAAACAGCAAACCTACTATAGAGTCTTCCTAGAAAATGTGTCCTCTCTAGCCATTTTCTAGCTCCCCCAAGGCAACTGATATGCTCTGTGCTGCCCATGTAACCTCACTTAGCTACATCCACTACTTTGAAGACCTGTGATTTCATCTATATGGTTCATCCTTCCGCCTACCAGGATAAGTACAATATTCCACATGGTCACTCATTGCAGCTGATCTGGCCAGTTTATGAGACTGTATGTACTGAACTAGGGTGATCCTTGGATGGCAGATGTAGTGTCTGCTACAAGGGCCATACTTAATGCCGTACAAGCTGAACAGAATCTATACCTGGGCTAACTCAACACTACAATGAGATGATATAGTAAGACTGTGAAAGAGATACCGTCTATTATTGTTGTATGCCTTCAAGTCATTTCTGACTTATAGCAACTCTAAGGCAAACCTATCACAGGATTTTCTTGGCCAGATTTGTTCAGAGGGGGTTTACATTTGCTTTCCGCTGAGGCTGAGAGAATGTGACTTGCCCAAGGTCATCCAATGGGTTTCCAAGGCTGAGCAGGGATTCAAATCCTGGTCTCCAGAGTCATAGTCCAACATTCACACCACTACACCACACTGCAAGTCACCACATTGCAATTTCAATTCCAGGAGGCTCCAAGGTTCACTTAGCCTTCCATCCTTTCGTAGGTCGGTAAAATGAGTACCCAGCTTGTGGGGGCAATTAGCTAACATACATTGGAAACTGCTTAATGCAGTGTAGATGTGTACATTGCTATTGCTTAAAACAATTTGTAAGCTGCTCTGATAGCCTTGTGGCTGAAGAGCGGGTTATAAATAAATAAATAAATAAATATAATAAAGATACAACCTATTGTAGATGCCAAAGTACTCTTAACTAGGAGCAGATGGCCA
Source organism: Gambelia wislizenii (assembly GCA_030847615.1). Taxonomy (NCBI): domain Eukaryota; kingdom Metazoa; phylum Chordata; class Lepidosauria; order Squamata; family Crotaphytidae; genus Gambelia; species Gambelia wislizenii. The sequence continues at coordinate 20,797,009 of JAUMIR010000007.1, read as the reverse complement.
CTATTCTTTGCAAGTCTCTCATTTTTGTGCAGACTCCATGCATGTGAAAACATGTCCATTTCACTGTTCTTTTACCAGTTATATTAAGCCATTGGCAGCAGTTAGGTTGAGAAAGCTGCTATTAACAAGTCAGTTCACTAGTCCAGCTAGCTTAGTGTCATATACACTGACTGGCAGAGCTTTCCATGGTTTCAGACAGGAGTCTTTCAAAACTTTTGGGAGAGAATCTTTTTCCAGGCCTATCTGGAAATGCCACGGATTAAACCTAGGACCTTATGCTTGCAAAGTATGTGTTCTACTACCAAGTGTCCACCCTGCCCCCATTCATTAGCTCCGAGGAAATCTCACAGGACTTTTTGCACTTTAGAATCATAGAGTTGGAAGGGGCCCTACCTTCCTGAGCTAGGACTTCAAGCTCGTCTTGTTTATTTCCCAAACTCTGTGCCTTGGTGTATAAACATCTAAAACATTGCTTGTCCTAATCTTTTATTCTACTGCAAATTTTACTGTGGCTCCCATTCTCTCCATTAATTTCTCCTCTTCAATTCACATCCTTGTGTTTAGAGCTTGCTTTTGGACAGATATTTAAGCTATCACCTACAACCTCCCAAGGTTTTTAGTTTAATGCCCTCTTGATCAAAATTACCATGCTTTTGTAAAAGATATTTTTCCTAGTCTTCATGTAGTGTAGCCCATCTGTAGCCAGTAGTCTCTCATCTACAAAGTGAAGAAGTTGGCCCCAGAACCACATAGAAGTAAAGAAACAATTGTCAGACATTCCATATTTGTCTTTTTCATAACCATGACTGGTCATCTGATCCTTTTCCTGTACTGCCTCCACTACCTCCCCTTCCTCCTCTTGAAATATGATTATTCAGTTTCTGATACTGATTCATAAGTATTTCCAAAGAAAATAAATGAACATATTTCCCAAGACTGGTCTGTAAAATATGATATCAGGTTCAGGGTGCAGCACAACAAGGGCACACATTCCAAATTCATAACAAGTTCTGCATATGAGATATCAACAGGTCTGTATACCATGGTCTGTACCTTATGGCTATTCAGAACCTGTAGTCAGTTTCCTTATCATTATATCCAATCTGAAAAGGAAGGTGGTCTTCCTAAGCTATCTAAATTTTTAAAAATATGCCTTTTCTTCTTTCTTTGCTATCAATATGTACAATGCCTGACAGTGGCTTGGTTAATTTCAGTCCAAACACAAACACTTGCTTCGATTCAATTTAAAACACAATAAATGAGACCACTGTAAGAATATCTATTCTGGGTTCTTTTGTTTTTTTAAAAAACAATAACAATAAAAACGCAACTAGGTACAAAATGTTACTGCTAAATTCTTTGGTTCCCAAAGAGTGATGGATTTCAAAGGTTTGATTATTTTGAGTAATCATTCTAGTAGGTTCCCGGTTGGGCTTACCGATAGGTAGGTAGGTGGGCAGATCGGTAGATGGAGAGATACAGATACAGATGCATACATGTTTAAAGTTACATTTATATCCCATTTTTCCTCCAAGGAAATTCAAGGTAGCATACAGGGTTTTTAGTACCCTGTTTGTTCTCCAGAGGCTGTGATTGGTATCTAATTCAGTACTTAAATAATTAAAAGTAAAGGTTTATGTGGAATGCAGCTTGTGTTAGGGTTTGAGCAGACAATTCTTAAACCCACTGGTTTATTTCCCCCACCAAGACTTGCAATAGAGATTTATATCCTTTTTCTACAATCATTTTTTTTCTTCAATAAATAAGCACTTGCTTTCTCCTTTGTTGCTCTGGGCAAGCTCTTTTGCTCTGCTGGATGCACCCTACCCTTGGATATACTTCCGTAATTTACTTATCATTCTGTAAAAAGTATTTATATCCTGGTCTTCAACCAGAAATGCTTCCATTGATCAATAAAACTAAAGCAGCCTCTCAGGCTTAACAATCAAAGAAGGCATGGCACAAAAAGAAAAAGGGACAGGGTAGGAAAAGCAAAGCAAGAAAATGCACACACCAATTCTTAGTGTTGAATGGACCTTGTATATATAAAAAAATCTGTAATGCATTTGGAACTTCCTGCACCTTCTTCAGTGGTGCAGTAGAGTCAGATCTTGCAGTACTAAAATGCTGGCACTTAAAAAAAAAATAACAGAAACAATTATACCATGGCTAGGTACAACTGCTGTTGCTACTACAGAGGTTGCCACTGTCACTATACTTTAACTCTTGCTATTATTGACTAGTTATATGAGAACCAATGTGAGGTATTTTTAAAACAGAAGTGGGAACTGTGCGGCCTTCTAGATTTTGTTGGACTGTAACTCCCAGCATTCCTCACCATTGGCTATTCCTCACCATAGGGCTGCTGGGACTTGCTATATAAAAACAACCTCTTGGGGGGACTCATGATTACCATTCCCAGCTTGGAGTATTAGCTCAGGATGTGGAAAACCAGGCTAAAATTCACATTGGGCTGTGAAGGAGCCATGCATATGCTACCTTGAGCATTTTGGAGGAAATGTGGGATATAAATGTACAGTCAGTTTTATTTGTCTGTGGGACAATGTCTGTTGCTGTAAAACACTCTGATAATAAAGTATATCAGCTACAACAAATCACATACTGCTAGCACCCTTGCTTATGTGTGACAAAGGAATCACAAAGAAGGTCAGAAATGAAGGAACAAAACCAGAAAATGTTGGATGAAATGTCACTTTGGACCAACAATAATAACAGCAACTACAACTGATCCCCTTTGCAATCTACTGCTGGTGTCTGCAGAAATTTGGAGCAGATCTTTCAGCAGATCTTGACAACAGGTCACAAATATAAACGTAATATGATATAAATGTAAGTGATACTAATCATAATGATCATGCAGAGTCCATATTTGTGATTTGTGCAACATTTCTAATAATGCTGGTAGAGATGCTTGACCATCTCATTCATTCTGAACAGAAAAAATGATATGACTTACTCTCAAGCAGGCCTTGAACTACTTACATCCATTAAGTACACTGAATCTGAAATATATTTTGGATTTTTGTTCATCTTAGTTCCTTTGAGCTAGACCGATTTTGGGAATTTTCCAGCCTTTTTCTCTTAGGTGAGCTAATACAGTGTAGTGGTTTGAGGCTATGACTCTGGAGACCAAGGTTCAAATCCCTGCTCAGCCATGAAAATCTATGTGGCCTTGGGCAAGTCACACTCTCCCAGCCTCAGAGGAAAGCAAAGCAAACCCCCTCTGAACACATTTTGCCAAGAAAATGTTTTGATAGGTTCTCCATAAGCTAGAAATGTCTTGAAGTCACACAAAAACAAGAAACTCTTAGGTAAGTCTTTTATCTGCTGCATTCTTGCTTGGATTTTTCACCTTGTAATACATAGTGTACCCTGCCAGGGCTGTGTTTGATCTGATGGATGGGGCATGGATGCTGTCTCAAGTAAAGGGGTGAACTGCATTATCTTTCTGCTCCTGTTAGCTCCACAACTGTGACTTTGCAGGGAACATTCTCGTGGAAGAGATAGTGGAGAAAGCTCACTTCAGGAAGGTGTGCAACAGCCTTTAATTTTATAGGAAAGAAGATTGTGAGCGGGTTTTCTTGCTTTTCTTGGGCCATGATAACAACTACAGCCAAGCACCTGAGACATACAGTAAATCCTGATTTTTTAAAAAAATTATTATAGCTTTTAGGTGCCTCTGTGCTGCAAATAATCTCTGCATCCTTCCTTGTCCACACCCCACTTCCCTCCCTTTGACGTAAACAAAGCTGCAGGGCTGAATGGAGAATATTTGAGCTTTCAATTACATCTTTCTAGACAAGGGATCCTCATATCCTCTCCAGATAAAAAGGCTGTAATAAAGCCACCAGGAGGGACTTCCAAACATCGTGCCAGGGAAGCAAGTGGGCTGTGATGCATTCAACAATGGTAAGTAGGCTCAATTTTTTAGCATTGGGCAATAAGTTGGAGACCGAAATGCAGCAAAAACTCAAGTTGGAGTTCTTTGTTTTTATAGCCAAGGAGATGGATGTTTTTATTCATTTAACTTTATATGTTTTATATATAATTTTAAATTGTAACGGTTTTAATGGTTTTTAACTTTTAACTGTCATATGTTTTAATTGTTTTTTATGTGTTGTGAACCACCTTGGGTCCCATTCTGGGAGAAAGGGGGCGTATATGAATCAAATAAATAAATGAATAAATAAATAGAAATAGTAATATAATGGGGGTTACAGTCTGAAGCTTCCTTTTTTTTAAGCTAGTAATCCCATTGATTTCAGTGAGATCATGATACAAAGTTATTCCCTCTCTACCTCTCCGAATGATCAGAAAGATACAAACTATTTGGAAATCGCATAGAGCAGTTATCTCAAGTTATCTGATGTGAGGGATACACATTTTCTTTTTCTAATGTGCCAGAGACCAGTACCATATTTGTGCCCATTGGCTGCAATTACAGGGTACTTCTTTCTTTCCTGGAAATTCTCCAGGACTACTTCAGAACTCTTCTAAAGAGGGAGTGTCTCAAAGCCTGCTGTTTGTAACTGTCTTCAGGTATGATTTAGGAGGAACTGCAAAGACTTTATGAGACAAACCTTTCTGTTCTGTATTAAACAGAGGAGCCAAAGAAGCAGCAATGTTCCCCCCCCCCCAAGAACGTATCTACCACCTTACCTTCTGGTTTATGCCAGAGCAGGTGAAGAAGGCAGAAAGTAGAATGCTTTGCTTTAATGTTTCCGTTCTCCTAGCTGGTGCCGTTCATGTTTTCAAGGGTTAACTGCATCCTCCTGGGATTCAGAACAAACTGGTTTGAAATGTTGCTTGGTGCATTGCTTGGTGTGTGTTGATGTGCCATGTGCTGGTTATATATCTGCATCCAAGCAGTAGGTTGTTTCTGTCTCCTGCACTCTTTTCATAAGATTGCAATCACCTTGGGGTAATATGTGGCTGGTTGTCTCCCAGGGATTTTGAACAAAACATTGAAAAAGAAATAACAGTCAATGCTGGAACAATTGAGGTTCTGCTATATTTACTGACAAAGGCAAAATGAACACGGAACGTGGGGGGGTGGGAGGCAGAGAGAAATCCAAAATAAGATCCACTAGTTTAGAAAAGGGGAAAATAGTCTATAGAGAATAGAATTCTGGCTTTTCACACTCAAAAACTTTCAGGTAAACAGGAGGGGGCACATTTCCTCATCTTCTAGATAGTACTTAAAAAAAACATTTTAGGGGGTCCTTTCTTTTTCCCTGGCGACTGCAATCAATCAGGAGCCACACAGAGGATGAGCCAGCATACACAATAGTACACAGGCAACCATATTTGTGTGTGTGTGTGTGTGTGAAAAACTAGTGGGAGCAAGCAAGGCTCATGTCTGGCACTTTGTTTAAATTGGTATAGGCAAGGAAAGGACGTCCGTGTCGCTGAAGCAACCATGATGCCTTGAAAATTGTAAAACAACTTTATTGAAGCAGCAAGACTGTGTCTATCTTGTATCTTCATATTGGATTTGTTTATTGCATTTATATATTTCCCTTCTTTCATTGAGCTCAGGGCATCATGCACAGTGTTGCCCAACATTTATTTCATCCTCACAATGACCCTGTAAGGTAGGTTATGCTGAGGACCTTGGGATTATTGTTTCTCATAAATTGAACGTGAGCCAGCAGTGTGATGTTGTAGCAAGGAAGGCAAATGCTATCTTAACCTGAATTAATAGAAGCATAGTTTCCAACTTGAGGGAAGTAATAGTCCTCTCTTTATTCTGTACTGGTCAGCCCTCTTCTGGAGTACTGTTCAGTTCTGGGTGCCTCATTTTAAGAAGGATGTAGACAAGTTGGAGCAGGTTCAGAAAAGGGCAAAGAGGATGATATGAAGTATAGAGAACAAAACATATGAAGAGAGGTTGAAGGAGTTCGGCATGTTCAGCTTGGTAAAGAGAAGACTGAGGAATGACATGATCACATTCTTTAAATACCTCAAGGGCTGCCACAAAGGGGGGGGGGTGCTGGCTTGTTCTCTGCTGCCTCAGAGGGTAGGTCTAATGGTTGTAAGTTACAGGAGTGTAGATTTTGATTGAACATTAGAAAGAATTTTTGGCAATGAGAGCAGTTCAGCAATGGAACTAATTGCCTAGAGCGATGGTGAGGTGCCCTTCTCTGGGTGTCTTCAACAAGAAGTTAGACAGCTACCTGCTGGGGGTGTTCTAGCTGGAAATCCTGAATTGAGCAAGGGTTTGGATCTGATGGCCCAAATGGCCCCTTCCAACTCTATGATTCTATGAGAACCAACAATTGATTCAAAGGGCCCTTTTCACACCACTCAGTTATAGCACTATGATTCCCTGTTAACTGTCATGGCAACATAGAATCTGGGATTTGCAGTTTAGGGAAAGGTATTTAGAATTCCCAGCCAGAGAACTTGAGTGCCTCACCAAACTACAAACCCTAGGATTCCATAGGATGCAACCTTAGCAGTTAAAGCAGAATCACATCACTGTATCTGTGTAGTGAGAAAGGGTCCCAAGTATTCTAATGAGCATAGTTCAACTGGGAATTTGAACACTGTCTCCCTTGTCCTAGTCCAATAGTCTATCCCAAACTCGACTTGGAACAATTTTTGTTCACCATCATCGTTTAAGGTAGTGCTGCTCAAAGTGGTGGTCCCTGGGTTGATGCTGGTCCACAAGCCATCAGCCACTGTGGAGAGTTTCCAGGAAAGAAAAGAGCAGTTGTAGCGAACGGGCACAAATATGATACCAGTCCCAAACATCAGATAGCCTGAGAAGCACTTGTTTAAAGCCCACTTTAATATTAAAAACTCAGATCTGTAAGTAAAAGTTATTCTCCTAATTGAAACCAGGAGAAGGAGGCATTCAATGGAAACCAGCAGTTACAATTTTTCACAAAACAGTGCTTTTGAACATTGGAAAGCTGGAACTTTGGGGCAGAGATTTTGTGGAGTTCTTTCTCTTACAGGTTACAGAAAGCACAGAGTGCTAAGGCGCAGGCTGAATCAACCCAGACACTGTCAGTATTGCCAAGGATAACAATGGAGTGCACCTCTTGGATCTGGTTAAAAGAAGGAAGGGAATCACGGAAGTTGGTGCTGCTAGTTGTGTTTGTTGCCTTGCTCGTGGACAATATGCTGTTGACGGTTGTGGGTATGTTGTGTGTTGGCTTGTCTGTTTCTTTTCAGCCTGATGTTAAAAGGGGTACATAGGAGTGGAGGGACTTCCAGTTTAGAGCAGTGTTTATTCTATGCTTTTGGTCCTACATTTACAACCCCCCTGAAATACAGGAAATTTTGACATCATCAGTGCGATGCACAGCACAATCATGCAGTCTTCTGTTGTGTATTGGTACTGTCATAATAATAATAATAATAATAATAATAATAATATTTATTTATACCCCGCCCCTCTGCTAAAAACAATCAGGGCGGCTTCCAACAATTAAAACATTATAATAATGACTAAAAACACCACCCACCCCCACCCACCCCCATAAAAAGACATTAAACACAATAAGATTAAAACCTTCTAACTAAAAAACACATTAAAAACAAATATATACATAATTTTTTAAAAGCCAGGAGACTGAGTTCCTGAGGCTGGGATCTAATCAGGAAAGGCCTGCCGAAAGAGATCCGTCTTTAGTGCTTTTTTAAAGCTACTCAAGCTCGTCAGCTGACGGATCTCATTCGGCAGGCCATTCCACAATTTGGGGGTGATTACTGAAAAGGCCCTCTGGGAGGTTGCAGACAGCCTAGATTTTTGTGGCTGAAGCAGATTCCTCCCAGAGGACCGGAGTACGCAGGGAGGATTATATGGGAGGAGGCGGTTCCGGAGATAAGTTGGACCCAAGCCATTTGATTGTTGTATATCAAAGGAAACTTTTATTTGCAAAATTCATATGGTTAGACTCAATAATACGTTGTTCTGACTTTTGGAAACACTGTTGCAGGGTTTTATTGGCAGAATTTATTCAGAGGCCTTCCCCTGAGGCTGAGAGAGCATGACTTGCCTAAGATCACGCAGTGGGTCTTCATGGCTGAGTGGGGATTCGAACCCTGGTCTCCTAGCATCCTAGTCCAACATTCAAACTGCTACACCACACTGGTTTGCCAGTAATGTAATATTAAATAAGGGCATGAAGACTGAAGAGTAACAGTAGTTATTTTAATGATCCATTGATCAATTTCTTTCTCTTTTTTCTCATCTATCTGTTTTTTAAAATATAACCTAGTTCCAAATTAAAGCCTGTATCACTAACAGCAGAAAATCCTATTTCTGACTGTACACTTTATTTTCCTACTGCATAAAATGTACCCAGCTGCACCTTAGAATAATGCAGAGTTTTTTAAGAGGTCCTTGGGACAGCAGGTTTACCTTCTGAACTAGTGAACCTCCACTCCTCAGCAAGCTTCCCTGGTGATGGTCTTGTGATCAATGTGGGGAGGCACGATTGTGTTGGCAATAGTGATGTGGGAAATCACTCCTCATCTGTCTGTCTATCGGTCTGCAAATAGTCATTTTAAAATTATAATGGTAACAGCCAATAATACTTGAGGTCTTGAAAATACAGCTTTAATTAATTACTTTTAAAAAGTAACTTACCATATTCTGGCTTGTAACTGAAAAAAACTGATTAACTGAATGAATCGTACTTGATCCTATTTCAGTCATTATGAAACAAATGCCAGAAGTAACAAATGGAACGGAGGAGGTTATTAAGGTTATTCCATTCTTACTCATTCATCATATATTTGTGGGAGAGGACTTACTTTCTCTAGTGGCATTGTTCTATCACCTACCTGCCAGGGACTATCATTTTATTTCCCAGGATTCCCTGATGAGGCCTCTCATTCCAAGGCATTCTGGGGAAAATGTGGCTGCAAGCAAGAGTTGCTTCCCCTCCGCCAGTCCTAGACTGGAGCCCTGGTGGCGCAGTGGTTAAATGCCAGTCCTGCAAGTCACCACATGGCAAGTTCTATTCCAGCAGGCTCCAAGGTTCACTCAACCTTCCATCCTTTCGTAGGACGGTAAAATGAGTACCCAGCTTGTGGGGGCAATTAGCTAACACACATTGGAAACTGCTTAATGCAGTGTAGATGTGTAAACTGCTATTGCTTACAACAATTTGTAAGCTGCTCTGAAAGCCTTGTGGCTGAAGAGTGGGATATAAATAAATAACAGAAGAATGTAACATTTTGAACACTGGGTGGGTGGGGGGCAGGAGCCAAGAAGTACAGTAGGACCCCCATATCCTCTGATTCATCCAATGATTCAGTTATCCACGGGACACAAAACAGCACACCTACCATAGAGTCTTCCTAGAAAATGTGTCCTCTCTAGTCATTTTCTAGGTCCTCCAAGGCAACTCTATGGTATTTTAAACCGGAAGTCCCATTATTTTCAATGGCATTCACTATTATTCATGGTTTTCGGTATCCACGCCCCCCCCCGAGCCAATCCCCAGCAGATAAGGGGGTCCTACTGTAACTGGAAACATTAGTTCTCTGGTGCTCTCACTTCATCAATTAACATAAAGTGGGGGAGGGGAAACAAGGATAAAAAGCAAGAATAACAAATTAAAGAGAAAAAAAGCCACCAAAATGAATACAGTTGTCCTTTCATATTCACTGGGGGTTGATTCCAGGACCCCCCGGGGATACCAAAATCTGTGAATACTCAAGTCCCATTATATGCAATGACATAGCAAAATGGTGTCTCTTATATAAGATGGCAAAATCAAGGTTTGCTTTTTGGGTTATTATTTTTTAAATAACATTTTCAAGCTGTGAATACTTAAATCCGTGGATACCAAATCCGTGGATACAGAGGGACAACTGTATAATGAAACCAAACATCCTTTGGGTAATGTTGGGTAATGAAATACCAAAATGGAAAAAACATTTTATACATTTTTCCCCAATGTGGCAGAGCAGGGAGATATAAATGATTAGTTTAGGGTGAGTCATTAAGGCACATGGATTGTGGAAGAACAGATCTCCACTGTTCCCTTGCCAACAGTCTCTGATGAACGGGTCACTCTGCAGGAGATTTGGGTGATGCCTATCAAAGAAATAGGAAGGTTAGTAGAAAAGGGATGACGTATTTAGTTAATAATTTATAAGCCAAAAATCTTATTTAATTGCATTTATGGGATAAGTTTATGTCAAATTGCTGTTTAAATTTATGTATGTGAGTGTATGTGTCTCTCTTCAAGTCATCTGTTGGCTGATGGTGACCTCCACACATTTTGTAGGATTTTGCAAGGAATACTAAGAGGCCATTAATTTCCTCTGAAATATAGCCTACAGCAACTGGCAATCCTTAGTGATCTCCAACCCAGATATTAACCAGGCTGTAAGTGGCCTCACTAAAAACCTTACACAACGAACCTCAAAAATGTAATCCTGATGTTATTCTCACACTACCTTCCGCTTGTGCCTGTTTTGAACCTGGGAGAGAAAGAAAGCTCCATGAATTTTTTGCATGAAAAATTCCTTGAAAATCCAATTTCTCATCCACCCAAACAAGAATGTTCTGTCGCTTTCTCTTTCTTCTTGCCTTCTAATCTTAGGCACCTCCTTACCTCTTCCCTTTCTTTAACTGACTGATTCACACAAGCATCCAAACAAATCCCCAGAGTTAAAAGTTTCACACGTAATTTTCCTGGGATAGATTAGGAGCCTTTATGCAGTGCTCTGTTAGAACACACACACCATCAGGTTGCACAGAAGACCACCTCTCTTTTAAGCCTTACTTTCGTTAATTTTTTTGGTTAATCTTGGAATTAATTAAATTGGTGGTTCTTAACCTGAGGTCTGCGGAGCCCTGGGGGTCCGTGATGTCCTCACAGGGGGTCCACAAAGGCTTGAAGGCTGCTTAGCCCACCTCCACTCCACAGCAGAGCAGCCATGTGATGGGAGCAAAGCTGGCTGGCTGGCTGGGCCTGCGCATCGCCTGTCATGTGGCCACTCTGCTGTGGGGAGGAGGCAGGCTGAGCAGTTGAGCAACAGTGGAGTGGCCATCTGACAGGAGCCAAGGCAAAGGCTGGCTGGCTGGGTCTGCACATTGCCATTCAATCCGTTCCAGCTGCAAACTGTCATGAAAAAGCAAGAGAAAAGTTTTCCCTCTCCCTCCAGTTCCTCTGAGGGAAGATTTCATGGATAGTGTAATTGTTAATGGTTCAGTATTCAGGTATTATTATTGTTGTTGTTGCTGTCATTGTTTTAAATCTTGAGTTAAGTCTTGGGGGTCGATGGCAACAAAAGATATTTAAAGAGGGTCCCTGGTAAAGAAAAGGTTAAGAGCCACTGAACTAAACTAATCACACTCTAATCATGAGCTAAAATAAGTGGTTTAGATCTTATGACGTAAACATTGCCATTTCCCAACACTGAGGAAATTAACAAAGAGCAAAAAGCCATTTAAAAAAAATCCAAAAGAACTAATCATTTGGTAAAGAAACAGCTGGGAATAATGTAAAATTTGTTGACTCTTAGCATTGTCTCTCATTTAATTAATTAATAATTAAATTCAATTGTGGAATTATATTAATGCTCAATGAAGCCAGTCAATTAAGTTAACAAACAAATATACTTAAGTTGCCCCTTTCTGTTAGAAAATGTCCAAATGAATTGATAACTCAATTCTTTTTTTAATTATTTTTAATTTTTAATTTTTTTATTAAAACAAATAAAGTAACATATCGTGAAATATTTGGATAGGATAGGATATATAAGTTCTTAAATATTATTCTATATACCTTTGAAATCTGCTTTGTTGTAACTACATCTCTTAAACATTTTGAAATATTGTATCACATTATAACGATATATCAGTTTCCACTTATTGTTATTGTACCCCTTCCTATGTATAATATGCTAGGCTTCCTTTCTGACTTGTCCTGAATAGACATAAAACATAAAGTACCTCTTTTCATTGTGCCTTTTATATCATGGTTCCTTTTAACTTTGTTAATTATTCCACCCCAACACATACTGTATTGCTTTAAAGCTATATCCCATTCGGAATCTCTTTTGATCTCTTATGATTTAGCTTTAAGTTTGTATATTTCTATCACACATAAGATTTACTAATTGACCTCCTTTTTCCTCTTCTTACTTTTACGTTTAATCTTTGTATTTTTATAAGTTACTGATTGCTGCAACTTTCCCCCATCTTTTTTCAAAATAATTTGATATGACAGTCCAATCCTTCATGTACTTTTCTACATCGTAGCCTTTTATCAACATTGTTAATCTGTCCAAATGTATTGTCTCATAGAATTTTTCCAGCCATTAATCTATCGTTGGGCATTCCTTACTTTTCCACATCTTTGCGAAGGTTATCCTGGCTGAAACCAGCATGTAAAAAATTGTCTTTCCATGATCTTTATCCATTTTCTCTTCCACCATACCTAATAGAAAAAGTTCTGGTTTCCGTGGTAACTTAACATTCAGAATTTCCTCAATAGTTCGTTGAATTTGCTTCCAGTATTTTATTGTCTTTTTGCAGTTCCACCATAAGTGGTAGAATGTTCCATTTTTTTTCTCCACATTTCCAACATGCGCTTGAGGCTCCTTTATACATTAATGATAATTTATGGGGTGATAAGTACCATCTATAAAACATCTTGTAGACATTTTCTCGGAGATCTTGACATAGTGTTCTTTTTATTTGTCTGGTCCACATTCTTTCCCAACTGGATAGATCTATCATGTGACCAATGTTTTGTGCCCAGGTAATCATATTGGTTTTAATGATTTCTTCTTCCGTGTCCCATTTTAGAAGTAGTTTATAAAATCTTGATATCATGTGTTTGTTACCCCGCTGGCTAATTTTTTCCCAATCTGTTTTTTTCAATAGTAATTCCTATTAATTTGGCATCCATTTTGTATCTTTCTTTCAGTTGGGTGTATAAGTACCAATGGCAAACCAGGTTATCGTCCCTCATTTCGTCTTGGGTCTTCAATACCTGTTAATCCTTATCTGTTTTCAACATATCGCTATACTTTAACCATTTGTGTGCAGGAATTCCTTCTCTACTATATAGCGCTTCATGCGGTGAGGCCCAAATTAGTATTTGGGGAAATAATCTATTCTTGCATTTCTTCCAGACTTTGATTAAAGAACTTCTAATACAGTGGTTATGAAAGTCCTTATTTATCAAATCTTTATTATAAAAAAGATAGGCGTGCCAGCCATACCGATTTCCATCACCTTCAATTTTTAAGAGCACATCTTCTGCTAGCATCACCCATTCTTTTATCCAGGCCAAGCAGCAAGCTTCATGGTATATTTCCAAATTGGGTATTGCCATTCTTTGGCATCTTGGAGAATTTTCATCCTTACTCTTGGTCTTTTCCCAGTCCATAGAAATTTTTATATATCTGCTTGCCATTCTTTAAAGATCCTCTGAGACTGGATTATTGGGATCATCTGGAATAGATGCATAAGTCTTGATAGGATATTCATCTTTACTGCACTTATTTTACCTAAGAGTGATAAATTCAAATGTTGCCAATTGCTCATATCTTTTTTATTTGTGTCCATGTTTTTTGATAATTGTTATGAAACAGGTCTTGATTTTTCTTTGTTATATTAATGCTGAGATATCTCACTGTATTTTTTATTTTAAAATCTGTTTTCTTCAACAATTCTAATTCATCCTTCTTTATCAAATTCTTTGTAAGCATCACAGTTTTTTCTTTATTTACTTTCAAACCAGATAGTGCCGCAAATTCCTCCAATAAATTCATTAAAGGTTTTATTTCTTCTTGTGGGTTGCTTAATGAAATTATTAAATCATCTGCGTACATTTTTAGCTAAAGTTTATATTTCCCAATTTCAATTCCTTTTATCTTGTCCTCTTCATTTATTTTCATACTTAGTATTTCCATAATTAATAAAAATAAAAGCGGGGAGAGAGGGCACCCTTGTCGTGTACCTTTCTGTATTTGTATTTCATCTGTTTTCTCTCAATTTATTATTAATTTTGCTGATTGTTTGTGATATATGGCTTTAATCCAGTTTACAAATTTGTGGCCTATGTTGATTCAAGTCAAAATTTCAAACAAGGTTGTCCAATTCAAATTGTCGAAGGCTTTTTCGATGTCTAAGAATATCAGGATCATTTTTTTGTCTCTATGCTTTTCATGGTATTCAATCAGATTCAGAACATGTCTGACATTATCTTTTAGGTACCTTCCTGGGAGGAATCCTCTCTGATCTTCGCTGACACAATCAACTAAGATTTTTTTAAGTCTAGATGCCAGTATCAAAGCAAAAATTTTATAGTCCAGATTAAGCAGTGAAATAGGATGGTAATTTTTAGGGTCCTGTGGATCTCTATTCTCTTTGTGTATTAGTGTGATACTTGCTTCTTCCCATGTTTTTGGGTATATACCTTTTGTTATAGCCTCCAAAGTTTTTTTTTAAAAGGCATCAATATCTGTTCTTCCATTACTTTGTAAAATTTAGCTGTGAATCTGTCTGGCCCTGGAGCTTTCCCTACTTTTAACTTCTTAATTGCTTCCATAATTTCTACTGGCATTATGGGTTGATTTAATATCTCTCTCTGTTGAGTTGTACATTCCGGCACTAGCTGATCTTTGAGGAATGTTTGCAGATCTCCTTGACGTGCTTTATTTCGATACAATATCTCATAAAATTTCTTTAAAATCTGTTTAATTTTCTGTTGATCTGTATGGATCTGGTCTCCTTGTTTGACTTTCGATATGAAATTTCTTTCTTTGTGCTTTCTTAGTTGGTAGGCCAACCATCTACCAGGTTTGTTTGAGTATTCAAAACTCTTTTGCTTTAAATATTTTATTCTCTTGTGAATCTCTTCCATCGTCTCTGCTGATAACTGGTCTAGATTTTGATTTCTCTCTGTACTTCTTTATTTGAAGAATCTTTCTGTAGTTTCAGTTCTCTCTCTTTGATTTCTTCTTTGATTCTCTCAGATCTTTCTATTTTCTTCCTCCTCAATATTGCATTCTGTTGAATACCCCCCCCTCAAAACTGCTTTATAAGTGTCCCAAACTATGGTAATATCAGTGTCTGTCTTAAGGTTTTCATCAAAGAACCATTTTGCCTCTTGTTTGGCTTTTAAGATTACTTCTTCTCTTTGTAGTAAATTATCATTCAAATGTCAGCTAAATTCCCCTCTTCTTTTAATTCAAGTAAAAAGGATTGTGATCAGACCAGATCCTGGGGAGTATTTCAATTTTCTGGATGGTATTGCCAATAGTCCAGGATATCATTAAAAAGTCGATTCTTGAAAAAAAAAACTTATGCCCTTCTGAATAGAAAGTAAAATCCTTTGCATTTCCATATTTGAGTCTTCAAGCATCAACTAACAACAAGTTCTCTTTTAAGCTTTCGAAGGTTTTCAGCAACTTTCCTTGTCCTTTCTTCAATTTCTTTTGGGAGCTTCTGTCTAAAGTTGGAGATATCACTCTGTCCCAGTCTCCGCACAAAATTAACCAGCCATGTTCAAACTCCAAAAGTTTCTTCATAAAGTCCCCGAAGAACACACTTTTCTTCTCTAATGGAGCATAGAGGCCCAGAATCAATGTTTTTTTGTTCTGGATAACTCGACTGATTTTATCTAGTTATCTAGTTTATCTAGTTTAACTCTGTCATGTCCTGCAAAGAGCTTGCTGCCATGGAGATGAACTTGGTGGAGGGAGACCGAGGGGAATCCACATTGCACAAATAATCCAGTTTGAAACTGGATTATTTGCATGGCTCCTTCCTATGGAACCTTGGAATTTGTAGTTTTACAAGGTCTTTAGCCTTCTCTGCCAAAGTGTGCTGGTGCCTCACCAAACTACGAATCCCAGGATTCCATAGGAAGGAGCCATGCAAATAATCCCACTTCAACCTGGATTATTTCTCTAGTGTGGATGCCCCCTGAGTAATATCAAAATGTGAGTGTATATGAAGGAAAATTGACCACCTTTACCTCCTGAGGTGAGAGAAGAGGAAAAGAACAGACGGGAGTCTCAGATGGGAGCTGAGAGACCAGGGGGCTGTCTAAACGGTCAAAATAACCCTCATGGAATTTGCTTGGAATCCTACCTGTCTAAATGGGATCCTGCACCAATCCACACTATTTGGAAGGGGTGGGGCAAAATGGCAAAAACAACACAGGAAAAGCCTTAGCAGCTTTTCCCGTAGTTTTTTAAAAACAGCAAGTAGAGTGTGCATTCCTGCTCATTTGGACAAGCAATTTGAAGGGAAGTGCAAAGCTGATTGGCTGGGAGAGTGTGGGGGCGGGGCTTGCTAACAGGGCAAGCGCATGCTCCAGCCATGTTGAATGTTCGCCTTAGCGAGTGATTGTTAAGGCAATAAAATGGGGTGGGGTTTTTTTGTTTTGCTTTCCTGTTAAATCAAAAAATCACTATATTGCTCCAGTGCACCTTAGATGACATTTTTAAAAAATGGCGGCAGCAAAGAACTAATGCAAGTAAATTTCTCGCGGCTGCCACCTGGCATGCAATACTTATGGGGGCTTCTGAGGCCAAAGACACCATTCAGACATGTCACTGCTGCTGTAAAATGTCATTACTGCAAGGTACTCCATTTCCCCCCCTTGTGGGCCCAGGGTGTCACAGATTAGAGGTGTGGTTGCCAGTTAAGCTCTGCACGCTAATTGCAGAGCCTGGAGAGTTACTTTAAAGAAGAACGCATATAATGACTTCCATAACTGAGTAGTGGCAGAACGTTGCTCTAGGTGTGCTTTCAGCATGTTGTGACATTCATTCTTGTTAAAAGTAACATTTCAAGGTCTGAACCCCATATTTTCTGTACAGAATGGAGTGGTGCAGTGGTTTGACTGTTGGACTAGGACTCTGGGAGACTGGGGTTTAAATCCCCACTTGGCCATGGAAACCCACTGGATGACCTTGGACACGTCACCCTCCCTCACCCTCACAGGAAAGCCGTGGAAACCCCCCTTTGAATAAATCTTGCCACCAAGAAAACCCCATGAAAGATTCTCTTTAAGGTTCCCATAGTCGAAAACAAATTGAAGGCACTGCAAGTGGTGTACTTTTTTTGTTTTAGGTTATATTCACTCTTTTGTCTAGTTCCAAGATGTGGAATTAAAACAGTTAATCTGCAGTATTCAACACTGTGTAGACTAATGTTTTTACTATGTCTACATGGGATTGTTATTACCATCACTTGTGACTGGTCCTATAGTATTGTTCTTTAATTGTTATATTTATTGCATACTTATTTGAAGTGTAATGATCTGCTTGGGGCACATAAACAAAAGATTAAAATATAGTCTGTTTTTTTCTGCTTCGGTCATGAGGATTAGGAGTACAGTATAAGCTAATTCCTTTCCTAATTTCTTTCCAGTGCCAATCATTCCTTCCTTCTTATTTGCCACCTACAAAAATACTAGCCATTCTGCTCTTCAGACCACAGTTCCAACTGTTCAAGTGCTCTCATCAGCTGCTCCCTACACCCCCATCTTCTCCGACTACAGCAAAACCACCATGCCACCACAGATGGTGGTGACCATCTCAGACTACACTGCTGACAGTATCATTGTAAATACAAATGGCACCCAGGACAGAAATGTTCTGCCTCAGCTCCCCACGGCCACTTCATCCCTCAACAGCAGTTGTACCAGTGGGGCAGAGTTTCTTACCAATGAGAATGTTCGTGTCGGACTGCTCTTTGCCTCAAAAGCCTTGATGCAGCTCATTGCCAACCCATTTGTGGGACCCTTAACCAACAGGTTGAGTATAATCTTTCTGTCATATACAGTTGTCCCTCCATATCCACGGATTTGGTATCCATGGATTTAAGTATTCATGGTTTGAAAATATTTAAAAAATAATAATTCAAAAAGCAAACCTTGATTTTGCCATCTTATATAAGGGACACCATTTTGCTATGCCATTGCATATAATGGGACTTGAGTATTCATGGATGTTGGTATCCACGGGGGGTCCTGGAACCAAACCCCAGCAAATATGAAGAGACAACTGTACTCTCTTCTTTAGACTCAGTAGCCAGAAGTTTCAGGGCTAAACAGTAAGCTTTATAACTAACAGAAATCTAAAGAGTGAACTATACAACATTGTTGCTTTGAATGAAGCACAAAGGAAAAGCAGTATACAGTTGTCCCAACTGTAATAATAAGTATTTACAATCAGCCAGATCTGGTGGGCTACTCATTCACTGTTTATCATTGTAGCTGTAGTATCCTCCCAACATGGGAACACGGCTTCACAGCCCAGAAAAAACCCAAGAAAAATCCTCCCAGCCATTTGCTTTAACAGAACCCATCCTCTCTCAGCCAGTCTCAGCACACCCATTTGTTACCATTTCAAAGGGAAGGAAGACATCAGTTACACAGCACACAGTAACATCAGTCTACAAGATTAATGACAGGAAAAGGTCGCTTTATGACCTGGTCCTAACCCTTTCTTATTTTAATAAAAGAAATCACAGGCTGCTTGCCACCCCATTCCACCTGCAGCCAGCTGTACTGGAAAAAATATTTTGGAAAAGTGTTACAGAATGATTTGAGCTCTTTCTCTCTGCCACCACAACCCATCTTCAGTTTTGGCCTCTGTGCCAGGTAATTGAGAAAGACTACCTGTCCTGTAATTTCCCACAGAACTTGACATAGTATTGCTCCAGACATTATGGAAAATTAAAATGGCAGCTATGTTATACATTCAGTGGCACAGTGAGATATGTGAAGAGGGAGTTTTTACTGCCTGATGTCTAGGAAAGAGAACTCAGTACAAATAAGCCCTACCAGGACGCCCAGCCCCAACCATCTGCTCAAGGAATATGGCCATCAATGCTACCCCTTCTCTCCCTACATCCACCTCAAATTGTGAATTAAATAAGCCTGAATTTAATTGTGAATGTGTAACTATGGATTTTTCTCTCTGTAGGATAGGATACCATATTCCCATGTTTCTCGGGTTTGTCATCATGTTCCTTTCTACGCTCTGTAAGTATTGCGTTCCTCAAAACTGGCCTTCAAGTTTCTTATCTACTTATACCAGAGTTGGGGAATGTGGTGTTGGATTGTAATTCCCATTATCCCTTACCATTGGCTATGCAGGGTAGGGGTGATGGAACTTGCAACTCAACAACATCTGGAGAGCCACATGTACCTAATCACTACCAGAGAATAGGGATGTGAATGGATGGAGAACCAGAAGTTTTTTTTTCCCCACCAGTTGCCACCACTGAACAGTATTTTTTTAAAAAAGCATATCTAAGGTGCAAAAGTGTGATATTTCGCCTAAATAAATAGACGGAAAAAAAGGCTGTTTCATCACTTCAGCACACAATCACGAAGGTAAAAATTCAAGATGGCGGTTCCGGGCACTTGCCTTGTAAGCACGCTCCACCCCCTGCCTATGTCCAACCAATCAGCTTTCTACATTTCCTCTTATGGGAAATGCGAACCAATGTGAATCAGTTGTTCTAATGAGTGAGAATGCGCATTCCCCATGGAGCCTTTTAAAAACTGCAGGAAAAGCCACAAAGGCTTTTTCTTCAGACTTTTTGGTGGATTTGCCCCCCCCCTTCCGAATACTGCAGACTGATGTGGGATGGCATTTAGACAAATCGTATCCTCCTCGAATTCTATGAGGAATATTTTTGCTGTTTAGACAATCCCACTATAGAAAAGGTCAGTTCACAAATGGTATTATCTCCTCTATGAATAAAAGGAGTACCTCTTTTAGGATAACACTTCCCATCTGCAGTTTTTACACCTGGCCAGTTAATCCCGAGTAGAGAGCGAAGTGCTAAACAAATAAATAAAATAAACAAGTCAATTAAAAGTTTTAAAACAGATCACTCTGCTCCATTAAACACTAAAGCACTTATTATTGTTACAAGTAGAACCTGCAACAAAATGTTGCAGTATGACTTCAGCCTCCATATGCTCCAAATGGAGATTACCAGCCATGCACTCTTCCAGGATATGCCAGTCTATTCCCTCCTCAACCACCCTGCAATCCCACTCTTGCAACTAATTACACATTTCATGTCTTCCAAGCCTGGACCTCTTATTGAACTGGTTTTTGGATATTTTCCCCAGCCTTCAAAATCATTTTTAAGCTGTGGTAGGATTCCCCCCACCCGCCATATCTCTGTGAACATCAGAGTCCTCTTGAGTATGCTTCTACCTCCCATTTCTTCCCTCTGGCCCTATTTTGGTTTCAGTCATCTTGGCTTCTGCCATATGAGTTTGTTATTAGTGGGAGTGGTGGCTATTGCTACCAGATCCCACCTTTTGATTTTGGACTCTATGGTAGGTTAACATGAAAAGGTTTACAGCAAAGGTATCATAGAAATCTAAACTTAGAAGAGACCACAAGGGCCACCCAGTCCAACTCCCTGCCATGCAGGATCTAAGTACTCCCGACAGGTGGCTATCCCTCTGTTTAAAAACCTCCAAAGAAGGAGACTCACCACACTCCGAGGAAGCACATTCCACTGTTGCTGTTACCATCAGGAAATTCTTCCTAATGTTTAGGTGGAATCTCTTTTCCTGTAGTTTGAGTCCATTGTTCCATGTCCTAGGGCTTCTTTGCATGGGCAATTTACCCTGGCTCCCCCCCCCAGTCTTGGAGTCCTGTAGTCCAAATGCTGCAGGGTTCTTGCCTCGTTTTGCCCCAGGCAGTCTGGATAACACCTGAGGTAAGGATGGGAAGAAGCTGGGGTAAAGTCTTTTATAACAGTAAATCAAACCCTTGGGAAAACCTGTGTTATGTGGGAAAACCCAGATCAGGCCAGTGTGGGAACACAGGGTCCATACCTGCATGCTGGACTATTTTGCATGCTTTTACCATTTTGGTCGCCCTCCTCTGGACACATCCCAGCTTATCAATATCCTCCTTGAATTGTGGTGTCCAGAACTGGACACAGGATTCCAGGTGAGGTCTGACCAAAGTAGAATAGAATGGTACTATTACATCCCTTGATCTAGACACTATACTGCGGTTGATGCAGCCTAGAATCACATTGGCATTTTTAGCTGCCGCATCACACTGTTGACTCAGGTACAATCAGTCATTGAATCAGCAGTACTGTAGAATGTTTAAAGTCTTTCAAAGACATTAAGCTGATATTGCCAATATAATGATTTTGTGCATTTTAACCCCTTCTGCAGTGTTTGCTCTCTCGACTACCTACACCTTGCTGTTTATTGCTCGAGCAATGCAAGGAGTTGGCTCTGCCTGTTCCTCTGTTGCAGGTAAACTTGTGGGGGGGCATTATAGACAGATCTTGGGTGGCTAGAAAAGCATTCTCCACACCCTCCACCTGTCCTGATATGGCAGGAATGGTCCTGATTAATAGTCTGTCATGACACTTTTTCAGTTGGTTTGAAAATGTCCTAGTTTCTCTCTCTTCCTTCCATTTTCACCCTTTGTCTTCAGCCTTCTTCAGCTGTGGCAAACTAAGTTCAAAGTGCACAAGTACAGTTGTCCCTCCACATTCGCGGGGGTTAGGTTCTTGAGACCCCCGCGAATGTGGAAAAACCGCGAATAACAGACGCTGCTCCCAGAGTGGCCGCGGGGGCTCCTGAAGCCCCCGCAGTCACTCTCCTCCACCCCCCCACCCTTCCCAGAGAGGCTGAGGGGGCTCCTAAAGCCCCTGCGCTCACTCTCCGCCCCCCCCCCGCCTTTCCCAGAGTGGCCGCGGGGGCTCCTGAAGCCCCCGCAGTCACTCTCCTCCACCCCCCCGCCCTTCCCAGAATGGCCGCGGGGGCTCCTGAAGCCCCTGCGCTCACTCTCCACCACCACCCCGCCCTTCCCAGAGTGGCTGCGGGGGCTCCTGAAGCCCCCGCAGTCACTCTCCTCCACCCCCCCGCCCTTCCCAGAGTGGCCGCGGGGGCTCCTGAAGCCCCCGCAGTCACTCTCCTCCACCCCCCCCGCCCTTCCCAGAGTGGCTGCGGGGGCTTATGAAGCCCCCGCAGTCACTCTCCTCCACCCCCCCGCCCTTCCCAGAGTGGCCGCGGGGGCTCCTGAAGCCCCCGCAGTCACTCTCCTCCATCCCCCCGCCCTTCCCAGAGTGGCTGCGGGGGCTTATGAAGCCCCCGCAGTCACTCTCCTCCATCCCCCCCGCCCTTCCCAGAGTGGCTGCGGGGGCTTATGAAGCCCCCGCGCTCACTCTCCTCCACCCCCCGCCCTTCCCAGAGTGGCCGCGGGGGCTCCTGAAGCCCCCGCAGTCACTCTCCTCCACCCCCCCGCCCTTCCCAGAGTGGCCGCGGGGGCTCCTGAAGCCCCCGCAGTCACTCTCCGCCACCCCCCCGCCCTTCCCAGAGTGGCTGCGGGGGCTTATGAAGCCCCCGCAGTCACTCTCCTCCATCCCCCCCGCCCTTCCCAGAGTGGCTGCGGGGGCTTATGAAGCCCCCGCAGTCACTCTCCTCCACCCCCCCGCCCTTCCCAGAGTGGCTGCGGGGGCTTATGAAGCCCCCGCAGTCACTCTCCTCCATCCCCCCCGCCCTTCCCAGAGTGGCTGCGGGGGCTTATGAAGCCCCCGCAGTCACTCTCCTCCATCCCCCCCGCCCTTCCCAGAGTGGCTGCGGGGGCTTATGAAGCCCCCGCGCTCACTCTCCTCCACCCCCCGCCCTTCCCAGAGTGGCCGCGGGGGCTCCTGAAGCCCCCGCAGTCACTCTCCTCCACCCCCCCGCCCTTCCCAGAGTGGCCGCGGGGGCTCCTGAAGCCCCCGCAGTCACTCTCCGCCACCCCCCCGCCCTTCCCAGAGTGGCTGCGGGGGCTTATGAAGCCCCCGCAGTCACTCTCCTCCATCCCCCCCGCCCTTCCCAGAGTGGCTGCGGGGGCTTATGAAGCCCCCGCAGTCACTCTCCTCCACCCCCCCGCCCTTCCCAGAGTGGCTGCGGGGGCTTATGAAGCCCCCGCAGTCACTCTCCTCCATCCCCCCCGCCCTTCCCAGAGTGGCTGCGGGGGCTTATGAAGCCCCCGCAGTCACTCTCCTCCATCCCCCCCGCCCTTCCCAGAGTGGCTGCGGGGGCTTATGAAGCCCCCGCAGTCACTCTCCTCCATCCCCCCCGCCCTTCCCAGAGTGGCTGCGGGGGCTTATGAAGCCCCCGCAGTCACTCTCCTCCACCCACCCGCCCTTCCCAGAGTGGCTGCGGGGGCTTATGAAGCCCCCGCAGTCACTCTCCTCCATCCCCCCCGCCCTTCCCAGAGTGGCTGCGGGGGCTTATGAAGCCCCCGCAGTCACTCTCCTCCATCCCCCCCGCCCTTCCCAGAGTGGCTGCGGGGGCTTATGAAGCCCCCGCAGTCACTCTCCTCCATCCCCCCCGCCCTTCCCAGAGTGGCTGCGGGGGCTTATGAAGCCCCCGCAGTCACTCTCCTCCATCCCCCCCGCCCTTCCCAGAGTGGCTGCGGGGGCTTATGAAGCCCCCGCAGTCACTCTCCTCCATCCCCCCCGCCCTTCCCAGAGTGGCTGCGGGGGCTTATGAAGCCCCCGCAGTCACTCTCCGCCACCCCCCCCCCCCGCCCTTCCCAGAGTGGCTGCGGGGGCTTATGAAGCCCCCGCAGTCACTCTCCTCCATCCCCCCCGCCCTTCCCAGAGTGGCTGCGGGGGCTTATGAAGCCCCCGCAGTCACTCTCCTCCATCCCCCCCGCCCTTCCCAGAGTGGCTGCGGGGGCTTATGAAGCCCCCGCAGTCACTCTCCGCCACCCCCCCGCCCTTCCCAGAGTGGCTGCGGGGGCTTATGAAGCCCCCGCAGTCACTCTCCGCCACCCCCCCGCCCTTCCCAGAGTGGCTGCGGGGGCTTATGAAGCCCCCGCAGTCACTCTCCGCCACCCCCCCCGCCCTTCCCAGAGTGGCTGCGGGGGCTTATGAAGCCCCCGCAGTCACTCTCCGCCACCCCCCCGCCCTTCCCAGAGTGGCTACGGGGGCTTATGAAGCCCCCGCAGTCACTCTCCGCCACCCCCCCCGCCCTTCCCAGAGTGGCTGCGGGGGCTTATGAAGCCCCCGCAGTCACTCTCCTCCATCCCCCCGCCCTTCCCAGAGTGGCCGCGGGGGCTCCTGAAGCCCCCGCAATCACTCTCCTCCACCCCCCCCGCCCTTCCCAGAGTGGCTGCGGGGGCTTATGAAGCCCCCGCAGTCACTCTCCGCCACCCCCCCGCCCTTCCCAGAGTGGCTGCGGGGGCTTCTGAAGCCCCCGCGCTCACTCTCCTCCACCCCCCGCCCTTCCCAGAGTGGCTGCGGGGGCTTATGAAGCCCCCGCAGTCACTCTCCTCCATCCCCCCCCCCGCCCTTCCCAGAGTGGCTGCGGGGGCTTATGAAGCCCCCGCAGTCACTCTCCGCCACCCCCCCCCGCCCTTCCCAGAGTGGCTGCGGGGGCTTATGAAGCCCCCGCAGTCACTCTCCGCCACCCCCCCCGCCCTTCCCAGAGTGGCTGCGGGGGCTTATGAAGCCCCCGCAGTCACTCTCCTCCATCCCCCCCCGCCCTTCCCAGAGTGGCTGCGGGGGCTTATGAAGCCCCCGCAGTCACTCTCCTCCATCCCCCCCGCCCTTCCCAGAGTGGCTGCGGGGGCTTATGAAGCCCCCGCAGTCACTCTCCGCCACCCCCCCCGCCCTTCCCAGAGTGGCTGCGGGGGCTTATGAAGCCCCCGCAGTCACTCTCCTCCATCCCCCCCGCCCTTCCCAGAGTGGCTGCGGGGGCTTATGAAGCCCCCGCGCTCACTCTCCTCCACCCCCCGCCCTTCCCAGAGTGGCTGCGGGGGCTCCTGAAGCCCCCGCAGTCACTCTCCTCCATCCCCCCCCGCCTTTCCCAGAGTGGCCGCGGGGGCTCCTGAAGCCCCCGCAGTCACTCTCCTCCACCCCCCCGCCCTTCCTAGAGTGGCTGCGGGGGCTCCTGAAGCCCCCGCAGTCACTCTCCGCCACCCCCCCCCGCCCTTCCCAGAGTGGCTGCGGGGGGCTTATGAAGCCCCCGCAGTCACTCTCCTCCACCCCCCCGCCCTTCCCAGAGTGGCCGCGGGGGCTCCTGAAGCCCCCGCAGTCACTCTCCTCCACCCCCCCGCCCTTCCCAGAGTGGCCGCGGGGGCTCCTGAAGCCCCCGCAGTCACTCTCCTCCACCCCCCCGCCCTTCCCAAAGTGGCGTAGGGGTCCCTCGCTGCCTTGGGAAGGGACTCGGGTGTGATGAGGGAGGCTTTCCACCCTCCTTTCCCAAGGCAGCGAAGGAATTCCTGAGAACACCTTCGCTGCCTTGGGAAGGGACGGAGTGGAGAGGGGGGGCAGGCGGCTTTCCGCGAATAATCAAAACCGCGAATGTGAAAGCCGCGAATGTGGAGGGGCAACTGTAGTTCACACTCAATTAACTCAGCAGGGGGAGATGAGGGGGTGGAATCCTGCCCTTCCCAGTAGGCTCAGGCAAAAGCAAACTGCTGCAGCCTCTCCTAGCTTGTGTATCCATGAAATATTGGAGGGTATGATTACCAAGCTCTTTATGTGCTGCGCATGTATAGGTGGCAGAAGCCAAGGACACATTTAACAGTAGGCACACCACAGTGCATGAGTCTTAACTCAATGGTAGATCATCTCTTTGCGCACAAAAGATCCCAGATTCACTCCCTCATAAGTCTGGGTAGAGCTAGACAAGACTCCTGATTGATGCCAGTCAGCAGAGACCAGGAAGAGGCTTATATGGCCTATGGGGAAGCTTCTGCTATTCTCTCCATTCAGTGATGGGGAATAAATGGCTATTTAAAACCAGGGGAGCTGTTGCATAAAACTGAGCTGTGCTTTTTTAGCCTGGGAAGCTGCTGTGCTGGGCTTTAGTCTTGAATAAGACACCTGGGTGCCAGTTACACGACAGAAATTGTCACGTTGCCTACCGTGACATAGTGATCACGAATCCGCCCCTCGCTGTTTATACGATTTATGTCTCTGATCTGGATATCCCGGGTGGTCCTGTGACTGATATTTACACGTCCATAGTTCCGGTTTTGTTTAGGTTTTAAAAAAATATTTTTTGGCTGTCAATCAAAGATGCGATTACTTGTGTTTTCACAACCTCGGTGACGCACTTCCCTTAGAGTTCCGTGCCACGAGCGATGCTATTGGCTGGCTGGGGGGGGGACAGGGGGGGCAGAGGTTTGTTATTCCCCCTTGCTTCTTGAACATTTTAACCCTTTCAGAAGAGGCAGAAAGCATTTTGAAAGATCCAGACAGATCTTTCAGCTCAGACGCAGGGCTTTCCTTTTGAAAGCAAGCTGAGTGCTTTGAAAGCAAGCTGAGTGCTTTCCTTTTGAAATCAAGGGTGCCAGTTACACGACAGAAATTGTCACGGTGCTTACAGTGGCTTTCTGATCACGAATCCATCCCTCGCTGTTTATACGATTTATGTCACTGATCTGGATATCCTGGGTGGTCCCGTGACTGATATTTACATGTCCAAAGTTCCGGGTTTTTTTAGGGTTTTTTTTAGGGGTTTTTTTGGCTGTCAATCAAGGATGCGATTAGTCATGTTTTCACAACCTTGCTGACGCACTTCCTTTAGAGTTCTGTGCCACGAGCGATGCTATTGGCTGGCTGGGGGGGGGAGAGGGGGGGCAGAGGTTTGTTATTCCCCCTTGCTTCTTTAAAATTTTAACCCTTTCAGAAGAGGCAGAAAGCATTTTGAAAGATCCAGACTGAGATCTTTCGCTTAGACGCAGGAACGAAGGAGTGCTTTCCATTTGAAATCAAGCAGAGTGCTTCCCTTTTGAAATCAAGCCCCTTTCCCCTTTCCTCTTTAAAATATTAACCCTTGCAGCAGATTTAGCTACAGAGTTCAGATTACAAGCAAGCTACAGGCACAGACACAGAGAGGGGGAATTAAAGGGTGTTCATTCGCTCAGAGGCTGGAATATTTTACTGTGCCCAGACCCTGGGAGGTGACCAAAGCAGGGGATTAATGGGTCACCCTCTGCCCATCACGATCTCTCTGTAACATGCAGTAGAGGAAAAGGTAAAGCTGAAGGGTTTGCAGTGTAGAAATCCATTTAAAAAGGTGATTGAGTACGCGCGCGCACAGACATCAACCTTTGTGCAGCTGGAAGGGATGCCTTTGTTTTCGGCTGGTGAGGCTGGATCTGTTGAACGGGTGATTGCCCCCTCCTTTTCTGGTCGCTGAACTCTAAGCCCGCCCCCAGTCACCATTTCCAGCCATCCCAGTACCGAGACATTTTGTCCCACGCTGTTTACATATTCGATTTTCCGAATCCTCCCGTGACTTTTTTAAAAACCGGAACAAACTGCGGGACTGGAAGTCCCGCAGGTTGAGGGACAAAAGGTGCCCCCCCCTTCCGAAAATCACGTACCTGACCCGATGTACGTGTAAACTGCCAGGGATTGACACAAATTCTTCCCGGGACATTTTCATCGTGTAAACGGCCCCAAGAACCCCTACGGCTGGCTGAAGAGATGGCTATAGGCAGGCGTTTTGAAAGACACAAACACAGAGAGGGGGAATTAAAGGGTGCTAATTCGCTCAGAGGCTTGAATATTTTAATGTGCCAGGGAGGTGACCAAGCTACTACGATCTCTCTGTAACATGCAGTTGAGGAAAAGGTAAAGCTGAAGGGTTTGCAGTGTAGAAATCCATTTAAAAAGGTAATTGAGTACACGCGCGCGCACATACACACACACACATCAACCTTCGTGCAGCTGGAAGGGATGCCTTTGTTTTCGGCTGGTGAGGCTGGATCTGTTGAACGGGTGACTGACCCCTCCTTTTCTGGTCCCTGAGCTCTAAGCCCGCCCCCAGTCACCATTTCCGGTCATCCCAGTACCGAGACTTTTTGTCCCACGCTGTTTACATTTCCGATTTTCCGAATCCTCCTGTGACTTTTTTAAAAACCGGCACAACCCGCGGGACTGGAAGTCCCGCAGGTTGAGGGATAAAAGGTGGCCCCCCTTCTGAAAATCACGTACCCGACCCGATGTACGTGTAAACTGCCAGGGATCGACACGAATTCTTCCCAGGACATTTTCATCGTGTAAACGGCCCCCTGATTCCCACTCACTTTCTGTTTGGCCCACCTTCAAGCCCTGGCCATTATTAGAATGTGGCTCCCGAGCCCCTTCCCACCTGAGAATTTAATTCCCCAGACCAAAAAAAGGTTCGCCACCCTTGTTTTATGCAGCACAGAACTAGGTGGAGCAAGTGGTCTGGCTCAGTAGAATAAAGCAGCTTCTTATGTCCCTGAACGAGGCTCAAAACCACATTGCCTTTGCTCCTTCTGTTTGCAGGTCTGGGGATGCTGGCGAGCGTGTACACAGATGACTATGAGAGGGGAAATGCAATGGGAATAGCCTTAGGGGGACTAGCTTTGGGAGTGCTTGGTAAGTATTCCTTGTCCCTCTGGCTTTTTTTCTCCTGCTTCCACCTTCCTTCTTAAGGTCTCTTTCTTCACACTATTTTAAACTCCCAGAACTAAGGCCACAAACCTCCATTATCTAAGCTCACCACACTCTTAAAGCTGCTTTATTAGTGTAATAACCTGTCTGCCTGCTCCTTTTATTTAGGATGTCTGCTTAGATCCAGCCATATTTCCCTTGAAAAGGGAATGGTAGAGACAAACAAAATGGAGTGGTAAAAAGTGAGTGAGAGAGAAACAGTTGAAAGGTGTGTGTGGGGGTGTTTCCCATGTTTGTTCCCACGTTTGGCTGTGGTCTCTCCCACTACCAGCACACCCTTCTTCCAAAGAGAAGGAAAATGTGGTGGGTGGTGGGTGAGAAGAAGGCAGCTAGTAACATCTTTGAGAATAACCAGCTTATTTTGGCATGAGCTTTGATGGATATTAAACCACTTCTTCCGATGCACTGGTGGAGTACATTATAGCCAAGGTATTAGCAGATATTAGTAAAGTGAAACATAATAGTTAATCTCAAAGGTGAAGTGGATCAATATCCATGAAAGCTCATGCTGAAGTAAACCAGTTAGTCTCAAAAGTGCTACAATATTCCTTCCTCCCACCACTCCATTTCCCCTTTTTTGTTGTGAGAGATGAACACAGCTGTCTCTTTGGAAACTTTTCTCAAAAGATTGTCTCTGAAATATTGTGGCTTTAAAAGAAAAATATTTAAAATCCCTTGCTCTATTTTCTGCTTCTATTATTCTTTTTTTGCTTTTTTTAATACCCGCAGGATAGATAATAATTATTTTCCCTTGCAGTGGGTGCCCCTTTTGGAAGTGTGATGTATGAATTTGTTGGGAAGTCCTCTCCCTTCCTGATCTTGGCATTTCTAGCTCTGTTGGATGGAGGTGAGTATTAAATTAAGTACCAGGTGCAGGACACATCCACAGCTATGGCTGAAAATGGAGGCCCAGACTCTGTGTGTGCTGCTTTGAAGTAAATGTTACTGAGCCAAAGTGATAATTATTTCTTAGTAAAAGCATGCTTAGGATCTGGCTGCCAGAGTTCCAGACCCAGGTGAGAGCTGTATTAATGAAGCCATGAAAAGAAAGTGTGTGTGTGTGTATGTGTGTGTGAGAGAGAGATCATTACTTCTAGCAAAGCTGAAATGACATTTCACAGGACATAACTTTCCAGTAATAATATTTCTAATTCAGCTTTACAGCTTTGCATCCTGCATCCATCAAAGATTTCACCAGAGGTAGGTGCAATGATAGCTTTGCCTTCAGTTATTTATTACGTGTTTTAATGCTGCCTCTCAGTTCAATGCTTCTATAAGTCTAGAAGACCAGAGGCAAAGCATCAAAGTAAAACATCAGCTGAACAATAAAAAAACAGACCCAAGATAAGAAATTCCAGTAAGATTAGAGAAATTGGAGGAGGGGTAAGAATTTCAACAGTACTCTGTAAAAGGACCATCATAAGCAGCCTTATAAAGATCCTCAGGATTGGGGAACCAAGGCAACCGTCCTCTGGAAGGAAGTTTCATAACCTTGGTGCCACTCTTAAGAAGCCCTTGCGCTTGCTCATGATTTGTTATCTATCATATTGTTTGATGATGGAATGACTAACATACGAACTCTGGGAAGATCTTAAGACAAAGATGGGGGACTTTAGGCCATCCAGACATTTTGGAATACAACTCCCACAGTCCCTTACCATGGGCTATGCTGGCTGGAGCTTTGGACAACTTAACTCCAAAACAGCTGTCAAGCCAAAGGCTCCCCACATCTACTTTACAGTATGGATTGATTTACATAGAATAATATGAAATCTACCAGCAACCCATATTATCTTGAAAGGATGATATAGTCAGTACAGTAGACGGCAATACCTCTGGAGTATTCTTCTAGTTTAGGAGCTGGCATGGTGTTGTAGTGGTATGAGTGTTTTTCCCTGCAGCACTTCTCTGTGTTTTCCAGAGTACCAGAGGGACCCCCCTGTTGACCTTGTTGTGGGACCCCTATATTTTGATTGCAGCAGGTAAGTCACCATGCCTTCACTGTGGCATATTGTTTTGAAGTTCTGGACATTGACTACCAGAATGTAGCTTCTGTGTCACTGAGCACAAACACTTCCAAGACCTCTCAAGACCAAAAGGAACACAATCATTAATGATTCTTTAAAAAAAGGGATTTTAAAACCTTTTAAATCTTTGAGTCTCTGCATTTTCCATCCTCTTGTCTAAAATATAGATGTTAAGCTTATTAGGGAAAGTCCTGTCATCTGTTCTGTTAGTAACAACAATGCTAATGATACAGTCAGTGTATCTTCTTCTCTCTCCAGGTTCAATCTGCTTTGCCAATATGGGAGTGGCCATTCTAGAAGCCACTTTGCCTATTTGGATGATGCAAACCATGTGCTCTCCAGAGTGGCAACTGGGTAGGTTCCTTTCCCCACACTTTCCAGAGCACTTCTAGACAAGGCTTTTATCATACAATTTCCCTTCAACATTCAATGAATTTTAGCAGGGTCCGAATTAGACTGTGTTCCATATATACATTTTCCTACATCTTCTATGTTTGCCTTCCACACCAAATTCACAGAGGGATGGGAGATGGAACAGTTGCACAATGACCTTAGAGTGATCAGGCGAGGAGCTCCCTGTTTGGAAGTAAATCTGGTTATTGGCAAGCAGTGGGTCTCACTGACTCCTAGTCTCTATCCAAAGAAGATGGTTACTGTCTCTGAAGTAGCCCATCAGCATCTTTAACAGTTACTCTTCTTCAACCCCCTGTGAATTCCTCTTCAGGGAGTTTCAGAACTACCTGCCACAAGGAAAACGAGGTTCCTTTCTTTCTCTAACTTTCCAAACGCTGTTTGATGACCAACCATGGAATAATGAGACCAGACACAGAAAGTTGGGTTAAATAAGGGCCACTTTATTTGATCTATATCCTATTTAAGCAAATGGACCTTAAAGGAGCAACAGGGGGGAGCAACTTGATGCAGGTCCAGCTGAGGCCAGGTGTCTTCCCTAGATTACCTCCTCAGTCTTCCCTTAGGCAAAACACCTGAGCCCTGAGGGCAATCCCATAGTTGGTTTGCTCCCCGGCTGGCCACTTACTGGAAGGTAAGCCCAGGGTACTCCCACCCAAGTCCCAGGACCTTATAAGTGAGAGCAAAACACCCAGGTCAGCCTCAAGGATAGATTCCTTCCCCACCTCCTGGGTCCTAGGACCTGTAAAGGCCTTTCTAGAGCACTACTCTTCACAAAAAGGGTGCCAAGGTGTACACTGAAGTCTTAAATTCTCCCCCCCCTACTACTTGCCAAATGGCAGCCTATTTAAAGGCACCACCTTGAGCCACTCATCAAAATCCTTCAGATACATTAGGGGGTAGGGGAAAAAAACTAGGTAAAGGGGAGAAAATTTCTACCTGGCCCTGAAGCAACCAATAAACTCATACTGCACTGAGGCTGGGAGGGCACATGAGGGGGTGACCAGGCCTTAAATAACCTATGACCCTGCCCAATCACATGCCACATTCTGGTACCCTCTTCACCACATGCATAGCTGTTTGGTCTCTGACCATGGAGGTCATCAAAAGAGTACCTTCCCTTGCAACATCTTTGAGCTGAGCTGGTCCAGGTACACATTTTGTAACACTCTTGGAATTTATTGAAGAGGAGACATCCATAGTAGCTAGAAAAAATGTGTGTTCTCTTTAGCCTGCCTCCACATAGTTGCAGTCATTTCAAAAGCAGGCATGACATTAATTCTGCATGCCCCTCATCAGGTGAGCATGTACACATGGATCAGGAACTACCTGGCTAAATCTGGAGGCTATTGCTTTGTGTGTGCAGCTGTCCCATGCAGTGACCCTCCCCCCCCCCAACAACTGCAGTCTGGAATATTTCTTTGTGATATGAAACTGTCTCTAACATGACCTCCAACTTTTCACAGATGAAAACCAGGACACCTGTAGCCAAGAAACATTAGAGCATGGTTAAGATGGCAAAAGTTATTAATGAGGAAGAACACACAAGCTAAGAGAGGCTGCAGCAGTTTGCTTTTTCCTGGGCCTACTGGGAAGGGCAAAATTCACCTCCTCTCCCCTGAGTAAACTGAATGGAAACTATTGTGGCACTTTGCTGCAACAGCAGTAAGCTGAAGACAGAGGGAGAAAGTGAGAGGAAGAGAGAGAAACATGGAAATTTTAAAAACAGCTGAAAATATGGGACACCAGAGGATTAATCATGACTGTTCCTCCCCAATCAGGACAATTGGAAGGTATACTCTAAGAGACTGGCCCCACAGATGGAAGCAGGCCATTGGGGCCCTCTCAGACAAGATCTATAAAGAGTGTCCTGTTTGGGCTGAGACTTTACCTGGACAGCTCTAGGACTTTATCACACAAGGCTGCCAAAGATAATTACAGCATGATAGCAGCATCTGTGGTCGCGCCTTATCACATGATGCTGTGTCTGTCCTGTAACTGCTTCATCTTCCATCCATCCATCCATCCCTAGAGTGCTCCTTTTTGTTGATCGGCAAAACCCATCAATGCCTCCCAATTGTGCGGCTTTACCACTATTGATCCACATGTGATAAGTTCCTCCCACTGCAGTTCTGATATGCAAGCAGTCATATGGTGTGAGTGGGCATGATTCTGTTCCTCTCCCCGTCACCCTCGCTATTCCCAAGCAGGCTTTTTTTTTCTCCTTTCCTTTTCTTTTTACTTAATCAATTGGTGTGACTGCACAATTGTGTTGAAAATTAAAAAAAAAAAAAAAAAAGGCCAACACCCGTATCCATGGATTTGGTATCCACAGTTTCACTTACCCACATCCAAAAAAATATGTTCTCTCTAGGCATTTCTAGGCCCTCTAATGCAATTCTATGGTCAACTTTTGGCATTTGTCCCAGTAAAAATAGGGTTCTCTATTATTCAGTTTCAGGTATCCACGGTGTGTGTGTGTGTGTGTGTGTGTGTCTTGGAATGTATCCCCTTTGGATACAGGAGTCAGCCTATACAGACCAAAAGGTATGGTGGGAAGGGCATAGGGCAGGCAGGTGGGGTTATGGAGGCCGGTATACAGAGGACAGAGCTCGGGACTATAGTAGCACCATGGCAATTTTGAAGAGCTATGCAAAAATGTCCCCAAACAGATATGTTTGCATTTCCTACACTAACTGACTGTGGCTTCTTAGCAGCCTGGTGTGATGAAGTCCATAGTCTTCTTACCTCTGGTCTTTTTCTCAGTGCTAATTCTCTGGGACAATTCACACGTCACCTGTTTGACAGGTGCTGTTGCCCTGGCAGCATATTACAAAAGCAAAGTGTGCATGTCTGCAATAGCACAGTGGAGAGGGTAGCATTTCTTTCTATCCCCCCACCCCAAGTGGTTATATTCAAGAGTCCAATTGACGTGATTGCAAGGCCTTTGAAGCACCTCCTGATTAAACAAAAAGGCAGCTTCAGAGGCACAGGGAGGATGACTCAGTACGTGGCAATTATGTGCTGCCTTGGAGACTAGATAATGAGATGAAATTGCCAACCTTTGTTGCAAAAAAACAACAACCATCCCACAACACACTGAAATCTAATTTATGGAGGAATGGCCTTTGGGGATGCTCTCAGCTACACTTTCTGCTCAAATCAAATTGCTACCTATTCTCAGCAGAGTTACAGAGAGCTACTTATCAAGTTAAAAACCAGTCAGCCAGGAGGAACCCTCCACCAGATATGGGTCTGTGAGGGCTATTTGTCAGTCTTTTGGGGAAAGGGGGCTGGCTTCAGGTTACCTTGAATGAGCAGTGGAGAGAGCAAAGCAAGGTGAACTGGGTGCAAATGAATTACATTTGGATCCAGAAACTGGAAGAGGGGAAAGAGCTGCCTATTCTGAGTCTGGAGACCACCTCCTTTCAAGCCAAAGATCACAGGATGACTGACCTGACCATAATCAGGAGTCCAGTATAGTAGGACACCTAAGGTTAGTTTACTCATGCAGTGTGAGGTGAGGTCAGGAAGGCACTGCGAAATCTTGGATAACGTCAAGTCAGGAAGTTGCTCTAATAAGGTGTGGAGCTGATATAAATCCATTTAAATTAGTTTGTAAGGAAAACTAGGAAGATTAGCTTGCAAGTGCATCCACACTACACAAATAATGCAGTTTGGAATTGGATTATTTGCCATGGCTCCTTCCTATGGCATCCTGGGATTTGCAGTTTGGTGAGAAACCAGCACCCTTTGGCAGAGAAGGCTAAAGACCCTGTAAAACTACAAATCCCAGGACTGAACAGGAAGCCACCATGGCAAATAACCCAGTTCCAAACTGCATTATTTGTGCAGTGTGGATTATGCCATTATGGCTGGATCCAGTCCAATGGATAAAGATGTTGGCCAGAATGCTCTATCATGGTGTACATTATGTAGCTTTATATATACTTAGGTATGTAGCAGAAGCACTGGGAAACCCTGTTAGCAAATTGCAAAGATGTGTTAACAAGGCACTGGCAAGGGTCCCAATGTGCATTGGGCTCTACAGTGCACATTGCCATGCTCTAGCCAGTGTTCCTGGTCTGCATCAGTCCCAATGTGCATCAGTCACTTCACTGGCTCCTCTACATACTAACGCAACAACAGCCCTTTACTGGATATGGACATTACAGAACCGACCAGCTTCCATAGACGTAAATCCACTTATAAAGATGAAAGTCCCCACAGGACTCTGGCTGTTATATACGCTATCAAGTGAACATATACTATGATACTGGCCAACTTCAAGATTATTGTTTTATGGAAGCCACCTTGGGTCCCATCTTGGGAGAAAGGTGGCATATAAAACAACAACAACAACAACAAGCAATGTAAACATCAAGCCTCTGGCTGCTACCAGTGCGACACAACACACACACCCTCCCCGGTTGGAAAGTAAGGATCTTCAGGTACATCTGGAAGATATGGAACCAAATACAGATGAGGGATAAGGCTAGAGACTGACATCATTCATTTTTGAGTATTTTTGAATGACTAGCACAGATAATTTTGATTAGGCTTCTTTTTGTCTAATCTGGTGTTTCTTAGTAAAACTAGAAGAGCACAGACTTTCCCAGAAAACCTGCGAGATAAATGAAAGGGACAAAGAGGGAGGAAATTAAACACAAACCATTGGGTTTCAATAAGCTGTGTTATCTTCAGGCAAACAGAGATGCCTGTGATATATCTACAGTCTGAAGGAGAGTAAATCTGGCAACTGCAGACCAAATCAAGTCAAATATTTGATTTTGGTTTAATTACAACTGTAGAACAAATAACCATTCTGTTGGTTCAGAGTGTAAAGCTGGAATGAAAGTAGAAGGGAAGGTTTTAGGATATGCAAGTATATGAAGTACTGAAAATGTGCCAGAAAGCTTAGGGTAGGGTTAATTCACCACCCCCTTGATAGCTTTGTGACATAGGTTAACTGGGTTTTCTGAGCTGAAGTCCCC
Organism: Gambelia wislizenii; assembly: GCA_030847615.1. NCBI lineage: Eukaryota > Metazoa > Chordata > Lepidosauria > Squamata > Crotaphytidae > Gambelia > Gambelia wislizenii. The sequence continues at coordinate 20,761,124 of JAUMIR010000007.1, read as the reverse complement.
ATACTACATCAATGATTTGATTTGGACCAGTAGGAACATTTATTTCTTTTTGGAAGAAGACTCAGAAAAAGGAGTTGAGACATTCTGCATTCTCACTGTCCCTTATTAGCACTTTACCACACTCTCAAGGAAGTGGCCTTACTGTTTCCTTATTCTTCTTCTTACTGACCAAAGCCCAGCCATCCCCAAACCCATTTTTATTATGTTTAACCTCTAGCAGGTCTGAGCTGGGGAGGCCTGTCAGGACTGAGGAACTGTAACCATCCAACTATTGTTGGACTCCAGTTCTCATCAGAGCCTGCCAGCCTGGCAAGTGATGACAGGATTCTAAGTTTATCACAGAGCTCAGAAAAAATATTTTTTGACTACAACTTTCAGAAAGGCCATGCTGAGGGGAGGGATACTAGGAACTGTTATCATAAAAGCAATATTTTCAGGTTCTTGTTCATCAAAAAGGGAAGTTTCCCAGGTGGGTTAGAATTGTCTACCGTCAATTGATCTGGTACTCACCTAACCAGCAACATGGTACCCAGTTTCCCCCCCATATATGTCCCTCTTCCTCCTTTTAAGAACACAGGGTGGTACCTGTTAGATCACACTAATGGATGAACTGTCCAGCACCTATTTTGCTAACAATAGACAATCAGATTTTCTTGGACGTCCACAAAACAAAATGTAAAGATGAGTGGTTTGGAAGCCTCCTGATAGTTGGGAATCTCTGGTCTAAATCCTATCGTTAGTTTCCAGCTACCGTAAAGCCATTGAATTAGTTGCATTTACCTGTGGCCAAATCCACACTACACAAATAATCCAGTTTCAAACTGGATTATTTGCCATGGCTCCTTCTCATGGAATCCTGGGGTTTGTAGTTTGGTGAGGCACCAGCACACTTTGGCAGAGATGGCTTAAGACCTTGTAAAACTACAAATCCCATGTGTCCAAACTGGATTATTTGTGTAGTGTGGATTTGGCCTATGTGTTGACTCACAATTCAACAATTGAGTCAGTGGGTCTACTCTAGTTGGGACTACCCAGCAGGATTCCAGCCTCCCTGGGTTTGTGAATGAGAGAACCATCAGGGTTCTGAGACGATGATAGTCCTATAATTCAAAGTAGGATTCTCTTCCTTTCTAGAAAATGCCACGTGTTTTCATTGACAGGTGGTGCTTTCTCCTCCCCCCCCCTTTTTTTTTGCAGGGGTAGCTTTTCTTCCTGCCAGTGTGTCCTACCTGATCGGCACTAATCTATTTGGGATACTAGCCAACAAAATGGGACGGTAAGTGAAGGAGCCCAAAGATCTTTGACTCTTACATCACTAGTAAGGCTCTTGATAGCATGGAGGGGAATGATTTGGGGAATGCCTGCTTCCTGAGGCAAAAGGGGGAACTGATCAATTTATATGATTCTCCAAATGAGGATCAGACCAAGACCTGAACATAAGAAGAGTCTTACTGGAGCACGCTAAAGGTCTTATCTAGTCCAGCATCCTGTTTCCCACAGTTGCCAAAAGGATGTATTTTGGAAAGCTTAGAAGTATGAGCCCAACAGCACTGGTATTTAGAACCATGCTGGCTCTTTGGTCCTGAAGATAGCACATAGCCATGATGTCTAGTAGCTCTTAATAGCTCCATTCTCCATGAATTTATCTAATTCTTTTAAAACCATCTAAATTGATTTTATCCCCTCATTTTGAGTAGCAAATTCTAGAGTTTAGCTATGGACTGTATAAAGGAGCAATTCTTTCTGTCTTCCTGAATTTCCCATCACTCCGCTGCATCAGATAACCCTAGGTGCTATTATGAGAGAGAGAAAACATGTCTCTATACATATCAAGCCTATTTCTCTATATCCCTATCATGTGACCCCTTTCTCACCTGTTTTCTGAATGAAACAACACTGAAAGTGGTTGCCTTTCCCCAGAGGGGAGTTGCTCCAGACCTTGGATCAGTTTGGCTACCTTTTTCCAACAATATCATCCGGTGACCAGAACTGTAAAGGGTATACTTGTGCTCTAGATTTGTATAACAGCCTTATACAATATTGATAATACCTTACCTTCCAGAAGATTGCCTTTCCACACATTTTCAGAATCTTTCCTGGGATCTTTTTCTCCTTTTCATTGTTTACAGGTGGCTCTGTTCACTGATTGGGATGGTGGTTGTAGGAATCAGCCTTCTTTGTGTGAGTAAAATGGCAGGTCTGCCTTCCATAACCAACATCTAGAGATCTCACTTGTGGTTTAGAGATGATGCAAAGAGCCCCTGTGTTATCTTAACTTGGATCAGTTGTGATATGAAGGGAATAGAAAACCTGGAAAAGAATTTGATAGTGGCAGTATATGGCATAAAAACAGATTAACTCTTTTAAAAAATTCCATCTCTAAAGCAGTAAGGCACAGGCCTGCGCCAATAAACTTTATAGAGACGTGATAAGCTCAAGCTCTCTCTCCCACCCCTTGCTTCAGATTTTTTCCTTAAAACTTCCTGGTTTGTTAAACCATGGTTTCCTATGACATTCAATCCAAGGAAACCATGGTTAACTTTAGGCCCTCTCTGCCAATCACAATTGATCCTAGTTTGCATCCCTGGTTGGCAAGGACATCCCGGGAAACTGATATTTAATAAAATTGTTGCTAAGCCAGATGTATGAGGGGAAAGAAGAGGAGTTTGAAATTATTCCCACTACAATAAACTATCATTTGTTGGGCTGAAATCATTAGGCTTGAAGTTAAAGTGTGGTCATTTGCAATTCAGGCTTGCCTTTGAAAATAAATACGCTTGGTGTAAGTGAGTAGAAGTTAGAAGGTGGGTGCATTGTGCAGAAAGACAGGCTCCTGGAAATCTTTATGAAATCTTATACCCTAATATTCTCTCTGTGTGGATCCTCATCTAGCCAAAATGGCACCATCCACTCATAGGAGCTTTGGGGGAACTTGAAGAACTGCAGGAGTGCAACATTTTCTTAAAGAAATACCCTTAAAGGTAACTCCCCTCTCCAAATAGAAACATCCCAATGAGGACTGCCTATGCTCAGTGTATGCGGAGTACAGAGTGTGTGTTGGGAACCCAAAAAAGAAAGAGGATGGAATGGAATGGAGCATCATGGAAGAGGGCACAGCTGGCTAGAGTCTGGAAAATGTGCACTCCATGCTGCAGCTTTTGGTTGCAGCTCTTACTCGCTGCACTTGCTGTCTTAGTAATTGTGCAGAATTAAGTGAGGTGGGTGCTCTCATCTGATAACAAGTGTTGCATTAGTATATCAATGTTATTAGTTCTGTAGAGTAAAACATATTTAATTCTTCAGTTTTTATTGCCTTCTCTGAATTTAACCCCCATCTCCCTTCTTTTGCCCCATAGATCCCCCTGGCTGAAAATATCTATGGACTCATTGTGCCCAACAGTGGGGTTGGTTTTGCCCTTGGTAAGATTGGGAAAAACTCTGGATTCTCCACTTATTGTTCAAAGAAAACATACCCACCACATATTTCGTCCTCAAGCATGTTGACACCAGCCAAGAAAACCCCTCGATCATGCTTTAGTGATGTACAGCATACCTTCCCTGTCCCAGTTTGGCAGGAATGATTCCAGTCCATCCTGCACCATCCCACTTTCTCAGCTGCTGTTAAAATGTTCCAGTTTTCTCTCCTCCTCTTACTTTCCCCCCTTTTCCATGGTTTACTTCAATTGCTGCAAACTGAGCTCAGAGTGTGAAAGTAGTTTGCACTCAATTGACTCAGCAAGGAGGGGAAAGAAGGCAGTGGCAGAGTCCTGCTCTTTCCAATAGATTTATTTGGTTTTTATTTCCCCAGGCTTTCCTAAATCTACTGCTTAAAATATTCATTTTGTATGTTCTTCCTCCTTAATAACTTAATAACATGTGTCCCTGGAGATTATCAGACAGGGACAAATATAGCGTCCGCATCTCGCCTTCTAATTCCCGCCCCGCTCCTGTCCTTGTAATGATTCTCCAAAGGTCTCAGAAGTGCTGTAATTTATTTTGTGTCTGGCTACAGGGACATAGCCAGATGCTACTCTGATACTGCCCACTTCCCATTAGGCATGGAATGGCCATGCAGTGGGACTACAGTGGCTGTATGGTGAGTCTGGGCTGTGGGGAAACTTTGAGTACTGCAGAGTAATAATGGGAACACAGACCTCTTCAGGGTCCCCAAAAGGTATACACACATGTAAAGGAAACTTAGGCATACCTCTAACAAAATGCCAGCCTATGTTTCCACAGATGTAGTTCTAAAGTTATGTTCATAGGAATAAGGGAATCTGCCTTATACTGGGCCATACCATTGGTCCATGTAGCCTATGTTGTCAGCACAGGCTGGCAGAAACTCTCCAGGGATTCAGGCAGGATTTCCACCCCCCCAACCCTACCCAGATATGCCAGAGTTTGAATCTGGGACATACTGCAAGTAAATTATGTGTTCTGCCTTGAAACTATGTGCTTTGTCAACCTGAGAGCTTTTATGGTACTTATCACATTACGTCCATGCGTGTGATTTGAAACTTGGGGAGTTGAATAAAATGCTCTGTCTTACATTTCTTGGTTTCATTCTGGGGACAGGTATGGTGGATTCCTCTATGATGCCTACCATGGGATACTTGGTGGATCTTCGCCACACCTCTGTCTACGGCAGTGTCTATGCCATTGCTGATGTAGCCTTCTGCATGGGCTTTGCTATTGGTATGGATTGGCACTGAGCCACTGTGGTGTTGCTTTGTTTATTTATTGTGTCTACATGCCACTGCTTCCCAATTTTACAATCTTTCTTTAAAAACAAAATACAATATATGCAATACTAAATCAAATGAATTGGATCCAGATTTAGTCATGCTTAGAGCAGATGCCCTGAAATCAACAAGGCACGTTAGTCATTTCTGACTTGATTTCAATGGTTTTTCTCTCAGTATGATGGCGTCTAGATTCAAACATTCAACCTATCTGTCTATATACATACACTTGAACTATCCCAATTTGATAGGGAAAATCCTTATTAATCTTCTGCTGTCCCATTTTTCCAGGTTCTTTTCAACTGCCTCAGATGTTGTCTCCCCTTCCCACTTTCCTTCTTTGTTTGTCCTCAGCTTCCTTCAGTTGCTGCAAACTGAATTCAAAATGCAAAAGTAGTATGTACTCAGTTAACTCGGGGTGGGAGGGAGAATGTGAATCTTGGTCTTCCCAGTAGGCTCAGGCAAAAGCAAACTGCTGCAGCCTCTCCTAGCTTGTGTATTTTCTCTCATTAATAACTTTTGCCATATTGACCCCATTCTGATGTTGCTTGGTCATACATGTCCTAGTTTTCATCTGTAAAATGTTGGAGGGTACGCTATAGATATGTTTGTCTCTATATTTCTCTGTCTCAGGGGTTGGCAATGGCAGCTCTTCTGATGTGACTACAAATTTTCTGTCCCCCCACCAACCTGGCTGAATACTGCCTAGCTTTTCAAGGACTGCTCAATATAAGCAATAGAATTTATTGCATAGTTGTGATGCACCTACATAACTGAATTCATGTAGGATGTTTCAATTATTTAGGGTATATTTTTATATTCTTTGCTTGTAGGTCCTTCTACAGGGGGTGCACTTGTACAAGCTGTTGGCTTTCCATGGTTGATGGTCATCATTGGGGGGATCAATTTGGCATATGCCCCTCTCTGTTGGTGTCTGCGGAGTCCCCCAGCCAAAGAGGAGAAGATTGTAAGTTTATCCTTGTGGGTGTTAGCTAGTATCCAAAGGGTTTCTCTCAGACTTACTACTCCTCTGAAACATTTTTACCACTCCTTCCTGTAAAATTCAGAAGCTACCCAACAATCGTTTATGTCAAAAACCGGGTTGGGAACCTATGGCTCACCAGATGTTGTTGAACTCTAGTTCCCATTATCCTGACTATAAGAAGTCCAACAACATTTGAAGAGGCACAGGTTTTCCACCCCATCACAAAACGATGCAACATTGTGTTGCTGGCATAGAGATGGGGAGCATATAAAAGCCAGCAACAACACACTAAAACAAAAGGGAAACATAGGCTAGGGAAGTGAGTCCAGGAAGAAAATAATGGCAAAGGGAAGACAATCCTGGCTCCAGGCCCTTTCACACTGCACTATGCTATGTTCTATGATTCCACTTTAACTGCCATGGGAACACCCTATGGAACCCTGGGATTTGCAGTCTCAGCCAGAAAACTCTAATGCCTCACCAAACTACAAACCAAGGATTACATGGGCTATTGCCATGGCAGTTAAAGTGGAAGCACAGAGTTATATTTTTGTTAGCTAGAGAGGGGGTAATGACAGGGAGTTTGCTTCCTTTTCAGAAAGAATGCTTTGCTCCAGCGAACCCTTGGTGATCATGAAGGCCTCTGATCTCCCTTCCCATGGTTCTTTAACTGGCCCTGGACTGGACAGCCCTTCAAAGAGAACAGGGACCTTCCTGATGTCATTGAACTAAATGTCCCATCAGCATACCCTTCAACTATCCGCTTGGCAGGGACAGTCCTAATTAATCCTCGGTCACCCCACTTTCCAGCTGCTTTTAAAACATCCCAGATTCTCTCTCCTCTTCCCACTTTGCCTTCAGTTTTCTTCAGTTGCTGCAAACTGAGTTCAAAGAACAAAAGAACTCTATTAATTCAGCAGAGAGGAGAATCCTGCCCTTCCCAGCAGTAGGCTCAGGCAAAAGCAATCTGCTGCAGCCTCTCCTAGCTGGTATGTTCTTCATCATTAATAACCTTTGCCATTTTGTCCACACTCTGAAGTCACCTGGCCACATAAGTCCCGGTTTTCATCTGTGAAATGTTGCAACCTATGCATCAGCCCTTAGTATTAGCCATGCTGGCAGCTCCTGACTAGCCCTCCAAGTGAGGGACTTGGATAGTAGGGCCTTTGGGCTCTTCCAGTGCCACTATGACACCAATGAAATATGCCTAGATTGTTCTACTCAGTTCCCAGCTAGACAACAACAACAACAATAATAAAATTTATTTATATCCCGCCCCTCTGTGAACAATCAGGGCTGCTTACAACAGTAAAATAGTACATCATATAAAACAAATCAAAATCCCTTCCCCCCCCTTAAAACATTATTAAATCAATACAAATTAAAATCAGCATATAATACAATTTATTAAAAACCCTTCTGAGCGAGCAGCATCAGTTAGGAGCTCCAGAATCAGCCTCTAGAGGGGGTTCCTGAGGCCGGGGTTAGCTATTCCGGAAAAGCCTGCCTGAAGAGAACCGTCTTGACAGCCTTTTTAAAGCTGTCTAATGATGTCAATAGGCGGATCTCATCCGGCAAGCCGTTCCACAATTTGGGGGCAACAGCCGAGAAAGCCCTCTGGGAGGTGGTCGCCAGCCTATGTCTTTGTGGCTGCAACAATTCCTCCCAGAGGACCAGAAAGCGCGGGGAGGATTATAAGGGAGAAGGCGGTCCCTGAGATAGCTTGGGCACAAGCCATTTAGGGCTTTAAAGGTGATAACCAACACCTTGTACTGGGCCCGGAAGCTGATAGGCAGGGGTAGGACTAGACATGGAGACATCTAGTCCTTTTGCCCACTAGTTCTCTTGATATGACTTTTTGCCCTAAGCAGGTCCTTTGACAATGAATTCTGAGTTGTTCTTGCTGTGCATGGTCATGGTGTTGGTGATGATACTCATGCTTTCTGTTTTGCCTTCTCTCATTCTCTCTCCTGCCTCCAACCCCATCTTGCTCTTCCAGGCAATTCTGAGCCAGGATTGCCCAATGCAGACCAAAAGCTATATCACCCAGAAGGCTCTCCAGGAGTTTCCACTCACAGACAGCAGTGATGAAGAAATTGAGACCAAGGAATAGAAATTGCAGAGAGTTGCCAGCAGAGGGAGACACTATCAAAGGTTGCATTTTGAGTCATGTACTGTAGAGCCCATCTTCTCATGGAGAGTTACTAAGGGGATCTCCCTTGGGAGGCACCAAAACAGGGCTGGGGAAAATTTGGAGCTCCAGGTGTTTTGGACTTCAGCTCCCAGAGTCCTGTATCCTTGGCCATTTGGGGTGGGGCTGATGGGAGTTCTAAGCCAAAGATTCCAAAGGGCCAACACTTTCCCAGCCCTGTCCTAAAACAAATGAGAAAAGATGACCATTGGAATGCACTGGGGAAGGATGGTACCTCAAGCATTATATAAACACCCGTGCTCATGCCTGAACACTTCCTTCTACAAGGCAGAAGCTTCCAAATGGCCTGGACCACAATGCCTACTCTCCTCAGCTAGTCAATAGTTGCTGCGGGGGATGATGGGCATTGTGATGCAGAAGCTCTGGAGGGCATGGGTTGGGAAAGGCTGCTTCAACATATTCCACTTCAGAAATTAATAAATGCACCCCTGTAGCCATTCAGAGAAACAGCTGTCAAACAATTTCACCTTCTAATTGTTTATTGTTCATTTTAGTATGCCTTCTCTCCTGCCTGTATGGTGGCGCGGGGTTTGCCCTGTACCCTCCCCACCTTCTTGAGTGTGAAGAAGTTGTGGCCCACAGGGGAATTGTTCCCACTCTGGTGGGTGAGGCAGCCTTTGGACCCTCAAGGGCTGTCTCACAACTAGCTTCGGACTAGATCTTACCCTCCTCTATTCTATGGGTAGCTGAAGCCTCATTGGTATTGTACTGATGTCTCCATTGTCTCATTTCTAGATTTAGTTAATCTGTTCCTTCTGCTGCTTGATCCATGGATAAATTCTATTAGCGACTTCTTTGCCTCTCATGGCCCAACAAAGATAGTTGGAAGTCACTTTCTTCCCAACCTGTCATCTATTCTTTAGTCTTGTAACGTTACCTCAGTGTTAGATGTTTATATGCTGCAGGATTGGCAAAATACATACAATTCAGGATTGAAAGGCATTTGTTTGGGTGTTCCTAGAAAGCTTTCTTCTCATAGTTCCTGGCTTTTAAAAAAACAAACAAACATTCCCATCGTGGGGATTTTCACTGTAATTTCATGGAACCAGATCACGACCCTTTCTCCTAATAAAGATACTGAACAGTCTGTGGTCTGGGCCCACCTGGCAAGAGAACCATCTCCCTGGACCTTTAGCCAGTATATCTTCTGATTCTGTGTGTGATTTATTGTGTGTTTGTATTCCTCTCAATACAAGTTGCTTGGACACATAAGCCAAGGGTCTCTCTGACTTTATGACAATGTGGGGCTGGAGGCAAAATGCTGCAGTGTGGGTCTCTCCAGTTCTTTGATTCAGTAAGTCATGTTCATATTACTCTATTCCATCCACCCAACCAGCCAATTTTCTGTTCTTTCTGTCCTCCAACATTAATATTCAAAATTTTGTAGCCACTGAGAATGCTCCAACACTTATGGGTTGTTTTAGGCTCTCTTGCACCATCTCTGGCTTTTCTTCGCAAACGAAGATTCAGGAAGGACACATCCCGCGCTTTCTGCAAGCGCGCTGATGACTAAAAAGGCCAATCCAAGATAAATAAGTCCGGTTGCAAAAATTGGATTTGTCCTTCGAGCCTGTGCAATGGATTTTTCTGGTGGAGCGCAGCGTGCACAGAACTGGCCTCACCCTTTAAACTGGCCTTTAAGGGTGGGTGGTGTTTTTAATGGGTGGGTGGTGTTTTTAGTCATTATTATAATGTTTTAATTGTTGGAAGCCGCCCCGATTGTTTTTAGCAGAGGGGCGGGGTATAAATAAATTTTATTATTATTATTATTATTAAACCAAAGGTTCGTCTGCTGGCCTTGCAAGCATGGACAGTAGCAGCGAGGTCCTCGGGTCGTAGGTTTGATTAGAGTTTTCTTCTCTTAGATGGTTGACCTTACAGGGTTGGACGAGCACCATCTGCCCGGGTTTGGGATTAGAGTTTTCCTTCTCCTAGGATGGTTGCCACAAGGCTAGAGAGCCCATCCTGCCCTTTGACGCTCTTTGTCAGACCCTTTGGTTTTGACCTGTCTGGCATGGGAGACCCTACCAGTGGCTATTATGCCACCGCCAGCATAGCTCAAAACATCATTAGGGTACGCAAGCCTCTCTCCCACGACAAGGGGGCGTCAATGGAGAGTATTGCACCATGCTTTCCCACTAAAGGTTCCTTGTGCAGAACAACTCAAAGAGTTCTCCTGAGGTTGCCAATAACCTCTGTTTTGTGCATAGATGTTGCCATTTTGGCAACACGAGCAAAATCACTCATGCTTGAATGTCAGAAACAGAGGGACTGGTGGCAAAATGGAGCCTCTATCTTCAGAGGTAATGTTTCTGTATCACATGCTGGGCACTGTCAATAAGAGGAGAGGATTGTTCACTTCCTGTCCTACTTGTTGGCTTCCTGGAGGGATTTATCTTTCACACTACACAACTTCAGCACTATGATTGTAGCACAACTGCCACTGCAACAGGTTGTGGAATTCTGGGTTTTGAAGTTTAGAGAGGGGTAGTTAGAATTTCCAGCCAGAGAGCAATACTGCCTCACCAAATCCTGGGATTCCATAAGATGTAGCCAAGGCAGAGTGGGACCCAAAGCTCCCTTGGGGCCCTACTCTGGGAGAAAGGCAACATATAAATGAAATAAATGGATAGATAATAAAACAGATGAGCAAATAATAAGTTAAAGTAGACTCATAGGTCACCTTCACAATACACAATTATAGCACTCTGATAGCACTTTAACTGTCAGAGTTGCATCCTATGGAATCTTGGGATTTGTAGTTTAATGAGGTACTAGAGATCTCTGGAAAAGCATTCTAAATACAATTCTCAGGATTCTAGAGGATAAAGCCATGACAGTTAAAGTGGGTAACAAAGTGCTATAACTGTGTAGTGTGAAAGAGACCATAGTACTATAATTGTGTAGTAAGAAAGGCTCCCAGATGTCAGCCTTTGGTCTGATCTAGAAGGGCTCTGCTTATGCTGGGAAATCCTGCATCACTTTGTGAGACCTTGGAATACAGTTGTCCCTTCATATTTGCTGGGGTTTGGTTCCAGGACAACCTGTGGATACCAAAGTCTGTGAATAATCAAGTCCCATTATATGCAATGGCATAGCAAAATGGAGTCCCTTATATAAGATGGTAAAGTCAAGGTTTGCTTTTTGGATTATTATTTTTTAAAGAATATTTTCAAGCCATGAATACTTAAAACCGTGGATACCAAATCCGTGGATATGGAGGGACAACTGTAGTTGCTTTAAAAACACAACTTCCCAACAGCCACGCTGCCTTAGGATTCTGGGAGTAGTAGTTTAAAAAGATAGCTTTTCCAAAGTTGGGATTTTGTTTCCTCTGCATACATCACCATTCTCCACTTATTTTCCTTGCAAGCTCATTTTTGGAGTCCTCCCATCACATCTGCACCAGGAGGAACTAATTGAAAATCCATTAGTGCATGTTAGAGGCCAAGTGCCTGTCTTCATCTCTGGCACCAAAATGGCTGTCATTTCCATTTGGCATAGTCAAGGTGTGAGACTGGGAAGGTCAGCAGGAGCTCCTGACTCATGCTGCCAGCTTTCCAAGGGGAGGCAGAGCTGAACAATCTGAGACAAGACCAGTCAGTGCACAGATGGTACATGAATCACCGCCCACTTCCTCAGCAATGTATTAATTTTTTTGGTTTAGTAAGAATGTTCATGCAGAGAATTAAGCAGCAAAAATGAAGCATGCTCAAGGTGCCTTTAAAATGCCCAATTTGTTATATGGTAGCTTTATTGCCTTCTTTCCTCCCAAAGAATGGTATGCAAGGGAGCTCACAGTGATAAAACGAGATGAAACAAAAAGCACTTAACAACACAGTCACAAACACAAGAATTAAGGTATACTTAAAAAGGTACCCAGTCAGTTGAAAGACCCTTCCACACCAGCCCAACTTAATTGCCAAGCTCCTGCCTACCGATGGAAAAGAGGGAGGGGGACAGCCTTGTCTTGCCAGTAGAGAGTTCTAGTTTGCTAGATCCTTACTACGAGTCCTTCCACAAGATTTTTAATACGCAATTTTATGATTTTATGGGAGGTCATCCAGACATTGTGGTCTTCCGTTCATAGCTTTTGTGTTCTCCCACCACTTCTGCCCTCTTGTTGCCATGCGGAAAACCTAGTGTAACCCAACTAAACAGATAGGGTACAGGACAGGACCAGAGGCAGAGATATCAAGAGACTTAAGAAGGTGGCACCATTCTGGTTAAATTCCGTATGCAGAAAGGTGGACACCATTTTGTCTTTTGCTTCAGCCAGTCAGTGTGGTGGAGTAGTTTAAGTATTAGACTAGGACTCCCAAAGACCAGGGTTTGAATCCCTGCTCAACCATGAAAACCCATTGGGTCACCTTGGGCAAATCACACTCTCTCAGCCTCAGAGGAAGGCAATAGCAAACCTCCTCTGTCAGGATTGCCATAAACTGGATTTGACTTGAACGTACATAGCAACATCAATACAGTTAGCATAGTGCCTTTGGCCTGCCCTCATTAAACATGAGATGATCTGCAGACAAGGGAAACTGAGGGACAGTTTATTCAAGGATAGGGAAAATGTGGTTTTACAGCAGTCATTGGACTATATTTCCATTGGCCAGGGATGATGAGAATTGCATTCCAACATCATTTGGAGGGCCACACAGTTTTCCACTCCTAGTTTAGTCAAAGCAATATATATATATATATATATATATATATGTTCCAAATGCGCTATATGCCTTTGCTAATCTGTGATCGATTTCTTTGTCAATCTTGGCATTTGAGGAGATTATGCTTCCCAGGTAAGTGAACTGCTGAACGGACTTAAGCACAGATTTGCCGATGGCAATGTAGGGATGATGGTAGTGCAGGCTGGTAAAGAACTTCCGTTTACAAAAGAGTCTAGAGAAATAAACACCTGAGGCGAAGCACAAAAATCAATGTGTATAGAGCCATTGTACTGTTTATTCTCCTTTACGGGTCTGAAACATGGGTCACCTATCACCACCACTTACGACTCCTCGCTTTCATCAGCGCTGTATACGCACAATCCAAAATATACACTGGACTGACTATGTGACGAATGGTGCTGTCCTTGAGCAAGCAGGGATCACCAGTATTGAGGCCATGATATTGAGAATATAGCTGCACTGGGCAGGGCACGTTTCTAGGATGGAGGACCATCGCCTCCCAAAAATAGTACTCTACGGTGAACTCGCCATGGGTCAGTATAAGAGGGGCACTCCAAAAAAAAGCGATACAAGGACTCCCTGAAACAACATCTCAGGCTCACCCAAATTGATCACCAACAATGGTCCGCCCTGGCTTCACATCGGGAGGCATGGAGACGCACTATCCACAATGCTGCAGCCTAATTTGAGAACTCATGCTGAACAAGTCTTGAAGAGAAACGACAACGCAGAAAGAATCACAACCCAGAAACATCATCCAAGGAGAGCCTCTGCTGTGCTTTCTGCAACCCGACTTGTTTATCTTGGATTGGCCTTTTTAGTCGTTTAGATTGCCCTCTAGTGGACAAATGTATTAATACAAGGTTGTAATTATATGAGACTTAACTGCACTCCAAAGAAAAGTGACGGTGTAGCAGGAAGGTTCCATCTTCTATGCTGCCTTACCACATGACATTGTCGTTCTTCCAGCGTTCTTTTGTTCCAGTCCCATGGGGGACCAAGGTAAAGCCACATCTTTTTGCTTACAGGTTTTTCAGGTAAGCAAAACAATGCAGTTTTATCTGGGTCCCCCATGGGACTGGAAGAAAAGAATGCCAGAAGAATGACATAATCATGTGGTAAGGCAGCATGGAAGATGGAACCTTCCTGTTCCCCTTGCTGCTTTACTTTGGAGTGCGGTGAGCCCCTAAGAATTTCAGGAGTACTTGTGGTTTACTGAAGTGATAACTGGGAAAAAAATCTCATTTATTTCACATTTGGGCGGAGACGGGTTGAAGGATTGCAATCCTTAACACCGAAAATCATTTAGGAGACTATGAACCATTTAATCAACTGAACAATGTGCACCACTGGCTGAAATTCTTCTTCACAGCCATTAAAGTTACTAAAGCCATCTCAGGTTTTTACTCTGGCAACCCTATCCAATACAATTAATTCTCTGCTATTCCACTTTTTAGTTGCCTTTAAAATGCACCAGATTCTCTCTCCTCCACAATTGACCTCAAGTGCTGCAAACAATTCAAACTGCAAATATATAGTAGTTTACACCCCATTAACTCAGTGAAGCGGAGAGGGGGAAGGAGACAGAGTCTTGCCCTTCCAGAGTGGCAAAAGCAAACTGCTGCAGCCCTTTCTTAGCTTACCTGTTCTTGCTCACTAATAACTTTTGCCATCTTGACCACACTCTGATGCTACTTGGTCACACACATCCTGGTTTTCATTTGTGAAATGTTGGAGGGCGTGGAAATGGTGGAGCCCTCCAGTCTTTTTGGAATGCAACTCGCATCATCTCCCTATTGGTTATGCTATCCAGGCCCATGGCTGATGGGAACTGCAGTCCAACAATATGTGGAGCATAGATTTTCCTTGGTTTTTTTCCAGGCTGTAAGACCGTGTTCTGGAATAGTTTCTTTCTGACGTTTCGCCTGTATCTGTGGCTGGCATCTTCAGAGAAGGGTTGAGTAGGAGTGTATATGCAGTTTATATGCTGTGAACCCCTGTTGGGGAGTATATGTAAATTTGTGTAATTGAAAGGTTAGTTTCTGGGTATAGAAATGCAAGGCTCATTAGTGTCTGTTTGGCTAATGGTTGGTTGATGGGCCATTAACTGCTGCTGTTAAATTCCTCCCCCTGTCCCTTGGAGGAATTCCTTTGTAAGTGCTGAGTTTTAAAAAGAAAGAAGAAGCCTTAAAAGTAAACAAAATCTGGCTCCCAGTTTTGAGAAACAATAGAATAAAAACTCAACAATTACAAAAGCATTCCTCCCAGGGGCGTGGGGTGGGGCGGGGGGTTTCCAGCAGCAGTTAATGGCCCATCAACCAACCATTAGCCAAACAGACACTAACGAGCCTTGCATTTCTATAACCAGAAACTAACCATTCAATTACACAAATTTACATATACTCCCCAACAGGGGGTCACAGCATATAAACTCCACACACACTCCTACCCAACCATTCTCTGAAGATGCCAGCCAGAGATGCAGGCAAAACATCAGAAAGAAAATGGCACCCCTGCCATAGAGTCTTCCAAGAAAATGTGTCCTCTCTAGCCATTTCCTAGGTCCTCCAAGGCAGCTCTTGTGGTATTTTAAACTGGAAGGCCTATTATTTAAACTGGAAGTCCTATTATTTTCAATGGCGTTTGCTATTATCCACGGTTTTTGGTATCCACGCCCCCCCGAACAATCCCAGTGGATACGGGGGTCCTACTGTATGTAGTGTAGATAATAACAATTATATCCGGGTGCACATCGGAAAAAATATTTTAAAACGTCACCATGGGAAAGGATCCCACCCAACTCAAATCTAGTTAAATATTTAAAAACTAAAACAATCCCGCCCTACACACACACACACACACAGAAATTACATGAAATTAAACCCGAGTAACGCATCCCGTAACGGGCGACTTCTGAGAAGAGCAGCTCTCAGTTCTACCTGCTGAGTAGGGGAGGAAGAAAAAAGCTAGACTAAACCTTGAAGTGTGCCCCGCGCGCTCCTCTACACTAAAAATCCAAGGATAAATCTAAAGAATTTACAAGATATAAAAAGCAGAAGCGGTATGGGCTTACCAAATTTTAAATTATATTTACACGCCTGCTGTTTAGAATGGATTAAGTGCTGGATAAAATTAGACAAAGAAGATACATTAGTAATAGAGGGAGAAGACCTGAGATACGGTTGGCACGCATACCTGTGATTTAATAAAGAGATAGTTAATAATGAGATTAATGACCATTATATAAGAAAACCACTCTTACGGGTATGGAAAAAATATAGGACCAGAATAGCAAATAAAACCCCGAAATGGATATCGCCCCACGAAGCTTTTTACAGAAGGGAACAGATTATTGGGGTAAAATGGTTAAAATACCAAGACCTCATTGATTGTGATAATAATCAAATAACAATAAAATCTCAAGAGCAATTAAAAGAATAAGGTATAATATGTCATTGGTGGCTATATAGACAAATCTGGGAAAAATTAAAATTAGATATTAAACTCAATGGTATAGAGAAAAAGAACTCAAAGATGGAAGAAATACTGACCTCGGAAAGATTTAAAGACCTATCTAAGATCTATAAAGTGTTATTAGAATGGGACTGTGAGGAGGAAATAATTAAGGAACCCATGGTAAAATGGGCTCAAAATATTAAACACCCGATAATGTTAGACACATGGGAGAAGTTTTGGAATAAAATGTTGAAATTGACTGCCTGACAGGACCTGAAAGAAAATTGTTGGAAGATGATGTATAGGTGGTATTTAACACCGGAAAAAATCTCACGAATATATAAACATTCTGAAAACAAATGTTGGAAGTGTAAAGAAGAGGTCGGTACCTTCTTCCACTGTTGGTGGACTTGCAAGGTAACACATAGATATTGGTCTACAATACATATGGAAATTGAGAAAATACTCAAAATTCATTTTCAGATGCGACCAGAAGTGTATTTACTTTCCTTTTTAGATGAGGATATCACAAAATCCCAACAGAGAATACTATTTAATTTAATCTTAGCAGCCAGAATAGTCCTTGCAAGATATTGGAAAAAAGAAAGTATGCCTTCTAAGGATGAATGGTATCTAAAGATAGTGGAATTAATCTACTTGGACAAAATCACTCAAGTTATGAAAGAGAATACTGTAGAGAACTTCGAAGCAGAATGGAAAGAGATAAAATTATATCTACAAAAGATTTGGGGTAAATGGATTGAAGGGGGATTACTTATTTGAAAAGATAGTTTAGAATAGTGGAATTAACCTGTTATTGTTTAGGTTCAATATAAGGAGATTGATTGAACAAAGCATTGACTTAGAAAGTCTACCTAACATTAGAAAATACAATTAGGGATTAAACTTAATGGGAAGCAACGAATGAAACAAGTGGGGAAGATAGAAATGGGAAGTGAATAAGATGAATGGGAACGGGAAAGGATGGGACTAAGGAAAGTATAGAGAGCAGTTTTAATTTTAGAAAATCTTAGGTGGTGAATGAAAATATGATATAAATTTAAAGGAAGAGTGAGAGTTATGCTTAATAATTTAAGATGTGTATTTGTTGAAAGGATGTATGAATATAAGTTATAAGCAAAAAAGCTGTTATTATTATATTTTTTTTGTTTGAAACAGTTTAAGGCAATATTTTGTTTTGCTTTGAAACAGTTTAATGTAAAGAAATTGTATGAAGCTAATACAAATCATTATGAAAAAAAAATGGCACCCCTGCCATAGAGTCTTCCAAGAAAATGTGTCCTCTCTAGCCATTTTCTAGGTCCTCCAAGGCAGCTCTGTGGCATTTTAAACTGGAAGGCCTATTATTTTCAATGGCGTTTGCTATTATCCATGGTTTTTGGTATCCACGCCCCCCCGAACAATCCCCAGCGGATACGGGGGTCCTACTGTATGTAGTGTAGATAATAACAATTATATCCGGGTGCACATCGGAAAAAATATTTTAAAACGTCACCATGGGAAAGGATCCCACCCAACTCAAATCTAGTTAAATATTTAAAAACTAAAACAATCCCGCCCTACACACACACACACACACACACACAGAAATTACATGAAATTAAACCCGAGTAACGCATCCCGTAACGGGCGACTTCTGAGAAGAGCAGCTCTCAGTTCTACCTGCTGAGTAGGGGAGGAAGAAAAAAGCTCGACTAAACCCTAAAGTGTGCCCCGCGCGCTCCTCTACACTAAAAATCTATATGGCAGAGCATGCGCAGTGCAAACGCCGCCTCCCACTGTCGTCCTGTGCGTAAATCTCGCGAGATCTCTCACTCCACCTGGCTGCCCGGAGGAGCGCGGTTGGGTGTTCCTCGTGGCTGCGGGATGCATTCAGACGACGTGAGTCGGGGTTGGGGTGGGAGACACGGGGAAGCGGCTCTGGGTTTGGGCAGCCCTGGGTGGGTTCAGAGGGCTTTCCTCCGGTCGCCAGGTGGGAAAGGGTGGTGGGCATCCTGTGGATAGGCGGTGTGCCAGAACAGTGGCTCTCTGCACCTTTTTCCTTACCAGGGGGGCCCTTTAAATATCTTTTGTGGCCATGGACCCCCAAGACTTAACCCAGATTTAAAGCTCTAACAACAACAACAACAATAATAATAATAGATACTAATAACAATACAATAATACTAGTGGCTTTTCCTTACCAGTGACCCCTTTTTAAATATCTTTTGTTGCCACGGACTCCCAAGACTTAAGGTTTAAAACCCTAACAACAACAATAATAATATCTGATAATAATCACAGTACAATTATAGCAATCTTTAAACCTTCCTTGATCTTTGTTGGAAGGAAATGGTGAGACTATGCTCCAAAATATCCTGAAATAATAGCTCTTAACCTCTTTTTAAAAAAACCCAGGGAAAACCTTTAAATATCTTTTGTTGCCATGGTCCCCCCCCCAAGACTTAAGATTTAAAACCCTAACAACAACAATAATAACACCTGATAATAATCATAGTACAATTATACCAGTCTTTAAACCTTCCCTGATCTTTGTTGGAAGGAAATGGTTAGACTCCATGCTCCAAAATACTCTGAAACAGTAGCTCTTAACCTTTTTAAAAAAACCCATGGAAGACCTTTAAATATCTTTTGTTGGCATGGTCCCCCCACCAAGACTTAACTCAAGGTTTAAAACCTTATAAACAACAATAATAATACCTGATAATAGTCATAGTACAATTATAGCAGTCTTTAAACCTTCCCTGATCTCTGTAGAAAGGAAATAGTGAGACTGTATGCTCCAAAATACTCTGAAACAGTAGTTCTTAACCTTTTTCTTTACCAGGGACCCCCTTTAAATATCTTTTGTTGCCATGGACCCCCAAGACTTAACTCAGGGTTTAAAACCTTAACAACAACAACAATAATAATACCTGATAATAGTCATAGTACAATTATACCAGTCTTTAAACCTTCCCTGATCTTTGTTGGAAGGAAATGGTGGGACTATGCTCCAAAATACTCTGAAACAGTAGCTCTTAACCTTTTTTTTAAAACCCAAGGAAAACCTTTAAATATGTTTTGTTGCCATGGGACCCCCCCCAAGACTTAACTCAAGGTTTAAAACCCTAACAACAATAATAATAATACCTGATAATAATCATAGTACAATTATAGCAGTCTTTAAACCTTCTCTGATCTTTGTTGGAAGGAAATGGTGAGACTATGCTCCAAAATACTTTGAAACAATAGCTCTTAACCTTTTTTTTAAACCCAAGGAGAACCATTAAATATCTTTTGTTCCCATGCCCCCCCCCAAGACTTAACTCAAGGTTTAAAACCCTGATAACAACAATAATACAGTACCTGCTAGTAATCATAGTACAATTATAGCAGTATTTAAACCTTCCCTGATCTTGTTGGAAGGAAATAGTGAGACTGTATGCTCCAAAATACTCTGAAACAGCAGCTCTTATCCTTTTTCTTTACCAGGGACCCCCTTTAAATATCTTTTGTTGCCACGGACCCCCAAGACTTAACTCAAGGTTTAAAACCCTAATAATAATAATAATACCTGGTGATAAAAATAATACATTGTGCCAAACAGACACTAATCCTCCTTGCATATCCTCCCACCCTAGGGACTAGCCATTCAAATACACAAAGGTACATATCTTCTCCCAACAGGGACTCACAGTATATAAACCCCACACACACTCCTAACCAACCATTCTCTGAAGATGCCAGCCACAGATGCAGGCGAAATGTCAGAAATAAACTCTTCCAGAACACGGCCTCACAGCCCGGAAAAAAAAAATACAAGGAAAATCTATAATAATAATACAGTTACACCATCCATTAAACCTTCTCTCAGAGACACTGGAGGGGGAGAGGAAGACTTTTCTTCTGCTCCTTGCTGCAAGTTTGTGGTTGGAGTGGATTGAATGGCAGTGCGCAGGCCAAGCCAGCCAGCCAGCCAGCATTTGCCTTGGCTCTTGTCATGTGGCCACTCCATTACAGGGAGGAGGTGGGCCAAGCAACCTTTAAGTCTTTATGGACCCCCTGTGAGGACATTGCGGACCCCTGGGGTCCTTAGACCACAGGTTAAGACCCACTGTACCAGAATTTAACTGAACCTAAAAACTTGCTCTCTGTGTCCAGCCCCCAACTTTGCCAGGGTGTGTGTTTCTGTAAAGGTTACCCTTGACCATGTGCAAAGTGTGGCTTCTTTATTACTGATTCCAGTTGTTGTCAATAGCCGTCATGTCAACTCCCGATTTACAGAGACCCTACAAATGAGAGGAGACACATCCTGTGTAGTGCTTTGAGAGTTGACTACCACCAGGGTTTGAATCCCCGCTCAGCCATTGAAATCCACTGGGTGATCTTGGACAAGTCACACTCAGCCTCAGAGGAAGGCAAAAGCAACTCCCCCTTGAACAAATCTTGCCAAGAAAATCCTGTGAGAGGTATTTCTTAGGGTCTCCATAAGTCGAAAATATCTTGAAAGCACACAGCAACAAATGAAAGAGAGACCTGCCAGTCACTGTTTTCAACAGCCCTGCTCATGTCTTGCAGAGTCAGGGCCTTGGCTTCTTTGATTGAATGTACCCATCTGTAATGTAGTCTTTGTCTTTTCCTACTGACTTCCACCTTACCAAGCATTATTGGTTTTTTTCCCCAAACTTTATTGAAAACTTGATTGATTTGCTCTTTGGGAGGCGGAAAGAAAAAGGCTAGTTCAGAAACGTGGAGGGGCCAAGAAAACAGCCTGGGGGCACACTTTGCCCTGCCTTGATACAGAGTCTAGAAAGAATAAAACCACAAGATAGGAGAAATGGTTTGTTGTGTTTGTCATGAGCAAGAGGCAGTGTGTCTCTCATATCTGACTTCTCTCTGCTTTTGTTTGCTCTATAAATGAAATGTTGCTGGAGGATTGGAATGCAAGCTGGTTTGGGGTTGAGAAAGATCCCCAGCAAATCATACTGCTGTGATTAAATTGATAAGTCACATGGGTAATACAAAAGGATTTGGGGATCACTCCCATGGTATTCCATTGACTCCCATGATCATATCCCAAGTTACATCTTTGCACCGTGCCTCCTCTTACTGTTTTCTGAAGGGATTTATAGGCCACCTTTCCACTCATGGAGGACCCATGGTGCCTAGCAATAAATGAAGAAAAAAACACTAAAGTGAGGCTGGGTGATTTCAGGCCCTCCAGTTGTTGCTGGACTGCAGCTCCCATCAGCCCTGGCCACTATAGCCAGCGATGAGGGATGATGGGAGCTTCAGTCTAACCCCATCTGAAGCAACACACTATTTCCCACCCCTGCAGTGCAATAATAAGCATTGAAAACAGACATGGTCCATTTCAGAAAGTACCAAACAATCTTGTAGCTAAATATATGTTTGGGACTGAGAAGTACTTACACAGGATTAAGGTTCCGGGTGGGGGGATTCTCTTTAGCTCACCACTGGGAGGAGTATGCTATGTGGAAACACAAGAAGGGGTCTTCTCAATTGTGTGTGGCACCCTGGTTGTGGAGTGCTTTTCCCTTGGATGTTCAGATTGGCTTCATCTCAGCACCAAGTTAAAAACTGGTTGTTCATTCAAGCTTTTGGGAGCTCAGTAATCATACCTTTATTGGAAAGGTCAGCAAATGTGTCCCTGCGTAGAGACTACAACTCCCATCAGCCCTAGGCAGAATAAGGGTAGGGACTATGGGACTTGTAGTCCAATAACTGTTAGAAGGCCACAGTTGCATAAATCTGGTATATTTGGTTGTGGCTTAAAACAATTTAAACTGCTTTAAAGATAGTTTTATTGCTTGCACCTAGCCCTGAGAACTTTGATTATAGGCTGAGATGGAAATGTTTCCAATAAATACATTAATTAATATTATCTCTTCAGATTGTCTGGGACACTCTCGGCAACAGGCAGTTCTGCTCATTTAAGATCAAGTGAGTATTCTTGCTCTGTGCGCTTCTGCCTCTGTTGAATTTAAGGCCTATAGAATCCATTGGTTCTGCTATTACTGCCCCGTGTGGATTGATTTAGATCTTCAGGGGAAGGGACTGACTGAAATTATTTAAATCAGTTTTCCAACTTCCTTATTTATGTATTCACTGAACAAGCAAGAGTATTAACTAGCTGGTTATAAACCACTAGATAAAAATTGTCTGAATAACTAGAGTTTTCTGTACAGTATTGTCTAGAAATTGCTTATGCTTGACAAATGTATTATGCTTGTAATATAATTATCATCATCATCATCATCATCATTTTTGCCCTTGATTCTTTTACATGAAAAATCTGGTTTTAATTTGGGGATGGAGAAAGTACTGTCCTCCATATTTTCTTGGAGTGCAGGCCCCATGATTCTGCAGCATTGGCTGATGAGAGCTGCACTACAATAGCAGTAGTCTCGGAGGAACCACATGTTCCCCGTGACCGTTTCATCCAGTGGGTTAGATCTTTCTACTCAGTATTGGTGGTACCTGTGAAGTCTAATGACTACTATCTTGCTTTGGAAATGGAAACTCAGGAAGTACAGGGGAAATTCAAATGGACATGCCACAAAAAGTTTGTTGACAGCCAAAAGTTGGGATGCCTGACTTTATCTTGAGACGGGTGAACAGCTTGTGCCCCCCTAGAAACTGTTGGATTGCAATTCCTGTAATCTCTTGCTAATGGCTATGCAAGGTAGGGCTGATAGGAGCTGCAGTCATAAGTTCCCTATCCTTGCTCTGAGTATGTCAGTTTTGTATTACTTGGTTTACAACACAGCGCTTTTCAAAATTTCCACTTTAATTCCTCAGGATCTGTAGTACAATTTGGTTATGTGGCTAAGAATTAATGCTCTGTCTCTACTGAAATGGAGGTTTCATTTCTATTCTCTTCTTTGCAGGACAAAAACACAGAGCTTTTGCCGGAATGAATTTAATATAACAGGCCTGTGCAACCGCTCCTCCTGCCCCTTGGCAAACAGCCAGTATGCAACTATTAAGGAGGAGAAAGGTGGGGGTTCTTTGACATGATGCTAAAGTCTTGTGCTTTCTCTAATCCGATGAGTCTGTGGCTTCTTCCATTTTACTAATCCAACCACCTAAGATTATGGTGGGGTGAAGGATGAAGTAATGATGCTATTTCGCTGAAATGTTTCAAACGTGTTGAAAAACTGCAGAGGTTGCTTGACGCCCTGTGTGAGTGAGCCACTCTTTATAGTGTAGAAGTGGTTAATTTGTGGTTCACCAAATATTATTTTGGACATCAGCTCTTATTATCCCCTTACCATTTGTCATGCTGGTTATACCAGGAGGGCCAAACATTACTATCCTTGTTTGAGGGCGGGGTGTATGGATTTTACTCCTCAAGATTTAGTTGAATTGCAACTCCCAGCGTTCCTTACCATTGGATATGCTAGTTAGGGCTAATGGGAGCTGCAGTTCCCACACCTGTTGGTAGGGCATGATTCAAAGTTATGTAGTATACCAAGCTTGCAAAAGCTTAGCAGGTCTGGTATGCTGTCTTGAGTTCACTGGAGCAAATATGAACTAATGAATGAATAAGTAAGTAAATAGATAGGTGGGTGAATACATTTACCTAGTATAATGCAGCTTCTTACGTTTCTTGTAAACTGATTGGTTTGATGGTACAGTCCTCTCTCAACATTTGCAGCCTCCACACTTGCGGTTTCGCATATTCACGGTTTGCCGTTAGGGGAGGCCGAGGAAAATGGCGACGGGGCCTCAGAGGCCCTGTGGTGGCCTGGGGAGTGAGTGAGGAGGCGACTATGCGGCCTCCAGAGGGCCTCCGGAGGCCTTGTGGTGGCCTGGGGAGGGAGGGGGAGGCGGGAGAAGCAACTATGGGGCCTCCAGAGGCCCTGTGGTGGCCTGGGGAGGGAGGGGGAGGTGACTTCAGGAGGGAGGGGGAGGGCAGTCTTTATTCGTGGAATTTTCACATTTGCGGGGGTCCGTGGAACCTAACCCCCGCGAATGTAAAGGGACAACTGTAAATAGAAAAATTTAATACAGTGGTAGACGTCTTTCTTGGAGATGCTTGCTCAGTTACTTATAGACAACTGTATGTTCAAATAAATACAAAATTGGAGGCCACTTTATTATGTGAAAGGGGAACATGCATCTCCACATTAAGCATCTTTTCCAGTATGTATGGTGCTTGTGCATCTAATTAGCCATGGAGGAGGTAAAAATAGTTCCTCTTCCACATAAGATTTTATAGCTCAGCTAAGGCTTTAAAAGTGGTGTCCATCCCAATCATACTTGATTAATGGGAGGCCCTAACAGTGCATATGTGCTTTGCTGTGCTCTCTTCACTGTTGGAAGGCTGGTAGAATGGTTGGCAGTTGGCAGATAAAAGAGGCAAATATTGAAGAAGCTGCCAAATCAGCAAGGCTGATGATGGCTCTGGAGGCTTGCCTATTGAGAATTTAATAGATCTGGTGGTAGTTTCCTTCAGAAAAGGAACAGTTATAGTTCAGCAAACAGATTGAAGCTCCAGTATCTTCTGAGCACCAGTCTTAAACCACTTTTTGTGATCTGTGTTTTGCCTTCTATTGTGGTATATATCTGTTTCTGATGACTTGAGGGTATGGCAGGCCTGGTGGTGACTTTACAGAGGTTTTTACTCTTCCTCCCTAGGACAGTGTTACCTGTACATGAAAACCATTGAACGGTCTGCTTTCCCCAATCGGCTGTGGGAACGGGTAAGCCATCCTCCAAAATTGCCTGGGCTGTGTGTGGCCTGTAGATATTTACTTGTTATATTGTGCTGCTGATAATAAAGTTAAATAAGACAGAAAACAAAAGAGGAATAATCTATCAACCTCCAGATTTTGTTGGACTACAACTCTCACCATTGTCTGTACTAGGTAGACCTGATGGAAATTGCAGTTCTAGAAAGCTACACACTGCTGCCCACACTTTTTTCTTTCTTTGTTTTTTTAAAGGTTGTAAAAATAGTGCAATTCTAAGAGGGGTTATTCCAGGCAGATGTTTTCTATTTTTGCTGTTCTAGAAGTTCGTAATCTGAATTAGATTGCCCAGTCATATTTTAATTCTAGGAGGGGAGAGACACTTAAACTAAGGAGCTAACTAAGGTTTTTTTTTTCCCTTTCCCATGCCCAATGACCACTATTGTTTAAAGATGTTGCTTGTAATTCACATTATGAACCATCCTATAAAGAGTTCTCCTCTCCATTGACGCCCCCTTGTCGTGGGAGAGAGGCTTGCGTACCCTAATGATGTTTTGAGCTATGCTGGCGGTGGCATAATAGCCACTGGTAGGGTCTCCCATGCCAGACAGGTCAAAACCGAAGGGTCTGACAAAGAGCGTCAAAGGGCAGGATGGGCTCTCTAGCCTTGTGGCAACCGTCCTAGGAGAAGGAAAACTCTAATCCCAAACCCGGGCAGATGGTGCTCATCCAACCCTGTAAGGTCAACCATCTAAGAGAAGGAAACTCTAATCAAACCTACGACCCGAGGGCCTCGCTGCTACTGTCCATGCTTGCAAGGCCACGGCAGATGAATCTCTGGTTTAAAGGGTGAGGCCAGTTCTGTGCACGCTGCGCTCCACCAGAAAAATCCATTGCACAGGCTCGAATAAAGAGTGCTGTTCCGGACAAGAAGTTACATCTCAGTACAAAAGATAAATGATCACCATTATTTTGTGTATATCTAATCAGGAGCAAGCCCCATTTATCCAGAGGGATTTACTCCCAGATAAGTCATAGAATCATAGAATTGTAGTGTTGGAAGAGACCACGAGGGCCATCCAGTGTGTATAGGATTGCTGCTTGACTGGCATATTTTCAGTGTACAGTGGGTTGAGTATATTTTGCAAATAAAAAAGTGTGTTGTGTTGTATTTGTACTCCACCTTTTTTCCAAAGCTGGGACTCAAGGCAGCTTACAAGATAAAAAGAGATAACCAGGTAAAACACAAATTGTGTGGTCCATGAGTAAAAACTCAAGCAGTTGTGTGGTCTTTGAGTTGGATAACTTTATTAGAACCAACGTGTCTGTGTGTGTGTGTATACACATGCCTTCAAGTCACCTGTTGACTTATGGCAACTCCATGAATTTCATAGGGTTTTCTTAGGCAAAGAATATTCAGAGGAGGTTTTGCCAGTTCTTTCCTCTGAAATATAGCCTGCAGCACCTAGTATTCCTTGGTGGTCTCCCATGCAAGTACTAACCAAAGCTGATCCTGCTCAGCTTTGAAGCTCAGACATGATCTGGTGCCTTAAAAAATGTGCAAGTTTTAAAGTTCTCCAGAACTTTGCCTCATGCTGGATGGTTTAGGGGCTGTGGTTAGAACCATAAGTTCAAGATGTGCAACTTAGAAATTCAGAAACAAAGCCAGCCATTGTGGCCATTGAGTCTGCAGCTAGACTAAGTCCCAAGATGGAGACACAAATTGGATGATCTCTCTAGTCTTATTACGCCTAGTCCTGTTTACCAGGTTGCAGACTCAAAGGCCACTCTGAAAAGAAAGGATGAAGCTCAGATTGTAGTGGAGCACACATTTTTCTTGCTTGCTCTCCTGTCCACCTCTACCTGCTCCAGGCATGATGGGCTATGCACTACTTCCCATTCCTTCTCAGAACTGGCCATCAATTTCTCACCTTCATGTTTCTGGCAGGTGCGACTGAGCAAGAACTATGAGAAAGCACTGGAGGAGATTGATGAGAACCTGATCTACTGGCCTCGCTTTATCCGACATAAATGCAAACAGCGCTTCACCAAGATCACACAGTACCTGATCCGGATTCGCAAGCTGACGCTAAAGAGACAGTAAGTCAGGGCTGAGCAAAACGCAGCCCCTGGACTCTCCTTTGCCTTTTCCTGGCAGCCTCCAGGAGTGGCAGTTCATCTTTTAAGTAGGTGTTCCCTGCACTGTTTAGCATCTAGAAAGTCCATTTTTCAAAACCAGAAGTCTTCCAGCCACATGCAGTTGGGTTTATTTTATCCCTTTTTTTGTTTGTTTTGGGTGGTCTATGAGAGTGAGAGTGCTAGGGGTAGAAAATTGGTCTCCTGGGCATGCAATAGTTGTTCTCTCCTGCAACTCAAAGCACTTCAGCCTTTTAATGAAGCTTTAGATTCTCTGCAGATTTACACTTATCTTTTGTTCTATCTGATGATGCTGTTGCACACTCTTGACCTAGGTCTGTGTTTGCTACATGTCTAATGGAGCAAAACAAGAGCTCAGTATGCCCTTATCATTAGTTCAGCTTGAGGCCTTCCAGATGTGTTGGACTTTCTCTCCCTGTGGCTCAAAACAATGGTGAGGGATGACAGATGTGGTAGTCCAACAAGATCTGGAGGCTTCCTCAAAGCTGTACACAGGCGCCTCATTTGCAAAGCTACTTTATTTTATTTATTTTATATTCTGCCTTTCTCCTAGAACAGAAATGAAGGCAATTTCCCTTTGCTAACCACACCTTCCTCTTTGCAGGAGGAAGCTCGTTCCATTAAGCAAAAAGATTGAAAGGCGTGAGAAGAGGAGAGAGGTACATCCTTGTTAATACTGTTCAACCATTTCACTTACACCCAGGCCCAGCGTAAACATGTGGCTGCCTACCAGCCAGTGTCCCAACAGGGTCCACTCCTGACACCTGCTCGGGGTTCCCCCCCCCCGGCTCTGCGCCCCAATCAGTGTTGAGCACCACCATTTTAATTTCCCAGAATGCCCCTGCCATCATTGCCTTGGGGAACTTAAAACCAAACCACTGGGGCCACTTTGCCCACTAGGCTGATTGGAGTGCTGCTGCTGCCTGCCACTGCTGGTACATCTCCCTAGCTTGGGGTCCTTTCCTACATCAGTGGTTCCTTTGGCTGGGATTGCCTTCAAGCCAGAAGTTTCATTGGCTTAGAAATCACTTCTCCCTCCACCCCGCTTTTGTTTCCTTGACTTGCTTGCAGGGGAAAGCCTTTGGAGAGTACCTCCTAGAAGGTATGGGGAGGAAATAACCCACTACTAAGTGAAATCTTCTTTCTGTCTCTGCTTTAACGCCTTCTTCTTGTCTCCCTATCCCCCCAGGAAAAAGCCCTGATTGCAGCTCAACTGGACAATGCAATTGAAAAAGAACTGTTGGAGAGACTCAAACAGGATACGGTATGATCTAAAGCAGTGCATGAGGTTCATACTTGCAAATGTAGATGATAGAAATGTAGAAACTATGTACAGCGTACTTAATGCGTAGTACAAAAGAAATATCTGAGGAGTAGTTTTTGTATCTTTCTCGTAATACTAGAATCCAGAATCATCCTCTGAAGTTGAGTGGTGGAACAGCAGAAAAGACTTTTTCACACAGTGCATATTTAAACTGTCGAATCCATTTCCACATAGTTGTCAACCTGGACAGCTTTAAAGGGAGACTAGGTAGGTTCACATAGGATGGGACCACCAGTGGCTGCTAATAATGATAGATATGTATTAATTTCAATATAAGAGACAGTTTGTCTTGTGTATCAGTTGCTGGGGAACACAACTGGGAGGGTGTGAACAGAACGTTGGACTAGATCCACTATGGCTATTGCTAGGTTTACAGAGGTTGAATTATCAGACAGTTTCCAGGAAACAGTGTCTGAAGTAAAATGACACTTACATAGCTGCCTAAAACCTATTACTGCCTGGTTTTGGGTAGCAACTTACTTGTGACTCCTAAGCTAACCAGGAAGTAGGGAGGGGTGGAAGAGAATTCTGGCACCCATTGAATGGTGTGACAGCACCTAATACTGTAGCATAATTCAGACTAAGCAAGGACATGATTGGAGATTATGGGGAGTCATGCATAACCTGCTGGGAACTCTCTGGAAAAGAAGAGTTAGAATATACCTTGAATACCCAAGATCTTATTGATGTAGGTAACCCCTATATTGAGGCGGACCACTACTGTTCCATACCATTGTCATGTTTATAGTTGCTGTGGCCAGTTCATCACCTTATGGACAACTTTCTGGTGATGAGACTATCTCTACTTAGCTAGGCTAAGACATGTAATCTGCTGCAAGCCTTGTAAGCTTGATAGAACCTGCTTGATAGTACTCTGCTGGTATACCCTTTGAGAGTCCAAGGTTAGTTCCACTCCACAATAAAGCAGTGGTGGCATTTTGTGGTCTGAGTGTCAGACTACAACTCTGGAGACCAGGGTTTCAATCCTTGCTCAGCTGTGAAAATCCACTGGGTGACACTGGGCAAGTTGCACACTCTCAGCCTCAGAAAACCCCATGATAGGTTCACCTTTTGCTATAAGTCGGAAACGACTTGAAGGCACGCAACAACAGCAGCAGCAACAACAAATGATTTGAATGATCTGGACAGAAAAACAGGTAAGGGTAGACAGCTGAAATGTTACCCTTCTGTGATGTTGCTCATTTTACATTGAGCAGCATGAGACCCATATTTCCAGTGCTTAGAACATTTCCTTTTGAGCACTGCATTGAACACCCAGACTAAATGTAACTGGAAAATGGCCTATATAGAATTTCCTTTTCAAACAACATGTCTTCTAAAATGGAGTCTCCTTCTCATGGTTCAGATCAACCAAGGAGATGCTCCTGATGCTACTTAAGGGAGTTGTGTGTATTTGTTAAGGTTGTTTGGCCAGAATCCAAACATTATGGAATCTAAAAATTATGAACAGTTGTCTGCTTTGAGATCTCTGGCTTTGGGGGTTGTTACTTTCTTTGGGTTGGTTATCATCTGATCCTGTTCTGTTTCTTCTTGTCCTGTTTTCTCTAGTATGGAGATATCTATAACTTCCCCATCCATGCCTTCGACAAAGCTCTAGAACAACAGGAGGCGGAAAGTGAAAGTGACTCAGAGGTGGAGAAGGAAGAGGAAGAAGAGGAGAATGTAATGCTTTTACCATTCTATTGCCTGTTTTGTCTTTGGGTGGCAGTAGGGGGAGCCCTACAAGTCCCAGATAACGTTTCATCTTTTTAATGGAGAATTTTGTTTTCAAGATACTCTTATAAGGTGTTGTGTTTCTGCTATGCAATTCTTTTTTTTAAAAAAAGCTATACTACATATTTCTTCCTAGAAATGGCTAGTATTAATCATCTCCACTGGATATTAAAAGTTTTTTTGTGATTGAGACTGGTGCGAAGATGTAGCCACATGTGAGGCATTAATGTTGTAGACTGTGCCTTGTTGCTTGCCAGGAACCTAAACGGTGGACTGGTTGTTTCAAAAGAAATACTAGCTTCTCTCTTAGCTGTGTCAAAGACAGTGCATCAATTTGTGCATATCCTACTTCCAAGGTTTCCAAATGCCTCTGATTCCATTGGTCAGCAACTGGGAATTGATGGAAGGAGCATTTGAGAAGACCAAATTAAGATGAGACTATGAAATTTAGCTACTGCTGCCTAGTTGATTTTGCTTATGATTTGGATGAAGTTTGCTTATCAGTTTTGAATTTGCATGCAAATGTTTGGCATATCAACTGAAGTCTAAATAGCCTGCTTAGTTAAAACCCATTCACAAAAATTATAAAAATACACAGTGTTGGTTCAGGAGGTACCCAAAGTAGATGACAAACTATTGTTTGTGGTCTTCATTTTGGTCCCATTAGATAACCAAGTTGAAGCATGTGGATTTGCTCAGCATTACATACAGACACTTCATTGTACAGATGTATAGCTCTTCTTTGGATGCTCATTTTTTGCTATGTTATTGCTGCAGGACTCAAACAAGAGGGAGTTTGTAGAAGTAGATGAGAGTGATCTCAGTGACTTTGAGGTAAGTGCAAGCCATCTTTGAAAACTTGGAGGCTCTCGGGTCCCCATGCTTTGCTGCAGCTTTTACTCAACCTGCTGCCTACCAGATGTGTTTGACATCAGCTTCCATCATCTCTACGACTGCCTTTCCCTTGGAGGTAATGGGAATTGTGGTCCAGCACATTCATGAGGGCACCAGGTTAGGAAAACCTAACTTAATGTAACTAAGCCAAAGTGTGTGTAATTGAGTGTTTATATAGTTTCACCTTTTTCTTTCTCTTTCAAATTTTAGATTATAAATTTTTACAAGCATCATTTTTATAAGCAAGATCTCTCTCTCTGGCTTTTCTTTGCAAACGAAGATTCAGGAAGGACGCATCCCGCGCTTTCTGCAAGTGCTCTGATGACTGAAAAGGCCAATCCGAGATAAACAAGTCTGGTTGCAGAAAGCACAGCAGAAGGTTTCCTTGGGTGATGTTTCTGGGTTGTGATTTTTTCTGCGTAGTCGTTTCTCTTCAAGACTTGTTTGGCATGAGTTCTCAAATAAGGCTGCAGCATTGTGGATAGTGCGTCTCCATGCCTCCCGATGGGAGGCCAGGGTGGACCATTGTTGGTGATCAATTTGGCCGAGCCTGAGATGTTGTTTCAGGGAGTCCTTGTATTGCTTTTTTGGAGCGCCCCTCTTACGCTGACCCGTGGCAAGTTCACTGTAGAGTACTATTTTTGGGAGGCGATGGTCCTCCATCCTAGAAACGTGCCCTGCCCAGTGCAGCAAGCAAGATGTAGACAAGAGTTATAGTGGTAGAGGACATGATCTTGTATGTAGAAAGTAGAGCAATGTTGGAATCTGATTTGAATGGTTAAGTCCAGTGCTGATATGCAGACCACTTTCACCCATCAGATATATTTGTCTTTACTGATAAGTAAAATACTACTCCAATTGAGGATCATGGCTTTTCTTAGATGAAACTGGAGTAATGTGCTAGAGTCTGTACTATTTGGAGGTGGGAAAACACAGTAAATGCATTGTTGTTTTTTGTCTGCCTGGAGTATTTGAAAAGCATATTGGCTGTGAATATGGAGGAGCTGTGGTGAAATAAAAAAAAATGGCATGGGTTTGAGACAACCCTTCCCCAACCTGGTGCCCTCCACATGTTTTGGATTACAGCTCTGAGCATTCCTAACCATTAGCCATGCTAAGTGGGGCTTTCTAAACAGTGGTGTAGTGGTAAATTCTGAAGAGCTCGTACTCTATATGACGCTTGCCTTAACCACATATGAAGGAGAATCCAAACATGCAGCAGCTGCCCTGGTTCTTGTGTTGGTAGGCATACGTACACCACCCCTAAGAGCATCAGTAGTATGTACCATGATAACTAATTTGTTAGGAGTGACAGTGACATCTGGGAGTGCTGGCTTTGGAATACCAGGCTTCAGGTTGCCTCATAAGGGACTAAACAATCTGTAGAGGAGTGTGCTAGACCACTGGCACTTTTGTAATGCAGCTCTTGCTTTCTCTGCTCAAGGATATGGATAAGCTGGCAACTACCAGTGATGAAGACGAGGAAGAGGCTACATCCAGTGAGGATGAAGAGAAAGAGCAGCAGCCCACGTCCAAGGGCAAAACTCCTCTGAAGGGGCCAGCAAGAAGGAAACGAGCTTATGTTGAAATAGAGTATGAACAGGAAACAGAACCTCTGTCAAAATCAAAAGCAACGTGACTCTACCAACATTTGTGATATGTTAATGGATCAGAGGAAAAGACTACTTTAGCAACTTCCATGATGCCAAACAATACTAGGAATCCTTCATCTGAACACAAACTTAAATGAGTTGGGACCGAGAAACAAATACTGTTTTAATAAGCCCTACATTGTATATTTTGGAAGTATAATTTTGAATACTGAAAAACATGAAAGGTTGTGAGGACAACTTACAGCCTTCCATATGTTGCACTGCCTTTTCCATTAATTAGTCTTAGATAGTACAGCCATTGGGGGTCAGATTGTGGGAGTTGCAGTCCAACAGTGAGATGAATGCAAGTTGCCAACCTGGGTTTAGGTGTAAAGTTACCATGATTTTTAAATCTTTAAGCCACTTTTGAGGTCTTTCTTTTGGTATAAAATTAGTATATTCATAACTGAACAAGCTTGAAATTCCCTTTTTAAAAGCAAACACATGCTCTTTCTTTCCCATCAAACAGTTCTAGTTGTAGCAGGATAAACATATGTGGAATTAGACTGGATTTTCCAAAATGAAAGAGTTGCTCTTCCAACTTTGAATAATAGTTATCTTTACTAAACATCTTTATTGAGCTCTACAGGCTCCGTTTGTACTGTCTTGAGGTACTCCTTGAGGCGATCATTTTGACAGTGCTGGTAGATTCCTTGCAGTAGAACCTGGTGTGAGAGGAGAAATCATATTAATTATATCTGGACTTTTCTCCTCTGAGCCTAAGGCAATGTATTTTATCCTCATAAGAACCCTGAGAGGTAGGATATGCTGAAAGAGAGTTTTAGGGTTTCATGGGGACTTAAACCCACATCTCACAATTTTCAGTCCCCTAACAATACTGCCACACTGGCTTTTCACCAAATGTTTTCCTGTAGTAGCCATTGTGTTTTATTCTTTCCCTGTTCTTCAGTTAATGTAACACAGAAAATTGTAATGAATCAGATGAATCCATCTAGCTCAACCTTGTCTGCACTAACTGGAAATATCTTTCCAGAGTGGAAGACAGGAGCTTCTTACAGTCTTCCTGAAACAAAATGCAACATTACTCAGGGTTAGTGTCACTGTTGAGAAGTATTGAGAGCCAGTGTGGTGTAGTAGTTTGAGCATTCAACTATGACTCTGGAGACCACTTTGAATTCCTGCTTGGCCATGGAAACTCATTGGCTGGCCTTTGGCAAATCACATTCTCCGAGCCTCAGAGGAAGGTAAGGCAAACCCCCTCTGAACAAATCTTACCATGAAAACCCCGTGATAGGATCGCTATAAGTCAGAAATGACTTGAAGGCACACAAAAACAACTAATTCTAGTTTACAGAGTGACCTTTCACTTTAGCTGCTTCTGTACTGAAACATTAAAGACCAGTAAGCAGGTCATTTTTTAGTATCACATAATAAAGGACTACTAATATCTTGTAGAGAAACAGAATTACCTTAAAGGGGGGGGGTAGACAAAATATATGCGTGAACCAGATGCCATTTTTTTGTTCCCTATCTTCTCCCAAATTAAGTGGGATGGGTATGAAATTATTTTGCTTCCAAAAAGTAAATAGTTTTCCATAAGTTCAGTGAAGGGAAAAAATATTTTCAGCATCCCAAATTTGAGAGTTGATGAATGTGATCTTCCATGGTCCTGAGGGGGCATACACTCCCCCAACCCCAGGTAGCTGCCCACTTCCACACTTGCAGGGAACTGTCTAGGCTCTTCTCTTTGTGACTGATGGTGATTTCAAACATGTGTTGTTTGGCTGCTGGTCTATGACAGCTTGGGGTCTAAAGAGAGGGTGGCAAAATCCATGTGGGGGTTATCTGTCTTGTGGGGAAACTGGGAAAGAAAAGAGATCCTTGATCAGCCAGGGTTCCTGGTCCATAGGGTGGAGAGGAAGAGAGTGTGAGATCTGTAGAGGAAAGGTGTCGAAACAGCCAGAAAAAATTCAGTTGTTTCCTTGCTTTTTGTTAAAATTTATGCTACTTGTACTCTCCTACAGTTCAGGTGAGGGTCACCACCGCTTCTCTCAAATTTCACTCACCTTCACTTGGCCATGAGTAGAATGATCCAGCAAGAGAAGACATTCAGTGGCTCTCTGGAGCAACTCTGCTTTCACAGATTCAGGTGTTGAACTCCTGTCTGTTGCCACGTCCCACATCATTCTCAGCAAAACCTTGAGGAATATACTGAGACGGCAAGCCATTCTGCAGCAATGACATTGTAAACTAATATTAGTCTCATTGGAAAAGTTCTGCTTTATTTTTTGTGATTTTCAGTAGCACCCACCCCCCGAGGAGTGGGGTAAACGAAGCCTAATGGTTGTGTTGTGAAATTAAAGGACTGAGAACAGCTAAAAAAGCATGGGATACTTTAAAAAATCTCTGTGGTGTTTAATCTTTGGAATGTAAGGTTTCATTAATAATGAAGTTGGTTAATATGAAGTTATCAAATCCCAAATTTTTGGATGACCACATTAATGATTTTAGAGCCACATTGGCAGACTTGTAAACTCCTGGAGAGGAAATCCCCAAAACTATGCAAATGGAAATCTTCCTGGCAAGTTTATCAAAATACAATCCCTAAATGAAGGGCAATTAACACTTCAAAGGCAAAGCAGTCATTCTCACAGCAGAGGGAAGGATCTGCTGGGGAAACTGCCCGGGAATTTACCACTTCAAAGACAAGGCAGTCATTCTCACAGCAGGGGAAAAGATTTACTGGGCATATAAGACGACCCCCCCCCTTTTGAGGAGATTTTCAAGTGTTAAAAAGCAGTCTTATACGCAGGAATATACGGTAAATGTGACTTCTAGACACTCTAATAAATGAAACTCACTGAGTGATCTTGGACCACTCAATCTTTCAACATCACCCTACATCACAGGTTATTCTGGAGGAGAAAGCAGGGAAGAGGAAAGTCAAGTATGCTGCCTTGACCTCACTGGAGGAAAGCTGGAGGGCAGGGGATCAATGTAGGTGGGTACCTGGGCCAGGCATGCTGTATGGTGCATTTAAGAGTATCTAATATTGCCAGCCTAGCAGCTTCCTCGGGTCCATCAGGGATCTCTAGGTACGCCACAATCACTCGCTGTAGCCTTTTCAGATGTCGAATGATTTGGGTGCCAAACCTTTCAAAGACAAATTGGTTAAAGCTTATAAACTTTGCATGTGGTTATTTGCTTTCCAAGTGCAAATGTAAGCAAGAAGGAGGAAAAGAGTGGCAATTATATTTCTTACCTCTCTACAAAAGCAGGTAGGTTCCTGGCATACACCCTCCGTAAGGACAGCTGGTGCTCTGCTTCCATGTGCATCAGTACAAGCTGAAGCACCTCATCAGAAGGTGTGACAAGTGGGGGATTATGAGACTGCTGCAGTGAGCCCTTCTCGAGGATTGGCAGCAAATCCAAGACACACAGCAACACGACCTGTTTTAGTAATGAGATTATTTATTAGTCTTTATTTGAGCAGTTGGCCAAAGATCACTCAGCTCAGTCAGACCTGAGCATGGCTTTCCCCCAAACCCCATGCCAATACTAACCTCCCACTAGGACAGGGCAATAAGAATAACTTGGTTCTTTAAATGGGTTCAGATTTTTTTTAATTATCTTTATTTAAATGGGTTCAGATTTGAAGCAGTAGAACTCAGTGACGAGCTGAAAGGCACCAACTTGTTTTCCAGAAGTGATGCTAAAGAACCCTTAGGAAACCACTGGCTGTGGATAGCAGAAGAATCATAGCCCTGTCTTTACTCCACTAACATGTTAAGAGGAGTAAGAGGAGACAAGCTTGAAAACACCAGCCCTTAAGGCTGCAATCCTATGACCACTTCCTTGGAAGAAAGCCAATCAAGCTTGCTTCTGAGTAGACAAGTATAGGACTGTGCTACAAATTACCTGCATGAGCTGAGCTTCCTTGCTGTATAGGTGGATGGAGAGAGCATGATTCACAACTTGTGCCCTGTTGAACTGGCAGAGGTCAGCTGCTGGCTGTAACAAGGGGATATCAGTATGACAATTTGACCTGCTAAAGTTACAGAGACACTCCACTGCATAGTACAGAAAGAAATTTCCACGATCATCCATGCCTAAGAACAAACCCCCCCAAAGCTATGATGGGTCCTTTACTGCCAGATCTAGCATACAATGTGACTCAGTGAATGCCATTTAGAAGAAGAACAATTTTGATTACAAGATACTTGGAAAGCATCAGATTAGATCCTTCATGTTTTTGCTTGGGAAGTTCTCAAGCCCTCCAAGGTAGCCACTGCTGGAGGCAATGGCTATAAAGGCTTTTACATCAGTCAGGAAGGGAATTCCTAAGCATTCAGGCAATAATTTCCATCAGATTCTAGTTCACTAAAACAAGTGGGCAACCTCAGACTAATACATGTTCTCCTTGCCCTAATTTCAAAAGTCTTTTGCAAGCAATTTGGACTGCTAGAAGATCACTCTTCCTCCCTCAGCAGTCATCTGGATGGGGAGAAAAGATGGGTGTGGGCACCTTCAAGTAGCCTGTCGACTTATGGTGACCTCATGGATTTCATACAGTTTTCTTAGGCACAGAATTTACTCAGGTGGTTTTGCCAGTTTCTTCCTTAAAAATATAGCCAACAGCACCTGATATCTGTTGGTGGTCTCCCATTCAAGTACTAACCAGGGCTGACCCTGCTTAACTTCCAAGATCAGACAGGATCTGGCGCCTTTAGGGTATTTAGTCTAACAGAGGGTTAAATCTAATTTTAGTCCCTAGAGTGGACCCACTGAAATGAAAGGGATTTGTTAATCACCATTTTAATAGATCTATTCTAGTTGGAACTAAAACTGGATTTAAGAAGAAAAAAAAGCAAAGGAATGGTTCTGCTTAATTTTTACTCCGGCTTTACCAACCACTGGTTTTAGCTGCACCCACTGTTGGCATGTGCCCTAACACCAACTCCAAGGGAATGGCAACCCCCAAGGGAACCCCCGAGCCTCTAGATGTTGTTGACTCACCAGTTATCTTGGATCAAAGACTGGCTCTATTAACACTAACAATCTAATAATAGCTGTTGATTCTCATGATCATTTCAGTCCCATGAGAACTAAGCTCATTTTATGTCTGGAGTTAGAGGAGATGAGAAAGCCATCCTCCTGATATCCACCACTGGATTTATTTGTTGGAAATGAGGGCTCAGAAATCCCAGTTTTTGGACCCTACAACGTGTGTTTGTGTGCATGCGGAGGGGCAATGCAAAGATGCCACCACTTCTCTTTCCTTACCACATTCTGAATGATGTGGTGTAGGCACTGTATTCCCAGGATTTTGTTCTCCACACGATAGTCATCTGACAGCAGCAATGAGGGGGGCAGAACTTTCTCCAAGTGCTGGCTGAGCCAAGGCCTTGTGACTTGCTGGAGCACTGAAGAGAAGACATACTTTGTTGCTGGGTTACGCTGCCATGTTTCTCTGAAGCAGAGGAAAGAGAATCATGATGTCTCTAAAGCTGTGCATGTTGATTTGAATCAACCAATAGCCAGTAAGGGACAAACAACAATATAGGAAGCTCCCTTATACAGATAAGATTCCCCCACCCCCACATCTGTCCCACTTAGTATTGTCTGCTCTTGACTGGCAGCAGCTCTTGGACAAGGCCTTGGACAAAGAGAGGTCTTGTCCATTGCAAGGTGCCTGACCCTTTCAACAGGAGAGTGTGGGATTTCTCCAGGACCTCTTGCACAGAAACCATATATTCTGTCACTGTGCTATGTTATGGTTCCCCTCTCTAGGATCATTTCAAGAGCAACTTGCGATCTCAGCAAAGTTGCAGTAATTCAAAAGAAGGTACTAGGACAAGAGGAAATTAAAAAAAAAAAGCATACTGGCTTTGTGTTTGCTACAGTTGTAGCTAGGCTGATTAAGAGACCACATATTGTTTCTCATATTATGATGAATACTGTACCACCTTTAAATGCAGAAAGTCTCTTGTTCAATCCCTGCCATCTCCAGCTAAAAGGATCAGGTAGCAGGAAATGGTATAAAGCAGCTTCCTATGTTCCTACCATCAACTAGATCAGGTATTGGATTATTTGCTGCTTGTCATTGTGTAATGACAAGCAGCAAATAATAAACCAGCCTACAAAACAAATACAAGGAATTAGAATATACAGTATATGCTCCCAGTGGGCTGGGCAGACAAGCTAAAGAATATTCCACAGTGTTGTTAGATTGTGGCCCCCATGACCCTCCAGATATTTTAGACTTCAACTCCTAGAAGCCCCAGACAGCATGGTCAGTGGTGAGAGATTGTGGGAATTTTAATCCAAAATATTTGGAGGGCCAAAGGTTCAGCACCCTTGCTTTAAGATGAACATTTGATTTTAAAAATAACCCTTGAATATTCTAATCCTTACTGTATTGTCACCAAAGGATGCCGCAACCTAGCATCCTCTAGATGCCTTGAACCGCAACTCCAATATGCTCCAGTCAATATGGTCAGAATTGATGGGAGCTTCAGTCCAAACCATCAGAAAAACACCACCAGACATGGCATTTTAATACTGGCATCTATCACTTGGCTCTCACTCACTTACTTGGTCAACTCTGGCTTCAGACACTGCATCACCTCAGCAAACCATCCATCGTCACCATCACAAACACCTCTGAGGAACTCAGGTACCGATTGGCAATCTGAAACTTGAAGGAGACCATCCAGCAGCTCTTGAGCCTTACGCCGAGTCCTTGGTGTGCTCCATGGCCTCTCGGCAACGTGAGTGACAGCAAACACAAACATGGTCCCTGCCACTTGGCGCAAGACCGAGTTAACAACCGGAGTGCCCAGTCCCTCGAAGCTTTTTGCCTTGTCCACTTTGGCCACGATGCTGCAGAAAACCAGGCTGGCATCTGCTCCTCGGTTAGGGTCTTCAGTACCAGGCAGCTCTCCTCCCTCAGACCCTTGCTGTAGAGGTGCTGCATAGTGGCATAGCACCCCCACCACATCGCGAAGGAGGGTGGGGGCAGCACGCCAGGGGTAACCCTTCAACAGCCACTGGCAGTCCACCACTTCCAAGATGGCACCGAGATCTCTGATCATGCAAGCCTTGGCATTGCGGTCAGTCGCGTGAGTGCCTCCACTTGCAAAAAGCTGCAGGAATTGGGTGAGAACGTGGTCGATGGGGGTGCCCTCCAGACACCCCTGACCTTCTAGGACAGGAAGCTGCAGGGAATCCAACAGGGGATGTTGCTCCATAGTTGGGGATCCCAAAATATCTCCCTTACAAGACTCCTCCTTTAAGAATCCATTTATTCCAGGCTCTCCATCCAAACCCCCTCCTTTCTTGGGAATCTCAAAAAGGGCTTCAGGACCTTCCACTCCTAATAAAGTCTTGAGGACTTTTGCACACACTACCCTGTTACAGCACTATTATTCCACTTTAACTGCTCTGGCTGCCTCCTCCTGTAGAATTCTGGGATTTGTAGTTTGGTGAGGCCTCAAAGCTCCCTGGCTGAAAACGCTTAATGCCCCCTCCCTAAACTACATATCCCAGGATTCCACAGAAGGTAGCCAGAGCAGTTAAAGCGGTATAGTAGCGCTATATCAGTGTAGCGTGAACAGTGGTGTGCTAATATTCCGTTTGAATAACGCGCTATTAAACGGGTTAAGGCTTCAGTTTCCAACTCGAAGAGGCCTCTACCACAAACTTAAAACCACCTTCCCCAATACAAGATGCCACAGAATGGAAACCTGAGCCACAGTCCACTTCCGTTTCAAACCGGAAGTCCCGCCTTTCCGTGTTGCGCCATAGAGATACGTATACACAGGCACAAGGGTAGAGTCAGAGGCGGCTCTAACTTAAAATACAAAAGGGCTTCTCTCTCCTCCTTGAGGACACATTCTTGATTTCTTAATACAAAAAAATAAATGAGTAAAGCTGTTCTATTTCCCCCGCACGCGAAATCATACCCAACACCGACTGGATGGCT
The DNA here is from genome assembly GCA_030847615.1 of Gambelia wislizenii. Classification (NCBI taxonomy): domain Eukaryota; kingdom Metazoa; phylum Chordata; class Lepidosauria; order Squamata; family Crotaphytidae; genus Gambelia; species Gambelia wislizenii. Next base: position 20,720,615 of record JAUMIR010000007.1, on the reverse strand, counting down.
TTTAAATTCAATCGAGATTTCAGGTCTATTATTTTTCTATCTCTATGAACACATCCGGGTCAACCGCCTCTTTTATCGCCAGTTCTTTTTACTGGCCTTTCCCCATTTGAAGCTGCTTTTGGCTCAGTAATTTCTATTTGAAAATTAGACCATTCCCAACTTTTAATATCAATAAAAGTCATTTTATTTCCCTATTTAAAAGAAACGGTTCGCAACGTGAGGTAAAAACAACAACAACCGGCCAGGCCTTCCTTCAGGTCGCTAAAAAAAACGTTTCCCGGAACTAGAAAAGGGGGCGGGGAAAGAAACCGTCGGTGAATATATTAGCATATCTAATGAAGTTGCGATAATCGGTAACTGGGAGCAAAAAAACCCCCAACTTCAAGGAGCGAGAGGAAAATTCTTTTTAACAGACGATATTGGGCGATTAAATTAGTCTAGTGAGCGAGTGTCAGGTGTTGGCTCACACTAACGGCAAAGTTGGTCCGGTACATCGACTAGTGCGACTAACGCCGTACTTTCGGCGATCCTTCAGGTTCTTCCATGTGATGAGTGGGGTGTTCACGCGTATGCGTGAGATGTGCCGTCCCAATTGTTACGACGGGGCACAGGACCCATCTGATCCGAACCTTAGTTTCCTCTTTGTCTAATTGAGACACGTTCGGTCTTTCTTTAGAAAGGCTACAGTTGTCCCTTTATCTCCACGGATTTGGTATCCACAGTCTAAAGTATTTGCCACTTGAAAATACAGTTTTTCTTTCATATTCGCTGGGGTTTGGTTCCAGGACTCCCGTAGATACTGAAATCAGTGAATAGTTAAGTCCCATGATATGAAATGGTATCGCAAAATGATGTCCCTTACATAAGATGGCAAAATCAAGGTTTGCTTTTTGGATTATTATGTTTTTAAGAATCTTTTCAAGCCGTGAATACTTAAATCCGTGGATACCAAATCCGTGGATACAGAGATACAACTGTATTCTTAAAAATAATCCGAAAAGCAAACCTTGATTTGCCATTTTATATAAGGGACACCATTTTGCTATGCCATTGCATATCATGGGACTTGAGTATTCACTGATTTTGGTATCCACAGGAGTCCTGCAACCAAATCTTTTACCAGAGATTCCCTTTTAAGTATCTTGTGCTGCCCAGGACTTGTACCCTGGTCCATGCTTGGAAAACCTCTCTGTGATGCTGGGGTTATTTTTTCCAAAGACAAAGGGAGGTAGAGAGTCAAAATCTGCAAGATGTGAAAGGTACTGCTTATTTAACTAAAAAAAAAAAAAGAGAGAGAGAAATTGCCAAACCATCCTTGGAGAAAGTTTTGGCTAGTGGTTTAATGAGACAACCCCAGCAAAAACTTAAGGGATAACTTTAAATAAATATTTTATTATTATTTCTTTTGTATTATTTTTTATTACAGTATTATTATTTTTCTTTATTTTTTTCTTTTCCAATTATGTATAATTGTAATGTGTAACTTCTAATTTTAATATAAAGGTGTATATATAATGTTTATTGGTAAAGAAAAGAGTGTTTATAGTGTGTTTAGATTAAGAGGAAAATGTATTAGTGTTAGGATAGATAGTTTTATTTTTGTATTAGTAAGAAAAGAGAACTGGAAAAAAAATTGCGTTATTGTTATGTGTGTATTATTCTGTAGAATGGTTTTATTTCACTGAAAACAATTGTACCCCCCCCCCCCGCCAAGACTTAATTCAAGATTTAAAACAACAATAACAATACAATTACACCACCCATTAACCCTTCCCTCAGAGGCACTGGAGGAGGGAGGAAGGAAGGAAGACCTGCTTTTTTCTACCCATTTGTCTACAGTTTTTTCTACCAGTTTGTCTACAGACTATTTTAATGGATGTATCTCCCTCTTTTTATGTTTATGTTGTTATTCTATAGTTTTAAAGTTGTAAGGTACTTATTTTATGTCACTGGTGAATTTGCCAGTTATTTTAAATATATGCACTATTAATATGTAATTTTAAGCAGGGTAAATTGTTTTAAGTTATTACTATTGTTATGGATTTGTTTTTATATCCAATTGTTGTGAGCCGCCTTGATTGCCTAATAGGCAAAAGGCAGGGTACAAAAATAAAGTTGTTATTATTATTTGTGGTTGGATGGAGCGGATTGAATGGCAATGCGCAGGCTGAGCCAGCCAGCCTTTGCCTTGGCTCTTGTCATGTGGGCTAAGCATCCTTCAAGCCTTTGTGGGGCCCCTGTGAGGACATTGTGGACTCCTGAGGGGGTCTGTGGACCAAAGGTTAAGAACCACTGTTCTGGAACATAAATGTGATAGGACAGCAGAAGCCTGCCCTAGATGCAAAGAACAGGCAAAAAATGGATACTGTTTTTCTTGCATTACCAGAAACATTTTCTAAGGCAGTGGCTCTTAACCCTTTCAAATATCTTTTGTTGCCACAGTCCCCCAAGACTTAAAATTTAAAATGCTAATAACAATAATACCTAATAATACACCATCCATGAAACCTTCCCTCAGAGGCACTGGAGGGGGAGGGAAGGCTTTTCTCCTGCTTCTTCCTGCAAGTTTGTGAATGGAGTGGATTGAATGGCAACGCGCAGGCCAAGCCAGCCAGCCTTTGCCTTGGCTCTTGCCATGTGGCCGCTGCACTGCAGGGAGGAGGTGGGCCAAGCAGCTTTCAAGCCTTTGCAGACCCCCTTGTGAGGACATCACGGACCCCTGGGCAGGGGGAGCTCCGGACCCTAGGTGAAGAACCACTGCTCTGATTGCTATTTAAATGATTCAAGATTTATCTCTTTATATGCATTCCCCCCCTTTGCCTTTGCAATTCCTTGTCACACATGGGACAGACACACTGGACTCCCAACCCTTTTTACAAGGCACCTGCAGGCAAAAACATACAAGGCAGAGGAGAGTAGGGAAGAAGATAGTGGGAAGAATGTGCGCTCCCACTAAGCAAAGGCTTAAGTCTCAGGAGGGACAAGAAATAACAAGAAATAAATGAGATTATGATAAGGAAGTTGTGTAATTTTAAATGTATTTGTGTTGTTAGTTATAAGAAGATGTGTATGTATTATATTAAATGTAATTAATTTATATATATATACATATTGAAGAAAAATGATAAAAAAAATAATAAGTCTCAGGAGGAACAAGCTGAAGAAGAAAAGTCTTCCTGCCTCCTCCAGTGCCTCTGAGAGAAGGGTGAAGGGATGGTGTGATTGTAGTGTTATTGTTGCTGCTGGTGCTGTTTTAAATCTCAGGTTAGGTCTTGGGAGAATCTAGGCAACAAAAGATACTTAAAGAATTCCAATGTAATATTACATTTATTTTAATTAATTAATTCGTTGTAAGAGAATCAGTTAGGTATGCCAAAACTCAATAAAAAAATAATTTTTTTAAAAGAACATCTTACGCATGCGCGGAAAACGTCACTCCAAAGAGAAGGATGCTATTCCCCCTCCCAACAATTGGGAGAGCACATGCGTATGATGACTCCATTCGTCATGGGTACTGTTCCTCTCCCAACAAATTGAAAAGCTAACCTCACGCTTGCGCAAGAAGACACCACTGAACACGGGGAAGACCCTAAAGAATAGTGAGAGTAATTGCGTTGGTTGTAGTAGTCAATATACGGACCCCACTTTTACCTTAGGATGAGCCAACACCTGAACCTCCATCACCGGACTAACGTAGTCTTCTGTTATCATTCCTTGAGAAGAACTTTCCTCTCCTATCCTGGAATTGGTTTTTTGGGGGCTCCCAGTTACCAATTATTGTAACTCTATTAGATATGCTAATATATTCACCGACGGTTTCTTTCCCCGCCCCTTTTTCTAGCTTGAGGGGACGACAACAGCAGCAATGGCCAGGCCTTCCCAGGGGTGGCAAAAACCACTTCCCAGAACACACACACAGCAAAGGAGACATTTGCCAAACTCCTCCAGCAAGAGGACTGTGTGATTATAGTGCATTTAGATTAAGAGGAAAAACGTATTATTGTTAGGATAAGTTCTATTTTTATATTAGTAAGAAAACAGGAAAACAATTTTTTTTGCATTATTGTTACGGCCTTTTGGGGTCGGGTGTATTTTTCAGTAGAATGGTCTTATTTCAATAAAAAAAAAATCCTAATACACCCCCCCCCCAATTCCAGTAAGAGTATCCCTAGTACAGAAACATAGCCACAATCCGTTTCCATTTTCAGCTCCAGTTGTTTTACTTATATGTCATAGAAAGACCTCTAGGGACAGAGGTGTGGAATTAAGATAAAGAAAGGGGGTTCATAGCAAAAGATTCCCAAAGTATCTGCCTAAATTTTTAATGTATTTTGTGTGACCTGAGGCAAGGGGGTGTGCATGGAAAAAAAAAGTGGATTGTAACCCACAAAAACTCATGTTAAAATAAATTATTTAGTATTTAAGGGTAAAAAAAAGATACTCTTCCCTAATCCTGTCCTGTTCATTTTATATAAGGTGAAGACTAATACAGTAGGACCCCCCATATCCGCTGGGGATTGGTTCTATGGGGCCCTGTGGATACCAAAAAGCATGGATAAATCATTGAAAATAATATTTTTAAACCATTGAAAAAAAAATTTCCTATGTGCACCCGGATATAATTGTTATTATCTACACTACACACAAGTAGGACCCCCCGTATCCGCTGGGGATTGGTTCTGGGGGGGGCATGGATACCGAAAATGGTGGATGATAGCAAATGCTGTTGAAAATAATGGGACTTCCGGTTTAAAATACCATAGAGATACCTTGGAGGACCTAGAAAATGGCTAGAGAGGACACATTTTCTAGGAAGACTCTATGGTAGATGTGCTGTTTTGTGTCCCGTGGATAATTGAATCAGTGGATATGGGGGGTCCTATTGTACCTGCATAATGTTCTCTTCCAACTTGTTTAAGTGGGGCAGAGCACTTATTTAATCCTACCCTCCCCTTTCATTTTCTGCATATGCTGGTGTTTTTCTCTATAAACAATGTCCATGGTTCAATTGAGCAAATGATTGGCTACCATTATATGGTAATTTTCACATTATTTTACATATATATATATATATATATATAGCTATACAACATATGTTAAGAGTAATTTAGCAGAAGGCTACCAGGTGAAATAAGGGTCAGGACTCATGTCCAATTACTGTACTAGTTGCGCACAAGACAGGATTTCAGCAGGTGTGGCAAACACAAAAATTGGAACAGGTCACAAAGAAGTGGGGGAAAGGTGAAGAGAAAGCCAGTCTTTTTTTTTCTGCTGTAAAGCCAAAAAAAAAAAAAAAAGAGCAGAAAAAAAAGTCTGGCTTTCTCTTCACCTTTCCCCCCACTCAAGTTCCGTTATATGCAATGGCATAGCAAAACGGTGTCCCTTATATAAGATGGCAAAATCAAGGTTTGCTTTTTAGATTATTATTTTTTAAGAATACAGTTGTCTCTTCATATTCGCTGGGGTTTGGTTCCAGGACCCCTTGTCGATACCAAAATCTGTGAATATTCAAGTCCCATGATATGCAATGGCATAGCAAAACGGTGTCCCTTATGTAAGATGGCAAAATCAAGGTTTGCTTTTGGGATTATTATTTTCACAGCATGAATACTTAAATCCGTGGATATGGAGGAACAACTGTACTGTGTTCTTATTCTGCCCACAGACCCGATTCATGTGCCTTTATCAGACAGTTCATAAGTAGTTCCTGCCCTGTGCCGTTCAGGTTTGTTCAGCTGGTTATTATTTGTGGGCCAAAACACACACACACACACACAATCAGTAGTAAGCAGCAGGTGGGCTGAGGAATGTCTGACCGATTGTCATCCAACTGCTATAACCAGAGAGGAAACTGATGGTAAACAGTAGGCAGGCTGAGAATGGCAGCTCTGTTGTTACTCAACTGCCTGGAAGGGGATCATAGAATCATAGGATCATCTGAGACAATTTACATTACTTACAATAACATTACTGTAATTCCTTTCTAACACTATAATAAGTACAGTTGTCCCTCCGTATCCACGGATTTGGTATCCAGGGATTTAAGTACTGACAGCTTGAAAATATTCTTTAAAAAATAATAATCCAAAAAGCAAACTTTGATTTTGCCATCTTCCATTCTGCTATATAATGGGACTTGAGTATTCACGGATTTTGGTATCCACAGGGGTCCTGGATCCAAACCCCAGCGAATTTGAAGGGACAACTGTAAATCCAGGATTTGGAGTGAGAAAGGAAGAAGCCACCTTCTTCCCCTTGCTAGCGACAGAAATGTGAGGGTGGGAACAGTCCAGAGGTGAAGTGTGAATGAAGCCATGCTAACGGGAAAGCTGGTGACAGCAGGATGTCTTATTCTAGTGTGCTTGTTTTCTTTTTGCAGTAAGCAGTAGGAGAAATGGAGTGACATAACCTGTAGATAAACAGTAGCAAAGCTACAAGACAGAGGGCTTCTCTATATGAGAGGAAAAAAATGTAGATTGATGCACACTAACCCCAATTCGAAGCAGCTTCAATTTGTGAAGTCGAAGGCTTTCACGGCCAGCATCCATAGATTTGAATTGAAGCTGTAGATTTTCCTTGGTTTTTTTCCAGGCTGTGAGGCTGTGTTCTGGAAGAGTTTACTTCTGACATTTCGCCTGCATCAGTGGCTGGCATCTTCAGAGAATGCAGGCGAAATGTCAGAAGAAAACTCTTCCAGAACACAGCTTCACAGCCTGGAAAAAAAACAAGGAAAATCTACAGCTTCAATTTGTCTTAACCATTTTTTTAGCAAGATTGCAGGCATGGAAAGCCGTATGCATTTGTTGTTCAAACAGGCATGCCTGCAAATCAAGATTGTGTGCACCAGTGAATTACTCGCATTTTATTGCCACCAGTTGCCACCGCTGAACAATATATTTTTTTTAAAAAAAGCAATATGTACAGTGCGAAAGTGTGATATTCCACCTAAATAAGTTTAAAAAAGAAAAAAAGTCTGTCTTGTCGCCTCAGCACACAATTGCTAAGATGAAAATCCAACATGGTGGTTCGGGTGCTTGCTTCGTTAGCAAGCTCTGCCCCCTGCACACATCTGACCAATCAGCTTTCCACTTCCGCTCTTATTGGAAATGCAAATGAATGGAAAATGAGCAGGAATGTGCATTTCCCATGGAGCTTTTAAAAATCTTCGGGAAAAGTTGTGAAGTCTTTTCCTTTGGACTTCTTGGTGGATTTGGCTCCCCTCCTTCTGAATAAGGTCGATTGATGCAGGATGGCATTTAGATAAATCATATTCTTCTTGAATTCTATGGAGTATTTTTGCCGATTAGGTAACACCAGAGATCCTTGCCTCTGACATCTGCTGTTCCTTTTTTTCTAGATACATACAATTCTAGGTTCTCACTTTTGTTCTATTATGCACAATAGTTCAAAAAGGGCTGCCTTGTGGCCAAAGATGATTTGCCTGTGCAAATTGATGCATGACACTTTGCCACACGTTCTGTGCTTAAAACTGTATGTGGACTTTTCCTGCAGGTGTCATGATCCACACCCAGAAAGATAGGCCCTAAAACATGTTTATAGGAAAAGTAGGGACACGTTCTTCTTTCAAGGGTCAATTAACAGCAGCACATCTCCTGGTCCATCAAAGATGCTCCCCTTTTCTCCTTCATCCTTAAAATTAGCTGCATGCTAGTACTTTCCTTCCTTCCAGTTCTTCCTCAAAACCAAGCTTTTCTATGTATTATTTGCCCCCTTCTTGCCATCCCCTCTGTAACCTAGGAAGATGGCTTGCATTCCTCAAGATGTTGTTGTTCTCCAGTCAGCCGTAGCCAGAATGGCCAGTGGTCGTGGATGCTGGGATCCCTGTTACTAAGCCTTATGTGTATGCAACAATCCCATATTGTTCCTCCCCCGTTATTTCTATCTTTATTTCCCTCCCCTTCTTTTCTTGCTTTCCCTGGGTCAAATTTTAGATTATAAACTCCTTAAATCAGGAATTGGTCCTCTTGGTACCCCATAAAATGATGTGATTTAGGAAATGGAAAATACATAAAGAAAAGAAACCCAGGTTTCAGAGGAAGTAATTTATTTTTTCTGTACAAGGACAGAATAAGAAGGGGAAAAAAATCAAAGGCCACTTGAGATAATACACCCCACCCATCTTCCAAATCCAAAAGGTGGATTGCATGCATATTTCCACGTCTCTTTCTCTTCTGCTAGCTGGCCCTAAGGAATGCCAAGAACCAGGGTCTGGCCTCTTCCTCCCACTCCAAACCATAGTTCTAATGCACCTGTATGAATAGGCTGGCCTTCTTAGTGCTCTGCTAGCCATGGGAATGTCTTCTTGCAGAAGGCTTTTCACTTCTGTCTTATGTAAACACTGACAGTAGGTTTTGCAGAGAAGAATCTAGGCAGAACCTGGCAATAAGTTTAGGACAGACAGTTTTCAAGCTAAAGCTCTTTGTTTATTAATTGTAAAAACAACCTTCTTTCCACAAGGAGAGGTCGAGAGGGTCCTGACTTTCTACAAAAAGAGTAGGGTTGAATAGACCTGCTAAAACAGAAGTAGATGCTGAGTAAAGTAGATATAGTAGACCTAAGAGATGCTTTCCTTCTGTTGCTTCTGGCCAGCAGGTCCTAGATGAAAGGAAGACTTTAATCTCACAGTTGGCATCACAATGTCCAGTAGCAAAAACCTGGTGCTAGAGATTTGCACTGACCACATAGGATTTCCTGGGAAAATTAAAACTTCCTGTCTCCCAAGTCCTTCATGGATCAGTAACTGCAGCGTGTGGGTCCCAGTGCTGTTCTGACAAAGCTTCCCCTGAAAATTCCTCCCAGACTGGACAGCAAGGCCGGCTTGCCCTTCCATCTTGGCACTAGGAATGGCCCACTATTTTAGGGAGGAGAAGACTTGTACCGGTGGGAAGTGTCTCTGGCTGGGACACAGGCTGAAGTGCAGAGCCCCCAAGGCAAGAGTCCATGTCAGTGGTGGCTCTGATTTAGGGGGAAGCGGTTGAGCCTGAGTGGATATCACACCAGCTCATCCAGGAGGATTCCGATGCTCTGGCGAGATTCTGTGGTGCCCGCAATGGGCTTGTTGCACATGGGACAGACACACCGGACTTCCAACCATTTTACAAGGCACCTGCAGCCAAAAACATACAAAGCAGAGGATAGTGAGAAGATACTGTCCGTTGTCCTACATGTGTATGGTTCTGGGTGTACAGTTCTGTGTGCTCCCACTACCCAGAGACTGTTAAGCCCCAGGGGGAAGGGAGGAAATTCAGACCATGGAGAAGTAGCTCTTCTCATCTTGGTTGGAGGGAAGAAATGAGGGTGCACTCTCAAATGGAGTGTACTGCCATTTCCTTCCCCCAGGAGCCCAGAGCAGCGGGATCTTTATCATCTGAATCATATTCCTGTTCTCTCCTATTCTTTCTGGTCAACAGCAGTCTTAGGGCTTGACAGGATTGACTCTGGTTCCCAAATTCCCACATCTATTCCTGTAACCAGATCTAAGGATGTGCCAGTCTAAGCAGTCATGTGTTGCTCCCGTTTTTCAACAATTCCATTCCCCTCCCTTCTTCACTTCCTTACTGGCACTTAGATTCTAGAATGTAATCTCCTTGGGGCAGGGGCAGTCCTCTTGCATTCTGTAAAGCAGGAATGGGAATCACATGGCCTGGGGGCAGCACCATTGCTTTGACTCCTTTGACTCCCCCCTCCTCTCTGTTTGGAACAAAATCTAGCAAATAAAGAAGCAGCACTTCTCCATTAAAACAAAATATGGATTCCCTCCTGTCTTGTTTTTTTTTTTTTTTTAATGAACATATCACAAGACTTCCAAACCTAAATCCTATTGTTAGTTTCAACTGGAGTATGTTTTAAATATTTTTAACTGTTTTAACCATGCTTTAAAAAATAATGTTGTTGCTTAATTCTTTTCAAGCTTTGTAAACAAATGTTTTAGCTTAATCTTTTTAAAATTATTGTAAGCTGCCTTGAACCCCATCCTCAGAGAAAGGCAGGATATAAATTCAACAAACAAACTCACTAAGTGAATGGAAATTGGGAAAGGACTTTATCAGATGAGTCAAATACAGCCCTGACCATAAGAATAGATTTTCTTATGCTGGCAAAAGAATGTCTTTAGGGGAGGGGTCTGATAAAGTCCTAAGTCAGCCCTGGTGTAAGTTCTATTGATTCAATGACTCTGTTTCAGGGGTGGGGCAAGTGAGGCCCACAGCTGTTTTTGTGGCCTCAGGGCTCTCCTTGGCTCGTGCCCCCTAACATTTCACCGTAAAATGTCCCCTAAGATGCTTTTGGTGGCATGTTTGGCACATCCTACCCCCCCACCCCGAAAGCCAAAAATGTGGTAAAATTGTTCCCCCACTGGAGCCATTTAGTGGTGAAAAGTTCAGTTAGGGCATGTGGTCCTCCAAGGTCCCCAGGAGGCCAAAGCAGCTCCCTAAGTACTAACAGTTGCCCACCTCTACTCTATTCTAGGGAATAATGTAGGACTCAGGCCCCTGTCACATCCCATTAACACTAAAGGTATGTAAATGCAATAGATTTAATGTATCTCCCTAGTCCGGCCTTTCATTCCACACATGGCATTGGAAAAAGCATACATATATATTGATTCTGGTTTTCTGGTTTCAAGTGTGAGCCCAGAAATGGTGCCCTGAACTGATGTTGCTGGTTTGATTCTCCTTCCTGCATCTTCTGTTACTCCGACTTTGTTGTTGTTGTGTGCCTTCAAATACAGGTTGAGCCCTGTATCCACGGGGAGATATGTTCCAAGACCCCCTGTGGATACCTGAAACTGTGGATAATAGGGAACCCTATTATTTTAAAGGAACACTAGAAGTTGACCATAGAATTGCATTGGAGGACCTAGAAAGGCCTAGGGAGAACATTTTTTTACATGGCTACCAAATCCAGGGATACGGGGGTTGACTTAATTTCTGACTTATTGTGACCCTAAGCAGAACTGATAATGGAAGTTTTTTTAGCAAGATTGGTTCAGAGGGGGGTTTGCCTTTGCTTTCCTCTGAGGCTGAGAGAGTGTGACTTGCCCAAGGTCACCCAGTGGGTTTCTATGGTGAGTGAGGATTCAGACTGTGGTCTCTCAAAATCCTATTCCAGGACTTAAACCACTCCACCATGCTGCTTGCCTTACCCTCGTTTAACCATGCTCATACAGGGGAGTCAGAGAAAAGTAGGCCAAGAAGAAGAAGCTGCAGATTAATCCAAGTACTAGTTTATCCTGGTCACTAGTCTCACCTTTTCTCCCCGGCTCCCCCACCGCCTTTCCCTGTATGTCCTGATTTTCTCTCCTGAAAATGGCAGAGAACCATGCATTTGTTCAGGCTGGTTGGAATGTTAGCCCCAAGGCACAGCAACTGACTCTGCTGGCTTAGCTCCCAGAGTTCTGGCATCTGCTGCATTAACCTCACTCAAGGGTTAATAACAAATGTTTTGGAAAATTGTTTCTGACCACAGCTGGGTAATATGGAGTCATAATCTATTTGGGCTAGAATGGGGAGTCTTTGGCTCTGTGTGCAGCTACCCAGGACTTGGAAAGTTATTTTTTTAAAAAAGTAATTAGTTACAGTCATAATTCCAAGCCTCACAAAAGCTGTCATTATAGTTGAAGAGTTTTTAACCATTACAGTTAGTTTTTAAAAATTACTGCTTTACTTTTCATTTCTCAAAAATATTTAAAACAGGATCTTTCTTTTTAAATTATAGAATCATAGAGTTGGAAGAGACCACAAGGGCCATCTAGTCCAATCCCCTGCCCAGCAGGAATACTATAAAGTTGCTGGTCTGTAGTATAAAGTGTGCTCTCCTCTAATCCACCTTCCTGTCTCCTAACACCTGTAACTGAACATGAGAGACAGCTGCAGCCAGCCTGGAACCATCTGACAGTCCTCCTCTACAATTTAATTAGGCCGCATCTCCCTAACTATAAAAATAACTAAGACCACACAGTGCTATCTTAATGCATGGGCACGCTGGGCAGTTGCCTGGGGGCCCCACGAGCATAGGGGGCCCATGCTAATCTATGCAGACCAGAATTTAACACTAATTATCTGATCACCTCCCTCAACATTCAAATCTCCCACTAACTCAGTAGAAATCTCTCCCTACACTAGAATTCTACTCCACTCTCCATCATTTTCCTGCTTCTCTGGTTGCTTTACTCCTACCCTCTTTGCATTGTAGGTTTATCCAAAATACCCCCCTCAATTCAATCTAGCACACACCCCCCACGCAACTAAACCAACCAGGACCAGTGCTAGTTTCTTCAGGTGTGTGTGTGTGTGTGTGTTAATCTTTCTTCAGCCTTTTTCCTTAGGTTCTGATTGGTGGAGACTTCAATTTAGCATTATCTTCATTCATTATTTTCCACATTTGATTCAGGCCTACACTTGGTTTTCTCCCCACGACCCTGCTCCACCACCCCATGGCTGAAGTGACCAGGATTGTTTTGGGGGCTTTCTGTCTCTTCCTCCCAACCACAGGCTTGAAGGGCTGTTTGCCAAGCAGAGAGGCACAAAGGAGCTATTTCGGCTGTCCTTGGCAGCTACTCACTTTCTGTGGAAGGCATGTTGGCATGGCAACACTCCCAGCTCATCTTTCACTTTAAAGTCTTCTAGGCAGACGGCACAAGTCTGCTGTGGGGAAGGAGGAAGAGAAAATAGGTATATATTACAAAATGGTATTATGCACGCCGACCCCACAGCAAAAAAATAATTTTAAAAAATGGATCTCATGTTTTTGTTCAGGTCAACAGACTGGATGGAAATGGAGAGTGAGGTTGAAAATGGATGGCACATACAGTTTTGCTTCTGTCAAGTCTTTTGCCTCTGGAGCTATGGAATAGAAAGTAACCTATGTTTCCTTGCTCAAATGAAGGTTTCCCTGACCTTGAAGACTCACTGAGGAATAGGACAGTCTCATTTACATGGTCTCTGACCTTCCTGGCCAAAGACTGTGACTTACCTGGTCTAATTAAGTTACTCTGGACTTTGGGTGTGTCTACTATTAAGACCGACTGCTGAGGCCATTGGAGTGAGAGTTGGTAGTAGTGGCAATCAGGCATTTCACCATTGTGTCTGGATCCAGCTCTATGACTTGCTAAACTTAGTATCTGCTGAACTTTGAAATCAAGAATTGAGTGCCATGGGGTTGTTCCTCCTCCATGTTGTTAGAATCATAGAATTGCAGAGTTGGAAGAGACCACGAGGGCCATCCAGTCCAACCCCCTGCCACTCAGGAAATCACGATCAAAGCATCCCCGACAGATGGCAATCCAGCCTCTGTTTAAAGACCTCCAAGGAAGGAGACCCCACCACGCTCCGAGGGAGCGTGTTCCACTGCCGAACAGCTCTTACTGTCAAAAAGTTCCTCCTCATGTTGAGGTGGAATCTCTGTTCCTGGAGCTTGCATCCATTGCTCCGTGTTCCAGTCTCTGGAGCAGCAGAAAACAAGCCTGCTCCATCCTCAGCGTGACATCCCCTCAAATACTTAAACAGGGCTATCATATCGCCTCTTAACCGTCTTTTTTCTGTGCCTTCAAGTCATTTCTGACTTATGATGACCCTAAGGTGAACCTATCATGGGGTTTTCCTGACAAGGTTTGTTCAGAGGTTTACCGCTTTTGTCTGAGGCTGAGGGAGCCTGACTTGCCCAAGGTCACACAGCGGGTTTCCATTGCTGAGCAGAGACTCAAACCTTGGTCTCCAGAGTGCTAGTCCAACACTCAAACCACTACACCACACTGGTTCTCTTCCTCCTCCATACCCACCCCTTTTTGCTTTTGTAGCATGTTATAACCTTGTGGATCTTGTTTGTGATATCTGAGAGCTTTTGGAGGGTGGATATTGCAGTTGAAATGGAGCCAACAACAAATAGATACTGCAATCCAGGGTCTTTTCAGAAAACCTGACTTATGATCAGAAAATGTGGGTTGTGTACATCTGCAAAGAAGCCAGGTCTGCTTTGTCTATATTGTGTACTGTGATTATCAGTAGCTCTCTAGGACTCAGGCACAGAAGATTCCTTCCCGTCACTTGATAGCTGATCACTTTAAATGGAGATGCCTGGGATTTTCTGCATGCAAAAATAAGCACTACCTTAAGGTGGGCGTGGGATTTTTCATAGAATAATACAGTTGGAAGGAACCCCAGGGGTCATCTATTCTAACCTCTGCCATACAGGAATACACAGGTAAAGCACTCCTAAGGTATAGCCACCCAGCCTCTGTTTAAAGATCTCCAATGAAGCAGAGTCCACCACTATCCAAGGGAGTCCATTCTACTGTGAACAGCTCTTACCATCAGCATGTTCTTCTAATATTTGAGTAGAATCTCTTTTCCTGTAATTTGAATCAACTGGTTTATGGTCCTAATCTCTGGAGGAGCAGAAAACACACTTGTTCCATCTTCTACATGACATCCCTTCAGATATTTAAAGATGGCTATCATGTTCTCCTCTCCATCATCTTTTCTCCAAGATAACCATGCCAAGTTTGCTAAACCATTCCTCATACAGCCTGGTTTTGAGACCTTTTACCATCTGAACATGTTCTAGCTTGCTGATATGCCTAAACTGTGGTGCCCAGAACTGTGCAGAGTAAGCCAAGTGAGATTTGAATAAAGCAAAATAAAATGTTACTATTACTTTCCTCGATCTGGGCACTATATTCCTGTTGGAGCAGCCTAGAATTGTATTGGCTTTTAAATTCATTTTGAGGTCTGATCTTGTCTTCTGCAATAATAACTACCCCTCTTAATTTGGTGTCAACTGCAAATTTGATAAATATGCCTATAAAAGTGTTGAATATTTTGCTTTTGTTCAGCCGATTTTCCCAAATCCCTGTATATTTTAATAAATTCAATGATCACATGCTCAAACAAGTTGTGATTTTCCTATTCTCCCACACCCCTGCTTCTCTGAAAATAAGCCATGGGGAATGCCTGCTTTCAACATTTTGGAAAAAGGCTAGCCAGTGTTGTTTATTAAAGTGAGTTCTTTACTCACCCCATGTAAGTTTAGCTTTCTGGCATCACCTTTCAAAACCACCTGGGGAAAGAAAGGAAAGAGAAGGAGGCAGATTAGGATCAGGGCACTGGTACTGAATAACCAGGACATGTATTTGAATCCTGCTGGCCATTGTGCAAGCAGATAGCGACAGCTGCTGAACATGGAACATTTTGGTTTATGCAGAAATTACATAATGTACTCATGGTTTCTGGGTGGAGAGATCATCAGGCTCAGGCAATTTGTGTTTCAGATTATTTTCCCCCATTAGCAAAGTTCCTCTTTTCTACCATTTCTCTGTCCTTTCCCAGCAGCACGTAGCATTGACTATTTACTTGCCACTGTGTGGAATTTCTGCAATCCCAGCAGTTGCCTGTAACTCAGCAGTTCTTTGCTCAAGCCACACTGGGGGCTGACTCCTGTAAGTTATTGATGAGCTGGTGATGTATATAAAAGCAGATCAATGGCAGAAGAATATGAAGGGACTGCTCGGTAATTCAGGGAGGACCACCAAATACTTGCCAATCAGTGGAGATCCTTGCAAGGAATTAAGAACTACACCAGGGATGGGCAACTGCAGAGCAAGTGGCAGCTCATTTTCACACCTGTGATACCCAGATCCTCAATTTAAAAAACAAACCACTGGGTTTTTTGTTTGCTCCCAACCCTCCCCAACAGCTCAAAAATGCTGCAAAACTCAACAGTTTTTCTCCCTTGCCTTAAGCCCCACCTGACATACCTTTAAAAACCCAACAACCCCAGAAGCCTCCTCCCCCCAAACCAAAATCTGGCTAAGGTAGAAATAGGAAATGAGCAACATCCCTTCCAGATTCAATTTAGGACAATTTTGACCCATGAGAGGTGTCTTCTGGGGGCTCTCAAAGTAAGCAGGGAGTCTAGGGGCTTTGAGGGGCTTCAGGGTCCATATTTTGGGGGCCCAAGGGCCACATTGGACCCACGGGCCATCTTTTACCCACCCCTGAACAACATGAACTTTGATCTTACTCAGCAAAGTCACTTCTTAACTCTTTAGCAGGAGGGCATACTCAGGATTTGTTATTAGGGATTAGTTATGTGCTGATCGTTAAAGCATAGGCGAGGCATGTGTGGCCCTCCAGATGTTGTCAGACTGCAACTCCCATCAACCTTTGTCACTAGCTATACTGGTTAGAGCTGGTGAGACTTACAGTCCAGCAAGACCTGGCGACCACATATCCCTCACTATTGTGTCAGAGAAATCCTGAACATGCAATCTTGACTGATAAGCTGAAACGCATACTGGTGACTATGGGGTTTCTAGGTTTTGTTTTTAAACATGTTTGAAATCAGCCTGTGCCTGAGTTACACCTTGCCTTCTTAAAATCCTATCCCTTAATGGAGTGGAGTGTAAGGCACTCTATGCAGCTTTAGTCAATAAGGCATCCTGCTGAGAAACTGGATTATAACCCCCATTATAGCCAGCACAGTTAATTCCACCCATATGTCTCTGATCTTGGAGACTAGGGTGAAGCTGGACACTCTGTGGTCCTTGTGGCAAAAGCCTGTGAAAGTGATCAGATTTCTTGGAAGGATGACTTCTACCTTCCCCAACAGTCTGTTAGGTGTGAAGGATAACTTTTACCATCTTGACCGCACTCTGATGTTGCTTGGACATATATGTCCTGGTTTTCATCTGTGAAATGTTGGATGGTATGCAAAAGTAAACTGAGATTTATCACAACATGGAAATACAGCTACAATCTTGACACAGAGATAGACATCTTTCCTGTGCATTTGTGAATGAAACCATCCCCTTCACAAATAGTTTGGGGGAAGAATCATAGAATTGTAGAGTTGGAAGATACCATGAGGGCCATCCAGTTCAACCCCCTGCCATGCAGGAAAAAAACCCTTAAAAGCCAGGCCCTTGCTCCTTTACCTCTTTGTAACCAAATCTTTCACTCTGTGCTTGATGTCGAAGTTTGCTGCAAAGGGAAGAAGGAAAAAATACAGTTGGTAAAAGAAGCACTAACGTCAACATTATAATATACCACACGTCTCCAACCTGGTGCCATACAGATGGATTGGCCAGTTCTCCAGCTTTACCTATTGCTAAAAGAAATGTGGTCAGCTCTTTATCACATGAGAAGGCTTGAAAATGGAAAACAAGGCCAGAACTGATGGACATTGAATTGTTTGTTATACAATGGCATTTATACACATGTTGTTATGTGCCTTCAAGTTGACTCCAATGTATGGCAACCCTATCAGGGTTTTCTCAGCAAGATTTATTCAGAGGAGATTTTTGTAAACCTTGTTTTCCTCTGAGGCAGAGAGAGTATGACACGCTCAAGGTGACGCAGTCGGCTTCCATGTCTGAGCGGTGATTCAAACCTGGATTCCCTGGACACACATGCCAATAGTCAGACTAGTACACCATGCTGAATCTCACATACACATGCATATTTAATAGACAGACCTCCTACCTACTTTGTTGATGGTTAAACAAAGCAACCTTTTTCATAAATTAAATGGTTTTTTTTGTGGTATTTGATTTGTCTGGTTAGTTCATTGGTTAAACATTGTAGCAAGAAACAATAAATGCAAAATGAATGTCTGTACTTGGTAAACTTTTGATTGATGGCTAATTGACAGCCATTCAGTAGAAAACAAAACAAAAAAAAAATCCCCAGAGATTGGTCACAGACAGACATCACTTGGCTGCTTTAAAGATCAATGGAAACTGGTGTGTTAAGCAGTTTGGGATTTCACAACATTTTTTTGTACTGCTGCAAAGATGAAACAGAGATGAGAATATAATTTTTGTTTAGCCATATGCTGCAAGATCCAGATTTCAATGGCGAATGAGCAGCAGCTGCTACTGGACATGTGGATATCGGCTCCAAGGATGTTATTGGTGAACTGTGCTCCTATTCTGAGCTCAGACCTTTTGGTCAAAACTGAGTTGTTCAAAGCCCAAAGGGACAAATACCCCTTCAGTACTGTGGAAGACAAACCAGCTGGCTTGAGCTGTGGGAGGCAGAAAATTGACTGTGAATAATAGTTCTGTTTTGTACTGACACAGATTCCTTTGTGCCTGAGTAGCAAAAAGGGCTGGGTCAGAGGCAGGGGAAGAGCAGCCGCTACATCTACTGACAGGACTGCTCTGAAAGACAAGTATATTGCTAAGCAGGAATGTAATGTTGTAAGAGGAAATACAAGCAGGAGAATTGCCCCCCCCCCCGAAAAGTAATAGGAGTGTCCAATCGTCCTAAGCTTGGCTGGCTTTGGAAAGAGTACCTCTTCCCAGAAGACAAACCTTTCTATAGCTCAACTAATCCACTGAATCAAACTGGAGTTGACCTGTGCATACCCTCCAACTGTCCTGCTTTGGTAGGAACAGTCCAGATTTATCCTCTGTCATCTCACATTTTCAGTAGTCCAACCATAAAGCATTGTTGTTGTTGTGTGCCTTCAAATCGTTTCCAATTTATGGTGATCCTAAGGCGAACCTATTGTGAGATTTTCTTGGCAAAATTTGTTGAGAGAGGCTTTGCTTTTGCCTTCCTCTGAGGCTAAGAAAATGTGACTTGCCCAAGGTCACTCAGTGCGTTTCCATGACTGAGTGAAGATTTGAACCCTTGTCTCCAGGGTGGTAGTCCAGTGCTCAAACCACTACACTGCATTGGCATACCCTCCAATGATCCCAATTTGGCAGTGACAGTCCTAATTAATACTCTGCCATCACACACTTCCAGCTGCTTTTAAAGTATCTCAGTTTTTATCTCTTTCTCCCATGTTCCTCCTTTGCCCTCCGTCTATTTCAGTTGGTACAAACTGAGTTCAAAGTACATAAGGAATTCTTATTCAGTTAACTCAGCACAGGGGCAGAATCTTGCCCTTCCCAGTAGGCTCAGGTAAAAGCAAATTGCGGCAGCTTCTCCCAGCTTGTGTGTCCTTCCGCGTTAATAACTTTTGCCATCTTGACCACTTTCTGATGCTGCTTGCCCATATGTATCCTGGTTTTCATATGCGAAAATGGTGAGGATATGCTTATGCACATTACAGGAGAGTACCATTTGAAAACACACACACATGCACACCAGTCTAGAGCAGTGGCTCTTAACCTTTTCTTTACCAGGGATCTCCTTTAAATATCTTTTTGTTGCCATGGCCCCCCAAGATTTAACTCAAGAGTTAAATAATAATAATAATAATAATAATAATAATACACCACCCATTAAACCTTCCCTCAGAGGCACTGGAGGGGGAGAGAAGACTTTTCTCCTGCTTCTTCCTGCAAATTTATGGCTGGACCAGACTGAACAGCAATGCACAGGCTAAGCCAGCCAGCTCTCCAGCCTTTTCCTTGGCTCCTGTTATGTGGCCACTCGACCCCCTGTGAGGACATTGTGGCCCCCACTGGTCTAGAGCTATGTGGGCCAGTGTGTTAATAATTTCATACAGAAGGGAGCAATACAGAAATGATTCAGAGGTTCCCTGCAGTCTGCTCATATCAGAAGCACATGTTTCTTTTCTGCATTCTTTGGCTTATGCATCCTTTCTGGAGTGGACCTGTGGCTCAATGGAAAAGCACCACATGTGCTGTATGAGAAAGGCCCCAGGTTCAATCCCTGTCAGCTCCAGGTAAGGCTGGGAAAGACACCTGGCTGAAACTTGGAAAGCTGGAACTTGGAAATGGTCTGACATGAAACAATTGGCACATGGCATGTTCCTGTGAATACTATATATGCTTACCACACACTTCCAACTGTCCCTACTTCTCAAGGACAATCCCTATTTTCTAGTTGCTATCCCTGATAAGTGTCTGTTTTCTAGCCTTGCTTTTTGGGGATGCTCCATGAACACACAGGTAGCTGCGAGTTGATGGTGTTTCACAAGTCAACTCCATACCCTCCAACTGCTCTGATTTGGAAGGGACAGTCCCAACTAATCCTCTGTTGTCCCACTTTGTCATTGCTGTTAAAATGTCCCTGTTTCTCTCATTCAGATTTCACAGTTCTCTGAATTCTTCAGTGAAGTTCTCATTTTTTTTTTAAAAAAGTACCACAATTCTTAAAACGTGCATTTTATGATACCAGGCACCAAGAAGTGCATTCATTTAGATAAAAAAACATTTAGAAATGCATATATTTTTTAAGAAAATAAGTTCAGAAATACCAATTTAAATATGTACCCATGTATGACATTTTGTGAAGATTTCTTTGGCCTACTGAAAAAGAGAGGCTATGGTTCTGATGTTTTTCTCTAGCTTATCTACAGGCAAAAGGACACTATCTTGGGTTTCAAAACACTGTTGGACAGGCTTCTGAAGAATAGATGAATATGGAAGAACACAACATATGGAGCAGAATGTTTAGCAAACTGGCAGGGAGGGGATCAGGCAGAAAGGCCTGGTAGGAGAAGGATGTTCCAAGTCTATTCAGTTTTCATGGGTGAATTGGTAAGAGAGGTCCACAGAAAACCCAGGGCCTCTGTTGTTTGTGTACTTAGTCCGCAAACTGAGCAGATTATAAACAACACAGCTGCAGGAACAAGAGGGAGGTGCCACCCTTGGCTACAGAAATAGCAACTTTCCGCCTCCTGATGTGTTTTGCCAGTAGGGAACTCAGTCCTTGGAGACAGATGCTCAGGATGTGGCAACTGGGTGTGTTTGTTCCAGTTGAGCTAGGTAGCATCAGAACGAGTGTGTGGAGATTCTCCCTCACTTTGCTCCTTTTTCATTACTGTATCTTGAAATACCTAAAAACCCTGATAGCACCAGATCCTGTCTGATCTCAGAAGCTGAGCAGGGTCAGACCTGGTTAGTACTTGGAAGAGAGACTGCTAGGAAATACCAGGTGCTGTGGGCTATATTTCAGAAGAAAGCTATGGCAAACCCCCTCTGAATATTCCTTGGCTAAGAAAAAACACTATGAAAGGGTCCCCATAAGTCAGAGTTGACTTGAAGGCATATAACAAGCACATCACCTTCCAGAAGTCCTCATTAATTGGGACAGTCCCAATTAATCTTTGTCACCCTGCTTTCTCTGCTGCTTTTAAAATGTCTCAGTTTCTCTCTCCTCCCAGTTTTGTCCCTTTTCCTCAGTTTACTTCAACTGCTGTAGAGTTCAGTGTGTACAAGTAGTTTGCTTTAATTAACACAGCAGGCAGAGAAGGAAGGATGGGGCAGAATCTTGGAGACACAGAATCTTGTAGACTTGTCTGTAAACTCAGACAAAGGACTTTTTCAGACAAGTCTTACTGCGCAAAAAGCTTGCAGGAGAGGAACGGTGCTGTTGTGCGGCAGGGGGTCCGTTTCGGACGACACTGTCCCTCTCTCGGAATCGTCCATGTCACTTCCATGTATGATTGAAGGCAGCCGCGCCATATTTTACTCACAAATGAAACGGACCCCCTGCCACGCGATAGTGCCGTACCTCTCCCACAATCTTCTTGCGCGGTAAGCCTTGTCTGAAAAAGTCCAAAAGCAAACTGCTGCAGCCTCTCCTCACTTATCTGTTTTTCCTCATTATAACCTTTACCATCTTGAACATACTCTGTTGTTGCTGAGCCACATACAGGTTGCCCTCCGTATCCATGGAACCAATATTCATGGTTTCAGTTATTTATGACTGAAAAAATAGGGACATATAGCATAGAGTTGTGCTGGAAAATGCCTACAGGGGTGTCTTCTCTAGGAATCACTAGGTCTTCCAACATAACTCTGGAAGTCCTTTATTTTAATTGGCTTTTCTATTATCCATGCTTCCACTTATAAATGGTATGTCCAGGAATGTATCTGCCACAGATCAGGGGGATGACCTGTACAATTTTAATCTGTGGAGGATATAAAATTCTATTGATTCATTGGGTATATTCTGCTTGGCCACATAGAATCATAGAGTTGGAAGAGATCTCAAGGGCCACCTAGTCCAACCCCCTGCCATATAGGAATACACAATCAAAACACTCACAACAGATGGCCATCCAGTCTCTGTTTAAAAGCCTCAAAAAAGGAGACTCCACCACACTACGAGGTAGTGTATTCCACTTCCAAATAGCTCTTACTATCAGAAAGTTCTTCCTAACGTTTAGGTGGAATTTCTTTTCCTGTAATTTGAACCCATTGCGCCGTGTCCCAGTCTCTGCAGCAGCAGAAAACAAGCTTGCCCCATCCTCAGTATGACATCCCTTCAAATATTTAAACATGGCTATCATGCCCCTTCTCAACCTTCTCTTCTCCAGACTAAACATGCCCAGCTCCCTAAGCCTCTCCTCATAGGACATGGCTTCCAGACCACCCACCATCCTGGTCGCCCTCCTCTGGACACGTTCCAGCTTCTCAATATCCTTCCTGAATGGTGGTGCCCAGAACTGGACACAGTATTCCAGGTGAGGTCTGACCAAAGCAGAATAGAGTGGGACTATTACTTCCCTTGATCTAGACACTATACTCCTATTAAGTATAGTGTATTGAGAGAGCCTAGAATTGCATTGTACTGTCTATTCTCCTTTATGGGTCTGAAACATGGGTCACCTATTGCCACCACTTACAACTCCTCGAACGCTTTCATCGGCGCTGTATACACACAATCCTAAATATACACTGGACTGACTATGTGATGAATGTTGCTGTCCTTGAGCAAGCAGGGATCACCAGCATTGAGGCCATGATATTGAGAACACAGCTGCGCTGGGCAGGGCATGTTTCTAGGATGGAGGACCATCACCTCCCAAAAATAGTACTCTACAGTGAACTCGCCATGGGCGAGCGTAAGAGAGGCACTCCAAAAAAGCGATACAAGGACTCCCTGAAACAACATCTCAGGCTCGGCCAAACTGATCACCAACAATGGTCCACCATGGCCTCATATCGGGAGGCATGGAGGCGCACTGTCCACAATGCTGCAGCCTTATTTGAGAACTCATGCCAAACAAGTCTTGAAGAGAAACGACAACGCAGAAAGAATCACAGCCCAGAAACATCACCCAAGGAGACCTTCGGCTGTGCTTTCTGCAACCGGACTTGTTTATCTCGGATTGGCCTTTTTAGTCATCAGCGTGCTTGCAGAAAGCGCGGGATGAGTCCTTCCTGAATCTTTGTTTGTGAAGAAAAGCCAGAGAGAGAGAGAGAGAGAGAGAGAGAGAATTGCATTGGCTTTTTTAGCTGCTGCATCACACTGCTGACTCATGTTCAGCTTGTGGTCCACTAAGACTCCTAGATCCTTTTCGCATGTACTGCCCTCAAGCCAGGTGTCACCCATCCTATATCTGTACCTATCATTTTTATTGCCCAAGTGTAGTATCTTACATTTCTACCTGTTGAAATTCATTTTGTTAATATTGGCCCAGTTTTCTAATCTGTTGAGGTCATTTTGGATTCTGATCCTGTCCTCTGGGGTATTAGCTACCCCTCCTAATCTGGTGTCATCTGCAAACTTGATAAGCATACCCTCTATTCCCTCATCCAAGTCATTGATAAAGATGTTGAATAGCATTGGGCCCAGGACAGAACCCTGTGGCACCCCACTGGTCACTTCTCTCCAGGATGAAGAGGAACCATTGGTGATTACCTTTTGGGTTTTGTCAGTTAACCAATTATAAATCCACCTAACAGTTGCATTGTCTAGCCCACAGGTTACTAATTTTTTTGCAAGAATATCATGGGAGACCTTGTCAAAAGACTTACTGAAATCAAGATACACTACATCCACTGTGTTCCCTTCATCTATCAAGTTTGTAATTCTATGAAAAAAAGAGATGAGATTAGACTGGCATGACTTGTTTTTGAGAAATCCATGTTGACTTTTTGTGATCACAGCATTCCTTTCTAAGTCCTTACAGACTGTCTTTTTAATGATCTGCTCTAGAATCTTTCCTAGTATTGATGTCAGGCTGACTGGGCAGTAATTATTTGGGTCTTCTTTCCCCCCATTTTTAAAGATGGGGACAACATTTGCCCTTCCCCAGTCTGCTGGGACCTCTCCTGTTCTCCAAGAATTCTCAAAGATTACTGACAGTGGTTCTGAGATTACTTCTGCCAGTTCTTTTAATACCCTTGGATGAAGTTCATCTGGCCCTGGAGACTTGAACTCATTTATACTGGCCAGGCATTCCTGTGAATACACTGTGTATTCATGTGTCCTGGTTTTCATCTGTGAAATGTTGGAGGGTATAAAAACAATAATCCTGAATGTTACAGTGCTGTTCTTGAGGAGGAAAAGTTTCATGCTTTTGTGTAGCTTGGACCTTTGTGGCTCCACAGAAACCTGGGAAATAACTGCAGTTGCACACCACATCTAGTTGTAGTAAATGGTTGTATGAAAAATTGTACATACAGTAATCTTTATTCATAATATGGCCACAGGAGTTTTTTGTATTACTAAAAAATATAATATGCCTGACCCAACATCATAAAGTCAAAATATATACAATCTATTGACCAATGCCAAAGCAATATAAAATACTTAGGATCACTAATTGCATTACAGCAATCAAAAATATGCAAACATTCTGTATGCTTTAGAAAACAGAAATATGCAAATGTACAATATTTTATAGATTGCATTCACAGTTGTGGACCCCCATATCCATGGAACCAATATCTGTGGTTTCAGTTATCTGTGGGACACAAAAAGAAGAACACATACCATGGAGTCTTCCTAGAAAATGTCTAGAGAGGCATCCTCTCTAGACATTTTTAGGTCCTCCAAGGCAACTACAGTATTTTAAACCAGAAGTCCCATTATTTTCAATGTTGTTCGCTGTTATCCGCTATTTCTGGTTTATCTGTGGTACGTCTGGGAACCAAACTCCTGTGGATACGGGGGTCCAACTGTAAGTTGATTTTATGATTTGGATTGGGCATACTTTATTCATGAATACAATAAGTGCCTGTGGCCCAATTATAAATAAATGTTGAGTATAACTCTTCATAAAACTTTTTGTATTATTAGAATAAACACCTGAGACTAATACTGTCACCTTGTCCTGTATTGTTTATACCAGAGGTGGGAATAATGCAGCTCACCATATGTTGAACTGCAACTTCCAGCATTCCTCACCACTATTTACACTGGCTAAGGCTGCCGGCACTTGCAGTCCCACAGAACCTGGAAGGCTGCATGATGCCCATTATGGTCTATTTTGACTGGAGCCAACTCATAAACCTGATGCATTTCACTGAAACACAGGCCAAGGGCTGCATGACATTAAGTTTTTGAACTTTATTTTAAAATTTATTCATTCCTGGTCTATTCTCATTGGCAGTAGTTCTCCACGTTTCAAGCAGAACTCTTTCCCACTATCTGCTCACTGGTCTTTTTAACTGGAGATGCCAAAAATGGAACCTGGGGCCTTTTACATACAGAACATGTGTTCTTCTGCTGTGTAACAGCTCCTCTGTGCAACATTTATCTGAAGAAATTGTGCCTTTATATTTCGTTCTTCAACAGAACTTGGAAACTGAGGCTGGCATCCTGTTCAGCAGTTAACAATATTGTAAGCTGGACTCATGATATCCTAACAGCTGGGGATTCATATTTATAGTCATGAACAACTGAATATGACCCTGAAAACCCACCTTTGTTGCCTGAAGTATTTCTGAGGCTCTGGAGACTGGAGCACAATGCACTTCTTGTCATGGGGTGCCTTGGGACAAGTAGTTGGGGTAGGACTCGTGGGGTCTCTCCAGCTGCCTGTTCTCAGGGCACCCCACAACTGGATGAGCACTGCAGCGCTCCGATATCCAGCACCTCAGAAATGGTTCAGTTGGGTAGGTTTGGGGAAGAGCATTGTCAGTCAGAACTAATATGATGGAGTTCCATTAACAATAGTTAAAATGATGACGTGAGATCTCAGCCTGAATTTTTAAAAACAACCCCCTATAAAAGGTATAATTCCAACTCTCCTCCCATAGTTAGTTACTGTTATTCTCACAGTTTTTAGAAGTTTCATGTTTTTCAAAAACACCTGAACAGTGAACTACCTAGTTACTTTTAAAAATATGAATAGTACAGGCTCCTAGCCTATGGCAAATGACACATTCTCTTCTGGTCTACCTCACTTTCAGTTTAACATCCACAATAAAGCGCACGGCAATACCCAAATACAGCATGAGCCACCACTTGAACTATGTGATACTCCTGCTGAGCCATTTAACTGTAACTGTAATGATAAAAGTAATTATAAACTATACAACTATGAAACTAAAAGTAAATTGATTACACTGAAAAAGGAGTGAAGTTATCCTGGTTTTAGTTACAATTCCAATGTAGCTATACCTTTGTTAGGGTTCATAGGAATCAAGATAGATCAGAGAAAGACTGTACATCTGGATAACGGATATAAGAGTGCTAAAACTTAAACTGGATGACCATATTTGATACCTTTGGTTGGAGTAGCTTCTGGTCTGAATTGTGCAAGCTGTTCTGCTTGCAAGATCTGAGCTCTCTAGTAACTCAAATTTAGCAATGCAAAGACTTGCAAAGATTTCAGAGTGTTGTGGGTCTTGACCAAACAAACCCAGCTCTTGAAAAGCTTAAAATAAATATTGTGAGGAAACCTCAGTGAAAGCAGCCAGAGCTTGGGCAAGTTAGTTTTTTGGACTACAACACCCAGAATTCTTAACCAATATGGCCAGTGAGCATGATAGTTTTAGAATTCTGGGAACTGTAATATGGAAAGCACAACTTTTAAAAGTCCTGACAGTGGTTAACCTGATCTGAACAGCAGCACACCCATTGTTCAAGTTTCAGAACTAAGAGAGTTGGAGATCACCCTTAAAACTCCATCTTGAAATGGAGACATATTGGTTGGCCTGAAAAAGACAAAATCCACCAGGTCTTTCTTGCAGTGCTTTGATGGCACAGGAGCTTCAAAATGAGCTGGAAGACAACTGCTCCATGCCGTCCATTTGGCTCTTTCTAGACATCCTGGCTGCCGATGATTGCAAAGTTTAAAAATAAATTTCCATAAATAGACAATAAAACCAGGACATCACTGTTCTTCCCCTGAGAAACAATGGATTTGCTCTGGCCACCTGAACAAGACTTTCCCTTCCAACTTCCTACTATTTCCTGCTGTATTCGAGCAAGAGATGATTCGCTTAGCTGGGCAGCATCTCACTGGCTGTTTGTTTCTTATGGGGATGGAACACAAGTCGATTTCAACTCAGAAACCTTTAAGGCATTAGCTTCTACAGTCCTGGCAAGAGGATTTTTGAGGAAATCATCAGGTTACAAGGAAACACTAAAACATTCTGAACTTTTGGTTTAAATGGGGTGAGGAGAGAACATGGTTATGGCAATAATAAAGACTGTGAGGCATAATAATATATATTTTATCTAATTATGTATGATATGGGGGAAAGTGGACAGGAAGAACATCCTCACTCTCTTGTAATACATTTTGGAGTCACCCAAGGGAATGGATGAACAGGAAATTTCAGGATGATCCACACAGAAAGAAAATCAATGGTTTGTATTATATATAATCCATGCATGTAAACTGGCAGTCAGAAGTGATGATGGCCATTAGCTCAGAACACAAGAACTTGCTAGATCAGACCAAAGGTCTCTCTAGAACAGCATTCTGTTCACACAGGGGCCAAACTAGATCACGTAGTGGCCATCCACAAGCAAAACATGAGGGCAAAGGCAGCCTCCATCTCAAGGTCCCCACCAACTGACCTACTGCTGTGATACTGGAGAGGATAGCCATCTCATGAGTAGCTATTTATGTCCCTATTATCCATGAATTTATCTAATTTCCTTTTAAAGCTATCCAAGCTGGCAGTTTCACTCAATTGTCATTAAAAGACCCATTTAATGGAGGATAGGTCCACTCATGTCTACTAGCACAATGGCTAAATGGGGTCTTCATGGTCAAAGGCAGAATATGAGCAGGGTGATAATGGAAGAAAGCAATCATACCCTCCAACATTTCACAGAGGAAAACTGTGACAACATCAGAGTGTGGTCAAGATGGCAAAAGTTAGTGATGGAGAAGAACACACAACCTCAGAGAGGGTGCAGCAGTTTGCGGAAAGAGCACGATTCTGCCCTCTCCTTTGGGCCTGCTGAGTTAACTGAGCACAAACTATGTTTGCTGCTTGAATTCAGTTTGTAGCAATTGAAGTAAACGGAAGACAAAGGGGAAAAGTGGGAGGAGGGAAGAAAAACTGGGACAATTTTAAAAGCAGCTGAAAAATGGCACAACGGAGAATTAGTCAGGATGACCCCTGCTAAATCGGGACAATTAGGAAATTATCAGACAACCTAAATATGGCATGATAATGATGCCAGGAGATTGCTAAAGGGCTTGAGTATCAGTCACTGTCATCCCCGTCCTGTTATGCTCCCGTGCTGGTCGTGTTTCACCCGCGTTCTTATTTATTCACACGCTAAGCCGTGAATAGATCGCCTGTTCTGTTTCTGTAACAGAATGACAGGTGTCTGAAACTGTGCCCTGTTATGCTGGCGCGATGCAAGTGTTAGTAGGAGGTCCGTGCCAAACACTTCCGGCTGCGATTGGAAGATCGAAGTAAGTGACGCACTTTTTTGTACCCTCCCCGGGTTACATGTAAAGTTTAAAGTGTGTTTTTGTGCTTGGTTTTACTTTTTAAGCTTTCTTTTTCTTTTTCTTTTTGCATTTCCTCTCGTGAGAACAGCCGGGCTTTCCATTCCAGGCAGTGAATGCAGGTCTGTGAGAGCTCCATTCACTCCTGGGCTGCCAAGGGGAGGGGGTAGACTCAGAGAAGTTAGGTCTGAAAAGTTTTCGTTTCTGTGCCAGGACGGGGATGGGAGGGTGGCGATATAGGATATAGCGAGAGGGGGATGCTATTTTTGTCCCTGTCTGAAAATCTCTTTAGAGAGTATGAACTGTTGCATTTGTCTCTCACCTCTGAGATTCCTAGGGCTGGCCATGGCTGTACTAGCTGGTGGCTTTTGGGAATTGTAGTCCAAAAAGTTACTTTTCCAAGCTCTGATCAGGATGCCTGACTACTGGTCTGAAAGGAGCTGGATTTTCTCCAGGCACCTTAGGATCCTTGCTCCATTTGTAGTTTCCAAAACACATGAGTATACATACCAAGTCAGTCAACAGTTTCTGTAGCAACCCCATTGTGGGCGTTGGAGGTAAATACCAATCTGGCTCCACGAGCAAACTAAATGGGAGCAGTAACCTTTGTTTGAACAGAAATGATATGTCAGCCTTTGGACCAAACTGCCCATGGAGATTATGACCCAGGCCTGACTTAATATGGAGGTGGCTCCAAATCATACTCAAAATTCCATATTTATTTGGGGGACTAGATAAAAGCTTCATTGTCCACACAGCTGAAACCAGCAGCTCAGATGTCTCACAAGACAGAGCACCATTCATTCTTTCTTTAATCCATTAGCACACCCTACATGGCATGGGGCAAAGTGTACCCGCCTGTGAAGGCTACACCCCCATTACATTCTTACACCCACCAATCGCTACACGTTAATGACAGACATGGTGGCAACAATGTCAACACTGACTTGGCAAACAGGCCAAATTTAGAACAATGGCCAGAATTCACTATGGCAGTTATGAATATGTAACCACCATACTTCATAGCTATGTAGTGTCCCTGACCCGAAATCCCCAACCCCCTTACTGGGCAGCATCTGTTGCAATCAATGGGAATATGTTCCCATGTTGATTGGGAAACAGCTGACTGATGTTCCTACCCCCTCCTGTGAGCAGTCTCCAGTGTGATGGCCAGAAAGTGGGCCCCTGTCGCAATTCCCCCTCAAACTGGAAATCATTTGTGCCGGGTGGAAATCATAGAATCATAGAACTGCAGAGTTGGAAGAGACCACGAGGGCCATCCAGTCCAACCCCCTGCCACGCAGGAAATCTTGATCAAAGCATCCCCGACAGATGGCAATCCAGCCTCTGTTTAAAGACCTCCAAGGAAGGAGACCCCACCACGCTCCGAGGGAGTGTGTTCCACTGCCGAACAGCTCTGACTGTCAAAAAGTTCCTCCTCATGTTGAGGTGGAATCTCTGTTCCTGGAGCTTGCACCCATTGCTCCGTGTTCCAGTTTCTGGAGCAGCAGAAAACAAGCCTGCTCCATCCTCAGCGTGACACCCCTTCAAATACTTAAACAGGGCTATCATATCGCCTCTTAACCGTCTTTTTTCCAGGCTAAACATACCCAGCTCCCTAAGTCTCTCCTCATAAGGCATGGTTTCCAGACCTTTCATCATTTTAGTTGCCCTTCTCTGGACACGCTCCAATTTGTCAATATCCTTTTTGAATTGTGGTGCCCAGAACTGGACACAGTATTCTAAGTGAGGTCTGACCAAGGCAGAATAGAGTGGCACTATTACTTCCCTTGATCTAGACACTATACTTCTATTGATACAGCCCAAAATTGCATTGGCCTTTTTAGCTGCCGCATCACACTGTTGGCTCATGTTCAACTTGTGGTCTACTAGGACTCCTAGATCCCTTTCGCACGTAGTCTCATTCAGCCAGGTCTCTCCCATCCTATATTTATGCATTTCATTTTTCCGCCCTAAATGCAGTACTTTACATTTCTCCGTATTGAATTTCATTTTGTTAGCTTTGGCCCAGCTCTCCAGTCTATCCAGGTCATTCTGAATTTTGATCCTGTCCTCTAGGGTATTAGCTACTCCTCCTAATTTGGTGTCATCTGCAAATTTGATAAGTATGCCCCTAATTCCCTCATCTAAGTCATTGATAAAGATGTTGAATAGCACTGGGCCCAGGACAGAACCCTGTGGCACCCCACTGGTCACATCTTTCCAAGACGAAGAGGA
The DNA here is from genome assembly GCA_030847615.1 of Gambelia wislizenii. NCBI lineage: Eukaryota > Metazoa > Chordata > Lepidosauria > Squamata > Crotaphytidae > Gambelia > Gambelia wislizenii. The sequence continues at coordinate 20,689,784 of JAUMIR010000007.1, read as the reverse complement.
GCCACTGCTGAGTACCCTTTGGGTTCGGCCGGTCAACCAATTACAAATCCATTGAACAGTTAACTTGTCTAGCCCACATTTTACAAGCTTTTTGCAAGAATGTCATGGGGAACCTTGTCAAAGGCCTTACTGAAATCAAGGTATGCAATGTCCACAGCATTCCCTTCATCTACCAAGCTGGTAACTTTATAAAAAAGAGAGATCAGATTAGTCTGGCATGACTTGTTTCTCTGAAACCCATGTTGACTTTTTGTGATTATGGCATTGCCTTCTAAATGTTCACAGACTCTCTGTTTAATGATCTGCTCTAGAATCTTCCCTGGTATTGATGTCAGACTAACTGGACGATAATTGTTGGGATCCTCTTTCCCCCCCTTTTTGAAGATGGGAACAACGTTTGCCCTCCTCCAGTCTGCTGGGACTTCTCCTGTTCTCCAGGAGTTCTCAAAGATTATTGCCAATGGCTCTGAGATTATATTTGCCAGCTCTTTTAATACTCTTGGATGTAGTTCATCTGGTCCTGGAGATTTAAATTCATTTAGATTAAGAAGGTATTCCTGTACTACCTCTTTACTTATTTTGAGCTGGATTTCCCCTATTGTGTCCTCTGTTCCATTATCCTCAGGTTGGTCCTCCTTTTCCTTTTCTGAAAACACTGAGGCAAAGAAGGTGTTGAGTAATTCTGCCTTTTCTCTGTCCCCTGTTAGCATTTTGCCATCTTCTCCACGTAGTGGCCCTATCATTTCCTTCTTCCTCCTTTTGCTGCGGACATACCCCAAAAACCCTTTTTATTGTTCTTAACCTCCCTAGCAAGCCTGAGCTCATTCTGCGCTTTAGCTTTTCTGACTTTACTCCTACACGTGTTCGCTATCTGTTTGAATTCTTCTTTGGTGATCCCCCCCCCCTTTCCATTTCCTATACATGTTCCGTTTAAAACTTAGCTCCATTGAAAGTTCTTTAGTCATCCATCCTGGTTTCTTGAGACACCTCCCATTTTTCTTCCTCAATGGTACTGTTTGAAATTGTGCCTTCAGTATCTCCCTTTTGAGAAAGTCCCATCCGTCTTGAGGTCTCTTTTAGTATTCCTGTCCATGGGATCACCCCCAGTATTTCCCTGGGTTTATTGAGATCAGCTCTCCTAAAGTCAAGAATGCGTGTCTGACTATGCCTGGCTTCTCCTTTCCATTGTATAACAAACTCCAGGAGAACATGATCACTCTCACCTAAGGATCCCACCACTTGCACCCCATTAACCAGGTCATCTCTGTTGGTTAGGATCAGATCTAAATGTCAGTCGGCTGCTTCCCAATCAACGGGGGGAACAGACCCCTATCGATCGGAGTGGCTGCTGCCTGGCATGCAGAGACTGGGGGACTTTCACAGTCCCTGTGTATCCCCTCAACTAGGGAATACAAAGGGACTGTGAATATGAGCCAGTTACAAATGCAAATTGCCTTAGTGAATTCTGGACAATATCTGCACAGTTGCACAGACCCTAAACAGGCAGGGCTTACTTCAAGTCATGTTCCTCCATGGTTCTCTGTCCCCAGAACCTATTTGAACACCAGAAGGAAGCAGATGTTCCAAAGTTCATTCCTTTTGGCACTGGATGTAGTGGTCAGACTGATATTGGTTTGGGATTTGGAAGAGCTAGGTTCAAGTCCCTATTCGGCCACAAAACTCACTGAGCCACCTTAGGCCAGTCGCTCTCTCTAACCCTGCCCTACCTCACAGGGTTGTTGTGAGGATAATGGGCAGAAAAGATGAGCCGTGTGTTCTGCTCTTTGCTCACTGGAGGAAAGACAGGATATAAGCATTAACTATTTTTTTTTTTTTAAATGAAAATGAAAGAAGGTTTCCACATTCAGTTGCCAGGATCTCCATTGAAAAAGATCAAGTAGGATATCACCAGTCTCTTCCTGGAACCTTAGACAGCCATTGCAAATAATTAATAATCATAATGAAATTCAATTTCATCTCTCTCAACTTTTACAACAACAAACTAATTTCCCAACTCTAATGATCAATATTAATGAATTTGTTTTTAAATTTAATATTCCACACTCAGCCCTCTTTATCCATGGATTCTTTATCCATGGATTCAACCAACCATGGCTTGAAAACATGTTTTTTTTAAATTCCAAAAAGCAAACCTTGCTGTTCACCATTTTATATACGGGACACCATTTCACTATGTCATTTTACATAATGGGACTTGAGCACCCATGGATTTTAGTGTCCATGGGGAGTCCTGGAACCAAACCCCAGCAGATACCAAGGGCCCACTGTATTACTTTTTAAATCATGTTGTGAGTTGTCTTGGGTCACAGTTCTGGATATAAATCAAATAAGTAAGTAAATACAATAAAAGAACTACCAATAACATATGGGGACCACAGCAGGTAGCTTGAAAGTGGCTGTTTCTGATCAAAAGGTAAACCTGTTTAGTTTAAAATTATTCAAAGCACCACTCTTCCTTCTCCTCTCTGACCCCAAATTACCTTGAAAACAGCTAAGGAGAAACAACTGTAGTGAGAATCCCAGGTGCCCCTCCCGAGTTTCCTTGCTCCTTTGCCATCGGCATTCAGAGCCCCCTTGGGACTATGACTCACCTCATGAAGTAGCAGCAGAAGATGAGGCTCAGCACAAAGATGAAGATGCCGGTGCCAAAAATCACCATGTAGATATTCAGTGGTAAGTCTTGGAAAGTGATGGGAGGCATTGTGCAAGATTTGTTGGTGTAAATCAGCCCTAAACCGCAGAAGCATCCTGGGGGGTCAGGTAGGAAAGACAGGAGTCACCCAAATGAAATAAAGCAGAAAACAGGAGGAGAATAACACTGCTCTCTAATAAAATATGGCAGTCTTCCCTATTAATCCCTGCCTGTATTGTTTAAAACAGGGTTTTTAAAAAGCCTCTCAGTCTTTCTTGATCAACTAGATGCCCCACACTGATTAAAAAAAAGAATTACAGCTGTCCCTCCATATCCATGGATTTGGTATCCACGGATTTAAGTATTCACGGCTTGAAAATATTCTTAAAAAAATAATAATCCAAAAAGCAAACCTTGATTTTGCTATCTTATATAAGGGACACCATTTTGCTATGCCATTGCATATAATGGGACTTGAGTATTCATTAATTTGGGTATTCACGGGGGGTCCAGGAACCAAACCCCAGCGAATGTGAAGGGGCAACTGTACTAATTCTGCAGGCCTTTGGACATGTTCATTTTCCTTTAAAACAAGGTACTGCCCTCCCTACTTGGTTTTTGTTTGAAATGCCACAATAATGCCCAACACGTAAAGCAGGGGTGGCCACATGCACCTCTGGACTCCCACTTTTTTGGCCGCTGATGACCCCCTCATTCTCCCATTTTTTTTTAAAAAAGGAACAATTTGGGGCAATTTTTGCCTCAAAAGCAGGCAGAAAGTCCCTCAAACATGAAAATATCCCTCATCCCACTGCAATTAGCACCTGAGAATCTGTACTACCTCCATAAACCTGTTTTCCTCTGCAGCCCCTCTCAAAGTGGCAACAGGAAGTAATGCTGCATCCCTGCCATCATTTTGAGAGGGTGTGTAAAGGAAAATGGAGGTATTTGGGCCTGCTGTGGGGTGCGTGTGTCACAGATGTCAGCTAACACTCTAGACATCTTTGCAGCTTTTTTTCTTCCCACATACTTATTGTCACACTTCTACTAAAAGTGAAACTAGTGTAATCCAATGTTAGAGAGCTTTGCTATCCTAGCTTTCCAAGTTCTTTCTTTTTTTTTTTAAATAAAGCCTTTGTTCATTTCTTTAGCCATTTGGTGTCTTTGTTTCTTAATCTGAATTGCTAGCCACTTCATACATGCACTCTCCATCACAGGACTGGTTTAAGGAATTTTGGGCCCCCCTGCAATGCTTTATTTTGGGGGCCCCATATGTTTATCTCAGGTCAGTGTAACCCAGCTCAACCTAAGCTATTCACAGTACAGGATATTCAGATGATAATTACTAATAATGTTTTTGCAGGAGGAGGGTTACTACGGCCCCCCCACAATGATGGGGCCCCTGCGGATGCTGACGCCACCAGTGCCTTAAACCGGCCCTGCTCCATCATTTCCCGTCACAAAAAGAAGCATTTACTAAATTAGAAGTTGAGTTCCAGACACTACAGTGCCATGGGGTACCCAATGTAGTGTTGCTCTAGAGCACCATGGAGAATGTAGATTGAAAGCCAGAGAGCGGAGACCTCTTACATTAACTACAGTCGGACCACTGTATCTGCTGGGATTCAGTTCCCAGACTTACTGCAGATACCAGAAACCACAGCCAATAGCAAACCCTATTAAAATAAAGGACTTCAGGTACAAACATATCATAGAATTGCATTGTAGGATCTAACGATTCCTACAGAGGATACCTCTCTAGGCATTTTCCAGTGTGACTCTATGGTATGTGTCCCTATTTTTTCAGCTGCAGATAACTGAAACCATAGATATTGGTTCAATGGATACAGGGGTCCTACTGTATTTGTAAGACCACTCTGGAAGATATTTTGGCTGAAGAGCCAGATATAACTATTTTAAAATAAATAAATAGTGGCCATTCAGCTCTAGTTAGAGAAGCACCATTGCTATCAAGAAAGCCCAGGAAGAGATAAGGAAGAAGGCTAGAGGAACAAAAGGGCATAATGCCAAAGGCCTCCTGCAGCCTATTGCTGACCAATATGTAGAATAGCCTTCTGCACAACAGTCTAATTAAGAAAGGAAAGAAAGAGTTCTGCAAGGATCTTCTCATCTCAGCAAGGTATTTTGCAGGGAACTGTTGTTGCTATGAGCAATGGCAAGAATGGGCTTTGGGTTTGGGAAGTGGAGAAAAGCTTACATAGTGTTGCTTGGAAGAGTTTGGCCCACTTCCATTAGTTTATTTATTGGAAGTATTTCCATGTTCGCTGTTCTGTTTCTCCCTCTGTGACATTTAAAGCAGCTGACAGAGAGATCAAGTCATAGACAAAAAGATGCCCCCAGAAGTACAACCCCTCAACAGATCAGATCTGCTAGGTCAGAACAGATCCACATCTTAAAAACCTAAAAAATCCAGACAGAGCTATGCTACTGGTGGTCCAGATCCCATAACCTACAACCTTGAGAAAACTAGAGAAAAGAAGGGAGGAGAAGAAGGTGGGGAAGGAAAAGAAACCTAAACCACATATTACAAAGTAGGTTGGAAAGGCTGGGAGGGAGTTTCACAAATGGGGTACAATCTTCTTTCCAGGAGTCTTTCCTCCAAATGGGTAGTGGGGCAGTACCTGGACAAAGGCTGGTAACATCTCTGCAGTGGGGCAGGCACCATGAATTTACCTATAGGGAGAAGGTAAAATGAGGACATTGCCTCCCAATAGAAGTTCTGCCCCTCAGAGGAATTGCTCCTTTGGTTCCCAAATTTCAGTAATCTAAAAGCTTCAGTAAAGCATTTAGGAATACAATCTAGGTACCCAAAGAAAAAGTGAGCAAGCAAAGTTGCCACCGTAGTGCAGTAATTTCAGCAATGGACTACGGCTCTGGAGACTAGGGTTCAAATCCCTGCTTGACCATGGAAACCCAATGAATGACCTTGGGTCATTCACACTCTCTTATCCTCGGAGGATGCCAAAGGCAAACCCTCTCTGAACAAATCTTGCAAAACAACAACAACAACAACAACAACAACAAACAAACCCATGACATGTTTGTTTTTTGGTCACCCTAAGTTGGAAACAACTTGAAGGCACACAACAACAAACATTCTCTGAAGATGCCAGCCACAGATGCAGGTGAAATGTCAGAAATAAACTCTTCCAGAACACAACCTCACAGCCTGGAAAAAAACCACGTAAAACCTATGGATGCCGGCCGTGAAAATCTTCAACTCCACAACAACAAACATTGCTGGGGAGTACAAACACAGCAAACATAAAGTGTTATAGTGTGAATGATTTTCAGGGCCTCATTCTTTTCAATGCTAGAAATTTGGGAACTGAAGGACAATTTCATTTTGGGGTGGGGAATTCTCATGGGGAGGCAATGCCTTCCTTTTGCTCCCCATCCCTAGCTGTGCTGGCTAGAGCTGCTGGGAACTGCAGTCCAAGAACATCTGAATTGCCACATGTTGTCTACCCTGCTACAGTACTGTTTAATCAAATGCATGGAGGTAGGTACCATTCCCCTTCCTCTCATCTCTGTGTATTCAATTGAACATCTGATTGCCTGGAGAAGTGAAGGCATCCAGAGTCTTCTTCTCTGGATGCCTTCAAAAAGAGGTTGGACAGCTACCTGCTGGGGATGCCTTAGCTAGAGATCCTGCACTGAGCAGGGGTTTGGACTCAATGGCCCATGAGGCCCCTTCCAACTCTATGATTCCATGAAAAAGACTACTAAGTGCCAGTGTGAACATGGCTTTAGGGATACACTGTTGTTCATCATGACAAAGAAATCATGTTTATTCACTACAAAGTAATGAGGACACCCACAGAAGAGCCGTCTTTCACCCTGGCCTCAAAAACAGGAAATGATGGAAAGATGATCCCATCAGCTATTTAAAGAAACATCACACAAAGAGAAGTTATGCTGAATTTATGAGAGATACAGAACAGCTGAGGATGATTACAGGAAAGCCACTTAGAAAAACCCCAAACAACAATGGCCAACAACCTGAACCCCAAGGGAGTGACTCATTGTGAAACAGAAATCATAAAACCCTCTGGGTCACTGCAGTTGCTAGGCAAGAGGAGTTGAGGGTGGGTGGGAAAACTCATACTTGCTGGCCTCCCAGCTGGCGGAAGAAATCACATCTTAGTTGTAGAGCCTCTGCTTTGCACATCTAAGTTTCTAGGTTCAATCCTTAGCATCTCCAGTTAAAGGGATCAGGTAGCAGATTATGAGAAAGACCTTGTTCCTGAGATCCTGGAGAGTTGTTCCCCAGTCAAAGTAGACAATACTTAGCAAGATAATCTGACCTGGTATAAGGTAGTTTCTTATCTTCCTTGTGGTCATCTTGGCAGGAGAAAAAGGGGGAAATTGATTCAGACTTCCATCCTTCCGTAGGTAGGTAAAAGGAGTACCCAGCTCATTGGGGGCATTGGATTCAAACTACAGGAAAAGAGATTCCACCTAAACTTTAGGAAGAACTTCCTGACAGTAAGAGCTGTTCAGAAGTGGAATATACTGCCTCGGAGTGTGGTGGGGTCTCCTTCCTTGGAGGTCTTTAAACAGAGGCTGGATGGCCATCTGTCGGGGATGCTTTGATCGTGATTTCCTGCGTGGCAGGGGGTTGGACTGGATGGCCCTTGTGGTCTCTTCCAACTCTGTGATTCTAGACATAATTTAATTAGCTAACACATTGTAAACTGCTTAGGGAGTGCTTTACATTATAAGTGGTGCAGTAAGACCTCTGTATCCGCTGGGGATTGGTTCTTGGGGGACCCGTTGATGCCCAAAACTGTGGATAATAGTGAACACCATTGAAAACAATGAGACTTCTTGTTTAAAACACCATAGAGTTGTCTTGGAGGGCCTAGAAAATGGCTAGAGAGGACACATTTTCTAGGAAGACTCTATGGTAGGTGTGCGGTTTTGTGTGGATAACTGAACCAGTGGATAATGAAACAGTGGATACAGGGGCCCTACTGTATAGAAATATAAATGATATGCTATTGCTAAATTAGGGCTCTCCCCTCCAGCGACTGATTTAGGAGTAGCTAATACCCTAGAGGACAGGATCAAAATTCAGAATGACCTGGATAGACTGGAGAGCTGGGCCAAAGCTAACAAAATGAAATTCAATACGGAGAAATGTAAAGTACTGCATTTAGGGCGGAAAAATGAAATGCATAAATATAGGATGGGAGAGACCTGGCTGAATGAGACCACGTGCGAAAGGGATCTAGGAGTCCTAGTAGACCACAAGTTGAACATGAGCCAACAGTGCGATGCAGCAGCTAAAAAGGCCAATGCGATTTTGGGCTGTATCAATATAAATATAGTGTCTAGATCAAGGGAAGTAATAGTGCCACTCTATTCTGCCTTGGTCAGACCTCACTTAGAATACTGTGTCCAGTTCTGGGCACCACAATTCAAAAAAGATATTGACAAATTGGAGCGTGTCCAGAGAAGGGCGACTAAAATGGTGAAAGGTCTGGAAACCATGTCTTATGAGGAGAGACTTAGGGAGCTGGGTATGTTTAGCCTGGAAAAAAGACGGTTAAGAGGAGATATGATAGCCCTGTTTAAGTATTTGAAGGGATGTCACGCTGAGGATGGAGCAGGCTTGTTTTCTGCTGCTCCAGAAACTGGAACACGGAGCAATGGGTGCAAGCTCCAGGAACAGAGATTCCACCTCAACATGAGGAGGAACTTTTTGACAGTAAGAGCTGTTCGGCAGTGGAACGCACTCCCTCGGAGTGTGGTGGGGTCTCCTTCCTTGGAGGTCTTTAAACAGAGGCTGGATGACCATCTGTCGGGGATGCTTTGATCGTGATTTCCTGCATGGCAGGGGGTTGGACTGGATGGCCCTTGTGGTCTCTTCCAACTCTGCAATTCTATGATTCTATGAACAAAGGGGTCAGAAAGCTGGTGTAGTGGAGCCAAAGCTCTCAGGGTCGCAGTGCTGGGGCTTTTTGATAAACAAGGACAATGACTGTTACCACCATCACCCTGCTCCCTCTGAGCTTAGCTGCAGTCCTCATAGTTGCCAGACAGAAAATAGGTTTTCCTAGCAACCATACTGTTGTGACTGTTGCTCTTATTGTGCAAGATTGTTTTGAAAAGTATCGTCAAGTCATTTTGTGCTGGCCGCTAGTCCCAACTAGGGTAAACCCATTGGCTCATAAAGACTGACTTACAATTTGACAATTGATTCAGTGAGTTTTGTTCACTTGGCATTATCAATAGGTTTCAGATGCAAAACTACTAGAACTAGTTTGTTCACGAGAATTAATACAACTGTATGGATTTTGGGGAGACTCTCTTTGTGGGTATCGTCTCCTATCATGATGAAGATCTACAAGCAGATTATCTCTTTGCCATCGGCTGTAGACTGCTGTTTTAAGTGGTAAGGTTGTGCCCTTTGAGATGTCTGCCAATAGTCTTTGGGAGGAACACAGCAAGGAAAAGCTGTTGTTGTTGTTGTGTGCTGGCAAGTCGCTTCTGACTTAAGGCAACCGTATCATGGGATTTTCTCAGCAAGATTTGTTTAGGGGGAGCACCCCTCCCACCCCCTAGTGATGCCACTGCTTGGAACACATGTGGCTATGAACTGCAGAGTGCGGACAAGATGAGAAACATTATTAATGAAGAATAGAAAAGTTAGGAGAGGCTGCAAGAGTTTGCTTTTCCTGAGTCTACTGGGGATTCTGCTGCGTGCAAACTACTTTTACACTTTGAACTCAGTTTTCAGCATCTGAAAAAAAGCACAAAGGAGGAAAGTGGGAGAAAGCGAGAGAAATTGGGATATTTAAATCACAGCTGAACAAATGGGAAGAGAGAAGATTGATCAGAACTGTCCCTGCTAAATTTGGACAGTTGTAGGGCATGCTTTCACTTGAGGTTGTAAAATTCAAGTCACCAATTGCAGACTCGCCCTGTAGTGTTGCAGATGACAAACAAGCTCTTACTAGCCATGACACAGAGGGAAGGAGCTAACTGTTTTTTGCCTTCATACCTTGAGTGTTATCACTCTCTTTTGAAACAAAAATATTCAGAGCCTATGCAATCCAGGTGGAAGCAAGTGCAAAAACCAGCTCTGATGTGCTTGTGTTCCATTGCTGGGGCTCTTTGCTCCATCATCTCAACAGAAAGCCATTCTCTTCCAACAAGACTGCTCAGCAAGAGGCAGCTTGTTCTGAGGCAGCAATTGCAGTAAGAAAAAGTTACCAGGAGTGTGTCATGCAGTGACCTAGACATTGCTTGCATTTTTTTAAAAAAAAGAAAAAAAAACCCTACAGTAGGACCCCCATATCCTCTGGGGATTGGTTCTGCCCCCCCGCCCCGGATACCGATAATAGTGAACACCATTGAAAATAAAGGGACTTTGGGTTTAAAATACCACACAGTTGCCTTGGAGGACCTAGGAAATGGTTAGAGAGGACACATTTTCTAGGAAGACTCTATGGTAGGTGTGTGGTTTTGTGTCCTGTGGATATTTGAATCAGTGGATAATGAATCTGTGGATACAGGGGTCCTACTGTAGTGAGAAATGGCAAGTAACATAAGATGAAAGAAGGGGGGGGGGAGTGAACTGTTGTAGCCAAATAATGGAATGCCAGCATCTTCAAAATTCTTTTGTGTGCAAGAAATCTACATACCTAACTTTGTTGTCTGAGCACATGAAGCTGCCTCATGCATCAGACCACTAGTCCATGGAGTTCAGTGCTGCCTATGCTCCTTGGGATTGACTCTCTGGGGTTTCAGCGGGCAGGCAGTGGGTCATTCCCTGCCCTACCTAGAGATGCTGACAATGAAATATTGGATTTCCTGTATGTGCTCGACTTTGGAAAAATTGCTTTTTTGGTTCACAGATCTCAGAATCCCCCAGCAAGCCCTGACAATGCTAAATGAGAGGTTCTGGGAGATGTAGTCCAAAAAAGTACCAAGTGCTGAGTCTATCACTGAGATCTGTCCCCCTCCCAAGGAATTCAGTGATATATTTAATTTATACCTGCCCTTCTGGCAAAAGAAACATTCAAGGCCACAAGCAGCAAGGGGGAAAAAATCAAAAGTAAAATCTTTAGAATGTATCATAAAAATAAATAAATGAAAATGCACACAGATCAAAGACAAAGGTAGCATCAGATCAGCTATAACTTCTTCTGCAACTGTCCAGCCAAACTTACAAAGATATGGGTGAGTAAAAAGGTTTTTGCTTAGAAATAGAACGGTGAGTCAACCTAGCCTCACACCAGAATCTGGGAGTGGCCACCAAGTAGGCCCTCCCCTACATTAGGGTAAGATGCAACTAAAGCTTGGCCTTTTTGGCCTCCAGTTTCCCAAATCCTCCAGCCAGCATGACCAGTGTCCCTGCTGGTTGGGGGATTCTGGGAGCTGTGGTTACTTTGCCAAGCTCTGGATGTATCAGGTAGTCTTGTGGAGCTGCATGGAGATTTTCATCAGATGTGGCTTGTCTAATTTGGGTACAGGACAGAAAACCTATGTCTGTTTCATTCATTCACACACACACACACACAGTAGGACCTCTGTATCCACTGATTCATCATCCACTGACTCAATTATCCATGGGACACAAAACAGCACACCTATCATACAGTGTAAAATGTGTCCCCTTTAGTCATTTTCTGGGTCCTCCAAGGCAACTCTATAGTATTTTAAACTGGAGGTCCCATTATTTTCAATGGCATTCACTATTATCCATGGTTTTCAGTATCCACTTCCCAGCAGATACGGGAGTCCTACTGTATATGACTTTCCAAGGACTGAGGGCTGATGAAGGGATTGTCTAAATGGCGAAAATACTCATCAAGGAATGAGAGGAGAATACAACCTGTCTTAACGGCATCCTGTATCATATTGCCATATTCAGGAGAGGAAGCTAAATATGCCACATACTCCGCAGGAAAAGCCTTTGTGGCTTTTCCTGGAGTTCTTAAAAAACTGGGGGGAGGGATGCACATTCCTGCTTGCTGGGACAAGCAACAAAATTAATTTGCTTTCCCAAAGGAGCAGAAGGTGAAAGCTAATTGGCCGGATGAGCGTGGGGGGCAAGCACTCAGAATAAGACAAGCACCCATAACTGTCATGTTTTCTCCCCCCCCCCCCCCTTAGTGAGTAAGCAGTAATGCAATAAAATGGGGGTTAGGGTTTTGTGGGTTTGTTTTTTGTTTTTTGTTTTGCTTTTCTGTTAAGGCAAAATATTGCTTAATCGCACCTTGGGATTAGTTAAAAAAAAAAAGACTGTCCAGAGGCAGCAAATTGGTAAGTAAACATGTAAGTAATTCACTCTTGCCCACCATCTTGATTCACAGGCATGCCCATTTGCACAGCAAACACAGATTGCTTCGCATGCCTGCAATTTACCTAACCCGCCCCCACAAAAAAAGAACATTAAGACAAACAGCAGCTGCTGTAAGTCACCTTTACTGCAAAGCAAACTGCTTCTTTTTTGCCTCGTATAGACAAGCTCGGAGGTGCTTTCCTTTGTGTCCTGTGTGAGGACATGGAAAAGGGCCTTTTTCAGTTTGGCATCCCAGTTGTGGAATACCTCCTCTTAGAGCCTTGATTGGTGCTGACATTGGGTTCATTTTGGCACCGAGTTAAAACAATACTTTTTAATTCAACCCTTTGGAGTCTTATGACTTGGCTTTAACTTTGTTTTATTTGTTACATGGTTTCATATGCTTTTAGACTGTACATTATCTTTTAATGTTTTACATTTTAAATTATTTTTAACTGTTTAAATTTTAAATTGTTTGCATTCATTTTATTGTATGCTGTCCTCAGATCTTTGGATACAGGGTAGATGACTGACTATTGAGGAGGAGGCATTAATGGAACTTCTAGTAATTATTTCCTCCTGTTCTTTTAATATACCCTGTTTGTGTTTTAATATTTAATATTATAATTAATGATATATTGTATGTTTTTAATCTTGTTGTGAACAATCTTGGGTTCAAGTACAGTTGTCCCTCCGTATCCACGGATTTGGTACCCACAGATTTAAGTACTCATGGCTTGAAAATATTCTTAAAAAATAATAATCCAAAAAACAAACCTTGATTTTGCCATCTTATATAAAGGACAGTATTTTGCTATGCCATTGCATATAATGGGACTTGACTATTCACACATTTTGGTATCCATGAAGGGTCCTGAAACCAATCCCCAGAGAATATGAAGGGACAACTGTATTGTGGGAAAGGTGGAAAATAAAATAAAATATTGCATTTATGCCATACCCTTCAGTTCTCCCGATTTGACAAGGACAGTCCTGATTAATCCTGCATTCTGCCATTTTTTCAGCTCTTTTAAAAATGTCCCAGTTTCTCTCTTCCCCCTTTGTCCTCAGCTTGCTTCAGCTGCTGCAAACGGAATTCAAAGTGCAAACATAGTTTGTATTCAATGAACTCAGCAGGGAGGAGAGGCAGGGAGGTGGTAGAATCTTGAATGACTTAATACAGTGGTCCCCAAACTTTGGTCCTCCAGATGTTTTGGACTCCATCTCCCAGAATTCCTGGCTGTTGGCCAAGATGGCTAGGGCTTCTGGAATATAAAGTCCAAAACACCTAGACGACCAAAGTTTGGGAATCACTGAGTTAATAGATTCATTTTGACCACAAAATATGATGGAATCTCACCCTTCCTAGTAGGCTCGGGCAAAAGCAAACTGCTGCCGCCTCTCCTAGCTTGTGTGTTCTTCCTCATTAGTAACTTCTGCCATCTTGACCACACTGTGATATTGCCTGGCCACACATGTCTCAATTATCATCTGTGAAATGTTGGAGCTTATGTTTAAAGTTGCCAACATTTGAGCTTTTCACTCTGCCTTTTGGAGAGGCTTGATTTACAAACATGAGCGGGTGAAGTCTGCTTACCACTGCAGACCTAGGACTTATCTACACAGGTAATTAACCCCGCCTTAGAGCCCTGCAGTCTAGATAACATAAAGCTTTTGCCCCATTCTTCCCATGGGCAGTCCGCACGACCTCCAGGGCAAAGATGGGGTAGGGCCCAATACAATGTTTTAAAATAATACCCAGGAAAAACCATTCCCACTGACAAAAAATGGATCGAGCCCCACGAGACTTTAGGAGCCTGTTCTGGCACACCAGCCCATTGCTGCAGCTGCCAGTCTGCAGTTGCTCTACCATAGCAAGAAGGAGCCCCACAGCATGTGACCAAGGCTGGTCACATGCAGGGGGCCTTGGTCAAATGTTGCGGGCTGGCTTCCTAGTTTCCGGGAGAGTGAGGGAGATAGGAGGGGCTGAAGCACCGTACCAGCATGCCCATCTGGACTTCCTTGTGTTTGGTGATGGTAACGGGGGAGGAATGTGCCTGACCCACGGGCAGGATATGCCAGTGGGAAGCCAGCATATCCTGGCCAACGAATCTATTTATTTATTTATTTCATTTTTATGCTGCCTTTTTCCCTAGATGGGACCCAAGGCGGCTCCCATGAAACAAGATGAGCCCCAATTTGCTGCAAAAGGCATACAATCAGGTCAGGCTGTTTCCTACCTTGCACATGCAATCTGAATGGTATCTGGGCATCTCAGCCCACTGCATTTAACTTTCCCCTGACTCTGCCTTACAACAGTGCATTTGCAGCCCCCGGACACTGTTAGCTTATTCAGCACAAATGGATAAAGCCCAAACTTTGATGCTGCAGCCAGCTGTGAGCTCTGGCACTGCAGGTCAAGGTCAGGTCAATGGGATGGTTGTGGCTACAGTGTCATCTGACTCTTTTAGACAATTCTGCTTAGGGCTGGCACACATGATCATTCCTGCATCATTGAGTCTTTAGCCTCCTCTTTGAGTCTGGAAAATGTTTTCTGAAGGGGGAATATTGCAGCTCATTTGTATCTTGGAGCATTTTCAAAACATGGTTTGAGCTAAGAGGTGGTGAATTGAGATCCTGATGACTGTACGCATTTTGTATTGTCAAGAATTCTCTGAGACAGAGAGAACTTGGCACAGAGAGTTTTTATCTTAACGCTAGAAAGTAAGTAAGAAAGAAAGATTTCAATATTTTTTTGAAGCTGAAGTTGTAGAAATGCATTCATCTCATATATAGCAGGACCCCCGTATCCACTGGGGATTGGTTCTGGGGGGGCCCGTGGATACCGAAAACTGTGGATAATAGCAAACACCATTGAAAATAATGGTACTTCCGGTTTAAAACACCATAGAGTTGCCTTGGAGGACCTAGAAAATAGCTAGAGAGGACATATTTTCCAAGAAAACTCTATGGTAGGTGTGCTGTTTTGTGTCCTGTGGACAATTGAAACAGTGGATGCGTGGGTTCTACTGTATGTTTAAGAAAAGATAGCTGTTTCTTAGGGTGCATCTACACACACTGCAGAAATAATACAGTTTGTTACCACTTTAAGTGCCATAGCTCCATCCTGTGGATTCCTGGGATTTGTAGTTTTTCAAGGTCTTTACCCTTCTTTGCCTAAAAGTACTGGTGCCTCACAAAACTACAAATTCCAGGATTCTGTAGGATGGAGCCATGGTAGTTAAAATGCTGTCAAACTGCATTGCTTCTACTGCGTAGATGTACCCTTAGTCTTAACATCTATCTTATTTACAAAAGCCTATACAGAAGCCTGGTTTTCTTTCAGGCTGTTATAATGGTGGTTCAGACTTTACAAGTAGTACAAAACATTGCAATATGTAGTGCTTAGCCAGCCATGACCTTTCTCCAAATATGCCATCCAACTTCTGCAATTTGGTTCCCCCCCCCCCAATTTCCCTAATAGTCTTTGTCTTGTCTGCTCATTTCACAGCTTTAGGATTTTGCTTCAAGTTTTTTTTTTTTTAAATTCTGCAATATTTGCAGTTCCTGAAAGCCTGTTAAGACTTCTTTCCTATATATGGGTAGTGCTCTTTTGGCTGTATAACTCTTGGCACTTTGAGAATGAGTTTCCTATTAAAATACAGGATATGCAGATTTCCTTCTAATCTTTGAAGATGGCATGGTCATTCCTTAACACACCCTGAAATCAGTCAAGCTCTCCTCAGAGCATAGTTTAAGCAGGTTTGAAAAATCTGACTAAATGATCTTCCCCATCTCTTCCCCTCATAAGATGAAAAAGTTTATTTGTAGCAGAAGGCAGTGGATGCTCCTAAATCTCTGATGGAGAATCCTTTCCTACTATCTATGAGACTAGGACTACAATGTACTCTCTAACATTTCACAGATGAAAACCAGGACACAAGTGAGCAAGCAATATCAGAGTGTGGGAAAGATGGCAAAAGTTATTAATGAAGAAGAAAAAGCTAGGTGAAGTTGCAGCACTTTGCTTTTGCCTGGGTCTACAGAGAACAGCAAGATCCTGCCCCCTCTGTCCTCTCCTCCACTGAATCAATTGAGTGCAAATTACTTTTGCACTCTGAATTCAGTTTTCAGCAATCAAAATATGCTGAGGACAAAGGAAGAAGCTGGGAAGAGGGAGAAACTGGGACTTTTAAAAAGCAGTTAAAATGTGGGATGACAGGGGATTAATCAGGACTGTTCCTGCCAAATCAGGACAGTTGGGTGCTGTGTTACAAGTTTCAGCATTCTTTAGAGGGAAAGGATGCTATTCATGCCCATTTCCTAAATTCTCCAAAGCATCAGACTACAAAATGTACACATTGGGGTCAAGTCTAATGTCACTGTGCTGCTTCCTTCCTGCTCACTTTTGGGACAAACCAAGACAGTGTTGCCACCAGGGCAGGACTAGACTGGGGAGCATAAGTTCAGGGCTCCACTGGGCAGAATGAGTAGGTGGAGACTCAAATGCAGCAGGGCTGGTGTGTCACATTTTTAAATCAGGCCTGAGGTGGCGCAACACATTTTCCTCCCAACTCAAAACTTGAAGGGCATCATTTCCCAAGCCAGACTTGTTATTTTGACACATGAGGTAAAAGAGCCCAAGAGCATCTCTCCCCATATCTTGTAGTAAAAATACCACAATAAAAATGAAATAACTAACAATTTGCTCACTTTTCACGACACCCCAAATCTCCCACCTGATGAAATTGCTTCCCTCTGGCTAATAATAGGGCTGGCACTGGTAATATACATTACCGTCTACAGAGCTCTTCCCCCAATAAGACCATTACCTCCAGAGTAATGCATTACTGAACACATCAGTTACATCATATAGGGCTTGGATGTTGGAGCTTCAGCCTAACAACCCAGCTGTCCTACTTCATGCCTGTGATATTCAGACACACATGACCAACAATAAAGGAAGTGCTGCTTGGATGGCACCAGAAGTTTTTGAAGGTAAAAAAGTAATACTGAATTTAATATAATTTGGACTGGATGGCCCTCATGGTCTCTTCCAACTCTACAATTCTATGAGAAAATTTGAATGAGTTCTTGACTTACTTACAATATTTCGTCTCCCCTGATGGGGGATCTGTAGAACTATCTTGTTTGATGGATGCTCACTGTTCATCTGGATAGGAAGCTAATGGATATAACTTGAGGGGATCAACCACACACATACAAAAATAGAGAGAAACTGAAAGAAGGTAGGAGTTGACATGTAGTCTTGCATGTGGATGAGCTGCTGATGCAATCTGGTTTTCTGAACGTGAACAACTTCAAGATGGAGGTGACTCTTCTCGAGAGTGTCAGATGATTCTAAAGTTGGTTCTTTATTTTAAGCTGGAGTTGCTAGTAGCATCCTCCTTAAATCAGTAGGATTTTAACTGTCTGCATCTTCATATCAGTTTACCAGGATGTAATCTCACTGAACTCAATGGGGCTTATTTCTGTGAAGATATAAATAAGATCCAGCTGCAAAAGAAGCTATGGGCTCATTTGCTTCTTCCATCATCAAACTCTGCCTGGTAAGAGGCATAAGCGTCAAATCTAGCCCAATCCAGGCTTTGGAAAATTATGGCTGATTTTCTTCACACTGCACATGGTTCAATTATTGCATCTACTACTTCCACAGGGTGTTGGGATGGTGATCTATATGGATAGCTTGAAAAGGCAACTGGGCAAATTCATGGAGGATTTAACATATCTGGTCATGAGGCATGTACAGTAAGATCCCTGTATCCACTGATTCATTATCCACGGGGCATAGAACAGCACACCTACCATAGAGTCTTCCCCAGAAAATGTGTCATTTCTAGCCATTTCCTAGGTCCTCCAAGGCAACTCTATGGTATTTTAAATCAGAAGTCCCATTATTTTCAATGGTGTTTGCTATTATCCACGGCTTTCCGTATCTATCCCCCCCTCGAACCAATCCCTAGCAGATAAGGCGGTCCTACTGTATATACTTCCTCCAGTACTAGAGGCAATGTGTCTCAGTTCTTGGTCAGTGTTAAGTGGGAGGGTGCAGTTTTACTCAAGTCCTGCTTCCAGGCTTCTACACTGGCATCAGCAAGTGGCTGGCTAGTGTGCACCTCACAATCACAGCCATTATAGCATACTGTCCAACATTTCAGAGATGAAGGACTTTTTCAAACAGGGGGAAAAAACCCCGAGGAGGTCAGGAGAAGAACGGGGCTGTCATGCTTACAGAGTCCCGTTTCAGACAGCCCCGTCCTCCTCCGTCCTCTTCGTGACCTCCTCCCAACCTTCCCCCTTGCTGCGGATGCTGATTATTATTGACGGAGGTTTTCCGTCAATAAAAAGCAGCGCCCACAGCACAGAGGAAGCATGGGGGAAGGCTGGGAGGAGGACGGGGCTGTCTGAAATGGGGCTCTGTAAGTGCGACAGCCCCGT
Organism: Gambelia wislizenii; assembly: GCA_030847615.1. Classification (NCBI taxonomy): domain Eukaryota; kingdom Metazoa; phylum Chordata; class Lepidosauria; order Squamata; family Crotaphytidae; genus Gambelia; species Gambelia wislizenii. The sequence continues at coordinate 20,671,356 of JAUMIR010000007.1, read as the reverse complement.
TTTTCTCCCGACCTCCTCGGGTTTTTTTTACTCCATTTGAAAAAGTTCGAAAACTGGAGCATATGTAGCCAAGCAACATCAGAGTGTGGCTGAGATGGCAAAAGTTATTAAAGAAAAAGAACACATAAGCTAGAACAGGCTGTAGCAGTTAGCTTTTGCCTGAGCCTACTGGGAAGGGCAAGACTCTGGCCCCTCCTCTCCTCACCTGAGTTATGCACTTTTAACTCCATTTTCATCAACTGAAGTAAGCTGTGAACAAAACAGGGAGTAGGGAAGAGGAGAGAGAAACTGGGATATTTTAAAAGCCGATGAAAAAGTGGGATTGCAGACAGTTGGTGGGTAAGTTATAGCGAGAATGTAAGTGAGGAACAGTCCAGCAATATCTCGGTTAGTGATTCCAAATCTTGACAAAGGCCGTATATCTGATCCAGTAGGGCTTTTCATAAGTTCTTAAGCTGCTCACCAGGGTGGGTCAAAGATATTTTATTCCCTGAAGTGCCCCTGCTGTTCCACATGGAGCAGCAAACTTTATTGACAAATGAATTTTACTTCAATATTTAGTAGTGCAAAAGTGTATTTCATTACATGTGAAGGCAGTAGGTTAATGTAGACAGAGGATACTGGATAAGCCATATGGCACATGTAGAGATGTAAAATCTCTGGACATTTTTGAAAAAAAGGTTTTCCCCTGTTTTTTTGGATGGGAACAAACAAACAAACAAACAAAAAGATTTTAAATAATAATAATAATAATAATAATAATAATACACCCTTTGAAGGCTGAAAGTCACTTCGTTGCTTTATGACTTTTTCAGACACTCTAACCCCACCCCCCCACGGAGGTTGGGAGGAGGACGGTGCTGTCCCACTTCTGGTGGTCCATTTCTTCCGTTAATGAAAAGTGGCACCTTTTTCGTCCCTCCAGCATGGAGGGAGAACAAATGAAGGACGGGAGGAGGATGAGGCGTGTGGAATCAACTGCTGGAAGCGGGAGAGCGCTTCCTCCTGACCTCTGCAGGGTTTTTTTAGAGCATCTGAAAAAGTGTTAGGTATAACTTGATATGATAGGTATAACTTGATTTGGCCTAAAATTATATTGGATTTGGCCTAAAAATAATTATGCCCAGTATATTTAGTATATTAAATGGCCAATTTATTCAGGAAAAAAGTGCAAATTGCATTCACTTTATAATCCCACCCCCCTCTTAAATGTGAAACTACAAGGTCCTGCCTGGACTGTAAGAAACACCTAAACCATAAGGAATCTTTTTGGTTTTGTCAGTTTATGAGAATCAAGGCAGGGACGGGACCATAAGACACCTCTAACATTAGTAAAACAATTTCGTCTCCTCTACTCTTCCACAGTATCAAGCAGTTATAAAGCATTCATGTTCACAAAAAGAACTGAGAAATGGAAACCATGATCTGATACTGCACATCAGTGCTTCTCAGGCTATCTGATGTGACGTGAGACCTGTCCCCCACCAACCCCCAATGTGCCAGTACCACATTTGTTCCCATTATCTATGACTATTTCTTTCCTCATCAGCATCAGTCTACAAACCACTTTTGAGTAGCACTGTCTTATATAAAAGTCTAATCACTACACAGTTTTTAGAAATAAAGTGTGTGTGTGTATGTGTGTGTGGAGAATAAAGGTGTGAACTCCTTGTCTTACATATTTTATCCATCAATCAAAAACAAAAAACAACCCCCACAACAATTTCCCCCCAATGGAAAAATAAGCTGGGGGTGGGAGAGAAAAAAACCATACGTCCCCCATATTTTTCTGTTTTTCTTTTTCTGGGCCTTTAAATCTATAGGCCAGTGTCTCTTAACCTTTTCTTTATCAGAAAGCCCCTTTAAATATCTTTTATTGCCATGGACCGCCAAGACTTAACTCAAGATTTAAAACCCGAATAACTTTGCTCCTCCTTCTTCCTGCAAGTTTGTGGCTGGAGCGGATTGAATGGCAATGCACAGGCCAAGCCAGCCAGCCTTTGCCTTGGCTCTTGCCATGTGGCCGCTCCACTGCAGGGGGAAATGGTGGGGGTCTCAAAAGGAATATCTGGGTGGCTGGGGCTTTGCATGTCAATGCACTGGTGCATGTGCTGATTTTTAATCCAGATTCTGAAGGCGCTATCCAAGGTGCTGAACACTACCAAAAAAGCAGCTCCTTCAACTTTGGACTAAAATCCAGAGCTGATTCAATATTCCTCTAACATGGAAGCTACCAGCCCCACCCCTGGGGGTGTGTGCTGCCGCTGTCCCCTCCATAACATATCCTGCCTGAGATGGTTCCTGCTGCCTTCCGCCAGGGCTGGCCCTACAACTTTTAGTAGCAGATGAGCAAAAATGTAAACAACCTTTAGCTGTTTAGATTTCCTTTGCTGCCTCTAAGAATGAGCAGTCATAAATAAAGATGAGCAGGAACATAGCAATATGCATTATACCAGCCATGGCTAATATTATCCGTTCTGAGTGGCAGGGCCAGTTTAAGGCCCCTGCAGCACCTCCAGCTGCAGGGGGTCGGGTATAATTGTGGGGGACCCCCATCATAATCCTCCTCCTGCAAAAACATTATTAGTAACAATCTGAATATCCTATACTGTGAATAGGTTAGGTTACATTGACCTGAGATAAACATATGCCCCCCCCCAAATAAAGCATTGCAGGGCCCCCCCAAATTCCTTAAACCGGTCCTGCAGACTGGCAGTAACTCTTCAGGGTCTCCAGCAGAAAAAGGTCTTCTCCCATACCCCCTCATCTGATATTTTAGAAACAAAGATGTCAGGGACAGATCCATCCAGCAGTTGTGCTTTGCTACTGGGCACAGCTCATCCCCCCTAAAAGCCCTTCTATTTGCCCGAGTTTTAGGATTTACAGACTCCAGACTCAAGCTCTTAATTATTAATAGCCAGTTCTATGCTGTGAGTGTTTCATCCAAGGTTCGCATTCTAAGGGCCAAATCAGATGTGACAGCAGTGATCTATAATGGAATCTCTTCGCCTTTCTCCCCTTTTTAACTTTAAAGGAGCCATAGTGAGCTTTGATTATGGTTGGACCAAAGAGGTTTAGATCAGCAAAATGGCATCAAGAGGAGAGAATTAAATACCCTCCCTTGTGTTTCTGCGGACTTAAAAACGGAGCTGCTTTGCCTCACCTACATCAATACAATGTTAATCTTTGAGAAGATAAGCAATGTGCAGCAGTGGTTAGAACACTGCATTAGGATTGGAGAGATCTGAATTCAAATCCCTATTCAGCTGCAAAGCAAAGCACACTGGACAATCTTATGCCAATCGCGCTCCCTCAACTTTAGCTATCTCACAGGGTTGCCATGATAAAATGGCAGGTGTAGAGAAACCATGTATGATGCTGTGAAATCCTCAGAAGAAGGATCTAGGGGTTTTAGTAGACCACAAACTAAACATGAGTCAACAGTTTGATGTAGCAGCCAAAAAAGCCAATGCAATTCTGTGCTGCATCAACAGGAGTATAGTGTGCAGATTGAGGTAAGCAATAGTCCTACTCTATTCTAATTTGGTCAGACTTCACCTAGAATATTGTATCTAGTTCTATGCTCCACAATTCAAGAAGAATATTGACAAGCTGTAATTTCCAGAAATGGGCGACTAAGGTGATCAAAGGCCAGGTAATCAAGGCTTATGAGGAACAACTTAGGGAGCTGGATATGTTTAGCTTGGAGAAGAGAAGACTGAGAGGTGACATGACAGCTATCTTTAAATATCTGAAGGGGTGTCATGTAGAAGATAGAGCAAACTTGTTTTCTACTGCTACATAATAGACCACGAACCAATGGATTCAAGTTACAAGACAAAAGATTCCACCTAACCATTAGAAATAACTTCTTTACTATAACTTGACAGTGGAATAGATTTCCTCGGAGGATGGTGGACTTTCCAGTGTTGGAGGTCTTTAAACAGAGGTCGGATGGGTGTCTTTCAGGAGTGATTTAGTTGTATATTCCTGAATGTCATGGGGTTGGACTAGATGACCCTTGTGGTCCCTTCCAGCTGTAAGATTCTATGAAGTGGTACAAATGTTGATCCTGGATTTCTTACATCATTTTGTTTTGCCCAATTGCACTTTAGGAATCTTAGCTACAATCCTAGATGGATATGTGAGCTGATTTTGTTTACTTGATAGTGAAATGATGGCACTCTACACATGCTCAGAAGGACTCACAATTGCTCCATTATTTCAGGGCTAAAGTGTAAGTTTAATTAACAACAGGGATGTTGGAATCCAGGGTCATTTGTGACTCATATATCCATCAGTCCACCTGTAGTAGAAACCCAATGCATAATGCATGCTTGTTTATGTAGACCATTTCTACGCAGGTACCTAGATGACGATTCATGAAGCTTGCCACTGACAAAGAAGTGTCTCTACCTTTCTTCTGTGCTTGGAGAAGCAAGAAGCCTCTCTGTGATGCCAGGCTAACTTCAGAATCACAGGAGCTGCTCCTGGATGCTGCACTGAGCCTTCAAGGTGTTTCCTGCTTTGTGAGAGTCCAAAACTAAGTGTGATAGGGATGAGCTCCTATCCCTCCCATCTGAAATACAGGAGGGAAGGGGTACACTCCTCCTACAAACATAGTAAGATTGGGGCTTAAGCTCACTGTACGTAAGATTATCCTGTGCTCTCCTTCTTGGCAAAGCATGGGGGGAAAGGCTCAGAAGGTAGAGCTGGAGGACTGTTAATGCTGTCCCCCAGTATCTGCCATCTGAAGCAGTTGTTCACATTATCTGATAGTTTAGCTGGTCCTCCAGGATGGCTATCAATCGAGAAGTCTCAGGTTTGAATCATACCTCTGCTCAGGGTTGATAGGTGTTCCTTATTATAAGGGATGCCCCCTGTTTGAAGGTTGGAGAGTTTTTCCTTTTATACAGACTGAATTAGATGCTCCAAGATCCTGTGTTTGGGGGTGTGGGCCCTTCAGAAAGACAGAAATGTGTACATCAGTTAATTTATGAATGAGGATATTATGTTAATTTTACAGAGAAACATGTGGCTAAGTTAAACTGGAATCAATACTTTCATTTGGTATTTAGGCAGCACACAAACTTGTTAAGGGTTACTCCCTGACTGTCACCCCTTCATGTCCTGAATTTTGATGGTCCTTTATTGCTATTTTGAAAACCTAGAAACACTACCTCTGCTGTAAACTCACAAGGTGGCCTTAGGCCAAATACGCACACACCTCATCTGTGATATGGGGAATACAAATATTGGCTCACTTTGCAGGGTCCGCGTAAGGTTTACAACCGCATTAAGCACATGAAGTCCTTAGACTATTTGAAAGCACTGTGCCAGTGTTAGAGAACAAAGAAATAACAAGGGTCTTTCACAGCTGCTGTTCAAGGATGGAGCAGAGAATGGGGGCCACCCTCTCACTCAGTCCTCAAGCCATCCAGTACATTCAAGATCACTGGACGAACACAATTAGAATTATCATGCTGGTATCATTTCCAAAGAAAAAGTTGTATTAATTTGTTGCAGCAAAAGCAACAAAGAGTGGAGATTGACAAGTTTTATTTGGCACGAGCCTTCATGGATGCACTACCTGAGATGCAAGACATATTGGACAACATGTCACACATCAAATGAAGTGGGCTCACAAAAGCTCATGCTATAATAAAGCAGTTGGTCTTTAAAGTACTCTTTGTTGTTTTTACTCAGATACAGGTTACAGATGTGATTTGTTAGATGGAGGAGAGGAGGCCCTGATGTAATAACTTTGAGAGACAGGTGACAGATGTCCTGTTAAATTGAGAAAAAGAGCTCTGGATGGAAGGCAGTTGGCTTTCAAAGCTGTAACTCTTCTACATTAAAAAAAAGAATGAAAAAAGAATTAGCAGAGCTCTGGAAATGTTATTGTTTTGGCCTACAGCTCTCCAAATCCCAGTGACCATATTGGTTGGGAGATTCTGGAAGCTGTCCTCCATAAAAGTAACTTTTCTAAATTGAGGAACTCACTTCTTGCCCTTACGTATGACGTTGTGCACCCCCAGACTCAATAGCGAAAAGATTAATCAGATCTACACTTAAGTTTAAATATTTTAAGGGTTGTCATACTGAGGATGGAGCAGGCTTGTTTTCTGCTGCTCCGGAGACTAGGACATGGAGCAATGGGTTCAAATACAGGAAAAGAGATTCCACCTAAACATTAGGAAGAACTTCCTGACAGTAAGAGCTGTTTGGAAGTGGAATACACTGCCTCAGAATGTGGTGGAGTCTCCTTCTTTGGAGGTTTTAAATAGAGACTGGACAGCCATCTGTCGGGAATGATTTGATTGTGTATTCCTGCATGGCAGGGGGTTGGACTGGGTGGTCCTTGAGGTCTCTTCCAACTCTATGATTCTATGAAGTGTGTCTTCATGATAGCGGGCCTCAAGGGTGGAGAGGAGGAACTTTTAAAATAATGTTCTTGTTTTTTCACATATTTGTTCCATTTCCATACAAATATGCAGCACGTGGGGTGGCAGGGGGAACAGCTAGCGAAAGCAGAAAGAAAGTTGAAGCAGAGGGGGGTCAATGGAGTCAGTGACCCTGATTCCTCAGTATGTGTGTGTGTACTCAAAATAATCCAACCCCCCTCGCTGTCTCCTCCTCCTCTTCCCTTCCATTGTGTTTGAACCACATGGCCCAAAGGGGCTGGGGGTTAGTTAAATTTCATGAAAGCTACAGAGGGCGTGCTGGAGAGAGAGAAGGATGAAGAAAGGCAGAGAACAAAAAGCTGCCTGAAATAATTAATCCAGGCTCATCCCAGGCAGGGCTCTGCTCTTTTTAATTAACCATTAGCCATTTGCAAAAGCCGTCACCATCTGCTAGGCCCTCTGGACCAAACCACCCCCTCTCTTCTTCCCAAAACTGAACAGAGAAATTGGGTTTTAAGAAGCTTCTCCAGAAAAATTGGGTAAGGATGCCCATTTCCTTCCCCACCTCCAGATGGGGAACTTCGAAATTTCTTCTCCCCTAACCTCTGTCCATAATGTGTGTGTGTGTGTGTGTGTCTGTCTGTCTCAGGGGGGAAATCCCAAAAGAAATTTCCTCCCCCCTCAAAAGGAAAAGTTATAGCAGAACTAAAACCATGCTGGTTAAGTCATGTCTGTCTCAGGACCCAAACTTCTGCCATTTCAGTCAAAAGGCCCAATTGAAATGAGATCAGCTCTGCAACTTAAGCCAACTTTTAGCCAAAATTGCCTTCACATTTTCTGATGCATTTTTCATGTAATGACCTCCTTGCCTCTTTGTTTTATGGGGACTGCGATCTGCTTTTATTGCTTTGCATTTCTCTTTACTGGTAAACTCACATCATTTGCACACATCTTTGTGGGGGCATGGGACTGTTTTAGCCCCAGCAAAGTCAAGAGAAATTGGAAATAAAAATAAAAATAAAATAAGGGTGAATGGTGAATTCAATGGGACTTAACTCTGCGGTGAAGTGGTTACCAGGTTGCAAGCTAAGGCTCTCATTTGTTCCACCACCATTATTTTTATGTTTGACCCATATCTAAAAGTTGGCTTAAGATGCCAAACTGATCCTATGTGCAAATTCTGAGTCCATACCTGCAGGGGTTTTTTTAATGCTAAAGGTCATTCAATGCTATCCAAGGGATTGTAGGAAAGTTAACAAGTAAGTATGTCAAGGAGGGTGGGTGGGAGAAAATCCCCAAGTCAAGGAAGGGGAGAGACGTTTTGGGGGATCAAAGAAAGAGACACAAAGCAATGAAGTTAGATTCCTCGTGTGAAAGCTCTCTAGTCTACACAATGCCAACTCGCCTCTAAACTTGGTCTCCTGCCTGGTGGAAAAGAAGCCCGCGATGCTCAGGATTTGAATCGGGGGCCTCGAGGAGGTGCTGTTTTTCCCCAAAGTGGAAACAAAGAGCCCAGTTAGAGAAAGAGATCAGAGAACCCTCCCACCTCCAATGGTCTGAGCAGCTTCTTCCCATTGCTTTACAACAACCGAGGAAACTTCTGTTGACAAGAAGGGTCTTCTTTTAAAAGAAAGGGGACCTTTTGCCTTTCCACTCCACCCCCAAGATCGGACAATGAACTTGGCAGCAACGACCGGGATTAGGATTCGGATGATCGATGGAGGAGGTGGTTGGATCTCTGCCAGCCCTTTCTCCATCATCGTCCTGGGGGAAAAGAGGCATTCTTACCGTTACACCACTGGAACGGGTGCATCAGAGTCCCCAGCGCCGTTACTTGCCGAAAAGAGATATAGAGCCCGAGATGAGCACAGGCAAAAGTCAAAAGCTCTCCCCTCCACCCCCAAAGCCCTTGATCGTGTTAGAGGAGGTCGCAAAATCTCCCTTCCATGGACCAGGAGATCCCACTCGAGGCGAGGCGGGAAAAAACAGCCCGACACGGACCCTCCTCCTGCAGCGGGGCCGAAAAAGGCGGATTCCGACGACCAGCAGACGCGGGACGGGGTTGGGTCGACCCGGAGCGAGCGCCCTCGCCAATCAGCGGCCGCCGAGCGAATGCGAGTCTCTCTTTTGCTCGGCGGGACCTTCGGCAAGGCTTTGATCCTTGACTCTGGGCGCTCCCGGCCACGCCCCTCGCGAGCCCGGCAGCCAATCGTCGCCCCCAGCGAGTCGGGCTTATTTGCATGCGTTCTTTTTTGGTGTAAAGAAGAGCTGCGCTGGGATAGGCTGGCTGGGGAAGGCGGCTCCAGCCTCTGATGATTCGGACCCAAGAGAAAGAAAGGAAGGAAGGAAGGAAGATGGCTTGATTACAGGGGCTCTTAACCTTTGCTTTACCAGGGAGCCCCTTTAAATAACTTTTGTTGCCCTGGTCCCCCAAGACTTAACTCAAGATTTAAAACCCTAATAATAGTAGTAACGATAATACATGATGATGATGATGATGATGATGATAATGATACATAATACAACAACATAGTTTATTGATTAGCCGCTACACCGTATCGAAGTTATGAAGTTCCAACATTATATAAAATTGTAAAGACAAACGAGCAGAAAGACACTACTAAAACCATAAAAAGGCATCATATCCATTAGTGCTGTAAAATTTCTCTCTCTCTCACACACACACACACACAGTTGTCCCTTCATATTCGCTGGGGTTTGGTTCCATGACCCCCATGGATACCAAAATCCGTGAATACTCAAATCCCATTATATGCAATGACATAGCAAAATGGTGTCCCTTATATAAGATGGCAAAATCAAGGTTTGCTTTTTGTATTATTGTTTTTTTTCAGAATATTTGCAAGCCATGAATACTTAAATCCATGGATACGGAGGGATAATTGTATATATATCTGGGATTGGCCTTTTCAGTCATCAGCGCACTTGCAGAAAGCGCAGGATGAGTCCTTCCTGAATCTTTGTTTGTGAAGAAAAGCCAGATATATATATATGTATGTGTATATATATATATATATATATATGTACTCACACACACATATACACATACATACATATATGTGTTCACATACATAGACACAAATACCCATATACACACACACGCATGCGCTCTCGCACACACACGTATGTATATACAGTTGTCCCTTCATATTTGATTGGGTTTGGTTCCAGGACCCGCTGTGGATACCAAAATCCGTGAATACTCGAGTCCCATCACATGCAATGGCATAGCATAGCAAAATGGTGTCCCTTATATAAGATGGCAAAATCAAGGTTTGCTTTTTGGATTATTGTTTTTTTAAGAATATTTGCAAGCCATGAATACTTAAATCCGTGGATATGGAGGGACAACTGTATATGTACATATACAAGTACAACAACAACAACAATAATAATAATACAATTACACTACCCTTTAAACCTTCCCTGAGAGGCACTAGAGGGGGAGGGGACTTTTCTTCTGCTTCTTCCTGCAAGTTTGTGGCTGGAGCAGATGGAGTGGCAATGTGCAGGCCAAGCCAGCCAGCCAGCCTTTGCCTTTGGATCCTGTCATGTGGTCACTCCACTGCAAGGAAGAGGTGGGCCAAGCAGCTTTCACGCCTTTGCGGACCCCCTGTGAGGACATTGCAGACACCTGGGGGTCCCCACAGCCCAGGTTAAGAACCACTGCTTTACATTTGAAGCCCTTTAGTGCTTGAAGTTTAAGTGGAGCAGGGAGGACCAAAAAAAGAAGAAAAAAAAAAGAGCCTGGGCCTCAGGCAGCAGATTTGGGATGTAATGAAAAGGCAGCAAATTGCTGGTTTTGGTGTTCATTATTACTGTATTTTACTGCAATGGGAATAAATTCTTAAGGGACTTCTTTGTGGATTTTGCCTCTTGTACGAAATCAATTTGGCTTCTTGATTTGAAGGGTGGTGAGGACGTAGCATGTACATGCTGTGCCTCAGGGCAGAGGATACATTGGCTTGGCCTGAGGGGGAAAAAACAGAGAGAAGAAGAGGTGCAGGTTGCAGTTATCATACCGTTCCAATATTTCACATAGGAAAACCAGGATGAGTGTGGCCAAGCCACATTAAAGAGGTCAAGATGGCAAAAGGTAATAGGGAGGAAGAACACACGTTAGGAGAGGCTTCAGCAGTTTGTTTTTGCCTTACTGGGAAGGGCATGATTCTGCCCCTTTCTCTCCCCCATCCCCGTCCTGAGTTAATTGAGTGCAAACTACTTTTCCATTTGGAATTCAGTTGCAGCAATTGAAGTAAGCTGAGGACCAAAGGAGAAAGTGCAGGGAGGAGAGAGAAACTGAGACATTTTAAAAGCAGCTGGGAAAGTGGGATGCCAGAAGATTAACTGGGACTGTCCCTGTCCCCATGTGTGTTTTAAGTATATGAAGCAGGGTGTTCAAAGTATGGGGGGGGTAATGTCAGAACAGGTCAAGGATGAAGTCTGGGGTCTCATTTAGCACCCCCACCCCCAAACATAGCAGGACTGTTATGCCACATTGTGATTTACTGTGTCCAGAAAAATGGCTTACAAATACAGTGTGTCCCACATAAAAATGTATACTGTACACCCTTAACAGGATTAAAGATTACAATAGTAGAGAAGTGTTGCACAATTACAAGAGAAACTTTAAGTGAGGTTTGCTTCGACAATTCAAGGAGTGTATTGCTGCGCAGGGACAACAATTTGAACACCTTACATAAAATTGTAATTTAAGATGGAATTTGTAACTTTGATTAAATTATTATTATAACATTTAGAGGCTTACCACAAGCTGAAGGAAGTATTTTTTTTTTTAAAAAAACCAAAAACTAAATCCAAGGTGCGGAAGAGTAATCTTCTGCCTAAATTAAAAGAAAGGAAAAAAAAAGAAAGGCTGTTTCGTTGTTTCAGCACACAATTGCTACTGTGAAAATCCAACATGGTGGTTCCAGGCACTGCCTTGTTAGCAAGCTCCGCCCCTGCACACATCCAACCAATCAGCTATCTTCTTCAGGGATGTGCTGCACTGCAATTTGGTTGTCCTAATGAGCAGGAGTGCACATTTCCCCTGCATTTTTTTAGAAACCTGGAAAAAGCCGTGAAGGCTTTTGCCACATAGTTTCCCCCAATTTCAGTCCCCCTTCCTCCAAAAACGATGGACCACTGCAGGATCCCATTTGGACACATGGGATTCCCCCCAGATTCTATGAGGATTTATTTTGCTGTCTAGACTTGTCCTAAGAGAATTTGGAAACTGTGGCAAGAGAAGAGGAATGGAATATCCCACAAAAGGGCATGGTTGGCTGGCTGAAACATTGAACATTCCAGACAGCAACATTTTGTGACAGGACCCTCTTCTAGATGTGAACCACTCACAGGCTTTGGCCTTGCACTTTCATCCACCTAGTAATCCACAGTCCAACAAATCCAGCCTCGCGCTCCACACCTTGTTGATCCCAGCTTTAGCAAACAATAGCATCTTATCTGATCAGGCACACAGTACACAATGGGAGAGGCCCAAGACCAGGTACATATCAGATAACATCTCCAATGCCCTGTTCAGCCCCCATCCGTCCTTCTCTAACCAGGTCTCCCCTGCCTTCAATACCATACACTAGCAAACATTTTACCCCAAACTGGATGCTGGTTGTTGGATCTGTATCTACTTCCAAAAATTTGCGCCAGTGCTTGTGTAGCAAAAATGGTACCACCCACACATCCACAGACATGGTAGAAGCCAAAGGTTTGCAGAAGCATATAATATATTTTTGAAAAGAAAGAAAAAGGGGCTCCCAAAATTTCAAACTCAACATTTTATGTGCAGTCTAAACGTTGTTTTCTATTTATAACTGTCCCATGTTTTCACAACATCTCTTCTCTCTTGCCACAAATCAATCAGTTTATTGTAGGCTGCTTTTTCATATACAGTATGCTCAAAGCACAAGAAAGGGTATAATGACAATAATAATGAAGAAAAATTTAAAGTTTTATAATCAGTACATAATAAAACTTCAGTATCAAAACAATAATCTCATTAGCAAAAAATAAGGAGGTAAATACTATGGAATCATTGTGTAATATCTTTTGATAGGAATACCATTAGGAAATATCTGTCTGGAAGTACCCTAGATCTCCCATTAAAGAAAGAAAAAATACTTGTCATAACTCACCCTCTGGAGTCAGGCGATTCAGATGGAGAGGAAGAGGCAGATTACCAGGAATCTGCAGCTCCTGATAATGATGGTCTCTCTGAGTCTGAGGAGCTGGGGGTTGAGGCAGAGGGAGTCCCTACACCCCAGCAGGACTGGGCAGATGCTAAGGATGCTGGGGAGATGCCATCCTTTTCTGTACAATGAAGAGATAGAGAGAGATTATACCAATTCCAGCAGCTGTTAAATAGGAGACATGAATTAATTAGGCACCTGGTATGCTGGAGACAGTTACCACAAATCTTTCAGCAGATCCCCAGTATCTCTGTTGCTCCCAACCATATTATCTGGGTGACTGACAGTACTCTTGGCATTTGTGTTTTCTTGAGCTTGGACTGGCTACACTTTGACTACTCTGTTTACTCCTTGCTGGCTTCTTGTATCTGGACTGCTGACTTGTTATAACCACTCCTGGACCAGCTGACAACCACCTTCTTGTTTTGCCCTTTATCATGTTGGATAACCTGTGGCTGACCTCGACTGAATTGACTACTTGACAGCTCTTACATTCTAAGCACCTGATTCCTGGAACACTTACTCACCGAAGCACAGGACACTATTATTTATTTATTTTTTTTTTAATATTTTTATTCGAAGTTTTCTTAACAAACATATATTAAAACAACACATAACATATACCATCATACATAATCATACATAAATCATCCATAAATCTTAAATCACAGTCTTATACTTTTTCAAGTTTCTTACAACACTTCTTATATCACTTCCAATACCAACATCTGTTATCTTTCTCATTCCATTTTCTCTTCTACACACATACTCCATGACTTCCTTATTTCTTTTCTTATCCATTTCCTTTTTCTATGCTTATTCTCCCCCTTCTACCTCCCACAATTCTATTCTTTATCTCTACTTTCCTCTTGTTTTGAAGTTTTGTTTAAATGCTTTGTTCATTCTCCTGTTTATTTCTTTGTTCATAGTTAATTATTATTAATCTTTTTCTATTTTAGCTTCTTTCCCCCATTTGTCCTCCCATAGTGGGTTTAATATCTCCCATACCTCCAAGTCTTTTAATGTTTTATTTTCGTCCATTATGACCGTAAGTTTTTCCATTTCATACACTTCCAGGAGCTTTAACGCCCATTCTTCTAATGACGGTAACTCCTGAGTCTTCCAATATTTCGCGTATTTAATTCTAGCTATTGTTACCATATATGATAGTACTTTCCAATATTTTTTCAAAATATGACTATCTATCTTGTTGAACATATTTAAGAGATAAATTTCAGGGGCACAGGGGAAATTTACATTCAATAGTTCCAAGATTGTTCTATGAATCTTCCCCCAGTATCTTTCAGCTTTTTCGCATTTCCACCAGATATGATAGTAAGTACCTGATGCTTTCTGGCATTTCCAACACTGATCAGATGATTTTCTGTAAATTTTTGACAGTCTTTCTGGTGTTAGGTGCCACCTTGTTATCATTTTATATATATTCTCTCTAATTATATAACTTCTGGTAAATGATAATCCTTTCCCCCATAATTTTTCCCATTGTTCTAAATATATCTCATAGCCAAAATTCTGGGCCCATGAGATCATATAAGGTTTGATCACTTCTTGTTCCAGATTTATCTTTAATAATATTTTATATATTTTTGCTATTCTCTTTTCTTTTTTCCCTTGAATCACTTTGTCCAGGTCTGTGTCATCCATATCTATTCCTTCCAATTTTTGGTCAATCTTGTATTTTTCCATTAGTTGTCTATATAGAAGCCAATGGCAACTCCTGTTTTCCAATCTTAATTCTTCCTGGGTTTTCATTCTGTACTTATCCCCTTCTTTCTTAAGTAGATCTTTATATGTTAACCATCTTCCTTTATGTATATCTTCTCTCTTAAAATAAGCCTCGTGGTTTGATAGCCATGGTGGTATCCTAAAATATATTTTCTTTTTATATATTGACCACACTCTTAATAGGGCCCTTCTTAAAAAGTGGTGTTTAAATTCCTTATGGACTAATGCCTTATTATGCCAAAGGTAGGCATGCCATCCAAATCTCGCGTTGAAGCCCTCTAACGTCAATAACCTTGTATTTTCTAGAGTAATCCATTCTGCTATCCAGGAGATTGCACATGCCTGGAAGTAGATGTGAAGATCAGGCAGTGTGAAACCTCCTCTTTCCTTCGTATCAATTAACACTTTATATTTGATCCTAGGCTTTTTACCTTGCCATACAAATTTTGTCAGATCTTTCTTCCACGATTTGAAGACTTTATCGTTAATTATAATTGGTATATTTTGGAAGAGGTATATCATTTTTGGTAGTATATTCATTTTGAAGGCGTTTATTCTCCCTAGTAGGGAGAGGTTTAGCCTCTCCCATTGCTTTAAATCCTCTTTTATTTTATTCCATGATTTTATATAGTTGTTTTCAAACAACTCTGAGTTTTTCTTTGATATAGTAATACCTAAGTATTTCGTTTTGTTTACTATCTTGTAACCTGTGATCTTTTCTAATGTTTGTTCTTCCTGTTTTACAATATTCTTTGTTAACATCATCGTTTTTTCCTTATTTATTTTTAGACCCGCCCAATTACCAAATTCCTCGATTGTTTCTAATAGTTTCTCTATGCTCTCTTTTGGGTTTTCTAAAATGAAAACCATATCGTCCGCAAAGGCCTTATACTTGTATTCATGTCCTCGCCATTTCCACCCTCTTATTTCTTGATCTTTTTTTACTTTTCTAAGTAGTATCTCCATTACTGTGATAAAAAGTAAAGGGGATAATGGGCATCCTTGGCGGGTCCCCTTTTCGATCTTAAATGGGCTTGTTTTTTCACCATTAACTATAACTTGTGCTTCCTGGTTTGTATATATCTTATTTATCCAGTCAAGATATCTGTCACCAATATTCATTTTAATTAGAGTTTCGGTCAAAAAATCCCATCGTATGTTGTCGAACGCTTTCTCTGCGTCTATGAATATCAATAACAATTCTTTTTCATTATGCTTTTCATAGAACTCTAAAAGATCAAGTATTACTCTTATATTATCTTTCGTTTGTCTATTCGGGAGAAACCCGCTTTGGTCCTCGTAGATCCAATTTTTTAGAATTTTTTTCAACCTTGCTGCTAAAATACTCGCAAAGATCTTGTAGTCTATGTTCAATAGGGAAATCGGCCTGTAGCTTGATGGTAAAGTTAGATCTTTTCCCTCTTTAGGGATTAAAGTTATTTCAGCCTTTCCCCAAGAATCTGGGCATTTCCCTCTGTTTATTCCGTTCAATAATCTATGTAAAGGTTCAATTAGTTCTTCTTCAAAGGTTTTGTAAAATAGCACCGAGAAACCATCAGGTCCCGGAGCTTTGCCTGTTTTCATCCGCCTTATCGCTTCTCTAATTTCCAATTTAGATATTTCTGTATTTAATTCCTTTTTCTGTTCTTCTGTTATTTGTGGTATCTCTTCATTATCTAAATATTTCCTCAATTTATTGTCTGTTTCCATTATTGTTTTATGGTCCCCATATAGTTCAGAGTAATATTCCTGAAATACCTTGACTATCTCCTGCTGTTTTGTATACCTTGTTTGTTTGGATTTTATTTCCGTTATTATTTTTTTCTCTTTTTCTTTTCTTAGCCTATAGGCCAACCACTTGCCCGGCCTGTTTGCGTTTTCAAAATATTTGTGTTGTGTAAATTTCAGTTTGTTTGCTATTTCATTTGTCAGGTTTGATTCTAATTTTTTTTTCAAGATTATCAGTTCTTTCTTAACTCCCTCATCCTCAGGTTTTTCTCTCATGATCTTTTCTTTCTCTCTTATCTTTTCTGTTAGTTCTTCTTCTTTAAGTTTTCTTTTTTTCCTTAATATAGAGTCTTGCTGAATAAGATGTCCTCTGATAACCGCTTTTGCAGTGTCCCAAACTATATCGATACTTACTCCTTTGTCTAAATTCTCCTGAAAGAATTGCTTTATTGTTATTTTTATCTTCTCTACTATTTTGTCATGTTTCATTAATATGTCTTTAAGTTTCCAATTATAAGGTTTCTTTCTTACTCCTATTTCTAGAATTATTGGGCTGTGATCTGATATTATTTTTGATTTAATTTCTATCCTCTTTATGTCTCTTACCATGGTTTTAGATATTAAATACATGTCTATTCTTGACCACGATTTATAACGATCCGAATAATATGTAAAATCTTTTTCCTTTCCATGCTCTAATCTCCAAATATCTACCATTGATAACTGGTCCATCATCTCTACTACTATTTTGGGTAGTTTTCCCTGGGATTTCTTTTTGTTTGTACAAGGAGATCTGTCTAAATCCGTGTCAAAAACCCCATTCCAGTCCCCCGCTAAAATCAGGTTTTCATGTTCGTGCTTTAGAAGTTCTTGCAGTAGCTTATTGTAAAATTTCCCTTTATTTTCTTGGGGCCCATAGATTCCCACCAATAGGACCTTCTTATCCATTAGATTGATTTCTACCCCTATAAAATAACCATCTTTGTCATTAAATAGCTCTTTAGCTTCATATCTTTTATTAACGTATATGGCCACACCTCTTTTCTTTTTTCCATAATTGGTTGCATATAAATTTCCCAACATGTTATTTGATAAAAGTTTCTTATCTTGTCCTCTAATGTGAGTTTCTTGCAAACAAATAATGTCTGATTTTTGTTTTTTTAAATAATGAAATATTAATTTCCTCTTTTGTGGACTATTTAAGCCTCTCACGTTCCAGTTAACTATTTTATTCATTCTTTGTTTTAGTTCGTTGTTCACTTTACCCCCTTTTTTGCTTCTTTATAGTTTTCTTTTTGGTCTTTCTTTAAGTCTCTATTTATTTTCCTTACTCTTGGTATTCTTCTTCTATCTCTTCTGATTCTGCTGTTTCTGCAGTTCCCTCTTCTGACGTTTCTTTAAACTCTTCTGCTTCTTCCACTGCGTCACTATCTATTTCACCTTTCCCTTCTCCTCCTCTTAATATTTCCTGTTCTATCTCTTCTAATTCTCCTGTTTTTTCCAAATCTATATCCAATCCTTTTTTATTTTTGTTTATCCCTGCCACTGTATTTAAATTCCCTTCTTGTTTCCCCTCTTCCTCCTCTCTCTTTTTAGGGCCTTCTTTATTCGTTTGGTATGTTCTTTGAGTTTTTTCTGTTTCTCTATTTGGTTTCTCTAGTTTATTTTCCTTATCTTCCGTCTCTGGATCTTTATGTCTAGTTATGTCTTCTTGAATTTTTGCTGCAAAATTTCTTGCCTTAGAGAGTGTGTTGATTAAATATGTTCTAGAGTGGTGTGTTACTAAGATTCCTTCTATCTTATTCCATTTATATCCTATTTTCTTATCTCTCAATATCTTTGTTAAGAATCCATATTCTTTCCTCTTTTTCAAAACGCTTGTTGGAATATCTTTATAGATTTTAACCTCTACCCCCTCTATAACCAATTTTTCCTTTAAACTCTGTTGGATTACTATATCTTTCACCCTTTCTCTAATAAAATATACTACTATATCTCGAGGAAGTTTATTCTTTTTAGCTATCCACGAGTCTAATCTAAACAATTTATCTATTTCCACATCCAAGTGTTCATGATCCCAACTTATGAAGTCAGCTAATGCTGGAATTATTCTTGTTTCAATATTTTCATCTTGCATTTCTGGCAGACCTCTTATTTTAATACACTTGGATCTTCTATTTATTTCCTGCACTGCTCTCTGCTTATTTTCTAATTCGGCTTTCTGTTCTAGATCTTGAGTTCTTTTGTCTAAATTATCTGTTTTCGCTTGCAATTCTTTAAGATCCTTGCTTATTTGGTTTATATCCTTAGATACCAATTCCAGTTGAGTTCCAAATTTTTCTAATTGTCTCTGTAAATCCACTTTTATTTCTCCTTTTAAATTTTCCATCTCAGATTTCAATTCTGAACTTAGTTTCTTAATTTCTTTAAGTAATGTCATATTTGCTTCGTCTACTTTGGTAGTTAAATCAACTGAAGCTCTTCTAGCTTCTTGTGTCTGAGACCTAGTGTGTACCTTCGTCTTTCTGGTTGTTGACATATTATTTTGTAACTTCTCCCTTTCAATGTTCGCTTTATTACAATGTTTCAAAAGGTTCCCTCCCTGATGTTATATACTTACAAATCTATATTATTGGTTTCTAAGCAGAGCACAACTATAACTATTTCCCCTTTTTGTCCCACCTTTTATATAGTAGATATTAACAGCTTCTAAACAAATTCTATAATAGTAAATCAATTATTTCCTAACTTATTAGCTATCAGAGTGGGATAGCACAATTCGGAGGGTAGTTTGTTTTGGTTGATGTATTATTAATTTATTATACCAACAATTGATTTAGTATTGTCAAATATATTCCTAACTCAAAATTTATGATTCACCATCTTTATTCTGGTTAAATTAATTAATTTTGCAAAAATAAATATTCATATCTCAGTTCATTTAGTAATCTGTGTAGTAGTTCTATCTTTCTATGATTTCTAAAGGATTAATTGTTAGTATCTCCTTAAATCAATTGTTGGTGTTTTCCCCAGATAGACAATGCATATAACTTCCAATAAATTCCCAATTAATTTCCTTGTTATGAAAATTCTATATCAATCAATTTTTAACATTTAGAATAATATATCTAATTAATTTAGTATTTTTTACCATGAGTTCATATCAATATAGCCTTGTGCATTATATATGACTGTAGTATATAATTATATTAATTCAAATATAACTGATTAGCTCAAACACCTTTACCAAATTACACTTCTTTTCTTTTTACTAGTTTCAAGGGTCACTGTCTAGCATAAACAAAATGTATTCTCCTTTGTTTCTTGTATTCTTGAACCCTTCTACTTCTTTTTTCTTTTTCTTTTTTCCTTTTTTACAATATTATATTTTATTCTAACAATATGTTTTATTTATTGTCCATATTGTCCTTATCTCTCATTTATTTGTTGTCACTTCTTTCTGTATCCTTCATATTTCTTCCTCCTGTCGTCCTGTCGTCTCTTCCTTTTCACCTTTCGCTCCTGGATTTAGTTCTGCGATGTTCTTCTCTCTTTCGTAACGTTCAAAGTCTCTGTTACTTTTTAGTTTTCCTTTGTCTTGTCTAGTATTTTATATTCCTCTGGTTGTTCAAATTATTATTTCTATGTATTTTCCTTTATTCCTTTGTTACTCTGTTACCCTGTTGCACTTATTTCTTTTCCTTCTAATTCCCGTTACTGTCCCTTCAATACTTGTAGGACTTCTGCCTATTGTTGCTTTCGTTTTAACGTTCTTTATTTCTTTTTCTTTCCTTTATACTGGAGAATGGATTTTTATCAACTTGGAGTTTATGCTGTCCCTCTGTGTGTTTTTTTTTTCCCAATGAATTTCAAGCTTCGTTCCAGCTGCTATCCCTTCCAGGTTTTCCCACTTCGGTGGTGTTACTTTCACTTTAACTATTAAGGTCGTACCTCAGTTTGTTCTCTCTTCCGGATCAAGTTGTCCTTCACTTGATCTATTCCCGTTAAGTCCCAGTTGAAATGTAGATTTAAACATAAAGGTGTTTTAAATGGATAAGGCAAAAGAAAATGCTTCTATAAGCTGTAACTCACGCTTATTCATTAAAAGAGGTGGCGTCGCTTAAGCCACGTAGCGGTTGCCTCGCTCGGGCGGGGTAATGGCGGTTAGGTTTTAGCGGGTCAATACAGGACGTTTGAAGGGATTTCCACTTCATAGACCTGAACCACGCTTCCTTTCGTCGCCTCCTCCGCTTGCCCAATATCATGGGCGAGTTGCCACCTCAATGGTTTTTTTTTTGTGGGTGGCTTAACCCGAGTTATGGGGCAAGTTCTCCGGAGCCTCTGGAGAACCTGTCTGTCCCGACGCCGTCTCCACCGGAAGTCGAAGCACAGGACACTATTATAACTGGGAAGAAAGTGAGCAATGTGGCAGCACCGTTAAGACTAACTGGTTTTTATTTTAGCAATTAGTGTTGATGTGTTGAAAGACCTGTATCACCTCACCCAGCCCCTTGAAAATTTAGAGCAAGGGACACAAATTGCATCTTTCTGGATCCTATTACATTATATCCCACTCCTACAACTGTATAAATATGCTTTATACCTGAGGCTTTAATATCACTCTGAACTGCATCTGAAGAATCGAGTTTATATCCATGAAAGCTCATGCTAAAATAAAAACCAGTTAGGACTTTATAAGGTGCACAAAATACAGTGTCATAACGATGCCACATAACTGCGAAAGGGCACGTAGATCAGGTGACATCACCCTTTTGTGGTCAAAAGCAGCCCCCAAACTGTAGTTTTTAATTGATGGCTTAAGTCGTCAATTGATCCCCCCTGCCATTTTGGTAAACCTTGGGCCATTTAAATCTCATCACTGCAGCAAGAATGGCCGGTCTGGTGTTAACACTTCCGGGTGACATTGGGACTTCCAGGTAAGTTTCACTCTTTTTATGACCCTCCCCGGGTTACTTGGGTTACTACTTAATTTGAGTTCTGTATCTACTCTGGAAAAGTTTTTTTTTTTTTTAATTTCACTGCTGTCCTTCTGATCTGAATTGCACCCCCAATCACCAAATAGGTAGATAATAGATAAGGCAATGTTAGTACAAGTTGCTATGCTGTCAGTGTCAGCCCTTGAAGACAAGAATACTGAAAAACAGAAAAGTGATGCAAATCTGAGGTCCTTGCAAAGTTTTCTTAACTCCCTCCCTCTCTAATCCACAGGTGGAACTCACATGGTTTTACAGACTGAGGGTGCATCTACACTGTAGAAATAATGAAGTTTGACACCAGTTTAACTGCCATGGCTCCACCCTACAGCATCCTGGGATTTGTAGTTTTGTGAGGCGCCAGAACTCTTTGGCAGAGAAGGTGACAGACCTTGTAAAACTACAAATCCCAATATTCCATTGGATGGAGTTACAGCACTTAGTGACATACATCAAACTGCCTTATTTCTATAGTGTAGATGCACCCTCAGTCTGTAGTCATGTGAGCTCCACTTGTATATTAGAGTGGGAGGGAGTTTAGGAAACTTTGCAAGAACCTCGGATATGCATCACTTTTCTGTTTCTCAGCATTCTTGTGTTCAAGGGCTGACACTGATAGCATAGCAGTTTTATTCATCTGAAGACCTGGAACCTTTTTATATGACACAATTATGACACTATGATTCCATTTTAACTGCCATGGCTACATCCTATGGAATCCTGGGATATGCAGTTTAGGGAGGAATATTTACAATTCTCAGCAAGAGCACTATGGTGGCTCACCAGACTATAAAGCCCAAGATTCCAGGGGATGCTGCCATGGTAGTTAAAGTAGAACCACAGTGCTATAGTATGGTGTGAAAGGACCCATATTTTAGAATTGTACTGTGAGGCATATTGTTAGATTTCTCCCTCGGCTTCGCCCCCCAAGGAACTCTGGGTAGTATCTATGGTCCCCACAATTTTTATCCTTACAACAAACCTGTGAGATAGATTATGTTAAGAGATGATGCCTGGCTCATGAGAGTTTCATGGCTCGGTATGACAACACTAACTGCTATACCACACTGGTTTCAGTATTAACCAACTTTTCCACACCACTCTAAAAATGTATAAGTGGTTATGCTGTAACATTTGAGGAATACACAGTATGTTTACACACACATCCTCTTCTTTTCAGACATTTGTGTGGGAGGCCTTTCTTATCTCTCCCTATATGTATGAGTAATGTTATCATCACAAATACTGGAAAAACATGTATTCTGGTTTTCCCTTGTGGCAACATTTTCATCCCTCCCCTTTTTATGGCAACACACGGACATAAACAGATACTCTATCTTTAAAACAATGTTAAGTTTACAGTGACAAAGAAAATGCAGAAAGTACTAATGAAGAGCTTACTTTTTGCAGTACATTTGATCTGGAGGAGCCTCAGAGAAGCCAAGCCAGCCCACCCCGCTAGGGTTGCCAGAATAAAAACCTGAGAGGGCTGCTGTACCTTTCATGGTTGCATAGAAGGAATTTCATAGAATCATACAATTGCAGAGTTGGAAGAGACCACGAGGGCCATCCAGTCCAACCCCCTGCCACGCAGGAAATCTTGATCAAAGCATCCCCGACAGATGCCAATCCAGCCTCTGTTTAAAGACCTCCAAGGAAGGAGACCCCACCACGCTCCGAGGGAGTGTGTTCCACTACCGAACAGCTCTTACTGTCAAAAAGTTCCTCCTCATGTTGAGGTGGAATCTCTGTTCCTGGAGCTTGCACCCATTGCTCCGTGTTCCAGTCTCTGGAGCAGCAGAAAACAAGCCTGCTCCATCCTCAGCGTGACATCCCTTCAGATACTTAAACAGGGCTATCATATCGCCTCTTAACCGTCTTTTTTCCAAGCTAAACATACCCAGCTCCCTAAGTCTCTCCTCGTAAGGCAACGTTTCCAGACCTTTCACCATTTTAGTAGCCCTTCTCTGGACACGCTCCAATTTGTCAATATCCTTTTTGAATTGTGGTGCCCAGAACTGGACACAGTATTCTAAGTGAGGTCTGACCAAGGCAGAATAGAGTGGCACTATTACTTCCCTTGCTCTAGACACTATACTTCCATTGATACAGCCCAAAATCGCATTGGCCTTTTTAGCTGCCGCATCACACTGTTGGCTCATGTTCAACTTGTGGTCTACTAGGACTCCTAGGTCCCTTTCGCATGTAGTCTAATTCTGCCAGGTCTCTCCCATCCTATATTTATGCATTTCATTTTTCCGCCCTAAATGCAGTACTTTACATTTCTCCGTATTGAATTTCATTTTGTTAGCTTTGGCCCAGCTCTCCAGTCTATCCAGGTCATTCTGAATTTTGATCCTGTCCTCTAGGGTATTAGCTACTCCTCCTAATTTGGTGTCATCTGCAAATTTGATAAGTATGCCCCTAATTCCCTCATCCAAGTCATTGATAAAGATGTTGAATAGCACTGGGCCCAGGACAGAACCCTGTGGCACCCCACTGGTCACATCTTTCCAAGATGAAGAGGAGCCACTGCTGAGCACCCTTTGGGTTCGGCCGGTCAACCAATTACAAGTCCATTGAACAGTTAACTTGTCTAGCCCACATTTTACAAGCTTGTTTGCAAGAATGTCATGGGGAACCTTGTCAAAGGCCTTACTGAAATCAAGGTATGCGATGTCCATAGCATTCCCTTCATCTACCAAGCTGGTAACTTTATCAAAAAAAGAGATCAGATTAGTCTGGCATGACTTGTTTCTCTGAAACCCATGTTGACTTTTTGTGATTATGGCATTGCCGTCTGAATGTTCACAGACTCTCTGTTTAATGATCTGCTCTAGAATCTTCCCTGGTATTGATGTCAGACTAACTGGACGATAATTGTTGGGATCCTCTTTTTCCCGCTTCTTGAAGATGGGAACAATGTTTGCCCTCCTCCAGTCTGCTGGGACTTCTCCTGTTCTCCAGGAGTTCTCAAATATTATTGCCAATGGCTCTGAGATTATATTTGCCAGCTCTTTTAATACTCTTGGATGTAGTTCATCTGGTCCTGGAGATTTAAATTCATTTAGATTAAGAAGGTATTCCTGTACTACGTCTTTACTTATTTTGAGTTGGATTTCCCCTATTGTGTCCTCTGTTCCATTATCCTCAGGTTGGTCCTCCTTTTCCTTTTCTGAAAACACTGAGGCAAAGAAGGTGTTGAGTAATTCTGCCTTTTCTCTGTCCCCTGTTAGCATTTTGCCATCTTCTCCACGTAGTGGCCCTATCATTTCCTTCTTCCTCCTTTTGCTGCAGACATACCCCAAACCCCCCTTTTTATTGTTCTTAACCTCCCTAGCAAGCCTGAGCTCATTCTGTGCTTTAGCTTTTCTGACTTTACTCCTACATGTGTTCGCTATCTGTTTGAATTCTTCTTTGGTGATTTCCCCCCTTTTCCATTTCCTATAAATGTTCCGTTTAAAACTTAGCTCCATTGAAAGTTCTTTAGTCATCCATCCTGGTTTCTTGATACACCTCCCATTTTTCTTCCTCAATGGTACTGTTTGAAATTGTGCCTTCAGTATCTCCCTTTTGAGAAAGTCCCATCCGTCTTGAGGTTTCTTCTCTTTTAGTATTCCTGACCATGGGATCACCCCCAGTATTCCCCTGAGTTTATTGAAATCAGCTCTCCTAAAGTCAAGGATGCGTGTCTGACTATGCCTGGCTTCTCCTTTCCATTGTATAACAAACTCCAGGAGAACATGAGAGTCTTCAGCAGGTGTTGTTTGTCATATGACTCAATAAAAAGCAACATCTACAGAAATCCCCTCTTTTATGCACACAAGGGTTGTTGTCACCCAGTGTAATAACTCATGGTGTCTCTTCCATGGACGTCCTCCCATACCAGGCCATACAGAATTGTGATGTCCAGCCAGGACTGTTTAAATCTCCCCTGCATTTTCCTTTGTTTTCTTTTCAAGGCCTTAGCATGTCTGAGTATAGGAATACTTCATTGTATTAGACTTGTGGGAGGAGCTAAGAATTCCCCTGCATTTTTCCAAGTTTGGTTTGTCCTTTCCCAGCAAGCTCTGTTCACCTAGAAGCTTTTAGTTCCTTTGGGCAGTCTTTGCTGTGAGCTTGCAGAGAGCAGTTTTGGTGGCAAACAGGCCCAGACAGCCGGGAAGGACATTTCTTACACCATCAGCCAAATTAGTTACCAACAATCATCAGCCAAATTAGTTACAACAGTCAGAGGAATCAGGAGCTGAAAGACCCTGCACCAGCTCCATTGAGTGAGGAGATCAAACCCAGAGAGATGTCACCCTGAAGACTGCTAAAACTCCAACTGTAAAGTACCTTTCATTTCAAGCCTTTTGGAGCTGGGGAGGAGAAAGCCCTTTTCTTTTGTTCTTTAAAATAAACTTCCCCCTTTTTTGAACTGGATATTTAGCATCAGAGCCTTTTTGGGTAAAGGAGTTTGATCTCACCAGGGTACTGGTGTTGCACACTCAAACCTGCCACCACCTTTAGTTGGGTGTGTCTTCACAAGAATCCTTAGTACAGTTGGCCCTCTGTATCCATGGATTTGGCATCCATGGATTCCATCACCCAACCACAGCTTGAAAATATTCTTAAAAAAATAATAATCCAAAAAGCAAACCTTGATTTGCCATTTTATATAAGGGACACAATTTTGTTATGCCACTGCACATAATGGGACTTGAGTATTCATAGATTTTGGTATCCACAGAGGTCCTGGAACCAAACCCCAGCAAATATGAAGGAACAACTGTATAGGGAGTCATCTTAGAGTCACCCCCTGTGAAGGTGTTACCCAGTGCAGTCCACACTGCCCTAGTGACACCACTGTTTATGCAACCATTAGAGGTACAGCAGGGCTGCTGGGACCAGTAGTTCAATAAGAGCTTCATGAGTGTCACCCCTGGCATAAGGGCTTCACCTCTCTCACTGCCATCTCCAGCTATGTGTCCTCATAAGGCGTATCTCCCTAGAGCTGATTTCAGACATGAATAGGAGTTATGTAAAATCTGGTGAGTCTATGGAAGAATTCTCTCTCCCCCCCGGCACTTTGTTTTTGGAAACATTATTTTTCAGCTACAGCCCCCCTGAGTTCTCTAGTGACCATCTTGATGGGGCATTTGAGAAGCCAGCATGGTGTAGTCGTCTGAGTGTTGGACAAGGTACGGAGAGACTAGGGTTGGAATTCCCGCTCAGCCATGGACACCCACTGGGTGGCCTTGGGTAAGTCATGCTCTCTCAGCCTCAGACAACGGCAAAAGCAAACCCCCTCTGGACAAATTTTGCCAAGAAAATCCTGTGATAGTGAGAGGGTCTGTCTATATTGATTTGTTATATTGAGTCTGTAGAGCAAAAGACTCTGTCTGTGTCAGAGAAAGCTGAGAGATATAACTGTATTTGCTCCAGCTTGACCAAAAGCCCAGAAACAGACCTAGTATGGTTTGTCCTGTTTATTAAAATCAGAAACAATGGACTATTCATTTAGCTCTTCAAATTGTTATCTTTTTCTGGGTGCACTACCCAGTTCGGCTGCCTAAGGTATCAAAATAAGAAACATATAGAGCTGACAAATGATTTCTGTTGTCTGTTTGGTAACCACTATAATACACATACGCAGTGCTGTAGATTTTTTTGGGTTTTGTTTCTGTGTAATAAAAAGCCTGTGTGCCTTTAATTCTTTGGCACAGTTTGGCAGGAATTATCCCCCTGTGTCGTTGCTAGCAATAAAAGTCATCTAAATAAACCTGGACTTTTGAGCTTCCATCATTTGTTACCCAGATAGACCTTAACAATAGGTTTGCATTAATGTCACTAGAATGTATTAAAGTCATCAGAAATGACATGAAGGCACATAAGAGCAAGAAATCCAATATAAAATAAAAAATCTTTCAAGCTCTGCTACCTCTTTAACCTGGGAACTGTAGGGGGCACTGAATACTTTGGACTGGAGTCAGGTATTTTGATACACAACTGACACCTACTATTTAGGCCCTCTGTCTTGTTTCACAACTTATCAAACAATGGGTGTGTGTGTGGGGGGGTCTTTTCAAGACAAAGGAACTGATATGCTTCTTAGAAGGATTCCCCAGTGGTCTGGAAGGCACCATGCCAACCACAGAGCTTGTCACAGATTAAAATCCAGTCCCAGACGCAAAGGCAGGTGCTTGCAAATATTTTACCCTACTGTGCAGGCTGAACAGAGCACCCTTCACAAGAGTCAGTTGATCCTCTATTGTTTGAATACTGGCAAAGGCCAGACAGACAGCTGCCCAGCCTTTCAAGGAAATGGCTGCTTAAATTTCCTGAAATCTCTCCGTGTGGTGGGGGAGTGGCGTGTTTTATATGCTGCACACAATTAGAACCATATGGGAGTCTTTACATACCACTCTTTGTTGGATTATGTTCTAGGAGAGTTTTGTTATTGTTGTTAACTGCCATCAAGTTGACTTTGACTTATAATGACCCCATGAATGCGAGACCTCCAAGCCACCCTGTCATCAACATGCCTGCTGATGTCTTGCAAACACAGCGATGTGGTTTCCTTGATTGTGTCTTGTTGTGTGCCTTCAAGTTGTTTCTGACATATGACAACCCTAAAGTGACCTGTCATGTGGGTTGCTTAGCCAGATTTGTTCAGAGTGGCTTTGTCTTCCTCTAAGGCTGAGAGAGTGGGACTTGCCCAAGGTTACCCAGTGGGTTTTCATGGACGAGTGGGGATTCGAATCCTGGTCTCCAGAGTAGTCCAATGCTCAAACCACTATGCCACGCTGGCTCTGACTGAGTCTCTCCACTTGTAATGGGGTCTTATTCTTTTCTTTCTGCCTTCTACCTTGCCAAGCACTGTTGTCTTTTCTAGTGAGTCATGTCTTCTCATGATATGGCCAAAGTATGACAGTCTCAGTTTAGTCATTTTGGATTCTAGAGAGTTCAGGCTTGATTTGCTGTAGGAGCCATTTATTTGTCTTTTGGTTGTCTAGGGTATTCTTAGAAATCTCCTCCAGCACCACATTTCAAATGGGTTGATTTTCTTTCTACCAGTTTTCTTCACTGTCCAGCTTTCACATAGATAGAAACTGGAAATATAATGCAGTTTACTAGATCCCAAACATCCTAAACAATAGCATACCCTCCAACAGTTCACATGCGAACTGTGACACCTGTGATAAAGCAATATCAGAGTATAGTCAAGTTGATTTGTCTGTGGCACAACGTCCATTACAAAAACACACCAGAAAAGTATCTACAAAATGCAAGGAAAATACAGGAATAAAATCAATTAAATTACAGGGGAAAATGCCAGGGTAACAATAGGGCTACAAACACTGGTCCCCTTTGCAATCGACTGCTAATGTTTTTAGAAATTTGCAGCGGATCTTTTGGGCTGCTACGGTGAAGGTGGCCACCTTAAGTGTAATATATTTGGAGTGGTCTGCCAACAGATCACAAATAATATCAGGCAGCGTCCAGCCTGCCCTCGCTTTCAAAAGGTCTCCCAGGAAATGGTTCCTGGGGTCCCTATACAGTGGGCAGTGTAAAAGATAATGCACTAGGTCTTCCACCTCCCCAGAGCCACAAATACAAAGACTCTGTGTATAAGGGATGCCTTTATACCTTCCCTCTAAATGAGCTGAAGGCATTGTCGAGTATAGTCAAGATGGCAAGTGTTATTAATGAGGAAGAACAGGTAAGCTAGGAGAGTGTGCAGCAGTTTGCTTTTGCCTAGGTCTACAGGGAAGGGAAAGATTCTCCCCCCTCCTATCCTCTCCCCTTGCAGAGTTTCAGTACAAACTACTTTTCCATTTTGCAGAATCTTGCCTTTCCCAGTAGACTCAGGCAAAAGCAAACTGCTACAGCCTCTCATAGGAGATTTTCACACGGACTATTTATCCCGTGGCAGGAACAGAACAGGGTTGGGAAAGGTTTTCCCTTTCGGACAATGTTGACCCCGTTCTGTCCTGCATCCATCCTGCTCCTGTGACTGTTCCAGAACAATGTAATCACGATTTTTCATCGTGAATAGACCTCCCGTTCTGTCACTATCACGCAATCACGGGTGTGTGAACAGGAGCCCCGTTCCTG
Organism: Gambelia wislizenii; assembly: GCA_030847615.1. Classification (NCBI taxonomy): domain Eukaryota; kingdom Metazoa; phylum Chordata; class Lepidosauria; order Squamata; family Crotaphytidae; genus Gambelia; species Gambelia wislizenii. Next base: position 20,642,157 of record JAUMIR010000007.1, on the reverse strand, counting down.
TTCCAAAATGACAGCTGCGGAGGGGAGGTCCGTTCCGAGCACTTCCTGGTATGATCTGGACATGCAGGTAAGTGGCACCCTTTATTTTACCCTCCCTGTTTTGATTGTGTGATTTAAAGTGTGTTTTTGTGCTTGGTGAACTGATTTTATGTTTGGAGGAGTTTTATTTTTTAAATTTACCACCCAGCCATTATCACGTGATAACAGCCAGGATTTCAGACGGCCAGTCGTAAAAGCAGTTTTACAACAGCTGCATTTACAGACGGCCAGCGAGGGGAGGGGGAGCCTGTTCCTGCTGCGGAATCAAGATAAGTGTGTGAAATATTTACATTATTCTGTGGCAGGAACGGGAGAGGAGGTGGCAGGGCATTTTGGCCCCATGTAAAAATCTCCTTAGCTTGTGTGTTTTTCCTCACAAATGACTTTTGCTATCTTGACCATACTCTGATGTTGCTCAGCTGCATGCATCCCCATATTTAGGGTATTGGTCCCCATACCCATGTCCTAAAGGAGAATTAAAACATGCTGACAGCTGTGTGGACATTCCATATCAGCAAAGAAGTTCTAGCAAATTTAGTTTAGACCAGGAGCAGGTGATAGATTTCAATAAAATGTGCAAGTTCCTGGGAAAATCCACTCCTCCCCAGGCTACTGTGAGGATTGCAGCTAAGCTTAGAAGGAACAGGAAAGTTTGAGGGATGTGACAGATAGTGGGTTTTTGTTGTTGTTGTTGTTGCTTTCATTTTCCTTTGACCTTTTGTTCTAGAGCTGGGACACAAGGCGATGTACTACAGAACTAGAAGCAAATGTGGATTAAAAACACCAAAAAGTTATTGTATTAAAGCACAATTATAATATTCAAATTATTGAACAATTGCATTAGAAAGAATGCTAAAGCACATTGACAAAAAAGTAGAGTGCCCATTTATTAAACCAGGGGTGGTGATCATGTGGCCCTCCAGATGTTCTTGAACTGCAATGTCCAGCAGTCCTTGACAGGATGGCCAACAACATCTGGAGGGCCTCAGATTTTCTATCCCTGCATTAAAGCCCCCTTTCTCAGCAACAAGTCCCTTGTTCACAACCTGTGTAAATAAATGAATAAATAAATAAATAACCCTTTGTCCTGCAAGGGAATTCCACAGCCTGGGAGTAACTAGAGTTGCCAGACTGAAAAAAACAAACAGGAGAGGGATCCTGTACCTGTAATGACTGTGTTAGAATTAAAACCTGCTGAGGAGGTCATGACTTTTCCACTACTGAAGAGATAAATGTGTGTTTGTGTATAAACAGAGCAAGGGATTTTCTTTACAGGTCCCAAGAAGACTGTGAAAGTCATAGGGGCTTTTGAGAGGATTGTATGAGTCATTGGTCCCGTTGAATGCCTTTAAAAAAAATAGACTGAATGGCCCTTCTTTTCAGACACTTTTTTCTCTATATTTCTCCAGGTGCCCATCACACAGATGCAGAGAAATGTACACACACACACACACACACACACAAATGAATATGAATTCTATTTTTTTTCTATTTAGAATCTAAACATATAAACTTAAGATAAAGCAGGGGGGGGAGAAAGGAAGGGTTTGTCTTAAGTGGAAGGTCGCACATGCATACCTTTGATTTACAGTAAAAAAAAATACTGTGCAGAGGTGACAACTTGTGGAGAATAATAATGTGAGTAATTCACTCTCGGCCACCATCTTGATTAGCAGGCACTGTTGTCTGTGCACTTCAAACACGGATAGCTTCGCAAAGCAGCGATTTTGCCAAAGGACTGTAGAGACAAATGAATGCTGCTGCGAATGTGCATTAATGTGCAGCAATCCACATTATTGAGATTTTCAGACGGGGACAAAAAAGCATCACCGTCTTGCAATCTCCTCTTCCGCCCCTCTCCTGTCCTTGTAACGATTTACATCCCCCCCACCTACCTCTTTCCTGCTTGCCCAGCAGCCCAGGAGTGAATGAAGCTTGAATGGAGCCCCGTTCACTTCCTGGAATGGAAATCCCAGCCGTTTTTGCAAGAGAAATTTAAAAAAGAAGAAGAAAAAATACAGTTTAAAAAGTGACAGCAATCTTCTCATCTACACAAGCCCCAAAACTTTTTCCATGGGTCGTTGAGCTAGAGATAGCTTTGCTTTCTGATGTACCCAAACTGTTTCATGCACAAAATTATTTAAAGAATATTGTGCATAAAATTGCCTTCAGGCTATGTGTATACGTGTATATGAAACATAAATGAATTTTGTTTGTAGACTTGGATCCCATCGCCAAGATATCTCATTATATATGTATATGCAAATACAGGTATTCCAAAATCTAAAATACAGAACACTTCTCGTCCCAACCATTTAGGATAAGGGATACTCAACCTGTAATTCATTAACTGAAGTAAATCTGTGTTATAAACCTTGTCTGAAGGGCTGCTTGGTGTGCCCAAGTTGTGTCATTGCAACTTGGAAGAGGCTAAAAGGAAAGCAAACAGTGCTTGTCTCTTCCCTGCCTGAATAGCTGCATGACCTACCTGAATATGTTCTGAACCATATGCATGGGGAGCTTGTAGCACCTTTATGAGTGAGAGGAAGAAGTTGGTAGCATAAGTTTTCATAGGGCCCATCTATATGAGGAAAGCCTCCTCCCAGAGTACCTCGAAGTAATGGCATGTTGAGCAGCAACAACATGTCTTAATGGTGTTTTTGGCCTCAGAAACTCCCATAAGCCTCACATTCCAGATGGCGGCCACAAGTGATTTGCTCACATTAGTTCTTCGCTGCTGAATTTTTTCCAGGTGCACTAGAGCAATATAGTGATTTTCTGATTTAATAGGAAAGCAAAAACAATTAAACAAAAACCACCCCATTTTAGCACCTTAAGAGATTGCTTGCTAAGGCAAAAATCCAATATGGCGGCAGTGGGTGCTTGTCCTGTTAGCAAGCCCCACTCCCGCTCTTGTCCAGCTGATCAGCTTTGCACTTCCCTTCAAACCACTTGTCCTTCACTTGTCCTAATGAACAGGAATGTGCACCCCCCTCACTGTTTTTAAAAACTATTGGAAAAGCCACAAAGGCTTTTCCTGCATTGTTTTTGCTGTTTTGCCCCCCCTACCTTCTGAATAGTGTGGATTGGTACATTTAGACTGGTAGGATTCCCAGCGAATTCCATGAGGTTTTTTTTTTTTTTTTTACTGTTTAGATGGGCCCGTAGACTTAAGTCTACTTCATCAGAACTGCATCTGATGAAGTCAACTTAAGTCTCTGAAAGCTTATGCTACCTTCTTTCTCTCAGTCTCAAACGTGCAACAAGATCCATTTGCAGACTGACCCAGACTAATGGCTATGTATTTGTGTTCTGAACCTTTCGTGATATATCTTTGCATGTCATGTGTAGCTCAGCCACAACTGGGCTGAGGTGCCCTGCTGGTTGTTTTAATGTACATTGCATTATTAATATCCTCTGCTTTGGTTATACACTGCCTCCTTGTGTCTATTTGTATTTAAATAAACGACTTTTCTCTTCCTTCTATCAGCATGAATACCACAAAGGCACCAAATCCTCTCTGATTTTGGAAGCTAAGCAGGGTCAGCCCTGGTTAGTACTTGAACGGAATACCACCAACCAATACCAGGTGCTATAGACTACATTTCAGAGGAAGGCACTGGCAAAACAACCTCTGAAATTCATGGGGTAGCCATACGTTGACAGGTGACTTGAAGGCAGGCACATACATGCATACACACACACACACACACACACCCTTTGAGGACGCTTCACTTAGTAAAACATACCCATTTTAAAGGTTTAATTTGGGGGCAGTGTAGAATCTCCCCCATTAACTCTGACACCTTGTGAAGGCAGGAGGAGAATTTGGGACAGTAACTTTTTGGTAGGACATTTTCCGATGGGGCCAAATAACCTCTTCCTGCCCTGCCCCCTCCATTCCCATTCCTGTCGTGGAATAGAAAAAAAATGTTCGCACGCTTACCTTCATTCCGCAGCAGGAATGTTCTCCCCCTCCCCTTGCTGGCCGGTCGTAAATGCAGCCGTCATAAGGCAAATGAAATCGTGCCCAGCAAATGTAAAAATTTAACCCCCCCAACTGTTAAAAGTAAAAAACAAAGCACAAAAACACCGAAAAAAATTACAAGTAACCTGGGGAGGGGGTAAAGGGTGCCACTTACCTGGATGTCCTGATCGTGCCCGGAAGTGCTGGGAATGGACCCCCTCGGCTATCATCTTGGAACAGGAACAGGGCTCCTGTTCGCACACCCCTAATTCCGTCCGCAATATGCAAAGGCTTGAAGCTGCTTGGACCACCTCCTCTCTGCAGTAGAGTAGCCATGTGACAGGAGCCAAGGCAAAGGCTGGCTGGCTGGCTTGGCCTGTGCATTGCCAGTCAATCCTGTTTTTCTGAATTTTTCTGAATCCTGCATTTCCTGTTCACCTTCTTCTTCAGCCTTTCCTCCATCAAAACTGGCCCAGGCAGCTTCCAAAATATGGAGGAAATACTGCCCACATCACCGCATTTGGGGTGGGGAGGGCAAATGTTTTTGGAAAAAACATTGCAAAAATTTTATTTGGCTGCTGGGGGGGCCAGAGGGGCTCCAAATACGTTGGAAATGTCCTCCACACCCCAGAGGGCATTTGGAGCATTTTTTTTTTACCTCAGGGTAATTTTGTGGCATTTTTTTGATCCCTGGGGTGCCCAAGGGGGCTCCATGTTGCCTATGGGCCACACTTTGCTCACCCCTGCCCTAGCCTGACAGCTTAATCTCTGTCTACTGTCTATGGCACTGATAGGCAACTGTGGCTCTCCCAGTATTTTTCGACTGCAATCCCTCTTAGCCCTAGTCAGATTCACCAAGGGTGAGGAGCAATGGCAATTATAGTACAGGCAATTATAGTACAGTCAATTATAGTACAGGGATATCTAGAGAGGTAGCTCACGTAGAGTTGTCCAGCCCCATTCTGTAGCTAGGTATGATTATTTCTTGAGACTTTGCTGCCCCTTGGTGTTTACTTTGAAGTATATCAGCTTGACCCCCTTTTTAGGCTAGAGATGTAATTCTTTGCTAATTTCATTCTTGAAGGAAGCAACAAATAATATGAACAATTTCTTCCTGCGGCAAGAAAGTCTGCAAAGGACCTTATTGAGCAGAACTTCTGTGCAAAATTAACACGTGGTATTTTACTGTGGAGAAAACATTGTTTTTGGTGCAAGAGAAAGCATTCTCTATGCAGAAGTATTAAGTATTATTTTTCTCTGCAGCAAGTGTTGCTTCCAATGCAGGAGACACTGTAGTTGGAGGCAATACTCTGCATAAAACTCACACATTTTTCAATACAAAAAAACAGCATTTGCTGCACAGAAAATAAAATCCAAAGCCAGAAAACACATGTTCACATGAGATGGAACATTAGAATAGCTGTCAGCTCTCCTGTTTTGGCAAAAAAATGTGACCAACATCATAGGATCATAGGCCTTGTCTAGATGGGCAATTTATCCCATCTTGCCCCCATCTTAGAGCCCTGCAGTCCAGATGACACAGGGCTTTTGCCCCATTTTGCCCCCAGGCAGTCCTCATGACCCCCAGGGCAAAGACGGGTGGTTTCTTGCTCTTGGGAACTTCAACACCCATGACTGTTGGGAGTGGCTCAGGACTTCATGTCCTCCATGACAATAATGTGCCTGTCCCAAATGGTATCTAGCCCCACTCAGTACTGCAGGGCACATTCTGGACCTTGTTTTCTGTGCTGGATGGGAGGATGGTGATCTTAGAGTGGAGGAACTTTCTACAGTACCACTGTGATGGGCAGAACACTATCTGATGGGATTTTAGACTGACTTGGACTCACAGCCTCTGGTCCACCCCAGTATGTTGATGGATCCTGATGGTTTCTTGATGGCTCTTGTGGACATTTCTATCATTTGGGCAGGTGATTCTGTTGAAAGTCTGGTTTATTTGTGAAATGGGGAAGTGGCCAGGACAGTGGACACAGTCATTCCAGAGTGCCCTATCTCAACCCCCCTGTTTTGTAGGAAAGTGGCAAGAATGAGACCGTAATGCAAATGAGATGAAGACTAGAGTGATGTTGGCTGAAAACTCGGAAAGAGTCTGATCGAACATGAGCACTGTCATGGAAGGCCTGTTTCATCACAGTGCAAGCAGCCCCCTCCCAATTAAAAAGACACCCAGCAGAGGAGTTTCCAGTGATCAGGGACCTATCATGCTCTGGCCCCCAAGAAGAGAATGGAGACCACCCAGCAGCCCAATCTATGAAAATTTGTCCAGCACTTTGTGATCAAATGACTTGGATCCATTCTGACTTGGACAATATATTTGATACAGGTCTAGTAAATGTAACATTGGCCCTTGCTTGCCCAGCAATCATGGATACTGTTCAGTTTATACAGTTAGAGGATGCAGATAGGAACCTAGGAGAGGTGAGGGTTCCCATGTTTCAGGTGGAGGGATGACTGACCAAGTAGCTAAAGGAAGAGGTCAGCGCCTCTTTACAGCATGGCAGTGTTCCACCATGCTCTTCCACCAAAGAGGAAGCTGAACATTTGCTGCATAAACCCTCTGTGGAATCTACTGTACCACATAATTATTGGCCAGTTTCCCACCTTTTCATTTTGGGCAAGGTATTGGAACATGTGGTGGTGTCCCAGCTCTAAAGCCCTTGGATGAGATAGATTATCTAGATATACAGTATTTCAACATGGCTACATGCCTGGTTATGGGGCAGAAATAACTTTGGTTACCTTGGTGAATGACTTACATTAGGGACTGGACAGGGGAATGTGTCCATGTGAGTTCTGCAGGACTTTGGCCTCTTGGTGGCTTTTGATACCATTGACTGTAGTATCCTTCTGAATTATCTTCTGGGTTGGGACTTGGAGACATTGGCCAACGTCCTATTTCACCAAATGCAGCTTAAAAGTTCCACAGGTGGAACTACACAATGACTTCCCCTCACTAACCCCAGGATCCAGTGTTTTGTTGTAATAGCACCCCCCTCCCCTGCATGGTATTTAATGGCTGATAGAGATCGGGGGTAGTGGTGGGGGAGATCAGAGAAGTGTCTGGCTATGTCCCCATAGTAGACATAGACTGATGACATCATCCTCCAAGATTGGCTGGGGTCCTCAGAAGGTCTTGGTGGATGATGTAATATAGTGGGACTTTGGTATCTGCTTGGGTTTGATTCCAGGACCCCCATGGATACCAAAATACATGGATGCTTAAGTCCCATTATATACAATGGCGTAGTAAAATTGTGTCCCTTATAGAAAATGGCAAAATCAAGGTTTGCTTTTTGGATATATTGTTTTTGTGGAATATTTTGAAGCCATAGATGGCAGAATCAATCTGTGGGTGCAGATTCTGTGGATACAGAAGGCCGACTGTAGTTCTGTGTCTGGCTATGGGGACATAACCAGACACTTCTCTACTTCCCACTATACTCTACTAACATTAAATGGCCATGGGGGGATTATCACAACAAAATGGTGAGTTGGGAGATCTTTGGTTGTTGCAGAGTGAGGAAGAAAATACCAGCCTCCACAACAATAAAGAAGACATACTTAGGATTTGTTGGACTTACACTTGCGTGTGTAACTAACAGGATGGTGTCCTTTGTTTTACACTGGGTTTGTTCTTTTGGAGGGATGAGCTCAGAAGGTGCTGCTGCTGTGGGTTCTTGTTTGATGCTTTAATTGTTTGCCTGAGGAGACCCATAGGATTCCATTTAGTCTTCCATGCTATTTAACATATGTATGTTGATATAGGTCCCATATACATAGGAGATGTGGTTTTGGAGATTTGGCAGTCGGTACCAGTAGTATGGAGATAATATTCAACTCTGTTTTCAGTCCTAAACCAATATCTGGCACCTATAAGGGATTGGATGAGGGCAAACAAATTGAAGCTTAATCCAGTCAAAACAAAGTTGCTCCTGGTGAGTCAAAAGACAGATCAGGGAATAAGGGATTCAGCCTGTGTTAGTTGGGCTACACCACCCCCAAAGACATAAGTTCTCAGTTTGGATATACTCCTGGATGCCCAGACTTCTGTTGTGGCCAGGAGTGAATGTATACAGTTAAAACTTGTGCACCAGCTGTGCCCAATCCTAGAAATATCTGATCTGGCCATGGTGCCTTAGTTACATTCCATATGGATTACTATAAAGTGCTCTCCACGTGGCTGCATTGGAAAAGCTTTCAGAAATTTCAGCTGGCAGAAAGAACTGCATCCAGACTGTTGACCCAGCCTAGTTGCATGGAACGGACGTCCATTGTTAAAACAGTTACATTGACTACTAATCTATTTCTAGGCGCAATACGAAGTGCTGGGTATAACCTATAAAACTCCATAAGGCTTAAGGCTGAGGCTATCAAAGAACTGTATTCTCTCGTACATGCCTTCACTTTGGGAGAGGCCCCTCTATAGGTCTGTCCCCGCCCCATCACAAGCACGTCTGGTAGGAATGTGACAGAAGACCTCCTTAGCAGCTGCTCCTAGGCTTTGGCAATCCCTTCCTAGGGAAGCCAGGTGTCCATTCACACTACACAATTATAGCAACCTTATTCTGCTTTGATTCCCATGGTTCCATCTTGTGGAATCCTGGGGCTTGTAGTTTGGTGAGGCAGTAGAGCTCCCTGGCTGGGAACTCTAAATGCCTCTCTTTAAATTGCCAGTCCCAGGACGTCATAGGACAGAACCATGGCAGTTAATGTGGAATAATAATGCTATAATTGCATGGTGTGAATGGGCCCCAGATTGATCCCTCCTTGCTATTCTTCTGTCAGCTAGAAAACACTTTCCCCATCACAACAGACTGTTTTGATGTTAACCAGACTTTTAATTGTGGTGCTATACTGCTTTTAAACTGCTTTTCTTATTTTTTCTAATGGATATTTTAAATTGTTTTTTAATTTCATAGATTTTTCAATTACATTTTAATGATAATCTTTTCTAAGGTTTTATGTATACTGAATTTGGCTTAATGTTGTATGCTGCTTTGAATTCTTGTTCTAAGGTAAAAATGGGGGATAGAAAGGATGATGATGGTGACTGATGATGATGATAGCAGTCATAATAATTATTACTAATTATTGTAAGTCTAGAGTTTTTGTGAGTTCTGCAACAAAAAGTGGCTTTGGAGAATTAGAATATGTATCCATATGGATGACGGTTAAACAAAAAAGGATTGGCACACTATTTCTGGGTTTGGTGTGTGTCTGACATCAAAGCAGAGGCCAGAAGATCTCCATAGGTGGCTCTTGTCTGTTCTGCACATGTCCCAACTGTCCTGATTTGGCAAGGCCAGACCCTATTAATCTTCTGTCATCCCACTTTTTCAACTGCTTTTAATGTGACCCAGTTTCTCTCCTCCTCCTCCTCATTCTTTGTCCTCAGGTTACTTCCGTTTCTGCAATGTGAGGGCAAAGCACAAAAATAGTTTGCACTCCATTAACTCAACAGGAGAGAGAGGAGAGGTGGTAGACTCTTGCCCTTCCCTGTAGACTCAAGGAAAAGCGAACTACTGCAGCCTCTCCTAGTTTGTGTGTTCTTCCTCATTAATAACTTTGCCATCTTGATCACACTCTAATGTTGCTTGGCCCAAATGTGTCCTGGTTTTCATCTGTGAAATGTGGAAGGTTATGATTCTGAATCAAAGCTGTCGGTGGCAGAAGCATTTTTCAATGCTTACCTTGGAACTTAAGGTGTCCACCTATTTCCAGCAACTGCCTCTGCCATTCTCGAAGGGCTACATTTGTGATGTACCTTCTCTTTCTACATAAGCCTCCAATTTCAGAATGAATTGTCTAGTGTTGAATGGCCCGAAGGGGAAAAATGTTCTGGTCCAATTTACAGGGAGAGAAATGGACATAGCTGATTGACTCAACATGACAACTCCTTTGCTGGCACACCATATGGTCACTTCCACTTCAGAAAAAGTAGTGCTTGGGCCCTGCTAACAACAGTCAATCCTATTCTTTCCCTGCCCAGTGTGTGTTTAAAAAGGGAGAAAAGATGCTCTGATGTACTACATCTCTGCAAGATTTTATTCTCACTGCTAAAATACATTGGGGAGTCACCCCTCTTCAGCACAGGTGACGAGCAAATAGGAAGCAGGAGGCCACATCACACATCACTCTAAGGGAATTAGGGCAGCTTAAAGCTCTGTCTGTCTGTGGCTGGGACTTGTCATCTAGGAGAATTCCATTTTATGGCTTCTGAAAGCTGGGAGGGAGGGTGGAAAACCTGTTCTCAGAAAATCTGAGCTTGTTCACCACCAGCTGACATCTGAAGCTAACTCTGAGAGAACATTTGAGGCTGGTGCCCTTGTAGGCTTTCAGAGCCTTGTTGTTGGACTTCTGTAATACAGGAATGATGGAAGTTCAGGGATGCCAGAGCCTGAAAGGTGACCTAGAATTGCCTCAGGCTTGCCAGCAGATTTGGCTTCAGCACTATGTTTGCACAACCCATCTGCTCATGGTTTCTGCTTCAGCCTGAGGGAATTGTCCAGGGCAGCCAGCTGGCGAAGGAAACCTCGGTTGGGGATGATGCCCCTGTGGTCCTTGACGGTCTTTATGGCCTCCACCAAGGTCAAACGGTGGTAAATCATGAGGTAGGCGAGGACCAGGGTGGCTGATCTGCTCACCCCCACAGCACAGTGAACCAGGATCCTTCCTGTGGAGAGAACAGAAGACATGCTGGTATCTGAAATCAGTTGAGTCGTTTGAGGTTCTCGATGGCCAGATGTTTTGAGCAGGGACTCAAGAGCAGCTCACCGCACCAACTTTTCTTCCAGAATGCCACTCTCAGGGTAGAATAACCTGGAGTTATGCGCGCATATGTCCTTTAGAATGTGTTGTACAAGGAGGTATTCAAATTTAAGTTTGTTGCGAAAGGAGGTAACTTATGTTATTGTCAGACAGAAAGCAAGGGATGTATACTTTTAAAATAAATAAATAAATATTTTTATTGTGTATCTTCAAGTGATTTCCCATTTATGGCTAGCCTAAGATGACCCTATTGTGGGGTTTTCTTGGCAGAATTTGTACAGAGGAGGTTTGCCTTTGCCTTTCTCTGAGGCTGAGAGTGTGTGACTTGCCCAAGGTCACCCAGTGGGTTTCAATGGCTGAGCAGGGACTCATACCCTGGCCTTCCAGGGTCCTAGTTCAACACTTAAACGACTACACTTTGGCACAGGTTGTGAACATGGCCAAGACTGCAAAGAAATTGTAAAAATAGGTTGCTGTGATGGATGTATCTAGATATAATCACTCAAGTCCTTTGCTGCATGCCAAACCTAGCTCAGATATCACTTAATACATAATATGGCAATTTTAGCATCTAAACAGATCCTTAACAACGACATTGGGCCCTTTTAAAGAGCAGAACAGTACTTCCCCGAGACTCCAGGGAGCACAATTCTGCTCTAAAACAAGTTACCTCTGCTGCCCTGTTTTAATGCCTAAATGTGATTTGATTTGCTGCTCCAGTATCAACATTTAGCAGCAGGTTGCTCAATTGAGCAGCAATGGCAGGAGTTCCATGGTCCAGCAAAATGGCTAGGGGACTCCTCATGTGGTATACAGGCCATGTATTGCTTACACGTGTGGTAGGCAGAGACATCCCATCTGGCATCCTGTTCATGAATTATGATGGTGTGTGTCATGCCATCCCACAATTCACTTTTATGGTTGTCAGAAAGATTGGAAATTTCTTCCAACCATGCAACAACCCAAAGCCCCCCAACTCTACTTTTTAAGCAGTGCAGCCCCCCCCCCCCCGGAATGTAGCCATTTCCATATAGATGGAGAGTGGAGCGAATGAAAGGGGATGTGTCCAGAGTTCTTCCTGCATTTGGGTCACTGCAGATGCTCACCACAGGATGTCCAAATAGTGGAAAAGAGCTGGACACATCCCTGCTCATCACCTCACTCCCACACAAACCCTGAAATGGCTGCATTGAAGGTGGAGGCCTGCACTGCTTAAAAGATAGGCTTTTTTGGAAGTAGTATCAGAAGACATACCTACAGAGACATAGCTATGCCTCCATAGTGACATCTCCTGCTGCAGGATCCTGGCCCTTGTTGGGCTATTAAGCTACTGCTTGTTTTGAAATGGTGTGTGTTTTGGATTGCCCTGCAGTTTCTGGACCCAAACCTGAGATCTAGGGACATCTTCTGGTGATGTCATTCAGCATTATGCATTAAGCATCAACTACAGTTGCTTACAGCTTGTCATTCACCCCCATGCCTGAATATATTTTAGCTAGCTGTACCTGGCGTAGGTTGACTTCCAGCCCAAACAGCTCTGCAGCTGTTGTGAAGCAGGATGTTAGGTGCTGCAGAGCTGCTTCTGTGTGGGCAACAAGGGCATCAGCATCAGCAAAGAGCAGCTCACGAACTAGATAGTTTAGAGACTTTCTGCGAGCCCTCAGACAGCTTAATTTAAATAGCACTGTATACGCACAATCCTAAATATACACTGAACTGACTATGTGACGAATGTTGCTGTCCTTGAGCAAGCAGGGATCACCAGCACTGAGGCCATGATATTGAGAATATAGCTGCACTGGGCAGGGCACGTTTCTAGGATGGAGGACCATTGCCTCTCAAAAATAGTACTCTACTGTGAACTCGCCACAGGTCAGCGTAAGAGGGGTGCTCCAAAAAAGTGATACAAGGACTCCCTGGAACAACATCTCAGGCTCAGCCAAATTGATCACCAACAATGGTCCACCATGGCCTCACATTGGGAGGCATGGAGACGTACTATCCACAATGCTGCAGCCTTATTTGAGAACTCACGCCGAATAAGTCTTGAAGAGAAGCGACAACACAGAAAGAATCACAACCTGGAAACATCACCCAAGGAGACCTTCTGTTGTGCTTTCTGCAACCGGACTTGTTTATCTTGGATTGGCCTTTTTAGTAATCAGCGTGCTTGCAGAAAGCGTGGGGTGAGTCCTTCCTGAATCTTCGTTTGCTAAGAAAAGCCAGAGGGACCTGGCATAACATACACCGTTAAAAAACTCCCCCCAAAATGCCTGGTAGACCTCACAACAACCCTGTAAGGTAGGCCAGTGAATTTTTAAATTCCTTCTCCCCCTTCTCAGGGTTCCTCACTTTTCCTGGCATTGCTGACTGTGACTCGCTCTGTTGTCCTGCTGCTGCCACCAGGTGACTATCTGGGTCCCATTGCAGCCTGTGACTGGTGAGTGGCTGAGAGAGTGCGAGGAAGGAGGGGCCCTTGTGAGGCTGGGGTGTAGATACATTTGAGTGGCAGGAGTGGATTGTGAGGTGGAGAGGGAATTTGCATGTGGGTGGTGATTGGCTTAGGGATGTTTCCTAAGTGGCCAATCAGCACACTGGGAAAGGCAACATACCCAAGATATATATATATATATATATATATGTCTGGAAATTAAGAGATAAATCTTAACTAAAGAGGCTGTTCCTTTTCCCTTATTTAGGGAGACAGGATAAGGACCATTTAATCCAGCCTACATGCTTCTGGCTAGCAGGTGGATGCAGAGCAGAGGGTGAGTCTGGGCACCACAATAACTGGAAGGAAAGGAGGAAGCTGACTAAGTAAATGCATAACTCCCCCCTGGAAAGTATTTGCAAGTTGTGGCAACAAATCAATTAAACCTTGCAAATTTTAGCAAGTAGCTGCTGTAGTAGCTAAGATGGAGATTTTTTACACAATCCTTTCCTTTTGTCTGGATCTGAGCCTCCCCGAAACTGGAAAATTTGCACCCTTTATCTTTATCCTGGAATGAAAACTTGAGACTTGGGGTCAGGCCCTGGGATGGGATGAATCCTCTTCTGGCAATGGGTAAAGCCACCTTTTACTCATTGTATGTGTGATGGGGGAAACCTTTTGCTACAGACTCACCTCCACTCCTGCTCAGTGCCTTGTGGATGAAATCAGCTGCGGGCTCAAAATAGGGACTCATGTCAAAGGTGGGTGAGTCATGTGCCTCAATGCCCATGTAGCAAATGCCGGTGCCCTCGTAGTAATCAGCGCCTCCCCGCCACTTGCTGTGAGAAGCATTGAGTATGTGAGTGATCTGTAGGCGTGCCAGCTCACGGCGGTTGGCTGCTATATCTCTGTATAGGGCAGAAAACAAAAAGCAGCGGGCATTCATTAACTAACCTTCTTGATTCTACCCATACACATCACTCTCCACCCTCCTCTCATCTTGCCTGTTCCAAGAACATCTGGTGGTAATTATTAATGCTCCCCAGGTCTCTACTGGCAGAATATGTGGGTGTTAGGCTATCATGCTCATGGCTGGTGGCTTTTCCTGGCCCCTTTGTATCACCTGATGCACAAGCCCAGGGGCCACTCTTTAAAAGACATCTTTTCCTTGCCATGATCCATTTATCCTCTGCTCAGATTTACTTTTGACAGCTGAGCCTCGGAGGGCCAAGCTGCATGATACATGAAAAATATTAATTAGGGATGTGTAGAAGGTGAGTTCACAGAGATTTCTTTTTCAAAAACTGTTTTGCCTGATTTGCACATCCCAGACCTAACATGAAAATAGGTGTAATTTGTGGTCAAAAAGTCATATGTTTCCAAGCTTGTGATAAGTTCCATAAAAAATAAAATAAAATATGTTTGACAACATAGGCACACTTGAAAAATGAACCCTGCCCTACTGCATACCTTTCTAAAATGTGCACAAACACACATTAGTCAAAGTGTAAGTCACAGTTTCCCTTATTCTGCTATTTGCCGCTGGAAGGAGGATGTCACTACTGCTGCCGATAGTAGGGTTTGTCTATACGAGGCTATAAAATGTGAATTGATGCGCACTAATGCCAATTCACAGCAGCTTTAATTTGTCCCAGTGATTTTTTGACAAGATTGCAGACATGCAAAGTTATTTGTGTTCGTTTTTCAAATAGGCATGCCTGTGAATCAAGATGGTGGGCGCAAGTGAATTACTCGCATTTTTATTCCCACCAGTTGCCACCACTGAACAGTATTATTTTTAAAAAATGCATATCCAAGGTATGGAAGTGTGATATTCCGCTTAAATACATAGAAAAACAAAGGGGGGGGGGAGAGCTGTTTCATCGCCTTAGCACACGATAACTATGGCAAAAATCCAACGTTGTTGTTCGGGGTACTTGTCTTGCCACTGTGCATGTCCAACTGATCAGCTTTCCACTTCCACCCTTATCGGGAATGCGCAGCAAAGTGAATCTGAATGATCAAGAATGCACATTTCCTTCAGAGTTTTTTTAAAAAAAAAAAATCTGGGAAGAGCCATGAAGGCTTTTCCTGGGGTGTATTTGGTGTTTTTGGCCCACCTCCTTCCGAACAATGACAGATTGATGTGGGACCTCATTAAGACAAATCATATTCTCCTTGAATTCTATGGGGAGTATGTTCGCCGTATAGACAATCACATAGTTTCCCTCCAATGGCAGATAGGAGCTGAAGCAACTGGTGGGTGGGATTAAAGCATAGGGGAAATGGCTGCAGCAGGAGTGAGAAACTGGGAGCCCTCCATATGCTTTGGACTTCAGCTCCTATAAGGAATCATAAGGATTATATTCCAACACATTTAGAGAATCCCATACCCTCCAACATTCCACAGATGAAAACTTTAAAAAAAATCCTTCTAATTCAATAGTTCTTCAATTTTAAAGTTATAATTAGTTTATGCTTTAAAACTATAACTTTTGGGTATTTTTATTTGTATTTGGTTCTAGTTCTGTAGTATATTGCTTTTGGGTCCCAGTCCTGGGTCAAAGGAAAACAAAAGCAGCAAAACAACAACAAAACCCTGACAAAATTATCTCCTAGATCCCTCAGGCTTTCCTGTTCCTTCTAAGCTTAGCGGCAGTCCTCACAGTAGCCTGGGGCAGGGGAGTGGATTTTCCCAGCAACAATATATTACTGAGAGCTATCACCTGCTCCTGATGAAAATGAAATTTGCTAGAACTGGTTTGTTGATAAGGAACGTCCACACAGCTGCCAGCATTTTTGAACTCTTCTTTAGGACATGAGTATGGGGACCAATGCCCTCCAAGATTTCACAGATAAAACCAGGGAAGCATGTAGCTGAGCAACATTGGAGTATGGTCAAGATGCCAAAAGTTATTAAGGAGGAAGAACATTCAAGGCAGGAGTGGCTGCAGCACTTTGCTTTTCCCTGAGTATACGGAGAAGGGCAAGATTCTGTCCACTTGTCTCCTCTCCCACCACTTGGTTAATTGAGGGCCAGCTACCTTTGCACTTTGGACTCAGTTGGCGGCAACTGAAGTAAGCTGAGGACAATGGGTGAATGTAGGAGGAGCAAAGAGGAACTGGGACATTTTTAACAGGAGCTGAAAAAGTGGAATGGAAGAGGATTAACTGGGACTGTTCTTGCCAAATCAGGATGATTGGAGTGTATGGGGGCAAAGGTTCCTCATTGTGGCTTAAAGTCATCCCATACACCATGGTCTCAGCTTTGATGGAGCTCCCCTAGCTGCATAGCAATAGTGGCGCTACCCTTTCTCTCCATCTCATCCTATGGCAAAATGTCATGACTCCAATGGTTGGACTTGTACGTACTGATCTCCCAGGTAGAGTCCTGGCCAGACCTCATCAGCATGGTTGCAGGCTGTCTTCCCTGTGTAGAGTAGTCTTTCCAGCTCAAAGACACTGAGGATGGGATGGCTGACTGTGTCATCATGGATCCTCCGGACAGGAGCTCTGGATCCATTCCTGGAGAACCGGGACATGAAAGCCATCGGTGCCAGCAAGCCCCCTCTTGCATCCCGGGCCTCTTGAGGGGGCTGGTCTGTGGCCGGGACAGAGTTTCTACTGCAACTACCACCCACGGTCGGCTTCTAAGCTGAAAGAGAGGCAGAAATTGTATTAGGCAAGCTGTCTCAGCCCCAGTGTCCTGTGAGAAGAGAAGAAGAGCTCAGTGTTTCTACTGAGGTCCTGCAAAAAATGGAAAAGCAAGAGATAAGTGTGCTTTGGATCCAAGGCGTGATTAAAGGTCAGGATTGATTCACTCTGTGTAATGATTTTCTCACATAGAACACACACACACCAGTCATGCTGGCCCATGAGGGGGAAAAATCCTCATTCCAGAGTTGGGAATCAAAATGCCACAGAAGCATGCAAGCTTACAATTTTTCCAGAACTCCTACTCTCCTTTAATGAAAGGGCCTGGGGAAGTTAAAAGCATACACACTCCTGTGGCATTTTGGACCACAATGGTGGTCCAAAAAACGGATGCTAAAAGAAACAGGGGGAAAAAAACACCCAACAACCCTCATAACAATTTAGGCCAGATGCAGCCATGAGATTAACACTTCAGACCCATCCTCAAAATAGAAATTTAGTAAATAGAATTTAGTAAAGGTTGCACTCAGCCATATGATGAGAGAAGCAATGACTAGTCCCCATCTCTAAAAACACGAATCATAGAGTTGGAAGAGACCACAAAGGCCACCCAGTCCAACCCTTCCTTGCAGGAATATGCAATCAAAGCATTCCCGACAGATGGCCATCCAGCCTCTGTTTAAAAACCTCCAAAGAAGGAAACTCCACCACACTCTGAGGCAGCATATTCCTCTATCCAATGGCTCTTACCTCCAGGCAGTTCTTCCCGATGATTAAATTGAATCTCTTTTCCTGTAATTTGAAGACTGGTGGCAAGTCAGATCCACTACAACCCTGAGTTTGCAAGACCTGAACAGGGCAGTTGATGATCTGGGATCCTGGAGGTTTCTCATTCATAGGGGGGGCCATAAGTTGAAGTTTACTTGATGGCATTTAACAACAACTAGTCGCTTCCATGTAAAGGATGTTTGTCTCTTTACTCTTTCTGTATCTGTACAAAACCACACCCACTTCATTTACGTGACAAAGAGTTATTCTGTAGATAGTTCTCCTATATAGAATGAGCATCAGTGAAAGAAAACCCACCGTTTACTTCTACCAGGAGCAAAGGCAGGCTAGAAATACTTCTCTCTCCTCTACAACAATGTGCATTGTGACCTAGTTGCCTTTGTGCCATACAATTCTTGAACTGTTGTTGTTGCTGTTGCTGCTGCTATTTCATCTCAAGTGGGCTCTACAACAATTTGTTCCAGTGTATTTTCATGTCCTCCTAGGAGTGCTCCAGTTCCAGCCAGATAGCCATGCCCTCTTCCAAACAGCTGTTCCATCTTCCCCTCTACCTTTTTTCTATTTTTCCTTTCCCAACAGATACACAACATCCTGTGATTGCTGAACATTCTGTTTTCAGATTATTATTCTTTTTGCCCCAAAGGTTTGGCATGGTTCCCTCCCACCCCGCTGTGTTTCAGCAAACCACAAGTAGCCTGATCTTGAGTGCATAAATAAAATTCCCACTTGCCATGTTTTTTACATGAAACCTTTTGCAATAATACATGGTAGTCTTTTGAGGAACTGCAAGAAACTTCCCTGTTTCTGGTGCAAAAGATTAATGTGACTACTGATGTGCAACTTACTAGAAGGAAGGATTTTTAGGGTGCTTCAGTAGTGCATGAAACTCAAATACAAATACCCTTAGATTTAGATGCAAACAAAATGGGTGAAGGAACCAGTAGAAATGACTCAATAGCTTCTGTTAGTGCTGGTGAACTTACTTGGTTTGATGGATGACATTGATTCTTAACTCTTTTTAGTCCACCAAGGATCTCTTGAAGAATTTGATGACAGCTATAGAGAGAGCTCAATCCAAATAGCTGCCTAAATATCTTAAAGCTATCAAATCCCATCTGATCTCAGAAACTAAACAGGGCCAGGCCTAATAAGTATGTGAAAGGGAAACTGCTAAGCAATATCAAGTGCTGTAGGTGATATTCAGAGAAAGGTCATGGCAAACCACCTCTGAGTATTTCTTGCCTAACAAAACCTGACTGAATTCATTGAGTCACCATAAGTCAATGGGCGACTTGAAGGCATAGAACCTATGCTCGCCAACATTTCACAGATGAAAACTGGGACATGTACGGGTAATTAACTTCAGAGTGTGTTCAAGAAGGCAAAAGTTATTAATGAAGAACACACAAGTTGGGAGAGGCTGCAGCAGTTTGCTTTTGCTTAAGTCTGCAGGAAAGGGTGAGATTCCAGTCCTGCTCTCCTCTTCCCCCTGCTGAATTAACTGAGTGCATCCTTTTGCATTTAGGAGATTATCAGATATGGGAAACACAGCAAAAACCATGTTCCCAGCCAAGTCAGAAGATCGTAAGGAAAACTGAAAGGGTGACATTATCAGACGCCCATGCCCTCCAGTGCTGCCCTTTTTCATTGACAGGGACAAGCTGCCAATACAAAGGGTCATATTACTCATGGCCATGCTATGCCCCTGGGGCACTGAAGGATGTTGTCGTCTGATATTCTTGCCCCTTCCTGTTCTCATCGCAATCTTCTGACACAGTTTTTGCCATGTCTGATAATCTTCTCAGTTTGAGCAAATAAAGTAAACTGAGGGTAAAGAGGGAAAGTGGAGAAGGAGAGAGAAACCGGAACATTTTAAAAGCCCCTGAAAAAGTGGGATGATAGATGATTAATAGGGACTGTCTTTGTCAAATTGAGACAGTTCAAGGGTATGTAATTAACACAATGAGTGCTATGTAATTAACTGCTTTTGCAATACATACACTATAACTGAGTTATGCTACAATTGTAATGCAGTGAAGAAGAACTACAATTCCCTTTGGCATTTTGGTGTAACTATTTTTAGATATCTTTAGATAAGGTATATGTGCCTGCAATACTTAGGTGTGTTTTGTATTGTAGGTCAGCAGCTGGTAGCATTCAGTTTTTTCAAAAGTAACTAAAACTACTTTACTTATAAAATTATTTTGGTTGCTTAACCACCACTCTCTCTCTCTCCCTACCCCAAAAGCAATTTTCCAGTTTCGCTTTCTCAAAGGGGATAGATTGCTTAATCAGCAATTCGTAACTGATTGTGGGAGGGTGTCTTGGAAGTATAAATGTTACTAATTACCTTTAGAAGTAATATTTCAAACTCTAAGCAGAGTCCACCTGAAATAAACTTGCTCTGTGACATTGGTGTCAACTACATTTACAAGGGTAACCACCCAGAGCTGAGGAAAATTATTTTTTTGGTTGACAGCTCCCAGAATCTACTGGCTATGCTACCCAAAATGTAATTTTTTCTAGTTGTATGGTGTAGCCCACACCTCACAGTGCCCAACCAAATGTAATGCTTCTCACGACATGGAAAGAGAGCGCATTAGTATGATGACTGATCAGTTCAAAATGAGAAAAATGCAGGGTGGGTGGGTGGATAGGTTCTCCATCTTTCAGTCTGTTTGATTTTCCTAGACCTTTAATTTTTTTTTTTTGCTGCTAATCTATTTGGATGCTGTTGAAGCTGTTTTCTTCAACCAATCAACCAACCAACCTAAAGCCAGACCCAAACTCCACTTCAGGGCTAATCAATGGGCCTTTAAACATTTTGTATGCATTTCCACAAATCAACATATGCCAGGAAGAAAGGGCTGGTTGCTTTTTCTCAGCTTTTTTGCTGGCAAAACCTATCAGGTTGGGGGCAAGCTCAGCTGCTGCCTTCCTTCAAAACAATGTTTTGCCAGCACAGCTCTTCCAGTTCAGGGATTGCCAAGACTAGAATAGTAATGAGAAGAGCTGGCAGGTGTAAGGCACTCTGGACAGAGAGCCAGGAACCAAGGGAGATAAAGAAAATCAAGATATTTTCCCTCTGGCACTGACCCCATTATATGCCATGGAGAAGAAAGAGTTTCCCTTGGGCTCTCTCACCACATTTATCTGGCAGCTCTGATTTCTCTCTGAGAGCGAGCACCAAGGTTTCTAAGGATCCCCATTACATTTTGGGGAGAATATGAGACCCCACCCGGGCTCTCGTATCTGGCACAAAATTGTCAGTGGAAAGAGGCAGAGCACATGTCCTTCAGGTACTGTAGAAGGCCACAAGCCCAATTCCTGATAGCTCCAGCTTGAAACGATCTGGTAGCAGGTGATAGGAAGGAGTGTTCTGCTTGAGAGCTTGGAAAGCCACTGTCAGGGGCTGTCTAAACGGTGAAAATATGAAATCCGAGGACAATCCTACCTGTCTTAATGGTTTTGCTGTATTCGGAAGAGGGCGGCTAAAAATGTTAAAAACTCTGAAGAAAAAGCCTTCACAGCTTTCCCTGGAGTTTTTTTTTAAAAACAGCGAGGGGAATGTGCATTCTTGCTCATTGGGACAAGCAATTCACTTTGAATCACTGTCCCATAGAAGAGGAAGCACAAAACTGATTGTCCAGACAAGCATGGGGGGGAGGGGCTTGTTAACAAGGCAAGCGCCAGTCACCACCATGTTGGATTTTTGCCTTAGTGAACATGCGCTAAGGCAAGAAAATGGGGTGTTTTTCTTTTTTTCTACAGGAAAAATATTGCTGTAGTGCACAGTGGAAAATAGTTTTTTTTTAAAAAAAACAAAATATTGGCGGTGGCAAATTAAGGCAAGTAAAAATGCAAGTAAATCACTCGTGGCTGCCATCTTGACCAGTGGGCATGCAAAGCTTTTGGGGGCCAAAACACCATTAAGGCGATCTACCATTACTGTGGAGCAATCTGGGTTTTTTTTTGCCTTGTATAGATGGGGCCTCAGTTTGGGTAGACAGTGTTGGCTAGAAGGACAAATTTTTGACCTAGTATAAGGCAGATTCCTGTATAGCAAGGTTCTTCCAGGATCACTAAGCTAAACTGATTGCTTATGGGAATTTGAAGTATAATCTGTGAGTCCAAACTCATCTGAACCACAGCCCAGCCTGCTTCTAGTGTCTCAGAATGTAAGTAGCCATCATAAAGGAGAATGTGCAGTGTTTTATTCTGTCGCTACTGAGTTACCACAACCTCCACAGAGCCAGACATGATGGAGCTCACGGTAGAAATTGTGCATAGAAGCCCTCCATCATAATAAAACCAAAGATTTTTATTGTAACTGATAATGCTATCCAATTTTCTCTTCAGCCCTCCCAGTGTCGAGTGTTCCCCACCATTTCTGTTCTGAACTTTGGAAGGAATTCAGTAGACCTCCCACTCCCCACCCTCCCACCGAGCTTGGCAAGATTACCTTTTTAGACTACAAGTTCCAGTATCCTCCAGCCAGCCAAGTTGACTGGGATATTCTGGTAGTTGTAATCCAAACATTATGGAGGAAATGGTGAGAGGAAAGAGAAACTGGGACATTTTAAAAGCAGATGAAAAATTGGGATGGCAAGGATTAATAAGGAGTGTCCATGCCAAATTGGGACAATTGGAGAACATGTGGATGTCTGAGCCCTGTTGCTACCACTTTCATCTGAACTTAACAATACTGTACAAGAAATCATTTTGCATTCATAACGCAGGGGTACACTAACATGCACAAGCACACCCCTATTGCTGGATACACAAGCACACCCCTATTGAATTACCATAGATGATGTATTGCTTTGGAACTTTTTGTAAAATACCTTGCACCAATGAGTTCAGGCTACTGCCAACTGAACAGATACTCCCTAATTATATAGACGTATATTTGTTTGAGAATTAAGAATAGACATAAAATAATCCAATGAAGACTACTGTTGCTAGATTTTATGCTGGCTGAAGTCTCAGGGAATTGTTATGCTTCTGAAGAGTCTTCATGTAGGGGAACAAATCTCCAGGTGAGAAGCACTAGAGGAGGAGAAAGATGCATTTTTGTACGCAAGATATTTTTAAAGCCAACAGACTCATTTCCAGTCATCCTCAGCTGGTGCTGGAGCTCTCTAACTCAGTGATCAGATGTCTGTATGTGTGTTGTGCTTCTGTAGCATTGTTGCACCAAAAAGCCAGGATGGCTGTGGGGAGACAGACAGCAAGTGGCATGCACATGGGCTCATTATACCATTTCGGGCAAAGTGGAATGCCAGCGTTGCAACCCGTGAGCCTTCCTGTTTTACAAGGACTGGCAGCAGCACAGGGCTAGGGCAGGGGGGAGAAGTGACCTTCCCTAAGACTAGGACGCGGAACAATGGATTCAAACTACAGGAAAAGAGATTCCACCTAAACATTAAGAAAAACTTCCTGACAGTAAGAGCTGTTTGGCAGTGGAATGTGCTGCCTTGGAGTGTGGTGGTCTCCTTTTTTGGAGTTTTTTTTTTTAAAACAGAGGCTGGATGGCCATCTGTCAGGAATGCTTTGATTCCTGCATAGCAGGGGGTTGGACTAGATGGCCCTTGTGGTCTCTTCCAACTCTATGATTCTATGATTCAAAGGCTGACACTAAGCCTTCCACAGGCCCCAGAAGCAGCACAGGGCCTCAGAAAAACTCCTCAAGGGTCATCGGTGCTTTAGATAAGGCCATCTGGGATACGGGCCCAAAGGATAATAGCAGCAGCTGTTGGAGACACTTTGCTGCCTGCCCAGCTTGCCAAACAGTACTTGGTTCCGCTGGTTCTGGGTTACCTTATTGCCTGTTTAACTAAAATTTAAAGGGGTCCTTTCACACTAAACAGTTATAGAACTATACGCTCCAACTGTCTCGACAGAACAGTGACAGCCTTGATTAATCCTCTAAATTTCTCAGCTGCTTTTAAAATGTTCTACAGTTGTCCCTCCATATTCACGGATTTGGCATTCATGGATTTAAGTATTCACAGCTTGAAAATAGTATTCTTAAACATTTTTTTCCCCAAAAGCAAACCTTGATTTTGCCATCTTATATAAGGGACACCATTTTGCTATGCCATTGCATATAATGGGACTTGAGTATTCACGGATTTGGGCATTCACGGGGGGTCCTAGAACCAAACCCCAGCAAATGTGAAGGGATAACGGTACCTTCTTTCTCTTTCCACCTTTCCCCTCAGCTTACTTAAGTTGCTGCAAGATGAGTTCAAAGTGCAAAGGTAGTTTGCAATCTATTAATTCAGCAGACGAGGCAGAGGAGAAAGGGTGGGATCTTGCCCTTCCCTGTAGGCTCTGATTTTGCTCAGCTACATGTGCCTTGGTTTTCATCTGTGAAATGTTGGAAGGTATGGCACTATGCTTCCACTTTGACAGCCATAGCACCATCCTATGAAATGGTGGGTTTTGTAATTTGGTGAGGCATCAGAGCTTCCTGGCTGAGAATTCTAAGTGCCCCTCCCTAAATTGCAAATTGCAGGGTTCTGTAGGAAGTTGCCATGGCAATTAAAGTAGAATCATAGCACTATAATGGTGTAGGGGACTCTAGATTCTGGGCCTGTTTAGCTGGATAGCTGCCATGCCCATTTCTCAGTCGATTGACCCAGAAGTAGTTCTGCTCTACTGTCCAGTTCTTGCCTCTGTGGCCTGCATGGGTATAGTCACAAGGACACACTCTTTGGTTTCAAGGTTTGCCCCCAAAGTCTCTGGGAATAGGAGCTGAGGAATTGGCAACCCAAAATTGAGGACTATGCATAGAATCATAGAGTTAGGAGAGACCACAAGGGTCATCTAGTCCAACCCCCTGCGATGCAGGAATACACAATCAAAGCATTGCCGACAGATGGCCATCCAGCCTCTGTTTAAAAACCTCCAAAGAAGACTCCACCACACTCCGAGGCAGTGCATTCCACCGCCAAACAGCTCTTACTGTCAGGAAGTTCTTCCTAATGAGAATTATGCACACTTAGTGGACACTAACAGCCAAAGGCTATTAAAAGTATCAGTTAAAAAAGGGCAGAGGATTGTTGTAGGAGAGCCCGCATGGTGTAGTGGTCTGAGGTTGGACACTTGGGAGACCAGGGTTTGAATCCCTGGGTGCATCTACACTATAGAAATAAAGCACCTTGACACCACTTTAAGTGTTGTAGCTCCAGCCTATAGAATCCTGGGATTTGTAGTTTTACAAGATCTTTAGCTTTCTCTGCCAAAGAGTGCTGGTGCCTCAGCCTCAGAGGAAGGCAAAGGCATAACCCCTTCTGAACAAATTCTGCCAAGAAAACCTGGGATAAATTCATCTTAGGGTCACCATAAGTCAGGAATGAGTTGAAGGCACACAGCAACAGCAACAAACCTGCTCTCAAATTATTCCAGGTACAGTGGGCAATCTGTTGCCTGTTGAGGGCCACAGGCCCCCAAGAGTAATCTGTTGGTAGGACCATGTGCCAGTAGTGGGTGAGCCCAAACCCTGTAGTAGGTAGTGCCGGTATAAAAAATGGCTGGAAGTAGGGTAGCCTTCCCCTGCTCTCTTTTCTGTAGCCCCCTCTCTCCTTCTCCACCTGCTTAATGTGCTGCAAAGGATGGATTGCCCTTTTCCGGGGTTTCAACTAATCACTCGAAGAGGCTTCAAAATTAGGCAGAGGATAGCAAGATGACTGCCATAAAGTTAAAAACAAATGTTCCTTCCCTACCCTCTAACATTTCATAGATGAAAATGGGGAGACATGTGTCCAAGCAACATCAGAGTGTGGTCAAGATGGCAAAATGAGGAACACATGGGCTAGCAGAGGCTGCAGCAGTTTGCTTTTATGTGAGCCTACTGGGAAGGAGAAGATCCCCCCTCCTTTCTTCTCCCTCCTGCGGAGTAAGTGGAATACAAACTCCTTCTGCACATTGAACTCAGTTTGTAGCAGCTGAAATAAACAGAGGACAAAAGGAGAAAGGGGAAGCGGAGGGAGAAATTGGGACATTTTAAAAGCCACTGAAAAAGTGGAACAATAGAGGATGAATCAAGTCTGCCCCTGCCAAACTGGGACAGTTGGAGGGTATGCCCTTCTCTATATGGTGAGATTCAGCAGGAGAAAGGATATATAGCATTAAGACAACAAGCCTGATATTTGAGCCGTTTAGCAAAATATAGTACAGTAGGGAAAGGTTTTAGTGAAGCAGAACTCTCCTTCTCAGGTACCAATCTGTGAACCTTGTAGAGCAGTACAAAATTTCCAGAGTGGCCAAAACCTGACTAGAAGTACTTCTGTTAAAGGGTGGAGATAAATTGTAATAATTGTTTAGGGGTTCCCCACTTCTTTTGCTTTTATGTTCTGTCCCTATCATTTGAGAAAGAAGCTTGTTGTACCTTCTTTTTTTGCACTAATGAAAAAGGAAGGGAAAAAGAAAAAGCTGTAGCAGACAATGACAAAAATTGTCACACATGTCTGTGTGATAAAATAGTCCTCTCGGTATTTTGGACAGCAACAGGTTTTTTGCTGGGGGAAGAAGAATATCATGCATGGTTTGCATAAGCGCAAAGTGTGATGAAATGATACATTCCAACAAAGCATATAAATAAACGACAACAGCCTACAAACCTATGTGTGAGCCACCCTCTTTTTCTCATTTATAATAAGCTAGCTTAGTAAGTGAAGTGTTAATGGAAAGAACGAATGTGTCAAGCAGTAGCAGGTGCAGAGGCCTTGCTGAGAGCAAAACTCTCCTACCAACAAAGAAAGTAGGCTGCAAACAATTTGGAATTCATGAATATTCCATACTATTGCACTGGCTTAGCCAATTCCATTGCCCCTTTAGTGCGTTATAAGTATTCAGAGGTGATCATGTGTAAAAGCTGGGGTGGGACCATCCTGCTGGCCTTGCTCTGATACTGCCCTGAGGCCTGTGCATTCAGTGTGGATATCTAAAAATACAAATGTCATGGTTTCCAGTGACAATGTCCAATTGCATGGACATTGAGGTCACTGGGTCCATGTCTGTGTGTGACCCATTAGGTACAAGGCAAAATGGCATGATCTTGTCTCTTGCTCTATTAGTGACAACTTCGTTGCCAGATTTCAGGGCCTGGTCCATAGTCTCCCATTCTCATGGGCCATCTCCAGGTGGGAGAGAGTTTTGGTGGGCTCACCTCCAGGCAAGAGGAATGGGCTGAGTGCAAATCTCCCGCTCAGCTAGGACAGCTGCAGTTTGTTACAAGTTGCAAGGCTTTGTTTGATTTGTTGCTGACATTTTGTTTCAAACTAACTTTGTTGATTGTTGCTGAAACTGCAAAGACATGGGGAGGGGATATATTTATTAAATTAGCTTTCTCTTTTTCCTCCCAGTGTTTGTAGTGCCAGGGCTTACCCTCTGTTCTGCTCAGCAATCAAGAAGCCCCTTTAATGCATTATACGCACCTAGAGGCTATCTTCTGTAGAAAGTCGGTGGTATAGATTAGCATTAGAGTATAGCTGCTCTAAGCATGCTCACTAGGAATTCAGCCCCAGCAGACTCAGTATTGGTCTATTTCCAAGTACTACTTTTAGGACCAGCATTCCAATTTAAAATATTTATGTAGTCACAGACAGATCATTTGCTACAGTAGCTTTGTAAATGGCAACCAAGAAGTAATATGCAGCCAGTCTAATGTCATAAACCTAAGACATGTCCTCTTAGTCAAGCCTCCACTTTAAGCACACTTATACAGTGCCACTGACTATTCAAAGCACATCATGTGTATTGACTTGCCACAATCCATATAAAAACCCTGTAAGGTAAGCTGGTGCCAAAATCTCTATTGTGCAAATGGGTGGGAGGGAAGGCAAGGCTGAGAGAGAACTTCCCTAAGACCAGCTGGTGAGTTTACAAGAAAGGCAAGATTTAAAAATGGAATAAAACAAATTAACCACAACACGGGAACTCCCTGCTTCACAGGTCAGCCTCTACATTATCACACAGGTATCTCTTTGGCTCGCAATATGTTTTCACCCACCAACTCTTAGAATCCCTAACTAACATAGGCAATGATAAGGAAATATCTATAGGGTCGAAGGTCACCCTGCTTCTGCTATAAAAGCATACCCCCCCCCGCAACATTTCACAGATGAAAACCAGTACACTTCTGGCCCTAGCAATATCAGAATGGGGTCAAGATGGCAAAAAGCAATTAATGAGGAAGAACAAACAAGCTAGGAGTGGTTGCAGCAGTTTGCTTTTGCCCAAGACTACTGGGAATGGCATGATTCCACTCCCTCTTTCCCCTTGCTGAGTTAATGGAGTGCAAATACTTTTGCACTTTGAACTCACTTTGAAGCAACTGAAGTGAGCTGTGGATGGATGGGGAAAGTGGAAGAGAAGAGAGAAACTGGGACATTTTAAAAGCAGCTGGAAAAGTCAGATGATAGAAGAATAATCAGGACTGCCCCTGCCAAACTGGGACCATTGGGGAATACATCAAAGGTCTCTTTTGGCCAGCCTCTTTTGCAGCCAGGTTATTTTCTTTAGAAAGGACTGCCTGTTGGAATCCATGGGAATCAACATGACAGAAGGGGAGGCAGGTTTCCAGTTTGGAATTGAGATTCAGTATACAGTATATGCTGTGATTGCTAGCCCAACCCTAGTCAGGATAGATGGAAGGGGCCCTTTCATCCTGTGTGATGTTGCACACAATTCATTTTTTAATGTTCCCAGTGGAAACTAGGAGAGAGGAAAGTACAGAATTGGTTTCTATCTGTTCTTCCTGCCTCACTTCCCATTTTTCCGGCCCCATTATATGAGCAAAAGAAGAAGCCATGTTGTCATCCTCTCTTGTTATGAATGCCTTTTGCGCAGGGTTTCCCATACACAACCCACCATATAATCCTTATTTTATCCCTCCTCACAACAGCTGTGCATGAGAGGCCATTATTATCTCCCCTGTACAGATGCAGAAAATGAGGCTACGAATGGAGTGGATACATCTTGTCCAAGCTCTCCAGTTTAGCTTAAAGACAAGGTAGGTTTCACAACCCTTATTATTTAGTCCTTTATCCAATTGCTCTCCATCCACCAGGTTACACTGGTTCTTGCAATATTTCAAAAATGCAGAGCTCCACAGAGCTCTGATGTGTTTTGAAGACAAAGATGCCCATTAAGCTCTGCAAGGTGATGATGTTTGGGAATGAGATATAGTCCTTCAAGATCAGGGAGCTCTCCTGAAGAAAAACACGACTCACAGAAACCCCACCCATGTGCATATGATAAATCAAGGTTCCTGTTTTCAGATCCTTTTGCCATGCTGTTGGGATCAAGTTGGTTAGCAGGATAGTAAATATTACACTTGCTGTCTAGGCACCCAGCCTCAGACCCCCCTCCCCTATCCCACAGCAAGCATCACTTCTGCCAAGGTTTGGCCACAAACACCTGCCTTCACCACCACCACCACCACCCTCGATAACAACGCAGAAAAGCTTTCTGCTTCTCATGGCTGCTTTCTGAGATGGAGGATAGGCATAAGCTTAGGTGCTGCTGCCACGGTGAGGGAGCAAGCCTAGAGCCACATGCTCTGTCGAGTGATGGCCATGCACAAAGAGGCAGGGACAAAAGAGACAGCCGGCCTCATTTCTTTACCTTTGTCAAGGCTGTGATTTTCTCAGCTGGGTGGAAGGCTGGTGTCTGATCTAGTCGGCCATCTCCCTCTCGCCCACTCTCCTTGCTGCTGCTTCTGTTGCTGCTACTGACGCTGTTGCTGCCGAAGGAAGGAAAAACGCTGCTGTCTCAACATCTATTTTAAGCCCTGGCATGTCCAGGGGCAGATTTGTTTCCTAACAGACAGTGAATGGGGGAAAGAGTAGAGGAGCTGGAAAGAGGCAGTCAGTCTGAAGGAGGCACGTGTAAACACACGCCACCCCAGATACATAACACACACACAGGCACGCTTGCATTGGTGTGCATGGGATGCAGACGCATAAGGTGGCCACCTGTGCTCTAGGGCAGAAGTCCAGTGCCCAGCTTTCCCCCTTTCTCTCTATTCATTCATGCAAATGAACTAATGTCCACCATCCAGAACCAGTGTGGTCAACAGATGACCCCCCAAGGGGCAAATTCAGCTTTAGAAGCCATTGTTTGGCTAGCTTTTGCTGCTGAAACCAATTAAAAACCCTACTTGGAAAGGCGATAGTTTAGAATGAATTGTGTGCAACATCACACAGGATGAAAGGGGTTCTTGTACTGGCAAGAAAAGCAGGAAGGGGCAATTCTTTTTGAATAGGTAAGAAAGCAATTTCCAACATTTACAGGCATACCTCAGTTAACAAAACCTCTTACAAAGAAGCTCCTTTTTACAAAGTCTTTTTATGCCTTGCCCAGCTGCCCCGTCCTTCTTGTCGTCTGTCTAGGCTTAGGTCCAAGTTATTTGAAGGACCATATTCTCCCTTATGAACCAGCCCGGACTCTTCAACCTGCTGGGGAGTCCCTTCTCTCTGTCCCATCATCCTCACAGGTACATCTGGTGGGAACTCAGGAGAGGGCTTTCTCAGTGGCTGCCCCAAGGCTATGGAACTCTTTGCCCAGAGAAGTCAGATTGGCACCCTCCGTGTCTTCCTTCTGGAGCCAATTAAAAACTTTCTTGTTTCGGCAGGCCATTGCTGATTTCTGCTAATGGTTGTGCTAGGGTATATGTGTGTGTTGTGTATGTGTATATGTGTGTATTTTTAAAAATTTAGTTCTTTTAAACATTTTTGTTGTTTAATTCTGTTTTAACTTTTGTATTTTGCTGATTTTAACAATGTCTTTTTATTGTACGCTGCTTTGAGTCCTAAATCAGGAAAAAAGCAGGCTAGAATTAAGATGACAACAACAGCTACTATAGATGGAAGTATTTTTTTTAGCCACATTAGCATGGGAGGGTGGAGAAGCACATACTTTCAGTGTCAGGTTGCAGCAGCACATCTTCAGCAAACAATGCCATAAAGCTTGAGCTGGGAAATAATGAAATTCTGCTCTAGCTGATCCGACTTTAACTGTGTGTGCCTCCTAACAATAGGCAAGGTATACAGCAGGTGCCTCCAGAATTTTTTACTGAGCATGCATGAACAGCAAAACAGAGAGAAAAGGAGAGAGCAAATAAGCCGGCCTTACTAGCTACACCCAGCATGTTTTTTTTTTTTAAAGCATTAATCTATAAGCTTGGCCATCAAAATGAATATCATAAGGAAATTTCTTTCATAAGAAGGAAAAATGATCTCTGGATGCATTCTGGAAAAAGCTTTCAGATGGTGTCTGGAAGGTTTAAAATGTTTTTGCTGATTTATCCAAAGCTTACGTGATCTTTCACATGTGCATTTTTAAAAGTTTTGAATAAAACCTTGACTGAAACATGCTGAACTGCCCTTTGTTTTTGTGGTGTAGAAATCTATCCCTATTCTTTCCATGTTCCTTCTGCCTCTGGTACCAAAATTTCTGTTAAAGAAGTAATGCCCAGGAACACATCAGCTTCATTAACTGAGGTATACATGTACAGTATAACAGAATAAAAGCAAATTAATAGCTTAGTTTGGAGAAAGCATGGAAGAGTGAAAACATATATGAAACTGAGAACTACTGTACCTGGAAAGCACACTCACTGTCATACATGTACAATATTTTCTTGAGGACAGTGCTTAGGAAGGAAAAGTTCTTCCAGTAGGGATACCATGGGTGTATCTGCACTACAAAGTTATATCTGTTTTATCTCACATAGCTCCATCTTATGGAATCCTGGGACTTGTAGTTTGCTGAGTGACTCAGAATACACCATAGACAGATAGTAATAGTCTCTTGCAGAGAAATCCACCTCTCACCAAAACTACAGATCCCAGGATTCTGTAGGAGGGAGCCATGAGAATTAAAGTGGGATGAAACTGAAATAACTCTATAGTGAAGATGCGTACCATATGTCCTAGTTTACACAGGGCATGTTTGAAGTCATCCTTTTGAAGTCATCCTTTATTTCAAGGATGAGGAACCTTTGGCCCTCCAGATGTTTTGACCTACAACTCCCATCAGCAGACTGAATAGGCATGCTGGTTACCTGATTGTGTCTTTCCCTATTATGGTAAGAAGTATCATATTTCTATGTAAATGATACTCATTATTTCTAAATGTTCTTCTGTATATATAACTGAGTATGTGCACACTTTTGTCTTCTGTTGCCCCAGCTTTGTGCCATACATTTTCAGCTTGGTAATATCTAAGCAGCTATAAGTCAGCCCCCGTATCCATGGGGGATACATTCTAAGACCTTCTGTGAATACCTGAAACCGTGAATAATAGGGAACCTTATTTTCAATGAGACCAATAGACCATAGAATCAAATTGGAGAACCTAGAAATGCCAAGAAAGAACATTTTTTTCTAGGTGTGGCTGAGTGAAGCCATGGATACCAAATCTGTGGATATGGGGATCGACCTGTACCTTGTTATCTCACTTCCCAAAGAAGGGGCTGCACAAATTGCTGATTGGCTATGTGTCTGTGACATCATAAAGGATCCTCCCTCCTCTCCCCATAGTATTTTTAGGCTTGATCACATCTTGAAAGACAAACACACATGCTGCAAGGATATTTAGACTTATCATAATACAATTTATAATACAATTCAATCAGACAACTCTCCCCTGCACTCAAGGTAAACAGCTCACCTGAACTGTGGAACAAGAGATGCAAAATGTACAAAGAAACCAGTATTTACCATGGAGGAGTCTCCTTCTTTGGAGGTTTTTAAGCAGAGGCTGGATGGCCATCTGTCAGGAGCGCTTTGATAGTGTATTCCTGCATGGCAGGGGGTTGGACTGGATGGCCCTTGTGGTCTCTTCCAACTCTATGATTCTAGGAAGGTATTAGCATCAGTTGAAGAATGAATGTTGAAGGAAGCTGGGCATGCTGCACAAGGCAAAAGAAAATCACTGTGTCTCCTATTGTCACATGCAACCCATTTATATGTCATAGAAACGATGGAGGCTTCCTTATTCCATTCTACACTGTCATACCCTTCAATATTTGACAGATGAAACCTGGGATGCATGTGGCCAAGTAACATCCGAGTGGGGTCAAGTTGGCAATAGTTGTTAATGAGGAAGAAAACACAAACTAGGAGAATCTGTAGTTTGCTTTTGCCTGGGCCTATTGGGAAGGGCAAGATTCTGCCCCCTCCCTTCTTCACTGCTGAGTTGATTGAGGTTAACCTACATCCGCACTTTGAACTCAGTTTGCACTAATTAAAGTAAGCAGAGGACAAAGTGGGAAAGTGAGACTAGGAGAGAGGCCAGGACATTTAAAAAGCAGCTGAGAAAGTGGGATGACAGAAGATTACCTGGGACTGCCCTTGCCAAACCAGGACAATTAGAGGGCATGCACTATTGGACGAGTGTCATCTCCTCTGGCCAGCAGCTGCACTGCAGGGTCTCAGATAGAGGTCTTTCCTATCACCTCTTACCCGAATCCTGAGCTAACATAGCCAATACCTATTCCGCCTGAAGGATTCTGGGAATTGTAGCCCCCCAAAGTAACTTTCCCAAGCTCTGAAGTAAGCCCAATTCCTAATCTGTTGCTGTTCCAACATGCTGGTCACGGCAGCTTGTGCTGAATCTCCCCTCAGTGATGGAGCCAAGATAGCAGTGGCTGGTGTCCATCTTTTTAATCTATCCACAATGCCTTTGAACCATTTGGGTAAGGGGTTAAGTTTAAGGTAAGGGTTAGGGTTATTATCAATTATCAATAATATCAATACTATAACCCTTACTGTGACCCTAACTCTTACCCAAATGGTTTTGCAAGACAATCACAACCAAACAGAAATGGTTTTGATTGCACTTTCTTGACAAAATTATCAATTATTAATTGATCCACAAGCAGAACGACACCACACTGAAATGGCCACGCGGAACCAGCCACATTGAATTGTCCCTTTCCGCCTTGGCCACACTCTCCTCCCTTGCTTCTTGCCCCTCCCACCCTCCACTCTCTTTTTGTGTCTTCACTCCTCTCTCTTTTATACCTCCTACCACCTCACCCCTACTTCTTTTGCTCCTTGCACCTAGAATCATAGAATCATAGAATTGCAGAGCTGGAAGAGACCACGAGGGCCATCCAGTCCAACCCCCTGCCATGCAGGAAATCACGATCAAAGCATCCCCGACAGATGGCCATCCAGCCTCTGTTTAAAGACCTCCAAGGAAGGAGACCCCACCACGCTCCGAGGGAGTGCGTTCCACTGCCGAACAGCTCTTACCTGCCACAATACTTCTCACTCTCCCTTCCCTCATTTCCCATCCCTCACCTCAGCACTTTGCCAAACTTCCCTCCCTTGCTTTCTGTGCTCTGCCACTTGCATCTCATACCCTTCCTCCCCTCCGGCTTGCTCCTCACTTTTTTCTGCCACACTCCTGTCTTTTACACCCACATCTTGTACCTCCATACCCTCCTTTCCTTACCCCCAGCTTTCTACACCTTGCCTCTCTCTCTTCCATGCTCCCCTCCCTCGGTGCACTTCCAAACTTCTCCACCGCCCACACGCTTGCATCACTTTATGCTGCTGCCTGTGTATCCTCTAAAGAAGCAGCAGCTACACAAAACTGCCAAAGCTGCCTTACACAGTTCATGTTTCAGAAAAGGAAGGTGAAGACAGTGGACTTGTCTATACAAAGCAATAAAATGTGGATTGGTGCATAATAATGCCAATTTGCTGCAGCTTCTATTTGTCTTAACGTTTTTTTTTTTTTTTAAGATCCCTGTCATGTGAAGCTATCCGCTTTCACTGTTCCATCCTATCAATCAAGATGGCGGGCGCAAATGAATTTACTCACATTTTTATTTACCTCGCGTTGCCAACACCAAACAGATTTTTTTTAAAAAATACTAAACTAAACTCATGGTGCAATCTTCCACTTTAACAAAGAAGCAAGCAAACAAACAAACAAACAAAGGCTATTTTCTTGCCATAAGACACAATTGCTACAGTGAAAACACAACATGGTGGTTTGGGGCACTTGCCTTGTTAACAAACTCCAGCCATTGCGCACGTCCGACCAATCAGCTTTCCACTTCTGCTGTTATCAGAAATGCACATCAAGGCAAATCAGTTGCCCCAATAAGCGGAAATGTGCATTGCCCACAGAGCTTTTAAAAACAACTTTGGAAAAAGCCATGAAGGCTTTTCCCATGGAGTATATGGAGTATTTGGCCACCCCCCCCCCGTTTCAAATATGCTGGTTTGATGCAGGATCCTATTAAGACAAATTGTATTTTTCTCAAATTCTATGAGTATTTTTGCTGTACAGACAACCCCAGTGGCGCTGTTGCAGGGCAAAGAGCAGAGGAAAATAAAGCAAAGTGGAGAGAGCTGGTAGCCAGAGTAGCAGAGAGATGGGTGCCAAGTTGGGGTACAGAGAAGGTGGTAAGAATGGGGATAGCTCTGGGTATGGTTAAAATACAGAACAGAGCACTTCCATTTCCTAAACTACTATCCAAACCAGATTTCATCTACCTGTAATGCCCAAGATGTTTTGGACTATAACTCCCATTAGGTACTATCACTGACCATTTCAACCATGCTCTACCAATTCATGGCTTTATTCTGCCGTTTCCCTTCCCTTTCCAGCAAAGTATTTTTAGTTTAGTAGTAATATTGTACTACACAATGAAGCAATTTTTTTGTTTGCTTCCCCACAAAAAAGTTTGTAGAAACACATGTGATTTCCCTCCATTCCTAAACCCAGAAATTTTGCACAAACAACATATATATTTTTCTGGAAACAGTATTTTTCTGTGTAAAAACTGCACTTTTTGTGCCAAAACACACGGTGTTTGTAAAAAAAAAAAAATTCTTCCAGCAACCCATTTTAAAAAAATGGAACTCTGGTTTTTATAATGTAAAACCTACAAGTTTTGCACAAAAACCATGTGCGTTTCTGCAAACAGTAGCTTTTTCTGTGAAAAAAATACCATTTTTTGTACAAAAATTACAATTTTTGTGCAAGAACCCCAAGTGTATTTCTGCATGGAATATTCTCAAAATACTACTACTACTACTAATAATAATGATAATAAATTTTTATTTTTAACCTGCCCCTCTGCTCAGCAACCGGGGCGGCGTACAACAAGATTAAAACATCAAGTTAAAACAATCCCTCCCCATCCTAACCCTCCCACCCCTTAAAACTAAATTAAACTAATGAAGAGTTAAAACAAGAATAAAATATGATAAATAAATAAATAAATAACGGCAACGATGGCAAGGGGGTGGGTAGCAATCAGTCCACTGGAACCGGGAAGTTATTCTGAGAAGGCCTGCCGGAAGAGATCTGTCTTTAGCACTTTCTTGAAGCTATCAAGAGTAGCGATAAGACGGATCTCATCCGGCAGGCCATTCCAAAGTCTGGGAGCCGTAGAAGAGAAGGTCCTCTGGGAGGTCTGCAACAGCCTAGTTTTCATAGGTTGCAGCAGGTTCCTCCCAGAGGACCGAAGTGCGCGGGGGGGATCATATGGGATGAGGCGGTCCCGGAGATAAGATGGACCCAAGCCATGTAGGGCTTTAAAGGTTAAAACCAACACCTTGTACTGCACCCGGAAACTAATCGGCAGCCAACGGAGAGATTTAGCACAGGTGTTATATGCTCTCTCCTAGATGTACTCGTAATTAACCTGGCTGCCATATTTTGTACCAGTTGAAGTTTCCGGGTTAGGCACAAGGGTAGCCCCATGTAGAGTGCATTACAGTAATCCAAACGTGAGGTTACCAAAGCATGTACCACAGTTTCCAGGTATCCAGGTAAGGGCGCAGTTGGCATATCAGCCGAAGCTGATAACAGGCACTTCTGGCTGTCGCATTCACCTGACTAGTCATGTGAAGCGATGAATCCAGGAGTACCCCCAGACTGTGAACACAGTCCTTAGCGGAGAGTGTGAGTCCATCCAGGACTGGAAGTTGTATTCCCAGACCTGGTTTCGGGCCTGTGACTGTCAGTACCTCCGTTTTGTCTGGATTTAGTCTCAATCTGTTTTTCCTCATCCAATCCAATCTAAGACAGTCATTGGGAGGAGAGACACCATCTGAAGTCTGAGCCGACAACCTGGTCATGGAGAAATATATCTGAGTGTCATCGGCATACTGATGACACCGAGCTCCATGCCTCTGGATGATCTCTCCCAGTGGCTTCATATAAATGTTAAATAGCATCGGGGACAGAATGGCACCCTGAGGGACGCCACAGTTGAGCTCAATTCTGGAGGAGCAGCTGTCCCCAAGCCTCACCCTCTGGGATCTGCCCGAGAGAAAGGAATGGAACCATCGCAGAGCAGTGCCTCCAATTCCTAACCCTCTCAGGCGATCCAAGAGGATGGAATGATCTATAGTGTCAAAGGCTTCTGAGAGGTCCAAGAGCACCAGCAGGGTCACATTACCCTTGTCGATGCTCAGGCGGAGGTCATCGGTTAGAACTACCATGGCAGTCTCAACTCCATATCCTGTCCTGAAGCCGGTTTGAAATGGATCAAGATAATCAGTTTCATCCAAGATGGCATGGAGTTGGGAAGCAACTGCCCTCTCGATCACCTTGCTTAAAAAAGGTAGCAAGGACACTGGTCTGTAATTGTTCTTGTCCAGGGGGTCCAGGGAGGGTTTTTTCAGGAGTGGCTTAACCGCCACCTCCTTTAAACAAGATGGTACAATACCTTCCCTGAAGGATGCATTGATTGTGTCCCGTAGGAATACTCTCAGTGCGTCCCCCCCCGGACGACCAGTCAAGATGGACAGGGATCAAGAGGGCAAGTCGTCTTCCTCACTCTTCCAAGGAGCTTGTCCACGTCATCGGTACTCACCGATTGAAACTGATCCAGTAAAGTGCCATCAATGGAGTTGTTGGATGCCTCATCTATGGATTCTTTCAGAACATTGGCATCCAAGTCGGCTCTTATCCGAGAGATTTTATCTGCAAAGTGGATATTAAATGCATCACAGCATGCTGTTGTCGGGTTAAGTAGGGGATTTGGCGCAGGAGGAACCTGCTTGAGCTCCCCCACCACCTTAATCAACTCTGCTGGACGGGACTCTGCAGATGCAATACGTGAAGAGCAGAAGGATCTCTGTGCTGCACGTATTGCCTCCCGATAGGAATCAAGATGCCTCCTATGGCGAGTTCTGTCGGATAAGAGTCGAGTCTTCCGCCACTTGCACTCTAGCCGTTGTCCAGTTCACTTCATCCTCCTAAGCTCCTCTGTGTACCAGGGCTTACGATTAGAGGCGGGCTGGAAAGGACGCTTGGGAGCGATTGTGTCGATAGCCTTGGTAAGATCAGTGTTCCAGATGCTGACCAAAGCCTCTACAGAATCACTGGCATTACCAACCATTAAACCCTCTAGGGCTTTCTGGAAGCCAATTGGTTCCATTAGCCTTTGAGGGCGGACCATTCTAATGGGTCCAACACCCCCAGAGGGGCAGACAGTGGCTCTTAGTTCCATCTTGACCAGGAAGTGATCCGTCCATGACAATGCGGAGGTTTTTATAACCTCCGCCCACGGATATTCCTGTTCCGTACTGAAGATTGCATCGAGGGTATGACCTGCACAATGTGATAAGTGAATATTGGGCAAAATTTGCACAAAATTCTTGTTAGTGTCTTATTCTTATGAATGCATTTTGCAAGTGCTGGGAACCTCATTTTTCAGCTGGCAAATGAGTGACAGCAAATATTTTGTTCATACCAACTTTGTGTTACAGCTAGTCTTGATTGAATGGTTGTGGTGGTGGTGGGATCATTTATAAGCTCTTCTTTCTGCATGCTGCCTTCATGTCCCTGTTCTTGCTGCCCTAGCATTTCCTGTCTCCTCTAACATTTCACAGATAACAAGCTGGGAAATGTGTGGCCAAGAAACATCAGCGAGTGTTTCAGATGGCAAGCATTATTAATAACAAAGAACACACAAACTAGCAGAGGCTGCAGCAGTTTGCTTTTGCCTGAACCCATTGAGAAGGGCAAGATTCTGTTTCTCCTCTTCTCTGATGAGTTAACTGAGTGCAAACTACATTTGCACGTGAACTCATGTTGCAGAAACTGAAGTAAGCTGAGGACAACGGGTGTAAATGGGAGGAGAAGTGAGAAACTGGGACATTTTTAAAGTAGCAGAAAAAGTAGGATGGCAAAGGATTAATGGGGACTGTCCCTGCTAAATCAGGACAGTTGGAAGGCATGGAATCAGAACTGGTAACAGCAAATAGCCCACTGTCAGAAGCCTAAAAGGTGTAGTGGGCCTTCTTGAACTACAACTACAATCCCCGAGGAAATTTTGGGAATTGTAACCCCCCCCCCAAGGTATTTCCCCCCTAAGCTCTGAGTTTTCTTTATACTTTTTTTTTTTTAAACCATATATTTATTGTGGTCATTTAATTAGTATTAGACACCAGGAAAAATAGCAAAAAACTCACCCCCCCCATAAAACCATATACATTACCTCTCTCTCTCTTTCTGGCTTCTCTTCGCAAACGAAGATTCAGGAAGGACTCATCCCGCGTCTTCTGCAAGCGCACTGATGACTAAAAAGGCCAATCCGAGATAGACAAGTCCGGTTGCAGAAGGCACAGCAGAAGGTCTCCTTGGGTGATGTTTCCGGGTTGTGATTCTTTCTGCGTTGTCGCTTCTCTTCAAGAGTTGTTCGGTGTGAGTTCTCAAATAAGGCTGCAGCATTGTGGATAGTGCGTCTCCATGCCCCTGATGTGAGGCCAGGGCGGACCATTGTTGGTGATCAATTTGGCCGAGCCTGAGATGTTGTTTCAGGGAGTCTTTGTATCGCTTTTTTGGAGCACCCCTCTTACGCTGACCCGTGGCGAATTCACCATAGAGTACTATTTTTGGGAGGCGATGGTCCTCCATCCTAGAAACATGCCCTGCCCAGCACAGCTGTGTTCTCAATATCATGGCCTCAATGCTGGTGATCCCTGCTTGCTCAAGGACAGCAACATTCGTCACATAGTCAGTCCAGTGTATATTTAGGATTGTGTGTAAACAGCACTGATGGAAGTGTTTGAGGAGTCGTAAGTGGTGGCGATAGGTGACCCATGTTTCAGACCCATAAAGGAAAATAGACAGTACAATGGCTCTATACACACTGATTTTTGTGTTTCACCTTAGGTGTTTATTACTCCAGACACTTTTGTAAAGTCTTCCAAAAGCACTATGTGCCTTTGCTAATCTGTGATTGATCTCTTTGTCAATCTTGGCATCTGAGGAGATGATGCTTCTCAGGTAGGTGAACTGCTGAACGGACTTAAGCACAGAATTGCCGACGGCAGTGTGGGGATGGTGGTGTTCGTCCTGTGGTGCAGGCTGGTAAAGAACTTCTGTTTTCTTCAGGTTGACTTCCAGCCCAAACAGCTCTGCAGCTATTGCGAAGCAGGATGTTAGGCACTGCAGAGCTGCTTCTGTGTGGGCAACAAGGGCAGCATCGTCAGCGAAGAGCAGCTCATGGACTAGATAGTTTAGAGTCTTAGTGTGAGCCGTCAGATGGCTTAAGTTAAACAAGCTACCATCAGTACGGTAACGTATATAGATGCCATCATCTTCTTCGAGCTCTGCCATAGCCCTTTGGAGCACCATGCTGAAGAAGATTGTAAATAAAGTTGGCGCAAGAACACAACCTTGCTTCACTCCATTAGTTATTAGAAAGGGCTCTGAAAGAGCATCGCCATATCTGACTTGACCGCGCTGGCCCTCATGTAGCAAGATAATCATTTTAAGGAATTTGGGGGGACATCCTAGTCTTTC
Source organism: Gambelia wislizenii (assembly GCA_030847615.1). Taxonomy (NCBI): domain Eukaryota; kingdom Metazoa; phylum Chordata; class Lepidosauria; order Squamata; family Crotaphytidae; genus Gambelia; species Gambelia wislizenii. The sequence goes on along the minus strand of JAUMIR010000007.1, from coordinate 20,601,691 downwards.
CAGGATCTGCCACAGACCTTTCCTACTCATGGTGTCGAAGGCTTTGGTGAGGTCAACAAATGTTACATAGAGACCCTTGTTCTGCTCTCTACATTTGTCTTGCAGTTGTCTAAGGGCAAATACCATATCTGTAGTATTCCTATTGGCTTTGAAGCCACATTGGCTTTCAGGAAAAAGTTCTTCAGCAATGGCAGGAACTAATCTGTTCAGGAGTATCCTTGCAAGGATTTTTCCAGCAATAGAGAGCAGTGTTATGCCTCGATAGTTTGAGCAATTGGATTTTGCTCCTTTTTTCTTGTAAAGGGTGATGATGACTGCATCTCGGAGATCTGATGGCAGTTCCCCCTTTTCCCAGCAATTCACAAGGAGTTCGTGGAATTTAGCATGGAGTACATGACCTCCGTGTTTCCAAACTTCAGGTGGGATTCCATCAATCCCAGCTGCCTTGCCATTTTTCATCTGCTGTATGGCCTTAAGGGTCTCTTCCAAAGTGGGAGCTATGTCCAATTCATTTTTCATTGGTTTTTGTATCATATGTTGGATAGCTGAGCCTTGGACTACTCGGTTGGCAGTAAAGAGATTTTGAAAGTGTTCAGCCCATCGATTCAAGATGGAGGCTTTATCAGTAATTAATTTGACCATCTGTACTGTATAAGGAGCTTTGGACCTGATAAGTAGGTCCAAACACTGCCTTAAGAGCTTCATAGAATCCTGATCTGCACAGTGTTGTGTCTTTTCTGCTATATTGATCCACCACTTGTTCTGCATGTCTCAGAGTTTTTGTTGAAGTTTACTACATGTGAAACGGAAAGCTGCTTTTCTTATGTGGCAAGTTGGCTGGGCGAGGTATGCCTGGTGAACAGTTCTCTTCTTTGCCAACAGCTCCTGGATCTCTTGGTTGTTTTCATCAAACCAGTCTTGATTTTTCCTGTGGGAGAACCCGAGGGATTCTTCTGCAGACTGTAGGATACTGTTTTTGATATGTTGCCAAAGCGCTGTAGGAGAAGGATCTGTAGGATGGTCTTCAAGTTTTGTTTGCAGGTTTGCCTGGAAGTTGTCTCTCATGGTAGCTTGTTGAAAATTGTTGACTTGGAGTCTCTTATTTATATTATTTATTTATTTATTTATTTACACCTCGCTCTTCAGCCTCAAGGTTATCAGAGCGGCTTACAAATTGTTTTAAGCAATTGCTGTTTACACATCTACACTGCGGTAAGCAGTTTTCAATGTGTGTTAGCTAATCTTCTTTAAGATGCCACCCCTCTTAGGTTTGAACTGAAGATGAAGATTTAGTTTACATCTGACGAGGCGATGATCTGTCTGGCATTCTGCACTGGGCATCACTCGAGTATGACGGACATCACAAATGTTTCTCTGGCGGACTAGAACATAGTCAATGAGGTGCCAATGTTTGGATCGGGGATGCATCCATGTTGTCTTCAAGCTGTCTTTCTGCTGAAAGATAGTGTTTGTAATAGTCAGCTGTTGTTCTGCACAGACCTCTAGCAGGAGGCATCCGTTATCATTGCAATTTCCAACACCATGCTTGCCTAAGACACCTTTCCAGGCTTTGGAGTTCTTTCCTACTCTGGCATTGAAGTCACCAAGGATAATAGATCTACGCCACCTCATACAAAAAGTCCCTGTAGAAGATAATTCTACAGGGACTTTTTGAATGAGTTGGCGTAGGTCTGTGTAGAATTTGTCTTTCTCTACAGGGTCGGCTTGCATAGTTGGGGCGTATATACTAAAGAGAACAACATGTGGCAGGCGTAAGGAAATAATGTGATCAGAGTGTCCTGTTGGCAAGGTTTCGAGTTTGGAGGCAATGGAGTTTTTAATCATAAAGCCTACTCCTGAAAGATGTTTTTCGGTTTTGGGTTTGCCAGACCAGTAAAGTGTGTAGCCGGAGCCATGTTCTTTAAGGCTGCCTTCCTCATGGAAGCAAACTTCACTAAGAGCAGCGATGTCAATATTAAGCCGTGATAGTTCATGGGCTATTAGGGCAGAATGACGCTCAGGCCATCCACTATCTTCAGAGTCTCACATGGTTCTGATGTTCCAGCATGTTTATTTACACCTTTGAGGCTGGTGTGTGCCTTTGTTTCTTTGCCTTGGTTTGACCGCATCAGAAGATTCCCGTTGGCTGCGGTGAGTTTCCTTCTCTTAGATGGCTGACCTTACAGGGTTGGATGAGCACGATCTGCCCGGGTTTGGGATTAGAGTTTTCCTTCTCCTAGGACGGTTGCCACAAGGCTAGAGAGCCCATCCTGCCCTTTGACGCTCTTTGTCAGACCCTTCGGTTTTGACCTGTCTGGCATGGGAGACCCTACTGGTGGCTATTATGCCACCGCCAGCATAGCTCAAAACATAATTAGGGTATGCAAGCCTCTCTCCCACGACGAGGGGGCGTCAATGGAGAGGAGTTCATGACACAGTTGGCCCAAAACAGCCCCACCCATCCCTGCTCGGTCCTGGGTTCATGAGAGATGCAAGGAAGTGGAGAGAGACAGGAAAACCTCCTCCTCTGCAAAGCTAATATCAATTATTGGAATTTTAATGCCCTTTTTGACCACTAAGGCCCCATCTGCACGATGAAAAAAAACCCGTACGGCATTTGAAAAATCGATAATGTGTACATACGGATGTTCTAATACATTTCTGTCTTTTGGAAGGTGGCCTGCAAATCCCCCGTAAAGTCCATAAATTCAGAGTTTAGGTTTTGGGTTTGCCAGACCAGTAAAGTGTGTAGCTGGCGCCGTGTTCTTTAAGGCTGCCTTCCTCATGGAGACGAACTTCACTAAGAGCAGCGATGTCAATATTAAGCTGTGATAGTTCATGGGCTATTAGAGCAAAACGACGCTCAGGCCGTCCACTATCTTCAGAGTCTCGCATGGTTCTGATGTTCCAGCATGTTTATTTACACCTTTGGAGGCCGGTGTGTGCCTTTGTTCCTTTGCCTTGGTTTGACCGCATCAGAAGATTCCCGTTGGCTGCAGCTAGCCAACCAGGTAGTTGGGGATGAGCTTTCGTTAGGCCACCTTTTCTAGGCCCCTCTCTATATGGAGCAATCAGTGCTCTCCTTAAAAAAGGCTGCTTGGTTGTTCAGGATGCTGCCAAACAAGACTGTCATCTCCTGGGTCAGCCTCGAATGACCAAAGTCCTGAACTGCCTGCATGTAGGGTTGGGTCTGCAGCTTCCAGTGCATCTTAACACCTGCTGTTTCGTGTTTCGTCCCTCACCTATCGCTACAGGGCGCTTTTTTTTTTGGAATTGGATTTGTCCTTCAAGCCTGTGTTTTCTGGTGGATCGCAGCATGCACAGAACTGGCCTCACCCTTTAAACCAAAGATTCATCTGCCATGGCCTTGCAAGCATGGACGTAGCAGCGAGGCCCTCGGGTCGTAGGTTTGATTAGAGTTTCCTTCTCTTAGATGGTTGACCTTACAGGGTTGGACGAGCACCATCTGCCCGAGTTTGGGATTAGAGTTTTCCTTCTCCTAGGATGGTTGCCATAAGGCTAGAGAGCCCATCCTGCCCTTTGATGCTCTTTGTCAGACCCTTCGGTTTTGACCTGCCTGGCATGGGAGACCCTACCAGTGGCTATTATGCCACTGCCAGCATAGCTCAAAACATCATTAGGGTACGCAAGCCTCTCTCCCATGACAAGGGGGCATCAATGGAGAGGATACACATTATCATACACACAATATACAAAATTTCAACATATTCCCCTCTGCTTGCACTACACACATTCAACTAACAAGACTAACTAACAACTTACCATTACATAACATGACATTGACAAATACAACAGCAACATCATTTATTGATTAGTTGCTAGACCGTATCAAAGTTATGAAGTTCCAACATTATATAAAACCGTAAAGACAAACGAGCAGAAATACACTACTAAAACCCTAAAAAGGCATCATATCCATTAGTGCTGTAAAACTTCACACACACACACACACACACACACACACAGTATACATATACACATACACACATACACATAAATATATATGTGTTCACAGATACATACACACATATACCCATATACCCAACATTGACAAAATTTGTCCCTAGAATAAAGTTCTCTTTATACTTTGGTGAAAGCAGAGGGCCAGTGGTTTGGGACTATAGCTGAAATATAATAAATGTTGTGGATTTAATTTTTTAAAGAAGGGGCCAAGGAGGGACGGGTACATCTCTCAATCCATTGCTCACCCCCGATACCATCAGTGCACATGAGATGACAATTCATGTACCCTGAACTGAAGCATGTTTTCTCAGAGGCACATGCTACTGAGTTTAGTGAAACTTGCTGTCTCATAAATGTCCTTCTGACTGCTGCTTTGATATCAAAAGGCACAAAATCGTATTGCTGAAAGCACTGCTACCCTCCACCCTAGGTGGATAACCTCAGCAAGCCCAGTTGATTCCATGCTGCTCTCTATCTGTCTCCTGTAGGGTGGGCAAGAGTTGACATTTCTTTGCAAGATTCCCAGATGAGCTTCCTCTTCCCTGTGTGCAGCTCATATTCAGAAAGAAATTTGCCTAATCCCATCACTCAATTGTAAATCTGAATGTAAAGCTAAGAGGCTTTGAGAAATGAAATTAGGTGGATAAATGGCTTAGCTTAGTGTCGCTGATGGGGCACTCACTGGTCATTTCCACTGACATGCTTGTCTGTTGAATTTGCATTGGGTACTAACTGGAAAGGCTTTGAAAAGGACCCAAGGTCTGCCTCTCTTTGGTGATGAAAATGGTGGTCCTTTGAAATGCCTGGGCAGCTGCAGAGAGCCCAAATGTCAACATCTCATCTTGTGAAGGAAGGGAAGTCATGTGGATAGGAAAGTCAGAGCTATTTCCATATTCCCTCACATCTTCTCAACCAAAAAATGGCTGTTTGAAAAACAAAGGCTAAGGTGGTGTGTGTGTGTGTGTGTGTGTGTGGCAGGAAAGTATCTGCTGTGAAGATCAGTCCATTGTTTTGATTCAGCAAAGTTTCTGGGCAGCCTTAGTTTTCCCAGGGCTGTCATGGGTTTTGTCACAAGCATGTAATTCTTCCTTAATTTTCTTCTCAAAGGAAGCAACAAATAATTTTGACAATTTTCTTCCAGCTGCAAGATATTCTTTGAATAACGACTGCACAGTTTTCAAAGACATTTGCAATTGGGGATACAGTCGTCCCTTCACATTCGCGGGGGTTACGTTCCACGGACCCCCGCGAATCTGAAAAAACCGCGAATACTGTTTGCCCCCCCTTCCCTGCTATAGCGACCATGGGGCCTCCGGAGGCCCCATAGTCGCTTTCCCCCCGCCTCCCCAGGGCCTTCGCGGGGCCTCCGGAGGCCCTCCGGAGGCCCCGCGGAGGCCTTCCCTGCCCTCCTCACTCCCCCCCAGGGCCTTAGCGGGGCCTCCGGAGACCCTCCGGAGACCCTCCGGAGGCCCCGTGGAGGCCTTCCCTGCCCTCCCCACTCCCCCAAAAGGGCCTTCGCAGGGCCTCCGGAGGGTCTCCGGAGGCCCCGCGGAGGCCCTCCTGGCCCTCCCCACTCCCCCCCAGGGCCTTCGTGGGGCCTCCGGGGGGTCTCCGGAGGCCCAGCGGAGGCCTTCGCGGCCCTCCCCACTCCCCCACAGGGCCTTCGCGGGGCCTCTGGAGGCCCTCCGGAGGCCCCGCAGAGGCCTTCCCAGCCCTCCCCACTCCCCCACAGGGCCTTCGCAGGGCCTCCGGAGGCCCTCCGGAGGCCCCGCGGAGGCCTTCCCTGCCCTCCCCACTCCCCCACAGTGCCTTCGCGGGGCCTCCAGAGACCCTCCAGAGGCCCGGCGGAGGCCTTCCCTGCCCTCCCCACTCCCCCACAGGGCCTTCGCAGGGCCTCCGGAGGGTTCCGGAGGCCCCGCGGAGGCCTTCGCACCCCTCCCCACTCCCCCACAGGGCCTTCGCGGGGCCTCTGGAGGCCCTCCGGAGGCCCCGCGGAGGCCTTCCCAGCCCTCCCCACTCCCCCACAGGGCCTTCGCGGGGCCTCCGGAGGGTCTCCGGAGGCCCCGCGGAGGCCTTCCCTGCCCTCCCCACTCCCCCACAGGGCCTTCGCGGGGCCTCCAGAGACCCTCCGGAGGCCCTGTGGAGGCCTTCCCTGCCCTCCCCACTCCCCCCACAGGGCCTTAGCGGGGCCTCCGGAGGGTCTCCGGAGGCCCCGCGGAGGCCTTCCCGGCCCTCCCCACTCCCCCACAGGGCCTTCGCGGGGCCTCCGGAGGCCCTCCGGAGGCCCCGCGGAGGCCTTCCCAGCCCTCCCCACTCCCCCACAGGGCCTTCGTGGGGCCTCCTGAGACCCTCCGGAGGCCCCGCGGAGGCCTTCCGTGCCCTCCCCACTCCCCCCACAGGGCCTTCGCGGGGCCTCCGGAGGGTCTCTGGAGGCCCCGCGGAGGCCGTCCCGGCCCTCCCCACTCCCCCACAGGGCCTTCGCGGGGCCTCCGGAGGGTCTCTGGAGGCCCCGCGGAGGCCTTCCGTGCCCTCCCCACTCCGCCCACAGGGCCTTCACGGGGCCTCTGGAGGGTCTCTGGAGGCCCCGCGGAGGCCTTCCCAGCCCTCCCCACTCCCCCACAGGGCCTTCGCGGGGCCTCCGGAGGGTCTCCGGAGGCCCCGCGGAGGCCTTCCCTGCCCTCCCCACTCCCCCACAGGGCCTTCGCGGGGCCTCCAGAGACCCTCCGGAGGCCCTGTGGAGGCCTTCCCTGCCCTCCCCACTCCCCCCACAGGGCCTTAGCGGGGCCTCCGGAGGGTCTCCGGAGGCCCCGCGGAGGCCTTCCCGGCCCTCCCCACTCCCCCACAGGGCCTTCGCGGGGCCTCCGGAGGCCCTCCGGAGGCCCCGCGGAGGCCTTCCCAGCCCTCCCCACTCCCCCACAGGGCCTTCGCGGGGCCTCCAGAGACCCTCCAGAGGCCCGGCGGAGGCCTTCCCTGCCCTCCCCACTCCCCCACAGGGCCTTCGCAGGGCCTCCGGAGGGTTCCGGAGGCCCCGTGGAGGCCTTCGCGCCCCTCCCCACTCCCCCACAGGGCCTTCGCGGGGCCTCTGGAGGCCCTCCGGAGGCCCCGCGGAGGCCTTCCCAGCCCTCCCCACTCCCCCACAGGGCCTTCGCGGGGCCTCCAGAGACCCTCCGGAGGCCCTGTGGAGGCCTTCCCTGCCCTCCCCACTCCCCCCACAGGGCCTTAGCGGGGCCTCCGGAGGGTCTCCGGAGGCCCCGCGGAGGCCTTCCCGGCCCTCCCCACTCCCCCACAGGGCCTTCGCGGGGCCTCCGGAGGCCCTCCGGAGGCCCCGCGGAGGCCTTCCCAGCCCTCCCCACTCCCCCACAGGGCCTTCGTGGGGCCTCCGGAGACCCTCCGGAGGCCCCGCGGAGGCCTTCCGTGCCCTCCCCACTCCCCCCACAGGGCCTTCGCGGGGCCTCCGGAGGGTCTCTGGAGGCCCCGCGGAGGCCGTCCCGGCCCTCCCCACTCCCCCACAGGGCCTTCGCGGGGCCTCCGGAGGGTCTCTGGAGGCCCCGCGGAGGCCTTCCCTGCCCTCCCCACTCCCCACAGGGCCTTCGCGGGCCCTCCGGAGGCCCCGCGGAGGCCTTCCCTGCCCTCCCCACTCCCCCACAGGGCCTTCGCGGGGCCTCCGGAGACCCTCCGGAGGCCCCGCGGAGGCCTTCCCTGCCCTCCCCACTCCCCCCACAGGGCCTTCGCAGGGCCTCCGGAGGCCCTCCGGAGGCCCCGCAGAGGCCTTCCCAGCCCTCCCCACTCCCCCACAGGGCCTTCGTGGGGCCTCCGGAGACCCTCCGGATGCCCCGCGGAGGCCTTCCGTGCCCTCCCCACTCCCCCCACAGGGCCTTCGCGGGGCCTCCGGAGGGTCTCTGGAGGCCCCGCGGAGGCCGTCCCGGCCCTCCCCACTCCCCCACAGGGCCTTCGCGGGGCCTCCGGAGGCCCCGCGGAGGCCTTCCCAGCCCTCCCCACTCCCCCACAGGGCCTTCGCGGGGCCTCCGGAGGCCCTCCGGAGGCCCCGTGGAGGCCTTCCCAGCCCTCCCCACTCCCCACAGGGCTTTCGCGGGGCCTCCGGAGACCCTCCGGAGGCCCCGCGGAGGCCTTCCCTGCCCTCCGCACTCCCCCCACAGGGCCTTCGCGGGGCCTCCAGAGGCCCTCCGGAGGCCCCGCAGAGGCCTTCGCGGCCCTCCCCACTCCCCCACAGGGCCTTCGCGGGTCCTCCGGAGGCCCTCCGGAGGCCCCGTGGAGGCCTTCCCTGCCCTCCCCATTCCCCCCAGGGCCTTCGCGGGGCCTCCGGAGACCCTCCGGAGGCCCCGCGGAGGCCTTCCCTGCCCTCCCCACTCCCCCACAGGGCCTTCGCGGGGCCTCCGGAGGGTCTCCGGAGGCCCCGCGGACCCCTTCCCAGCCCTCCCCACTCCCCCACAGGGCCTTCGCGGGGCCTCCGGAGACCCTCCGGAGGCCCCGCGGAGGCCTTCCCTGCCCTCCCCACTCCCCCCACAGGGCCTTCGCGGGGCCTCCGGAGGGTCTCCGGAGCCCCGCGGAGGCCTTCCCTGCCCTCCCCACTCCCCCACAGGGCCTTCGCGGGGCCTCCGGAGGCCCTCCGGAGGCCCCACGGAGGCCTTCCCAGCCCTCCCCACTCCCCCACAGGGCCTTCGCGGGGCCTCCGGAGGGTCTCCGGAGGCCCCGCGGAGGCCTTCCCTGCCCTCCCCACTCCCCCACAGGGGCTTCGTGGGGCCTCCGGAGACCCTCCGGAGGCCCCGCGGAGGCCTTCCCTGCCCTCCCCACTCCCCCCACAGGGCCTTCGCGGGGCCTTTGGAGGGTCTCCGGAGGCCCCGCGGAGGCCTTCCCTGCCCTCCCCACTCCCCCACAGGGCCTTCGCGGGGCCTCCGGAGGGTCTCCGGAGGCCCCGCGGAGGCTTTCCCAGCCCTCTCAGGGCTTTCACGGGGCCTCTGGAGGCCCCGTGTCGCGGTTTTGGGGGGAGGCCTGGGGGGGCCTCCCAAAACCGCGAATACTCGAAACCGCGAATGTCGAATTCGCGAATGTGGAGGGACAACTGTATACTGCACACAGCATTTGCATGTGGTTGTTTTGTGCAGAAAACAGCATTTTTTGTGAAGGCAAAAGGCTGTTTCCTGCATAGAAAATGTTTTCTGTATGGGTAAATTTTGTGCAGAATAAGCTCCAAACTGTGAAGATTGTCCTCAGTCTACAAAATTTATCATCAGGGTTTCTCAACACATGAGAAACTTGGCTTTTGACCATTCTTTCAATATATACTTTTCTTGTTATATACTTTTATTGAGTTTAATATGGTCTATCTTACATAATGACAACAATACACCATAGATGAGAACAAATTATAACAAACTCATAATGAACAAACAAAACAATTTGTGGATGCCAGTACAAGGTAATAAAGTCAAGAGCTAATCATTGTAGCCCAGCGACAGTTTCTTTCTAGGGGTCTTGTATTATGAAGTCTCTCCAGTGATGCAGATGGTGGGCCAGTGGTTTGATCTGTGAGATATTATCATTGACATAAGGCCATACTGCACTCTGAAGAAAAGTGGCAAGGGAGCAGGAATGTTCCATGTTTTGTGCTGCCTTGACACGTGACGTCATCATTTTTTCATTCTGGTCCCATGGGGACTGAGGTAAACCAGCATCTTTTTGCTAACCAGAGAATCCTGTCAGCAAAAAGACACACTTTTACCTTAGTTCCCCATGGGACTGGAATGAAAGAATGTTGGAAGGATGACAATGTCATGTGGTAAGGCAGCGTGGAACACAGAACAATCCTGCTCTCTTGCCACTTTTCTTTGGAGTGCGGTAAGGCCCATAGTCTCTGAAGGGAAGCCAGGTCTCTCCAAATGATGTTCATCCATCAGATGTGATCTCTCCTCCCATAGTATCAGATAGCTTTTCCATTAATAGTGTGTCCCATATTTGGCCCCATCACCTCTCCGTAGTTAGTTAGGTCTCCTTCCTTCCAATTCTTAGCTATCTCCAGGCTTGTGGCTGCCCGAAAGGAACAAATTCATGACGTATGTTTTAAGTCTCTATTTTTGTCCAGAAAAATTGAGAGGAGCACCAGTTCTGGGAGGGACTTAATGTCTTCTTTGAATATTTTTGAATATATTCTTTCCACCCTTGGAGCATCAGAGGGACTTCTGTAGGCCTCAGGGAAATGGAGGGGACTTATGGGACTGCAGTAGCTTTGAAGGGAACGGAAGGGCAGCCTTGGTTGTCAGTTTACTGAGAGGCAAACATGGCCCAGTAGTACTGTGACCCCCTGATCTCCCTCCTCTACAAGGGTACGCCTATTGGGGGGGAGGAGAGTTACACTAAGAGGTGGGGAATGCTTTAGAGACCCTCTCGTGATGCCAAAATCTATATGGGGAAATTGTTAGCTCAAACAGATGTCTACGAGATGAGGGTAGCTGCGGAGATCTTTCCACCTACTGTATGTATACCAGTACTAACTGCAGAGAACACTCTGGCTTTAAAGTGGAATAGAGTATTTTTATTGGAAATATCACAAAATGCATTCACATACATGCAACACATATTCCTAAGAGCCATACAAGGCTACTGAGGAGTAAGGCAGAAAGACTGGATAGAGAGAGATATTTGGGAAAATAGAATGATAGTTAACAGTCTTGAAGAGCAGTTTTGTGTAGCTATTCAGATAGGCATCTGAGGGTGGCACAGGAGTTTCTGATCTGGAGGTGCACCAAGAAAGAGAGTGGCCAGGTTTGTCCACCATGGGACACCTTTCTGATGTTGGGGGACTAATATTTCTACCCTCCTTCATATCCTGAAGGGGAAATCTGGCAAGGACAAAGCTTAGGTGGCTTTCCTACTGGACAGACAAAGGAAACTAAAACTTAGCTGATTGCATGAATTGCTGAGAGATAGAAATTGATGGGTTTAAGACAACCTTGCAATGCTGGCCAAAAGGGAGTCTAAGGTGGTATTTCCTTAGGAGTAGAGTTGGGAATGGTCACTTAATTGTTTTGGTTGGATGCCTCATTGCTGAGGTACCCAAGAAAGGATTTGCACATACCCTCTTAATGACTTGGTTTACTACAGGGCTTCCACAGAATCCTAATATGGGCTTGTTTGCCAAAATATTTCTAAGACACATTCCATGACATTGTGACCTCCACATGATCTTTTTGGTTTGCCCTGGCTAACCTGGCCCCCAAAAGTGTCAAATATTTCCAATTATGAGATATCATGGGGAGGGGGTAGTAGGGCATGCTAACGGGGGAGAGGGAAAATCAGTTTCCCCCAATCAAGAATTTTCTTTCAGTCCCCAAATTTCTTGCATTACAGTAACCTAAAGGCTTTTGTTGAACATTTCAAAATACATTATAGGCATCCAAAGAAAAGGGACAGGAAAAGTTATGAAGGGAATACAAACATACCAAATATAAGGTGACTCAGGACTTTCAGTGACTCAGGACTTTTTCAGATGCGTAAAAAGTGCTGCGAAAGTCTTGGGAGAGGTATGCACCTGTTTCACGGCAGGGGGTCCTATTCGGATGCCGCTGTCCCTCTCGCGTTCCCCTCCATGTTCCTTCCGTGTCGCATGGAAGGAAAAGGTACCATTTTTTACTCACAGAAGTTCTTCGTGAATAAAAAATGGTGCCTTTTCCTTCCATGCGACATGGAAGGAACACTGAGGGTAACGCGAGAGGGACGGTGGCATCTGAAAAGGACCCCCTGTCATGAAACAGGTGCATACCTCTCCCAAGCCCTCTGCAGCACTTTTTACGCGTCTGAAAAAGTCCTGACTCTCTGAAGTGCTACAAATCTAGGGATTACAGTTATACTGCTGTTAACAAAGCTGATGTTTTCCCAGACATCACTTCTTTAGAGACAGATGTAACAGAGAAAGAACAGGGATAGGTTCCTATACTACAAAAAAGAAGAGCAGTTCTAATACATTTCAGCAGATGTTTTAATCCCAAACTAACAGTATGCACATATGAAGTGAAACAATCAAGTCTTACATATGTAAACAAAACCATTTTGAACCTTCTAGAGACCACTTGAAGGCTTCTTCCAAAAGGCATCCTTCAATTACTTTTTCTTTCATCAGCCTCCACTTTCTTATTTTTTAACATGCTGGTGGTTGCTGTTGAGACAAGCTTATCTGTTCTCCCCTTTTCTCTCTATTTTGCTGCTCATGCATACTCAGAAGTTGCTGTTTACCTTGCATGTTGTAGGCAGGCATACTCTGTGAAGGTAGGATCAGGTAGAGGAGAATCCATTCTTTCCCAGCTCAACCTTTATTGCAGTGTTTAATATAGATATACTGCTGCAGCCCAACACCCGCTGTACACCTAGTGCTCCTTTGCCATGTTCGTAGTGCTGATGATGCTAAAAAAATCAGCTAGACAGGAGCTCATAAGGAGAAAAAGGGGAGTTTGGATGGGTGTGAAAAGACTTTGTAAAAAAGAAACGTCTGTCAGAGGCTTTGTTAATGGAGGTATGACTGTATAGGAAAATTTCATTGGGGGCAAAATTCTTACTTGAAGGGGCAATGACCTAATTTTGCCCCTCCTGTAGCTATACCACTACCTTCCAAGGGATAGCTGTTGCTTGGCCAGGCTGGGCAAATCTGTCAGAGTTGTGTTCTCCTACATTCTATTAAAAAACAACAACGAATCCCCCCCTGCTTGCATTAATCAAGCAATATGCAACATTTTGTGCTCAGCAGTGGCTCCTCTTGGAAAGATGTGACCAGTGGGGTGCCACAGGGTTCTGTCCTGGGCCCAGTGCTATTCAACATCTTTATCAATGACTTGGATGAGGGAATTAGGGGCATACTTATCAAATTTGCAGATGACACCAAATTAGGAGGCGTAGCTAATACCCTAGAGGACAGGATCAAAATTCAGAATGACCTGGATAGACTGGAGAGCTGGGCCAAAGCTAACAAAATGAAATTCAATACAGAGAAATGTAAGGTACTGCACTTAGGGCAGAAAAATGAAATGCATAAATATAGGATGGGAGAGACCTGGCTGAACGAGACTACGCACGAAAGGGATCTAGGAATCCTAGTAGACCACAAGTTGAACATGAGTCAACAGTGTGATGCGGCAGCTAAAAAGGCCAATGCGATTTTAGGCTGTATCAATAGAAGTATAGTGTCTAGATCAAGGGAAGTAATAGTGTCACTCTATTCTGCCTTGGTCAGACCTCACCTAGAATACTGTGTCCAGTTCTGGGCACCACAATTCAGAAAGGAAAGGGCAACTAAAATGGTGAAAGGTCTGGAAACGATGCCTTATGAGGAGAGACTTAGGGAGCTGGGTATGTTTAGCCTGGAAAAAAGACGGTTTAGAGGCGATATGATAGCCCTGTTTAAGTATTTGAAGGGATGTCACGCTGAGGAGGGAGCAGGCTTGTTTTCTGCTGCTCCAGAGACTGGAATACGGAGCAATGGGTGCAAGCTCCAGGAACAGAGATTCCACCTCAACATGAGGAGGAACTTTTTGACAGTAAGAGCTGTTCGGCAGTGGAACACACTCCCTCGGAGTGTGGTGGGGTCTCCTTCCTTGGAGGTCTTTAAACAGAGGCTGGATGGCCATCTGTCGGGGATGCTTTGATCGTGATTTCCTGCGTGGCAGGGGGTTGGACTGGATGGCCCTTGTGGTCTCTTCCAACTCTGCAATTCTATGATTCTATGATTTGGAAAGTTCTTCTCCAGCAATGAGCTGGATGGAATCCTCGCCCATCCCTAGTGTCTGTTTGTCCTTTGAAAATCCTCAGACCTATCACTCATTGTCTGACATCCTTTTAGTGATGTCTCTGGCTGCTGCCACACCACGGAAATATTGTGGTTTGACACTGCTTTAACTCCCATGGCTCAATGCTATGGAATTTGGGACCTGTAGTTTTGTGAGATATTTAGTCTTCTTTGTCAGAGAGCTCTGGTGCCCCAACAAACTACAAATCTCAGGATTATATAGGATGAAGCCATGTCAGTTAAAGTGGTGTCAAACTGCATTATTTCTGCAGTGTGGCAGCAGCCTGTGTTTTGTGCATTACATGCAGAGTAAATTTGGAGGACACTGCACAATGGTCATACCCAGTTGACTATGGTAGAAGCAGAGTTTTCTTGTGGAACTGTTGTATTTGCAGAACTATTGTGCATATGGATGCACATCAAAGTTCACTGGGTAGTGTGCAAGTGTGCATTCCACATTGTTGGTGTGCTGTGTTGCTATTCAGTACAGGGATTGCACAGTGGAAGTATAATATAACTCTGCTGGTAGATATTTATGCTATGCTGAAATAAGGTGGGATCTTGGCCATAGTTGCCTAGCAGACATCAGGGCAGGCCCCCAGAAGTGCTACTAATGGTTAAGTTTTCTGTCACATTTGCAGCGGTAGGGTAGGGACCAAAACTGGAGTGAGAATAGAGGCCCCAAATCTTCAGAGGCAAAAAAAAAAAAAAAAAAAAAAGAAGAAGTTTAATGTGGGGATAGGGCTACTTTTATAAGTGTTAGCAATAAATGTTCACCCTTCAGGGAAAAACAACAACACTTACACAGTATTTCAAGCTCTCCCCAAGAAAGCATACAAAAATGCCCACAGTCATGAAAATAATGTAACATGTCATATCAGGGCAAATTGCTTGCAAAAATGCATCTCTTAGAAAAACACGGATGTCAGCGTTTTTTTAAGAGAAATGCACAGAAAAGTGTATATATTTTCATGTGGAATTAAAAACAAAAAAACAAAATGGAAATTAATGGCAGACGTCAGAAAAAATAAACTGACATTTGGCCAAGTGAGAAATTGAATGAAAGTGAAGCTGACAGACTTGCTCATCCGTAGGTGACATAGCGCTAGATATCACTAGGAGTTCCTTCACTGTTTTCCTGCATAAGGAATCAAAATAATGAACTAGAACAACAACAACAACAACAACAACAACAACAACAAAACAAATCAAAAACTCAAAGTCTCTGTTGCTATTTTTTTTAAGTCAATTTCTCCATCTTAATTTTTTTTTTACAATTTTGCTAGCCCATTCTGAATAATGCATAAGGTGACTTCTTACCTTCACAGCCAGAAAGCTGAGCTGTGAAGATGGGAAGACGCTGGGTTCAGCTAGATGAGATTATTAATTGCAGAAAATAGTGCATTAACTCACCATCGTGACAGTGTTCATTTGTCTCCATGATACATTCACAAGATTGCTGACAGGGGAAGCTATCTGTGTTTCAAGTTCACATGGAGCATGCATGTGAGTAAAGATGGTGGATGCAAGTGAATTATGTGCATTATTATTCCCCCAAAGCTCCCTCCGTTTCCCTTCCCCCCTTATTAAATCAGAGATACAGAAGAGCGATCTGCTTAAATTTTTTTTTTTTTTTTTTTTTGCTTTGCTACTCAAAAATATCACACTATTGCTTCCATGAAAATCAACAATGGTGGCTCTGGCCACTTCATCGCCAGGAAGCCTGCCCCCTTGCATGTCTGACCAATCACATTTTGACTTCCAGGATGTGCCCAAATTCGAATTGATTGTTCAAACAGGCTGGAATGTGCACTTCCATGTATTTTTTAAAAAAATCTTCATGATAAACTGTGACGGTTGTTATTGCAAAGTACTTGGAGTTTTTGACCCCATCTCCTTTTGAATATGGCAAATCACTGCAGGAGCTCATCTGGACAAAAAGGTATTCCTGTCACATTCTGAGATTTTTTTTTTTTACCATCTAGATAACACTGTTGTTGTTGTTGCTATTGTCATCCCAACTTTTTCCCAGTGTGGGATGCAAGGTAGCTAATGAAAGTTAAAACAGACACAGCAAAAAATTGACATCGTACAAAAGTTAAAAAACATAATTACACTATCAGAATTAAAAATATTTAAAAACATAACCATTAAAAAGAAGAAAAGACAAATATAAATAACACAACACATACAAGGCCCTTCTGCCCCTGCCTAGGAGTCAGTCCCCCAACGTGAGCCAGAATAAAAAGATCTTCAGCTACGGTATTTATGAAAGGAAGGAACAAGGAGAGAACCAGTCTAACCTTTCTAGGAAGGAAGTTCCAAAACCTGGGAGCAGCCACCAAGAAGGTCCTCTCCTGTGTTCCCAGCAGCTGTAATGGTGAGTGTGGTAGGACAGACAGAAGGGCCTGCCCAAAAGAACTGAAGGTATGAGGAAGCTCATATAAGGAGATACTTTTGCATTTGCCTTAATAACAAGTAAGAGCATCAAATATCAAACTGGGCAGTATGAAGCAGCAGTAGCAGCAGTGCACAGTCTCTCACACACATTGCCAGCAAATGAGCAGTTGTGGCCTCAAGAGCTGAAACAATGCATGGTGCGTGTGTGTTTTCAAGCAGGCAGTTGGCCGCATAATGTGCAGCTGGAAAAATGTTATGCACTAGAGATGGGGCACTGGGATTGAAACTGATAAAAGTGAGAGCATACAGAAACCCTTGTGGAAATTTTAATGGCATTCCAAGATTATTTTGGACCTAGTTTTTAAGAGGTATCAGTCTGGGCAGCAGATGTTTGATGAAGCAGCGGGAACAGATAGATAAGTTTGTTACTCAGCAAAGGCAGATTCGTGTATAGTAGATAAGATAGGTCCCGCTGGGCTGTTTTTTCCTCTGGCCTTTAGTTAATCTTTTATGTAAAAATGTTGTTTGTATATTGTGTTTCAAACAAGTTATGATAAAAGTCACAAAAATGTACAGTAGATGGGAGAAATTTGGCTTTGGAGTGCCTCCAAAGCCAATTGGTAGCTGGTGAGGCCAGGTAATATCTGCCTGCAATTCCAAAGCTGGGAGAAGAGAGGAGATATCACACTCTTAGACCCCCTGTTGCTGACATGTTCTCACTAGGTTTCCAGGAAGATAACATCTTCTCTCTTCTCCTGACTGTGTAATCACAGCTGGGTGCTGCCTACATGCCCCTGCCCTCCCTGGGTACTGATGGGCCATAAGGGCATGTAC
This sequence comes from Gambelia wislizenii, assembly GCA_030847615.1. Classification (NCBI taxonomy): domain Eukaryota; kingdom Metazoa; phylum Chordata; class Lepidosauria; order Squamata; family Crotaphytidae; genus Gambelia; species Gambelia wislizenii. Next base: position 20,584,683 of record JAUMIR010000007.1, on the reverse strand, counting down.
CATTGGGGTAAAATCAACTGTATTGGGGCAGAAGGGTGGACGGATGCTTAAGTCTGCCAGGTAGATATAGGATTTTAGCCAAACGGTAAGCAAGAAGCAAGGCACACTTGGAATTAGTTCCTTTAAACCTGCTGACAGAGGAGATTATCAGACACAATCTAAAATCCAAGAGCAGCATGCGAGAATGACATTACTGGGTGCAAATGGGTGTAAATGGATTCCGTGTTTCAAACAACTTTTGTCATTGTTGCATGCTGCTTCTGTGCTGCAGCCGTGAGTAAGGCATCACTTTCAATCGATGGGGAGGTCCTGTCAATGAAAAGTGATGCCTTATTCATGGCTACAGCACAGACGTAGCATGCAATGATGACAATGTCTGAAACCAGGACCTGTTCACGGGAAAGTAACGTTGTCCTCGCATGCTGCTCTTTGACGTTTTAGCTGTGTTTGATAATCTCCAGAGTCTATGGGTGCATCGACACTGTTGAAATAATGCAGTTTGACACCATTTTAACTGCCATGGCTCCATCCTACAGAATCCTGGGATTTGTAGTTTTGTGAGGCACCAGCACTCTTTGGCAGAGATGGCTAAAGATTTATAAATCTCAGGATCCCACAGTATGAAACTACAGCACTTAAAGTGGTGTCAAACTGCATTATTCCTACAACGTAGATGCACCCTAAGTCTTTGCCCAGGTACTTATGCTGTCATCCAGAGAGGAGGCTGCTCCTCTCCCCTACGTCTGCAAAAGCAACTGGTGGGGTGCTCTTAGACTTTCCCCCCAGTCACTGATCAGCTGAGGAGGGTTTACCCAATAGGGTCTGGCTATCTCTGCACACCCAGGGAGGAAAACATAGCTTCCACCCCCAGTTTAGGGCTACTCCTTTCTCCGGGGCCACTGGAATACATCCCAGGTGCAGTCCTGCAACTGATCATTGGGTGATGAATAGACTGATGCCTAGGAGCCACCTGGCGGTTGTTGGGCACCTGGGGCAAAGGGCATTACTTAAGGAGATACTGGATATCTCCTTCTACAACTCCTAACAGTACATTATGCCAGAAGCCTTGGAGGAAGTAGATCAGTGTTTCCGTGAATGCTGTCAGCCACTGTGAATACCATTGACTTCATGTTATTTGGCCTTGCTCAAATGCTCAGTTTTTGCATGTGGATCTGATCTGCAGCCTATTTTGGGGTGGGGAATAGAGGCCTGTGCTTTCAGAGACAACATACAAACTAACAATGCATTACATGCTAGAGAAGGCAGTAGCTATATCTTACCTTGTCTGGCTCAGTAAATGGTGCTTTATAGTTTTTCTTGCATGGGCTGTGCATCAGAAACTTGTGCAAATGTGTGTTCTAAAAGAAATACAGTGTAGTGGGTATTTTGTCGCACCCAAATGCAAATCCTCACTTGCCTCACTGCAAGATATTGGACCAATCTCTGTGTCTTCTCAAAAAAAAAAAAAAAAAAAAAAAAAAGAAAAAAAAAAAGGAAAGGTTGGAAAAGTTATATTTTGGACTAGTACTCCAGCATCCCTCTAGCTGACATAGTCAGTGGCCATGCTGGCTGGGGATTTCTTGGGGTTGAATAGTTTCCAAACCTTGGATGCAGTCTAACCTACCTCAGGGGGTTCTTGTGAAGATAAAATAGAAATAGATATGTATGGTGTCTGAAGTTCTGTGGAGGAAAAGTCACAATTGTGATAATATAAAATATAAAATATGCAAGTTTCCTGCCAGTTTCCTGCCAGGGAGAAGAAGGAAGCAACTTTTAAAACTTTTTTAAAAAACTGTTGGGAGAGGCTGCTTGTTGCTGAGGGGCTTGAACTTCTGAACTTCCCCTTTTACCCTCAAGAGCCAGAGGCCTTCCTGTGAGTCACACCTGTGAGTCACACCTGTGAGTCATTAGGGGGTGGAGCTGGGAGCCTAGCTCTATATAAGTCCTTGCAGAGGCTTTCCAGGCCAGTTTCCTGCCAGAGAGAAGGAGAGCAGCTTCTGGACAGCAAGTTTCCTGCCAGTTTCCTGCCAGGGAGAAGAAGGAAGCAACTTTTAAAACTTTTTTAAAAAACTGTTGGGAGAGGCTGCTTGTTGCTGTGAGTCACACCTGTGAGTCATTAGGGGGTGGAGCTGGGAGCCTAGCTCTATATAAGTCCTTGCAGAGGCTTTCCAGGCCAGTTTCCTGCCAGAGAGAAGGAGAGCAGCTTCTGGACAGCAAGTTTCCTGCCAGTTTCCTGCCAGGGAGAAGAAGGAAGCAACTTTTAAAACTTTTTTAAAAAACTGTTGGGAGAGGCTGCTTGTTGCTGAGGGGCTTGAACTTCTGAACTTCCCCTTTTACCCTCAAGAGCCAGAGGCCTTCCTGTGAGTCACACCTGTGAGTCACACCTGTGAGTCATTAGGGGGTGGAGCTGGGAGCCTAGCTCTATATAAGTCCTTGCAGAGGCTTTCCAGGCCAGTTTCCTGCCAGAGAGAAGGAGAGCAGCTTCTGGACAGCAAGTTTCCTGCCAGTTTCCTGCCAGGGAGAAGAAGGAAGCAACTTTTAAAACTTTTTTAAAAAACTGTTGGGAGAGGCTGCTTGTTGCTGTGAGTCACACCTGTGAGTCATTAGGGGGTGGAGCTGGGAGCCTAGCTCTATATAAGTCCTTGCAGAGGCTTTCCAGGCCAGTTTCCTGCCAGAGAGAAGGAGAGCAGCTTCTGGACAGCAAGTTTCCTGCCAGTTTCCTGCCAGGGAGAAGAAGGAAGCAACTTTTAAAACTTTTTTAAAAAACTGTTGGGAGAGGCTGCTTGTTGCTGAGGGGCTTGAACTTCTGAACTTCCCCTTTTACCCTCAAGAGCCAGAGGCCTTCCTGTGAGTCACACCTGTGAGTCACACCTGTGAGTCATTAGGGGGTGGAGCTGGGAGCCTAGCTCTATATAAGTCCTTGCAGAGGCTTTCCAGGCCAGTTTCCTGCCAGAGAGAAGGAGAGCAGCTTCTGGACAGCAAGTTTCCTGCCAGTTTCCTGCCAGGGAGAAGAAGGAAGCAACTTTTAAAACTTTTTTAAAAAACTGTTGGGAGAGGCTGCTTGTTGCTGTGAGTCACACCTGTGAGTCATTAGGGGGTGGAGCTGGGAGCCTAGCTCTATATAAGTCCTTGCAGAGGCTTTCCAGGCCAGTTTCCTGCCAGAGAGAAGGAGAGCAGCTTCTGGACAGCAAGTTTCCTGCCAGTTTCCTGCCAGGGAGAAGAAGGAAGCAACTTTTAAAACTTTTTTAAAAAACTGTTGGGAGAGGCTGCTTGTTGCTGAGGGGCTTGAACTTCTGAACTTCCCCTTTTACCCTCAAGAGCCAGAGGCCTTCCTGTGAGTCACACCTGTGAGTCACACCTGTGAGTCATTAGGGGGTGGAGCTGGGAGCCTAGCTCTATATAAGTCCTTGCAGAGGCTTTCCAGGCCAGTTTCCTGCCAGAGAGAAGGAGAGCAGCTTCTGGACAGCAAGTTTCCTGCCAGTTTCCTGCCAGGGAGAAGAAGGAAGCAACTTTTAAAACTTTTTTAAAAAACTGTTGGGAGAGGCTGCTTGTTGCTGTGAGTCACACCTGTGAGTCATTAGGGGGTGGAGCTGGGAGCCTAGCTCTATATAAGTCCTTGCAGAGGCTTTCCAGGCCAGTTTCCTGCCAGGGAGAAGAAGGAAGCAACTTTTAAAACTTTTTTAAAAAACTGTTGGGAGAGGCTGCTTGTTGCTGAGGGGCTTGAACTTCTGAACTTCCCCTTTTACCCTCAAGAGCCAGAGGCCTTCCTGTGAGTCACACCTGTGAGTCACACCTGTGAGTCATTAGGGGGTGGAGCTGGGAGCCTAGCTCTATATAAGTCCTTGCAGAGGCTTTCCAGGCCAGTTTCCTGCCAGAGAGAAGGAGAGCAGCTTCTGGACAGCAAGTTTCCTGCCAGTTTCCTGCCAGGGAGAAGAAGGAAGCAACTTTTAAAACTTTTTTAAAAAACTGTTGGGAGAGGCTGCTTGTTGCTGTGAGTCACACCTGTGAGTCATTAGGGGGTGGAGCTGGGAGCCTAGCTCTATATAAGTCCTTGCAGAGGCTTTCCAGGCCAGTTTCCTGCCAGAGAGAAGGAGAGCAGCTTCTGGACAGCAAGTTTCCTGCCAGTTTCCTGCCAGGGAGAAGAAGGAAGCAACTTTTAAAACTTTTTTAAAAAACTGTTGGGAGAGGCTGCTTGTTGCTGAGGGGCTTGAACTTCTGAACTTCCCCTTTTACCCTCAAGAGCCAGAGGCCTTCCTGTGAGTCACACCTGTGAGTCACACCTGTGAGTCATTAGGGGGTGGAGCTGGGAGCCTAGCTCTATATAAGTCCTTGCAGAGGCTTTCCAGGCCAGTTTCCTGCCAGAGAGAAGGAGAGCAGCTTCTGGACAGCAAGTTTCCTGCCAGTTTCCTGCCAGGGAGAAGAAGGAAGCAACTTTTAAAACTTTTTTAAAAAACTGTTGGGAGAGGCTGCTTGTTGCTGTGAGTCACACCTGTGAGTCATTAGGGGGTGGAGCTGGGAGCCTAGCTCTATATAAGTCCTTGCAGAGGCTTTCCAGGCCAGTTTCCTGCCAGAGAGAAGGAGAGCAGCTTCTGGACAGCAAGTTTCCTGCCAGTTTCCTGCCAGGGAGAAGAAGGAAGCAACTTTTAAAACTTTTTTAAAAAACTGTTGGGAGAGGCTGCTTGTTGCTGAGGGGCTTGAACTTCTGAACTTCCCCTTTTACCCTCAAGAGCCAGAGGCCTTCCTGTGAGTCACACCTGTGAGTCACACCTGTGAGTCATTAGGGGGTGGAGCTGGGAGCCTAGCTCTATATAAGTCCTTGCAGAGGCTTTCCAGGCCAGTTTCCTGCCAGAGAGAAGGAGAGCAGCTTCTGGACAGCAAGTTTCCTGCCAGTTTCCTGCCAGGGAGAAGAAGGAAGCAACTTTTAAAACTTTTTTAAAAAACTGTTGGGAGAGGCTGCTTGTTGCTGTGAGTCACACCTGTGAGTCATTAGGGGGTGGAGCTGGGAGCCTAGCTCTATATAAGTCCTTGCAGAGGCTTTCCAGGCCAGTTTCCTGCCAGAGAGAAGGAGAGCAGCTTCTGGACAGCAAGTTTCCTGCCAGTTTCCTGCCAGGGAGAAGAAGGAAGCAACTTTTAAAACTTTTTTAAAAAACTGTTGGGAGAGGCTGCTTGTTGCTGAGGGGCTTGAACTTCTGAACTTCCCCTTTTACCCTCAAGAGCCAGAGGCCTTCCTGTGAGTCACACCTGTGAGTCACACCTGTGAGTCATTAGGGGGTGGAGCTGGGAGCCTAGCTCTATATAAGTCCTTGCAGAGGCTTTCCAGGCCAGTTTCCTGCCAGAGAGAAGGAGAGCAGCTTCTGGACAGCAAGTTTCCTGCCAGTTTCCTGCCAGGGAGAAGAAGGAAGCAACTTTTAAAACTTTTTTAAAAAACTGTTGGGAGAGGCTGCTTGTTGCTGTGAGTCACACCTGTGAGTCATTAGGGGGTGGAGCTGGGAGCCTAGCTCTATATAAGTCCTTGCAGAGGCTTTCCAGGCCAGTTTCCTGCCAGAGAGAAGGAGAGCAGCTTCTGGACAGCAAGTTTCCTGCCAGTTTCCTGCCAGGGAGAAGAAGGAAGCAACTTTTAAAACTTTTTTAAAAAACTGTTGGGAGAGGCTGCTTGTTGCTGAGGGGCTTGAACTTCTGAACTTCCCCTTTTACCCTCAAGAGCCAGAGGCCTTCCTGTGAGTCACACCTGTGAGTCACACCTGTGAGTCATTAGGGGGTGGAGCTGGGAGCCTAGCTCTATATAAGTCCTTGCAGAGGCTTTCCAGGCCAGTTTCCTGCCAGAGAGAAGGAGAGCAGCTTCTGGACAGCAAGTTTCCTGCCAGTTTCCTGCCAGGGAGAAGAAGGAAGCAACTTTTAAAACTTTTTTAAAAAACTGTTGGGAGAGGCTGCTTGTTGCTGTGAGTCACACCTGTGAGTCATTAGGGGGTGGAGCTGGGAGCCTAGCTCTATATAAGTCCTTGCAGAGGCTTTCCAGGCCAGTTTCCTGCCAGAGAGAAGGAGAGCAGCTTCTGGACAGCAAGTTTCCTGCCAGTTTCCTGCCAGGGAGAAGAAGGAAGCAACTTTTAAAACTTTTTTAAAAAACTGTTGGGAGAGGCTGCTTGTTGCTGTGAGTCACACCTGTGAGTCATTAGGGGGTGGAGCTGGGAGCCTAGCTCTATATAAGTCCTTGCAGAGGCTTTCCAGGCCAGTTTCCTGCCAGAGAGAAGGAGAGCAGCTTCTGGACAGCAAGTTTCCTGCCAGTTTCCTGCCAGGGAGAAGAAGGAAGCAACTTTTAAAACTTTTTTAAAAAACTGTTGGGAGAGGCTGCTTGTTGCTGAGGGGCTTGAACTTCTGAACTTCCCCTTTTACCCTCAAGAGCCAGAGGCCTTCCTGTGAGTCACACCTGTGAGTCACACCTGTGAGTCATTAGGGGGTGGAGCTGGGAGCCTAGCTCTATATAAGTCCTTGCAGAGGCTTTCCAGGCCAGTTTCCTGCCAGAGAGAAGGAGAGCAGCTTCTGGACAGCAAGTTTCCTGCCAGTTTCCTGCCAGGGAGAAGAAGGAAGCAACTTTTAAAACTTTTTTAAAAAACTGTTGGGAGAGGCTGCTTGTTGCTGTGAGTCACACCTGTGAGTCATTAGGGGGTGGAGCTGGGAGCCTAGCTCTATATAAGTCCTTGCAGAGGCTTTCCAGGCCAGTTTCCTGCCAGAGAGAAGGAGAGCAGCTTCTGGACAGCAAGTTTCCTGCCAGTTTCCTGCCAGGGAGAAGAAGGAAGCAACTTTTAAAACTTTTTTAAAAAACTGTTGGGAGAGGCTGCTTGTTGCTGAGGGGCTTGAACTTCTGAACTTCCCCTTTTACCCTCAAGAGCCAGAGGCCTTCCTGTGAGTCACACCTGTGAGTCACACCTGTGAGTCATTAGGGGGTGGAGCTGGGAGCCTAGCTCTATATAAGTCCTTGCAGAGGCTTTCCAGGCCAGTTTCCTGCCAGAGAGAAGGAGAGCAGCTTCTGGACAGCAAGTTTCCTGCCAGTTTCCTGCCAGGGAGAAGAAGGAAGCAACTTTTAAAACTTTTTTAAAAAACTGTTGGGAGAGGCTGCTTGTTGCTGTGAGTCACACCTGTGAGTCATTAGGGGGTGGAGCTGGGAGCCTAGCTCTATATAAGTCCTTGCAGAGGCTTTCCAGGCCAGTTTCCTGCCAGAGAGAAGGAGAGCAGCTTCTGGACAGCAAGTTTCCTGCCAGTTTCCTGCCAGGGAGAAGAAGGAAGCAACTTTTAAAACTTTTTTAAAAAACTGTTGGGAGAGGCTGCTTGTTGCTGAGGGGCTTGAACTTCTGAACTTCCCCTTTTACCCTCAAGAGCCAGAGGCCTTCCTGTGAGTCACACCTGTGAGTCACACCTGTGAGTCATTAGGGGGTGGAGCTGGGAGCCTAGCTCTATATAAGTCCTTGCAGAGGCTTTCCAGGCCAGTTTCCTGCCAGAGAGAAGGAGAGCAGCTTCTGGACAGCAAGTTTCCTGCCAGTTTCCTGCCAGGGAGAAGAAGGAAGCAACTTTTAAAACTTTTTTAAAAAACTGTTGGGAGAGGCTGCTTGTTGCTGTGAGTCACACCTGTGAGTCATTAGGGGGTGGAGCTGGGAGCCTAGCTCTATATAAGTCCTTGCAGAGGCTTTCCAGGCCAGTTTCCTGCCAGAGAGAAGGAGAGCAGCTTCTGGACAGCAAGTTTCCTGCCAGTTTCCTGCCAGGGAGAAGAAGGAAGCAACTTTTAAAACTTTTTTAAAAAACTGTTGGGAGAGGCTGCTTGTTGCTGAGGGGCTTGAACTTCTGAACTTCCCCTTTTACCCTCAAGAGCCAGAGGCCTTCCTGTGAGTCACACCTGTGAGTCACACCTGTGAGTCATTAGGGGGTGGAGCTGGGAGCCTAGCTCTATATAAGTCCTTGCAGAGGCTTTCCAGGCCAGTTTCCTGCCAGAGAGAAGGAGAGCAGCTTCTGGACAGCAAGTTTCCTGCCAGTTTCCTGCCAGGGAGAAGAAGGAAGCAACTTTTAAAACTTTTTTAAAAAACTGTTGGGAGAGGCTGCTTGTTGCTGTGAGTCACACCTGTGAGTCATTAGGGGGTGGAGCTGGGAGCCTAGCTCTATATAAGTCCTTGCAGAGGCTTTCCAGGCCAGTTTCCTGCCAGAGAGAAGGAGAGCAGCTTCTGGACAGCAAGTTTCCTGCCAGTTTCCTGCCAGGGAGAAGAAGGAAGCAACTTTTAAAACTTTTTTAAAAAACTGTTGGGAGAGGCTGCTTGTTGCTGAGGGGCTTGAACTTCTGAACTTCCCCTTTTACCCTCAAGAGCCAGAGGCCTTCCTGTGAGTCACACCTGTGAGTCACACCTGTGAGTCATTAGGGGGTGGAGCTGGGAGCCTAGCTCTATATAAGTCCTTGCAGAGGCTTTCCAGGCCAGTTTCCTGCCAGAGAGAAGGAGAGCAGCTTCTGGACAGCAAGTTTCCTGCCAGTTTCCTGCCAGGGAGAAGAAGGAAGCAACTTTTAAAACTTTTTTAAAAAACTGTTGGGAGAGGCTGCTTGTTGCTGTGAGTCACACCTGTGAGTCATTAGGGGGTGGAGCTGGGAGCCTAGCTCTATATAAGTCCTTGCAGAGGCTTTCCAGGCCAGTTTCCTGCCAGAGAGAAGGAGAGCAGCTTCTGGACAGCAAGTTTCCTGCCAGTTTCCTGCCAGGGAGAAGAAGGAAGCAACTTTTAAAACTTTTTTAAAAAACTGTTGGGAGAGGCTGCTTGTTGCTGAGGGGCTTGAACTTCTGAACTTCCCCTTTTACCCTCAAGAGCCAGAGGCCTTCCTGTGAGTCACACCTGTGAGTCACACCTGTGAGTCATTAGGGGGTGGAGCTGGGAGCCTAGCTCTATATAAGTCCTTGCAGAGGCTTTCCAGGCCAGTTTCCTGCCAGAGAGAAGGAGAGCAGCTTCTGGACAGCAAGTTTCCTGCCAGTTTCCTGCCAGGGAGAAGAAGGAAGCAACTTTTAAAACTTTTTTAAAAAACTGTTGGGAGAGGCTGCTTGTTGCTGTGAGTCACACCTGTGAGTCATTAGGGGGTGGAGCTGGGAGCCTAGCTCTATATAAGTCCTTGCAGAGGCTTTCCAGGCCAGTTTCCTGCCAGAGAGAAGGAGAGCAGCTTCTGGACAGCAAGTTTCCTGCCAGTTTCCTGCCAGGGAGAAGAAGGAAGCAACTTTTAAAACTTTTTTAAAAAACTGTTGGGAGAGGCTGCTTGTTGCTGAGGGGCTTGAACTTCTGAACTTCCCCTTTTACCCTCAAGAGCCAGAGGCCTTCCTGTGAGTCACACCTGTGAGTCACACCTGTGAGTCATTAGGGGGTGGAGCTGGGAGCCTAGCTCTATATAAGTCCTTGCAGAGGCTTTCCAGGCCAGTTTCCTGCCAGAGAGAAGGAGAGCAGCTTCTGGACAGCAAGTTTCCTGCCAGTTTCCTGCCAGGGAGAAGAAGGAAGCAACTTTTAAAACTTTTTTAAAAAACTGTTGGGAGAGGCTGCTTGTTGCTGTGAGTCACACCTGTGAGTCATTAGGGGGTGGAGCTGGGAGCCTAGCTCTATATAAGTCCTTGCAGAGGCTTTCCAGGCCAGTTTCCTGCCAGAGAGAAGGAGAGCAGCTTCTGGACAGCAAGTTTCCTGCCAGTTTCCTGCCAGGGAGAAGAAGGAAGCAACTTTTAAAACTTTTTTAAAAAACTGTTGGGAGAGGCTGCTTGTTGCTGAGGGGCTTGAACTTCTGAACTTCCCCTTTTACCCTCAAGAGCCAGAGGCCTTCCTGTGAGTCACACCTGTGAGTCACACCTGTGAGTCATTAGGGGGTGGAGCTGGGAGCCTAGCTCTATATAAGTCCTTGCAGAGGCTTTCCAGGCCAGTTTCCTGCCAGAGAGAAGGAGAGCAGCTTCTGGACAGCAAGTTTCCTGCCAGTTTCCTGCCAGGGAGAAGAAGGAAGCAACTTTTAAAACTTTTTTAAAAAACTGTTGGGAGAGGCTGCTTGTTGCTGTGAGTCACACCTGTGAGTCATTAGGGGGTGGAGCTGGGAGCCTAGCTCTATATAAGTCCTTGCAGAGGCTTTCCAGGCCAGTTTCCTGCCAGAGAGAAGGAGAGCAGCTTCTGGACAGCAAGTTTCCTGCCAGTTTCCTGCCAGGGAGAAGAAGGAAGCAACTTTTAAAACTTTTTTAAAAAACTGTTGGGAGAGGCTGCTTGTTGCTGAGGGGCTTGAACTTCTGAACTTCCCCTTTTACCCTCAAGAGCCAGAGGCCTTCCTGTGAGTCACACCTGTGAGTCACACCTGTGAGTCATTAGGGGGTGGAGCTGGGAGCCTAGCTCTATATAAGTCCTTGCAGAGGCTTTCCAGGCCAGTTTCCTGCCAGAGAGAAGGAGAGCAGCTTCTGGACAGCAAGTTTCCTGCCAGTTTCCTGCCAGGGAGAAGAAGGAAGCAACTTTTAAAACTTTTTTAAAAAACTGTTGGGAGAGGCTGCTTGTTGCTGTGAGTCACACCTGTGAGTCATTAGGGGGTGGAGCTGGGAGCCTAGCTCTATATAAGTCCTTGCAGAGGCTTTCCAGGCCAGTTTCCTGCCAGAGAGAAGGAGAGCAGCTTCTGGACAGCAAGTTTCCTGCCAGTTTCCTGCCAGGGAGAAGAAGGAAGCAACTTTTAAAACTTTTTTAAAAAACTGTTGGGAGAGGCTGCTTGTTGCTGAGGGGCTTGAACTTCTGAACTTCCCCTTTTACCCTCAAGAGCCAGAGGCCTTCCTGTGAGTCACACCTGTGAGTCACACCTGTGAGTCATTAGGGGGTGGAGCTGGGAGCCTAGCTCTATATAAGTCCTTGCAGAGGCTTTCCAGGCCAGTTTCCTGCCAGAGAGAAGGAGAGCAGCTTCTGGACAGCAAGTTTCCTGCCAGTTTCCTGCCAGGGAGAAGAAGGAAGCAACTTTTAAAACTTTTTTAAAAAACTGTTGGGAGAGGCTGCTTGTTGCTGTGAGTCACACCTGTGAGTCATTAGGGGGTGGAGCTGGGAGCCTAGCTCTATATAAGTCCTTGCAGAGGCTTTCCAGGCCAGTTTCCTGCCAGAGAGAAGGAGAGCAGCTTCTGGACAGCAAGTTTCCTGCCAGTTTCCTGCCAGGGAGAAGAAGGAAGCAACTTTTAAAACTTTTTTAAAAAACTGTTGGGAGAGGCTGCTTGTTGCTGAGGGGCTTGAACTTCTGAACTTCCCCTTTTACCCTCAAGAGCCAGAGGCCTTCCTGTGAGTCACACCTGTGAGTCACACCTGTGAGTCATTAGGGGGTGGAGCTGGGAGCCTAGCTCTATATAAGTCCTTGCAGAGGCTTTCCAGGCCAGTTTCCTGCCAGAGAGAAGGAGAGCAGCTTCTGGACAGCAAGTTTCCTGCCAGTTTCCTGCCAGGGAGAAGAAGGAAGCAACTTTTAAAACTTTTTTAAAAAACTGTTGGGAGAGGCTGCTTGTTGCTGTGAGTCACACCTGTGAGTCATTAGGGGGTGGAGCTGGGAGCCTAGCTCTATATAAGTCCTTGCAGAGGCTTTCCAGGCCAGTTTCCTGCCAGAGAGAAGGAGAGCAGCTTCTGGACAGCAAGTTTCCTGCCAGTTTCCTGCCAGGGAGAAGAAGGAAGCAACTTTTAAAACTTTTTTAAAAAACTGTTGGGAGAGGCTGCTTGTTGCTGTGAGTCACACCTGTGAGTCATTAGGGGGTGGAGCTGGGAGCCTAGCTCTATATAAGTCCTTGCAGAGGCTTTCCAGGCCAGTTTCCTGCCAGAGAGAAGGAGAGCAGCTTCTGGACAGCAAGTTTCCTGCCAGTTTCCTGCCAGGGAGAAGAAGGAAGCAACTTTTAAAACTTTTTTAAAAAACTGTTGGGAGAGGCTGCTTGTTGCTGAGGGGCTTGAACTTCTGAACTTCCCCTTTTACCCTCAAGAGCCAGAGGCCTTCCTGTGAGTCACACCTGTGAGTCACACCTGTGAGTCATTAGGGGGTGGAGCTGGGAGCCTAGCTCTATATAAGTCCTTGCAGAGGCTTTCCAGGCCAGTTTCCTGCCAGAGAGAAGGAGAGCAGCTTCTGGACAGCAAGTTTCCTGCCAGTTTCCTGCCAGGGAGAAGAAGGAAGCAACTTTTAAAACTTTTTTAAAAAACTGTTGGGAGAGGCTGCTTGTTGCTGTGAGTCACACCTGTGAGTCATTAGGGGGTGGAGCTGGGAGCCTAGCTCTATATAAGTCCTTGCAGAGGCTTTCCAGGCCAGTTTCCTGCCAGAGAGAAGGAGAGCAGCTTCTGGACAGCAAGTTTCCTGCCAGTTTCCTGCCAGGGAGAAGAAGGAAGCAACTTTTAAAACTTTTTTAAAAAACTGTTGGGAGAGGCTGCTTGTTGCTGAGGGGCTTGAACTTCTGAACTTCCCCTTTTACCCTCAAGAGCCAGAGGCCTTCCTGTGAGTCACACCTGTGAGTCACACCTGTGAGTCATTAGGGGGTGGAGCTGGGAGCCTAGCTCTATATAAGTCCTTGCAGAGGCTTTCCAGGCCAGTTTCCTGCCAGAGAGAAGGAGAGCAGCTTCTGGACAGCAAGTTTCCTGCCAGTTTCCTGCCAGGGAGAAGAAGGAAGCAACTTTTAAAACTTTTTTAAAAAACTGTTGGGAGAGGCTGCTTGTTGCTGTGAGTCACACCTGTGAGTCATTAGGGGGTGGAGCTGGGAGCCTAGCTCTATATAAGTCCTTGCAGAGGCTTTCCAGGCCAGTTTCCTGCCAGAGAGAAGGAGAGCAGCTTCTGGACAGCAAGTTTCCTGCCAGTTTCCTGCCAGGGAGAAGAAGGAAGCAACTTTTAAAACTTTTTTAAAAAACTGTTGGGAGAGGCTGCTTGTTGCTGAGGGGCTTGAACTTCTGAACTTCCCCTTTTACCCTCAAGAGCCAGAGGCCTTCCTGTGAGTCACACCTGTGAGTCACACCTGTGAGTCATTAGGGGGTGGAGCTGGGAGCCTAGCTCTATATAAGTCCTTGCAGAGGCTTTCCAGGCCAGTTTCCTGCCAGAGAGAAGGAGAGCAGCTTCTGGACAGCAAGTTTCCTGCCAGTTTCCTGCCAGGGAGAAGAAGGAAGCAACTTTTAAAACTTTTTTAAAAAACTGTTGGGAGAGGCTGCTTGTTGCTGTGAGTCACACCTGTGAGTCATTAGGGGGTGGAGCTGGGAGCCTAGCTCTATATAAGTCCTTGCAGAGGCTTTCCAGGCCAGTTTCCTGCCAGAGAGAAGGAGAGCAGCTTCTGGACAGCAAGTTTCCTGCCAGTTTCCTGCCAGGGAGAAGAAGGAAGCAACTTTTAAAACTTTTTTAAAAAACTGTTGGGAGAGGCTGCTTGTTGCTGAGGGGCTTGAACTTCTGAACTTCCCCTTTTACCCTCAAGAGCCAGAGGCCTTCCTGTGAGTCACACCTGTGAGTCACACCTGTGAGTCATTAGGGGGTGGAGCTGGGAGCCTAGCTCTATATAAGTCCTTGCAGAGGCTTTCCAGGCCAGTTTCCTGCCAGAGAGAAGGAGAGCAGCTTCTGGACAGCAAGTTTCCTGCCAGTTTCCTGCCAGGGAGAAGAAGGAAGCAACTTTTAAAACTTTTTTAAAAAACTGTTGGGAGAGGCTGCTTGTTGCTGTGAGTCACACCTGTGAGTCATTAGGGGGTGGAGCTGGGAGCCTAGCTCTATATAAGTCCTTGCAGAGGCTTTCCAGGCCAGTTTCCTGCCAGAGAGAAGGAGAGCAGCTTCTGGACAGCAAGTTTCCTGCCAGTTTCCTGCCAGGGAGAAGAAGGAAGCAACTTTTAAAACTTTTTTAAAAAACTGTTGGGAGAGGCTGCTTGTTGCTGAGGGGCTTGAACTTCTGAACTTCCCCTTTTACCCTCAAGAGCCAGAGGCCTTCCTGTGAGTCACACCTGTGAGTCACACCTGTGAGTCATTAGGGGGTGGAGCTGGGAGCCTAGCTCTATATAAGTCCTTGCAGAGGCTTTCCAGGCCAGTTTCCTGCCAGAGAGAAGGAGAGCAGCTTCTGGACAGCAAGTTTCCTGCCAGTTTCCTGCCAGGGAGAAGAAGGAAGCAACTTTTAAAACTTTTTTAAAAAACTGTTGGGAGAGGCTGCTTGTTGCTGTGAGTCACACCTGTGAGTCATTAGGGGGTGGAGCTGGGAGCCTAGCTCTATATAAGTCCTTGCAGAGGCTTTCCAGGCCAGTTTCCTGCCAGAGAGAAGGAGAGCAGCTTCTGGACAGCAAGTTTCCTGCCAGTTTCCTGCCAGGGAGAAGAAGGAAGCAACTTTTAAAACTTTTTTAAAAAACTGTTGGGAGAGGCTGCTTGTTGCTGAGGGGCTTGAACTTCTGAACTTCCCCTTTTACCCTCAAGAGCCAGAGGCCTTCCTGTGAGTCACACCTGTGAGTCACACCTGTGAGTCATTAGGGGGTGGAGCTGGGAGCCTAGCTCTATATAAGTCCTTGCAGAGGCTTTCCAGGCCAGTTTCCTGCCAGAGAGAAGGAGAGCAGCTTCTGGACAGCAAGTTTCCTGCCAGTTTCCTGCCAGGGAGAAGAAGGAAGCAACTTTTAAAACTTTTTTAAAAAACTGTTGGGAGAGGCTGCTTGTTGCTGTGAGTCACACCTGTGAGTCATTAGGGGGTGGAGCTGGGAGCCTAGCTCTATATAAGTCCTTGCAGAGGCTTTCCAGGCCAGTTTCCTGCCAGAGAGAAGGAGAGCAGCTTCTGGACAGCAAGTTTCCTGCCAGTTTCCTGCCAGGGAGAAGAAGGAAGCAACTTTTAAAACTTTTTTAAAAAACTGTTGGGAGAGGCTGCTTGTTGCTGAGGGGCTTGAACTTCTGAACTTCCCCTTTTACCCTCAAGAGCCAGAGGCCTTCCTGTGAGTCACACCTGTGAGTCACACCTGTGAGTCATTAGGGGGTGGAGCTGGGAGCCTAGCTCTATATAAGTCCTTGCAGAGGCTTTCCAGGCCAGTTTCCTGCCAGAGAGAAGGAGAGCAGCTTCTGGACAGCAAGTTTCCTGCCAGTTTCCTGCCAGGGAGAAGAAGGAAGCAACTTTTAAAACTTTTTTAAAAAACTGTTGGGAGAGGCTGCTTGTTGCTGTGAGTCACACCTGTGAGTCATTAGGGGGTGGAGCTGGGAGCCTAGCTCTATATAAGTCCTTGCAGAGGCTTTCCAGGCCAGTTTCCTGCCAGAGAGAAGGAGAGCAGCTTCTGGACAGCAAGTTTCCTGCCAGTTTCCTGCCAGGGAGAAGAAGGAAGCAACTTTTAAAACTTTTTTAAAAAACTGTTGGGAGAGGCTGCTTGTTGCTGAGGGGCTTGAACTTCTGAACTTCCCCTTTTACCCTCAAGAGCCAGAGGCCTTCCTGTGAGTCACACCTGTGAGTCACACCTGTGAGTCATTAGGGGGTGGAGCTGGGAGCCTAGCTCTATATAAGTCCTTGCAGAGGCTTTCCAGGCCAGTTTCCTGCCAGAGAGAAGGAGAGCAGCTTCTGGACAGCAAGTTTCCTGCCAGTTTCCTGCCAGGGAGAAGAAGGAAGCAACTTTTAAAACTTTTTTAAAAAACTGTTGGGAGAGGCTGCTTGTTGCTGTGAGTCACACCTGTGAGTCATTAGGGGGTGGAGCTGGGAGCCTAGCTCTATATAAGTCCTTGCAGAGGCTTTCCAGGCCAGTTTCCTGCCAGAGAGAAGGAGAGCAGCTTCTGGACAGCAAGTTTCCTGCCAGTTTCCTGCCAGGGAGAAGAAGGAAGCAACTTTTAAAACTTTTTTAAAAAACTGTTGGGAGAGGCTGCTTGTTGCTGAGGGGCTTGAACTTCTGAACTTCCCCTTTTACCCTCAAGAGCCAGAGGCCTTCCTGTGAGTCACACCTGTGAGTCACACCTGTGAGTCATTAGGGGGTGGAGCTGGGAGCCTAGCTCTATATAAGTCCTTGCAGAGGCTTTCCAGGCCAGTTTCCTGCCAGAGAGAAGGAGAGCAGCTTCTGGACAGCAAGTTTCCTGCCAGTTTCCTGCCAGGGAGAAGAAGGAAGCAACTTTTAAAACTTTTTTAAAAAACTGTTGGGAGAGGCTGCTTGTTGCTGTGAGTCACACCTGTGAGTCATTAGGGGGTGGAGCTGGGAGCCTAGCTCTATATAAGTCCTTGCAGAGGCTTTCCAGGCCAGTTTCCTGCCAGAGAGAAGGAGAGCAGCTTCTGGACAGCAAGTTTCCTGCCAGTTTCCTGCCAGGGAGAAGAAGGAAGCAACTTTTAAAACTTTTTTAAAAAACTGTTGGGAGAGGCTGCTTGTTGCTGTGAGTCACACCTGTGAGTCATTAGGGGGTGGAGCTGGGAGCCTAGCTCTATATAAGTCCTTGCAGAGGCTTTCCAGGCCAGTTTCCTGCCAGAGAGAAGGAGAGCAGCTTCTGGACAGCAAGTTTCCTGCCAGTTTCCTGCCAGGGAGAAGAAGGAAGCAACTTTTAAAACTTTTTTAAAAAACTGTTGGGAGAGGCTGCTTGTTGCTGAGGGGCTTGAACTTCTGAACTTCCCCTTTTACCCTCAAGAGCCAGAGGCCTTCCTGTGAGTCACACCTGTGAGTCACACCTGTGAGTCATTAGGGGGTGGAGCTGGGAGCCTAGCTCTATATAAGTCCTTGCAGAGGCTTTCCAGGCCAGTTTCCTGCCAGAGAGAAGGAGAGCAGCTTCTGGACAGCAAGTTTCCTGCCAGTTTCCTGCCAGGGAGAAGAAGGAAGCAACTTTTAAAACTTTTTTAAAAAACTGTTGGGAGAGGCTGCTTGTTGCTGTGAGTCACACCTGTGAGTCATTAGGGGGTGGAGCTGGGAGCCTAGCTCTATATAAGTCCTTGCAGAGGCTTTCCAGGCCAGTTTCCTGCCAGAGAGAAGGAGAGCAGCTTCTGGACAGCAAGTTTCCTGCCAGTTTCCTGCCAGGGAGAAGAAGGAAGCAACTTTTAAAACTTTTTTAAAAAACTGTTGGGAGAGGCTGCTTGTTGCTGAGGGGCTTGAACTTCTGAACTTCCCCTTTTACCCTCAAGAGCCAGAGGCCTTCCTGTGAGTCACACCTGTGAGTCACACCTGTGAGTCATTAGGGGGTGGAGCTGGGAGCCTAGCTCTATATAAGTCCTTGCAGAGGCTTTCCAGGCCAGTTTCCTGCCAGAGAGAAGGAGAGCAGCTTCTGGACAGCAAGTTTCCTGCCAGTTTCCTGCCAGGGAGAAGAAGGAAGCAACTTTTAAAACTTTTTTAAAAAACTGTTGGGAGAGGCTGCTTGTTGCTGTGAGTCACACCTGTGAGTCATTAGGGGGTGGAGCTGGGAGCCTAGCTCTATATAAGTCCTTGCAGAGGCTTTCCAGGCCAGTTTCCTGCCAGAGAGAAGGAGAGCAGCTTCTGGACAGCAAGTTTCCTGCCAGTTTCCTGCCAGGGAGAAGAAGGAAGCAACTTTTAAAACTTTTTTAAAAAACTGTTGGGAGAGGCTGCTTGTTGCTGAGGGGCTTGAACTTCTGAACTTCCCCTTTTACCCTCAAGAGCCAGAGGCGCGCGCCTAACGGCGCGCGAATTTCAGTAACCAAACAAAAATACAGCAGACCTAAAAGTACAGCTTAGCATTATCAGCGTTAACTAAGAGTTCTTAGATTACCTAAAAGCTCTCATCATGGACACTGAGGGGACTGCAGCAGTCACTTGCAACACTTGTGCGATGTTTCTATTCTTGTCTACAGACGTGGAGAACTTCACATGCACCAAATGCAAGCTGGTAGCCCTCTTGGAGGAGAAAGTACAGCAGCTGGAGACACGGGTAGCTACACTTCAACAGATTCGGGAGCAAGAGGTTTTCCTGGACAGAACAGAACGAACACTCTTGGATGGGGACCGCACAGAGGAAGTGGCTGTGGAGGAGAGGGTCACTTCACGGACACAGGAAGTAGACAGCTGGAGGAATGTCACACACAGAACAAGAAAATCCAGGGATTCTTCCAGCAGCTTGCAGCTACAGAATCGATTTGAAGCCCTTTCCCTTATCAAGGACAATGAGGAAGAACAGCATGGACAGACTTCAGGGGTAGAGCAGGGGACCTTGAGGGGACCACGGCAAGGAACAGCAGCTGCGAAGCCTCAGCGGAGGCGTGTGGTGGTGGTGGGGGACTCCTTGCTGAGGGGTACAGAAGCAGTGGTATGTGGGCCTGACAAGATGACTCGGGAGGTGTGTTGTCTCCCTGGGGCAAAGATCTGTGATGTGACCGAGAGGCTGACAAGACTCATCAAGCCTACGGATCATTACCCCTTCCTTTTGGTCCATGTGGGAACCAATGATACTGCAAGGCACAGCTTTCCCAAGATCAGAAGAGACTATGAGGCCCTGGGGAGGAAGCTGAAAGAAATGAACGCACAGGTGGTCATCTCGTCTCTTCTGCCAGTTGAAGGGCATGGTCCAAGAAGGGAGAGGAAAATAGCCGACGTAAACAACTGGCTCCGTAGATGGTGTCGCCGAGAACAAATTGGATTCTTGGATCATGGACTGCGCTTCCATGCAGGGGGACTTCTGGCAAGAGATGGGGTGCATCTTACAACAGTTGGAAGAAACATTTTTGCCAACACTCTCAAGAATTTGATCAGGAGGGCTTTAAACTGAGTCAAATGGGGGAGGGAGACAGTATTCTGGAAGGCAAAAGGGCTGGAGAAAATAGTCAAACTGTCATAGAGGGAACAAGGCAAACAGCGCAAGGACCCAACAGTGGGAGGCAAAAAAACTTGCACAGGGAGCAAGTAAAGGGAACACATGGTCTCAGATGTCTCTACACTAATGCACAGAGCATGGGAAATAAGCAAGATGAACTAGAACTCCTTGCACTACAAAACAAATATGATATAATAGGCATTACTGAAACCTGGTGGGACGAGTCTCATGATTGGAATGTAGGAATAGAGGGGTATAACCTTTATAGGAGAAACAGGCCAAACAGGAAAGGAGGAGGAATAGCATTATATGTCAGGGATATTTACACCAGTGAAGTGATCCATGACATCAATACTGGAAGCCAGGTGGAGAGCATCTGGATAAAAATTAAAGGGGAGGGAAACAACAGGGATGTTATTGTGGGACTCTACTACAGACCCCCAAATCAGACGGAGGAATTGGATGTTGCCTTTCTAGAACAGATGAACATACATGCAGAAAGGAGAGATGTAGTAGTGATGGGTGACTTCAACTATCCTGATATTTGCTGGCAATCTAACTCAGCCAAAACTACAAGGTCTAGCAAATTCCTTACATGCCTGGAAGACAATTTCATGGTCCAAAAGGTGGAAGAGGCAACAAGGGGGTCAGCTATTTTAGATCTGATCCTAACCAACAGAGACGACCTTGTTAATGGGGTGCAAGTGGTGGGATCCTTAGGTGAGAGTGATCATGTTCTCCTGGAGTTTGTTATACAATGGAAAGGAGAAGCCAGGCATAGTCAGACACGCATTCTTGACTTTAGGAGAGCTGATTTCAATAAACTCAGGGAAATACTGGGGATGATCCCATGGTCAAGAATACTAAAAGAGAAGGGACCTCAAGACGGTTTTGACTTTCTCAAAAGGGAGATACTGAAGGCACAATTTCAAACAGTACCATTGAGGAAGAAAAATGGGAGGTGTCTCAAGAAACCAGGATGGATGACTAAAGAACTTTCAATGGAGCTAAGTTTTAAACGGAACATGTATAGGAAATGGAAAAGGGAGGAAATCACCAAAGAAGAATTCAAACAGATAGCGAACACGTGTAGGAGTAAAGTCAGAAAAGCTAAAGTGCAGAATGAGCTCAGGCTTGCTAGGGAGGTTAAGAACAATAAAAAGGGTTTTTTTGGGTATGTCCGCAGCAAAAGGAGGAAGCAGGAAATGATAGGGCCACTACGTGGAGAAGATGGCAAAATGCTAACAGGGGACAGAGAAAAGGCAGAATTACTCAACACCGTCTTTGCCTCAGTGTTTTCAGAAAAGGAAAAGGAGGACCAACCTGAGGAAAATGGAACAGAGGACACAATAGGGGAAATCCAGCTGAAAATAAGTAAAGAGGTGGTACAGGAATACCTTCTTAATCTAAATGAATTTAAATCTCCAGGACCAGATGAACTACATCCAAGAGTATTAAAAGAGCTGGCAAATATAATCTCAGAGCCATTGGCAATAATATTTGAGAACTCCTGGAGAACAGGAGAAGTCCCAGCAGACTGGAGGAGGGCAAACGTTGTTCCCATCTTCAAAAAGGGGAAAAAAGAGGATCCCAACAACTATCGTCCAGTTAGTCTGACATCAATACCAGGGAAGATTCTAGAACAGATCATTAAACAGAGAGTCTGTGAACATTTAGAAGGCAATGCCATAATCACAAAAAGTCAGCATGGGTTTCAGAGAAACAAGTCATG
Source organism: Gambelia wislizenii (assembly GCA_030847615.1). NCBI lineage: Eukaryota > Metazoa > Chordata > Lepidosauria > Squamata > Crotaphytidae > Gambelia > Gambelia wislizenii. The sequence continues at coordinate 20,564,272 of JAUMIR010000007.1, read as the reverse complement.
CCAGACTAATCTGATCTCTTTTTTTGATAAAGTTACCAGCTTGGTAGATGAAGGGAATGCTGTGGACATTGCATACCTTGATTTCAGTAAGGCCTTTGACAAGGTTCCCCATGACATTCTTGCAAACAAGCTTGTAGAATGTGGGCTAGACAAGTTAACTGTTCAATGGATTTGTAATTGGTTGACCGGCCGAACCCAAAGGGTGCTCAGCAGTGGCTCCTCTTCGTCTTGGAAAGATGTGACCAGTGGGGTGCCACAGGGTTCTGTCCTGGGCCCAGTGCTATTCAACATCTTTATCAATGACTTAGATGAGGGAATTAGGGGCATACTTATCAAATTTGCAGATGACACCAAATTGGGAGGAGTAGCTAATACCCTAGAGGACAGGATCAAAATTCAGAATGACCTGGATAGACTGGAGAGCTGGGCCAAAGCTAACAAAATGAAATTCAATACGGAGAAATGTAAAGTACTGCATTTAGGGCGGAAAAATGAAATGCATAAATATAGGATGGGAGAGACCTGGCTGAACGAGACTATGTGCGAAAGGGATCTAGGAGTCCTAGTAGACCACAAGTTGAACATGAGCCAACAGTGTGATGCGGCAGCTAAAAAGGCCAATGCAATTTTGGGCTGTATCAATAGAAGTATAGTGTCTAGATCAAGGGAAGTAATAGTGCCACTCTATTCTGCCTTGGTCAGACCTCACTTAGAATACTGTGTCCAGTTCTGGGCACCACAATTCAGAAAGGATATTGACAAATTGGAGCGTGTCCAGAGAAGGGCAACTAAAATGGTGAAAGGTCTGGAAACAATGCCTTATGAGGAGAGACTTAGGGAGCTGGGTATGTTTAGCCTGGAAAAAAGACGGTTTAGAGGCGATATGATAGCCCTGTTTAAGTATTTGAAGGGATGTCACGCTGAGGATGGAGCAGGCTTGTTTTCTGCTGCTCCAGAGACTGGAACACGGAGCAATGGGTGCAAGCTCCAGGAACAGAGATTCCACCTCAACATGAGGAGGAACTTTTTGACAGTCAGAGCTGTTCGGCAGTGGAACACACTCCCTCGGAGCGTGGTGGGGTCTCCTTCCTTGGAGGTCTTTAAACAGAGGCTGGATGGCCATCTGTCGGGGATGCTTTGATTGTGATTTCCTGCGTGGCAGGGGGTTGGACTGGATGGCCCTCGTGGTCTCTTCCAACTCTGCAATTCTATGATTCTATGATTCTATGTATACATATGACAAAAATTCTTTTTGCACCCATTTACATCTCATACCCCCACAATAATTTTGCAGATGAAAACTGGGAGCGGTGTCACCAAGGGCTCAGCTACACAGGAGAATTAAATCCGGGAAATATCATGTTACCTCCATTTTGGAAAATAGAGGGATGGAAAGTCACTAATCCCCTGGTTTTTTGCCCCCCCCCTTCTGAATAGCGCAAGTGCAGCCCACGGAATGTGAGGACCAAGGAGATTCTTCCCAAATTGTTCCCATTTTTTTTTTTTTTTTGCCATGTAGGCAAGCCCCAAGTAATAGCAGAGTGTAGTCGAGGTGGCAAAAGTCATTAATGAAGAACAGACAAGCTAGGAGAGGCTGCAGGTTGTTTTTGTCTGAGCATCCTTGAAAAGGCAAGATTCTGCCTCTCCTCTTGCCCTGCTGAGTTAACTGAGCACAAACTCCTTTTGCACTTTGAATTCAGTACACAGCAACTGGAAGTAAGCTGAGGAATAAGGTGGAAAGTTGGAGGAGGAGAGAGAAACTGGTCATTTTAAAAGCAGCCGAAAACAGATGACTAATTGGGACTGTCCCTGCCAAACTGGGACCGTTGGAGGGTATGACATCTGTGACTCCTATATGAGTTTTTTTTTAAAAAAAATCAGAGAACGTGTTGCCTGTCCCATCAAAACTAGATGCTGTGGTGTACACAAAATTGGGTTTTCTTTGTAGCAGCTTCTACAGATGGCTGGCACCATAATCTAATAAATTCTAAGGGATTGTCTATACGAGGCAAAAAAGAAAAGAAGAAAAAAAAGAAAAGTGGGTTGCTCCTCAATAATGACAATTCACAGCAGCTGCTATTTGTCTTAATGTTTTTATTTGGCAGATCGCAGGCATGCAAAGCTATCCATGTTGGCTGTGCAAACAGGCATGCCTGCGAATCAAGATGGCAGCCGTGAGGGAATTACTTGCATTTTTACTTACCTCAATTTGTCACTGCCGGACAGTATTTTTTTCAACCATATCCAAGGTGCAAAAGAGCGACGTTTTGCTTTAACAACCCTCCCAACAAACAAAAGAAAAACCCGTTTTATCACCTTAGCACTCACTTGCTAATGTGAAAAACCAACATGGCAGCTCCGGGCGCTTGCCTTGTTTGCAAGCTCCATCCCCACATACATCTGACCAAGCAGCTTTCAATTTCCACTCATATAGGGAAAGTGAACCAAATCGAATTGCCTGTCCCAACAAGCAGGAATGTGCATCCCCCTGCCATTAAAAAAAAAAAAAAAAAAAACTTTGGGAAAAACCGCAAGGGCTTTTCCCATGCAGTATATGGTGGATTTGGCACCCATCCTTCCTAATATGTCAAAATGATGCGGAATCCCATTGAGACACATCGTATTCTCCTTGCATTCTATGAGGAGTATTTTTTGCTGTTTAGACAGCCCCTAAGTATTTTTACATGCAGTGAGCCAGTGTGGTGTCGTGGTTTGAGCATTGGACTACAACACTGGAGATCAGGGTTCCCTGCTCGGTCATGGAAACCCACTGGGTGACCTTGGGAAAGTCATGCTCTTTCAGCCTTAGAGGAAGGCAATGGCAACCCCCCTCTGAACAAATCTTGCCAAGAAAACCCCATGATAGGTTAACCTTAGGGTTGCTATAAGGCAGAAACAACTTGAAGGCACCCAACAACAATTTTTACTTGCAGTTTGCTTTCTTGCCTTTGCTTAGATGAGGCTTTGCGAAATCTGGCCACTAGGGGCTGCTCTAATTATACATAAAGCTCATTTTGCCTTCTGCAGTAAAGTACTGTATAAAACAAGACCAAAGAAAACAAAGCCCCTCAGAACCTGAAGTGAGGAAGCTAACAAACAGCATTCAGGGAGTTTTCCAACCATTTCTGCTTTCCATTTAGAAGTCATGGCCGTTGTACACAGTTTAGGCAGTGCAGCTGGTGGAGGAGCAAGTACTATTAAAATAGTTGCCTGGCCCAAGGTGGAATTAAAAAGATAATAATTAAGGAGCATAAGAAGGGAGAACAAGACATTTTTGCCTGGCAAAAGTTAGCACTTGGACAGTTCTACACAGTTTAGGCTCATATAGGACACCTGGCCACCGTCTTCCCTTATATTGTGAGATGCACTGTGTTTCTGTTTAAATCATGGTCATTATTTCTAAATATGCATGTGCAAATTGGTGTCCCTTTTTGGGTGATGCATTTCCTCCTTTTTGGAAGAGGTTTATTCTACTTGAGCCCTGCACCAAATTGTAAGAGACAGAGTGGTGTTTTGGTTTGAGTGTTGGACTAGGGGCTTGTTTACACCAGGGTCAAAAATCCATGTGGAATTCAGAATATTCTTGCCTGGAGGTGCCCTGGATTCGCCACATGGGCACCACACATAGGGGCATAAAAGTGATGTAAACCTGTCTTGCAGTACAAATGGTCAGCCAGGCAGACAGTGCGTTGGTGCCCTGTTCTCTCCCCAGGGCTCCTGCTGGCTTGCTGGCTAAAAAACTCCCTGTGAAAGCCTGGCCACTGTTGCTGCTTCTGCTGAGGTTAGAATGAGGTGCCCAGACATGTGATCAGCACGGAGGGGGTTGCTCTAGCTGCTCCTCGTTGATTGCGTGGGCACCCCGTTCCACTCTCAGCAGAAGCACTGGCCAGGCTCCAAAGAGGATCCATCTCCTTCCATGCACTGCTCAGCACAGGGTAAGGGGGATGGCACTGCATTTGTGTGTGGACGACTGGACTGGGCTGAACTGAAACTGATCCAGCTGTCCAGACAGCAAAAGAACTGGAGGGACTCTGGATTTCCTGGATACTCCAGAGTTTCTTATGGTTTCTCTTAAGATGGATTAATAGCTTAATAAAGTAGATTCACTGCTTGTGTCATCTGGACACATCACATGGGGTCTGGGTAAGTTCAGTTTATTTCCTTAGTGTAGACAAACCCTCAAGACTCAAGGAGATCAGCGTTCAAATCCCCATTCAGCCATGGAAACCCACTGGGGGAGCTTGGGTGAGTCACACTCAGCCAAAGAAGAAGGCAATGACAAAACTCCTCTGAATAAATCTTCCCTAGAAAACCCTATGATAGGGATCCTATAAATCAGAGTCAGAGACCTGAAGGGACATATCAGTGAACCAAGCTGTAGCATTTCTCCCTCACATCAGTGCATGTCCTGTAGCTTCTTTACATGCCTTCATTTAAGCTCCTTATATTTTGGGCTGCCTAATTTATATTTATTGTGACACATGGCACTTATTTGTGAGCCACGATGATGCGCTATTTAGAGCATTGAGCTATGAACATGTGAAACTAGGGGCCCATCTACACAAGGGGAAAAATCCTAAATACCTCATACTATTGGCGTCTCGCAGCAGCTGCAACATGTCCAAACGTTTTTTCTGGCCTCACAAGCCACCATAAGCCTGGCATTCCTGATGGCAGCTGTGAGTGATTTACTCATGTTGGTTCTTCACTGCTGCTGTTTTTTTTTTTAAAGTCCTCCCAAGGTGCACTGGTGCGATAGAATGATTCTGCAAAGCAAAACAGAAAATATTGATCCTTTTATCGCCTTAGCGATCTCTCGCTACGGCAAAAATTCAACATGGCAGCAGCGGACGCTTGCCCTCCTAGCAAGCCCCACCCTTGCTCTTGCCCGGCCAATCAGCTTTGTGCTTCCCTTTGAGTTTTTTATTGTTCTATAGTCCAAATGAGCTAAAATGCACACCCGCCTTGTGGTTTGTGAAAAAAGTATGGGAAATCTGCAAAGGCTTTTACCCTGTTGTTTTTGCTGTTTTGGGCCCTCCTCCTTTCAAATAATGTGGTTTGGTGCTGGATCCCATTTAGACTGGTTGGATTCCTAGCAAATTCCATGAGGAGTATTTTCACCATTTAGATGGGTCCTTGGATAACACAAGCTTGATGTTCACTAGTTGACCTTGGGCATTACTTCTGTAATGGAAAATTTGGTACCAGAGGTAGAAATAAAAAGAAAGAATAGGGATAGGTTCTTATACCACAAAAAAGAAGAGCAACTCAACATTTTTCAACAACATTCCCCCCCACCAAACTAACAATATTGCATGTGTGAGATGAAACAACCAGTTTGGGTAAGCCTTGTATAAATCAAACAAAAAGAACAACAACAACAAACAAGTAGTCTCTAGAAGGTGTAAAGATTTTACTCTTTCTAGAGACTACTTGACAGTTTCTTAAAAAATGTATCCAGGGGTGACTTTTTCTTTCACCAGCCTCCACTTTTATAATGCTTTCCCTTCTGGTGGCCAAATGTATATATCTATGGTTAACGTAGTGGGAGGGAGCTGCTTTTCATATGCTATGTATCTTATGCCCATGGTGAAATGGAAAACTGCACACATTCAAACCTTCCAGCTTTAATCTGCTTTTCCTCTTTCTCTGTTTTGTTGTTCATGCATGCTCTGTAAGGGATTGTAGAGGCAGCTGCTGTTTACCTTGCCTGTTGTAGGCAAGCACACCACTGTTACAGTAGGATCAGCTAGAGTAGAATCCCACTGTTTCCCAGCTCAATCTTTTATTGCATTGTTTATTGCAGACTGTTGAAGCCCAGCATGGAAGGTCTGTGCTGATGCTGCTAAAAAACCTTCCAGCTAGACAGAGGAGGAGGAAAAGGATATCTGGGTACACATACAAAGACTTTGTAAAAGGGAGCTTTTTTTCCCAGAGACATTGTGAGCTGAGGTATGCATGTATTGATTAAGACAGGCAACCCCCTGGGCTGATTCTGTGGCTATTGACTGCTCTGGAATGATAATGGTTTTTCTGGCCCAAAACAGGGAGCGAACTGCCATTCTTAGGACTTTTTCGGACGTTTAAAAAGTAACGCAAGCAGCCTCGTCAGCTTGCGAGGCTGCTGCGCTGCAAAGCGTCAGTTTCAGATGGCGCTCGCCCCTGCCGGTACTGTTGCGGTACCGCGGGGAGAGTTGAGCATCATATTTCCTTGATTTTTAATCACAATCAACTTTCGTGAGTAAAAATCAAGGAAATATGATGCTCAACTCTCCCCGTGGTACCGCAACAGTACCGGCAGGGGCGAGCGTCATCCGAAACTGACGCTTTGCAGCGCAGCAGCCTTGCAAGCTGACGAGGCTGCTTGCATTATTTTTCAGTGTCCGAAAAAATTTGAGGTCTCTAGGAGTAGCAGTTCACCTTTTAAATATGTTATTGGACTGCCCTGCACTGCTCAACATTTTCAAAACCAGACGGGGACTTCTTAGGCAGAAAACTGGCTCCTGGGCTTGCTACAGTGGCTCAGGTCTCCCATAGTTTTTGGTCTTTCTGTGTCTGGCCTGCAGAACTCCAGGGAGTTCATCCTGATTTTCCCTGCAACTCAGCTGATTGACCCTCTTGAGGAATAGACCAGTGGCTCTTAACCTTTTCTTTACCTGGGACCCCTTTAAATATCTTTTGTTGCCACAGAACCCCAAGATTTAACTCAAGATTTAAAACCATAATAAACATACCTGATAATAATAACAATACAATTATACCATCCATTATACCTTCTCTCAGGAAGAAGGAACGAATACTTTTCTCCTGCTTCTTCCTGCAAGTTTGTGGCTGAAGTGGATTGAATGGCAATATGCAGGCCAAGCCAGCCAGCCTTTGGCTTGGCTCCTGTCATGTGGCTACTCCACGTGGGGAGGAGGTAGGTCAAGCAACCTTCAAGCCTTTCACGGACCTCCTGTGAGGACACTGGGGGTCCCCAGACCACAGGTTAAGAACCACTGGAAAAGACTACTGTTCTGGCCCTCCATGATCCCTGGAAGCTGGCAGGTGGAAACTTTAAACCTTCTCATCTCTGTGCACTGAAATGCAGGTAAGAGAAAGTTTGTGTGCATGTATGCATATGGATGTGCAACACATGTGCTCAATGTGTGAATGTGTTGTCTCTGCCCCTGCCCTTGCCACAGCATGTGATGCTCAGGGTTAAAAAGGTTGCCTGCCTAAGGACACAGATGCATGCAGCCAGGCAACACCTCTCATGTCTTTTAAGCATTCGCCCTTTTCCTCATGTTCAGGAGGGACATCGGTGGAGGAAGGTTTTGGAATGGCTGTGAGGCAGTGGCATCAATTTGGATCTCCTCTGTGGATGCTGCTGCACAGGGGGCTCAGTGCTGATTGGGTAAGTCTAGCTGAAGGTCAACAGTGACAGATGGTGCATCTTATGCTAAATAAATATTTTGACCCATGGTGAAATGCAAAACTGCACACATTCAAACCTTCCAGCTTTCAAACTCATCTAGCCAATCCAGTCCTCCTGTTGTCTGTTTGTCTATCTGTCTCTGTCGTCCTTGGTATTGAGACTTTGGCTGAGTCTACAAGAGTAGCATTTTCCAGTTTTGAGATTATGAAATCAATGGATTTCTCTGTGTCAATTTACTTTTGAGGGCCTTTGTTCTGGAAGCCATTGTGGTGTAGTACAGAGCTGCAGAAATGGTGGCTCTCCAGATATTGTTGAATTCCAGTTCTCATCCAGTTCCCAGCCATCCTGGCCAGTGACAAGGAATGATAAGAATGTTAGTTTAGCAAAGGTTGCTGCCAGACTGCAGAAATAATGCAGTATGACACTGCTTTAACTATCATGGCTCCATCCTATGGAATCCTGGGACTTGTAGTTTGTTGCGGCACCATAGCTCTCTAACAGAGAAGGCTAGATATCTCACAAAACTACAAATCCCAGAAATCCATGGCAGTGAGACAGTCAGAGCGATTCCGCAGTGGAATACACTGCCTCATAGTGTGCTAGAGTCTCCTTCTTTGGAGGTTTTTAAACAGAGTCTGGATGGCCATCTGTCGGGAATGCTTTGTGTTTTCCTGCATGGCAGGGGGTTGGACTGGATGGCCCTTGTGGTCTCATCCAACTCTATGATTCTATGAGCACTGGATTAGGCCGGGAGATTGTGGTTCAATTTCCCAGGTGGGCCTGAAGCTCACTCGGTGATCCTCAGACAGCCCCCCCATCCTCTAAGCTGATGTCTGTCTCACCTGTTAAATGACTTTGACTGTAGTCTGCATGGAGGTGGCAGCAAATAGCCACTGGAATCTGTGGAATATTCAATGGGGTTTCTGTAGATTCATGGGAGGATAACATTGCCAGAGCCATTTATTCTGATCGACAGGCTTCCTGTTGTGTCACTCCTTGCCTGGCTTTTGTGATCTTGTCAGGAATGAACGATCACCTCCTGATTCTGCATCTGGAGCTTCTAACCCGGATGTCTATTTTCCAAGCAGATCACAAAAGGCATGAGCGTGGCATTTCGATAAGAGCAGCTCTCAAAAACATTCCAGTGGTTACCCAAGAGAAATGGGATATCAGAAAATGCCTGCAAGAGTAATTTTGTCCTCTTTCTTCCTCTGTCATGTTGTCAAGTCATCCAGGTTTACAGGTCCAGATGAAACAATGAGAAGAGAATAGCCAGCTGATATGGATCTTTGCTACTGAGAAGAGACTGGAAGGGCCATCAAACCTGGCTCCTCATCTATCATCAAGACCAAGGTGGGGAACACCCTCCAGATGTTGTTGGACTGCAACTCCCATCAACCCTAGGTCACATAGCCCATGGGAAAGGATCATAGAAATTGCGGCCCAGCAACATCAGGGGACACAGACATGTTCTAGACATTGCAGCCTCCTCCTCATTGCCTCCCATTGCACACCTGTCCACTGTGTGATACAGCAAGACCAAAACTGTTACATAAAACCTGTAGAGCAAATAGTTCCAGAGAGATCAAGTCAGCAAGCCATTGTGTCAGTGACTTCACCAGCCACAGGGTTCAGTAGCCACTGAACATGAACACTGAATATTAGACTCTGCAACTGAATAATTTCAAGAGTGATCATTGGTGACAGTTCCATGCCATATAATGTCACATTCCTAGTAGGCTAAGAAACCATTGCTTTAGCTGAGGGAGTGTTTTTTCATGACCAATTCCGAATGGCTGGGGAAGGCTAATGTTTAAAAGACCCAACCATGTGGCTTATAATGAACAAAGGAATCAGTACAGGTTGCCTCCCATATCCATGGGGGTTCGGTTACCGGACTTAATGCAGATTCCAGAAACTACTGAGAACAGTGAACTCTGTTAAAATAAAGGACTTCTGGTACAAACACCATAGAGTTGCATTGGAGGAACTAGGGATTCATAGAGAGGGCACCTCTCTAGGCATTTTCCAGCACAACTCTATGATATGTGTCCCTATTTTTTCAGCTGTGGATAACTGGAACTGTGGATATTGGTTCCATGGATACCGGGGTTGGGGTTGAGGGGAAGGAGCCATGTACTCTATTACAGAACCATAGAATCATAGACTCATAGAGTTGGAAGAGACCACAAGGGCCATCTAGTCCAACTCCCTGCCCTGCAGGAATACACAATCAAAGCATTCCCAATAGATGGCCATCCAGCCTCTTGTGTGTGCTAATTTCTGTCCTGTTTTAGTGGTGGTCCCAACAAAGGGTATTGGTAAGGCCTGATAGCCATGGTGCTCGGCTCCCTGTAGAACAAGTATCAGAGGCTGCACACATGGTTACTCTAGAGAAGCAAACTTTTAAAAAAGTGAGAGTGGCAGTGTGAACATATAGGTCTATGTTGATGAATGTGGTCTGGGCAACAATATCATGGGCTTCAGTCCAGGAGGATGGGGCACACTATTACTGATTTTCAGCCAAGTGTAACTCAGCATAGGATTTCTACAGTAAGATCAGTGATTACGTAATGGTAATATAGCCGGCCCTCTGTATCCATGGATTCTGTATCCACGGATTCAACCACCCATGGCTGGAAAATATTTTTAAAAATCCAAAAAGCAAACCTTGATTTTGCCATATTATATAAAGGACACCATTTTACTACACCATTGTATACAATGGGACTTGAGCATCCACAGATTTAGGTGGCCCTGGGGGGTCCTGGAACCAAATCCTACTGGCAAGGGAAAAGGTATTGTCACCAGCCAAGAAACTGCTCCAGATGCCAGAGAAGCTGCTCCTTTGGCCCATAAGCAGGAAGCCAAAAAGGGTCTGAAGTGCTTTCAGGTAAACACATTGGGGCAACATACTAGCAATGGGCATTTTGGCTATACCATTACATTGATGAGATGCAACCCTTGAGATGATTGCTCAGACCTTTGGAGGTTCACAGAGATTGGAAGTTGGCCCTGGGACCACTCAGTTGCCCACCCATGACACACACCCATATGCTCACATCGTTCCTTTCAGGCTTTCCCCCAAAATGGTTCCTCATGAGTTGCCATGCATGCCGCTTCCCATGCTTGTTCCACAGGGAGCTGACCTGTCATAGATGACCCGCCAGGCAAGATCCCTCTCTCCCCCTCCCTGATCCTTCCTTGCTCACCCATCACACGCTGCCTGTTGTTGGAGCATATTTTCTCACAGGTGACATTTGTGTGTCTTAAACAGGCGTTCACTGTAATAACACTCTCCGGAACGAAATCACCCAACCGTACACGTTTCTTTAACAGCAACCCCCCTGAGTGAGTACAAAGAAAGATTTAAATGTCACAAGGAAAGTGCTGCGCTAGTCCATCAAGAGATAAGCTGTTTCTTTGTCAGGGTGGGAGCAGAGCTGCTACTGTGGCTGACATGGCTTGGAGAATAAGGGCTTAAAATAGCTGCCCTGAAGAGGAATGGGAAGCATCTTTGGGGGAGGCTATTATGACTAATCAATTCCCTAGCACCTTAAAGCATGCACCAACTGAAACAAAAGGGAGCTGTGTAGAAGCATAAACTGTTTGTGCAGCTCCTATTCATGTGTATGGTGTGTATGTGTGTACATATGTGTGTACAAGATCATACCCATTGTCTGAACTGTACAAGTCCCAGAAAGTGATACAAAAGGCAGAAATGCCTTTTGCTTCTTTTGAATTCAGTTTTACCACACTCAGCCCCACCCAGCCCTACCCCATACACTCTGGTAAGCCCCTCAGAATGAATACTGCAAATCTCCATTGGAAGTAGGAAAGAGTGGATGAGAACAACTGAGGTCTTCTTCATATGCCCTTCTCCACAGCAGAGCTTGGAGTGGATCTGCTCGTTAGGTGATTCTGGAAATTGTACTCAAAAAGGTATCATCTTGAAGCTCTGTACCAAAGTAGTGAGACCCCACAGAGCTGCAACTACAAATGTAACTAAAACAATAAAGTTGCAAAAGGAGTGATTTTATCTCTTGTTATGCAGCAAGCTTGCTTGGTTGTTTACTTTGTGTGTGTGTGTGTGCGCACACACACATACGGTACATCACGACTAGGAAACTATCAATTGCTTTAAGCATTGTAAAACACTACCTTAAAACATTTTAAATATAAACATATTAAACCACTTACCTTAAAAACATGAAAGATCCAGCATCTCCATCTCAACACAGTTTATTATTAAAGCTCTAGTCTTTGCCTGATAGCAGAAAGACAACAGAGAGATCTAGCCCAATCTCCCTTTGAAGGACATTCCTTAATCTAGGAGCTGAAAAGTCTTTATGTCCAGATCTCCTCAGCTGTAGTTGAAAACCCAAAACAATAGACCACATTGATTCCAGATTATCTTTCCTTTGACACCCCTTGTCAATGCAATGTATTTGAAGGCTCTGGAACCCATAACCCAGTAACCAACGTGATCTCATTGTTATGGACCCGAGGGTCCTATATGAGCCTGCTTCAGCTTTAAAATCTGCGGGGGAAAGCTTTCTCTTGGTCTCACCACCATCACAGTCATGTTTGGTGAGGACACAGGAAAGAGCCGTCACAGTGACTGCTCCCAAGTTGTGGAACTCCCTTCCACAGGAGGTCTGCTTGGCCTTGGCTCTGTCACTGTTGTCTTTCCAATGGCAAAGGTCTTTTTATTTAGGCACACATTTGGTTTTTAATTTGTTGTAACAGATACAGTTTTAAATGTATGTGTTCTATTTCTATTTAATTATGTTTTAAATGTGCTCTTAAAATTGTTTGTAACTTGTATGTTTTAAACAGAACTGCGGTTTAATTCTCTTTTAACTTGTGTGTGTGTGTGTCTGTGTGTGTATGCCTTCAAGTCGTCTGTTGGCTTATGGGAACCCCATGAATTTCAGAGGGTTTTTTTGTAGGAGTAATGAGTCTAAAAATGAAAATGTATTAAAAATTCCAGGATCTAGTCCTTTTAAAAAGCAACAAAATTATCTTCTTTAAAAAAGAGAGTTAAAAATCATTTACTTTCAAATTCATGCAGACTGCAACTTAGGAATGCAGACAGAAAGCTCAATTAACATTTAAAAGTGTATTCAAAGGTCTGTGGTCTCTGAGATCAACCCAGTTAAATTAGACTCATTACAAAAACAAAGGAGTCAGTTTAAAATGCAAATCAAAAGTTTACTGAAGGTATATCAATCTCAATCTACATACTAAAACAAACTTTAAAAAGAGGTTCCTAACTAACTAAGAGGATTTAGGGTAGAAAGACTCTTCCAGCCTTTTAGCGGTAAGAGGCTACATGGTGAACATCATGGCATAGTTTCAGGAAAGATGGCTAAGCAAAGATAATATGGCTTAAGATGGCTACAGCCTCATGGAGACTCTAACTTAAAAGAGAACTTGCACAGAGCAATAAAATTTAAATTAGGTCATGTGTTGAATGACACAGCACTCCAGTTGGCTGGAAGTGCCCAGTGAAATAAGAGAAAGGGAATTTGGGAGAACAGAAGCATACAGGGAAAAAACATAAACTTATATTAGGATGTGAATGAGGTACACAAGATTGCTTTTACATTACAATGATTATTTCCCCACATACTACATTTTTTAGGCAAGGAATACTCAGAGGTGGTTTGGTATTCCTTGGTCTCCCATCCAAGTACTAACCAGAGCTGACCCTGCTTAGCATCCAGGATCAGACAGGATCTGGTACCTTAACTGTACCTTGTTTAAAAAAGTTATGAGTGCCTTGAATCCCATTCCAGGAGAAAGAAACTGGAACATTTTAAAAGAAGCTGAGAAGTGGGATGGCAGAGGATTGGGGCTGTCCCTGCCAAATTAGGACAGTTGGTGGGTATAAGATTGTAATCTAAAGGAAGGGGGAATAAAATGATTAAATCCAAACTTAGAATTATCTAACTGCTCTACTGACAGGAGAGATTTTGTCCAGGAAAGCAGCCAACCGAATGGCTGATAAGAATGATACACGCAAAATGCAAGGCTTTGCAGCAACATGAAAATAATTCTGAAGCACAGTACCAGTCCAATGTCCAAGAGTAAAACCAGGGGGCAAGCCAAAGGTCCAGGAGTCCAGAGAGCAAGTCAGCTAGTCCAGTCCAGGGTCAAGAGTTCCAGAAAGCAGGTCAGCGAGTCCAGTCCAACGTCAAGAGTTCCAGATCTGAGGTCTAGGAGGCAAAGTTTCAGGCAACAAGGGAGTCCGAGATGCTTTCACCAGGGAATGCAGGTAGACTCTGAAGAAGAAGCTTGGCATCTCACAGTTGTTTATATTGGCCCAGCTCCTAATCTCAGCTGTTTGATGATTGCTGAGCATTTCTCATATAACTCTAGGATTGCCGGAGGCACGCCCTTTCTGTCCTTCCCTGGCTGAAGGTAGGTACCTCCTTGTCCTGCTCCTCTATGTCTTCCTGGCCTGGAACCCCAGCTGGGGGGAGGCTAGGCTGTTGAGTCATGGGCTCCGCTACAGTTGGCATAGCAGAGCTAGGTTCTGGCTCAGCCAGCTCTGCTGGAACTGGCAGAGCAAAGCTAGAGCCTGGATCAGCCTCCTCATCCTCCTTGTCCTCAGCCTGGCTGGCCATGACAGATTTTCAGATGGGCTTAATATTCCGGGGCAGGCACAGAACAGGGTCGAGAAAGGGGCTCCCTTTCAGACAACGTCAACCTGTTCTGTCCTGTTCCTGTCCTGTCCCCATGCTGCTCCCAGAGTATTCTATTCCAATGAAACATCATGAATACAACACCTGTTCCATGTCTGTCACGGAATCAGGGGTGTGGGAAAAGGAGCCCCATTCCTGTTGCGAGATGACAGCCGCAGTGGGGATGTCCACTCCCAGTACTTTTGGGCATGATCGGAACATCCAGGTAAGTGGCACCCTTCCCCACCCCAGGTTACTTGTATTTTTTTTTCTGTGTTTTGTTTTTGTGCTTGGTGTACTGTTTTGACTTTTTTTTAACTTTTAAAATTTGCCGCGTGCCCGTTCTCGCACGAGAACAGGTGGGATTTCATTTGACGGTTGTAAATGCAGCCTTATGACTGCTGCATTTAGACTGGCCAGTGAAGGGAGGGGGAGGACGTTCTTGCTGCAGAATAAAGGTAAGTGTGCCAACATTTTTCTTCTATTCCATGGCAGGAATGGGAATGGAGGTGCCGGGGCAAGAACAGGGTATTTGGCCCTATCTGAAAATGTCCAGGGTCTTTTCTATCATGGAAAATTGATGCCTGGACTGCAGGTGATCCATGATCCATGAAGAAGGGTGCCTCACCCCCCAAATGGTGGAGTTACATTCTCCCACTTGGACTATCAGTCTCTGGTGGTCCAAACTTGGATTCCTCTTACCAGACCTATTTGCCCAGTTCCATCTTTGTTATCTCTTGTTGGTACTGAAAATACTTTCCTTAGATTTTTTTATACTGATGTTTTGCTGCTTTTATTGATCCCACCGCATTGTCTTCCTCCTCCTCCTCCCCCTCCTCCTCTTCTTCTTCCAAATTATTTTATCATTTTAAATTATTCTGCTTATAAACCCAGTTGTTGTTGTTGTTGTTGTTTACAGTTGAAGGGCAGAATATTTCAACAAACATGCCATCAAGCAAACAATTTTGTTCTCTCCCCGCTCCTTGATATCAGATTTGCAGCTATTCAGCTCACAGTATTTTGTAGATTGGTGAAACCCAAAGATGGAAAAGGACAATATTTTACATTTCTGGTACAGCAGACTGCACCCAGTAGATTGCATCCTTGGAAACACAACACAACACACACAAGCATACACACACAGACAGCTGAAGATCTAACAGTCATGTACTCACCAGATATTAAAAACAACACCAAACAAATTAAACAGCATCAAGTGTTTCAAGTGGAAAATCTCTCTCTCTCTCTCTCTCTCTCTCTCTCACACACACACACACACACATGCACACACACAGACACACATGCACACACACAGACACACAGAGACAAAAAACTCTCACACAAGGGAAAATAAATTGGAGTTGATAATTGACTCTGAGAAAGGGCAGAACCCATCAGCAGATGTCATGAGATCTGCTTTTAAGAGCTGTAACCTTTAAAGAGAGGAAACAGAAACCAGGTGGGAGAAAACATCCCGCTTTTCCATCTATGATTTTTGTGAGAAAGTGATTTTTAGTCAAGAGCAAAGAAGGTTATGAATGGCAAAGTGCTGACCTCCTCTTTGTGTGGGTAGATTGAAGGAGGCTGGTATGAGAAAACAAAATCTGACCTCTCTGGACCTGTGGATTATGTCAACTGGAAATAAACAAAGAAACAAATTAGGGCTGCTGTCCAAAGGCCATGTCTTCTAATTGGGCCTTAATAGGAGCCAGTCTACATGCCAAGGCATAAATCCCCAAACTCTTTCTTACCTGCAAACTTCAGTTCTTGTTCCTGTGAATAAAAACACAAATCTCCCTCCTCTCTGTGTGTGAGAAGGTGAAGCCTTAGGGCTTGTCTAGATGATCTATTTACCTCATCTTGCCCCTGTCTTAGAGCCTTGCAGTCCTAACACTGCAGGGCTTTTGTCACATTTTGCCCCAGGCAGTCCTGATGATGCCTGGGGCAAAGATGAGGGGCTGGGGAGATCGGGGTAAAGCCAGGTAAACTATAGCAAAGGCATATAGCCTTTACAAAAGACTTTACAAAAGAGTCTGGAGTATCAAACACCTGAGGCGAAGCACAAAAATCAGTGTGTATAGAGCCATTGTACTGTCTATGCTCCTTTACGGGTCTGAAACATGGGTCACCTATCGCCACCACTTACAACTCCCCAAACGCTTTCATCAGCACTGTATATGCACAATCCTAAATATACACTGGACTGACTATGTGACGAATGTTGCTGTCCTTGAACAAGCAAGGGATCACCAGCATTGAGACCATGATATTGAGAACACAGCTGTGCTGGGCAGGGCATGTTTCTAGGATGAAGGACCATTGCCTCCCAAAAACAGTACTCTACAGTGAACTCGCCATGGGTCAGCATAAGAGGGGCGCTCCAAAAAAGCAATGCAAGGATTCCCTAAAACAACATCTCACGCTTGGCCAAATTGATCACCAACAATGGTCTGCCCTGGCTTCACATCGGGAGGCATGGAGATGCACTATCCACAATGTTGCAGCCTGATTTGAGAACTCACACCGAACAAGTCTTGAAGAGAAACGACAACGCAGAAAGAATCACAACCCGGAAACATCACCCAAGGAGACCCTCTGCTGTGCTTTCTGCAACTGGACTTGTTTATCTCGGATTGGCCTTTTTAGTCATCAGCGCGCTTGCAGAAAGCACAGGATGAATCTTCCTGAATCTTCATTTGCAAAGAAAACCCAGAGAGAGAGAGAGATTATATTATATTATATTATATTATATTATATTATATTATATATCATATTATATTTTGCCTCAGCCAAAAAAAGATTGATGACCGCAGGAGCCCATGCTAGCACGCCGGCCTGTCACTGCAGCTACCATCCACAGAACAGTCTCCGAAGCCAGGAAGGAGCCCTGCAGCATGTGACTAAGGCTAGTCACATGCAGGGAGTCTTGATCATGTGCTATGGGCCAGCTTCCTGGTTTTGAAGAGAGTGACATGGACGGCAGTGACAATGGTGGATGCAGAGATGAGCCAGTGTGCCAGTATGGACTCCATCCTGTTTCATTAAGGTAATAGGGGAGGAATGGGCCAGATCTGTGGATGGCAGAGAGCTGGCATATTCTGGCCTGTGTAAATGAGCCCTTAGTAAAGGTTGGAGTGTGCATTGTGTTACTCAAATTGTAAATGCTTGTGAGGACCCTCTAATGTCCTAATATTGTTTTGGGGAATTTAATTAACTCAACTTGGCATCTGAGAGGCTGGGCAATGGTGGGATCTTTTAATTTATGTATACCAGTAGTAACGGAGGAGACTCTAAGCCAAAAGGTACAATTAAATGATCATTATTGGAAATTAATATCAACAGCATTCACGTAAATGCTCAGGATTCCGACACTCACACAAGGCTATTGGAGATAGTTGAAAGTATTTGGATAGAGGAATAGAGTAAAGGGGTTGCGGGTTTTACTGTACCGATCCTGCAGAGCTGAGATTGTGAAATAAACCAACAGCAAAGAGGTCTGGATGATAGACTGGTGACACGAACTGACGTGAAGTCAGAAACCAAGGGATTTGTGCACACTTGGGTGGTGTTTTAGGTGATATTTATATGTGATAATTCCTCTGAAAGGATAGAATTTTAGGTGGTGTTTTAGGGTGATATTTACATGTGATAATTCCTCTGAAGTGATAGAATTTTGAGTGGAATACAATGTTTCTTAGAGGTTCCCAGGACTAGACAAAGAGTGCTCCAGAAGGGTTAACGATCATTAATGCGTGCTGTATTTGGAACTGAATAGGAGCAGGGAAGGTCTTTTGTTGGAACGGGATGAGGGAAGGAAGGACTACAAGCATCAAGGACTCTGCTATCATTGAGTGGATTAGTGACTGACTCACCTCCAGGTGTTAATCTCTGACCTGAGTATTTGGGGAATTTCCAAAGGCCCCTCCTTTGGTCATACATGACTCTAGCCTTGGTATTAGGGGGTCCCTGGTTTACCTGTTAATCACATGGATGGCCACATTAACCCAAATTATTAAATATAGCCAATTATTTGATAGTCCAAGATGAGGGCTATCAGGGTAGATAACAGTGTTCCTTCTTTAGGATTTAGCTCCTCAGTGATCTCTAGAAATTAAATCCCAGAAGAGCTTGGAAAAGTAAATATTTTGGATTAAACAGCTACCTAGACCCCCCATGTCAGCATGACCAATGGCCATGATAATTGGGGGGTTCTGGGAGTTGTAGCCAGGTGAAGACTCTTCAGAGCTCTGTCTCTGACAGAGGGGTGAATCTCTAGCGCACATGATTTGCAGATTTATAGATAGCAAGGTTCCCACTTTTTCTAAAGAGGAGAGGCCATTTTGTTCAATTTGCATTTGGATAAACACTTACCAAACTTGCCTCTTTCAGATTAAAATGTAAACTGGAATGGGAAAAAAAGAGCAAGAAAGAAGGAGTCGGGAGACATGGTGCCCATGCACTGATACTACAGGAAAAGTAAATATTTGGGCCAATCACTATCTCTCTTTATATTTCTCACAGGGTTGCTTTTATCTAATTTTAATTTACCTCAGTGGGGTGGGGTAAGGAAGAATTCTTTACACTGCCTTGAATTCCTTGGCAGAAAAGTATGGCACAGTATAAATGTAGCAAACTAGTGACTGAGGGCTTTCCCATCATTACACAGCTATTAGCACTATGATTCTACTTCAGGTGCCATGGCAACACTCTATTATCATACTCCTGGGGTTTGTAGATTGGTGAAGTGCTGGGGTGCTCTGTCTGGGAATTCTAAAGGTCTCTCTCTAAACTGCAGATCCCAGGATTCCATAGGATGGCTCTATGGCAATTACTCATAAGGTGGAATCATCGTGCTGTGAAAGAGAACTTTATCACATGAGGCTGAAATTGTGTGATTACAATGGGATAGTAGCACAAATGGGTTCCTGTTATCACATGACATCATCATCCTTCTGTGGTCCATGTGTCCTTCACCTGTTAATTATGTGTAACTTTCATTGATGGGCAAAACCCATCAAGAGCCCTGAATATTGCTCTTTTCACTGTACTGACGAGCTTTATCCTTTTAGCAGTTTTGTTGCTATTAATGTTAACTACCCTAAAGTCAGCTTGGATTCATCATGACCCCATGGATGAGACATCTCCAAGATCCCCTGTCCTCAACCACCCTACTTAGATCCTGCAGGTTCAGACCTGTGTCCTACTTGATTGAGCCTATCCACCTAGTGTGTGGTCTTCCTCTTTTTCTTTTCCCCTCCACCTTTCATAGCATTTTTTACTTTTCTAGTGAGCACTCCTTCTCATGTCCAAGATACAACAGCCTCAATTTGGTCATCTTGGCTTCTAATGAGAGTTCAAGCTTGATCTGTTCTTGTTTGTCTTTTTGGCCATCCACAGAATTCTCAGTGCTCTTCTCCAACACCACATCTCAAATAAGTTGATTTTCTTCCTATCAGCTTCCTTCACTGTCCAGCTCTCACATCCATACATGGTGATAGGAAAGATGATGGCTTGAATGATCCTGACTTTAGTGCTCAGTTTCATATCTCTGCATTTTATGATCTTGTCCAGTTCTTTCATAGCTGTCCTTCCTAATCCTGGTCTTCTTCTGATTCCCTGGCTGCAGTGTCCATTCTGGGTTATGATTGATCCAAGGGATGGGAATTCTGTCACTATTTCAATTTCCTGGTTGTCTACTTAGAATATGTGTAGATCCTCTGTGGTCATTATTTTTGTTTTTTTAGAGCCTTAACAAATTCTGAAGAAAAGTGGAAAAGCAGAAGGAACGTTCTGTCTTTCCTGCTGTCTTATTGCATGATGTTGGCATTCTTTCGTTCTGGTCCCATGGAAACTGAGGTAAAATCATGTCTTTTTGCTAACTAGAAAAATCTGCTTGTAAAACGACATGGTTTTACCTTGGTCACCCATGGGACAGAACAAAATAATGCTGGAAGAATGCCAACGCCATGCGGTAAGGCAGCAGGAAAGATGGAACATTCCTGCTGCTTTGCCACTTTTCTCTGGAGTGTGGTAAGGCTCCAAATGTTCAACATTAAGCCTGCTTTTGCACTTTACCTCTGACATATCATAAGAACCCCCCATCTGTAAACTCAGGAAAAAAACCCAAAACCCAAACAGATTTCCTCCACACCACCTCAGTGAAGCCTCTGTATGCTTTAAGCTTTTCAGTCTAGGCACTTAATATGAGGTCATTAATGCATCTGGAATCAGCAGCAGCATAAAACAAGTATCCTGAAGGGGCAGTGTGAAAAATGGTGACAGAGATCAGAAGTGAGCAGGAGACAGGCTGGAGCCTCTGTGCTTAGCCTGGGAAATGATTAATGAAAGTCCCCTCACCACCATCCATCCTCCTCTTTGCAAAAGATGAGCTTGACAAGAACAAGCACTCCTCGTGCAAGGAGGGTAATCACAGGAATGATACGTCTCTGGGAGATTCCTGAGGTCTCGCATGCCCCCTAATAAATTGCCCTTGTCAGATCCAGGAAACTTATGAAGAAAGATGGTGACCGCTGAAGAAGCAACAGGGAGAATTAAAAAGAACTCCCCCTTACCTAGGGAGAATTTCAAAGACTCTGCTTAGCCCTCTTTTGTTTGTCAGACTTCTGCCATCAGCCATCTGACTGTTTCAGATTTGTGCATGGATTCACTTGCCTACTTGTTTGCTTCTCACTTAAGGCCCTTTTACATGATGCAGTTATTGTGCTATGATTCCACTTTAATTACCATGGTTTCATCCCATGGAGTCCTGGGATTTGAAGTTTAGGGAGGGGTATTTGGACTTCTCAGCTAAAGAGAGCATGAAAGGGTTTTAGGAATAGAGAACCTTTGGCCCTTCAGGTGTTGTGGATGCTATTTCCCACAGTCTCTTCCATTGGTCCATGCAGCTTGGGGCTGATCTGGGATGGGGCTATGGAAGAAATCTGACAAACAAAGGTCAGATCCCCATCACTAATCTATGTATAGGACCAAAGGTCAGATCCCTACCAACAATCTATGCTGAGGTCCCCATTAATTTCCAAGGAGATTTCCGATGCATCCACACTGTAGAAATAATACAGGTTGACACCACTTTAACTGCCATGGCTCCATCCTACAGAATCCTGGGATTTGTACTTTTGTGAGGCACCAGCACTCTATGGCAGGGAAAGTGAAAGACCTTGTAAAATGACAAATCCCAGGATTCTATAGGATGGAGCTAGAGCACTTCAAGTGTTGTCAAACTATTATTTCTACAGTGTAAATGCACACTTCACTTACAATCATAGGAACCAATAAAGATGGTAGTGTCAAGACCAGCCCTAGCATTAAACAGAGTGAGACGATAGTCTCTGTTGGCAGATGTGTCAGTGAGAAGATGGAAGATAGAGTCGTATGTGCCATGTGACCTGCCTCGTACTCCTGAAGCTACCCTGCTGGATCAGAGTAAGTGCCAAAGTTAGATTCAACTACCAGTATAAGCCAAAAGCTAGTTTCTACTCTCACTTAGAACTGAATCAAGGGGACTTACATAAATGTTGACAGGGTCTACTCTAGTTGGGGTAGCAACTGGATTTAGTATTAGTCATTTTCTTCTGTATCTTTAATGGGAGAAGGGGGAACCACTTTTTCGTTTGCCTCAGCCAGCATAATGTCTTGGGCTGATGTTATCCAAATTGTGTGGGGTCCACGAGGATCCCACTAGTGCTTGAATCTTAATATGGGGAATATTTAATTAGCTCAAAATGGCAGCAAGAGGCTGGATAACAGCAGGATCTTTTGACCTGTGTATACTGGTAGTAACTGAGGAAACTCCAAGCCAGAATGTATAATTAAATGATCTTTATTGGAAATTAGTCTTAATTGCATTCACTCAAACACTCAGGCTTCCAGCAATCACAGAAGGCTGAGGATGGAGCAGGCTTGTTTTCTGCTGCTCCAGAGACTGGAACACGGAGCAATGGGTGCAAGCTCCAGGGACAGAGATTCCACCTCAACATGAGGAGGAACTTTTTGACAGTAAGAGCTGTTCGGCAGTGGAACACACTCCCTCGGAGCGTGGTGGGGTCTCCTTCCTTGGAGGTCTTTAAACAGAGGCTGGATGGCCATCTGTCGGGGATGCTTTGATTGTGATTTCCTGCGTGGCAGGGGGGTTGGACTGGATGGCCCTCATGGTCTCTTCCAACTCTGCAATTCTATGATTCTATGATTCTATGAAGAGAGTAGGAAGTATTTGGATAGAGGAATAGAGTAAGGGCATTGTGTGTTATACTATGCCGATCCTGGAGAGCTGAGATCGCAAAGTAAACTGGCAACAAGGAGGTCTGAAAGACAGAATGGCAATACAGACTGATGTGGTGTTGGAAGGAAGGGGGTCTGTGCACAGTTTGGTGGTGTTTTAGGGTGACATTTATATGTGATAATTCGCTTGGAGGGATGAGATTTAGAATGGAATACAATGTCTCTCAGTTTCCCAGGATTAGAAAAAGAGTTCCGTAGGAGAGTTAATGATTGTTAATGGGCAATACATTTGGAAATTAATAGGAGCAGGTAACTTCTATTGTTGAGGAGAGGAGAGGAGAGGAGAGGAGGAAATCCCATTTTGCAATCATCGAGGACTCTGGTAGTTTTGTGTAGATTAGTGGATGACTCATGTCCAGGTGTTAACTCTGCCCTAGGTATTACCTGTTTGAGGGGTTTTCAAAGGCCCCTCCCTAAGTTGTACAGGAATCCAGCCTTGGTATCTGGGGGTTCCTGGTTTAGTTGCCAACCTTGTAGAAGGCCACAGCAAGCCAAATTATTAAATATTTCCAATTGTGCAATATTGCAAGATGGGGGCTATCAGGGTAGGTAACACTGGCCAATGTACAACCTAAGCACAGTTCCACATTAACCAATGAGACTTCCTTCCAGAGAAGTATTTTTAACATTGCAACCTAAACAAAGCATTTTCTATGTGTTTAAATGATGATTAGCAAGACAATTTTTTTCTTTATTTTTCTTCTCCATATTGTCTTTGTTTTGTCTGGGTCTGCAAGGAAAATTATATTGTGGGATGAACTCTGTGTTACGGCAGGAACTCCATGCTTGAGCTCATGTTTCCTTTGTTTATTTTAGTAAAAATGCAGCTTTGATGGATACATATTTGATTGGCATTAGAGGAGGGGGCCTTATTCAAGTGTTGGAGAATTCCTTTTCAAAAGGATGATCTATCTATATATTTATATCTATATCTATAGACATACAGATGTATCTTAGATTGGAGAGATAGGGATGTCTTGAAGCCTTGGGTGTCAGGAGTTAGAGACTGAACTCCATTATAAAATGGCCAAACAAACTGCAGAGTCATGCTTAGTCATAATGGCTGACTCCATGAACTGCCTAGTCTTCCTTAGCTACAGAAGGAGGGTTCTTATTGGTCTGTAAGATCATGTGATAGAGTAAGCCAATGCCCTGTGACTGTGGAGATTTTCACACGGGCTATATATCCTGTGGCAGTAACAGAACAGGGTCAGGAAAGGTTTTCCCTTTTGGACAACATCCATCCTGTTCTGTTCCTATGTTGTGCCTGTTCTGTTTTCTCCCTGTGATATAGTATTCACAGGGAAAAGTCATTAATAAGCACCCGGTTCCGTTACTGTTACAGAATCATGGGTGTGTGAATCAGATCCCGTCCCTGTTCTGGAATGACAGGGATGGGGGAGGAGCTCCATGGCAGGCACTTCCTGCCATGATCTGGACAGCCAGGTAAGTGCCACCCTTCCCACCCCCCTTCCCAGGTTACTTGTATTTTTTTTTTATTTTCTTTTGACAGCTGGGGTTTTTTAAATATGAATTTCTCTCCCGTTCGTTCTCTTGCGAGAATGAGTGGGAGTTCCCCCAGCTGGTTGTAAAAGCAGTGTTATGACAGCTGCATTTACAGCCGGCCGGGCAAGGAGGGAGGAGGACCGTTCCTGTTCTGGAATGGAGGTAAGTGTGTGAACATTTACCTCCATTCCGTTGCAGGAACGGGAGAGGAGGTGGTGGGATAGAATCGGGGCTTTTAGCCCCCATGTGAAAATCTCCTGTGTATATGGGAGAGCTCAGAACAGAGCTCACTTCCTTCTTCCTATGAATGCTGAGGACTGGTGAAGCAGTTTCTCCTTGACTTGTAAGTATTTGTATATATTGCAACTGAGTTTGAAGATAAAAGTGCTTCCTGCTTATTTGAACGTCAAGCACTCTGTGTGTGAGTATTCTCGGGAACAGGTTGCTACTGAGTCTACTGAGACAGGTTTTTTGGGGGGCTTTTGCTGGGGATTGCGCGTCCTATCATCCCCTGACATTGGGATCCTCAAGTGGAGCATTCTGTGGAACAGTAGGCAGGTGACTCAGCTGCCTCCTCCTCCTCTTTCTCCTCCCATCTCTCAGGGGGCTTGTCTAGACATGATGGTTTACTGCACGTGGGTGCACTTTTTCACCCATTCACAGGAAAATTGGTTTGTTGCCACCATTTCTGTGCCTATTTGCATCCATTTACATTCAGCAGGCATACATGCTTATGAATGGCAATTGAGCAAAAAATGCATGGCAATGTGAATTTGGACAGCCACACCTCCGAAAATGTGCATCTACACACATTTCCAGGAAGCTTTGGGGAAAACTGCGAATCCTTTTACTGTGCAGTTTATGGAGTTTTTAGCCCCCCACTCCCTCCGAATACTATGAATCCCCCTTCGGATCTCATTTGAACAGATCATATTCTCTGCTCCAGGTTAAACATGCCCAGCTCCCTAAGCCACTCCTCATAGGGCAATGGCTTCCAGACCTCCCACCATCCTGGTCGCCCTCCTCTGGACACATTCCAGCTTGTCATGATCCTTCCTGAATGGTGGTGTCCAGAACTGGACACCGTATTCCAGGTGAGGTCTGACCAAAGCAGAATACAGTGGCACTATTACTTCCCTTGATCTAGACACTATACTCTTATTAATGCAGCCTAGAATCACATTGGCTTTTTTAGCTGCTGCATCACACTGCTGACTCATGTTCAGCTTGTGGTCCACTAAGACTCCCAGATCCCTTTCACATGTACTGTCTTTTTAGCAGAGGGGCGGGGTATAAATAAATTTTATTATTATTATTATTATTATCAAGCCAGGTGTCACCCATCCTATATCTCTGCTTTTCATTTTTACTGCCCAAGTATAGTATCCTATATTTCTCCCTGTTGAAATTCATTTTGTTAGTTTTGGCCCAGCTTTCTAATCTGTTCAGGTCATTTTGGATTCTGATCCTTTCCTCTGAGTTATTATCTACCCCTCCTAATTTGGTGTCATCTGCAAACTTGATAAGCAAGCATACCCTCTATTCCCTCATCCAAGTCACTGAGATAAAGATGTTGAATAGCACTGGGACCAGGACAGAACCCTGTGGCACCCCACTACTCACTTCTCTCCAGGATGAAGAGGAGCCATTGATGCCTACCCTTTGGAGCAGTTTCCCCTTTCCTCCTGCCACAATCCCCCACAACCCCCAAAGACCAAAAAGAGGATGAAAATGAAACCAGCTGTGATGCAACATTGCACCCTCTCTGGAAGGAATGCACTACTGTGGTCCTCTGGGTGGGGTGTGAGGGCAAAAATTGCCCCATTTCAGAATCCTCCCCACACCCCGCTGGGTCAAAAGGCATAGGTTGGAATTTAGACAAACCACAATTCCATGACTTCAGATGCAACAAGAACACTGGTATGTAAAAACAGAGACAAATGCTTCTGATTTCCTTCTCGTGGTTATAAAAGAGAAGAGGAGGGGAGGAGTGTGAGTCTATGAGCTAGAAACGGTGGTTTCCTATTATATTTGAAGCAGATCTTTCGCTTCAGGAAGACCTGAACGTGAGCAACACACAGAAAACCTCATTTCCCAAGTGGAGTAATTTACAGGTATCAGCTGGAACCCAGAGCAGCCAGGCCAACCTGTGTTGGCTTTCACGCTGGACAGACATCAAACTCGTTATAGTCAATATGAGGGAAATTGAGCTGAGCTTTGTTTAAACCCGAATATTCCTTTGCTGGTTGCCATAAATTTATTCTTTTGATTCTTTCTTTCTCTCCCGCCCCTCACTCCTCGTTTCATGTTTTCCTCCCTTTTATTTAATGTTCCTCTTTTGGCAGTGTCTTCTGTTGTTTGTCTCGAATTTAAAGCACAGTTTAAAAAGCTGCAGTTGATTTCAATTAAATACTCCCTTTGGGATTATTTTAAAAAAATGCACAGAAGCACAGAGACCTCTTTGATGGTTTCCATGGTGAAGTATTAAATGCCTAATTGGGAAGAGCTGAATGACTTGTGGAAAAATTTGTCTCATGCTCACCTTTTATTTCCTGATTTCCCACCCCCCTCGGATTAGAAAAAAAAAAATTTCATTTTCTTCCTCTAAATGCCAGGCACCATCAGTTCCTCACAATGATCTTCAGGATCTAGCGAATATATACCAAGCCTTGACCATTGCATAGTTAAGAAGCAATGATGACAACCTTTTTTCCTTTGGAGATGGGCAAATGAGTCTATTTTTGGTCTGTAACAGTTGTGCATATGTTTTGCCATAAATCTATTCCTTTGCATTTCCTCACATGTGATTTCTAAATACATAAACATATCTTTTGAATTCATAGAATCATAGAATTGCAGAGTTGGAAGAGACCACGAGGGCCATCCAGTCCAACCCCCTGCCATGTAGGAAATCACGATCAAAGCATCCCCGACAGATGGCCACCCAGCCTCTGTTTAAAGACCTCCAAGGAAGGAGACCCCACCACACTCCGAGGGAGTGTGTTCCACTGCCGAACAGCTCTTACTGTCAAAATGTTCCTCCTAATGTTGAGGTGGAATCTCTGTTCCTGGAGCTTGCATCCATTGCTCCGTGTTCCAATCTCTGGAGCAGCAGAAAACAAGCTTGCTCCATCCTCAATGTGACAGCCCTTCAAATACTTAAACAGGGCTATCATATCGCCTCTTAACCGTCTTTTTTCCAGGCTAAACATACCCAGCTCCCCAAGTCTCTCCTCATAAGGCATCGTTTCCAGACCTTTCACCATTTTAGCTGCCCTTCTCTGGACATGCTCCAATTTGTCCATATCCTTTTTGAATTGTGGTGCCCAGAACTGGACACAGTATTCTAGGTGAGGTTTGACCAAGGCAAAATAGAGCGGCACTATTACTTCCCTTGATCTAGACACTATTGATGCAGCCCAAAATCCCATTGGCCTTTATAGCTGCCACATCACACTGTTGACTCATGTTCAACTTGTGGTCTACTAGGACTCCTAGATCCCTTTTGCACGTAGTCTCATTCAGCCAGGTCTCCCCCATCCTATATCTATGCATTTCATTTTTCTGCCCTAAGTGCAGTTCCTTACATTTCTCCGTATTGAACTTCATTTTGTTAGCTTTGGTCCAGCTCTCCAGTCTATCCAGGTCATTTTGCATTTTGATCCTGTCCTCTAGGGTATTAGCTACTCCTCCTAATTTGGTGTCATCTGCAAATTTGATAAGTATGCCCCTAATTCCCTCATCCAAGTCATTGATAAAGATGTTGAATAGCACTGGGCCCAGGACAGAACCCTGTGGCACCCCACTGGTCACATCTTTCCAAGACGAAGAGGAGCCACTGCTGAGCACCCTTTGGGTTCAGCCGGTCAACCAATTACAAATCCATTGAACAGTTAACTTGTCTAGCCCACATTTTACAAGCTTGTTTGCAAGAATGTCATGGGGAACCTTGTCAAAGGCCTTACTAAAATCAAGGTATGCGATATCCACAGCGTTCCCTTCATCTACCAAGCTGGTAATTTTATTTAAAAAAAAGAGTTCAGATTAGTCTGACATGACTTGTTTCTCTGAAACCCATGTTGATTTTTTGTGATTATGGCATTGCCTTCTAAATGTTCACAGACTCTCTGTTTAATTATCTGCTCTACAACCTTCCCTGGTATTGATGTCAGACTAACTGGACGATAATTGTTGGGATCCTCTTTTTTCCCCTTTTTGAAGATGGGGACAATGTTTGCCCTCCTCCAGTCTGCTGGGATTGATATGTGAATACATATGGAATTGATATGTGAATACATATTTTAGATGTGTTTATCTCCAAAGACACATTTTAAAATCTTGATCCTTTTTGTTTTTTTTTAAATGAGAACTGCATCAGAGCATGTCATGGGTTCTGATCCTAGGACCCTGTATTGCTCCGGGGAAGACTCAGATGAGAGCTAGAGATAGAGATAGATAGATACAGGAGCTGTACCACTCAAGGATGAACCTGAACTCCTCCTTCCATGTCCTCCCAGTGTGAGGAAGTGGCCCTTCTGACGTTCTTGGCCTTAATAACAACTCTCCAATAATAACTCCCATTTTCTCTGCCTCATAGCATCCAGCAATTACAGAACCAGACAAAAGCCCTTTAAAAAATACAACCAGCTTCTCTTGGGTGGAGAGGTCAACAGAAGTGGCCATAAGGCTTCAGATGGCTTCTGCTCTTCACTGAACCAATATCCTGTCATTATGTACAAGGGCAGAAAACTGCAGATAGTAGCTTTTCACACTTTTGATACGTCCTATCTATATCTATCTACATCTACTGAAATCAAGCCCCAGGTTCCTGAACCTGACTTCGCCTGATATCATCCTTTCTTACCAGGACTTTACCTGGCTTGCTGGCAATTGACCTGGCATTAAGTTACCTAAA
The DNA here is from genome assembly GCA_030847615.1 of Gambelia wislizenii. Classification (NCBI taxonomy): domain Eukaryota; kingdom Metazoa; phylum Chordata; class Lepidosauria; order Squamata; family Crotaphytidae; genus Gambelia; species Gambelia wislizenii. The sequence continues at coordinate 20,535,447 of JAUMIR010000007.1, read as the reverse complement.
TCAGCTACAATTCTCCCTCTGAGCCCTGTGTCCTTGGTGGAATAAGATGGTGGATCTGGGACATGGGAAAGCCAATGGGTCCAGTAAGTTTCTGAGAATCAGGTCACTCCTTGAGTGAACAGGGCTTTTTGTAACTGGATGACTTGGGCCTTAGCCAGACTAGCTAAAATATTCTGGGTCCCCATTGGTGTATCCTGACTTTGGAGCTGGCTTATTCCCCCCCCCCCCCGCACTGTTACTTGGAAAAAAATGGGCTGCAGTCCAAACAGTGATGCTGGCCCACTGCTGCTACCACTGCCACCACCACCATTTTCTCAGCTGACACAGAAGCCAGAAAGGGGGCCCGCAACATGGGACTGCAGGCCCCCTGCATGTGACCAGCTTCTGTCACATGCCAAGGATCCCTGCCTTGCTTCCACGAGAGCCAAGGAGCTGGTGGTGGCAGTGAGGAAGGGCGTTCTGGGACAGGGTCCTGCGGACATGTGGGGCCTGGTCCGGTGGTACTGGGTTAAACTGGGTATTATCTTATATCACTGTAAAGTGCCCTATACTGGCTTGCTCCCATTCCAGCCCCATATCTGTCCCAGGGGTTGTTTGGACTGCCGGGGGCAGATCAGGGTAAATGCCCTGGAAGGCTCTGGAGCAGAGGCAAACAGGGTATTTGGACTGCATAGATAAGCCCTTGGAGGTCTCTTATTCGTAAGGTCACCATACATCAAACTTGACTTGACAGCAATTAACAACAACAAACAAATGATGCTCAATATTCAAATACAACTGAGTGCAGAGATTCCTCCTAGCTTTATATATCTCATGATTCTGACACCCAAGAGATACATGTAATCATATATTCTGTTTAATAAGTTCAGTTTGTCTATCAATACTCTGCTGTAAAAGAACCAACAGTCCCTGGAAAGCTGACCCAGGTTGACTCATCTGCTGTGGAAGACTTCCCTCTCTTCACTTCCTTTGCTTTGACTCTATGGAATGATATCCTTAGGCTTGGCAGGACTGATGATAATTGACAGCTCCTTTCCCACCTGTTCCATTTCCTGCTCTATGAAGCTTTTGCAAATATTCCCTTCTCTGGGGAAACCGTAGGTGAGGAAGAAGAAGTGGCAGCAGCCCTTGGAAGCAAACACATTCTGATTATTCATCACACCCACAGTTTCCGACTGCCTTTTTTGCAGGAAGCAATAAAGTGCTGTCTGAAAGGCAGCACGGAGTTTTAATTTTCTCATTGTCAGTGTCTGCAATCACGTAATTAACAAAGCACTGGAGACAGTCGTTTAGAACAAACAGTGAGGAGCTGGTGCACATAGGGTGGGGAGCAATCTCTGGGAAAATGGAAAAAAAGCTTTGTTTATTCATGAAAATGTATGTTTGGGAACTGGAATGTTGGCTTTCTTTCTTTCTGCACTGAAACTCTCCAGAGGATAACTACTCTTGTTGATAGGCCAGTGTATAGTCTACAATTTCCCCCTTACAAGTCCAGATTCTATGAGTAGGAAACCAATGTTCCACAATCGAAACAAAACATGCAAATTGAGTATGCTTACATAAAATTATTTCCATAATTTATTCTGCTTCTATGGTTTAACATAACAAACACAAAACGCTTATGCCATAATAAATTTGTCAGTCTTCAACATGCCAGCAGATTCTTTTTGATAAAGGTGTAAGATGGGCCTGCCTTTGGGGAAGGAGTTAAGAGATGGGTCTGGAAATGGGAAGCTGCTGGCTGAGATATTAGATCCCTGTTACTATGGAGGAGAAAACTAGAACCAGTGGGTGAAAATTGAAAAAGGAAGCACACTTCAGGTAAACCTGGGGTGGGAATCCTGCAGCCTTTCAGATGATGTTGGACTGCAAGTCCCATCATTCCTCCCCCATAGCTATGTTAGCTAGGATTGCTGGGAGTTGCAGTCTTTCAACATGAAACATGATTCTCACCACTGAATCCTAATGGTATAAACTGCCTTGGGAGATGGTGGACATTTCTTTACTGGAGGTGTTTAAGCTGGTTGGCTAAGTAACTCTCAGGAATATAATATTCACACCCTGTACTGTATTTCCTACATCGATCAGGTAAATGGACTAGACCTCCAAAATGTCTTCTGATCCTGTAACTCTAAGGACATTATCAGATGTGGCAAAAATTATGGGATTACGATGTCATGATGGCACGAATTTACAGTATAGTTTTAAATATATGTCTCCCACCTCTTAACACATACATAATATACAACAGTGTCTATTCATTTTACCCATGTTTTTACTCCTTTTTTTTAAACAAGGATGTAACTTGGAAAGTGGTGCAGAATTACTCCTAATTCAGGAGTCTATGGGCCCATCTATACAAGGGGAAAAAATGGAGCACCTTGTAGTAATGGCATTTCGTAGCAGCAGCGACATGTCTTGGACCCAGAAGCCCCCAGAAGCTTTGCGTGCCAAGTGGTGGCTGCAAGTGAATTACTCACATTAGTTCTTCACTGCCACCAAACTTAAAAAAGAAAAGAAGTTGTCTAAGGTGTGCTAGAGTGATAGAATTATTTTTTGCATTAAAAGGATAGCAAAACAACCCCCACCTCATTTATTGCCTTAGCAATCGCTTGCTAAGGGAAAAATCCAACATGGTGGCAGCAGGTGCTTGCCCTGTTAGCAAGCCCTGCCTCATTCGCTACCTGGCCAATCAGTTTTGCACTTCCTCTCATATGGGGAAGCAATTCAAACTAAATTGTTTGTCCTAATGTGCAGGAATGCACACCCCCTCACTGTTTTTAAAAATCTATGGGAAAAGCTGTGAAGGCTTTTCCTATGTTGCTTTTGCTGTTTTGGGTCTCCCTCCTTCTGAATAATGTGGATGAGTGAGGATCCCATTTAGACAGGTTGTATTCCCAGTGAATTCCATGAGGAGTATTTTGACCATTTAGACAATGGCCATATATATAAGCTCTATGCAGACATTCAGGCTGCTGATATGAGAGCTAAAAGTGGGAAATGGCATGTATATAATTGATGCCACCATCTCAGTCCCCAGCCTTCCTGTGTTTAATGAAGAGGTATGAAATGGGCTTCTATGAAAAGCTTGGAAATACTACTTTTTCAAGAATCCCCAAGCCATCACAGCCACTGGCCACATTGCTATGGGATTCTGCGGTTTGTAGTACAATGAGTAACCTTTTCCAAGCTCTCCTTCTACTGTTATTTGCTTGATTGGCTCAAACTCAGAGTTGCTTGGAAACAATTGTGTATATTTTAGTGCAGGCTCTATCCAGCAATCAGTTTCTGTAGTTTTTCAGTTATAGTCCAGAAGGACTTAATATGACTGATTTTGAAAATCAACTGATCATTCAGGACTTTATCAGACAAGGCAAAAATTGCATCATAACAATGTAATAATAACATTATGGGCCAAAATTATCAGATGATGCCATTGTCATCCTGTGGCCATCATGTGCGCCAGCTGTGAATAAGGCATCAGTTTTTATTGATGACTTAACCCATCAATTGATTGTTAATAGAGCTTTTTTCACAGTATTGAAGACATGCAAAAACATATCCTGCTGTAATTGCAAGAATACAGCATGAATGTATGATCCTCTTTTCGAACGCCCCGTTACCTGGTAGAAAACCTCTGGGTAGCAAGGAGAAGACCATAGAATCATAGAATCATAGAATTGCAGAGTTGGAAGAGACCACGAGGGCCATCCAGTCCAACCCCCTGCCATGCAGGAAATCACAATCAAAGCATCCCTGACAGATGGCCATCCAGCCTCTGTTTAAAGACCTCCAAGGAAGGAGACCCCACCACGCTCCGAGGGAGTGTGTTCCACTGCCGAACAGCTCTTACTGTCAAAAAGTTCCTCCTCATGTTGAGGTGGAATCTCTGTTCCTGGAGCTTGCACACTCTTTTTAGGAACTTTCCTGTTTTTGCTGGCAAGTTTTTAGGTTTGTTTCAGTGCTTGGGTGTTGATTTGCCTTGTTATTTAAGGTGTTTTTGGAGTTTTAACTGTGCTTGCCTCTTCTCGGGAGAACTGCCAAGATCACACACCCTCGTTAATGCAGAAGTAAACTCCTGTTTTTAAAGTTGTAGTGCTTGTCATGTGATAATTCTGTGGTGATTTCTTCATGTGATTACAGCAATGTGCAAAAGTAAGTGTTATAATGCCACTATATTTCCGCTTTCCTCACTTGCAGGATTATAGCGTTTTTATACACTAGTCTGATAAAGTAATCATAGAATCATAGAGTTGGAAGAGACCACAAGGGCCACCCAGTCAAACCCCCTGCCATGCAGGAGTACTCAAAGCATTCCTGACAGATGGCCATCCAGGCTCTGTTTAAAATCCTCCAAAGAAGGAGACTCCACCACACTATGAGGCAGTGTAGTCCACTTCTGAACAGCTCTTCCTCATGTTTAGATGGAATCTCTTTTCCTGTAGTTTGAGTCCATTGCTCCTTTTCCTAGTCTTTGGAGCTGCAAAAAACAAGCTTGCTCCATCCTCAGTATGACATCCCTTTGAATATTTAAACATGGTTATCATGTCCCCTTTTAACCTCCTCTTCCCCACGCTAAACATACCCAGCTCCCTCAGCCACTCCTCATAGGGCCTAATGGCTTCCAGACCTCCCACCTGAAAGTCCTCAGTCTTTTGCATGTTTACTTCTATTGATGTCACGGTAGCACACTGGTACCTCCGAGCATATCAAGAGGACCAGGCAGCAAAAAGGTGAAGAAATGAGCACACAGATACGTGTCTAAACTACTTCTTTTTACTAGAGCATGTTGGAGTAATATTTACAATGAATCTGAGACCCCTAGCACACAGACTACATATCACAGCACAATGTGCACAGCAAAGGCAGAATTACTCAACACCTTTGCCTCAGTGTTTTCAGAGAAGGAAAAGGGGGACCAACCTGAGGATAATGGAACAGAGGACCTCTCTCTCTCTCTCTGGCTTTTCTTCGCAAACGAAGATTCAGGAAGGACTCATCCCGCACTTTCTGCAAGCGCACTGATGACTAAAAAGGCCAATCCAAGATAAACAAGTCCAGTTGCAAAAAGCACAGCAGAAGAGCTCCTTGTATTGAGTATTGAGGAACAGAGGACACAATAGAGGAAATCCAGCACAGAATAAGAAAAGAGGTAGTAAAGGAATACCTTCTTAATCTAAATGAGTTTAAATCTCCAGGAGCAGATGAACTACATCCAAGAGTATTAAAAGAGCTGGCAAATATAATCTCAGAGCCATTGGCAATAATCTTTGAGAACTCCTGGAGAACAGGAGAAGTCCCAGAAGACTGGAGGATGGCAAACGTTGTCCCCATCTTCAAAAAGGGAAAAAAAGAGGATCCCAACAATTATTGTCCAGTTAGTCTGACACCAATAGCAGGGAAGGTTCTAGAGCAGATCATTAAACAGAGAGTCTGCGAACATTTAGAAGACAATGCCATAATCACAAAAAATCAACATGGGTTTCAGAGTAACAAGTCATGCCAGACTAATCTGATCTCTTTTTTTTTTGATAAAATTACCAGCTTGGTAGATGAAGGGAACGCTGTGGATATCGCATACCTTGATTTTAGTAAGGCCTTTGACAAGGTTCCCCATGACATTCTTGCAAACAAGCTTGTAAAATGTGGGCTAGACAAGTTAACTGTTTTTTTTTAAAATAATTTTTATTCATATTTTCCAACATTAAAAACATTCATACGTTCACTCCGTTGATTATTAATACATACACTTTAAACAGGTTCTTCACAACACCACCTGTTTCTCTTTCACATTATCTCATATTACATATTCCAAATTTCCTATTACACACATCTCACAATACTCACAATACTTCCTTGTTTCCTTTTTAACCATATTGTTTACTTTATGCAATACTTTCCCCTTTTTTACCATCATTCTCAATTCATCTCTGCTTTCCTTCATTTTGTCTCTTATAATAATTTTCCCCATTCTCTCTTATATCCCTTTTTATCTTCGATCTCAACCCCTCTCCGTTTTCCTTCGTTTTATCTCTGGTATGTATACATACATATACACAAGCACCTCCACATAAATATTTATATACCTATATATACATACACATGTATTCAGTTCTCTTTTATATCCCATTCTATCCCCCATCTTTCTTTCCAGATGGGTTTTAGAATCTCCCATTCTTCCAATCCTTTTTGAGTTTTTTTCTCATCTATCCACATCGTAAGTCTGTCCATTTCAAACATGTCCTGGAGCTTCTCTAACCATTCTTCTATCATTGGTATCTCTTGTGTTTTCCAATATTTAGCATAAGTTATTCTTGCTGCTGTCACCATATATGATAATACCTTCCCGTATTTCCTTTGTAATTGGTTGTCTATCTTATGGAATAGGTTAAGCAGGTAAATCTCTGGGTCCAATGGAAAATTTGTTTTAAGAATCTGTGTTACTATTTTATGAATTTTTCCCCAGAATTTAACTGCTTTCTCACATTTCCACCACATATGGATATATGTACCAGTGGCTTTTTGGCACTTCCAACATTGGTTCGTCATATTTTTATAAATTTTTGCTAGGTTTGCTGGTGTTAGATACCATCTCATCCACATCTTGTACAAATTTTCCCTTATATTGTAGCTTCTTGTGAAGGTCAGGCCTTTCCCCCATAAGCCTTCCCAGTGTTCTAGTGGTATCTCATAACCGAGGTCTTGTGCCCATTTTTTCCTATAATATTTTGTATTTTCCTTTTCTGGTTTTAATTTCATTAATAACTTATATACCTTTGACAAAATCTTTTTATTATCTCCCTGGATAATTTCATCAAATTGTGTTATTTCTGTCTCTATGCCCATAAGCTTTTTGTCCATTTTAAATTTTTCAAGTAATTGTTTATATAATAACCAGTGGCATTCCTTATTGTCCGCTTTTAATTCTTCCTGAGTTTTCATTTCATATGTATTTCCTTCCTTTTTCAATATATCTTTATATGTCAGCCAGGTTCCTTTATATATATCTTCTCTTTTGTAAAACGCTTCATGATTTGACAGCCATAAGGGCATTTTCGTGTAAATTTTCCCTTTAAACTTTATCCAGGTCCTTAAGATTGCTGCTCTAATATAATGATGTTTGAATTCACTATGTACTATTGATTTATTGTGCCACAGATAGGCATGCCAACCAAACCTGGTGTTAAATCCTTCTAGTGTCAATAATCTGGTGTTTCCCAATTTGATCCATTCTAATAACCAAGTCAGTACGCTGGCATGATAATATAATTGAAAGTCCGGTAATGTTAAACCTCCTTTTTCTTTTGTCTCTGTCAATGTGTTCCAATTTATTCTAGGTTTTTTACCTTTCCAAATGTACCTTGATATGTCTTTTTTCCACGAATCCATCACCTTATCGTTCTTTATAATTGGCAAATTTTGAAATAAGTATAACATCTTTGGTAACACATTCATTTTGATTGATATTTTCCCCAATAATGATAAATCTAGCTCTTCCCATTTCCTTAAATCTTTCTTGATCTCTCTCCAAATTTTCCCATAATTATTCTCGTATAATTCTGAGTTCTTACTTGTAATAATAATACCTAAATATTTAATTTTCCTCTCTATCTTAAATCCAGTTGTTTTTTCAAGTTCTTGCTCCTCTTGCTTTCTTATATTTTTTGTTAACATCACCGTTTTATCTCTATTTACTTTTAGTCCTGCCAGCTCTCCATATTCTTCAATCACTTCCACCAATCTCTTTATACTTTCTTTTGGATTATCTAATATAAAGACTAGATCATCCGCATATGCCTTATATTTATACTCTTGTCCTTTCCATTTCCACCCCTTTATTTGTTGACCCATTCTTAATTTCCTATTCAATACTTCTAGAATAATGATAAATAATAAGGGGGATAGAGGACAACCTTGGCGCGTTCCTTTTTCTATTTTAAATGGCTTGGTCTTTTCACCATTAATTATCACTTGGGCTTCCTGATTACTATAGATCTTACTTATCCAATCATAAAAGTTTTCTCCTATATTTATTTTCCTTAAAACTTCCAGCATGAACTCCCAATTAACATTATCAAATGCTTTTTCAGCATCCGCAAAGATCAATAATAATTTTTTCTCATTATGTTTTTCATAGAATTCTATTAAGTCTAGAAGTACTCTTATATTATCTTTTGCCTGTCTGCCGGGAAGGAAGCCACTCTGATCTTCATATATCCAACTTTTTAGAACTTTCTTAAGTCTTCCTGCCAATATGTGCGCAAATATCTTATAATCTATATTCAAAAGTGATATTGGCCTATAACTTCCGGGTAGTGTTAGATCTTTCCCCTCTTTTGGTATTAGTGATATATCTGCTTTGCCCCATGTGTCTGGGCATTTTCCTCCATTTATCTCATTTAATAATCTACATAGTGGGTCCAACAATTCTTCTTCAAATACTTTATAGTAAAGTACTGAGAAACCATCAGGGCCAGGGGCCTTACCCATTTTCATTTTCCTTATTGCTTCCCTGATTTCCAGTTTTGAGATTTGTTTATTCAAATCGTTTTTTTGTTCTTCTGAGATTTCAGGTATTTTTCCTTTTTCCAAGTATTCCTTCATTTTACTCTTAAACTCTTTTATATTTCCATGTTTTTTATATAATCTAGCATAGCAGTGTTCAAATATTTTAATTATATCCTTCTGTTTAGTATACCTTCTTTGCTCATCTCGTATTTCCATTATTAATTTTTTCTCTTTCTCCTTCTTAAGCTTATATGACAGCCATTTACCCGGTCTGTTTGCTTGTTCAAAATATTTTTGGTGGGCGTATTTCATTTTATTCGCAATTTCCATCAACATGTTACTTTCTATTTGTTTCCTCAGAATTTTTAATTCCTTTCTTATTTTCTCATCACTAGGTGTTTTCTTCAGATCTTCTTCTTTCTTTTGGATTTCCTCTTTGAGTTCTTTTTCTTTCTTTTGCTTATTTTTCTTATATTCATGTTCCAATTTCATAAGTTGTCCTCTTATGACAGCTTTCCCTGCGTCCCACACGATGTCTATCTTTGTTTCCTTGTCTAAATTTTCCACAAAGAATTGTTTTATGCCTATTTTTAAACCTTCCACTATTTTTTCTTTTTTTAGTAAAACATCTTGAAGTCTCCAATTATATTGTTTTTTTCTAAGTCCCAGTTCTAGAACCACCGGAGCATGATCAGAGATCAGTTTCTGTTGAATTTCTACTTTCCTTATATTTTTCAGCATTGTGGTAGAGACCAAGAACATGTCCAATCTAGACCAAGTCTTATATCTATCTGAATAGAATGTGTAATCTCGTTCCTGTCCATGTAATAATCTCCAACAGTCTTTTAAGGATAATAACGCCATCATTTCATTAATTTCCTTAGGCAATTTCCCTTGTCCTCCCTTTTCCCCTATTTTAGCAGATCTATCCAATGTCAGATCAAAAACACCATTCCAGTCTCCAGCGAGGATCAAATTATCATGATCATATTTCATAAGTTCTTTTCTAAGATTTTTGTAAAACTCCCCTTTGTTATTTTGTGGGCCATATATCCCTAACATCATGATCTTCTTATTTTGTATATTTATTTCCACCCCTACAAAATAACCATTTACATCATTTATTATTTCTCTTGATTCATATCTTTTATTTACATAAATTGCCACCCCTCGGTTCTTTTTGTTATATTTTGTCATATATAACTGTCCTAGAACTTTATTTTCAAGTAACTTCTTATCTTGATCTCTAATGTGTGTCTCTTGTAGACACGCAATCTCTGGTTTTTGTTTTATCAAGTAATGCAGGACCAATCTTCTTTTATTCGGACTATTAAGCCCATTAACATTCCAATTTATAATTTTCCCTTCCATTTTTATTTACTTTTGTTTAGTTTTGTGAAGTAATCCTTTCTAATCTATTTCTTTCTCCTCTTCTCCCTCTTCTTCTCCTTTTCCTTGTCCTCCCACCGCACCTAGCAACTCTTCTTCTTCGGTTTCAAATTCGTCCGTAACTTCCTCTCCTGGTTCTATCTCTTCTTCTTCTTCATCTCCTACATCCCCTCTCCGCATTTCTTGATCTATCGTTCTTACTTTTCTTTCTTGTTCAGGGGTATCCTTTGCGTGTATCTTACTTGTTAGTTTCTTTGTACCTTTGCTCCTCTGCACTTTTCGTACATTTCTCTTTTTTATCCCTTCTTCTTCCTCTTCTTCTCTCCAATCTGTTACTTGTTCTTCCTTATCTCGTTCTATTTCTTCTTTCCTCCTTTCTGGGATTATTCCCTCCAATCTCTCCTTCTCTGCTCTCCTTCTTTTATTGCCATTGTCAGCTCCCTTTTGTATTTTTTCCAATAAGTTCTTTGCTTTATTTATAGTGTTTATCAAATATGTTTTCATTTGATAATTGACCGATAATCCTTCTATTCTATTCCATTTGTACATTATTTGTTGTTCTCTCAGTACTCTTGTTAAGAAATTATACTCCTTTCTCTTTTTTAACACTTGGGTAGGTATATCCTTGTAGATCTTTACCTCTTGTCCTTCTATTACTAGATTTTTCTTAATGCTTTGCTGTATTATGATATCCTTCACTCTCTCCCGTACTAGATATACTATTATATCCCGTGGTAAATTATTATTTTTGGCTATCCAAGAGTTTATTCTAAACAGTTTGTCCACCTCTACATCAAGTTGCTCCTGGTCCCAATTTATAAACTCTGCTAATGCTGGGATCACCCTCATTTCCAAATCTTCATTATTTATTTCTGGGAGACCTCTAATTTTAATACATTTTGTTCTTTTGTAGCTTTCTTGTAATAATTTTTGGGTGTCTTCTTGTTTACTTTTGTTTTCTAATGCTTTGGTTCTTTCTTCCAGATTATCCATCTTAACTTGTATTTCTTGTATATCTTTACTCATTTTGTTTATATCTTTTGTAACAGTCTCTAACTGCACTCCAAATTTTTCCAGTTGTTTCTGTAGATCTATTTTTATTTCTCCCTTCAGCTCCTTCATTTCTGTTTTCAAATCTAAACTTAATTTTTAAAATTCTTGCAATAATATCATATTTGTGTCTCCCAGTCTGGCTTGGAGTTCAATCGATGATCTCCTAACCTCTCGAGTTTGTGCTCTTGTCTGGGCCACCGTTCTCTTTGATATTGGCATTTCCTTTCCCTCTGTCCGTCTATTTTAAATTTCTTTATGTCTATATTTAATTTTCCCCAGTTTCCCCTTGTATCTTCCAAAAATTTATACTCTCAAAAATTTCTTCATCAGTTTCACAGGGATATATTTCCAATATAAATAATTATACCCCTGTCGCCCTCTTTTCCCTACTACTATATTTGTCAGATTGGCAGTTATAACATTTTATTTTTGTAAGCTCCAATATTGATGAATTTATTTCCCCCTATATACTGTTTTTCTTTTATATATATTCCCGTTTCCCCTGCCAATCTCACTGACCACTATAGTAGTGATTTATGTAATTTATATAATTTTATCTAATTTCCCACTTGGATTCAAAGTTCTCTTCAAGGTCAAATTTACATTAATTCCACCACAAGATCCAAATTAATCTAAATCTCATTCAAAGTAATTTGGTCCAATTAATACCTTTACACCCATGCATTTAATTCTTAACGTTCATCAATTTCATCAACACCGGTCCTAGGTTAATTAATTGATTACTTAACCAACCTAACGAAGAAATAACAATTTCTTGGACTAATCAAATTATTCAATAAGTTCTGTTAGTTCAGAGTCTTTCTTTCTCTTCAATTCATATTCAGTTCAGCAGTTCATTCATTCAGCAGCAGATTACAAGTACCTCTAGTTTCTGCTTTTTACAATCACAATTACCATATATCTTCCAGCCAAATTTAACTTTACACAATTTTTAACATTAATATTTTCGCTAAACACAACCACAGCCCCAATTTACTATAATATATTTTCAGTTTCTCATACTTGCTCAGTCTCGATGGAGATGGATATAAACCCCTCAGGCAACAAACTTTCACTCTGCCCCTCCTCTGTCTTTCCTCTTTCTTTCACTTTCCTCGCTCCTTTCTCTTTGTTTTACGACGTTAATCCCCTTCCGCGTTCATTTATTTCTTATTTATTGTGCCATTGTTGTCTGACATGAAGGGGAAAAGTTCGTGAGTGGGTTGAAGGGGACGTATGATTTTTATTCAACTTCCGAAGGATTTGTCTCTACTTTCTCTGTTCTCTGTTCTCTCTCCTGTCCTTGTTCTCCGCTGTTGAACCTCCGTTGTTACTTTCAATCTCCGGCTCTCCCCCTCCTCGTCCGTCTTTTTGTTGCTTTTTTCTCTTCTATTTTTATTCTCTCCCTCTTAGCTGTCCATCTCCACTTTTTCTACATTTTACTCATATTCTCTTATATTCTCCACTTTTTACTTTCTACTTTCTATCAGTACTTTTAACCTTAGTTTTATCACTCTCCGCCTTCGGCTTCTCTCCGGCTTCCGTGTTCCCACTCCGCCTTCTGTTCTTAAGGTCGTACCTTAAGTTTCCTTCCCAAACTGAGTTTACCCACTCGTTTGGTTACTCTTGCCACTGCTCGGATCAGCAGAATTCAAGAAAGGCGTTTTATATGGAAAAAAAGAAAAACTTGCTAAGAGCCAAATTATATTCTGTCTTCTAATTCTAAAAAAGCAGGGAAGGTTCTAGAGCAGATCATTAAACAGAGAGTCTGCGAACATTTAGAAGACAATGCCATAATCACAAAAAATCAACATGGGTTTCAGAGTAACAAGTCATGCCAGACTAATCTGATCTCTTTTTTTTTTGATAAAATTACCAGCTTGGTAGATGAAGGGAACGCTGTGGATATCGCATACCTTGATTTTAGTAAGGCCTTTGACAAGGTTCCCCATGACATTCTTGCAAACAAGCTTGTAAAATGTGGGCTAGACAAGTTAACTGTTCAATGGATTTGTAATTGGTTGACCGGCCAAACCCAAAGGGTGCTCAGCAGTGGCTCCTCTTCGTCTAGGAAAGATGTGACCAGTGGGGTGCCACAGGGTTCTGTCCTGGGCCCAGTGCTATTCAACATCTTTATCAATGACTTGGATGAGGGAATTAGGGGCATACTTATCAAATTTGCAGATGACACCAAATTAGGAGGAGTAGCTAATACCCTAGAGGACAGGATCAAAATGCAAAATGACCTGGACAGACTGGAGAGCTGGGCCAAAGCTAACAAAATGAAATTCAATACGGAGAAATGTAAGGTACTGCACTTAGGGCGGAAAAATGAAATGCATAAATATAGGATGGGAGAGACCTGGCTGAATGAGACTACGTGCGAAAGGGATCTAGGAGTCCTAGTAGACCACAAGTTGAACATAAAGCTATATAAGGCCAATGCGATTTTGGGCTGCATCAATAGTGTCTAGGTCAAGGGAAGTAATAGTGCCGCTCTATTTTGCCTTGGTCAGACCTCACCTAGAATACTGTGTCCAGTTCTGGGCACCACAATTCAAAAAGGATATTGACAAATTGGAGCATGTCCAGAGAAGGGCAGCTAAAATGGTGAAAGGTCTGGAAACCATGCCTTATGAGGAGAATCTTAGGGATCTGGCTATGTTTAGCCTGGAAAAAAGATGGTTAAGAGGCGACATGATAGCCCTGTTTAAGTATTTGAAGGGCTGTCACATTGAGGATGGAGCAGGCTTGTTTTCTGCTGCTCCAGAGACTGGAACACGGAGCAATGGATGCAAGCTCCAGGAACAGTGATTCCACCTCAACATTAGGAGGAACTTTTTTACAGTAAGAGGTGTTCGGCAGTGGAATACACTCCCTTGGAGTGTGGTGGGATCTCCTTCCTTGGAGGTCTTTAAACAGAGGCTGGATGGCCATCTGTCGGGGATACTTTGATTGTGATTTCCTGTGTGGCAGGGGGTTGGACTGGATGGCCCTCGTGGTCTCTTCCAACTGTACAATTCTATGATTCTATACTGCACAGTACTGCACTGTATACCTCAGACTGAATGCACACATTCTAAGAGCTAACTCCACGTCAAGTGTGGAGATAGTGAGTGGGGTGATCTAGTTACACAGTGCAGATACAGTACAGTCATGGTTTATACAGTTAATAGTTCCCACACACATTTTCCCACACAGATAAGACTCCAGTCTTCACATTTCGTTTCCATGGCTGTCTCTTAGATATCCTAGCCAGCTGTGTTTAGTCTGCTCAATGCTGGCCCCTGCAGGCAGTAGCACATTATACCATGCCAGCTTCTTACAACATAAATTTCCAGTGCTTGTATATCCCATCACCTTGACAAGTGAGCCCTATTACATTTCATAAGGCTTACTCCCAGCTGGTAGAATGAGAAATGGCCACTGGCCATTTGTGGAAAGGAACTGCCCAAATATGTGGGAGTGCCCCCTGGGGGATCCGGCTTTCCAGGCCTAAATAATGGCCCTGTTGCGATCCTGATCTAATGCCCTCGTAAGCCGAACAGGGTGATATCAGTGTAATCAGCAATCCTCTGGCAGAAAGAGCAAGCAGTGATATGAAACCAATAACTTTTCAGGTTCAGTGAGCTGCTATAGGCAGCTGATGACTTTCTCAGAGGAACTGTAATTACTCAGCACCGAGACCTTCGGTACGCAGGCAGCAAAGGCCTCATTGCTTTGAACACTCTCCTGCAGGAGAAGTTGATTTGATACCCTTTAGCTCCCTTCTGTAACGTTACACAAATATCCTCTCTTCTTCATCCTTCCCAGCCTGAGAGCTCCTTTGGCATTTGCAACAGCTAGTTTGGGGGAAAAAAATACTTATTTGGACTACACTTGCCAGAATCCTGGTCATAGGATTCTGAGAGTTGTAGTCCAAAATAATATTGCTCTGGATTTGCATGACAATGAGATAAAGTTAATTAGTGGGCTGCATGTGCTAACGTGACAGCCAGTAGTGGTTTGAGTGTTGGACTAGGGGATTGTCTAAATGGGAAAAATACTTCTCATAGAGTTTAAGGAGAATATGATTTGTCTAAATGCTATCCCACATCAGTCCACAGTATTCAGAAGGAAAGGGGGCAAATCCACCAAAAACTCTGGAGTAAAAGCCTTTGAGGCTCTTCCCAAAGTTTAGAAAAAGCTCCATGGGGAATGTGCATTCTTGCTTGTTGGGTCAATCTGATTCCCATTCATTCACATACCCAATAAGAGCAGGAGTGGAAAGCTGATTCATTGGACATGTACAGAGGGCAGACCTTGTTAACAAGGCAAGCACCCAGAATGGCTATGTTGGATTTTCACCTTAGTGCTTGTGTGCTGAGGCAGTGAAACAGCCTTTTCTCTCTTTTTTATTTATTTTGGCAGAATATCACACTTTCGCACCTTAGATATGTTTTTAAAAAAACTGCTCGGCAGTGGCAACTGGTAAAAATAAAAATATGAGCAATTCACTTGTGCCCACCATCCGTATTCACAGGCATGTATATTGGAACAGCAAAAGCGGATAGCTTCACATGTCTGCGATTTTTGGGGGAAAAAAAGACAAATTGAAACTGCTGTTAGTGCACATCAATCCATATTTTTCCCCTTGTATAGAGAAGCCCTAGGAATCTGGGAGACCGGGGTTTGAATCTTTGCTTAGCCATGGAAACTTATTGAGTGACCCTGGGCTAGTCAGAATCTCATCTTCAGCGGAATAATTCTGAATAAATCCTACCCAGAAAACCATATGATACGTTCACCTTAGGGCTGTCATAAGTAAAAAAAATGACCTGAAGGCAAACAACAACCGCAACAATATTTACTAAAGTCTCCCAAAACATCTCATGGTGCCATGGGATGTGAAGGTAGGATGATCTAGATCAGCGGTTCCTAAACATTGGTTCTCCAGGTGTTTTGGACTTCAACTCCCAGAGGCCCTAGCCAACTTGGCCAACAGTCAGGAATTGTGGGAACTGAAGTCCAAAATACCCAGAGGACCAAACTTTGGGAATTACTGATCTAGATTTAGTGTGTGGTTAAAGTGCTGAGCTAGGTTTGAGGAGATCTGGGCTCAAATTCCCACTTGGCCATGAAATTCAGCCTAAGCTTCTCACAGGAATTTTGGCAGGATGCAAATACAGAGGAGAACCTCATGGAGCATCTTGAACTTGTTGGAGAAAAAGCAGAATATAGATATAAAAAATAATAATCATATTTTTAGCAAGATTCTAAGCATGGCTAAGTCCAGTCTTTTGAGCTTCTGCAGGACCTGAGCGTCGAATATTCCTATCTAATACTGACCTTTTTATTTGCTGAAGTAAAGAGGAAAGTTTTGGAGGAAACTTTTGAAGAGGGGGGAGATGTAACCTGTGTCTTAAAAGGAAGAAGAATCTTCCCATTTGTAAGACCTTTGTAAACATTTAAAGCAATTGAATTATCCCGGAATTTTATACCCCAGGAGCACTGAGAAAGGGTAAGTTACGTCCATTTATCTCTCAGCTCCTCCTGGCACATTCAGGATTGGCTCACAGCACCTCTTCAAATTGAATTGGGGAGGGTTGAAAGAATGAGTCTGACTTTTTAATTTCGTGTCCTATGTGGATTCAAAGGGGTCATACAAAGCGAAGAGCCCTCTTGGCTCTGGGGTGATGTACGAGCTCTTCCTTCATGGTGGCATTGGAAAGTATTTGCTTAATGGGTGTTAGAAAGCTACTGACTTTAATTGGGAAGAGATATATGCTCAGCAGGAGCACGGTTCTGTATGGGCAAGATGGAATTTCAGGGCCAAACATTTAGCATAGTAAAATGTTGAAATCATCAGGCAACATGAGGTGCTGTAAGATTCAGGCTGGCACAGTGCAAAAGCTCGTGCTTTAAAAAAAAAAAAGGATTTCAGGAACAGGGAAAGTTGCCTTGTACAAGGCCAGTTTATTTGTCTGGTCTGCTATTATCTGCTCCTCACTGGTAGTGATTTTTCACATCTCTTGCAATGCGATCCTTTTCATGGGAAAGTGCCAGAGATTGAACTAGGACCTTTGAATGTTAATCATGCAATGTGCCCCAGAACTATTGTATTTCCACAATGTTCCTTGTTTAAGCCTTCAGCTGAAAACATTTAATGCATTTATATTATGCCCTTCAAGCAGAGGTGGCCAACCTTCCTGCCCATAAGGATGATGTATAGAGGTGGGTGCTAGGTGGTCAAGCACAGGCCAGTGGCTGTGGCTGGAATCCGTGGGAAGCCTCAGTCCCCCCTCCTCTGTATTCTGCTGAGCAAGTGCAGGGTTACCTCAGTTAGCAAAGCCTCTGACAGTGATGCTCCTTTTCTCCAAAGCCCTTTAATACCTGCACACACCCCTTTTCCTCCTTGTCCTCATCCTCATTCTCCTCTTCTAGCTGGAAGGGTTTTTTTTTAAAGGCAGCTTTAGTACTGAGAAGATGGTGAAAGAGGGCTGGTGTTACCTGCCCTGACACCCCCTGGCAACCCCTATATATATATGGCAATATTTAATAATTAGGCTGAATGTGGCCTCCCTCGTAGTGTGGCCATTAAACCTGGGAAATTCCCCAACTAGGAATCTCAAAGACAAACATTGCTCAGTTAGCTATGCACTTAAGGAGGGGACAGCCCAAATGCCAAAGAAATGTTAATTTTCAAGGCAACTGAAGGTCTGAACACCTAGCTAATCCTATCAGCCAAAGTTGGGAGACCTAAATCTGTAAATGATCCCCATACCTCTACCCTTCTCCAAACAAAAGGACGTTGCTTCCTCCATTCAATCAAAAAATATCCACACATTAAGATGCCATTAACATATCTGGAGTGTCTATTGTCTCACCCTGAGCAACTCTAATAGACATTGTCTTTCACTCTCCATCCCCTAAAGGCAAATATTAACTATAAAAACTCCTTCAAAACTGTCTTCAGTTTCTTCAGCTCTGACACCCTGTTGCTGGAAGAATCTTGCTCTACAGGACAGCTGTCATATCTCCCACAAACAACTCCCTTCTCTATTCCTCTATCCCAATATTTCCTACTTTATTCACTAGCCTTGCATGAATGCTTGATGCCTGACTGTGTGTGTGAACATTGCTATTATTGTTTTTTTCTGAAATAAAGCTCAATTATTGGACTATCTAGCCTAACATCTCCTCCTTAGTACTGGTAAACATTGGTTAAAAGATCCTGCTGTCTTGCCCCCCCTTGCATAGCTGAGCTGAGTGCATTAATTCCCCAAATTAACATCGATATTTTTAGGGTCCTTAAACTCCCCTGAGCATATAGGGTAACACTGGAGAAACATAGGCTTTTGGTTTTGGGTTGCAACAGCATGTCCTCAGTAAACAATGCAATAAACAAAGCCTGAGCTGGGAAAGAGCAGGATTCTCCTCTAGTCAATCCTACATTAGTCATGTGCACCTGCCTACAACAGGCAAGGTAAACAGCAGCTGCCTCTTGATTTCTTTACTGAGCATGCATGAACAGCAAAATAGAGAGAAAAGGAGTGAACAGATAAGCCTGCCTCACCAATTACCTGTTTCATGTTAAAAACAAACAAACACATAGATCTTTAAGTCTGGCTACCAGAATGGAAATCATAAGAAAAATGGAGGCTGGTGAAAGGGGAAAAAAAAAGTCATCCCTAGATGCATTTTGGAAGCTTTCAAGTGGTGTCTAGATGGGTCATAATATTTTGTTTACTTATGTGAGGCTTACCTAACCGGATTGTTTCATGTCACATGTGCTTATGCCTGTTTTCCCCACCACTGGTACCATAGTTTCTGTTAAAGAAGTGATGCCTAGGAACACATATACTTTGTTAGATGAGATATGCCTGTACAGTTGCCCCTCCACATTTGCGACTTTCAGCTTTGCGGTTTTGATCATTCACGGAAAGCTGCCTGCTCTCCCCCCCCCCCCGTGCTCAACACCCCACTCCCTTCTCAAGGCAACGAAGGACTTAGCCCATCGCTGCCCTAGGAAAGTGGGGTGGGAAGCAGCTGGCATGTTCACGCTACACCCCACTCCCTACCCAAGGCAACAAGGGGCTTCTCAGGAAGCTCATCGCTACCTTTGAAAGGGTGTTGGGAAGCAGCTGGCGTGCTCACGCTACACCCCACTCCCTTCCCAAGGCAGACTGGGGTGGAAAACCGCTCGCCGGCAGGCTCATTTCTTATTCATAGTTTTTTCACATTCGCGGGGGTTGTCTGCCCCTAATCCCTGCGAATGTGAAGGGATGACTGTACTTGTTTGACAGGCTGATAGAAGCATAGTTGGAATTAGGTGGATGCACAGTGTATACATCCATGTAGAAACATCCTCACATCAGTATTTTTCAATGGCGGTCATGTATTGGGGTGGTGGTTTGCAGTTGGACACCTGAAGGCTTCCACATCTGACAAAAAGCATCCAAACAAATAAGCATCAAAATAATAATCAACTTAAAATTTAGAGTAACATAAAATAACAGAGATGTGGATGCATAAAGGTGCAATCAGCAGAGACAATGAGACATCCATGCTTGGATCCCTTGTTGTTTTTTGAAGGTTCTGCTATGGTTGCTGTTGTGTGTGCCTTCAAGTTGTTTCTGAGTTATGGTGACCCTGTGGTGAATCTATCACATCACAGGGTTTTCCTGGCATGATTTGTCAGGGTCCACCCCACCCCACCCCCACCATTGCCTTCCCCTGAGGCTGAGAGTATGACTTGCCCTATTGGAAGGTGTATAAAATACACTGTTTAAAATATCAGGGTATGTTGTCCCTGTTTAAACATCCACACTGTATTTCACACGTTAGTGGAGAATACAGCCAACTTAGCAGAGTTTAATGCAAACACAGCAGCATCTAGCGTCAGAATGTTAGCATACATGTAAAACCACAGCTAAACAAATAACCAAACACCATTTGTCTTTTCCCAAGTTGTTTAACTAGTAAAATAACCACTCAAGATTCAAAAGTTAGTTTAAAAAGTACAAAAAGCTTCATTACTCACAGTTTAGAGAGCTCATTCTTGGCAGTAATGATGCAGAAATCATGGAACAGCAGACCCACAGATTGGAAAGTAAGTTTTATTACACCGGTGGGCCTGACTGGAATATCTTCCAAAGAGTCAGAACCCCGAGTCATGACTACAGAAAACCTTTATACAGTTTAATGACCGTATGCAAAAACAATTCCCTCCTCCTTCTCTTTGGTGTCAGCAATTTCTCTGCAACAATTGTTGATAGTTCAGAAAGTACAAGGCAAAATAGCTTAGGAACATTTAGGTACAGTTCGACTGCTATTAGAGAAAGAATTTGTTTACCTCAGCTTATCATATGTTTCTGGAACATAGAGTTGATTAGTAAGGAACATTGAAAAGACTTTGCAGACTTCTAGAGTCTCATGGGCTATCTAGTCTGACCCCAAATAGTTATTGTAAGTAACAGCATTCAGCAAATAGACATTAGAGTCTACATGGCCACTACATTTCCCCCCTTAAATTAAATGATTAATTTCAAAGACAATTAATACATTTCACACAAGTAAATCCTTATTTAAGCCATCAAAGCATATGTAGTATTGATCTGTGTACGATAGCAGGCAGGCAACAAAAGATACATAAGATGAGCATGCATAGCAGAATGACAATGAAACAATGCCAACAAGTATAACATAAACCATCCTTTTAACCATCTTAGGTCTATTAAAATTAATCTCCCTGAATGAAAACAATGAAAAATTCACCCCTGAAATAGTTGCCAATTGTAACCATATATTTTCTGAAAACCTTTTGTAACAGAGGCCTTCCCTTTTGGTTATAGCATAAGACAATAAAATCAACATTACAGCATGCAGGTTAATTTTGTTTGGGATCTGACCATATGTTGAGCAGCCTGATGGAACTTCTAGTCATCTGGTCAGCTGCAGTTCCGTCTTCTTTCCTCTCCAGTTGCAGGTTTGATTTACGTTGAATGAGGAGCTTCCGGAGTCCCCATAGTATAATCAAACCTGGGTTCTTCTTGCCTGCCTCTTCATGATCACCTTGAGTTTTTAACAAGTGCAATATCCCTGACACATTGAACTAACTTACTGAGTCTGTACACAAACAATTGCTGTGAATATGGGAGGTTTTTTTTTTTTTTGCTGCTGCTCTTGCACTCTGAGAGGATTCTTGAACTACATACAGTTAAAATTTCACTCAAGTTACTGCTTTTTCTGTAACAGATGTGGGGCTATAGAACTTTAACTCACACCTCATTCCCTGTTTGGAAAGTGTGAACTTCTGTGATGGGGATTGGGGCATGTTTTTCTAACACATAACAGCATTGGGCTTGCAATACATTATCTAGCCTTTGCATCTCTTATTGCAAACTAACATTTACTAACTCTTGCATGTTCCCCTCTTAACTCAACCAAAATCTGGGGTGGCCTACTATACATCAATTTAAATGGGGATAAGCCAGTAGTCTTATGTGGGGTATAATGAATCCTAAACAGGGCCAAGGGCAGTATTTTCTGTCCACTTTTGCTTGGTTTCCTGGCACAGCTTAGCCAGATGAGTTTTGATAGTTTGATTCATCCTCTCCACTTGTCTGGAACTCTGAAGATGATATGCACAACATAAAGTCCACTGGATTTAGGGTGCCCAGTCTGTTATATTCAATGAACTCTGCTTCTGTCATTCTGATGAAAGGAGCCTCTGCAAATATCTCTGCTTGTGTTTTCGTCTGCCAGTTGTCTCCTTCCTCTTCCATTTCAGTCTCTCTCTTCTTCTTCCATCTGGTCTTTTGTATTCACGCTGCCAATGTCCTTCTTGTCCACACCAGGCACATTGATTCCTTCTCTGCCTCTTCCAGGCTTTTTCTTTCATCTCCACATCTCCATGTCTTTTTTACACTGCTCCACCAGTGCTGCTGCAAGAAACTCCAGCTTCTTGTCTATTTTCCAGTCCTTCTCTCACTTCTCTTCCTCATCTCTATTCACATACTCTACACCTTCTGTTCACATGCACTATGCTTTCTGGATTACAAAAGTCATGTTAACCATCCTCATGTTATTCAGGGTTGAGGGGGTATACTGGTGATAGGCATCTAGAAGGCACTCAAGTTAGGCTCCAGGGGCTTCAGTGGCTCCCTCTAGTACTTTTGAGACTTCAGTCATGTTAACTTGCTTTTTTTATCCCATCATGGCTTCTAATAGTAGGGTCTGATATTGGATGAGGCGCTCTATCTGTTCCAGCTCATAAGGATCCCAGCGGGGTTGCCCTGATGGCACTCTCTCTCGCATCCTCCTTTGAGCATCAGCATGATTCTTGGGAGCTCTGGCCAAAGCTATCTGCTCCTGCTTGTTGTGTAATGCATCGCCTCTCTTCAGTGGTGAATAGGGTTAGTAGCTGCTGTTGGCAATCTAGCCAATTTCGCATATGTGAAGCCATAGTGTTAGCACATAGCTCTACAATCTCTTGAAGCTTCTCTATATATGAGGTGTAGTGGATTTTTCAATTCATACAGTTCCAGGTCATTAGGGGAACCTTGTGCTAGTCAGTTGGAAGTCAGGCAGTTGCCCTGTAGATCAGGGGCTGAATGGGTAACATATCTTGTTTAAATAACTTGGATGACTGTAACTGTGTCTTCCTCTGTGGAGGAATTCACATTCCTGTATTTTCTGCTTTTTCTGTTCTGGTAAGGAGGCTGGAAGAACCAGTGCAGCATGGGCAGTAAAATGAGGATCACAAGCAGGCATGGATCCTTTCTCTTTAGTTAAGGCAGCATCCTTTGGCTTATCCAATAAGATAGGTGGTGGTGAAGACTTTTTTTTTCCTTGGGCTAAGTTTGCATAGCTGCTGGAATTTAATTGTCAGCTCAGGATGCATCTGTAGTACTGGGCATTTTAATCTTTGCAATATAAGAATAGAAGGGCTGAGTAGCGTTATTGTAAAATATACTGCCAGCAAGTTATCTCTGTTTTCTCTCTGTCCCAGAGAATAGTTTACATTTAGATTTTGAGGAGCTATTTTGTTTAGTTCAGATTTCTGTGGTGTCTTAGGGAGCGAAGAAGCTGCCATTGCTGCCACTGAGAAAAGTCAGTAAATTCTCATCTCATCTTGGTTCTAGCGTTATTGCTGGGGCTAAGATGAATTCTTTTCTTGTCATTGGGTGGCATTTTTAAGTATATGAAGTGATAATACCAGATAGTGATGGGAGGACAATTCAGAAGTTATTAGTCTGTTGCCATCTTGCCCCTCCTTTCTTCATAATAAGGCTGCTGGTGCTGCGCTTCCAGTGTAATGTACGGTGGGGGGTGTCATTGGCCCTATCAGGTCATTTCCCCAGGGAATCTAACACTGGCTTTAATTTATTGGCCAATTTTCCTTTTCTAATTACCAGAACCTTGGCTTGGGATTTCTTGGCACTTTTCAATCACTGGGAGAGGGGGGGATTCAATAGGATATCAACAGTTTAATAGGATTCAGAATCAGTATAGCTTTTGCAGGAATTATCTGCAAATAATAGATTAAAATTTTGCCAACTCTTGCCAACTGAACTACTCTTAAAAAGCCATTTAGATTTTACATTCTTGTGTAACATTTTCTACATTTCTATTCCTCCATAAGGGAAGAATATGTTGAAACACCCAAAAGCTGTTATATTTTATTTATCAGCCATTAAAATTGTTAAGCGTGCTTCCAAGTGACACACCCTTTTAAGGATATTTGGAGCTTACATACTTTACTGAAACTCGCAGAAGCAATGTACAGGTAACTACCTATACATACATACTCTCTCTCTGGCCTTTCCTTGCAAACGAAGATTCAGGAAGGACTCATCCCGCGCATATTGTATAAAAAACTTAATTACTTAAAAAACTTT
Source organism: Gambelia wislizenii (assembly GCA_030847615.1). Taxonomy (NCBI): domain Eukaryota; kingdom Metazoa; phylum Chordata; class Lepidosauria; order Squamata; family Crotaphytidae; genus Gambelia; species Gambelia wislizenii. Next base: position 20,511,616 of record JAUMIR010000007.1, on the reverse strand, counting down.
AAAAAACTATAATTTACCCTTCTAGACAATATCAAAAATCAACATATTTTGTTGTTATCCCTAAAAGCTTTTTATAGTGCTATTATTTCTCAAGATGGTACCAAAAAAACCCCACAATTGAAAATATTAGCTTTTTAGTGGACATTATAATCAATATGCTAAATGTTAAGCAAACAAGCTCCCAACTGTACACAAAGTCTTCCAACATGACAAACTGGAGGATATATGCTGAAATTCACTGTCCTGCTCCTTTCTTAAACTCTCTTGGTATATAAAATGCATTTTTCACAATCATAACAGCATGTCAGATTATTTCTCTTCTTTCTTTTACTGCATTTGACAACTCTCACAATTTTTGGGATCTTCTCCATCAAGCCTAATCCATTCCTTCTCAATTTCAACCTTAATTATAATATGTTTTCTGGGTCACATGTTTCTGTGGGGGTGGATTCAAGGACCACTATATCTCCTGAATCAATGTTTTTCCTACTTAATGACCACATTTGACACCTTAAAACATTACACGTTGCACATTAAACAATTAACCATTCAAACAAAAAAGACACTTAAATGACTTATATACCTTAACAATAATTACAGTCTTCAAAACAAAAACAAACATACATAAAGATCAGCAAGACACCACATCTACACTCTTTTTAAACATAGCTAAAATACATTTACACATTCATAAATCAAGCATATGACTTCCCCCTCCTTCTTCCTATCTGTTGGTCTGATTTGTTTCTCTGACCATTACTTCACACTTATTTCTGTTGCTGCTTATACTGTTTTAGCTAAGCTTGTTTTCATTACCTTTCTCTATCTTTTTTTAATCTTAATCCACGGAGATCTTTATTAAATCTGATTTGGATGTTCTGGGTCCCCAACAATTACAAAATAAACACACCAAATTTTATCTAACTTCAAAGATCCTCCACTGGGCCATCCTACTATGAAAGAGGGATTAATCAGGACAATTTTTTCACCAAACAACTCTAGGGGTGCAAATATTGCTTCCTCCACCACCCATATCCACCCTCCTAAAATAGACACAGACAAGAGACACAAGGGAAAAACAAAAAAATGCATGGACAGTAGATAAGGGGTCCTATTGCCCAAACCAAGATGAAATGGACACCAGTATCAAGAACCACGGCAGTCACGCATACAAACTCACACACACATTGCATATATTCAATTCACAGGCATTCGTTCCTACCTCCCACTTTTCCCAAATTGCCCCATATTACACTATTACCACTTTCTCAATGCTTCAATGGTACAACGGTTTCACCAGTGCGCCCTTACTGCGTCTTATCTGGGTACTCGGGTTGCCCTTTAGGGGGTGATCAAGCCCCTCTTCCACTCTTATGGAGTGGGTCACAATATTTCCCTTGTTTACTTGCCTGTTTTCTTTGGAGGTAGGGCTCAGTTTCCTTCTCCGTTTACTGGGTTCTCCTTGTGCGCGTTGCTGTTCAGGCAGCCATGGCACAGACTCCAGTTCTTCCAACAAATGGTTGGTGGTGCCCAGAATGAGTGTGCGTGCTCATGGCCCCTTCCCAGCCACGGCAGTTAGAGCAGGCAAATGCCACCTCCTGTTCCATCACCTGCTGCTTCAATCCCGGATGAGCCCCCATTTATGATGCAGAAATCATGGAAAAGCAGACCCACGAATTGGAAAGTAAGTTTTATTACACCGGTGGGCCTGACTGGAATATCTTCCAAAGAGTCAGAACCCCGAGTCATGACTACAGAAAACCTTTATACAGTTTAATGACCGTATGCAAAAACAATTCCCTCCTCCTTCTTTTTGGTGTTAGCAATTTCTCTGCAACAATTGTTGATAGTTCAGAAAGTACAAGGCAAAATAGCTTAGGATCATTTAGGTACAGTTCGACCGCTATTAGAGAAAGAATTTGTTTACCTCAGCTTATCATATGTTTCTGGAACATAGAGTTGATTAGTAAGGAACATTGAAAAGACTTTGCAGACTTCTAGAGTCTCATGGGCTATCTAGTCTGACCCCAAATAGTTATTGTAAGTAACAGCATTCAGCAAATAGACATTAGAGTCTACATGGCCACTACAGTAATAAGAAATTCCATCAAAACAAAGTAAAACTACTTCAAAATACTTAAAAACTACATTGTTGCAAAACTATGTTCAGGACACCCCTTTCGGGGTCCTCTCAGTTCACGGGGCCATGTGATTTGTTAAAGGATCATGGCTTCTGGAACAAAGAAGAATACTCAGACACTCCCTTTCATCCCAGATTCACCAATAGCAAAACTATAGGAAGTTACATCAACTCATCTCATATGGCCTCTCAGTTAACCCTTCAATAGCAAAACCATTTGCACTTATTGGACTGCAAACCATATTTTCCAACATGCCCAAAGTCACCTACTGGATTTCCATGGCTGAGTGAGGATTCGAACCCTGGTCTCCCAGAGTGCTACTCCAGCACTCAAACCACTACACCGCACTGGCTCTTTCAGCTAGCTTATTGCAGCAGTTATAGTACTTGCCTATTTTACTCCGCAACTGCAAGAGGTGATTTCAGATCAGATGCTCATCTATAGAGAGAGGGTGACCTCTCTTTCTCTCAGTGGCCGTCTTCCATATCTGTGCCTCCATATTTGAATTACACCCCCCCTTTTTTTTTAAAAAAACACACCCTGGCTCTAAGGTAGACTGGTAGTATTAGTTCAATAATGTTGATTTTATATATAAATTCCAAGCTGCATTGGGGTGCTAGCATTGGCCTGAAGTTGTCTCTCTTAAGATCCTTAACTAATTAGCGCTCCTGTGCATTCCACATGCCTTAATCCTAACCCTCAGAGCAAGAGCTGCTTCTCAGATGGATAACATCTGGAATAAATGCTTCCCTATTTAGGAAGAGATTTGGAGCACTCTAACAGAACTGATATTGGGCTACGGGCTTGCTACACATCTGAAGTAACACTATTTTATGGCTAGCTTCAATAAACCAATGTTTGAAAGTCCCCAGTGTTCCTGCGTCTGGCTATGTGCCTGAAACAGCTTTGACAAACAGAAGCATTCTGGAAAAAAAGAAAAAGACTATTATAGCAGGTGTGAGTTTTTCACCTTCCCTTAGTGATAGTGGGAGACTGCAGGAAAGGAAACCAGAGAGAGGTTTTTCCAATTGCAAAGGGGGCCCCCTGTTATTTTATACAGATGACTGGTAATGTGAAGGTGGAATTTACAAGCATGTAATCTGAGGTATCTAAAGTTCCATCTAAAAAGGGAACAATATCACACAAAATAATGATAATAGCCTTGAGGACATTAAAGGCATGGACTGTAACTGTAACCTTGAAGAGCCCAGGGACTCACTGGGAAAGATAATGGTCTGCTTTTTTCTGACCCATTAAATAATTCAACTCATTTCATGTGAGATAAACTGCCAACTACAAAAGAACCCTTTTTTCAAAAGAGGAAATGGTCATTGTTCAGAAGTGAATGTTAGCATGAGGGTGGCCAACACATGTCCTGTCACTGAAATCCATACTCCAAAGTCTTATGTGAAGAGGAAACATGTTAACTCTATGAGAAGAGGATGTTGAAACAGAACCATTTGATTATTTTGTGGCACTTATTGTGGGCCAGGGCTCAACCGTCTGCACAGCCATGTGAAACAGGGGGTCATGATGCATTTGTTTCAAATGAAAAAGTGAGCCAAACATACAAACCCTATTCAATCTGGTTTTCATTTGTTCTGAAATAAATTCATTGACTAACATAGAGACAAGGAACTCATGGATCTCTAGATGCTGTCAGCTATGCTGGCTGGAGATGATAGGAGTTGCAGTCAAAAAATATTTACAGGCCCATGTATTTCCTTTTCCTTGGAGTAGTGCATGAGTATGTTTTCCATTACATTCAGATCAGTTAGGGGTAGTGAAGAGGTTTACATTTTTCTAGTAATAGCACTGGACTGTGACAGCCACTATTTTTCTCCCAGAATCTCTTGGAAGTTGCATTGTTTCAGGGCACACTAGGAAAATAAAATGGCAGATTCTAGGAGCAGCCATCAAACTCAGTTTGCGTATGCGGTGTGGGGTGGGAGAGAGTTAACCAATGGAAATAATAAAATGAATAAATGAACCATTATTCATTAAACATCGTTTCAATGAAGAAATTAGAAAATGAAGTAGGTCTTTAATAACAAATGAGTGGAGAAACAAAACAAGAAATTCTTGTACAGCTCTATAAATAGCCCAATATTAATCTCACCTTATCTCAGTGGAGCACACATATTTTATTAAGAAATGTCCCCAGAAATTTTCCCTGATAAATTTTCCCCAGCTTAAAGGCTTGCAGGAAGCTAGACTGTAGCCATAAAGATGAACCATTGAACTAACCACAGCATAAGGCCATATATTTTGTACTGGAGAGTATTCATGTGCATCATGAAGGTAGAGCCCTGCATGTGGCCGCTTGTTCTAAGGTCAGAGCAAATGAGTGCACCCAGCGCAGCTGCTTGTTCTGCCCCCAGAACGAGCATCCGCACTCTGGGAAGGCACAACCCTGGTGCAGTCATAATATCATCATCATCATAATAATAGTAATAATAATAATAATAATAATAATAATAATATTTTATTTCTATCCCGCCCCTCTGCAACGCAATCAGGGTGGCTTACAATATAAAACTCCATAGACACAGTACCCTAGCCCACCCAACCCATTAAACTAATATTAAATTATAAAAGATTAAAAACATACAGTAATTAAAATATATAAATTAGAAGGAAAAAAATTAAAACATACAATAGTTAAAAAAATCTAATTGCAGCTCAGAAGGACAGCCGAGTCTTGGCCCAGGATAGTTATTCAGGAAAGGCCTGCCAGAAAAGATCCATCTTGACAGCTTTTTAAAAGCTGTCTAAGGTGGTAATAAGATGGATCTCATCCGGCAGGCCATTCCATAATCTGGGAGCAGCAGCAGAGAGGTCAGAGTGAGCAGCTGTAAATGGGGGTAAAACTCTGGATGAATCCGATTTGGGCTTTGGCCAAAGTGTGGTGCTTAAATCTAAGCCAGAGTAGTCCGAATTTCAGATGGCATAGGTCTGGACCAAAGTAGTCTGAATTTCAATCGGATTTTTACCCCTACTGTAGACAAGTCCAATATTGCACAACACAATAAGGCAGCATCCTATGGTAAGTGTTGCTGTAGGGCACACCCAAGAGGAGTGGCTTTGCTGCCACCTTCCTATATCTGTGGGGGAAATTGAGAGAGGATCTTTGTCTTGATTAGCCAAGACAAATATTCCATTGTGCTAAAAGAAAAGATGTGCCATATATCCTGGTTCAAACCATGCAACTTGACTCTCTATTGTAAAAATCCTGCAGGTGGCTTAGAAAAAGGAGTAAAAATAGATAACATCAACGTTAAGTAAAGTAACCACAGCTGATCAAACCCTTCAGAGTGTGGTGCAGTTAGGCAATTTTAAAGTCATGCAAGGGGGTCCCTATCTAGGGTGTGTATCCTTTTACTTGCTTCCAGCCCTGCTGCATCATGGGGTTTCCAGGATCATTCTGCTGAGCAGAGCCATAGACATCTGCCACAATCTCCTATTAATGATTGATGCATGAAATAACGAGACCAGACACAGAAGATTGGGTTGAAATACGGGCCACTTTATTGATATCTTACCTATTTATTGCATATTTCTTGGGGTATGCAAACCTGTAAAAAGGGGGAGACCCATTGCGGGGGCAGCTGGGCAGATGGTCACAAGTGACCTATCTCCCAGCATCCCTGGGCGACTCACCTGAGCCCCAATAGGGATCCCGGCATCCGGGGTTCCCTTTGGGCGCCATCTGCTGGAGGGCCCTGCTCCAGGCAACAGATTCTTAAGCCATGTGGCTTCTGGGAAGGATCGCAACCTGATGCTGGCCCTAAGGATAGCCTACCTTGCTGCACCCCATCCATTAAGATGCCGGTACAGTTCAGTGAGGGCCATCCTTCCACTCAATTCGAGGTTGCCATAGGTGAACGCCTGATCATTGTCTCCCCACTCCCTGCCACAGATAGGGGCAAGTGTCCACTTAGCCCCTATCCCCCACACAGGAGGCTAATACAGCCCTCACCCCTTGTCGCATACCCTCAAGAAACAACTGGATCCCAGAGTCTGACAAGTGGACCCCATCAACACTTAAACCATTAGCCGCAAGCACCTTCTTGCAGACAATGTCCAGCAAATGGCCAAGGCCTTCATCCAGTAGCATTCACCTTCGTGCAGGCAATGCCCAACCCCTTACTGGAGTAAGGGGATGAGTCAATTCATCCATTAGCGGTATTCACCTTCATCCAAATGATATCAGACCAAATCAGAAAACGTCACATTGGAAAACGTCACATGTCTGATGTCAGAAAAATTTGCGGCCACGCCGCCTTAATTCGTTGCATGTCCGCCCGGGGAGAAAACTAGCGGCCACGCCGCCTTAATCCATCACATGTCTGACAACTGGCCACCTCATGTCAGCCTTATCGCATGTCAACAAGGGCCTGGAGTGTCGAAGCTCTGCCTTTCCGAAGGCCATTTCCACCCAGATGGATCACCAGCACATGCGGTGGAGGTCAACGACGCTCCTTAATCCATCGCATGTCTGCAAAGGCCTGGTACATACGGCGGAGGTCCCCGACGCTCCTGAAACAGCAAATTGATTAGACCGTTCCCCCTCAAACCCCGCTTGCCAAGCCATTCGACAGAATCAATGTTTGTACCAGCTGCGGACCCAAGGGGCTGGTATATCATGCCACCCAATACACCAAGATGTGGCCATAAGGCAGTGCCCAGTATCTCATATCTGAAACAGAAAGCACAAACGGTCACAGAACACAACATACTCAGTCAATGGCAAATTGAACGGACATAGCCCTAGTAAGGAATTGACTTACAATGACCCAACTTCATGTGACTGTTCAAAATTGATACCGTGTCGGGCTGAATTGTACTGTAATGGCCCTGTATGTCCCGTTAGACGCTTGACGGCCCATTCCAAAAAGGTACAGAACTCCCCAAAGGTGCGAAATGCCGAGTTGATATCACACTAAGTAATGTCGGCACCAAAGCCCACTCTAACAGCCCCTCCGACCGAGGTGTACTGGACAGTGCACAACCCCATTGAATGATAGAATGGGCCTAGGACATTCTGAATCTTGTGCATGACTATATGTTCAATACGTACCTTGAAATGAGATAGGTCATAGTTACGTATACAATTGCGATTAGTACCACACATAGAGGGGCATCAAAAGGATCTGTCCAAAGTGGGTGAATGGGCACAATTGGGAAATAAATTTCTACAAAAACTGCATAGCGATGGACACATGGGGGAAAAATTCCTGACTATGCATATACTGAGAGGCGCTGAAGTAGCAGCGACTGACAGTGGAAAAGATCGTAGAATAATGATAGTAGCAGAGAATGTAATGAAAGTGGCAGGTATAATAGATGAATTATATAAATTAATCACTAAAACAGGGCTGGTTTACTATTATTACTATTACTGTTAGCATCACCCTATCTGAAATCTGGAATAAAATATCAGTATTTTATACTAATGGAGGAGTGGAACAACTATCCTACTAGGAAGACTAAAGCAGGGAAAGATTTATAAAATTCTAAATTGTATGGAGAAAGTAGAGAGAAATTTTACCCTTTGCCGCCCCATACTTGACTATCAGCTGTATGGGCCCTCTCTTCCACCTTGCCAAGAAAACCTCTTGTTCCCTAATATGCAGAAGCGTAGATACCCTGTTGTCAAGTATGGGGCGGCAAAGGGTAAAATAGGCCATGCCTCAGCACCGCCCCTGTCTCCTCCTAGCCAGGGCGTAGCTACGCCCTGGCCAATCCCTGTACTCGTCTCCATGCCCATCATTAAAACACCTCCCCCGGATCTACCATTCTTTAAGATCCGGGGGGGTGTCTGTTCTGACGGGATTACTACACTCAAAACTCTGGCAAATAAGACACTGTATGGCTCCATGTACACTTCAAATACGGTTGTCCCTTCATATTTGCTGGGGTTTGGTTCCAGGAACCCCCATGGATACCAAAATCCATGAATACTCAAGTTCCGTCATATGCAATGGCATAGCAAAATGGTATCCCTTATGTAAGATGGCAAAATCAAGGTTTGCTTTTTGGATTATTATTTTTTAAAGAATATTTTCAAGCCGTGAATACTTAAATCTGTGGATACCAAATCCGTGAATACGGAGGGACAACTGTACGACAGCTTGGCATACCAGTGATTTTGCCAAAGAATCGTGGAGACAAATGAACGCTGCTGTGAATTGGCGTTAATTCGCAGCAATCCACATTATACCACCTCATCTAGACAAGTCCTAGGTATAATGTAAGGTGTTCCCCTCATCAAGCTCTGTCTATCCTGACCCAGGAATAGTTCCCATGAAGCATTAGGAGAGCAGAGCACAAATCCCAGAAAGAAAATAGAACTGCTACATAGCTCCAAAAAGAGCCATGGGAAACTGAAAGAGAAGACTGCCTGGCTTTAGGCAGAATCCATTGGCAGGACAGGGGTGCTGAATTAAAGCTTGGGTAGGAAGGCAGAACCATGTCAGGGAAGGCAAAGTTGAGTCTGGAAACGTTGATTTAAGAGAAGACTTGAGTGTGTCTCTAGATGGCAAAAAGGTTTCTGGAGGTTCTTAAGTTTTGTTCTTGTACAAAACAATTTTATTTGGGAGAGCCACATGACTTAGCTTCCTGTGAGCTCCCAGAATTTCCAAAAACTTATCTCCACTCCTCAGACTGAAATGAAATGAAATGTATCTGTACTTGCCTGTGCGTCTGTACTCTCTTAGGAACTGGTAAAGATGGCTTCCACCAAGTAAAAACAGCTGTTGTTTCTAGGACACAGATTCAACAGAGATCAAGCAAGGGAAAGGAAGCACTAAAATAAAAGGATCCTAATGCTCAGCTAGTATATGATTCCTAAAATGTTTCAGCATTTTTTAAAAAGTGGAAATAGATGAAAATCAATTTCTGAAGTGTTACATGAGACTGGATGTGACACATGACCAGAGGGAGGGAGGGAAAGAAACCTGGGATTTTCAAGAAAGAGTTTGGATGCAAACCCATCAATATACAGGTATAATCAAAACAAAAAGGAGAACGTCTCAATACTTCCTGGGATCCCCCCCCCTCCCCAAACCTGGAGCCACCATGAGATAAGACATCAACTACATTTTGGAGTCTGGCTGACAGTTTTAAAGCTCCTGGGTCCAGAACCTCTTGAGAAACCTCTTGTGGAAACTACTGGTGTTTAAAGTAACAGCATTAACTCTGGAGAGTCTGCACCCTGTTGTTCTTGCATAGTTTGTTTGGCAGGGTTGCATCTTATGAATCCTTCTCTGTGGTGAATTCCTACACCTAACCAATCCCCTCCTTGCTGTCCTCAGACCCCTCTTGTGATCATAGGGACCCATCTCCAGGGCTTTGGCAAGTTTTGATTAAAAACCTGGCATCTGTAGTACCTTTGATGCACAAGGATTTTTTTTTATTGTACAAGGCTTCCACATGAAGCAAATTTTCCAAAATGTAATTACAATGCTTGCTTTTTCACTTAGGGCCACCAGTGTCAGATTTACAATGTGCGTCCTGGTCGCTGTGATGTGCAGCCGTACAAGCAATTGCAGATCCCATTAAAAGTTTATAATGCAAAATGCTCCTGATTGATAATATAGGTAGCTCCCCCAGGTATTACCAATGTAAGTCATCACTTTTCATCGGAGTTAGTGTGATGACACCAATTTGAAAACAAAGCTTGCTGGCACTTAGTTAAAATGTAAGCAAATTTAAGCTAGAAACACTGCAGGAATGTATGCCCACATGAGGCACATGCCCACCCATGGAGAATGTACAAAGAGAGAATATATACTGTCAGGTTTCCAAGAGTTGCTATGTCTTTAAATTTGCTATGCAACTCAAGAATTTAGTCTCTTTTCTTGGCAAGGGTATTTTTTTTTAAATCTATTTTTAAAGCTGTTGGCTTGCTTTTATCATTTTGAACTTTTAATTGCTCTGGGACGTTAATGCAAATGGATACAGTCTTAATTGCCATCTGTTTTGCTTTTTAATGATTATGTTAAACATTTGCTTGTGTACCTTTCCATTCCTGTTATGTTTGATTCTCTTATGTGGCATTTTCAAAGGCCATTGCATCCATTCAGAACTCGGTGCAATCAGCTGTGCTCATGAAGTTTTTGATCAGTGCACACTATAAAGCTGGGTGAGGGGGAGCTGTAAAAAAAAGAAGAGGTATTGCTCCATTTCATTTTAAAACATTTTAAAAATACAGAGGCTGCTTTGTAGGCGCTTGGTTTGCAGATATTGGAGGAGGGAGATGTGGACCTTAAAGGTGCTTTAAAGGATCTACTTTGGCCTTCTTCTAGGGAGCCTCGAAAGATCACATGTGGTTGTCCAACCTCACAAGAGCAATGTGACGTAGGTTAGGTGGACTGATAGGGAAACTAGCTCAAGGTCATCCAGTGAGCTTCATGGCTGAATGGGGATCTGAACATTGGTCTCTATCAATCCCAATCTTATACTTTAATCACTACCCCACTGACTAAAAATAGCAGGGTTGCTGGGCCTTCTGAGGGAGGATCAGTCATAGCTGGTTACTTCCATGGTAGTGGGACAGCGAATTTGCTGCAAGTTTCACCCTGGGTTTTAAAGGAGCTGTCCAAGGTGCTGAACCTATTTTGGGGATAAGGTTCAGGGTCTTTTATAACTCCTTTAAATTAAAGACTAAAACCCAGATTGAATGGGCCACTTCACTGACATGGAAGCCACCAGCAGCACTGGGGAGGATAGAAATCCAAGGGGTTGTCCAGATGGTGAAAAAAACTCCTCACAGAATGTGAGGAGAATCCTACCTATCTTAATGGCAGCCCATGTGATTTTACCATATTGTGAAGGAGGGGGAGAAAACCGGCAAAACCTCACCAGAAAAGCCTTCGCGGCTTTCCCCGTCTATTTAAAAACAACAACAAGAGGATGCGCATTTCTGCTCATTAGGACAAGTGAGTCAATCTGATTCACTTGCCCAAATGAGAAGAAGTGCAAATCTGATTGGCTGGATGAGCACAGGGGGTGGGCCATACTATCAAGGCAAGTGCTTGCTGCTGCCATGTTGGACTTAGTAGGCAAGCACTAAGGCAAGAAAATGGAGGGGGGTTTGTGCTAAAGTGAAAAATTGCTCAATTGCACCTTGGATATTGTTAAAAAAAGGTTGTCGTTGGCAAATTCAGGTAAGTGCAAATGCCAGTAAATCATTTGGAGCCGCCATGTTTCCTAGCAGGCACGTGGAGCTTAAGGGGGCAGAAAAACCATTAGGACAGGTTGCAGCAGCTGTGAAATGTCATTACAATGAGGGGCTCCATTTCTATGGGCTTATATAGACAAGCCCCAAGAATTCAGGTTGGCACTTTTCAGAATAGGGTTGGAGACCTTGTTGATTGATGAAAAAGCTGTCTTTTAGCTGATCTCTTTCCTATGTATTTTCAAAATGGATTTTCTTATGGCTCCTTTAGTACCAGACTCTGTCATTCTTACCCACAGAAAGAGTAAAATAAATAATGGGTGGAATCCTATTGGGCAATTGCAAATATGTAACCTGCAGTTATATATTGGCTATTTCTATGTATTCATGATTACTACACAACTCGTAGTTTAGGGATTATGTAGGGACAGTGAAAATCCCCTAAACTCTCGGTAAGCCACTGCTTGATGTTCCCATCCCATCCTCAGGTGAGAAATCTCTGGAGCAAGGTGGACATGTGTCAAGGGTCCTTTTTCTGCCTGTCATGGCAGCTGCTTCTCTCTCTCTCTCTTTTTAAAAACATAATTTTTATTTAAGAATTTTTTGAAATACATGAAGAATTACAAAGATTAAGAAAAGAGTAAAGACAGAAAATTGAAATACAATAAAATAAAAATTTTAAAAATGCAGAACAGTAATAAAAAGAATAGAAAAGAAAGGAGAAAAACGTGTTCCATAGATCCATCGGTATGTTATAACCAAAATTCTTAGCACATTTTATCACTTTAACTTCTTGTTCTTTCATTTCAAATTTCAACAAAAGTTTATACCTGATAACAATTATATGTTCACCATCTGTACAGAATTGCATTCTGGCTTTCTATGTTCAAAACCATAGATTTTAAATTTCATATCTTTCCAATAACTGTAAGAAAACTATGAAAACTGTATCCCTCTACTACTAACTACTTTCCTGATTTAATGCTATATCCCCCTTGACAAATATCTAGAAGGTCTTGATACATTAGCCATATTTCTTTACCTGTTGTTTCTCTTCTATAAAAAGCTTCTTGTGCTGAAACCCATAAAGGCATTTATAGGCACAACCTGGGTTTATATCTATTCCATATATTCAATACAGCATGCCTCACACAATGATTTTTAAAAATCTACATTAACTTTATCACACCATAACTATCCTTGCATCCAAACCTCAGGTCGGGGCAGCTGCTTCTTGATCAACATACCTTGAAGTTCTGATGAGCCTATGAAGATCATACACGCTGGGCTCTCCAGTTGCTCCGGGACCCATGTCACCTCTCCCTACTCTAGTTTCCAGTCGTATGAAACTTCCTCATGAATTTGTGTGAATCCATGTTTGCCTAAAGTGGGGAGGAGTAGAGGTGCTCACTCAAGCCCTGACTCTTAATATCCTTGTTGGTTTCACTTCTATCCCTCATATGTTCAGCACAAAGATTTAAAGAAGGATTCTAAGCAAGGTTTGGAAGACTTATCTTTTAGATCACAATCCCCAGAATCCCTCAGCCAGCCATCTGGCTGGAGATTGTGAAAACTGTACCCTCCCCCCAAAGAACTTTTCCAAACTCTGTCTGAGATCCTACATCAAAGGCTAGGACACATAACTTAAACATTACAGAATTACATTGATGACACAATATGCAATCATGCTAGTGAACTGCAATGAAGCACAACAGAGCACCATGCAAGATCTCCCATTGCACAATCAGGACACATTGCATTTTGGTAGTGAAGTGCAACAGCCATGTTGTTGGCTCCACTTGTGCAATGGTGCCAATGGTGCACCTATGTCTTTCCTCCTCTTCTGAGAATATAAATGTTGCACTATGGTGCAATTTCACTTTACATGATTGTAAGTCAGTTTAGAATGATGAAATCTCCCAGCAGGATGTTAGCTTCTAATTCTAAGCATGTTCAGGTGGATAGTGTTTGTGGAATATCCCTTCAGCCATTCACAATTGATTTATCTCTGATTCCTAGCATGTTCAGAAGGACAGTGTTTGTGGAACATCCTTCCAAACTTTCACAATTAATGTACCAAGGTCAGAAGTGAAACCAGCATTCATGGGGGTGCTGAGGAGGGCAGGGCTTGCATGCATACCACCTCCATGTTAAGCCCCCACAAATGTAATAGGTTCCATGAATAGAACTCTGCAGAGAGCCCTATGCCTCTAAAGGCAACCCAACATGCAGCATTGATGCAGTATTCAAAATGAAGGTACATTGGCTAGGAACAGTCCTGACTAGGATGGCATTGAAGAAGGAGTCTAGAACACAAGTGCATAAAACTTGTTCTGTGTTGATTAGAGAGGGATCCAGTCCAGTAAAGTAGGATTACATCTGGTCAATGAGAACCAGGTCACAACGATATAAAGAATTTTCAGGACTCTGGACAGCACACAGCAGAGAAATATGGGCAGGAATCTTGATATATTATGCTAGTGGATGCATATTCCAATGTTGCACAGCTGTGACCAGAGAAAGCAAATAGAATTGGTCAGCTCTTGCCAATCTGGTTCTCCAGTGCTTTTGTTCCTTCATGGCCAGAGTGGTCTTTTGCCTCTTGCTACCTCCGCCTACACCAGGACAATTAGGGCAATCTAGTGCACCATCATGATTATGGCCACAGGCAGGAATGTTCCCTCATAGGAACGGAACAGAAGGTGGAGAACTTCTTTCAGCCAGAGGAATGAATTCAGTTTAAGAGACATTCTGGAGAATCATAGAATCATAGAATTGCAGAGTTGGAAGAGACCACGAGGGCCATCCAGTCCAACCCCCCTGCCACGCAGGAAATCTTGATCAAAGCATCCCCGACAGATGGCAATCAAGCCTCTGTTTAAAGACCTCCAAGGAAGGAGACCCCACCACGCTCCGAGGGAGTGTGTTCCACTGCCGAACAGCTCTTACTGTCAAAAAGTTCCTCCTAATGTTGAGGTGGAATCTCTGTTCCTGGAGTTTGCATCCATTGCTCCATGTTCCAGTCTCTGGAGCAGCAGAAAACAAGCTTGCTCCATCATCAACGTGACACCCCTTCAAATACTTAAACAGGACTATCATATCGCCTCTTAACCATCTTTTTTCCAGGCTAAACATACCCAGCTCCCTAAGTCTCTCCTCATAAGGCATCGTTTCCAGACCTTTCACCATTTTAGTTGCCTTTCTCTGGACACGCTCCAATTTGTCAATATCCTTTTTGAATTGTGGTGCCCAGAACTGGACACAGTATTCTAAGTGAGGTCTGACCAAGGCAGAATAGAGTGGCACTATTACTTCCCTTGATCTAGACACTATACTTCTATTGATACAGCCGAAAAACTCATTGGCCTTTTTAGCTGCCGCATCACACTGTTGGCTCATGTTCAACTTGTGGTCTACTAGGACTCCTAGATCCCTTTCGCACGTAGTCTCATTCAGCCAGGTCTCTCCCATCCTATATTTATGCATTTCATTTTCCCACCCTAAGTGCAGTACTTTACATTTCTCCGTATTGAATTTCATTTTGTTAGCTTTGGCCCAGCTCTCCAGTCTATCCAGGTCATTCTGAATTTTGATCCTGTCCTCTAGGGTATTAGCTACTCCTCCCAATTTGGTGTCATCTGCAAATTTGATACATATGCCCCTAATTCCCTCATCCAAGTCATTGATAAAGATGTTGAATAGCACTGGGCCCAGGACAGAACCCTGTGGCACCCCAATGGTCACATCTTTCCAAGACGAAGAGGAGCCACTGCTGAGCACCCTTTGGGTTCGGCCGGTCAACCAATTACAAATCCATTGAACAGTTAACTTGTCTAGCCCACATTTTACAAGCTTGTTTGCAAGAATGTCATGGGGAACCTTGTCAAAGGCCTTACTGAAATCAAGGTATGAGATGTCCACAGCATTCCCTTCATCTACCAAGCTGGTAACTTTATCAAAAAAAGAGATCAGATTAGTCTGGCATGACTTGTTTCTCTGAAACCCATGTTGACTTTTTGTGATTATGGCATTGCCTTCTAAATGTTCACAGACTCTCTGTTTAATGATCTGCTCTAGAATCTTCCCTGCTATTGATGTCACACTAACTGGACGATAATTGTTGGGATCCTCTTTTTTTCCCTTTTTGAAGATGGGGACAACGTTTGCCCTCCTCCAGTCTGCTGGGACTTCTCCTGTTCTCCAGGAGTTCTCAAATATTATTGCCAATGGCTCTGAGATTATATTTGCCAGCTCTTTTAATACCCTTGGATGTAGTTCATCTGGTCCTGGAGATTTAAATTCATTTAGTTTAAGAAGGTATTCCTGTACTACCTCTTTACTTATTCTACTCTGGATTTCCCCTATTGTGTCCTCTGTTCCATTATCCTCAGATTGGTCCTCCTTTTCCTTTTCTGAAAACACTGAGGCAAAGAAGGTGTTGAGTAATTCTGCCTTTTCTCTGTCCCCTGTTAGCATTTTGCCATCTTCTCCACGTAGTGGCCCTATCATTTCCTTCTGCCTCCTTTTGCTGTGGACATACCCAAAAAAACCCTTTTTATTGTTCTTAACCTCCCTAGCAAGCCTGAGCTCATTCTGCGCTTTAGCTTTCCTGACTTTACTCCTACATGTGTTCGCTATCTGTTTGAATTCTTCTTTGGTGATTTCCCCCCTTTTCCATTTCCTATTCATGTTCCATTTAAAACTTAGCTCCATTGAAAGTTCTTTAGTCATCCATCCTGGTTTCTTGAGACACCTCCCATTTTTCTTCCTCAATGGTACTGTTTGAAATTGTGCCTTCAGTATCTCCCTTTTGAGAAAGTCCCATCCGTCTTGAGGTCTCTTCTCTTTTAGTATTCCTGACCATGGGATCACCCCCAGTATTTCCCTGAGTTTATTGAAATCAGCTCTCCTAAAGTCAAGAATGCGTGTCTGACTATGCCTGGCTTCTCCTTTCCATTGTATAACAAACTCCAGGAGAACATGATCACTCTCAGTTAAGGATCCCACCACTTGCACCCCACTAACCAGGTCGTCTCTGTTGGTTAGGATCCGATCTAAAATAGCTGACCCCCTTGTTGCCTTTTCCGCCTTTTGGACCATGAAATTGTCTTCCAGGCATGTAAGGAATTTGCTAGACCTTGAAGTTTTGGCTCAGTTAGATTGCCAGCAAATATCAGGATAGTTGAAGTCACCCATCACTACTACATCTCTCCTTTCTGCATGTGTGTTCATCTGTTCTAGAAAGGCATCATCCAATTCCTCCGTCTGGTTTGGGGGTCTGTAGTAGAGTCCCACAATAACATCCCTGTTGTTTCCCTCCCCTTTAATTTTTATCCAGATGCTCTCCACCTGGCTTCCAGTATTGATGTCATGGAGCACTTCAGTGGTGTAAATATCCCTGACACATAATGCTATTCCTCCTCCTTTCCTGTTTGGCCTGTTTCTCCTATAAAGGTTATACCCCTCGATTCCTACATTCCAATCAGGAGACTCGTCCCACCAGGTTTCAGTAATGCCTATTATATCATATTTGTTTTGTAGTGCGAGGAGTTCAAGTTCATCTTGCTTATTTCCCATGCTCTGTGCATTAGTGTAGAGACATCTGAGACCATGTGATCCCTTTACTTGCTCCCTGTGCAAGTATTTTTGCCTCCCACTGTTGGGTCCTTGCGCTGTTTGCCTTGTTCCCTCTATGACAGTTTGACTATTTTCTCCAGCCCTTTTGCCTTCCAGAATACAGTCTCCCTCCCCCATATGATTCAGTTTAAAGCCCTCCTGATCAAATTGAGACTGTTGGCAACAATGTTTCTTCCAACTGTTGTAAGATGCACCCCATCTCTTGCCAGAAGTCCCCCCGCATGGAAGCGCTGTCCATGATCCAAAAATCCAATTTGTTCTCGGCGACACGATCTACGGAGCCAGTTGTTTACGTCAGCTATTTTCCTCTCCCTTCTTGGACCATGCCCTTCAACTGGCAGAAGAGACGAGATGACAACCTGTGCGTCCATTTCTTTCAGCTTCCTCCCCAGGGCCTCATAATCTCTTCTGATCTTGGGAAAGCTGTGCCTTGCAGTATCATTGGTTCCCACTTGAACCAAAAGGAAGGGGTAATGATCTGTAGGCTTGAGAAGTCTTGTCAGCCTCTTGGTCATATCACAGATCTTTGCCCCAGGGAGACAACACACCTCCCGAGTCATCTTGTCAGGCCCACATACCACTGCTTCTGTACCCCACAGCAAGGAGTCCCCCACCACCACCACACGCCTCCGCTGAGGCTTCGCAGCTGCTGTTCCTTGCGGTGGTCCTCTCAAGGTCCCCTGCTCTACCCCTGAAGTCTGTCCATGCTGTTCTTCCTCGTTGTCCTTGATAAGGGAAAGGGCTTCGAATCGATTCTGTAGCTGCAAGCTGCTGGAAGAATCCCTGGATTTTCTTGTTCTGTGTGTGACATTCCTCCAGCTGTCTACTTCCTGTGTCTGTGAAGTGACCCTCTCCTCCACAGCTACTTCCTCTGTGCGGTCCCCATCCAAGACTGTTTGTTCTGTTCTGTCCAGGAAAACCTCTTGCTCGCGAATCTGTTGAAGTGTAGCTACCCGTGTCTCCAGCTGCTGTACTTTCTCTTCCAAGAGGGCTACCAGCTTGCACTTGGTGCATGTGAAGTTCTCCATGTCTGTAGACAAGAAGACAAACTCCACATCTGTAGACAAGAAGAAATGAGGTTACAGATTCCAGGGGTGGCCAGAGACAGGGATGCCACTGTTTTAGCTTAAAGTTCTTACACCCAGTAACTAAACATTAGGAGAGACACTTCAGTCTTTTAGAATGGGGAAAAGCCTTTATGAACACACGAGAAACCACCAGATTATGGCATGATGGGGAAGGGACTGGGATACCAGGAGGGGTGGATTCATAACTGGGGCCTGAGGCTCCCCACCCATGGTCTGAAGACTGCTGACTTTTGGAGGCTTCACCATTGGGTGTTACCTGTAGTCCTTCAGATGTTGTTTCTGTAACCTCATTGTCCTGCCTGGGTTAGGGACAGGAGATGTGAGGGTGGAATGACCTTCAGAGTTTGTGATTGAAGGGAGGGCTGTCTTCTCATGCCTGGGAGATATATAAAGAGGTAGTGATGTTCTTCCCCAAATGCGGTGGCCAGTGGCTCCTCAAATCCTAAGTTCTCCTCACATGTTCTTGAGCCTTTGATATTGGGGGATACTATTGCCAGGATCCTACTTCTCTTTCCATGTGCATTTATCTTTAAGTAGGAGAACTGGCTTTTCCTGACATATCTTCAGCCCAAAGAATATGCCCCATCTGACTAAAACTGGTGGAAGGCAGACTACTACAGAGTTAAGGAATCCAGTTTAACACAGGAAGAATGGAGCTTTCTGCAATTACAAAATACTGCAGTAGTGGGGAGCTCAGCAAGGGTTGCTTGATGTGAAACATCAGGGTATTACAAATGACTATCATCCTTCTGTGCTTCTGTGCAGCATTGTAACAGAGTCTAGGCTCGTGGACTCAATGCACCAGGACCTTTTGATTAGCAGGAATGAAGGCATCCTCTGCAACCTCTGTCGAGCATCCTTGATTCCTCTGAGCTTCACTGCAATCCTTATACTACCTGGGAGTGGGAGAGGATCTTTGAAGCCACAGGATATTGCTGTGAATTATTGCTGCTATAATGCAACATTTTTTTGAATGGGGTCCTGAGTGCCATTAGCCTTTCAAAAGACCTGCTTCTATTGGAGGTGAGGACTTCTCAAACCAGTTTGGTATGTACCCTCAGAGCTGCCTGTGTTCCTTGGAGAGTGGCCATGGAGGGATGGTCCCACCCAAGCTGCCACGGATCCTGGGCAAAGAGAAAGGTGGGATATACATGGAATGAATGAATGAATGAATGAATGAATGAATAAATAAATAAATAAACAAATATCACAGCTAGCACATAAGCTTAAAAATTTGCCTCTACCTTACAATGTTGGCTGGTATTTGCCATTAGTTCCTCCTTCCTTCCCTCCTCTGAAGGCTTGGTTTTTGCTGTAGATGGGAACAGCCCAATCTTAATCAGCTCAATCAACCCGAAAAGGTGTATTTTGACTGTTGATAACCCTCCTCCCAGCTTCCACGTTGATGGTTACAAACAGCAATATGACACATCACCAGCCAAGCTGTCTTCCCACCTATAAGTCTTCTTTCCCTTAAGGCAACTAACAGTACCTCTGCCACTCTAAGATTTGTGAGTGGGGTGTAGTGGGTTGTTACCCCTCTGGGCCACTTAATTACATTCTCATTTCTTTAGGAATAAAGCTGACATGCAATTATTTTCATGATTAACACTCTTGTTCCGCTAATTGTAATTATACCTTATAATCACAGTTATGATCATTAATTACTCATCCTGGTCTCATTTAAATGTTTTTCCCTTCTTCATATGAGTTTCAGGAAGTTGGCTTGAGCTGATAATACACATGGGCACAAGTACTAGCAAACTTTGCAAAGTTCTATTTTCCCCTCTTCTCTGGAGGAGTTAAGGGATATACATATGAAACAGAGCCTCTAGGGGGCACTGTGGGGAAAGGGAGCTAATTAAGACATATGCTTCTGTTTTTCAAGGAGGTTAAATTGCCTCCATCCCCAATAGCACAGTGTTGGCTTCTGTCCATGCATGCCTCATAAGCAATCTGATTGTGATCCCCCCTCCCCAATTCTGGAGTTGAATATAGTGGCGCCTCAGGCTGCAGTGCGTAATTTAGTGATGACGGAACTATGCTGCTGACAGAATACACAACCTTGTTGGAGGACTGCAATCTCTGCAATACACAACAGGGCACTGTTCAGTGTCCTGTCCTGCAATGCTCCCCCCCACTTCATAATGGGGCACTGCACAAAAAGTCCATTTGTTCAACGGGAGCCCTCACTGCACAATGAGGCACCGTGAAAGGCAGGGACATTTTTTGAGCTGGATACAGGGTACCCATGACTTTCCACTGCCCTCCATTCTGGATTACTAGCATCCCATGACTCTGTTGGGGCTGTTGCTCCCTTCTCCTTCTTCTGTCATTGTGTAAGGGTAACCTGTCCTGCAAAGTGGAATACTATTGCGCATTGTAACTATTGCACCATGGCCATGCTCCTTGGTCCCAATTGCATAGCTACGCCAACACTCCCCCTCCGGGAAATATGACCACCGTGAAGTGCCACAATTCTAAACTGAACAATAATAAGCTGTTTTAGGATGTCATAACTTCCCAACAGAATGCCAGCCTTCATCTTTATTGATCTGTACAGACGATATACATTCCAAATCTTTGAATGAGCCCATGAGAAATCCAAACTGAATTTTTTTAAAAGAGAAGAAACTTTGCAATGGGAGGGAACAGAATCAAAACTCTCCAATGGCACTTAACTTCTAGTATTGAAATGTACAGCCATATAGGAGACTGGTGAAATCAAATTTGATTTCCCTTCTAATTTTTCAAATTTTGAAGTTCAGCTATTGAACACTTTCCTTCTGTCTCCCTTTTGTGGGGGGTGTCCTTTCTTATTTCTAATGAAAGCATCAATTTTTCTGTGTTAGGTTTTCCAAACCCAATACAGCCCCCCCCATACCCATGGATTTGGTATCCACAGTTTCACTTGTCCATGTCTGAAAATATATGTTCTCTCTAGGCATTTCTAAGTCCTCCAGTGCAATTCTGTGGTCAACTTCCGGCTTTTGTCTCATTGAAAATAATAAGGTTACCTATTATCCGTGGTTTCATGTAACCAGAGGATGGTGGTGGTGGCGGCCTTGGAACATGTCTCTCGCGGATATGGTAGTTGATCTGTATCTTTATTGCTGTCTTGATCCAGGCCTCCTTGAGAAGGCATGTACCTTGAGTCTTTGAAGTTACTTTGGAAAAATGATGACTGAGAACTTTATCGGACCCCTCCTCCATTAATGTTCTTTTGCTGGCATAAATTGTGGTGATTTTATGCTGGCAAAAGAACCCCATCCCCACCAGATGTACCTTGAACAGCATAAAAGAGGCTTCCCTGGCAGTAACAGAGCATGAACAAAGCTCTGTTTACTTCCATGGTTAAGATCTCACCAATTCTCATGGGAAATTTAAAAATTAAAGCTAAAAACCCACACAAAACATAGACACAAGCACAGAAACACACTTTAAAAGTCCCAAGTACGTGTGTGTGTGTGTGTGTGTGTGTCATAAAAAGAGCATCCCCTACCTGGCTGTCACAATATCAACCGGAGGTGTTTGCTCATTGACACTTCACTCATGTGAGCACAATGGCGCAAGGATTCAAATGCCAGCAATGACATCACAAAAGCAGAATGGGAGGATCTATTGATGACTTGGCCCACCAATATTTACATTACATGATTGTGAAAGGATGTCGTTATCTGGTATGCACTCCCTTTCACGATCATTAGGCATCCTTATGATGCCATACTTGCCTGGTCTGATAAAGTCCTGAGTGTTGGGTAGGAGAGTGAATGGGGGTACACTGATTCAGTTATGAACTGGGGTGAGAAAGTGGGTCATTATCCTTTTCTTAGCATTATAGAACTTGGGTTCATCTGGTGTAAACAAATTTGCAAGAGAGGGACAACACACAATTGCTTTATGATAGAGATGTAGCTCTGTGGCTTTTTATAGGGAGTTGTTCTTCACTCCTATGAGTGAAGCTTAGCTAGCCTGACCAATGGTCAAGGGTGATTGGAGTTGGTAGTACAAAAACATCTGGAGGGTCATGAGTGTCCCATCCTTGCTTTATGAAATTCAGTACCACAAGAAGCACCCTTGATCTAGCTTTCTGCTAAAAGTTATATGCTTGAGAAGGGATTTGCTTCATCATAGATGTTATGTATGGTGGATGGGCTGAAGGTAACACTACTAGTGCCATGGCTACTTTCACAGATCTTTTCTGCTTGGAATTGGGCTTTGGGAAACCTAGGGAATAAACTGCAGCCTTAGAAAAAGAAAATCTGAGCGAGAAAAATAAAATACACCCCCCCCCGAAAAATATTACAATACAGCCCTTGTCAAGTTTAATGGGAATAACTCACACATTTCAAATTGTGATTAATGATCACTTTGCAAATCTGTTTTTGATGTACAGCATATGTAAATATTTGTGTGAGGGGAAAGGGCTATGGAAATTCACTAAAGTCTGTTGCCTTCACGAAAAGAATTTTTTGTACATTTATTTAGCAACAGCCGGTCTTGGCAGTGTACCAGCTGCCAGCCAGCACTTATTTCCATGTGAATAAAGGAAAATCAGATTTCCCTCTTATATAAGCTTAGTGGGCAAACACTTTTTCTTGCTCGCAGCTTTTGCCTATTCACTAGCTAGGTTAGAAATTGGAGTTCTGGATATACCCTGCAACATACAAAATAGCCGGACGGACCAGACCACTGATTCACTGAGTCCAGCCCTCTGCTTTCCAGTGTGGCCAACTGGATGTCTTCAAGAAGCCCACAACCAGCACATAAACGCTGGTATTCAGTGGCAAAAAAGCTTTGAACTTGCCTATAATCATCACGACTACTAGCCACTATAACATGACTGACAGCTGAAAACAGGATACCTATTTTCCATTCCTATTTTCATAGCAAGGATCACAGTTGTTTGAGCACCCTCTCCCTATTATTGTATGTGTGCCTTCAAGTTGCCTGTTGACTTATGGGAAGCCCATGAATTTCATGGGCTTTCTTAAGCAGAGAATACTCAGAAGTAGCTTTCCATTACCACCCAGTAAGGGAGGACTGGTGGGATCAAGATGAGAGTCACTGCATTGCTACATAACTACAGTGCTTATGCATTTGTAATTCCCCAACAGGATTCTGTTAAGTGTTTCTTTTGAACTGGGAAACTATGGTTGACTTTGGAACAAGCCAGATTAGTTCAACCTCTTGGCTTTTTGAAAACTGAAACCCTTAACCACATTTTTTTCCAGTTCAGGCAAAATGAGAAAGTTTGGTCCATTAAAGGCTTCCTGGGCTGCTGCCATACTACAGATATAATGCAGATTGATACCACTTTAACCACCATGTCTCAATGCTATGGAATTCTGGGGTTTGGAGTTTTGTGATATATTTAGGGCTTGTCTAAAAAGTGAAAATACTCCTCATGGAATTTGAGGAGAATTCCACTTGTCTTAATGAGATCCCATGTTGAAACGCAGTATTCGGAAGGAGGGGCCCCTCCAAACCCGCAAAAACTACACTACAAAAGACTTTGGGACTTTTCCCAAGTTTTTTTTAAAAAGCAGGGGAAATGTGCACTCCCGCTCATTAGGACAACTGAATCGCATTGTTGCGTATTCCCGAAATGGATAGCTGATTGGTCAGACATGAAGCTTGCTGGCAAGGCAGCACCTGGAACCACCATGTTGGATTTTTGCCATAGTGATCATGTGCTGTGGCGTCAAAACAGTCTTTTGTTTATTTAGGTGGAAGATTGCACTTCTGCACCTTGGATTTAGTTTTTTTTTAAAAATACTGTTCGGCAGTGGCAACTTGGGGAGAAATAGGCTGCAGGACTTACCCACGGCAGCTGGATTGCGGCTGGGGGAGCCCCCGAAGCCGCCTCCCGCGTGGCGGCTCCTGGGCGCCGCCATCTTCCCGTCATCCTCTCTCCGGCTGGTTCGTGCCAGTCGGAGAGAGGATCAAAAGCTGACCAATGGGGAAGAGGCAGCCCTTTCCCCATTGGACAGCTAGGTGCAGGCTTAGCCAATCAGAGGCCTAGGGCTGGCAGGGCCTCTGATTGGCTATTTAGGGCAGAGACTGCTGCTGCAGTCTCCTTTCAGGTCAGGTGGCCGGGGATTTATTCCTGGCCTGTGCCGGACCTGAATCAGTGGGCTGTGTTCGGCAGTGGCAACTTGGGGAGAATAAAAACATGAGTAATTTACTCACATCTGCCGTCTTGATTCACAGGTATGCCTGTTTGAACAGCAAACATGGATAGCTTTGCATATCTGTGATCTTGCCAAAAAACCGAAGAGACAAATGAAAGCTGGTGCAAGTTGGTGTTACTGTGCACCAATCCACATTTTATGGCCTTGTGTAGATGAGCCCCTAGTCTTCTTTGTCAGAGGGCTGTCTCTCTCTCTGGCTTTTCTTCACAAATGAAGATTCAGGAAGGACTCATCCCGCACTTTCTGCAAGTGCACTGATGACTAAAAAGGCCAATCCGAGATAATCAAGTCCGGTTGCAGAAAGCACAGCAGAAGGTCTCCTTGGGTGATGTTTCTGGGTTGTGATTCTTTCTGCGTTGTCATTTCTCTTCAAGACTTGTTCGGCATGAGTTCTCAAATAAGGCTGCAGCATTGCGGATAGTGCGTCTCCATGCCTCCCAATGTGAGGCCAGGGTGGACCATTGTTGGTGATCAATTTGGCCAAGCCTGAGATGTTGTTTCAGGGAGTCCTTGTATTGTTTTTTTGGAGCGCCCCTCTTACGCTGACCCGTGACGAGTTCACCGTAGAGTACTATTTGTTGGGAGGCGATGGTCCTCCATCCTAGAAACATGCCCTGCCCAGCGCAACTGTGTTCTCAATATCATGGCCTCGATGCTGGTAAGCACCTCAATGCTGCTGCGCACCAATCCACATTTTATTGCCTCATGTAGATGAGACCCTAGTCTTCTTTGTCAGAGGGCTGTAGTGCCACAACAAACTACAAATCCCAGGATTCCATAGGATGGGGCCGTGATAGTTAAAGCAGTGTCAGACTCCATTATTTCTACAGTGTGGCAGCTGCCTTGGTTTCATGGCAACTTGCTCAGAGTGACTGCATTCATGAGGACAAGGCTTGGCTTGTTAAGCAGAGAGATGATAATTAAATCTAGCTCCTCTCTTTATCAGGGACAGTCTCTGGTGAAAAGGGACAGCCACAGCATATGGTAATGTATGCATAGCTCAAATGCATTACTATTGATTCGTGGGTTTGGGGGTGTGAGGAATTTTCCTTACTTCTGATAGATATCGATGTAAGCACACCATACTTGGTAACACTTTATGCAGAGAGCATTGTTTTTATAACTGCTCCCAAGAAAACTAACTTTTATCAACACATTCAAGTTCTTCTCATGTTATTCAAGAAACTGGCCTAAAGATAAAACTCTTTGACCTCATTGCATCAGGGTTTTTTTTCTGAACAGAATTTTTAGGTAGTAGTTTCAGGCAATTAAGGGTTTCTTGCATATCAGTTACTAAAGCTTTGGAGAGACCTTCTGAAAATTAATATGGAAGCAATTATTCTCCAGAAGCCATTGTCCTGGGATTTGTCTCTTGCAAAATCCTTAATATGGAGCTTTGAGGAAATATGCAATATGATCAAAAACAGCATGATTCCACAAATAATTATACTTCTTACTGTCCTCAGAGTTAAACTTGTATAATACAGGGGACCAGTTTCTTTGGTTATTAGATTATCAGGATCTTTCTCTCCCTTTTTTGGTTTTCCCCCTAAGTTTTTGGTTTTTGAGGATTAGGAAAAGTAGTACTATGACATTGTTAAAAATGAAATAAATATTAAAAAATGAAGTTGTCCTGCCATTTGCTCCAGTATCTTTTCCCCAATCTAAATTCTCAACATACAGCTGCTATCCTAATGTGCAACCGTGGGAGAAGGAGGCAAGTATTCTTTTCTTCCCATAAATAACAGAAGTTTCAGAAAGCTGAGATGTACATTGAAAAAAAGTCCAGGAAAGGAAGGGTTAAACCAGAGTTTGGAAAAGTTACTTTTAGGACTACAGTTTCCAGAATGTTCAGACAACATGATGACTAGATGATTTTGGGAGTTGTAGTCCAAAAAGTAGCATTTCCAGGCTGTGGCTTAAACATCATCTCCCAGAGTGCCACTTCCTTAGCCTTCAAAAATTCACCCCCCCATAAAACACAAACATCTCATGAAAGTCTGATTTTTTTACCATCCATAATTTTTTTCCAAGCACGTGTCAGTTTTGTCCTGTTTCAGTATACATGTGAGAATGTGCCTTCAAGTTGCCTGTCTACTTATGGCAACCCCCTGAATTTCACCACTCAGAGGTGGTTCTCACTGGCTTCCTCTGAAATATAGCTTACGCCACTTGGCATTCCTTTGTGATCTCCTGCTTAGCTTCCAAGATAAGACAGGATCTGGCACTTTCAGGGTATTTAGGCTCACTGTTTTGGTATCAGTTGACAATTTTTTTGAATACCCACTTTTCAAGCACTATGTGTCAAGCTCTATGGGACAATTTGTACTTATTATCCCCCAATAGTTTGCAAGCAGTTTAACCCCCATATGTAGGCAGTTTGGCTTATTCTCCACCATCCCAAGTTGCAGCCCCTTTCAGCTTTGAAAGCAGTAGACTGAAGCTCACAAATGAAAAAGCACATTCCTCATTCTCATTGGTCTGCTTAGAATGCCATCTCTTCTGCCTTCCACTTTGTGTCCTGCATAGCCTCCCTGGCTCCTTAATTTTGCACAGACACCATAACTCTGCTTTAAAAACTTGTAACTATGGATTTCCTGGCTTTTGGTTGATAGAGCCTGTATGCCTTTATATGCTACGTGGAACCACCCTCTCTAGCTCCCTGTTGTGTGCCCGAGCATCCTAACCATGCATTATTTTTAATGATAAACCACATTTATCCTTTATTTATCTTCCCCCTAGGTAAAATGTGTTAATGTAGCATGTTTGGATTTTGTTGTTACTAATATATATATTTCATAAGAATAATTGCTTGCTCTATTTCCACCCAGCATACTGGGAGGCGTATATTTCCCTTTTCATATTCCCATGTATTTATGAGCTATTTTCAGCTCCTTTTCAAAAACATGCACCTGCTTGATCATACATTACAATGACATTCTCGAATGTGCTTTGTTTAAGCATCTGAAAACATGGGGCAAGCTGAGACATGGGGGTGGAATGCTATCAGTTTTAATGCATGACAGATTCGGTTCTTGGATCTACTGGGGCACAGATGCTGGGTCATGTGATGTTGGGAGGAAAAGCACCATAAGAATTGGACTGAACCTAGGTCCCCTTTAATTCAGATATATTTAACTGGTTTGCATTTGTCTTCCATCCTTCAATGCTTGATTTGAACCTGCCTGAATTCTAAGATCTCTCTGTCCCACTTCTTTCACATGGGCACACTTGGTAGGGATGTGTGGCTGCTCCCACACTATGGAACTACCTCCCTATAGAAGTTAGAATGGCTCCTTCCCTTGCTCACTTTTCGGTGGCAGGTTAAGACCTTTCTATTCCTGCAAGCCTTTGGGAATTACTTGTAAATAAAAGTAGGTTTTTTACAACGCTATACTCTTTCCAGTCTTTGTTTTAAAGTAATATTTTAGATTTAATTCTACTGTTAGTTTAACACTGTTTCAGTCTCAGCTTTTGTATATTTTTATCTGTATCTTCTTACATTGTAATTTTCTGCTTTCTGTAAGCTGCCTTGGGTTCCTGTCCAGGTGGGACATAAATAAAGGTGTGGCGGTGGCAACAATATGATGATTTCATAGAATCATAGAGTTGGAAGAGACCACAAGGGCCATCCAGTCCAACCCCTGCCATGCAGTAATACAGAATCAAATCATTCCCAACAGATAGCCATCTAGCCTCTGTTTAAAAACCTCCAAAGAAGGAGAATCCACCATACTCTGAGGCAGTGTATTCCACTGTCAAACAGCTCTTACAGTCAGGAAGTTCTTCCTAATGTTTAGCTGGAATCTCTTTTCCTATAGTTTGAACCCATTGCTCCATGTCCTAGTCTCTGGAGCAGCAGAAAACAAGTTTGCTCCATCCTCAACTTGGCATCCCTTCAAATATTTAAATAGGCTATCATATCACTCCTCATAGGGCATGGCTTCCAGAACTTTGACCATTGTGGTCACCCTCATCTGGACACACTCCAGCTTGTCAACATCCTTCTTGAACTGTGGTGTCCAGAATGTGCTGGGACACAAACCAGCTTGGAAATTCCATTGTAAAACTGTTGAGAAAATGACCAAGTCCACACTACACAAATAATCCAGTTTGAAACTGGATTATTTGTCATGGCTCCTTCCTATGGAATCCTGGGATATGTAGTTTTACAAGGTCTTTAGCCTTCTCTGCCAAAGCATGCTGGGGCCTCACTTAATTACAAACTCCAGGATTTCATAGGAAGGATCAAACTGGATTATTTGTGCAGTGTGGGTTTGGCCATAGTCCACCAAGTAGCAAAAGTAGATCTGAGAGTGAAAAAAATCCACACATCAGCAAGTAGCCCCCCCTGGATATATTGCATAGAACTGTATTTCCTTCCTTTGTTAGAAAAAAGTTAAGGAACAAAAGAGTGTTTTGGTTGCTTGAACTTTCTGTTAACCATGCTTGGCAAGAGTGCTCGAAAAGTGTGTGAGTGTACAGAAATTTTTACTCATTGGTTAGACTTTGTCTTTTTTTTTAATTTGAATGACATACTCTGTGCAGCTGTGGTTGTTGCTTAATATATCATGCTTAATGTTGTCACCAGGGGCTAGCCCTTTTAAGATCACCTTTGTAACCCCATCAGGCCCCATGAGTTCAGAAGAGGGTCTTCCCTGGATCTCACGTTTTTGGTGCTGAAATCTCAGGACCTAGTATAGTCTTGATCTGGCAACCCTATCTGTACCAGGTAGCCCTCAGGTCTGGAGAACAGGTTGTCGCTATGGGAAGGAAGAGACTGAGAAAACTGGTAACAGGATCTTTTAGATTTTGCCTTGGACTAAGAAGAGGGGAAAATACCAGTAGGAATGATTCCTTCCTTTTGTGAAGAGAAGATCGAAGGGCTTATGCGTGATTAAAGACTTGCTGAGCTTCCTATAGAGATAGTTTGCTGAATTGCTTAGGCATGCAAATTGGAGATTCCTGCAGGGAGTGGGCTCAGGCTAGAACTTCACAGCAACAAAGAATAACACCCAGATACAGAGCAACACCATGGAGGAGGATGTATTCCTGCATGAAGAGGATACTTTTCCTCCTCCTTCTGTGGGAAGGGGAAGAAGTTCAGTGTGAAATGCTTCAAACTCTCTTGTATTAGTCTCTTACAGAAATTTTACTTTATGTAACTGTCACTGCTAATGAGAGCCAGTGTGGTGTAATGGTTTGAACACTGGACTATGACTCTAGAGACCAGGGTTTGAATCCCCATTTGGCCATGGAAACCCACTGGGTGACTTTGGGACAGTCACTCTCTCAGACTCAGAGGAAGGCATAGGCAAGCCCCCTCTGAAGAAATCTTGCCAAGAAAACCCCATCATGGGCTTATCTTAGGGGCACAATTTAAGTCTCGGGAATGACTTGAAGGCACACAACAACAACTGTTAATGGCCCAAATACTCTAAAGGCACCAGACCTTGTCTGATCTTGGAAGCTAAGCAGGGACAGCTCCAGTTAGTACTTGGATTTGAAACCACCAACAATACCAGGAGCTGTAGACTATGGAGATTTTCATACACGATTTTTGGCAGGATATATAACAAAACAACTCCGTTGCTGCTGTGCAACAGGGGAGCTGTTTCGGACGATGCCATCCCTCTGCTGAAACCCTCTGTGTCACTTCCATGACAGAATGGAGGAAACCGCATCGTATTTCATTTACGATTGTTGCCCTTGAGTGAAATACGACGCGGTTTCCTCCATTCTGTCACGGAAGTGACACGGAGGGTTTCGGCAGAGGGACGGCATTGTCCGAAACAGCTCCCCTGCCGCACGGCAGAAACAGAGCTGTTTTGCTATATATCCTGACGAAAATCGCGTCTTAAAATCTCCTCTATTTCAGAGGAAGGAACTAGCAAAACTATGTCTTTTCATAGGGTTTTCTTAGGCAAGATGTATTGTTTAGATCCATTATTTAAAGCAGTTTTTTTTCTGTTTATGCATGTAACATGGCCTGTATGTATTCACTGGAATATCTGACTCTGTTTATGTATGTGTAATAAAGATGAGCCCTAGTAAGAGGTAGAGTGAGACAGCTGTCTCTGCAAGAAGTTCTGGGGTGTCATGTAAAGAAAAGAAATAGTTATTTAATTTGATACAGAGGCATCTGGTGACTCCAGTGTTGTGGGATGGAGAATCCATGCTTGGTTTTAAAGCCAGCTCTTCAGTTTTCTTAGCAGCTTCACCCCCATTCCTCCAGGCTATATGGGAACTATCTAGATTCTATGTGCTGAACATATCCAGCACCTGGACAGCTCCCATACAACTCAGAGTAAGGAGATTTTCACATGGGGAGGGGAGATTGGGAGAGAAATGGGGCTGTTCCACTGCCAGTGCTCTGTTTTGCACACCCCCTTTCTTCTCTCGATCTCCCGTTGTCCTCCCTCTGTCCTGCTTCCATTTCCCTCCCGCTATGTTCTGCTATTTTTTACTAACGAAGAACTTTCGTTAGTAAAAAGTATTGGAAGGAAAATTGAAGTTTTTCGTGAGTAAAAAAAATGCCGCGGCTGCCTTCAGTCATACCCGGAACAGTCACGGACGAAACCAAGAGAGGGATGGTGTCGTCCAAAATGGACCCCCTGTCGCGTGAGCGTCATAACTGTTCTGGAGTCTTCTTGTGCGGAAAATCCTGTCTGAAAAAGTCTACAGTTAACAATCTCATTCTTCTCAAATACAACACTTCATTGTGGATAAACAGCACTCTCCGCTCAACTGGTAGTTGAGCCCTACTGCACTTTCAAACCTTAGGAGAAGCATTACTCCATTTCTCCTAATGGTGTCTACTTGAGGTGCAAGCTCCAAAAGATGGCTGACAGCAGCACTACATCTCCCAGAATCCTTCGGCTGCTGTCCGGCATATGGACTCTGCTGAGATTTCAAGCCGTGGTTGTGGTATGAAGCTTGGAGTGGCAGTGTTCCACATATTTCTGCACTACATCTCCCAGAATCTTATGTCTGGTGTCTGTGCCCTGCTGGGGTTTGAAGTGGTGGTTGCAGCCTGGAGCTTATGGCTGGTGTCCAGTGCATGTGCCCTGCTGGGGTTTCAAGTGGTGATTGTGGCCTGGAGCTTGGAATGGAAGCTTTCCACATGTTTTGGTACTAATTCTCCCAGAATCCTGCGGCTGGTGTCTGGTGCATGCACTCTGCTGGGTTTTCAAGCAGTGATTGTGGCTTGGAGTGGAAGCATACCACACACTTCCGCTTCCAGGGTGGTGATTGGCTGGGCAATGGAGTGCTATGGTTGGTTGGGTATGTTTCCTAAGCTGCCAATCAGCACACTGGGAATGGAAACATATTATTACAACAGTTGGAAGAAACATTTTTGCCAACAGTCTCAAGAATTTGATCAGGAGGGCTTTAAACTGAGTCAAATGGGGGAGGGAGACAGTATTCTGGAAGGCAAAAGGGCTGGGGAAAATAGTCAAACTGTCATAGAGGGAACAAGGCAAACAGTGCAAGGACCCAACAGTGGGAGGCAAAAATACTTGCACAGGGAGCAAGTAAAGGGAACACATGGTCTCAGATGTCTCTACACTAATGCACAGAGCATGGGAAATAAGCAAGATGAACTTGAACTCCTTGCACTACAAAACAAATATGATATAATAGGAGTTACTGAAACCTGGTGGGACGAGTCTCATGATTGGAATGTAGAAATAGAGGGGTATAACCTTTATAGGAGAAACAGGCCAAACAGGAAAGGAGGAGGAATAGCATTATATGTCAGGGATATTTACACCACTGAAGTGATCCACGACATCAATACTGGAAGCCAGGTGGAGAGCATCTGGATAAAAATTAAAGGGGAGGGAAACAACAGGGATGTTATTGTGGGACTCTACTACAGACCCCCAAATCAGACGGAGGAATTGGATGTTGCCTTTCTAGAACAGATGAACATACATGCAGAAAGGAGAGATGTAGTAGTGATGGGTGACTTCAACTATCCTGATATTTGCTGGCAATCTAAATCAGCCAAAACTACAACAAGGTCTAGCAAATTCCTTACATGCCTGGAAGACAATTTCATGGTCCAAAAGGTGGAAGAGGCAACAAGGGGGTCAGCTATTTTAGATCGGATCCTAACCAACAGAGACGACCTGGTTAATGGGGTGCAAGTGGTGGGATCCTTAGGTGAGAGTGATCATGTTCTCCTGGAGTTTGTTATACAATGGAAAGGAGAAGCCAGGCATAGTCAGACACGCATTCTTGACTTTAGGAGAGCTGATTTCAGTAAACTCAGGGAAATACTGGGGATGATCCCATGGTCAAGAATACTAAAAGAGAAGAGACCTCAAGACGGATGGGACTTTCTCAAAAGGGAGATACTGAAGGCACAATTTCAAACAGTACCATTGAGGAAGAAAAATGGGAGGTGTCTCAAGAAACCAGCATGGATGACTAAAGAACTTTCAATGGAGCTAAGTTTTAAACGGAACATGTATAGGAAATGGAAAAGGGGGGAAATCACCAAAGAAGAATTCAAACAGATAGCGAACATGTGTAGGAGTAAAGTCAGAAAAGCTAAAGCGCAGAATGAGCTCAGGCTTGCTAGGGAGGTTAAGAACAATAAAAAGGGTTTTTTTGGGTATGTCCACAGCAAAAGGAGGAAGAAGGAAATGATAGGGCCGCTACGTGGAGAAGATGGCAAAATGCTAACAGGGGACAGAGAAAAGGCAGAATTACTCAACACCTTCTTTGCCTCAGTGTTTTCAGAAAAGGAAAAGGAGGACCAACCTGAGGAGAATGGAACAGAGGACACAATAGGGGAAATCCAGCGTAGAATAAGTAAAGAGGTAGTACAGGAATACCTTCTTAAACTAAATGAATTTAAATCTCCAGGACCAGATGAACTACATCCAAGAGTATTAAAAGAGCTGGCAAATATAATCTCAGAGCCATTGGCAATAATATTTGAGAACTCCTGGAGAACAGGAGAAGTCCCAGCAGACTGGAGGAGGGCAAACGTTGTTCCCATCTTCAAAAAGGGGAAAAAAGAGGATCCCAACAATTATCGTCCAGTTAGTCTGACATCAATAGCACGGAAGATTCTAGAACAGATCATTAAACAGAGAGTCTGTGAACATTTAGAAGGCAATGCCATAATCACAAAAAGTCAACATGGGTTTCAGAGAAACAAGTCATGCCAGACTAATCTGATCTCTTTTTTTGATAAAGTTACCAGCTTGGTAGATGAAGGGAATGCTGTGGACATTGCATACCTTGATTTCAGTAAGGCCTTTGACAAGGTTCCCCATGACATTCTTGCAAACAAGCTTGTAGAATGTGGGCTAGACAAGTTAACTGTTCAATGGATTTGTAATTGGTTGACCGGCCGAACCCAAAGGGTGCTCAGCAGTGGCTCCTCTTCGTCTTGGAAAGATGTGACCAGTGGGGTGCCACAGGGTTCTGTCCTGGGCCCAGTGCTATTCAACATCTTTATCAATGACTTAGATGAGGGAATTAGGGGCATACTTATCAAATTTGCAGATGACACCAAATTGGGAGGAGTAGCTAATACCCTAGAGGACAGGATCAAAATTCAGAATGACCTGGATAGACTCGAGAGCTGGGCCAAAGCTAACAAAATGAAATTCAATACGGAGAAATGTAAAGTACTGCATTTAGGGCGGAAAAATGAAATGCATAAATATAGGATGGGAGAGACCTGGCTGAATGAGACTACTTGCGAAAGGGATC
Organism: Gambelia wislizenii; assembly: GCA_030847615.1. Lineage (NCBI taxonomy): Eukaryota > Metazoa > Chordata > Lepidosauria > Squamata > Crotaphytidae > Gambelia > Gambelia wislizenii. Next base: position 20,477,640 of record JAUMIR010000007.1, on the reverse strand, counting down.
TAGGAGTCCTAGTAGACCACAAGTTGAACATGAGCCAACAGTGTGATGCGGCAGCTAAAAAGGCCAATGTGATTTTGGGCTGTATCAATAGAAGTATAGTGTCTAGATCAAGGGAAGTAATAGTGCCACTCTATTCTGCCTTGGTCAGACCTCACTTAGAATACTGTGTCCTGTTCTGGGCACCACAATTCAGAAAGGATATTGACAAATTGGAGCGTGTCCAGAGAAGGGCAACTAAAATGGTGAAAGGTCTGGAAACCATGCCTTATGAGGAGAGACTTAGGGAGCTGGGTATGTTTAGCCTGGAAAAAATACGGTTAAGAGGCGATATGATAGCCCTGTTTAAGTATTTGAAGGGATGTCATGCTGAGGATGGAGCAGGCTTGTTTTCTGCTGCTCCAGAGACTGGAACACGGAGCAATGGGTGCAATCTCCAGGAACAGAGATTCCACCTCAACATGAGGAGGAACTTTTTGACAGTAAGAGCTGTTCGGCAGTGGAACACACTCCCTTGGAGCGTGGTGGGGTCTCCTTCCTTGGAGGTCTTTAAACAGAGGCTGGATGGCCATCTGTCGGGGATGCTTTGATTGTGATTTCCTGCGTGGCAGGGGGGTTGGACTGGATGGCCCTCGTGGTCTCTTCCAACTCTGCAATTCTATGATTCTATCTATCTATCTATCTATCTATCTATCTATCTATCTATCTATCTGTCTATCTATCTATGTTGGATTTTCTTTGTTATTTTTGTTGTGTTGTGTTTTTAGCTGGTTTTTCAATTTTTTTTTTGATAGTTGAATCACTTTAATTTTTCTGTTTGGTGAACTTTTAACTATTTAAAAAAATGTTGTAAGCTTTAAGTCTTGAACTGGGAAAAAGTTGTTGTTATTGTCGTTGTCATCATCATCATCACCACCACCCTTTGAACCTTGACTTGTGTTTGTCTTTGTGTGTGTGTGAGGGGGTGGGGGAGAACACCATTTGCTGCTCAGGCCTGGCTCTGACATATATCCAAGCCTTCACATGGTCAGAAAACCTGCTAATATCAACATGTACATGGGGCCTAGGCTCATTTTGAATGGTGGAATAAACATGCCATTGTCAGATCTAATGCAGTGGCAGCACTAGTGGAGTGCGGAGAGAGGAGAATCACATCAGGTGACACTGTCGGAGGGAGGGCCGACACTGGCCTTAGTAATGCCACAACCTAATGCCAGCACTTGGCATATTTGAGAAGCTGACTGTGAGCCCTAAACCCCCTGGACCACCAAAAACTAATTCCTACCCTGCTGCCTCCATCCTTGTGTTCCTTCCCTGTATAGCAGCCACCTGTTCTCACTTGAGGCCAATGGTAGCTTACCTCTTTCTGGGTTCTGTGGGGCCAATGATAATTGAATATTGCAAACACAATCAGAGTTTAAGTCTATCTATATCTATATCTATCTATACATCTCAAACATTTATTACATATAGACAATCCTAAAAGTTCCATGCACCCAATGAAGTGCCATGGCAAGATCTGATTGCTGGATTCTTTTGTTTCTGCTGCTCAGCAGTGTGAGTAATTAGAATAATTAGATGCCTGGATTTCATTGAGTGGAATATGGCAACCCTAAGCAGAGGGCTTGTGTACACGTAGGGAAAAAAAGAAAAGAAAAAAGAACTGCTCCGCAGTAATAGCAAGTCACAGCTTTAGCATGCCTGTAGCTGAGACGATGGCTGCGAGTGGATTACAGTGCTCCCATTTTTAGCTCTTCTGCTGCGGAAACTTTTTTTTTTTTTATAAAAACAACCCTGTTTCAAGCAATAGTCCACCTCCCCCCCACCAAAAAAAAGAGAGAGGGAGAGAGAGAGCACACGAAAAAGATAGCACAAATCCCCATTTTCTTGCCTTGGTAATCACTTGCTAAGGCAAAAATCATCCAGCCAATCAGGTTTGCACTTTGTCTTGTGTGGGGAAGTGATTCATGTCGAATCACTTGTCTTAATGAGAAAAATTGCGCATATCATTGGAGCCAATCCAAATACTTTTCTCATGTACTTTCCCCCTCTTTTTGACCCCCCCCTCCTTCACAATACTATGAAACAATGCGGGATCCCATTAAGACAGCTCATTTTCTGAGTGAATTCTATAGGGTTATTTTCACCATATAGACAATCTCATAGCGGAGTCATTCTGTAAGATTAATGTATGCCTGACTATTTCCCTAACAGGATGCCAGCCATCAACTATTCCCAAAGTCCCAAACATTCAATGAGGTCCTTGTGCAGGGCCTGTTTGTAGGGCTCTTCTACATATGCTGCTTAGCAGTATTGCAACCTGGGATGCAAACATTAAAACTCTATAAATAAAAGATACAAAATAGGTGCAAATCCATAATGGAAATTCCACTATAAAGAATTTATACCTTTGTCCCCTCCTAAATACAGAACTGAAAATCCTGCTACCTTATTTAAGGTGAAAAAGGCCTAATCCTTATCCCTCTCAACTGCAGTTCATCTTGTCTCCTGGGGCCCATTCACATTACACAGTTATAGTGCTGTGATTCTGATTTAACTGCCACCTATGGAACTGCCACCTAAGTCTGCAACCAATGGAATCCTGGGGTTTTGTCTGGTGAGCCACTGGAGTTCTGTGGCTGGGAATTCAAAATGCCTCTCCCTAACCTGCCATTCTCAGGAATCCATAGGATGGAATAATAATGCTATACTGTCTAGTATGAATGGTCCCCATCACCATTTCTTTCTGAATTGAATGAATAAGTACAGCCCCTTCTTTAGGGTTTTCTCCAACCATTAGACCAAAAAAGCCAGAGAGAGAGAGGGAGAGATACCAAACCAATAATTCATGGGGGTTACCTCTCTCTCTGGCTTTCTTCGCAAACGAAGATTCAGGAAGGACTCATCCCACGCTTTCTGCAAGCGCACTGATGACTAAAAAGGCCAATCCGAGATAAACAGTCCGGTTGCAGAAAGCACAGCAGAAGGTCTTCTTCGGTGATGTTTTGGGTTGTGATTCTTTCTGCTTTGCTGTTTCTCTTCAAGACTTGTTCAACGTGATCTCTCAAATAAGGCTGCAGCATTGTGGATAGTGCGTCTCCATGCCTCCCTATGTGAGGCCAGGGCGGACCATTGTTGGCGATCAATTTGGCTGAGCCTGAGATGTTGTTTCAGGGAGTCCTTGTATCGCTTTTTTGGAGTGCCCTTCTTACGCTAGCATGGCAAATAGCAGCTCCATCCCCATTTATGCAACAGCACAGTTTTTAGCAGAATGTTAATTTTTTTTTTTTTTGGAGAGGGGACTATAACTCTCAACAGACATGGCTGTGCTAATTGGGGGATTTCAAAAAGCAACATTTTCAAATTCTGCCTTTTGGGTGGGAATGTGTGATGCGGCAGCTAAAAAGTGTGATGCGGCAGCTAAAAAGGCCAATGCAATTTTGGGCTGTATCAATAGAAGTATAGTGTCTAGATCAAGGGAAGTAATAGTGCCACTCTATTCTGCCTTGGTCAGACCTCACTTAGAATACTGTGTCCAGTTCTGGGCACCACAATTCAGAAAGGATATTGACAAATTGGAGCGTGTCCAGAGAAGGGCAACTAAAATGGTGAAAGGTCTGGAAACAATGCCTTATGAGGAGAGACTTAGGGAGCTGGGTATGTTTAGCCTGGAAAAAAGACGGTTTAGAGGCGACATGATAGCCCTGTTTAAGTATTTGAAGGGATGTCACACTGAGGATGGAGCAGGCTTGTTTTCTGCTGCTCCAGAGACTGGAACACGGAGCAATGGGTGCAAGCTCCAGGAACAGAGATTCCACCTCAACATGAGGAGGATCTTTTTGACAGTCAGAGCTGTTCGGCAGTGGAACACACTCCCTCGGAGCGTGGTGGGGTCTCCTTCCTTGGAGGTCTTTAAACAGAGGCTGGATGGCCATCTGTCGGGGATGCTTTGATTGTGATTTCCTGCGTGGCAGGGGGGTTGGACTGGATGGCCCTCGTGGTCTCTTCCAACTCTGCAATTCTATGATTCTATGATTCTATGATTCTATGATTTTAATTATTATGCTAACCATGCAGTTTTGTAGGTAACAATCCTGGATTTACATTTTTTTATTTTGGTATATGACTTCATATGGATTAGTGTTGGTGTGTATTGCAGACTTTGTGTGCTGTCTTTTTTCTTGTAGATTTGCTATTTTTGAGCTGGGAAGTGCCTTGCAACATTTGGAGGGGTGCAGATTCCAAAGGATAACTGTGTTCCAATCTGGATATGAAGCTGAGGTTTGAATTAGGTCAGTTTGTTTAAAAATGCAAATGAGATTTTCCTGCATCTTTATGCAGAGCTGATTGAGGCAGGAAGGCAAAAGTTTCTACAATAAGAGAGAGAGGCCAATTTCATGATGATGGGAATTGCAGGTGACTGAGTCCTGTGAAAGGTGCTGGGCTTTTCTTTGCTCTACAAATGAAGATGGACAGAGCCTCCGGGTGGCAAGGCAGCCCCATCCATGGCAAATTGATGCACTGGAAGGCACTTCAGCATTGTGCACAATTAGTGGGGGGGATGCATGCTTGACACACATCTTGCACTTTCCAGGTCACTCCAATAAGCTCCCAGCTGGATTTATGGGCTTGGGTTGATGGGCTATTATAGCTGCCACTTTTCATTTATTAGCGTGACAGCCAATTCATATTAATAACAAAAGAGAGGATGGCATAGAAGCAAGAAGGAAAAGTACTCCACTGATATCACTTACCCACTTTTAAGGCTTGGTCCTTCTAGAATTAGTTTATGAGATGCAAAGGCCAAATATCTGTGGAATAATACTAGATGCTTATGGCTTTGCTTTTCACAGTTTGTAAGGAAATTACAACCCTCATTTTCTATTTAGAGAATATCACGCAGGGTGGAGTTTTGTTTTATAAACACTGGCTGGCATTCTGTGTTGCAGTTACAGATTCGTAGCTAGAGTGATGGATCTCTAGCTGCTTCCTATTCAGTAACACTACGTAGTCACAATTGTAGTAGCATTGCTAGGATCATAATGTCTCCCCAGTCCACCTTAACAGCCAGCAGTTGCATCAAGTAGAGGTCTGTTCAGCTACTGATTGGGGTTCAGAGAGGATGAACTTTCCTGCCCCCTCCTGCCAGCAAGTGAGGCCATGAAAATCAGAAGCAGGACCCCATGTTACACAAATTGCAAGGGGTCTGTGAGGATCCCACTAGTGTCTGAATCTTAATATGCAAAATATTTAATTAGCTCAAAATGGCAGCGAGAGGCCAGGTAATAGCAGGATCTTTTGGCCTATGTATACCAGTAATCACTGAGGAGACTTCAAGCCAGAATGTACACTTAAATGTTTTTATTGAAAAATAATCAAGGGAACACACACATGCATACACTCAGGCTTCAAGCCGTCATACAAGGCTAACGATGAAAGCAGGAACTATTTGGATAGAGGAATAGATTGCAGGGATGGTGGGTGCTACTATTCCTATACAAAGAGCAGAGATTCATGGAGAAGCTGCACCCTTGGTGACACAGATGGATGGAGTGATGGGAGGAAGGTGGTTTGTGCACTGTGGTTATACAGACTGACATGAAGTCTAGAGGAAGGGGATCTTAGAGCTACTGCATTGTCTTAGAATCATAGAGTTGGAAGAGACCACAAGGTGTGCACTTTGGTGGAATTTTAGGATGATATTTATATATGATAATTCCCCTGAAGGGATGAGATTTAAGACTTTTTCGGATGAAGAAAAATAATGCAAGCAGCCTCGCCAGCTTGCGAGGCTGCTGCGCTGCAAAGTGTCAGTTTTGGATGACGCTGCCCTCTAGCGGTATTGTTGCGGTACCGCAGGGAGAGCTGAGCGTCATATTTCGTTGATTTTTTACTCACGAAAGTTGATCGTGAGTAAAAATCAACAAAATATGACGCTCAGCTCTCCCTGCGGTACCACAACAGTACCGGCATGGGCGAGCGTCATACGAAAGGGGTGCTTTGCAGCACAGCAGCCTTGCAAGCTGGAGAGGCTGCTTGTGTTATTTTTCTTCGTCCAAAAAAGTCCTAAGAGTGGAATACAATGTTTCTTGGAGTTTCCCATGACTAGGCAAAGGTTCTCCGGATGTGTTAATGATTGTTAATGGGTGATACATTTGGAATTAAATAGGAGCAAGCAACTTTTATTGTTGAGAAGAGGGAAAAAACCATTTTGCAACCATTGAGGACTCTACTATATTTGAGTGGATTAGTGGATGACTTATCTCCAGGTATTCTTCAGGAAGAACGCTGACCTGCCACAGATGCAGGCAAAACATCAGAAATAAACTCTTCCAAAACACAGCCTCACAGCTCAGAAAAAAACCCACAGAAAACCTATGGATGCTGGCTGTGAAAGCCTTCAACGCAACACCCACTTTAATCACCTTAGCAATTGCTCGTTAAGGTGAAAAACCAACATGGTGGTTCTGAGCGCTTGCCCCTTTAGCAACCCTGTCCCCCTCTCTTGTCCAGCCAAACAACTTGTTTTTTCTTTTCTATGGGAAAGTGATTCAAATCAAATCGCTTACCCTAATGAGAAGGAATGCACATTTCCTTTGGAGTTTTTTTTAAAAAAACTCCAGGAAAAACTGCAAAGGCTTTCCCTTCGCAGTTTATGTTTTTGTCTCCCTTCCTTCTGAATTTGATGAAATGATGCAGGATGCCGTTAAGATGGCCTGTATTCTCCTCACATTCTGTGAGGACTATTTTTGCTGTTTAGACCCCTAAGTGTGCCTAGGACTGCAGCCTGGGCATCATTGTTAATCCAGGCCAAAGGTTTCCCCCCCTCTTTCATTCCTTTCTGCTACATCTAGGGAATGCTTGGAGTTGGCAGAATGCTAGCATATCTATGCCTGCCAACTTTATAAGCTCAGTGGGTCTCTGCTGGCATTTACAGTAAATGTGTATGTGTGGGGAAAAGGGTGTGCATGACTGCTCATGTAACTCTCTGGCTACTCTCTGGATGGTTTCATACAAGTCCTTTTCTCAGCCATTGCTAGCCTTCTTTCACCTGGGCTCCTGTGACCCCCCCTTCAAGAATCCATGTAATGCTCTTAGCATGTTTTTACATCCTTGTTTTGTCCGTGTTCCTTTTCTGTATCTGTCACATCTGATTTGTGGCTATTTTCTTTTAATTAATTTGGGACTAAAGCACTAGCCTACCTGGTGTGGTTAGCTAAAGATCCATAGAGTATATAATGTTGATTGTGCTTTTAATTAAAAGTTTCTTGTTCACATACTACAGATTCTTTATTTCAAGCCCTTGCAGCCAGGGGATGATGAAGGCTCCATAAATCTCTCAGAACCTGGATCTTCCATGGTGTGGAAAGGTGCTGTTTCTGAGGAGGAATGTACAGTCCATAACCCAGACAAGGATGCTGGGCCTCCTTCCAGGCCACGGGGGAAAAGAATGATAAAGGCTAGGACTCAATACTAGAGCACCAGAAGGGCTGCTCATCTTCCTAGAGAATCTCTTCCTGACTAGTGGCTTACTTGGGAGTAAGTGATCTTGAGAGTAGGCCTCTGGTCACACGGAGATTTAAAACAAAATGGTCTATATCTGAGCCTTGGGTAAAATCTCTGGTAGCAGCAACACATAAGCCAGAGATGGGAGCGATGTGGTCCTCCAGAAATTATTGGACTGCAACTCCCAAAAACCCCAGAAGCTGAACCAGTGGTGAAGAGTGCTCTACAGAGCCACAGCATTCCCATGTCTGAGCTATAAGCTGTAGTCTGAGCAAGGTTCACTGCTCAGAGCAACAGTTTAACATTGTCTGAACTTTGTCAGCTGCCTGCATTCCTGATTCCCTTGACTAGTTTATTGTGCATGACCCTGGAGTGTGTCTTATTTTGCTGTGTGGTTATCCTCATCTGATGCTGTTTTCTTCTGCTGGCTTTGGACTATTTCACCTTGGCTTTGGAACTTCCTGATTCGAATGGCCTTGCTGTCTCCGAGGGCTGGTTTTTCTTTTGTTGTTTCACTGATTCTGTCCCTTGCTTGCCTTTTCTGGATTAGAACTCAACAGACTGAGAAGCCTGTATTAGAGACCACATTACAGAGCCTCAACAACCTGGAAACAGCATGACAATGGCAATGAGAATTATTATCTATACTCTGTCCTATAACAAAAAGTTATCAGGGCAACTTATAGAATAAAAGCAAATCAGTTACAAACAATAAAATAAATAAAAGAGGAGGAATATTAAGGAGTAGTGATGAGTTGTAGGGGCTTAATTCCTTCCTTCTGTATTACTAGTGGTAAGCTACTTCAAGCACTTAGAAAGTAAAATATATACTATATATAAACATATATATATATATTCCTTTCTGGGTGCTTGAAGTAGCTTACAAATATCTCTCTATTTATCTATCTTTATATCTATATCTATATCTATATCTAGATATAGATATAGATATATAGATAGATAGATACTAGCTATACCTGGTGTAAAAATACACCATTATCTACATATATAGAACACTTCAGTATGTTTCCATTCCCACTCTCCTGACTGGCCACTTAGGAAACATGTCAAGAGTATGATCATTTGATGCATTAATATATAACCTTTCAAATTAACTATAATGGCTAGTTTCATGCAGAGAGCCCCACTGTTGCTGCCATGCAACTGCACGTGTCACACACACCACATGTGCCAGGATGCAAGAGCCCCTCTGTCACTGCTATGCAACTGCACATCCCCCACACTACACACATACTCTACACCCCATGATATACACACCCTACACCCCCATGCCACACACCACATGCATCAGGATGCCAAAGACCCTCCACTGCCATGTTTAGAAAGGACTTGAAGTTTTCTACATGTTTCTTTTCCCAGTGTGCTGATTGGCTGCCCAATAGGAAGTTTTGATTGGTTGGGAAGTTTCCTACCATAAGGTTGCAGGGTGTGGCCAGCAAGTTCTAGGAGCAGAGACTCCAGGGCTGGGTCAAGAATGGAAGAGACAGAGTCCAAAGTCCAGGCAGCGTCAAAGATAAGCATAAGTTCAAAAACAGTCCAAGGTCAGAGCACATACCGGATATTCAGAACCCAGCTACAGACAGCACAGAATACCATGTTGTGGTGGCCAAGACTGAGGGCTGAATGCCACTCTTAAATAGCAGTTCCCCTGGCTGCTTCAGGTGTGCTGCATGATTGCAACCAGCTGCATCTGACAGCTTGGCCCTGGTTCTTCCAAGACTCCCACAGCCAGGGCCTGAATCTGCAAAGAGGCTGTGCCGGCTGCTGCAGCCAGGGGCCTAATCCTGCAAGTAGAGGCAGATCCTGACACCTAAGCAGCCAATCAGCACACTGAAAATGGCAACTTACCCAAGAGAATTATATATAGAGAGATATATAGATATGAAGAGAAAATGTTTTTGATACCACAAAACCAGGTAAGAGTCTTGTTGCTTCTCAAAGTTCAATACATCAGCATCTTTGCTAACATGCTACTAAATGCTGTGTAACACTCTGTCACCTTCCTATGATTCAAAGCAAGAGACTGGGTAGAGCTGCCTACTGTTACTTAAAGTCAAAGTTTCTCAACCAGGGTTTCCTGGAACAAAAGTGGCTCATCTACATGGGCCAGAATGCACTGGCTCCACACCAGTGTATTCTGCCCAAAGATCTGGCCCATTCCTCCCCCGTTACCAGCATGAAACAGGCTGGAGTCCAGATGAGCACGCTGGCCCATCCTTGCAGCCACTGCTGCGTCCTTCTACATTGCACTCTCTGATGTCAGGAAGCAGGCCCATAGCATATGCGTTAGCCCCCCTGCATGTGACCAGCCTTGGTCACATGCTGTGGGCTCCCTTCCTGGCTATGGAAGAGTGAGGCAGAGGACAGCTGTAGTGAAGGGATGGCATGCTGGAATGGGCTCCTGTGGGCTTATGCTGGGCCCAGTCCATTTATTTTGGCCAGCTGGAATAGATTTTACCAGGTATTTAAAAAACAAACACTGTAATGAGCCCCACCCATCTTCCCCTCATCTTAGCCCTGTCTTTGCCCTGGGGGTTGTGAGGAGTGCCTGGGGGCAAAACGGGGCAAAATCCCTGCATCGTCAGGACTGTAGGGTTCAAAGACAGGGTAAATTGCCCATGCAGACAAGGCCCAAGTTCCTACAAGAGCTCTCTAGTGGTTCTATGAGAGAGTGTGATTGGGGTAAATAATTAGACAAGTAGGTTTTAAGCTGTAAATATAACAGTTTTTATGCAGGGGTTCCCAGATTCCTCCAGGGTTAAAAGGTTGAGAAAGGTTCATCCAGGGTTAAAGCGTTGAGAAAGGCTGCCCTAGGTCTTCCACCTCAATGTGGGTAGGTCAAAGATCCATGGTGTCATACTAATAGGGCCCAAATGCAGCCCTCTAATTGTTATCAGACCATAACTCCCTTTAGCCCCATCCAGCAGAGCTAATGTTGAGGAGTGCTAGAAGTTGCAGTCCAACAACACCTGAAAGACTCCACTCTGCTCTGAAAGAATACAAATGTCATGTTAATTTTTTAAACAGCCTTCATGGTAAGAGGGGCAATTGAAATACCCTTTGACCATGCATTCAGTGGTGCTCATATCATGGAGCAGACTGAAGTTTCTGCTGGAGGTGGCAGACTGGGGACACAGCAAATGATTAGTTCCTTACTTAATGGTTTATTGCTGGGATGAAGAGAGATCTTTGTGGGACTTTCTGTGGTGTGCACTGGCATAACTTGGCTGGATTTAGCTGCTATTTGCCTTGGTTTGGATGGTGGCTTGGGGGGGGGGGGATTTTACTGTTCTACCTCTTAGTAGAACTGAATGTCTTGGTCCAGCCCTATATATACCAATTTATATACATCCGTGTACAAGTTGCTTTACCATGTCACTTCAAGAACAAAGATAAACTTCAGATCTGTGCCAAATAAAAGTTATTCCTGAAGAAGTACAAAAAACGCAACATGTTTTGATTAAAAATCTTCCCTATGGGCAATAATGTTCTTTTGTTATAAAGGGAGAAAAACTTTTTTCTTCAGAAACCTCGGTGAAATTATGTTCCAAGCACCCGGGAAGTACTGGGTCCCTTGTCCTTGTAACATTAAAATTGTCTGATTACAATGAAATCAGAAGCATCTTTCCCAAATCCTGATTGCATTAAGCTTTTTTATCCTTAATCCTAGAGATTTAGGTTTATCGATAAGCGGAAAGCTCATATTCCCAAGCTGACGGGCAGCTCGAGGCTAATGAGATTGTGCGATTGCTTTAATTTAACATGCACACATATTAAGTGGTTATAACTTTATCACTCTCCAACAGCAACGGCACTTAAACCATCTGGTGGATTATTCTGACCATGGCAGGTGTCCCTTGAGCTTCAGCCAAAAATAATGATTTTTGACCTCTGCGATATAATTCTCTTTTCAGTAATAGTCAAATGATATCCACCCTCATTATTGTGTACTGTGTTGCATTTCATATGAAAAAGTGCATTAAAACTGACAGTGTGAGCTGGAGCCTGGGAACACAGCCTCTCCTTTTATTCTTCAAATGGAAATCTATTTATTTGCTGGCCACTTCCATTAAACAGCCCTTTAACCTCCAGCTTTTAAATACTGGCTCTGCTAAACAACTGTACAAAGGGAGTGGCATTTTCAGCAAAGATGAAGCTATGTGGGGGGGGGGAGAAGGGTCAAAATCACCCCCCCCCCCCGAATTCTGCCTCTCCTATGAAATTTTCCATCAGCCCCTAGATTTCTAGCATTGCAGTGAGAGATACTTTAAAAATTGTCCGGATTTGGAACGCATACTTGCTGTTTTTACATTCTTTTGGGAACTTGGCCTATCCCTTTGGATACTTCAACTAAGAACTTTATGAGACCATCCAAATATGGTGTCATAAGGATGCCTAATGACCATGAAACAGCACACGTGCCAGACGACATCGCCCTTTCGCAATCATGTCCAGTTTAAAAACCATCCTATTTTGCTGACGGCCCAAGCCATCAATTGACTCCCCATGGTGCCTTTGTCTTGGCATTGCCAGCATTTGAATCCATGTGTCATTGTACTTATGCGAATGCAGCGTCAATGGCCGGTCCGGTGAGAACACTTCTGGGTGAGATTGCAACATCCAGGTAGGTGACACTCTTTTTATGACCCTCCCCTGTTTACTTGTAAGTTTTCAAGTGTGTTTTTGTGCTTTTAAAAACTTTTTGAGTGTTCTTTTTGTTTTTTTAAAAATTTCCCACACTAGGTATAATGATGATGATAATAATAATAATAATAATAATGCAATCCCGGCGGGGTACAACATCACACAGTACAGTATACAGTAAATTCAATACAATACATTACAATGCAATTTTTAATACAATACATTTCAGAGTACAGTACATTCAGTACAGACAATTGTACAATGTGAGTGCCAGTAGATGGCGCTGCTGGCATACGAACAATGCTGCAAGAGTGACACTACAGAATCCATTATACACTAATAATGACTGCTGCTGTTTTTTTTAGAAACTGAATTAACAGCTTCCACAGCATGTCGCCCCAGCTCTTTTATTATGCTGGTACTCATTTTACCGACTTACGGAAGGCTGAGTCGACCTGGGGGGGCCTGGAATTGAACTTATGAACTCCAGATCTACATGAGTTTTGGCTACAGTTTTAGCCGTACTAGCTTACTGTGCCACCAGGGCCCCCTGGTGTTCTCATGAGAATCTGCGGTATTTCAATAGAGGAAGCGAACAGAGCTCCGTTCACTCCTCATTCATTGCCAGGGAAGCCTTTAGCACAGATGCAAGGTAAGTGTGGCATTTGCCAACATAAAAATGGCAGAAGTTATGCTGGCAAAATAATGGGGTTTAGAGGGGTGGATAAAGTCCATGGAATTCTGTATTGCAGTAACTTGGAGTGAGGGATCTGTAACTGTTTTGTATTCATAAAGCCTACCTATTCATGACCGTGGCACGATCACCACAATCATAAAAGTGCCCCAGTCCTGCTACAAGTGTTCTCCAGTTGATCAGGGCACAGAAGACTGACATTTCCACACACCCCTCTCACCAGTGATTGCCTTGAAAGACCTTAACAGAATTTCTTAGACAATACCAAATAGGCCCATTGATGTAATCTACTATGGCAACACATTCCAAAGGCTTGGGGGAACAGCTGAAGTCCTTGGATTTCCTTCAGCCAGAAAAAAGGAAAGGGGCCCAGAGCCTGGGCTTTAAGAAATATCTCTGCATATTTAAGGGTTAACTAACTATACCACATGATCTCGTCCCTCTCATTTTGCATTTCCCCATCCTTTTTGTTTGAATGTGAAAGCTCATTGGGTATGGGTGTCTTGGCTTATGAGTGGAGGCACAGGCTACTTAAGCCTGTAACTCAAAGTTAAGGTTGCTCTGGAGAATCATGCTACAGAGTCTCTGCTAAGCATGATCAGTGAGGTGGAAGACAGTGGTGTTGATTATATAGCTCTGATGGCCTGACAAGTCTGAGACGACAGCCATCTCACCGCTCCACTGTTCTGCTGAAAAGTGACTTGACAGATAGAGATCTAGACAAGCTTGACAGAGAAACAGTTTTGGAACAGCATCCTCGCTCATCATTAGAGCACTTGGAGAGGCAGGCAATAATCTGAACTCTCATCTCCTTTTTAGCATGCAAGTAGACTATATCTTTGGAAGGACTGTACCTCAGTGGCAGAACATATACTTTTCATTTAAAAGATTCCAGGTTGAATCCCTGGCATCTCCAGGTTGGGCTGGGATAGAACCTTACCTGAAACCAGGAGAGCTGCTATTGTTGAGAACAGGGGGCTGGATGGATCAATGGTAGCAACAGCATTGCAATAGCATTGATATTTATATATCACATATTAGTGGCAAAGCACTCCTAAGCCATTCACAATGTTTTTTTAGATAATTGCCCCCAATAAGTTGGGTACTCATTTTACCAACTTACAGAAGGATGGAGGCTGAGGCAACCTTGGAGCCCTCTGGGATTGAACTCATAATGTTGTGGCTTGCAGTACTGGCATTTAACACCACCAGGGCTCCCAACGGTCTGACTTAGAAGGCAGTTTCATAGGTGCCTATCTCCTTGTGGGCTGCCACATTGACAAATGAAGAGGGCTGCTGAACTTTTAATGGTTATGCATATGAGTGGATTTCAGTAGATGTAGCTTGTCATGTAATCAGGTAGCAAGCAACCTCTGCTGAAATGCTTGTTACTGCACAACCATTAAAAACGTCCAAGAGTCCTCTCCAGTTTTCACTCTAGCAACCATAGCTCCTTCTCACCTGGGCTTGTCAGGATGAAAACTGGAGAGGGCTCCTTTCTCTGTAATGGCTGTGTAGAAGAGGGAAGTTCAACAGGTGTTGCTTGTTAACTGGCTATGTGACAACACCTGCTGAAATGCCATCTTCTACACTGCTGTTAAAATTTTAGTACAGGAGTTTTAGTACTGGAGTTTTCTCCAGTTTTCAATAGGGGAATCCACTTCATTAAAAAAAAAATTATATAAAACCATTTTAAAACCTCCCTAAATGTAGCAGGGCAGTGTGTAAATATAATGAAAAGAACAGGGGAACCCCCCCCACCCCAAATGTACCATCATAATAAGTAGTACAGTAAGTAGAAGAGGCTCAGTTACTAGAGCTTTAAAAAGGGGCAGTTGTCCCCCCAAATTTGTAATGTTTCCAAGTTCTGGAATCAGCCTATGAAAACACTGTAGTCAACAGAAAAGGTTCTGAGTGGATGCTGAACCAATTCATTGCCTCCATGGGATACCACAACCAAAATGCCTCTCTCCTTTGTTAACACAAAATATACCTAATGTACTTGGGAAAGGGCATCACCTTGACAATTTTAAATCATGCAGGCAGGTCGAATTAGGATACCAAAAGGTGCACCTGCAAGTATCTGTGCATTTCAAAGGGATTTTCCTTTCTGCATATATAAGAAGTGATCAGATTGGCAGCAGAATCCTGCTAACAATGGATCAACATCTTCCATTGCATATGAGGGCAGCAGGTTTGTCATGAAAACAAGTTTTCAATCAGTTAAAGCAATTTCTGGTTCATCGCTATTATCATCATTGTCTTTGTAGCTAGGCTTTTCATTATTATCAATACCCGAAGGCCTGTCTTTTGGCCTAGTCATGGTCAACCTGAGAATTCCCAAGTGTAAGCAATTTCAGCTTGAATGAGATGGTTTGGGCTGATTGTAAGCCCTAGAAGGTTGAGACATCAAGCTTTCAGAATTGTTAATATAGCTCCACATAGTTGCCTGAGGAAAGCCCCTGTTAGTCCCTGTTCTTTGCTGCATACTTGCTTTACCACTGGTCTTTGTTTTTATTGCACAGAGATGTGCTTGTTAGTGCATCAGCCTTAGTATGGGAAGTCTTGCACTTTGTACATGCTTTGTTACCAAAGTCTAAAATCCTGTCTCTCACTTGGGTGTGCTTAGCTAAATATCTATGACTGTTGTTTTCTAAGGACTTTTTTGGATGAGTCTTTTACAGCGCAAGCAGCCTCGTCGTGTTGCGAGGCTGCTGCGCTGCAGAGCGTCCCTTTCGGATGATGCTCTCCCTGCTGGTACTGTTGCATTACCGCTGAGACACTGCAGCGTTATATTCATTATATAAAGTTGATCGTGATTAGAAAACCGCTGAATATAATGCTGCAGTGTCCCCGCGGTAACGCAACAGTACCAGCAGGGGAGAGTGTCATCCGAAAGGGATGCTCTGCAGCGCAGCAGCCTCGCGACACGACGAGGCTGGTTGCGCTGTAAAAGACTCATCCGAAAAAATCCTAACTGTTGTAACAGATTACCCACAGTGTGTGCGTTTCTGTGTACATGCCTTCAAGTTGCCTGTTGATTTATGGCAACCCCATGAATTTCATAGGTTTTTTTTTAAGGCAAGGAATACTCAGAGGTGGTTCCGCCAGTTCCTCCCTCTGAAATATAGCTTACAGCACCTGGTATTCATTAGCAGTCTCCCATCCTGTCTTTGCTTAGCTTCCATGATCAGGATTTGGTGCCTTTAGGATATAATAGCGTTGTAAATAGGCATCCCTTTCCCCCTTACCCTGTGTAAATGATTCCATCTTAAATTTGTTGTTGCGTCTGTTATTCTTGGACTGTTTTGATGCTCAATCCAACTAGTCATTTGGTTCATTGTCTAATCTTTTAGACCAGTAGATGTGGTTTTTGTTCTTAGATTCCAAGGAGATTATCAGATGAGTGCCTAAAAATGTTATTATGGCACTATATTTTACAGGGCTCATGTTCTGGCACAATGGCATACGTTTTTGCATGCTGCTGCGATAACAATACAAAATCACCCCAAGAATCTGGCAATATGAGCTTTCATGCTGCTTGCTTCCATGTTTCTCTGTGAACGAGATTTTAAAGCATCTTGTGAGAAGACGCGAGCATGCTAAAATGCCCCCAAATGCCGAGATTAAAAAAGAAAATGTTCAGAAAAGCACAGATACATGTTTAGAAACTTGCAAGCAAGATGAGGAGGTTCATAAAAAGAGTGTACAGTACCTTATTTTCCCATTCACACCCAGAAGTGTTTTGGCGGGACCACCCATTGACACTGGAATCACACCAGCAGAACGGGCCACCTTCTCGCACATGTGAAAATCTGGAACACAAACGCTACAGGAGATCAATTTTCAACTTCTCCCAGACAATAAAAATAGAACTCCCTTGTAGAATGCTTGCATAATGCTGGGGCACAGTGTTGTCTGATAAGGAAGCCCTTTTTTAGTTTCATGGCATCATTATAACACTGTTTTTTATGCATCTGATAATCTCCGTAGATCGTCCAGTGTAGGCCTGGGTTTCACGTTTGGTAAGCATACATGTAAAGCATACTCTCCAACATTTCACAGATGAAAATTAGGACGTGCGTGGCCAATCAACTTCAGAGTGTGGTCAAGGTGGGAAACACTATTAATGAGTAAGGAGATTTTTGGACACCTCTTTCAGCCTCTTGCTGCGCAAGTAGCCTCCGGTGCAGTACCGATGCTGCCGCACGGCAAGGGGTCCATTTTGGACGACGCTGTTTCTCTCTCGGCATTTTCCGTGACTCTTGCGGCTAGCATTGGAGGCGGCCGTGCTGTTTTTTTTACTCACAGACAACTTCGGTGAGTGAAAAACAGCATGGCTGCCTCCAATGCTAACTGCAAGAGTCACGGACGCCGCCGAGAGAGAAACGGCGTCATCCGAAATTGACCCCTTGCCGCGCTGCAGCCTCGGTACTGCACCGGAGGCTGCTTGCATGGCAAGAGGCTGAAAGAGGCGTCCGGAAATCTCCTAAGACTACACAAGCTAAGAGGGGTTGAAACAGATTGCTTTTGTCCAAGCTTAATGGGATGAGCAAGGTATCACTCCCTCTTCTCTCCTCCCTGCTTGTGGACCTTGAACTCAGTTGGCAGCTATTGAAGTAAGCTAAGGATAAAGGAAAAAGTGAGAGGAGGAGAGAGAAAATTGGACATTTTACAAGCAGCTGAACAGATGATTAATTGGGACTGTCCCTGTTAAATTGGGACAGTTGGAGGGAATGATAAAGAGTGGTGAAAGTCTACCTTGCTTTGTTGTTTTTCATCCCTGGAGAGAGGCAGGTCAGAAAACTCAGGACTTTATCACCCAAGCCTTTTAAAGCAGAATTAAAGCTGGATAATAATAGCTTTGGCAATACTTATCACATGACATCACCTCTAACTTGTTGCTGCTGTGCCTCCAAAGCATGGTCAGGACATCCTTTGTTATTGATGGGGAACACCCATCAATAAGCTCCCAATCGCACTGCTGTGCCACAAATCCTCAGGTGTGATCAATTCTCCAATTGCAGTCCCAAGATTGGGCAGTCACTTGGTCTCAGGAGATTTTCAGACACGGAAAAATCGTCCCTTGCCGCGCGAGCAGCCTCCCGAAACTGCTGCGCGGCAAGGGTCTTTTTCGGACCGCGCTGTGCCTGTGGCGAAACCGTCCGTGTCACTTCCGTGAAGCTTGGGACGGCTCCGCGTCATATTTCAATCACGGGCAGCCTCCGTGCTTGAAATATGACGCGGAGCCGTCCCAAGCTTCACGGAAGTGACACGGACGGTTTCGCCACAGGCACAGCGCGGTCCGAAAAAGACCCTTGCCGCGCAGCAGTTTCGGGAGGCTGCTCGCGCGGCAAGGGACGATTTTTCCGTGTCTGAAAATCTCCTCAGTCTCCTCCTCTCTCCCCGTCCCTCCTGCTATCCCCAAACAGGCTGGTCTCTCTCCCCCCCCCGCCATTTCCTTTCCCTTCCCTTTCCTTTGTTTTACTAAATGGCATTGCCATAATTGCCAAATTACATTACAATTAAAAATAAAAACAAAAAACACAAAAGACATGCTGAGTAGGGCAATAGGGCAGGAGGAAGGGTTAAGGAAGAGTCTGGGAGAGCGCCGAGGGCTGAAACAGTGGCTAAAACAGCCTCAGGCATGCCATTGAAGGGACTTGTGATACTTAGGGCTGCCAAACCAGTTTCTGTCCATTCACTTTTGCAAATGTGATTACAACAGCAACCGGGCTTGCATGATAATGTCCTGAGATTACTTGGGTGGAACTTGATAAGCCTGTCCTCAGACTGCTTATCCCCTTCCATGGCAAGGCTAGCTAGCACACACAACCCCATTGTCTTCCAACAACTCACTGCCAGTCCCATTCCATAGCATCTGCCATCTGAGAGGGCAGCCTCACCCTGTGTAATGGTAGAGTAAACAATATGGAGTTCAATGAGTAAAATGCCTGACCCTGTATAAAACTGCTTCCTGTGTAAAAAGATTGATTGCTATTTCCCAGTTCCAGCTCTTGATAAAAAAAACCAGCAGTGTTTTTAGAGCTGTTTGGTCCTGACACGTCTCCCTGGGGATTGGGGCAGATGTAACCGAATAACGACAAATGAGGGTCCCCCCCCAACCACCGTTTAGTTTCACATATGTTCATTCCAAAATCCATTCCGCCTTCTTTCTGCATCAATTTGCATTAAAAACAAGAACATTTGCATTATTTTTCATTAATCATTTTGAATGTATTTTCCACTGAAATATATTTTACCCTATAAATACACATTTATGGACACAGTTGCTTGTAAAATATGCATTGATGTTTGAGTTTTAACATAAAATACATATTTTTGTGTGTAGTCTGTATTTGTTTGAATGGAGAACTGTATTACCAAATCCAGAGTACGGTAATGATAATCTAACCACTTTCTGATTTGGCTTGAGAAGTGTGAATCAGGTCAATTTATTTAGGATGTTTCCATCCCAGCTCTAGCATACATTCATACAAGGGACAATGCACACACACACGCACACGTGTACGTATACGTGTCTGCTGCAGCTGTTCTAGATATATAGATAGATTCATTGTGAGACTAAACATTTTTGTGAACATTCATAAATGCTACTTTTTAAAAAAGCCTCACCCAGAGCTCTTATGATTAGTTTTAGTTGAGTAGGGATGTGTGGACTTAGGCAGTGACTTTTGGTGTGACGAGGAACAGATTGAAAATACACAGATGTGTCCCTATTTTCATTGGTGGAATTTTGGAGGCTATAATAAAGCAGCTGTTGACATTTGCATGGCATTTGGCTATGTCAACAGAGCCCACAGAACACAACCTGGGGACTGCCTTAGGATATAATTGAGGGCACTTCGCACAGTGTTGGCAAGCTTATGGGTTGTGTATTTGCTCATTCCACCCCAACCACTTTCCCCTCTGTTTGGAAAACACACCTAATATTGTCTATGCTTTCTCTAGGTTTGATGAACAAGTATATAAAACAAGCATCTCCTTTCTTCTGGGCAAAAGGACTTGAACTTATTATCCCATTCATCCTTGCCATGATTTTGTGGCAGTAAATAATCACACATTTCCTGTTTTACAGAGCTGACCCAATAGAGACTGGCAGTCACACATAAGGCTACAGAAGTATCTAAATCATATATGCTCAAGCTTCTACCATCAATTATCTGGCTGGACATTCTACCGTCAGTAGCTTTCTGGGCTGTGCAGAACCATGCTGTGTTGATTGAACTCCTGCTTCTACCAGCAGATGCTGGTCAGGCATACCGTATATTCCGGCGTATAAGACGACTTTTAAACTTTATCAAAATCTTTTAAAAATTAGGAGGTCATCTTATATGCTGGAATAGGGCTTCCCCATTGCGGCTTCAGAAGGATGGGTGGCTGGCTGGATGGGGGGAGGCTTGCCAGCACCCGCCCTTCCTGAAGCTGTGATGGGGAGCCCTATAAGAAGACACCCCGCCCAGCCAGCCACCCGTCCATACCCCCAAGCCGTGATCAGAACCCCGATCACGGCTTCAGGGAGGGGTGGTGGTGGCTGGAAAAACTCCCCCCTCAAGCCACCCTTCCACCCTCCCCGAAGCCCCAATCGGGCTCCCGATCACGGCTTCGGGGAGGGGGGTTGGCTGGAAAGCCCCCTCGAGCCACCCTCCCCAAAGCCCTGATTGGGCTCCCGATCACGGCTTCGGGGAAGGGGGTTGGCTGGAAAGCCCCCTGCCGAGCCACCCTTCCACCCTCCCCGAAGCCCTGATTGGGCTCCTGATCATGGCTCCAGGGAAGGGGGTTGGCTGGAAAGCCCCCTGCTGAGCCACCCTTCCACCCTCCCTGAAGCCACGATCAGGCTCCCGATTGCGGCTTCAGGGAGGGGGGGTTGGCTGGAAAGTCCCCCCTCGAGCCATCCTTACATTAGCCCCTCTTGTCCGCCTTTGATTCCTTCAGGAAGGGTGGATGGGTGGTGGCTGGAGGGGGGAGGCTGGAGGGGGGAGTTTGGGATATACAGTTGTCCCTCCATATTAACGGATTTGGCATTCACAGAATTAAGTATTCATGGCTTGAAAATATTCTTTTAAAAATAATCCAAAAAGCAAACCTTGATTTTGCCATCTTATATAAGGGAGACCATTTTGCTATGCCATTGCATATAATGGGACTTGAGTATTCATGGATTTTGGTATCCACGGGGGGTCCTGGAATGAAACCCCAGTGAATGTGAAGGGAAAACTGTACTCGCCATATAAGAGAAGGAGGGGTCGTCTTACATGACGAGTATATCCCAACCTCTATATTTTAACTTAAAAATGGGGGGGGGGTCTTATACACTGGAATACGGTACATATAGTTGTTTCTTGTCTGGTGGCATGCAGAAGAAAAGGGATACAATTTTTATTGGGTATTCCTAAATTAGGACCTTGAAATATATTTAGAAGTGCCAGATCTGGATTAAGCTTGACTGTAGTGACCCTAGGAAGTAGGGTGATCAGTTATGGTACAACTGTGAGCAACATTCCCACACGCACATGGCTGCTGTGACATTCTGTGTAGATAAATCAAGAAAGAATACCAGTTCATTCATAACAACCATTCCGTTTGTGTAGGGATTCAGACTGATTTAATTGGTTAGAATGCATGGGACTTGCCAGTTGAGATTGCAGTTCTGTGTATCTTGAATCCAAATTTGGGGGGAAAGTTAGGGTGTAAATGAAGATCATCATCATCGTCTACATGTTTCATTTTATTTGTATCATCTAGCTTCCTCTGGCTGAAACCCAACCACTAGATCCTAGTAAAGTAGACCCAGAGAATCAATGGGATTTACATAAATGTTAATTTACCTTTCAGAAACTAATGCTCTTGCTGGGACTAGTAGCTAGATTTAGGCCTCATGTGTTTTGCTTACTCAGAGTTTAGCCTGTTCTTCCACTCTAAATCAGAACATCAGTATGCAGGAGGAAAGATCTAATTTTTTCCTCCCCAGCTTCAAGTGTTTGGGTGTGGCAATTAGAGATAGTAAAAACTGGCACTTTATTGACACTAATGGGAAGGATTTGTATGTGTGCGTAACTAGGGTTGCCAGAGTGTACACTGGAGAAGCTTCCTGTAGCTTTAAATGGTTGTATAGAAAAAGAAATTTCAAGGGATGTTGCTTGTTGTCTCACCACAGGATTTTCAAGGTAAAAGGCACCCAGGAGTGGTTTACCACTGCATTCTTCTGCACAGTAATAACTTCTTCAGAGTTAGCTAAACTCCCGCTGTGGTTGTTTCTGAGAGATCCTCCACCAGTCTCATCTCCCACTACTGCTGGTGCCTGGTTATATTTAGTCTGGCTCCTCAGCAAAAGCCTGTTTGACTTGAGATACCCTACCAGCAACAATGCTACTGTCAGTGTAGCCTCATACTTCACAGGGGTACACAATCCCACCACCATGGAAAGATAGTGCCAAGCTCCCCCGCCATTATTTTTGAGGAGAAAACATTGAGATCTGTGTGCTAAAAATCTGCGATAACAAGTAGTTCAACTCTTATTGATCACACTCAGATGGACTGAGTAAGCATGCATAAAATTGTACCATATTTCTTTATGTTGTATCTCCATACTAGGGGGGAAAATGAACCTGCTGGATTTCTGCCTGCCATACGATTGTAAAAGGCCCAGATGAATAGCATGTATAGAACTAGGCACCTCTGCACACTATGATTCTTTTATTTGATTACTGACTCAGCCATCTGAGGAGGTCACAGCAGAATCTCTTTTCATGCTTCATTGCCAGACTGTGTGTTGCTAAAGGCATTCCTTGCATTTACAAGCACCTCTGTCCATTTTTCATAAGCTCTACCTTGCTGATGCAAATGCTTTTGCCACATTGAATTCTGGAGATTATAAATCCACAAAGATATGCATGCATACCTACAACTATTTTAGTGACATTTGTATACTGCCTTTCTTCGGAAGCATTCAAGGCTTTATAAAAATGACAAATGATCTAAGAGGCCTTGTGTATGATATTTTTGGCATACAAGTTGAACATATAGGGTAATAGAATGCAGCCTTACTTGTTCCCCTTTCCAAGTGGAAACCGTTCTGTTTCTCTGTAATCTGTTCAAACAGTAGCTTCTTGTCCGGAGTACAGGTTATGCATCAGGATAATGGTTGTGGTACACCCTTTTAGAGCAAACCAGAGCTTTTCATGATCTGTACAATCAAAGGCTTTGCTGTAGTCTATAAAGCACAAGCTGATTTTCTTTTGGAATTCTTTGGTGCACTTCTTTGTCCAATGTATGTTTGCAATGTGATCCCTAGTACCTCTTCCTTTTCTGAATCCAGCTTGAACACCTGGCATTTCATGTTCCATATACAGCAGAAGTCTTTGATGTAGAATTTTGAGCATGACTTTGCTTGCATGAGAAATTAATGCACTGGTACCTGCAATTTTTGTGTCCCCTTTTTGGGGTACTGGAATGTATATCGAGCATTTCCAGTCTGTGAGCCATTGCATTATTTTCCACCTTTGTTGACAGATTTTAGCTAGAACTAGAGTTGATTCTGTCTCTGTAGGTTGAAGCAGTTCTATTGGTATGCTGTCTGTTCTTGATTCTTCCCCAGTGCTCTGAGTGCACCTTTCATTTCACTTTCTAAAACTGGAGGTTTGTCTTTGCATGATTCTTCAAATGAATCTTTCATCCTTTCACCTCTTTCATATAGTTCTTCTGTGTATTGTTTCCATCATCTTTTTATTTCATCTTGGTCATGTGTTATGTTTCCCAGCTGGTCATAAAGCATTCCCACTTTTGGTTTAAATTTCCCTTTGATTTCTCGGATCTTGTGGAAGAGGTCTCCTGTTCTTTTTTGTTTCAATTTATATTTCTCTGTATTGATTATTATAGTAGTTCTTTTTATCTTTGTGCACTATTCATTGAACAGTTGCATTCAGGGTTCCTGCTCTATTTCCTTCACCTTTTACTTTTGCTTCTCATCTGTCCTTTAGTGATTGAAGAGTTTCCTCTGTCATCCTTCTCTTTCTTTTTGGCTACAGATAGTGTCTTTCTGCATTCCTCCTTGACAATGTCCCTGGCTTCAACCCATAGTTTATCTGGTTCCCGGTCAGTCTTAATAGTATAAATCTATTTTTCACATTATCTTTCAATTCTATGGGGATGTTCTTCAGCTTGTGTTTTGGCATGATGGTTGGTTTATTGTTCTGCTTTAGCTTTACTCTTTTTTTTTTTTTTTTGCTATTAGTAATTCATGGTGTGAGCCACAGTCTGGTCTTAGTCTCGTTTTTGCTACAAGACTAGAGCTTCTCCAACTTCTGCTTCCAATTATGTAGACTATCTAATTTTTATATTGGCCATCTGGTGATGTCCATGTATACAGCTGCTTCTTCATTTGTTTGAAAAATGTGTTTGCGATGAAAAGACTATTGGCATTGCAAAATTCAGTCAGTCATTCTCCTGCTTCCTTTCTTGATCCTAGGCCAATTTTTCCTACAACGCTTGACTCTGCTCTGCTTCCTACTTTTGCATTCCAATCACCTATGATTAACAAGACGTCCTGTTTTGCTGTGTTGTCAATTTTCTCCAAGACTCCAGCACCGAATCATTCAATTACTTCTTCTTTTCCTTCTGAGGTTGGTACATAGACTTGGATTATGGTTTTATCGATAGGTTTTCCCAGAAGGCTTATTGACATGATTTGGTCAGACTTTGTGGTGTATTGTTTGACTGATTTTGCTACATCTCTCCTCACTATAAATGCCGCTCCATGTCTTCTTATCCTTTCGTTCCCCAAGTAAAACACTGGGTAATTGTCTGACTCAAAATGCCCCATTCCTGTCCATTTTAGCTCATTCACCCCAACTATTGCAATGTTTAAATGTTCCATTTTTTGTTTTACTTTGTCTAATTTCCCTTGATTGATGCTTCTGACATTCCAGGTTTCTATAATATTGTGTTGTACAGCTTTGGACTTTCCTTTAGCTTCTGAGCACATCAACAGCTTGACCTCTTTTCAGCTTGGTCTAGTTATTTCATTGGTCACAGTGCTACTCGTAATTGTCCTCAGCTTTGCCCTATTATCATGTTTTGTGCATCCTGTCACTCCCTCTTGTTTCATTTTGGATTGTCTGATCATAGGCTTTTGGTGGTAAAAGATTTTCAAGGAGGGGGGGTTTACCACCGCCTCCCTCAGCACAGTTAGCTATGGTTCCACTGCTATTGTCTCTGAAAGATCCTCCACCAGTGTCACCCATCACTGCCCAGTAACTGTTTGACATCTTCAGCCTACTACTTCCCTCTAATGTTGTGTTGGACTAAAAAAAGAAATAGGCATTATCACTTTTCATTTTGTTGAGTGAGAACATTCCAACACCTCCTGTCTATCATCCATCATATCAGCAGCTTGTCCCGTGTTCTCAGTGCTCCCTGGGCCCTTCAGCCAGAAGGTGAAGGCTGTACCACCCTTCCCCTCGCTGCTTACCCTGGGTGGGGGAGTCAAGGGAACCCTGGTGGGGCAGTGTTTAAATGCCGGTACTGCAACCACAATGTTGTGAGTTCTATCCTGCAGGGCTCCAAGTTTCACTCAGCCTTCCATCCTTTCACAGGTCAGTAAAATGAGTACCAGGGCTTGTTACGGGCAATTAGCTAATACTTTGTAAAAACTGCTTAGAGAATGCTTGTGCTATAAAGCAGTATAGAAATGTAAATGTTATTGCTACCCATTTGTAAGCCACTTTGAGAGCCTTGGGGGCTGAAGAGCAGGGTATACATACTCTAAATAAATAAATAATAGGCAATGAGAAAGACCCAAGAAATAAAAGGGTTAACTTGTGGGGGGGGGGACTGAGGAGAGACACCTCCAAATGTGCTTTGTGGAGGTGGGAGAGATTGAGGAGGAGGGGGATAAGATCCCCTGGGTGTCATAGGTGGGAGAGGGAGATCTAATCCATGCATTCCCTTGAAAGGAACCCCTCCTCCCTGAAATGTAAATACTGGAACACTTCCCTCATGTCAATACTCCACTTCTCCTGCCTGAAACTCCCCTGCTCCCTCCCTCTTTCTCCCAAAAGGCCTCCTTTGCACAGTGTTGCACAAGGGAGGCCCTTGTAATGGGTGAAGGGGCAGTGTGGCTTAGTAAGAACAGCTGGCCACTTTAGTAAGTTGTGAAGGCTGCTGGAGGAGGAGGAGGAGGGGAAGAGACCCCCTTCGGGTCTCCTGAAGCATAAAAGAGACTTATTTGCCTAAGTAAGTTTATGCGGCTTAGGTATTGCTGTTCAATCTGGTCCAGCCACAAACCTGTAGGAAGAAGCTGGGGGTAGGACTGGATGGCCCTTGTGGTGTCTTCCAACTTTAAGATTCTATGATGGCAGTGGCAGCAGTTTGGTTTGACCTCTCTCTCGGCCAGTGACTTCCTGGGCCCTCTGCCCGGGCAGTGAAGGCTGCAGCTCCTTCACCCCTCATTGCCTTTCCCAGATGGGGGTCTAGATGATGGTGGTGGCAGCAGCTGCAGTGGCAGCTCAATTCAGCCTCTCGCTTGGCTCTCTCCCTACTCTCAATCCCCACTGTGAGGCTGGGTTCAAAGCTCGACTCCCTATTATTTCTACTCTGTGCCTTGTTCTAAATGAGACAATGAGGCTAATTGCATGCACCCACTTCCATTTCCCTTGTTCCTGATTTTTATTGTTTTGGGGTGCACCAATGTTCCGCAAGCACAACACACATACAATCAATTTTTTGCTGAGCCAAACAACTCTGATGCTTAGCTGGCAATGTATGGCGATGGCCTGGAGACCCAGGGAAGCATAACAATCCTCTGAGAGTTCAGCACATTCCCTGAGACCTGGTAACCACAGGTACATATTATTCTACAAAGAAATATACTGTACCTCTAAAGCAAGGGACGAGGTAAGTGCTACACACAGATTGCATGGAATCCTTGGGCCCCCACTTTATGGTCCTCATAGCCCCCCAGGAGAACCTCAAAGCTCCCAATGCATATTTTAAAAGTTCTGCCAAACTATGTCCTCCAATCACCGGCAAAATGTTGCAGATTGACACCTTTAAACTCCCACTTCTCTCAGTGAAGAATTTTTTTTGTGAAAAACTGAAACTGGAAGTGATGTTATGCAATATCACTTCCAGTTATGCCAGGAGTGACATTCCAGCCTATGGGGAAGAGCTGGGGGTAATAGCACCCCCCCGGGGGAATTGTGCACCCCTGGTGCAATTGCCCCCCCTGCTTTAAAGTAAGGCTATTTGCCTCAAGGACCAGCCCTGTTATTAGGCACTCTGAGGCAACTATTTCAAGATGTTGCGGCAAGATACTAGGAGGCAGAACTGGCAGCCACCAAACCCTTTCCCCTGAATTTCTTGCCTGTTCTGCAAACAAGTAGTATCCAGCCAAGCAAAGAGGGCAGACTCTGCCATCTGTTGCTATGCATTTAATGAAGTGATAAGACCAGCACAAGCTTTATTAGAGAAGGTGAAATTGCATACTACACAGACATATGAAGAAAGGTCTCAGGGGAATGCTGATGAAATCTGCTTCATAGGGATTGTCTGGAAATTATGGTACATGCATGTTGCAGTATTCCTTCTCTTTCTACCTGGGCAGAGGACAAGTATACTGTTCCATCACTGAGGGAATGGACTGGCTTAAGAAGAAGAGAAACAGAGCCCTGATAAAGTAGACCAAGATGAATCCATCTGAAACTGCATTCTGTTTCCATACTCATATATAAGTAGATATGTACAAGTTGAGTCTCCCTTATCTGGAATTCCAAAATCTGAAATACTCCCATATTCAAAAGTGCCTACATGAGTGGCTGAGATAGGAACACCTTTACTTTCTGATGGTTCAATGTACACACACTTTGTTTCATGAACAAACTGTAATAAAAATATTATGTATAAAATTACCTTCAGGCTCTGTGTATAAACTGTATGTGAAATATAAATGAATTTCATGTTTCGACTTGGGTCTCAGCTCCAAGATATCTCACTATGTATATGCAATTATTCCAAAATATGAAAAAAGACCAAAATGAGTTTATCTAAACCAGTATCATGTTTCTGTTAGTAGATAAATAGCTAATAGGTAAACAAAACAGGCCACTATGGGTCCATCTAAACCAGTATCCTGTTTTCTTTAGTAGCCAGCCAAATCCTTCCAGCAGGGATGGAGAATGTTCAGTCTTGTTGGACTCCTATCAGCCCTAACCAGCATAGCCAATGGTGAGGGAGGAAGGGAACTTAAGGCCAACAAGTACAACCACATACTCCCTTGGTTTTCAGGTTTCTCACAAATAAAGCAAAACCTTCTACTCACTGCTTTCCAGCAATTGGAGCACAGTAGTGATGGGAACTTCTTTCAGGCTTGTTTTCATTCATTTTCCCACTGTTAAGTTTATTTCATCTTGTTTCTACTTCAGCTTTTGTTCTTCTTTTCTGGTCTACATGAAACTTCACATGCACTTTTGTATACATTAAAATATATGCATTTTTTTCTATATATTTTTTAAAAGTCTACATTGTTGTGCATTTCTTTTTCAAAACAGGCAAATTTTCAATTGTTTCCTATCCCATGCTGGTTTACTGTGCTGCCTTCTGGAACCCATTCTGCCAAAATTATGCCCTTGATGTCAAAAAAGCCACAATGAGCACAGCTTTGAATGTGGACTTGCTTTAAAGTGTTTCTTTCATTCTTGGTGATGATGGTGTTTTCCAGCGCATTTACTGTTGTTTTGTCTCAGGATCTTACTGGAAGATCCAGGTTACATCACAAGTGATTATTTTTTTGCAAAAGGTTTGAGTCCTCAAGTTGCTGCAGAATGTCATATTGCTTGACTTTTAAACTTAGCATTTTCTCAGTACACAACGGACAACACAGCTGCTTTAAACGTCGACTGACAATTAACCGAATGGCTGAGAGTGTTGATGTTTGTCATGAAGGTCAGACATGTTCAAGTTCACTACTCAAGCATTCACAATCAGTTCTCCCTGATTTGTCTGAAAGGTAGAAACACAGTCTTGTTATTTAATAGACAGACCTCATACATGGTCTGTGGGATAAAATGCATTATTTTGGTCACCATATTGTTCTCTCAACAACCACACAGATCATTACATGAGAGCAACAACAAGCGTATCACAAACAAAGATTTCATGTAGCCACATCTCCATCGATAATAGTAACACAAAGTTGTAGTTACACCACAAAAGGAGTGAAATCTTCTTTAGGTACAACTGTGGTGATATGCAGTTATATCTTTTTCTGGGAAAATGATAAATGCTTCTAAGCTCTGTGTGCAACAAACCATTTTTTCTTGCTGTCCCAATGTAAACACAAAAGAGTACATTTCACAAGACTATTTAAAAAAAATCTTTTCACAGAAGATTGCAATTTCTTTTCTGCCCAGCAATGAAATTAAAATATTCCAATTACCTCTAAGTGGTTTCCAATTACTAAGCTCCCAGTCTTCAGCCATCACTCAGTATGAATGACATTACTGAAGGTTGCTGTCAGGCTTTTAGGATGGTAGTGCTGTCTGATTTGGGAAGAAATATTTCCTGTTTCTTTTGGAACTCCAGTAATTGGTAACAGTAAAACATAAAATATCACCCCCTCCCAAACTAATGACAAAAAACATGAAGCATTGGCTAGGTGAGATAGGAGAAACGGCTCATTTCATCAATCCAGTATTTCTGGAAAAAGACGAGTTGGCTGACCCAAGGTGCAAGATGAGCCCAAGGCATCTTGCTGCATGAGGAGGACAAGATAATCTCCATTCCGAGAACTGTAGCCAGAGGGACTGGCAGTTCACCCTTCTTCAACACTGGCAATGGAGATATCCTCTAAGGGAGGATTTACACTGTTGAAACAATGCAGCTTGACACCACTTTAACTGCCATGGCACCATCCTACAGAATCCTGGGATTTGTAGTTTTGTGAGACACTAGCACTCTTTGGCAGAGAAGGCTAAAGACCTTGCAAAACTTCAAATCCCAGGATTCCATAAAATGGAGCTACAGCATTAAAGTAGTGTCAAACTGCATTATTTCTACAGTGTAGATGCACCCTAATACATCTGAAGTATCAGGCTAATTTAGGGAGCCTGAGGAGATGTTGTATAGAAGAAAGGGAAAACTGTCTGGGTTCAGCCATGATAACTAGGAGGCTCCAGTGCTACCCCAGTTGAGGCAATTCCCACACTGTCTTATGGTAGAGCTGGCCTTGGATCTGTGGCTAGATGTTCCAACACATATTTCTTCTCCTTTATTTACTTATGTATTTATTTATACCCTGCCCTTCAGCCACAAGGCTATCGGAGCGGCTTACAAATTGTTTTAAGCAATAGCATTTTACACATCTACACTGCATTAAACAGTTTCCAATGTGTGTTAGCTAATTGCCCCCACAAGCCGGGTACTCATTTTACTGACCTATGAAAGGATGGAAGGCTGAGTGAAGTTTGGAGCCTGCTGGAATCGAACTTGCAACATGGTGACTTACAGTACGGGCATTTAATCACATTTAACATCTCCTCTAGGCAGATGTGGTATGTGACTGTGTACCATATGGATCAGGCCCATGGTCTGGTGAAGGGAAGGCAGTTTAGGCCTTCCACATGAGATAGATTTGGGAGCCCTGCTTTCCCACATCCCCCATAACTGTGGTGATGAACATACAGTACTTGCATTTAAGGTGGATACTTCTGCATCATCAAAAAAAGATGAAACATATCATTGAAAGAGGAGAAAAGGACACATAGATTTACATAAACTAAATATTTGTCAGTGCAAATTGAGAAATATTTTTAAACTTTAGATAGAGATACAGTGCATTGCACCATGGTATGGAAGACTGTGATGAGCTCTATGTTTGCTCAGTTGCTGTCCAGGGCAAAGTTTTGAAGAGCAACTTCAGGGGATCTGCTCCCAGTCTTAGGACTTTATCAGACACATCAAATATGGTGTCATAATGACGCCACATAAACATGAAAGGGTACATATACTAGACAACATCACACTTTTGGACTTATGTACTGTCTATAAGCCGATCTATTTTATTGATGGGACAAGCCTTCAATAGATTGGCTGTGGCAATTTTTTGCCAGCATTGCTGGTGTTTGAAACCTCACACCTTTCTCCCCGAGTTATTCCAGCATCAATGGTCAATCAGGCCAGAACACTTCCGGGTGAGATCATGACATCCAGGTAGGTCACGTTCTTTTTATGAGCCTCCCCTGTTTACTTGAGACTTTTAAAGTGAGTTTCTGTGCGTTTGTTAACTTTTTGTGTCTTTTTTTTTGCCTTTATTTTTGAATTTCCTATGCTCGTATCTTCTTGTGAGAATCTGTGGGATCTCATTCCAGGAAGTGAATAGAGCCCCGTTCACTCCTCAGTCATTGCCGGGGCTGCCTTTGGATGGGATGCAAGGTAAGTGTGGTAAAGGGGGTTCTTTTGCTGGCATAAAAATGTCACACAGAAAAGGGGGTGGTTTGATAAAGTCCTTAGGCTCTTTGTTTTTAAACTGCACTTGGACTGGAGAGCCTTTCAAATAGAGAACACTCCAAGTGGATGAGCATCCTCTGATTGTTCTTCTGAAGAACAATCAGAGGATGCTCTTCCACTTGGAGGTGTCCTCTATTCGAAAGGCTGTCCAGTCCAAGTGCAGTTTATATGTATATTGTTCTTTTCTCCCTCTTTGTGTATTTTGCTTAGCATAGTGGAAAGAAATTAGTTCTGACCAGGGACTTTTGTGTAAAATGAGGGAAATTCATGTGTAGGTGGCAATGCAACAACAACAACAACAACAACAACAACAACTTGCTGCTGTTTGCAATTTTTTAACAAAGTGTCCCAACCAGAGTGTCCCAATCAGTTCAAATAGCCTTTCTCATGGAGGGGACAAATGCATATTCTGTACACCCCTACTGTCCAGTAAGAATATTACTTCCCTCTTCCCAGATTCAACATTGACCTCAAGCACTGGACACTTGTAATCTGGTAGTAAGTTATTAAATATCTCTCTGCTGACATGAACAACTACTACTCAAGCCATTGTAAGTTTTTCTCCTTTTGCATGACATTTCAACAGCTAGAGTTGAGCAGGTGGTGGAGAGAAACTAAACAAACAAACTAACAAACCTTAGAGACTTATTTCTCCCTTATCTTTCATCACAGTCTTAAAAAACAGCTTTCTACCAGTTAAGGATGACCTCTTGATTTGCTCCTGAAGTACTAAAAGGCAGCGTGCACTGTTAGCTGCTCATAATATCTGCCCCACAACAGAACTTTCTTTCCCTAGAGATGTATAAAAGTCTAAGACTGGTTTTATACCTGACATTAATAAGAACCTTTGAATGTCTCTTGGGCTATTTATGTTTCATGTGAATAAAAATACAGATATTCATTCTAGCCTTGCATATTATTCACATATGTATTACGAATAGACATATTAAGGACCAATTGAAACCTAGTGTGATGTAAGCCTTACACAAGTAAAGAAGCCCTTGCCCGGAGCATTTGCTTTTAATGGTCTGTTGAACCATCCTGGTGCTTATTTGTGCTCTGATTTTTGACCTCTGGAGTTAAACAGATAACAGGGAATTTTAAAATCCATTCCAGTTAGCAGTTTTAAAAATTCTAATGCGTATTGCATTATGTTGGTTTTGCCAGGCTTATACAATTGGCCCTCCATATGCACAGGTTCTGCATCTATGGCTTCAAACAACCATAGCTCAAAAATATTCAAGAAAAAACATTCTAAAAAGCAAACCCTGCTGTTCACCATTTTATATAAGGGATACCATTTTTTACACCATTGTATGTAATGGGACTTGAACATCAATGTATTTGGTATCCATGTGGGGATCCTGGATCCAAACACCAGTGGATACCACTGTATTTCCAAAATCAAAGCTCAGTGCTATAGTAGAAAATGTAATATGCTAAGAGTTTAAGGCAGAACGGTTGGATGGGGGAATAGATTTGGGAGATAGGGCAATAGTTGCCAGTCTGAAGAGGAGCAGAGAACTCAGATGGAAGTCTGAGGATGGCACTGGAGACTTCAATCTGATGGCACGTCAACAGAGAATGTAGCTGGGTGTCATCTACAGTGGCACACTTTGCTATTTTTTGGGGTTAATGTTTATACTATATTTGTGTCCTGAAGGGGTATTTGGGCTTAGAACAAAGCTTAGATGAGTTTCCAACCAAATAAACAAAAGAAACTGCAACTGTGCTGATTGCTGTTAATGGCTGAGAGATAGGAATTGATGGGTTTATAGAATCATAGAATCAAAAAAGCGATACAAAGACTCCTTGAAACAACATCTCAGGCTTGGCCAAATTGATCACCAACAGTGGTCCACCCTGGCCTCACATCGGGAAGCATGGAGACTTACTATCCACAATGCTGCAGCCTTATTTGAGAACTCACGACGAACAAGTCTTGAAGAGAAATGACAACGCAGAAAGAATCACAACCCAAAAACATTACCCAAGGAGACCTTCTGCTGTGCTTTTTGCAACCGGACTTGTTTATCTCGGATTGGCCTTTTTAGTCATCAGCGCGCTTGCAGAAAGCGCGGGATGAGTCCTTCCTGAATCTTCGTTTGCGAAGAAAAGCCAGAGAGAGAGAGAATCATAGAATTGCAGAGTTGGAAGAGACCACGAGGGCCATCCAGTCCAACCCCCCTGCCATGCAGGAAATCTTGATCAAAGCATCCCTGACAGATGGCAACTTTGCATTGTAGGAGAGGAAGGACGCAGAAGGATATTTCCTAGGGATATTGGCTTGTGTAGGTCACTTGCTTATTTATGATATGACTTATTACTTAGGGGGGCAAAGAAAAGATTATCACAAACCTCTGTAATGGTGTTGTTTATATACTAGGAGCTCCACTTAAGCCAAACTTGGGTTTGTATGCTGGTATTTTTTCAAGACACCTTCCCAGGTCCTTGTGACCTCTGTTTGACCTTATTTTGCCTTACCTCAGTCTATTAGATCCCTTGAAGTATCCAATATTTCCAATTATGCAATATTATAGGGAGGGGGTATAGGGCATGGTAACAGGAGAAGTCTACTCTAGTCAGGACTAACAACAGAATTTAGAATTTAGTTGTACTGTATTTGTATGGCTTTTTTGCCCCTGCAAATCTGATATTTGAAGGAGAGTAGGAAAGTGCTATTATTCTCCTTATCACTTGGATTCATGGACAAATTGGTGACACCATCCCCAGTGTAAATGATCCTCTATACATATTATAGAAATGGATGTCAGAGACAATCACACAGCAGCTTTTCCTGGAATCCAGGGCCTAAAGCAGACTCACACGTTACTTTGTGGTAAAGAAAGCTTGCAAATATCTCAGCTTGTATTTCTGGCTCTAGAAAGAACATCACATTTCTGCTTCTTAGTATACCACTTTCTGCTTCACTAGAGGATAAAAAAAATCTAATCATGTTATAAAATGTTCACAAAGGAAGGAAGAGAGACTGGGAAGCCATGTTTCCTTAATTGCTTGGCACTAGGCCTATGTGACTGGGTGATTAAGCATATTTGATGTGCAAAAACGCAGGACATTAAAAATCCCCACATTTACAAAAATAGCATGGTGATTAGGCAAAATGTCACACCAAATATATTTTGCGGGAACAGGACCAGAGATAAGTCAGCAAAGGATAAAGTTCATTTGTGTATCTTCCCTAAATGAGCTATAATTTCATGAAAGTATCTTGGATCAGCCCTGCCTGCCCCTTAATCCAACTCATGCTGCCTTATACCTTTCCTTTTACAAAGTCACAAATGGAATGGGAACAGAGCTTCAGCTTGGCTTTATTATGCACATGAAAGCATTATTTTTGAAGGGAAAAAATTGCATGATTTAAATAACACTACTCCTAAAAATATTTAAAGCAGGAATTTCTGCGACAAAATAGCCTTGGCAAAAGCACACCAAAGAATTCAGAAATGGTTGGTGCGATATGGAAAAACAAACATCAAAAAGATGAAATAGCATCAGAAAGCTACATAGCTACTAGCACCCCTCCCTGCCTTGCTGAGTCTTTTTTGCTGGGCTTGTTTATATGGCTCCATTTAAATTTAGCTAATTGTATAAATCCTTTATTTCCATTTGAAATCTCTCCAAATGATGCCATCCCTTGACAATTTTTGATTCCCTAGTAATGTATGCCCTCTCATTTTAAATAATGAAATATACCAGTGGAAAGAGAAAGAGAGAGAATAAAAGCAATTTTATTGCCTTCTTTGTGTGCAGTCCTTTGATTTGGGGTTTCCCCTTGAAATGAATTATGTGTCTGGAAGAGGACTGATTTGGAGGGGGCGTGCAGATAGTAAACTGAACAATAGAAGTATTTGAGAGAGGAATTAATTTTTTTGGGAGGGTGGAGAAATAAATGTGTAAAAAGAGAAATTCTTTTCAGTCCATGTGGGACAGAGGAGTGGTGAATTAGCATTTGCTTCTTGCACAAAAATAGAAGAAGACTGTTGCTGTCCTTTTCCAGGCTGGGACCCCATGGAGATAAGACTTGACAAGAGAGCCACAACACTTTGAGAAAAGAAGTCAAGTTTGTAATGGAAGACTAGAACCTCGGTCAGCTCCCCGTAGACTAGCAATTGACTGGAGGCCATGTTGTTGTTTTTTTTTTTTTTGCAGTCAAAATGCTCTACTTCCACCCTGCTGTTGTGAGTTAACAGGACCATGCCCTGTTTCCAGCTGTTACCTTTGATAGGACTGGTGATCCCCCTAGTGTACTTAGCTATCAGATGGTAGTAATAGGGTACCCTGCAATACCATGATGGGTTCCAAGAATAAGATGTCCTCTGAATTGGAAGGAGAAGGAGGTAAGGCTACCTTTTCAGTCTAATTAGACACTAGCTGGAGGCCCTCTCTCATAGGGGTCTGTGACAAAGTGGGTTATCTGGAGGGCTCTCATTGGTAATCATCCAAATTCTCTGTGTTGTAAGTTTTCCAAGGCCTCAGCCCTTGCTAGTCCACTATAAAGCCCTCTGGTCATTCTGGTTCAAACAGCAGCCAGCAAGATGCTGCTGGATCCCTACCAGCATGGCATGAAGCTGATAGCCTTCACCAGCATCTGTCCTACTCCCCTTGAATCTGGAGATCCTATTGAGTTCTCATGACCAATAGCTATTGACAGACTGATCCTCCATCTAATTCTCTAATCCTTTTGTAAATCCCATTTAAGTTCATGACTATCACCATGCTTGGCTGCAATTTGATTTTAATTCTTCACTGTATGAATGTTGAATGTCACTTTGAGGGGTTTCCTTTTCTCTCTACAGACATGGAATTCCTGAGAGTGGAGTAGACCTGATTTTAAGATGTTCTCATGTGGTTTCCCCCATTCTCTGAAACAAGACAGGTAAGCACACATGAGAAAGCTTTTTCAGTAGTGGCCCACACTCTCTGGTACATTTCTCTGCTTTAGCCAACAGAGTACAAACACTATGGTTGGCATTCTGTACTTCTGTTATGGATTCATAACCTACAAGCTTACCACACTTCAAAGAAAAGTGGCAGTGCAGCACAAACGCATGATGTCAAAAAGACACAGTTTTACCTTGGTTCCCCATAGGACCAGAATGAAAGAATGCTGGAAGAATGACAATGTCATTTGGTAAGGCAAAACGGAAGACAGAACCTTCCTGCTCTCCTGCCACTTTACCTTGGAGTGTGGTAAGCCCCTTAGAGTTATGAATCCATAACTGTTCCATATTCAATAAGACTACGCAGGACTTTATCAAATGCAGCAAATATGGTGTCATAAGGATGCCTAATGATCGCAAAAGGGCACACATACCAGATGATGCTGTCCCTTCATCATCATGTAAAGTCCATAAGCCATTCTTTTTTATTGATGGGCCAAGCCATTAATTGATCTCCTATTGCGATTTGTTGCTGGCATTTCTAGCATTTGAATCCTCACGCCATTGTACTCACGTGAATACAGGGTCAATGGGCAAAAAATTCCAGCTGAGATCACAACAGCCAGGTAGGGAATGCTCTTTTTATGAACACCCCCTGCATGACCTTGTAACCTTTTAAGTGTGTTTTTGTGCTGTGAACTTTTTTATGTGTTTATTTGGCTTTTATTTTTAACTTCCCTGTGCTAGCATCTTCTTGAGGGAATTGGTGAGATTTCAACCCCTGAAGTAAATGGAGCTTCGTTTGTGCTCTGTTACTGCTGGGGAAGCCTCACTGACACTGCTGGAGGTAGGTCTGGTGGTGGAGGAGTTCTTTTGCCGGCATGAAAACATTTTAAAATTTGAAGGCAAAAGAACCTTAACGGGGGAGGGAGTGGTCTGACGAAGTCCATAGTCTTACTGTAAGATGATGTAAATGCCCCCCCTTCAAGCCCATCTTAAGAGCCAGAAGTTGTACCATGTGAAGGAGGTCTGCTCAGCTGCTGATGGGTGCTAGGAGAATGATATTTTCATCCCACTCCCACCAGTGAGTGTGGCTATGATGAAGAACTGAGATAGGAGTCCTGCTTCTGATGGTCACAGCCTCACTTGTCTGTGAGAGGGGGCTAGAAACATCATCCTGGTTGTGCCCCAATTGGCTGCTAACAGAACTCCTTCATCTGATGTGGCTGCTCATTGTTAAGGTTGGCTTGGGGGCTTAGGCCATGAGACATTACTTACTTATGCATATGTAACTAAGTAACCAATGCAGAATATCAGCATACATTCTTGTTTCAGACAAGCTGGTGTCACAACAATCTCATTATTTATTGGTATCATGTGGTTTAAATTGTTATTTTAAAAGTGTGATTGTTATACAGTTGTCCCTCCGTATTCACAGATTTGGTATCCAATGATTTAAGTATTCATGGTTCGAAAATATTCTTTAAAAAATTATAATCCAAAAAGCAAACCTTGATTTTGCCATCTGATATAAGGGAGACCATTTTGCTATGCCATTGCATATAATGGGACGTGAATATTCATGGATTTTGGTATCCATGTGGGGGGGGGGTTCTTGAACCAAACCCCAGCGAATATGAAGGGACAAATTATTGTCTTGGCTATTTTAACATTGTTATACCTACATCAGGTATTTTACACAAAAAGAGCTGTTTTTTTTTTTTTGGCAAAACAATAACAGCATTTGAACTGATGTAATTACCTCCCCATGCACTTTCTTCAAAGCAAATTTAAGTAGCATGTGGAACACACAGATGGGAGAAGCAAGAGAATGAACTCTGACTCATTTTGTGTCATCAGGGCAAGAAAGGAGATTTTAGCTATGCTATCCTCAAATGACTTCTGTGCCACAGAACATGTATAACCCCAAATTAATCCAATAGATATACTTATTTAGCAAGCTTCCCTCGGGCCAGGGATTGTCTTGTGATGAGCTTCCACTGTGTTTGCAAACACTTTGGTCAGATAGAGAAGAAAGCAATGGTCCAAGCTGACCAAACTAAATGAGCTAAGTCTGATCTCCTCTACCAGGTCTAATTAGGCTTGAGGTTCATTGTACTTCATGGATTTTGAAGAACATGACCCTAGAATTATTTTTTTTTAAAAGCTACTCCAGGCGGATGCCTTGTGTGCTCTTGTCACTTTGAAACCTTGTTAGTGAAACTCCCCTGCTTTAATTCCCTCTGATTAGCAGCTTTTGCTGTCTGCTAGAGCAAGGGGTGAGAATGAGGTTTAACAAGGTTCTGATTGCATCCCCCACTCAGCAAGAAAATGTTATTATAGTATGTTCTTCAAGGGAGCATGATTTCTACAGATATCATAAAGGCCTTTGGTATGGGTTGGCTTTAGGTTTTTTTTTTTTAATTTCAGTGCTATGCTGGCAGAGTCTAAAGCAAGATGGGCTACAGTGATGGCATACTAATCCCATGATCATAGAATCATAGAATTGTAGAGTTGGAAGAGACCACAAGGGTCATCCAGTCCAACCCCCTGCCACACAGGAATCACGATCAAAGCATCCCTGACAGATGGCAATCCAGCCTCTGTTTAAAGACCTCCAAGGAAGGAGACCCCACCATGCTCCGAGGGAGTGTGTTCCACTGCCGAACAGCTCTTACTGTCAAAAAGTTCCTCCTCATGTTGAGGTGGAATCTCTGTTCCTGGAGCTTGCATCCATGGCTCCGTGTTCCAGTCTCTGGAGCAGCAGAAAATAAGCCTGCTCCATCCTCAACGTGACACCCCTTCAAATACTTAAACAGGGCTATCATATCACCTCTTAACCGTCTTTTTTCCAGGCTAAACCTACCCAGCTCCCTAAGTCTTTCCTCATAAGGCATCCTTTCCAGACCTTTCACCATTTTAGTCACCCTTCTCTGGACACGCTCCAATTTGTCAATATCCTTTTTGAATTGTGGTGCCCAGAACTGGACACAGTATTCTAGGTGAGACCTGACCAATGTTTGGTACATGTTGTACAGAGGTATGGCTAATCAGATCTGCCTTTTATTCCTGTATGCTGCATGTTAACAGATGCAAGCACTAGCCGTGTGAATAACACATGAAACAATAATCAGATATATTGCATTAACAGTGCAGTCCTACATATATCTACTCAATAGTACATTCTATTGAGTGTACTAGGACTTACTGGCTGTAGTCCAACATGCCATCTGTCAGGCTCATCCCTGAATTCTGGGTATTGGAGTAAAACTCATGGAGGACCCTGACATAGGGTTGGATCAGGCCTGGTTCCTGTCCTAGGCCCCTGAAAGTTTTGGAGTGAGGCCAGCCCGCCTGGTCAGCATGGGAACGCTGCTCCCCCCAGCAGCTCAAGGTCAGCCCAGGTGCAAGGCTCGATGTGAAATACTCCCTAACTGCTTCTCTCATGCTGTGTGCTTTTATCTAGAGGCTTGCCTGACTATGCTCAGTTTCGGCTTTTCCTATGTTCCTGACACATGAATCCATGCCAATAAAGCAATTTATTGAATGCATGTGAGCGTGTGTGCTTGGTACATCACACCCTCAATGCAACATCAATATCTGCATGCAAAGATGTGCCACACCAGCACTATGCAGAATAGTAACATTGTACCACACATGTGAATGATAGGGTGCTGTTGAGCAATGCGCTGTGCACAATGTGCAGCAAACAATGAGCAGTACACAAAGTGCAACTACAATGCACAATGAGCACTGAGCTGCCACAATGCGCAGTGTGCAACTGAAATATACAGGGCACAGCCACAATATGTAACTTTGCTGTATGCAAAACTTTGGCTCTGCTGCTGTTACTGAAAGACATCCATTGCACTATGGTGAATAATTTGCCCTGCACATGTAGTGTGACTTACACACTTGTATGTTGCTAACAGGATGCCAGCCACAGTTAGACAAGTGCACATAGGATCACAGCCATGACATTTTTCTTGTTGGATTTCTGCTTTCTGGACACTGCTAATTTTATTTCAAAAAGCCGTTACCATGGTGCGTGTGCATAATATGGTGCCATAGAAATCAGCGAGTGAGGCTTTTCACGACATGGATTTAACCACTCTCGCCAGTAGAAGGACTATAGTAAAGTGACTGGATTTATGTTTGGAATGTAGAAGGCTCCAGGTTCTGTTTCTCACCTCTCTAGATAAAAGAATCGGGCAGTGGGAAATGGGATAGATATGGCTCAAGACTCTGGAGGGTTGGTGCTAGCCGGCAAGACTAAAGACTTTATCACACTACACTGTTATAGTGCTATTATTCCACTTTAACTGTTCTGGCTGCCTCCTATGGACTCCTGGGATTTGCAGTTTAGGGAAGGGCATTTAGAACTCTCAGACAGAGAGCTCTTAGGCCTCACTAAACTAAAAACCCTAAAATTCCACAGGGAGGCAGCCATAGCAGTTAAAGTGGAATAACAGCACTATAACAGTATAGTGTGATAAATAGATGAGCCAACAATCTGATCTGGGATAGGGCAAGTTTTTAGGTCCTGTTTTAGGGAAAGGTAATAGCTGTGTAGTAGGGCACGAGCTTTGCTTGTAGGAAGTTTCAGGCTTATCTCTAGTATTTCCAGTAAAAAGAATTGGGTAGCTTGTGATGGGGAAAAAAACCCTTTTATGTCAGAGAATCTGAAAGTCACTGCAAAACAATGCTAGGCTAGATGGATAAATGGTCTGACCTGGGATAAGACAGCTTCTGAGCTTAATTACAGCAGTTTCATCAAAATCCAAGCCTCTCACTGGAAAAAGATAAGCCTCCATCATGTACTTATGCCAATGATCCTTGAGACTGCTCCTTAGAATCATAGAATCATAGAGTTGGAAAAGACCACAAGGGCCACCTAGTCCAGTCCCTTGCCCTACTTCTTCTTCTTTCCTTCTTCCTTGAGTCTGTAACAGCAGTTGGGGAGCTCCAGTATGCATCCCCATCACCAAGCCATTGGTAGGCTAAGGGAGTACACCTTGGGATGTTCTGGCTGCACATGTATATTTGTGGAAGAAGGAGAAGTCTCCACCCTCAGTTTAAGCCTGCTCTGTCTTTCCTAGATGCTCAGGAACAGCTGAAATGCAGCCATGTTTGCTCCCACAGCCAATCAGTAGCCAGTGGGATGGAGCCATGCCCATGGGTCTCTTGTTGCTATTGCCCCCCCCCCCATGTTGGATTCCTCTCCCAAAAGGACATACTTCCAATCTATCATTTTGGAAAATGCTCTCAAAAAGACATATACTCATGTGACCAGGGTTATAGCAACCTATGTCACCAAAAGGATTCTGGCCCAGATTGGGGACCCATTTACACTATGCAATTATAGTGCTATTATTCCACTTTAACTGCCATGGTTCCATCCCATGGAATCCTGGCATTTCCAGTTTTAGGAGGGTCATTTAGAAGTCTCTGCCAGACCACTCCAGTGCCTCACCAAACTACAAACCCCAGGATTCCATAGGATGTAGCCACTACATTATTTCATTACATTATAAACTACATTATAAACTAAATATTATTTCAAAGTGAAATAATATTTAGTTTTTAAAAATTAGGTATTTATACCCTGCTTTTCAGCCACAAAGGCTATCAAAGTGGCTTACAATTTGTTTTAAGCAATAGCAATTTATACATCTACACTGCATTAAGCTGTTTCCAATGTGTGTTAGCTAATTGCTCCCACATAGCGCTACATTTGTATAATTGTATTGTATAATTGCAGTGTGAATGGGTCTCATGATAAGATGACACACATATCCTAGAATACAAAGATGCTTCTGAAATCTCACCTCTCTTCTGAATTTATCACTGTAGGTCTGAGATCACATTCAGACTGAAGAAGCACTGAAAAACACATATAGAAACAAACAGTAATGTCAAGGTGCTAAAGAGAGACAAATATTCTGAAGTCTGGGACAAACTGGATATACTCCAGAGATTAATTTTAGAAATTTAGAAATTAAATGAAAATTAGGGGCATATCTAACATATATCAAATTGGATCATTGGTATGTTTAGCTCAGTATTATGTATACTGACCGACCACAGTTATTGAAGTTTTCAGACAGTATGTGCTCTGCTGCTGAAGTACAGCTGCTCCTGCTCCAATCCAGGAGCGGGATGCAGAGCAGAGTGAAAACAATTAAAGAACAGGACAGAAACAAAATCGAGTCATCCCTGCATAGAAATTGGCCAACCTCTCACCCCCACTTTGCTGTTTCTTGCTGTTGGCAAATGTGCTGGTTCTGCGGAAGGAGAGGTGTTCTCACAGAACAGTAGGAGGGCTCATCAAGCACTTTTCAGTCAACATCTGCCTATTTGGAGTTCTTTTCATAGTTGTTAATGAGCATCTGTGGCATGAAGATGTTTTTGATGATTTTTCTTCTTGAGATGCAGGGAAGGAGGGCCAATTTGGCATTCTTGTGTTTATGCTACAGCTTGATAGGTGCTATTGAGGGTGCTACAGAAGGGTTTGTTGATATTTTACTGATCCCATAGATAACACGGAAGAGCTGCTTCAACATCTTAGTGTATTAGTCCATCTCAGATAAAGCCTACTCTTAAGGCATTTACTTAGAAGAGGGCTGGAGAACACTTTGCAACCTGTGGGTTGCATCCACTGATGATTGTCCTTCCAGGACTCATCTGCCACCAGTGGAAGGGTCTGAAACTAATTTATTAGCAAAGCCAGCAGAGATAGGTATGAAATGTATATGCCCAACTCTACCTTTACTGAAAGAGGAGCTGAATCTCTGTACCCTCAGCATAGGTGGGACTGAGGCTGCTGCCACACTACAGAAGTAATGCAGTTTGACACCACTTTAACTATCATGGCTCCATCCTGTGGAATCTTGGGGTTTGTTGTGGCACCAGAGCTCTCTGACAGAGAAGGCAAATATCTCACAAAATGACAAATCCCAGAATTCCATAGTGTTGAGCCATGGCAGTTATAGCAGTGTCAAACTGTATTATTTCTGCAGTGTGGCAGCAGCGACTGTACAACAGTAGAAAAGGTGGTGCACATGAGAAGAATGACTTAGAGGGTAGGGGATAGAATGGAAATAGTGAATTTTCAGGAGAAGGAAATCAGGAGATGTTATCCACCAAGAGTTTATAGAATTCAAAATGTAGGGGAAAAAAAGAAATTTTCATTTGCATTTAGAGTTGTTGGGCTCCACCCACCCCCAAATGAGATCCCTTCTCTCCTCCAAATGCATGATGGCTACAGATCCACCCAAAACTCATGAACAGCAGTTCAGTCAGGGAAGAAAGTAGCTTCTTGCTCTGATACCACAGTGAGCTTTATAACCACTTGAAAGTCTTACTATTTTCAAATTTCTCCAAAGTCTTGCATTACATCAATACAGAAGACACATTTTTCTTCTGAGCTGTATAAAAGGCAGGTGAGTAGTCTGACCTTGTGCCCCATTTATCCATCCATCCATCCATCGATCCAGTCACAAAGCTCCCATTCACACACATCCATCCACTTTTTTCCACACCTACTTCTCCCCTTCAAGTTTCAAAAGGAATCTTGATGTACAAATCTTTGCCCCAAGAAGTTGCTTTAGGTAGTTAAAAATGAGACGATTAATGAAACAGCATTTGGACAAACCAGACTAAATACCCTTGAAAGCACCAGATCCCATTTGATCCTGGGAGGTCTTCGGCAGTACTTGGAAGGGAGACCTCCAGGGAATACCAGGTTCTGTGAACTATACTCAGAGTAAGGCAATGGCAAGCCACCTCTGAATATTCCTTGCCTAAGAAAACCCGATGAAATTCACAGGATCACTGTAAGTTGATAGGCAACTTAAAGATATACACACACATACATGCACATACCCTTCCAGGTAGAGTGAGGAAACACTCCTGTCTGAAGCTCTAGAGAGCCACCGCCAGTCATTTCAGCCACATTGAGCTAGGCATACCAGTGATCTTAAACAGTATAAAATCAGCTTCTTGTGCTCCTATCCTTTGTTTACATGGTAGTTCTAATGCCTGCATGACCATCACAGAAAGTTTAGCTTCTAAT
The DNA here is from genome assembly GCA_030847615.1 of Gambelia wislizenii. Taxonomy (NCBI): domain Eukaryota; kingdom Metazoa; phylum Chordata; class Lepidosauria; order Squamata; family Crotaphytidae; genus Gambelia; species Gambelia wislizenii. The sequence continues at coordinate 20,433,281 of JAUMIR010000007.1, read as the reverse complement.
GTACACATGTGAATAAGATAGATGGTGTCAGGTGTGCTACTTCATTGGTCTACTACTATAGGGACTAGAGGAGAGGAGAGGGAAAAAATATATATATTCTTATTATGCATTCTCCTTCAGAGCCCATAGAGGGTACTATTGTACTTATTATCAAAGTGACGCCATGCATGCATAACTGCATTAAAAACAAAATCTTCCCTAAATCTTCTGGCCAGTAAATTAAAATGTGTTACCATTTAATTTCCAGAGATTAATCTCTACAGCTTTTGTCTCTTTTGATTTCAGGTGCCCATCCCAATTAGCATTTATAAATAAACAAATGTATAAATATTTGGCCTTTTATGTGTTTTATAAGGTGGTAATGTTTTGCTATGGTTCTATTCTTGATTTTTCTTTATGTTTTCACTATTATTGTTGTTTTATTTGATTTGTTGTATACCATCTTGGCCAGTCTTGTGAGAAGGCAATATAAAAATATTATGGGCAAGTAGATAATGGGTGACATCTGGCTTGATAGCAATACATGTGAAAAAGATCAGGGGAATCTTAGTAGATATGAGTCAACAGTGTGATGTAGAGGCCAAAAGAGCCAATGCAATTCTAGGCTGCATCACCAGGAGCATAATGTCCAAAGTGAGGGAAGAACTCTGTTCTGCTTTGGACAGACCTCTCCTGGAATACTGTGTCCAGTTCTGGGCATCAAAGTTCAAGAAGGATATTAGCCAGCTGTCTAAAGAATGTATCCACAGAAGGGTGCCCAAGATGATCGAAAGTCTGGAAATCAAACCTTATGAGGACTTAGAGAGGTGGGTATGTTTAACTTGGAAAAGAAAACACTGAGAGGGGACATCATAGTCATCTTTACATATTGGAAGGGATGCTTTGTAGAAGATGGAGTGAATGTATTTTCTGCAGATCCAGAGGCTACAACATGAACCAATAGATTCATCTTACAAGAAAAGAGATTCCACCTAAACGTTAGGAAGGGCTTGTTTACTGTAAGAACTGTTTGATAGTAGAATAGACAGCCATTGAGTGTGGGGGACTCTTTTTTTTGGAGGTCTTTAAACCTCCATCCTTCAGAAGTGCTGTAGTTGTCTATTCCTGCATGACAGGGGGTTGGACTAGATGGCCCTTGTGGTCCCTTCCAGCTCTATGATTCTAGGATGCTAATACAACTAACTTGCATTGATTTAGTCTTAAGCAAATGGGCTAAGATTTAAAGAAATTATGGTAACAGCTTCATAAGTTTAAGGAAATTTTCAGTTTGTAGTTCTTGACCTAACAAGCCACATACTTCTGAAACAAGGGTGGGAGGTTACCAAAAGGAATTTGTGATTTAGCACAGAGTAGCCAACTTTCAAAGACAAAAAAGATTCCAAACTTTCTGCTGGTCCAAACGCTACCTAAATGACTCGGAATCACAATTATATTTTAAAATCTGGAAAGTTAGGTTTTTGGATTACAACTCCCAGAACCCCTGAATTCTGGTCCACCCCACCCCAACTTAGTCAAACTTTGCTTAAAACCATCATATTATTACTAAAAACCTACTGAACCTACTACTGTAGTCTGTATTAGGTCTGAGTTAGAAAGAGCTAATTTTGGCAGCAATTTTAACACACTTTGATGACCCCAGTTTCAATGTAGATATTGAAAAGCATAAGGCTGAACGACAGTCCTCCAGCATCAACCTCTGAGAACATTCAGCTAAGAAAGACCAGAATCACTGCAAAGCAATGCCTTCAAGTTCCAGATGACCCAGAAGGATACTATCGTCAATGGCCTCAAATGTTACTGAAAGATCCAGGAGAACCAATAGGGACTTGCTCCTCCTGGCCAACTCCCGGTGTAGGTCATCCACCCATGGCAACCAAGGTTGTATCTGTTCCATAAACAGGCCTGAACACAGATTGGAATGGGACCAATAATCTATTTCATCCAAGAAAGCCTGGAGTTGTGTTGCTACCACTTACTCTAGGGCCTTACTTAGAAAGGGAAGATCGGAGACTGGCTGATGGTTACCTAGGGAGGTGGGGCCCAATGAAGGTTTTCTCTACAGTTGCTTCATTTAGGAGGTTAGAATGTAGCCCTCTTTCAAAGAAGCATTTACAGCCTCCACCACTCAACTGGTCAGTCCTCCTCTGGCAGCTTTAATTAGCCAGGATGGACATGGGACTAATAGACAAGTGGTCATCCTCACAATTCCAAGGAAATTATCCACATCATCATGGTGAACAACCTGAACTCTTCCATCAAAATTGGACAAGTACTGGCCTCAGTTATCTCCCCAGACTCTATCTTCAATGTGGACTCCAAGTCAGAATGAATCTGAGGATTTTCTCAGCAAGGTATTTATCAACTTCATAGAATCATAGAATCATAGAATTGCAGAGTTGGAAGAGACCACGAGGGTCATCCAGTCCAACCCCCCTGCCATGCAGGAAATCTTGATCAAAGCATCCCCGACAGATGGCAATCCAGCCTCTGTTTAAAGACCTCCAAGGAAGGAGACCCCACCACGCTCCGAGGGAGTGTGTTCCACTGCCAAACAGCTCTTACTGTCAAAAAGTTCCTCCTAATGTTGAGGTGGAATCTCTGTTCCTGGAGCTTGCACCCATTGCTCCGTGTTCCAGTCTCTGGAGCAGCAGAAAACAAGCTTGCTCCATCCTCAATGTGACACCCCTTCAAATACTTAAATAGGGCTATCATATCGCCTCTTAACCGTCTTTTTTCCAGGCTAAACATACCCAGCTCCCTAAGTCTCTCCTCATAAGGCATCATTTCCAGACCTTTCACCATTTTAGTTGCCCTTCTCTGGACACGCTCCAATTTGTCAATATCATCATAGTGCTTTTCTGAGGTCTCATTCTAAGCAGACTGAGGTCTAGGATATAGTAGCCCATTAACTACCTGGAACAGCTGTGCTGGATAAGAGTAAGCTGATGTAATAGAGGCTGGCCCAAGATTCTTTGTTGCTCTCACTGCTACAAAGTTGGTTCTGAAATGGGCCTTAACCTGTGCTTGATTGGATTCATCACGAGACTTTCTCAACCATCACTACCCAACTGTTTCATTGCCCTGAGATGCTCAGAAAACCAAAGAGCCTGTGCTCTACACCCAAGTAAAGGGTCTGGGTCATCTCTCTATTCAGCAGATGAACCAGGGGCATCAACAGAATCACCAACTCTAGCAGTGGAAAATCCCCCCAGAGCATTCAGGAATCCTTTTGGATATATTAGTCTCTGTGAGTTTGAATTTTTTTAAACTCTTGGGAGAGGCTGCTTGTTGCAGAGGGTGGAGCTTCTGTGAGTTTGAATTTTTTAAAACTCTTGGGAGAGGCTGCTTGTTGCAGAGGGTGGAGCGTCTGTGAGTTTGAATTTTTTAAAAACTCTTGGAAGAGGCTGCTTGTTGCAGAGGGTGGAGTGTCTGTGAGTTTGAATTTTTTTAAACTCTTGGGAGAGGCTGCTTGTTGCAGAGGGTGGAGCGTCTGTGAGTTTGAATTTTTTAAAACTCTTGGAAGAGGCTGCTTGTTGCAGAGGGTGGAGCTTCTGTGAGTTTGAATTTTTTTTAAACTCTTGGGAGAGGCTGCTTGTTGAGTGGGCAACCCCCCCCCCAAAAATACAGCAAACTTAAATGTACAGAATAGAGTTTTCAGCATTAACTAAGAGTTCTTAGATTACCTAAAAGCTCTCACCATGGACACTGAGGGGACTGTGGCAGTCACCTGCAATACTTGTGTGATGTTTGTCTTCTTGGCTACAGACGTGGGGAACTTCACATGCACCAAGTGCAAGTTGGTAGCCGTCTTGGAGGAGAAAGTCCAGCAGCTGGAGACACAGGTAGCTACACTTCAACAGATTCGGGAGCAAGAGGTTTTCCTGGACAGAACAGAACAAACAGTCTTGGACGGGGACCGCACAGAGGAACTGGCTGGGGAGGAGAGGGTCACTCCACAGACGCAGGAGGTAGACAGCTGGAAGAATGTCACACACAGAACAAGAAAATCCAGGGATACTTCGAGCAGCTTGCAGCTACAGAATCGATTCGAAGCCCTCTCTCTTATCAAGGACAATGAGGAAGAACAGCATGGACAGACTTCAGGGGCAGAACAGGGGACCTTGAGAGGACCACCGCAAGGAACAGCAGCTGCGAAGCCTCAGGGGAGGTGTGTGGTGGTGATGGGAGACTCCTTGCTGCGGGATACAGAAGCAGTGGTTTGTGGGCCTGACAAGATGTCTCGGGAGGTGTGTTGTCTCCCTGGGGCAAAGATCTGTGATGTGACGGAGAGGCTGACATGACTCGTCAAGCCTACGGATCATTACCCCTTCCCTTTGGTCCATGTGGGAACCAATGATACTGCAAGGCACAGCTTTCCGAAGATCAGAAGAGATTATGAGGCTCTGGGGAGGAAGCTGAAAGAAATGGATGCACAGGTTGTCATCTCATCTCTTCTGCCAGTTGAAGGGCATGGTCCAGGAAGGGAGAGGAAAATAGCCGACGTAAACAACTGGCTCCGTAGATGGTGTTGCCGAGAACAATTTGGATTCTTGGATCATGGGCTGTGCTTCCATGAGGGGGGGCTTCTGGCAAGAGATGGGGTGCATCTCACGAAAGTTGGCAGAAACGTTTTTGCCTACAGTCTCAAGAATTTGTTCAGGAGGGCTTTAAACTGAATCATATGGGGGAGGGAGACAGTATTCTGGAAGGCAAAAGAGCTGGAGAAAATTGTCAAGCTGTCATAGAGGGAACAAGGCAAACAGCGCAAGGACCCAACAGTGGGAGGGAAAAAATCTTGCACAGGCAGCAAGTAAAGGGAACACATGGTCTTAGATGTCTCTACACTAATGCACAGAGCATGGGAAATAAGCAAGATGAACTTGAACTCCTAGAACTACAAAACAAATATGATATAATAGGCATTACTGAAACCTGGTGGGACGAGTCTCATGATTGGAATGTAGGAAAAGAGGGGTATAACCTTTTTAAGAGAAACAGGCCAAACAGGAAAGGAGGAGGAACAGCATTATATATCAAGGATATTTACACCAGTGAAAAGATCCATGACATCAATACTGGAAGCCAGGTGGAGAGCATCTGGATAAAAATTAAAGGGGAGGGAAACAACAGGGATGTTATTGTGGGACTCTACTACAGACCCCCAAGTCAGATGGAGGAATTGGATGATGCCTTTCTAGAACAGATGAACACACACGCAGAAAGGAAAGACGTAGTAGTGATGGGTGACTTCAACTATCCTGATATTTGCTGGCAATCTAACTCAACCAAAACTTCAAGGTCTAGCAAATTCCTTACTTGCCTGGAAGACAATTTCATGGTCCAAAAGGTGGAAGAGGCAACAAGGGGGTCAGCTATTTTAGATCTGATCCTAACCAACAGGGATGACCTGGTTAATGGGGTGCAAGTGGTGGGATCCTTAGGTGAGAGTGATCATGTTCTCCTGGAGTTTGTTATACAATGGAAAGGAGAAGCCAGGCACAGTCAGACACGCATTCTTGACTTTAGGAGAGCTGATTTCAATAAACTCAGGGAAATACTGGGGGTGATCCCATGGTCAGGAATACTAAAAGAGAAGAGACCTCAAGACGGATGGGACTTTCTCAAAAGGGAGATACTGAAGGCACAATTTCAAACAGTACCATTGAGGAAGAAAAATGGGAGGTGTCTCAAGAAACCAGGATGGATGACAAAAGAACTTTCAATGGAGCTAAGTTTTAAACAGAACATGTATAGGAAATGGAAAAGGGGGAAATCACCAGAGAAGAATTCAAACAGATAGCGAACACGTGTAGGAGTAAAGTCAGAAAAGCTAAAGCGCAGAATGAGCTCAGGCTTGCTTGGGAGGTTAAGAACAATAAAAAGGTTTTTTTTGGGTATGTCCGCAGCAAAAGGAGGAAGAAGGAAATGGTAGGGCCACTACGGGAGAAGATGGCAAAATGCTAACAGGGGACAGAGAAAAGGCAGAATTACTCAACACCTTATTTGCCTCAGTGTTTTCAGAAAAGGAAAAGGGTGACCAACCTGAGGATAAAGGAACAGAGGACACAATAGGGGAAATCCAGCACAGAATAAGCAAAGAGGTAGTACAGGAATACCTTCTTAATCTAAATGAATTTAAATCTCCAGGACCAGATGAACTACATCCAAGAGTATTAAAAGATCTGGCAAATATAATCTCAGAGCCATTGGCAATAATCTTTGAGAACTCCTGGAGAACAGGAGAAGTCCCAGCAGACTGGAGGAGGGCCAACGTTGTCCCCATCTTCAAAAAGGGGGAAAAAAAGGATCCCAACAATTATCATCCAGTTAGTCTGACATCAATACCAGGGAAGATTCTAGAGCAGATCATTAAACAGAGAGTCTGTGAACATTTAGAAGGCAATGCCATAATCACAAAAAGTCAACATGGGTTTCAGAGTAACAAGTCGTGCCAGACTAATCTGATCTCTTTTTTTGATAAAATTACCAGCTTGGTAGATGAAGGGAATGCTGTGGACATCACATACCTTGATTTCAGTAAGGCCTTTGACAAGGTTCCCCATGACATTCTTGCAAACAAGCTTGTAAAACGTGGGCTAGACAAGTTAACTGTTCAATGGATTTGTAATTGGTTGACCGGCCGAACCCAAAGGGTGCTCAGCAGTGGCTCCTCTTCATCTTGGAAAGATGTGACCATTGGGGTGCCACAGGGTTCTTTCCTGGGCCCAGTTCTATTCAACATCTTTATCAATGACTTGGATGGGGGAATTAGGGGCATACTTACCAAATTTGCAGATGACACCAAATTAGGAGTAGTAGCTAATACCCTGGAGGACAGGATCAAAATTCAAGATGACCTGGATAAACTGGAGAGCTGGGCCAAAGCTAACAAAATTAAATTCAATACGGAGAAATGTAAGGTACTGCACTTCTGGCGAAAAAATGAAATCCATAGATATAGGATGGGGGAGAGCTGGCTGAATGAGACTACGTGCGAAAGGCATCTAGGAGTCCTAGTAGACCACAAGTTGAACATGAGTCAACAGTGTGATGCGACAGCTAAAAATGCCAATGCGATTTTGGGCTGCATCAATAGAAGTATAGTGTCTAGATCAAGGGAAGTAATAGTGCCGCTCTATTCTGCCTTGGTCAGACCTCACCTAGAATACTATGTCCAGTTCTGGGCACCACAATTCAAAAAGGATATTAACAAATTGGAGCGTGTCCAGAGGAGGGTGACTAAAATGGTGAAAGGTCTGGAAACCATGCCTTATGAGGAGAGATTTAGGGAGCTGGGTATGTTTAGCCTGGAAAAAAGACAGTTAAGAGGCGATATGATAGCCCTGTTTAAGTATTTGGAGGGGTGTCACGTTGAGAATGGAGCAAGCTTGTTTTCTGCTGCTCCAGAGATTGGAACACGGAGCAATGGGTGCAAGCTCCAGGAACAGAGATTCCACCTCAACATTAGGAGGAACTTTCCGACAGTAAGAGCTGTTCCGCAGTGGAACACACTCCCTCGGAGTGTGGTGGGGTCTCCTTCCTTGGAGGTCTTTAAACAGAGGCTGGATGGCCATCTGTTGGGGATGCTTTGATCGTGATTTCCTGCATGGCAGGGGGTTGAACTGGATGGCCCTCATGGTCTCTTCCAAGTCTGCAATTCTATGATTCTATGATGGCCCAAGTTCACACAGTGAATTTTATGGCTCAGCAGTCTACAATTTGTTGTTCCCCCATCCCACCACAACACTTCAACCATTACAACACCTGGACTCTCAATGCAAGAATCTCACCTTGTGTTCTTACATGGGTGTCTTTCCAAGCAATCAAGCTGCTGCTTCTCTTTCTCTCTTCCCATCTCTTAATACCCTCTTCATCCCTAGCACAGAGACAAAATTTGCACATTTCAACTTCTTTGCTCTGTCATTTCCCTTTTGCTCTGAAAATTGGAGCTGCAGGATTAGAACTGTTCTCTGTGATCTCATTTTCACCATATTCATAGATGTGAAATACAATCAGCAAAAATTGTATTGTCACCCCTGAAGAGATTAGGAGTCCCAGAAAGTCTAAACCATTTCATGTAGTGATCTGTCCATGACAATGGGGTTCCTTCATCCTCCTCTGTCCCCAGATCACCACCATCCTGTCCAACAAAAAACAAATCAAGATTTTTTGGGTGCCGTTTACACGATGAAAATGTAGTAGGAAGAATTCGTGTCAACCCTGGCTGTTTACACGTACACCAGGTCAAGTATGTGATTTTTGGAAGGGGGGCTACCTTTTATCCCTCAACCTGTGGGACTTCCAATCCCGCGGTTTGTTCCGTTTTTTAAAAAAGTAACTGGAGGATTCCGAAAATCGGAAATGTAAACAGCCCGGGACAAGCTATCTCGGTACTAGGGGATGACTGTAAATGGTGACTGGGGCAGGCTTAGAGATCAGCGACCAGAAAAGGAGGGGTCAATCACCCGTTCAACAGATCCAGCCTCACTAGCTGAAAACAAAGTCATCCCTTCCAGCTGCATGTAGGTTTGTGTGTGTGTGTGTGTGTGCGTGTACTCAATTACCCTTTTAAATGGATTTCTACACTGCAAACCCTTCAGCTTTAACCTCTTCCTCAACTGCATGTTACAAAGAGATCGTGGTAGGCAGAGGGTCGCCCATTCATTCCCTGCCTGGATCCCCTCTCTGGGTCTGAACGGATAATCAAACATTCATCACCCCCTCAAGGCACAGTAAAATATTCAAGCGTATGAGCAAATGAACACACTTTTATTCCCCCCCCCCAAGGCACAGTAAAAAAATGCCAGCATCTGTGTCTTTCAAACTGCCTGTGTGTCACTGGCTTGAAATCTTCACTCTGCAGCTGCCTCTGCTTTAAGCGTTAACATTTTAAAAGTAATCCCAAGCCTCTCCCCCACCCCCCACTCGGCTTGATTTCAAAAGGAAAGCACAGGGTTTAATTGTTCCTGCGTCTGAGCGAAAGATCACATTCTGGGTCTTTCAAAATGCCTTCTGCCCTGGTTAAAGGGTTAACATTTTTAAGAGACAGGACAAACACAAGCTCTGCCCCCCCTTTCCCCCCCCCCCGCCAGCCAGTCAATAGTATCACTCGTGGCATGGAACTCTAAAGGAAGTACGTTACCCAGGTTGTGAAAACACGAGTAATCGCATCCTTGATTGACAGCCAAAAAAAATATCCCAGTAGGCTAAACAACAAAAGCACGGGATATAAAAGTAAGAAACCAATAAAAAGAAACTGAACTTCTGACGTGTAAATATCAATCACGGGATCTTCCAGGATTTCCTAAAGAGTGACAAAAATCGTCTAAACAGCGTGGGATGAATATGGGATCAGGAAGTCACAGTAAGCCCGCGACAAAAAATGTTGTGTAATTGGCACCTTGGATTTTGCTGCTACACGTGTAGGGCCATATATTAGTTGATACAGACCCATGGTTGCCATGGAAGCCATGAAATCCTGAGCTGGCCCTAATGTAAGTGCCTTGGCAATAATGTTAAAATCCCCAATACCATAAGTTTGGGAAAGATTAACACCACTTCCGAGATCACCTCCAGGAACTCTGGCAAGGAGACTGTTGTGCAGCAGGGTGGATGGTACACCAACAGGATCCCCATCCCATTTAATTCTCCTATTGCCAAGGGTATACACTAAAACCTTGGAGATTGTCGGACAGGGTACCTCAATAGAGGAAGGGACTCATGATTGATCACTGTGACTCCTCCCCACTTACCATCAGATCTTGCCTGCTGCTGCACAAGAAAACTTGGTGGGCATAACTGGTCAAGTTGATACCCCTCCTCTTCAGCTAACCAAGTTTCACTTACACATGCAAGTTGAGCTTGCTTGTCCAGGATCAACTCCTGGGTTATATACAGCTCTTCCCAGTCACTGACCTGTCATTAAGCAGCAGTATTTTGTGGTCTGATGGGGTTCTACTAGAGTAGCCAGGTTGGTTGGATGGTGAACCAGAAAGAGGAATAGCTACAAGATGTCTCTCCCTGCTTCTTTTCCATTGGCTTGTTCTACCTCCACCACCATAGCTCCTTCTTCCCATGATGACTAACTGAAATGGCAGCATCCCTTGCATTTTCTCAACACATATTTGTCAGACCAGAAATATAGAACAAACAGACTATCATAAAGAAACACACAAGTCAGTTTAGCCTGAGGAACTCCCAATACTTAGCCAAAGCTAGCTTCTTGAGATCCTACTCAATAGGTGCTCCATTTTCTTATTTAGAGATTAAACATGCTTTTCTGGCAAAAGCTTCACAAGGCTAATGCACAGTAGCTTATGATGCCCTCATGTGCTATGTATGATCCTATTGGCGCCCTCCCCTATCACTCTGAATATGCCTATTGTAGATAAACTGGGTTGTTTTTTAAAAAGTCTATATTTTCTCTGTACTTTCAGTGCATATTAAACATACAGGAATTTTAATTTTTGCATTAGATGTAACTACAGGACTCGTGGGTGATGGCTGATATGAATTCATAACCACTGATTAGGTGTTTTATCTTGTACAAATGGTTGTGCTAGGATGAATTCCCATAATTTCTATGATAGCAGTTTTCACTCAGGAGCCTGAAGGTACAAAATAGCTATAATCATTGTACCGGTTCCTCACAAATCATTGCTGCATCACAGATGGAAATTGGGAGCTGCTCCAGGCAGCAAATGTCATTGTGTACCATGGAATTGCTCAAAGAATTCTCATCGTGGCTATCTAGCAGATGGAACATGTGGATTCAATTCACTTCTTTCTCACTTCTGATGTTGTCGTAGTAGGAAGTGGTTGAGCAGTTGTGTGGGGAAATAAAGGGTTGGAATAAGCAGTGTGTATGAGAGAATATTCTGGAAAATTAAGATGTTTTACTCAGTGTGCAGATGGCACAGAAAGGAATAGCTCAAAGCTTTGGGTAGGTGCAGTGTTCCTTTTCCCTGACAATCTAGTTTTCAGACATGGAGAGGGGGGAAAAATAACCCATCCAGTTTCCGTCAGTAGCCTCTGATTTGCCAGTACAGAAAGTGTTAACTCCTTTCTGTGAATGTGCCCAGTGAAGCTGTATAGGCTTCCAAAATGGTGTTTCTGGGCACAATTCGAAGTGGTAGTCATTTATAGCCCTATAGGGATTGGGCCAAGGAAACTCAAAGGAAGATTTTCTCCTGTACAATCTTTATTGTGGTCATCGAAGGTCATGCTTCTTAAGCTACATATTGCGGGGAACTGGCAGGGTTATTTTTTTCTCAATGTGCCAGGGATAGTCACCCTATTTTTCCACATTGGCTACAACTGTTTCTTTCTTTCCGAGACAATAGCTGGGGACTGACAGCCAATAACTCAGAAACCAGCCCTGGTCCACAGACCAGCACGGGAATTAGTGCTGAGTAGCACTGTTATAAAGTACCCTTGTTCCAGGTCCTACTACAACAGATATGGAGCCAGGACAAGGCCATGTAGTTTGCTTTAAGGAGGACAACCTCTCTATCTAAAGGGCTATCTGAGGACAGCTGTCTCTTTGAAGGACCATTCTGTCCATTTTAATGATATATAGCACCCCCCCACACACCACACTGTATCAACGAGAGATATGTTCCTGGACTTACTGTTTCTAAACCATGGATAATAACAAACCCTATTAAAATAAAGGATTTCCAGTACAAACGTACAATAGAGTTGCATTGGAGGACCTAATGACTCCTAGAGAGGATACCTCTCTGTGCATCTTCCAGTGCGACTCTATGGTATATGACCCTGTTTTTTCAGCCATGGATAACTGAAACTGCAAATATTGGTTCTGCAGATATGGGGGGTGACCTGTAGAGCCATAAGCAATGGGAACATGGATGCCAAAACTGCCCACCAAGAGTGTGCACTTGGACAGCACACAAGCCAACTATTCAGCTTTCCCTACTATATTGTATTTCTATTTAAAGTGATCACTATTATTTCTAAATATGCATCAATGCATATGGTTGTATTAGCATATACAAATATTCCACAAATCCATGTCTTTTTGGGGGGTTGTGTTTAAGTGGCCACCCTACTGCTGTCTGAAGTACAGAATACCCTTTCCCTCAGAGATTCATCTATCCCTAAAACTTCACCTCTAGCTTTTTATCAGGCAGTTTCAGCTCTGCTGTTTCAAAGGGATTTTGGGTTAGATATGATCCTTGTTTGCTTTGGCTTGGCTTTTTGGGTGACTAATTTATTTTTTGTTGCTTCTGCTGGTCCCCCCACTTTGTTTCATGCATTTTAAATACTCATGGTACCCGGCCACTAGTCCACATGGGGGGCCTTTGGACAGTGGAGTTGCTCATAAATGTTTAAATAAATCTATATAAATATTTAAATAAACAGACAAAAACATGTGGTACAGAATTATCCACTAAGAAGGAAAATAGCCTGGTGTCTGCAGATATTAAATATTTATAGCCTGCTCCATAACTGTAACTGGTGTTGGAATTGTAAGGACCTGTTGATCAGAGGCTGTGGACCACCCTTTGTTTGCCCCCTCCAAAAATAGAGGGAAAAAGAAAAGAAAGAATAAAAGGAACAGTGATTTCTCTGAACTTTATCAGATGTGGCAAAACTCGCAGGATTACAACGTCTGGGTAGTGAGAACAGCACAGCTATTGCATGATATTGTTGTCATCATGTGGCTATCCCACGCCCCAGCCATGAAAAAGCCATCACTTTTAACTGAGGGGATAAGCCGTCAATAGATCATCAGTTTAACTTTTTTTGTGCTATTGATTGTGTGCAAAAACACATCCCGTTGTAAATGCAAGATTACAGTGTGAATGGGTGGTTCTCAATGAGAAAACTTCTGGCTGAGAAGGCGAAAACAAAGCACAGGATGCTCTTTTTATGAACTATTCCCCATAGTTTGCACGTTTTTATGTTAGTTTAAGTGCTTGTGTGTTCATTTACTTTGTTAATTAAGGTGGTTTAGGAGTTTTAAGCATACTCACATTTTCTTGCGAGAACCACTGAATACAATAACATTTTATATCCTTTTACCCCTCTTTTCATAGCTGCTTTTAGTTCTGTTTTATTTTTGGTAAGCTGCCTTGGGTCCCAATATTGGGGAAAAGATGGGATACAAATGATGATGATAAAAAAGAAGAAGAAGAAGAAGAGGAAGAGGAGGAGGAGGAGGAGGAGGAGGAGGAGGAGGAGGAGGAGGAGGAGTTACAACTACATCAACAGCAGAGACTTGACAGGATCAGATCTGGCAATAATCTTCTAGAAGTTGGATGGTGAACCTGTAGCCTTCCAGATGGTGTTGGACTGCAACTAACTTGATCCCTCATCATTTGTGATGCTGAATGAGAATGATAGGAGCTGCAGTCTAAAAACACCTGGAGTGCCAGATGTTCCCTTATTCCAGTTGTAGGATGATGAAAAGGGCAACAGAAAAACTTTCTCCACATTGATTCATCGTAACATTTGCAGCACCAGTTTCAATGGTCATATGACAATGTTTCATGACTTTGCCTTCTTTGCCATTATTCCCTGTGATTTAGGTAATGGCTGAAGAGCAGCTCAAACTTTCCTTAATAGCTTCACTTACCAAATGTATATGTAAATTGTTCTTTCAAGAGAGCATCCTTCCTTAATGAATTTGGGATGATCGCTCACCATTGTTAGCAAAGCAATGAAAATTTACTTAGGGTGGGCTTTTTTTTTGCACTTATAAGAACTTAATGAGGCAAAATTGGGAGCTGATGATCAGGAGCTCTTCCTTTCATCTCTTTGGATCTTATTTACAAAAGCTTATTATGAGTAAAGCATAGGGAGGGCGATATGCAGTGATTAGAATTGGGCTTAATTATCTCTCTCTATGCAGCTCAAAATAGTGGAAAAGAGGCAGACAAATGAGAAATATCTAAGTTCGTGTTGGCAAAGGTCCATGAGTGTAAAATTTCTAATTTTGTTGTTGGACATTATCAGACGAGCATCTAAAAATGCTGTAATTCCCCGAATGAGGATAGCGGAAACATTGTGGCATTATTATATTTATTATTGCATGCCACTGTAATAGTGCAAAAGAACTGCCATGGAATTATTGTATGCTGACCACTAGCACTTTAAGAATGGGAGTTCTTCCATGATTTAGCATGGGCGAGATTTGGGCGGTTCTCACAAGAAGACACGAGTGCACTTAAAACTCCAAAAACACCTTGATTAACAAGGTAAATGAACACACAAGCATTGAAACAAACATAAAAACATTGAAACTAAATGGGACAGTTCATAAAAAGGGCATCCTGTGCTTTGTTTTTGTGTTCTCACCCGGAATTTTTCTTGCTGAGGACCACCCATTCATGCTGTAATCTGATAATTACAATGGGATATGATTTCGCACACCTTCAATAGCACAAAAAATGTTATTGACAATCTATTCACAGCTTGTTCCATGAATTAGAAATAACGGCTTTTTTTTTGTGACTGGAGAATGGAGTAACCATGTGAAGATGACAACGCCGTGCAATAGCGGGGCCCATTTGTGCTAACCTGACATCATAATCCCGCAAATTTTGCTGCGTCAGATAATGTCCATTGTTGTGTGAACTTTTAGGCTATTTTGAGATATGTCATTCATCTTAGAACATTTACTATGGGAAACTGCCAAGGGGTACAATTCTGCCGGCAGAGATACAAACAAAGGAAGCCACATTTGAGAGTGAGAGCCTTGAGAAGAAAGTAGGGGGAATCAGGAGTGGATTGTTGCTAAGCCAAAAGGAGCTGTAGGTCATGAGAATTTAAGAAAATGTGTGCTGGAGCTAATGAAAGTTCTTTTAGGAGATTTTCACACGCCGAAAATATTCCCTCCAGAAACCGGGACAGAAATATTTCTGTCCCGGAAGCAGCGCCGCGGTTCGCACGCTCACCTCCCTCTTCCGTTTTTCCGTCGTCCTCGCTTTGGGTTTTTTCCTCTCTCTTCCGGAATATTTTATTAACGGCAAACTCCCGTTAGTAAAATATTCCAGAAGAGGGAGGAAAAAACCCAAAGCGAGGACGACGGAAAAACGGAAGAGGGAGGTGAGCGTGCGAACCGCGGCGCTGCTTCCGGGACAGAAATATTTCTGTCCCGGTTTCTGGAGGGAATATTTTCGGCGTGTGAAAATCTCCTTAGATAGGACATGCATTCTTCTTAAAACATACCAAAATTAAATTGATTGAAAAAATAAATCAGCTTTGCCTTTGACCCTAGCCACCTCTCAAATGTGGTTCATGAAACCCTTCCAAGATTGGAACTCAACACTCAAGCCAAAAAAGATTTCCCACTTCTGAAGCCCATTTTCACTACACAACTCCTAGTGCTTCGCCAAAGTTTAAGCCCAGGACTCCATAGGAGGCAGCGATGACAGTTAAAGTGGAACAATAGTGCTATAATTTTATAATGTGAAAGGGCCCATGGTCTATCTAGTACAGCACTGTATTGTCTGTATTGGCCAATCTGATGCTTCTAAGAAACCCACAAGCAGGGTTTAAAAGGAATAACCATTTATTCTTTATTTTATTTTATTTATATCCCACCTTTCTGATTCTCCAGGAACTATTATTCAGAGGTACTGTGAACATTTGTTGTTGTGTGCCTTCAAGTTGTTTCAGACTTACAGTGACCCTAAGGCAAACCTATCATAGAATCATAGAATCATAGAATCATAGAATCATAGAATCATAGAATCATAGAACTGCAGAGTTGGAAGAGACCACGAGGGCCATCCAGTCCAACCCCCCTGCCACGCAGGAAATCTTGATCAAAGCATCCCCGACAGATGGCAATCCAGCCTCTGTTTAAAGACTTCCAAGGAAGGAGACCCCACCACGCTCCGAAAGAGTGTGTTCCACTGCCGAACAGCTCTTACTGTCAAAAAGTTCCTACTCATGTTGAGGTGGAATCTCTGTTCCTGGAGCTTGCACCCATTGCTCCGTGTTCCAGTCTCTGGAGCAGCAGAAAACAAGCCTGCTCCATCCTCAGCGTGACATCCCTCCAAATACTTAAACAGGGCTATCATATCGCCTCTTAACCGTCTTTTTTCCAGGCTAAACATACCCAGCTCCCTAAGTCTCTCCTCATAGGGCATCATTTCCAGACCTTTCACCATTTTAGTTGCCCTTCTCTGGACACGCTCCAATTTGTCAAGGTCCTTTTTGAATTGTGGTGCCCAGAACTGGACACAGTATTCTAAGTGAGGTCTGACCAAGGCAGAATAGAGCGGCACTATTACTTCCCTTGATCTAGACACTATACTTCTATTGATACAGCCCAAAATCGCATTGGCCTTTTTAGCTGCCGCATCACACTGTTGGCTTATGTTCAACTTGTGGTCTACTAGGACTCCTAGATCCCTTTCGCACGTAGTCTCATTCAGCCAGGTCTCTCCCATCCTATATTTATGCATTTCATTTTTCTGCCCTAAATGCAGTACCTTACATTTCTCCATATTGAATTTCATTTTGTTAGCTTTGGCCCAGCTCTCCAGTCTATCCAGGTCATTCTGAATTTTGATCCTGTCCTCTAGGGTATTAGCTACTCCTCCTAATTTGGTGTCATCTGCAAATTTGATAAGTATGCCCCTAATTCCCTCATCCAAGTCATTGATAAAGATGTTGAATAGCACTGGGCCCAGGACAGAACCCTGTGGCACCCCACTGGTCACATCTTTCCAAGATGAAGAGGAGCCATTAGCTGTTGATAATTATCCTCAATGAATGCATTTGTCTATAAGAACAAATTTTGGATGGTACGAAGGGATCAGTACATGCTGATTTCTGAGATTCTTGCAAAAAATGTGGACCCACCACTGATTTTGCTTGCAAGGATCTTTTATGTTCTTAAGCAGGAGTAGAAACCTAAAAACATATAACACAGATTAGTTATCCTTTGCTTTATGCATATTATGCACTCTTGCTGTGAAAATATTTAAAAAACAGAATTGCGGGGCACAGGAATTCTAATTCTGTTTTTTAAAGGAAATTAGCCAGAGGATAATACACTACATGGCTAGACCTAATCCTGTCCTGGGCTGCTGAAACAACTGCAGAAAAAATGCAGTTTGACACTGCTTTAACAGCCATAGCTCAGTCCTATGGAATTCTGAGATTTGTAGTTTTTTTGGGAGATAGTTAGCTTCTCTGTGAGAGAACTCTGGTGCCTCAACAAACTACAGATCCCAGGATTCCATCAGTGGAGCCATGATAGTTAAAGTGGTGTCAAATTGCATTATTTCTGCAGTGTGTCAGTAGCCCTGGTTTAATTTTGTTTTGAAACAAGGCTGTACTCAGTTTTTTGTTCTATTATAGGGCATCTAACTTGGTTTAAAACAATTTAAAATAAGTTGGTTTAAAACAATCTAACAATTATATTTTTAGCAGGGATAATGCTACAGTGCTTTTATTCATTGTTGTAACTTAAATGATGATTGATTTACAGTAGAGATGCAGAATCTTTAGCGCACCAGATATTTGAGGCTACAAATTTTGGACTATGAATCCTCATCACCAGATCTGCCCTATCCCATTGCCATTGGCTTCTTAGGGTTGATGACTTCTTTAAACTGTGTTTCCCATGTGCCATTCAGCATCCATCCACCTGTCCTGCATCTCACTAGCCCAAACATCTTTGCTATCTAAGGCTGCTGACACACTGCAGAAATAATGCAGTTTGATACTGCTTTAACTGCAGTGGCTCCACCCTATGGAATCCTGGGACTTATAGTTTGTTGTGACACCAGAGCTCTTTGACAGAAATGGCTAAATAGCTCACAAAACCACAAATCTCAGAATTCCATAGATTCTCAGAATTCCCAGTTCTCAGAATTGCATAGAAATAATGCAGTTTGACACTGCTTTAACTACCATGGTAGTTAAAGCAGTGTCAAACTGCATAATTTCTACAATGTGTCAGCAGCTGGAAAACACCTCTTTTTTTAACTCCACCAGGGCTGACTAAGTGGGAGGCAAGTTAAGTAGACTATCTGGCACCTCCTTTATTTGTCCAGATTTTGAATACCTTGGCTGAGATCCTATGCTGACAGATATAGCTACCATGATGGAGCTCCATTGTCCTAGCTACTTCTGTTGATGCAGCCTCCTGCAAAATCTACCTCTTAAGCCAGACAGCAGCCCAATGAAAGGGTTTCTGAGTCATGCAGATTGGGGTGCTGGGAATTTATGACTGCAACACTCTCCTGGTTTCGGGGTGCATTGAGGCAGGCAGCTGGAGAGATCTCTCAGGGTCTTGCTGCAGTTGCTTGTTTCAACATGCCCCATAATGGAGAAAACACTGCATTGACATTTCCCAGTACTCCCAGTACTGCAGAGTAGTCTGGGAAACTCTTTGGTTGAGGTTCTGCCTGGCTTAAGAGGTAGCCTTCTGGGGTCCTGCTAGGTCATGAATGACAGTAAATGTGAATCTGAAAGTTATGAGGTTATAAGTCTGGCTTACCATCTCATAAACAATGAAGAGGATGCTAGCCCTTACTTTTCATTGCATTTGTAGCCGTCTCACTAAATAGATGCATTCTTTGCTTGCATAATTTGTTCCTCTCATGCAAGATGATAAATGTGGATGCACTAAACTGATCACTATCCTTCCTATGCCCATGATCTGTGGAACTGGAATTCATGTTGTATATTTTTTGAACTTTTTTATTTTAAAAACTGATTTTAGAAAAAAAATGCACGTAACCCACCCAATAATGCAGCCCTGGTCAGCCAGGCCAGTGTTACCAGCAGTGGTGTAGTGGTAAACTTTTAAGAGCAGACACTCATCTTGACAGTCCTCATAGACAGATCTCCAAGGAGAATCAAAAAAGACAGGTAGCTGTAATGATCCCTATAAACAAGCCAGTTCCAGTAGTTTTCAAGTAGCTCTTTCATCAAGCTAATGGGTTTTAATTGCCCATTCAAGATTAACTTACTCCAAAATACTTTGCATTACAAGTACATTATATCAATATATTGCTGCTGGGAAAATCTCGCTCTTCTTCCTCACTTCTGTGAGGACTGCAGCTAACCTGAGAGGCTAATGAAAAAATTTGGTGACTTTGCCCCTGGAAGCCCTGTTTCCACGACAACACTGGTTACCTGATTTTCATAGGAAGATGATTCCCTCCCTCTATATTTGTTTCCACTGTTGAGTGAATAGCTGAGCAGATAGCTATTGATGGGTGCTGCTCTTGCATCTGTTCCTGAGTTCCACCTTACAGCCACATTATTCATTCTCCTTCACTCTCCTTGATGTGACTTTATATTCTGCAAAACTACAATAGCCACGTTCTACTACTAGTCTATGGCTACTGGTCATGATGGCTATTCATTAGTTGCCACATCAGGAGCAGTATGCCTCCATATACCAGCTGCTGAGGAGCACAAGATGAGCCCATTGGGCTCGTTTCCTGTCTTTGGACTTCCAACAGGATATCCTGCAATTGTCCCGGGGACAAGGCAGGGACAAGCCCAATTAGTCTTCTGCTCTCCCACTTTTTTTTTTTTTTTTTTGCTGCTTTTAAAACATCCCAGTCCCATTCTCCTCCTCCTACTTTTTGCTTTTGTCCTCAGCTTGCTTCAGTTGCTGCAAACTTAGTTCAAAGTGCAAAAGTAGTTTGCACTCAGTTAACCTAGGAGGAGGGGGGATGAGAGGGCAGAATCTTGCCCTTCCCAGTGGCCTCAGGCAAAAGCAAACTGCTTCAGCCTCTCAGCTGAAGTGTTCTTTTTCATTAATCACTTTTGCAACCTTGACCACACTTTGATGCCACTTGCCCTCATGTGCCCTGATATTTATCTGTGAAATATTGAAGGGTATGCATCTGCTATATTCTAAGTACTACTTTTTGGCTACTAGTCTTGATAGCGATTCATTACCTGAAGTGTCAGAAGCAGTGTGCCTCTTTATACAACTTGCTGAGGAGCATGAATAGAAGGTGCTAGTGGGCTTATGTCCTCCCCATGGGCTTCTTCTAGGTTTGTGGCTAGTGAAAATTGTGAAACTGGGAAAACAGAATGCTGGAGTATATAGGTCTTCGGCCTGATTCAGTGGAGGTTTTTTTTGGCTGGCCATGGTTGCACACTTGTATAATTCTCAGTTATGCTGATATGTGCATTTTGAATATAAATGGAGATTATCAGGCGGGCCTTATAGCCTGTTTCTGTTCCAACCCCCCCACTCCCATTCCTGCCATGGAATAAAGAAAAATGTTTCAGACACCTACCTTGATTCCACGACAGGAACAGGCTCTCCCTCCCTTTGCTGCCCTGTCATAAATGCAGCAGTTGTAGGGCTGATTTTATGACTGGAAACTGAAGACTGGGCAGCAAATTTAAAAATAACACCCCCCAGCTGTCAAAACAGTGAACCAACCACAAAAACACATTTTTAAAAAATAAAAGCTACCCAGGAGGGGAAAAAAGGGTTTTACTTACCTTGTTGTCCCGATTGCATCTGGAAGTGTCCGGCATGAACCTCCCGGTGACATCACACCCAGTTGTCCTTCCGGGAGCAGAACAGGGCTCCTGTTCACTTGCCCATCATTCTGTTATAATAACGGAATGGGCTTCTTATTCACGGATTTTTCTGTGAATAAGAGAAAGCGGGGGAGGAACAGGAGCATCCCAGGATAGGGATGGTGTCATCTAAAAGGTAAGCCTTTTAGCGATTTCCTGTCATCCCTGTCCTGGGATATTTTTAGCATCTGATAATCTCCATTGTATCTTGTACCTTCTTGCACAATGTCATTGTCCATAGGGCATGGACTTACACTCTGCTGGTATGCTTCGTGGTTCTCACACCTTCTGTTATGCGTCATTTCAATACAGCCCCACTGCCTTTTATGTGCTTAGTTTCTTGACATATGGCTTGTCTAGATGGGCAATATTCCGTGTCTTGCTCTAAGCTCAGAGCCCTGCAGTTCATACAATGCCGGGAATTTGCCCCATTCTGCTCCCAGGCAGTCCTCACCACCATGGGGCATGCGGCTGATACAGGGGGAAGGCTGGATAGGGCCTGATACAACATTTTAGAACAATATCCTGTTCAAATCTGTTTCTGCTGGGAGGAAACAGATCGGACCTGGTGAGACCACAGGAGCTTGTCCCAGAAGCTGGTCCTTGCTGAAGCTGCTGGTCTGCCTTGCTCTCCCGGAAGACAGGAAGGAATCCCACAGCATGTGACCAAGGCTGGTAACATGCAGGGGGCCTTGGTCACATGTTGTGGGTCACCTTCTTTCTTTCTGAGATAGTGAGGGAAATGGTGGTGGCAGCTGCAGTGACAGGCCAGCATGCCCATCAGGACTTCCTCCGTTCTATGGAGGAAACGGCCAGGGTATGCTGGTGGGGAGCTGGTGTATCTTGGCCCATGTAGATGAGCCCATACACACTGTTAATTTAGCAAGTCTGGACATACTAGACAGAAGAATGATGTGGCACGGTACAGCTCCTTTCCCCTATTAAGGGCCTCAGCTTCCTACCTTAAAGATTGCTTGGTAATTGGTAAGAAGTGTGGCTGGAACACTGTGGGTCACACCAATGACTGGAGAAGGCCCAGTGGGCTTCTGGTTGATTGCATTCCTCTTCCCTGGGATCTGTTAAGTTCCACAGAATATATATATATATATATATATATATATATATATATATAGTCAGAGGAGCATTTAAAACAGCTCCCTTAGTCATCCTCCTACTCCAATCTGATGTTACTTCAATTTCATTCAAATATATGGAAGTACACCACAGGAAGCAATAATGCCATGCACAAAACAAGCCGTCTCAGTAATTAAACAACTTCCATCCCTTTTTCTCTGTTCTCTTTCAGCACTGGATTGATGGGCTCTTTATCTTTGGCACAACATAAGAGAATGATGCAGCAAACCATCACACGGAGAATGAGAGCAAGAGAATGAGCGAGAGCGAGCACTTAAAATAATGATTTCAAGACATTTAGTTTTAGGGGGAAAAAAACCCAGTGGCTACAGATTAACATTCTGATGCAAATGCTTAAATGTTTAAGATCTCCTGGGTCTGGTCACTGGCTCCTGATCTCCCCAGGAAGACTTTTTTCCTACAGATTGTACTTGGTGAAAGGGGTAAATATGCTCCAGAGGATCCAGTTCTTCCTCATGCATATGAGGTCTGTCTATTAAATAATGAGACTGTGTTTCTGCCTTTCAGACAAATCAGGGAGAACTGATTGTGAATGCTTGAATGGTGACCTTGAACATGTCTGAACCTGCACGACAAACTGCAACACTCTTGGCCATTCAGTTAATTGTCAGTTGTCGTTTAAAGCAGCTGTGTTGTCTGTTGTATGCCAGAAAAATGCTAAGTTTAAAAGTTGAGCAACGTGACATTCTGCAGCAACTTGAGGCACACCCAATCCTTTTTCAAAAAATCATCACTTGTGATGAAACCAGGATCTTCCAGTATGATCCTGAGACAAAACGATAGTCAATGCACTTGAAAACACCATCATCACCAAGAATGAAAGAAACACTTCAAAGCAAGTCCACATTCAAAGCCATGCTCATTTTGTAAACATTAAGGGCATGCTTTGGTCACAATGGGTTCCAGAAGGCAGAGCAGTGAACCAGCATTATTATAAGGAAGGTTTGACAAAGCTTAAAGAAAGAGTCAGAAAAATAAAGGCCAGAACTGTGGGAAAATGGTTTCATTCTCCATCAAGGCAATGTGCCTGCTCATACAGCACTTTCTGTGAAGCAGGTTTTGGCTGATAAACACATTACTACACTTGAACATCCTTCATATTCACTAGATTTGGCACCATGTGACTTTTCCCTCTTCCCTAAAGTGAAATCAGTGCTTTAAGGAACACATTTTGGGTCAATTGATGCAGTATGAAGAAAACGGCAGATGTTGACACAGCTGAGAGAAACTAACCTGCTCCACGCCTTCGACCAGTAGAAAACAGGACTGCATTGGTGTGTGAGTGTGAACAGGGAGTATATTGAAGGGGACAAGCATTAGAACTGTAATATATATAAATAAAGATGGGTTATTGTATCAGTTTCATTATCTAAGGACTTATTCAGATGCCATAAAACCTGTCAGCAGAGGTCGGGAGAGGTACGCAGTTATCCCGCAGCAGGGGGTCAGTTTCGGATCATAGAATCATAGAATCATAGAATCATAGAATCATAGAATTGCAGAGTTGGAAGAGACCACGAGGGCCATCCAGTCCAACCCCCTGCCACGCAGGAAATCACAATCAAAGCATCCCCGACAGATGGCCATCCAGCCTCTGTTTAAAGACCTCCAAGGAAGGAGACCCCACCACGCTCCGAGGGAGTGTGTTCCACTGCCGAACAGCTCTGACTGTCAAAAAGTTCCTCCTCATGTTGAGGTGGAATCTCTGTTCCTGGAGCTTGCACCCATTGCTCCGTGTTCCAGTCTCTGGAGCAGCAGAAAACAAGCCTGCTCCATCCTCAGCGTGACATCCCTTCAAATACTTAAACAGGGCTATCATATCGCCTCTAAACCGTCTTTTTTCCAGGCTAAACATACCCAGCTCCCTAAGTCTCTCCTCATAAGGCATTGTTTCCAGACCTTTCACCATTTTAGTTGCCCTTCTCTGGACACGCTCCAATTTGTCAATATCCTTTCTGAATTGTGGTGCCCAGAACTGGACACAGTATTCTAAGTGAGGTCTGACCAAGGCAGAATAGAGTGGCACTATTACTTCCCTTGATCTAGACACTATACTTCTATTGATACAGCCCAAAATTGCATTGGCCTTTTTAGCTGCCGCATCACACTGTTGGCTCATGTTCAACTTGTGGTCTACTAGGACTCCTAGATCCCTTTCGCACATAGTCTCATTCAGCCAGGTCTCTCCCATCCTATATTTATGCATTTCATTTTTCCGCCCTAAATGCAGTACTTTACATTTCTCCGTATTGAATTTCATTTTGTTAGCTTTGGCCCAGCTCTCCAGTCTATCCAGGTCATTCTGAATTTTGATCCTGTCCTCTAGGGTATTAGCTACTCCTCCCAATTTGGTGTCATCTGCAAATTTGATAAGTATGCCCCTAATTCCCTCATCTAAGTCATTGATAAAGATGTTGAATAGCACTGGGCCCAGGACAGAACCCTGTGGCACCCCACTGGTCACATCTTTCCAAGACGAAGAGGAGCCACTGCTGAGCACCCTTTGGGTTCGGCCGGTCAACCAATTACAAATCCATTGAACAGTTAACTTGTCTAGCCCACATTCTACAAGCTTGTTTGCAAGAATGTCATGGGGAACCTTGTCAAAGGCCTTACTGAAATCAAGGTATGCAATGTCCACAGCATTCCCTTCATCTACCAAGCTGGTAACTTTATCAAAAAAAGAGATCAGATTAGTCTGGCATGACTTGTTTCTCTGCCGCCATCCCTCTCCCGTCATTGGCCGTGTTGCTTCTGTGCTCGATCTATTGAAAAGGTGCCACTTTTTACTCATGAAAAACATCTGTGAGTAAAAAGCAGCGCCTTTTCAATAGATCGAGCATGGAAGCAACACAAATGACGACGGGAGAGCGACGGTGTCATCTGAAACTGAATCCCTGCCATGGGATAGCTGCGTACCTCTCCCAACCTCCAGGGACAGGTTTTATGGTATCTGAAAAAGTCCCTAATAGACATACCTCAGTCTGAACATAGAGTAGCCGCATGCAGAAGGGAACAGGGCTCCTGCAGCTTTAATAATTGGGTAAAAAAGTACAGCTTTTTCACCTGGCCACTAATTCAAAGTGGGGTGTATTACAATTAGCATCTTTTTTTATATCTATCCTAATTGCTAGTTGGCATGTTTGCTGACTTCTGCTTTCTTTGCTTTTCCATACCCACTCTCTTTCCCCATCACCTTTAATCTGCAGCTATTTTCTTTTCCCTTTCTTTCCTCCATTAGACCCATATATCTGATTAAACTCAAGTTTTAGTGAGTGCAGCTGTTTTTAAAAAAGATTGTTTATTTTCTCTGCTAGACTCTCTCTCTCTCTCTCTCTCTCTCTCTCTCTCTCTCTGTGTGTGTGTGGTTATTTTTCAGCATCTGCCCAGTAAATCTCATTTCTGTGCTTGTGAGATCCAGGAGATTATCAGATGTGGGGGAACGCACCAAAAAATCATGTTCCTAACCATGTCACAAGATCACGAGAAGAACAGAAAGGGTGACCTTACCAGACATCTGCACCTTTCTGCTGTTCCAGGGGTATAGTGCTGCCACAGACAAGGCTTCCCTTTTTTATTGATGGGGACAAGGTGCTAATAAAAAGGGACAACTTACTCACGGCTGCGATATGCCCAGGGAATGCTGGAGGATGTCATTGTCTGATAATCTCACCCCTTCCTGTTCTAGTCACAATCTTTTGATGAGGTTTTTGCCATGTCTGATAATCTCCCTAGTATTATCTCTCACATTTTCCAACAGAATGCCACCACACTTCTTTTCAAGCAGTTCTATAACCTCTTTCTTTCTTTCTTTCTTTCTTTCTTTCTTTCTTTCCTTCCTTCTTTTTTTTATGAGTCTGGAGTAAGTTAGGGATGGGTGGGGGGGAAGGAGAGGTTTAGGAGATTTTCAGATGCCTCTTTCAGCCTCTTGCCACGCAAGCAGCCTCCGGAGCAGTAACGAGGCTGCTGCTCGGCAAGGGGTCCATTTTGGACGACACCGTTTCTCTCTTGGCGGCGTCCGTGACTCTTGCGGCTAGCATTGGAGGCGGCCGTGCTGTTTTTCACTCACGGAAGTTGTCTGTGAGTAAAAAACAGCACAGCCGCCTCCAATGTTAGCCGCAACAGTCACAGACGACGCCGAGACAGCCTCGTTACTGCTCCGGAGGCTGCTTGCACGGCAAGAGGCTGAAAGAGGCGTCAGAAAATCTCCTTAGTTTTTTCTATTACATTTTGAACCCTTAAGTTTTTTTCTGTTCTGAATATCCATTGATCTGCATTTCCCCACCCCCGGCCCAAATTTCTCAAAGGAAAACTGAAACTATATTCTCCTCATCTGGTAGGTTCAATGGATTCAGCTGTATCCCAGCATAGAAAGCATCCATCTGCCAGGTAGTTGTTTAGGGATGAAGATCTTCTGGGGCCAGGTGTGGGGGGAAAGCGGTGACAACCCTAATGCAGCACTAACATGGTTAAATACACAAGGACATAAACCAGGACTTTTAAGAACATCCAAAGCCTTGGGCTTAGATGAATGAATCTGTCAGTTTTGGTTTCTTCCAACTTTGCTTTTTAAAAAGCCCCTCAAGTTCTTTCTGTTCTGAATATGAAGTCATTTGCAATTTTTTTTAAAAAATATATCCTTGTCTAAAATAAGCTGAAAAAAAAATCTCATCCATCTTCCCCCGTCCCCTTCTGTCACTGATTCTTTTCTGTCCACAAAAGTGTACCAAAGCAGCTATATTTGTTCACTCAATGTCTTCCCCATTTCTTCTTGGACCAGGTTGGAGAGAATAATTTCTGAACTTGCAAATCTGTACACATTGACCTGGGAGGAAACCTCACTGGGGCTTATTTCTGAGTAATCTACATTGGAGATATTGTATTGTGAAAAACTGAGAGCTCTCGCAGCAAATATTGATGGTTGATATTCCTTTGTACCCCCCTGAAAATTTACATGCAGTCTGTAAAAGGCAGTGGAGAGAGAATGAAAGAAGCTGTATGCAATGACCAATAACCATTCAGATCTCATAATGCTATAGACCAGCCTTTCTCAACCTTTTTACCCTAGTGGAACCCTTGAAACAATTTTCAGGTCTTGGGGAACCCCTGTCTAAAAATTATTGTATCTACACCTCAAAAAATGTGTTGTTTTCCCAATCTTGATAGCTCATGGAATCCCTAGCAACCTATGGTGGAACCCTAGGGTTCCAGGGAACCCTGGTTGAGAAACCCTGCTATAGACAATTTGCCAGTCAGTTTTCTCCCCATGTCTTTGCTTGCTATTGGCTCTGGAAATCTGGATGGGCATGCCTTCTTTTTATAAAAGGTCTAGTGTTCCAAAATTCTTACTGTTTTACTGTAAAGGTACCTGTGCTCCTCTCCCCTCCAGCAAGGGGGAGGAGGAATGCCCAAGAAACCTGGAGGAATACTACAAGAGGGTTTGTTGCAATCCCAAATGGTGTGATTCCACCAACAAGTTTTTCTGATCGCACGACGCAACCTCTCTTTGGTTGTTGGGTTGGAAGTGGTGTGTCGTTGTAGCACCATTTTTCATTCACGGCTAATTTCTGTGAATGAAATCAAATAGCACTATGAATGCACCATGGTTCTTTATGCAGTAATAACATTCTGCCGTTACTGCATGATCTACAGAGCACATGCTGGGGAGTGGGCATGTTTAGGGCTGCTCCCAAGTTTTCGCTTCTCTTTACCTAACTGCTTCCTCCCACTTGACTTCTGGTGGCCATTGCAGCAAGCTCACTAATCCCTCACCATCTCTCTCCAATTTAGCCATGCTGGACAACAATCCAATGTGCTTTCTTAAAAAAAAATCCAGCCTTGTAGTGTTGTGATGTCGCAGCCGCGTCACTCTGTTGTTCAACGGCTGCAGCATATATTCCTTGCCCTATTGCCAACTGCTGTTTTCTACATTTTCCTAACCATTTTCTTGTGTCTGGGGTCCTGTTCTAAGCTATGGGGCAATGCTTACTCACATCCTGTTTTCCTGATCCTGAGCATACTTAACTTATTTTTTGTATTCACAAGTTTTCCACGTTCCCCCATAGGTAGCCATTCCATGGGATGATGAAATATTTGCCGTTTTCCATTTTAGGTTGGCTGTGTGTTTCTGAGCATTTTTAATTCTGAAAAATACTGCCAGAGGGGGGGGGGCATGCACGCAGCTCTTCTGGTAAAATCAGAAAGTATTATTGTTGGTGTGTAATTAATAAGTTTCCCTCCTGATCCAGCATTTTAGTGAAATCAGTGACATTTTAATTGCTTTTGCATTCCGTGACTGTTCATTATCTCCCTGGACTTCTAACCATGGCTCAAAAATAAAAGTTCAGCTCTGTGGCTATGAGTATTTGCGAGGACCAGAACCAACAAAAATTAGGTTCAAGTGAAGGTCACCCAAAGGCCTAACAAAGTTGTCTTGCAAATTTCCCAACAAACATGCCCAGGATGGGATTAAGCGAATCCCCTTAGTCAGAGTAGTTAGGTAGAATGTGCTAATCTTCCCGGAACACACCTGGCAGTGAGTAATACTCCAAACAAAAAGTGACTGGAATCCCCATTATCGATGAAATGTTTTTCCCTTGCACCTCTTCCTCTCCACAAATCAGAGGTGGCCATAAACCCATTAACTTTAACATGACAATCAGTGTAACCGCAGCTTCCATTGTTTGACTATGAAAAACTCATCTAAGCATTGTTTCTCACTCAAAACAACCCTTAAGGGTATAAATATTACCCCCAAATCATAGCCAGAGTGGGTGCTGCAGTTGGACACCATCACTCTGCCGAACTGTTGTCCCACCCTGAACTTCAAGTCTAAGTCTTTCTCTGCTCCATGAACTTCTGCTCTCTGTACAGGTAATTATAGCCCATTTCCCCAACTCTATCTCCACTATCCAAGTCTTTCCTCCTGATTCTTTATTAGCCTTGTGTGCTTATCTTGTGAGCTTGAGTGCATGTGTAAATGCTTCTGTAATTATTTTCCAATAAAAAACATTTTTAAAATTTCATTTTGGCTTGCAATCTCATCAGTGAATACTGGTATACACAGATGCAAAGGTCCCATAAGTTACCTGGCCTCTCGCAGCCATACCTTCGCCTATTTTTTTGTATTTTAAAAAAGAGGCTCATCTTGCAGCCTTTGTTTGAATAGATGGTGCCATATCTATTCATTAGCTGTAGAATGACCGACCCTTTGAAAATAGAGTGTGTTGTTGGTATGCAGGAGAGGATGGGAATGCCAGGAATTGACATGTATGAATATAATGGGTCTGAGGTGTCATATACACAAAGGGGAGCTAGGACTCAGTAGTGATTTCAAGAAAATCCAATGCTGGAAATAAGGAAATGGACACCTGGCATTTCCCTAATGGGGCTAATCTTTGCTCTAATAGAAACCATCTGTGTGTCTCAGCTTTTCCTTGGCGTGACTGAAAAATCTGGGTCTGTGGCGTCATGCCAGTTCCCCATTGACAAATGAACTGCTCAAGAGCTTTTAATTTTCATCTGTCATTATCTTTTGTGTGTGCTGAGGTTTAATGTGCAATAAATGTAAATGGGTGATGTATATTCCGTGTTTTATTAGCTCTCATTTATGTTTGGCATCCGGCGTGCCTGGTTTGCATCTGAGGGCATTTACTCCTCTCCCTGATCAGACTCATGATCATCTTTTCAGGTGGGTCCTTTCCAGCAACAGGAATAATTATTTCAGGTCTTTTTGCTGCCCCAGGCCCTTGAAGGCATTAACACTAAACACAACTAAAAGAAATCCAAAGACAAAACAGGAAAGTAGAAGAATGGTCTTAGGCAACTCCTGCCTCATTTCTGAGGGTCATTTCTGAAGGCAGTGCATGAGCTCTCCAGTCTAGGGGTTGTCTACATGGTGAAAATACGCCTCATAGAATGTGAGGAGAATATCTTTTGTCCCAATGAGGTGAATGAGATTTGCAGTATTAGAAAGAGGGGCCCCCAAACCTCCAATTACTGTGCAGAAAAAGCCTTTGTGGCTTTCCCTGAAATTTTAAAAATAATGTATGGAAATGCACATTATTGCTCATTTGGACAACAATTTGGGATGCTGTTCATTCTCAGTGAGGGTGGAAGTGAAAGCTGACTGTTGGATGTGGGTGGGTGGGGACTTGCTGGTTCTGAAGTGGCTGGAAGCACCATTTTGGAGTTTCATGTTATTGAACAGTCCTTTTTTCCTGTGCCGAGGCGACCAAACAGCTTTTTTAAGTGGAAGGTTGCACTTGCGCACCTTTGATTTATACTTTTTTTAAAAAAATACTGTGCAGCGATGACAACTTGTTGAGAATAATAATGTGAGTAATTCACTCTCGACCACCATCTTGATTCACAGGCATGGCTGCATGTGCACTTCAAACATGGATAGCTTCACATACCAGTGATTTTGCTGAAGGACCATGGAGACAAATGAACGTTGCTGCAAATTTGCATTAATGCACAGCAATCCACATTATATCTTCTTATCTAGACAAGCCCTAGGCTGTTCTTCTTTGGCTGCCTTTCAAGATGATCAAAAGACCAAGAGGCTCTTTCACACAACACAGTTATGCCATTATAATCCCACTTTCAACTGCAACGGCAGCATCGTATTTGTTGGCAACGCTGAAATATTTAATAACCACAAACCAATTAAAATACTCAAAAACTCCTCTTTAAAAATACCTCTAAAACCAGACAATGAAAACCAGTTTAAAGAAATAGCCAGAGCTGGTGTAATAATTAATTTTGAAATGGAAGTACTCATCATGACAAGTCTCATAGCCTTAAAGCCCCAGTAGATATTTTTTTTAAAGCAGGAAGGTAGCTGTGTTGATCAAGAGGACAAATGGCTGGCTGGCTGGCTGATAGGTGTTCCTGGGGTGGGAGCCACTGGCTGGCCTTAAAAGTCACTCCACCACCCCCACCCCAGGAACACCCTACCAGCCAGCCAGCCAGCCAGCCAGCCAGCCAGCCAGCCAGAAGATTCTGGAGGACTGCGAGGAAGCCTTCCTTCCCCATTACACTATAATAATAATAATAATAATAATAATAATAATAATAATAATAATAAATAAATAAATAAAATTTATTTATACCCCACCCCTCTGTTAAAACAATCGGGGTGGCTTACAAAACTGGGGTAAGGGCAGCTGAGGCAGCAGAGCAGGGAGTTGGGGTGTGGCCAGGAGTGGCTGGCCTTAAAAGTCACTCCACCACCCCACCCCAGGAACACCTACCAGGGGCCGGAAATGATCTGGGAGCAGGAATTGAAGTTGTGTGGGGGAAGGGAAGGTATGGCAGCAACAGAGTGAAGAATTGTTACAAAAGAAGGTGGGATCGATGTTTAATATCTATCCCACCTTCAGTTCACTCTGTCTCCCAGAATAAATTGAAGAGTGCACCAACCATTCCACAGACCCTTACTCTGCTCCTTTGCAATGCCAGGTCGGTTAAAAACAAGACGCATATTATCCATGAGCTTTTATAGGATGAGGCTGCTGACCTGGCATGCTTTATGGAGACCTGGTTGGGAGAGGCCAGTGCTGTGACTTGGGCACAGGCACTCCCGGCCGTGTACTCAGTTAGTGAGCAGGTAAGGAAAAGTGGGTGGGGGGTGGTGGAGTGGCTCTGGTTCATAAAAACAATCTAACCTTGACCAGGAAGCCTATCCAGAACACAGTCCACATCGAGTGTATGTACCTAAGCCTGAGGTCCAGGGATAGCTTAGGGATTCTGTTAGTATACTGGCCACCCCATTGTCTAACAGACTCCCTAACCAAGCTGACACAGTTGGTCTCAGAGCTGCTGCTGGAGTTGCCCAGACTTTTAGTTCTGGGCAACTTCAACATCCCACTCGAGACCAGCTTGCTAAATCTAACTGGTGCAGCTTGGGAGTTCATGGAATCCATGACAAACATGGGCCTGTCCCAATTGGTTGTCAGGCCTACTCACTGTGCAGGTCATACCCTCGATGTGGCCTTTAGTAAGGAACAGGAATATATGTGGGTGGAGGTTATTAAAACCTTTGCATTGTCATGGACGGATCATTTCCTAGTCAAGATGGAGCTAAGAGCCACTGTCTGCCCCACTGGGGATGGTGGACCTATTAGAATGGTCCGCCCTCGAAGGCTAATGGAACCAATTGGATTCAAAAAAGCCTTGGAGGGTTTAATGGTTGGTAACTCCGGTGATTCTGTTGAAGCTTTGGTTAATATTTGGAACACCGACCTCACCAAAGCTATCGACACAATCGCTCCCAAACGTGCTTTCCAGCCTGCTCCTAACCATAAGCCATGGTATTCAGAGGAGTTTAGGAAGATGAAGCGGGCTGGACAACGACTAGAGTGCACCTGGTGGAAGACTCGACTCTTATCCGACAAGACTCGTCATAGGAATTTCCTTGATTCTTATCGAGAGGCGATACGTGCAGCGCAGAAGTCTTTCTCCTCTGCACGTATTGCGTCTGCAAAGTCCCATCCAGCAGAACTGTTTAGGGTGGTGGGGGAACTGATGCAGATTCCACCTGCACAGAACCCCTTACTCAACCCGACAACAGTCTGCTGTGATGCGTTTAACATACACTTTGCAGATAAAATCTCTCAGATAAGAGACGACTTAGATGCCAGTCTTATGACAGAATCTATAGACGAGGTGTCCAGCAACTCCATTGATGAAATTTTATTGGATCAGCTTCAATCTGTGAGTACCGATGATGTGGACAAACTCCTTGGTAGAGTGAGGAAGACAACCTGTCCCCTCGATCCCTGTCCATCTTGGCTGGCCACCCAAGGGGGTGACGCATCGAGAGTACTCCTTAGGGATATTATCAATGCGTCCTTCAGGGAGGGGTCCGTTCCACCCTGTCTGAAGGAAGCAGCAGTTAAGCCGCTCCTGAAAAAGCCTTCCCTGGACTCCTTGGACAGGAACAACTATAGGCCAGTCTCCTTGCTGCCTTTTTTAAGCAAGGTGATCAATAGCATCGCTTCCCAACTCCAAGTTGTGTTGGATGAAACCGATTATCTAGATCAATTTCAAACTGGCTTTAGGACGGGATATGGAGTGGAGACTGCCATGGTTGCTCTGGCTGATCACCTCTGCTTGGGTATCGACAGGGGTAGTGTGACCCTGTTGGTGCTCTTGGACCTCTCAGTGGCCTTCGATACAATAGATCATTCCATCCTCTTGGATCGCCTGAGGGGGTTAAGAATTGGAGGCACTGCTTTGCAGTGGTTCTGTTCCTTCCTCTCGGACAGATCCCAGAGGGTGAGGCTCGGGGACAGTTGCTCTACCAGAATAGAGCTTAACTGTGGCATTCCTCAGGGTGCCATTCTGTCCCCGATGCTATTTAACATTTATATGAAGCCGCTGGGAGAGATCATTCGGAGGCATGGAGTGCGGTATCATCAGTATGCTGATGACACCTAGATATACTTCTCCATGTCTCGGTCATCAGCTTCAACTTCAGATGGCATCTCTCCTTTCAATGATTGTCTTAAAGCAGTAATGGACTGGATGAGGAAAAACAAATTGAGACTGAATCCAGACAAAACGGAGGTACTAACAATTATGGGCCTGAAACCAGGTCTGTGAATACAACTTCCAATCCTGGATGGAACTACACTCTCCTCCAAGGACTGTGTTTGCAGTCTGGCGGTGCTCCTGGACCCGTCACTCCAGATGTCTAATCAGGTAAATGCGATGGTCAGGAGAGCCTGTTATCAACTTCGGCTGATATGCCAGCTGCGCCCTTTCCTGGAAACCAGGGACCTCGAAATTGTGGTACATGCACTGGTAACCTCCCGTCTGGATTTCTGTAATGCGCTGTACATGGGGCTACCCTTGTGCTTGACTCGGAAACTTCAACTAGTTCAGAACATGGCAGCCAGGTTGATTTCTGGCGTTTCCAGAAGAGAGCATATAAGACCTGTGCTAAAAGCTCGCCACTGGCTGCCTATTCGTTTCTGGGCACAGTACAAGGTGTTGGTTATGACCTTTAAAGCCCTACATGGCTTGGGTCCAACTTATCTCCGGGACCGCCTCCTTCTGTACAACCCTCCCCGCACACTTCGGTTCTCTGGGACGAATCTGTTACAACCTATGAAAACAAAGCTGTTGGTGACCTCCCAGAGGGCCTTCTCTGCTGCTGCTCCCAGATTATGGAATGGCCTGCTGGACGAGATCCGTCTTATTACCACCTTAGAACTTTTTCCGATGCATGAAATATACCGCAAGCAGCCTCGTTGCATTGTGAGGCTGCTGCACTGCAGAGCGTCCATTTTGTATGACGCTCGCCCCTGGCGGTACTGTTGCAGTACCGCGGGGAGAGTTGAGCATCATATTTCCTTGATTTTTAAGCACGATCAACTTTTGTGCTTAAAAATCAAGGAAATATGATGCTCATCTCTCCCCGTGGTACCACAACATTACCGCCAGTGGCGAGCATCATACGAAACGGACACTCTGCAGCGCAGCAGCCTTGCAACACGACAAGGCTGCTTGCGGTATATTTCATGCATCCAAAAAAGTCCTTAGACAGATTTAAAAAAGCTGTCAAAACGGATCTTTTCTGGCAGGCCTTTCCTGAATAACTATCCCAACCCAAGACTCAGCTGTCCTTTCCCTCTGAGCTGTAATTGGACTTTTTAAAAATTATTGTATGTTTTAATTTTTTTCTAATTTAATATATTTTTAATTATTGTATGGTTTTAATCCTTTATAATTTAATATTATTTTAATGGGTGGGTGGGCTAGGATATTGTAATTATGGAGTTTTTATATCGCAAGCCGCCCCGATTGCATTGCAGAGCGGCGGGATAGAAATAAATTTCTATTTATTATTATTATTACTATTATTATTATTAAGAGAAACAAACCAGTTCTAGCATTTTTCATCTACACTGAAGCCTATCTTTTGTACAGCTGATGGGTATCAATTGCTAATTCAAGACCAACCCAGGTTGATTAAATATGACTTTGGGCTCACCTACACAGGCCAGAATATGCCGGCTCCCTGCCAGCACATCCTGCTCATGGATCAGGCCCATTCCTCCCCCATTACTGGGATGAAATGGGAGGAAATCCAGACTGCCACACCAGTGTGTCACTGCAGCCACTGCCTGCCTCCCACTCTCTGGATATAGGAAGCCAAAGGGCCCTTGCATGTTGCAAGGACTGCAGGACTGCTACCTGGATCTGGAAGAGCGATGGCAGACAGCAGCTGCAATGATGGGCTGGCATGCCAGAATGGGCTCCTGTGGTCATGTGGGGCCTGATCCATTTTTTTGCCAGCTGGTTGTTCACAGGTAGATTTTAAAAACAATGTAACAGGTTTTACTGTCTTTGCCCTGGGGCTTGTGAGGACTGTCCGGTGGCAGAATGGGGCAAATGCCCCACATCATCTAGACTGCAGAGCTCAAGGACAAGGTCAAAAAGCCCATGTTATCAAGCCCTTAATTGTGTTTATAGTGGACCCAACATTGTTTACAGTCGTCCCCCTCCCTGCCCTGTTTTCCTTTATCCTGCAGGCAAAGACATTTTTATTCAAGCAGGTTTTTAACATCTAAGCAGAGGAGCTTTTTTTATGGGGATGTTTTATCTATTTAAAACTTGTGTTTGTTTTAAAAAATGGTTTTTTTATACTGTTTTATGTGGTTTTATTCTTTTCGATTTTATTGTGAATATTTTGTTGGACTGATTGTCTCTGGGAGCTGCCTTGGTCTCATTTTGAGAGAATGGTGGCATGCAAAGGCAATAAATAAATAAAGTAAATAAATAATAAATAAATTAGTGGGATTAAAGTTACTCTTGATAAACTTTCTGCAATAATTTCATTGTGGCTGTACCGAGCATGATTAAGTCTGGATCTGAAAGGAAATAAAGATTTTACTTTTGGACTGAGGGGGATTAGAATGCACAATCATTCTAGAAGCAGTGCAATATAATTTAGGATATTTTTGTAGAAAAGTTTTTTTTTTAATGTGGCTCTGCATGCCAGTTCCATCATTTCCTAGTTCCTGTCTGACCTAGGGAGTGTTGCCACTTATTTATTGCTCAGTATAATTGCTGCAAATTAATTTTTGCTGATTGTATTTCACATCTATGAATATGGTGAAAATGAGATCACAGAGAACAGTTCTAATCCTGCAGCTCCAATGGCTACCATTTTCAGAGCAAAAGGGAAATGACAGAGCAAAGAAGTTGAAATGTGCAAATTTTCTCTCTGTGCTAGGGATGAAGAGAGTATTAAGAGATGGGAAGAGAGAAAGAGAAGCAGCAGCTTGATTGCTTGGAAAGACACCCATGTAAGAACACAAGGTGAGATTCTTGCATTGAGAGTCCGGGTGTTGTAGTGGTTGAAGTGTTGTGGTGGGATGTGGGAACAACAAATTGTAGACTGTTGAGCCATAAAATTCACTGTGTGAACTTGGGCCATCATGTCTCTCTCTCTCAGGGCTTGTCTAGATGGGATGTTTACCTGGCTCTCCCCTGCCACCACCATTAGGCTATTTGGCTGTTTAGAAGGTTCTGTGCTTGGACAGTGAGTTTGCTTTTCATATATATATATATATATATATATTTATATATATATGATCACATATGATGTAGTATTTTAAGTTTAGTTTGTATTGTAATTCTTTGGAGTTTATTAGCTATAAATAATGTAACTTCTCTTTCGGTTGTCAGAGTTTCATACCTTTCAGGCCTCCCCCCAACACACTTTATTATATCTGAGAGCAATCCCATTGCAATATCCTGCACTTGGAGCAAACATAAGACTCCTTATTGCATCTGGAAGTTGGAAAATGTTATTAATCTGATCTTTCCTTATTGCTTTCCTAATCATCTTGATATTAAACAATGGGAACTGGTTAGTGAAGCAGGCCTGCTCTTTTAAGGGCTTTACTGCTGCGTGAGCAAAGAGACAAACCCAACCAAGTGCATCTCTCTTTGTTTCTAGAGAGAAACAAAGCCACAAGGGAAAACTGAGGGATTGGCTACTGGCCGATAGAATTTTGCAAGGCTCACATTTATTTAAGGAAGAGTGGATGCCCAGGGCTTTTATTGGATGTTGGTGGATTCTGACTCTCATCAGCTTCAGTGAACATAGCCAGTGTCCAGGTATGATGGGAGCTGTAGTCCCAAACATCTGGTGATCACCACGTTGCCTACCTTAGTTTAGGAATTTCTTCTGCCCTACTTTATGGTGCATTTCATCAAAATACAGGAATTTGTCAGAAAGCCTCTGACAAAGCGCCATTTTCATAGACTCATAGAGTTGAAAGAGACCAAAAGGGCCATCTACTCCAACATCTTTCTGCCATGCAGGAACACACAATCAATGCACTCCCAACAGATGGCCATCCAGCCTCTGCTTAAAAACCTCCAAAGAAGGAGACTCCACCACACTCTGAGGCAGTACATTCCACTGCTGGACAGCTTTTACTGTCAGGAAGTTCTTCCTAATGTTTAGGTGGGATCTCTTTTCCTGTAGTTTGAACCCATTGCTCTGTGTCCTAGTCTCTGGAGCAGAAGAAAACAAGCTTGCTCCATCCTCAATATGACATCCCTTCAAATATTTAAACATGGCTATCCTTCATTTTTCCAGGCTAAATATGCCCAGCTCCCTATGCCGTTCCTAATAGGGCATGGCTTCCAGACCTTTCACCATATTGATCACCCTCCTCTGGACACACTCCAGCTTGTCCGCATCCTTCCAGAACTGGACACAGTATTCCTGGTGAGGTCTGACCAAAGCAGAATAGAGTGGAACTATCATTTCCCTCAATCTAGACACTATACTCGTATTGATGCAGCTTAGAATCGCATTGGCTTTTCTGGCTGCTGCATCATACTGCTGACTCCTGTGCAGCTTGGGTCCACTAAGACTCCAGGATCCCTTTCACATGCACTGCTATTTTATGAAGTCATTTTACACCTGTTTAAATGGCAGCAGCCTGGCTCTGATGAGAGATGGGTGGCTGCTTGCTCTCCAGTTGGAGAGAGTTTCTACCATTGAGAAAGTCCACCCTGGTGATGTGTATTGCTGTTGTGGGTTAAGAGAGTGGTAAATGCAGTGGCTAATATGGCAAGAGCTCACTCAAATTCAGTTCTGACTCTGGTGTGACCCCTAGATTTGACCATTGTAATAATTTCTCCTCATTCATGAATCCTGTGGCCAGTTCTGGGCACCACAGTTCAAGAAGGATATTGACAAGCTGGAACATGTTCACAGAAGGGCAACCAAGATGGTTAAAGGCCTGGAAACCAAACTTTATGGAGGAAAAGCTAAGGGAGGTGGGTTATTTTTAGCTTGGAGAAGAAGACAATTGAGATTATAGTCATATTTAAATATCTGAAGGAATGTCATGTAGAAGATGGACACTAGAAGGCATATCAATTGATTCAAATTATACAAGAAAATAAATTCCACCAAAACCTTAAAAAGAACTTCCTGAAGATGAGAACAGTTCATGCATCTTCAATAGACCCCCTTGGAGGGTGATGGACTCTCTTTCATTGGAGGTCTTGAAACAGAAGTTTAGATGGCCATTGTTCGGGAGTACTTTAGCTGTGTATTCTTGAATGGTAGGGGGTTGGACTAGATGGACCTTGTAGTCTCTTTGAACTCTAGGATTCTAGGGAGATTTTCACACGGCTAAAATATCCCCCGGAGAAATCGGGACAGAAATATTTCTGTCCCGGAAGAAGTGCCGCGGTTCGCATGCCCAGTTCTCTCTCCTGATATGCTGTTGTCCTCACGCTGTGTTTTTTCTTCCCTCTTCCGTAATATTTTACTAACGAGAGTTCGCTGCTAATAAAATATCACGGAAGAGGGAAGACAGCGTGAGGATGACGGCATATTGGGAGAGGGAACTGGGCGTGCGAACCACGGCGCTGCTTCCGGGACAGAAATATTTCTGTCCCGATTTCTCCAGGGGATATTTTAGCTGTGTGAAAATCTCCTAGGAGTCTGTTAATCTCCAGAAATAGTCTGATTTCTTAAAACTTGAAAATCAGCCAAATGCAGAGCTCTGAAATTACTCAAGACATGCATATGTTAACTTCTGAAAGACCCTGACCAGCATGTTGAAACCAAATAGGGTACAATAGCTTACTTTTGTTGTTACTGGTAATGTTATACATTCACATTGCTAGCAGAAGAGGAGAGGGGGTTTGAAAGATTGCTTCTTTAAGAGTACTGTTTTACAACATTTTCTTTGCTTACAGCTTGTTAATTTTCACAGCAGACTTGCCTTGGGATGAGAGCTGAACAAATACATGCGTGCGCACGCGTGTACGCACACTTACATTGAGGCTGGTGCCTCAAACTGTAGGGAAGGCCTCATGCATACTCTAAAGCCTTTGATGAGAAACATTAAACATTTTTAATTTAGCACATCAATTTGAAAATCTAATTTTTTTTAATGCTTTGTAGCGGCAGACGTTTTTTCACGGTCCTGTCACTCCCCTCGAAGAATTATGAGAAACTTGAACCGCAAAAAGTAAATTAGGGGAAAAAAAATCTCATTTCGGTTACTCTAAAAGAGAGGAAATTAGATTTTGATTAAAATCACTCACACATACAATTTTAGGTAAACTAATTTAGCAATACTGACTATATAATTTTCCCCCCACAGCTTCTGTGTTCTTTTAATAGCACTTTGTGAACATTTGTTCTGATGCCCTTCGCCGCAGCCAGTTGTGAAGAGAAAGAGAGCTGCTCACCAGGACTTCCTTCCCCCTTGTTCCTATGTGGCTTCTTTTTCAATAGAAGATTGATTTGTTTGTCTGTCAATTAAAAAGCACCTAATCTTTGTAGGTACGTGATACTTAGAGCTGAGCCTAAATTTCTTAGGAGACATTTGTTTTTCCCGAGAAACCTTCTGCGAGTGTTCCCCTGCTTCAGAAAAATGTGACTACTTCACAGAATTTTCCCCTAATATTCTCTGAATATTTTTTAGAGTGGCAGCTGGAATTCACCTTAACCAGTATTAGCCACAGGGGAACAAAATGAGGGCATTGCCCACTCAAATTCTGCACCCCAACAAAATTTTCCTTCAGCTTTTCACATTTCAGTTGGAAATGTGGAAAACAAGAAGGGCTTTTTCTCATGCTTGATGGACTTGTGAAAAAGCTAAAAGTCTGGGAAAAGAACTGTTCAAATGAAACCAGAGTTTTTTCTTTTTCTTTTAGGATTTACGGACATACCATTAGAAAATGTTTATGGAAGATTGTTATAACACATGACCACTGCAGCAAGGTTAACAAATGCACAGAAATGGAAAGATTCAGCAATATGGACTATAGATGAGTGGATGGCAAAGTTGATGGATTAACTGATTAACAGATAGATAAATTGACAGTTTTAATTCAAGATGGCTCCCCAAGATGATTTCTTGAAGAGAAGACTTTTTGAGAAAAAGATAAAGATGATTTCATAGTGATGGGATTTGATTAATTTTCTTTAGTACATTTGTGATAACACATTATGAGAACAAATAAGTCTGTATTATTTGTGACAAGGTTATTACATATTACTATTGATATTTAGATTGGAAGTACAGCACGTCTCTTTCTTCTTCTCCTCCTCTCTTTTTGTGCTGTTGGAAATTATTTGATAATTTTAGTTCTAGAAAACCTCATTTTCTTTCCCTAACGATTTGTTGGTATTTTCTTTGTATTTAATAAAAAATAATTAAAAGAAGAAGAAGAAACAGGCAGGATACCCATTGCAATTCCTCCTCACACCAGAAATAGCCAGAGGGAGGAGCGAAGGTTTGGGTCCTGGAACTACTTCCAAAGTTTCTGTAACCTAGGAGGTGGTGTAGGGATCCACCCTTGAGGCTGGCCTGGGATCTTGCTCTCTCTTATAAAGTCCTGTGTCTTGGGAGCGAGCAGCCTGGGTTGGCCTTCTGGAAAAGGACCATCTGGGGAACAACCCCATTAACTTGGGATTGCCCTTGGGGTCAGGTATTTTACCCAAGGGAAGGCTGAGGGGGTAGTCACCCAGATGACAACTGGCCTCAGCTAGGTCTGCACTGGGGTGCTCCCCCTCATTTGCTTATTTGCAGATTGTTTTAAATAGGTTTTTGGTTAAATAACGAGGCCCTAATTTAACCCAAGATTTGTGCACAAAATGGGCACAAAAATACAATACTGGAAAGAACATCCATCCACCTATTCTTATAAGCAAAATATTATTATAAGCAAAATAACATTGTATATATTTTTTAAAAAGTACAAAACCTTGTATTAGGATAATTGCACACAAAAACATGTATGAATTTTCATACAAATGTAAAACATGATGCTGAATTGAACTGAACTGCGCTGAAGTTTAGAAAAATGAGAAACAGAACAGAGCTAAAATGGACAAAGTGTCAGGATTGGTCCCAGACTTGACCTTTTCCTGCCAAAATCCAGTTCTGTTGTATCTCTTTGTGGCTAATTCTATTTGCATTCTTTTGTACTTGCTAATGAATATGTAGTCTAATTGGGAAATGGGAGTATGTGCTCTGTGTTCATGATGGTTTGATAAAACCAGCACCTGGCCTCAGCTATGGAAAAAGTAGGACTGGTGGGAACCGTGTGTGAGGATGATGGATAGCCAATGACTGTATAGCCTATCGGATTTTGTAGATTGTAGAATGCTCTTAGTTTACTGCTTGTTGGGTTTCGGTCTGAGCAATGAACTTGTAGGGTTAGCTCTTTGGATTACTGTACCAATAAAGTTTCCTGGTTTTAACTCTGAAACTGCTGATCACTGAGTATGAAGAAGCCAGTACATGACACAAAGTCACTCAATATTTATTTATTTAATTTACTTAATTTATATCATAGAATCATAGAATTGCAGAGTTGGAAGAGACCACGAGGGCCATCCAGTCCAACCCCCTGCCACGCAGGAAATCACGATCAAAGCATCCCCGACAGATGGCCATCCAGCCTCTGTTTAAAGACCTCCAAGGAAGGAGACCCCACCACGCTCCGAGGGAGTGCGTTCCACTGCCGAACAGCTCTTACTGTCAAAAAGTTCCTCCTAATGTTGAGGTGGAATCTCTGTTCCTGGAGCTTGCACCCATTGCTCCGTGTTCCAATCTCTGGAGCAGCAGAAAACAAGCTTGCTCCATCCTCAATGTGACACCCCTTCAAATATTTAAACAGGGCTATCATATCACCTCTTAACCGTCTTTTTTCCAGGCTAAACATACCCAGCTCCCTAAGTCTCTCCTCATAAGCATGGTTTCCAGACGTTTCACCATTTTAGTCACCCTCCTCTGGACACACTCCAATTTGTCAATATCCTTTTTGAATTGTGGTGCCCAGAACTGGACATAGTATTCTAGGTGAGGTCTGACCAAGGCAGAATAGAGCGGCACTATTACTTCCCTTGATCTGGACACTATACTTCTATTGATGCAGCCCAAAATCGCATTGGCCTTTTTAGCTGCCGCATCACAATGTTGACTCATGTTCAAGTTGTGTTCTACTAGGACTCCTAGATCCCTTTCGCATGTAGTCTCATTCAGCCAGGTCTCCCCCATCCTATATCTATGCATTTCATTTTTTCGCCCTAAGTGCAGTACCTTACATTTCTCCGTATTGAATTTCATTTTGTTAGCTTTGGCCCAGCTCTCCAGTTTATCCAGGTCATCTTGAATTTTGATCCTGTCCTCCATATGCTTCCTTTCTCATAGAAGGGACCCAATAGGGATCCAGAAGGGACCAACATCAATAAGAACATATTTAGAATATTCTTGAATATCCTTTTTTTGTAATTTGAACCCCTCAGTTTGAGTCCTAATTTTTTGAGAAACTGAAAACATTTCCCCCCAGCATGTATGTGACATGAAGACGGTATCATATTTCCACTCTCTTCCATCCAGCTAGAGTCGCCAGACTGGAAATTGGAGAGGACTCCTGTGACTTTAATGGTTGTATGGAAGCCAACATGGTTTGAATGTTGCACTACGACTTTGGAAACCAGGGTTTGAATCTCCGCTCAGCCATGGAAACCCACTGGGTCACCTTGGGCAAGTCATGCTCAGCCTCAGATGAAGGCAAAGGCAAACTCCCTCTGAACAAGTATTGCCATGAAAACCCTGTGATAAGTTTGACTTAGGTTCAGCACAAGCTGGAAACAACATGAAGGCACACAACAACAAGAGGGAATTTCAGCAGCTGTTGCTTGCTAGCTGGTTGTCTGACAAGCAAAACCTGCTGAAATTCCAATTTTTACATAACTATTAAAGGTATAGAAGACTCCTCCAGTTTTCAGTCTGGCGACCTTACAACCCCCAACTCCTTTTATCACTGTAAGTATGCACCTGTATTCCTGTTTTTCATTGTATAGGCTCTAACTGCTTCACTGGAAAGAATGATCTA
Organism: Gambelia wislizenii; assembly: GCA_030847615.1. Lineage (NCBI taxonomy): Eukaryota > Metazoa > Chordata > Lepidosauria > Squamata > Crotaphytidae > Gambelia > Gambelia wislizenii. The sequence continues at coordinate 20,390,180 of JAUMIR010000007.1, read as the reverse complement.
TCCATATTATCTTTTTTGGAGACATCAGAGATGTAATATTGCATATGTATGAGTCCCTTGGCAGAAGAAATGTACATCCAGATAATTAGGGAATTGGTCCTATGTGTGCAATGTATTTATACTCAACTAGCTCTTTGGTGTGTGACCCTCTTAAAAGAAATAGCCGTGACCTTGAGGGTAGTCTCCTTGGAGGCTAATATAGCCCAGGCCAACATCATGAGTGCATTTTAAAGCACTTGAATTATTGCTCAAGGATCTTCCATTATGAGAGAGGGCACCAACGTGGTGTAGTGGTTTGAGTGTTGGACTTAGATGCTAGGAAACTAGAGTTTGAATTCCTGCTTGGCTACAGAAATGCATAGGGTGACTATGGCTATGTCACTCTCTCTCAACCTCAGAGAAAGGCAATGGCAACCTCCCTCTGAACAAATCATGCTAAGAAAAACCTGCGATAGATTCACCTTATGGTTGCCATAAGTTGGAAATGGTTTGAAGGCACCCAACAAGCAACAAATCTTCCTTTGCTTCAGGAACATGTGAAGGTGCCTTATTCCAAACTGGAGAATTTGACCATCTAGCTCAGTAATGTCTGCTCTAACTGACAATGGCAATTCCAGATGCCAGGAAGAGGCCACAGCCATTCTCGAAGCTACCTAGTCCTTTCAGAGACAGGAAATATCAGAGGTTGAACCTGGGGACTTTCTACATGTGGCACACAGATGCTGTTGACAAGTTATCCCTCTTCTGGATCAAGTAAAGGGTGGAATGAAAGATGAAAATGCTCCTGCACTTTTAAAGCCCTGGTGGTGCAGTGGTTAAATGCCAGTACTGCAGTCATAACCTTGTGAGTTCAATCCTGCAGGGCTCTAAGGTTCACTCAGCCTTCCGTCCTTCTGTAAATTGGTAAAATGAGTACCCAGCTTGTTGAGGGCAATAAACTAACACATTGTAAACTGCTTAAAGAGTGCTTAGCACTATAAAGCGGTATAGAAATGTAAGTGCTATTGCTATTAAAGTAGTGCTGTGTTTTATTAAAGCTCAGGGAAGCTGACCTCTTTTGCATCTGGCCATGCTAGGTATACCCACCAAATAATGTTGGAGAAGACTTCCCCCACAAATCTACCCCAGATCCCAGGCCATAGTGTCCCATCATTATTTTGATGAAGTTTGTTAAACCTCTTATCTTTCCCACTGCCATTTTCTTTGACTGCAGTACCTTTTGGTGAAACTGATAAGATCAGAAGACAACTTCACCAGTTTTGCCAGCTAGCAAAGAAAAGGGACAGAGCTCAGCCTGTCGTGGTCATTGCATGCCAATGGAATTTTGAGAAAACAGGAAAAATTGGGACAGGTTTGCACATCCTTGCTTGTAAGCACCATTGCTTTCAAGTCAAGATGCACTGAATTACACAAATAATGCTCTTAGGGCAATTGCTACTTTAAAAAAGAGCTTGGAAAACTTACTTTTGGGGTTACAACTCCTCGCATCCACCAGCCAGCATACCATCCTCAATGCTGTCTGGAAGTTCCTGAGAGGTGCAAGAGCTAGAAAAAAAGAATCAGGTTTCCAAAGTATGTCTAAAACATGCAAGAAAGAACAGCAAAGGAGTCAGTGAAAGTGTGTGTGTGTGTGTGTGTGCGTGCACCCAAATGATCCTCTTTCCTTTGAATTGTTTCTTCTTGTCCATTCATCCTCAAAACTTCCTCCAGTTTTGCTCCATGGGGTGGTTTTTTTGGAACTGGTTAGGGTTACCAGGGAGCCAGTATGGTGTAGTGGTTTGAGTCTTGGACTAGGACACTGGGAGACCAAGGTTCAAATCCCTGCTCAGCCATGGAAACCCACTGGATGACCTTGGAAAAATCACACACTCTCGGCCTCAGAGGAGGGCAAAGGCAAACCCCCCTTCCAACAAATTCTGTCAAGAAAATCCCCTGATAGGTTCGCCTTAGGATTGCCATAAGTTAGAAATGACTTGAAGGCACACAACAACAACAAAGGGTTGTCAGAGGGGGTTGTTTAGACAGTGAAAATAATAATCCTAATAGAATTCACAGAGAATAACATTTGTCCCAACAGGATCTGACTGAGATTAGCAGTTTTTGGACAGAGGGGGGCAAAAACTCCATTTACTGCACAGGAAAAGCCTTTCCAGCTTTTCCTGAGGCTTTTTGAACAATGCATGAGGGTGGAAGTGGAAAGCTGATTCATTGGATGTGCGTTGGGGGCAGGCTTGCCAACAATGAAGTGGCTGGAAGCACCATTTTGGAGTTTTGTGTTATTGTCCATGTGCTTTTTTGCTGTGCTGCAGCAACCAAACAGCTTTTTTAAGTGGAAGATCACACTTGTGAATCTTTGATTTATAATTTAAAAAAAACCTGTGCAGAGGTGACAAATTGTGGAGAATACTCTCTCTCTCTCTCTCTCTCTCTGGCTTTTCTTCGCAAATGAAGCTTCAGGAAGGACTCATCCCACACTTTCTGCAAGAGCGCTGATGACTAAAAAGGCCAATCTGAGATAAACAAGTACGGTTGCAGAAAGCAGAGGTGACAAATTGTGGAAAATAATAACATGAGTAAATTCACTCTCAGCCACCATCTTGATTTGCAGCCATGGCTACGTGTGCACTTCGAACATGGATAGCTTCGCATACCAGCAATGTTGCCAAAGGACTGTGGCGACAAATGAATGCTGCTGTGAATTTGTGTTAATGCACAGCAATCCACATTATATCTTCTCATCTAGACAAGCCCCAGTGTGAAACCTTGGAAAAGGCTCCCATACCTTTAATAGTTGCGTAGAAGAGGGATTTTCAGCAGGTGTTGACTGTTATCTGATAGTGTGACAAGCAACACCTGCTGAGATTCCCTCTTCTACACAACGACGAAAGGTACAGGGGCCCTCTCCAGTTCTCACTCTGGCAACCCTAGACCTGATGTGTGTCATTTTCCAAATAGTAAAATGCAATTGTAGCACTAACTTAACCAGTGAGGACAGGAGAATTCCTATTGAGCCTTTTTGTGGCTTTTATAACTTTAAGTCAAACACTTCCTGTTTACTGATTTACCCTGTTTTATATGCATCCTGTTGATTCAGGTAAAGGGCTGGATAATGAATAACATGCCAATTGCTTCTTAGGTAGCTTCTCTGAATTGCCCCAGTATCAGTTTCTTTTCCAGAGGTGCGGAAGGAAGCATTAATTATCAATTTTTTTTTTGAAAAAAATATTTTATTTCATTTTCAGCTGTGAACTAGCTGTTTCTCTGAGCCTGGGAAAACAACTGGAGACTACTTCTCACCCTGGTGTCAAGTATATTCATGCTACAAAGACAAGGCTGCCTTTAACATTTTTAACATTTTTAATATGCTGTCCATTAGATATGGTAATCAGTAACACAATGGCCTATGTTTCAACTCAGTGACTGTGACTTCTTTCTGGAAGAGTTGGGGAGAAACTTAGTATCTGCAGTTCATCAAGTCAAACTTTGAGTCCAAATGTTTTGACAACTGTGGAACAAACAAAAACAATAGACTGTTACACGGGTCCCTGAGGTAGGACTAAGGAGTCCTTGGCTGTAGTTATATATAGGTATGACTTTTTGGAGCAAGGAGAAGCTAAATTTTTAATGCTGAAGGGAGTGGAATGAGTATTTGTGATTATGTTCCAAATGCCACCTGAAGATAATTTGAAAGGTGTAGTTGCAGAAAATTAAGCACTGTAAAACGCTGTCTGGCAAATTAGAAGATGTAATTGATTATACCAGCTCATCCTCAAAATTAATTGCTGCTAATTGCTGGTGACAGTATTTATTTGGTACAATTCTCACCAGCCAATATAAGTTTGCAAACCTGACAGGTGAGGACACCCAATTTACTAAGTGATTTTTGGTTGTTCTGTGCCCTTGAGTAGACTGAGAGTCTATGGTGTATATTGGGAAATGATTCTATTTACAGTGCATTGGCATTCATAGATCTTGCAAAATCAAATTAGCAGGGTTTCAACCAGCTCTCCACATTCTGACCTCAATTTTATAATTCTATAGAAGTCCTTTGTCATTTTTTTCTCCTTTGCAGGAGCAACTGTCACACATAGAATCATAGAATCATAGAATTGCAGAGTTGGAAGAGACCATGAGGGCCATCCAGTCCAACCCCCTGCCAGGCAGGAAATCACGATCAAAGCATCCCCGACAGATGGCCATCCAGCCTCTGTTTAAAGAACTCCAAGGAAGGAGACCCCACCACGCTCCGAGGGAGTGCGTTCCACTGCCGAACAGCTCTTACTGTCAAAACGTTCCTCCTAATGTTGAGGTGGAATCTCTGTTCCTGGAGCTTGCATCCATTGCTCTGTGTTCCAATCTCTGGAGCAGCAGAAAACAAGCTTGCTCCATCCTCAATGTGACACCCCTTCAAATACTTAAACAGGGCTATCATATCGCCTCTTAACCGTCTTTTTTCCAGGCTAAACATACCCAGCTCCCTAAGTCTCTCCTCATAAGGCATTGTTTCCAGACCTTTCACCATTTTAGTCACCCTCCTCTGGACACGCTCCAATTTGTCAATATCCTTTTTGAATTTTGGTGCCCAGAACTAGACATAGTATTCTAGGTGAGGTCTGACCAAGGCAGAATAGAGCGGCACTGTTACTTCCCTTGATTTGGACACTATACTTCTATTGATACAGGCCAAAATCACATTGGCCTTTTTAGCTGCCACATCACACTGTTGACTCATGTTCAACTTGTGGTCTTCTAGGATTCCCAGATCCCTTTCGCACGTAGTCTCATTCAGCCAGGTCTCCCCCATCCTATATTTATGCATTTCATTTTTCCGCCCTAAATGCAGTACCTTACATTTCTCCGTATTGAATTTCATTTTGTTAGCTTTGGCCCAGCTCTCCAGTTTATCCAGGTCATCTTGAATTTTGATCCTGTCCTCTAGGGTATTAGCTACTCCTCCTAATTTGGTGTCATCTGCAGATTTGGTAAGTATGCCCCTAATTCCCTCATCCAAGTCATTGATAAAGATGTTGAATAGCACTGGGCCCAGGACAGAACCCTGTGGCACCCCACTGGTCACATCTTTCCAAGATGAAGAGGAGCCATTGCTGAGCACCCTTTGGGTTCGGCCGGTCAACCAATTACAAATCCATTGAACTGTTAAATATTTATTGTCTCTGGGTGAACATTAATTATAGAATTGGATGGAGGTATTCATCAAGCTTGTAAAATGTGGGCTAGACAAGTTAACTGTTCAATGGATTTGTAATTGGTTGACCAGCCAAACCCAAAGGGTGCTCAGCAGTGGCTCCTCTTCATCTTGGAAAGATGTGACCATTGGGTACCACAGGGTTCTGTCCTGGGCCCAGTGCTATTCAACATCTTTATCAATGACTTGGATGAGGGAATTAGGGGCATACTTATTAAATTTGCAGATGACACCAAATTAGGAGGAGTAGCTAATAATACCCTAGAGGACAGGATCAAAATTCAGAATGACCTGGATAGACTGGAGAGCTGGGCCAAAGCTAACAAAATGAAATTCAATATGGAGAAATGTAAAGTACTGCACTTAGGGCAGAAAAATGAAATGCATAGATATAGGATGGGAGAGACCTGGCTAAACGAGACTACGTGCGAAAGGCATCTAGGAGTCCTAGTAGACCACAAATTGAACATGAGTCAACAGTGTGATGCAGAAGCTAAAAAGGCCAATACGATTTTGGGCTGTATCAATAGAAGTATAGTGTCTAGATCAAGGGAAAAAGTAGTGCCGCTCTATTCTGCCTTGGTCAGACCTCACTTAGAATACTGTGTCCAGTTCTTGGCACCACAATTCAAAAAGGATATGGACAAATTGGAGCATGTCCAGAGAAGGGCAACTAAAATGGTGAAAGGTCTGGAAACCATGCCTTATGAGGAGAGACTTAGGGAGCTGGGTATGTTTAGCCTAGAAAAAAGACGGTTAAGAGGCGATATGATAGCCCTGTTTAAGTATTTGAAGGGGTGTCACGCTAAGGATGGAGCGGGCTTGTTTTCTGCTGCTCCAGAGACTGGAACACGGAGCAATGGATGCAAGCTCCAGGAACAGAGATTTCACCTCAACATTAGGAGGAACTTTTTGACAGTAAGAGCTGTTCGGCAGTGGAACGCACTCCCTCGGAGCGTGGTGGGGTCTCCTTCCTTGGAGGTCTTTAAACAGAGTCTGGATTGCCATTTGTCGGGGATGCTTTGATCGTGATTTCCTGTGTGGCAGGGGGTTGGACTGGATGGCCCTCGTGGTCTCTTCCAACTCTACAATTCTATGATTCTATGATCACAACCTGTGCAGAAATTCTACTCCCATTTAGACCTTTGCCTGCTCATGTATAAGGCTAAAGTGGACAGGGGTGTGTAGGCAGATTGCAAGCTGCATGCACAGTGTTCATGTGCACCCCTGCCTTTTAGACAAAGGGTGGGCAACTTAAATAGATTGGGGGGCAGATTCTTCACTCCCCCGAGTGTCACCTCTTGTAGATCAGATCACATCACATCGGTGGGAGTTACCCAGGGACACACCTTCTCTGCAACAGGAAGTAGGCGGAGACAAATGCTGCCAGTCATCACTTGCAATTACTGAGTGCATACCCACCAATAGTTCGCAGATGAAGACTGGGGCATGTGTGGCCGAGAAGCATCAGAGTGTGGTCAAGAACGCAAAAGTTATTAATAACGAAACAGACACAAGTTTGCTTTTGCCCGAGCCTGTGGGAAGGGCAAGGTTCCATCCTCTCCTCTCTGCTGATTTAAGAGACTATCGGACAGGAATGAGAAAAGCATTCCTGTCCCACAATCTCCACTTCTGCCCCTGCCCTGTCCCTGTCATGCCACAATCAACACCCCCCCCCGCACTTACCTCCTTTCCCATCACTCTGGCAGCCCAGGAGTGAACAGAGCTCTAATGGAGCACCCTTCACTTCCTGGATCGAAATCCTGCAGAATCTCACGAGAAGATGCAAGCACGGGAAATTGAAAAATGAAAAGAAAAATAACCCAAAAAAGTGACAGCAAGCACAAAAACACACTTTAAAATTTTCAAGTAATCCAGGGAGGGTCATAAAAAGTGTGTCACTTACCTGGATGTCCCAACCTCACCTGGAAGTGTTCTGGCAGGGACTGCCCATTGATGCCCATTGATCTGGCCAGCATAAAGGGGCACCTTATCGCATGCAGGAACATCCATGACAGAAACAGAATGGGGGGGATCTATTGACGGCTTCTCCCATCAATAAAAAGCAGCACTGGCAGAATGGCAGCAGAATGGGTGCATAACGAAGGGGGGAATGATGTCATCTGAAAAGGGAGCCCTTTTATGATCTTCTGGTGTTGCTGCAATGCCACTTTTGAAACATCTGATAATCTTCTTAATTGCACAAACTTCTTTTGCACTTTGAATCCACTTTGCAGCCATTGAAGTAAGCTGAGGAGAAAGAAGGAACATGAGAGAAGAGACAGAAACTGGGACATTTTAAAAGTAGCTGGAAAAGTGGGAAGACAGAATATTAACCAGGACCACTCCTGCCAAATTAGTATACAGTAGTTGGAGAGTATGTGGTTGAAATTCCACTGTGAAGAATTTACCCCTTTGTCCTCTTTGAAATACATAACTGAAAATCCCACTATCTTATTCAAGGTGAAAAGGACCTAATGCTCGGTAGCTCCTCTTCTCTCTAGCTCTCTCTTGAAAATGAACTGGTAAGTACAGCTTCTTATTTAGCGTCCTCCCCACCCATTGGGTCAAGCAAATTATTAACAGGGGCTACATTAGCACCCTTCAAGTTAGCCCCCTAGCACCCAAGACTAGGAAGAACAGATAAAGCTGAAGGGTTTGGCCACATATCTTAACAAGCTGGACGAGGAACCCGCAAGCACCAGGTAAAGCCAGCATGCTTCAGGTTCCCTTCCATGGTATGGGAGCTTGGCATATCGAATGCAGCGGGTTCTGTAAGCATGTTTGGATGAAGTCAGTTATCAACCTGCCCGGATCAGAAATCTATCCTTATCTGGGTTGTGAATCATGATTGCTCTGTAAGTGAAGCTCTGGCTTAAAGGGTTTAAACACCTTCCCTAATACCTGTAGCTGCTCAGTATAATTAGCACAGAAAGGCTGTTGACACAATCATAGAATTTCCCATGATTTGGAGATGCTCTCTGCTCCTTTTCAGTATCATGCAATGGTCAAATGTCAATGGAAATAACTGTAAACACAAACTTTGGACATAATGCTCGTAAATGTGATACCGCTCTATCCTGTACACATTAAAAATATACCCTTGAAGGGACCCCTAATTATATTCACAAAAAGCTGCCTAATATGACCCCAAGTGATGGCAAATTTCATTAATTAAGGTATCCTTTCATTGTTACATTTCAATAGTGACAGTAGTAACAACAGGGCTTCTTTACCAGAGTACATAAAGGTGAGTGTTTTCAAGCTCCCTCATATTTACATTGTGTGCAGTCTGGAAAAAAATGTTATTTTCTTACAAACAATAATAAATGATGTTCTCACACTGCATTACTCCCAAGACCATACCTTTCACCTGTCCTGATTTGGTAGGAACATTCCTGATTAATTTTCTGTCATTCCATTTTTTCAGCTGTTTTAAAAATATCCTAGGGCCAATCTACATGAGGGGCAAAAAACCAGAGTACCTCGAAGTAATGACATTTTGCAGCAGCAGCGACATGTCTTAACAGTGTTTTTGGCCCTAGGAGCCCCCATAAGCTTCACATTCCAGATGGCGTCCACAAGTGATTTACTCACGTTAGTTCTTCATTGCCACCACACTTTAAAAAGTCATCTAAGGTGTGCTGGAGCAATATAGTGATTTTTCAATTTAACAGAAAAGCAAAACAAACAAATAAACAAAACAAAAAATCAAAATCAAAAACAAAAGAAAACACAACCCCCCCACCCAATTTTACTGTTTTAGGGATCACTCGCTAAGGCGAAAATCCAACCTGGCAGCACTGGGTGTTTGCCCTGTTAGCAAGCCCCACCCCTATGCTCACCTGGCCAATCAGTATTGCACTTCCTTTCAAACCATTATCCTAATGAGCAGGAATGCACACATGCCTCGCTGTTTTTAAAAAAAACTATAGGAAAAGCTGCAAAAGCTTTTCCTGTGTTGTTTTTGCTATTTTGAGCCTCCCTCCTTCTGAATAGTGTGGATTGGTGCAGGATCCCATTTAGACAGGTACGATTCCCAGTGAATTCCATGAGGGGTATTTTGACCATTTAGGCAACCCCCTGGTTTTTCTCTCCTCTTCCCACTTTTCCCCTTTGTACCCACCTACTTTCTATGCTGCAAACTGAGTTCAAAGGGAAAATATGTTTTGTATTCCATTAACTCAGTGGGGGAAGAGTAGAGGAGAGAGAATCATCTTGCTCTTCCCAGTAGGTTCAGGCATAAGCAAACTGCTAAAGCCCCTCCCAGCTTATGTGTCCTTCCACATTAATAATTTTTGTCATCTTCACTAAACTCTCATGTTACTTAGCCACACACATGTCCTGGTTTTCATCTGTGAAATGTTGGAGGGTATGTAACACTCTTCCTGATTCTGAAGCCAGCTTTCTAGTTCCATTCATTAAATTCATTAAATCTATCCTTGGATGCCTTCAGAAGAAATTATGCACATCATCAAGGATTCGCCAATGGATTCTGTGGCCCCATTTTTCTTCTAGAGGACTTCAGAAAGCATTTCCATTGGGTAACCACAAGCTGTTGTCTGCTAACATGAGCTGGACTTCAGTTGACAAAGCGACATGAGGTTGCATCTCTGGAAATGGCCATAACAAGTGTCCTTTGTGTGAAATGGTTTCTGACAGCTTTTCTTTTGTTGCAATTAGTGTGTGATTTGCATCCCAGGTGTTAGTCCTCTTAACATATATGTAGCTTTGTGTTTTATCACTGCAATGAGAAAAGAAAACAAACAGTCATCATTGCTGCACATTTGTCATTAATGACCACAGTGGTAGCTCAGCTCTGTGTCCCCAATGCATGGCTAAATTAAGGCACTGAGGGATATTGAATCACTTCATCATGGCGGAGCCTCAGTGCCTTGGTAAGCATGCTTTCCCTTCATTAGATTTAATATCGTTCTCATTATACAAATCTGCCACTGCGACAATAAGTCTTGTTCATAAATCAGGATGCCCTTTCACTTCCTAGTCTACCAAGAACTTTCATCAAACAAGACATAAATGGAACCTGTAAGACAGGAGGTCAGAGCTGCCCTAACAGATATTAATTTCTATTCATTAGGCTTATTTTAATGGTGCATTTTAATAGCTTCTGTAAAACAATTATGAGTCTTTCCTGTCATCGCCTTATCCCTGTTTTAACCAACTAGGGATATAAATTAAAAAAAGAGAGAGAAGGAAATTGTTATCACTGTCATAGAACTGGCATTAACAGTCACAGCCAAATGGGATTAGTGTTAACTCCAGTCACTTCACTCTTCCCATGCCATATTATACTGCACATTTCTTTTCTGCTGGACACACTGGTGCTGATTGTACATTGCAGACACATGAATGCCCTGATGGGGCCTCTTAACTCTTAAAAAAATTACTAAGTGATAGCTCTAGTCACACTGAAATACAGTAATGAAATGACAAATTAGGATCATAGGAAACTCCTTTCTGTGGAGTCAGGCCATTTATTCCTTCTTGCTCGGTATTGTCTCTGCTAACCCAGTCTCCTGCTCTCTGTAGATAGATGGAGGGCTTTCCCAGCCTTAGCTGCAGATATTAGGGATGGACACTGCAATCATCTGCACATATAACATGGGCTCAACCTCTGAGCTCCTGTCCTCCCATAATGCAACTGTTTGAAAATATTCCAGGGCCAGCATCCAAGATTGTAAAAGTGGGATACTGTGTCATAACTGCTGGATGACAAATGTGTCCCAGATGGAGAGAAGGCATTTCTTCACCTCTTGGACAGCAGTGTGAAGGTATAGACTTTATCAGACAAGTCAAATACGGTGTCATAAGGATGCCTAATGATTGCAAAAGGGTGTGCGTACCAGACGACGTCGCTCTTTTGCAATCATGTATCATTTAAAAACTGCCCTCTTTTATTGATGGCACAACATGTCAATTGATCTCCAGTAGCGATTTATTGCCAGCATAGCCGGTGTTTGAATCCACATGCCATTTTACACATGTGAATGCAGCATCAATGGGCAAACACTTCCGGGTGGATTGGAATAGCAAGTTAGGGTATGCTGTTTTTATGAACACCCCCCCCCCATGTACTTGGAACTTTTAAAGTGAGTTTTTGTGCTTTCCCCCATTAGTGCCTGGAGTGCCCCTTTAATGCCAGTAAAGATAGGTCTGGTACAGGGGAGAGGTCTTTTGCCAGACTAAAAATACCACAATTTATGCTGGCAAAAGAAAATTAAAGTGGGGTGGTCTAATAAAGTCCTAAAAGTGAGGTCTTCTACTCCTCATTTAAAAAAGGAAAGAGTTTTAGGGAGCGTTGTTTGGAATAAGAGCCAAAGGTGCCTTGGCATGATGTGGCTTGCTCAGTTCTTGTGGAGGGGGGTAAACCTTATGTTTGTTTGTGGCCTATGTTGCTACTTTTAACTTGAATGAATCAGAAAAAGGAGAGAAGGCACCAAAGAATGTGGGGAGGTGTGGGGTCACAGGAGAACTGAAATCTCAAAGATGGATGACTATGAAGGTTTATTCATTGGCCCAATGTGATTCTTCAGCTCTCTTTGAATGTTCCTTTCACACAAATATAATTGCATTGCAGGAGTGGTGTTGTGGCTGTTAGTGCCACCCCACTGTCATTTTCCCACCAGCCCTAGTTTTGCTTTCCATGCATTGGGGAAAACATCCATAAGGTGTCTGCTGCATGTGTATGTTTTCCTCTGTAATGGGAAATCTTAATTGCATGGGGCTTTCTGATCTTGCAGGGACTTGTATATGCATGCAGCATTTTTTTTCTTTATCAGTGGTCCCAAACCAATGTGTTGATATGACTGTGGTGAAGAAGCAGTCAGGACCCTGATCCTACCCTTCACATGATCACAAGTGGAGAGAAAATAGGGCTTTGATCTTTGACATTTAGGTATGCAATATTACTTATCCTCAACCATTTGGCAAGCAGGCTTTCGTTGAAGCTATTGTGTTGACCATGAGCCAGAATGATTTGTGTATTGAACTATGACTCTGGAGACCAGGATTCAAATCCTCACTCAGCAATGGAAACCCATGGGGTGTACTTAGGCAAGTCACACACTCTCAGCCTCAGAAGAAGAAAAAAGCAACCCTTCTTTGAACAAATCTTGCCAACAAAACCCCATGATTGGTTCGTCTTAGGGTCACCATAAGTTGGAAAGCACTTGAAGGCACACAACAACAATTCTGTTGTTCATCTAAGCCAAGGGAGATAATTTGCAACTCTCTTAGGTACTATAGATTTTCCTTGGTTTTTTTCCAGGCTGTGAGGCTGTGTTCTGGAAGAGTTTACTTCTGACATTTCGCATGCATCTGTGGCTGGTGTCTTGGTTGGGTAGGAGTTTGTGTGGGGTTTATATACTGTGAGCCCTTGTTGTACTGTTCCTCCTAGGTACTGTTGGTTCACATTCATTGTGCCCAGTGGTAGGGGATGAGGGGAACTGTAGTTCAACAACTTCTGAAAGGCTACATAATTGTCCACCTGTGAACTACGCACTTTTGAGGAAGACTCTGAAAATCATATTGGGGCAATAAACCTTCCCTCTCATGTATCCTTGCTATTTGATCTCCTTTCCCCTCCTGTCCTGCTTATAACTTCTAATCTTGGTCTCTTCTTGTCTACTGTATGATGTCATTGTTATACCACAATCACTGTTTCTTTCACCTTGAGGAAATTCTGGCTCCTGGGAGGGTGCAATGAAGAGAGCTGACAGGAAGAAAACCAATTCATTTGAAATGTGGTCCTGGAGAAGAGTTCTACAGACACCATGGCACCATGAGTGGTTCTTGCAAATCAATCCTGAACTAACCCTAGAAGCAAAAATGATTAAACTGAAGACTTTGGACATATCGTAAGATGACATAACTCACCGGAAAAGATGATAATGCTGGGGAAACTGGAAGGCAGTAGGAGAAGGGGGAAACTGCACTACAGATGGGTTGATTCGATCAAGGAAGACATGGCTGCCCTGAGTTTGCAAGACTTGAGCAGGGCAGTTGATAGCCTGGGTCTCTTGGAGGTCTCTTGTTCATAGGGTCTTGTTCATAAGTTGAGGCTGACTTGATGGCAAATAACAAGAAAACAACAAAAGGTTACTGAGCTGGACACTGATGGCACAACACCAACTACAGTAGGACCCCCATATCCATTGATTCATTATCCACTGATTCAGTTATTGATGGGACACAAAACAACACACCTACCATAGAGTCTTCCCAGAAAATGTGTCCTCTCTAGTCATTTTCTAAGACTTCCGAGGCAACTCTGTGGTATTTTAAACTGGAAGTCCCATTATTTTCAATGGTGTTCGCTATTATCCATGGTTTTCGGTATTCATGGGCCCCCACAGAAACAATCCCTAGCAGATACGGGGGTCCTACTGTACTGCTAAGCCTTGTGCTTCTAAGTCTCTTTCTTACTGGCGGAGAGATAATTTTTCCAAGAGCGTGACAAAAAGCCTGGACATGATTCTCCTCCAGAATACCAAGCAGAAGTTTGAGGGTCATAATTGCTTTGATTTCAGCTTAGCTCATGGTTAATGGTTAGATATTTTTATAAATCCCCCTTTTGCCACATCATACTGAGAGTTGCACCTTTGTCTCTCTGCATTCCCTTCATTTCTCTTGAAGGATGCACATCACATTATTTATCTCGCCCTTTCTCTGTTCTGCGCAGGCAAAAATCATGGCTGCCTACTTCTTCATGAGTCATTTATCTTTAGATTTGCTGCCTGGCTCCATCCATTCTCTCTCTCTTGCTCAGTATAGAACATGTTGGCTCCCCAAGAGGGCTGCACACTAAACTTGCCCAGCGTTAGTAATAAGCTTGACAAATCACTCTGTCTCTCTGACCTGCTTCTCCTGTGTTATATTGTTAGCCAATTAAGATGTAAGGGTCTGGAAAAGCTCACTCCTGTGCAGTTTGTAGGTGAGCACTTTCATTCTGCAAGGCTCCCCAAACCCCCCTGCCCCCCCAATAGGTAATGTATGGCCCTGTGATATATTTTCTAATTCTTCTCCTTCCTGCCTTCCTGCATTAGGAACAAAAGGATTACCAAGACGTATTTTCACATATTTGTGCAAGCATGAAGGTATCCATCCAAGGCACCAGAAGGGAGGGAATGCCTTCTGCAATGAATAGATTTTCCAGGTTGTGGAGTCCAGGGCTAGTCCCTGAGGGGGTGTGATATAAGTGAATATATCTCTAAGAAGCAATTTTATTTTCCCTTCTGAATCTCTCTGAGTAATGTCTCTTTTCACTGTTTGACTCTCTCAGTCAACCATGTAACCTTTGGTTTGTTTATTTTATTGATGATGCTCTTTCTTAACCAAAGGCACCCCCCAGGTGGTGTATGTTAAAATTTTCAAAACAATACAAGAACAGTTGAATTAGACAGAGACCAAAAAAAAAAAAAAGGGGGGGGGGAAGAAAAGAAAAAGTGAAGCTGGAAAAAAAAACAGTGGACAAACAAAGTCAATTTTAGAATTTCAGAATTCTAAAATGTTGCAATCCAAATGCCTGGGCGAGCAGAAGCATTTGACTTGGACACCAAAAAGAATTCAGAGTACATACCTATTGTATTTTTCTCAGGAGGATATTCCAAAGCCAGCAACCCATCCCTTTGTAGACACTAGGAGATTTTCAGACTACCCTGTCACAGTGTTACTATTCCACTTTAACTGCTCTGACTTCCTCCTGTGGAATTCTGGGATTCATAGTTTAGTGAGGCCTAAGATCTCTCTGGCTGAGAGTTGTAAATCCCCCTCCCTAAACTGCAAATCCCAGGATTCAACAGGAGGCAGCCATAGCAAATAAAGTGAAATAGTAACACTATAACAGTGTTGTCTGAAAATTCCCCAGTGTGCACTCCCCACCAGCAATATTAGACAGACAAGTGTGTCCTCTGAAGATTTCAGTGTATAGGCAGAATGGAATCAGAAGAAATATCCTTCCAGATATTTGAGATCCAAGGTGCTTAGATTATTTTTTATTTAAATAACTTTCCAAAGTCCAGTGTCAGAGGCCTATAAGTGGCCAAGAGAAGCAAACATACCATAGCTATAGAATCATAGAATCATAGTTGGAAGAGACCACAAGGGCCATCTAGTTCAACCATGTAAGAATACACAATCAAAACATGCCTGACAGATGGACATCCGGCCTCTGTTTAAAAAACCCCAAAGAAGAAGACTCCACCGCACTATAATATTTGTACAGTTTGCACAGGTATCATATGATTATGATATTTGTGTCATTATATTCAGTCACTAGGAGGAATGACACTCAACTGTGGGCTTATCCAGAAGGGGAAAAAGTCTCTGGAAGTATTGAATTTTCAGATATTTTTGTTTTATTTTTACCCACATATTTCATAGTATTGCATTCAAACTCTTTCTTGAAATGCCCTGGTTTTCTCTCACTCCCCCTCCCTTGTGTTCTTTTTCCTCTTGCTCTACTGATCATGTGTCACATCTTGACTCAAGCAATGTTGCAGAAAGGGATTTTAACCAATTTCCTCTGGGTTATTGTTATTGTTGTTATTATTACTATTATTATTATTATTATTATTCAGGGTCGTAGTCAAAGTGCTCAAGTGCTTTTGCAATACAGTGGGCCCTTGGTATCCATGGGTTCAGTATCCATGGATTTGAGCATCTGCAGATTGTTGCAGTGTGCATCTAAAATGGCGGTGCACATAGCAAAAATGGTGTTGCCCATAACCAAGATGTTGCCACCACATACCTAAAATGGTGGTGCCTATAACTAAAATGACAGCACCCATTGACTAACATGGCACTCAACCATCCACAGTTTTTGGTATCTGCAGAGGGCTCCAGAACAAACTCCTCCCCTGGATATGGAGGGCCATTGTATTACCATGGTTAAGCATGACGATTTTGTTTTGGTGAAAATATTCCTCTTTCCCTTGCTTGATTTCTTTTGAATCGTTGTCCTCGGAATAATAGCTGTGTTTACTGGAAGCAACTACCTTAGCTAGGTCCAGGATAGTGAAAAGAGACAGCCCAGCAGAGATACATTTCATTTTGGAAAATACTGGGTTAATTTAAACTGATGTGGGAAGTAATAATAATAATATATATAATAATAATATTTATTTATTTATACCCCGCCCCTCTGTTAAAACAA
Source organism: Gambelia wislizenii (assembly GCA_030847615.1). NCBI lineage: Eukaryota > Metazoa > Chordata > Lepidosauria > Squamata > Crotaphytidae > Gambelia > Gambelia wislizenii. Next base: position 20,373,801 of record JAUMIR010000007.1, on the reverse strand, counting down.
TCGGGGCGGCTTACAAAAATTAAAATACAATACAGATAAAAATCCCTAAACACCCCCCACCCCCACCCTCCCCCATAAAAAATATTAAACAAATGTAAATTAAAAGCAACGGTCTAAAATCACCTTTAAGAACAATAAATACAATAAATAGCCAGTGGACTAAAAGAAGCCAGGATCCCCTGAGGCCGGGATCTAATTTGGAAAGGCCTGCCGAAAGAGATCCGTCTTCAGTGCTTTTTTAAAGCTACTCAGGCTTGTCATCTGACGGATCTCGTTCGGCAGGTCATTCCACAATTTGGGGGCGATTACCGAAAAGGCCCTCTGGGAGGTTGCATACAGCCTCGATTTTTGTGGCTGAAGCAAATTCCTCCCAGAGGACCGGAGTGCATGGGGAGGATTGTATGGGAGGAGGCGGTTCCGGAGATCAGTTGGACCCAAGCCATTTAGGGCTTTAAAGGTAATAACCAACACCTTATACTGGGCCCAGAAACTGATAGGCAGCCAGTGGAGAGATCTTAACACTGGAGTTATATGGTCTCTCCGAGATGTTCCCGAGACCACTCTGGCTGCCATATTTTGTACCAACTGAAGTTTCTGGACCAAGCATGAGGGCAGCCCCATGTAGAACGCATTGCAGAAATCTAGACGAGAGGTTACCAGCACGTGCACCACAGTCTTGAGGTCCTTTACTTCCAGGAAATGACGCAGTTGGCGTATCAGCCGAAGCTGATAACAGGCGCTCCTGACTGTTGCATTCACCTGACTTGTCATCTGAAGCAATGAATCAAGGAGCACCCCCAGACTGCGAACATAGTCCTTAACGGAGAGCGTGACCCCGTCCAGGAATGGAGGTTGCAACCCAACTCCTGGTTTTGGGGCCGCTACCGTGAGCACCTCCATTTTGTCTGGATTTAATCTCAATCTGTTTTTCCTCATCCAGCCCATTACTGCTTTAAGACAGTCATTAAGAGGAGAGACGCCATCGGAATTCGAGGCTGACGATCAGGACAAGGAGAAATAGATCTGGGTGTCATCAGTGTACTGATAACATCCAGCCCCATAACTCTGAATAATCCCACCCATCGGCTTCATATAGATGTTAAACAGCATCGGGGACAGGATGGCGCCCTGCTGAACACCACAAGTAAGCTCCTTTCTGCTGGAGCAACTGTCCCCGAGCAACACCCTCTGGGACCTGCCCGAGAGGAAGGACCGGAACCACTGGAGCGCAGTGCCTCTGATTCCTAACCCTCTCAGGCGATCCAAGAGGATGCTATGATCTATCGTATCGAAAGCCACTGAGATGTCCAAAAGCACCAACAGGGTCACACTACCCCTGTCGATGCTTAGACGCAGGTCGTCGGTTAAGGCAACCATGGCAGTCTCAACTCCAAATCCCATCCTAAAGCCAGTTTGAAATGGGTCTAGATACTCGGTTTCATCCAAGACCACTTGGAGTTGAAGCGCAACTGCCCTCTCGATCACTTTGCTCAAGAATGGTAACATAGAAACTGGCCTATAGTTGTTCATGTCCAGGGGGTCAAGGGAAGATTTTTTCAGGAGCGGCCTAATGGCTGCTTCCTTTAAACAAGATGGAACACACCCTTCTCTGAGGGATGCATTGATGATGTCCTTAATGTCCTTGGCGATGCCTAGAATTCCCAGGAAATATTTTGGGATGAAGAAAAAGCCACATGGCTAATAATAATAATACTAATAATAATGGTTTGTGCAGGAATAAACCCTAGGACTTTCAGATACATTTTCACAACTGGAGGAGCACAATGTCATATTTATTTGGAATCAGGAGTTTTCTGTGTTTGCTCTGCTCTTTAGGAGGATGATATGGATAAACTTCTTGGCTAGCTTTTTAATGAACAGTGCTTGCTCAATAATTCTCTTATTTAAAATAAAGAACAAAGTGTATTTGGGCACATGTTCAGTACTGGAATATGTTTTCAATGAGATGCTGGTGCTTTCACACAGAGTCTTACTTCTGGCTTCCCCCTTAAGCTTTCTTTATCTCAGTAGCCTGATTTAGAAGGGGGAAAAAAGAGATATGTTTTTGTAGCGATTATGAAAAAAAACTAGTAGTCAAAAAATATTGCCAGTACAGTCCAACTCACCCAGAGATCCACCAGTAGATCTTGATCTATCTTCAGTTTGCCCTGATTCCCATCTTTGTTGTCAATGGAGTAAAGGTTTCTTTTCTGTTAGGACCTTGGTGCATTGTCTGGATTTCCGATTATGTGTTTAGATGTTAGAGAAACTGAAATCCAAGAATATCTATGAACCATTACATAAAAAATAAAGTGAAAATGGGTCCTTTAGAGGAGCCAATAATAAGTCCTAGGGGCTTGTTTGTACAAGGCTATAAAAAGTGGATTGATGCTCACTAATGCCAATTCGCAACACCTTTCATTTGTCCCAATTACTTTTTGGCAAGATCATAGGCATGCAAAGCTATCTGCATTTGTTATTCGAACAGGCATGCCCGCGAATCAAGATGGCAGGCATGAGTATATTACTCGTATTTTTATTGTCACCAGTTGGTGCCGCCAAACAGTTTTTTTTTTTAAAAAAAGTATATCCAAGGTGTGGAAGTACAATATTCCACTTAAATAAATAGGGTGGGGGAAGCTGTTTTGTCACCTCTGTACATAATTGCTATGGTGAAAATCCAACATGGTGGTTTCGGGCGCTTGCCAGCTCTGCCCCCTGTATACGTCTGACCAATCAGCTTTCCACTTCTGCTCTTATCGAGAATGTGCCACAAAGCTAATCAGCTGTCCCAATGAGTGGGTATGCATATTCCCCATAGAGCTTTAAAAAAACTTCAGGGTGCTGTTTACACGATGAAAATGTAGTGGGAAGAATTCGTGTCGAACCCTGGTTGTTTACACGTACATCAGGCCAGGCACGTGATTTTCGGAAGGGGGGGGCACCTTTTATTCCTCAACCTGCAGGACTTCCAGTCCCGTGGTTTGTTCTGGTTTTTAAAAAAGTCACGGGAGGATTCAGAAAATCGGAAATGTAAACAGCCCGGGACAAGCTATCTCGGTACTAGGTGATGACCGGAAATGGTGACCGGGGTCGGGCTAAGAGATCAGCGACTGGAAAAGGAGGGGTCAGTCACCCATTCAACAGATTCAGCCTCACCAGCTGAAAACCAAGGCATCCCTTCCAGCTGCACAAAGGTTTGTGTGTGTGTGCGCTTACTAAATCACCCTGTTCAATGGATTTCTACACTGCAAACCCTTCAGCCTTAACCTGTTCCTCAACTGCATGTTACAAAGAGATCGTGGGTGGAGGGTTGCCCATTCATCCCCTGCCTTGATCACCTCCCTGGGTCTGAACGGATAATCAAACATTCATCACCCCCTCCCAAGGCACAGTAAAAAATGCCAGCATCTGGGTTTTTCAAAATGCCTTGTGTGTCACTGGCTTGAAACTTTCACTCCACAGCTGCCTCTGCTTAAAGGGTTAACATTTTAAAGAGACAGGGCAATCGCAAGCCTCTGCCCCCGGCACTCAGCTTGTACTGGGTTGGGCTTGTGTGTGTGTGTGTGTGCTCCTTCCCCCCCCACCCCAATTTAGCTGGCTTTACATGGTGTTCTTTCATTTCTAAAGGAAAGCACAGGGTTTAGCCACTGATCACTCCTGCCTCCCCCGGATTCCTTTCCCGATCCCCTCAGCTCCTCATCCCAAAAGCAACACCCTTATTCCCAACAAGAAGCCTGAACAAACATTTGATCCAGCCAATAGCATTGCTTGTGGTGCGGAACTCTAAAGGAAGTGCGTTACTGAGGTTGTGAAAACATGAGTAATCGCCTGCTTGATTGACAGCCAATAAATAAATAAATCCCGGTACGCTAAACATGTGTAAACAGCAAAAGCACGGGATATAAGAGTGCAGGATAAATGAAAAAATACGGGACCTGATGCCATGTAAATATGAATCACGGGATCTTCTGGAATTTCCTTAAGAGGGAAAAAATCGTTTAAACAGCGTGGGATGAATACGGGATCAGGAAGTCCCGGTACACCCCGCGACAAAAATTGCCGTGTAACTGGCACCTAGGAAAAGTCGCAAAGGCTTTTCCTGCATAGTTTTTGGAGATTTTGACCCTCTCCTTCCAAATATGGTGGATTAGTGCAGGATCTCAGTAAGGCAAATCGTATTCTCTTCGAATTCTATGAGTTTTTTAGTCTTGCTTGTATTTGTATTTTATGTGATTTTAGTTAGGTTGGTTTTTAAATTTATATTACTTTAATATCTTTTTATGGGGGAGAGTGGAGGTGGGTGGTATTTAGAGATTTTAGTTAGCATTGTTGCATTTTAATTCCTGTAAGCCACCCCGATTGTTTTTAACAGAGGGGGGGTTATTATTATTATTATTATTATGAGGAGTACTTTCACCATATAGACAAGCCCCTAGTTTACACAGTGAAGTGGGGATGAAGTATTGAGGATTCTAGGTAACTTGTTCCATATTCACAATTGCTACTTGATCATAATTGTGACACAATTGCCGAGATGGTAACTCTCCCCAAACCTACTTTATTAGACATCAGCTGCATGAGGAGAAGGAAGTAAATTCTTCTGGTGATGGGAGCATGGGTAAATTAGGTTTTCATCTGGTTTACAGGGTGAGGCCAGGACAGTATATTTAAGTTAAGTATACATTAGTAAGTAAGTGATGCAGAATATTGGCCTCAAGTCCTGTACTAGGGACGTGAACAACTCTTAAGTTTTGATATTGTTTTTCTCTGAACGTCATCTGCATTCCTGACCCAGACTTTGAGGTCACAAGACCAGGGTGTTGTATTTCACAATGAAATTTGTATACACTTTCTCTATACATTTTCCTGAATGTACTGTATACATTTATTTATTGACTTCCCTAAAGTTCTCCTGTTTGTACACATTTTTCCCATTGACCAAAGCATATTAGTTCACTTTTTTTTTTTAAAAAAAAGTAGGCATTGTTTTGTGTGTATAAAACATACTGAAAGCCTTCCAAATGAACAAAGCAGGGTGTGCTTTGCTTCACAATGAGGCTTGGGCAGAGCTTGGAAGGTTTCTTTTAAAAAGTAACTCGTTACATTACTCATTACTTGATGATCCCACAGGTCATTCCTCATTATTGTTACCACAGCCCCAAAAAATAACTTGATGTCATTTTATTTATTTATTTATTTATTTATGCCCTGCTCTTCAGCCACAAGGCTATCAGAGCAGCTTACACATTGTTTTAAGCAATAGCAATTTACACATCTACACTGCAAGAAGCAGCTTCCAATGTGTGTTCCAATGTGTGTTGCCCCCACAAGCCGGGTACTAATTTTACCGACCTATGAAAGGATGGAAGGCTGAGTGAACCTTGGAGCCCTCTGGAATCAAACTTGCAACGTGGTGACTTGCAGTACTGGCATTTAACTACTGTGCCACCAGGGCTCCATTGTTCTTCTGGTGTTCTTTCGTTCTGGTCCTGTGGGGGACTGAGGTAAAACTGCATCTTTTTGTTAATATTTTTTTCTTGTTAGCAAAAAGATATGGTTTTACCTCAGTTCCTCATGAGACTGGAATAAAAGAACGATGACATCATGCGCAAGTCTGAATGTTCCTGCTGCACTGCTGCTTTTCTTTGGAGTGTGGTAAGTCCCATTTTCACACTGCACAGTTATAGTGTTATTATTCCATTGCCATTACTGTTACTATTGTGCTATTAAACACACACACACACACACACACACACACGGCAAAATGAGCTCTTGCTCCCCATCTATGATAATCACAATTCTGAGTTGGTTACGCTCTGTGGATTTTCACCCCCACACACCTGTATAAGCATAGCATAGCAAATGACAGAGCTGCCCATGCATTGCACATAGATGCTTTGGGTGGGCACATAGAAACACTCACTCACTTTTTCCCATATCCCCTTCCCCCAGATAATCAATCTAGCTATCATGAGTCAGCTATCCTCAGATGTACAGAGACAACACTCTACCTCCTTTAACATCTCTCACAAAATTTATACCAACTGAACCATTTCAAGTACATGCCCTGTATTGCTGTTGGGGGCAGCCATTCTGGCAAGGAAGCCTTCCCTCCTCTCATCCACCTATGAATTCCCACTGATTCAGTCTCTCTCTTGAAGCAGCACTACTAACTACCGCAGCTGCTGCTACAGTGTCTTTCATTTGGACAGAAAAAAGGCAGGCTAGATTACTGTATTAAACTTTTTTTTTAACAACTCCCAGCTAAACTGAGTCTCTACTGCAGCTCATGATTTTCAATGTTTCACTCTTCCCCCCCCCCTTATTGCTGGTCCCTTTGCTTCTTACTAATTGCATGAAACCTGACAAAAAGGCAGCATAAGGCAGCCACCCATGTGATCTTCTTCCTCCCTCTCCTATTGCTCAGACTGAGGACATTTTCAGACAGCACTACATGGAGCTTAACGCGGGATGAGCTCCCGAGAGAGGAACGGCGCTCTTGCACAGCAGGGGGTTGTTTTGGATGCCGCCATCCCTCTTCCGAGATCATCAGTGTCACTTCCATTAAGCTTTGGAAGCGGCCGCGCCATATTTTAAGCATGGAAGTTTTGGCTGCTTCCAAAGCTTAACGGAAGTGACACTGATGATCTCGGAAGAGGGACGGCGTCGTCCGAAAATGACCCCCCACCGCACAAGAGCGCCATTCCTCTCCCGGGAGCTCATCCCGCGTTAAGCTCCATTTAATGCTGTCTGAAAATGTCCTGAGTCAGTTATGATAACGCATAACTTATGATAGTACAGCCAGTTATGATAATAGTCAGAAATCCTGTTACGTTATACCGAAAAGGATTGAGTATATCCACAACCATTATAGGAAAAAATATCACTGCTTCAGCTTGTTACTGTAAAAATAACTAGTTACCAAAACATCTCATTATAAGTAATACATTACTTCCAAGCTCCAGCCTTGTGAGGTATAAAATGGATAATCTCTCTGAGAATCTCAAAACTACTGATTCCCCCCCATCTATATTTTACACTCACATACCTGAAAGTGACCCTAATGAGATTTACTTCTGAGTAGACATGCACATAATTGTGCTGTAAAATAACTTATTATAAACAGAGCAAAGAGCAGGCTTCAGTATATTACCCATCTAGACAAGCCTGAAGAGAAAGCCATTTGTAGCATGAGCTTTTGTAGACTCAGTCTATTTCATCAGATTTATTTCATCAGTTTGATTCATCTGATGCATCAGTAAACTTGGGACTAAATATCAGACGCACTAAATATGGCATCATAACAATGGCACATAAACGTGAAAGGGTGCGCAGATCAGATGATGTCACCCTTCCACGTTTATGTATAGTCAAAATCTGTACCTTTTAATTGACAGCTTAAGCCATCAATAGATCCCCCTGCTGCTTTTTTGTCTGCATCGCCGGTGTGCGAAGCCTCGGGCCATTTAACTCTTGCCAATGCAGAGTCAATGGCCAGACTGGGTGGAACACTTCCAGGTGAGATTGTGACATCTAGGTAAGTGACAAACTTTTTATGACCCTCCCCAGGTTACTTGGAGGTTTTTTTAATGTGTGTATGTGCTTGGTGGACTTTTACATTTTTATTTTTAGTTTTACAGTAGTTTTGAATTTCCTGCGTGATGAAATTGTGCAGGATTTCAAAAGAGGAAGTGAACGGAACTCCATTCACCTCCTCTTTATTGTTGGAGCTGCCTTTGCCTGGAGAGGAGGTAAGTGCATGTGTGTGTGTGGAAACGTTCTTTTGCCAGCATAAAAATGGATTCTTTTATGCCGGCAAAAGACTGTTTTCAGGGGATCATCTGATAAAGCCCAGAGTCGACCAAAACTTATGCTCAAAACTTCTTTCTCTCAGGAGATTATCAGATGCGGCTAATGTGGCACTGAAACAATGTCAGTGGAACGCAAAAGGACGCCAAGATCACACAACAGTGTCCTTTTGTATTTGGCTGTTGTTATTGTGGTGCTTCTTTTTATTGACAGTCCGGAGCTGTCAATGTTTTTGACGCATGAATACAGTGTCAATGGGCAGTCCTGCCTGAACACTTCCGAGTGGGATTGTGAGAACCAGGTAAGCTACCCTCTTTTTTGTACCCTCCCCAGGTTACTTGTTATTATTATTTTTTTAGTGTATATGCTTTTGTGAACTTTTTTGTGTGTATTTTTCTTTTTTAAAAAAATTCTGTGCTCACATCTTCTCACGAGAATGGGTGGGATTTCAGTCCAGGAAGTGAACGGAGCTCCATTAGAGCCTTTGGACGGAAGATAAGGAAGTCTGATGGGGAGAGTTATTGTGTAGGGACAGGGATGGGTCTGGAGATTGTGGGACAGGAACACTTTTTGCATTCCTGTCTGATAATCTCCTCAGTCTCAAAGGTGCTACAAGATCCTTTTGTATACTGATAAGACTAACATGGCTATGTAATTGAATATCCCTGGATTTTGTTAATCTTTGTCTTCTTACCCCTTTCCTACATTTTGAAAATCTCTGTACATGATCTTGGAAACAGAGACAGACAATTCCATCAATTTAATTTTCTCTTTCATTTTTTCTAATCTTAGGGGTTGTCTAAATGGTGAAAATACTTCTCACAGAATGCGAGGAGAATATGATGTGTCTAAATGGGATCCCGCATCATTTTTCTGTATTCAGAAGTGGGGAGAAAAATGCCATATGTTCCCCAGGAAAACCCATTGTGGCTTTCACCAGTGTTTTTAAGAAACAGCAGCGGTAATACATATTCCTGATCATTGGTACAAGTGATGCTAATTGATTTGCTTTCCCATATGGGCAGAAGTTGAAAACTGCTTGGCCGGATGAGCATGAGGATGGGGCTTGCTATCAAGGCAAGTGCCTGGAACCACCATGTTGGATTTTTGCCTTAGCAAGCAAGTGCTAAGGTGATAAAATGGGGTTGTTGATTTCTTTATTTTTTTGCTAAGGTGAAATATCACTCTATTGCACCTTGGATATAGTTGGTTTTTTTATTTAAAAAATACTGTTTGGTGGTGGCAGATTGGTAAGTAAAAACACAAGTAATTCTCTCATGGCCGCAGTCTTGATTCGCAGACATGCCCATTTGCATAGCAAACGCAGATACATTCACATGCCTGCGATCTGCCCCAAAAGCCATTTAGACAAAAAGCAGTGGCTGTGAATTGCCATTACTGTGGAGCAATCTGCTTTTTCTTCCTCATATAGACTAGGCCTTACATTCAATTCTTCCTGAACTGGAGAATTTTAAAAAAAGTTTCCATATTTCTCCTAGTATGCATATTTTTGTATTTCTTTTTCTGGTCAGAGAACTCTGCTTCAACATTCAAAGAAGGGTGGATTTTGAATGAGTTTTGGTTCATGTATCATTTCAAAAGTGCAAGATTAAAATTAAAAGGGAAGCTGAACATATTTCTCCCCATACCTCTTCTCAGACACTCACAGAATAATCACTCAGCACCAAAGGGCATCAGTGAAGACTATCATTTTGCCACTGTATTTATCTACAGCAAGGCAAAAAGCATGACACAATGTTAATCATGAAGCAACATTTCAGAATATAATTAAGCTTTCCAAAGTGCTTATGATAGATCCAGTGCAGTAATGAAGGATCTTTCTCCAACCTAATATCCTCCAGATGTGATGGGCTACAAACTCCCATAACCCGGCACTGTATAGATTTTGGTACCAGAGGGGTCAGTTTTCAAATCCTTTATGAATGAGCATTAATAATTGTTACCGTGCTTGATGATGGGACCTTTCCCTGAGGAACTCTGAAAGTAAATGCACAGTAAACTGGAGTGAATCCAAGGGGTTGTATATGTGATAAAAATACTCCTCATAGAATTCGAGGAGAATTCTAATTTGTCTAAATGGAATCCTGCAACAGTATGCCATATTCAGAAGGGGTGGGGGCAAAGCTGACAAATATTCCATGGGAAAAGCCTTCATGGCTTTTCCCATTAAAAAAAAAAAACTCTTGAAGGAAATGTGCATTCCTGTTCGTTGGGACAATGGATTCGCTTTGCTGCACATTCCGGATAAGAGTGGAAGTGGAAAGCTGATTGGTCAGACGTGCACAGGACCTGGAGCTTGCTGGCAAGGCAAGTGCCTGGAACTGTCATGTTGGATTTTTGCCATAGTGATCATGTGTTGAGGTGACAAAACAGCTTTTCCCCTATTTATTTAAGCAGAATATCACACTTCCTCACCTTGGATATGCTTTTTAAAGAATACTGTTCTGTGGTAGCAACTGGCGACAGTAAAAATGTGAGTAATTCACTCACACCTGCCATTTTGATTTGCAGGCATGCCCATTTGAACAACAAATGCATATGACTTCACATGCCTGTGGTCTTGGGAAAAAAAACCCTGTAGAGACAAATGAAAGCTGCTGCAAATTGGCGTTAGTGCACATCAATCCACATTTTATAGCCTGATATAGACAAGCTACTGGCAGATATGATTAGTAAGTTCCAAAACCAGGAAAGGAAAGGTTTTATTCACTTCAAATTGTTTTGCTTGCTGTCCAATATGAGCCTGCCCAAGTTGCACAATTCTCAGGAGAGTACTTCCTTTCTGTCCCATCACCATCACAGGCACTTTTGGTGAGGACTTGGGAGAGAGCCTTCTCAACAACTGCTCCCAGACTATGGGATTCCTTGCCACAGGAAGCTAGGTTGTCTCCATCTCTGTTCTCCATCCACCAGCAGGTGAAGAGCTTTCTCTTTCCTCAGGTCTTTGAGCATCCTCTCTGATGCAGAAAGTCTTTTAATGGGATGTGTGTTGTACTTTTAATCAGTTTTTTAAAACTGTTTTAAATGAATGTTTTTAATATGGTTGCTTAATTGTTTTTATTCTTTTGTATTATCCTTTGTTTTCCTTGTATTTTGTTTTAATTCATATTGTGAGCTGAAGGAAAATGGTCTTCCTCAGTGATTTCAAGAGAAATTAGAAGGCCAAGATGGTGAATCAAGGATCCAAGTTTCTTGGAAGAAATTCATTTCTGTCCCACACTGCAGCAGACCAGAATCTTAAGAGATTGGGGCCATGACGTCAGCACTCGTACATTCTAAAATACAAGGGGCCAGCTTACTTTATAAGGTGCATTTGCAAAAGTAACTTCCCATCCAGCTAAGATTACTGACCAGATATTTACATGATCTTCCCAGGCTAGGCATCAACACTGACCTTCCACAGTCTCATTCTGGACTCCAGGCTGCTGGAAGGCCTTGAATCCTTACGTGTCAGGAAGAAGAGCCAGTGTGGTGTAGTGGTTTGAATGTTGGATTAGGACCCTGGCAGACAAGGGTTAAAATCCCCACTCAGTCTTGGAAACCCACTGGGTGACCTTGAGCAAGTCACATTCTCTCAGCTTCAGAGGAAGGCAATGGCAAACTCTCCCTAAACAAATCTTGCCAGGAAAACCCTGTGATAGGTTGATCTTCTGCTTCTCATATGTCAGAAATGACTTGAAGGCACACAATAACAATTAAGGGAGCAAGAAACATCTTGGATGTAACTCTTGCTATGTCAGTTTATTTTTATGGACAAAAGTCCTTGAAACCAAGGCACTTAATTTGAAAGAAATGCAATTATTTTTTGCCACTTTTTTAAAACTTGCCAAAGCAAAACCCATTTGGAGCTGCCTTGGGTCCCTTTTAATCAAAATATAAATAAAATAAAGTACAGTCGGACCCCTGTATCTACAGGGGTTCGGTTCCAAGATTTACTGCAGATAATATTGATGCCTATTAAAATAAAGGATTTCTGATGCAAACATACCATAGAGTTGTATTGGAGGACCTAGAAAATGCCTAGGGAGGACACCTCTCTGGGTATTTTCCAGTGTGACACTATAGTATGTATCCCTAATTATTTTTTCAGCCATGGATAACTGAATCCATGGATATTGGTTCCATGGATATGGAGGTCCAGCTGTAATGAAATATCCAGAAAAAAAAAGTTCTGTGGAACTCAAAAGCTTCTTCATTGTTTTGTGATGTGCTCACTGGGCATAACAAAGCTTATGTTAGACCCCACGGTGGCTTTCTACCTTGATACTGTGAGACAAACTCTTGCTAATGCAGCTGGCTAGATTCTTCCAAGATTACCAGTTGCCAGCCATTTCTCCATCTGTTCTGTCATTCCGACCTCCATCCCCCCACCCCAAAGCCTGCCTTTTAGGAGCACCATTAAAATCCTCCTCCCAATAAACTGTAATCTGTTTACTTTCATGAGGGCTATAATTTAAGCTGTAGTCTCAGCAGAAATCCATTCAGTCCCAGCATCTCATAAAGTGCCATTTAGGCTGAAGATACAATCTTCCTCCTCTTGCTTTCCATTCTACCACAGACGTGTATTTGCAGAATAATCATCACGGCTTTGCACAAAAAGCTGAGGCTTTATTTAGATTTTCTCCCTCCCTTCCCACTGCAACATACAAATGCTGCCACAGTAAACAAGCAGGCTTTTTGGAAACCTTTTACTGATATGTAGTTTTCTTTCAAACTGTCATAATAAAAGCATTGCTCTTTGATGTACAGCCAGGAATATTTTTTTTAAAGGAAACACAACAAAATAGAACATCAGAAGCAATTTGGGGTGCACACAGGCATGTGTGTATGTTGGTACTACAATTTGCAATATTTGATGTGCTCACTTCTTCTAAGAGTCTATAGACCATTGGCTGTGTTACAGTGTGAAATGTTCGCTATCAAGCTAAGGCTGCAATCCTGAATATGGTTAGACCTCTTGGCTCCCACTGTGGATGGATGTAGTCTAATGGTGTCTACAATTGCCATGGTGTAGAATAAGCCAAAGTGTGTTTACTCTGAACTGGAGCACTTTCCCACACAATGGCTGGCATCCTGTCAGTGATATACGAGGCCGTAAGTCTACTTTTAACCTGTGCATGTCATTTTTGGATGTCCCCTTCTACCCTTTGTAATGAGCAAAGCCTCCCACAAATTTACTGTTCAGCTGCTGCTGCCCATCCCCAAATGGCCATTCTGTGGTTAGTGGAGAGTTGGGAGATTATCAGATGCAGCAAATGTAGCACGATCACGATGACAGTGGAATACAAAAGGATGACAATATCAGACAATGTAATCTCTTTGCGTTCCTTTGGTGTTATGGTCTCGTTTATTATTATTGATGGGTGAAGCTGTTAATAGCTTGTATGTTCCATTAGGTGTTGGCATTGCTGATATGCAAAAACTCAGGCCATTTAAATCCCGTCACTGAATTGCTGCCAGTTTATGAATTATTATGGGATGGGGGGTGTACGGGTAGGTAGCAGGAGAACAGACTTCTATTGTGGCTTGTAGCTGTCAAGGTAGCATGGGGGTGGGTCAGGCCATGGGATGCTGCTTAGTTAAATATACTTAAATACATGGCTAAAATAGGATCTTGGCCAACATTTTTTTCCCTATTTGGTATGGAAGAAGTTGAAATTAAAAAAAAAACATGTGAGAAAATGAAATTGGCAAATTCAGCCATCCAGATTCAGAGTTCTGAGTGCTTAACTTTTCAACGTCTGCCTTTGAGTTCCTGCGTATTTCAGGACAATTGCCACTATTGCCATGAAAGTGGGGAAATGCAACTATCTCTAGCCTCCCCCTCAAAACGTATTTAAGATACACACACAAAGTCTCTCTGGCTTTTCTTCACAAACGAAGATTCAGGAAGGATTCATCCCGTGCTTTCTGCAAACGTGCTGATGAGTAAAAGGCCAATCCGAGCTAAACATATCCGGTTGCAGAAAGCATAGCAGAAGGTCTCCTTGGGTGATGTTTCCAGGTTGTGATTCTTTCTGCGTTGTCGTTTTTCTTCAAGACTTGTTTGACGTGAGGTCTCAAATAAGGCTGCAGCATTGTGGATAGTGCATCTCCATGCCTCCCGATGTGAGGCCAGGGTGGACTATTGTTGGTGATCAATTTGGCTGAGCCTGAGATGTTCTTTCAGGAAGTCCTTGTATCACTTTTTTGGAGTGCCCCTCTTACACTGACCCGTGGTGAGTTTACCGTAGAGTACTATTTTAGAAATATGCCCTGCCCAGTGCAGCTGTGTTCTCAATATCATGGCCTCAATGCTGGTGCTTGCTCAAGGACAGCAACATTCGTCACATAGTCAGTCCAGTGTATATTTAGGATTGTGTGTATACAGCGCTGATGAAAGCATTCGAGGAGTTGTAAGTGTTCGTGATAGGTGAAAGTACAATCCGCAGATTCAACCCACCACAGATGCCTTTGAGGTGGCAGGGTTCCTTTGCAAGGCAAAAGCGGGTGGATGGCCTATGCCATTTTTATTAGGGACTTACATTACAGGCTATGCCATTTTTATTAGGGACTTACAAACCTCACAGTCTCTCTCAGTCTTCTGAGGCTTGCAGTCCCTATTAAAAATGGCATAGGGCAGCAGTGGAGGTAGCAGCAAATAATCCGCAAATAATCAAATCCGCAAAATTTAAACCCACAAATGCAGAGGGCTGACTGTACATTCCTTTCTCTGTACAGAGAAGGGGAAATTGCTGTGAGTGGAGGGGTCAGGTGATATAAAATGTGAGGACAGGGCTTGAGAGTGAAACCTGACCATTCCGATAGTGCCAAACATGCTCCTTAGACCTGTGGTGGGGGTGAAATCTGAAGGCTATTATGACTGTTATAAACCTACTATTCTATTTTGGTCAGACCTCACCTGGAATAATGTGTACAGTTCTGGGCACCACAGTTCCTGAAGGATATTGACAAGCTGGAATGTTTCCAGAAGAGGGCAACAACCATGATCAAAAGTCTGAAAACCGTGTCTTAGGAGGAATGATGTAGGGAGCTGGGTATGTTTAGCTTGGAGAAGAGATGACTGAGACATATCATGATAGTCATGTAGAAGATGATGTGAGCTAGTTTTCTATTCCAGAGACTACATTGCAAACCAGTGGATTCAAATTACAAGAAAAGAGATTTGGCATAATCATTAGGGAGAAACTCTTTACTATAAGAACTATTAGACAGCAGAATAGAAAACTGCTGGGGTGGAAGGTGGACTCTCTTTGGAGCTCTTTAAACAGAAGTTGGACGGACATCTTTCAGGAGTTCTGGTACTTGTGTATTCCTGCATGGCAGGAGGTTAGCCTAGATGGCCCTTACAGTACCTTCCAACTCTATGATTGTGTAGTTATAATTCCCTGCCCCTGCTGGAAGACAAGCTATAGTCTCTTACCCTCAGCTCCCCTACATCTGCAGTACAGCGACAGTAATATTGTCCTATTTTACATGGCTACTTTAAGATGACAACTATACCACACATATGCTTCAGCACTCAAAAGTGCAATATAAATGCTAAGTATACTTATTTGTGTTGTCAAGTAATGCGAGCTACGCCTTCATAATCCATGCCTGATAAGCGAGGTTAGGGCATCCAATTGAGGCGTTTACCAATTCCTGTGTCAATTCCTGCTACTTGAAAGCTGTGTGTATTATTTCCACTCTGGATCCTTGTGCAGTGTCTCTTTTATCTGAGATCAGCAAACTGAAGATTTGGCAGCCAGTCAACTTAATCAATCCAAACGGCATTCATTTATCATGACAGAGATCCGCACGCTGCTTTACCCAAGAAAGTTCAAACAAGATGTTGAAGCTTGTGAAAGATACAGAATCTCAGCTTGAAGGAAATTGAAGAGAGACACGGTGTGTCAATCTCCATGTGGTAATTCATTCTGCCATGGATGGTACCTTAGCAATTGATTCAGCTTCCTGAGCTCCCTCATCCCTTTACATAGAATGGGAGTGGGCATGCTTGAGGAATTGGGCAGCCATTTGCGACACCTCCATTGGCCTAATAAGCACAATGAAATGCTTGTTGATGACACAAAGTGACATTTTGGGTGACTGGAAGTCACTTCCAAGTACTGAAACTATGCATTTATAGGGCAAGAGGTTGGACTAGATGGCCCTTGTGGTCTCTTCCAACTCTATGAGTCTAAGACTTTTGGGGGGTGTTTCAGATGGCTCCCAAACAGTGTTTATAGTGTTTGGGTGAAACAACTTGTTGTTAACTACCTTTGAGTCAACTTTGACTCATGGTGACCCTGTGAATGAGACACCTTTAAGATCTCCTGTCCTCAACCGCTCTGCTCAGGTCCTGCAGGCTCAGGGCCATGGCCTTTTTGATTGAGTCTGTCCATCTGGTACATTATGTGGCCTTCCTCTCTTTCTACTACCCTCCACCTTTCCTAGCATTATTGTCTTTTCGCATGCCTTCTCATGATGTGACCAATAGAACTGTCCCAATTTAGTCATCTTGGCTTCCAGGGAGTGCAAGCTTGATTTGTGCTAGGACCCATTTATTGGTCTTTTTGGCAGTCGACGCTATCTGTAGAACTCTTCTCCAGCACCATATCTCAAATAAATTGATTTTCTTTCTATCAGCTCTCACATACATACATGTTGATGGGAAATATGATGGAAACAGGCTACCAGGAGTCAATTTTCAGCTGGGGAAAAACAAAACAAAAACCAAAAGAAGAATCTTTGAGTTGTTGAACCTTTTTCCCTTGCATTTTTTCCCCTGCTAAGCTGAAATTCCTACAAAGAGAATTTGTTGAGAAAATTCCATATATTTTCTTTTTTTCAAAGCCACCCTCCCATGAAGGGAATTTTTGCTGAACACCTCTAAATATTCACGCCTCTCACTAGGTACCATTAGGTCTAGGGCCTACTGGGAAATGGGAAATGATGGTCATGTGGCCAAATCAGTTCCTGTGGTTGTCTGGTGGAGCAAAATCAAGGTGATATGTAAGAGGTAAAATGCCTGAAAATTTGGTGAAATTGCCAGTAGCATGTCCTTCAGAAGCTTGGGAGAGGCAAGGTGCCATTGGCTGTTTGGGGGCAAACTTTGTTTTGTCCTCTCAAAATTTTTGGGTCTGGGGTGATAATGGAAGGGTCAATGGGCCCCCACTCTTTTATGGTCAAAAAGAGCTTCTTGAGTGTTGCCAATCTTAAGGAGGAGAATCCTGGTCTGATAAGAATCTTTTAAGTTTGGGATATATTACGTGCAAAACTCCTGTGGGTTTTCTCTCTCACAGAAAACATCAATTCCTGAATAGGAAACAACATTTTCTTCATATTTTCTGTGCATAAAAAGCTGTTCCTTGTGCAGAAAATATTTTTTTAGTGCAAAACAACTACATTTTTTTGCATAGATTATGGACTTTTTCGGATGTTAATTTACCGCACCAGAAAGTTCGTAACACTTGTGACGCTGCTGCGCTGCAGGGGCCCTGTTTCGTATGACACTGTTTCAGTACTGCAAGAGATTGGAGGCAGCCGTGCCATATTTGGCCATTTTTTATTCACGGGCAACTTCCGTGAGTAAAAAATGGCCAAATATGGCGCAGCTGCCTCCAATCTCTCACAGACCTGAAACAGTTGATTTTGGCAGTTTCATATGATGATTTCATGCATCATATGAAACGGGCCCCCTGCCACGCAGCAGTGTTGCAAGTGTTATGAGCCTTCTGGCATGGTAAATCAACATCCGAAAAAGTCCTTTAAGTCCTTAACTGTGAATAGTCTTTGAGAACTGTGCAAGTTTTTGAAAGTTTTTGAAGACTTTCTTGCAGTGGGAAGACATTTGTTAAAATTACTTGTTTCTTTCAAAATGAAATTGGTGAAGTAAACCTCTAGTCTGAAATGTGAAAACACCATCACCTACCTTCAGTTTTTCAGTGCCAAACAGTGGTGACTGGTGGCTTTCACATCAGTGGCAAGGTCTAAAAGAACTATCCAAGGCACCATGCCCTCTTCTCAAAGTAAGTTCAGCACCTTGGACAACTCCTTTAAAGTTCATAGTACAGCCCACAGTGGATTTACTGCCCCACGGACATGGAAGCCAGAAGCCACCAGTGGTATCAAGAAGATCAGAGTGAAGTACCCAGTTCTTTCATTTCAGAAAAGCTCTGGATTTTAGAGGGGATTGCACTGGCAATAATAATAGAACATGCCTTGAGATGGTTGTGTCATAAATAATCATGCTGGAGGGAACTCAGTCCTTTTGCTTGCCTGTAGCCTTGTTCTGAAACAAGGAGGAAGGAGTGAAAATGGCCCCATAGATTGGGACTGGCACAGGGGAAGGAGGAAGCACCTTCCAGGACCTGAGTGTACAGGGAAGATTATGCAGGAGAAGGCAATCCCATAGGTAACCTGGACCCAAACCATGTAGAGCTTTAAAGATAATAACCAACCATTTGTACCTTGCCTGGAAACTAATCAGCACCCAGTGGAGTGATTTTAATATTGGTGTAATGTGATCACTCCTAGGTGCACCAGTAACCAATCTGGCTGCTATGTTTTGAATTAATGGAAGTTTTGGAACTTGGTACAGAGGTAGCCCAATGTACAGTGCATTGGAGAAGTCCAGCCTTGAGGTTACCAGTGCGTGCACTACCATCTTTAGGTCCTCCAACTCTAAGAAGGGCTGCAGCTGGCATATAAGCTGAAGCTGATAATAGGCTCTCCTGGCCATTGCATCTATCTGAGCTGTCATTTGGAGCACCCCCAAGCTGCAAACACAGTCTTTCAGGGAAGTGTAACCCTACCAAGGACTGGTTGACATATTTCTAAACCCAGGTTAGGAGCCTTGACAGTAAGCACCTGCATCTTGTCTGGATTTTCAGCTTCAGTTGGTGTTCCCTCACCCAGCCCATTACCTTTTCCAGGCATTCATTCAGAGGAGACACATTACCCTTAACTGAGGCTGTTTTTGAAGGCATGGAGACATATATTGGGATGTCATCAGCATATCGATAGCACCCTGCCTCATGCCTCTGGATGATCTTTCCCAACCAGCTGGAATACTTCTCTGCTATGTACCATCTGAGGCATCATTTGCCCCCAATAAAACTTGTGCTATAGCAGCAATGTGTATCAGTGTGTGGCACTGAGAGAACTTTTGGGGAGGCTTGGAACCACACCCAGTTCCAGAATAGAAAACACATGCTTGTGACAGATGGTCTTGCCCCTTTTACTCAGTACCATTGCTTTGGAATTGATTGTGTGTATGAAAGGATGGGGGTAGAGGTTGTGCCCCCAAAAATATGTGTCTCTCTGTGTGTGTGTGTGTGGAGAGAGAGAGAGAGAGAGAGAGAATACAATTCTCCCTCCTTCTCTTCCTCCTCTCCCCCATGCAGCTAATGCACTGCTAAATGATTCTGAGTTCAGAGAAAGTCTTATGCAGCTATTAAGCTGTCTGCATGGAAAACTAATCATAATCATGACTAGTTGTTGCAAAGCGGTTTCTACCAGGTTGATATAGTATTCATTTTATTGAGTGCCTCTTAATCCAAATAGTGTTTTAACAGTAATGTTTAATATTTGTTTAATTGTGTTTTAACATTCCTACTTTTTGTCTGTTTTATTATGTTACGTCTGTGTACATTTTAGTCTTTTTGTAAGCTATCTTGAGTGTCAGTTCTCAGAGGAAAAAAGCAGTATATAAGTCCAATAAGTATGCGAAATATAAATAAAGAGAAAACAGGCAAAAGAAAATTGATTCTTCTACCTCCTACCTCTCCCCTGTACTTTCCCACCTGTTGCAGAAGTAAATGGAATATTTTGGGAATGTTTAGCTGTCAAATGAAAACAAAGATAGACGATTAGCCGCTGAAGGTGTAGAATAGCCACCACTTCTAAAAGCACCAGGCACCAAAAGAAAATGTGCCCAAACTGGGAGCAAATCAGCACAGAACAAATGATTAGATACTAAACTTAATAATAGGAAGTGGCTAAAATTGCAGCCTACCAGAGCAGCATAGGTTATAATTCAATATAAGGGGCTTGTTAAAGTAAGCCAAGAAAGAAGTAAAAGCAACACTGATGACTTTATGATCAAAAGAAAGGATTATGTGCAGAATGTAAAGGAAACATTAACAGCCACTTTAACACAGCAAGTAAGAGGCCAACAAAAAGAAAGATAAGAGCTTTCTCTTTTTGCAAAATTGGAAAACATTTTGCTTTATAAACAAAACACAGAGACATACAGAGACCCACATGCCTACCTGAAGCTGTTCTACAGTTGGTGTGGCCCTGGAAATAAAGTAAGTTTTCAGGAAAACTTTGCATTTATTTATTTTATTTTATTTTTGCAGAGGAACTATCCATTGCTCCTAAATAACAAAGCTCTGGATTAGGCAGGTGCATTCGCTTTGCATCTGACAGGCAAAACTTGTTGCTAAGCCAAATACTCTTGAGTGCTCCAACTTTTCTAAAGTACAGTTGGTGTCCTGCAGAGAGGGGAGAAGCAAATTAGGAGGAGTAGCTAATACCCTAGAGCACAGGATCAAAATTCAGAATGACCCGGATAGACTGAAGAGCTGGGCCAAAGCTAACAAAATGAAATTCAGTACGGAGAAATGTAAAGTACTGCACTTAGGGCGGAAAAATGAAATGCATAGATATAGGATGGGAGAGACCTGGCTGAACGAGACTACCGTATATTCCGTAGTATAAGACGACTGGGCGTATAAGACCTCCCCATTTCCAGCCAAAAATCTCGGCTTAGGCATATATTCGCCAGATAATACCCCCCCCCCCAATTTGGCTGGCTGGGGGAGCCTTGCCAGCTGATCCTCTTTGTTTCCCAACTCATGAGGATCTCCTCGTGAGTTGGGAAAGCGAACAGGATCAGCTGGCAGGGCAATATTCGCCCCTCTCTTCAACCTTCCAGTCAAACTGGACTCGAAGATGGAGGAAAGGGGCGAAAATGCCCAGTTTGCCTCAGCAGCCCCTTCCCTCCATCTTGGCTCTTCCAAAGGGGACCAATGCGGGGGAAGCGGGGACGGCCGCGGCCAACCCCTAGATTCGCCCCCTATCCCCACCTTCAAGGAAGGTGGGGAGAAGGGGCGAACATGCCCCGTTTGGCTCCATAGGGAGGATGCGGGGCTGTGGAGCCAAACCCCGGGATTCGGCCCCTCTCCCCACCGTCAAGAGAGAGGGAGCAAATCTAGGGATTTAACTCCACAGCCCCGATCCCTCCTTCTGGGCTCCCTCCTCTCGCGATTCCCCAACCCACAGGAGGATGCCCAGCCTCCTGGTCGGTTGGGGAATGCGGGATGGCCAGCTGGTTTCAGTGGAATTGTGGCTTTGGGGAAGGGGGGTGGCTGGGCTGGGTGACTTGGGGGAGGGGGCTTCACAGCCACCCCTCCCCTCTCCAAAGCTGCAGTTCCAGTGGAATTGCGGCTTTGGGGAAGGGGGGTGGCTGGGCTGTGTGGCTGGGGGGAGGGGGCTTCGCAGCCACCCCCCTCTCCAAAGTTCCAGTGGAATTGCGGCATTGGGGAAGGGGGTGGATGGGCGGGTAGATGGGCTGGGTGGCTGGGGGGAGGGGGCTTCGCAGCCAGCCCCCCTCTCCAAAGCCGCAGTTCCAGTGGGATCGCAGCTTTGGGGAAGGGGGGTGGCTGGGTGGGTGGCTGGGCTGGGTGGCTGGGGGGAGGGGGCTTCACAGCCACCCCCCCTCTCCAAAGCCACGGTTCCAGTGGAATCGCAGCTTTGGGGAAGGGGGGTGGCTGGGCGGGTGGCTGGGCTGGGTGGCTGGGGGAGGTGGCTTCGCAGCCACCCCCCTCTCCAAAGCCGTGGTTCCAGTGGGATTGTGGCTTTGGGGAAGGGGGTGGATGGGCGGAGGGTGGACGGGTGGCTGGGGGGAGGGGGATATGGGAAAGTCTCCAGGGATATGGGAGGATCACTTTCAAGCACTTTATAAGGACAACTACATTGAAAATGGATGCACTAGCCAAAATACAGAAAATATCCAAGGGTGGCCACCAGTGACAGCGACAGAGATCAAGAACCTTGTAGCCCAGCTGAGAATGGGGAAGGCTCCAGGAGAAGACTTAATACCTGCAGAAGCCATTAAAAACAACCTTGAATTTTGGGCCCCTATCCTGGCCCCACTTTTCACCTGTATCGACAAATATGGTCGAGCACCCAAGGATTGGGGTCTTGCAATCATTGTCCCCATATATAAAAAAGGAAGCAAGGATGATCCTGTCAACTACAGACCAATTAGTCTCCTCAGTACAATCAGCAAACTCTATGCAAGACACATACAGTGGAAATTTCAGACTTGGTTGGAACAAGAAAACATACTTGCAGAAGAACAAGCTGGCTTTAGGGAAGGCCACTCCACCATAGATCAGTGCCTTGTACTCCACCACCTTATTGAAAAATACTCCACCTGCAGCACATTTTCTCTCTATGCTGCCTTCATAGACTTTAAAGCAGCTTTTGACTCTATATCCTGAACCAAACTGTGGAAAAAACTGGAGGCTTCTTTGATCGACTGACGTTTACTCCATCTAATTCATATGCTGCATGAAGGGACCTCATTAAAAGTAAAATGTAACCCCCAGGGACATCTCACCAATGACATTGTCACTGAGAAGTGTGTCAAGCAAGGTTGCATTCTAGCTCCACTCCTGTTTAACTTCTACATCAATGATTTGGTGGATCACCTCAACAACACTAACTTCCACCCCCCAAAATTAAAGGAAAGGCATATTTCAATGCTGCTTTATGCGGATGATGCAGCAGTACTTTCAAGAACTCCCATTGGACTAAAAAGAGCCCTAAGAGCACTAACACAATATTGCAGAGTGGAACAGCTAGAACTCAACTATCAAAAAACTAAAATCATGGCATTCGCTAAAAGGCCTAAGAACTACAACTGGAATATAGATGGCCACAAGATTGAGCGGGTCTCTTGCTTCAAATACCTGGGGGTAATTTTTCAAGCCACAGGTAGTAGGAAAGCGCATGGAGAGTATGCTGCTTGCAATGCGCAGAGGAGCACAACAACCATTCTCAAATTTCTTAAGACAAGAGGAGGCCACTATTTACCTGCAGCGCTCAAACTTTTTGAAGCCAAACCAGTAGCACAACTGCTTTATGGATCCCAATTGGGACCCTTCCCCAACCCTACTGCATTAGAACTTGTCCAATCCAAATTCTTAAGATCAGCTTTCCAAACTCCAAAATGTGTCTCTAACGCAGCTCTGAGACTGGAGTCAGGATTTATGAAAATGGAGGCCAGAGTGTGGGTGACCATACTCAGCTACTGGCTCAGACTATCCCTCTTTCCCACTGGCCTTGCTCCACTAACCTTAAGTGATGATTTCCAATCCAGCTGGAAACAGACAGTGATGACTAAAATTTCAATGCTGGGCCTTTCTCCAGATCTTCTGCTAAGCCTGGGATATGATAGAGCAAAAGCTACCATCAAACAATGGGTAGCAGATAGAGTGACAACTGGATCTAGCCAGTACTCCAGCCTTCATTGCTAGTGACTCCAATAGATATCTGGCCTCACCTTTGGCATACTTAGCAAGACTTGAAATACCTAAACATCCAAGGGCCTTTACTCTTGCACGGTGTCGTGCCCTCCCTTCAGCTGTCCTTGAAGGCTGATACAAGATGATCCCCTTCTCAGACAGACTGTGCCCCTGCAACTCAGGCCAAATAGAAACAACAGAGCATGTATTACTCCAGTGCTCATACTACAGGGACATACGTCTCAGACTTATTTCACCCCTGTTGCATAAATATCAAGGGCACACTGGACAATTCTACATAAACTAGTTGCTTTCAGACACCAACCCAGGAACAACTTATAATGTTGCCAGATTCTGCGCAGCTGCGGTTAAAATTCGTCAGACAATGTCCTCAGCAGTAGTATAGTGTCAACCTAGTCTTGTTATACTGGAGCTAATATTTTAAATACTGCTTTTAGCCTGTTTTTATTCTGCGTTTTTACCTTTATTCTGTATCCCCTTTTTACCTGTGCTGGTCTATGACCATAATAAAGATTCTATTCTATTCTATTCTATTCTATTCTATTCTATTCTGTCCCTTTAAATCTTGTACTTATCCTGACAATGGCTGGACTGGCACGAACACTTCCAGGTCAGATCGGGACATCCAAGTAAGTGACAACTTTTTTTTTACTCTTCCCTGGTTACTTGGAGGTTTTTGTGTGGGGTGTGTGTGCTTGGTGTGACTTTTACATTGTTATTTTTATTTTCATTTTTGAATTTCCTGTGCAATTTCAAAAGAGGAATTGAACGGGGCTCTGTTCACTTCCTCTATATTGCCGGAGTAGCCTTTGCCAGGAAAGGAGGTAAGTGTAGGGCAGAACATTCTTTTGCCAGCATAAGCACTGATTTTTTTTTATGCTGGCAAAAGAACATTTTAACAGGGACGTCTGATAAAGTCCCATATCTGGGTTCTGTTTTGCATTGCATGCATTTTCAACCATTCACAAGTAAAAAATGTATGCATATAAATTTGTGCACATTCATTTTTCCAGCTTTCAATACAATACTTCCATATGTGTGAATATCTAAGGCAAGATGTGCTTTGGCCAAATCCATATTACACAAATAATCCAGATTGAAAATGGATTATTTGCCATGGCTCCTTTCTATTGAATCTTGGGATCTATAGTTTTACAAGGTCTTTAGCCTTCTCTGCCAAAGAGTACTGGTGCCTCAGCAAACTACAAATCGCAGAGTTCCATAGGATGGAGCCATGGCAAATAATCTGGTTTCAAACTGGATTATTTGTGTAGTGTGGATTTGGCCCTATGCTTTGTTTTGCAGTAGATCTTGGGAAGTGCAAAATGGGCAAAACAGCAACAACATTTATTTATAACACCCTTTTCACCAAGAGCAGAGGGTGTGATTGAGAGACCTTACTTGTTGCTAAATCAATTTGGATTTAAGGTGACCCTACAAATGAGAAAGCTTCAAGAGTTCCGGTCATCAGCTACCTTGCTCAGGTGTAGCAAACTCAGGGCTGTAGACGCCTTGATTGAATCAATCCACTTGTAGTGTGGTCTTCCTCATTTACTATTGTCTTCCATTTTACTAAACATTATTGTCTTTTCCAAAGAGTCATCTTGTCTCATGATATGTCCAATATACAACAGCCTCAGTTGTGTCATCTTTGCTCCCAGGGAGAGTTCAGCCCTGATTTGCTTTAAGACCCATTCATTTGTCTTTGTAGTGGTCCATGGTGTCTGTAGAATTCTCCTCCAGCATCATATTTCAAATGAGTTGATCTTCTGATAAGCTTTCTTCAATGTATGCAGATTGTTGACTGTGGGCTGAAAGACTGAGCTACAATCCCTCTTCTACTGTACTATAGTTGCTTCTTCCCCAGAAGAATTCCAGAGGGTTCATGAACAGATTGAGAGAATCAAGCTCAAGGAGCCCTGGTGGTGCAGTAGTTAAATGCCAGTACTACAAGCCACAAGGTTGTGAGTTCTATCCCAGAGGGCTCCAAGGTTGACTCAGCCTTCCATCCTTCTGTAGGTCAGTAAAATAAGTACCCAGCTTGTTGGGGACAATTAGCTAACACATTGTAAACTGCTTAGGGAGTGCTTTGGCACTGATAAGTGGTATAGAAATATCCATGCGATTGCTATTAATACTATCTACTACTTTTTTTTTTAAAAAAAGGCAAAAGGATGGAAAATAGCAGCTGGGGGGCAATTAGTTGTCTGACCCTTGGCTTCTCTAAAGGTTTCTACCATCACAAATTCCTTCTGGCTGCTAGTGAGAAACTATGGATTGAACCCTTGAGAGCCTAATCTTAATTGAATCCTTGTTTTATTCACTGAAATGTGCAAAATATAAAGATGTCAGAGGTACATGGTAAATATCCCACCAGGCTGTATTATAATTACATCAACAATGAAAAATCGATACCATGGCTGAGCAATAGAAAAGCTTGTGCCAAAAGGGAGGGATTGATAGTCACCATCCAAGATCATACATTATCAATGAATAATTACAACAAATTCATCACTAAAATGGCAGGAAATGGGAACTGTCATATAAAGTGAATTAATAGATCACTTCAATACAGGTTGCCCAACATTGTCATCTATTGATTACCTGGTGTTAGACATAACCTGGGAGTAATAATAATCTGTAATGAATGGGTGTAGCCATGCTGTCTCAAGTATGAATGTCTTTATCATAATCCATTAGAACCCATTTGGGGGGAAAGATTTATATTTACTTTTTCTTTTGATTAGTGAGAAAGAAAGACACTGCCAAGAGCTTATTTAGTTAAGAAAAAATGTGAAACGAAGCAAAATGAAAGGCTAGCATTGTAATAAAACGGGGAAGATTGTTTTACCGCACATCCCTGCTGTCACAAATGGTCTCTGTGCTCATTTTATATAAGTTTCAACTTTGCATTGAAATGTCACAAACTCAGGGTCCTTCACAAAAATTCATGGTGTGGGGGGCAAATATCCTGGTGGCAGGCTTCACCTCCTCAACACTAGAGGCATTGAGATGATGATGATGATGATGATGATATTTATAGTTTTTTATATCCCACCTTTCTAATAATAATAATAATAATAATAACCCAATATAAGGACTGAAGGTGGCTAACAATGAGTCTAAAACAATACACAATCATTAAAAATTGATATATCTATATATACTCATAAAAGGCTTGGGTATGTACAATGGGCCTGGATGTTTTTCCAACTTTTGGGTATGTTTGCTCTCCCAGTGTGCTGATTGGCTGCTCAGGAAACACACCCAACCAATCACCACCCACATGCAAATTCCTTCTCCACCTCACAATCCACTCAATCTGCATCTACAGTCCCAGCCTCACCAGTTGACTCTCACTCCCTCAGCCACTCACCAATCACGGGCTGTGATGGGACCCAGGCAGTTAACTGGCGGCAGCAGCAGCCACAGTGTTAGTAGGGCAAAAGAGCGAGTCACCCCGTGAAAAGTGTGGAATGCTGAGAAGGAGGAGGAGGAATTTAAACCTATCAGCCTACCTTACAGGGTTCTCATGAGGTCTAATGAGTGCTCGTTCCTCCCTGCTCCCCGCTGGCTATCAGTCATGGAGGGTGAACCCAGGAAGCCTTACCAGCACTCTGGGCCATCTTTGCAGCAGCCACCACTGCTGTCTGTGTCACCCTCTCCATAGTCAGCCAATTTTTTATAGTTTTTTCCAGATGATTTTAAATCTTGAACTGAATCTTGAATCTAATTGTGTGTGTGTGTGTGTGTGTGTGTGTGATACTTTAAAGCTATTCAATGGAAATTCCTTCTCACAGCTGGTACCCATGCAACCTGTAGTATATGTTAAAAATATAAAAAGCCTAAAGTGATTTACTGCTTCCTCTTGCTCCATACTAACTTCAGAAAGTAGAAGGAACATTAAGGCACTGGATTCAGTTCCCCATCTTGCTTGATGGATGGCCAGGATAAGTGCCCAGCTTGTCCACCCTTGAAGCCAGGCTTGATCACGGAAAATAAGGGAGTGGGAAGCCTTGCATGCATCCATACTGCACACACAATTTCATCTCAATTTGCAGTGGGTATGTTGTTGTGTCTTGTGTAGAAATCATTGGCTGGTTTCCTGCATTGCAGTTATGGATTAGTAATCTAGTGTTGCAGATCCATAATGGCTCTGCATTCAGATATGGTATTTATTCACAATGGTGACACTATTGCTGTGTTTGAAAATAACCCCCAGAACCCTCCTTGAACTCGAGGAACCCATTGCGAGTACTGGAGGTCTGCAGTGTGGGTGAGTGGGGTGCTTCAGAGTGATGTGGCAAGCTCCCTCCTGTCCCCAAGCCACAGTGCAACCAGTAGAAGCTTTTGTTCATTGCACTGTGGCTCAGTGGTGGGAGGGGGCTAGCCATGGCATCCTGAAACATTCCACTTACCCACACCTCAGACCTCTGTTGCTCGGAGTAGCTCTCTTTAGTTTAAGGTGTGTTCTGCGGGGTATTTACAATCATGGCAATAGTGTCATGATTGTGAATAAGTGTCATGACCCCCCTTGCTGAGGACTCAGAGGAAGACACAGAGGAAAAGGAAGCAGAGAATGCAGACAAAGCAATGAGGGAAAGCATGGCTTCACCTAAAGAAGAATAAAGGAAAAGCCTGGCTCAGCCTGCAAAGACTGACCAGGCTCCTTCCAAGAGGGCAGCCAAAGCAGTTAGGGAAAACATACCTCACTCTGAAGAACAAACAATCTGCCAGCCAGTGATAGATGGGCAGGACAACAGGCTGCCTCCCTTCTCTGAATGCTGGAGAGAGAAAAGCCATGCTCAGCATTGTTTATGTACCAAATATTGACCTGCTTCCTTGTTAATGAGGTCCACCTGGCCTGGAAACTCTGGTTATAAATCTGGTAGCAGTTTTCCTTTGTGCCTCAGTGCTGACAATTGCTAATCTTAGCAGTTGCACTCCTCCTGCATTTCTGCTTGCCTTGACTTTGGACAGACTTCTGGACTTTTGCAGACACCCCTTGCTGACCATGGACTTAGACCTTGGACCTGATTCTATGGAACTGGCTATTGGTTTCCCTGGTATCTGGTATGGACACTTGGTAACTGAACTCTGGACTGGTTTTTGACAACTCTTGCATCTTGTATGGACTATTGGCAACTGACTTCTGGACTGGCTCTTGATTTCTCTTGCTTCTATTGTGGACAATTGGCAACAGACTACAACTGCACCCCTCCCATGTTGCTTCTCAGGCACTTGCCACTGTGAGTTCAGGACAATAAGTTACATATACAGTGGTGGTGGTGGGGGGTTGATCCCTTAGGTCATTCATAACTATGGGCTCATCTACACTGCCCAGAATATGCCACTTCCCATCAGCATATTTGCCCCTGGATTAGGCTGGTTGCCCCTCCATTACATTACCTGCACAAAATGGGATGTAATCTGCATGGACACATCACCCATTTCTGCCGCCACTGTCATCTGTGTCACATGCTCTGAAGCCAGGAAGGCCCACAGCATGTGATCAAAGCCCCCTCCATGTGACTGGCCTTGGTCACATGCTGCAGGCCTCCTTCCTGACTTCGGAGAGTGTGACAAAATGCATTCAGGGCAGCTTACAACAGTAAAATATACACCCCAAAAAACCAGTTCATACCACCACCCCCTCTTAAAATACAATTAAATAATTCAAAAAATTTAAAATCTACTTAAAAATACTAAAAATAAACAACAGACAGTGGCTTTAGCAGGATTGGGATGAATTTCTGATGGCCGGGTATCTATTCAGGAAAGGGAGAGATCCATCTTAAGAACTTTTTAAAAGCTGTTTAGAGTAGTGATATAACGGATCTCATCTGGCAGGTTGTTCCATAATCTGGGTGCAATAGCCGAAAAGGTCCTCTGGGAGATGGAAGAAAGCCTAGTTTTTAAAGGTTGTAGTAAATTCCTCCCAGAGTGCTCGGGGAGGATTATATGGAAGAGGCGGTCCCAAAGATAGGTTGGACCCAAGCCATTTAGGGCTTTAAATGTGATAACCAACACCTTATACTGGGCCCGGAAACTAGTGGACAGCCAGCAAAGTGATCTTAAGATCGGTGTTATATGGTTTCTTCTAGATGTACCTGAGACCAGTCTGGCTACCACATTCTGTACTAATTGAAGTTTCTGAACCAAGCACGAGGGTAGCCCCATGTAGAGTGCATTACAGAAATCGAGACAGGAGGTTACCAGAGCATGTACCACGGTCTCAAAGTCCCTGACCTTGAAAAGGCGCAGCTGGTGTATCAGCCAAAGCTGATAACAGGCACTCCTGACCATCACATTTAATGATTCGTCATCTGGAGCAATGAATCCAGAAGTACCCCCAGACTGCGAACACAGTCCTTGGAGGAGAGTGTGACCCCACCCAGGACTGGAGGTTGTATCATAATACCTGGATTCGGGGCTGCTATTGTGAGAACCTGTTTTTTTCTAGATTTTTCTTCAATTTGTTTTCCCTCATCCAGTCCATTACTGCCCTAAGACAATCATTCAGAGAAGAGACATCATTTGAAGTCAGAGCTGAAGACCAAGAAATGGAGAAATATATCTGGGTGACATCAGATATCAGAGAAGGGCAACTAAAATGGTGAAAGATATGGAAACCATGCCTTAAGCGGAAAGACTTAGTGAGCTGGGTATGTTTACCTGGGAAAAAGACTGTTAAGGGGTGATATGATAGCCCTGTTTAAGTATTTGAAGGGGTGTCACACTGAGGATGGAGCAGGCTTGTTTTCTGCTGCTCCAGAGACTAGGACACGGAGCAAAGGATGCAAGCTCCAGGAACAGAGATTCCACCTCAACATTAGGAGGAACTTTCTGACAGTCAGAACTGTTTGGCAGTGGAACACACTCCCTCGGAGCGTGGTGGGGTCTCCTTCTTTGCAGGTCTTTAAACAGAGGCTGGATGGCCATCTGTCAGGGATGCTTTGATTGTGTATTCCTGCATGGCAGGGAGTTGGACTGGATGGCCCTCATGGTCTCTTCCAACTCTGCAATTCTATGATTCTATGATTCTATGACACAGATGGCAACGGTGGCTGCTGCAGAGACAGGCCAACAGGTTGGTATGGAGTTCTGAGGTCCTGTGGGGCCTGATTCCCATTTTTCCTAAAAGAGGCCATTTCCCCTGGGTATTTTGCTGAAATGGTTTAATGAGTTTTATTCTGTCCTCCCCCTGTCTTTGCCCCAGGTGTTGTCAGGACTGCCCAGGACAAAATGAGGCAAGAATCTTGCATTGTTTGGACTGCAGGGTTCCAAGATGGAGGCAAGATGGGGTAAGTAGCCTGTCTACACAAGCCCTGTGTTTACAAAGTTTACATTTACATAGATACAAATGCATTGTAGGAGCTCAGCCTCTATGCGTATTGCAATAGCATTTGAACAAAAGCAATTTGGGTACAAATAATGAAAACCTGAGAAATTAAAATACTAGGGACATTAAGCATGCTAACTTGCTATTCAAAGACCTTTGTCTGCTGACTTGGAGACCATATGTATTTATGGTCTGCTTAACATTTAGAACTCACAGAGATGGCAGCTCTCCTAGGGCAGCTCTTTAATTCCTCTCCACTGGAATGTAATTCCAAAATTCAGTTAATCTCAGTGTGTGGACTAAGTCTGTTCTCAGATCCAAAGACTTATACTGATTCCCTGAACTCAGATGTTTCAGTAGTTCTCAGCAAGGAACAGCATGAAACAGGCTCCCAAATTTATTCTATAAGATATAGATCTAGATAGTCGGAAAACTTTGTAATGATGATAACGCATACTGAGTATCTTTCTAATACTTCTTCACACAGCACACAGCTAAACTGTGGAATTTGTTATAATAAGATGTAGCGATGCCTGTCAGTTTGGACAGCTCCGAGGGGGCTCACAATGGATACCAGTCATAATGGATATCTGTTCTTTCCCCTATCAGAGGTAGTATGCTTTTGTATTAGAGATGAGAACATCTGTCCACTTTGCTTAGCAATTGAAATTTTAAATTTCACATTCTTTAATCAAAGATGAACTGAAAAAAAAATGTTTTTGAACTGGCCACATTTAAGAGGTGCAGCTGTTTCCAGAAATGAAAGACCCACATTGTACCTGCCTGCTATGTAGGTATTAAAGACGAAGAGCCACTCATTAGAAAGAGGTGGCAACTGTAATCCAACATTAACATGAAACACATTCAGGGGTAAGCCATGTTGGCCATACAGCAAACACATCCAGAATCCACAAAAAAGTAATACCTTTATTGGCCAATCGAAATACAAAACATATGATGCAAGCTTTTGGAGCTCTACTGGCTAATAAAGGTATAAATTTTTCTGGATTCCAGATTTTGTTTTGCTGCATGGCCTATGTGTTTCCTGGATTTGATGATAACTCATTTTGCTGCAATAGGAGAATCCTAAACAAGAGGTAAATATGGACTGGGACTAAATTTTCTAAGGTTTATACCCCCAACAAAGCTCCCACATGGCGAAGAAGTAGGAGTGGCCTCTGTGTTACCCAAATTGTATGGGGTCTACAAGGATCTCACTACTGTCTGAATATTAATATGAGAAATATTTAATTAGCTCAAAATGGCATCAGGAGGCCAGGTGACAGCAGGATTTTTTGACCTATGTATACCGGTAGTAACAGAGGAAACTCTAATGATATTTATTGGAAATTGATAGTAACAGCATTCATGCAAACACTCAGACTTCAAGCAATCACACAAGGCTATCGAAGATAGTAGGAAGTATGTGGATAGAGGAATAGAGTAAGGAGGATTGTGGGTTATACTATACCGATTCTGTAGAGCTGAGATTGTAAAGTAAACTGGCAGAGTAGAGCTCCGGAAAGCAGAATGGTGAAATGAATTGATATGGAATCAGAAAGCAAGAGGTCCGTGCACATTTTGGTGGTGTTTTAGGGTGATGTTTATATGTGATACTTCCTCTGAAGGGATGGGGCTTAGAGTGGAATACAATGTTTCTCGGAGTTTCTCAGGACTAAACAAAGGGTTCTCTGGAAGAGTTAACAATTATTAATGGCCAATGTAGTTGGAACTAAATAGGAGCAGGCAAGGTCTATAGTTGTCCCTCCACATTCACGGATTTGGCATTCACAGATTTAAATATTCATAGCTTGAAAATATTCTTAAAAAAAAAATCCAAAAAGTAAACCTTTTTGGCCATCTTATATAACACCATTTTGTTATGCCATTGCATATAATGGGACTTGAGTATTCACAGATTTGGGTATTCATGGGGGGTCCTGGAACCAAACCCCAGTGAATGTGAAGGGACAACTGTATTGTTGGAGAGGAAGGGAAAAGGAAAATCCATTTTGCAACCATTGAGGACTCTGTTATTGTTGAGTGAATTAGTGGATGACTCATCTCCAGGTATTAACCCTGACCTGAGTATTATTTGTTTGGGGAATTTCCAAAGGCCCCTTCCTAGTTTTTATGTGACTTCAGCCTTGATATCTGGGAGTCCCTGGTTTACCTGTTAACCACATGAAGGCCACTTCAAGCCAAATTATTAAATATTGCCAATTATGTGATATTCCAAGATGAGGTCTGTTCGGGTAGGTAACATCTGCATGCAAATTTCTATCAAAAATTAAAGTATCTTTATTCAGATCAGGACTATCCCAGGCCCTGAGATTTCAGGGACCAGACCTGAGACTTGCTTTTGACGACTGTAACATTCTCTATGTGGGGCTGTCTTTGGAAACTGTTTGGAAACATCAGTGGGTCCAGAATACTGCAGCCAGAATGCTGACTGGAGCCAGTTATACCAGGCACAATTCAAAGTGCTGGCCTTGACCTATAAAGCCCTACATGGCTTACGTCCAGACTATCTAAAAGATCATATCTCCCTCTATGAACCTGCAAGCATTCTAAACTATTCAGGGAAAGGCTTTCTCTCGATCCCACCACCATCACAGGCTTGTTTGGTGAGGACACGAGAGAGCGCCTTCTCTGTGGCTGCTCCCACCCTTTGGAACTCCCTTCCACAGGAGGCTAGGCTGGCTCCCTCCCTGTTGTCATTTTGTCTGCAAGCAAAAACCTTCTTATTTAAGCAGGCCTTTGATGTATAATTGCAGCTTTTGTCAGGGTGTGTTTTTATGTAGTTTTTATTTGTTTTTTTTTACTTGTATGTTTTTAAGTGGTTTTAATTCTTTTTAATTGTGATTTTAATTGTTCTGTGAACTGACATGGGTCCCACCTTGGGAGAAAGGCAGCATAGAAATTGCACAAATATATAAATAAAAATAAATTGGTGACTTGTGATGTCTGTTGGTGTTGGCCTTGGTGATGTCTTATGAGGAGCGGCTTAGGCAGCTGGGCACATTTAGTCTGGAGAAGAGAAGGTTGAGAGGGGACATGATAGCCATGTTTAAATATTTGAAAGGATGTCATACTAATGATGGAGAAAGCTTGTTTTCTGCTGCTCCAGAGACTAGGACATGGAGCAATGGGTTCAAACTACAGGAAAAGAGATTCCACCTAAACATTAAGAAGAACTTCCTGACAGTAAGGAGATTATCACACTACACTGTTACAGTGCTATTGTTCTACTTTATTTGCTATGGCTCCCTCATGTGGAATCCTGGGATTTGTAGTTTAGGGAGGGGGATTTAGAACTCTCAGCCAGAGGGCTCTTAGACCTCACTGAACTACAAACCCCAGAATTCCATAGGAGGCAGCCAGAACAGTTAAAGTGGAATAATAGCACCATAACAGTGTAGTGTGATAAAGTCCTAAGAACTGTTTGGAAGTGGGATACACTGCCTCAGAGTGTGGTGGAGTCTCTTTCTTGGAAGGTTTTTAAACAGAGGCTGGATGGCTATCTGTCGGGAATGATTTGATAGTGTATTCCTGCACCTCAGCAACAAGCAGCCTCTCCCAACAGTTTTAAAAAAAATATTCAATCTCCCCAGTGAGAATGGCTGTCCAGAAGCTGCTCTCCTTCTTCTCCCTGGCAGGAAACTGGCCTGGAAACTGGCAGGAAACTTGCTGTCCAGAAGCTGCTCTCCTTCTCTCTGGCAGGAAACTTGACTAAGTCTACCCATCTTTTCCTACTGCCTTCTACTGTACCATTATATTTTCTCGTGAACCAGATCTTCTCATGACACAGCCAAAGTACAACAGACTCAGTTTTGTCACCTTGTATTCTAGGAAGGGTTAAGGCTTGATAACTGCTTTATTTATTTGCTTTTTTTAAAGCAGTCCAAGGTATCCATGGAACTCTTCTTCAGCACCATATTTCAAAGGAGTTGATTTTCTTCCTACCATCTTCCTTTACTGTCCAGATTTCACAACCATAAATAAAAATTGGAAATACAATGGTATGAACAATCCTGATTTTGGTATTCAATGATTTATCTTTACTTCAGGAGTTCTTTCATATTTGCCCTCCCAAATCTTATTTTTTTCTGATTTTTTGACTCCATTTTGGACTTTTTCAGATGACACTTACTGCGCAAAGAGGTCTCAGGAGAGGCATGGCGCTGTCACGCGGCAGGGGGTCCTTTTTGGATGCCGCCATCCTCTTCTGAAATCATTGGTGTCACTTCTGTGAAGGATTGGAAGCAGCTGCACCATATTTTAATCACGGAAGTTGCCCGTGCTTAAAATATGGAAGAATAATAAAATCTTAGAGTCAGAAGGACTGCAAGGGCCATCTAGTCCTACTCCCCGCCATGGAGAAATACATGACTAAAACATTTTAAAGAGACCCATTGAACTTCTGTTTAAAGACCCCAAAGAAGGAGAGTTCACCAACAGAAGCTAGGGGGAATGAGGAAATTGTGCCCTGAAATAAGAATTCTGACACATCAAGTTAAAGACTTTCACGGCTGGCATCCATAGATTTCCCTTGGTTTCTTTCCGGGCTGTGAGTCCATGTTCTGGAAGAGTTTATTTCTGACATTTCACCTGCATCTGTGGCTGGCATCTTCAGAGAAATGGTTGGGTAGGAGTGTGTGGGATTTATATACTGTGAACTCCTGCTGGGGAGGATATGTACATTTGTGTATTTAAATGGCTAGTTTCTGGGTGGAGATATGCAATGAGGATTAGTGTCTGTTTGGCTAATGGTTGTTTGATGGCCCATTATCTGCTGGAAATCCCCCTGTCCCTGGGTGGAGTTCATTTGCAAGGGCTGAGTTTTCGTTTTTGTATTTTTCAGGACTGGAAGCCAGATTTTGTTTACTTTAAGTGTTTCTTCTTTCCTGTTGTAGTTGTCCAGGTGTTTGTGGATTTCAATAGCTTCTCTGTGCATTCTGACATGATAGTTGTTGGCCTGGTCCAGAATTTCTGTGTTTTTAAATAACATTTTGTCTCCAGCTTTCTTTATAACATGTCCTGTTACTGCTGAATAAATAAAACAATACCTTGATTTTATTTCACATCTATCTTTGACATTCTCCATAAAGCCTTACTATGCCACCTCATTTTGATGCTAATGCTGAGGTGAATTTGGGCTCTCCTTGGTTATGCCAATGGAGTGTAAACTCTGCCAAGTTCAACCAAGCCTATAAGGCTTCAAGTATGGCTGTCCTGGCAGATTACATGTCTGCCATCTGAGAAACAATGTAGTTAAACACAGAGACACTCGTCATCAGAGGGTTGGCCATCAGGTGACAAATGTGCAACAGGGCATACAACTGCAGTGTGAAATTGCTGCTATCTGCATCAAAATTAGGACAACGCCACTGATCAAATCATGGTATTTCAAGTATTTAAAGGAAGCTCTATGGCATCCAGGTGATTTATTGGTAGGGTGTTTCCCCCCAACTCCAGTATTTGTTTTGTGAGATCTCTCCTGCTGTGCATTAACTTAGACAACAGTGTAGAAAGCAAATGTTCTTTGCACTGCGCTCAGTGAATAAAAGGAAGGATATAGAAAAAGGCTGGCCAGACAAACTGGTGTCTATGATAAGTTTCTCTCCACAAACTTTGCCACTTGGATGCATTGGGGTACTCAGATTATGATTTTCCATACTCTTATAATGACAGAGGAGATTTTCAGACAGGCAAAAATCGCCCCTTGCCGCGCGAGCAGCCTCCCGAAACTGCTGCGCGGCAAGGGTCTTTTTCGGACGACGCTGTGCCTCTAGCGAAGCCGTCCGTGTCACTTCCGTGAAGCTTGGGACGGCTCCGCGCCATATTTCAAGCACGGAGGCTGCCCGTGATTGAAATATGACGCGGAGCCGTCCCAAGCTTCACGGAAGTGACACGGACGGCTTCGCTAGAGGCACAGCGTCGTCCGAAAAAGACCCTTGCCGCGCAGCAGTTTCGGGAGGCTGCTCGCGCGGCAAGGGGCGATTTTTGCCTGTCTGAAAATCTCCAGACTGTAATAAATTGGAGGCGACCCTAAAAAATCACAACAGCAAGGGAATGTGTGTTTTTGTTTCATGATCATTCCACTAAACTTGGCCTGGCCCACATCTGACCCCAGGCAAACTCCTTGGAGGGCTAGGAAGTATTTCTAAGCTAATTGGATTTCTGCCAAAACAAAGGAAAAAGCAAGCAACTTATTTTTGGTAGCTGTTTGTCCTACCAAGCAAATTATTCACATTTATGGAGTAAAATAAAAAGTGAAATAAAGATCTACTGCATTTTCACCCAGCCCTGTATTGCAAGTTTTGCAAAGTCCTTCCCCACTCCTCTGCTCCTCCCCACTCTCTTGCTTCTCCTTGAGAAAGGTTCTTAATTCAGTGGGAAAACCACACTGCTCTTTTAGGAAGGTTTTGCATTGTGGTCACAGAAAATGCCAATGGGATGTGAGAGATTATTAAAGACAAAGAAGAGCAATATGGAGAAAAATGCCACACATTTTCAACTTATTTTACAGAATTATAGAATCTTAGAGTTGGAAGGTGCCACAAGGGTCATCTACTCCAACCCTTAGCCATGTAGGAATGCACAATCAAAGCACTCCTGACAGATGGACATCCAACCTCTGTTTATAGATGTCCAAAGATGGAAAGTCTACCCTCTCTCCTTTAAGGCAGTCTATTTCACTGTTTTTGGACCTTTTAGAGTAAAGAAGTTCTTTCTACTGTTTACGTAGAATCTCTTTTTGAATAACTTGACTCCATTTGTTCTCTTTCTAGTCTCTGAAGCAAAAGAAAGCCAGTTTGCTCCATCTTCTATGTGACACCTCTTTGAATATTTAAAGCTAGTAATCATTCACCTCCTGGTCTTCTCTTCAGCAGTGCATTTGCTACCTGCCCTGACAGCCCCCACATTTTAATATCTCACCAATTGGCTAAATTTCGTATATTGGGAAATTAATGACACCCTACATGGTTGAAGGTAGATCAGAGACCTCCCAAAACTAGGAGCCAAGGTTTCCTCAGAAAACCTAAGGTAGTAGCCAGCTCAAATTCCTCAAAGACACATCTAGGGGAGAATTATGCAGAAACCCCTGGAACGGATTAGTGAGGGAAATAATGGACTAATTCTCCCTGGGAGCTTCTGAAAGGGAATCATTCACTAATCCAATCATAAGTGCTTCAGCACTCATTACCTGCAAAATTTTCCCCTTCTCCCTCCCCAACAATGGAAGGTTGCCTGTGACCATTCAATCCTAAATGTACTCACATTAACAGTCACTATCACATCCAGAGAATCCATTGTTTAATCCTGGGAACCTTTGATAAACATTGTATTCCACTCTAAAACTCACCCTTTTCAAGACAATGTTTTCATCCTGAGATTCCTCTGCTTGCTCTAATGGGTGGAGAAGATAGGCCAGGCACTAAGGCAACACTGAGACAATGTGGATGTCTCTGCCTTGCACTTGAGAAGCATCTGGCTGGCTGCTGTGGAAGTAGAATGGTGGGCTACAGAGGCCTTTGGTTCCATTCTGATTCAGAATAGCTCCAACGTCATTACTTCCTACTGCTCTGAGACAATACCTCACTGTTATGAACAGAATAAATTTGCATGCAAGGCTGGTTCATATTCCCATTTGGGGTTCAGAATAGTTATAACAATGCCACACACCCCCTCCACGATGCTTGTTTAATGAAGCCCTCCCTTCATCCTTCTGTGGATAAGAGAAGAGTTTGCTCTCGGCTGGTGAAAAAACAGCCTCAGGCTTCTTTGGGCAAAATGTGTGAAAGCACAGATGGGGCCAAATGCAAGGAAGGAGAGAGTCTTGAGGCTCTTTGGACTATAGCCTGGTGTTGTTGACTGACCAATAAACATCATTTTGTCAAGTAACCAGCATTGAGTTGTGAAAAAACCAGCACCACTTTAGGGGCTGAGAGAATACATTTTCAGCACAAAAATGTTTTTGTTTCTGTTTCACTGTGTTCTCACCGTTTCCCCCTCTTGGTTGGATTTGAACATGGAGATCTTGGCTTGTGACATGGTTATACTGTAGCCTTCCAAGTACACAATGTGTATAATCCCATGGTGTTCACATCTGCTATTGGCTATTTGAAGGCTGCATCTACAGCCCAGTTAAACAAAAGTGCTAGGAAAGAAGCCAAGGGAATGTTGTTCTTTTCGGTTGGGTTAAAAATGGCTTATAGTCTGCAACCTTGGCTAAAGTGCTGACTTCATAAAAATGTGGAGCTGCTTCCACAAAGTGCCTTCTTGAGTGACCTGGTTTCATATTTAGTCTCTCACCTGTATTAGGATAATTGGAGGGCTATAGCTGATCATTCTTCCATTCACTGAAGATGACTCTAAAGGCTTTAAAACAAGTGCTAGGGGACTAGCACAAGTTCATAAAGATCTTCCCCCACATACATAATGGGGATGAAATGCTCATAACCGTGTGTTTGTTGGCTGAATTTAAAAAACCTAGCTTACCCAGAGCTGGTTTTGAATTTCTCTGTCTTTTTGCTGACAGACAGAGGGATCTCAGTGCAACAGAAGTATGGTATGCATGCCTATTTCAGTCCTAATGAAGTGTATGTCCAGAAAGAAGAGATGCAGGTAAGAAAAGGAGGGCAAGAATCTGCAGGCAGGTCTTAATTTATGTCTGGGTTTCAGTCCTGGGCCTGTGATGAAAATTGAGGCTGATGTAAATGGGGACGGGGATACCTACTTCCACAGGGAATTATTGGAGAACAGGAGAATGTGCTCTGACAAACCTGAATAGCCAGAAAGTTAATGATTTTAATAAATTCATCACCAATTGTAAAGAGGTTTAACATATAAAGCACCAGAGCTTACCTTTTCCAGGCTAGAGAAACTCCTCCTTTTCAGACAATAAAAGACTCCAGTTGCTCACTCCCCACCTAAGGAAGCAGTGGAAACCTCTTTCAGCTACACCAAAATGCCAAGATTTCAGTTTCTTCTTCTCCCTCATGGTCTCCTTCTAAGTAGGCAAAGGAGACCCATTCCTCCAATGATGGCAAGATTCCAGTTTCTCTCTCTCTCTATACTACCTTTCTAAGTAAGCAAAATAAACCCCTTCTTCCTGGCAGTGCTAAGTCTGCAGTTGCTTTCTCCCCCTATGCATTGTGGGGTAGACTTTCCATTATTTGTTTACTTCTGGAGGTGCATTTTAAAGTTGAAATATTGTAAATCAGAGCAACACAAATTGATATTTGCCTTTACTTTGAGCCTAGTTTAGAACAGTAGGAATAGGAATATAGGAAATTGGCTTCCACTAGGTTAGAGTGTTTATTGCTCTAGTTCATTGTTTACTAGCCTGACTGACAGTGCATCTCTAGAACTCAGAGGCAGATGGTTTTCTCATCACTTTAGACAGAAAAAGCAAGTCATCAGTGTACCAAATCAATATTTAAGTAATCAAATAAAAATTCCTTCCTAATTCCTAACTCACCCAAGCTCACTAAATGTTAACTGTATCACTGGATACTTTAATTTACTGCATCCAATGTGCACCAGTGTTGGCCCTGGGCTTTGAATAGGTGGATGGGAAAATTAGCAAAACTGGGAGTCTATGCTTAGCTGATGCAAGAAGTCACCTAATTTTCTAATCTCAGCCATGTTTGAGGGAGGAGCAGCAATGCCTGAAGTCTCAAGAAAATATGTGATGCTGGAAGAAGGAGTGGAAGGACCAGATGACTGTGGAATGTCGGGTTGAGAGGGATTTAGGTTTAGGGTTTGTGCAAATGTGGAGCTCAGATTTTTTTTTTTTTTTAATGTTCAGGCTCACTCAAATATATCTTTGATTGATGATAGCCAATGAAAGAATGAGTGACTGGAAACATCATTGCTAGTGTTTTGGATTTCTCTGAGAGCCAAATGACACGTCACACTAAATTAATCATTAGAAAGTATGGCAGGTTTTTTTTTGTAATAAAAAAGTTCAAAGGAGGTATTGCAGAGGACTTTTTATTGGGATCATTGTGCAGGTTTAACCCTTCTATTCTCAGCCATGATGCCAATAAAAACCACTCCACATTGCTACTAGCTGTGGCAACCAAGGGAGTCAAATAGAGGAGAATGCAGTATGTGCTGGTTAATCTTCCTGTTTTATGGTGTGGTCCCAATGGAAATAAGTCCTGCTTTCCTTCTTTCATTTTAAAAATGTGACATGCTTTCTGATGGGTGCACTTAGTATCACATCTATTTTAATCTTGTCATGGTATGAAGGCAAGGACAAGAAGAATGCCTATTTGAATGAATGGACTAGGGCTAATATTTTAACGAGTCTGCTTGCAGTAACATTTGTGTGCCCTGATCCAATCACCCTATTGATGCACAGTTCATTTTCTTGCTGATAGTGTATTTCGGCTCTTTTTAGAATTTAAAAAGCTTGTATAAGCTTAGAGGAAAAAGAATTGTTTTTATTTGCTTATCTGTAGCATGAATAAATACAGATTTACAGATTTATTTGTGCGAATGTATTATTTTATAGGATAAGGGTAAGTCATGCATGCAAATCATGGATCCAAATTGTGACATGGGCTAGAAATATACTATAAAATTCCAATACAAACAAAGAAAGAAATCAGACAAAAAGATAACAAAGAGTATGCGTGTGCTGGTGGAGGGACATTTGGGGTGATAAAATGTCTAGGGCTGCATGGCTTGTGCTTTCTCCTTTGACTGGCCATTTTTGGTTCTCCTGTGGGCATCTCCTCTGAAAGATGAGCCTTGGTGTTTGGACC
The DNA here is from genome assembly GCA_030847615.1 of Gambelia wislizenii. NCBI lineage: Eukaryota > Metazoa > Chordata > Lepidosauria > Squamata > Crotaphytidae > Gambelia > Gambelia wislizenii. Next base: position 20,332,303 of record JAUMIR010000007.1, on the reverse strand, counting down.
TTGCTACAGTGTGGGCTAGAGGAGATGTGAGATGTGTGTATCTAATCATCCATAAAGCATTCTGGACAGCTTCCCATGTCACAGCAACTCTGCCAGCAAAGACATGATTTTTCCTGCAGTTCTATAAAGAGATGACCCTTCCATTAAGCAGTATGGAGCAGCTGCCTCAGGTACCAGATGGAGGAGGGGAAAGATTGGAAGCCCTTCACCATTTCCCACTATTGGTGGACTGAGCAGTATTTGTCATGTATTTGTATTTGTCAGTATTTGTGACCTGTCCTGACCCTCTAAACTGGCCTGCCATTCAGAGCTGTGGTGGAGGAGGCTGTCTCACTTGAATATTTCATTAAGAATTTAACATATCTTAAGCTAAAAATGAGTCAATAGTGTGATGCAGTGACCAAAGAAACCAATGCAGTTCTAGATGGCATCAACAGGAATAAAGCATCCACTTTGAGGGCACCACAATTCAACAAAGATATTGACATGCTGGAATGTGTCCAGAGAAGGACAACCAAGATGCTAAATGTTCTGGGAACCAAACCGTATGAAGAACAACTAAGGGTAATGAGTATGTTTAGCGTCAAGAAGATAAAACAGAGAAGTGACATGACAGCCATTGTTCAATATCTGAAGGGATGTCAAGAAGATGGAGGAAACTTGTTTTCTGCTGCTCCAGAGACTAAGGAGATTTTCACACAGGCTATATAAACCATGGCAGGAACAGAAAAGGGTCAGGAAAGGTTTTCCCTTTCGGACGACGTTGACCCTGTTCTGTCCTGCATCCATGCTGCTCCTGTGACTGTTCTGGAACAATGTAATCACGATTTTTCATTGTGAATAGACCCCCCATTCTGTTACTTTCATGCAATCATGGGTGTGTGAACAGCAGCTCTGTTCCTGTTCCGAAATGACAGCCGCAGAGCGGAGGTCCATTCCGAGCACTTCCTGGATGATCTCGACATTCAGGTAAGTGGCACCCTTCTCCCTGTTTTGACTGTGTGATTTAAAGTGTGTTTTTGTGCTTGGTGAACTGATTTTATATTTGGGGGAGTTTTATTTTTTAAATTTACTGCCCAGCCATTGTCACGCGATAACGTGATAATGTTTCAGATGGCCAGTCGTAAAAGCAGCCTTAAGACAGCTGCATCTATGGCCGACCAGCTAGGGGAGGGGGAGCCCATTCCTGCCATGGAATGAAGGTAAGTGTGTGAAAGATTTACATCATTCCGTGGCAGGAACGGGAGAAGAGGTGGTGGGGCAGTAACGGGGCATTTTGGCCCAGTATGAAAATCTCCCAGGACACAAGCCAATGGATTCAACTTGCAAGCAAAGAAATTCTAGATAAATATTTGGAAGGACTTCATGATGGTAAGAGCTATTCTACAATGCAACAGACTGCCTTGCAGGATCATAGAATCATAGAATTGCAGAGTTGGAAGAGACAACGAGGGCCATCCAGTCCAACTCCCTGCCATGCAGGAAATCACGATCAAAGCATCCCCGACAGATGGCCATCCAGCCTCTGTTTAAAGACCTCCAAGGAAGGAGACCCCACCACGCTCCGAGGGAGTGCGTTCCACTGCCGAACAGCTCTTACTGTCAAAAAGTTCCCCCTAATGTTGAGGTGGAATCTCTGTTCCTGGAGCTTGCATCCATTGCTCCGTGTTCCAGTCTCTGGAGCAGCAGAAAACAAGCCTGCTCCATCCTCAATGTGACACTCCTTCAAATACTTAAACAGGGCTATCATTTCACCTCTTAACCATCTTTTCTCCAGGCTAAACATACCCAGCTCCCTAAGTCTCTCCTCATAAGGCATCATTTCCAGACCTTTCACCATTTTAGTCGCCCTTCTTTGCATACACTCCAATTTGTCAATATCCTTTTTGAACTGTGGTGCCCAGAACTGGACACAGTATTCTATGTGAGGTCTGACCAAGGCAGAATAGAGCGGCACTATTACTTCCCTTGACCTAGACACAATACTTCTATTGATGCAGCCTGTCATGGTCAGTCAGGACTCTGAGGACTCAGAAGGCGAGGAGGCTGAGCCAGTAGCAGAAGAGCTGGCTGAGTCTGAGTCTAACCCTGAAGAACCCAGGGCTCAGCAGCCTAGCCCTCCACCAGCTCAGGGTCCAATCCTGGGAGACATAGTAGAGCAAGAGCAAGAGGTAGAAGAGCAGGTACCTACCTTTAGCCAAAGGAGAGCAGAGAAGGCGTGGCTTTGTCGTTCTCAGAGATTAAGAGACAGAAGCTCATCAATCACCCCGCAGCTGGGAGTGGGAGCTGGGCCAACATAGGCAGCTGGGGGAGGCTGAGTTCCTTGTTTCAAGTAGTCTGTGTTACCTGGAGGAAGCCTCTGCCTGTGACTTCTGGAACCTTGCTATTTTGAGACTTTGGATATCTTGACCTTGGACTGCCTTCATTGACCCACCTGCCGGAACCCTTTTGACCTTGAACTGCCTCTTCGTTCTGCACTCTCTCTCCCTGTGTACTTCTGACCCTGTAGGACTGCTACTGACAACACCAGGTACTGTGCTTTTTAACTGGGTTGTTGCCAAGCCAGGCTCCTTATCAGCTATTGTGTTGGCTTCTCGACAGAACTGCTTGAAACCCCTTAATTAAGCTGATAAGATGGCCGAGTCTGCTGTGATTCAGGAACTGTTATCCCAAAACCAGCAATTAGCAGCCCAGCTGGCACAATTAACTCAAAGCTTGGCTGCACTACAGAACCAACCCCCACCCCAGCCACGGGGGAAATCTATCATTGCTTTACCTGAAAAGTTTTCTGGTGAGAGAGCTTTATTGGACAGTTTTATAGCAAACTGCAAGCTGCACTTCAGAGGGGCTGATTTCCCCACAGACACTCACAAAGTGGCCTTCATTATCTGTCTGTTAGCTGGTCCTGCAAGTAAATTGGCTACTCCCTATCTGAATGAGGATAGTCCACTCCTTAACAGCTTGCAGGATTTCCTGCAAGAAATGAGAACTACCTGGGGTGATCCTGTAAAAACTGAAACTGCTGAGCACCAGATTAAGACCCTCCACCAAGGCAAAGGCTCTGTGGTTGAATATGCCACCGCCTTCCATCTCATAGCCCAGGACCTGACCTGGAACCAGAGTGCCTTGCAGGCTCAGTTTCGCTGGGGGTTGGCAGACCCCATTTTGGATGAGCTGGCCCGCTCAGAGCCTCCAGACACCTTAACTGCCTTGATAACCCAAGCAACACGCATAGACTGCCGCCTCTCAGCTCGCAGGCAGGCCAGGCGTTCCAACCCGTCCTCTTCCCCAGTGATTGCACCCCAGACACTGGCAACTACCCCTATGGCTGCCCCACCTGCAGAAGAACCAATGCAGCTGGGAAGGGCGTGGCTGCGGCTCTCTGCAGCTGAGAAGGAACGAAGGAGGAGAGAGGGGCTCTGCCTGTACTGTGGCGTCTCAGGGCATTTTGCCAGAAAGAGCCCAGCCAAGTGACACCGAGCACCGCTGCCGGGAAACAGGCAGTCCCAGGTGTAGAGCAGGTTCACCACCTGGGAACGTCCTCGGAACCTGCTAACCCCAGCATGACCTGCAGCAAAGACCCGTTGTTAGTGGCGGCTAAACTTAGACTGCCTTCCATGGAGCTTGTCCCCCTGGGAGCCATGATAGACTCGGGAGCCTCCAACAATTTCATGGACTTAGGATTTGCCACCAGTCATCAGATACCACTGGAGGTCCTAGCTAAGCCTAGACCTGAAGAGACTATCGATGGGCGGCTCCTGCGGTCTGGTCCTGTAACTCACGAGACCCCGTTGCTTCACTTGGAGATCCAGGGCCACGTCGAGGAGATCCAGTTCCTGTTGGCCGAGGTGCCTCACTTCCCTTTGGTCCTAGGGTTGCCCTGGCTCTCCAAGCATGATCCACACATCTCGTGGGCCTGGCAGGAGGTTTTGTTCGCCTCTGAGTTTTGCCAGGAGCACTGTTGGCCAGAGCGGTTCCTGGCGGCCATGGCAACAGATGCCAAGGAGTGCTCCGTGATGCTGCCCGAGAAATACCGGGATTTGGCTGATGTCTTTGACAAGAAGGAGGCGGATCGGCTCCCGCCACACAGACCGTATGACTGTGCCACTGACTTAATACCTGGGGCCCCGATCCCAGCGGGACACCTCTACTCCCTCTCAGAGCCTGAACTGGCGGCTCTGAGGGATTTCTTGGAAAAGAACCTCAAGAGGGGGTTTATCCGCCCTTCAAAGTCTCCTGCAGGCGCCCCTGTGTTGTTTGTGCGGAAAAAGTGTGGGGAGTTACGTCTCTGCAATGACTACCGTGCCCTTAACCGGACCACCATCAGGAACCGGTACCCCTTGCCGCTGATCCCAGAACTGCTGGAGCGGCTCCACTATGCCAAGGTCTTCACTAAGTTGGACCTCAGAGGGGCCTACAACTTGGTGAGGATCAGGGCCGGGGGTGAGTGGAAGACAGCCTTCCAGACGAGGTATGGACATTATGAGTACACCGTCATGCCATTTGGCCTCTGTAATGCCCCAGTCGTCTTCCAGTACTTCGTCAACGATGTCTTCCGGGACTATCTAGATCACTTTGTGATCATCTACCTGGATGACTTTTTGATTTATTCTCCCAGCCAGGCTGCCCATGACGCCCATGTTCAGGCCATCCTTCAGTGTCTTCGGGAACACCGCCTCTATGCCAAGTTGGAAAAGTGTGCCTTTGACCTCTGGGAGGTGGACTTCCTGGGCTACTGAGTCTCCGCTCAGGGGGTGGCCATGGACAACTCCAAGGTAGAGGCGGTGTTATCATGGCAAACTCCTTGCTGCCGGAAGGATGTCCAGCGATTCCTGGGGTTTGCCAACTTCTACAAAAAATTCATTGCAGATTATGCAGCCCTGGCGAGCCCTCTTTCCCAACTGCTGCAGGGGAAGACCCGCTTTCAGTGGATACCTGCAGCCCAGAAGTCGTTTGAGGTCCTAAAGGAGAAGTTCACGTCGGCCCCAATCTTGCAGCACCCTGATCCACGGACACCGTTTGTGGTAGAGGCAGATACCTTGGACATGGCGATTGGGGCTGTGCTGCTTCAGCCCGCGGGGCCCGAGGGTCGCCTGTTGCCTTGCGCCTTTTACTCCTGTCAGCTATCTTCTCCTGAATGCAACTACACCATTTGGGAGAAAGAGCTGTTGGCAATTAAGGCTGCCTTTGACACGTGGTGGCATCTGTTGGAGGGGGCAGCTCATCCCATACGGGTCCACACCGAACACAGGAACTTGGAGCATCTCCAGACGGCCCGGAAGTTGTCCCAGAGGCAGAAGCGGTGGTCCCTGTTTTTTTGGGCGCTTCAATTTCCAGCTCCAGTATGTTCCTTGGGCCCAGAATCGGCAGGCCGACGCTCTCTCCTGGAAGCCAGAGTACGCCATGGAACCAGAGGGGGAGCTTCGGTCCACCATTCTGCGCCCAGAAAATTTTGCTGCTGCTCCGAGGGAGGCTCCCCTGCTGGACCAGATTTGTGACCTCCAGAGCCAGGACCCGTTCGTGACACAGCATTCGGCGGAGGGGGATGCCACTCCTTTTGAGTTCCGAGATGGCCTGCTCTACCACCGGGGCCACCTTTATGTACCAGCAGGCCCATGTCGGGAGGCAGTCCTACGGTTGTGCCATGATGCCAAAACGGCGGGGCACTTTGGATTTTGCAAGACCCTGCACCTCCTCACCCGGGAGTTTTGGTGGCCTCGGGTCCGTGCGGAGGTGGCCCAGTATGTGGACACTTGCCCTGTGTGTCTAAGGATGATCCGGGGCAAGGATGATCCGGGGCAACCTGCGGGCTTACTGCTGCCTCTGCCAACGCCTTCAGGGCCCTGGAAACTCATCTCGATGGACTTTATCACGGACCTTCCCCCTTCTGCAGGCTGTACTACCATTTGGGTGGTGGTGGACCTGTTCTCTAAGATGGCTCACTTCGTACCTTGCACTGGCCTCCCCACGGCGAACGAGACGGCCCGGATGTTTGTACAGCACATCTTCCGGCTCCATGGCCTTCCTGAGGGAGTAGTCTCTGATCGAGGAGCCCAGTTTACGGCCCGGTTCTGGACTAGTCTGCTGCGGCTCCTGGACATCGCGCCGCACCTGTCCTCAGCGCACCATCCTGAGTCCGATGGCCAGTCAGAACGCACGAATGGGACGCTGGAGCAGTACCTCCGCTGTTACTCCAGTTACCGCCAGGAGAACTGGGTCGACCTGCTGCCGTTGGCCGAGTTCGCCTACAACACCTATGTGCATGCCTCAACCCAGCAGATGCCCTTCTTTGCCACTGGTGGCTACCATCCATGGGGATTTCCGGCTGTGGCCCCTGGCTCGGCAGTCCCTGCGGCAGACCAGTGGCTCCAGGAACTCCAGGCCGCTCAGTCCTTGCTACAAGAACAGCTTGAGGTGGCCAAGGAGGCATATAAGCGGGGCGCGGATCGTCGTCGTCAGGAAGGTCCTCCTTTGCAGGTGTGGCATTCAGTCTGGCTGTCCACGCGCCATCTCCCGCTCCAGCAGCCGTGTCGGAAGTTGGATGCTCGATTTGCGGGGCCCTACAAGATCATGGCCCAGGTGAATCCCGTGGCTTTTCGGCTCCAGCTTCCGAGGACATGGCGGATCCACCCAGTCTTCCATTGTTCCCTACTGCTTCCGGCTTCGGGGGTTCGTCCTGACGCTGGTCCTGCACCCCCGCCCGATCCGACTTTGGTGGATGGTGAACAGGAATTTGAGGTGGCCCAGATCTTGGACTCTCGTCACCGTCAGGGCCGCCTTCAATATCTGGTCGACTGGGTAGGCTATCGGCCAGAGGACCGCTCCTGGGAAGATGCCTCTGATGTACATGCTCCCCGCCTGGTTCGAGTGTTTCACCGCCGCTTCCCGGACCGGCCTCGTCCTCCTCCGGGTGCGGGGGAGGATAATGGGGGGAATGATGTCATGGTCAGTCAGGACTCTGAGGACTCAGAAGGCGAGGAGGCTGAGCCAGTAGCAGAAGAGCTGGCTGAGTCTGAGTCTAGCCCTGAAGAATCCAGGGCTCAGCAGCCTAGCCCTCCACCAGCTCAGGGTCCAATCCTGGGAGACATAGTAGAGCAAGAGCAAGAGGTAGAAGAGCAGGTACCTACCTTTAGCCAAAGGAGAGCAGAGAAGGCGTGGCTTTGTCGTTCTCAGAGATTAAGAGACAGAAGTTCATCAATCACCCCACAGCTGGGAGTGGGAGCTGGGCCAACATAAGGAGCTGGGGGAGGCTGAGTTCCTTGTTTCAAGCAGTCTGTGTTACCTGGAGGAAGCCTCTGCCTGTGACTTCTGGAACCTTGCCATTTTGAGACTTTGGATATCTTGACCTTGGACTGCCTTTGTTGACCCACCTGCTGGAACCCTTTTGACCTTGGACTGCCTCTTCGTTCTGCACTCTCTCTCTCTGTGTACTTCTGACCCTGTAGGACTGCTACTGACAACACCAGGTACTGTGCTTTTCAACTGGGTTGTTGCCAAGCCGGGCTCCTTATCAGCTATTGTGTTGGCTTCATGACACAGCCCAAAATTGCATTGGCCTTTTTAGCTGCCACATCACACTGTTGACTCATGTTCAACTTGTGGTCTACTAGGACTCCTAGATCCCTTTCGCACATAGTCTCATTCAGCCAGGTCTCCCCCATCCTATATCGATGCATTTCATTTTTTTGCCCTAAGTGCAGTACCTTACACTTCTCCATATTGAATTTCATTTTGTTAGCTTTGGCCCAGCTCTACAGTCTATCCAGGTCATTTTGAATTTTGATCCTGTCCTCTAGGGTATTGGCTACTCCTCCTAATTTGGTGTCATCTGCAAATTTGATAAGTATGCCCCTAATTCCCTCATTGATAAAGATGTTGAATAGTACTGGGCCCAGGACCGAACCTTGTGGCACCCCACTGGTCACATCTTTCCAAGATGAAGAGGAGCCACTGCTGAGCACCCTTTGGGTTCGGCCAGTCAACCAATTACAAATCCATTGAACAGTTAACTTGTCTAGCCCACATTTTACAAGCTTGTTTGCAAGAATGTCATGGGGAACCTTGTCAAAGGCCTTACTGAAATCAAGGTATACTATATCCACAGCGTTCCATTCCTGTACCAAGCTGGTAATTTTATCAAAAAAAAGAGATCAGATTAGTCTGGCATGACTTGTTTCTCTGAAATCCATGTTGACTTTTTGTGATTATGGCATTGCCTTCTAAATGTTCACAGACTCTCTGTTTAATGATCTGCTCTAGAATCTTCCCTGGTATTGATGTCAGACTAACTGGATGATAATTGTTGGGATCCTTTCTTCCCCCCTTTTTGAAGATGGGGACAACGTTTGCCCTCCTCCAGTCTGCTGGGACTTCTCCTGTTCTCCAGGAGTTCTCAAATATTATTGCCAATGGCTCTGAGATTACATTTGCCAGCTCTTTTAATACTCTTGGATGTAGTTCATCTGGTCCTGGAGATTTAAATGCATTTAGATTAAGAAGGTATTCCTGTACTACCTCTTTGCTTATTCTGTGCTGGATTTCCCCTATTGTGTCCTCTGTTCCTTTATCCTCAGGTTGGTCCCCCTTTACCTTTTCTGAAAACACTGAGGCAAAGAAGGTGTTGAGTAATTCTGCTTTTTCTCTGTCCCCTGTTAGCAATTTGCCATCTTCTCCACGTAGTGGCCCTACCATTTCCTTCTTCCTCCTTTTGCTGTGGACATACCCAACAAACCCCTTTTTATTGTTCTTAACCTCTCTAGCAAGCCTGAGCTCATTCTGCACTTTAGCTTTTCTGACTTTACTCCTACACTTGTTCGCTATCTGTTTGAATTCTTCTTTGGTGATTCCCCCCTTTTTCCTTTTCCTATACATGTTCCGTTTAAAACTTAGCTCCACTGAAAGTTCTTTAGTCATCCATCCTGGTTTCTTGAGACACCTCCCATTTTTCTTCCTCAATGGTACTGTTTGAAATTGTGCCTTCAGTATCTCCCTTTTGAGAAAGTCCCATCCATCTTGGGGTCTCTTCTCTTTTAGTATTCCTGACTATGGGATCACCCCCAGTGTTTCCCTGAGTTTATTGAAATCAGCTCTCCTGAAGTCGAGAATGCGTGTCTGACTATGCCTGGCTTCTCCTTTCCATTGTACAACAAACTCCAGGAGAAACATGATCACTCTCACCTGGTTAAGGATGGTTGATGCTTCTTCATTGGAGGTCATTAAAACAGAGGCTTGGATGCTGCTCTCTCAGGATCATCTTGACTGTCTACTGTTATATCACAGAGCATTGGTCTAGATGGCTCTTGTGGTCCCTTCCAACTCTATAGGCTTGTCTACATGTGGGGCAAAAACTCCGAATGGAGTTTTGCCCACATGGCCTTACATTCTCCTCCAATTATATTATTCTCTGCAGGGACATCGCTTCACTGTCCCTGAAGAGTTTTGGCCACCACCACTGCGACCAATTTTAAGGCTCCGGAGGCAGTTCCTAGCTGAAGGGAGAGGTTTTCTCCCTTCCCTCAGCTTGGCAGCACTGCCTCCACCCACTTTTTCGCTTGCCCATCGCTTCCTTGAGTGCTTCCATTATTTTCTTCAAGTTGCATTGGCAGTGGCAGCAGCTGCAGCGATGGATGAAACTCCTCAGAAAACCCCCAATCCCACATACTGTGCATCCTGGTAAGATACAGTGAAATGCTGTCTATTTGGGCTATGCCACATGTGGCCTGATCACAGCAGATTTGGAGGCATTTGCATGGAATTCGGGGTATTTGATGGTGTAAACAGGCCCAAAGATTCTATCATTCAATTGGTAGCCGAATCAGCTTTTGTAGGTGGAACAAGAAAGGATGGGTAGGTACCATTTCCCCTTTATTTTAGGTAGCAAAATGTCTTGGACTGGTCCTAATGGTATATTACCATTGGCATACTGGGATCATAGGATGCCACTGAAAACAAGAGGGTTCATTCGAAAGATGAGGAATGCCAATGTGTTTGTGGCAGTATCAGTGGGTTACCTAGCTGTTATACAACAAAGACCAGTGGGGAAATGGTTTATTTATTTATTTTTAAAAACATTTGACAGAGAAGTCTGCCTTGATGCTTTTGCTGCTGAGTTTCCAGATTTCTTCGCCAACAATGACTGCACCTGTCTCCTTTCTGCATTGACAGTGGGGAAGCAATTTTGGGATAACATCTTCCTAATACCACTGCACTCTGAAACTGTCCTGAAGAGTGAGAGCAAATTTGCCCAGGTCTTTTGTTGTTTTGTTAATAGAACTATTAGCTTTGATTGCTGGCTCTAAGGAGCTCATTGTGTTGCCTCTGGCTTTTCTTCTTTTGAGCAGATGTATCCTTTCTCTCTCCCCCTTCCATGCTCTCCCTCTCCCTCATCAGTTCTCACTCAGTTTGCCTGGGAAGTTACAGCTCCTTTCCCCTCTCACTGCTTTGGTGGTTTGCCTAGGTGTGCTGCTATTGAAACTCTCTGCAGTCATTTTAATTGTCAGAAACCCTTTGTAAGCTGCTAGTATATTTTAACAGTGGATATGCGGACTTCTTATAGGACTTTATCAGACCAGGCAAATATGGCAATATAAGGACACCTAATGATCGTGAAAGGGCAAGATGACATTGTCCTTTCACAATCATGTAATGTAAATGAGGCATACTTCTTTATTGATGGGCCAAGCCGTCAATAGATCTCCTGTTCCGCTTTTGAATCCTCAACGCCATTTTGTTCATGTGAATGCAGCATCAATGGGCAAATACTTCTGGGTTAGATTGCGACAGCCAGGTAGGGGACGCTCTTTTTATGACCCACCCCTGTGTACCTGGGACTTTTAAAGTGTGTTTTTGTGCTTGTATGAACTTTTTGTGTGTGTGTTTTTGCTTTAATTTTTAAATTTCCCATGCTAGCAACTTCTCGCAAGAATCTGTGAGACCTCAACCCCAAAAGGAAATGGAGCTTGTTTGTGCTCCATTACTGCTGGGGATGCTTCTTTTACATTGCTTAAGGTAAGTCTGGTAGGGGGGGGGGTTCTTTTGCCAGTATAAAAATGTTACAATTTATTTTTATGCTGGCAAAAGAACATTAACAGGGGGGTGGTCTGATAAAGTCCATACAGACTACTAACATTCTCAGTTTTCTGAGTGCTTTTGTGGTCATGGTAAAACAATAAATGAAATATTCCAAATCAAAGAAATAAAAAAGGGCACTACCCTTGAACATGAAGTAGAAAGAAATCTTTCAATAACACCCCATCCTGAAATGTAAGGCAGTGTCAGGATTGGGTCCCTTGGCTCTGGTTCCTGCCATTTTTGTTTATTTTCTTGTGGCCTTGTTTGGATTTTGCTTGGGAAAGGAACGATAATGATGCAGCTGCAATTAATGGTTTTCTGAAGCCTGGGAAGAAGGTGGTTTCAGTTTAAGGAATCCTTATGTCATTGGGTGATGCTTTTAATTTAGGACATTATCACACGAGCCCCATTGTCACTGCAATTGTGCTTGCAAAAGTGAATGGATAGAAGCTGGTTTGACAGCCCTCAGTATTACACATCCTTTCAATAGCATGTCTGGGGCTGTTTCAGCCACTGACAGCCCCTTGGCTCTCTTCTGGACTCTCTCTTAACCCCTCCTTCCTGCCCTATTGCCCTACCCAGCATGCCTTTTGTGGTTTTTTATTCTTAGTTGTAAAGCAATTTGGCAATTCTGGCAATGCAATTTAGTGAAACAAAGACAAAAGAAAAGGAAAGAAAGTGAAAAAAAAAAGAAGAAAGAAAATCAGTTTGTTTGGGGATAGCAGGGGGAGAGAGGAGGAGACTGCCTAATCTCGGGACTGCAACTGGAGAAATTTATTGCACTGGAGGATGATGGCCCATTATCTGCTGGAAATCTCCCTGTCCCTGGGTGGCATTCATTTGCAAATGTTGCATGAGAAACGCTGCAGACTGGGCCATCCAGAAAAATCAGCAGTAGCAGAACATGTTATAAACCAACCAGGACACAAAATGTTATTTAAAAACACCTAAATTCTGGACCAGGCCAACAACTATCATGTCAGAATGCACAGAGAAGCTATTGAAATCCATAAACAACTGGACAACTTCAACAGAAAAGAAGAAACCTTAAAAGTAAACAAAATCTGACTTCCAGTCCTGAAAAACAGTAAAATCAAAACTCAACACTTGCAAATGAACTCCACCCAGGGACAGGAAGATTTCTGGCAGGTAATGGGCCATCAACCAACCTTAGCCAAACAGACACTAATCCTCTTTGCATATCTTTACCCAGAAACTAACCACTCAAATACACAAATTTACATATACTCTCCAACAGGGGTTCACAGTATATAAACCACCCTCTACACTCCTACCCAACCATTCTCTGAAGATGCCAGCCACAGATGCAGGCGAAATGTCAGAAAAAAACTCTTCCAGAACATGGCCTCACAGCCTGGAAAAACCCAAAGGAAAATCTAACCTTACAAGTTTGTTGCTCAGAATGAAACTTAACTGACATCTCTCTCTCTCTCTCTCTGGCTTTTCTTCACAAACGAAGATTTAGGAAGGACTCATCCTGTGCTTTAATGTACAAACAGTACATTAAAACCATATTCAAATCTGGCCAATGTGGCATGCTACATAGTCATTGGCTATCCATCATCCCCATTTCCAATTCCCACAGTACTAGAGCTCAAACCTTTTTTTTCTTGGAGTTGAGACCCAGGTGCAGAGCTGATCAAGCCATCCTAGACACAGAGCACATACTCCCTTTCAAAATCAGGCTAAATACTAATTAACAAGCACAGAAAAATGCAAACAACATTAGCTACAAGGTTATACAGCAAAATTGAATTTGGCAGGAAAAGGTCATGTCCGGGACTGATCCTGATACTGGCTAGAGATTGTGGAGTTATAGCCACAAGTAACTTTTCTGCACAGAACTGCTGACAGAAAGATCACATTAGCACAGATACTTTGCTTTTCCCTTCATCTGAACCCAGCCCCTTCCAGGCCCTAGGGTGATCTGAGATGGATCGAAAAGTCCCAGATTTTGTTCCTATTCTTTCCGATTTTATAGTGGATTAAAATAAATTGACCTGTGGAACTGGTGAAAAAAGTCTCTGACCATACTTGGAGCTGACCAAAAATATTTTGGGATAAACAAAAGATGTATGGATCTCCAAAATAACATTGGAAAGAACACGAACATAAATGGGGTCTTTCTGGTTTTTAAAAAATCAGTCTGAATGCCCCCCTAATTTCACATTCCTCCCCCAACATGATATTCTCCAGGTATTTTGAATTACAGCTATTATCAGTTCCAGCCAGAATGGCCAATGGTCAAGGAAAAATAAGTATTATAGTCCAAAATGACTGGAGGAGACCAAGGTGGAGAATATTGCTAACCACTACACTACACTGTCTCTCTGTTTCATGTGCAGGCAGCCCAGTCCCTGAAATTTTGAGGATGTATTTGCACTTCTTTGCATTTGGAGCCTGAAGCAACAGAACTATGTCACCTTATTGACTGTTCCTATTCACATCCCCACTATCCTGGATTTGGACAGGGCATACTGTTGATATTTATGCATATATTTACCATGAAGAGACCTCCTGTTGTTGTTTGACATATTCTGATGCAGAGCCTGCCACTGACTAGTTAGAATTTAATGCCAACTGGTGGCAATAATCATAAAGCTAAACTAAGAAATGAAGCAGACAACTTTGGCCTCTCCAGATGATGCGATAGCTGGTTGCAGCATCCATAATCAGAACAGCTATTAGAATAATGGTGCCACATGAATATTTTACTTTTTGCCTTGCTGGGAGTGAGTGATAGAAAGAAGTAATTGGAGGAAAATTCGGGATATTGGGGAAAGAGGTTTGTTTGTTTGTTTTCCTCCAGGGCTGCTCATATATTGTACTTAACACAGGGAAATTTGCACACATAGCATTCAAATTCTCAGTTAAAAATTGAGCATGCATGTCATTAAGCTGCATACAAATGCGGCTATTTATTTTGTACTAATGAGCTTGATTGTAACCCTGATATTTGAGCCAGTTATTTGGAGAAGTAAAAATGAAAAGACAGGAGAGCAAAATATGGGTAGATAATAAGAAGGGGGTATGGAACCCCAGTTAAGCATGAAAGTCTGTTATGCAGCAGTGTTATAGAATTCTTCAGAGGTTTTAAAAATTATGGGGGGTTGTCAATACAATGAAAATACTCCTCATAGAATTTTCAGAGAATACGATGTGTCCCAACACAATCCGAATGAGATCTGGGGTATTCGGAAGGAGGGGCAAAAAACTCCACAAACTGCACAGTAAAAGGATCTGCATTTTCCTCTGAGGTTTCCCAGAAAATGCATGTACATGTGCATTTTTGCACATATGGTCATCTGAATTTTCATCTCTGCACATTTTCTCTCTATTGCCCTTTATCAGAGTGTGTGGACTCCCCATTCAGATAGATGCAAATGGATATAGATAGTGGAAAAAAAATGGTGGTGACAAAACTGTTACTGTGAATGGGTGAAAATGTGTAGCCACTCACATTATACCATTGAGTCTAGACAAGCCCTAGCTTTTTTTTTAACTTCTTGCCATCACTTTCTTCCAACCTAGTGCTCTCCAGATGTGTTGTAGTATAATCAGGGATGGAGAAATCTCTTTTTCACCTTCTTGTGTATGCCCTTTCCCTTCAAAATACAAAGAAACTGGTGATTTTTTGGAAAATTCCTTAAACTTGAATTGAAATGAAAACTTCCTCCTCTTGCAGTAGCCAAATTCAATAAACACATCTCAACCCTGTCGTGTGTGCCTGCCATATAGGATTGCCAGGAGATAGAAGAGGCAGGGCTCCTGTCTCTTTAATGGTTGCAGTGAAGAGGGGATTTCAAGAGGTGATTCTTACATGACAAGCAGCACCTGCTGAAATTTCCTCTTCTATACAACCATTAAAGTGACAGGTGCCTGGCCACTTATTTCACCTGGCAATCCTATAAGTGTTAAAAGATTAGATTTGGCTTAGGAAAATAACATAAAACTGATGGCAACTCTCATTCCCTATTCCAAACCTGACCGAATCTACAGGTACTTGTCAAACTTTTAAGAGTCAAGCTCTCAAACTTCCCTGCCTGGAAGGACAAATCTGCTAACTTCAGTTTCTCCCACATTCATATTTCAAAAACCTCAACCATGACAATGGGCTTGTCTATACGAAACAATAAAATGTGGATTGGTGCACAGTAATGCCATTTTGTGGCAGCTTCTATTTGTCCTAATGTGTTTGTGTTTTTTTTGGGGAAGATTGCAGGCATGCAAAGCTATCCACTTTCACGGTTCCAACGTGAAACGTTATGCCTGCTAACAAGATGGTGGACTTGAGTAAATTACTTGCATTTTTATTTACCTTGAGTTGCTGCCACTGAACAGTTGTTTTTTTTAAATCCAAGGTGTGATCTTCTGCTTTAATAAAGAAGAGAACAACAACAACAAAAAGGAGAGCCTATTTTCTCACCATAGTCCATGATCCCTATGACAAAAATCTAAATTCAGAAAGGCTTTTATGCTAGCTAGATTTAATGTTTTACCATCTGCATTGTTGGAAGGTAGGTATAAAAAGATCCCCTACAATAAGTGGGCATGCCCATGTGAAATGGGAAAAGTAGAGACAGGGGGTCATTTCCTACTTCACTGCAATTTCTATCAAGCTCTAAGATCTGCTTATATAACCCCAATTATACAAAAGAACCTAGGTAGGCCTGAGGAATTCCATTTAGCCTATTTACTGTCAGATTGGAATCCTAGGGTCATAACTACAGTGGCAAGCTTTTGCGTAGCAGCCACTGACCATCGAAAATTAGTCATTAATAGGCTAATATTCTTGTATTCTTTGCAGTTGGGTTTGCTGTTCTTCTATCATGGTGGCTGTTCTGCTGTAAATGTCAATTGTCTTGTATGGTTGAAGCTTCTATTGTTTTTAAACCAATGTTAACATAACTTGTAGAGGGGTTTACACAAGTATTAAATTTTATAATCCTTTATGTTTGATTTTTTCAGCAACTTTTAATTGAATTTATTATTGTTTTAATTGTATTTTATTGTTGTTCTAATTTGTAACTGCAGGCTGTTTGCTGTAATAAATGAAATCTGAATCTGAACACAATAGTTTTGGGGGCTTGCCTTGTTAGCAAGCTCTGCCTCCTGTGCACGTTTGACCAATCAATTGTCCACTCTGAAAATGTGCAGTGGTGTGAATCAGTTGCCCTAATAGGCAACAGTGTGCATTCCCATGCATTATTTTAAAAAATACAAGAAAAGCCACAAAGGCTTTTCCCATGGAGTATATGGAGTACAGTTGTCCCTCCACATTCGCGAACTTGACATTCGCGGTTTCGGTTATTCGCGGTTTTGGGAGGGCCCCCCCGGGCCCCCCCAAAACCGTGACACGGGGCCTCCTGAGGCCCCGTGAAAGACCTGGGGAGGGGTGGGGAGGCCTTCGCGGGACGCCCGGAGGCCCTCCGGAGGCCCCGCGAAGGCCTGGGGAGGGGTGAGGAGGCCTTTGCGGGACCCCCGGAGGCCCTCCGGAGGCCCCGCGAAGGCCTGGGGAGGGGTGGGGAGGCCTTCGCGGGACCCCCGGAGGCCCTCCAGAGGCCCCGCGAAGGCCTGGGGAGCGGTGCGGAGGCCTTCGCGGGACCCCCGGAGGCCCTCCGGAGGCCCCGCGAAGGCCTGGGGAGGGGTGGGGAGGCCTTCGCGGGACCCCCGGAGGCCCTCCGGAGGCCCCGCGAAGGCCTGGGGAGCGGTGCGGAGGCCTTCGCGGGACCCCCGGAGGCCCTCCAGAGGCCCCGCGAAGGTCTGGGGAGGGGTGGGGAGGCCTTCGCGGGACCCCCGGAGGCCCTCCGGAGGCCCCGCGAAGGCCTGGGGAGGGGTGGGGATGTGATGTACACAGAACACAAACTCAGATATCTTCAATAAATTTCTTTATTGGAAGAGAAGCATGTGTAAGGAACAGTGGCAAAGCTGCATACTGAAGACCAAGCTTGCAATCAGGACAGATAAGGTACCCCCAGCGTGGGAAAGCAGAAAAGGGGGGGTGAGAACTTCAAAGCTCACCCAGGAGGAGAGGAGAGAGATCTGCCAGGCCATCTGGCCGACCTTGAGCTCCCGGGACGAACAGCGTTCCCATGGAAACCAACATCTCCCAAACATTCCGGAGGCCCAAGGCAAACCATGAAAATGTCAGGGATCTCCACGAACTCCACTCTATGCCTTAGAATTCGTGGACGGCCCTGACATACTGCCCCCCCGAAGACCAACTCCCCCCCTCAGCCAGGCTTATCGGGAAAGCGGGCATGAAACTTTCGCAACAAGCGTTTGGCATTGACATGCTCAGAAGCAACCCACTCCGCATGGCCCAAAGGCAGGTGTTTCCACTTCACCAAATACTGTAACCCTCCCCGGTGAAGTCTAGAGTCCAAAATCTCAGAAATTTCAAAATGCTGGTCCTGATCCACCAGGATCGGCTGAGGAGCAGGTTCTGGAGCCAGATGGTGTTTGTCCGGAGGGTTCACGGGCTTGAGTAGGCTGGAATGAAACACAGGATGCACATGACGGTACAACTTAGGCAAGGACAGTTCAAAAGCCACAGGATTTACCATCCTAACAACATGAAAAGGCCCAATGTATTTGGCTCCCAACTTTTTAGAGGGTTGGGGACACTTAAGGAATTTGGTGGACAAGTAAACCAGATCTCCCACCGCATATCTAGGGGAAGGGTCCCGTTTTTGATCAGCATAATGTTTGTAGCGTGCTTTGGCAAAGTCCAAGGCCGAGATTACATGAGGCCACGCATCCCTGACCTTTTGACTCCACTGGGAGACCGAAATGGGGTCAGAGTTGGGGGACCCCTCCAACAAGGGGAGGGGACCGAAATCATGCCCAGACACAACCTTGAACGGTGAGAGCCCAGTGCTCTGGTGAGTGGCATTATTGTAGGCCACTTCAGCAAAAGGCAGAAGATCCACCCAATCAGATTGTTGGAAATTCACATAGCATCTTAGGTATTGTTCCAGAGTCTGATTCGTTCGTTCCGATTGTCCATCCGATTGGGGATGATGGGAGCTGCTGAGACCGAGCTCCACCCCTAGAAGGTTCGTGAAAGCCTTCCAAAACTGCGAGGTAAATTGTGCCCCCCGATCCGACACAATCTTGGCCGGAATGCCATGAATCCGATAAATATGCTGAATGAACAATTTGGCTAATTGGGAGGCCGTGGGGAGTTTCTTACAGGCCACAAAATGCGCTTGCTTTGAGAACAAATCAGTCACCACCCAAATAACCGTCTTTTTCCTACTCTCTGGTAATTCCACAATAAAGTCCATGCTAATGACCTCCCAGGGCTTGTTTGGGGTAGGTAGAGGGTGGAGCAAACCTTTGGGCTTCCCTGACCCCCCTTTTGACACTGCACAAGTGGTACACCCCTTCACATATTCCTCCACCTCCTTCCTCATACGGGGCCACCAAAACTGTCTCCGGGCCAAATGCAAAGTTTTGAGATACCCAAAATGTCCCGCACTCTTGACATCATGGCACTGCTTGAGAATACTCGCTCTCAAGACCTCAGGAACATACAGGCGATCCCCTTTCCAGGCCACCCCATCCCTCACAGTCACCTCATTGGGGTGAGCCAGGAACCACTGATCCAGGGGCAGTTCCGAGGCCAATTGAGAATGCCACCCTCCTTTCTCCCCTTGAGAATCTGTGGGCGTGGCAGAGCTATCCGCCGTAGGGGTCACTGCCCGGGTCCCCGGATCGGGGGAAGGTGGTTCGGGGTTCAAGGGCTGGGGCACCGGTCCAGGCGCCAAGGGTGAGCCACCGCCAATTTCAGTTGGACTCGGCACCTGAGCAGGGCTAGCAGTGGATTTCTGTTCTTTGGCTTTGCTCCGTGTGAGGACAGCTAGCCCCAAGTGGGAAGGAGAAAAAATGGTATCAATGACCTCCTTGCGCTTACTCTCATGTTGTGGTAGCCTGGACAAAGTGTCAGCCAAAAAATTCCTTTTCCCCGGGATAAATTTCAAGGTGAAATTAAATCGGTAAAAGAAACTGGCCCACCTGACCTGCTTGGGGCTCAAACGCCTAGGGGTAGCCAATACTTCCAAATTTTTATGATCAGTCCAAACTTCAAACGGTTTGGGTGAGCCCTCCAGTAGGTGGCGCCACGTCTCTAGTGCCAACTTGATAGCACCTGCCTCCTTCTCCCACACCGGCCAATTTCGTTCAGTGTCATTGAACTTTCTGGATAAATAGGCACATGGCCTCAAATCCCCTTCCTCCCCTTTTTGCAACAGAACACCACCCATAGCTACATCAGATGCGTCCACTTGGACCACGAAAGGTTGGGAGGGGTCGGGGTGTTTGAGAATAGGCTCAGAAGTGAAAAGGGATTTCAATTTGTCAAATGCGTGTTGACACTGTGGTGACCACACAATTTTTTTGGGGAGGTTTGTTCCCTTTACCGTGCTTGGAACCTTTGTCTTTCCCATCTTTGGTTTTTAACAAATCTGTCAGGGGAAGGGCTACCGACGCAAAGTCAGGGATGAAGGACCGATAGAAATTAGCAAATCCCAGGAAGCTCTGCAACTGTTTCCTGGTTCTAGGGGCTTCCCATGCCAAGACCCCCTTAACCTTTTCTGGGTCCATTTCAATCCCTTTGTTTGAGATGCGGTACCCTAAATAATCCAGACGGCTTTGGTGGAACTCACACTTGGACATTTTCGCATACAGATGATTTTCCCCCAACCTGGTAAGCACCTTTTTCACCAGTTTCACATGGGACGTGTAGTCCTCAGAATAAATCAACACATCATCAAGGTACACCAACACCCCTTTGTACAGAAATTCACGTAACACATCATTAATTAAGTTCTGAAAAATGCCAGGGGCCCCTTTTAGGCCGAAAGGCATGACGAGGAACTCAAAAGCCCCTAAGGGGCAATTAAATGCAGTCTTCCATTCATCCCCCTCCCGAATCCGTACTCTGTAGTAGGCCTCTCGCAGATCCAGCTTCGTGAAAATCTTCCCTTTGGAGAGATGGGCTAATATGTCCTTCATCAAGGGCAGGGGGTACTGGTTGGAGACACTAATCGCGTTTAGCCCTCTGTAATCCTGAATCAAACGAAGCCCGCCATCAGCCTTGCGCCTAAACATCACCGGAGCCCCCACAGGCGAGGTTGAGGGCCTAATGAACCCTCGGGCTAAGTTTTTGTCTATGAACTCTCGGAGCACCTCCATTTCAGCTGGTGTCATAGAATAAATGCGAGGTTTGGGTAGGCTGGACTCCGAGAGTATCTCAATAGCACAGTCAAAAGCCCGGTGGGGTGGCAAAATGTCACATTCCCTCTCCTCAAACACATATTGCCAAGCCTTGTACTCCACTGGCAGCCCTTTCAGCTCCCCTTTTACCAAGGCAGTTGTGTAATTCTGCGGCTCATCCACCAGGGGCCCCCCGTCCCCTGGGGATCCTCCCCCCGCCCCGTGCTCCTTGGTACACAATGGGTCTGTAAAAGTCAGTGTTTCTTTTATCCAGTCTATGGTGGGGTTGTGGTACTTTAGCCAGTTCAGACCCACAACTGCCGCGGGGACTAAACCTGGAGCAATCACACACTGCAGTTCCTCCTGGTGGGTGCCCATCCTCATGTTCATGGGACCAGTTATGCACCGAGCAGGGCCCCCCTTCATCATCCCCCCATCCATCTGAGACAGCCACACGGGCTTGTCCAGCTTAACAGTATCAACGTTCAGTTCACTGACTAAGGAGGGGTGAATGAGTACTTGGGTACAACCAGAGTCAATCATTAACATTACCTTGCGGGTGGGGCCCTCCCCTCCAACCCCCACTCGAGCTTTGATAAAGAACGGGCCCTTCACTCCACTCACCACGGCATCCGGGCGCCCTTCCGGATTAGCCCGCCCTCGGGCTCTCAGTAGGGCGGGCTGGGCCCGTTTCCCGCCGGCTCAGCGTCGGATGAGTAGGACCCACTATCCTCGGGATCATCTGAGGACTCCCCTGCCGCATGGCTCGCTGCCAGGGCCCTGGCCGTCGCCTTGGTCTTGGGCTTGGAGGGAGTCTTGGCGGACCCGGACCTCGCCTCGCTCCGCGCTGGCTTGGCGGTGGCGGGTTGCTCCCGAGGGCTCCTCTCTGGGCACTCCACTATGCGGTGTCCGCTCTTCCCACAATGCAGGCACAGCCCCTTTCTCATCCTTCGCTCATGTTCGGACTCTCCGGTGGTGCCTCCCCCCGAACGTGCCGTCTTGGTCTTCTTCCCGGGGCCCCCAGCGGGCTTCCCCTCCGTCCCGTCCTGGTGGCGCAACATCTTAATGCTGGCCTTCACCGACTCCACTTCCCCAGCTAGCCGTATCCACCCCATGAGGGTTTCGGGGTCTCCCTGGAACTTGGCCCACTCTAGAATGTCAGGGTTCAGGCCCTCCTGAAAAAACTGCACCTTGACCTCCTCTGGCCACTCCGGCACTTGGCTGGCTAGGCGGCGGAACTCAGCCGCGTACTCTGCCACCGGCATCGTACCTTGCTTCAGGCTCCTAAGCTTGCTTCGAGCCCGCTTCCCTCTTAAGGGATCGTCGAACTGGGCCCTGAGAGCCATCAGGAACTCTTGGTAATTACCCAGTTCAGGGGCTCCCATATCATAAAGACCCACCAACCACTGGGCCGCCTCTCCCTCCAGTTGGTTGGACACGTACTGCACTTTCTCAGCCTCAGACTGGAACTCCCCTTCCCACTGAGTCATGTAACTCACCACTTGAGTCATGAAGTAGGGTAGTTTTGCTGGATCCCCATCGAACTTCGCCTTCAGATGCCGGTGCTTCCAGCCCCGGGGTCGCTCCTGCGGCTCAACCGGGCCAGCCCCCACTGGGGGAGCCGGTCCAGGAGCTGGCAGGCCAGGTACAGCAGGGGGCTGAACGGGGACTCCATCCCCGGGTGCCTGGGCAGCCGCAGGTGGCGCTGGGGGAGGCGGGGCCCCTCCAGGGGCTGGTGGAGCTGGAGGGGTTCTGTGCAGGAGTTCTAGGAGTACCTCCCGTATCTCACCCATTTGCTGTTTCAGTTGAAGAACCTCGGTTCCAACTTCTGCCAGGGAAAACTTCGCTTCTGGCTCTCTAGGCCCCTCACCCTGGGGTCTGTCCCACCGGGACCTGCGGTCTTCTCGGCGACTGGCCCCTGCCCATGGCCAGGCCGGGCCCAAAACCTCTCGCACCAGAGTGCCGAAGCTTGGCAGGCTGCCCCTCCCTGGAGCCAGCTCCATCCCCAGCTCCCAGGGCTCAGCGGAGGGTGGAAATCTTGCAGCCCTCCGGCGGTCTTGGTCTCGGCTGGCGCCTCCAGCTGCGGCGGCTACAGCACCCCCCTCTGCCCCGGTCTCCTGCTTCGAGGCCTCGGCTTCTCTGGCGCTGGCTACAGTCAGATCTTGGTCCGTCTGTGTGCCAGTCTCTGCGTCGTCAGACATTGCAGGTAAAGGCTCCACAGTTTCAGGACAGAGAAAAAAAATAAAAAACGGAGTATGCAGCTTTCTGTGATGTACACAGAACACAAACTCAGATATCTTCAATAAATTTCTTTATTGGAAGAGAAGCATGTGTAAGGAACAGTGGCAAAGCTGCATACTGAAGACCAAGCTTGCAATCAGGACAGATAAGGTACCCCCAGCGTGGGAAAGCAGAAAAGGGGGGGTGAAAACTTCAAAGCTCACCTCGGAGGAGAGGAGAGAGATCTGCCAGGCCATCTGGCCGACCTTGAGCTCCCGGGACGAACAGCGTTCCCATGGAAACCAACATCTCCCAAACATTCCGGAGGCCCAAGGCAAACCATGAAAATGTCAGGGATCTCCACGAACTCCACTCTATGCCTTAGAATTCGTGGACGGCCCTGACAGGGGAGGCCTTCGTGGGACCCCCGGAGGCCCTCCGGAGGCCCCGCGAAGGCCTCGGGAGCGGTGCGGAGGCCTTCGCGGGACCCCCGGAGGCCCTCCGGAGGCCCCGCGAAGGCCTGGGGAGCGGTGCGAAGGCCTTCGCGGGACCCCCGGAGGCCCTCCGGAGGCCCCGCGAAGGCCTGGGGAGGGGTGGGGAGGCCTTCGCGGGACCCCCGGAGGCCCCGCGAAGGCCTGGGGAGGGAGGGGTAAGGGCCGGGGAGACCTCCGCGGGGCCTAGCAAGGCCCTGCGAAGGCCTGGGCAGGGAGGGAGGGAGGGCCGGGGAGGCCTCCGTGGGGCCTAGGAAGGCCCCGTGAAGGCCTGGGCAGGGAGGGAGGAAGGGCCGGGGAGGCCTCCGGGGGGCCTAGCAAGGCCCCGCGAAGGCCTGGGGAGGGAGGGAGGGCCGGGGAGGCCTCCGTGGGGCCTAGCAAGGCCCCGCGAAGGCCTGGGGAGGGAGGGAAGGAGGGCCGGGGAGGCCTCCGTGGGGCCTAGGAAGGCCCCGCGAAGGCCTGGGGAGGGAGGGAGGGCCGGGGAGGCCTCCGCGGGGCCTAGGAAGGCCCCGCGAAGGCCTGGGCAGGGAGGGAGGAAGGGCCGGGGAGGCCTCCGTGGGGCCTAGGAAGGCCCCGCGAAGGCCTGGGGAGGGAGGGAGGGCCGGGGAGGCCTCCGCAGGGCCTAGCAAGGCCCCGCGAAGGTCTGGGCAGGGAGGGAGGAAGGGCCGGGGAGGCCTCCGTGGGGCCTAGCAAGGCCCCGCGAAGGCCTGGGGAGGGAGGGAGGGAGGGCCGGGGAGGCCTCCGCGGGGCCTAGCAAGGCCCCGCGAAGGCCTGGGCAGGTACGGGGAGGGGTGTTTGTTATTCGCGGATTTTTCACATTCGCGGGGGTCCGCGGAACGGAACCCCCGCGAATGTGAAGGGACGACTGTATTTGGCTCCCCTCCTTTCGAATATGGCAGATTGATGCGGGATCCCATTAAGACAAATTGTATGCTCCTCAAATTCTATGAGAAGTATTTTTGCTGTTTAGACAACTGCTATAAATCTCCCTCCCCAAATTGTGGATTTGGGAAGCAGAAACAAAATTTGTACCCATTCCTAACTTCCATCACTCCCCAGTCAGCATGGACATTGGCAACGTAATTCCTCTGTCTGAAAAAAAAATTCAGCTAACTACCACAGTCAAGAGAATCTCATATTGCCTGTCCCATTGGTCCTGATAGAAGAGGAAACATTGACACTATTTTGTTCTGCCTTCCTAGCTAATCAGGCTTTGCCTACAGATGCCTTGGGAACTGGGCATCCAGGTTTTATGTGGTGATGCAGTCTCTCCATTTTCTATGTTAGATATGGGGATGCTTTCCATGTGAGTTATAATTCAAGAGTTGTATTAAGGAGAAACAATCTAGGAAATTGATCGACTGCATTAAACATCACAAGACACTTCATGTTTTACACAATTTCTAGTTACACTGACTTTGCTTTTATGCCCTCTAGTTAATAGCCTCATCATTACTTGCAACAAGATTTCAGTGGCTAATCAATACTCCTGGGGGTGTCAGCACCAGTTTAGAAACACACCAGGGAGAACAAAACGTGAATTCAGGCACTGCTTGTGGTGTAAGAGCATTGTTGTTGTTGGCGATAAAGATGGGTTGACAGCCACTGTATTCAGATTAGTCATATGAAGATGAGCTCTGTGGTGTGCAGTGAGAGTGCAGTTCTTATAAGATAGCATGTGGATAAATAATGCAGAGCCCTGGCCACGAGGTTTGTATATCAGAGTAGGATGTAACGAACCACAGCAGAAGGCAGAGTCAACGCTCCCCCCTCCGAAAGAAAAATGATACATTATAAATCTGTTCCTGATTGAAAACAGCTTCAGGCTGACTTATAAACAAACTTTTATTAGCTTGTGTATTAGAAGGCATTTTAAAAATAATTTGATTATTTTAAGGGATATGCCCCAAATGCACATTTCCATATAGATAGAATCTTTTTATATTATTATTATTATTGTGTTATAGTGCTGCATTCTAAAGAAGGAAAGGCAATGTTTATCGGGAAGTGGCTGCAAAGGTGTTTGTGTAGCACTTCTGGTCCTGCACACTTGAGGCCACAATCAGTTAATTGGGAGGTTTACAGTAGTTAAATAACTTACCTGACTTCTATTCCTTCATTATTCCTCTTATTCACTCTGCCATGTCCCCTACTGAATTATAGTTTAAACTGTGAGGGTTTCTAAAAGGAATCCCAGAATTAGAGCTTGCTCAGTTTCCAGTAGCTTGCAGCCATTTATTTATATCCGCCACCCACGCTCAAGGTCTGCCTTACCAACATGTCTACCACAGTGATAAAACAATGCAACAAACATGGATGCAGTCCTATGTCTGGTTGCATAAAAATCCCCTTTGTGCGGCATTTTACCTTTGACTCATGGAGGTAAAAAAACCCACAACCCTTCTTTTCACATCCCCAAACAGTCACACCAAGGAGATTATCAGACGGACTATAAAGTCCATTGCAGGAACAGAACAGAATCGGGAAAGGGCTTACCTTTCGGACTACATCATTCAGTTCCTGTTCTGCCCCCATTCTGCCCCCATGATACCTTATTCATGGTGAAACATCGTTAATAGACCACCCATCCTGTTTCTGTAATGGGATCATGGGTGGTCTGAAAGATGCCCCGTTGCTATCTCGTTATGCTGGTGCTATGCCAGCCCTGGGGGGAGGTCATGCCAGACAGTTCCAGGTGCGATTGGGATGAGGAGTTGAGTGGCACCCCTTTCCCCCCTCCCCGGGTTACTTGTTAATTTTTTAGGATGTTTTGGGGCTTGGGTTTTGTTTTTGTTTTTTTGGTTGACATTTCTTTCCATTTCCATTTTAAAATTTCCTGCACATCATTCTCTCACGAGAACGAGCAAGATTTCATTTCTGGAACATGAATGCAGCTTTGCGACAGCTGCATTCACTCCAGCTAGCAAGGGGAGGTGGGGGATGTTCCTGGGGTAAGCATCTGAATTTTTTCCCCTAATCATGGAACAGGAATGGGGGTGGGGCAGGTGGGGGGTAGTGGGATAGAAACAAGTTATAAGGGCTCATCTGATAATCTCCCAAGATAGGTTTAATAATTCTCATATCATTTGAAGGGGCAGAATGCTTCTCAGGAGCAATGCCATCACCCACCCATAGTTGTACCCTGTGTCAGTCCTCCCACACCTGCGGTAGTTGCACTATGGGAATTGCTAGCTGCTTTGCTGGAGCAAAGTATTTTTTTCCTGCAACCCAGATCAGTGAGAAGACTTGAGTTTTTCATTTTTCATTTTGTAGCATCAGGGGGCAACTGGCATTTAGTGTGGACATGGTTAGAAAAGGTCTCAAAATGATAAATGTGAAGTAGACCATTAAGGATTTCCAATTCTCAATAGCATAACAAACCAAAACAAAACCCCTCATAAATTAAGTTGTGAAAAGCAAGGAAACCTGAAGAAAAATAAACAATTTGGGGATCAAAGCCTGTGCGTCCAAGGCTCAGTTCTGTTGTGTGTCTTCAAGTCATTTCTGACTTATGGTGACTCTAAGGGGCCGGTTCCATGGCTATTTTTGTTGCAGTATTTATCACATTAGCGCAGTTTCAATTTAGCATCGCAAAGTTCCCACGATATTATTTCAGATCCTACTTAGTTCCGCGATGTAGTTCAGATGTGATTATAATGTGCATTTAAATAAGATGCGAGGTTCTTCACCTCGAACTATTTTAGTTCCCACGACATCGATATTCTGCATATTTTAATGATCTTGCCTGTCAATCAACGAAGTACATAATTCCTTTCCAATGTACTTCCTTCAGGAATTCCCGCCACTTGTTCTCCCATTGGTCAGTTGTTTCCCCCCCTCACTGAGTTCCGATTGGGCTTCTCGTCATCATTTATGGTCTTTGTTCTTTCAATAGTGGTAACTCAACTTGGGGGGGGGCAAACGATCATAAAAAAATCTGTTTGGGGGGTAAAAAATATGAATAGGCTGTTGTTCATATGCATACGAACCACCCACACAATTTTTTACCCCCCTAAACTCTGTATGACTCCCTCTTCCCCAAACTGGCTGGAGCGAGCAAGCCAAGCGGTGGTTTAAAATCTCCCGCCACTTTTTTTTTAAAAAAAGGTTCCTGCTTTGCGGACACTCGGTTTTCCCTATTTACAATATAAAATAAAAATAAATAAGCATGTATTTATTTTTATTTATTTATTTATCGTAGCAGCCATGGAGGTGTTAGCTACGCTAGATTCCTGTGGCAATTTTTTCAAACACATCAATACTCCAGTGACATAAACGTAACTGCTCTTGTATTTTCTCTTCCCCCCAAAGATCCAGTAAATCAAGAATCTCGCCATGGCTCCAAGCTATTCCCCTGCCACCCTTCTTTGTTCTCTGAACTGCCTCCATTAGGAAAACGAAAGATGTTTTAAGAGGATGCTTCAAAGCAGATGTTTACCAGAAAGGTACGATGGATGTGTGGGCGGGTTTCTTTGGCGTCAAGTTACTGAACCGCCCACTTCTGTGGATGGTGGATCTTCCAAACTTCAAAGTGTCGGATACTTCACAAATGCGTTAATGCGCAAATATGCAGCACTTTTTTAAAAAGTCAGAAAATCAGCGGTGTCATTAAATGCACCACTTAGGGGTTTTTCAGACCCCCCTCCTTCTGAAAAGGTCGCTGGAGATGCGGAACACGTGGGAACTATAAGGCTTCTTGGCGAATTCTTTGAGGATTATTTTTGCTGTGTAAATGACCCCTAAGGCAAAGCTATCCTGGGGGTTTCTTGGTAAGATTTGTTCAAATCGAGTCTTCCTCTGAGACTGAGAGCATCACCCAGTGGGTTTCCATGACCAAGTGGCTCAGTTCTAGTAGGGAAAGGAAATTTCCTGGGTTGATTGTGTGCTCAGCAGCATCTTTCTCCCATCCCCACAATTCTCTGTTTCCCTTTCTGAGCCATTAGTTTATACTTATTACTGTTTGGTGGACCATGAGGTTCAGGTAAAAAGCAAAATAGATCCTGAAAGTTTAAAGTCTGTCTAGCCCTGGGTTAAGGATTTCAATGGTGAAAAATCTTCATTTTAAAGTTAAACAAGTTATGATCCACTGATCCCAAGCCTTGCCTTGTGTTTGTTCCAGGGAGAACACTTATGCATTGGATTTACTTTGCAAAGTAGGTAGTTCAGAGCTGGGAGAAAACTGAAGCAGGGAAACTTGGGAAAGCATTACAGGGACCAATCCTGAATGATAGGTATTGTAGTCAATTCAGGGGTCATCCAGAAGAGAAAAAAAGTTTTTGGAAGTATTGAGTTTCCAGTTCTTCTTTTTTTTTTATTTTGATTTTACTGCTTATTCCCTGGTTTGCATCCAAACTCTTTCTTGAAATATCCCAAGTTTCCCTGATTCCTCGTCCCTTGTGTTCCCCCCTCCCTCTCATCACATGATGCATCTAGGCTCATCTAGTTTCCATGCAATTCATGCTCTAATTCTGGGATTCATTTTAGAAATCCTCACAGTTTAAACTACAATTCAGTGGGGGACATGGCAGAGTGAATAAGAAGTTCCACCCATCCTTCTTAAGTGCTTTAGCAAAACTAAATTAGTAAAACATTAGGATCATTTTGTTTTGATACAAACATTCCATTCCCCCCCCCCCTTCATTTGATTGCTGTTGAATTAATTTCCTGGAAACAAGGTTGTCTTTACTGGTGGTGGCCATCTTAGCTAGTTTTGGGATAATACAAACAGACAGCTAAATAGAGATACATTTTATTTTGGAAAATCCTGGGTTAATTTAAACTGACAAAGGAAGTAGGGATGAAAAGTCATTGGTAATGCTGGGAGTTCCAAGAAATACTCTGGGATGAAGAAAACGTCATGTGAATCTCCAAACTAAAATCAGTTTGTACAGGACTTTCAGACTCTCTTTCTCTTATCTGGAGGGACTCTCATTTGAAGTTTTCTCTCTTTACCTGGGTTTTCTGTTTCTTCATTGTCTAGGTGGGATGGTAAATGCAGCTTTGGAAGTCATTATCAAAAGAGAAAGTACAAATCAGTTGAGGGAGGAGAAGGGAATAATGGAAACTGTTCAATTACAAATGTACAGTTTCATATTTTTAGTACCAGAAGAGAGCCAGAATATAGTACAAGGCAACCAACTGTTGGCTAAAGGCATAATATTTATAGATCTATTAATTCTAAGTTTTATATATCCATTAGCTCAATACAATGATGATTATTTCCACTGTTCCTCATCAACATTTAAAATAAGTAAATTAGAATGATAATGAAAAATAATAATCCATAATACAGTACATTCATTTAAACAAACAAGCAGCTGTAACAGACCAGATTACACTTAAAAATGAGTACCTTATCATTCCTTATCATTCCATGTATTTTATGATTCCAATAATGAGTTTGGAGTCTTCTAAAAATTGGTTATTTTCTTACTTCTCCTTTCTAATATTTATCATATTCTAAGTGAGGCTATGCAAATTTTATCCCATATATATTTACATGCCATTGGCGCTTTGTGTTTGTGTGTATGTGTGTGTAAAATGAGCTTTTTACTCTAAAGCTAATAGTCGAATAGTGGTTCCACTGGTAAATCAAAACCTGAACTTCAAAATATGTCAGTTATAGCAGGAAGGTATACCTGGAAGACATACGAGATTTTCACATGGGGAAATTATTCCCTGGAGAGATTGGGACAGAAATGGGGCTGTTCTGGAAGCAGCGCTGTGTTTCGCATGCCCCCTTCCCTCTCCCGATCTTCCATTGTCCTCACGCTGTGCTTGTTCTATTTCTATTTATTAACAATGAACTCTTGTTAATAAAAAATCGCAGAACCTTGCAGGAGGGAAATAGAACAAGCATAGCGTCAGGATGACGGGAGATCGGGAGAGGGAAGTGGGCATGAAAAATGTGGCACTGCTTCCAGAGCAGCCCAATTTCTGTCCTGATCTCCCTGGGGAATAATTTCCCCATGTGAAAATCTCCATAGTGGAAAGCTCTTTCTACTCAGGATCTTTCCACCTCAGCAACTGGAGCCTGAGCCAGTCATTTTACTCTTTAATGACTGTCAGGATCTGCCTCTCCCTGCAGGATTGGGCCCCTGGCTGCTAAAGCTGGCACAGGACTAGGCCCTGGTTGTGGAAGTCTTGAAGGAACCAGGACCAAAGTGTCAGGCACAGCCAGCTGCACTCATGTGGCACACCTGGAACAGCCAGGGGAACTGCTATTTAAGAGCAGCATTCTCTCCTCAGCCTTTGCTTTAACAACATGTTCTTCTGTGTTGTTTGTAGCTGCTCCTTGCTCTTGGACCATGATCCCTTGCCTTGACCTGCTACTCATGTTTGGGCTTTTGCTTGCTCCTTGGACCTTTGTTTGCTTCTTGGACCTGCTCCTGGATGCCTGGTACATGTTTGACATTGGTTTGTGTTTAGACTCTGGCTTCTTTGGGCTTTGTCTCCTGTGTACCTGACCTGGCACTCCTTTCCTGGACCTGCTTTTGCCTCTGGCCCTCTGGATTCCTGATACATGTTTGACCTCAGCTTGTTTTTGGACTTTGGCTTGTCTTTGATCCTAGCTGAACTTTGGAATCTGTTTTCTGTGCCCCTGTCCTGACCCCTGCCTTCTGGACTTGCCTCTGACCCTTGGGTTCCAGTTCTCGGTCTCCCTGCCAGCCCTGGTGTCTCTGCTCGAAGACTCTGCTGCCCATGCCTTGGATCCTGAAAATAACAGAGCTGGCCCTATCTATTGCACTTAAAAATATATATCCTCCAGCTATTCCAGTTTAGTAGAGACAATCCTGAATTGACAATCTGTCATCCCACTTTCTCAGCTGTTTTTAAAATGTCCTAGTTTCATCTCCCAGTTTCTCCCTTTCTCTTCAACTTTCTCTTCAACTTTCTCCAATTGCTGCAAACTGAATTCCAAGTGCAAAAGTAGTTTGCAGTCTATTAAATCAGCAGGGGGAGAGGAAGGGGCAGAATCTTGCTTTCCACAGTGGGCTCAGGCAAAAGCAAACTGCTGCAGCCTCTCCTAGCTTGTGTGTTCTTCATTAATAACTTTTACCATCTTGACCACACTTTGATGTTCCTTAGTCACATATACCCCAGTTTTCATCTGTTGGAGGATATAAAAATATGATGCGAGGTGGTTTACCATGTACAGATCAAGGTGGTTAGCAAGTCCCAGGTCTTGACTGCAGATCAGAACAAAGAATTTTACCTTTGGTTTGAAAGTTCCTGGGACCTTTAATGGCTTGAGTCCTGCCTTTTCCTCCAAATCAGTTTTTCACCCACTAACTGCAAGGCCTCTGCCTGGAGATTTTCAGAGTGACAAGTAGAAAATTGCTCCATTAGCAGAACAAGGGAAAATTAATCCCTCCCAGCACTGATTTCTTTTTTCCTCGGTCACAGAAAAAACTTTGTATTGAATGTGCGATAACGAGGAGGGAAAGAAATGATTAAATAAAATCACACAGGAGTGGAATGATTCCAAATTGACACCCCTCTCTGCACCATGACATGACTCTTGCACTAATTTTGCTACCTCTTTGAGGTGGCTGGAAAAAGGTGATTTTGAATAGAAGTTAATTTCAGAAACTGTGCCTACAGGGGCTGATGTAGGGAACCAGCTGAAAAGGGGAGATGAGCATGTTGAATAGGTGTGTTCAGGCTTTACAGATCCACACTCAGAGCTATAGCCAACATCTGGCATCTTTGGGAGGCTAGCAGGGGCCTCCTAATACTTAAGCAATTATCCCCAGAGCCTCCACCCCACCCAGTGCAAATTTCTCACTGAAACTTTGGTGTAATTTCAACCAAATTGAGATGAAATCTTTTCCCCCACCTGCAGAGGTTGACCACCCCATTTATGGGTGGTGCACCAATATTTTTATCACATTGCTTCATGGGAATACTTACAAAGGCAGTGAGTATTAGTGGTCTCACTCATTCTCCCCTTCTCCTTCTCCTTTTTAAAATGTTAGTTTGTATTTTGAGAATTTCACCCTCAGAATGCTGATGAACAGTGTGATAGCATGACAGGGAATGTCTGTACGGCAATTTTAGGAGCAAATGCTTGATATGAAAAAGATTCCACTTCCTTGTTGTCTCCCAGAACAGGGATGAAAAAATGTATCCAATGATGTGGAGAGCCATTCTCAGTCAGTGTAGGCAATATTGAGCTAGATGGATCAATGGGCTGATTCTGCATAGGGGCATTTTGTATATTCCTATGGCACATTTCAGTGGTGTGTTCTGGAAAATGGTAGACCCCATTTCTTTCATGGCTACCTCCAGAGATTCTCATGGGATGATGCTACATTATGATGCAATAGTGTGCCAGAAGAATTCTGAGAAACATAGAATGGGTGTTGGACTGGATGGCCCCTATGGTCTGTTCTGGCTCTATGATTCTATGAATGGCAGCTGCCACTTGCTGAATGTTGACACAACCTCACCTGCTGCCATTGCTGTTATAGCTGTGGGAAAAGTACAATTTAATACTTAAAAAAAGGCATTCAGAAAAAGAGACTGAAACTGCTACAGCATGCCACCAAAGTATGCACTTCCCAGAAGTGCCCTCTTCTAAATTTTCCACAACTTTTGGAACCCACGATTACCCCCCTCCCCATATTACTTATATTCATAGAATCATAGAATTGCAGAGTTGGAAGAGACCACGAGGGCCATCCAGTCCAACCCCCCTGCCACGCAGGAAATCTTGATCAAAGCATCCCCAACAGATGGCCATCCAGCCTCTGTTTAAAGACCTCCAAGGAAGGAGACCCCACCACACTCTGAGGGAGTGTGTTCCACTGCCGAACAGCTCTTACTGTCAAAAAGTTCCTCCTCATGTTGAGGTGGAATCTCTGTTCCTGGAGCTTGCACCCATTGCTCCGTGTTCCAGTCTCTGGAGCAGCAGAAAACAAGCCCGCTCCATCCTCAGCGTCACATCCCTTCAAATACTTAAACAGGGCTATCATATCGCCTCTTAACCGTCTTTTTTCCAGGCTAAACATACCCAGCTCCCTAAGTCTCTCCTCATAAGGCATCGTTTCCAGACCTTTCACCATTTTAGTTGCCCTTCTCTGGACACGCTCCAATTTGTCAATATCCTTTCTGAATTGTGGTGCCCAGAACTGGACACAGTATTCTAAGTGAGGTCTGACCAAGGCAGAATAGAGTGGCACTATTACTTCCCTTGATCTAGACACTATATATAAATATATTCATTTATATATATTCATTTATATATATTCATTATATATATATATATATATATATATATATATATATATATATAATTCATTTATATATATAAATAAATATATTCATATATATATATATATATATATACACACATTATCAATTATATCTGAAGATTCAGGGAACAGGGGTTGAATGCTGCAAAGCAAGGTAGACCCCCACATCACCTTGTGAGTACCGTGATGGAGAGTCTGGAGGAGCGAGTTGGGCAAAGGTCATTTTGAGCATTGGACTATGACTCTGAAGCCCAGGGTTCGAATCCCCACTCAGCCATGGAAACCTACTGGGTCACCTTGGGCAAACCACACTCTCTCTGTCTCAGACCTTCCTCTTAACAAATCTTGCTATGAAAGTCCCATGATATGGCCATCCAAACAGGCAACCATAAGTCAGAAATGACTTGAAGGCACCCAACAACAGCACCAATGTCCTAAATCTCCAGCTAACATGCCCATGGGGATTCTGGGAGAATCAGTCCTAAAAAGTTATTTTTCTAAGCTCTTCTTTAATGCTAGAACCAACTCCCTTTTTGAGAAGGCCCTTCTGTTGGCTACACATAGAATCATAAATTCTTAGAGTTGGAAGGAACTACAAGGGCCATCTAGTCCAATCCACTGCCAGCAGGAATACACACGTAAAGCACCCCTGAATGATGCTGATACAACATCTATTTGAAGACCTCCAAAGGTGGAGAGTCTATCCCCCCCTCACCCCCAAGGCAATTTATCCAACTCTCAAAGCGCTCTTATGGTAAAAGAGCTCTTCCTAATATTTAGATGGAATCTCTTTTATTGTGATTTAAACCCTTTGGTTCATGTCCTAATCTCTGGAGGAGCAGAAAACAAGCTGATTCCATCTTCTACATGAAATCCCATGAGATACTTAAAGAGAGCTAACATCTAATTCAAAACATGGACACTAAACTGTCTAATCATCACTGAATATAAGTCATCAATGGGATGGGAGGATTGTTTTGGGGCTTATGAGAGTTGGTTTTAAGAATTTTTGTGGCCTCGGGTGGAGCAGCAATGGCACAGGTACACATATATACACAGAGCCCAGCAAAAAACCTCACAAGCACATCATTTACACCTTGGCAGTAGAAGTATAACGAGCAAATATAACAAAAATACAACAAGAGCCAACAATTTGCTACCTTTTAATGACTCTTGAAATCAGTTTCCCCAAGGGCAGCCAACTCATTCTGCCTAATGCCCCTTTGTAGAACTTTACCAAGGCAGAATTTAATGAAACCCAGTGCAGATCAGCTGGAGACAACTCATAGAATCATAGAATCATAGAATTGCAGAGTTGGAAGAGACCACGAGGGCCATCCAGTCCAACCCCCCTGCCACGCAGGAAATCACGATCAAAGCATCCCCGACAGATGGCCATCCAGCCTCTGTTTAAAGACCTCCAAGGAAGGAGACCCCACCACGCTCCGAGGGAGTGCGTTCCACTGCCGAACAGCTCTTACTGTCAAAAAGTTCCTCCTAATGCTGAGGTGGAATCTCTGTTCCTGGAGCTTGCACCCATTGCTCCGTGTTCCAGTCTCTGGAGCAGCAGAAAACAAGCCATTTAAAGCACATGCACACAGATCTAGAGCAAGAGTGATCTCCACGTGTCCTGAATAGCCACCTCTCCCTCTTGGCCCTTGAGTGTGCTCTAGAAAGTCTCAGAAATGCAGTACACAAATAAAGCAGTGACTGAACACATCCTGAGTGTTATAGGCACTCAGAAATGCCCAGGGGCCACCCCAGGTCCTTTGAAAGCTCCAGTGGTCATGTCCTACTGGCTATAGGGATTTACTGACCTTAGCACACATAAAACCAGTGAGGCAGTGTTTTTTTAATAGGCTCACTGATGCAGTAACTAGAAGACTTGACCTTCCTCAGTTGCAAAAAGAAAACCAACCCACCCTTTTCATTCTTCATGTCTGCCAAGAACAGCAGGAAAGTATCTTGAGGTGAGCAAACAGTATGGATAACAATAAGACACTTCTTTTCCTTACTAAAGAGGGGGATTCCTCTGTATTGTAGATATATTCATCTCATTCCTGTATTATTTCTCATTCTTTCCAGGACATGCTGCCACAGATATGCTGTTTTTCTCCTAGCTCCTCACCTGTCATCATTTGACAGACACCCATCTATTTGTTGACTACAGTGCTGAAAAGAAACCAATAGTGACTTATTAGACTTTGAACTCAATATCTGTAACTTCCTAGTCTGAGATAGAAGAGACTTTGTATTTCTGAGAATCAACTCAGTTTGTCTCCTGTCTCTTTAGGCAACCCACTCCAAAAACATAAACAACTGCTTCTTTCCCCCCTCCCCAAAGTCAAGGATTTATTCAGTATTAGTAGAATATTTGTTCAATAAGCACATTGTACATTCATGAGTGTACCAAATATTAATAGGCATTCTGCAAAACAAACACACCTAGGAGATTATCAGATGACCTAAATATGGTGTGGTAATGATGCCAGCAGATCACTAAAGGGCTTGAATATCAGGCAATGTCATCCCCATCCCGTTATGCTCTTGTGCTGGTCCCATTGCACCGTCATTCTGTTTTATTCATGGGCTAAGACATGAATAGATCACCTGTTCCATTTCTATAACAGAATGATAGGCACCTGAAGCTGTGCCCCGTTATGCTGGTGCAATGCCAGCATTAGTGGGAGATCCATGTCAAACACTTCCAGGTGCCACCAGGAGGTTGATGTAAGTGACACACTTTTTTTGTACCCTCCCCAGGTTATTTGTATTTTTTGAAGTGTGTTTTTGTGCTTGATTTTACTTTTTAAGCTTTCTTTTTCTTTTTGAATTTCCCATGTGATTGTCCTCTCATGAGAATGGCTGGGATTTCCATTCCAGGAAGAGAATGCAGCTCCATGAGAGCTCCATTCACTCCTGGGCTGCTGAGGGGAGGGGGTGGACGTGGAGAAGGTAGGTCTGAAAAGTTTTAGTTTCTGTGCTGGGATGGGGATGGGAGGGTGGCGGTATAGGACATAGCGAGATGGGGACGCTATTTTTGTCCCCATCTGAATATCTCCCTAGCCTAGTGAATAATACACTGTGACAGCAATCCTGTATAGCACAGTATACGTAGCAGTTCCACATGCAGAACTATACTACACTGAGCTATTTACCATCCTCAGACCTACTGTAGAGCCACTGAAGTCCTTCCCCATGACCACTTTGTGCCTGGTGGAGAGTGGTGTGTGTGTGTTGAAGAAGCATCTGGCTATGCCCCTGCAGTCAGCTGCACAGTGACTATGCCATCTGCTAAGGTCATCTAGAGGTTTCAGTGGTTGATGTACTCATTTGCTCATGTGGACATAGCCAGATGCTTCTGTGATACAACCCGCCCCCTCATTCTTGACAAGGCACAAGATATTTGTGGTGGAATTCTATGGTCAGTTGGGGTTGGTTTCTGCAGAGGGAACAAGTGAAGAGGAACTTCTGCCACAACCAAAATTAAACATATGCAGGAGTAAGGATCTACATGAATTCATATGCACAGAGAAGTTACATAAATTCAATCTAGATGAAGAATAAATTGAATAGTTAAAGATTTCCCATACTTTGGCTCAATCATTGATCTGAATGGAGATTGCAGACAAGAAATTAGAAGAAGACTATGACTGGGAAGGGCAGCTATCAAACAAGATCCTAAAGGTTGTGTTCCTTCAAGTTGTTTCTGACTTACGGGGACCCTAAAGCAAACCTATCATGGGGTTTTGTTGTTGGTATTTATATTAAGCAGATTGCAGCAGAACCCCCTGCCCAGTGCTTCATGAGCTTCTGGTGCAAAACAGGACATAAAACATGCAGGGTGCTCCAATAAAGTTATAAAGCAAAACTTCTGTTTATTATGGCAGAGAATACATTTTGGATAAGAAAAGTAGATAGAGAGAAGTTACCTAACTTAGATGAAAGAGTCCCTAAAAGCTGAATCTCATGTGTGCGTGTAAGAAATCTTGAGGCTTGTCTACCTCATGTTGCTGGTTGCTAGCTTCTGTAACAAAGGATTGTAAAACACTAAAACTACTTGGGGCAAAGAAGCATGCCCACAGAGTTGTAAACAAGCATCTATGCTTCTTCACTTCCAACAGTTTTCTTGGTAAGGCTGGTTCAGAAGATTTCCCATTGCATTCCTCTGATGCTGAGATCCTGTGACTTGCTCAGGATCACCCAGTGGGTTTACATAGCTAAACAGAGATTTGATCGCTGGTTCCCAGAATCCTAGTCCAGCATTCTACTGCATCACACTGGCTCTGATGCTGAGCAGGGCTGATGCATTTTTCTGTGCAGACAACATTCTTTAGTTTTTGTTTCAGACTGATAAACCTATGGATAGACCACGTTTCCCCTCTTGCCTTGTCTGGTGCCAGTGATAGAGATTTCCATCTCCTTCTTTCATAGCAGAAGTGTGTGTGGATATCAATAGCTGATTTAATGTTAGCAAAACAGAATGAGCCTAACCTTAACCCTAGTCCTGACCTGGAGTCCCACAGCAACATAAGGGCAGCATGAATGCAGCAGGATGTCCTTTTGAGCATGGATTCTGTGACCAGTGTGGGACACTCAAGTTGGCTGTTGCAGGCTATTATTAATATTTCTCTCTGAAAGGCAAGCATGTGAAGCTCAGATAGAAGGCTGTACATTCCAGGCCTTTGAGTAAATAAATGATGGGCTATAGTTTTGAGGGTTGTCAGTCTGATTCACTGGAGAGGAAAAGAAGTAGATATCTAAGGGCAAGCCTGCCTGTCACATAAACTTAAGGCTCAGGGTTTTCCAAATGCCATGGCTGTTGGAAATGCACAAGATGTGTTGCTCACACTGACGGCTCTTGCATCTCCTCACCTTACTTTTCTGAGTTCAGCCCTTTGTCATTTGCACTGAAGGGACCCCAAGTTTGACAGAAACTTACTCTGGAGATCACATCAGACACATACACAACGAAATCCCTCTCCCAGCCCCATCCCTAGAATAAGACTCTCAGTAATTATCATAAGTATTAACTTGGGCTGAAGGAGGAGATTTTTTTTAAGTGTTCATCCTGACAGTTTTACAAGCCATATAAATTCATAGGGACATTCCCTGTCAAAATAATGTGTTTGGCCTTTGTCAGACATAATTACTCCAGACAACTCAAGAATTATATCCTCAAACTGACCTGGTTAGAATCTGATAGGAGACTGCTATTAAGCACCTTTTTTGTTTGTTTGCAACGTTTGTATGCTGTGCAATCCCTGACATTTTCAGGAGGGTTAACAATAAAAATTAAAACCATGAGGAGAAAAACAATCAAAAATTCAAAATGGAATACAACCACTGCAATATATACCAGTGGTAGAGAATGCATGGCCTCACATGATTTGGTGGGACTGTAACTCCCATAAGGCTTAGCTAGGCTAGCTAATGGTGGGAATTGCAATGTAACAACATCTAGAGGCCACAACTTGCTTCCTAAACCATCACAGGCAAACAGTAATGTGGCAGAGTTAAAGGCACTTTCAAGTCTTATTAAAGTAATGCGGCTCCCCAGGCCGCCTGCGGAGCCTGCGGTCGGGGAGCTTCCCTTGCGCAGAGGGAGGAGTGGAGGCTCACCGCATCACCAGAAAGCACCGGCGATGCAAGGAGAGGGGTGGGGCCAAGATATAAAGGGCAGCCCACCCCTCTCCTCGGCCTCTTCTCCTTTAGACGGTGGAGGAGACAGCGTCTGGCTTCGTGGGGGTTTGGAGATCAGCGGGCAGTGGGCTTCGCCGGGGTCTTCCTGCTTGGCCTGCTTGAACTGGGGGCTGGTCTGCCCCCTGGGTGGCATTGATCGCGGCTGCGATCGGGTGGATGGGCGTGCGTGGGGGGGGGGCTCGGGCCTTGGAGGCGTCTTATTGCGGTGGCGTTTGGACGAGGGGGGAGTGCTTATCGGCCCGGGCATGCTAAGGCTCAGGGTGAGTTTAGGCTCAGGGTGAGTTTAGGCTTATACATCACTTGTCCTACCCCAGGGGTGAGTTGGTAAACGATTCTATCCCCCCCAAATTACGTTCAGTTAGGTATACTTCTTTTGATGCGGCCATACATCAAAGGGAGGACAGATGGCATGGTCCTGGAACCGAAGTGGCAAAATGCGACATTAAGTCAGCATTTCGCCTTCTCCCGGTTCATCTGGATGATTTTGAGCTGTTAGGTTTTTGTTTTGAGGGGTCTTTCTACATGTGGTGTTCAGTATCCTGTAATGCTTTTGAAACCTTTAGTACCTTTTTGGAATGGGCCCCTAGGATCAGAACGGGCATGCAGGGTGTGGTTCATTATTTAGAAGATTTTTTACTTATTGGGGAATATGGTTTGGCCAATTATGGGTTTTTATTGCGTCAATTTGAATTAATGACAGAAGAACTTGGGGTTCCCCTTGCCCCAGAGAAAACGGAAGGTCCGTCACAACAGTTGACTTTTTTAGGCATTGAAATTGACACAATCAAGCAGCAATGCAGCTTTCTGAATCAAGGATTCAGGATTTGAGAGTTAGGGTCAGCCAATTTAGGGGCAGACACAAGGCTACCTTGAGGGAGGTTCAGGTTCTTATTGGACACCTGAACTTTGCTTGCAAGGTGGTCGCCCCTGGGAGGGCTTTCCTTCGCTGTTTATGTGACTCCATTAAAGGTGTGAGAAAACCATTTCATATGATCAGGCTAACCAGGGACATGCAGAATGATCTGCAAGTTTGGCAGGACTTCCTGAGTCACTTTAATGGAGTTTCATTCTGGCGTGAGGAAAGGAAACTGCAAGGCACATTACAAATTTCATCTGATGCAGCAGGATCTATAGGCTTCGGAGTTTACTTCGGTGGCCGGTGGTGTGCAACTAGATGGCCCGCAGATTGGTGTGGGACGGACATTACATTGGATCTCACTTTTTTAGAATTTTTTCCGATTTTGGTGGCTTCATTCATTTGGCCTGGTGAATTAGCGAATTCGTCAGTAAATTTTTGGTGTGACAATTCAGCAAATGTCCAAGTGATAAACTCTCTTACATCAAGGTCTCCTCGGGTCATGAGATTGGTTAGGTCTTTTACGTTGCAATGCCTTAAGTATAACATCTTGTTTATGGCACGGCATGTGGCGGGCGTTAACAATGAGATTTCTGACGCTCTTTCCCGCATGCAGATGGAGCTCTTCAGACAGTTGGCCCCGGATGCCAAGCCTGAGGGCGATGAGATACCGGTGGGCCTGTGGTAGATTGGGATTCCGAAATCTGGAGGGCCCTAGGTATGTCTGTGGCTGTTAGCACGAGAAGGAGTTATGCTAGAGCCGTTAAGAACTTTCAGCAGTTTAGAGAACAAAAGGGGTTCCAGCAAGGTGTTAAGGTCCCTGTTACACATCTCCTGCAATTTTGTGTGCATCTTTATAAAAGGGGCCTGGCCCCGCAATCTATTA
This sequence comes from Gambelia wislizenii, assembly GCA_030847615.1. Lineage (NCBI taxonomy): Eukaryota > Metazoa > Chordata > Lepidosauria > Squamata > Crotaphytidae > Gambelia > Gambelia wislizenii. The sequence continues at coordinate 20,291,581 of JAUMIR010000007.1, read as the reverse complement.
GGGGCAGACTAGCCGCCCTAGCGTTCTGGCTGAAAGTACAGGGGGCCCCGGATAATACAGGTGACTTTCAGATAAGGAAGACACTGGAAGGATGGGCTCGAGAGAAAGGCAGAAGAAGGGATTTACGGGTCTCCCTTTCACCAGATATACTAAAGGGTTTACGCCAGGTATGGGCTGGGATCTGTTCTTCCCCCTATGAGTTGTTGCTTTTCCATGCGGCTTCCCTGCTGGCCTTTTTTGGCACCTTACGAATTAGCGAGCTTGTGGCGCTTTCCAAAGGTGATACTTCAGGAAGGGCTTTAGAATTGAGGGATATAAAGGTGATGGACCAGCAGGTAAGTTTTACGCTGTGGTTCTCAAAGGCAGATCAGATAGGTCGGGGTAAAATCGTTAAACTCCAATGCTGCAGTGATGGCGCAATATCTCCGGTGCTTGCCCTGCAGGATTATCTTCAGGTGAGGGGTCAGCACCCAGGACCCTCCACATTCGCGGCTTTCACATTCGCGGTTTTGATTATTCGTGGAAAGCCGTCAGCCCCTCCTCTCCACTCCGTCCCTTCCCAAGGTAGCGAAGGTGTTGTCAGGAATCCCTTCGCTGCCTTGGGAAAGGGGGGTGAAAAGCCTCCCTCATTCTACCCCAGTCCCTTCCCAAGGCAGTGAGGGACCCCCTACGCCACTTTGGGAAGGGCGGGGGGGTGAGAGAGAGTGGCGGCGGGGGCTTCAGAAGCCCCTGTAGCCACTCTGGGAAGGGCGGGGGGGTGAAGGAGAGTGGCGGTGGGGGCTTCAGAAGCCCCCATCATCACTCTGGGAAGGGCGGGGGGTGAGGGAGAGTGGTGGCGGGGGCTTCAGAAGCCCCCGTAGCCATTCTGGGAAGGGCAGGGGGTGAGGGAGAGTGGCGGCGGGGGCTTCAGAAGCCCCCATAGCCACTCTGGGAAGGGCAGGGGGTGAGGGAGAGTGGCGGCGGGGGCTTCAGAAGCCCCCGTAGCCACTCTGGGAAGGGCAGGGGTGAGGGAGAGTGGTGGCAGGGGCTTCAGAAGCCCCTGTAGCCACTCTGGGAAGGGCGGGGGGTGAGGGAGAGTGGCGGCGGGGGCTTCTGAAGCCCCCGTAGCCACTCTGGGAAGGGTGGGGGGGTGAGAAAGGTTGGAGAGAGTTAGCGCAGCCTCCTCCCCACCAGCCCGCTCGCCCACCCGCCTGCTGCTGTCCCCGGCCTTCCGAATCGGGGGCTCCAAAGCCCTGGTGCCCACTTCGGAAGGCCGGGGAGAGGCAGCGCAGCCTCCTCCCCACCCACACGCTGCCTTCCCCGGCCTTTCTCAGCAGGGTCTGGGGCTTTGGAGCCCTGGAGCCTGCTGAGAAAGTCCAGGGAGAGGCAGTGCAGCCTCCTCCCCACCCACATGCTGCCTTCCCTGGCCTTTCTCAGCGGAGTTTGGGGCTTTGGAGCCCCGGCACCCACTTTGGAAGGCCGGAGAGAGGCAGAGCAGCCTCCTCCCCACCCGCACGCTGCCTTCGCCGGCTTTCCTCAGTGGGCTCCGGGTCTTCTAAGGCCTGGAGTCCCCTCATAAAGGCCGCGGAGAGGCCAGCCAGGCTGGCCAGACACCCTTCCGCTGCCTCCCTCCCTCTGGGGGGCCCGTGGGAGCAGCATCTGTTATTTGCGGTTTTCCCACATTCGCGGGGGTCTCAAGAACCTAACCCCCACGAATGTATAAGCAATAGGTTTATAATGCAACAGTTACTGTGTTGCTGTCACCAGTTACTGTTGTTGTGAATGGTTACTATGATTGTTTTTAAAGCTTTGATTGAACTGTGACACAGTGTTTATTTTGCATTATACAGTTGTCCCACCGTATCCATGGATCTGAGTATTCAGGGCTTGAAAATATTCTTTAAAAAAATAATAATCCAAAAAGCAAACCTTGGCTTTGCCATCTTATATAAGGGGCACCATTTTGCTATGCCATTGCATATAATGGGACTTGAGTATTCACAGACTTTGGTATCCATGGGAGGTCCTGGAACCAACCAAACCCCAGCAAATATGAAGGGGCAATTGTATTCCCACTCACAACAATTGCTTTTTTAAAAAAACATTCTATTTGCATATACAGGTCACCCACTGTATCTGTGGGGGTTCAGTTCCCGGACTTACTGTGGATACCAAAAAATGCAGATAATAGTCAACCCTATTAAAATAAAGGACTTCTGGTACAAACGTAGCATACATTTGAGTTGGAGAACTTGTGATGCATATAGAGAAGACGCCTCTCTAGTAATTTTCCAGCCTCTGGAGATGTCTCTATGGTATATGTCCCTACTTTTTCAGCTGTGGATAACTGAAACTGCAGGTATTGGTTCTGCAGATACAGGGGATGACCTGTATACCTTTCAACTCACGAGCATCAGATAATGTGGATACTTTTTATTTCACTTGATTTCCCATTTTTCTTCCAAAATTGTGAGCCAAGATGGCTCACAAGATTATTTTAAATAGTACAGACAAACCCACAAAAATTATCATATTAAAATTCAGCTGAACTAAAAATAAATGAAAAACATATCAGTAAAAACAAGTGTGTGTATGTGCTTTCAAGTTGCCTGTGGACTCAAGCACATTAGTAAAAAAAAAAAAAAATAGAGCACCTACCCATTAAAAGTCTCTTCCTCAGCAATCAGTCAGTTGCCAAAATCCTTCCTGAACAAAAGAGCCTGGCAGATAAAGTTCATAAAATGTTATGTCGGGAGCTTGGGAAAGTTATGTTTCAAAACTCTGGTTAGGCCAGAAGACATTTGTTAGTGTTTAAGGTGCTATAAGGCTCTGATGAATTAAGAAAGGGATAAATGGGTTGAAGAATGAGTCAGTCGAAGCTCTTTATTGCTGCCACTTCACACAAACCCCAAACCCTGCTCCTTTGTGGTCAAAATAGCATCACCACCTCTTGTCCCTAGCTTGTTCCTGCTCTGTCTCCTCCATAATGTAGACAGATATCAGGACAACAGTGTCAAAAAGTAGAAAGAACCAAGTTTTCAGGTACGGCCAAGGTAGAAGCTGTAATACAAACAAATCTGGTGGTTCTGAGGGTGGAAAAGAAAATCATATTAGACAGAATCCTGTTGGTTGGGAAATATAAAATATAAATATTGCCCCCAAATACAGCCGAAGTGTGCTCAATTTCCCAGGTGACATCACTCTGTTGGTTTGCTGTGTCACCTGGAGTACATAGCTATACTTCTTCTCTGCATGAATCTCTGCTCTTTGGACAGGTATAGTATAGCCCATCATCCCAAACTCTAGTCTTCTATCCCAATGCTTCCTCCTATTCTTTGCTAGCCTTGTGTGATTGCTGGAAGCCTGTGTGTTGGTGTGAATGCTTCCAAGATTATTTTTCAATAAAAACCATTTGTATATTATTACCTGGCTGTGAGTCTGTACACATAGGTCAAAAGATCCTGTAGTTGCTCGGCCTCTTGCTGCCATATTCAGTAATTAAAACCCACCATATTAATATTTGTTGCAAGTGGGATTCCCATGAACCCCCAATAATTTGGATAACACTCTCAGTCTCAAAGGTGTTACAAGATCCTTTGCACACAGATAGAGAGAGTGATATCTGACACAGGGAAGGGCTGGGTTGGGAATATTTGTTCTTCCTGATACCCACAATCCTGCACCCTTTGGTTATTCTAGCTGGGGCTTCTGGATTTGAGGTCCAATTAGAATGGACCAATATGAGCTTTCCTTTCTCTCAGACTCCCTCTTGCATCACTATTAATTATGATTGAAAATATTTCCATGGCAAACTTATGTTCTCACATCTGTGAATCCATTCATTCCTATACTGTGCTAATTTCATCTAGCAGCAGAAGCTAGAAAACACAACAAAACATTGCCTCAATATTGTGATCCCCACTACTTCACAAGCCTGCCTCACCCCTTTCCTGGCATACTTCATCAAATCAGCTGGGGTGAGTCTGAGTGCAATTTCTTAGGAATAAGTGTGTGTGTGTGTGTGTGTGTGTGTGTGTGTGTATATATATATATATATATATATTCTCATGAGCTTGCAGTCCCAAAAGGAAGAAGATGGGAAATATGTGGAGATTAGTTCCAGAATAACAGCTATGGACAGATGTGAAATGAAATAAAATCAGATAAGTGCTGATGTAGACATACCTTTAAAAAGAAACCTTTTGGGCCTTCTTGGAGACCTGTGAAGTCCTTGGTGAAATTCAGCATTGATGCATTGTTTACCACAGGAGTAGAGAACCAATCTGGCTTTTTTTCTTTAGTGAGTACGTGTGACTGGCTCAAGGTCACTTGATGAGTTATCAAGGCTGAGTGAGGATTTGAACACTGTAACCCAAATGATATGGACACACACACATACTCTAGCTCAGTGATGGGCAACCTTTTGAACTTGGTGTGTCAAACTTCGCCAAAAAACTGAGCATAACTCGGGTGGTGTGTCACTTTGAGGAAAAAACATTATTTTGCGATATTTATAGTTTAAATAACATAAATGTATAATTGGTATATATAATGGTATTTAATAAACCAAAAACTACCATAATTATTTAACTTACCTGTTAGTGACTTCTTTGTTCATTCATCAGTCGGTTTCTCTTGTTGGTCTTGATATTATTTAGCTTGTGTGCGGTGCTGTGAACTGAGATAAGTGAGGGGGAGGGGGAATTCTTTAACTAACCTGCCTATTAGTGACTTTTTGTTGCTAAATTTCATTGGTTAAATCTTCAATTGAAGGTTGGTATTTTGTACACTTCAGGCCTAAGCAAGCACTACTAACTTCATCTGTTTCTTTTGTTGATTTTGATATTATTTAATGCTGAGAATAAGGCCTCACAAAAGTATGTAGAGGGAAAAATTGTGAGTAAAGCCATTGCTATATTTTTCAGGGTGCTAAAAGTATCTGGTAGTCGGTTCCAGGCACTCCAGATTTCCTGTTTGTAGTGGCACTCCTCTTGATTCTCCAAGCAGTGTCCCCTGCTGCGTTCCGCTGCTCCCTGCTCTGCCGGGGGAAGTGAGGGCAAAGATCCTTGCTTCACTGGAAGTCCCAGAAGTAGACGCTCTGTGCCGGACTTCTATTGTTTTGGCCTACAGACCTCCGGCACAGAGTGTCTAATAGGGAAGGATGAAACATTTGTGACTAGAGTCCGTGTTCTTTCTGTGTCGCATGGAAGGAAAAGGCACCACTTTTTACTCACGGAAGTCCTTTGTGAATAAAAAGTGGTGCCTTTTCCTTCCATGTGACATGGAAGGAACATGGATGGTAACCCGAGAGGGACGGTGTCATCAGTAACTGGCCCCCTGCTGCAGAACAGCCGCATACCTCTCCTGATCCCTCAGGATGAATTTTGTGTCTGAAAATGTCCTTAGAGTTAGACTCTAATTCCAAGACTCTAGTCGCAAATGTTTCATCCTCAGGAGCAGCAAATGTTTCATCCTCGGCTACTGCACTTGGCTGAACAGGAGCCAAGGATGAAACATCCTTCTCGGCATGCGGCCGCCTTAGTGCCCACTTGTCATCAGAAATGGCTATGTGTGTCAGTGCTGACACACATGTCATAGGTTCGCCATCACTGCTTTAGCTCAACACTGTAACCCAAAGGATACACACACACACATTGAAGGCTGTATCCTCCTAGGAAGGGAAAAGCAACACACAATCTGTGGGACACATATAACCCCTGCTCTGTGATTCAGTGCCCACCTCCATCACCAATTTGATTTTATTAAAAACAGGAGAATAATCCTCCAGGATTTGTTTATTGAACGCATACCCTGCCCTGCCTTTCATTCAAGAGAGGACCCAACACAGCTTATAGAAAGGTTAAAACAAGATACAACTAAAAAAAAAAAAAAACCCTGATGATACAAAAGTTAAACAAAAACCTTGATGATTACATGGGCACTCTGTTCTCACCTTCCCTGCAGTGACATCTCACAGGACTCGTTTACACGGCAGGTTTCATTGTGTTAAGCTGCGCTTTAGCACTTTCCCGTAGTTTACACGGTATATGTTTACACAGCTATATTTTGTGGCTCTTTGATCTTTTCCGCTTTGAGATTCACACAGCCAAATGTGCTGGGGGCATGGCCAAGCATTGGAGAGGAGACAAAGGAATGCCATAGGAATGTCTGTCCTGGCCCCAACTCCGTGTGCTTAACAGTGTAGAGGCAGTCACTCTTTGCCTCCCCCCCCAGCTCCCTGCCCACAAATCAAACAGAAGGTTTTTTCTCCTTGCTGAACAGCATTTTCTAGCCAAATAAACAGACTGTCAAAATAGCAGTGGAGCTCTGCTGTAGCCCTTAGTGAAATTTTTTCTCTCCCTCCCCCAAGCACAGGATCACAGCTGACGAGACGAGCTTTGCATACTTGCAAAATAGCAGAGAGGAGAAGAACGAATGCTCCCTGACTGAAAATTGTTGGGAATCCTTTTTGTTTGAAAACTGGCTTGCAAAATAGCAGAGAGTATTTTTAAAAATTTCCTCTAATCGCTACTGACTCTCCCTCCCTCACTCCCCCTCTTTTAAGCCCACCCCTGCATCATAGCAACCAATCACAGTGCAGCTCTGCTGTAGCCCTTAGCGGAATGGTTGTTTACACTGCCAATAATGTGCTATATTGCAAATATACCGGCAAAAGTAGAATCATAGAATCATAGAATCATAGAATTGCAGAGCTGGAAGAGACCACGAGGGCCATCCAGTCCAACCCCCCTGCCACGCAGGAAATCTTGATCAAAGCATCCCCGACAGATGGCCATCCAGCCTCTGTTTAAAGACCTCCAAGGAAGGAGACCCCACCACGCTCCGAGGGAGTGTGTTCCACTGCCGAACAGCTCTTACTGTCAAAAAGTTCCTCCTCATGTTGAGGTGGAATCTCTGTTCCTGGAGCTTGCACCCATTGCTCCGTGTTCCAGTCTCTGGAGCAGCAGAAAACAAGCTTGCTCCATCCTCAGCGTGCCATCCCTTCAAATACTTAAACAGGGCTATCATATCGCCTCTTAACCGTCTTTTTTCCTAAACATACCCAGCTCCCTAAGTCTCTCCTCATAAGGCATCGTTTCCAGACCTTTCACCATTTTAGTTGTCCTTCTCTGGACACGCTCCAATTTGTCAATATCCTTTCTGAATTGTGGTGCCCAGAACTGGACACAGTATTCTAGGTGAGGTCTGACCAAGGCAGAATAGAGTGGCACTATTACTTCCCTTGATCTAGACACTATACTTCTATTGATACAGCCCAAAATCGCATTGGCCTTTTTAGCTGCTGCATCACACTGTTGGCTTATGTTCAACTTGTGGTCTACTAGGACTCCTAGATCCCTTTCGCACGTAGTCTCATTCAGCCAGGTCTCTCCCATCCTATATTTATGCATTTCATTTTTCCGCCCTAAATGCAGTACTTTACATTTCTCCATATTGAATTTCATTTTGTTAGCTTTGGCCCAGCTCTCCAGTCTATCCAGGTCATTCTGAATTTTGATCCTGTCCTCTAGGGTATTAGCTACTCCTCCTAATTTGGTGTCATTTGCAAATTTAATAAGTATGCCCCTAATTCCCTCATCCAAGTCATTGATAAAGATGTTGAATAGCACTGGGCCCAGGACAGAACCCTGTGGCACCCCACTGGTCACATCTTTCCAAGACGAAAAAGAGCCACTGCTGAGCACGCTTTGGGTTCGGCCGGTCAACCAATTACAAATCCATTGAACAGTTAACTTGTCTAGCCCACATTTTACAAGCTTGTTTGCAAGAATGTCATGGGGAACCTTGTCAAAGGCCTTACTGAAATCAAGGTATGCGATGTCCACAGCAATCCCTTCATCTACCAAGCTGGTAACTTTATCAAAAAAAGAGATCAGATTAGTCTGGCATGACTTGTTTCTCTGAAACCCATGTTGACTTTTTGTGATTATGGCATTGCCTTCTAAATGTTCACAGACTCTCTGTTTAAGGATCTGTTCTAGAATCTTCCCTGGTATTGATGTCAGACTAACTGGACGATAGTTGTTGGGATCCTCTTTTTTCCCCTTTTTGAAGATGGGAACTACATTTGCCCTCCTCTGCTGGGACTTCTCCTGTTCTCCAGGAGTTCTCAAATATTATTGCCAATGGCTCTGAGATTATATTTGCCAGCACTTTTAATACTCTTGGATGCAGTTCATCTGGTCCTGGAGATTTAAATTCATTTAGATTAAGAAGGTATTCCTGTACTACCTCTTTACTTATTTTGAGCTGGATTTCCCCTATTGTGTCCTCTGTTCCATTCTCCTCAGGTTGGTCCTCCTTTTCCTTTTCTGAAAACACTGAGGCAAAGAAGGTGTTGAGTAATTCTGCCTTTTCTCTGTCCCCTGTTAGCATTCTGCCATCTTCTCCACGTAGCGGCCCTATCATTTCCTTCTTCCTCCTTTTGCTGCGGACATACCCCAAAAAACCCTTTTTATTGTTCTTAACCTCTCTAGCAAGCCTGAGCTCTTTCTGTGCTTTAGCTTTTCTGACTTTACTCCTACATGTGTTCGCTATCTGTTTGAATTCTTCTTTGGTGATTTCCCCCCCTTTCAATTTCCTATACATGTTCCGTTTAAAACTTAGCTCCATTGAAAGTTCTTTAGTCATCCATCCTGGTTTCTTGAGACACCTCCCATTTTTCTTCCTCATTGGTACTGTTTGAAATTGTGCCTTCAGTATCTCCTTTTTGAGAAAGTCTCATCCGTCTTGAGGTCTCTTCTCTTTTAGTATTCCTGACCATGGGACCACCCCCAGTATTTCCCTGAGTTTATTGAAATCAGCTCTCCTAAAGTCAAGAATGCGTGTCTGACTATGCCTGGCTTCTCCTTTCCATTGTATAACAAACTCCAGGAGAACATGATCACTCTCACCTAAGGATCCCACCACTTGCACCCCATTAACCAGGTCATCTCTGTTGGTTAGGATCAGATCTAAAATAGCTGACCCCCTTGTTGCCTCTTCCACCTTTTGGACCATGAAATTGTCTTCCAGGCATGTAAGGAATTTGCTAGACCTTGTAGTTTTGGCTGAGTTAGATTGCCAGCAAATATCAGGATAGTTGAAGTCCCCCATCACTACTACATCTCTCCTTTCTGCATGTGTTTTCATCTGTTCTAGAAAGGCAACATCCAATTCCTCCGTCTGGTTTGGGGGTCTGTAGTAGAGTCCCACAATAACATCCCTGTTGTTTCCCTCCCCTTTAATTTTTATCCAGACGCTCTCCACCTGGCTTCCAGTATTGATGTCGTGGATCACTTCACTGGTGTAAATATCCCTGACATATAATGCTATTCCTCCTCCTTTCCTGTTTGGCCTGTTTCTCCTATAAAGGTTATACCCCTCTATTCCTACATTCCAATCATGAGACTCGTCCCACCAGGTTTCAGTAATGCCTATTATATCATATTTGTTTTGTAGTGCGAGGAGTTCAAGTTCATCTTGCTTATTTCCCATGCTCTGTGCATTAGTGTAGAGACATCTGAGACCATGTGTTCCCTTTACTTGCTTCCTGTGCAAGTTTTTTCCCTCCCACTGTTGGGTCCTTGCGCTGTTTGCCTTGTTCCCTCTATGACAGTTTGACTATTTTCTCCAGCCCTTTTGCCTTCCAGAATACTGTCTCCCTCCCCCATTTGACTCAGTTTAAAGCCCTCCTGATCAAATTCTTGAGACTGTTGGCAACAATGTTTCTTCCAACTTTTGTAAGATGCACCCCATCTCTTGCCAGACGTCCCCCCGCATGGAAGCGCAGTCCATGATCCAAGAATCCAATTTGTTCTCGGCGACACCATCTACGGAGCCAGTTGTTTACCCCTGAAGTCTGTCCATGCTGTTCTTCCTTGCCACGCTATATTTGGGTGTTTTACCTTCCCCCCTTCTGAATGAGGTGATGCTGTGCCTCGACCTGTGTGAACCGTGAGCTATCTTTGTGGTATTTTTAGAGGAATATTTGCCCATGTAAACGCATCCGCAGAGACCTGCTTGGCTGGTGGATGAGACAGTGGTGACAGCACTGAGAGGGACAGGCTAGGAGGGCCAATGTGGTATCAGCCTGGCTTGACTATGGGATGGTTCCAAAATGGATCTGTGCTGGTATGGGTAGCTGGCATTGTGTCAGTTTGGGGCAGCTCTGGGGCACAATGGCCCCAGATTATGGCACCAGTGTAGATGAGTCCCTAGCCTCTCATAAGAATGAATTCCATAGCCTTGGAGCAATCACTGAGAAAGCCCTCTCATTGGTTCTCACCAGACTGGCCTGTGACAGTAGTGCGATTGTGAGTGTGGATGTGGGGGAGAAATTGGTCCTCAGGTAACTGGACCGTATTCATCCCTGTCCTAAATGGGGAGAACACCCCATTCACACATATCTGTTCATCTGTACAGCCCCATTGAGCTGTCCCTCCATCTGGTCGCAAAGCTCCATCCACTTCTTTTCCCACCAACTGCTTCTCAGATTTCAGAATGAATCTCAATATATAAGAAGCTACTTTACATAGTTCAAAATGAGATGATTTTTTGAAACAGCATTTGGAAAACCCAGACTAAATACCCTAAAAGCACTGAATTCTATCTGATCTTGGAAGTTAAGCAAGGAGGTCTGGTTAGTACTTGGAAGGGAGACTGCTAAGGAAATTTTCCATCAGTCCCCATATTGGTAGCATTGCAAAGAATGAGATACTGAAAATTGTTCACCCCTAGAACTCTTTACTCTCACCCAAATCTTCCCTTGACCACTTTACCTGCCCCTTTTCTTTGGATGCCTAAACTATATTTGTGAATGCTCAGCTAAATTTTTAAATTACTGCAATGCTAGAAATTTGAGACTGAAGACAACTTTCATTTTGAGGGACAGACTATTTATTTATTTATTTATTTATTTCTATCCCACCTGTCTCCCAGTAAGGGACCCAAGGCAGTGTACACATCTTAAAAACAAAATAATTAAAAACTCTCAATACAAAGGTTAAACTACAATTAAACTAACCTTGATTTAAAAACACAACTCAAATAGAGAAGGTAAACAGCATTAAAAACTATTTTAAACAAACTAAAATAAAAACACTGCACACCCCCTCCCCATTAAAACACTTGATCTGCCATCACTAAATGCCTCCTTAAATAAAAACAGTTTCATCTGCTGGTGAAAGAGCCCAAGGAGGGGACCAACTGGACCTCCCATGGAAGGGAGTTCCACAGCCTGGAAGCAGCTACAGAGAAGGCTTTCTCCCAAGTCCTCACCGACCACACTTGCAAAGGTGGTGGGACTGAGAGAAAGCCTTATTTGAGGGCAGTGTCTTCATCCCCCCCCCCACTTTAGGTATACACATGCCTTGCCTTCTCTAATTGATAACTTCTTCCCAAGATCCACAAACTTGGCTGCTTGGGACGTGGCTCCCTGTTCCCCCTTCTTTGGAAAAGAACTGCATATGGAGAAAAAACCTAGGATGGAGCTCAAAGACTTTCACGGCCAGCATCCATAGGCTTTCTGTGTTTTTTTTATGGGCTGTGAGGTGCTGTTCTGAAAGACTTTATTTCTGATGTTTCATCTGCATCTGTGGCTGGCATCTTCCTGTACCTTTCCAGCCTCACAGCCCGGAAAAAACCCACAGAAAACCTAGGATGGAACGGATTTTTACAAGTCCCTGCTCTCCTCTTGTCCTTATCCCAGCTGTCAGTCATAGAAACCATGTGGCTTTCTTGAGATGCAGCTGGGGCTGACATCTGCCTAATCCGGAAACATCATCCTCAATATCCAGCAGCAATGGATACTTTTCGACAGGATTTGGGTGACAACTACCAGCATTGCATGACAGACATCAACTACTCTGAGAATATTTGATTGCTGATTTCACAGGTTCCTGTCAGTCCTTCAGTCTCAGCAGTGAGCCAGAATGAAGTCCCTCGAAGCTGTTCACAACAACACTTTTGCTTTTGACCAAAAAAAACCCAAACAAAAAAAAAAAAACCAAAACCCTCTTTGCAAGAAATTAATGTATGAGGAAGGAGATGGGGGAGCAGAAAAGGGTCACTCCCATTTCTTTCCACATATCCTATATGGGAGTCAAGTTCAGATTGTTTAATAAGCAGGAAGGCAGAGGATACAAGATTTTGGAAGCATACAAACAGATCCTAGAATAAATCAAGCCTGAGCTCACCCTGGAAGCCAAGATGATTAAACTGAGATTGTCATACTTCAGCCATATCATGAAAAGGCATGACTCACTAGAAAAGACAATAATGCTGGGAAATGTGGAGGGTAGTAGAAAGACAGGAAGGCCACATATTCAATTAAGAAGACCACAACCCTGATCCTGCAGGACCTGAGCAGAGAGGCTGAGGACAAGGGGTCTTGGAGGTGTCTCATTCATGGTGTTACCATGAGTCAAAGTCAACTTGATGGCAGTTAAGAACAACACAGCTCATGAAGAACTATGGATCACTCTTTTAAAAAAGAATGCCACAACATTTGATTGTCCTGATGCATAACCTGTACTCAGGACAAGAGGCTATCAACAGGACACAAGATGGAGAGATGGAATGGTTTCCAGTTTTCTAGGTGATCATGCAAGTATGCATTTTGTCACCATATCTGTTTAACTTGTTCTCTGAACATATCATACACAAAGTACAATTATACTCAGAGGAAGGAGGTGTGAAAATTGGAGGAAGGAACATCAACATTTTAAGATATGCAAGTGACACCATAGTGTTGTTGTTCACTGCTGTCAAGCTGACTTTGATTTATGGCAACCCTATGAATGAGAGACCTCCAAGTTTCCCTAGCATCAACAGTTTTGCTCAGCTCTTGCAGACTCAGGGTTGTGGCTTCTTTGATTGAGTATCCATTAGGAATGTGGACTTCCTCTTTTCCTACTGCCTTCTACCTTACCAAGCAGTCAGCAACTATGGGCTTGTATGGTGTCCTAGTCACTTTCATTTTGGCTGTTGTCTTTAATAGCCAAATGTGTACCCCTTCACATATTCACTATATAGTGATGGTGGCTGAACAATACTCATTTCACCAGTTATTGCAGGTAACATGACTATATGTAACAAGGACTTGCAATATAAAAGCCAAGGCCTACTTCTGAAAAGTTCCTTCTTTTTTTCTGTTCCTTTGCTTTCTAAGGGAAAATGGCTAATTGAAATTCATGCTCTCGGGCCCTATGAACCATTCAGAAGAATAAAAGCACTTAATCGCTTAATGAAATTATTGTCTCCGCAAGCGTGAAAAGGGAAAAAGGAAGAACATAAACTATTTTATGGGAAACCCTTTGAAAACACTTCTCACTGATGTTTCCATTCCTTTGTGGACTTTGTAACTCAATATGTTCCTTTCTTCACACTCTTTTATATAAAGAGTGATTGCTAATGCTATTGATATATTTCTCAGCTGTGCTATTCAGCAATCATACACCACTGTGGGCATGTTAAAGAGTTCAGCTCTTGATGATTCTAGCCAAGTTGAGGGCAGGGGTATGCAATATCCATTGGCAGTTTGGCTTCTTACTTTGCCCAAAATTCAAAACTTGGATATGGGTTTTCTTTTGCAAGTTTAAAGCCACACAGCACATACCATGTCTCTAATATATTTGTATGTGCATGCATGTGTATATGTTTGTGTGTACAAATGTGAGACAATGGGTGTGTGTGACCCTATCCACTTTGAATGGGGCCCCACCTACATTGGATTTATCTATGCCCATGGCCTAAATACCCTAAATGCACTGGATCCTGTCTGATCTTAGAAGCTAAACAGGGTCAGCCCTGGCTAGTACTTGGATAGGAGACTGCCAACAAATACCATGTGCTGTAGGCTATATTTCAGAGCAAGGGAGTGGTAAAACCACCTCTGAATATTACTTGCCTAAGAAAACCTTAAGAAATTAATGGGGTCATCATTAGTCAACAGGTGAAGGCACGTACACATATCACTGGCATATGGTCTCAGGAATTCTGCAAGAAGAAAATGTAGTCTATATGCTGTATCCATACGCTTTTCTTAGACAGATGAAGTCTGTCTGGTCATCTGGTCACGGTCTTCCACACTACAATATGTTATACTGCATTTTGATACTCATAATTGTTGCTATATCTACATATATATTAAGGATTATATGCATATTGTGTGCAAATTTTCTGTCCTCTTTTTTAAAGCAGTGCAACCCTTCTATTAGTGATGGACAAGGTTTGTCACCCTGGCAAGCCACAATTGACCATAAGTCCATTCATCCCAAAGCAATGCCAGTGTCTATAGAAGCAGAAGTATAATCCTGACAGTCTGAAATTAAGCAAAGCAAAAGTCTGAAACTGAGAAGGAAGTTGCCAGATTCAAGCCAAAGCTGAGGATATCATACAAGGTTACCAGGAAACCTTGTATGATAAACTCTAATCCCAAACCCGGGCAGATGGTGCTCATCCAACCCTGTAAGGTCAACTATCTAATAGAAGGAAACTCTAATCAAACCTACAGCCCGAGGACCTCACTGCTACATCCATGCTTGCAAGGCCAGCAGATGAACCCTTGGTTTAAAGGGTGAGGCCAGTTCTGTGCACACTGTGCTCCACCAGACAAATCCATTGCACAGGCTCAACCAGGAAATGTTGTATATGTTGTTCACAGCACCATAATAGGTTTGGCTGAGCTAATTTATAGTTGGCCGTAAATAAACCCAGCTGGCCTTATTAATTTGACATAGGTTACTTAAGGTAGAGAAGAGCAACCTTGGCATTTTTGTTCCTTTCATTTTAACTGTTGACACACACCAGGGTGCAGAGTCTCGGTCTCCTTTTCCAAATCTACAGGTGGTGCCTGTGATGGAATGGGCTCTGCTTCTGTCTCAACAGGACTTCCAGCCTTCTCTAACTCAGGTTGGGAATTGTCATCCTGGTACTCCTTCTTCACCTGAGGAGGCCTCCTCCAGGTAAAGCACAACACATAGGACCAGTGAAATCTAGACTCGGCAAGTGAAATACAGGACAGAGATCCTCTCCCTTTAATAGTTGTGCAGAAGAGGGAATTTCAGCAGGGTGTGTTTGTCCCACAAGCAATTGTTGCTGAAATTCCTTCTTTTACACAATCATTAAAAGGACAAGAGCCTTGTCCATTATTCTATCTGATAACTCTAATGAGTTCCCAAATGAGGTTAATGAAGAGCAGGCAGAGCAGGGAATGTTTGACACTCCAGATGCTCTTGAACTGCAATTCCCACAAGCCCTGGTGAAAATAGCCAGTGGTGAAGGATAGTATTCCTTCCGAATAGTGTGGATTGGCACTGGACCCTGTTTAGACAGGTGGGATTCTCAGCAATATAGATAGAGCCACACTTCTCTTATCCCTGTCCTAGATTAAAAGGGAAGCTGTGTGTTAAAGGAGGCAGTTAGAAATGCATTCTTGGGTGTACAAAAGTTCAGGACTCCTCTGCCCGCAGCCATTTATGCAAAGACGAAAGAATTGCGAGAGGGCAGGAAGGGCAAGAAAGCAAGTTGGGGACCTGGCTGGAAAATTTGTGACTTGCAGTGGTGAAAACTAAACATCTTGTCAGAATACATTTAGTGCATTTGGTCAAATGAGTGCCAGGAGCTGGTGTTGGTTGCCTTGAAACATCTAGCAGATGTGATTTATGTCAAACATGATGTCTTTACAGCTTAAAAATAACATGCCTGCTCAAATGCTTTCAGGAGAATCTGAGACATATGCAAGTTGCTGGAGTTGTTGGACATTTAATCATACAAAGCTCAGCTGGCTCCATCTCGGGCCTTTTCTCAGGCCTCCCTCCCCCACCACCCTCAAAAGAGGGGATCACCATCTGTCACTCTGCTCATTAGCTGTGCAAGTGTGATTGCCACTGCCTTGAAGGAAACAAGGCATCAACAAAACAGCTTTCATCACACTTCACTGGCACCAGCCACAGAGGGATTTGGGCAAAGCAAAAGCCTGAAAATGGCAGCTGGACTTTGAGATGGTCACACTTGCAAAATGAAACAGCAGCATTTTGGAGAAGTTACATTTTTGGACTACAACTCCAGTGAGCACGGCTGGTGGCTGCCATTTTGGACACAGCGTCTATAGCCATTTTCAGAATGATTAGCTCATACCCAACAACTGTCCTGATTTGGCAGGGATAGTCCTGAGTTATCTTCTGCTGTCCCACCTTTTCAGCAGCTTTTAAAATGTCCTGGGGCCCATCGACATGAGGGGAAAAAATCCAGAGTACCTCATAGTATTGGCATCTTGCAGCAGCGGTGTCATGTCTTAATGGTTTTTCTGGCCTCAGAAGCCCCCATAAGCTTCACATTCCTGATGGCAGCTGAGAGTGATTTACTTGCGTTAGTTCTTCACTGCTGCCATTTTTTAAAAAACTCATCCTAAGGTGCGCTGGTGTGATAGGGCAATTTTTCAATTTTATAGGAAAGCAAAAGAGAAAATATTCATCCTGTTTAAAAATCCAGGAAGGTGGCAGCAGGAGCTTGGCCTGCTAGCAAGCCCCACCCATCCAACCAGCTTTGTGTTTTCCTTTGATTTTCCTGTCATTCAATAGTCCAAATGAGCAGGAATGTGCACCCCCTCATAGTTTTTGAAAAGGCACGGGAAAATCTGCGAAGGCTTTTACCGCATTGTTTTTGCTGTTTTGGGCCCCCCTCCTTCCGAATAGTGTGGATTGGCACTGGATCCTGTTTAGACAGGTAGGATTCTCAGCAAATTCCATGAGGGGTATTTTCACTGTTTAGACAGGCCCCTGGTTTCTTGCTCATCTCTCTATTCTTGCCCTTTGTCCTCAGCTTACTTCAACTGTTGCATACTGACTTCAAAGTGCAAAAGTAGTTTGCAGTGAATTAGCTATTGGGAAGTGGTGGGGGGAGAAGACAAGACAGGGAAGAATCTTGCCTTTTCCAGTAAACTCAGGCAAAAGCAACCTGCTGCAGCCTCTCCTATCTTGCATGTTCTTTCTCATGAATAACTTTTGCCATTTTGACCACACTTTTATGTTGCTTGTGTGCATGTGCCCTGCTTTTGATCTGTGAAATGTTGGAGGTTATGTTAGCTTAGGGAAGTCCAACTCTTTGGGGATTTGCAGGGACAGCTTAGGGGGAGCACCAACACAGCTGACTGACACATGCTTTCTCCAAGCTAACAAAATATCTGGAGTCTCTATGTATTTCCTGTGGAGATACCTGAAGTGAGGCAGCTGGTTTTCGGTGACGTTTCTCATAACCATCTCATTATCAGCTGTCTCACACACCTATTTTTCACCTCTCATTTTGTTGCTTAGTAAGAAAAATGTACTAACAGTTTACTAACAACCTATTACTTCTGGTGATTCAGGCTGACAAAGAGAGGTTGAGTTGATCCAGCTTCATTCCCTTCCTCTTGACTTCTTCACACTGGGAAGCAAATGGGCAGGATAACACAAGGGCCATCTACACTGTAGAAACAATGCAGTTGGACACTACTGTGATGTACACAGAACACAAACTCACATATCTTCAATAAAGTTCTTTATTGGAATAGAAGCATGTGTAAGGGACATTGGCAAAGCTGCAACTGAAGACCAAACTTACAGTGGAAACAGATAAGAGACACCCAGCGTGAGAAAGCAGAAAAGGGAGGGCAGTACATCAAAGCACACTATGGAGGAGCGAGAATTGCCAGACCATCTGGCCGGCCTTGAGCTCCCGGGATGACCAGCGTTCCCATGGTAACCAACATCTCCCAGACATTCCAGAGGCCCAAGGCAGAACCAGTCTCAAACCATCAAACTGTCAGGATCCTCCATGAACTCTACTCTATGTCTCAGAATTCATGGATGATCCTGACATACTGCCCCCCTGAAGATCAACCCCCCCTTTCAACCAGGCTTATCGGGAAAGTGGGCATGAAACTTTCGCAATAAGCGTTTGGCATTGACATGCTCAGAAGCAACCCACTCCGCATGGCCCAAAGGCAGGTGTTTCCACTTCACCAAATACTGTAACCCTCCCTGGTGAAGCCTAGAGTCCAGGATCTCAGAGATTTCAAAATGCTGGTCCTGATCCACCAGGATCGGCTGAGGAGCAGGTTCTGGAGCCGGATGGTGTTTGTCCGGAGGGCTTGCGGGCTTGAGCAGGCTGGAATGAAACACAGGATGCACATGACGGTACAATTTAGGTAAGGACAGTTCAAAAGCCACAGGATTTACCATCTTAACAACTCGAAAAGGCCCAATGTATTTGGCTCCCAACTTTTTGGAGGGTTGGGGACACTTAAGGAATTTGGTGGACAAATAAACCAGATCCCCCACCTCATATCTAGGAGAAGGGTCCCGCTTTTGATCAGCATAATGTTTGTACCGTGCTTTGGCAAAGTCCAAGGCCGAGATTACATGAGGCCACGCATCTCTGACCTTTTGACCCCACTGGGAGACCGAAACAGGGTCGGAGTTGGGGGACCCCTCCAACAAAGGAAGGGGACCGAAATCATGTCCAGACACAACCTTGAACGGCGAGAGTCCAGTGCTCTGGTGAGTGGCATTATTGTAGGCCACTTCAGCAAAAGGCAGAAGATCAACCCAATCAGACTGTTGGAAATTCACATAACATCTTAGGTATTGTTCAAGAGTCTGATTCGTTCATTCCGTTTGCCCGTCCGACTGGAGATGATGGGAGCTACTAAGACTGAGCTCCACCCCTAGAAGGTTCGTGAAAGCCTTCCAAAACTGCGAGGTAAATTGGGCCCCCCGATCAGACACAATCTTGGCCGGAATGCCATGAATCCGATAAATATGCTGAATGAACAACTTGGCTAATTGGGAGGCCGTGGGGAGTTTCTTACAGGCCACAAAGTGTGCTTGTTTTGAGAACAAATCAGTAACCACCCAAATAACCGTCTTTTTCCTACTCTCTGGTAATTCAACAATAAAGTCCATGCTAATGACCTCCCAGGGCTTGTTTGGGGTAGGTAGAGGGTGGAGCAAACCTTTGGGCTTCCCTGACCCCCCTTTTGCCACTGCACAAGTGGTACACCCCTTCACATATTCCTCCACGTCCTTTCTCATTCGGGGCCACCAAAACTGTCTCCGGGCCAAATGCAAAGTTTTGAGATACCCAAAATGTCCCGCACTCTTGACATCATGGCACTGCTTGAGGATGCTCACTCTCAAGACCTCAGGAACATACAGGCGATCGCCTTTCCAAGCCAAACCCTCCCTCACTGTCACCTCATTGGGGTGAGCTAGGAACCACTGATCCGTGGGCAGTTCCGAGGCCAATTGGGAATGCCACCCCCCTTTCTCCCCTTGAGAACCTGTAGGCGTGGCAGAACCATCCACTGTAGGAATCACTGCCCGGGGCCCCGGGTCTGGGGGAGGTGGGTCGGGGTTCAAGGGCTGGGGCTCAGGTCCAGGTGCCAAGGGCGAGCCACAGTCAATTCTATTTGGTCCAGGTTCCAGAGCAGGGCTAGCAGTGGATTTCTGTTGTTTGGCTTTGCTCCGTGTGAGGACTGCTAGTCCCAAGTGGGAAGGGGAAAAAACGGTGTCAATGACCTCCTTACGCTTACTCTCATGCTGCGGTAGCCTGGACAAAGCATCAGCCAGAAAATTCCTTTTCCCCGGGATAAATTTCAGAGTGAAATTAAATCGGTAAAAGAAACTGGCCCACCTGACCTGCTTGGGGCTCAAACGTCTAGGGGTAGCCAATACTTCCAAATTCTTGTGATCAGTCCAAACTTCAAACGGTTTGGGTGAGCCCTCCAGTAGGTGGTGCCAAGTCTCTAGTGCCAACTTGATAGCACCTGCCTCCTTCTCCCACACCGGCCAATTTCGTTCAGTGTCATTGAACTTTCTGGACAAATAGGCACATGGTCTCAAATCCCCTTCCTCCCCTTTTGCAACAGAACACCACCCATCGCTACATCTGAGGCGTCCACTTGGACCACGAAAGGCTGGGAGGGGTCGGGGTGCTTGAGAATTGGCTCAGATGTGAAAAGGGATTTCAATTTGTCAAATGCTTGTTGGCACTGTGGTGACCACACAATCTTTTGGGGAGGTTTGTCCCCTTTACTGTGCTTGGAACTTTTGCCTTTCCCATCTTTGGTTTTCAGCAAATCTGTCAGGGGAAGGGCTACTGATGCAAAGTCAGGGATGAAGGACCGATAAAAATTAGCAAATCCCAGGAAGCTCTGTAACTGTTTCCTGGTTCTAGGGTCTTCCCATGCCAAGACCCCCTTTACCTTCTCTGGGTCCATTTCAATCCCTTTGTTTGAGATGCAGTACCCTAAATAATCCAGCCTGCTTTGGTGAAACTAACACTTGGACATTTTTGCATACAGATGATTTTCCCCCAACCTGGCAAGCACCTTTTTCACCAGTTTCACATGGGACGTGTAGTCCTCAGAATAAATCAACACATCATCAAGGTATACCAACACCCCTTTGTACAGAAAATCACGTAACACCTCATTAATTAAGTTCTGAAAAATGCCAGGGGCCCCTTTTAGGCCGAAAGGCATGACGAGGAACTCAAAAGCCCCCAAGGGACAATTAAATGTAGTCTTCCATTCATCCCCTTCCCGAATCCGTACTCTGTAGTAGGCCTCCCGCAGATCCAGCTTCATGAAAATCTTTCCTTTGGAGAGATGGGCTAGTATGTCCTTCATCAGGGGCAGGGGGTACTGGTTGGAGACGCTAATCGCGTTTAGCCCTCTGTAATCCTGAATCAAATGAAGCCCCCCATCTGCCTTGCACCTAAACATCACCGGAGCCCCCACAGGCGAGGTTGAGGGCCTAATGAACCCTCAGGCTAAGTTTTTGTCTGTGAACTCTCGGAGCGCCTCCATTTCAGCTGGTGTCATAGAATAAATGCGAGGCTTAGGGAGGCTGGACTCTGAGAGTATCTCAATGGCACAGTCAAAAGCCCGGTGGGGTGGCAAAATGTCACACTCCCTTTCCTCAAACACATATTGCCATGCCTTGTACTCCACTGGCAGTCCTTTCAGCTCCCCTTTTACTAAGGCAGTCGTGTAGTTCTGTGACTCACCCTCCAGGGGGACCCCATCCCCTGGGGATCCTCCCCCCACCCCGTGCTCCTTGGTACACAGTGGGTCTGTAAAAGTCAGTGTCTCTTTTATCCAGTCTATGGTGGGATTGTGGTACTTTAGCCAGTTCAGACCCACGACTGCCGCAGGGACTAAACCTGGAGCAATCACAAACTGCAGTTCCTCCTGGTGGGTTCCCATCCTCATGTTCATGGGGCCAATTATGCGCCTGGCGGGGCCCCCCTTCATCATCCCCCCATCCATCTGAGACAGCCACACGGGCTTGTCCAGCTTAACAGTATCAACGTTCAGTTCACTGACTAAGGAGGGGTGGATGAGCACTTGGGTACAACCAGAGTCAATCATTAACATTACCTTGCGGGTGGGGCCCTCCCCTCCAACCCCCACTCGAGCTTTGATAAAGAACGGGCCCTTCACTCCACTCACCACGGCATCCGGGCGCCCTTCCGGATTAGCCCACCCTCGGGTGCTCAGTAGGGCGGGCTGGGCCCGTTTCCCGCCGGCTCAGCGTCGGAGGAGTAGGACCCACTATCCTCGGGATCATCTGAAGACTCCCCTGCCGCATGGCCTGATGCCAGGGCCCTGGCCGTCGCTTTGGGCTTGGGCTTGGAGGGAGTCTTGGCGGACCCGGTTCTCCCCTCGCTCCGTGCTGGCTTGGCGGCGGCGGGTTGCTCCCGACGACTCCTCTGGGCACTCCGCTATGCGATGTCCGCTCTTCCCACAATGCAGGCACAGACCCTTTCTCATCCTTCGCTCTCGTTTGGACTCTCCGGTGGTGCCCCCCCCCGAGCGCCCTGCCTTGGTCTTCTTCCCCAGGGACCCTGAGGACTTCCCCTCCGTCCCTGCCTGGCAGCGCAACATCTTGATGCTGCCTTTCACCGACTCCACTTCACCGGCTAGACGTACCCACCTCAGGAGGGTTTCGGGGTCTCCCTGGAACAGGGCCCATTCTAGAATGTCAGGATTCAGTCCCTCCTGGAAAAACTGCACCTTGACCTCTTCTGACCACTCAGGCACTTGGCTGGCTAGGCGGCGGAACTCAGCCGCGTACTCTGCCACTGGCATCGTACCTTGCTTCAGGCTCCTAAGCTTCCCTCGAGCTCACTTCCCCCTTAAAGGATCTTCGAACTGGGCCCTGACAGCCATCAGGAACTCTTGGTAATTACCCAGTTCAGGGGCTCCCATATCATAAAGTCCCACCAACCACTGGGCCACCTCACCCTCCAGTTGGTTGGACACATACTGCACCTTCTCAGCCTCGGACTGGAACTCCCCTTCCCACTGAGTCATGTAACTCACCACTTGAGTCATGAAGTAGGGTAGTTTTGCTGGATCCCCATCAAACTTCACCTTCCGATGCCGGTGTTTCCAGCCCCGGGGTCGCTCCTGTGGCTCAACCGGCCCAGCCCCCAGCGGGGGAGCCGGTCCAGGAGCCGGCAGGCCAGGGACATCAGGGGGCTGAGCGGGGACCCCATCCCCGGGTGCCTGGGCAGCTGCTGGTTGCGCTGGGGGAGGCTGGGCCCCTCCAGGGGCTGGTGGAGCCGGAGGGGTTCTGTGCAAGAGTTCTAGGAGTACCTCCCGTATCTCACCCATTTGCTGTTTCAGTTGAAGAACCTCGGTTCCAACTTCTGCCAGGGAAAACTTCGCTTCTGGCTCTCTAGGCCCCTCACCCTGGGGCCTGTCCCACCGGGACCTGCGTTCTTCTCAGCGACCGGCCCCTGCCCATGGCCAGGCGGGGCCCAAAACCTCTCACACCGGAGTGCCGAAGCTTGGCAGGCTGCCCCTCCCTGGAGCCAGCTCGACCCCCAGCTCCCAGGGTTCAGTGGAGAGTGGAAATCTTCCAGCCCTCCTGCGGTCTCGGCTGGTGCCTCCAGCTGCGATGGCGACAGCACCCCCCTCTGCCCCGGTCTCCTGCTTCGAGGCATCGGCTTCTTTGGTGCTGGCCACAATCAGATCTTGGTCCATCTGCGTGCCAGTCTCCGCGTCCTCAGACATTGCAGGTAAAGGTTCCACAGTTTCAGGACGGAAAAATAAAAGTGGAGTTGCAGCTTTCTGTGATGTACACAGAACACAAACTCACATATCTTCAATAAAGTTCTTTATTGGAATAGAAGCATGTGTAAGGGACATTGGCAAAGCTGCAACTGAAGACCAAACTTACAGTGGAAACAGATAAGAGACACCCAGCGTGAGAAAGCAGAAAAGGGAGGGCAGTACATCAAAGCACACTATGGAGGAGCGAGAATTGCCAGACCATCTGGCCGGCCTTGAGCTCCCGGGATAACCAGCGTTCCCATGGTAACCAACATCTCCCAGACATTCCAGAGGCCCAAGGCAGAACCAGCCTCAATCCAACAAACTGTCAGGATCCTCCATGAACTCTACTCTATGTCTCAGAATTCATGGATGATCCTGACAACTACTTTAACTGCCATGGCACCAACCTACAGAATCCTGGGATTTTTTAGTTTTGTGGTGCACCAGCACTCTTTGGCAGAGAAGGCTAAATACCTTGTAAAACTACAAATCCCAGGCTTCCATAGGATGGAGTTACAGCACTTAAAGTGGTACCACACTGCATTATTTCTACAGTGTAGATGCACCCACAGTCAACTGGCTCTCAATGTAGTAGTTGAAATATGCTTGGTCTTGCTTCACTCTCGTAATGGGAGAATGAAACTCCATAGCTGAAGTTTTCGTTGCAAAATATCTGGTGGTGCTTCAGCAAGGCAGCTAGAGACATTAGAGGGCATGGCCACACCCCCTGAAATCATCTAACCCATGGGAGATAACTATATGTGTGTGTGAACCAAAATACAATCCAAAACTGCTTCCTCACCCTTGGTCTACCTAGGTCCTAGACCTTGCTTGCATAAAATGGGTGGTGAGAATTGGATGTGACCTGCCCCTGAACATCCCCATCCATCTGCAGCATCATAGACCTCAATGCATTGAGTATAAATGTCTGTACAGGAGTCCCATCACTGGGATCTCCTCCTTATCAGGGTTCCTGATCACAGGAGCTGTGTAACGGTATTCAGCAGAAGGGGATTACAGACCTTTATGCTCAACATGCAGAGGTCTAGGACCAGAACCAATGGGGTCAAATTACAAGAAAATGGAAAACAGAGGTGGATCTTCAGAGATTTCACCTAAACATTAGGAAGAACTCCTTTATAGTAAGAGCTATTTGAAGTGGAACACACTTCCATGGAATGTGGTAGATTCTCCTTCATCAGAAGTGGAACACGGAGCAATGGATGCAAGCTCCAGGAACAGAGATTCCACCTCAACATTAGGAGGAACTTTTTGACAGTAAGAGCTGTTCGGCAGTGGAACACACTCCCTCGGAGCGTGGTGGGGTCTCCTTCCTTGGAGGTCTTTAAACAGAGGCTGGATGGCCATCTGTCAGGGATGCTTTGATCGTGATTTCCTGCATGACAGGGGGTTGGACTGGATGGCCCTCGTGGTCTCTTCCAACTCTGCAATTCTATGATTCTAAGTCTTTAAACAGAGTGGATGGCTTTTTTTTAAAAAAAATGTGCTTTAGCTCTATATTCTTGCATGATGGAGGTTTGGCCTAGATACCCGTTGGTGTCCTTGTCAACACTATGAATCCAGGGCAGTGCCAAAGGCATTGGGCCACTCAAAGGCAGGGCTTATGTATATATCTACTTTCCCATCACCCATTTACACATGAGAAAGCAAACATACAAGTGCAGATAGAGTGTATGATTTAGGCTTAGAGAATGACAGAATGTATGGGGAAAAGCACACAAAGCAATGGTATAACTATATTTTTTTACAGTGTAAGTTAAGTAATCTCAGCATTCCAGTACCTAAAGGTCTTCAGTAAGCAGAAATCAGATGGCCAGAAAGATATTGATGCCCCAGCTGCAAAATACATGGTGTTTTTATTAGCATTTCAAAAACACAAATACATTTGAGGGAGAAGTTGGGCCAGTGGTTCCTGATAAGAATAATAATATTGGGGCATTATATCTCATATTACTTTTCCTTCATTCAAATTACATATTATTTGTCCAGGACAAAAACTGAGAGGGAAAAAAAACCATCCCTCCCCACCCATCTTGATAAATAGTTTATGAATTGCTCCCCAAGACTTTGATCAAGTGTGTCCAAGACAGCAGCCTAAGTCAGTCCCTCCATGGTGAGGTTTCTGTTATCTCAGTGATCTCTGTTTAGTAAATCTGGGGTGGAATGATGCTTTAAGCACACTCACTGGATTGTTCTGGCCCTAAGTAATTTCAGGGTGGGTCGGTGAAAGTATGCAGAGAAAGGGGAGTAGCTGGCAGTAGAGATTTAACAACACTTGTGGAAGAAAAGCAAGGGCCTGCTTCCCTCGCATTCTTATTATGCAAACGGTGTGCTGCTTGGAGTGAAAGAGAAATGTCAAGTGGATTCAAATCCATAAAAGCATAGGTGTTATTTGACAGGGAAAAATTATTATTTTTTTGCTTCCCCTTTAGACACCTTTAATGGAAGTGCTTCAGTGTTGTCAAAAAAAAAAAAAAATTAAAATAAAATTTAAAGCACTGGCAATGGGGCTGGTATCCTTTTATTCTAGATATTTTGAGGGGTGGGGAGGGGGAATTATCTGAATGGAGGGAATATTTAAGGGTTGGAATGACTGGGGGAAAGGAAAGGGAGAGGGAGCAAACCCTTGAAATTGGGTGCTTTGTGTTATTTTTCGTTCCTTCCTTCTTTCCTCCTCCTCCTCCTTCTCCTGTTCCCTTTTCTTTTTAAAAATGATTTTTAAACTTGTCAAGCCTCTGCCCCCCAACTCAAGGAAATAGAACTTCTGCCTCTAATTTCCTTTCATGTTTCTCCTCATTTGCTCTAACTTATGTTCCACCCCTCCTGGATGGAAATTTCAGGTAGGAGACTCTCCTTGACATTTCATTTCAAAACTGGAGTGGATGAATGCTGTTTGGCCCAGCTTCCAATAGGTGCAGCTCATTAGTATCTCCTCTTCATGTTATGCACATGGGATACACACAACACTGTACAAAACAACATTCCACCGAGCCTGCAAATTGTGCCCCCTACTGGGCTGTAAATCCTAGGATCCATCTTCTATTGCTACAGTTGAGAGGAAGATGCAATGGTAAACCACCTCTGAGTATTCCATGACTAAGAAAGCCCTATGGTATTCATGGGATTGCCATAAGTCAACAGGAGACTTGTGTGTGTACACACGTGCACACACTGCTTCCGAGAGCTTGCAAGTTTTATGAGTTAGTCCAAAAAAGTAATGTTTCAAAGTTCTGTTGCTGCTTTCCTGGCACTGCTTCTGTTTCCTTCCCATGTCCTTCCAGTACCTAATGAGTAGTTTACCTTATCCTGGTAGTGGAAGCATCAGGATGGGCCTTTTAAACAGCTGATCACCATCTTCAGTCTTCCCAAATGAAATATCTGATGTGATGAAGAGCTCAGAATCAACAGAGCTCAGAAACAACTAGTTATAAACAAATAGGTGTAAATATTTCCTTTCGTAATGCAGTACCTAAGGCATAACTTCAATTGCAACTTAAAGGATAGCATTGTGCTTTGCAGTGCAACTGCAATTGTTTTAAGGCTTGTCTAGATGGGCTATTTACCCCATCTGGCCCCCATTTTAGAACCTTGCAGTCCAAACAATACAGGGGGTATACCCTGTTTTGCCTCTGGGAAGACCTGATGACCCCCAGGACAAAGGAGGGGGGGAAGATGGGGTAAAGCTCTTTAAACCATTATCTTCTTGTGAGAATCAGCAAGATTTCAAAGCAGGAAGTGAATAGAGCTCCGTTCATGCCTGGGCTGCCTGTTGACGCTACTCAAGATAGGTCTGATAATTTTGGTTATTGTGCCAAGACAGGGATTTTTTTTGGTAGTGGGATAGGGACCTTTGCGTTTTCCTTTCTGATAATCTCCTCAGCTATACTTTCCCTCTCTGCCTCGTCTGCATTCTCTGCTTACTCCTCCTCTGAGTCCTAGCCAGGGGACTCATGACAGTCCTCTTTTTTTGTTTCTCAAAATATGGTAACCCTAGTTACATCCCCTCTTACTCCTTCACTAGGATCCTGAAATGAATCAAGCCTCTGACCACTGCTATCTACTTTAAAAAAGCAATTTGCCCAGTTGCTGAGAAAATCAAAGCAGGTGCAATCTCTATAGGGACATGCAAATGGCATAACGTCTATTCTTCCCCACGGTTGTTGCTACAGCACTGCTAGTAATTAAACCGGAGACTTTCTCAACATCTCTAAGAGGCCAGAGAGCCTCTCTGCGAGAGCCTTCCAGTATTTTCAGACTTGTTTTATTGCATGATCAATAATTCTATGACAAACCGTCCTCACCAAATTGTATTGACCTTATCAGAAGATAAGCAGGGAGCAGTGGATGATTAGCAAAATAATTCTGCCTTACCTGTCC
Organism: Gambelia wislizenii; assembly: GCA_030847615.1. Classification (NCBI taxonomy): domain Eukaryota; kingdom Metazoa; phylum Chordata; class Lepidosauria; order Squamata; family Crotaphytidae; genus Gambelia; species Gambelia wislizenii. Next base: position 20,264,094 of record JAUMIR010000007.1, on the reverse strand, counting down.
CCCACCCCCTTCAAGTTTTTTTTTTAATTATTATTATCTTATTTTCTAGATTTATATGCTGTAGCCCAGAGATGGTTTCTATATGTTAGGGATGTAATTCTTCACTAAGTTTCTTCTTGAAGGAAGCAATTAATAAGTGTATCCATTTTCTTTCCACACTGAAAAAGTCTTTGAAAACGATAGTTTTTGAAATCCATTCGCAATTCAAGACTTATTGTACACAAAATTCACACATTGTTTTGCATAGAAAACAGCACTTTCTGCACAGGAAACCACATTTTTCTGTGCAGAAAATATTTGTATGCAGAAATACTGTTTCCTGTTCAGAACAAGCTGTTTCCTGTGCAAAAAATCTTTTTTCCCCCTATGCAAACCACCCACGTGAGCAGAATAAACCCCCAGTTAAAGCATTTTGTGCATAGGAGCTGCTTTTTCTGCACAGGAAATAATATTTTTATGCATACATGTATTCCCCCCCCCCCAAAAAAAATAAATGCTGTTTCCGATGCAGGAAATGCTTTTTTTTTTTTACCCAAAACAACCATGTGTGAATTTTGTGCACGAGAAGTCCCAAACTGCAAAGGTTCTTGTCTGTCCAAGATTCTCCTCATCAGGGTTTCTTGATACTTGAAAAACATGTTTTTGAGAATTATTTAAAAAATATTTTTGAATATTCTTTCCATCCCTACTATATGTTTTGTACAACAGTTCCTAGGTTCAGTCCCTGGCATTCCGTTCAAAAGGATAAAGTAACAGGTAGTGGGGAAGATCCTCTGAACAAAACTTTGAAGAGCCACTGCCACTCAATAGACAGCTATGGGCCAAACAAACCAACAGTCTGACTCATTGTAAAGCCGTATCATGCCATATTGCCCCTATGCTTTAAGGAGAGATCAGGTGCAGTGTAGCCATGTATAAAAAGATCACATATAGGAGTTATGAGGAGTTGCGTATGCCTAGATAGCCAAAGTAATTGCAGTCCAAAGTGTCATGCTCCCCTTGGTGTGCAGGCATAGGTTGTCAAAAAAGGGAATTACTTTGCAATGAAAATCTCTGAGCTCACAAATAGGATGGAGTGGCATCCTGTTATCAAAAATTATACTTTTTTGGTCATAGCAGATGGAAGAATTCAGCACTTCCATTCACAACAGTCTCCTTCCCTTGTCCGCAGGCAAGGCACCCCTCATGGAAATTTTGTGGCCAGGGGATGGATGGGGCAAGCCAGCCAGTAGTCAGCTGCGTTTCTGCAATTAGCTGCAGAAAGGAACGAACAGACATTCTCCTGGATCTCCTAGGGGTTCTCTAGAGCTCCAGGAAGAGGCATCATTTTCCTGCAGACAGCTCCTTTCTGGCCACCCCACAACCTCTCCCTGCTTGGCCCTGGCCACTGAATCGTGTGTGTGGTGTGTGTGTGTATGCACCCAGCATGCATCCTGTAGGCTGTGTGTGCAGAGAAAGGGGAGGAGACTTCTGTACACATGGAGGAGCTTTACACTCTGCTACCTTCTATGTTTAATCAATTAAAGCCAATGTTGAGAATGGAGTGGAATGAAGAAGGGAAAATGTTCAGTAAAAAAAGTGGTTAGATAGGGTTTGGGGTCAGAGTTCAGGGAAGGGGTATTCAACCCAGCTTTTGGAAAATATCCACCCAACATGATGTGTACATCTTTAGTGGCTCCCTCTCTTCTCCATGCTTGTTCATATATTGTATAGATGGACCAAGTGTTCCGAAATTCATTCCTTTTAATTTTCACTGTTTTCTACTATTCTATCTTACATCTGAATGTTCTAGCATTCAGGATTATTTCTTCTGCATCTGAAAGGCAGAGAGTAAGGGAATGATCTGGTGCTGACTATGGAACTGTGTCAAGATTAGGGTTTACCTCTAATTAGAGATGTTTTAGCTGATTAATCACTGGGTGTATAATTGATTCATGGAAAAAATTACTTACTGGTGATTAAATAGATGCACATATTCTGTCAAACCCACTTTTGGAAAAATGGCTGGTTTATTATGATTAGTTTCCCTTTCTAAAAAAATAACTAGATGTGATAATATCCTTGTCTTTATCCCTTGTGTGGTTTGATTTTTTTTAAAAAAATTAATAGCAGATACATGGGCCTTTAAACGTTTGCTTTCATAGTGATCCCAATGCAATTTAGACTTGCAATAAGTGCTTGTCTGCCACTACAGGAAAAAATGCAAGAGCCACAACAGATTCAAAGGACTACAGCCAACTTGTCCTCATGCTGTGGTCCCACTCCAGTTCAGCTGTCTGAGACCCTCCTCCTCTTCCTCCTATAATCATCATCATCATCATCATCATCATCTCATTTTTACAATCTTACTGCTACTGATTAGAGTTTTGGATCTTCAATAATTCAGATTCAGCGTGGCATAGTGGTTTCAATGTCAGACTAAGACTTCAGGAAACCAGGTTTCAAATCTCCACTCAGCTGTGGAAACCCAATGGGTAACCTCGAGCAGGTCACACTCTCTCAGCCTCAGATGAAAGCAATGGCAAATCCCCTCTGAACAAATTTGAACTTGTGCTTTTCAGTTTGCTTAGTTTGGTGGAAGGGCTGGATAAAGTTGGAGCCAAGAAGTGTGTTACAACTGGAAAGATTTGATTTGAGGTTTGGCTGGCATGAACATTTTAGGTATGGCAAAATTATGGCAAATGTTGATTTTAAGAACCATTTTATTAGACGTTCTTTGTTAAGAATATGAACTAGGTGTAAAACAAGATTATTTTCTAAGATGCTGTTATGGATTTCACCTCATGAATCCTTACATGGAAGAGAATCATTCTTTTTATATAGAGTGAATGAAATGCAACAAAAATCTATATTTTAGGGTATGGGTCCTTCATACAGAGAAGAGGTATTCATCATATAAATGGTGACTGTGGACAATATACTAACTTTAGAGAGAAATACAGGGCTTGGTTAACCAAAATCAATACTTTCAGTCAGTATTCATTTAGAACACAAACTTGTTAATAGTTGTTTTCAGATTATCAACCCTATATATCATGAATTTTGACTATCCTTTATTGCTGTTTTGAAAACCTGGCAGCATTATCATTAAAAGCAGCTCAGTGTGTTCTTGAACCTTTCGTTTCTCCGACTTGTGACATGGGAGATTATCACACAAGGTTTGTACAGTGCAATTGCAGCTATATAGTAATGCATATGGCCGTACCTGATTACATGACATCATCTCTGTCCTGTTGGCAGCCTGTATTATGATTGACTGGGCAAACCTGCCAATGGCTCTCGATCTCGCTACCTTTCCATGACAGCCTTCTGAGTGATAGGTCCCTTCCATTACAGTAGCAAGATTCTGCTAGTCATGTGGCATTGGTGGGCATGATTCTCCTCCTCTCCCCACTCCCTCTCATTATTCCAAAGCAGAGTCTTTTCCTTTTCTATTTTTCTTTTTATTCCCCCCGTCCCATATTGCTATAATTGCAAAATTACAGCAAAAAAAGAAAAAAAATACATAAAGACACGTTGAGTAGGACATGGGTCAAAAAAGCAGAGTCATGCAGGGTGCAGAAGACAGATCACACAACTATAGACCACTGAAGCAGTGCAATTGCATGATTCAAGAGGGTTGTGATAAGGAACATTCCCAAACCGGTATGTATCCATTCCCTGAACTAACGCTATTACAGCGAGACAGAAGGCTGGTGTGATAAAGTCCATGGTTTGAGTCCTTGGGTTTGTGCTTTTCAATTGCTTTGTAAAGCTTGTGGAGGAAAAAACCCTGAGGACTTTATCAGATGCGGCAAAACCCATGTCATTAGGATGGGGCAATAGCAGAAATGGCTAAAATTATCAGATGACAACATCACTTGCCTGTTCCCACTGTGTCACACTGGTGCAAATGAGGTGTCACTTTTTATTGACGGCTTAACCCATCAATAAAAAGTGATGCCTCATTCGCACCAGCATGACGCAGCAGGAATGGTAAGCAATGAGGACATCTGATAATTTTGCCTTTTCTGCTATCGTTGTGTCCTAAATGATGCAGTTTTTAGTGATATTGGCCTCATCTGATAAAGTCCTGAGTTGCTTTACAAAGCTATGCATTCTTTCCAGAAATAAAAATGGCTAATCTGTTGATCCTGTTCTGAATGCTAAGGATTTCATTCTTGCAAGAATTATGGAGGAGACAGGATGTGCATTAAAACTAGATGTATAATCTTCCAGGACTAGATTCCACTCATGTAAATGGAAATTTGGAGATGCATTTATTTTGCTTATATCAGAAATGCTATTGTCCAAGAAGGCCTGTCAAGTTCTATCAAGAACAACCAGCACTAAGAATTGAATTTCCAGTGTTCTTTACTCAAAATGCTTGGAAGCCAAACAGCTAGATTATCAATCTTTGTGCGCTAGCTCTGATGACATTTATTGGCTGAAACATTGTACAAGGCTTAACATGTAACTTTCACATACTGAGCCCTTTCTTTGTAATAAGGATATTGTAGAGAAGTGGCAATGATCCAAACCATCATTATGGAATATTGGCTGTAACCAGCTGGTTGGATTCTACAACCTTATCTGTTTAATGTCAGAAACTCAGCAAATGTAGACATTAACCAGCAGTGCTAACAGGGAGGGGAATGGGAGCTATGGGAAACTTTGGGCATTTACTAGTAAACCTTAAGAAATATCTCATGAGTATGGCTAATGGCTCTATTTTGATCCTTACCATTTACTAATGAATGTAGACATTTACCACTGCAGACTGGGAAATGTTTGGAATTACGAATTTAGTTTCTTTCTCATCTTTTACAGTAGGTTTTGGCCATATATATATATGTATATATATATAGTCTTTATTAACACAGAAAGTATTTTTAATATAAAACAATATATATAGGGAAAGTACAACAACAACTAAATACAAACATGGCAACTAAACTAAAAAGGGAAATAACAAGTGATTTCCACCTCATGGTTAATAATAATAATAAAAAAAATAATAATAATTAACCACTTATCCCAATTCCTCTAAATCAATAGCTTAATAAACTTCTAGATAATATTTGGGTCTACTATTCTACAAATCCTATTTCTGATACTCTTCCCCAGTAAGCTCTCAGAAAAATAATTATTAATTCCCAATCTACTTGATTACCTTTCTCTAATCAAGGTAGTCAATTCATCTATCTCTGCAAGATCATACAATTTCATCATCTTATCTTCTTGTGATGGAATAAGCTGTATCTTTCCACTTCTGCACATTGAGTAGTCTGGCAACAGTAATCATATACTGAATAACTCTTCTGTACTTATCCTCGTCTGTTCATCCATCAGACCCAGCAGAAACAGTTCTGGTTTCAATTGTAATTTTAATTTCAAAATATCCTCCAGCAAGTGGTGATTTTGAACCCAATATTTTTCACCTTAGCACATGACCACCACATATTATAAAAGGTTCCCTCTTTTTGATTACACTTCCAGTAAATATTAGTAGAAACTTTATACATCTTAGGGGATCTGGCATTAAATACCTGCGATATATCATCTTATAGAATTTCTCTTTCAGATTGTAACTTAAAATAAATTTTAGAGTCCTCATCCATACTCCTTCCCACTGATCCATTTCTATATTATGACCAATATTCTGAGCCCATTTTATCACACATTCTTTAATCTGTTCATCCTCCATTTCCATTTTCAACAATGGCTTATACACTTAGCAATTAAATGCTCTCTGTTTGTATACAATTGTATTTCAAATTCTGGCTTACTTAGTTCAGAACCATATAGTTTCCAGTCCATTTTAAATAACTCAAATATCTGTCTGTACAAATACTGTTGAAAAATATACCCCTCTAATGCTAATTTTTCACTTGTTTTCATTCTATACAGTCCCCGCTCCACATTCGCGGCTTTCACACTTGTGGTTCCGCATATTCACAGTTTACTGCTCTGGGGAGGGTGGGGGGAGTGGCGATGGGGCTTCTGTAGCTGCGTCACCACTTTTGGGAGGGCACCGGGTGTGGGGGGGAAAGTGGTGATGGGGCTTCCCGTTGCCACTTTCGGGAGGGCGGTGTGTGTGTGTGTGAAGTGGCGATGGGGCTTCTGAAGCCCCGTTGCAACTTTCGGGAGGGCGGGGGGGGGAGGCCTGGTATTTTTCATGGATTTTTCACATTCGCGGGGGTCTTCTGCACCTAACCCCTGTGAATGTGAAGGGACGACTGTACTTCCCTTTTCCTAACAATAGACAATCTTGTTACGTAACTCATTTATCTTTAGATATAAGCTTTTATATGGGCACATCTCATATAATAAGGGGCAGTCTAAGCCTCTAAAGGATAAGCTTTCTGGCTTTCAGATAAGGGATACCCCTTATAAAAAAGGGACATCTGACAACCCTGTTTATCAGAAATCACTGGCTCAGATGCTACCTGTCCTGAGATCTAAACAAAACCCAGTAAGCTAGCTGCAGTACTGTTGCTTTAGAACTTCTACTCCATGTACTGGTTGTTTGTTGCACAAAATCACTAGTTTATTATTCTGCCATCCCTGGGACCTGATGTCAACCCCTTTATTAGGAAACCTAGGATAGATGTCAAAATGCTCCCACACAGAAGAGAAGGAGGAATAGTTTGTGATTCAACTTTTGCTACAGCTTCTGTAAAAACAACAGAGCCTTGGCCTTTGGAAGACCTTGGCTCCTCCAGTGCTGAACAATGTGTGGTTTTATTAAATATAATGGGCACCAATTGTAGGATCTGCCCTTGACAGATAAAGTGCCAATTTGATGAACAGCTCTGCTAGGTAGAACCATGGGGGACCAGCCTCCTGCTATGCTGTCCTTTTCAGCTGGTGGTGTGATGTCAGTTTGTAACATTCACTTCATAATTCCATGGGCAAGAAAGTTATTCCCCCCTCCCAAAACTCCGTTGTCCAGCTAATTTGTGGCCTGGGGGCTTATTAATACATATATCCTGTGAGTAGCTATTTTCTGTGTGTACATGTGTGTGGGAAAAGGCATGTTTACATCTCAAATGCCTTAAGAAGACTTATGCAATGGAGCCAAGGGGATGCAGACATCAAAGCATAGGGACCTTCTCATGAAAAAGGACAGGGATGTCATTTGTTGCCCATTAGACTTTGCCTGCATCTGCACTGCAGAAAGAATCCAGTTTGACACCGCTTTAAGTGCCATGAATTAATGCTATGGAATCCTGGGATTTCTAGTTTGTTGTGGGCCCTGAGCTCTGTGACAGAGAAGGCTAAATATCTCACAAAACTAGAAATCCCAGAATTCCATAGCATTTAGCCATGGAAGGTAAAGTGGTGTCAAACTGGGTCATTTCTGCAGTGCAGATGCAGCCTTCATTCCCTTTGAAGTGGTTTGATCTTGAATGGGAAATTAAGATCCATTAGACTTATATAAAAAAAAAATGGCTTCTGGTGAGGATGAAGACCACTAGATACTCTGATACGGAGCACAGATCCCACATCTCTTGTCATGATGAGTGCATTTCAGCATTTACCACTAACACACTGACAGAAAAATGACCTTACCACACATGGAATGCCTGATGTGGGGTAATACTTGTGTGCAAATGTGCCATGTTGTTTCAGCCACTGAAGTGCCTGGAGTATTCGTTAACCCCAAGATCTGCATGTGTTTACTTGAAGCTGAATTCAATGAGACTTAGGCCTTATTTACACTAGCCAGGATACACTGGCTTCCCACAAGCATATCCTGGCTCTGGATATGGCTCGTTCTGCCCCCATTACCTGGAGAAAATGGGGCAGCATCCAAACAGAACACCAGCCTGCTACAGAAGCCAATGCCTGCCACCGATTTCTCCACTGATGGGGAAGCCAAGGCAGGGGCCCCACAAAATGTGACTGCAGGCCCCTGCAAGTGACCAACCTTGGTCACATGCTGAGGGACCCCTGCCTGGCTTCTGGGAGAGCCAGGGAGTTGATGGCAGCAGTGAGGGATGGCGTGCTAGGATGGGCTTCCACAGACATGCAGGGCCTCTGACAGTACTGGATTAAAGTGGGTATTTTCTTATATCACTGTAAAGTGCCCTATTCCACCTTGCCCCCCCTTTCAGCCCTGTATCTGCCCTGAGAGTTGTAAGGACTGCCTTGGGCAGATTGGGGTAAACGCCCTGCATCATCTGGACTGTATAGGCGCAAGCTGGGGTATTTGACCCATATAGATAAGCCCTTACTGTTATGGAAGTATACACAGGATTGCTAACTCCTGCCAGTCAGTTGTTAAAGCTATATATACACAGAGATGGCCAATGTCACCAAATGTCTCACTTCCCAAAGACTGCTGTATTTTGATATCAATGCTTTGGCAGACATGAGTGAAATGCAGGATCCAATACAATATGAAGATAGTGAGGTGTCTTAACAGGTATTATTCACACCTTGGCTTCAGGTTCCTAATTAGACTTTGGAGATTATCAGACAGGAACGAAAAAAGTGCTCCGGTCCCACAATCTCCACTCCTGCCCCTGTCACGCCACAATCACCCTCCCCACAGCACTTACCTCCTCTCCCATAGTTCCAGCAGCCCAGGAGTGAACGGAACTCTAACGGAGCTCCCTTCACTTCCTGGAGTGAAATCCCACAGATTCTCGCAAGCAGACACGAGTCCGTCAAATTCAAAAATAAAAACAAAAATACCCCCCAAAAGTTACAAAAAGCACATGCACACATTTTAAAACTTCCAAGTAAACCAGAGAAGTTTTTAAAAACTGTGTCACTTACATGGATGTCCCGATCTCACCTGGAAGTGTTCTGGCAGGAGCCACCCATTGACACTGGGATCGCACCAGCATAACGGGGCACCTTGTTGCATGCAGGAACATCCATGACAGGAACAGAATGGGGGATCTATTGACAGCTTCTCCTGTCAATAAAAACCAACACTGGTGGAACAGCAGCAGAACGGGACATAACTAGGGAGGAACAATATCATCTGAAAAGAGAGCCCTTCTACGATCTCCAGGTGTTTGTGATAATCTGATAATCTCCTGTGAGTCGACATGCAACTGAGTTTAGCAAACACCTGATCCTCTTTATGTCTCTTTCTCCCAAATAAGCATATGAGTCTGGATCCAATATAGGATCACGATGCCTAGACAGAGGAGGATTAAAGCTTCTTCCTTCATTCATCTGTTTCCTGAAATTTGCCCCCCCGGAGCTAAAAGGAGTTGGAAGAGGAGGAGAGGGTAAAAGTGACCATTGGTCCAATGGCCTACATTCCTACCTTCCCACCCCCATATATGTGTGTAGGTTTTGGTGTGTGTGTTTTTTTTAAAATATTAGAAAAGAAGTAGTGGTAGGGAAGGTTTAACCTCCACAAATCTGCACTTGATGGTTCCAATCTGGGTCAGGACCCTAGACACTTACTTTTGAGTAAAGGAGGTAAAAAAGGGTCGGGGGCAAAGATTAACATGTAGTTTGATCCTGATGATATATCTTAATTGGTAAATAGCTGCTTAGCAGGGAGGAAGACATAGGACTTTATCAGACGAGCCTCTAAAAAGTTTCTTTGCTAGCGTATTTTAAACTGTTAGTGTGTCAGCAAAATAACCCTTTTTATCAGACACTGGTGTAATAGCATGAAAAAGTGGCCCAGTACTTCTGCGTTCACCGGGGCACATGATCTCGGCGGTTCTCACAAAAAGACACGAGCATGTTTAAAAGTTGAAAAACAGCTAAAATAAAAACCAAAATGAACACATAAGCACTGAAACACACTTTAAAACTTCCAAGTAAAACAGGGAGGTTCATAAAAAGAGCATCTCATACCTACTTTTCATGTTCTTTCCCAGACGTTTTCTGGTGGGGACCACCCATTGATACTGGAATTGTGCCAGCAGAAGAGGACGCAGTTTCACATGCAGGCAATTCTGCCAGAAAAACACCAGGGCTTGGTCTGTCAATAAAAATGAATGCCTTATTAAAAGCACATAATTGTGAAAGAATGATGTTGTGCGAAATGGGCACACTTTAGCATTTATGTGGCATCATTATGATGGCCAAGTCTGATAAAGTCCTTAGTAGATTATCACACTACACTGTTATAGCACTTTTATTCCACTTTAACTGCTCTGGCTGCCTCCTGTGGAATCCTGGGATTTGCAGTTGAGGGAGAGGCATTTAGCATTCTCAGCCAGGGAGCTCTTATGCCTCGCTTATATACAAACCCCAGAATACCACAGGAGGCAGCCATAGCAGTTAAAGTGGAATATTAGTGCTATAACATTGTAGTGTGATAAAGTCCTTTCATTAAATAAGGAGAGTATGAAAGATGATGAGAAGGATGTGGAAGAGATCTAGTCCATCAGTCAAACCACTACACCACACTGGCTCTTCCATTCTGGCACACAAAATAATTTCCTGGGCTGAGATGTACCTGGATGTGCAATTTACTCTAAGGAGATTATCATATGGTTAATGTGGTGCCAGAATAATGACAGCGGAACACAAAAGGACGGCAATATCACACAATGGCGTTCTTTTGTGTTCTGCTGTCCTTATTCTGGTGTTTCTTTTTATTGATAGGCCAGAGCTGTTAATGGATCACCCATCCCGTTTTGGTGCCAGCATTGCTAGCATCTGAAACCTTGTGCCGTTTTTGACTCATATTCCAGAGTCAATGAGGTGTCCTGCCAGAACACTTCTGAGTGGGATCATGAGAACCAGGTAGGTTACCCTCTAATTTGTACCCTCTCCAGGTTACTTTTTTTTTTTAGTGTGTGTATGTGCTTTTGTTAACTTTTTTGTTACTATTTTTCTTTTTCTTTTTTAATTTCCTGTGCTCATGTCTTATCATGAGAATGGGCAGGATTTCATTCCAGCGTTATTGTGTTGGGACAGGGACAGGTCTGGGGACAGTAGGACAGGAACACTTTTTGTGTTCCCTTCTGATAATCTACTGAATGTGCTTTCACTTTTCCTCCAATAAACACCCTACCTGTTGTTAATACTGAGTAATTGCCACCGAAATCCACATTTGAAGAGGCTGAAGGTCCTTCTAGTACCTACACCTATGCACTTCCATTAGCACAGTATGACTGCTACTATCATCACCTGCCTAACTACCTTGTTCCATGGTATTCCCCCTGTCTTTTAAAAATAAAAAAATATTTTTTCCCCATTTTCTCCCCTTCTTTTTTTTGCTGCCCTTGTTTTCCTTCTGCCTCCCACACAAATGTCCTTGCCTACTGTGTCCTCGGGGGCCAACACAACTTGTCATCTGGGGCAGAAAGCAAACTGTCAGGCAGGAGGCAGCTTGGACAAGGAGCAACCTCTGGCTCCAAAATATCCAGACACTTTTACATTGAGGCCAAAGCCATTCAAGCACCAGGGCACCTGTGTTAACAGCATGCCCAGAAGCCAGAGAGCAGAGATCACTACAAATCTAATTATGAAGTGCAGAAGTTGATGGAAAGGGAATCTGAGTTGGCACTTTGGGTGTATAGGACATACTGTACTTTTTTTTTTTTGAAAAAGTGCAAGCTGGAGGTACAACGAAGAAAACTGCTAGGAAGGGAGAGAGAAAGAGAATGCACTTTTAAAATTCTTTAAAACATACAACTTGGTTCTGGCTATAGCTGACTGGCTCCTTAATGAGCAGGTTTTGGCATTCTGTCATTTCTTTCTTCGGTTGCTTGTTTCTTTCCCAGGTTGCTTCCATTGCTGCCAGAAGGGAAGGCAAGCAGACAGGGATTCCTGCGCTTGTGAAGTCCACATGGATTTGCGTTTTTGATAGCCTGGTTGAAGGGAGTACCAAGTGAAAATAACAGGTGTAGCTGGATTACTAGCAAAAGAAATTGATCCCCGGCCCACAAAAACTACAATGGTCTTCCCCAACCTGGCATCCTCCAGGGCTGTCGGACTATGTTGGACTACATTGCTCATCATTCCTTGTCAACATGTTGGTTGTGGTGATGAGATCTAAAGACCAACATATGGAAGGTGCCAGGTCAGGGAAAGCTGCTTGGCTTTGCCTAAAACCATTTGCCTGCAGAGTGTATGAAACAAGATGCTGTGTTATACAGATGTTTGGTTTGATGTTCCAGTGAGGTTTTCCTTACACTGTTAGCATGCCCTACTACTCCTCCCTGCAGGATTCCATAACTGGACACATTGGACACTTTTCGGGGTCATATTGGCTTAGGCAGACTGGCAATCAGTAGAAAGTCATGATGACCTGAGACGTATCTTAAAATATAATGGTGGTAAAGCCCAAGTTAGGATTATGCAGAAAGCACCCCTAATGGGTTTATGTTAACAACCCAGTCGTTAAGGGGTATGTGTTAATCCTTTCTTCCAGCCTTGGATGTTTCAACCAACAATTCAATCATGCAGACAAGTTACCATTCCTCAATCTATACTCTACAGAAATCTCCCTTCACACTCCCTCCTGTCCAACCTTACAAGGTTGTCACAAGGTTGTCCAACAAAATAGTTTATTTTACTTTAACTGGAGCCTCCTCTACAGTTAGTACTGGTATATATAGGTGAAAAGATCCCTAAAGTTTCCCTCTTCTTGCAGGCCTCCTATCTGAGCTAATAATTTCCCCAAATATTAAAGGAGATTTTGGAATCCTGGGTGGGACTCATACCCCCCCACCTCATAGGGTAACAACATCCTTAAATTGCATAACCCAGCATCTTGTTTTGCATAATGTGCACAGATTCTAGGAAGGTTCTAGGAAGAGCATAAGCAGGCAGAGTCTGGAAAGCTCACTGACACATTGGTTGGATATCCCAGGAGCTGTAGTCCCAAAAGTAACTTTTGTGTGTGTGTGTGTACATGTGTGCATGTGTGCTTGTGCAGCATGGAAATCACTGACTGATCTGGAATCTTGTCTAGCCTTAAATAAATAAATGGTTAAATTGAAGGGGAAAGGAATTCTCCCTCTGATCTTCAAGCCAGCCTCCAAGGAACATTACTGAAATCTCTCTCTCTCTCTGGCTTTTCTTTGCCAACAAAGATTCAGGAAGGACTCATCCCATGCTTTCTGCAAGCATGCTGATGATTAAAAAGGCCAATCTGAGATAAACAAGTTCGGTTGCAGAAAGCACAGCAGAGAGTCTCCTTGGGTAATGTTTCCAGGTTGTGATTCTTTCTGCATTGTCGTTTCTCTTCAAGACTTGTTCGGCGTGAGTTTTCGAATAAGGCTGCAGCATTGTGGTTAGTGTGTCTCCATGCCTCCTGATGTGAGGCCAGGGCAGACCATTGTTGGTGATCAATTTGGCCAAGCCTGAGATGTTGTTTCAGGGAGTCCTTGTATCGCTTTTTTGGAGTGCCCCTATTACGCTGACCTGTAGTGAGTTCACTGTAGAACACTATTTTTGGGAGGTGATGGTCCTCCACCCTAGAAACATGCCCTGCCCAGTGCAGCTGTGTTCTCAATATCATGGCCTCAATGCTGGTGATCCCTGCTTGCTCAAGGACAGCAACATTCATCACATAGTCAGTCCACTGTATATTTAGGATTGTGCATAAACAGCGCTGATGGAAGCGTTCGAGGAGTCGTAAGTGGTGGCAATAGGTGACCCATGTTTCAGACCCGTAAAGGAGAATAGACAGTGCAATGGCTCTATACACACTGATTTTTGTGCTTTGCCTCAGGTGTTTGTTACTCCAGACTCTTTTGTAAAGTCTTCCAAATGCACTATATGCCTTTGCTAATCTGTGATCAATCTCTTTGTCAATCTTGGCATCTGAGACACCTAAATAATATCCCATTATAAATACTCACAGGATGTGAGGAGCAATCAGTCAGATATTACATATGCATACCTCTCAGGAAGAGAGCTTTACTTATGGTTGGACATTCTGTATCAAGACAATAGCTATACTGACATGGAGATTACCTCAGGTGGGTGATTCTTGGGTCAAATACTCTATAATGCCTCCCTCAAGTGGATGGTTATATCATGCATTGCTACCTTTTTGTGAAACCAAGTACCAAGGAATGTCTCTCAGGAATCATAGATGCTCACCCAGCAGTCCCTCTGGTTGACTTAGAGGATCTATCTGATCTGAAGGGGGCTTTCCTTAGCCCAAACCACACAAAGACCCCAGACTTCAAATTGAAGCTCATTCTGGGGAAGGATCTTCTTGCTTTAATTTTATTTGCACATTGGCAGTCCCTTCCATCCACACCCTCCTTCCTTGGGCTGTTGTGTGTATGTGGGGTTAGCCAGGGAATGACCTTGACCACCCACCTCATTTGAGTGAACTTCTTTCTTGTTCTCTGTTCTCCTCTTAGCAACCCCCTAAACCCTGGCTTAGAAAAGCCAGTGTGGGGTAGTGGTTTGAGTGTTGGACTCAGACCCTAGGAGACCAGGGCTCAAATCTTCCCTCAGCCACAAAAACCCACTGGATGCTTTGGGTAAGTAACTGTCTCTCAGGCTTAAAGGAACAAAACAGAACACCTCCTCTGAACAAATCTTGTGAAGAAAACCCTGTGATAGCTTTGCCTTAGGGTCACCATAATTTGGAAATGACTTGAACACACACAATAATAAAGACCTCAGGTTCCTCAGCCCCAAACCCTGCCACCTCCTGGAATGATCTAAATCTAGCTTTCTTTATCACTCATAGGTCTTGCAAAGACAGCATGGATCTTAAAACCCTCTTAGCTTTGTGAATTTGCTTATTGGGGGTATGTCCTTGCTCTGAAGCAGGTGGTTATCTAGCTGTGTTTTCTGTTTGCCATTTATGAAGCTCTACCATAATACAGTATTTGCTATTCCCAAGGGCAAACATAGTTTACATCTTTATTCTTGTGCGTTCAATAAAATCCTGCTTTGATAGCTTTGTGTGGAAGTGGGTTATTGGATCCAGTTTGCCTGCTGCTTGCTCCTTACTACTTAGGTTAAAAGATTCCTTAAAGATGAGACGGCTATTACATGTACCTTGGGTCCCACTCTGGGAGAAAGGCAGCATACAGTTGAAATGAATGAATGAATGATATCTGCAGCATGCTTCTGGTTGCAGGTTGTCTTAGGACAAGCATTTGTGGCAGGACCCCGAGAAGGTCTCTCCAGCTGCCTGTTTTCAAGGCACTCTGTGAGCAGGAGCATGGTGTGCGTGTCATTTCCTAGAGCCCCAATCTCCAGCTCTTCAGAAATGCTTTGGTTGAGGCACTGCCAGGTTGTGAAGGTTAGTTGGGGTAGGGTGTGGGGATGGGAATCATTGGTAGTAACTATGACGACAGAACTCATCATCATCGTTGTTGTCATTACAATGACAATGCAAGTTCTTGGCCATTGATTTTTGAGGCTTGTGATGTGTTTTGACAAATAAAAATGTGCAGAATACCATGCATTCATTTGAATAACATGTTTATTTGAAAAAATGTGCATATTTGAGATACGTGTGCAAACACACTTTACTCAGTGGGGAAACCCTATAATAATACTCCATACGTACTTTCAAATAAAATTGCGTAAAAATATACACGAGTTTCCATATAGGAGGGGAAAAGTATTTTGCACCCTGGTATTGAACTAGAGTGGCACATGGATGGTGCGGGATTCTGCAAAACACAATGAAAATGTTACATATTTACAGAATAAAATTGTATGACTATCGTGTTGATGTTTTTAAACCAGTTTCAACATATGTGTGCAAACTAGGTTGAAATTCTAGCTGTATTCTAGCACATCCAACTGTGCAGTACAACCCAATATTCTGCAAAGACATCTATTGCAGTCAGTGAGGCTACTTGAATTCTGACATCAATAATCAGTACTTGAGATCTTTAACGTAAATGAGCCCCCCCTTCTCAAAGGCATCCCATGGATTAATCAGATCCTTCCCTCTCCACCGCTTTCCTGATTCTGATTAAAGTGTCTTATAGTGATGCAATGAAATCAATAGCTTCCTGAGAATCGTTGAGGTTTAATGATCTATGGCACTGATACTATGTCAGTTGCAATCCTATTAATTACAGCAGGTGCCAGACCTACCCCTATGCTGTGAAAATCTTGATTCCAACAGCAGCTGACTGAGAACTCTGGGTCAGATATGCTATTCCCACTTTTCCTCTCTGAGAAATTGCTTAGCTCCTTCAAGGCCTTTCCCAAATTAATCACCACTTTCAGGATCCATTCGACATAGCTCAAGAATCAGTAAGTTGAGTCGGGGTAGACTGCTACAGTGTATTAAGAAATTAATCAGTGCATAACTAAACTCCTGCTCTTCTTTGGCAGCATCCCACATGCCTACACAGAGTCCAAAGTGCATGGCAAAGCCTTTGATATATCTGGGGTGGATATAAGAGGTCTCTATTGCTTTCCAGCAAGACCAAGGGGGCAGACAATCCACCTCATCCTGACTTTAGAAAGAAAAGATAATTTTCTCTTCAGTGCCCCTGTAATCTTATAACAGAGCTCGGCCAAAACGTCTCAGAAGACTGTGCTTAGATTTTCTTTTCTTTGACTCCTCCACCCCCTCCCCAAAAGAACGTCACTTTGCAAATGTTTCCTTGAATATTCTCTCTGTATCTATGTGTGCATGCACATGTGCATATACATGCACTTTTTTCATTGGCTGGCATCCAGCTGGGCACATATGGCTGCAAAAGTCATGCTACACACATGGGCCCAAAAAATCACGATTGCACAACAGACGTGTTGCACTGATAATGGCAGAAGTGGAGTTGCACAGACAGCATGTTCCTCGATGCCTGGTCTTTTGCATGCTGTGATTGCTCATTGCATGTTGTGTTGCGCATTGCACATTGTCATTGTGCATAGTGTGTGCTGCCGTTGTGCATTCTGTGTTGTGCATTGCAGTTGCACATCATAGATTGTGCATTGCTGTTGTGCATTGTATATATGCATTGTGTATTGGTACCTGAATTGCATGGGGTTTGTGGGAATCCACTCATGTCACTCAAATTAAGATATGGGGAATGTTAATTATCTCAGGTTAGGCTGTGAGAGGCCAGGTAACTAGGGGGCCTTTGCACCTGTGTATACCGGAACTTGCTGACACAACTCCAAGCCAGGAAGTAAATAGAATTTTTTTTAATTGAAAAATAATCATGGACGCACTCACACATGCACTCATACTTCAAGCAATCACATAAGGCTAACAAAAAAGCAGGAGGAAGTACCTGGATAGAGGAATAGATTTCGGGATGATGGGCTATACTTTACCTGTCTGATGAGCAGAGGTTTGTGGATCAAAGAAGTACGGCTACGTGCACCAGATGGCATGCATGGTGTCTGGAAGACTGTGCAAACTTTGGCTGTGTTTTGGGGTTTATATCCCATATTGCACCCTTAAGGGGTATTTTGAGTGGATGTTTGAGTGAGTTTCCCAGAGTGAAACAATGGAAGCTCCAGCTCCATTGATTACTGTTAATGGTTGGAACATTAAGACCAATGGGGTTGAGGCAACCTTTCTATTGTTGGATGGGAAGGGTACGAAGGGAAACCTTTGCAGAGTAATGGGTGTTTTGATCACTTGTTTGTGGTGCGGACAGGGTGGATTAGCACATTCCTCCCTAATGACTCATCTAAGGGGATTCCGTATAACCAGTCCTTGGGCGAGTCAGTATTTGGGGGAATTTTCCAAAACAACTTCATTTAGGTCTCTGGTGACTTCTGCATGAACCCTTCTATGAATGGCTTGGTCTACTAGGACCTACACGATCTGTTAATTAATGCCAATCTTATGAATTATTGCCAATTAATAAATTATTCTACAGGAGAGGTGTTAGGGCATGTAACAGTATTGTGTATTGCAACTGTGAAACATACATCATGCATTGTGCATTGCACAACACAACCTAGTCATTCAGATGTGTTGCACAATGTTGCTATTCTGCATGGAGGTTCTGCATGGAGTGCTCACGTAGCGTATCTCCACATGCAGATATTTACATTACACCAAGGGGGATGCTGGATTGCAGCCATTTTGTGTGTGTGCGTGTCTGGCAGCAACTATCAAACCCCTTTACCCACACCCCTAGTGCCCTGGAATGACACAAGAACCAGGGCAATGCAAAGAATGCACAACAACATTATGCAAAATATTAATGCTTTTAGTTAATTACATTTATTAGTAAGCGACAAGAAACCATAAAGCAGCGTGGTGTGTGTGAACAGATTAGCACATTTAAAAACAACAATAATCATGTCAGCAATAGGTCTAGGGGAGAATCGGCAAAATAAGAAGGTTGGATGAAGCAGAACAGGTTGGGAATGGTGTCGCCCTTTAGATGTTGCTGAACTACAATTCCCAGCAATCCTCACCACTAACTGTGCTGGCTAGGGTTGCTGGGATAAGACAACATCTGGTGGGCCACACAATTCCCACCTACATAATAGAAGGAAAAGCACTACATGACTCATTTTATCCTAAAAGGGTGATATGATCTTGTGGGCGGGAGGAGGGTCACTTGTTTGAATTGTGATTTGTTCTTGTATAGAGAATAATGTAAGTACATGGCTCTGTATCTGCAAAGGAACCTGGTGCCAAGCTGTTCGGGACTTTAGAGATAGTAGCATGATCTTGAACTTGGCTTGATAGTTGATGTGTAGCCAGTCAGTTGCTTCAACAGCACTATCATATATGTATGGTTCAGCAATACACTCAGCAACCTGCCCATCACATTCTGCACCAGCTGGAGCTTCCAGACTAATGACTTTGGAGATTATCAGACATGGCAAAAAACATACCAGAAGACTGTGATGAGAATGAAAGGAGCAAGATTATCAGATGACATCATCCTTCAGCATTCCAGGGACATAGTGTGGCCATGAGTAAGGCATCCCTTTGTATTGAAAATGAAATATATTGAAAATGAGAAAGGGAAGTCTTGTTCGTGGCAGTGCTGCACCCCAGGAGTCGCTGAAGCCATGGACATCTGATAATGTCACCCTTTCATTTCTCCCCGCGATCTTCTGATATGGTTGGGAACACTTTTTTGCCACATTCCTCCATGTCTGATAATCTCCTGTATCACACTACACTATTATAGTGCTATTATTCTGCTTTAACTGCTGTGGCTGCCTCTTGTGGAATTTTGGGGTTTGTATATAAGTGAGGCCTAAGAGCTCTCTGGCTGAGAGTTTTAAATTCCCCTCCCTAAACTGCAAATCCCAGGATTCCACAGGAGGAAGCAGCCAGAGCAGTTAAAGTGGAATAATAGTGCTATAGCAGTGCAGTGTGATAATCTCCTAAATACAAGGGCAGCTTCATATATAGCTTATTAAAATAATCTAAGCACAAGATTAGGCAGAGGCCATTCTGAGTGATGGAGGTCTCTTCTGATGATGACTAGGACAATATTTCCAGCCTCTAGTGAATGACAGTGAGTAAAGTTTCACCAATCAGAAGGAAAACCCCTGTCGCAGTTCCTTGTTGCACTGCAGATTCTTGGTGGGAGCGGACTGGAAATGTCACCCTGTTGCACCCTGATCACTAGCAGAACAGACTTCCATCTCTCAGAGTGGGTCCCTGGAGTTTAAGGTTGGATTGCAGGGGTGGGGGGAATTTATTGTTGTGGCAATGGTGCCACAATGGTGAATATGTAATATAAGTGACTATGGAGCAGTTATGGATGTGTAACTGCAATATGTGATGCCAGCTTATATCTGGATCTGTATTCAAGAAACTGAAGGAGGGGGGCTTATGGGAGGAATCACTAAGGTTGTGGAGAAGTGTAGGAAGCATCAAATTAAAGCACAATACATGTAGATTTGCAATAAATCACATTTTTGTACCAATTTATCACTCAGACGAAATGAATGCAGCAAACTAAATAAAAGTAAGCTAAAGCACAGTGCTTTAAACCCCAGAACCACCAAATCTCCGTTGCTATACTACTCTGTCTTCAGTATATTGAAATGAGGGAGTTCTTAAAATTCTATGAAGCATTGTACAAGGAGAAAACAGACAGGTTCTTGCCAGATGGCTTACAATCTAATATACATGACACAGACGGAAGACAGGATGGCAGAGAGAAGAGGAAAATGTGTGATTTCAAAGCAGAGAAGCTATGTTTCCTTTTCTTTTTTTAACAACCAGAGAGAATGTTACTGGGATGCTATGGAATATTTATGAACATTCCAACTGGGCAGGAGTTTTAAAATTGACAAAAACATGAGGCTTGCAGATACATGAGCTGTGGGTTCTTGGTGGGATGGGGTGCAGCAAAGATGGGAGGGAGCATGGCAATAATAGCGCAAGCGTTGGTGGTCAAGTGTTAGACTTTATGTATGAATATTATGCATGCATAACAATAGTCCGCCAATTACAGCCAGCTTTCGGTCACTGTAAGGTAGTAGTTCCACACGTAGAACTACACTTCAGCTGACCATTTACTGACCACCACCCCCAGGCCTTCTATAGACCTGCTGCAGTCTCTGCCTTGCTGTTCCATGCCCAGCAGAGAGCAGGGGAAGATCAGAGAAGCATTATGCTATGTTTCCATAGCCAGCTGCAAAATGAGTACCTCATCTGCTGAGGTCCTGTGGAGATCTCAGCAGATGATGTAATTTTGCATCTGGCTACAAGGACACAGCCAAATGCTTTTCCAATACCCCCCTGCTCTCCACCAGGAGCAGAATGGCCATGAAGAGGGACTGCAGCAGTTTTGTGGTAAATTAAAGGGGGAGAGGAAGAAAATACCAACCTCCACATTGACTCCCCCCCAAAAAAGAAAAAAAAGGGTCATACACAGAATTATGCCTGCTTATGCAACTAATGAGATGCCATGACAAAAAACTGGAGGGTTCTACAATAAAGCTGTACAGGACTGAGAAGACATAATATATACCACAAAATGTATCTTGCAGATATTAACAGTATATTGTCTTTTTCAATAATGAATAAAAATTTCTTTACACAGTGCAGAAAGTGTGAATTTTATTTTTTAATCAATTGTCTTATTTAGTATATGATAGGGTGAACAATTCTATGCATTCTTGATATAAATAGTACAATATTGGTGGATCTGAACCATCAACATATAATATTCTATAGTTTAAATATACAATACATACATGTAATCAGACAATATTCATTACAGGAAAAAAAAATCAAAGGCACAATTAATTTTACAGATTTCATATCAAAAGTACAACAAACTTGGTGTAATAAAGGAAATACATTTCTTGTGCATGCCTTGTGAGTAGGGTGTTTGTGGGTTATGTTGCCCTGGCAAACATGGGGCTGGGATGGAGATTATATACTTTCACCTGTCTATTGACAACTGCCCTTCCATTGTGTCCAAACAGACCTTATTTCCCATCTAAGGGCCTGTCTAGGAGCTGGGAAGGGGCAGAAAGATGGAAGGTGATCTCATCTAATGTGTTACAGGGGATTACTGAGGAGAAAGAAAGGGCTGGAACACCATATCTCTTCTTTTGTTCATTCTCCTACTATCCTTGCATTTGAGTGTCAGGAAATCTCCTCCTGCCCCCATCATACCAGGCTAACAAAGGGTTTCTGTTATTTGCCCTCCAGTGTGTTACCCTGATTTTCCTGTGTCTGTTTTTCTGTGATGGAATGAATTTGTGGCTGGTATGGGACAAAATGGAGAGGGAATGGACACAGAGAAAATAATACATGCAAAGATTCTGGCTGAGAATTGTCACTGAACAAGTTCAGGCGTTCTAGCTGAACCAAAGAGCAGCCCATTGATTTCTTAATGATCCTGGCCTAAATAACCTATAGCCCAAGTAACCTGTAATCCAAGTAACGTATAGCATCCTTGATGGGGTATAGGTGGCCATTTGATAGCCTCTTTTTAAAACCTCTAACAATCTACTTCCTTCTGAGGCATTCAGTTCTTCAGATCAGCAGCTCGTATCATCAGGAAGTTATCCCCAATCTTTAGTTGTAATCTCCTTTCTTGGCATTTGAACTCATTAGTTTGGGTCTTACTTCTGGAGCCACAGAAAACAAATTGGCTCCGTCACCTATGTGACAGCTTCCCTACTACCACTTACCAGCCAACATCTGCCTCTCTTCCCTTGGTGCTATATTCAAGTGTTTCCTCAAGGCAAACATCTGTTAATCCCCCTGACTCTTCCTGATTAATTATTCTTCTCTTTCATTTTTTCCCTTCCTGATACATCTGATCTGTACCTTTGGATCACAAACCTGTAGGCAGAGCCTGTTTTCATCCTTTATTTCAATACAGTCCCTAGCAATTTTAGGCCTAGCCATCATTTATCACTATGACAACAGTTATTATTAATGACAATCATCCTAGCCATCATAAATAACAATGGCAGCAGTTGACATTATAAGTTAACATAATCTTAATAAACCATGCTTTTATGCCAGTCCACTAATAGTGTCTTCATTTGAACTGGATGTTCATATGGAATATAGCCTTAGTATCATCGCCAACAGGAGATTTTGATCCCTCTAAACCTCTTATGGTGTCAGGAAATCTCCTCCTGCCCCCATCATAGGAGCAGTTTATACAAGACAAAAAGGAGTGGATTGCTCCGCAGCAAAGGCAACTTGCAGCAGCTGACATTTGTCTTAATGGTTTTTGGGTTGTTTTTAGTTAGCTCACAGGCATGCAAAGCTATCCACATTTGCTGAGCAAATGGGCATGCCTGCAAATCAAGATGGCAGCTGTGAATGAATTACTTGCATTTTTATTCTCACCAGTTGCCGCTGCTGAACAGTATATATATATTTTTAAAAAACCATATCTAAGGTGTGAAAGTGTGATATTTTGCCTTAACAGAAAAACAACACCCCCCCATCCCAGTTTTATCACATTAGTGCTCGCTTGCTAAGGCGAAAAAACATGGCAGTTCTAGGTGCTTGCCTTGTTAGTAAGCTCTGCTCCCACACTCACCCAGCCAATCAGCTTTCAGCTTCTGCTCCTTTGGGAAAGTGAATCAAATTGAATCACTTGTCCCAAAGAGCAGGAATGCACAGGCCCCTCTGCTGGTTTTTAAAAACTGTGGGAAAATCCACAAAGGCTTTTCTTTCTGAATTTTTGGCGTTTTTGGCTCCCCTCCTTCTGAATACAGTAATATGATGTGGGATGCCATTAAGACAGGTTATATTCTCCCCGTGAGAAGTATTTTTTACATTTAGATTGTTGGAACAATGGTTTGAAAAGAGACTAATAAGACAAACTACTATAAAATGTTTTTATCTAAATACTTAAAAGGGTAACAATATATATATCAATCAAAATCACACTAAATCCACATATACAAATGATACTAAATAAAGTGTAATAATAATGGCATACATAATAGCAAATAATATAAACCACATAATGTAAGCATAATACAACAGAAAGAAAAGCTAAGAATAGAGTGAGCAAAAGAGAGTGAGAGAGAGCTCACTACAAGGCTAGTCTTATTAAGGGCTAAAACTTAATTAGAGCTATACACACACAGATGAAAGTCATCTACACTACATTAACCCTATAATGGTTACCAACCCTATAATGACTCAAGTGTAGAGCTTGTTACTATTCCAACACCCCTTCTCAAGCTCTATCAGCTGAGTCATCACAAGAAGTAACATCACTAACAAAAATCAGACATGTTCAATTTCTGACATGTTCAAAAATCAGACATGTTCAACAAAAATCAGACATGTTATATTTTCACGAAAGAATATAAATTTCTGTGTTGTCAATGGCTTAGTTAATACATCCGCTATCATTTCATCAGTAGGACAAAATTCAATATCAATCATTCCCTTTTGATACAAATCCCTCACTAGTTGACATTTCAATCCAATAGTTCTGCTTCTAGCTTTTAGTACTTTCTCCTTTACATATTGTAATGCAAGCTTGATTATCTTCAAACATCACAATTGGTACAGGTTCACTAATACCAAAGTCCTTGAACAAATGAAAAATCCATTCCAGTTCATTGCATGCACTTGCTGCTGATACACATTCGGCTTCAGCTGATGATTGGGCCACAATAGTCTGTCTTTTACTAGTTCAATCGATGAGGTTATTGCTGTAGAAAAATAAATATCCACTAGTTGATTTATAATCTGTTGACTCTTCTCCCCAACTAGCATCCATATATGCAACCAATCTAGGATTTTCACAAGATGATAATTTTAATTTTAAATTCTCTGTTCCTCTCAAATATCTCACCAATCTTTTTATGGCACACCAATCATGATGGTTTGGTGAACTTGTTTTTCTGCTCAAAATGTTGACAGCTACTGCAGGTCTTGTAGTTTTACTCAAATAAAGAAGTTTACCTATAGCTTCTTGATATTTACCATGATTTTCAAGCGGCTGTCCATCTCTCACTTTCAAATAAGTTGGTTCCAATGGAGTACTCACAGGTTTACAATTCTTCATACCAATCGACTCTATGAAATCCATGATCTTACATTTCTGACTTAAAACAAAACTTCCATCATTAGTTCTTTCAATTTCTATTCCAAGATAATGTCTTATTTCTCCAAGCTGTTTAATTTCTATTTCCATCTTTAGCTTATTAGCTATCTCTTCAATATCTTTCCTATGTTGACAACATATCAATAAATCATCTACATAAGTCAGAATATATTGGTATTCTCCATTTTTAAGTCTCATATATAAGCAAGGATCAGCCTTTCCTTGTTTAAATCCCTGCTGATATAAAAGATCTGTCAATTTATCGTACCAACTTTTAGCTGCTTGTTTAAGTCCGTACATACTTTTATTAAGTTTATAAACAAGATTTTCTTGCCCTTTGTTTTGAAAACCTTCAGGTTGCACCATATAAATTTCTTCAAAAAGATTTCCATTAAGAAAAGCTGTTTTAACATCTAGATGTTCCACAAACATGTTTCTCAAACTTGCAACACTAAGAAGTGTCCTAAATGTTACATAATTAACGACTGGTGCAAATGTATCTAGGTAATCTATTCCATATTTTTGGGAAAAACCTTTTGCAACTAAGTTTGCTTTATATTTATCTACACTCCCATCTGGATTATATTTGATTTTATAGACCCATTTATTTCCAATGCCTTGTCTATTGGGAGGTAATTCAGTAAGAGCCCAAACCTGATTTTGCTGTAAAGATTGATATTCTTCCTCCATATCTTCTATCCATTTTTCTCTTTCTAAAAAAGGTAACTTAGCGACATCTTTCCAATCTAATGGTTCCATTGTTTGTAAATTTTCACAAAAACTACATCTCTCTGGAGGTTTACCTTTGTTAATTCTGTCTGATCGTCTTAAAACAGTTGTTTCTTCTATTTCTGTCTCACATGGTCTGGTTCCTGTTTCCCCTTCTGTTGTAGTAACATCCTTTGAAGGTGGGACTACTGGTTGACCACCGTCCTCTACAGGTAGCCAATTGACCAATTCCTGTGAAACAGTATCAATGCTTTTCAAGTCAGTTTTCATTATTGACTCAACTGTTTCTTGCATTATATTTCTTTCATCCACATATACAACATTGCAACATTTTATTTCAAAGGTTTTAGGGTCCAAAACTCTATACCCTTTTCCTCCAGAGGGATATCCGACAATAACTCCAATTTCAGCTTGAGGATCAAGTTGTCCTCTCTTTTCTTTTGGAACACAAGAAGATACTTTGGAACGAAAAGATTTTATATGTTTTAAACCAGGTTTTCTACCATACCACAATTCAAAAGGTGTTTTACCAGTCACTCTACTAGGAACTCTATTATGTAAATAAGTTGCTGTAACTACTGCTTCAGCCCATAAAGAGTTAGGTAGTCTAGCTTGCATTAGCATAGATCTAGACATTTCCTGTAATGTTCGATTTAATTTTTCAGAATTCCCATTCTGTTGTGGAGAATAGGATATAGTTACTTTGTGCTCTATGCCTTCGTGTTCCAAAAAGTGTTTCAAGTCTATGTTATAATATTCTCCACCTCCGTCAGTTCGTAATGTTAAAGCTGCTTTGCCAAAATGATTTTTAACTGTAGCCACATAGCTTTTAAACTTTTCTAATGTCTCATCTTTACTTTTAAGTATATATATGTAACTGTATTTACTCTTAGATTCAGTAAAATTAAGAAAATATTTATTTTTACCTGCAGATAATGGCATAGGACCTACTAAATCTGAATAAACTTCCTCCAAAAAATCCTGATCTTGTATATTAGATTGTCCTGTGTAACTAGGAGCTGTTCTCTTTGCTTGTACACAGATTTCACATCTTTCTTTTGCTTTATCACATTTAGGACCATTAATTCCACATTCTGTCAGTAGTTTTTCAATACTTTGCATATTTCTATGTCCTAATTTTACATGCCATTAATAAAGACAGTTCTTGTGGTCACAGATGTTTTCTCTAGTTTGGCATACAGCCCTTTCTTCATTTACTGTAACATCATTAACATCAATGATATAATGAAACCCATCCTTTTCATCAACTTTAAGCACAAGGCCAGTTCTATTATTGATATTTTTTCCTGAGTCACCTTTAAGTACTATACTATAGTCCTTCTTTACAATTCTTTTAGTACCAATCAAATTATTTGAGGCTTCAGGAACAAAAGCAACGTTTGTTAATGTAAGATTTACCACTTCACCTCTAGAAGTGAGAAATCTCAAAGGCACAGTTCCAGTTCCAAGCACATTTAATCTTTGCTGGTTTGCTTGTAATATCTCTGATCTGTTCTCTGTATCAAGTTCACTAAAACTTTCTCTGTATCAGCAAATCTGGATGAAGCTACCACTATCAAGAAGAAAATGCTGTCTATCATTTATACCCTGATAATCAGATACTTGAAACACTTGATTATTCATATGAGGATTTCTACTGTTATTAAATCTCTGCTTATGTTTATTATTTACTCTTTCACCAATTGGTCTAAGACTCTTAAAGTGTTTGTCTCTATTAAAAGGTAATTTTCTAGTAGAAGTATTTGTTTCTCTGGGCTTTTGATTTTCTGTATCTTTAAATCTACAGTATTTAGCAATGTGTCCAACCCTTGAGCATACATAGCATCTCCTTTCTTTATAGTCAGGTCTTGTTCTTAATACTGACATTTTTTCAACTGTATTATCTACTACTGCTTTTGTAAGTCCAGAATCTCTTAAATAAGTGATTATATAATCAATATCTATTTCTCCAATACATTCAAGCATAGCCTTTTGGTTTGCAAAAGAAGGTGGCAAACTAAGTAAAATACAAGTATGAAACTCAGAGTCAGATATTTCTGCACCTGCAGACTGAAGCTCTGAAACAATTCTCAGCATTTCATCATCTATGCCAGTTCCTTCTCTCATCCTCATGCTATATAGTTTCTGTTTCAAAAACACTACATTTTTGTTTGATCTATTGAAGTATTTTTTCTTAAGTGCACTATATAGTTCTTTAGCTGTTTTATACTTAATCACTAATGGACTTTCATGATCTTCTATACAGGAATTAAAGCTTTTGCTTCTTTCATTTTAAATTCATGCTGTTCTGACTGATTTTCAGGCATATCTTCATCTATAACATGCAAACAGTCTTGTACTTGTAGGGAAATTCTTAATCTTGCATCCCACATCTGAAAATTACCCCTATTTAACTTTGGCATTACAAATAAGCCATTACTGTTACTTACACTCTGTTGAACTTTTAAAGTAGACATGCTAGCTTCAGGTGAGTTAGCTGAGGTTACAGACATTTTCAAATCACTTTGTATGTGTAAACTCTCTTACCAATATAAACTTTAATTTTTTTAAAAAAACTTTCTTAATATCAAAACCCAACTACTCTATTCAACAGCCACAACCAAAACAAATACCATACAATTCTCAAAATATTTACCAAAAGAAAAAACACTACTTCAATGAAAAGTATTTCCAAACACAAAATCACTTTTCAAACCATTGTCTCAAACAACTATTGCTTTAAGCAACCATTCTTTTCAGTAACCATCCTCTGCTACCAATTTGTTGGAACAATGGTTTGAAAAGAGACTAATAAGACAAACTACTATAAAATGTTTTTATCTAAATACGTAAAAGGGTAACAAAACTATATACATATATATATAACAAAATCACACTAAACCCACATATACAAACAATATTAAATAAAGCGTAATAATAATGGCATACATCATAGCAAATAATATAAGCCACATAACATAAGCATAATACAACAGAAAGAAAAGCTAAGAATAGAGTGAGCAAAAGAGAGGGGGAGAGAGCTCACTACAAGGCTAGTCTTATTAAGGGCTAAAACTTAATTAGAGCTATACACACAGAGGTGAAAGTCATCTACACTCAGGAACTCTGCATTAACCCTATAATGGTTTCCAACCCTATAATGACTCAAGTGAAGAGCTTGTTACTATTCCAACATAAATAACTCCCTAGTGTCTTATTCCCAGTCCTTCTCTAAGGAATTTTTCAGATAGAGTGTTTTACCCCTTTTCTGCCTCACTACCCACCCTCCTGCCCCACTCCTGCCCCTGCCATGGAATTTGTTTTTTTTCAGACACCTACTCTCTTGCACAAGAGAAACTGTTCCCCGTCCCCTTGGCAGCCTGGTAGTAAATGCAGCTGTCGTAAAGCTGCATTTATGACCTGGAAAGCAAATCTTGCCATTTCTCACGAGAGAACGATTGTACGGGGAATTTAAAAATAAAAACTAAACAAAATATCAAAAAGAAAAACCAAGCCCCAAAACAAATTTTAAAAATCCGAAGTAACCCGGGGAGGGGGGGGGAAAGGTGTCGCTTACCTCCTCACCCCAATCTGGACTGGAAGTCTTTGGCATGGACCTCCCCCTGTGGCTGGCATTACCCCAGCATAATGGGAGAAGAACGGGGCACCTTTCAGACCACCCGTGATTCTGTGACAGAAACGGAATGGGTGGTCTATTCACGATGTTTCCCAATTATTACAATAAATCAGAAGCAGCTCTTCCATGCCTGCCATGAATTTTAAAGCCTGTCTGAAAAAGTCCTAAGCAAACAAAACAATCTTTCACCCACTTTCCCTTTCCTTCTGCACTGAAACTGAGAGACATGACAAAATAAAGAAAGAAGCACATTTTAGACTGGGAAGAATGATAGAGTGCCTCTTGGTGGCAATTGAGCCAAAACAGGCCCATCTGTTCTTGAGACATGTGTGTCTGAGTCCTTTGCATAATCATTAATCTTTGAGGGCAGTGATGCTCGAGTAGGGAATGTGTTACTCTTTCTTAATCTTTCTTGCATGAAGCTTTTCTGTTGCCTCTGCCTTGATGCAAAGGGCTTGTTCAACACCATTGCAAAGCAAAAGCAAAATCATAGATGGTTTTAGGGCAGGGTACAGGGGTTTGGTCTGGTCTAAGACATTTTGCTACCTGAGTGAAAGATAACATGAGACCATTGCCTCCACAAGGGTGGTGTGGGGGATGACAGGGCTCTAGGCTGGGGATTTGGGGACCCAGGCTTAGGAGGAGCCCCCGGTGCGATATTATTGTAAGTTTTTATTATGTAAATCTGTTTAGGTTTTTTTGGAGTCATCATTTAAACTGACTTATTTTAATTTTTATCCTAAATCCTGTACAGGATCTCACTGCCCTTAACCTTAGCAGTAGATAGGGGACCCACCAAAGGCCTGGAGGCCTGCTTCAGGATGTGGGGGTCATGCATGGGACCCTCACGCCTTCCATGTACAAACCACAACTGGACTGGCACTTAGATCTTTCTTCACCAAATATTACCCTACTGTCAGGATCAGCCTCTGCCGATGCCTGTTCCTACCATTTTCAGATATTTTTTTCCTGTAACCTTGGTGTTAATTGTGCTTTCATTTCTCTGTATTTATTAACATGGTGTTTTCTGCCAACTGTGGGGTGGTGGTAATGGTTTCAGCTGGTTTGGGGAGAGATAAGAACAGCCACTGCAAAGTCTGAGAAAAGGAGGCTGGGTAATGTCAGGGGATGATGGATAGCCAATGGTGTTGAAGCCCACCAGAGTTTGTAGATTGTAATACACTTTTATTATAGTGTGTGTTCATTAAGTTTCAGTTCTGAGCAACATCTTGTATGGTATGCTTTTTGGATTTCTGTGAAAATAAAGTTTTTCTGATGAACTCTAAAACTTCTGCGCACTGTGTCTGGGAATGCTTGTACATGACACCTGCACTACACACAAGATTGCTGGCCAGCTTAAAGGATCCAGGACAAGTTGTGCAGCAGAGGTACACAGTTCTTTTCTTCCACACCTTGTTTGTTGTATCGTGGTATCTGCCATCAGAAGCCTGATCAGAACACCTGATCCTGAAACATGGGAGATTATCAGATGCTCTAAAAATGGCATTATCACAATGCCAAGAGATTGCTAAAGGGCTTCCTTTTCAGATGTCATTGTTCCCCCCTTGTAATGCACCCATTCTGCTGTCGTTCTGCTGGCAATGCTTTTTATTGATGGGAGAAGCATTCTGTTCCTGACATGGATTTGACAGCATCTGAAAAGGTGCCCCGTTTCGCTGGTGAGATCCCAGCGTCAATGGGAAGTCGCTGCCAGAACACTTCCTGGTGAGATTGGGACATCAAGGTAAGTGACATACTTTTTAAAAACTTCCCTGGATGTTTTAAAGTATGTTTTGAGCTTGCTCTCACTTTTTGTTGTTTATTTTTCTTTTTAAATTTGAATTTCTTGTGCTTGCATCTTCTTGCAAGAATGGGTGGGATTTAACTCCTGGGATGCCCTGTGAATGCTACAAAGGTAGGTCTGAAAAATTTTCTTGTGCCGGAACAGGGATGGGACAGGTGTGGGAGAGGAGATTGTGGGACAGGAACACTTTTTTCATTCCTATCTGATAATCTCCATGCTCTTGCTGCATTTCTTGGAGCCTTTCTCTATCTGACCATAAGACTGTCTACTGGGCAGAAGAAGGAAAAGTCAGTTGGTTTGCAGGAACCAATAAGTCAGGTTACTCAGATGCATTAAGCGTTATTACCCGCTACTGCCTGTGAGTGTTATTATAGACAGAGGATATGCAGGGAATACATTTATTGTTTTTTTAACACATTATTGGTTGTATCCACACAGCACAATTATAGCACTTTGATCCCAGTACTTAGAATTCTATACCACAAGTTTCTGAACTATAGCATTAGAGCTCTTTGGTAACTAATTCCATGTATTATTTTTCCCCATTTATCTAAAACATTTATATATCATTTCGCAACCCACCAGTGCCCCTGGGATGATGTACAATGTATACAAACCTTTAAAACACTAACAACATGAATAAAAACATTAAAAAAAAAAAACCAGCTAAAACTACTCCTTAAAACTACAGATTCCAGGATTCCAGAGAATAGAGCCATGGCAGTTAAAGTGGGATCTAACTGTCATAATTGTGTAGTGTGGATACACCAACAATTTATTATTAATTTTTCAAATGTTGGCCAAGATACATCTGTAATGCAACAACATCAGTCAAATTTTATTGCTTTTGGCCAATGGCCTTTGCATAAAACAATATCACAATAACAACAAAATACATACATATCATATTTACAACATCAGTCGTATGATTATACTACTATTTATATTTTACAAAATTGAACATTTAAAAATTAAAAATTAAAATTAAAATTTAAAATTTAAAATATAGCTTCCTGCTTTTTTTGGCTACTAGAGCATACAAAGCTACTTTCCAGGTCACATATTTATCCAGATCCACTAAGAGGTAACCCCCCCACACTTCTTGTGGGCGCTGGCAAGGGCTAGTTTCAATTAAGGGTATCACAAATCGTTCACTATATAGTGGACAAAACAATATGTAATGGACAGGGTCCTCTAATTAGAGGCATCCATATATGCATGTGGACTCCTTTATTGGGATGCCTCTATGCCTCCCAACTCTGTAGGCTGGCATTTGTAATGCAATCACTAAACACATTAAAGCCCCACAATCCAGTATACAAGGTTAAGACAGATCCCAAGTTTGGACCCCCAAACCTTGGGTAAATGTTCAGGTTTTAATTTTGGTACTGAAATGAGGTCAGCATCAATGAAAGCTGGGTCTTGGGAGGGGGAAATGGCATTCCGTAACTGTGAGACACCACAGATGAAAATGTCCTACTTGCAAAGTCTTAACTCTTGCCCAGATGCATACAGGGAAAGATGCTCTCTCAATTTCAAGTTCCTAAGCCATTTAGGCCTTTAAATATCATCAGTAAAACCTTGGCCTTAAACAGGAGGCATATTGGCTGGCAGTATAGTTCATTTAGTACTGGTGGCAAAGATTTCTAATAGGATGGTCTTGATAGCAAACTAGCCACTTAATTTCTGGTGGGCTAACCAAAGTCAGACAAATGCACTCAAAGCCACTGGCAAAAAATAAACTTAGGTATACTCTCAAGCTCAGTATGTGGAAATTGAAATCTAAAACAGTGGATGTACAGCAGTTTGCTTTTGCCTGACTCTACTGGGAAGGACAAACTCCTCCCTCCTGTCCTCTCCTCTCCTCTTCCCTCAGTGAGTTATCTGAATGCCAACTACTTTTAAATTTTGAACTCAGTTTGCAGCAATTGAAGTAGGCTGAAGGTGAAGATGGAAAGTGGGAGATGAAGGACAAAACTGGGACATTTTGAAAGCATCTGAAAAAGTAGGACAACAGAGGAGTGATTGGGACTGTTCCTGCCAAGTCATGACACTTGGAGAGTATGTGATGCTTACCTGTCCAAACCTAGAAATATGTGAAGGGATCTTGTAGCATCTTTGAGGCTAACTGAGAAAAAGAACTTGGAACATAAGCTTTTGTAGACTTAGGACTTCATCAGACTAGCCCCTGAAAATGTTCTTTTGCCGGCGTGAAAAAAAAATAATTATGCTGGCAAAAGCACCCCCCCACACACACACTTACCTCCTTTCCCAGCAAAGGCAGCTCTGGCAATAAAAGGAAGTAAATGGAGCTTCCTCTTTTGAAACCTCACACAAAATTCAGAAATAAAACAAAAAATAAACATGTAAAAGTCACACCAAGCACATCCACACACTAAAAAAGTCCAAGTAACCCAGAGAGGGTTATAAAAAGTTCATCACTTACCTAGAAGTGTAACTGGCAAGAGCCAGCTAGCCTTGCATTTGCTGAACACAAGTCTTTTTTTTTTTTTTGCCAAGGCTGTTTTCATTTGCATTTCCTCACCATTTGTTGCATGCTGTTGTTAGGTTTTATAGATTGCATTATCCTTTACAACACATACACGCACACACAATTTGACTGCAGAACATGTTGAGAAATGAGAAACAGGTGGATTACACAGCTTCTTACAAAGGTCTCTGGTGATTTTTTTAAAACAACAACAACAACAACAAGGTCCCCATTCTGAGAAGACGTTGGTTGCTTTCTACTAATGATGTAGCAACAGCAGGGTCAAATAAAAATAAATAAGTGAATCATGCCAATCTGAGCTAATCTTTGAAATGATCCACAGTTGGAGGAAAATCCATGGCCTGCCATCTGGAGTTTATATCAAAATGCGCTAATCAGACTGGAGAGCTGTGCCAGTGGCAATTCACTCCCTGTGGGGAATCTGGGAACTTCACAACATGGGCGGAGAATCAGAATGCAAAGAGGCAAAGCAGTGACCCATCTTCTGTGAGCATTAACCTTCCAACCCTACTCTTTAAATGCCTATGATTTAGGATCACAAGATTTTTTTTAAGCTCACCGTAGTCACCAAATTGAATCAGAGGGTGAAATGCAGAACCTAGTCTTTTATTGGATGTATACAGACAACACTCCAAATCATAATTTGAAGGATCAGACACAAAAAGCCGCTGAGACTCACATGTTCCCTCCACAATCCCACTCAAGGCTTTCCATTCTACTGTTTAGTGAAACCCTACATTTGCCATGACTTTAGAATTAAGAAATTATGATGAATGTTTGCCTTCCAGATAAGACTTGGAAACTTGATGGACTTAGCCAGCCAGGGAAGGTTAAGGGCTGAATATAAATGATAGACCAAATAGTTCCAAAAGCCTCATCCACATCTTTAGATGTAACACAGAGAGACTGATTCCAGAAAATGCAACAAGATGGCACATTAGATATTTCTGCCTCTGATCCTGCTCTAAGGGATCTTGATGGCACAGAACAACACATAAATGTGTATTCTGTAATAAACTGGGATGTAAAATTCTGCAGACCATCTAGCTCTGTTGAGTGGTACTGAGGGGATGCAGTGTTAATGGAGAAGAACGACTTCCTAGCAGTCACTGCAATGGAATTTAAAATGAACAAGGAACCTTACATTTAGCCTGAGGTCCCCCCGCACCCCACAATTTGTGTTCCAGCCATGTTTTTTGTAGCTTGAGAGTTTACAACTCTTCAGATAAACAAAGAGGATGTGAAGTTCTGTTGCAGACACAATGACACATGGGAAAAGTCATGTTAGTTGCCCATTATTTATGGTGGGAGACTGTAATTCAGGTGTAAAGTTCTTGCTTTGCATACAAAAGATCCAGAATTCAATGTCTGACATTTCCAAGTAAGTCTAGGAAACAATCTTGGTTACTGATTGGTTGAGAGCTGTTGCCAGTCAGTGTTGACAGTATTAAGTGAGATGAACCAGTGGTCTCTGACTTGATATAACAGAGTTTCCTATGTTTCTTTTTCTTCTTATTTTTCTTGTACAAGACCAGTGTTCCAAGTAGGGACAAGAATGCCAGTGGTTTCAACAGAAAAACCATCAAAACATTCTGGAAACCAAATGAATCTATTGATAACCAACCATGGAATAATAAGACCAGACACAGAAAACTGGGCTAAATAATGGTCACTTTATTTAACCTAACCTATTTAAGATGCATTAGCCTGGAAATGAAGCAAGAGCAGGGAGCAACCTAATGTGGGTCCACTGAGGTCAGGTGTCAACCCCTTGATAACCTCCTGTGTCTTCCTTTGGACAAAACACCTCAGTCCTAAGGGCAATCCGAATACTTGGATTAGAAGCTAACCCAGAGAACTCCCACCCAAGCCTCAGAACTCTACAAGTGAAGACTTTATCAGACAAGTCCCTTTAAGTATTTTTTGCTGGCATTAAAAAATCCATTTTATGCCGGCAAAAGAATGCCCCACACTGCACTTACATTCTCTCCTGGCAGAAGGCTTCCCCGGCAATGAGGAGGAAGTGAACAAAGCCCGGTTCACTTCCTCATTGAAAATCCCAGAAGACTTCATCACGTGGGAAATTTAAAAACAAAACAAAAAATAAAGCATAGACAGTTACACCAAGCACCTAAACATACTTCAAAAGCCCCAAGTCACCCGGGGAGGGCCATAAAAAGAGTGAAACTTACCTGGATGTCCTAATCTCATCTGGAAGTGTTTGTGTCAGACTGGCCATTGATGTTGCATTCAATGCTGGCACAAAAGTGCCATGGGGATCAATTGACAGCTTAAGCCATCCATTAAAAAGTAGGGGGTTTGGGCAGAATATAACTGTGAAAGGGTGATGTTATGTGATCTGTGCGCCCTTTCACAGTTATGTGGCATCATTATGATGCCATATTTTATGCATATGATAAAGTCCTGAGAGATGGGATCCCAAGGTTAGCTTCAAGGGTATCCTCCTTCCCACTCCTCCTGGCTTCAGACCCTCACAAGAGGAGGTTTCAGAGCACCAAAGGGTGCCAAAGGTAATCACTGCAGACTTATGTTCTTCTCCAACTACCTACAATGGCTGTGGAGGCATGTACTTATCCAAATAAAGTCAATTTATGTTATATCCAATTATTAAATAAAGACAAAATGTAATAAATAAAGACTTAACTCATCTATATTGTGTATGTGTTGTCTTTTTATATATTTTTATATTTCATAAATGTGATTATAAGATTGTGTGACAATGTACAGTTGTCCCTCTGTATCCATGGATTTGGTATCCACAGATTTAAGTATTCATGGCTTGAAAATATTCTTTAAAAAATAATAATCCAAAAAGCAGACCTTGATTTTGCCATCTTATATAAGGGACACCATTTTGTTATGCCATTGCATATAATTGGACTTGAGTATTCATGGGATTTTGGTATCCACGGGGGTTTCTGGAATCAAACCCCAGCAAATATGAAGGGACAACTATATATTCATTACAAGACTGTGAGTTAATACATGTAAGATTAAGTAGCTGAACCAGCAGTCCTTAAACATCTATAATTATACATGCATATATATAAAATAGAAAGAAAGTCTGTCCTAATACACATAGTTATTACCCAATATATTAGCAAAGTTTCTATTTTAATGTATTAACTTGCAATCTTGTAATGGATGTACATTGTCACACAGTCTTATAATCATGTTTTCTGAAATATAAAAATACAGTATATAAAAAGACAACACATACACGATACAAGTGAGTTAAGTCTTTATTTATTATATTTTGCCTTTATTTAATAATTGGATATAACATAAATTGACTTTATTTGGATAAGTATGTGCCTCCACAGTCATTGTAGGTTTTGGTAAAACCCTCCTGTATCAACTTTTTCTTCTCCCACTTCCTGCCACAGACAAGGGACAAGCATGTGCTTAGTCTCTTTCCCTCACCAGGCTGACCACCACAGCCCTCACTCCTTGTTGCAACTCACCCAGGAACAACATATTCCCATTTCCCAACAAATCAGCTTCATCAGGCCTGTAAAACTCTGGCTATTGGAAAACTATAGTGGGATGTGGGGAAAAGTGGCCCAACCCCATGTCCAAGGCATTACAAAGCTCCCTGTTAACTTTTCTCTGGGCAAGGTCAATGCGTATGCAATTACCTTCCCAATGCCACACCTGGTGGGGCAAAATGGCAGAAAAAACAAGGGAAATTCCAGGCCAATTACTTTCTGGAATATGAAAATCCTTCAATGCTTGTAAAACCAGGGTCTTGTCCTTCAGCAAGCCCAAGTCATTCCCACCAAAGTGAATGACTAAACATATCAGGAGGAAGTCCAGTGTGTTCCCAAAGAAAAGAGGCAGCAAACCACTCCATTGGAGGCCTCTTCTCCCAAGCCACTCCACAGTGGCAATATTGCTCAACCTCAGCTGACCCCCAAAATGGCAACTTTGGGTCTGGCATGCCACCCAGTACACTGTACTATGACCGCAGATCAGGACCCACTGTCTTACCAAACAACACCTAGAAACTAACAGAGAAAATAGAACATTCATTCAGCAAAACAGTCTCAAAATTTCAGAGGATGCACATACTTCTTTGCGGCGGAAGATTTCCAATGCCCAATGGACCGGGTGGCTTGTGAGCTAAGGTCCATCACAGAGGCAGTGGAGGCATCCCCAGTCCTAAAAGAATGGATACCAAATTTGAACCCATGCAGGCCCAGACACTGCAAGACCCTTGAGGTAACTGTTCTACATTGATACCTGGTGAGAGGGAAAAAGTCAATGTGACAGAAGAACAATCCTGGTCTTGGCCTCCTGACCCACACAGAACATCTCAGAGCATGAACAGGACATAAAGCCAGATCAGAACACAATCCCAACTGCACTTTCTCCCCTACTCCTTTCTGATCATTTTTAGAGCACCTAATGAGCAAAACCACACTCTGACCACCAAATTCCAAATCTCCAAAGGCCAGAACTCTATCGGAAACATCTCCCTTGGCTACCACAACTAATTCACTAATGTGTAATCCGCCCCCCAACCCCCCCCCCAAAAAAACCCCACAGTCAATGCTGCAGCATGGAATAGGGCCGTCTCACAATCAGAACTACACATGACAGGCCAAACAGTACCTAATCCCCTAAGCACATGAGTGGGCAAAAGCGCGCACCCATTGGCCACCTGACCAAGCTCCCTAGTCCAGCCTTCCAAAGGCTTGCAGACTATGAAATCACATGTCAAGTCCTCATAACCTTGTGCCCTAGCTGCAAAAGCAAAACCTGACAGTTTAGTCCTAATGGACTGAGGTACCAGCCTTCTGCCCCTCAAGCACACAAAATATTGCAATAAATGTTCAATCAGAAAAGACAAAGAATTCTCCATTAACACTCCTAAAATGTTCAAATTCTTTCCCAGCCTCCTGGTAAGCATGCCTAGTGCTAGAGGATAACGAGAGACCAATGGCTCATCCGACTTCACCCCTCCAAGGCTCAATAGGTCTACCAGCATAGGAACAAGTCTGGAATACACTTCTGGGGCCAGTTGTCTGAAACACTCCATCTGTTAGTGGGAGAGAGCATCAGCTATACCATTATCCACACCAGCCACATGGCATGAACCAAAGTACTGTATTGCAAACACTACAGAACAAAAGCCCTAACTAGGCATATGGGGGAAAGGAGGCAGAAGTACATGGAACTATTTATTGCACTTGTCCTTCCTAATCTAATCTTCTATCTCCCTATTGAAAGGCTTACATGTCCATAATGTCAAAGAATGGACCATATTGGATGTTTCATATCATTATCCTGGCACAGGATCAAGAGTCTTCCTTGGTCATTCAGATCCAGGCTCAACATTCAGACTCAACATCATTGGGGCCAATGATGGTATTTGGAATTCATGTTGGCTCATACACTGTTATCCATGGTGGGTATAAGGTTGAAGCCCTCTTTGAGCCTTCTCAGCAATCCTTTCATGTCAGTCATGATTATGAGATATTGAAGAAGTGACAGCATTCTGGTATTTTAGATTTTCTGCAACCCACCATAAACTCCCCCATCCAGATGTTTTACTGGAAGAAATGATGCATAATGTTGTGAAGGAGGGAAACAAAGAAGTCTGAATGATGAACATCCCCCCCCCCGAAGCTACTGTAATAGGCTTCCTATTCATTTGGTGAGATGGTGCAGGTTCAAGTGGAAATTATAACTTGTGCTAGATCCATCAATGCAATGAATCACTTGTCCCTGTTTGCAAGGTCACTTTATTGCCTGATATGTTAAGGTGAGAGGAGAAGGCGCCAGAGTGCAATAAGAGAACAATTTTCACCCATATGCCCAGAGGACAGTATGTTGATTAAGTTCAATTATTCTTTCCAGGAGAGAGAATCATGCCAGATAATTATGTGTCTCTTGCTTGGCGGTCCCTGAGAGGTCTTTTGACAGATAAGGTGCCAATTATATTGATGGATCAGCTCCTGGAAACCCGGAGTGGCCAAATTTCTCCTTTCTCCCATCCACCTGCCAGGCTAATCTCGAAAGCAAGGGAAAGTGAGGGCACCCAAGAGAGATAGGGCAGGAAAAATGGAAAAAGGAAGTTTCTTTCCTTAAATTAAAGCAGCTGTAATTGGGTTTTAATCCTTTTTCCAATTAACTGAATTGTGTAAAGAAGGAAGCCTTTGAAAGGAAAAGTTCCAGATACAAGCTGAGACTGACATGCAGATGCAGTAAGACTTGCTAGGCTTGCCAGATGCAAAATAGCAGCAGGTCCCTGTGCCTTTTGTAACTGTGACTGGGGAGATTTTTCATGGGTACCACTTAGAATCATAGAATTGTAGAGTTGGAAGAGACCATGAGGGCCATCCAATCCAACCCCCTGCCATGCAGGAAATCTTGATCAAAGCATCCCTGACAGATGGCAATCCAGACTCTGTTTAAAGAACTCCAAGGAAGGAGACCCCACCACGCTCCGAGGGAGTGTGTTCCACTGCCGAACAGCTCTTACTGTCAAAAAGTTTCTTCTAATATTGAGGTGGAATCTCTGTTCCTGGAGCTTGCATCCATTGCTCCATGTTCCAGTCTCTGGAGCAGCAGAAAACAAGCCTGCTCCATCCTCAACGTGACACCCCTTCAAATACTTAAACAGGGCTATCATATCGCCTCTTAACCGTCTTTCTTCCAGGCTAAACATACCCAGCTCCCTAAGTCTCTCCTCATCTTCATCTCAGAAAAGCTGCATATGCTAAAAGGCTCCTTTCTGTGCAATTTGTTGTTATCATTTGCTTCAACTTTGTTCAGTTATTTGACTTTGCATGCTATAGTAGTTTGAGCATTGGATGACTCTGGAGATCAGGGTTTGAATCCCCATTCATCCATGGAAACCCACTGGGGGATCTTGGGCAAGTCACACTCTCCCAGCCTCAAATGAGAGCAAAAGGCATCCTCTCTATGAACAAATCTTGCTAAGAAAACCCCGTGATAGGTTTGCCTTAGGGTCACCATAAGTCAGAAACAACTTGAAGGCACACAGCAGCAGCAACAACAATGCCAATTCTATAAATGAGAGACCTCCAAGATCCCCATTCAACATATTTATTCATTTATTAAAATACTTATATTGTGTCCTTTGAAGTCAGGGGATAAAAGTTATGGAAAACAAAGGTTTTGAAATGGAACAGAAAGTGAAAGAGTAGCTTTCACAGTTCTTGTCCTATTTTAACTGTACATAGAGTATACTACTTATTGATTACGATGTAGTGAAAAGACATAAATGTTATATAATTGTCACTTAAATAAATATTAAAAAACTTATATCCTGCCCTTTATCTGAAGATCTCAGGGTGGCTTACAATAAAATCAATTCAGAACAATAAACAATTATAAAAGTTTAAGTATATATTAAATGGTTTCTCCATTTTAAAATCAACAATTTAAAACTGGTTAAAACAATCTTGAATCATAAAACATGACCAGCCTGGATAAAATCAGTTTGGCCTGAGGGTTTCATAAAAAGTCAGGTTATTTAACTTGGTGCTGAAATAATTCCAGTGCTAGCACCAATCAGGCCTCCAGGGGTGGGAATTCCACAACTGCCCTGCTCAGGTCTTTCAAACCAACTGCCATGCTAAGGTCTTTCAAACTCTGTCTTCAAAAGTAGGTATTCATTAAGTCTCCAAGTCTGAACCTCGCAACCACCATCTATAGGCATCTTCTGATAAGTTAAGGGTGCTAAGTATTGCTGACTTTACTTTTCCATAGGACTGGACTTTGGAAGGTGTAAACTTTCTATAGTTTCTTGGGATGAGAAGGTCAAGCAGGGCATCAAGAAGGTCCACTGATCTGATGGCCTCAGCCACTGTGACAATCTGTTCAAAGGTGTAAAAGAAGGTCATCATCAGGTTCCATCATGTTGAATTGGATCAAAGCTGCCACATGAATCAGGGGTACAGTTGTCCCTCCCCCTCCATTATGCACCAGCTCTGCTACCTGCTTGAGCAAACTTGCCTGAGACTGCTGTTGCAAGGTGAATAGCTGTTTTAGCATCTGGGACTGCTGTGTTGCCAGTTCCTAAAGCATTTGTTGTTGCTGATTGGTAAACCAAGCAAATAAGCAGTCCTGGTAGTTAGCACCATCTGTGCTGCTGCCCGCATTCTCCACCTGTGTGTCTCCATCTATCACCTCCATGACCAACAAGTTTTGGGTGGTATGGGGACCCATTGGTGACTACCAGGTAAGCTGGTTCAGCATCGCTTCTGTGTCATTTCCCACTTTCCCCTTCACTGAGCATGACCATACCTGCTGGGGGAACAATGGCTTGTTCCTTCCATCTCTTCTATCTTTTCCTTGGTTTTCTTCCAGGGCCATCCTCCTCCCTAAGAACAAGTCCAGCACCCCTTCCATAGGCTGGCTGCCTCTACATGAGCTTGCCATAGTTCTAAGATCTACAGGAGAAGGCTTCCTCTAGGTTCTACCATCACAGGCTCACTTGGTAACAACCATCACAGGCTCACTTGGTAACAACACAAAAGAGAACCTTCTCAGTGGCTGTTCCCATGCATTGGAACTCCCTTTCATGGGAGGCTAGGCTGTTCCCCTGCCTGCTTTCCTTTTACCAGCAGGCAAAGACCTTTTGGTTTAAGCAGGTTTTTAATGTGTAAGCAGGGGAGCTTCTTACTGTGATATTTTATTGATCAAGTTAAACTTTTGCATGTCTTTTAAATGATTTTGTACTGTTTTATGTGGTGGTTTTCATTGTTTTAGGTTTTATGTCTTTTAATTGACTGAGAGCCACTTTGGCTTCCATTCAAAGGTGGCATGCAACTGAATAAATAAATAAATAAATGCCCGGGTTACATCCTCAGGTGGTGGCACAGAAACCATGGCCCAGTTGTTTGTGATGGCTCAATCCTGCTGTGTGGTCAGCCATGGAAGTAGCAGAGTTGGTGATGCTAGAGCAGATTATCAGCATATTGCTCCTGCTAGCTTGCAACTGGATTCACTGCGACAATCCCAAGACCTTAGATGAGGCCATCATCCTAATGGAAGCCTTTACAACTGCAGAAGAAGAAGCCAATGGCCTTCAGGCTAAGAACTGCAGAAGTGATAGGAAGGAGCAATGGATAGCCATCAAGTTCTGGAAACTAGGGGAAAGTCCAGGAACTCATAGGAAAGAACATTAAAGAGGTAGTATGGAATGTCCCCAACTTTGATTGCCTCCTCCAGTTAATTCAGAACCTGCTCATGAGCCTGGCAAGCATCTCCTCATTTGTTTCACCTCTGGCCAGGAAGGTCACAATCAATGGGACTGCCTGGCCATAGAATGCACCTGGGTTGATGCTGGTCAGAGGTACAGGTAGGCAGACAACTGGGACAGGAGTGGGTGATACCTGCAGTGGTGGCTGGGCAACAGGTCAGGGCTCAGGTAGATACAGACTGTCACTGAATGTTGGTTAAGAAGTCAAAAGGGGGCCCTTTAGCAGAAATTCCACTAATTAATACATTACAATACATAATAGAAGTATTATACAAATCATAGCACAATAACAAAACATACAAAACAGGAGAGAATTATAAGACATTAATATCGTCTACAACTATTAAACTAACTCCTGCAGAATATTATTTCTGAAACAAAGGACTTTTTCGGACGTCTTAAATGTAACGGAAGCAGCCTCGCCACATTGTGAGGCTGCTGCGTTACAGGGCGTCCCTTTCGCATGACGCCCGTCCCTGCTGGTACTGTTTTACTCACGAAAGTTGATCGTGAGTAAAAATCGCTGAAATATTACACTCAAATGTCTCTGTGGTACTGCAACAGTACCGGCAGAGACGGGTGTCATGCAAAAGGGACGCCCTGCAGCGCAGCAGCCTCGCAACGTGGCGAGGCTGCTTCCGTTACATTTAAGACGTCCGAAAAAGTCCAAAGAGAGCCATAAGATGAAGATTATTTACTTGCCAATATAATAAAAGGGAGGCCAAACCTCAATCAACTTGCCCCTACCGTTGTCGCTAACTTTTCTATTATTGCTATTGACCAAACTCTGTTGAATTACCCCCTGAGAGTCAAGTCCATGTGCATTCGTCCAATGTTCGGCTATTTCTAATCTAGCTGTTAATAAAAGAGAGAGGAAATCTTTACTAGGTAGGACATTATTAGCCCTCCCTAAATATTGACAGAAAAAGAACTGCACCATAGAATGTTATATCACTGCTCATCATTCCAGATCCAAAAGCTAGTACTTATCCTCAGCATTCTTGCATGATTCTTCTATGGGCATATCAGCCACATATATATATACAGACCTTGTCTCCACAACCATGCCTGTATTGGCAGGAGGGTAGCAGCAATTTATTTATCTGCAGTAACTTAGACAGTAGTCTTGTCTATACAAGGCAATAAAATGTGGATTGAAGCACACTAACGTCAATTCGCAGCAATTTTCATTTGTCTCAACAATTTTTTTTTTTGCAAGATTGCAGGAATGCAAAGCTATTTGCATTTGTTGTTCAAAGAGGCATGCCTGAAAATCAAGATGGTGGGCACAAGTGAATTACTTGTGCTTTTATTGTCTCCAGTTGCCACTGCCGAACAGTATTTCTTCTTCTTTTTTTTTTTAAAGGAGCTTATCCAAGGTGCAGAAGTGCGATGTTCCTCTTAAATAAATAGAACAAAAGAAGCACAATTGCTATGGCAAAAATCCAACATGGTGGTTTTGGGCGCTTGCCTTGTTTGCAAGTTCTGCCTCCTGTGCACATCCAACCAATCAGCTTTCCACTTCTGGTCTTATGAGGAATGTGCATCAAGGCAAATCAGTTGTCCCAGTGAGTGGGAATGCATATTCCCCACAGAGCTTTTTAAAAAATACAGGAAAAGCCACAAAGGCTTTTCTTGCAAAGTTTTTGGTGTTTTTGGTCCCACTTCTTCCAAATACGGCAGATTAATGTGGGATCTCATTAAGACAAATTGTATTCTCCTCGAATTCTATGAGGAGTGTTTTCACAGTATAGACAACCTCAGTGTCTTACACTATATAAGAATGACTTTATACATAGGGGTGACTTTATTCATTAATTCTCTGGTGCTAGCCAAGATTGCTAGCAACCCAAATTTTATTCCATTGTGTTTTGATGTCCTTCTCCCACCAAGTTTTGGTACTATCAATTAACTCACAGTTATATTCTATGAACATTTAAAATATTTTAGTGGCCACTTTTGTGGCCTTACTATCATTCAAAATTTGCACAAGTCTTCAGAGCCAGCTGTTACTCTGGAAGGATGATGGTGGGACAATTAGGAAGAGAGCATTCTGGGTTTGTATGGGACCACATGCCATTGGAACACTCTTTCTCAAATGCTCACCTAGTGTTTAATGTCAACTGAACACTTTTGTGTTCACCAAGGTTTTTAAATCTTATTAATCCATTGTACAAATTGTGTTTGATCTGCTATATTTTATCTGTTGGGCTTTATTTGCTGTTTTATTATTTGCTGTTTTATTATTATTTTAAAAGGTTGATTGGGTGTTTTCTTGACTATTTTTAAATTCTAACTTGCCCTTACCATGTATATGTTCTGAATGTATTGGACAATCCATCTATCCATCCATCCATCCTATTGCTACTTTTTGTCAGGCTAGCTATAACACTCAAGGTACTCTTTTGAAATGAAGGAAAAAAAGTTACTTAATGGCATGGGAGAGGGGAGGTGATATTTTCTTAATGGGACTTTGTAGCTGACATCCTATTAGTGGCATA
This sequence comes from Gambelia wislizenii, assembly GCA_030847615.1. Classification (NCBI taxonomy): domain Eukaryota; kingdom Metazoa; phylum Chordata; class Lepidosauria; order Squamata; family Crotaphytidae; genus Gambelia; species Gambelia wislizenii. The sequence goes on along the minus strand of JAUMIR010000007.1, from coordinate 20,219,266 downwards.
CACAAACATAACCATTATATGTCCTTTTTTTCGACACTGAGGAGGTTGGGATTCCCTTCCTCCCTCTACAGTGTACAAAGCTCCCTTGGACTTACCATACAGACTCTGAAGCCCACCCCCCACATGCTTCATGGCCATTCTGTAGGTGGTGAAGTGATGGCAGGATGAGAGAAGCATCTGGCTTTGTCCCCATAGCCACACGTGAAACGATTACAGTAGTACTTAAACCTCCAGAGGACTATGGTAGATCTCATCCCCATTATAATTATTTCGCATATGGCTATGGGAACATAGGCAGGTACTTCTCCAATCCTGCCCACTCCTGACCAGGCATGGAATGGCCTTGTGGAGCGTGGGTCAGCATGTAAGTCTGGTGGTGGTGGTATATGGCTCAGCCTAGTGTAGGTCAACATGCAGAATTACTACACTACCCTGAGCCATACAGGTCAGCAGCCAATGATTGGTAGATCATGAGTACTCTTTTCTCAGTTATCATAGACTGGCAAATGGACCTCTCCATTCTGAAAGTAAGAGGTGAGTTCATTGCAAGGCATGTTTATGCGAAGGAAGAAAAGGAGTAAGTTTTGGAGACAGCTAGAAACAGAAGATAAAAATGTTCTGGATGCACACTGAGGTACAGCAGGGTGCATCCTTCTGTAGATCTAATGTAGGATAGCAAATCTGCTGCCTTGTCAGAATACAGAAGATGCTGCCTTAACTTATGTTCTACTGGAATATTTGTAGATAAATATTACGAAAGCACCATAAATATCTATTTTTCTGTTTTCTATAAAAAGCCACAAGCTGGTAGCATTGTGCATGGAATTTTTTACTTTCCTTGAAGCATAGGTGGCTCGTGGACTGAGCAAGTTAGACACCCCCTGCCCCACTGAGTTCAGTCCATGAGCTGCAAGTGGTTTAGAGAACTGACAAGTGTTTAACAATTATGTACACCCCAGTGGTGGCACTAGGGGGGTGGGATGCAGAGAGGCTGAACTACATCGGGGGGAGCAGTGGCACCAGCCTTAGGACTTTATCAGACAAGCCTCTAAAAATGTTCTTTTGGCACCATATTTTACACCTTTTTTTTGTGCCGGCAAAAGAACCTTTTGTATCAAACATTGCCATGATTGCATGAAAAAGCAGCCTCATACTTCCGCGTTTGCTGTTGAGCGTGATCTTGGTGGTCATTGCAAGAAAATACTTAAAAGTAAAAAAAAACCCCACACAGCTAAATTAAAAAAAAAACCAAAACAGAGATTCCACCTCGGCATTGGGAGGAGCTTTTTGACAGTGGGAGCTGTTTGGCGGTGGAGCGTGCTCTCTCAGAGTGTGGTGGGGTCTCCTTCCTTGGAGGTCTTTGGACGGAGGCTGGGTGGTCATCTGTCAGGGATGCTTTGATTGTGTATTCCTGCATGGCAGGGGGTTGGACTGGATGGCCCTTGTGGTCTCTTCCAACTCTACAATTCTGTGATTCTGTGATTCTGTGAACACACAAGCAGTGAAACACACTTAAAAACTTGCCTGCAACATGGGGAGGTTAATAGAAAGAGCATCCCATGGATAGTTTCCATGTTCCCACCCAGAAGTGTTCTGGCAGAAATTGCCCAATGGCACTGGAACTGTGCCAGCAGAACGGGGCACAGTTTCACACACTCACAATCAGGGCAAAAAACCCACCACAGCTGATTTATTGGCAGCTTGGCCCATCAATAAAAAGAACACCTTATTTACAGCACATCATCATGAAAGCACAACGTCGCGTGGTACTGGTGCCCTTTTGCATTCATTAGGCATCGTTATGACACTGGATTTGCTGCATCTGATAAAGTCCTAAGTGACACCACAGGTACAATCTAAGCAGCATCCATTTCATACTATGCAATTATATTGCTATGATCCAACTATAACTGCCGTGGTTGCATCCTATGGAACCCTGGGTTTGTAGTCTGGTGACGTACTAGAGCTCTCTGGCTGAAAATTCTGAATAGCCTTCCTAAACTGCAAATTCCAGGATTTCACAGGATGGAGCTGGGACAGTTAAAGTGAAACCATACTGTTACAACTGTATAGTATGAAAGGCTCTTAAGTGTGAGTTTGTTTGTTTTGGGCCATAGCTAATTTTCCTCTTGACAAGCAGCACTCTGTGGAATATCATCTGAAATCACACCGGTCCCTTGAATACATCTTCTACAATTGTAGGTCTGGAGCACGAAACTATAGTTCACTACGTCAGAGATTATCCCTCCCCTCTTCATCTCAAATGCAAACAACATCTTCAAATTGCATAACCTCAGTATGGCACACAGGGGAAGAGGTGGAGGGAACAGGAATGGATGGCAGGGGAGAGAAAGAGAAAGATTAATATGGTCCTGAACCATATGAAATGTCATTCAATTGGTTTAAAAAAGAGCAAAAAGTCCTCCAAGAGATTGTCTTTTTATAACATGAATTTATACGACCTGACAGTTGCACATTCCAAAACTGAATTAATAAATCATTCACAGTCCTGGCTGGAATAGCTAATATACTTTTTTGTGCCCCAACAGAGGGGAAAATGCCCCGTCTTCCTTACCTTTATGACACATTATAGCTAAATAGAATTAATGATTCTATCTACATGTTAGCCTTATTTATTACCACAATGTGTTCACTCTCTCAAGGAATGGTAAGTAAATACAGTGAAAAGATTCTCTTCTACCCCAGCCCCACCCAGTCAAGGGATTTGAACATCTCAGAATTGCATTAGAGATCATCATTACTCTGTGCATTCCTGTGGCTCTCTGCAGGATGGGTTGGGAGAGATAGATGGCAATTTATACTACAATTTCAGAACCTGTGTACATTTTCATTTCTTCATACCTTGCTTCTAGTGCTCTTTCAAGGAGTCCCAAATCGCTAAAAGCCGAGAAAACAGACCCTGTCAGAAAAGCTCTTTGTGGATAAGGTTTATTGTATATTATGCATGCAGGGCCACAGTGAGGAAGGGGCCATCCCCACACACATAGAATACTAGTTTGTGGTTAGAATATTGGTTTGGAATTTGGGAGACCCAGGTTTTAGTCTGCACTGAGCCATGAAAATGTGTTGTTGTTGTTGTTGTTGTTGTTGTTTTGTGCCTTCAAGTCATTTCTGATTTATGGCGACCCTAAGAAGACCCTATTTTCTTGGCAGAATTTGTTCAGAGTGGGTTTGCCATTGCATTCCTCTGAGGCTGAGAGAGTGTGGTTTGCCCAAGGTCACCCAGTGGGTTTCCATGGTTGAGTGGGGATTCAAACCCTGATCTCCAGAGTCATAGTGCAATCCTCAAGCCACTCCACCATACTGGTGGAGTGCAAATGACCTTTGCCCAACGAGCACTTTCAGACCCTCCATCAGGGTACAGTCACAAGGTGATGTAGGAGGTCTATCTTGCTTTGGAACACTCAACCCCTGCCACCACATTTTCAAATATCATTGATAAAATAAGCTTCTAACATTTTCACTTATATAGGAATATACGTAACTAATATTGGCAGCAGGGGTGTATGTGATCTTAGATTCTGAAAGTTGTGGGAAATTTAGAAGAGGGCACTTGTAGCACTTTGAGTCCCTTTTTCTGAATGCCATTGCCACTGCCTTCCCCTGAGGCTGAGAGAGTGTGATTTGCCCAAGGTCACCAAGTGGATTTCCATGGCTGAGTGGGGATTCAAACTCTGGTCTCCTAGGGTTCTAGTCCAACAGTCAAACCAATACACCATGCTGTCTCATATGAAAACTCATACTATTATGGACATGAGCATCTTTCAGTCTCATTTGTGCAGAGTTTTTTAGTGTCTCATCAATGTTCTCATTCTGTCCCATTTCTATATGAAGTTGCTAGGGGTTTCCCCTAATCCCCCACACAAGCGGATTGTGTATTTCCCCCCAAACATATGTATCCCTGCATGTGTTTTTATATTGAGCAAAGTGTATTTGTGCATATTTTTAAAACACGTACTCATGTTTTATGCATACATTCTCTTTGAGTTGCATCGTGAGACTCATAGGTCTATGGATTTCTGAGACAAGATGCCTTTTGTTGCAACAGTAAAATGCACTACCATATGGAAATTCAAGTCCCACTAATTTTTAAATCACCCCTAGATTGGAGCAGCCTTTAGGGTTTCAGATAAATTGAGTTGCACAGGACACCAGATGAATATCCTAGGTATTGGCAAAGGTGATGAGGCAGAAGGGGCAGCTTGAGTCATAAAACTGTATCATCACCATTTTATCATTTAAATTATGATGATGTGTCATCACCAGCTGTTTGGGATCCCTGTAGGATATAACTAGGATATACCAAGACCAATCCCAACCTTTTCTTGGCTCCAAACTTGTTGTGCTCTGTAGAGAAAAACAACTCTTCTAAGAAGTACTGCTAAGCAGAGGCAGATATTTGCCATATATTAGCATCACATTTATCTTTAAGAACATTTTGCATTTTTATTTTTGGAAGATATAAAATATATGTTTTGCCACTGGATCCATTAATAATATATATTTTTTCTTATGTAAAAGAGGTAGTGGAATTAAAAGATTTAGAATTAATTGCATATTTATTAACAGTTGCAGGAATGTGCATTTTTTAAATAATTGAAACATATTTAGCTCTTCAACTAAGATGGAATGGATAAACAGGATATCAGATGTGGCTTACATACTAAAACTGCTGAGTTTGGTTTTCAAGGAGGGAGATAAAAGGATAACAAATTTATAGAAAAAACAAATTTATTTTATATTATTGGGATACCAAAAACCAAGTTAAAATTAATTTGTATGAACTTTAATTAGAACAAACTAGATTTTGGAATAATAATTAAAGTTTTCTTTGTCTGTTGCCTTTCATTTGGAAATATAAATGTAACTACAGTTGTCCCTCTGTATCCACGGATTTGGTATCCACAGATTTAATTATTTATGGCTTGAAAATATTCTTTAAAAAATAATAATCCAAAAAGCAAACCTTGATTTTGCCATCTTATATAAGGGACACCATTTTGCTATGCCACTGCATATAATGGGACCTGAGTATTCACGGATTTTGGTATCTATGGGGATCATGGAACCAAACCCCAGCAAATATGAAGGGACAACTGTAAATAATAATTAAGATATCCCAGATGTCAGTTTCATCAAAAATAATGCCTCTCTCTGGACATTATCAGACATGTCAAAAAACATGTCATAAGGATGCGACAATAACACAAAAGGGTGAAATTATCAGAGAACGATGTCACTCGGCCATACCTGCGGGGTAGCGTGGGACTGAATAATGCATTACTTTTTATTGACTACTTAGCCTATCAACAAAAAAAATGATGCCTCATCCATGCCAGCACTATGCCCCTGGAATGGCTGAATGACAAGGGCACCCTTTGTGTTATTGTCGTGTCCTTATGACACAATTTTGGATGTGTCCCCACCCTGTGTTTTCCTGTATCTGATAAAATCCTCTGATCCACAAATGTTTCTTGGGATGTCTGCCCAGAGATTGCAACATTTCTTTTTCTCTGCATGGGCCCATATTCAGGACAAAAAGCCCCTCCCGATAGGAAGAAAATATCTGAAAGTCCCAGGTTTTGTTACAGTACATACTGATTTTATTTTGAAGACCCCATGACATTTTCTTCATCCCAAAGTATTTCCAGGAAATCCCCAGCATTATCAAGAATGTTTCATTCCTACTTCCCAAGTCAGTTTGAATTAACTCAGTAGTTTCCAAAATGAAATATATCTCTACTTGGCTGTCTGTTTGCGTTATTCTGGAGCTAGCTAAGATGGCCACTGTCAGTAAAGACAGCTATGGTTTTCAAGACCCAGATTCAACAAAAATCAAGCAAGGGAAATGTTAGCACTAAAGCAAGATGATTCTAATGCTTAACTATTTTAATATTTCTTAGCACTTTAGCATTTTGACTATGGAGATTATCAAATGCTGTAGATATGGCATGACAATGATGCCAGGAGATCACAAAAGGGCTTTCCTTTCAGATGTCATCATCTCCTAGTCATCATGCTCCTGTGCTGGTCCTGTTCTGCCATTGCTCCTTTTAATTCATGGGCTAAGCTGTGAATAGATCACCGGTTCCGTTTCTGTAACGGAATGATGGGCGGGTGAAAAGGTGCTCTGTTATGCTGGCACGATGCCAGCATCAGTGGGAGATCTGTTCCAGGACACTTCCGGGTGCGATTGGGACATCCAGGTAAGTGAAACCTTTTTTTGTACCCTCCCCGGGTTACATTTTTTAAAGTGTGTTTTTCTGCTTGCTGTCATTTTTTAAACTTGTATTTGACTTTTATTTTTGAATTTCCCACACACTCATCCTCTTGCACAAACAGCCTGGGATTTGAAACCAGGAACGAATGTACTCCTGGGCTGCCAAGGGGGAGGGAGTGTTGCATGAGCAAGGTAGGTGTAAAACTGCTCATTATTGTGCTGGGACAGGGTTGGGAGGGGGTCGGGAGAGGAGTAGCGAAATGGGGATGCTATTTTTTTGTCCCTGTTTGAAAATCTCCTATAACCCCTGAATAATAATAAAGACAGCTCTGCTGAAATTGCTGATAATCAGTTCCTGAAATGTTATCTGAGTCTAGACATGACATATGATCAATGGGATGGGGAAGAGGAAGAACAGAAGGGAGGCAGAAAATTCAGGATATTTAAATAAAGAGTGAATGCAAACCTGGGAATATGTAGGTAAAATAATTTTTTAAAAATCCTGGGAAATCTTGATTCTTCCCAGGATCTTCTTCCTTCCTGGATAAGGTCAATTTGGGGCTTACCACACTCCAAATTAAAGCATCGGGTTCTGTCTTCCATGCTGCCTTACCGGACAACATCATCGTTTTTCCAGTATTCTTTTGTTCTTGTCCCATGGGGGACTGAGGTAAAACTGCATCTTTTTGCTAATGGGTTTTTCCAGTTAGCAAAAAGATGTGGTTTTACCTCATTCTCCCACAGGACTGGAATGAAAGAATGATGATGTCATGTGGTAAGGCAGCAGAGAAGATGCTTTTCTTTGGAATGCAATAATCCCCAGGGTCTCACCACCATTACAAGCCCATCTGGTGAGGACATGGGAGACAGCCATCTCAGTGGCTGCTCCAGTTTGTGAAATTCCCTTCCCTGGGAGGCTAGGCTGGCCCTCTCTCTGAATACAAAGACTTTAAAAAAACACCCCAGGCTTTTAATGATGAACGGATGAAACTGGAGCCTTTTAATAGGGCTTCTGTGCTGTATCTTAAACTTTATTGTTATATTTTAAAATGACTATGTTTTTTTAAATAATAGTATTTTAATGTGATGATTATAAATTTGTGCTTTGATCTTTCAAATTGGGGATGAGTAGGTTCAAATTATGGTAGCTGAGCTGCTTTCTTTAACACCCCCCTCCTCCAAAATCTCTTTGTGTCCAGAAAACTGCAATGACTTCATGATCATGACATACAGTAAATCCCTGTTTAGTAGAAACAAATGCCTCTAGAAAATGTATGGATGTTATAGTGTGTCAGATGGAGCAAGTGGATTGAGTGTTGGACTATGACTCTGGAGACCAGGGTTTGATTCCCCACTTGGCCATGAAAACCCACAAACCCTCAGAAAACACCATGATAGGTTCACCTTAGGGTCACCATAAGTTGGAAACAACTTGAAGGCACAGAACAACAAACAGTGGGCAAGATCCTGCATGGGAACACTGCAGACATGAGAAAATAGTTGGTTCTGGAAATGGAAGCTGCCAGGATTTGAAATGGGACCTTTTTGCATGCAGAGCAGGTATACTGATCTACACTCCTTTTCTTACGCATCAACAGCAACTACGGCTTTTCCATGGAGTGGAAAAGGCCATCCAGTTCAATGTACAGGCATAGAAATGCATTGCAAATAAATGTTCCATTATGGGTAGAAGGAAATCAAACATTTGGAGGGTGTTCAGGAATCCTGCTCTGAGGGTCTGTCAACTGCAGGGGATGAAAATGAAATAGAAGGACAATAGGAGGTACTTCATGGCTACTCTGGATAACAACTCCATGGTTACCAGCTGGTTTGCATTTCTCTGTAGAATGTACACTTTGCAAGTCTGCCATCAGACTCCCCCTCCCCTCTTGAAAGGTCCATTCTCATTTTCTGGCTTCCTGCAGTGTTTCCATGGGAAACTAAGTTTGTGCTTAAAGAGCAAAGGAAATTACATACACACATACACACACAGAGGTTAACTCTTATTGTGCTGTGTGCGAGTTCACTTTACTGGTATCCCCCCTCCCCAGCCTCGATTTGGCAAGAGGTTTCTTAGAAGTGCAATTCCTCCAGCCATAAGACAGGAATGGTTTTGTCTTCTCCAAGCCATTGGCCCAATGCTATGCCATGCCGCACTGTGGAATGGCATCAGGTTGTTCTGCACTAGGCTATTTAAGGTGGTCTGGCTCTAACTCAGGCCTCTTCACCATTTGTTCTCCTCACCTCTCTACCCATCTCTATGTAGCATTGGAATTTCCAGTCACTTTTGGGGGCTGACTAGGATTCCCCCCCCCCACCGTCCTGCATTGTTTGGCTATTGGCACATTTTTTCACCTACTCCATGCTATATAATGTTGGAGCCTTTGGGCAATAGTTTTCTATTTGTCTAACTGGTTGAGTGTTGCTTATATGTCACAATTGGTGTGGTGTGGTCATTTAGTTTTGATTGATTTTCTTTGAAGGCTTTCAGTGGCACTGCAAGGTAAAAGAGTTAACACATTGTTACCCAAATTATGTGGGGTCCATGAAGAACCCACTTGTGTCCAGATATTAATATGGAGAATTAGCTCAATATGGTAGTGAGAGGCCAGGTAATGATGAGATCTTTTGACCTATGTATACTGGTACTAACTGATGAGACCCACATCAGGGAACAAAATAAAAACGGTTTTTATTGAAAATAATCTTGGGGACACACACACACACACACAGAGGATTCAAGCAGTCATACAAGGCTAGCAAACAGAGTATGAAGTATTGGGATAGAGGAATAGAGTGGGCTATACTATACCTATGAGTGTCAGGCAACCTACTATTGTTTTGAGGAAAGGTGTGAGGGAAAACCAGTTTTGCAAGGCAAAGCATGTCTGTTCACTTTGATTGAATTAGTGAATGACTCCCTGCCATGTACATCCAGGTGAATTAGCCCATTTTCACCATAACTCACCAGTCCAAGGGGGAGTCCACATAATTACCTACCCAGTTGTGTCTTTTAGGAATTTACGATGGCCTCTTCCTTAGGTTTTCTGAGTATACCTTGAGTCCTTGTATTTGGGAAACCCAACCATGTGGAAGGCCAATAAATAAGCCAATTTATGAAATATAACCCATTGAATTATTGAAAGGGAGGGGGTATCAGGACAGGTAACACCATTTCACTATCATTACTTGCTGGCTTGAGGAGAGACGTGAGGTGGCTTCTTGTCCTAAATGACTTCCTCAGGGAAGAGTTCTAACCAGTGCCACAGGGGGGAATCTCTCAGGACCCTCTGATCCCTTCATAGGATCAAGCTAGTATGAACTGTAGGGTCTATACCCTAGGTTTCAAGCCTAGAAGTCTCTGTTTGGGAGAACTAGCTTAACTGGATTCCATTGGCTGCCGTGTTGCATATTCCTGAAGTTACTACAGTTGTGGCCTTATTTCACCACTTCATTGTCTGCCATTGGCATTTGAGTGGGAGGGAGAATCCATATTTGTAGGTTTTTAGCATTTGTGAGGAACCTCCAGCCTGTAGGCTGCATCCAGCTGGCCAACCTACTTCTCTGGTATGTTGAGGCCTGGCAGAAGCTGCATCCCATTCCTGAAGCCACACACCTTGGGAAAGCAGAGGGGAGAGGAAGTGGCACCTTGCAAACAAGCAATTTCCTCTTCACTATTGCTTAGCTCAGCAGCTTGGGGGAGGGATCACAAGAAGGGGTGGTATATACTGCCTCTCCTCATGACTTCTCCCCCTGTTCACTGCTCAATGAACATTGGGAAAAAGTTCCCAATAAATTGTAGACTACATGAGATGGATGGAATGTACTTAAGGTCATGATCCAAGTGAAATGAACCAGTTTGAAATCCCATGGATTTCACTTAGAAGGTTGAGATTATGCTTAAAGTCTCTGCCACCATGGGTTTCTGAAAAACAAGTCATGATAGACTAATCTTATCTCTCTCTTTTCGTGAATAATTTATGAGCTTGATAGATCAGGGGAATGCCACTGATGTAGCATATTTCACTAAGGCTTTTGACAAGATCTCCCATGATATTTTGCAGATAAGCTGGTCAAATAGGGGCCAGACAATGTTATTGTTAGATGGAATTTAAATTGACCAGTTGAACCCAAAGAGTGCTCACAAAGATTCCTCTTCATCCTGAAGCAAATGAACCAGTGGGTTCTGTCCTGGGCTTGGTGTTGTTCACCATCTTTATAAATGACCAGGATGATGGAATATAAGGCATGCCTGTCATATTTGCAAATGTCACTAAACTGGGAGGTGGGGATAACACATGGTCCAGAGGACAGGATCAGAATTCAAAATGATCTTAACTAATTGGAGATCTAGGCCATAATAAACAGAAAGGACTTCAGTGGGGCTACATGCAAGGTGCCACATTTGGATGGGGAAAATATATGCACAAATATAGGATGGGTTGACAACAGTACATGTGAAAAGGATCTAGGTATCTCAGTAAACCACAGACTAAACAGTTTGATGCAGTGGCCAAAAAAGCCAATGCAATTTTGAATATATCAATAGAAGTTGAGTCCAGACTGAGGGAAGTAATAGTACTGTTCTATTCAGCTTTGAGCAGACTTCACTTGGAATACTGAGTACAATTCTGGGTTCCACAGTTAAAGGAGGATATTGACAAACTGTAACATGTAAAAAGGTGACCAACATGGTAAAAGGCCTGGAAACCAAGCCCTATGAGGAATGACTTAGGGAGAGCTTGGAGAAGACAGTGAAGTGATGTGACATCCATCTTTAAATAATCTGAAGGGAAATCATGAAGAAAATGGAGCAAACTTGTTTTCTGCTGCTCAAGAGGCTAGGACATGAGTCGATGGATTCAAAATGCAAGAAAAGGCATTCTGTCTAAATACTAGGAATAACTTCTTGGTGTTAAAAGCTGCTTGACAATGGAACAGATTGCCTCATTGGAGGTCTTTATAGAGAGGCAGGGGTGCTTTAACTGTATGGAAGTGAGTTAGACTAGAGTTCCCTTGGTATTTTCTTAAAATTACTTGTTGTAACTATCTGTTTTGTTGTTTGTTTATGGGTTGAAGGAAACCACAACACAGCCAGGAAATATAAAGACAATAGCACAGCTCTAAAACAGAAAGACAATATCAATAATAAACTTTGGGGAGATGTTTCCGTTTAGTTCATAAAGAAGGGTAGAAGAAACAGAATAGACAGATGCTTCATCTGATCCAATAAGTAACTGGAACTATTTGTCAACTGTTTGAAGACACCCATATTGTATACAAAAATAGCAATTATTACAGCATCAAAGTCACCCCCCCCCCACTCCCAAACATACTGTACAATTGATTTGTCCTTGTGAGACTGTATCAGGCTGTCATCACAGATGAACTGGGCACCCTCATAAAACTGCCTACCTGTAGTTAATGAGCTGGACTCTGAAAACTGTATTAGGCATCTATTGACAGGCTTGTCTCCGGAAATTGTGTCAGGCTGTTCTTAACAAGCTGGACTCCCATACAGCGACAGACTCTTCCTATGGTAGGATATATCCTTTAATCATGGAGCCATAGCTGTGTGCCGCACAAAGACACCCCACTCAAAAATACAATGCAATTATAGAATACAGGCCATTACACAAATAATTATAGACACATCAAAATGGCATCTCAAATATGCCTGCCCAGAATAATGTATATCATTTTCTTCAAGCACTCCGAATACAGTAAGACTTGCATATCCAAAAGATCCTTTCTCACTTTGAGTTATGATTAGCATTTATTAAGGCAGCCTGATACAGATCATCATATGGAAGATCAGTGAAGATATGAGAGAGAAAGGACAGCCTTATGCAGAATATGACTACAGTAAATTTATGAGGGTGCCAGCATAGTGCAGTTGTTTGACTGCTGGACAAGGTCTCAGAGAGACCAGGGTTTAAATCCCTGTTCAGCCACAGAAATCCAGTGAAATCTGCCCAGGATATAACCATGCTAATAATTATCTTGTTAAATTAGTAGTAAATGGATGGAACCTGAATTTGTAGGACAAATTTGTGAAATGTGCAGTCCTTCAGATGTTGTTAAGCTACCACTCCTATCAGTCCTAGCCAGCCTAGTCAATGGTGAAGGATGATGGGAGTTGTGATCCAGTAACACGTAGAGAACTACATGTTCCTGGGACCTCCTGTAGGATGTTCAGCAGATAACAATGGCGAATGGCAAATTACTTGCCATAGCTATGTGCCTGAATAGTTATCAAGGCTGCCCAAAGATATTTTGGTGTCTAAATAAAAAAAATTAGATGGTGCCCCTTTCCGTTGGAAGCCAATGTGCTGCAGTGGATTGACTAGGTTGGACTAGGGTTCTGGGAATGCAGGGTTTGAATCTCTGCTTGACCATGGCAACTCACTGGGTGACCTTGGGCAATTCACACTCTCTTAGCCTTAGAAGAATGCAACGGCAAACTCTTGAATAAGAGCCTTACCACACTCTGAAGAAAAGTGGCAAGGCAGCAGGAACGTTCTGTCTTCCCTGCTGCCTTACTGCATGGTATCGTTATTTTTTCATTCTGGTCCAGTAAGGGACCAAGGTAAAACTGTGCCTTTTTGCTAACCAGTAAAACTCATTTGCAAAAATGCCCAGTTTTAGCTCGGTCCCCCATGGGACCAGAATGAAAGAATGGTGGAAGAATGGTGGCATCATGTGATAAGGGAGCAGGAAAGATGGAACATTCCTGCTGCCTTGCTGCATTTCTTTGGAGTGTGGTAAGGCTCTAAATCTTGTCAAGAAAGCTCTAGGATGATGTCACTGTAAGTTAGAGTCAACTTGAACCACATAACAACAAAAAACATAAGAAGAAAGAAAGGGAGTTCACTAACCCTTTCCCACCCTCTCTTTTTTGTCATCATCTACACGTGAAGGACAAGTTTCAAAAGGGGAGCAACTCTGTTATCCGTGAAGACTCATGGAATCATAGAATCGTAGAGTTAGAAGGAGCCCCATAGCCCAGCAAGGCCAGCTAGCTGTCAGTGCAGGAACTCCAGCTAGAGCATTTAATAATAATAATAATAATAATAATAATAAAATTTTATTTCTATCCCGCCCCTCTGCAACGCAATCAGGGCGGCTTACAATATAAAAACTCCATAGTCCCAGTACCCTAGCCCACCCCCCCTTAAAATAATATTAAACTATAAAAGATTAAAAACATACAGTAAATTAAAAATATATAAATTAGAAAAATATTAAAACATACAATAGTTTTTAAAATAAAAATAAAAATAAAAATGATTACAGCTCAGGGAGGACAGCCAAGTCTTGGGCCGGGATAGTTATTCAGGAAAGGCCTGCCGGAAAAGATCCGTCTTGACAGCTTTTTTAAAGCTGTCTAAGGTGTTAATAAGACGGATCTCATCCGGCAGGCCATTCCATAATCTGGGAGCAGCAGCGGAGAAGGCCCTCTGGGACGTCACTGACAGCCTTGTTTTCATAGGCTGTAACAGATTCCTCCCAGAGGACCGAAGTGCGCGGGGAGGGTCGTACGGAAGGAGGTGGTCCCGGAGATAAGTTGGACACAAACCATGCAGGGCTTTAAAGGTTATAACCAACACCTTGTACTGTGCCCGGAAACGAATAGGCAGCCAGTGGAGAGCTTTTAGCACAGGTGTTATATGCTTTCTTCTGGAAACACCAGAAATCAACCTGGCTGCCATGTTCTGAACTAGTTGAAGTTTCCGAGTTAAGCACAAGGGTAGCCCCATGTAGAGCGCATTACAGAAATCCAGACGGGAGGTTACCAGTGCATGTACCACAGTTTCAAGGTCCCTAGTTTCCAGGCAAGGGCGCAGCTGGCGTATCAGCCTAAGTTGATAACAGGCACTCCTGACCGTCGCATTTACCTGATTAGACATCTGGAGCGTCGGGTCCAGGAGCACCCCCAGACTGCGAACACAGTCTTTGGAGGAGAGTGTAGTTCCATCCAGGACTGGAAGTTGTATTCCCAGACCTGGTTTCGGGCCTGTAACTGTTAGTACCTCCGTTTTGTCTGGATTCAGTCTCAATTTGTTTTTCCTCATCCAGTCCATTACTGCTTTAAGACAATCATTGAGAGGAGAGATGCCATCTGAAGTCGAAGCTGATGACCGAGACATGGAGAAGTATATCTGGGTGTCATCAGCATACTGATGACAACACACTCCATGCCTCCGAATGATCTCTCCCAGCGGCTTCATATAGATGTTAAATAGCATCGGGGACAGGATGGCACCCTGAGGAACGCCACAGTTAAGCTCTATTCTGGTAGAGCAGCTGTCCCCGAGCCTCACCCTCTGGGATCTGCCCGAGAGGAAGGAACGGAACCACTGCAAAGCAGTGCCTCCAATTCCTAACCCCCTCAGGCGATCCAGGAGGATGGAATGATCTATTGTGTCAAAGGCCGCTGAGAGGTCCAAGAGCACCAACAGGGTCATACTACCCCTGTCGATACCCAAGCGGAGGTCATCAGCCAGAGCAACCATGGCAGTCTCCACTCCATATCCCGTCCTAAAGCCAGTTTGAAATGGATCTAGATAATCGGTTTCATCCAAGACAGCTTGGAGTTGGGAAGCGACCGCCCTCTCAATCACCTTGCTTAGAAAAGGCAGCAAGGAGACTGGTCTATAGTTGTTCCTGTCCAAGGGGTCCAGGGAAGGCTTTTTCAGGAGCGGCTTAACCGCCGCTTCCTTCAGACAGGGTGGAACGGACCCCTCCCTGAAGGACGCATTGATAATATCCCTAAGGAGTACTCTCGATGCGTCTCCCCCTTGGGTGGCCAGCCAAGATGGACAGGGATCGAGGGGACAGGTCGTCTTTCTCACTCTACCAAGGAGTTTGTCCACGTCATCGGTACTCACAGATTGAAGCTGATCCAATAAAATTTCATCAACGGAGTTGCTGGACACCTCGTCTATAGATTCTGTCATAACACTGGCATCTAAGTCGGCTCTTATCCGAGAGATTTTATCTGCAAAGTGGATGTTAAACACATCACAGCAGGCCATTGTCGGGTTAAGTAAGGGGTTCTGCGCAGGTGGAATCTGCGTCAGCTCCCCCACCACCCTAAACAGTTCTGCTGGAAGGGACTCTGCAGACGCAATACGTGCAGAGGAGAAAGACTTCTGCGCTGCACGTATCGCCTCTCGATAAGAATCAAGGAAATTCCTATGACGAGTCTTGTCGGACAAGAGTCGAGTCTTGCGCCAGGTGCACTCTAGTCGTTGTCCAGCCTGCTTCATCTTCCTAAGCTCCTCTGAATACCAGGGCTTACGGTTAGGAGCAGGCTGGAAAGGACGTTTGGGAGCGATTGTGTCGATAGCCTTGATGAGGTCGGTGTTCCAAATATTAACCAAAGCTTCAACAGAATCACTGGCGTTACCAACCATTAAACCCTCCAAGGCTTTCTGGAATCCAATTGGTTCCATTAGCCTTCGAGGGCGGACCATTCTAATAGGTCCACCACCCCCGGTGGGGCAGACAGTGGCTCTTAGCTCCATCTCGACCAGGAAATGATCCGTCCATGACAATGCGGAGGTTTTAATAACCTCCGCCCATGGATATTCCTGTTCTGTACTAAAGGCCGCATCGAGGGTATGACCTGCACAGTGAGTAGGTCCGACAACCAATTGGGATAGGCCCATGTTTGTCATGGATTCCATGAACTCCCGAGCTGCGCCAGTTAGATTTAGCAAGCTGGTCTCGAGTGGGATGTTGAAGTCGCCAAGAACTAAAAGTCTGGGCGACTCCAGCAGCAACTCTGAGACCAGCTGTGTTAGCTCGGTTAGGGAGTCTGTTAGACAACGGGGAGCCGGTACACTAACAGAATCCCTAAGCTATCCCTGGACCTCAGGCTTAGGTACATACACTCGATGTGGACTGTGTTCCGGATAGGCTTCCTGGTCAAGGTTAGATTGTTTTTATGAACCAGAGCCACTCCGCCCCCCCGCCCACTTTTCCTTACCTGCTCACTAACTGAGTACCCGGCCGGGAGTGCCTGCGCCCAAGTCGCAGCACTGGCCTCTCCCAGCCAGGTCTCCGTAAAGCATGCCAGGTCGGCAGCCTCATCCAATAAGAGGTCATAGATAATATGCGTCTTGTTTTTAACCGACCTGGCATTGCAAAGGAGCAGAGTAAGGGTCTGTGGAATGGTTGGTGCGCTCTCCAATTTATTCTGGGAAACAGAGTGAACTGAAGGCGGGATAGATATTAAACATCGATCCCGCCTTCTTTTGTAACAATTTTTCACTTTGTTGCTGCCATACCTTCCCTTCCCCCACACAATCTCAATTCCCACTCCCAGATCATTCCCGGCTCCTGGTAGGTGTTCCTGGGGTGGGGTGGTGGAGTGACTTTTAAGGCCAGCCACTCCTGGCCACACCCCAACTCCCTGCTCAGCTGTCTCAGCTGCCTTTACCCCGGTGTAAGGGGAAGGAAGGAAGGCTCCCTCACAGCCCTGCAGAGTCTTCTTCTGGCTGGCTGGCTGGCTGGTAGGTGTTCTGGGGTGGTGGTGGTGGAGTGACTTTTAAGGCTAGCCACTCCTAGCCACACCCCAACTCCCTACTGCCTCAGCTGCCCTTACTCCGGTGTAATGGGGAAGGAAGGAAGGCTCCCTCACAGCCCTGCAGAGTCTTCTTCTGGCTGGCTGGCTGGCTGGTAGGTGTTCTGGGGTGGTGGTGGTGGAGTGACTTTTAAGGCTAGCCACTCCTAGCCACACCCCAACTCCCTACTGCCTCAGCTGCCCTTACTCCGGTGTAATGGGAAGGAAGGAAGGCTCCCTCACAGCCCTGCAGAGTCTTCTTCAGGCTGGCTGGCTGGCTGGTAGGTGTTCTGGGGTGGGGTGGTGGAATGACTTTTAAGACTAGCCACTCCTGGCCACACCCCAACTCCCTGCTGCCTCAGCTGCCCTTACTCCGGTGTAATGGGAAGGAAGGAAGGCTCCCTCACAGCCCTGCAGAGTCTTCTTCAGGCAGGCTGGCTGGCTGGCTGGCTGGTAGGTGTTCTGGGGTGGGGTGGTGGAATGACTTTTAAGACTAGCCACTCCTGGCCACACCCCAACTCCCTGCTGCCTCAGCTGCCCTTACTCCGGTGTAATGGGAAGGAAGGAAGGCTCCCTCACAGCCCTGCAGAGTCTTCTTCTGGCTGGCTGGCTGGCTGGTAGGTGTTCTGGGGTGGGGTGGTGGAATGACTTTTAAGGCCAACCACTCCTGGCCACACCCCAACTCCCTGCTGCCTCAGCTGCCCTTACTCCGGTGTAAGGGGAAGGAAGGAAGGCTCCCTCACAGCCCTGCAGAGTCTTCTTCTGGCTGGCTGGCTGGCTGGTAGGTGTTCTGGGGTGGGGTGGTGGAATGACTTTTAAGACTAGCCACTCCTGGCCACACCCCAACTCCCTGCTGCCTCAGCTGCCCTTACTCCGGTGTAATGGGAAGGAAGGAAGGCTCCCTCACAGCCCTGCAGAGTCTTCTTCTTCTGGCTGGCTGGCTGGTAGGTATTCTGGGGTGGGGTGGTGGAATGACTTTTAAGGCTAGCCACTCCTGGCCACACCCCAACTCCCTGCTGCCTCAGCTGCCCTTACTCCGGTGTAATGGGAAGGAAGGAAGGCTCCCTCACAGCCCTGCAGAGTCTTCTTCTGGCTGGCTGGCTGGTAGGTAGGTATTCAGATAGCTGTCCAGCCTCTTCCTGAAGAAGTCCAAAGAAAGAGACCACCCCCTACCTCTCTGGGTAATTGGTTCCATTGCTGAACCACTCTTGCCATCAATACATTCCTTCTAATGTTCAATCTAAATCTACCCTCCAGTAACTTAAAACCATTAGACTTGTCCCACCCTCTGGGACAACAGAGAACAAACCTGCACCCTCCTCTCTGTAACAATCTTTTATATATTTAAGAGTGCAATCATGTCACCGCTGAGTCTTCTCTTCACTAGGCTGAACATGCCCAACTCTCTCAACCTTTCCTCATATGTTTTGTTCTCCATACCTGTTATTTTGCTCTTCTTTGTACCCACTCCAACTTGTCTATAGCCTTGTTAAAATGAGGTGCCAGGAACTGAATGTAGTTCTCCAAATGACTAGAGCAGAATATAGTGGAACTATATGGTTCTATTCATACAGGCTAAAATATTATTTGCCTTCTTTGCTGCAGCACCACAAGGCTGGCTCATGTTCAACTTAGGATCAACAGAAACCCCAAGGTCTTTTTCACATGTAGTTCTGCTACTCTCCACATGGATTCAAATTATGTATAGATGATACTCAACTAAACAGACCAATATCTTAGTATCAGTCAGCTTCCTTGTACATATGGATTTATCTTAATATTTTATTTGAAGACTTTGCACATCACTCTGCAATATGATTATTTATGTTGGGGGGATTAGAAAATCTATCATATTTATCCTTGGGACAAATTCTTGACTGACAGAAGAAAGCATCACTTTTACTCATTGATGCGTACAGAGATTTGATCCCCCCCCCTTTTAACAGAACCCTAGGAAAGAGCAAACTGCTGGCGTTAAGTAGTCTGCTGGCATCAAGCCACTCCAAGGATAGCAGGGTGTCTGTAACCTTTAATGGCTCCTAAAGCGAGCATTCCAATTCCCTTGTAATTTGAGTCTAAACCATTTTAACGCAACAAAGAGACATGTGGGCAGGACAGGATTATAATTATTATTTTGAAAGTCCACTTAAGAAGGAAAACAACTCTCCTCCACAAAAATAAATACATAAATAAATACTCCATCCCTTTTATCTTTGCTTTCAATGAAGAGAATTACATATTTAGCCAATGGCGCAGTAGAAATCGGCTCTTCTCCTTAAGTATCTCGTCAAATTTTTAATCAGTTTTTTTTAAATTTACAATTTAATTAATCCCCTGAGGTTTTATTTTGGATTATTTTGTTGTTTGCTGCTCCCCAATGACAAACTGACTAGTAGCCAGAGGCGTTCCTTCCATCACTAACACTCAGGAGAGTTTATAAAGGGATATACTAAGATATTTTGATGACAGTTCTGTATGTCTCTATCCAAATGTCAATATGAGTGCATCTTATTGGGTTCCCTCTTGTAGGAATGTTGGGTATTTATACTGGTAGACTGTATCAAAGTAGTGTACAGCTAGTACCTACCTAGCAAGGGAAACTCTTGTGAAAAAAAAAACCCCCAGTAATTAGGTAGAAAGAAAAATAGCAATTCAGGGTTAGTGCAGGAAAACAGATCACTAAACATAGTTCCAGAAGCCCCTATAGCTGGTTTTTATGCATGTGAGTTTTCTGGTCATTGGCTACTTTTCTCCAACAAAGGAGAGCAACAACAACAAACCTGGAGAAGAACAAAGGAGGAACTGAACCTGAGAGTTGGAATTTAAGTATCAAGAAGTCACTAAAAACAAAAAACAAAAAACACTCTTGCTTGCCAAGAAGAATCTCAGCAATGTGGATTCTCAGTTCATATTTTGTTCATTTTTTGAATATGTACAGTATTTAGGCACAGGAAATTAACTCTGCATCATTCCCTTGAGTACACTGTAGCCCCAATCTTCTCTCTTTCATTTTCTGTAGGCTGTGAGAGCCCTGCACCCAGGATATCATATAACCATACCAATAATCACCCTGTTAAATTAGTAGCATGAAGATAGGACCTGAATCTGTAGGGCAGGTTTAAGGAATGCCAAGTCCTACTGATGTTGTTAGATCACCACTCCCATCAGTCCAAGCCAGCATAGTCAGTGGAGAGGGATGATAAGAGTTGTAATCCAATAACATGTGAAAAGTCAAAGGTTCCCCAGACCTTCTGTAGGATGTTTCAATGGATAACATTGACAAATAGCAAATTGCTTGCCCTAGTTATGTGCCTGAATAGTTATCAGGGCTGCCTCTAGATGTTTTGGTGCCTGAAGCAAAGAATAAGAGGGTGCCCTCTCCTAATGGGAGAGAACATAATATAGGGGATTAAGTGCTGAACTAGGACTCTGGGGAAACAGGGTTCAAATCCCTGCTTGGGTTATGGAAATTCCCTGCTTGGCCTGGGTGACCCTGTAAAGTCACAGGGCTCGCAGAATCATAGCAGCCGGTTCCACGACAGGAAAAAGTTCGCAAGATTCCGGATTACCGTTCTTTCGCAGCAGGAGCGCATAAATCACACGAATCCTGGCATATTCGGAAGATGCAGCCACTTTTGGTTTTCTTTAGTTCACACAGGCAAAGGTGGGCGGGGGAATTGCCCCCAGATGACTAAAGCCAGGCAGGAGGCGGGGAGGGAGCAAGGAGGGGGTCATGGAGACCATAAATAATGAGAGGAAAGAAAAGGACAAACAAACCAGAGATCGAAAGAGCGATCTGACAACTTCCCCATCTTCCCCAGCCCCGAAAGTCTTCTATAAAGAAAGGAGTGAATGAAAGTGTCAGGTTCGTCCCTGAATTCTGGGGTTTGGAGTAGAATTCATGGAGGACCCTGACATGAAGCGGTTTCCCCCTGGCTGGGCCTCTGGAGTTTTGGAGGGAGGCCAGCCCGCCTGGTTGGCCTGGGAACGCTCCTCTCTCAGAGAGGCTCAAGGTCAGGGCGGCTAGGTGCAAGCCTACTCCTCTCACTCCCTGAATGCTTTTCTCATGCCGGGAGGGTTTATCTGGGGGGTTGCTGTGGTTGTGTTCAGTTTCAGCTTTGTCCTATGTTCCTGACACATGAATCCATGTCAATAAAGCAATGTATTGAATGCATGTGAGCGTGTGTGCTTGGTACATCACAGAAAGCACGAACAAGCAAAAGCATGGTGGAGTGATCTCCTTCCCTTCCCTTCCCTTCCCTTCACGCATGCAGACACAAACACACACCACAGAAGCAGGGGGCTAGCCTCATTCCTGATTGTTTTCCCTGCCTCCGAAGCCTTGAATAAAGGCAAGTGAAGGGAAGGACAGACAAACAAAAGGATGAACATGCAATCCCCTGTTTTCCCACACACACAAATGCACACACACACACTCACACCAGCGAAGCAGGGGCTAGTCCCAATCATCTTCCCAACCCCAAAAGCCTTCCTTTGAAACAGACAGGAAGGGCTCAGAGCAGATTTTCCAAAGTGGGCTGCAAGCAGAAGAAGGGTGAATTTCTCCTCTCCAACCCCTCAGTCTATTTGGATAAAGCAGAATGGTCACTCCAACCAATCAGGATTCAGCTCTGATCACAGTAATTCGAAAAGGTTGATGCCAGTTTACACGATGTTTAGTCCTATGACAAATTATGTGCATTTTCGCGAACTTAATAAAAAAAGTCTGGAAAACTAGCGAAAGCTGATACTGCGCAACTTATGGGTTTTTCGCACCCCCTCCTTCTGAAAAGGGTGCTGTTGTTTTGAAATGCGTGGGAACTATCAGGCTTCTTGTCGCATTCTTTGAGGATTATTTTGCCGTGTAAACGACCCCATAGAGTTGGAAGTGACCACAAGGGCCATCCAGTCCAACTCCCTGCCATGCAGGAATAAACAATCTAAGCATTTCCAACAGATGTCCATCCAGCCTCTGCTTAAAAATCTCCAAAGAAGGAGAGTCTGCCACACTCTGAGGCAAGGCATTCCACTGCTGTACAGTTCTCACTGTCAGGAATTTCTTCGTAATGTTTAGGTTGAATCCCTTTTCCTGTAGTTTGAATACATTGCTTCATGTCCTAGTCTCTGGAGCCTCAGAAAACAAGCTTGCTCCATCCTCAGTATGCCATTCCTTCAAATATTTAAACATGGTTATCATGTCCCCTTTTTACCTTCTCTTTCCCCAGGCTAAACATACCCAGCTCCCTAAGCTGCTCCTCATAGGACATAGCTTCCAGACCTCTCACTGTTTTGGTCACCCTCCTCTGAACATGTTCCAGCTTGTCCACATCCTTCTGGAATTGTGGTGCCCAGAACTGGACAGAGCATTCCCGGTGAGGTCTGACTATGGCTCTTCTATATGAAGCAATAAAATGTGGATTGATCCACAGTAATGACAATTAGCAGCAGCTTTCATTTGTCTCCATTAGGAGATGCTGTAGCAGCTTGTTTTTGCCTGAGCCTACTGGGAAGGGCAAGATTCCACCCTCTCTTCTGCCCTCTCCTTGCTGCTGAATGAATGGCATGCAAACTACTTTTGCACATTGAACTCATGAAGTAAGCTGAGGACAAAGAGGGGAAGTAGGAGGAAGAGAGAGAAACTGGGACATTTTAAGAGCAGCTGAAAAAGTGGGATGGCAGAGGATTAATCAGGACTGTCTCTGCCAAACTGGGACAATTAGAAGGTATGTGAACAGAAAATATTCTTTAACACACCTGAAAGCAGAAAGTGAACTTATACGGCACAGGCCAAGTCCCACGGCATGCTTCTTTCTCAGACACCTTGCTGCTGCTTCCCTCCATCTACCACCTGAAGTAACTTTGCCTGATGGTCTTATGTTACCTTGGTAGCCCTGGTGGTGCAATGGTTAAATGCCAGTACTGCAAGCCACAAGGTTATGAGTTTGATCCTGCAGGGCTCCAAGTTTGACTCAGCCTTCCATCCTTCCTTGGGTCAGTAAAATAAGTACCTAGCTTGTTGGGAGCAATTAGCTAAAAAAAAATTGTAAACCACTTAGGGAGTGCTTCGGCGCTGATAAGCAGTATATAATTATCAATGCTATTGCTATTGCTATTGCTATTCTTCTTTTACTGGGCTTGTCTACAATAGCCATTCTACAATAGCAAAATAATAATAGTTAAAAAAAATTAGCTAACACACATTGGAAACTGTTTAATGCAGTTAGATGTGTAAATAGCTATTGCTTAAAACAAATTGTAAGCCGCTCTGATAGCCTTGTGGCTGAAGAGCGGGGTATAAATAAATAAATAAATAAATAAATAAAAATAAATAAATAAAATGGACTCATCTCAAATCTGGCTCTGGCAGTCCAGACAATATATGGCTATTTCTGGGGAGGATCCACATATTTTTGCCCTTAGCCTGACTTTGCTCCAAACTAAGCAAAGTCTGGGAAAAACCAGAGGTTTCTCGGAAACTCTGGAGTGATGTCTGGGTCTTTTGTTGTCTGGACAGTGGGATCAGGTATGATTCAGCCTGATCCAGTTGTCCACATGCAAATGTGGTGCTAGCTCCTTTATTCTGTGCTGACAGTGCAGGCGATGGATTCCCATTTGAGCTGCCACATCCATTTTCTTGCTGACCAAGGAGCTCTTGGGAGGCCTGCCTGGTGTGTTGTCACTTCTGCTGAGGTCAGAATGGGGTGCCCATGCAATCAACGAGGGACAGAGTAACATTTCTATGGCTGGGGGGGAATAAGCTTCATGCATTTACAGTCCTCCAGAAATGCAAGACAATTGTAAATAGCCAAGCAGCAGCAATGCAAGCACTTGAATGTAATGTTAATTACACAGTTAATAAGTGCCAGAAAGTTACCCCTAGGCATAAATTAAAGCATCGCTCTTTGATAAACTACATGTGTTTTGCAATCGATACAAAGATCTAATTTTCTTCTGCTAATGCTTTCAATGACAGCTTCCCAATGTCCTTCGTGCACAATACATGGAAGATAATAAATTGCAAAGATGTTACAACACTGAATTATTAATCTTTGCACCTCTTGCCATCACATAATTGATAATGACTGCACTGGACCTGCAGGTGATGACAGGGAAGGGAGAAGGGACAGGAGCAGAAATATGAAAAATCAAAAGTGCTAGAGATATAGACATAGTGCTTTGTTTGAACATGTGGATTTGATTTTTTTTAAAAGTGAGTTTATAAAGAAGGGAACCACAGATGAAAGCCAGAAATGCTATGGTGAAGGGAAGTGGATAGCCAGACCATAAGTACAGGTAGCCTAATGCATTCAAAGTTATTGCATTGTGCTGAATAGTAATCATGTTTAGTTTTAGATAGTTTAAAATATGTGGCTACTGCTTCTGAGTTATCCCACTGACATTGCATTCATTGGCTTGAATACTGGAAGGTGGAAGTTCTTAGAAAGCAATTGCATACTTGCTTAATGCTTGTAAGGAAAAAAGGGGCTAGAGCAGTGGTTCCCAAACTTTGGTCCTCCAGTTGTTTTGGACTTCATCTCCCAGAATTCCTTACTGTTGGCCAAGGTGGCTAGGGCTTCCTCCTCCAGTTGGTATCCATCAGTTTTTGCTGTCATAGTTAATGAGGAAGAATGATGGGGATTGTAGTCCAGCATCAAGATATGAAGGATGGTGAAGGAGGGCTGAAGAAACACAGACGTTCATTGTCAGTTTGTAGCAGCAAACAATGCAATAAGGCTTGATATGGGAAAGAACGGGATTACACTGTAGCATATCTTACTGTAATTGTGGGGGCATCCACACTAGAGAAATAATTCAGACTGAAACTGGATTATTTGCCTGCCTCCTTCTTATGGAATCCTCGGGTGTGTAGTTTGGTGAGGCACCAGCACTTTTTGGCAGAGAAGGCTAAAGACCTTCCCAGGGTTCCATAGGAAGGAGCCATGCAAATAATCCAGTTTCAACCCGGATTATTTGCGTAGTGTGGATTTCCCCACTGTGTGTGCCTATTTACAATAGGCAAGGTAAATAGCAGCTACCTCCATAGCATGTATAAATAGCATAACAGAGAGAAAAAAAGGAAAGCAGACAAGCCTGCCTCACCAGCTATCTCCCAGCATGTTAAAGAAAGAGAAAGAAGCATAGATCTATAAATTTAGCCACCAAAATGAAAATGATATGAGCAGTGAAAGAAAATGTTATCCCTGAATGCATTTTGAAGAAGCCTTCAAGTGGCCTCTAGAAGATTCAGAATGTTCTTTTTTTAACTTATGCAAGGCTTACTTGATCTGGTTCTTTCATTTCACATGTGCATATTGTTTTGACTAAAAACTTTGCTGAAACATGTTGAGCTGCTCTTTTTTTGTGATGTGGGAGCCTATCCCTGTTCTTTACATGTTATATCTGCCACTGGTACCAACTTTTCTGTGAAAGAAGTAATGCCCAGGAACACATCTCCTTCATTAACTGAGGCACACTTGGACCTACTTGGACTTTAGATACAGATGCTTCTCCAATGGGCATCATGAAAGGGCTGTTAAGGAAGGTGATGAGGGCCATCTTAGCGAGAGCAGCCCAGCTATGGGATGCCTACCCCAGAGAGGTTCATTGGTACTTACTCTCCATTCTGTTAGTAATGGGATAACATTTCAACATTTCCCAGATGAAAACTGGGTGTTTATCTATATGTGGCTATAAAATGTGAACTGTCGCACACTAATGCCAATTTGCATCAGCTTTCATTTGTCTTAATGATTTTTTGGCAAGATCACATGTTAACCTATACTCATTCGCCATTCAAACAGGCATGCCTGCGAATCTAGATAGTGGGTGCAAGTGAATTACTTGCATTTTTATTGTTGCCAGTTTCCTCCACCACACAGTGTGTGTGTATATATATATATATATATATATATATATATATATTAAAAAAAAAAAGCTTAACCAAGGTGTGGAAATGCAATATTCTGCTTAAATAATAGAAAAAATAAAAAGGAAAAAAAAGGCTCTTTTGTTGCCTGAGCACAAAATCGTTATGGCGAAAATCCAACATGGCAGTTTTGGGTGCTTGCCTTGTTAGGAAACCCTGCCCCTGTGCACATTCATCACTCAGCTTTTCACTTACGCTCTTATTAGGAATGTGCATCAGTTCAAATTGGTTGTCCCAACAAGTGGCAATACACATTCCCCATGGAGCTTAAAAAAAAAATGGAAGAAAAGCTCTGAAGCCTTATCCTTTGGATTTTTTTTTTTTTTTTGGCATTTTGCGGCCCCTCCTTCCAAATATGGTGTATTGATATGGAATGCCATTAAGACAAATCGTATTCTCCTTGAATTCTATGAGGAGTACTTTTGCTGTATAGACAACTCCTAGGATATGTGTGGCCAATCAACATCAGGGTGTGTTCAAGAAGAGAAAAGTTATTAATGAAAAAGAACACACAAAGTAGGAGAGGCTGCAGCTGTTTGCTTTTGTCTGAGTCTACTGGGAAGGGCAAGACTCTCTCCCCTCCTCTTATCCCCTACTGAGTACAATCTACTTTTGCACTTGGAAACTCAGTTTGCAGCAATCAAAGCAAGCTGAGGATAAAGGAGGAAAATTAGAGGATGAGAGAGAAACTGGAACATTTTAAAAGCAGCCCCAAAAGTGGGCCAGTGGAGGACTAATAGGGACTGCCAAACTGGGACAGTTGAAGGGTATGAAGGTGCAAGCGTTTTCTCTTTTGTTGAGTCAAAAGAGCTACATTAGTCACTGGCATTACAAATTGATCAAACATGAATCTGAATCTCAGGCCTTTCTCACTGACTGTCTGGCCAAGCAAGGGCCCTCCCTGGAAAAGCTGTTTTGTATTTTGAAGTGGAAATAAAAAGCTTGCTTCCTTGAAACCAGAGAGAGAGAGAGAGAGAGAGAGAGAGAGAGAGAGAGAGAGAGAGAGAGAGAGAGAGCGAGAGCGAGAGCGCGCACAGGTAGACTGAAGTTAGAATTCATTGTGTGATACGTGTTTTGTGGACCCCCTTATCTCAGCTCTTCATTAAAAGAACTCTCCTCCTATGCACCTCTCCACTCCTTGCTGAGATCTGGTTTTCTCTTACCAAAGTGGGAGCAGTAACAGTGTGAACAGAAGTGCAGCGGGGGGAGGGGAGGGGAGAACAAGCGGAACAAGAAAGTTCCTTTTTCTGTTGCACTGTGTAAAGTGAAATCCACATTGATCATAGTCTGGAAGTAACTAGTTACAAAAAGTGTTATTTAACACTGAGTACTGTACCTTTCTAATTATGGCAACTACATTATGGATGTAACACAACACAGTGGGCTACAATATGGGCCATGCCACATTATAAATCAATATCAGCCTCATTCAGAAAATGCATATTGAAGACCATTTCTAGATGGCTTTAAACTCCAGTTAAACTTCACAAAATCAACAGTAATATTTCACAGTATAGTCACCCCTCCCTATCCACGGATTCTGCATCCAAGGATTCAACCAATCATGGCTTGGAAATGTTTTGGGGGGTAAATATTCCAAAAAGCAAACCTTGCTGTTTGCCATTTTAAAAAATGGACAGCATTTTACTACTCCATTGTATGTAATGGGACTTCAGCATCCACTGATTTTAGTATCCACTGGGGGAGGGCTGTCTCAGAATCAAACCTGAGTGGATACCAAGGGCCCACTGTATTGTTGGTGGGGTTGCAGTGCAGCTGGGACAATCGATTACTTGGTGTTGCATTGCCTGATGGTGATAGCTTTTTGGAATAGGGTAATTGATTTTGGGGGGGAGGGGAAAAAAACTCATCAAGAGCTACATCCCAGAGAGGCTTGATCACTATTAACTGTTTTTGAAAGAGGACATGTAAGTGTTTCTCATGAAGAACTTATTGCTACATTGCTCAAATTTGCACAGTTAGAAATCATAAAACTATGGAGGACACAGAGAAGTCGTTCATTTTGATATTGGACCATGAGCGGGGAGTTGCTCGTGTAGAAAAACTGACTTGTAAATCCCAATCACCTAGACAGGAACTTTGAAAAAGTAGGCTGCCAGGCTTACCTGGTGGCCGTTTTGTGGCTGGTGTCCTCCCCGGCCTCCCACGAGCACATGGCAGGCATGGGCACCCCCATGCCTGCCAACAACCTCTCCCCAGCTTGATCTGGCAGGCTGGGGAAGAGGATCGAAAATGGACCAATTAGGGAAGGCTCCCCTTCCCTGATTGGCTGAGCTAGCAGGCCCTCAGCCAATGAGAGTAACCTGATTTTGCAGGCCTCTGATTGGCTGAGGGGCGGGGCTAGTCCTCTGCAGGGTCTGGCACCCACCCTCCCTCAGTTAGATTGTTTCATGTATTAGTTAGGAGCATTGTACTGTTATGTTTCATTACAGCTGTTTACTTGTCATAGCTTTCTATTCGTGGCGATGGGCATGGGTTATGTCCCATCCTCAGGGTCAGGGGACTCCAGTGGGAATAGCGGTAGGCCATGCTCAGGCCTTGTTTGGTTCAACCCTCAGAGACCCCACCCAGCAGGGGGGGCAGGAGGGCATGGTTGGTCACAGGATTGGATCACGTGAACAGATCTCGGGTAGAGCACGTATCCAGACAACCCAGCTTCCGGTCACGTGCTTCTGGTCACATGGCCGGTTTGCCAACCTGTTTGCCAGCTGGCTAACCAGGAGGGATGTTATCCCCCAGGACCGGCCTTCGCTGAAGGCCAGTTTAACCCATGCCCAGTCCAACCTCAGCAACTATCACCATAACAGAAAACTGTGGCCATTTCTGCCAACACCTTCTTATCCTGTTCTTTTTATCTCTGTATTAATAAACATTTGTGCATGTATCCTATGGCTGATTATTGGGTTAGGCAGGGAGGCTGATGGGATAGGGGAGGGTTATTTCACTCAGTCTGCAAATACATTTGCCACAATTTGGTTTCCTTTTATTTCATCAATAACTAAGCAAGAATTATTCTGTAGTCCACCATGTCATCAACAAACATTTGGAGGATCACCTCTTTAAGACCATTACGCTATTAAAGGGACTCTATGTAAATTCTATGTCAGTAAGAGCTATATATCAGTGGAATGCACTGCCTCAGAGTGTGGTGGAGTCTCCTTCTTTGGAAGTTTTTAAACAGAGGCTGGATGGTCATCCTCCGGGAGTGCTTTGATTGTGTCTTCCTTCAAGGCAGGGGGTTGGACTAGATGGCCCTTGTGGCCTCTTCCAATTCTATGATACTGTAATCATTTTTGTATAGGACTAAATTTATAATCAAGGTTTGTGCTTGTTTATCAACTGTATTGTTCTCTTTTTTGTTTTGTATTTCCTTCTTGGTTGTATTGAATTGTGTTTTTTTATTGTCACAAATAAAAATAAAAATTGAAAAAAGATGATAATATTGTGGTGATGACGATGATGATGATATTTATTTGTATCCTGCCTTCCTCCCAAAACTGGGACTCAAAGTGGCTTAGCATTTAAAAACACAATAGAGATAAAAACATACCAAAAAGTGACCATTAAAAAAGGATTAACTAGGATTAAATAGTGACAGATGTATTCCCCCTTTTGTGATATCACTGCAACTCTTTTCCTTTTATAATTATGGGCATGTTGCTTCACTAGGACACTTACTGTACAAGGGAAGGAAGCAGAAATGCACCCTGATAATAGCATCACCCACCTTGCCTTATCGCACAACGTTGGCATGTTATGGCTGTTCTCCCATTCTGGTCCTGTGGGAGAGAGTGGTAAACACAAGTCTTTTTTGCTAACTAGAAAAAATCCATTAGCAAAAAGACCCGTCTTTACCACTGTCTCCCGCAGGACCAGTATGGGAGAACAGCTGAAATATGGCAGTGCCATGTGATAAGGTAAGGTGGGACACGCTACTGTTGGGCTTCATTTTTGCTTCCCTTGGTCCATGCAGTAAGCCGTCCAAATATTGGAGAAATAATAACTACCTCCAAGAGCTCCTTGGCCAGCTCAGGCAGGGAGATTGCTGGGTAGAGGAGTAGGTGATACACCAGAAACAGTCCTGTTCTGCCTCTTTGGCCCAGTACAAGGCACAAATTTTCAAAACTTGTGCTAGGCAGATGGGTTTCCTCAAAAGGGAGATGAGATCCTTAAGGATGATGGCAACCTAGACTCATAGAATCATAGAGTTGGAAGAGACCACAAGGGCCATCCAGTCCAACCCCCTGCCATGCAGAAACACACAATCAAATAATCAAATCAAATAATCAATCAAATAATTCCCAACAGATGGCCATCCAGCCTCTGTTTAAAAACCTCCAAAGGAGACTGCAGCAAACTATGAGTCAATGTATTCCACTGTTGAACAGCTCTTACTATCAGGAAGTTCTTCGTAATGTTTAGGTGGAATCTCTTTTCCTGTAGTTTGAACACATTGCTCCATGTCCTAGGGCATTTTCAGATGATCCTTGCAGCACAAGGATCGAGCAGGAGAGGTTTGTAGCAGCAGCAAGGCAGGGGGTCGATTTCGGATGACGCTGTCCCTGCGGCGAAATCGTCCTTCTCTCTTCCATTTAGGGTTGGAGCCTGCCGCACCATATTTGGCCAGATTTTATTCATGGACAACCTCCGTGAATAAAATCTGGCCAAATATGGCACTGCAGGCTCCAACCCTAAACAGAAGAGAGACGGGCAATTTTGCCGCAGGGACAGCATCGTCCGAAATCAACCCCCTGCCGCGCTGCTGCTACGAACCTCTCCTGCTCCTGAAAATGCCCCTAGTCTCTGGAGCAGCAGAAAACAGGCTTGCCCATCCTCAGTATGACATCCCTTCAAATATTTAAACATGGCTATCATGTCACCTCTCAAACTTCTCTTCTCCAGACTAAACATACCCAGCTCCCTAAGCTGCTCCTCATAGGGCATGGCCTCCAGACCTCCCACCATCTTGGTCACGCTCCTCTGGACACATTCCAGCTTCTCAATATCCTTCCTGAATTATGGTGCCCAGAACTGGACACAGTATTCCGGTGCAGTCTGACCAAAGCAGAATTCTCCCTTTGGCCTCCAATCTAGCATGGTGCTGCATTGAACTTTCAATTTGCATTCACATATTACTGAGTAAGAGATAAGGAAGAAAACTGTCATATGAAAAGTAGTGTTCATGAATTTCTATTTCCCATCTTGAGATTACAGACCCTTTTTGTCCGTAGGAACCCAGGAAGCTGACGCAATCTGGCTGAGAGTCTTTGTCCATCTGCCCTAGCATTACCTGCTGTGATTGACTGGGCTTCTTGGAACAGAAGAAAGAAAATTACAGCAATTTAGGTGAGGTCAACGTTAGGCTTTTTGACAACTAGTCAATATTTCCTCTCTATACATGATTTCAGGAGGCAGGTGGTAGTGGTTGAGGAAAGGTTTTTTAAATAAGACAGGAGAGGAAAATGTGTTTGACCTGAGTTTTATGACAAGATGTCAAGTGTATATGTATTTGGGGGAAAAGTGGTATAAAAGGACTTCTCTTGCCTTAAAACACAAAGCCAAGGCTACTTGACTGATTAATAAGAGCTCATGCTAACAGAAAGTATACATATACACATAGCTATCTCTGATGCTGTGATACATGAAGAATGTTCCCTGGATAATGAACACTTTTTTTGTCCAGTTTGGATGCAGGTAGGGGATAAAACAAGAACATCCTGACAGACACGGAGATCCCTACATTTACTTCAGTATTGTTGATAGGGAGAGGTAGAGACAGACTGACAGAAGTAGTTTTTGCCCTAAACTTGCTTTGCAATCAAAAAGTCTGGCACATCTATGAACTTGTCTAAGTTCTGAGATCTTTGGGGAGCACTTTACCATTCCCTGAGCCCCCACTGCAAAGACCATAATCCTTCACTTTGGTTCACGGCTTTGGTTCACTGTGAACAGTGCTTTTACATCAAATTTGTCTGATCTGACCTTAAGGGCCATTCCAGAGCAACCAGAAAATAAAAATACACTCTGTGACCTAATCATACCCCTTTTGACATAGTCAGAATCAAGCTAAAAGGGAATGGATCAATTTAATGGGAAGGGCCCCCATTAAATTTCTTCCAAAAATTTCACACCAGGATGAATTTCCTGAATCCTCTCTGAAATGGAAAACCCAGTCTTCCCGTGTCTCCAGAAGAGACAGGTATGTTACGAACTTCAAACATACAAAAGGAACTCCATTGCTATGCATAAGCTGACACTCCTGCATCCTGAGACCAAAGAGTCTGCCTGCCAATCACAGAGATAACCAAATTCACCCTAATCTTCCAAATCCTGACTATTCGGAATTCCTCTGTAAACACTTGAGAACTATTTGAAATGGCTTCAAAGGGTAATTTTCCTATAAAACCCCTTGGAATCTTAACATTCTTTGGCTCAGTCCCCTTTTCCAACTGAATCTCAAATGCTTCATCCTTTAAACCCTCTTCTCAGTTAACCTCCTGGACCTTGTAATGGCTCTCAGCTGGCTTCAGGCATTCCTTCCTGCTTCCCTTAACCTTAACCCTCCTGTTCCTAAGTCCCTTCCTCCCTGCTTTTGTTGCTGCTGCTTGAGAGTAACACCACTTCTCTGGGGAAACAAGCTGCAAGATCAGGTGTAGTATTTTCCCCAGCCTAGTTTCTCCTTTCTAACTAAGTTCCTGCCTTACTCTGAAAGTCTTGTTTTGATTGCTAATTGAATACATGCAGTGTATGAATGGTACTGTTTTTCAATAAAGTTTCCTCCATCAGTTTTGGAACAGAAGACATTTTCAGACAGCGCTAAACGAAGCTTATCGTGGGATGAGCTCCTGGGAGAGAAACGGTGCTCTTGCGTGGCAGGGGGTCATTTTCAGACGCTGCCATCCCTCTTCCGAGATCATCAGTGTCACTTCCATTAAGCTTTGGAAGCGGCCACACCATATTTTAAGCACGGAAGTTGCCCGTGCTTAAAATATGGCGCGGCCGCTTCCAGCTTAACGGAAGTGACACTGATGATCTCAGAAGAGTGACGGCGGCATCCGAAAATGACCCCCCGCTGCGCAAGAGCGCCGTTCCTCTCCCGGAAGCTCATCCCACGATAAGCTCCGTTTAGCGCTGTCTGAAAATGTCCAGAGTCTCACATGTCCTTTCTCCACTCTACTAGTGTACATAGGGGTACATGTCCTGCACTTACATAAACCTTTCATATGCCATTTGAGTCACTTCTAATTCCCCATTGAAGTTAAAAAGATATTGAATGGAATTCCCACTTCCACGAGAGATTTGTGTAATGGGGAAAGGCTTGCTCTCTGTCCTGCCACCCTCAGCAACACCTTTGATGAAGACATAAGAGAGGGCCTTCTTGGTAGCTGCTCCCAGGTTGGGGGAACTCCTTTCTACAAGAGGCTACTCAACAGATTAACTGAGATGGACAAGAACTGATCTGATGTTGGATCAGAGAGTAACCAACAGTTTCCTTTTTTTTAAAGGATTGGAAACCTTTTATGGACATTTTGCAGAAAAAAAGAAAATGTTTTGATAATAAGTGGATTTAATAATTAGTAGGATTTGACTATCAGGAGAAGTGTAAGAAGCAGTGGTTTTAAAGGAGAGGTTGAATTATATATGAGTTTATTGCTGCTCGGGGGAAAGCTGGAAGTCATATTTTATGTTGTTTAGGTTGTCTATGTAATTATTTATGATGTCTTTTGTGCATTTTTTCTTTTGTTCTTTCTTTTTTCTTATCTGTAGTTTGTTTGGGTAGATGTGCTGTACATTCTTTTTTACTTTATTTTATCTTTAAATAAAATTAATGAAATTTTTAAAAAGAAAGAAAGCAAACAGTGCCCTTCATTCATCTCTAGACTTGTCACTTGGAACACAGCAAATTGGTACAACCACATTGATCATATTCTGAACTAAATCTGAATTATAACTATGGATAATTACATTCTAGTAAAGAAGCACCATCTAGGGAGGAAATTTTGTCTCTCCTCTGCCCCACCCCATGCTTTAGAACAGACATAATTATTAATCAGAAACACCTAAATCTCTACTTCAGCTTTCCGTAACATGCTATCAGGACTGGCTAGGATTTGGGGAATTTTAGTCCAACACTATAATGCCAGGTTGAGGTAAGCTGCTCTATTTATTAAGACATATTAGAAGAGCATGATATGGCACTTATTTATTTATTAGAAATATTAGAACAAATAAACTTCAAATGCATAGTTTTTGCAATGGATGCTAGCATCCTATTGGGGCATTACAGTGGTGTAAGTCAGATTTACACCATTGTAACTCACTTTTTGGGTTGTTGTGGTAGCCAGAATTCTACTCAAATGACACAATGATCCTCCCAAACTACCTTGTAAGCCACACAATTCCATGTTTTCAGAGAGTGGAGGGATGAGAATTTATACATCCAGCTCTTTTCCTGTAGTTGGATGTGCTGCAGCGATGTCACCTTGCAAGAGGATTGCCAGGTGAAATAAGGACAAAGGTTGGGGAGAAGAGTATGACTAGCCACACCTTCTGAAATTCCCTCTTCTATACAACTATTATTTCACCTGGCTATCCTACTTCCTAAGAACCTCCGGAGATCCCTGCAGATTCCTGTGATACATGTCCCCACTCACCCCTTTGTTCTAGCATTGGGAGATGTAGCTACATGATCCATGTATGTCTCCCAGTGCAGGATCTCAGCAGGAATGTTCTTCCTCCACAAATAGGTCCTTCAGTTATGAAGAATTTACAATTCTTGCTCCCCAGGGAATTTTTTTCTCTTCCTTCTGGACCTCCATCAATAGAATCTGAAATGGCCTTCTCCACTCAACCTGATGGTCCTAAGACCATGGGCTTTTCTTTTAGCACTGTAACATTACATGCATCTTGCATGGACCTATGAAACAGCACTTGGGGGCCCTCAACCACACGGGAACTTTCCAGTAAGTCCTACTGTTCAAGATTATACTTTGGTCTCATCTATAGAATCATGAAAAAAATGGATTGCTCTGCAGTAATAGCAGTTTGCAGCAGCTATGACTTGTCTTAATGGTTTTACAGCCCCCATAAACTTTGCATGCCCTCTAGCCAAGATGGTGTCTATAAGTGAATTATTTGCCTTTTTAAAATCTGCCACCACCATTTTTTTTAAAAAAAACCTTTTTCCATGGGGTGCACAAGCGATATTTCACATTTACAAAAAAAAGAGAGAGAAAGATAATACAAATGGCCATTTTATCACCTTAGCAATCACTCACTAAGGTGAAAATCCAACATGGAAGCAGTGGGCGCTTGTCCTGTTAGTAAGCCCTGCTCCCTACGCTCATCTGGCCAATCAGGTTTGTGTTTCCTCTCATATGGGAAAGCAATTCAAATCGAATTGCTTGTGCCCATGAGCAGGAATGCACATGCTTCACGGAACTTTTTAATAACTCCAGGAAAAACTGTGAAGGCTCTTCGGTTGTAGTTTTTGGAGGGGTTTTTTTGCTGCCCACCTTCTGAGTACAATGCATTGATACACATTCCCATTAAGACAGATTGAAGACTCAGTGAATTCCATGAGGGTTATTTTGACCATTTAGACAGGACCTTTGTGTCTAGCTTGTCAGTGAACCAAGAGAGGGGACACAATAATACTCAGTTTTAATGGGTCCATCCTATGGAATCCTGCAATTTGCAGGTTTTTTGGCAGGGGGCATTTAGAATTCTTAGCCAGAAAGCTATAGTGCCTCTCTGAACTACAAGCCTCAGGATTCCACAGAATAGAACTATGGCAATGAAAGTGGTATAATAGTGCTATAATCAACCAGTGTGGTGTAGTTGTTTGTGCATTGGGCTATGACTCTGAAGACCAGGGTTTGAATCCCCACTCAGTCATGGAAGCCTACGGGATGACCTTAAGCTCTCCCAGCCTCAGAAAAAGTCAAAAGTAAACCCCCTTGCAACAAATCTTGTCAAGAAAACCCTATGATAGGTTCACCTTAGGATTGCTGTAAGTTGGAAACAATTTGAAGGCACACAACAACAACAACTCATGTAGTGTGAAAGGGCCCCTGGTGTTTTGACCCTGGATGCTCTGGGTCCATTATACAATTTCTGCCTGCATTTTTCATTAAGGAACGAATGCTATAGCTTTCTAGTATATAGTGCAAGATGGTTTGTATGCCCCATAATATGTGAAGAATTTCTGAGGACAAATCTGTTTGCCCGTAGAGATGTCTAGTTCTGCTAAGGGATGACAGCATATGCAAGATGCGTAACAATATATCAGATGGCAGGTGGAAGAGTCTCAGAGCAGAGGGAGAGTGGCTCTAAATTTATGAAGTGCAGGGGAAAAATATTGGGAATTGATTTATTCCAGTTATATCAGCATCAGTGCCTGTAAAGGTGTTACATCTCTTTAAAATTAAATCAATACCTCTAGTTATATAACCTTCACAGTCCAGTTGAATTAAACCCAATTCAAGAGGGGGGTGGTGAGTTAGGAGGAGTAATAACTCAATATAGCTCAGTCAGATGGTTGAGATTCCAGCATGATCTGTTTGGGGTTTGCCACTGGTCTTATTAAGAACAGAGAAGATTGAAATGTTTGATCCAGTTGTTGCTGTCTCTGAATCTCTCCTCACACTTCCAAAATATGTGATTGAATTTGCTGAATAATTTAAAGTAGTGAAGTTCTTCAACTAGGGACAGTTTAGAACTTTGTTCAGTTTATTTTTAAATGTGAACTTTCCAAAATTCCTTTGTAATGTCACAAATATGACAAGAAAAATGGAAGATTATAAATTATGAGATTTCCTAGGGATGGTGGATGATTATACTGCAGAGAAAAATGTAGGGGTTTCTTTTTGTGCAGAAAATACTTTTTCCTGTGCACAGAACGGTGTTTTCTGTGCAGAAAAACCAGTTTTTACACAGAAAACATGTTTAAATTTTTTGTGCAGCATCGCTAAAGAATTATTCTGCTGCAGCACTTCAGGATGTTTTGAATACCAGGAGAAAACAGAACAAAATTCTAACTGGTCTATTATTCCTCCAGATGGGTTTTCCTGACTGTTGGGAATCCCCCCCCCTTTTTTTTAGATGGGAACAATGAAGTACATACAGCTCTCTCTCTCTCTCACACACACACACACACACACACACACATCTCCACAGAACCAATATCTGCAGTTTCAGTTATTGCAGCTGAAAAAAATAGGGATACATACCATAGAGTTGCACTGGAAAATGCCTAGAGAAGTGTCCTCTATAGAAATCATTAGGTTGTCCTATGCAACTCTATAGTATGTTTGGACATGGTGTCCTTTATTTTAATAGAGTTTGCTATTATGTGCAGTTTCTTGTATCTGCAGTAAATCCAGGAACCAAACCTCATGGATACGGGGCTGTGTACTATTTCCATCTCTAGGCCAGGATATCTGAAAGGCCACTTCATCCCATATAAGCCAATCTAAAATTTAAACTCCTCTACCCCATGAGGTAAGATTGGTGGGAACACATGACACAGCATTCTCTGTTGTGACACCTCAACTGTGCAATTCTCTCCCAAGGGAAGCCAGGCAGGTTCCATTTCATCTGAACTTCTCATGGAGAGCAAAAACTATGTGATTTTGATTATCGTTAGGTTAAAATTAGGGGTGGCTGTTTTAACTGCTTTTTAAAGCTGTCTCTGGTTTTAGAGCTGTTTTGAAAACGTCATTTGCTTTTAAATGTGTTTTTGGTGTTGTTGTGTGCCTTGAAATCCTTTCTGTGTTATGGAAACTCTAAGGTGAAACTCTCACTGGATTTTCTTGACAAGATTTGTTCAGAGGGGGTTTGCCATTGCTAAATAAGTGCTTGTGAATTTTTTCCAGTCTAGGACTCCGACTCATCATCCCCAGAAGACTCTGACCTTTTCTCAGAAGAAGTGGCTCCAGTGTTAAGGATTAAAAGGAGGACTCAGTGAAAGCAATGGACTTTATCAAACCACCCTCCATAAACATTCTTTCGCCAGCATATTTTTAATTTTTTTTTGCCAGCAAAAGAACCCTTGATACCAGACCTTACCTTGAATCACATCAAAAGGCATCCCTGGCATATACAGAGCATGAACAGAGCTCTGTTTACTTCTGGGTTCCAAATCTTGCTGATTCTCATGAGAAGATGTGAACGTGGCAAATTTAAAAGTTAAAGCAACCCCTCCCCATAAAATGTACACACAAGCACAGAAAAACACTTTAAATGTCCCAAGTACATGGGGGGTGGGGATCATAAAAAGAGTATTCCCTACCTGGCTGTTGCAATTTCAACCAGACATGTTTACTGTATTCACGGGAGCACAATGGCTTGAGGATTCAAACACCGGCAATGCCAGCAACAAAGCATCATGGAAGATCTATTGA
Source organism: Gambelia wislizenii (assembly GCA_030847615.1). NCBI lineage: Eukaryota > Metazoa > Chordata > Lepidosauria > Squamata > Crotaphytidae > Gambelia > Gambelia wislizenii. Next base: position 20,181,104 of record JAUMIR010000007.1, on the reverse strand, counting down.
TGGCATGGTCCATCAATAAAAATAGAACCGCTTTTTAACAGTACATGATTGTGAAAGGATGCTGTCGTATGGTATGCACACCCTTTTGCAGTCATTAGCCATCATTATGACACCACATTTGCCACATCTGATAAAGTCCATTGTCATAAGTGGCTTGTGGCTTTCATGTGAGTAGGGTGGGAAATGCGCTCTGGATGTTAGACTAAGGAGATTTTCAGACAAGAATGCAAAAAGTGTTCCTGTCCCAGAATCTCCACTCCTGCCCCTGTCCTGGCACAATCACCCTCCCCACCACACTTACCTCCTCTCCCATCGTTCCAGCAGCCCAGGAGTGAACGGAGCTCTAAGGGAGTTCCATTCACTTCCTTGACTGAAAACCCACAGATTCTTGTGAGAAGACGTGAGCGTAGGAAATTCAAAAATAAAAATAAAAAGAACATACAAAAAAATGACAGCAAGCACAAAAGCACAATTTAAATGGTAGAAGTAACCCGGGAAGGGTCATAAAAAGTGTGGATGTCCTGATCTCACCTGGAAGTGTTCTGGTATGTACCTCCCATTGACGCTGGGATCTCGCCAGCATAACGGGGGCACCTTTTCACTTGCAGGAATATCTTTGACAGAAACAGAACAGGGGATCTATTGATGGCTTATCCCATCAATACAAAAGCAGTGCTGGCAGAAAGTTTTTGCCTGCTGGTGAAACGAAAACAGGAGGGGGAAGCCTAGCCTCCCCTAGGAGGGGGTATTTATTTATTTATTTATTTATACCCCGCTCTTCAGCCAGAAGGCTATCAGAGCAGCTTACAAATTGTTTCAAGAAATAGCAATTTACACATCTACACTGTATTAAGCAGTTTTCCAATGTGTGTTAGCTGCTGGAATGATGGGAGAGGAGGTAAGTGTGGTGGGCAGGGTGATTGTGCCAGGACAGGGGTGGAAGTGGAGATTCTGGGACAGGAGCGCTTTTTGCATTCTTGTCTGAAAATCTCATTAGTCTAATATCCAGAGCACATTTCCCACCCTACTCACATAAAAGCCACAAGCCACTTATGACAATGGACTTTATCAGATGCGGCAAATATGGTGTCATAATGATGGATAATGATCGCAAAAGCGTGTGCATACCATATAATAATAATAATAATAATAATAATTATTATTATTATTATTATACCCTAGCCCTCTGTTAGAACAATCGGGGTGGCTTACAAAAATTAAAATACAATACAGATAAAAATCCCTAAACACCCCCCACCCCCACCCTCCCCCATAAAAAATATTAAACAAATATAAATTAAAAAGCAACTGATCTAAAATCACATTTAAAAACAATAATATGACACCATCCTTTCGCGATCATGTACTGTTAAAAGCTGTTCTATTTTATTGATGGACCATGCTGTCAATAGATCTCCCATGATGCTTTGTTGCTGGCATTGCTGGTGTTTGAATCCTCATGCCATTGTGCTCCTGTGAATACAGCAAACACATTCCAAAGGGTGGGAGGAGCTACTGAGAAGGCTCTTTCTCATGTCCTCACCAAGCGAGCCTGTGATGGTAGTGGGACTGAGAGAACTGAGCCTGTGATGGTGGTGGAACTGAAAGAAAGCCTTCCCCTGAAGATCTTGAAACCCATGTCAGTGTGCAGCTACATGCCCTGTGTTCCTGCACTGAACCCATCTTGGTTTTCCTACATAAGACACGTTTTCCTGGGTATTTTATTAAAACATTTAAAAATGGTTTACCTCAGCTTTCCCCCAGCTTTACCTCGTGTCTCATCAAGACTGCCCAGAGGTGAAACGGAGCATGAGTCCTACATTGTTTGGGCTGCAGAGCTCCAAGATGGAGGGGGGACTGGGGTAAATAGCCCATTTGGCAAGCCCTCAGATAAAGGAATCTGGGGGCTTGTTTAGACGAGAAGAAAATGTAGATTGATGCACATTCTTGCAAATTTGCAGCAGCACTCATTTGTTTCCACTTTTTTGGGGGGGAGCAAAATTGAGTGTATGTGAAGCTATCCTTGTTTGAAGTGCACACAGAGCCATGCCTGTGACTCAAGATGGTGGCTGAAAGTACAGCACGTTATTATTCTCCACTCGTGCTATCACCACAGCACAGTATATATTTTTTAACTTGTAAAAAAAAGCTGAGCAAGTGTGATCTTCTGCTTATAAAAAGCTCTTATAAAAACCTCACCGCAGCAAAAAAGTGCGCACTCAATAATATGAAACACTAAAATGCTGCCTCCGGCCCTTCCTTGCTGGAAAGCCCATCCATGCCTGCATGTTCAACCAATATGCTGTCAATGTTTGCCTTAATTGAAAATGTGCAGCATTCCACATTGGATGTCCAAACAAGTGTTAATGCGCATATATGCACATTACCTTAAAAACTTCGTGAAAATCTGCAAAGGCTCTTCCCACACAGTATATTGTGTTTCTGCCCCCCACTCCTTCTGAATACTGCGAATCTTGTTCGGACAAAAAGCATTCCCTGTTAATTCTATGAGAAGTATTCTCACCATCTAGACAAACCCCAGAACCATACGTAAGGCACAATCTGCTCCTTTTTGATACACTGTGGTGCTGTTCTATTCCTGACCCTGCCTCTCTAGGCAACCTGTTTTCTTCTTGCAACATTATCAGATGAGCATCTAAAAATGTTGTAATTCCACAAATGAGGATAGTGGCATTATCACACTTACTATCACACATCACTGTAATTGCGTGAAAGAACCGGGCACTGAATTATTGCATGATGAGCACTAGAGCTTGAGAATGCGAGTTTACTTCCGCAATTTAGTGTGGGTGAGATTTTGCTGGTTTTCACGAGAAGAAGCGAGTATGCTTAACACTCCAAAGACACTTTAATTAACAAAGTAAACGAAGATACAAGCACTGAAACAAACCTAAAAATGTGCAAACTTTTCATAAAAAGAGCATCCTGTGCTTTGTTTTCACATTTTCACCCAGAGGTTTTCTTTCTGAAGACTGGCCATTCATGCTGTAATCTCACAATTACAACAGGACATGGTTTTGCAAACCATCAATACCACAGAAAAAGTGATATTGAAGATCTATTGATGACTTGTCCCATCAATTAGAAGCAATGCCTTTTTCGCAGCTGGAGCACACTCTAACCATGCAAAGACGATGACATTGTGCAATAGCGGGGCCCATTTGTGCTACCATGACATTGTAATAGCGTGATTTTTGTCATGTCCTTGGTCTGAAGCCAGTCCAGTCACAGAATATATAGACTGAGAGAGTTGGCATGCCCCCCCTCAATGGAGGAAATCCATGGTGCCCCCTCCATACTATGAGTCTCACCAGCTCCTAATGATGCTAACATGTCAAATGCAAAACAGAACACTGCTGTGAGCCTTACCCTAAGAAACTGTATTTGCATTTGGAGAAATGTAAGAAAGAAATACTGAACAGTTAGCTAATATTCCAGGGTATTTTTCAATATTCATCTCCTTTTATGCAATTCTTGCATGTTGCATCCTTCCCCTGCCTCTCAAGTTCCAAGGTCAGGCTTTTATATGTGAACTGTGAGATTCATATCCAATGCAAACCAATAATGCTCCCCCCAAACAAACTTTGAGGTAAATGCTCACTTCATCTGTAGTCTGTATCTTTATGATTCAGTGTCTTTAAAGTGCAGCAAGCTGAATTTTTCTCTCTCTGTATATATTAAGCTGTTATCATTCATTTCTGTTAACACATTAATTTGCCTCTGGCACAAGTTGAACTGCGTGCAAATGCTGAACTAATTTGTGCCAATTCATGAGGAAACCAACTGGTGCCTATTCTGCAAGTGGAAAACAGATTTTATGTATATTCATGCTGGGCCTAATATCCCACATGCCACATTTGCAAGACTTTTTCAGAAGGTAAAATCATAAAAACTTTCAGGTGGAGTGGGCTTGGCTTGAAAAATGCAGTGGCCAAGTTCCTTCCGCTAATAGTTTAAACAACAACAACGACAGGGCTAGGATTGTCTGTCATGGTCTACAGGCCAAATCCAAACTGCACAGTTTGAAACTGGATTATTTGCCATGGCTCCTTCTTATGGAATCCTGGGATTTGTAGTTTTATAAGATCTTTAGCCTCCTCTGCCACAGTGCTGGTGCCTCACCAAACTACAAACCCCAGGATTCCATAGGAAGGAGTCATGGCAAATAACCCCATTTCAGACAGAATTATTTGTGTGCAGTAGGACTCCCATATCCACTGAGGATTGGTTCTGGGGGTGGGGGCATGGGTACCGAAAACCATGGACAATAGCAAACACCATTGAAAATAATGGGACTTCCAATTAAAATACAATACAGTTGCCTTGGAGGACCTAGAAAATGACTAGAGAAGACACATTTTCTAGGAAGACTCTATGGTAGGTGTGCTGTTTTGTATCCCATGAATAATTGAATCAGTGGATAATGAATCAGTGAATACAGGGGTTATACTGTAGTGTGGATTTGGCCTATGTGAAATAAATTCACAGAAAGATTTGTGAATTGCAAAGATACAAAAGAACTTTTGTTATTAAAAAATGACGGAAGATACTGACAGAGAAATGGAAGCAGCACAGAGTGAGGATGACGTCAGATCAGGAGAAGGAAAGGGGTGTGCGAAACGGAGCTCTGCTCCCGGAAGAGCCCCATTTCTCTCCCGATCTCTTAGGGGAATAATTTCCCCGTGTGAAAATCTCCTATGGGCGGGCCTGCCAGAACACATCTGGGTGGGATTGTGAAAACAATTTAATTTTTAATTTAATTAGGTATTTATACCCTGCTCTTCAGCCACAGTGGCTATCAGAGTGGCTTACAAATTGTTAAGCAATAGCAATTTACATATCTACACTGCATTAATCCATTTCCAATGTGTATTAGCTAATTGCCCCCACAAGCCAGGTGCTCATTTTACCGACATACGAAAGGATGGAAGGCTGAGTGAACCTTGGAGCCCTCTGGGATCGAACTTACAATTTGGTGACTTGCAGTACTGGCAATTAACCACTGCACCACCAGGACCACCCTCTTTTTATGGACCTCCCTGGGTTACTTGATTTTTTTTTTAGTGTGTTTATGTGCTTGTGTAAACTTTTGTCTTGTTATTTTTCTTTCTGTTTTTGAATTTTCCATACTCACATCTTCTCGCGAGAATAGGTGACATTTCAATCCAGGAAGTGGATGGAGCTCCATTAGAACCCTGTTCATGCCTGGGCTGCCTTTGGACACAAGAGAAGTTAAGTCTGATGGGGAGGATTTTTGTACTGGGACAGGGACGGGTCTTCTGGAGATTGTTGGACAGGAACACTTTTTATGTTCCTGTCTGATCATCTCCAAAGTGACTCCGGCATATACCAAAGGTTTGATGGAACCATGAAGGCTACAAATAAAGTGATACAGGGAATGAACTGGGCATAGCGTCATGAAAGGAAGTGGTGGCTGCTCTCACGCTCTACAACTCTCTTGCTAAAGAGGCTAGAATGGTGCCCTTCTTGCTATACTCCTGTAGGCAGGTGAAGTTGTAATTTCAGGAGGCCTCAGAGCACTGATTGCACAGAGGGAAAGACCTTTCATAAAATGCTGTATTGTCTATAATTGTTGTTTTCTTTTCAATGGTCATGCTTTTAACTGTTTTTAATTCTAATGATCACTTAGCTATATTTTTCACATTTGTACAATGCCAGCTTTTAGCAGTATTTGTTTAAAGTTTTGTGAGTGGTTTTGAGTCCCAGAAAACAGTCTTGAGACACAGAAAAAGGTGGGAAGGTGGGATAGGAATAAATAAAAGGAGTTGTTGTTAAAGATGGATGTTAGTTTGGAACTACCCTGATAAGGAGAGCTCATGTATTCATATATACATAAACACAAGAGCTACTCAGTGTTGTTTCCTTTGGATTCACATGCTGGGATGTTGCTAGCAAATGCCCAGTCTATATTTGCCCTGAACCTACAATCTGAGTATCCAAAGGGTTCTCTTGCAGTCATCTAAAACTTCCATCTGCTTAGGGGAAATAGGGTGAATGTGGTACCATAAACCAGTCTTCCCCATTTGTTGCCCTTCAGGTATTCCCATCAACTCTACCAATTGGCATGAGGCTTTAAGCTGGAGTAGTCTAAATCTCAGGCTATGTGGGGGAGTAGTAGTTACTTTTTCCCATTGTGGACCAGCACTAAATTTGTACCCATTGGGTACAATTGGATCTTTCTTTCCTGGAAACTTGCCAGGCACCAGCAGCTCAGGGCCTGGCACTGGTCCAGGGACCATCACTTTGAGTAGCACTGATTTAAATCAGTCAAAGGAAGTTGGGCTGAGGAAGAATGTTATAAACAAGGAGCAGATGAGCTATCACTTGATGGCTGGACTGACAAAACACCTTCCAACACAGACTGCTATTTGGGTATGCAAGAGCAAGGTCACCTTGGGAATGGTGGACTATTTACATAGTCCTTTGGATGTTGTCTGGGGTTGAGTAGGAGCCTCCCAAGTAGGATGAGGGTAGGGAGAGGAAGTTCAAAGGTGAGAGAGGGGAGGGAAGGAAAGAGGGGGTTTGCATGGGATTCTAGGAATAACAAATCACAGTGCAATCAGGCCTTGGTTAAACCCAGATCATTTTCAGTTGTCAGAATAAGTTATTTGTGTGCCTTACCTGTTAACTAATCCAAGGAGAACCCTAGCAGGGCTGAGCTGCTAACTGATTTGGTCTTTAACATGGACCAAGATCCCAAAGTACCTATGGTCTTGCACAGAACTAATAGGAACCTTCTCCCTCTGTTTCAGCCTCCTGCCTCCACCCTTTCAAGAGCATAATGGGCCTTCCAGATTCAAAGCAGTTTGCTAAGTGATGGGTAAGGGAAAGATACTGGTGACTGTGGTTCAGGAAAGAGACTTATGTATCCAGGAATGGTTCTTTGGATTCTGACTACACAACATCATCATAGAATACAGGGCATGCTTATTAAATTTGCAGATGACACCAAATTATGAAGGGTAGGATCAGAATTCAAAATGACCTTAACAGATTGGAGAGCTGGACTAAACTAACCAAATTAATTTCAATAGGGAGAAATATAAGGTACCACACTTAGACAGAAAAATGAATGCACAGAAAAAGGATGGGTGATACCTGGCTTGATAACAGTACATGTGGAAGGGATTCTGAAGTCTTAGTAGACCATAGCTGAACATGAGTCAACAGTGTGATGTGGCAGCTGAAAAAACCCAATACAATTATAGGCTGCATCAATAGGAATATAGATCAAGGGAAATAATAGTACCACTCTATTCTGCTTTGGTCAGACATCACTTGGAATATTATATCCAGTTCAGGGCACCAAAATTTAAGAAGGATATTGACAAGCTGGAACATGTCCAGTAGAGGGCAAACAAAATGGTGAAAGGTCTGGAAGCCATGACCAATTTTGAGGTGCAGTTTAGCGAGCTGTGCATGTTTAGCCTGGAGAAGAAAAGGTTAAGATGTGACATGATAGCCATGTTTAAATATTTGAAGGGATGTTATATTGAAGATGAAGCAAGCTTGTTTTCTGCTGCTCCAGAGAGTAGGACATGGAGCAATGGATTCATACTACAGGAGAAGAGATTCAACTAAATATTAGGAAGAACTTCCTGACAGTAAGAGCTGTTCAGCCGTGGAATACACTGCCTTGAAGTGAGGTAGACTCTCCTTTGGAAGTTTTTAAACAGAAGTTGGATGGCTTTGGAGTACTTTGATTCTATGTTTCTATGATCTATCATTGTTGTCATCATTTTTTTTCTTCCCCACCTCTCTCTATGGATCAAGGCAGGAAACACAAAGCAGTGTCCTCCATATCACATTTACTATGCAAGGCAGCCATTATATCTTCATCATGCTGCTTTTAAACAGCCTTGATTGAACAATACATGTTATAAATAAGTGTCTGAGTTATTTACCATGAACAAACCAATATTGCTGGCACACTACTGCAAATTTTCCCACTTGTACCTTGTGCTATGCTCTGCCAAACTGTGATTTGTAGTCATGATGAATGAGTTCAAGGCCCTATTCAGCTTGCACACAATGCAACATGGGCATAATGAAAACAGACTAAAGACTTGTTAGGGTTGCAAATGGGACAGTACGGTTGAAAGGATAATGGCTTCTTTAGCTATGGTAGTTGCTGAATTATTCCATTCCACAGGTCTCGTTGCAAAATTAAGACTGGATCAAGCACGATACATTGATTTCCCCATTTAACTCCCACAATTGCTAAGAATAACTTTGAGGTTCTCTGATTAGGAAGGCTCATTAGGATAAAATATACATGGGAGTCTCATTTAGTGTTCTGAGTTCTTCTAGGAAGATGTAACTATCAGGAAGATGGCAGGTTTCACTTGCTCCCTGAACTGTGATCTGAATTGGAGTTATCTGGCATGGGTGGGTCAGTGGAAAGCAGATCTTGCCCACCATCACAAATCAATTACCACTTTTGGACTAAATCAATAGGGGGAATCATGTTGGTTAGCAGCTCCAAGAGTTTCTCACAATTGGCTATGCTGGCTTGGGCTTCTGGGAATTGCCATCCAAAATCTCGACAACATCTACCAGAGCTTTAAGATCCTCAAGGAAAAGGTTTCTCTCAGGGGCTTACCGCACTCCAAAGAAAATGGCAGTGCAGCAGGAATGTTCCATCTTCTGTGCTGCCTTACTACATGACATCATCATTCTTTCATTCTGGTCCCTTGAGCAACTGAGGCAAAACCACATCTTTTTGCTAACTGGAAAAACCCGTTAGCAAAAAGACATAGTTTTATCTCGTCCCCCATGGGACCGGAATGAAAGAACACTGGAAGAATGACAATGTCATGTGGTGAGACAGCATGGAAGATGGTACCTTCCTGCTACAATGCCATTTTTCTTTGGATTGCAGTAATCCCCAGAGTCTCACCACTATCACAAGTCCATCTTCTGAGGATGTGGGAGACAACGGTCTCAGTGGCTGATCCCCAGTTTGTGACATTCCATTCCATGGGAGGCTAGGCTGCATACAGAGACTTTTTAAAAAAAATTCTAACAGGCTTTAAATGATGAACAGATGTAACTGGAGCATTTTAAAACAGTTTCTGTGCTGTATTTTAAATTTTATCATTATGTTTTAATATATATACAGTATATATATATATTAGTGTTTTGATGTAATGATTGTTAAATTGTGCTTTAATCTTTCAAATTGGGGATGAGTAGGTTCAACTTGTGGTGGTTGAGCTGCTTTCTTTAACACCCCCTCCTCCTAAACCCTTTTATGTTTAGAAAACTGCAATGACTTCATGATCATGACATACAGTAAATCCCTGTTTAGCGGAAACAAATGCCTCTCAGATATGTATGGATCATACTAACTATAACAATGTATGCACCATCTATTTCTGAAGATACAAAAAGTGCAGAAAGTTTTGGAATGGATTCATGTTGCAGAGAAGATAAGATGGAATGAAGCCAGCTATGCCTACAGCAGAAGAGAAAGACAGGATTCTGGCATCAATGGAAAGCATACCATACGAATCATGCAGTTCTACTGTTTTAAGATAAACACTAGCTTCATTTTAAACAAAAGGTTTGGAAAGAGTGTTGAAATCACCCTCATGATAGGTAGCTATTTTCCTTCTGTTCTCTTCAGCACCCACATATAGCTTCAGAAGTCTAGGGGCCGGTTTACACAGCAGATCTATTGCGGCAACTTGCGGTTTAATTATTTTCCGCAGCTGTGGCAGTCAGGTTTTTTTTCTAATTATGTCGCGTTGAAGTTCAGACTTGAATAAGTGTGGGGGGTGTGGCTCTGTGTGTCTCTGTAAATCTGCCTGTAAATGAACTCACTCCATAAAGCAGAGGAAGAGTAATCTCTCTGCTAAAAGACCTTGCTGCCATGCTGTGGATCGCAAGTTTTTCCAGCTGCTCTCTCTCTCTCTCTCTCCCCCTCCCTCCCTCCCCCAAGCAGAGAGTGAGAGGGGGGGGAAAATAGCAGTTCAGCTTGCTACAGCCCTTTGTGAAATGGTTTCTCTCCCTCCCCCGTGCACAGGATAAAAGTGACAAATGAGCTTTTACATACTTTCAAAACAGCAGAGAGGATGAGAAGGAATGCTCCCTGAAAGTTGTTGGGAATCCTTTTTTGAAGTTGTTGGGAATCCTTTTTTTTTTTTTTTTTTTTTTGCAAACTGGCTCGCAAAATAGCAGACAGGATTTTTGCAAGTTTCTTCTCTAATGGCTACTGTCTTTGCCTCCTCCCTGCCCCTCTTTTAAGCCCACCCCTGCATCATCAACCAATCACAATGCAGCTGTGCTTTAACCCTTAGCGGAATGCTAGTTTACACTGCCAATAAAGCACTACATTGCAAATATTCCTGCAAAAATAGTGACATGCCCTGCCACGCTATATTTGGGTGTTTTACCTTCCCCCCTTCTGAATGAGGCGATGCTGTGCTGCGATCCATGGGAACTATGAGCTATCTTAGCGGTATATTTAGGGGAATATTTGCCCGTGTAAATGACTCCTCAGTGAATACTTTTATAGGCTTATTCTTACCGTAACCAAAGCAGAACCCTGAAGTCTTGACTGTCTGAAGGGTAATATCAGTAAGGAAGGGGATCTTGTAGTGTCTTTGAGACTAAATGAGAGAAATAAATTGTAGCATACACTTTCGTAGACTAGGAGGCTTTCCACATGCTGAAGTAAAGTGGCAGGGCAGCCAGAAGGTTCTGTTTTCCATGCTGCCTTACTGTATGATGTCATTATTTTTCCGGTGTTCTTCCATTCTGGTCCTATGGGAGACCAAGGTAAAACTGTATCTTTTTGCTAACAGATTTTTTCATTTAGCAAAAAGACACGGTTTTACCTTGGCCACCCACAAGACCAGAATGGAAGACTGACAATGTTGTGCAGTAAGGCAGCACAGAAAGCAAAACCTTCCTTCTGTCCTGCTGCTTTACTTCGACATGTGGTAAGCCTCGTGGTCTACTTCTTTAAGTGCATGAAGTGAACACATGGAGTGAATGCATGTAACACACTAAGGGTAATGTGTAGCATTTGGGATAAAATGTTGGTAATAAACAGACTATTCCTTATGAAAAATTAAAAATAAATAGTATTTTAACCTTTTTATTCCCCATTTAAGCTAATCTCATTTTTAACCTTTGTCAGTCACTTTGTGACCCATGCTGGGAGAAAGCATACATCCCTAGACTAGATAGATGTGCTCCCCAAAACACATTTAATCAGAAGGGAGAGCAAGACCTATCTAACCCTTAGATAATATACAGACTTCTCTTTTCTTTTTTTGTTCTAAACCAGTGGTTCTTAACCTGTGGTCTGGGTACCCCCAGAGGTCTACAATGTCCTCACAGGGGTCTGTGAAGGCTTGAAGGCTGCTTGGCCCACCTCCTCCTTGCAGTTGAGTGGTCATGTGACAGAAGCCAGGGCAAAGGCTGGTTGGCTTGGCCTGCACATTGCCATTCAATCCACTCCAGCCACAAGCTTTCAGGAAGAAACAGAAGAAAAGTCTTCCCTCCCCCTCCAGTGCCTCTGAGGGAAAAGTTTAATGGATGGTGTAATTGTGTTGTTGTTGTTTTAAATCTTGTGTTAAGTCTTGGAGGTCTGCAGCAACAACAGATATTTAGAAGGGGGTCCATGGTAAAGAAAAGGTTAAGAGCCACTGCTCTAAACTGATAACTTCAGGAGATTTCTGTTCTTTCCCCCACCGTGTTCCTAACTCTAATCATTCTGGGTTTTCTGAACTTGTCAAGTATGTTCCATCTGAAGTCCTATTAACCTGGTATACCAAAATGAAAGGAAGAGCAGGGGAGACAAGCTAAGGCAACTGTACATGTAAATGCATTTCCAAGGAGAATACTTGTGTGATGTAAGTTGAAGGAATATTTAATTTAAAAGACAAAGGTCAGGGGGGAAAAAGCAGAGCAGTGTGACCCCATCACAATGATATATCAGATGTTGTGTCTGTATCTCACTCTTCCTGCCAGGAAACTAAGAGCAGCTTGTGTTCCAAGCAGTGAGCTGTTTCACCCCAACGTTTAGGGGTAAGCTGCCTCCCGTCTGGACCATGGGCTGCCTTTGCATAACAGGTTGATTAGGTTAATAAATGTTACCTTTTCATGGTCCAAGTGCTACCAGAAGTCCCAACTAGGCCAATAAATTAGTGGGATTTCTGTAAGTTTTTGCCTCGCTATTTAACTATTTATTCTACGGGATTACTTTAGCTGGGACTACCATTAGGATTCAGAGTGATGCAATTTTATTCTCCTCTGCCACTTAACAACACCCTCCCTCATTGTTTCATGTCAAAATATCAGAGTAGCAAGTATCGCCCTTACTTAGGATTGGATTGTGACATTGCGATATAGCAAAACCTGACTGGCTACAGGGGAGTGATATTGAAGCCAAATCAGGGTGAAGGCAATGTTGTATTCTGTTATTCAGGAAACAGTGGGGGATGGCGGACAAGGTACTGAGTTGGGGTTACCAGGCCAGGCTTCAGGACTCCAGTTTTTGTGGATCATCTCCAGGTAGGAGACAAAGGTACAAATTCTCCAGTACTGGAGGGCAATGCTCCAGGCAAGAGGAAAGGAGACCATGTGCCACTCTCCAGCCCAGCTATTAAACAACTGCTATAATTTTACAAGGATTTCTTGCTGCAACTTGCAAAGACTTTCCAGGGAATCTTATGTATTTACTTAGGCTGTTGCCACACTACAAAAATAATGCAGTTTGACACCGCTTTAACTATTGTGGCTCCATCCTATGGAATCCTGAGATTTGTAGTATGTTGTGGCATCAGAGCTCTCTGACAAAGCAGGCTAAATAGCTCACAAAACTACAAATCCCAGCATTCCATAGCACTGAGCCATGGGAGTAAAAGCAGTGTCAAATGGCATTATTTCTGCAGTGTTTCAGCAACCCCTAGTTAGCTTCCTCCTTTTCTCCAGGTTGCCAAGGACTTTATCAAATGAGTGTCGAAAAACACTGTAATTCCACTATTGAAGAAAGCAGAAACATAGGAGATTTTCACACAGGGAAATTATTCCCCAGGGGGATCAGGACAGAAATGTCACCAGGGCTCTATTTCCCTCTTGCTAGGTTCCGCATTTATTTTTATTAACGAGAGTTCATCATTAATAAACAGAAATAGAACGAGCACAGTGTGAGGCTGACGGAAAATCGGGAGAGGGAAGGGGGCATGCGAAACGTGGTGCTGCTTCCAGAACAGCCCCATTTCTGTCCGGATCTCTCCGGGGAATAATTTCCCTGTGTGAAAATCTCCTTAGTGGCATTATTACAGTCATTATCGCATGTTGCTGTAATTGTGCAATACTACTGCCAAAGAACTATTTCATGAGCACCACTAGCAATTTAAGAATGGGATTGAAGCTTGCATTATAGTAACATTTGTCTTCACATTGCCTTTTAATGACAGAGTATTAATGCTTTGTGCATGCACCTTTAAGAATTTTCCTCCCTCTTATTTCCATGATTTTGCATGGGCAAGATTTTGGCTGTTCAAGTGAAGATGCAACTTCACTTGAAAACAACAAAAACACATAAATAACAAAATAAATTAACAAATAAACACTTAAGCAAATATAAAAACATATCAAGAAAAGGCAATAGTTCATTAAAAAGGCATCTTGTAGGTCCTCTTCATGTTCTCACCTAAAAGTTTACTTATGTGTTCTTGTTGGGAAAAGACAGGGGGGAAAGAGGACTGCCCATTCATGCTGTAATATCAGGATTACAGTGGAATGTGATATTTGTGCACTCTTCAGTACCACAAAAAGAGTGACATTGAGGGCTATTCATGGCTTTTGCCCCTCAATGAAAAGTTACACATAATTAACAGGTGGAGCACACACTGACCACAGGGGGAGGAGGATGCTGTGTGATAATGGGAATCTGTTTGTGCTACTATCACGTTGTAATTCTGCTATTGCAGCCCTGTCTGATAAAGTCCTATGTCACCAGGGCTCACATGGTGTGATCTGATCTGCATCCATTCTGGTTAGTAACAAGTAAGCTAGATGAAATGTTAAATATTCCATCTCTAAGTAAGTGAGAAGGAATAATTCCCTCATTCAGCTCCTTTGGCTAAGATTTCTATCTTAATTTCCAGATAGGAAAATATGTTCTCTCTCGCTCTCTCTGTTTGAATGACAAGCTGTGAACAACTGTGGTTGGTACTCAATACATAATGTCCTTAGGTCTCAGGTTTTGGCCCAGAAATGCCAGGGCCTGAACTGGCACCACAGTGTGGATTGACTGCTTCAAAATGATGGAGCCCCCATCTGCCTCTGATATGGATGAAATACATCACGTTCCTCCTTTTCTCTGCATGCAAAAATTTACACTTTGAGGCCAGTTCTTCTTTTCTTCCCAGAGAAGAGATTATGCTGCTTCCGTTTCTTATCCCCCACATGAAGAATACAGATCCTGGATGCTGCTCCATTTCAATGCCTGCTGCAAGCAGTTTTTATTTATTCTTTGATAACTCAGGGACTGCAGCTTCAATCAGACCCTTCCTGTTAGAAGAGGTTGAAAAGATTCCCTTGCCCTTTTCCAAAGGTTGAGGTCAGTGGGGTGGTGTTCCATGAGGCAAGACAAGGAGGGAGAGACAAGCAGGTGAGCTGACAGCAAAGATATACCAGTGACTATAAATGAGCTTTGAGGCAAAGCAACAGAAAGGTCATTTGACTGGAACGACTAAAAGAGATGGGAGCTCTGGGCAGCAGAACATTGACCAGAAACCAAGCAATAGACTTTTCATGTATGCTAAAGGATTTCACACACTGCTTTATTTCTAAAAGGAGAGGTTTTTCTGGAGTAAAGCCTTCTCATGTACCCTTGTTTAGATCACTGTAGCCCTCTTTGGGCATTATTAAAATGAGTTTGCGCAGCAGAAACTTCCCTCTCCCTCTGTGCATGGAGGTTAACCATTTGAAGAAGATAATCTCCATTTTCTCTATGCATTTTGGAACTTGTTTTTTTCTGGTTTGAGATCTTGTGGAAAGCCATTGTGGACAGGGGAGTCTCTTTTCTTTAGATTGTTGCCAACCATGAAGAGAGAGCAACTGAAAGGATGGTGGAGGAGAGCAGGGTTAATGTGCTACCTAGTCTAGCATACTGAGCATGTTTATCTGCTTGCTTGCCAGTCTATAGGTAATATAAGAGAGCTACTAAAATATAAAAGCTAAACATTTTGGTTTCCATCTTCTTCCGTTACTCTGATGCGAATTCACTTGTGAGGCATTACCAACTGTAGGGATGGGCACCTGAATAGCTGGGGGTGCATTGGTCGCTCAGGAGACCTGGAGGGGGGCATCTCTACTTTGTCAACCCTAAAAAAGTTTTTCAATTTTTTAAAATGAACCCAAATATCCCACATGCTCCTTAGGGAATATGGGAGCAGCTTCAAAATGTGGGTCCCTTGGTTGTTTTAGCCTTAGGAGAGGACTTCTTTAAAAAAAAAAAACCCTGAAAGTGACCAGCAAGTCAGTTGACCTCCTATTAAAAACACCTCCTGGGTCAATAATGGTCAGGTGGCTCAAAATGTGACAAAATCAGGATGTGATGTACAGAGAACACACACTCACATGCATTCAATAAATTGCTTTATTGACATGGATTCATGTGTCAGGAACACTGGAAAAGCCAAAACTGATTATAGCCAAGCAAGCCTCTAGATAAAAGCACACAGTGTGAGAAAAGCATTTAGGGAGGGTTTCACAGCGGGCCTTGCACCTGGGATTACTGACCTTGAGCTTCTGGAGAGAGCAGCATTCCCATGCCGACCAGGAGGGCTGGCCTCATTCCAAAACACTCAGGGGCCTAGGAGATGAACCAGGCCTGAACCAGCTCTATGTCAGGGTCCTTTATGAATTCTACTCCAATACCCAGAATTCAGGGATGAGCCTGACATACTGCCCCCCCCGAAGACAAACCTCCCCCTAACCTGGCTTATCAGGAAAGCGGGCATGGAACTTTCGCAATAAGCGCTTTGCATTAACATGATCAGAATTAACCCATTCGGCATGACCCAGAGGCAAATGTTTCCATTTTACCAAGTATTGTAGCCCTCCCCGGTGAACCCGAGAGTCCAACACATCAGAAATTTCAAAATGTTGATCATGGTCGACCAGAATAGTTTGGGGTGTGGATCCCGGGTCCAGATGGTGCTGGTCTGGAGGGTACGCCGGTTTGAGCAAGCTGGAATGAAACACAGGATGAACATTTCGGTACAGTTTAGGCAAAGACAATTCAAACGCCACTGGATTTATCACTCCAGTAATAGGAAAGGGCCCAATATACTTGGCCCCTAACTTCTTGGAAGGTTGGGGACTCTTAAGGAATTTGGTGGACAAATAGACCAGGTCCCCAATGGCATATCGCGGGGTGGGATCCCGTTTCTGGTCAGCATGATGTTTGTAGAGGGCTTTGGTGAAGTCCAAGGCAGAGATTACATGGGGCCAGGCATCTCTGACCTTTTGACTCCACTGGGTCATTGAGACCGGGTGGGTCCATAGGGGTCCACTCCCCGAGGGGCAAGGGATTGAAATCCTGACCTGAGACAACCTTGTAAGGGGAGAGGCCAGTGCTCTGGTGGGTGGCATTATTATAGGCTACCTCTGCAAAAGGTAAGAGGTCCACCCAGTCAGATTGTTGGAAATTCACATAGCACCTCAGGTATTGTTCAAGCACCTGATTAAAACATTCGGTCTGCCCGCCATTCTGGGGATGATGGGAACTGCTGAGCCCCAACTCCACTCCCAGGAGGTTCGTGAAAGCCTTCCAAAACTGGGAAGTGAACTGGGCCCCCTGGTCAGACACAATCTTCGCAGGAACTCCAGGTAGATGTGCTAAATGAACAACCTGGCCAATTGGGAAGCAGTTGGAAGTTTCTTGCAGGCCACAAAATTTGCTTGTATAGAAAATAGATCAGTAACCACCCAAATAACAGTCTTTTTCTTACTTTCTGGTAACTCTACTATAAAGTCCATACTGATGACTTCCCAAGGCTTGGTTGGGGTAGGCAGAGGCTGGAGCAAGCCTTTTGGCTTCCCTGCTCCCCCCTTCGCCATTGCACATGTGGAACATCCTTTCACATACTCTTCCACCTCCTTCCTCATCTTTGGCCACCAAAACTGTCTCTGGGCCAAATGTAAAGTTTTAATATACCCAAAATGCCCAGCACTTTTGACATCATGGCACTGTCTGAGGATGATTTCCCTCAGGGCCTCAGGGACATACAGACGGTCTCCTTTCCAGGCCAAGCCCTCCCTCATGGTCACTTCCCCGGGGTGGGCTAGAACCCATGGATCCTATGGCAGGACGGATGCTAGTTGGGACTGCCACCCATCCCCATCATCCCGAGGGAGGTGGGGCTGTGAAGTGTGCTCTGGTGGGGGCGGAGCATCACTAGGCATCGCGTCTGGTGGGGAGACACCATCTTTGGCTGCCTTGGGCTCAGGTCCTGGCCCCATCGGGGGGGCTGGCTTGAATGTCCTGCAGCTTGGCTTTACTACGCATCAGGACTGCAAGCCCCAAGTGGGAGGGGGAGAAAACTGTATCAATGACCTCTTTTCGTTTACTTTCATGTTGTGGGAGTCTGGACAAAGCATCGGGTAGGAAATTCCTTTTTCCAGGGATAAATTTCAAGGTGAAGTTGAACCGGTAAAAGAAACTGGCCCACCTAACCTGCTTAGGGCTCAATCACCTTGGGGTGGCTAAAACTTCCAAATTCTTGTGATCTGTCCAAACTTCAAAAGGTTTGGGAGATCCCTCCAGCAAGTGGCACCAAGTTTCTAAAGCCAGCATAATTGCACCCGCCTCCTTTTCCCACACAGGCCAATTTCGTTCAGTCTCATTGAACTTTTTGGATAGGTAGCCACACAGTCTGAGCTCTCTTTCCTCCCCCTTTTGCAACAGCACCCCTCCCATTGCAACATCAGAGGCGTCCACTTGGACTACAAAAGGTTGGGAGGGGTCGGGGTGTTTGAGAATTGGTTCAGAGATGAAGAGTGTTTTCAATTGATCAAAAGCTTGTTGGCACTGGTCAGTCCAAACTATCTTTTGGGGAGGCTTTCCCCCCTTTCCAGATCCTTTTTTTCCCTTTGTCCCAATTTCTTTAGTTTTTAACAAATCAGTCAGAGGAAGGGCTACCGTCGTAAAGTCAGGGATGAAGGACTGGTAAAAATTAGCAAATCCCAGGAAGCTTTGCAGTTGCTTCCTAGTTCTATGGGCCTCCCATGCTAACACCTCTTTGACCTTTTCTGGGTCCATTTCTATCCCCTTGTTTGAGATGTGGTACCCCAGGTAAACAGCTTTGATGGAATTCACATTTTGACATGTTAGCATACAGATGATTTCTCCCCAACCTTGCCAGCACCTTTTTCACCAGTTTCACATGGGACGTGTAGTCCTCAGAGTAAATCAACACATCATCCAAATACACCAATACCCCTTTCTACAGAAAGTCTCTCAAAACATCATTAAGTTCTGAAATATCCCGGGGCCCCCTTTTAATCCAAAAGGCATGACCTTGAACTCGAAAGCCCCCAAAGGACAATTGAAAGCAGTTTTCCACTTGTCCCCCTCCTTGATTCGCACTCTGTAATAAGCCTCCCTTAGGTCCAACTTAGTAAATATCTTCCCTTTGGACAAGTCGGCCAGTATGTCCTTCATCAGAGGCAGAGGGTACTGATTAGAGACACTAATTGCATTTAACCCTCGATAGTCCTGGATCAAATGAAGACCCCCATCCGATTTTCGCCTGAACATCACCGGGGCCCCCACAGGTGAGGTTGAGGGCCTAATAAACCCCCGCACTAAGTTTTTGTCTATAAACTCCGGGAGGGCCTCCATTTCAGCTGGCGTCATGGAATAAATCCTGGGCTTGGGTAGTTTTGTCTCCGAAAGTATCTCGATGGCACAATCAAAGGGCCTGTGGGGAGGCAATACATCACACTCCCTCTCCTCAAAGACATATTGCCAAGCCTTGTATTCCACTGGCAATCCTTTCAGCTCCCCTTTGACTTAAGCAGTCGTGCAGTTCCATGAATCAGCCTCTAGGGGGACTTCCCCCCCCTTGGGAAGCTTCCCCCACCCGGTGCTCCTGCACACACATGGGATCCGCAAAAGTCATTGTCTCTTTTACCCAGTCTATGGTGGGGTTGTGGAACTTTAGCCAGTTTAGGCCCACCACTGCAGTGGGAACTAACCCTGGGGCAATTACAAACTGAAGTTCCTCTTGGTGGTTCCCCATTCTCATGTGTATAGGGCCGGTCATTGACCTGGCGGGACCTCCCTTCATCATCCCCCCTCCACCTGTGACAGCCACACAGGCTTGTCCAGCTTAATAGTATTGATGTCCAGTTCACTGACTAGGGAGGGATGCATTAAGACTTGGGTACATCCGGAATCAATCATTAACATTACTTTTCAGGTGCCCCCCCTCTAGCCCCTACTCTAGCTTTTATGAAAAAGGGCCTTTCACTCCACTCACCACAGCCTCCGGGCGCCCTTCGGGGTTAGCCCACCCTCGGGCGCTTAATAGGGCGGGCTGGATCTGTTTCCCGCCAGCTCTGCATCGGAAGAATAGGATCCACTATCATCTGGGTCATCCAAAGACTCCCCCGGTGCATGGCCTGCCACCAAGTCCCAGGCTGCTGCTTTAGGCTTGGGCTTGAGTGGGGTCTTAGACGACGCTGATCTCCCTCCACTTTGCTCGGGCTTGTCAGCTGCCGCTGGTTACCGAGGGCTCCTCTCTGGGCATTCAGCTATGTGATGGCCTCCCTTTCCACAATGCAGATACAAGCCCTTTCTCATCATTCACTCCCGTTCTGTCTCTGCCGGCTTGCCCTTCTTCCCTGTAGTCCCTCCAGCCTTCCCCTCTGATCCTTGCTGACACCGTACCATCTTGACGCTCCGTCTCATCGTCTCCACTTCCCTGGCAAGCCGTACCCACCCCAAGAGGGTTTCGGGGTTCCCCTGGAACATTGCCCACTCTAGGATGTCAGCGTTCAGCCCATCCTGGAAAAACTGCACCTTGATGTCCTCTGACCACTCAGGCACTTGGCTGGCCAGGCGGCAGAACTCAGCAGCATACTCTCCCACAGTCTTTGAGCCTTGCTTTAGTTGCCTGAGCTCTGCCCGGACCCTCCTGACTCTCAAGGGGTCTTCAAATTGGGCCCGTAAAGCCAGCAAGAACTCTTGTAAATTTCCCAGTTCTGGTGCTCCCATATCATAGAGCCCCACCAACCACTGTGCCGCCTCTCCTTCTAGTTGGTTGGACACATACTGCACCTTCTCAGCTTCCGTCTGAAATTCCCCATCCCACTGGGTCATGAAACTCACCACTTGGGTCAGGAAGTACGGAAGCTTTGCTGCATCTCCATTGAAGATCGCCTTCAGATTCCGGTGCTTCAGGCCCTGGGGTCTTTCCTGCGGCTCGACCGGTCCAGCCCCTCCAGGAGGAGCCGGTCCAGGAGCCGGCAGGCCAGGGACCTCTGCTGGCAGAGCTGGGGTCCCTGCCCCGGGTGAAAGGGCGGCCGCTGGTTGGACTTGAGGAGGCTGGGCCCCTCCAGGGGTGGGTAGGGCCGGTGGTATCCTTTGCAGGAGTTCTAGGAGGCTTGTCTGCATCTCCCCCACTTGCTGCTTCAACTGCAGGACCTCTTCTCCTACTTCTGCCAGGGAAAACCTCACTCCTGGCTCTCGAGACCCCTCACCCAGGGGCCTGTCCCACCGACGGGACCGACGTTCCTCCCAGCTGCGGTCATCCGGCCAAGGCCAGTGGGGTGCCAGGATTTCTCGAACTGCCCCTCCCCTGAGCTTGCTTGGCTCCCAGCTCCAAGGGGTCGGAGGGGAGAATAAATCTCCCAGCCCTTCAGCGGTCCCGGCTCTTGTCTTCTTCGGAAGCTGCTGTGACACCTCCCACTGTGCCGGCCTCCAGCCTAGATGCACCAGCTCCCTGGTCGCCGCCGGCAACCAGATCTTTATCCATCTGGGTTCCAGCCTCCATGTCATCCGACATTGTGGGTAGAACCACTCAAAAAGAAAAGGTTGTAAATTGGAGTTTCGGCTTACTGTGATGTACAGAGAACACACGCTCACATGCATTCAATAAATTGCTTTATTGACATGGATTCATGTGTCAGGAACATTGGAAAATCAAAACTGATTACAACCAAGCGAGCCTCTAGATAAAAGCACACAGCGTGAGAAAAGCATTTGGGGAGGGTTTCACAGCGGGTTAGGGAGGGTTTCACAGTGGGCCTTGCACCTGGGATTACTGACCTTGAGCTTCTGGAGAGAGCAGTGTTCCCATGCCGACCAGGCGGGCTGGTGTCACTCCAAAACACTCAGGTTCCTAGGAGAGGAACCAGGCCTGAACCAGCTCTGTCAGGGTCCTCTATGAATTCTACTCCAATACCCAGAATTCAGGGATGAGCCTGACACAGGACTTCCGGGTGACAGTAATGGTGGGCTTTGATTTTGATTATTAGTAAATATATGTTATCAAAAAGAGCAGGATGATTTATTATGACATATGAGAGAGGTTTAGACTGATGATATATTTTAATAAGCACAGAAAGAAAATTGGAAGTCACTTTTATTTTTTCTGTCTTTATCTATCTATAGTCTTTTTCTATACACTATTTCTATCTTTTTTTTCCTCTTTGTTTTCTGTTTCTTTCTCTGTAGGTTTTTTTTTTGGAAGTACAGTATATGCCTTTTTATAGTATGTTAGAAAAAATTAAGAAAAAATATGAAATGAAAAAATGTGACAAAATTGCCACATAAACCTTAGGGACTTTATGTGGCACCTAGAGGGATTTTTTTGTTTTTGTTTTTCCTGGTACTGAGGGACTCTGGGGAATCACAAAAATTGACTTTTGAGATCGCATTCAGCCCATGGATCATATTTCCTCACTCCTGACTTAGTGGTGCTATGGATATTTGCAATTACTTCTACTATGTTTCTTAAATTATTATGTTATATACTCGATCTATTGTGAGTTGCTTGGTGAACAGTCTAGAGGCTTCCTGCGTGGCAGGGGGGGTTGGACTGGATGGCCCTTGTGGTCTCTTCCAACTCTGCAATTCTATGATTCTATGATTCAATCTTGTAGAAAGGATTTTGCTGCAGGAAAGATATACAAATACACACTTGTTGATGCCGAGGGAATATCAGGGAATAATCTTAGAAGGAAAGGCTGCTCTGTTGACAAGGTCAGGGGTGTAAGGCCAAGGAATTGGTATTTATAGTAAACTTGGCCAATCTGGAGGCTTCATACTGCCTACCAATCATAGGTGGTGACATTATATGCTGCTGTTCCTTTCCCTGCCTGCATGTGGATGCAGAGGAAAGTCCAGAAATAAAAGAAAGCCTGAACGAAGTACTTATGGGGTTGTTGTTGTTGTTGTCATCATCATCATAATCTCTCTGGTGATCTGGAAGGATGTTTGCTGTTTTTTCCTGGCTGCAGACTCACCAGGATGCTTCCCTAGGCTGGTCAATGGCTTTTGGGGATACATGCAGGTGCTGATGTAACCCCTATGATTTATTGGTTTGACCCCATGGGTGGGGAGAACCTAAGGAAGGGGCTGTACTTGCTAGTTGAGTTCAGAAAGAGAGGGGTTGTTGGAGCTGGAGAGGAGCTAAAGTTGCCCTGACTAAGGAGACTTAGGCAGTGGTATTTTCAGTTATGTTGTTAGGAGGACACCAAAGGGATAAATCCTTCATGTGTAACTTCTATATTGCATTTGCATCTATTTTTTTTTTATTAAGGCATTAAGATTGCATCTGAATGTTGCAGAACTACAGAGCAGCACAGGCAGAAGAGTCCTGCAATCAAGTCCTGCATTGGCACCTCATTGGGTGCATGGAACTTTGGGGATGGTGCATCGGTGTCAAATTTAATGTCGAATTTGGGGTTTAATTTGTGTTTATTCAGTTATAGTTGGCCCCATAGAATCCAGAAAGTGATACACTAAGAAGTTTACCTCTTAGGCAAGTAAAGTGCTGAATTAAGCGGCAGTGCAGCTGGAAGGTTCTGTCTTCTGTGCTGCCTTACTGCACAATGGTATCATTGTGTCTTTTTGCTAACGGAAAAATCTGTTAGCAAAAAGACGTAATTTTAACTTGTTCTCCCATGGGATCAGAACAGCAGAACACCAGAAGAGGAATGATGGCATGTGGTAAGGCAGCACAGAATGCAGGAAGTTGTAGCTTCCTTGTCGTTTTACTTTGGCATGCTGTAAGTCTCTGTGAAGCTGGTTTATGTGGCTGGGGGAGGGGAAGGCACACCTTCATAAGTATGCTTACAGAGTATTATGTTCTGCAAGCATCATATAGGTTCACTTCCCAAGCCTATTGGAATGGATTGTTTGTACATCCCTAACCATCTCTGAGTATTCCTTGTGTAAGAAAACCCTATGAAATTCATGGGATTACCATAAATCAACAGGCAACTTGAAGGCACATCTATACACACACAGGAAATATGGAAGAATATTGTGAAGTATTGAGAACATTAATGTACTGCTTCTCTCCCCAAAGAATGATGGCTACAGACATGCAGTAGCAGTCTGAAATAAGGAACTTTTGTTCATTCTAATATCTATAATTTGGAACAGAGAAAATATTCACCAAACCTCCTTTTCCCCATTCATCATGTTTGCTTTCTCTGGCCAGGGAAAAGTGCAACAGCTTAATTATATGTGATTTAGAACATTGCAGGAGAGTCAAAGTATTTACATTGTTTCTTGAAAGAAAGGGAAAACACGAGTTGTGCTGACATGATGCGCAATTGAATTTATCGCTTTGGTCCTAATGACAGAAGCACCACCATGTCAATTCCGAGTTACTGGGCAGCTCGACTGAGACCATTTACCTTCATCATTTTGACAGTGATCTTAATCAAATTGACTATTCTTAACAAAAAAAAAAGCTTGCTATGTCTGAATGATATTGCTTTTCTGCCTTAGGGAAACATTTACACAATTAAGAAAAGCAGATCGAATGATAATAAAGAAAACAAATGAAGATTTATTCATAAGCCACAAAAAGGGCTGCAATCATTTAATTAAGGTTGGGCATGGGACTTTTGCTGAGGAAATAGCCATGAAATAGCAAAGGGCAGAGAGAGTTAAACAGCAGAGAAGAGTTTGATCTGGTGTTTGATTTTCTATAAAACACAGCCTCATGTGACTGCAGAAATTTCATTGATTTGATCTTAAGAGGAGAAGAAATTCATTGACAAGACTGAACTGTGGCAGTAAATAAATAAGAAAGATTGGAGCAGGCAGATTCAAAGTTCTATGAGGCTCCAGTGTACATATATAGCACTGTGATGTCTGTTGCATCCTTCTTGGTTCTTTGAAAATGGATGCAGGATCATGGAGTTCTGTCATCAAACCTATTCATCACGATTTAATTTTGACACATTTTTACCTGCACTTCTGTTCAACAGGAGCAGCTAGCCTATTTCAGCTCCAGGCAAGCATGTTGGAGAATGCATGACAGAAAGACATAAGAATGTGTATACCTGGACTTATGCCCCTGTTTATGTGCACACATAATGCCTGTGGTAGCATGTAGGTCTCAAAGTCAAACCAGCAGTAGCAGGAAGGTAGAGTTTGAAGGAAAATGAGGAAGAGTGGAAGAGAATCCTTCACCTTCAAAGGGAAGCCTTAGAGTAGTTTTTATGAAAAACAATAAGCGCATAGCTTATTGATAGTAAAGCAATGACTGAAACAGAAAGGTGGTATGCACATATAGGACATTATCAGATGCAGCAAAAATCATGGGATTGTGATGTCAGGGTAGTGCAAATGGACCCTGACATTGCACAGCATTGTCATCCTCATGTTATTACCCCATGCTCCAGCCACAAAAAAGGTGTTCTTTCACATGCACAAGACAAGCCATCAATAGATCATCAATAGCAATCTTTTCACACTATTTATTGTGAGTGAAACCATGTCCCATTGTAATTGTGAGATTACAGCTTGAATGGGCAGTCCTCAGCGAGAAAATGTCCAGCTGAGAATGTGAAAATGAAGTGCAGGAGGCTCTTTTTATGAACTGCCCCCTTTAGTTTGCATGTTTTTAGGTTTGTTTCAGTGCTTGTGTGTCCATTTACTTTGTTAATTAAGGGTGTTTTTTTTTTTTAGTTTTAAGCACACTTGTGTCTTTTCATGAGAACTGCCCAAATCTTGTCCATGCTGAATCATGGAAGTAAACTCCCATTCTTGAAGCACTAGTGGTCTCTGTGCAATAATTCTGTGGTGATTCTTTCACGTGATTACAGCTACATGAGATAATTAGTGTTGCAATGCCACAATGTTCCTGCTATCTTCATTCGCAGAATTACAGCATTTTTAGACACTAGTCTGATAATGCCCATAGAAAAAAGTTGCTAGCAGTATTGTTTGGACTAGAGCAATTTCATCAGTTCACCTTTGGACATGGAATAGATGTATAGTCAAATCATAAACCATTAGAGATGACAATGAAGAAACTCTTTCTGAATTCTCCTATGAGACTGCAGTGGTGTTGAGACTCCTGAACTATGATATGAGCATAAATACTATCCAGGGAAGACCTCAATTTGCAGACAGAGGTGTGCACACAGATACATCTGTAGCATAGAAGATAGGGTCCATTTAAATGCTCCAGGACTTCAAACAGTCTTGAAACAATACAACAGAGTACAGAACTGGATGGTGAGCTACAAGGCAGTTAAACAAATAATCTTAAAGGGCTAGCCACTTGACAAGCACAAGTATCACCCCAAACTAAATTTTATTTAAGGGAGACAGTATATCGATTCCAACAGTTCTGAGGCTCCATGCTATGGAATTCTGGGACTTGTAGCTTTGTGAGATATTTAGCCTTCTCTATCTGTGAGATATAGTGCCACAACAAAATACAAATCCTGGGATTCCATAGCATGGAGCTCTGGCAGTTAAAGTGGTGTCAACCTCGATTATTTCTGCAGTGCAGGTGCAGCTTATGAGCCCTAAAAGAACATAACAGACTATTGATAAAGGCTAGGTCTGTATGATGGGCTATGTGTTAGTAACCTCTAGCCCCAACCATCAAATACACTTTTTGTTGTTGTTGTTAGAAACCATTCAAAGAATATACTGTATGTGACCATATGTCTAGGCCTCAGAAAGAAAACCACCAGTAGTAGGGAGGTAGAGTTTGAAGGACAATCAGCTTTGAAAACTTGCATCATGTGTTTTGCAGTGTGGTTGGCCAATAAAGTATCACCTTTTTGTGGAAGCTGGATTTCAATATTTAAAATGAGAGTTGTTCCTTAATTAGACAGTATCTGGTAAGAATCATAATCTCAGGGCATTGTACCTCTATTAGTTTTCCTTTATTCAAATCACATGTTCTCAGCAATTTAGGACAAAAATATCACAATCCCTTTGATAAACAATTTAAACAATATTTTAATCAACACTACACAACTATAGCACTTTGATACCACTCTAACTTCCATGGCTGCATCC
Organism: Gambelia wislizenii; assembly: GCA_030847615.1. Taxonomy (NCBI): domain Eukaryota; kingdom Metazoa; phylum Chordata; class Lepidosauria; order Squamata; family Crotaphytidae; genus Gambelia; species Gambelia wislizenii. Next base: position 20,154,529 of record JAUMIR010000007.1, on the reverse strand, counting down.
TATGGAACCTTGGGATTTGTAGTTTGGTGAAGCACTAGAGCTCTTGTGGCAGAGAAGTTTAAATACCTCATGAAGCAATGCACCTTAGGATTCTATTGGATAGAACCATGGCAGTTAAAGTGGTATCCAAGTGCTGTAGTTGTGTAATGTGAAAGAGACCTTTGCAAAATCTTCTCATAGCGACACTTCATAGAGTATGATAGACGATATATGACATGATATATGACAGGCAGGCCAACAGACATACAGCTAGATTAATCGGGGTTAATTAATACATAATTAATTCTAATTAATTATTAGAATGATCATTCTAATTTTCAAGTGTTGCTGTACAAGGAATCCTAAAATTCTTATCTCATTCGCTCATCAAAGTGTGACAGAAGGGCTTCTTCTTCCAAAGCAAACCATGAACCCCTGATCACAGGTAGTTTGGAGCTGCTGCATCAAATAGAAACAACTTCAGAGAGTGTCAAAGTCAGAAAACACACAAAGCCTCTTGTCAAATTGACATACGCGCACACCCAGCTGTAGGTGCAAAGGCACAAAGGTAAGTGTGCAAAATTCTATTTGATGTGAAGAGAAAGCTGAAATAAAAATGTGGAGATGAATAAAACAAAGTGCACGTCTTCTGTTTCTGATACACTGGAGCTGTCAATGATCTCACTGCTGTTGTCTTTTGATGCTGACGGGGCAAGTTGATTCTTACAATCTAAACCCTTTCTTGTCTTCTCAACAACATGACATCTTGTTGAGCAGTCATTAGGGAAAGTTTCGGTACTACTTGTCTACTGGCTTGATGAATTCTGTAATAGGAGAGCTGTAGGCTTTTTTTAAAAAATTAATTGTTAAATAAATCAATGAGCACTTTCATTAGTTAATCAAAGGGAATTATAATCCGTGGAACACAGATTGAATTGATTATTTTTAAAAGACATATTGTAATAGCATATAAAATATTAACATGACTTTAACTGTACTGTTAAATTTTCTTCTATTTCTTTTAAATATCCTGCATAATGATTCTAGGCTGAGATAAGGCAATCAATCAATCAACTAGCCAACTAGAACTAATCAAACAAATCAAACTGCATCCCTTTGAAGCTGCTTAATATTATTAAAAGTTGGGCTCAGGGGTGAAGAACTGGGTGGGGAACTGAAGCCAATTTTCACCTCTGCAGTTTCCCAGTGCTCTGGGCTGGCATGTGAGGGGAAAGCAGAACTGACATCATGCCTCTTCTCCTTGCATTTGGTTTTTAGTGACAACTGTGCATAGGAGAAGCATTCACTCTATTAGCCCCAGTGGGCCAAACCAGCACATTCTCACCAAAGCAAAAGTGACATCTTATCATTTCAGGTCAGTTTTCTGTGGTTTGGGGTTTTTTTTTGGGGGGGGGAGGTGGCAAGGAAAAGGCAAACTGCCACATTTGGGGACTACTTCAAAGAATCATAGAATCTTAAAGCTGGAGGGGACTACAAGAGCCTTCCAATCCAAACCCCTACCATGCAGGAATATATAACTGAAGCATTCCTAAAAGATGCCCATCCAGACATCCAAAGATGGAGAGTCCACCATGTTCTGAGACAGTCTATTTCACTGCCAAACAGCTCTTACATTAAAAAAAAAATTGTAACATTTACATGGAATCTCTTTTCTTCTAATTTGAATCCATTGATTTGTGTTTTAGTCTCATGTTCTAGTCTTTAGAGCAGCAATTTAGAGGGGTTTGGGGCCATGTGCGGCCAAAACTGACCTACATGGGAGGCTCTTGGAGGGCTTGGGGCACATAAACAGGACTGGAGGCAACATTGTGCCTGTGACTTGAACTTTCCTCACCTCTGGTTTTGGTGAACTGGTTGGACATTGCCTCTCACATGAAAGATAATGATGATACCAGCAGATGGAAAATGTCCTCTCCCTAGCAGGTCACTTGTAACCTCAAAAGATGAAGCCATTTGAGAAGAACAGTTTGCAGAGCTCCACTGATGGGCAGGTTCACATTACAGAAGATGGGCCTTTAGCAGAGGTTGGAAAATAAACTTTTAGGGGTTACAGCTGCTAAAGAATTCTACCCAACATGGCTTATGGGCCATTATAGTCCAAAAAATGAATCTCCCAACCTCTGTCATTTAATTACCAGTCCCCAATAATACATTTCCATCAGGCTTCATTGGAGAAGGAGATTTTGAGAAGTGTAGTTGAATAGACAAAACTATGTAAGGGGCAACAGAGGATTATGTGCCTTAGGGGAGTCCATATCCAAGGACTTTATCAGATGATCCCCTTTAAATGTTATTTTGCCAGCATTAAAAAAAAAAACCCAATTTTTATGCTGGCAAAAGAACGCTCCCCATTGCACTTACTTCTAATTCGAGCAGAAGGCTTCCCCAGCAGTGAAGAGGAAGTGAACAAAGTCCCATTCACGTCCTCCTTTGAAATCCTGTGAGACTTCATTGTTCGGGAAATTCATAAATCAAAATCAAAAATAAAATACAAAAAGTTACAAAAAGCACATACACACTTTAAAACTTCCAAGTAAGCCAGATAAGGTTTTAAAAAGCACGTCACTTATCTGGATGTCACAATCTGACTTGGAAGTGTGATGCTGCATTCACATGAGTTAAATGGCCCAAGGTTTCACATGCCGACAATGTCGGCATCAAAATGGGACTGGTGATCTAGGAATCATAGAATAGTAGAGTTGGAAGAGACCATGCAGGCCATCCAGTCCAACCCCCTGCCACGCAGGAAATCACAATCAAAGCATCCCTGACAGATGGCCATCCAGCCTCTGTTTAAAGACCTCCAAGGAAGGAGACCCCACCACGCTCTGAGGGAGTGTGTTCCACTGCCGAACAGCTCTTACTGTCAAAAAGTTCCTCCTCATGTTGAGGTGGAATCTCTGTTCCTGGAGCTTGCACCCATTGCTCCATGTTCCAGTCTCTGGAGCAGCAGAAAACAAGCCTGCTCCATCCTCAGCGTGACATCCCCTCAAATACTTAAACAGGGCTATCATATCGCCTCTTAACCGTCTTTTTTCCAGGCTAAACATACCCAGCTCCCCAAGTCTCTCCTCATAAGGCATCGTTTCCAGACCTTTCACCATTTTAGTTGCCCTTCTCTGGACATGATCCAATTTGTCAATATCCTTTTTGAACTGTGGTGCCCAGAACTGGACACAGTATTCTAAGTGAGGTCTGACCAAGGCAGAATAGAGTGGCACTATTACTTCCCTTGATCTAGACACTATACTTCTATTGATACAGCCCAAAATTGCATTGGCCTTTTTAGCTGCCGCATCACACTGTTGGCTCATGTTCAACTTGTGGTCTACTAGGACTCCTAGATCCCTTTCGTATGTAGTCTCATTCAGCCAGGTCTCTCCCATCCTATACTTATGCATTTCATTTTTCCGCCCTAAGTGCAGTACCTTACATTTCTCCGTATTGAATTTCATTTTGTTAGCTTTGGCCCAGCTCTCCAGTCTATCCAGGTCATTCTGAATTTTGATCCTGTCCTCTAGGGTATTAGCTACTCCTCCTAATTTGGTGTCATCTGCAAATTTGATAAGTATGCCGGCTATTCCCTCATCCAAGTCATTGATAAAGATGTTGAATAGCACTGGGCCCAGGACAGAACCCTGTGGCACCCCACTGGTCACATCTTTCCAAGACGAAGAGGAGCCACTGCTGAGCACCCTTTGGGTTCGGCCAGTCAACCAATTACAAATCCATTGAACAGTTAACTTGTCTAGCCCACATTTTACAAGCTTGTTTGCAAGAATGTCATGGGGAACCTTGTCAAAGGCCTTACTGAAATCAAGGTATGTGATGTCCACAGTGTTCCCTTCATCTACCAAGATGGTAACTTTATCAAAAAAAGAGATCAGATTAGTTTGGCATGACTTGTTTCTCTGAAACCCATGTTGACTTTTTGTGATTATGGCATTGCCTTCTAAATGTTCACAGACTCTCTGTTTAATGATCTGCTCTAGAATCTTCCCTGGCATTGATGTCACACTAACTGGACGATAATTGTTGGGATCCTCTTTTTCCCCCTTTTTGAAGATGGGAACAACGTTTGCCCTCCTCCAGTCTGCTGGGACTTCTCCTGTTCTCCAGGAGTCCTCAAAGATTATTGCCAATGGCTCTGAGATTATATTTGCCAGCTCTTTTAATACTCTTGGATGTAGTTCATCTGGTCCTGGAGATTTAAATTCATTTAGATTAAGAAGGTATTCCTGTACTACCTCTTTACTTATTTTGAGCTGGATTTCCCCTATTGTGTCCTCCGTTCCATTATCCTCAGGTTGGTCCTCCTTTTCCTTTTCTGAAAACACAGCTTGGCTCACCAATAAAAAGGAACACCAGAATAATGACAGCAGACCGCAAAAGGACAATGTCATGTGATACTGGCATCCTTTTGCATTCTTCTGTTGTTATTCTGGTGCCACATTAGCCATGTCTGATAATCTCCCAAGATATTGTCAGGAAATGGGGGAGAATGAAAACATAGTTTTGTGGCAGAGCACATGTTTATCTAGCAGGTGATGAGAAAGACTTCAGTATGAGATCCCAGAGAGTCCCTGGGAATCAACAAAGACATTATGGAACTAAATGGACCAATAGTCAGACTTGGCTTAAGGTACTTTCCAATATCCCTAGAACTGCAGAACTGAAATCTATCAGGCTTCTAATGGAAGCAGGGAATTAGTGGTGCAGAACACAGCCAGCTCCCTCCTTTGCCTTTATACTTAGAGAGAAATTAGAATTGCTACTTGCTAGTTCTCTGAAAGCATGCTACAAACTGCTAAACAGCTACCTCCCCCAACAACCCCATAACTAAAACAAATGTGAGAGTGAGAGGCAAAGAGAAACTAATGGCATTTTGTGTGTGTGTGTGAGGGGAAGATGTTGTACACCACTCAGAAAAACCATGCATTGAAAACATCAGTACTTAAACAGAAGTATAGACTGGCAGAGAGACTGGCTGGAATCCTATATACTGCTTACAAGGAAATAAGCCATACTGAATCCAGTGGGCCATGTATCTGAACAGACCTGTGTAGGCTCCAACTCTTAGGCTTAAAAGCCACAGGCATTGTCATGGATTGTTGAGTTTTCTTGTCATAATGCAGTACGTTCCACATCGATATTCACTAGGTTCCTTGATTAATGGTTGCACAGATGGCAGAAGGCTATGGAAAATTATTCAAATGATAAAAAACAGGTCATCCAGATTTACTGTTCCAAGGATTACTTTGGCAGGAAGAAGAGATGGCATAGTCTAACAAAGATTCCACAATGATTCCCTGACCTATTGATCTTTTAGATCCAGCAAAGATATGGTCAAACACCCCAAAGTGAAAGGTCAAGAATGAAGACAAATATCTAAAAATTCAGTTGAGTCCTTATAGGCAACCAAAGGGATGCATGTGCTTTAAGCTACTTGCCTGCATGGATCACAAAACACTATAACATGCCATTGGGGGCATAAAGAAGCATGTTTATCCCCTGCAGTGGTATCCAAGCATGTAAACTTGCTGTTAGTTAGCAACCATTGAGCCTTTGTGTAAGCTGGCAGAGATATAACCAAACAGTGCCGTGTATAAACATTCTTGTCTCCATGGGCATAGCCACATTCTGGGCACATCCCCCTTGCTAGAGAGCTGATACTGACAGACGGGAAGGAATAACTGTCAGTCTCCCATCTTCTGCCTTGGAATGGCTTTTAAAAAGGAAGTGGAATCATGTGGCAATCAATCAATCAACTAGCCAACTAGAACTAATCAAACAAATCAAACTGCATCCCTTCAAAGCTGCTTAATTAATAATGAGCTGATGCTGTTGGGTTGCAACTCCCATTAAAACCAAGGATGAGGAACGCTGGAACTTCAAGCCCAGTAACATCTGGAGGGCCACATATTTCCCATCCATGATTTAGAATATATGCAGAGACAGGCACAGATAAATAAACTGGGAACAAAAGTACAGGTTGACCCCCATATCTATGGGGAATATGTTCCAAGACACATACACACTCCGTGGATACCTGAAACTGTGGATAATAGGGAACCCTATTATTTTCAATGAGACAAACATGAGAAGTCAACCATAGAATCATACTGGAGGACCTAGAAATGCCTAGAAAGAACATAACTTTTTTGGACATGGATAAGTGAAACCATGGATACTGAATCTGTGGATATGGGGGTCGACCTGTAGATTCTTTGAATATTACCCAAGGTAGAACATGGCTTATTGGGAACCTGATGGTTTGATGTGTCATGTCTTATTTAGATTGTAAGCCTTATTTAGATTGTAAGCCTGAGGGCAGGGAACTGTTAAATTGACCATTTGTAAGCCATCTGATAACCTTTGTGGCTGAAGAACAGTGTAAATAAATAAATAAAGGGTATTCCCCCTGTAGATTGTGGAGTCTAGCTATAATGGTATAAGGCAGTGGGTTTGCTTTACTATAAATACCTGCAACATCCATAAAACATGAATGCATCTACTTTTGAACTCATGGCTTTCTTTCATCGTGATCAAAATCTGTTTTGATATGATATCTCTGATCAAACCCTGGTCCATGTCAGTCTTCATTCCTGATATAAAATATAAAATAATATCCATAACATCCCAGCTGTGTACTCATTTTACCAACCTATGAAAGGATGGAAGGCTGAGTCAACCTGGAGCCTTGCAACCACTGCCACAGGGAAAAGCAAATTGCTGCAGCCTTTCCTAGCTTATGTGTTCTTCCTAATTAATAACTTTCACCATCTTAATCACCCCAGATCTTGCTTGGCCACATGTTCCCTAGTTTTCTTCTGTGAAATGTTGGAGGGTATGAAATAGCAGCTATGCTATTTCCATCAGACTCACCACCTAGTTAAAGCAAATACCACTAGTATTACCTGTACTGCCAGAAATGTAAGGGACAGAGGGTCAGAGCTAGGCAGGTATGCGCCCATGGAAGAGGAGAATAGTAAGTACCACTCTGCTTCAACATATTAAGCATCCATTCAGAGAGCTAACATTGGCATAGGGCTTCTGTCTTTCTGGCATATACTTAAAAGAACAAGCATTCTTGACTAATTGTCAAAAGCAGAGCTTGAAAGAGTTTCTCTTTGGGTTGACAATTCCAGAATTGCCCAGCCAGCATGGAGGATTCTGGGAGCTGCAGTAGAATTGCTACTGTTATTTTGGTTTCCATACCAAGGGGTTGTCTAAATGGTGAAAATCTCCTCATACAATTTGGGCAGAAGTCGTTTTGTCCAAATGGGATCCCACATCAATTTGCCATATTCAGAAGGAGGGGGCAAAAAACTCCAAATACAGTCGTCCCTTCACATTCGCGGGGGTTAGGTTCCACAGACCCCCGCGAATGTGAAATTCTGCGAATAATGACTGCCCTCCCCCACCAAAGCGACCACAGGGCCTCCAGAGGCCCCATAGTCGCTTTCCCCCGCCTCCCCTCTCCCTTCCAAGGCCTTCACAGGGCCTCCAGAGACCCTACCGAGGCCCCGTGGATGCCTCCCCAGCCCTCCACCTCTCTCCCCAGGCCTTCATGGGGCCTTCAGAGAGTCTCTGGAGGCCCTGTGGAGGCCTCCCCAGCCCTCCTTCTCCCTCCCCAGGCCTTCAGGGGGCCTTCGAAGAGTCTCCGGAGCCCCCGTGGATGCCTCCCCGGCCCTCCCCCTCCCTCCCAAGGCCTTCACGGGGCCTCCGGAGGCCCCTTGTTGCGGTTTTGCGGGGTGGGGGGCCCTCCCAAAACCGCGAATATGCAAAACTGCGAATGCTAAGTTCGCAAATGTGGAGGGGCAACTGTACTCAATTTAAAAAAAAAAAAACCCTCCAAAGCAAATGTGCATTCCCACTCATTGGGACAACCTATTCGCTTTGCTGTGCATTGCTGATAAGAGCAGATGTGGAAGGCTGATTGGTTGGATGTACATAGGGGGCAGAGCTTGCTTGCAAGGCAAGTGCCCAGAACTGCCATGTTGGATTTTCACCATAGCAATCATGCACTGAGGTGATGAAATAGCCTCCCATTTATATTTAAGTGGAAGATTGTACTTCCACACCTTGGATTTGCTTTTTTGGGAAAAAAAACACTATTTGGCGGTGGCAACTGGTGGGAATAAAAACATGAGTAATTCACTCATGCCCACCATCTTCATTCACAGGAATGCCCATTCACACATGCCTGTGCTCTTGCCAAAAAATCATGGAGACAAATGAAAGCTGCTGAGAATTGGCATTACTGTGCATCAATCCACATTTTATGAACTCGTATAGATGAGCCCTGGGTTTTGAAGAAACTCAGCAATAGCAAAACAGAGGAGATTATCAGACACAGAGGAACACACACACAAAAATCACGTTCCCATCCATGTCAGAAGATTGCTAAAAAAGGGAGACCTTATCAGATGCCATGTCCTTTTGCTGTTCCGGGAGCACAGCACTGCTATGGATGAGGCTCCATTTTTGTATTTATGGGGAGAAGCCGCAAATTAAAAGAATTCTTACTGATGCCCGCGCTACACCCGCAGAATGTTGGAGGATGGACGTAGTCTGGTAAGGTTGCTCCTTCCTGTTCTTGTAGTGATCTGACTGTTCTTGTAGTGATCTTCTGACGTTTTTGCCACGTCTAATAATCTCCAGAGATTTTCCAATGCTTAAAGAGCTCACACCTGTACCTTTGTGCAGGCACAGGGCATGTTCAGATATTTGGCTGGACACGGACAGGATGAACAAGGACAGTGAGACTATCACAAGCCTTTGGGACCAGGACTATTTTCATTGATACAATGCCCTCCTCCTCCACCTCCACCATTACCATCTCCTTCTTCAATGTCTGGCATGTTAGAAACAAAAATCTGTCAACAGAGAATAACACTCATGCATCTGATGAAGAGCAACTGCCCATGAACACTGATGCCATAACACATTTGCTCCTTTTAATAGTGTCACTTTGCTAGTTTTGCTGCAACATAGTTATCTCTCTGGAAACTGTCGCATTAGAGCAGCATATGCTCTTTTGCTATTATAATTTTTGCAGCAGTCTAAAGGTTCATGATAAATTCTCTGTCCACTAATTGAATGGAGTCTTTTATATAACCCAATAATGTTACAGTCGGGTCATAGCTGAGTTTATAGCTTATCTTTTTATATGTACTCCCATAATATTATATTTGACATCTAAGAAAAGTGATGAAAGTGTGTGAAATGTATTGCTCAAATCTCATCAGGGTCTTTTAGAACCACATTGCATTTTCTTCCTACCTTCCTTTGCCATCATGCATATCTGATTTTTTAAAATTTGAACAGCAAAATAGAGTTGGGGAGGAGAGGCAGGATGTATGGTGTGTGCTTGTGTACTGTAGCTCTCTCTCTGTGTGTGTCTTGTGAAAATTAGAAAAGAAACTGGAAGTATGATGATCATTGTCACATTGCCTTTACATATATGTTTATATTGTATTTATATTTATATTTATATTTATATTTATGTATCTCTCTATATTTATATCTTTACATTTATATCTTTATATTGCCTTTATCTTGGAAAAGTTACTTTTTTGACTCCAACTCCTAGAATCCTCCACCCAGCATGGCCTCTGCAAAAGATGAAAACATAACTTTTCCAAGCTCTGATGAATCATGTAAAGATTTATAATATATAAATCTATGGTACACAATCACATTTGAATCACAATGTACAATTTGTTTTGCTCCACCTCCCCAAAGAAAGTCAAAGAAAATTATAACTTTGGGTAGAAAACAAAAAACAAAGATGTTCAAGATGTTCAATGCTGACTGGGGCCAGTTGTAGGAGCATGTAACTCCAGTGTTGAAACAGCTCCACTGGCTACTGGTTTGTTTCGGAGTGCCATTCAAGGTGCACTTTACTGTGCTGGAGAAAATTGCCCCCTGCCACAGTCACCCACCCTATTGTAGAGGATTAGAGGTGCCTCCATTAAAAAGCTCAACATGGAGAAAGTATAAAAGAGAAGACAGCACATGGATCAAGTATACAGCTGAGGGTGCAGCAGGAAACAATAAGTGGAGAAGGGGCCTTTTGCTCCAGTTAACCCACTGTTATCAAGGCTTTATGCTTGTATGCAAGCATCTCAGTACGCAGCCAGTCATTCAGTGTTGCTCCCTTCATGACCACTGAAATTGCCAGACATTTATAATATCCCTGGGAGATTGCCAGTTTGGAATTGCTTTGTGAGGATAAAACAACAGAGTCATCTGTTCCACCTCATGCTCTTAATAATTGAGATTTTAAAGCCTTGGTGGAATAGAAATGCATCTAAATAGTACATGCATCACTAATGTGAGGTGGTTACAAGGTGATGAATGGCTGTAGTGTTAAATCTGGAGACTACTGCCTGGAACTAAGGTTTATTATCTCAGAGGGTAGCTTGGCGCTACAAATTGGTGGAAGGTGAGCAATAGTTCTGTGGACCATTGAGCACCACGAAGAAAAATAAAGCATGGTGCAATGTCCACATACAGTATATAAACCACTCAGACAGCACAAATTGGCCATTGCCTGAGGATGGGATGAGAAGCTTTGGATAATGAAAGGCCAGATAATGGCTTTGATTATGCCTTGAAAGGGAGTTGAGATTCCAGGACATCAGTCTACTTCTTCTTGCAGGTCTCAGCAGTAACCAGGGCTTGCTAGTGCCAAATGGGGAATTCTCTAGAGAATACCTTTTTGTCCTCAATACAGAATTTGTTTTAGAACTCAGTGCATACCAGCAGCTTCTTGTTTAGGCAATAGCCCAGGGACCTTGCACACTAGAGAATTACAGCACTATGATTAGGGTTGCCAGACCAAAAACTGGAGAGAGCACCTGTTCCTTTAATGGTTAGAGGGTTACCTGGTTGCATGACAAACAATTGCTGAAATTCCCTTTTTTATACAGCCATTAAAAGAGCACTCCCAAGTTTTCAGTCTGGCAACCTTAACTATGGAGACTATCAGACACGCTAAATATGGTGTTATCATGACTCCAAGAGATCACTAGAGGGCTTACTTTTCAGATGACGTCATTTACATCTTGTCATGTACCTGTGCTGCTGCTGTTCCACTGGTGCTGCTTTTCATTGATGGGCTAAGCTGTCAATGGATCCCCCATTCCATTTCTCTGATGGATTTGCCTGCGAGTGAAAAGGTGCCTGTTTCACTGGCGTGATCCTTACATCAATGGGAGGTCCATGCCAGAACACTTCCTGGTGAGATTGGGATATCCAGCTAAGTGACACACTTTTCTATACCCTCCCCAGGTTACTTGTAATGTTTAAAGTTTCTTTTTGTGCTTGGTGTAACTTTTAGTGTTGTATTTTCCTTTTTATTTTGGAATTTCCCATGCTCTCATCTTCTCGTGAGAACAGCCAGGATTTCAATCCAGGAAGTGAAAGGAGCACCTTTAGAGCTCCGTTCTCTCCTGGGCAGACATGGACGGGTGAAAAAGGTAGGTCTGAAAACTTCAGTCATTATGGAGTGACAGGGATGGGAGAGAGGCAGGAGAGGAGATTGCAGGATGGGAACTTTTTTTGTTCCTGTCTGATAATCTATGATTCAGCTCAAACTGCTAAGTTTGCATCCTATGAAATCCTGGGGTTGGTAGTTTGGAGGCACTAGACTGCTTTGGCTGAGAATTCTGACACATCTTTCCCGAAACTGCCAATCCCATAATTCCATAAAATGGAACCACAGCAGTTAAAGTGGAATTGTAGTGCTATAATTGTATAATGTGAAAGGGCCCTCATATTATGCAATACTGCATGCTTTCAATGGTAGATCCCCTCTGGGAAATCTTAAGCACAAGCATTTTCCATATATGCTAGCAGAGGAACTTCTATTTGATGTACTAACTGCTGGATTGGGGACTGCATTGGTTTTACATGATAAATACTGCTGTTATCCTACCAAAGTTAAGCATTTCAAAAATCCCATTGAAATGAATGGGGTGTAAACAGGTTTTGGACCAGCTGTCCTTTAATAATGAGCTATGTCTTATGTGTTCATTGTCTAGCCCCCCCCCCATCTGTGGGGGAAACATTCCTGGACTTACCATGTGTAAGTGAAACCATGGATAATAGCAAACCCTATTAAAATAAAGGGCTTCCTGTACAAACATATCATGAGAGTTGCATTGGAGGACCTAGAAGATGCCTAGAGAGGATGCCTCTCTAGGTATTTTTCAGAATGACTCTATGGTATGTGTCCCTATTTTGTGTCCCATGGATAACTGAAACCATGAATATTGGTTGTGTGGATATTGGGGGGGGCAACCGGTCTCATGATTTTTTGTTCATTGTGTTTGTTGTTAGCTATTTCAGATGTTTGTTTTCAAGTTTGCATGCCCTTCCTAAAGTATGCCCTACTAGACAGTCCAATTACAACTGATAAAGCTCAGCAGTTACTAAATTGAGGGCCTGTTAAGTGGGGGGGGGGAGAAGAGGAATGGAATGGAATATCCTGAAAGGGGAGCACTGTAACATTTTGTTGGAGTTGCATTGTTTTATGAACTGCCAATTGCCACATTTTGGCAATGGACCAACATGACATTAATGATAGTGGGGTGGGGTGGGTAGGGTGGATAACAGAAGGAAAATTATCTGGCTTATGCAAAACAAAGGGAGGAAAGCCACAGTTGGGATATTTAAAATAAATAAATAAATTCAAACTTACAACATACAGCCATGGATACAATAAGCATATAAGAATGTGCATTTTGGGGTAAAAAGCATTGACAATTATAATAATGATGAAATGCAAATTTCTGTGATGTGTTTTCCACCACAGAGTGGTGTGGCAATGGAATGAACCTACACATGGGATGTGAATCTTCCATTCTTTGCTTTCTTTCTTCTGTCTGTAGCTTTCTCCCTTCTATGTTGAGAATACAATGATTCCCACCCCCCAAATTTTTGACCACTATTTGTACTTTGGGATGTTTTTCAGGGAATTATTTTGTGCAAACATGCATGGGGTATTTTTTGGTGGATAAAATGTGTTTCCTTTTCAGATAAAATGTCTTCTGCAGCTACTACACTAAATACAAAATTTGCAGAGCAAAATTGTTTTCAGTGCAGAAAAAAACCCAGTTGTCTCTTGTGGTGGTGGTATGCTTTCAAGTTGGTTTGAACTTAACAGTGACCCTGTAAATGAAAGCCTTCTGTGAGATTACTGCTATTAACAACTTAGGTCTTGCAAACTCTGGGCCATGATTTCCTAAGTAAAGGAATTTCTGCACAGAAGAATTCTCCCAAAGATATCCCGGGGCTTGTCTATATGGTGAGAATACTTCTCATAGAATTAAAGGAGAATACCTTTTGTCCCAATGGGATCCCACAACACTTCCCTATATTTGGAAGGGGCCCCCAAAAACTCCAAATATTTTTTTAAAAAACCCAAATGCGCATTCCCACCCGTTGGGACAACCAATTCGCTTTGCTGCACATTCCCAATAAGTGTAGAAGTGGAAAGCTGATTGGTCAGACGTGCACAGAGGGGTGGTGCTTTCTGGCAAGGCAAGCACCCATAATTGCCATGTTGGATTTTTGCCATAGCAATCATGCACTTAAGTGATAAAGCAGCCTTGCCCTTTTCTCCTGTTTATTTAAGTGGAAGATCACACTTCTGCACCTTCGGTTTGCTTTTAAAATATATATGGCAACAGCAACTGGTGACAATAAAAATGCGAGTAATTCACTTGTGCCCTCCATCTTGATTCGTATGCATGCCCGTTTGAACAACAAACACATATGGCTTTGCATGCCTGCAATCTTGAAAAAAATGTGGAGACAAATAAAAACTGCTACAAATTAGTGTTAGTGCACATCAGTCCACATTTTATTGCCTTGTATAAATGAGCCCCTGAAATGCATCTCATGGATATTCTGGTTTTCTCACTGAAGTTTTCTATTAGTGTCAAAACACCTTTTTTCATCAAAGAAATGAATGCTGTACTGATGAATATTCTTTACATTCCATTCCTGTTTCTGAAGGAGTGTGGGTGAAACTGACTTAGATCAGAAATCAGCTGATCTATCTGTCCTTAGGCAAGGCAGGTACAGCCAGGTTTTACATTTCCCATCCCTTTTAGCGAATGGGTTAGATATGATGAGATATTTTGTCCAACCTGTCCCACCGTGACCTCATCTGAAATATTCTACACTGAGTTAATCCCCAAAGAACAATAATAAAATATCTTACAGAATTAATAATATCTTACTTAGGAAGAAAGAAACACCCAGTCTTTGTTGTTGGACGCAGTGTGATGGCAAATCATTTTTGTTTATGCATGAAACGGGAAGGAGGGTTTTCAACCTTTAAATCTTTCCATGTCATTTTATGCTCCTGCCATTAAATTTTTTGCTATGTTAATGTCATCCTGGGTTGGTAATATTTATTGCACCTAAATCAATGTTGGGACACCCAGAATACAGAGGGATCAAATCTGCTTATTTCAAATACAGTTTTATGATGGTTGAAGCTGACTTTATGAAAGTTGATAAATTTCATCTTGTAGGTTTCAATTTCTCATTCCCAACAGAGATATGGGGAGAATACATTGATACTGCATTTCAAATTGGCTAGATCAGAAGGAACAGCAGCTAAAATCCATTACAACCCAATTACATCCATCAGCTGAAGCTGTGTGCATTCACTCGTGAACATCAGCATTTAATCCATAAAGAGGAACTAATGAGAAATTTGAAAATGGAATCCATGCATCAGTAACTTTGGAGAGATTTTGCCGGGATTAATGAACTGCCAGAACATCGTCAACACACTGAAAAACTATTCTCTCTAGGTTTGTTTACTGACCAAAACTTAAGAAAGGATTTTGTTTCTTTCCGTCTGTTCTTCAATGCATTTATACCTTGATATTTTTTCACTTTTTTTCTTTACAAATTCCTACTTGCATAAAATAAAATTAGTCTCTGAATCAGAACCTAAGGTTTGTCTTCCTCCTATTTTTTTTTCATGCACAAATCTTTCCATGCCCACACGATTCTCTCAAAATGCCCCTTTGGCTTACAGCCATTTTCCAACAGATGGTTATTGGGTCTACCTGTAATATTATGGTTTGCAAGGGGATCTTTGCTGATATACCTATAAAGTGTTACTAAAGCTACATACTGAAGTGATATGCTGACCAGCAGAGATTTGGGCTAAATGCATTCTGTTAGCGATTTGAAATCAGATACTCTAAAATGATTAGATTTAATTTATTGTGAGTGGGCTTTGGAAGATGATGGATGAGATATTGGGTCATGTAGGACTCTAAACATCAGAATTCCCATGCTTTGCATTTCTAATACCTTCATTGGGTATAATTTGTGTATTTAATGCTGTGCTGAGTTTTTGTGGTCAGTGTTTAGCTCAACATTTGCATTACCAATGGATCAGAATTCCTGATCAAAGCAATAATCAAAATTGCCCAATAATTCAAAGGATCACCTGCAGGTGCTACCGAAAGTGCTGCCATTTCTGCCTTTATCCTTTACCATGACTTATGCAGTGTTACAATTATAAAAGGATAGAGCAGCATGCGAGGACCTCCCTGTCAATGGACACTGATGCCTTACTTGCAGCTGCAGCACGGAGTCAGCACGTGAGGAAGATGAGGATGTCTGAAACTGGGGAGATTTTTGGATGCCTCTTTCAGCCTCTTGCCGCACAAGCAGCCTCCGGAGCAGTAACGAGGCTGCCGTGCAGCAAGGAGTCCATTTTGGACGATGCCGTTTCTCTCTCGGCGTTGTCCGTGACTCTTGTGGCTAGCATTGGAGGTGGCCATGCTGTTTTTCACTCACGGAAGTTGTCCGTGAGTAAAAAACAGCACGACCGCCTCCAATGCTAGCCGCAAGAGTCACGGATGATTCCGAGAGAGAAACGTCGTCGTCCAAAATGGACTCCTTGCCGCACGGCAGCCTCGTTACTGCTCCAGAGGCTGCTTGCGTGGCAAGAGGCTGAAAGAGGCGTCTGAAAATCTCCTGGGATTCATTTGCGGGACAGTAATGTCATCCTTGTGTGCTGCTCTTGTGTTTTTTGGATGTGTCTGATAATCTCCTTAGCTCATAGTACTAGCATTAAACATCATTATCTATGAACAAGAAAACACAGATGGTTTGTTTAAAAAATAATATTACTGATTAAGTTTTAATGGTAGAAACTGCACATGACAATCACCAATGCAGGTAAAGGCTGTTCTCCTGGCTAGTTGACAAACTTATGAATATTCAATGTGAAGTCAAAGGCTTTCAATGGCTGGCATCCATAGATTTTTCCATAGATTTCTCTGAAGATGGTAGCCACAGATGCAGGCAAAATGTCAGAAGTAAACTTCCAGAGCACAGCCTCACAGCCTGGAAAAAAACCAAGGAAAATCTACTTATGAATATTTCCTGTAAAGAATGATTAGTGGTCACATAGGTACAAAACACCTCTAAGGGTGAGTGAGTTGACCAAGACATGCTCATGACTTGATTCATTATCAAGTGATGACTTGACGGTGTGGATCAAGTCTGGAAAATGAAGCAACAAAAGACAAGCAGTGTTTTCATATTTCCTAACTCCATCTCAAGCAGCATACTTTGGTAGTTCATACATTCAACTCCACACACATTAGAGGCAGTTCATACATTCAGTTCTGATGTAATCACATAAGTTAATGTACTCATGAGTGATGTGTTCATGAGTCAAAACTATGACACAGCAACAACAACAATAACAACAACAATAACAATAACAACAACAACACAATTCTAGGCTGTATCAACAGGAGCGCAGGGTCCAGACTGAGGGAAGTAATTGATTGATTGATCAATTGATTGATTGAATTTATGTTGGAGTAAACAACCTTTTCATGCCTACATTCACTAGTAATTAGATTGCATGTCACGTCCTCTCATCTGCTCTCATACCTCTCTATCTCTCTCCTAGCCTGCCCTCCATAAAGCTTGTATGATAAAGCACTCTCTCTGGGTGAGATGTCCCAAAGTTCCTGATACTATGTAGAACTCTTTCCTTTCTTACCTTATTCAAGATGAACCTATGTTGATTATGCATGAGTATTCATGAGTAAAACTACTTGTATGTACCTTATGAAGAAGACTAAGATTGATTTCTTTCTCTGCTAGATATTGTATGTGGGGTGGAGTAGGCTGGTGAGCTTTTCAAACTTCTGTCTAGTGCATCATATGATTTGCTTGAGAGATCCGCTACAATTTCTCATATTTCCCAATAGTTTGTTCCCCATTTTTCACATGGGATGGAATCCAAGGCAGCTACAGTGTTGTGCTTTGGTCAGGCCTCATCTGAAATACTGTGTACAGTTCTGGCCACCACAACCTAAGAAAGGTAGTCACATGCTGGAATGTGTTAAGAGGAGAGTGACCAAGATGGTAAAAGGTCTGGATACCAATCCCTATGAGGAAAATCTTGGAGAAATGAGCATGTTTAACTTGGAGAACAAAAGACAGAGAGGTACCATGATAGTCATCTTTAAATATCTGAAGGGATGTCATGGAGAAGATAGAGAAAGTTGGTTTTCTGCTGTTCCAAAGACAAGGAAATGAAACAATGCATTGAAATAGCAATAAAAGAGATTCCAGCTAAATGTTAGGAAGAACTTCCTGATGGTAAGAGCTGTTCAGCAATGGAATAGGCTGACTTCCCTTCATTGGAGATCTTTAAATAGAGGTTGGATGGCCAACTATCAGCAGCACTGTAACTGTGTTTTCCTCTACAGCAGGAGATTGGACTAGATGGCCCTTGGGTCCCTTCCAGCTGTATGGTTCTATGATTCTATTAACAGGGTCTACAACACAGGAGTGGCCCCAAACCAACCTCCAGAGCCTCCTTTCAGCCCTTTGTTATTGCAACATTGTGGATAGATTCTCTGTTCTTTACGCTTGTGGACAAGGATGCTAATAAGAAGGAAGAGTAGCCATTTTCATGCACCTTGCCCTTAGGCAGTGGCACAATTTGAGTACTGAAGCAGAGAGCGAGCAAAGGAACAGGAGCAAAAAGAGGAGAATAGCCATTTAAAAGGGCCCTCATTGCAGTATGGATGGATGGATGGATAAAGTACTAAAGCAGGGGTGGGGTGGAGGTGGGGGTCTGGAAACATGAAATCCTTCAGTTGAGGAAAGAACAACAGTGCAGCTCATTTGGGGCCTATCAAAACCCATGTGGCTGATCCATGAAATTGGCTCCAAATACCTTCCCATGAACCACCAATTTTTCATCCTTCCCCCAGAGAAACCTTACTGTGTTTCCTAGATCCCAGACAAATATAAATAGGCTGCTGGCTTTGGAACTGGTGTTCTAAGCATGCTCAGAATCTTCACCCAATCTTTTGTGGGCTCATTTACATGAAACAGGATATGTCGGCTTTCCGCTGTCATATCCTGGCTGTAAATCAGGCCCATTGTTCCTCTGCTACCTGTACAAAATGGGAGTAAATGCTGATGGGCATGCCAGCCTCATTGCTGCAGCCACCACTACTGACATATTTTGTGCTCTCTTGGTATTGAGGAAGGTGGCTGCAACATGTAACCCATGCCCCTGCATGTGACCAGCCTTGGTCATTCGCTGCAGGACTCTTTCCTGAAGCCAGCAGAGCAAGGCAGACTGGCAGATGGAGCAATGGACCGGCCTGGCAGGATGGTCTCCCGTGGACACATGGGGCCTGATCTGTTGTTTTAAATGTTGTATTGGGCCATATCCCACCTTCCCCATCAGCTCCATATCTGCCCGGGGACAGAACAGGGCAGAAACCCTGCGTTGTCAGGACTGTACAGCTCTGAGCTGGGGGAAAACAGGGTATATTGCCCATATAGATAATTCCCTATGCCTGGATAAGATAACCCTTTCATAGAATCATAGAACTGCAGAGTTGGAAGAGACCACGAGGGCCATCCAGTCCAACCCCCTGCCATGCAGGAAATCATGATCAAAGCATCCCCAACAGATGGCCATCCAGCTTCTGTTTAAAGACCTCCAAGGAAGGAGACCCCACCACGCTCCGAGGGAGTGTGTTCCACTGCTGAACAGCTCTGACTGTCAAAAAGTTCCTCCTAATGTTGAGGTGGAATCACTGTTCCTGGAGCTTGCATTCATTGCTCCGTGTTCCAATCTCTAGAGCAGCAGAAAACAAGCTTGCTCCACCCTCAACGTGACACCCCTTCAAATACTTAAACAGGGCTATCATATCGCCTCTTAACCGTCTTTTTTCCAGGCTAAACATACCCAGCTCCCTAAGTCTCTCCTCATAAGGCATCGTTTCCAGACCTTTCAGCATTTTAGTCGCCCTCCTCTGGAACGCTCCAATTTGTCAATATCCTTTTTGAATTGTGGTGCCCAGAACTGGACACAGTATTCTAGGTGAGGTCCGAACAAGGCAGAATAGAGAAGGACTATTACTTCTCTTGATCTGGACACTATACTTCTATTGATGCAGCCCAAAACTGCATTGGCCTTTTTAGCTGCTGCATCATACTGTTGACTCATGTTCAACTTGTGGTCTACTAGGACTCCTAGATCCCTTTCGCACGTAGTCTCGTTCAGCCAGGTCTTCCCCATCCTATATCTATGCATTTCATTTTTTCGCCCTAAGTGCAGTACTTTACATTTCTCTGTGTTGAATTTCATTTTGTTAGCTTTGGCCCAGCTCTCCAGTCTATCCAGGTCATCTTGAATTTTGATCCTGTCCTCCAGGGTATTAGCTGCTCCTCCTAATGTGGTGTCATCTGCAAATTTCTAAGTATGCCGCTAATTTCCTCATCCAAGTCATTGATAAAGATGTTGAATAGCACTGGGCCCAGGACAGAACCCTGTGGCACCCCACTGGTGACATCTTTTCAAGATGAAGAGGAGCCATTGCTGAGCACCCTTTGGGTTCGGCCAGTCAACCAATTACAAATCCACTGAACTGTTAACTTGTCTAGCATTTAATGGAAGAGAATGAGGTAGCATCTTGTAAGGACTGTTATTTCTGAGCAATGCAGTGAGCTCCAACTGCAATTATGTGACGGTTCTTTAGAAGTGCTTTCAAATTTCTTCAAGGGTTTGTGAGCCCTGATGCCTTTAAAGACAAATAGAGACACGTTTTCCCATAACCTACTGAAGCCACCTGGTTCAGAGCCAGTGCTCTTGGTTTGGCCCAGTGGGTGCTGAAACCAAAAAGAAGGGACTGTATTTGCTGGCTGAGTTCTGAAGGAGAGGAAGAGCTGGAGCGGAGGTTCAGTTGTCAGGGCTAAAGGAGTTGGCCCTTTTCACCTTGAATAAGATCGTGGTATTTTCAGTTGTGCATTTAGGAAAGAACAAACAAGCAGTGTAATTTCTATATGGCATGTGCTTCTATTTGAGATATATATATATATATATATATATATTAAATTTAGGGCTTTAAGATTTCATCTAATTGTTAAAATACAACTGAGCAGCTCTGGCAGAAAGGTCTTGCAACCAGGTCCTGCACTGGTACCCCATTGGATGCTTGGAGCCTTTGGGACAGTGCATATGTGTCAAATTTTCTATATAGAGTTGCCCCTCCACATTTGCGAACTCAGCATTCTCAGTTTTGGATATTCATGGTTTTGGGAGGGCCCCCCCCCGCCCTCCCAAAACCGCAACATGGGGCCTCCGGAGGTCCTGTGAAGGCCCGGGGAGGGAGGGGGAGATCCAGGGAGGCCTCCACGGGGCCTTCAGAGACTCTGCAGAGGCCCCATGAAGGGCCTGGGAGGGCCGGGGAGGGCCGGGTAGGCCTTCATGGAGCCTCCGAAGGCTCTGTGAAGGCCCTGGGTGAAAGGTGGGAGGGCTGGGTAGGCCTTCATGGAGCCTCCGGAGGCCCCGTGAAGGCCCTGGGAGGGAGGGGGAGGGCTGGGTAGGCCTTCACAGAGCCTCTGAAGGCTCTGTGAAGGCCCTGGGAGGGAGGGAAGAGGGCCGGGGAGGCCTCCACGGGGCCTCAGGAGGGTCTCCTGAGGCCCTGTGAAGGCCTAGGAAGGGACTGGGGAGTCTGGAGAAAGCGACTATGGGGCCTCCGGAGGCCCCATGGTCGCTTTGGCGGGGGAGGGGGAGGGCAATCATTATTCGTGGATTTTTCACATTCGCGGGGGTCTGGGGAACCTAACCCACGTGAATGTGAAGGGACGACTGTAATTTGTTGTAGTGTTGTTAAAAATATGAATTAGACAAGAAAAAAGATGAAAATATAAAAGAGCATTATTACTTATGATAACAGCAGCAAGATTAGTTTAGACTCGACATTGGATGCAAGAGAACATCCCACTTCTACAAGAATGGTTAATCAAAGTAAATGATACGATATACGTAGATAAATTAACAATATCAATTAAAGCTCATTCAGTAAAAAGGTACGAAGAACAATGGGGAAAAGTTTTGAATTATTTTAAAGAAAATTGGAGAGATATGTGTATCTTAGTTTTAAAAATCTTCAAATGGGGTAATTAAATAAAACATTTAGTATCTATTGGTAAAGGGATACAAAAACAGTATATTTGGGAGGTTTCAAACAAAATGAAGTGTGATAATTAGTAGAATTGTGTCATAATTTAAAAGGGTGGAAGGAAAAAGAGGTATTGGTATACCTGATGAATATGTGTCTTTTTTTTAAATGAAAATGAAAATGCTTGGAATTGAGATATGAGTTTTATGTAAATGAAATGACATGTAGAAAAATTAATAAAAAATATAAATTGGAACATAAATTGTGATTATGTTTGAAATATTCAGCTACAGTTGGCCACATAGAACCCCCCAAAAGGTACATTAACATGTATGTATAGGTTCTATATCATGCATATCAGTTTGGCAACATGCCTTTATCTTGCAGCTGTGGAATATAGAGTAACATATGTCGCTCCTCCAAGACTCACAGGTGAGCATGGTTCTGTTGAACCCAGAATCTAATTTAGAAGCTGAGCTCCCTTGAGCTGATTTAATATCATGATTTAATATAATCTCTGACAGAGGTGTGCCACATCAACTAAGCTGTGGGGGAAAATTCTTCTTTGCTTAACAGCAATGTAATGATATTTCTTTGCAGGAATAACTCACCTACAGTATTCAAGCAGCACAGCGAGTCTCCTCCACACAGACAGAACTGACAGGTGACTCCTCCAACATCCCCTTTGCCTTTGCCTCTTTTCAAAAGGACTGACAGTTTCAGGCAGAGGATTGTCTGCAGGCAGTGGAAACATACAAGGTTGATAAATCAGAAAAACTGAATGGACACAGGACTCCTAAAAAGAGAAAGAAAAGCTAAAGCAGTGGGGAGTGGATAGCCTAAGAGTTACAACCAAGAAAGGTCTACAGCTGAAGCATCTTGCAAACAATAATAATGCTTTAAAAGCATGGAATTATTAGTATTCATGGTTGTAGCATTAATATGGCACCATCAACAGGCATGGTTTTTTTACACACTAGCAACATGAAGATAGATTTTTTTTTTCTTCCAAAAAACCTACAATATAAAATCAGACACAAGAGAAGTGGGGGAGGGATGAATGAAATCAAACTGAATTGGAAGGGCTACTTAATCCAACTGAGTGAGGGCAGATTCTGTGGTTAAGGACAGTAGTGTCACTTGTGTGTGTGTGTGTGTGTGTGTGGGGAGTGTAGACCCCACTGGGTGATCCATCAGAGAGGGTGACATCAAAATGATTGTCTATAAAAAAACATTGTGCAGTGTTTCAGCAGAAATGTATTATTTTTTAATAAAAATAGCCTTGGTGCCATGTCCTGTCAGATGAGCCTTCCTTCTTGTTCCTCTCCCACATAAAGGTTTTCAGTGACCTTCAAAATTGCACACAGATTGCATAGATTTATGGGATTACTAAGGATTCTGTATGGTCTGTTATGGGAGGCGGTAACCATGCATTACAGTACTGGATGATGCAAACGCTAGTGATGCCATTGGTGTACGATGCAGTTGCAGAAGCTCTGACAGATAGATTGTGCAGTAGGGATGAATGAGAGTTTTGTTTCCTTTTAAATAAGAATATCTCACATTTGCAAATTCCTTCATATTTGAGGTAGAAAGAATTGAGTAACCTTTCATTGATGAAAACCAGGGCATGCGCACCAAAGCAACACCAGAGTGTAGTCAAAATTGCAAGAGTCCTTCATGAGGAAGAGCATACAAGCTAAAAAAAGGCTGCAGTTTGCTTTTGCTTGATTCTCCTGGGTAGGGCAAAATTCTGTGCCCACCTCTTCTCCTGTCTCCCTTGCTGAGTTAATTGAATGCAAACTGATTTTGCACATTGAACTCAACAATTGAAGTAAGCTGAAGACACAGGGGGAAAGTGGGAAGGAGGAAAGATAACCAGGGCATTTTTAAAACAACTGAAAAAGTGGGTTAACAGAGGATTAATTGGGATTGTCCCTGCCAAATCAGGACAATTGGAAGACATGCTCAGTTCCTAAGTGCCAGGAATTGAATCCCTACGTATTCAACAACATTAATACTGAATTAGGATTTCTACTTCCTTTTTCCTGAGAGACTTCTCATCTTTAATACCTGCATGGCAGGCAGGCAGGGAGGTAGGCACAACATGGTCTTCATCATTCTGGAGCTAACTTGACATTCTGGATTTGGGCTGATTTAAATGCAGAATAATTTAATTTCAGTTCATTTTTGAAGGCTGTACTGAACCTTGCAAACTGCATACTTAGGACAAGAGAATGTGAGGTTTTAAATATTTATATACAGGAGAAAGCAAAACCAACCAATTCCCTCATTCTTAGCTTCCATTCTCTGCTTAAGTCCCTCCAAGCACAAGTGAGCCCACCTTCCAAGGCAGTATGTGCTGCTGCTGAGGAGCTCTTAGGGAGTTTCTCTTAATAGAGAGCCAAAATGGTTCCTCTAAAATTTCTATCAGGTGGTTCTAATCCTGCCCTCTGCAACAACAGAGAACAAAGAAGATGGAGGATACACCTTCTAACAGTTTGCAGTTTAAAGTTGATAAGAAAGTCAACTGAAGATGGGGAAATGGGGCTGGGAGAAAATGCATGTACAGCTATAGGTACTTTATTTTTTATCTGAAAGATTTGTAATGCCACCCTCCTATATCCTCCAATTTTCCTGATTTGGCAAAGAGAATCCCAATTAATCCTCCGTTGTCCCATTTTTTAAGCTGTTTTTAAAATGTTCTCCTCCTCTCACTTTGTCCTCAGCTTACTTCAATTGCTGCCAACTACCGGGAGGCGGGAGGAGAGCATGGCATGGCATAGCATGGCACCTCAACTCTCCCTGTAGCTCAGGCAAAAAGCACATTGCTGCAGCCTCTTCAAGCTTGTGCATTCTTTCTCATTAATAATGTCTGCTATCCTGACTACACTGTGATGTTGCTTGGCCCTTTTATCTGTGAAATATTGGATTGTATGCTCTCCTACAATATTTCCATGACTAAGTGTATACTCTACTTCTGTGATGCTATCAGTGTATTGAAGGGGGGAAAGGGGTGAGCCTCCCATTGTGAGATTGTGAACAGATACGGCTTGTTTAAATCCCTTGTGTCTGGCCAAAGATCATAAAGGTGGTAAGAAAGACTCCCACTTAGTTCAATAAGCTCTGTGCCTTTAATTTCATTATGGATACAATAGAGCTAGTAATTGGCCCTCTTCACTTTCCCTTTTCTTTAACCACAATAAAGTTTGATCCTGAAAGGACTCTGGGAGTATTGACTGACATGAGCTAAGCTTCCTTCCCACAGCAGCCATTGTTTTTGTACTTATGGCTTATTTAACTGCAGCCTTTTCAAGGCCAGGGGCATTACATCGCTTCTCAGAGCCACAGCCACTCTTGTGAAAACCTCTGCTTTTTGTACTACAAAGCAAAGAAATGAAATCCATGATTCTGTATTAACAATGTTGACTACTGATTCCTTCCATGCTGAAATGGAACTGGACACATAACCCTTGTACAGTGCCAAGCTAAAGACTGATTGAAGACATTTCAGTCCTTGAGACAAAATGTTGTCCCTTCCCTTTTCCACTCTATATAGAAGAACTGTATGTATAGAAGTTCACAGGATTGTCCATTGCATTTTGTTGCTGTTAACCCAGTTGTCTATAGAGGCTTGTCCATACAAGATAAAAAAACAAAATCTGAATTGCTCTGCAGTAATGGCAATTTGCAACAGCTGCTACTTGTCTTAATTGGGGTTTTGGGGCAGGTCTCAGGTATGAAAAGCTATCCACGTTTGCTGTGCAAACAGGTATGCCTGTGAATCAAGATGTCAGCTGCGAGTGAATTACTTGTGTTTTCACTTACCTCAATTTGCCACCAACAGACAGTATTTTTTTAAAAAGAAAAGATATCCAAGGTGTGAAAGAGCAGTCTTTTACTTTCATACAAAAGGACACAAGAAAAGCAATTTTATCACCTTAGTGCTTGCTTGCTAAGGTGAAAATCCAACATGGCGGCTCTGGATGCTTGCCTTGTTAGCAAATTCTGGCCCCATGCACATCTGAACAATCAGCTTTCAACTTCCACTTGTATAGGGAAAGCAAATTAAATCAAATTGCTTGTCCCAACGAGCAGGAATGCACAACCCCCTGCTGTTTTTAAAAAACTTTGGGAAAAGCCGTGAAGGTTTTTCCCATGCAGTATATGGTGTATTTGCCCCCTCTCCCTCGTTCCCACTACATTGAAATGATGCAGGGTGCCATTTAGACTGATCGTAATCTCCTTCCATTCTGAGAGGAGTATTTTTGCCATTTAGATGACCCCTGGGGCTTTCTATCCTGCTTTTTTCCCAGTTCAGGACTCAAAATGGCTTATAAGTTTAAAAACACATTGTTAAAAATTCACGAGATACAAAAGTTAAAACAAGATTAAACAATCAAAACATTGAAAAGCAGGTTAAAACCCTGCCCAAAGGGTTCCCTGGCAATATTTATTTAGAAGAGGTTTGCTATTGCCTTCCTCTATGCTTAAGAGTATGACTTGCCCAATATCATCCAGTAGGTTTCTACAGGTGAGCAAAGTTTTGAACCTTGGTCTTCCAGTGTCCTAGTAAAAACCACTATACTACACTGATGCTCTAACGGAATCTTACTTCAAAATTAGTGATGGGACAGTATCTTCCACCACATTTCAGGGCAGCAGGCTAGTTTCAATGGCTACAGTGCAAGCCAAGTGACCCATACAGTTTAGTCTACCAATAGAGGTGAAGTGGTTGGCAGGCTCAGAAGGAACATCTGGGGGCTGGTTTTATATATATATATATATCTGATGTCTGAGGCAGTTGCTTAAGGACTTTATCAGACACAGCAAAAACCACACATTTAAAATGTTACGGTAGGATGAACAGGTCCCGCTATCACATGACATTGCTGTGTTCGTGTAGTCAAACTGTGCTTCAGCTGTGAGTAAGGCATTGTTTTTAACTGACCGGACAAGCCATCAATAGCTCTCAATATTGCTATTTTTGTGGTATTGAAGAGTGTGAGAAAACATGTCCTGGTGTAATCACGAGATTGCAGCATGAATGGGCGGTCCTCTTTCCTCCCTCCCCATTCTCAGCGAGCAACCATCTGGTTGAGAACATGAAGACTATCCACAGGATGTACTTTTATGAACTATCCCACTTACTTTGTACATTTTTAGGTTTGTTTAAGTGTTTGTTTGTTCAATTACTTTGTAAATTAAAGGGTTTTTGGTGTTTTTAAGTGTGCTGGCATCTTCTCACAAGAACCACCAAAATCTCAGGCTTGCTAAATCACAGAAGTAAAGTCCTGTTCCTAAAGTGCTATCAGGGGTCGTGCGATAATTCCATGGTAGTTCTTTCATGCAATTACAGCAACGTGTGATAATAAGTGTAATAATGCCATTATGTTTCCGTTTTCCTCATTTGCGGAATTACAACATTTTTAGACGCTAGTCTGATAAAGTCCTAACTCTGTCTAATGGTTCTGTTCAGAAACTACAGTGAGCCCCAAAATGTTGCAGCCAGACTTTTGACTGGGGCTGGTTAAAGGGAACACATAACTCTCATATGGAACACTGGCTACTGGCCTCTTTCTGGGCACAGTTCAGAGTGCTGCTCATGATCTTTACAGCTCTACATGGCTTGGGTCCAGACTATCTGAAAGACCATATCACCTTCTATGAGCCTGCCTGGCATTTAAGATCTTTAAGGGAAGGCTTTCTCTCTGTCCTGCCACCACCACAGGTGTGCTGGGTGTGGATGAGGCAGAGACCATTTTCTGTGGCTGCTTCTAACTTACGGAATTACTTTGCATGATAGACTTGCTTTCCCCCCTCTCCTTTCCTTTTGCTGGCTCACAAAGACATTTTCATTCAGGCAGTTTGCTTTTCCCTAAGCCTACTAGGAAGGTTCCAGGAAAAAAAGTACTCTACCCACTCCTCTCCTCTTGCCCCCTGCTAAGTTAAGTGAGTGCAAAGTACTTTTACACTTTAAAATTCAGTTTGCAGCAATGGAAGTAAGTTGAGGACAAAGGGGAAAGTGGGAGGAATAGAGAAAAACTGGGGCCTTTTAAAAGCAGCTGAAAACATGAGGTGACAGGATTAATCAGGACTGTCCCTACCAAATCAGGACAGGTATCTAAAATCAGTCCCTGAAGTTAACTGGACTCATTATTTAACCAGGCTGGACTCCTTATTCAACAAGTAATTCAATGGGTCTACTCTGCTTGAGGTCAAATCCACACTACACAAATAATCCACTTTGAAACTGGATTATTTGCCAAGGCTCCTTTCTATGGAATCCTGGGATCTGCAGTTTGGTGAGGCACCAGAACTCTTTGGGAGAGAAGGCTAAAGACCTTGTAAACCTACAAATCTCAGGATTCAACAGGAATGAACCATGGCAAATAATACAGCTTCAAATTGGATTCTTTGTGTAGTATGGATCTGGCATAAGAGTAATCCACATGATTCAGTCTGTCATGTGCCTAATACTAAATTCACTGTGTGAGCAAGCACCTTGTATTCAAGTGGATCATGTTTTCTGGAGGAGTGTAATCTACCTTAAAAATAAGATGCACACTACTGGATACCTTGTTTAAATGGAAAAAAGCATTGATTTTTGCCATCATCACAGTAGTAGCAGATTTGATGGTGGCTAGAGGGGTGAGCTATAGCCTCAAGGTGTTCTGGGAAAAGGTTCAGTGTGTCTCCTTCCTTGGAGGTCTTTAAACAGAGGCTGGATGGCCATCTGTCGGGGATGCTTTGATTGTGATTTCCTGCGTGGCAGGGGGGTTGGACTGGATGGCCCTCGTGGTCTCTTCCAACTCTGCAATTCTATGATTCTATGATTCTATGACACCTCAGCCCCTGAAAATTGCCCACCAATGATGCAAACCATAGACCAATGGCTTGACTCATTAAAAGGCATCTCTCTCTTTCTCTCTGTGTATGTACTGTATCATAGAATCATAGAATTGCAGAGCTGGAAGAGACCACGAGGGCCATCCAGTCCAACCCCCTGCCATGCAGGAAATTATGATCAAAGCATCCCCGACAGATGGCCATCCAGCCTCTGTTTAAAAACCTCCAAGGAAGGAGACCCCACCACGCTCCGAGGGAGTGCGTTCCACTGCCGAACAGCTCTGACTGTCAAAAAGTTCCTCCTAATGTTCAGGTGGAATCACTGTTCCTGGAGCTTGCATCCATTGCTCCGTGTTCCAATTTCTGGAGCAACAGAAAACAAGCTTGCTCCATCCTCAACATGACACCCCTTCAAATACTTAAACAGGGCTATCATATCGCCTCTTAACCGTCTTTTTTCCAGACTAAACATACCCAGCTCCCTAAGTCTCTCCTCATAAGGCATGGTTTCCAGACCTTTCACCATTTTAGTCGCCCTCCTCTGGAACGCTCCAATTTGTCAATATCCTTCTTGAATTGTGGTGCCCAGAACTGGACACAGTATTCTAGGTGAGGTCTGACCAAGGCAGAATAGAGTGGCACTATTACTTCCCTTGATCTGGACACTATACTTCTATTGATGCAGCCCAAAACCGCATTGGCCTTTTTAGCTGCTGCATCACACTGCTGACTCATGTTCAACTTGTGGTCTACTAGGACTCCTAGATTCCTTTCGCATGTAGTCTCATTCAGCCAGGTCTCCCCCATCCTATATCTATGCATTTCATTTTTTCGCCCTAAGTGCAGTACCTTACATTTCTTGTATTGATTTTCATTTTGTTACCTTTGGCCCACTCTCCAGTTTATTCAGGTCATCTTGAATTTTGATCCTGTCCTCCAGGGTATTAGCTACTCCTCCTAATTTGGTGTCATCTGCAAATTTGGTAAGTATGTCCCTAATTCCCTCATCCAAGTCATTGATAAAGATGTTGAATAGCACTGGGCCCAGGACAGAACCCTGTGGCACCCCACTGGTCACATCTTTCCAAGACGAAGGGGAGCCACTGCTGAGCACCCTTTGGGTTCGGCCAGTCAACCAATTACAAATCCATTGAACCGTTAACTTGTCTAGCCCACATTTTACAAGCTTGTTTGCAAGAATGTCATGGGGAACATTGTCAAAGGCCTTACTGAAATCAAGGTATGCGATGTCCACAGCGTTCCCTTTATCTACCAAGCTGGTAACTTTATCAAAAAAAAAGATCAGATTAGTCTGGCATGACATGTTTCTCTGAAACCCATGTTGCCTTTTTGTGATTATGGCATTGCCTTCTAAATGTTCACAGACTCTCTGTTTAATGATCTGCTCTAGAATCTTCCCTGGTATTTATGTCAGACTAACTGGACGATAATTGTTGGGATCCTCTTTTTCCCCCTTTTTGAAGATGGGGACGTTTGCCCTCCTCCAGTCTGCTGGGACGTCTCCTGTTATCCAGGGGTTCTCAAAGATTATTGCCAATGGCTCTGAGATTATATTTGCCAGCTCTTTTAATACCCTTGGATGTAGTTCATCTGGTCCTGGAGACTTAAATTCATTTAGATTAAGAAGGTATTCCTGTACTACCTCTTTGCTTATTCTGTGCTGGATTTCCCCTATTGTGTCCTCTGTTCCTTTATCCTCAGGTTGGTCCTCCTTTTCCTTTTCTGAAAACACTGAGGCAAAGAAGGTGTTGAGTAATTCTGCCTTTTCTCTGTCCCCTGTAGTATGTATGTATGTTTATTCATTGTGGGCAAGTGGAGATCATTATTCAAAATTTGGCTAGTTAAGACAATAAGCCATAACACAATGGGAGAACTAAAAAATTCTGTCATACCAACCCTCTGTTTCCTCTGCTCCCTCTCCTCCCCTGAATCCCAGCAACAAACCAAACAAAAGATGTGGGATAAAGCAAAAGGAGCATCATTATAAAGAGGGATAAACATTGCCACAGCTGTTTTAGAGAATTGCATTAGGCCATTTCCAAGAGTCCCTGTGGGTATAAGCAGAAAGATTTTCCTCCTTTTCCCTTTCATTTCTTTTCCATGTGTTTAACAAAATAAAAGCTAAGGAGAAAAAAAAAGTCTCAAACAATTACTGTTCCTTTCAGCACAGGCAGCTACTTTGCTCTCATGGGGTATTTAAATCTCTGCAAGGGACAGTGGTTGTGATCAAAGTCAATCCTTTCTATTATCCCTTTCTTCCTTTTCTCTACACCGCAATTCATAAATGCCAGGAGGCCTGGAACTGGCTGGCAAGGCAGGGGAGAGGAAGGACTACACAGTGAACCATACAATGGATCAGAATTAAACAAAGTTGCCATTAAACAACAGGAGCAGCAGCAACCTGAAATTGTTGCTCAAACAATGAGAGTGCTTGAGTAGCACATTGAATTTTGTTTCTGTAATGACGGAAGAAATATATGCTTCACTTTAAAATACAGCTCAGGAATATGGGATGTTCAGTTTAATTTCCACACCAATGCTTAGCACTGCAGGCCTTTTTTTAAAATCTCCCTCTTGCAGGTTTCTTCAACCTAAGTTCTTATATGCCCTACCTAACAATGCCAATGGTGAGAAATGATGCAAAAAGTAGTTCATCAACATCAGCATTTGGAGGGCCACAGTTTCCTCAGATATGATATAATCTGACTCTCTCTTAGGTTGAATCCCAGTTCACCACACAAATGAAGGCATGCACCTTCTTATTTAGATATACAGCTTGATCTCCTTAGCCATAGATTTGGTATCCACAGTTTCACTTATCCATGTCCAAAAAAGTCCTCTCTAGGCATTTCTAGGTCCTCCAATGCAATTCTATGGTCAACTTCCAGCATTTGTCTCATTGAAAAGAATAGGGTTCCCTATTATCCATGGTCTCAGGTATCCATGGGGGATATCCCCTGTGAATACTCTTTAAGGACAATGGAAAATTTTGAAGCAGCAGACCACATACTAGCACAATTGAGGTGGATTGGATCACAGATGTGGCTAAGCAGAGGGCTGAAAGGCAAACACTACTATATAGCTGAACCATAAGATGCACACTGTGTGGGTTGGTGTTGTAGTGAGGAGGAGTGTCGTTGTATGTTGGAAATATTGCTATGAAGATGATGAGATTTGTTGTGTATATACTTTGCTACACTGCAACTGAAGATAAAGGCCTCCAGATATCTTTGGATGAACCTCACAGCCTGCCAGTCTTTTTCTTGTGTGTGAAAGTGGGTCAGAGCAGTGAAACAGCCTGCTAGTTGGAGCCTTTGTTCCTGAGTTACTCTTTTTGCCCATTCTGCTACGCAGTACTGCTGTTTGGCTAAACCTGGGTAAGTCCGTCCCCAGGCTGTGCCAGGTGTCTCTCAGTGGGCCACCAGTGAGTGGGCAGATTAGGACCAGGTGACCAGCCTGCTGTCCAGGCTCCAGCTCTTGATGAGCAAATCCAAGATCTTTATTCATATTGTTCTATATTTTAAAATTAAACTTAGAATGGACAACCCTTCATCTCTAGAACATGTCTTCAAATAAAGGACAATTGTCCATAAAATAAGATCAAGTAGCATCCAATGGATACTTTCCTACATTGGGGCCCTGGTGGCGCAGTGGTTAAATGCCAGTACAGCAAGTCACCACGTTGCAAGTTCGATTCCAGTGGGCTCCAAGGTTCACTCAGCCTTCCATCCTTTTGTAGGTTGGTAAAATGGGGACCCAGCTTGTGGGGGAAATTAGCTAACACACATTTGAAACTGTTTGATGCAGTGTAGATGTGTAAATAGCTATTGCTTAAAACAATTTGTAAGCTGTTCTGATAGCCTTGTGGCTGAAGAACAGGGCATAACTAACTAACTAACTAATACATTTTTATTTAGACCAAGAAAAGGAACGTTCCAGGGCTTGGTTGGACATTTTTGGCACCTCAAGACACTGGGAAGTTGCCATTATGGATAACCAGAAGTGGCAAGCTGTCATTCCTGGTTGCTTCTGAGGGGCATTTGGGCCCTTTTCCTTGCTGTTTTGGGGTCCCTTCCTCAAACATTGTCTTAAAGTAGAATCTGGCCAACAGGGTGGTGGCAGTGGGGTTGACCGAAAACAAACTTTTTTTGGCTAATTTTTTGAGGGGTTGGGGGTGAAAGAGGGACAAGGTCATACATGAGCCTCATCTCAGCTTTTTACTCACAGCTGACTGTTGCAATGCGCTGTGTGATAGGATAGCCTCCCAAATACAGTTCTACATGTCAGTGGACACATAACATGATGTAGGGTTTTCACGGTTTGCTGAAACATCTGGAAAGCATCCACATTACAGGCCTGTCCAAAACCTCTAGAGGAAATCAAGTTGACTACCCCTGATATCTATGGATTTACTGCTTTTCCCATCTCTTGCCTGTGTTGTGCCACATTAATCTGTTTTAAAAAACAGACCAATGGATGTATGTCTCCCAACTAAAATGTGCTTCTGTAACTATACACACACACACACACACACACACATGTGTGTGTGTATGTGTATATATATATATATATATATATATATATTTATATTTATAGTGTAACTTGTTAAATTCTTTAACAACTTGTTATAAATTGTTTAAAACATTTTTGACTGCTTAAATTACTCTTTCTTGTTTTACATTTCAAGTTGTTTTAAATCAGGGATGGGCAAATCCCACCCCAGGGCAGTTTTTATTGCCCCCAGGCCCTACATGAATCTCTCTCTTTTTTTTGCAGAATATCCCCAAATACCCACTAGCATGTGTGGGGGCATTCTCATCACAATTCTGTGCCATCTGGGCCATTTTCAGACAGGAGAAGACACTTTTTTAAAAAATAGAAAGTAAACAGGACGTGACTTCCACTTCCAAAAATGGCCCAGGTGGGATGAATACATGTTAAAATTCTCCTTACACTCCTAGGGCTTATATCATAGAATCATAGAATCATAGAATTGCAGAGTTGGAAGAGACCACGAGGGCCATCCAGTCCAACCCCCTGCCACGCAGGAAATCACAATCAAAGCATCCCCGACAGATGGCCATCCAGCCTCTGTTTAAAGACCTCCAAGGAAGGAGACCCCACCATGCTCCAAGGGAGTGTGTTCCACTGCCGAACAGCTCTTACTGTCAAAAGGTTCCTCCTAATGTTGAGGTGGAATCTCTGTTCCTGGAGCTTGCACCCATTGCTCCGTGTTCCCGTCTCTGGAGCAGCAGAAAACAAGCCTGCTCCATCCTCAGCGTGACATCCCTTCAAATACTTAAACAGGGCTATCATATCGCCTCTAAACCGTCTTTTTTCCAGGCTAAACATACCCAGCTCCCTAAGTCTCTCCTCATAAGGCATTGTTTCCAGACCTTTCACCATTTTAGTTGCCCTTCTCTGGACACGCTCCAATTTGTCAATATCCTTTTTGAATTGTGGTGCCCAGAACTGGACACAGTATTCTAAGTGAGGTCTGACCAAGGCAGAATAGAGTGGCACTATTACTTCCCTTGATCTAGACACTATACTTCTATTGATACAGCCCAAAATTGCATTGGCCTTTTTAGCTGCCGCATCACACTGTTGGCTCATGTTCAACTTGTGGTCTACTAGGACTCCTAGATCCCTTTCGCACATAGTCTCATTCAGCCAACAGTGTGTGTGTGTGTGTGTGTGAAATATGGATTTATGCACACTAACACTAACACCAATTCAAAGCAACTTTTGATTTGTCTTAATGGTGTTTTGGCAAGATCGCAGGCATGCAAAGCTATCCACTTTTGCTGTTCTAACAGACAGGCCTGCAAATCAAGATGGCAGGTGTGAGTGAATTACATTTCATTTACCTTGAACAGTATTTTTTTTAAAGCATATCTAAAGTGCAAAAGTTCAATATTCCACATAAATTAATAGAAAAAAGGGGGAAAGGCTGTTTTGCCACCTCAGCACACGATTACTATGGAGAAAATCCAACATGGTGGGTTCTAGGTGCTTGTCTTGTTAGCAAGCTCCTCCCCCTGCACACATCTGACCAATCAGCTTTCCACTTCTGCTCTTATCAGGAATGTGAATGAAAGTGTCAGTTGTCCCAATGAGCGGGAATGTACATTCTCCACGGAGATTTTTAAACACTTCAGGAAAAGCCACAAAGGCTTTTCCTGCTGAGATTTTGATGGATTTGGCCCCCCTCCTTCTGAATATGGCAAGTTGATGTGGGATCTCATTAAGACAAATTGTATTCTCCTTGAATTCTATGAGGAGTATATTTTTCCATTTACACAACCCTTCAGAGGTATACGGAGCAAAACCAGTTTTTAATTTTTTGTGAGGAGGTGAAGTACAGGGTCGGGGGGGGGTTTCCCACAGTTACCCATCTCTGTTTTAAATTGTTTAAATTAATTTTTATCAGATGTGGCAAAAATTGCAGGATTATGACATCATGGTAGAACAAACGAGTCAGGCTATCGCATGATGACATTGTATTTGTGTGGTTACTCCATGCCTCAGCTACGAAAAAGGCATCGCTTCTGATTGACAGGAGAAGCTGTCAATAGATCATCAATATCACTTTTTTCGTGGTATTGAAGAGCATGCGAAAACATGTCCTATTGTAATTGTGAGATTACAGCTTGAATGGGTGGTCCTCAGCGAGAAAACCTCCAGGTGAGAATGCAAAAATGAAGCACAGGGCACTCTTTTTATGAACTGCCCCATTTTGCTGGCAAGTTTTTAGGTTTGTTTCCATGCTTGCGTGTTCATTTACTTTCTTAATTAAGGTTTTTTTGGAGTTTTAAGCATGCTTGTGTCTTCTCATGGGAACCGCCCAAATTTCACCCATGCAAAATCACAGAAGTAAACCCCCATTCTTAAAGTGCTAGTGGTCATTGAGGATAATTCCATGGTGCTTCTTTCAGGTGATTACAGCTACATGCAGTCGTTAGTGTAATAATGCCACTATGTTTCTGCTTTCCTCACTCATGGAATTACAGGGGTTTTACATGCTAGTCTGATAATGTCCCCTGAGTTATAGGGCAGGATGTAAGTGCTTTGATGAATGGATTCACTTTCACTACTGTACTCATCATATACATATTTCCCCCACTGACTAAAATGTTTGCATGTTTTTTTTAACTGTGTGTGTTTCACAACTGCATATATAGTTTTGGGCTTACAAAATGTCCTACAGGCCTCAGAATCATGAGAATTTCATCTTGCAAGATCAGTGATTCTTAGGAGGTACAAAAGAGGTAATTTCAGTGAGAAACCTTGAAACTGCTGCAATTCGTGTCTAGCCCTAACCAGGACCGAATGTGTTTTAATTCCAAAGTCTTTGCACCGGACAGAAAGAGCTGCTGCTGAAGCCATTTATTCTGAATAATGTGTTTGGCTGATCTTCTGTACTTACAAATCATGTACAGCTATTTTTCAGCACACTTGATTCTTCTGAGGCAAGTTGGATGATCCCTTGAGGCATAAAATCCTCTGTGTTAAACCGAGGATAGTAATGTTCATTTCAATCATTTAGATTAAAGTAGTAGAAATGTCCTACGGGTTAGATGTTTTCTCACCAACAATGCTTCTATATTCTTGCTTGCTCAAGGCTCAAGCCTACTTAATGTGTTTTGCTTCAGAGAGCAACCCATCCAACTTACTGGCTGTTCCTAAGAAGCAAAGCAAAAATCTATCTCGATGAGACTTAATAGTGAAGGCTTGCCTAGGTGTAATCTCCTCAATCAAGTTGTTCCAGAAGAGATACATAGTTTGTTCTTGGTTGTTATTGCAAAATTAGGGAGAAAGCAACAGATGAATGGAACCAGAAAATGCCAATTTATTAATCAGGGAGTGAGATCTGAACAGATGTTACAGATTATAGCTTGCATTCTATCCCAGTGATGATGTCTGTTGTTTATTCCAATAGCAGGTTGCTAGATCTTCTGGTTCTCTTATGGGGACTACAAGAAGTTGTTCAACTCCCTACAGTTCTTATGTGAAAATTCTTGCCAAAATTCAAGCTCTCATGGAAAAATGTGAAAAATGAGGCATTGTAATATATCCACTGTGAGAATTTTTCTCTCGTCTGACCCAAACCACAACCACAGTACCATCCTCTATTGCCAACCTCGGCTTGCCTACCTGTGCTGTGTACTTCCACCCATATAAGTGTTCTGTTGGTGCAGATGACACCATCCTGAAGTATTGCATAGTATGATACTATAGTAAGTGGACCTGTGATCACCTGGCTTCAGTGTCACATAAAAATGGCTCATAATTTCATGCCTGCTTGCCTCTCTGTGCCTATCTGCCCACCTAGTGCCAGAACAAAATAGCAAGGATTGGGGAGTGGCACCCTAGAGATGTCAACTCATTGGTTCAAGGCAGTGGTTCCCAAACTTTTGCCCTCCAGATGTTTTGGACTTCAGCTCCCAGAATTCCTGACTGTTGGCCAAGCTGACTGAGGCTTCTGGATGTTGAAGTCCTAAATGTCTGAAAAACCAAAGTTTATGGAACAGTGGTTTTATGTTTATGGCATCTGATGCACCCTTCTGCCTCTTTGCTCCACCTTTCAGTCAGCCTCTACCACTACTGATTGCCTGCTTCCTTTGCCTTCTCCTATTTTCAGAATGCACCCATTATTTGTTGCTGTTATTTGTTGTCAAGTTGACATCAATTTAGGTAGACCCTATGAATGAGAAAAACCTGTCCTGTCTTGAGAGCCAGCCAGGAGCAAATAAGAAGAGAAGTCTACCAGGTGGGCAAAACAGTAGCTTACCAGCCATTATTGTTATCAGAGTCCAGAGTCCAGGCAGTCTGGATCAGTAGAGTAAGACAGTAAATTCAAGCAGGAGCCAGGAATTGAAGAGATGAGAATGTTGCTTCATCTGGAAAGGCTGGTTGCCAGCAACACCTGGCTGAGAGCGAGGCTGCAGTATTTATGGTCTTGAATCCTCTATCAGCTATTGCCTGATTAATAAGCATTTAGTATAAAGACACTTGGAGCGACAAAAGCCCTCCTGTTCCTGCCTGCATTGAATTTCTGCCATTATGGTTTGGTTTGTATCTGTGCTTTGTGGCTCCTGGAGGGGGGTATCCCTGATTGTCTCCTGCATGGGCACATCCCCTCCCCTTCCATTTCCCTGTCAGGATCTGCCTCTGAAGCCTGAGAACTAAGCCTGGTACCCTCTTAACCTGCCTTTCTGTCTGTGTTATAATCCAGACTGGGGGTCTAGGAGGGGGGGGGCATGACAGAACTCCAAGAGATCCTGTGATTAACAGCCCTGCTCAGGTCTTACAAACTCATGCCTGTAGCTTCTTTAATTGAATCAATCCATTTCTAATGTGGTCTGCAGCTTTCCTCAGCATTAACTGAATCATGTTTGCTCATTACCAAAGCCTAATAGCCTCAGTGTGATACGTTCATATGATATGACATATCTGAATATGTATGATAACCTAAGTTTAGTCATTTGAGTCCCTAAAGAGAAATCAGCTTTGATTTGCTCCATGATTTATTTGTCTTCAAATAAACTGATTTCTCCATTATAGGTTATACATCAGGATGAATAAATGTAGAACACTCCAGTTTTTCATGATCTATAACTGTTTTGCTATAATGTAAAAAGCACAGGTTGATTTTCTTCTGAAATTCTTTCATACACTCCATTATCCAATGTATGGTTGCAATATGATTTCTAGTGCCTGGGCCAACAGCTTTCCTTCTGATACTTAGTACAGTGAATCCACCCACCACCAAGGGATGGTGATCATCTGTCAAGGGCATTGCTTAATAATGATGACTTGTAATGAGTATCCACATAGCTGTGTAAAGAGGTTTGGCTGCCTGGCTGTGTGAACTTGCAGGACATTTAATAGCAACTGCACTCCCATGTCCTGCTGCCTCCTCCTCTGCTACTGCTTGCTTCCTCCATCTGCCTGGTTCCACCATCAGCTGCCTCTGCTTGCTTGCTTGCCTCCTACTATCGGTTTAATTTCTGCCGGGAGGCAGATACTCTGCTGCAGCCTGAGCCGATAGCCCACCTTTTGATGCTTAGCACTATGCTACCTCTTGCCAAAATGACAACTGTGCTATCACAGGGATATGGGTATCTGGAGAATACAATGCTCTGCATAAGATTGCATTTTACTCCTGGTTTCACAAAGAATGCAGATAACATACACTGATGAGTGAAATCAATATGGTATCTCAATAAATAAATGTGACTTGGCCATGTTTTTCAAAAACATGGTTATTTCTGGGTAACTGTCAGAATTTTCAGATTACGATTCAAAGGGAATAGAACAGTTGCTTTGCATTTTAGCTTTCTCGTCCTTTTATTCTGGCTCTTATTCCCTTGACAGAAGTCTGGTTCAGTTGCTTTGGTTTGATATAGGCTGAGTTCCTGTTGTTTCTGGCAGCTTTGGACCTACTACTCTGTGTCTAGTGAAGGGGAAATCCCAGCATGGACAGAATGACTGAGAGGCAGAGATCTGGCTGAACACTGTGTGATGTAATTAATGACAGAGAATGACTTTGTGGTGCCCCATGCTGGCACGGTTTGGAATCCACTCAATATTTAAGAGCTGTTTATGAGCTTTCTTGGCAAATATTCAGGGGGGGAAGGGAAGCCCTTCCATTTTTTAGAGTTCTTTCCCAGCTTGTAATGTTGTTGCATCTATGCTAATGGTGCCGCAATCATGAACATTATCTTATTGTCCCTGCGGGAATTGCAATTTGGGCTCATCTATCCTGCATCCATTTCCCACCATCAGCTGTAGCAGATAGCCACTTAAAAATTCAGTTCACCATCTGTAATGTGAGGGAATGCATCCCTAATGCACTTGGGAATGAGAAATGGTTTTAGATCTGGAGTGGGAGACAACCACCACTTAAAAGATCTGCAAGGAAACAATCAAGAAAATTGACCCAAATAGAGATGATATTTACTGAACAACAGTTCATTTCATTGGGTGACCTAGTCACATAATTTGCAGGCAGGAATCAATGAGAGTTTTAGTGACTGTTGGGCATTAACATTAACGAACTTTTTCACATTCATCTGCAAAGCAGCTTGGAGTTAATGTGTTCTCACAGCAAGCTGCTAGAGTTTCAATGAATGCCCATACACCAGCGCCTACTGAACACTGACTACACATGTGAAGAATCTAATTTAAAATTCTGATGCTATGAAGAGCCTCTGTGAGAAACTACACTGGAATCATAATACAGGCAAACATTACTAATTGGACATGTGTCTCTATGAGACTAGATAATTAGGAATTTCAGTGACATTCCTATAGTTCTAGGAGCAAATCTGAGTTCATGTCACATGTTGGTGCATGATATTAGTTTCATTGTCTAGACCTGATGCGTAAGCAGCAGGAATCCTGTAACATCATTCTCAGAGCTGTTCACTGATGGTGGCAGGTGATGGACTAGTCTAATCCTTGACAGAGATAGTTGTAGTCTGTGTCAGTGTCAACCATCTCAGCACTAAAAATCCCCTGCAATTATGTGCTTTTTCTTCAGGACTCAGCAACCACATCCCCTTTTAACCCCACTACATGTGTTTACATGTACCGTATTTTACTGAAAAGTAATAAAACACAGCCAGGTCTGTCTCAGAATAGAGTTCTATAGCTGAAAGAGAAAACCCCTCCATAAATAACCTCCCAAGTCACCTATTACTTATAAACAGGATGTATGTAACTAGTGAGCACAAGTCCCACTGGTGGAGATGACATATTCATAGAATGTTCCAGGACAAAGGAAGTACTTTCCTGTTGGCAAGCAAAATAACTATTAGAAATCTTTTCCAAAAGCCACATCAACTAGGCTTCAGTGAACATCACTCAACAATATGAACCTATTAGCCATACCATAAATATTTCCCTCTCCTGAATTGGAGCTACTGACTTCTGAAAAGGAAAGACAGAAAAAAAAGGGAGGAGAGAACAGAAGACTTTCCTCTAGAGTCAAAAGAAGTAATGGTAAAATATTCCTCCTCCTCCTCCTCCTGGTGAGTTCAAGGTATAATGCATTTAACATACCTATCTTTCCTATACAGTTAGCCCTCAACTTTCCCAGGGGTTAGGTAACTTCTGATGGTGGTGGTGGTGAGTCTCATCTTTTATTACTATTTCTTGCTTCATTTTGGATTGTTCACCTTAGGGTTTTCAAAGTAAAAGACTTTAAGAAATGGAGTGACAAAATTAAGCACTGACTTATTGCGTGAGGGAGCTCCAATTGAACCAAATCCTCCCAGCTCTCACTGGAAACCAGAAGCTGTGGTAACATTTTGCATAGGCTTAATGTTGTAATATTTGATTTTACTTAGAACCACTCAAACCTGTTTCCCCAGGGGACTTTTGGTATGCTAACCCATCCAAGGTATGTTCGTGTGACATTAATTCCCCTACCTCTGATTATGGTCTCTTTGACAGCAAAAAGCACTGCCATTTCACCCAGAATTCTAATGACTAGAAGGCCTCCTCCCCAATAAATGTGCTCAGTTTTCTAATATAGCCTACATGTGTTTTGGACTACATTTCTCATCGGTCCTAATCAGCATAAGAGATTATGGAAATTGTAGTTCAGAACATCAGAGGCAGGAGCAAAGTGAAGAAGGCTGCTCTAATGGCTTTGATGTCAGTAAATAAGGTGTCACAGAACAAAACCTTAACGATATAATGAAATAGGCACTACACACATACACACACATTTATGGGAGATTGTGCTACCTAAGATGTGAAAGGCTGAGGCTGCTTGGGTTTTTAAAGTCAAGTTCTTGAACTGGGTCCAGAGTGAATACACTCTTAATTATCCAGTAGAGACTGGAACATGGAGCAATGGGTGCAAACTCCAGGAACAGAGATTCCACCTCAACATTAGGAGGAACTTTTTGACAGTAAGAGCTGTTCGGCAGTGGAACGCACTCCATCGGAGTGTGGTGGGGTCTCCTTCCTTGGAGGTCTTTAAACAGAGGCTGGATGGCAATCTGTCGGGGATGCTTTGATTGTGATTTCCTGCATGGCAGGGGGTTGGACTGGATGGCCCTCGTGGTCTCTTCCAACTCTGCAATTCTATGATTCTATGAAATTGTTTACCAGTGCTTTCCTCTGTGCCGTTCTAACAAGAGCTCAAGTGCCACTGCTATTGTCTCTAAGAGACCCTTTGCCAATTTTACCTCCTCCTTCTACTGATATTGTCCAGTACTTCCCTCCTGGGGCTTCTCCATCACCTTTCAATTGGCCTTCTCAGTTCTTTTTGCTGATGCAGTGGTTATTCCCTGAAAATAATGGATGTATCTTAGTCTGGACTCTTCACTTTAAGCATCCCACTTTGGGTGACCATACTAGGAGTCTAGACTCTTCATAGAGTCTTGTCTCCTGAGAGTATTACTCTATGCTTCTATGACACACACAAACTTCACCCCACCACTGTGTGAAGGTGTGCATCTGAGAGAGGGAAAAATGAACTTGGAATAATTCAAAAATATCAAGACAATCCCAGTTTAGGAATGGAAAGCAAGCAAGAGTAGAAAACCAAAGTGGACAGATTTGTCCACCTCTGTTCTGTAGTTACAGATCTATCTGTTATAATGGATAGCATGACCTGTCTAAAAGCAATCCATTGCTTATCACCTATCTGTTAGAAAGTACAACTATTGCTGCTCCTAGTCACCTGCTGAACTGGTATGATGGAACATTTTATGGATCAGACACTCACTTCTTAGAGGCAACTACTGGTAGTAGATTTTGAATGTACCAGGCATGGGTGACATTTCACACTTTTTGCTCCCTTAAAGAGGAGAAGTGGTTTACTAGCTTCCTTTTTGCAGCTCTGCCATATTTAAGAAAGCAATAGCAAAATAACAACTCTTGTAAAGATCAAGTTGTTTATCAGAACATCCATTATTTGGGTTTTATTGGAACATCTACTGTTTTCTCTACAAAATCATGGGCTTGTCATAAAGGCCTCCATAAATCACATTCCAAGAACAGCTCCTTAACTACCTGCTGTTTTCTTTTCAAATACCTATTGTTAATCTTCTTGACAGTTCTGACACTTGTATTGCTAAGACATTGTATGCCACATGTTGCAGGCAGATGAAAGTGTCAACCAAAGTATTCAGCCAAAGAGCACACAGTGCGTGCTTACATTCATGGTTACTATGCATAAAAATGTTTATATCTGAGGGAATTAGACATGAACACTGGACGTATACAAGTTGTAATGTATATACATGAAGCCCTACGTAAGCATGCATGAATTCTACAATGGTTTTCTACAATTCTACAACAGTAGGCCAGAAAATACATCGAAGCTAAGGCAGAATCCACAAAAGGTTCTATTCATATTGGCACTACCACCCTCTTTTTCTCTTCAGTAAGGATGCACAGAATTGATCTCTGGACCCAGAGGCACAGCTGGTAACCACATGTCCTGGCTTCCAGGTCAGTATTGCTGCTGGAATTATTATGGCTATTATATGCACTTGCAAGAGCTCCTGGCCAGGTTATAGAATAGTGGCTCTTAACCTTTTCTTTACCAAGGACCCCCTTTAAATATCTTTAGTTGCTGTGGACCCCCAAGACTTAACTCAAGATTTAATACCCTAACCATAATAATAACAATAATACTTGATGATGATGATAGAATAATTCATTGCCTAAGAAAACCATCCATTAAACCTTCCCTCAGAGACACCGGAGGGGGAGGGAAGACTTTTCTCCTGCTTCTTCCTGCAAGTTTGTAGCTGGAACAGACTGAATGTCAATGCACAGGCCAAGTCAGCCAGCCAGCCAGCCTTTGTCTTGGTTCCTATTACATGTCTGATCCACTGTGGAAAGGAGGTGGGCTGAGCAAACTTCAAGTCTTCACACACATCCTGTGAAGACATGCCGTCCCCTGGGGGTCCCTGGACCACAGGTTAAGAACGAGTGGTATAGAACACTTTGAGTTTGTCTTGTCACTGTCCACTCAGTATAGGCTCACTGTCATTATCCTGACAGTCACTCCTTACTCAGGGTGTAACAGTTGCTTCTCAAGACCACAGAAGCATTGTTAGTTAAGCCAGAG
The DNA here is from genome assembly GCA_030847615.1 of Gambelia wislizenii. Lineage (NCBI taxonomy): Eukaryota > Metazoa > Chordata > Lepidosauria > Squamata > Crotaphytidae > Gambelia > Gambelia wislizenii. The sequence continues at coordinate 20,111,062 of JAUMIR010000007.1, read as the reverse complement.
CCCAGCAGAATTCATGGCAACTGATGTGGGCTAACAAAGCTGGTGGTCATAGTCCAGAGCAGGCACACAAGAAACAAAAGAGGGAGAGACAGATAGTGTCTGCCACAGTCCTTGGTCTACACATTAATAACTGTCCTTTTCTTACTACCCCTGCCATGTAGCTTAAAATTCCTCCTACCAGAAAAGCTAAGGGGCTAAGGGACGAGACATTCTGCAGAGCAAGTACAGCAAGAAGTTACAAGGAACAGAGTAGGTCAGAGTTTTGCTCCAGAACTAGGTAGACTCCAACTGAATAGCATAATAGGAGGCTCAGGTACTGCCCCACTGCCCTTCCTGGCATGTCATCTTGCTCCTGATTTGGACCATATATGACATCTGGTATAATCTATATGAGTAACATTTAGGGATATGCTTGGGTGGGCCTTACTTCTCTGGTCTGGAGATTATGCTTGACTGTGGTGCTGCCTCTTCTTTTGGGATATTAGGGTTTTGCCATTCAGGAATTCTTTGTATTCAGCATCACTGTAAGCTAGCATAAGATGCTGTACTGATGGCTCATGGTCCAAGAAGAATGGGTGCTCCCATTTTGGAGCAAAAGCACACTCATCCACACCCCAGTAATCAGATTTGGACTACCTCATTGTTCCATCATATCTCCCCCACCGTACCTCCCTAAGAAACCCACAAGCTATTTCCGTGCATTAATTCATTCCTTTATTTAATTTATATAACTTGTAAAGGGACATTTGATCAAAATAAGGGCAAGAAATGGAGGACTAAATGGCCATAAGGAACCTCTTTGGACCATTGTAAATACAGAAATTTTACAGCAACCAAACAAGTCTAAGAACAGGGAATGTGATGACCTAGTCTCAGAGCAGAAAGACACACACTTTGCTCTGTCATTTCCCAGAGAAATCAAATCCACTATTGAACAAGTTCATCCCAGAGGACTCCTTTAAAATCACCAACAACCACTACCTCTATTTGGTTATAAGCAAGAGAACTGGATAAAGGTGAAATAGATATCTGTCCTTTCTCCTGGCACTGGAGCCAACACAGCTTACAATATAGATGCAAACACAGTACAGCTGAAAATTTTATAATAAAATATTCCAAAAAATTAAAGAACCAATCCTTTAAAAAGCACTAATTTAAAAGAGTCTAAAATGCATTTAAAATATAATCAGGAAGATAAAAGTACAACACACTCCATTAAAAGACTCTTCTGCCATGACCAGTTAACAGCCAAAGGGCTGTTTAAATGAAATGGTCTTTGCTCACTGGCAAAAGTAGAGCAGAGAGGGGCCAATTGAGTTTCCCATGGCCTGTAAGCAGCCACTAAGAAGGCCCTCTCCTCTATCCTCATCAAACATGCTTGTGATGGTGCTGGGACCAAGAGAAAGCCCTTCCCTCAAGAGCGTAACAAATGGGCAGGCTCATATAGGGAGACATGGCATCTCAGACAGTCTGGACCTAAGCCAAATGGAGGTCTATAGGTTATAACCAGCACTTTGAATTGTGCCTGGAATAAGACCAGTGGCTGGTGAAAGAGCTGCAACAAGGGAGTTATGTGCAATTACTTAGCTGTAGTTTATTTATATTCAGATGTAAACAAACTTCTCAATAAACTAGAATCAAGCTTTGATATCTTTGTTTGTTAACTAACTATGGTTGAAACACTCCCCCCTTCTAAATTCTGCAGTTTACATGTAACTAGGAATTCTGGGGTATTGAATCATAGAATCATAGAATTGCAGAGTTGGAAGAGACCACGAGGGCCATCCAGTCCAACCCCCCTGCCACGCAGGAAATCACAATCAAAGCATCCCCGACAGATGGCCATCCAGCCTCTGCTTAAAGACCTCCAAGGAAGGAGACGCCACCACGCTCCGAGGGAGTGTGTTCCACTGCCGAACAGCTCTTACTGTCAAAAAGTCCCTCCTCATGTTGAGGTGGAATCTCTGTTCCTGGAGCTTGCACCCATTGCTCCGTGTTCCAGTCTCTGGAGCAGCAGAAAACAAGCCTGCTCCATCCTCAGCGTGACATCCCTTCAAATACTTAAACAGGGCTATCATATCGCCTCTAAACCGTCTTTTTTCTAGGCTAAACATACCCAGCTCCCTAAGTCTCTCCTCATAAGGCATTGTTTCCAGACCTTTCACCATTTTAGTTGCCCTTCTCTGGACACGCTCCAATTTGTCAATATCCTTTCTGAATTGTGGTGCCCAGAACTGGACACAGTATTCTAAGTGAGGTCTGACCAAGGCAGAATAGAGTGGCACTATTACTTCCCTTGATCTGGACACTATACTTCTATTGATGCAGCCCAAAATTGCATTGGCCTTTTTAGCTGCCGCATCACACTGTTGGCTCATGTTCAACTTGTGGTCTACTAGGACTCCTAGATCCCTTTCGCACGTAGTCTCATTCAGCCAGGTCTCTCCCATCCTATATTTATGCATTTCATTTTTCCGCCCTAAATGCAGTACTTTACATTTCTCCGTATTGAATTTCATTTTGTTAGCTTTGGCCCAGCTCTCCAGTCTATCCAGGTCATTCTGAATTTTGATCCTGTCCTCTAGGGTATTAGCTACTCCTCCCAATTTGGTGTCATCTGCAAATTTGATAAGTATGCCCCTAATTCCCTCATCCAAGTCATTGATAAAGATGTTGAATAGCACTGGGCCCAGGACAGAACCCTGTGGCACCCCACTGGTCACATCTTTCCAAGACGAAGAGGAGCCACTGCTGAGCACCCTTTGGGTTCGGCCGGTCAACCAATTACAAATCCATTGAACAGTTAACTTGTCTAGCCCACATTCTACAAGCTTGTTTGCAAGAATGTCATGGGGAACCTTGTCAAAGACCTTACTGAAATCAAGGTATGCAATGTCCACAGCATTCCCTTCATCTACCAAGCTGGTAACTTTATCAAAAAAAGAGATCAGATTAGTCTGGCATGACTTGTTTCTCTGAAACCCATGCTGACTTTTTGTGATTATGGCATTGCCTTCTAAATGTTCACAGACTCTCTGTTTAATGATCTGTTCTAGAATCTTCCCTGGTATTGATGTCAGACTAACTGGACGATAGTTGTTGGGATCCTCTTTTTTCCCCTTTTTGTATAGACCTTGTTTTCTCTTTTTGTCCTTGAAGCAGGCACATAATTCCAAGCTTCATTGTAGGCTCATACGTGCTCATCTAAACACGGACCCTTTCACACTACACAATTATAGCACTGTGGTTCCACTTTAAATGCCATGGTTCCATCCCATGGAATCCTGGGATTTTTGGTTTAGGGTAGGATACTAAAAATTGTTGCATAGTGGTTTGACTGCTGGACTGCAACTTTGGAGACCAGGGATTGAATCCCAGCTTGGCCACAAAAACCCACTGGGTAACCTTGGGCAAGTTACACACTCTCAGCCTCAGAAAGCCCCATGAAAGGTTCACCTTAGGGTCTCCATGAGTCAGAAATGACTTCAAAGGCACAGAACAACAATATTTCAAATTCAAAGCTAGAGAGCTCTGATGCCTCACCAAGCTAGAACCCCAGGAGCCCACAAGATGTTGCCATAGCAGTTAAAGAGGAATCATAGTGGTATAACTGTGTAGTGTGAAAGGTCTGCATAGCTTAGGTCAGGAACAGGGAGACTTCAAACATGTGGGATCAGCTTTGTTTTCCCCTAGAATCTAGAACCTGGTCAAGAAAGGAGATCTAACAATCAGCAACAATACACCTTTGAGAACAACCTCAAGCGGGAGTGTCATTTTGAGTGGGAAAACTGGAGCTCACACATAGATGTCATGGAATCATGGAGTTGGAAGAGACCACAAGGGTCATCTACTCTAACCCCCGCCCTTCAGGAATACGCAATCAAAGCATGGCCATTCACCCTCTGTTTAAAAACCTCCAAAGGAGACTCCACCACACTCCAAGGAAGTGTATTCCACACTCCGAGGCAGCACATACCCTCCAACTGCCCTGATATGGCAAGGACAGCCCCGATTGATCTGTTGTCCCACTGCTTTCAGTGAGTTTTAATATGCCCCAGTTTCTGTCTCCCCTCCCTTTCCCCCTTTGTCATCAGCATAGTCAGCCGCTATAAACTGAGTTTAAAGTGCAAGTACTTTGCTCTTAATTTACTCAGTGGGGGGAGAGGACAGGAGGAGGTAGAATCTTGTCCTTCCATGCAGGCTTTGGGCAAAAGTAAATGGCTCCAGAGTCTCCCAGCTTGTTCCTCGTTAATCAGTGTTGCTGTCTTGACTACATTCTGATGTTGCCAGGCCAGGTGTCCTGATTTTCATTTGTGAAATATTTTTACATATAAATCCTCCTACTTCTCTCCCACCTGTCTCTATGCTTTCTTGATTTCAGCAGCCTAATTCAAGAAAGGCTGTCTGAAAGAAGTCCCCCCATGAAAAAGGACACTCTTTTATCTTATGAGTAGCTGGGGTGCCTTCATAACTATCTTCCTGACTAGCAGTAGTTTACTCTCATATAAATGTCAGCATTAAATTACTACTCCACTTCTGTACTGTCTGTACAGCCACTTCACTGGAGGATTAAATTATTTATTATTAGTGGTGTTATTGCAGTTGTTAAAAATAATATCCTGCCTTATCTGTCATGCTCATGGTAACTTACAAAACAGATAAAAACCAACATCATAAAATTTCAGAAACTGATAAAAAAAAAAGAGCCATAAAACATCCATAATAACAAGGGACATCCAGTACCAATATCAAGAATTGTAAATCATTCTGAATTGATGTTTTACAACACGGGTTGTTCCTCTTTGTTTTGTCCCTGTACAATGAAGTAAAGGGGTTTGGCTATTCTGTGTTCTTTTGCATCAGGTAAGAAAGAATGACAAAGGCACTGTGTGGAAATACTGTTTAAAAAATCCTTCTTGCCAGTTCTTTCTGCCCAAGAGGAAAGGAAAAAAAAAAGATCTTCTACCTCTAATCCTCTGTACTGTCTCTTTCAAGTGTCCCGGAGGAAACAGCAGTAGACATACTGAATCTTCCAGCAGCAATTAAAACGCAGGCCCTGTGTGAGGATCTGCAAAAGTAAAGCCAAGCCCAGCAAGACATTACCAGTAAAGATGCACGCCTAGCTAACCGCTGTACATGAACCCCAGGTTTTGAGATGTCAGATTAGAACAGAGGTGAGAAATCCAGAGCCTTAAGGCTGCATAAGAACCTTAGTCTAATTCCATGTGACCTTTTCCTTTTCCAGCAACCCTGCTGGGCAGGGAAGATGTGAAAGAGGAAAAGAGAAACAAAAACAAACTAAACAGAAGAGTGGAAAAGAGAGGAGGGGGAGAGAGAAGATACACGGAGACAGAGGAGATGTGGTAGTCCTATTCATTTTGGACTTTATCAGACCACCCCACTTTCTTTTGCCAGCATAAATTGTGGTGCTTTTATGCCTGCAAAGGAATCCCCTTACCAGATCTACCTTTACTGGCATTAAAGAGCTTCCTTGGTAGCTCCATTTGAAATCTCCCGGATTCTCAGGAGATACATATAAACAGCTTTGAAATATATTACTGTTTATATATTACTGATTATTAGGAAACATTACAAAAATATATTACATATTACATTAAAAAATGGAATAGGACAATGAACAGAAACATTTAAACATATGGGATAAAATATAAAGTTAAACAAATGAAACTATCAGTAACATTGATAATAGAAGATGCACTCTTACAAGATGGGAAACGTATGAGGCGGGGGAGGAGCCAAGCTTCAATGGCATAGGGAGAAATTCCCAGGACGGGTGCTCAAGGTAATGGAATTAAATGAATATTTCCCCTCAAAAAGGCATGAGGAGAGCTTTGAGGGAAGATTTATGGCTGTGAATCACTAAGTAATGTTAATGGAAGACAAAACTGCAGCTCAAAGAAGCCTAAAGTAAACAAATAATTACTTTCGGTTTTGCCCGATATTGGAGCTGCCTAACTAAAAAGAACATTATGCTAATAAATCACTAAGGTTGGAGGAAGCAGCAAACAATTGTAGGCAAATGAAAAGGATGATTTAACAGGAGAAGGAATAATTGATCTAACTGGAGAATAAGTGGAAAGATTTTAAAAAATAATAAGTGGTGGAGGAAGGAGGGGCCATACACAGAAGGGGAGGAACAAAAGTTGGAGTGTTTTGATTTTCTTATGTCTAAAAAAAGAAGAAATATTGCAGGAAAAAGTTGGTTGAAGCCACAAACATTAGATAAGCCATCAGATAGATCTCATAAAAGATTAGAAAATATATCTCCGGAAGTACAGAATAATAAGGGTGAACCAGAAGGGCTAAGTATGGAAAAGGGAACAAGCCCCAAAACAAGCCCCCAAAAGAGTGGTCTTTCAAGAGCCTCTGCTCCTGATCCTCTATCCCCAAGGGGGAGGGAAAGAAGAGGAGAAAGCACAGAGGATATTAAAACTCATATGGATTCTCTCTTTACAAAAATGATGACAGAATTTAGAGAAGACAAAAAGAGAATGTTTTCAGAGTTTGCAAGTATAAGAGAAGAAAGGCAGAAGGAGAGGAAAAGATCTGAAGAAAGATTTGTGGAAATGAGTACAAAAATACAAGGAATACAAGGAGATATTCTTAATATAGTAAAAGAGAACAAAGAAATAATTAAAACTCAAACACTTCAAAACAGTCAGATCCAGGACAATATGAAGAAAATTACAGATATGGAAAAAAAATGATATTCATGCAAGATTATCAATGCAGGAATAACTTTAGAATAAGGTTCCTGCCAGAATCTGTGGGGAAAGATCAAGCATCTAATCTGAAATCTGAAGTGTTGAAATGGCTACAGCAGGTGACCCCAACTGTGAAATGGAGGGATGAGGACATTGAGCAGATCCATAGACAACTGACAGGAAGGAGAAGTATTTTGCCAAGAGATGTTATTGTTAGAGTTATTAATTACAATAACAAGGAGGAATTGATGAGAACAGTCAAGAAACATCCAGAGAGACTGAAGTATGGAGATGTAAGGGTGGAATTATATAATGACTACTGTCCACAAACAGTAATTTGAAGAAAATCGATGAAGCCTTGTATTGCTACTCTTTTGAAAGCTGGTATAAAATATGCTTGGGGATACCCAGTGTTTTTGAAATTTGAATGGGCAGGAAAAAGATATAGAATGGAAACAGCGGAAGAAGGACTGTGATTGTTGGAGGAGTTGGGAGTACATAAGAAGGAGTATGGAGCTGATGAAGGAGTGGACAGTGGAGGAGGAAAAGTTTAGACAGATGAAGAAAGCAGAAGAAGAAGGAAAAAAATACAGGAAAAAAAAGAGGGGAAATGTTTTTATTTTTTATTTTTATGAGCACTCGGGGGAGGGAGTTGTTCTGGGCCATTGGAAGATCTCTTCACCACTCCTCACTTGAAAGACCTGGGGGGTCATGAGCAAGGCAATTTGCCTTGGGAAGACGAGGTGGGGAGGTAAATAAGGGAAAGGGGGAGGGGGGAAGGGAATGGGGAAGAATTGGGAAGGGGCGGGTATGGGGAAGGGCGGTCACTTTTTGGAGCCAGAAGATCTTATAGAAAATGTAATAAGGAATCTAATGGTTAATAAATTAAAGATACCAACCCTAAATGTTCATGGCCTTGGCACGGTAATAAAACGAAAAAGGATTGAAGCACTATTGAAGAAGGATCAAGCGGATATAATATTTTTGCAAGAGACACATCAAAAAAGGGAAGGAGTAAATGAATTGAAAGTGAATTGGGTAAGAGTTTATGAAAAAGCATATGGGAATTCAAAAGCTAGAGGGGTAGCAATATTAATAGCAAAAAAATGTAATTTTGTCATCAAAAAGGTGAAAAAAGATGAAAATGGTAGATATATTATAACGCAAGGTGAAATGGGAGAAGATATATATGTTCTAATGAATGTATATGCTCCAAATGAAAAACAAGAGGAATTTTATGAGAAAGTATTTAAAGAAATGGAGAAAATGCAAGAACAAAATATTGTTGTAGCAGGAGATTTTAATATGCAAATGGAAAGAATAAAAGACAAATCAAATTATTCATTAAAGGATAAATCTGATAATATTACAAATTTAAATAAAATAATAAAAAGAAAGGGCTTGAAAGATGTTTGGAGATTGGTAAAGGGAGATGAAAGTAAATATACATATTTTTCAATGGTACGTAAGAGTTATTCAAGAATTGATTATATTTTTGTATCAAAAAATTTGATTGATAAAATAATAAATACAGAGATAGATAATATAAAAGTAACAGACTATGCCTTGGTCAATGTGGAGATTATAATGAAGAGAGATTATGAACAGGTGAAAAGGTGGAGGTTGAATACAAAGATTTTAAATTATAGAGAAATAGTAGAAAAAATTGAGCATGAATGGCAAGAATTATGGGAATTAAATGATAAAGAAGTATCAAAAGGAATTTTGTGGGATACTATGAAAGCTGTGACAAGGGGGATATGCATAAAAGAAACCTTTAACTTATAAAAAAGGCAAGAAGAAAGAAAAGGGGAATTAGAAAGGGAAATAGAATTATTGGAAATTGAGTTACGAGCAAAGAGGGAGGAATTGGATAAAATGGAAGTAGATGAAGTACAGGAAAATTTAATTTATTTAAGAAGGGAGTATTTTGAATTTAGTAATAAAAATTCAAAAATGTTGGCTAGATGCACACAGAAGAAGAAAATGGAAAATATGATAAATGGGATTAGAGACAAAACGGGTAAAAATGCGTAGAACAATGAAGGAAAAACTAACAATTTTTGAGGAGTTTTATAACGACCTGTACCAGTCAGGGAATAAATCAGTGGAAAAAATAGATAAATTTGTAGGGGAAAATTGGAAGATTAAAACAGAAGAGGAAGACAGGGATTTATTAGAAAAACCAATTAAAAAAATGGAAATGGAGGAAGCAATAAACAATTTAAAAAGCGGGAAAGCTCCAGGAATTGATGGGTTAGGACCAGATTATTATAAAGTATTTAAAAAGAAGTTGGTACCTAAATTATTAGAATTATATAATAATATAATAATGGGAGACAAAGTCCCCCCCATCATGGCAACAATCATTGATAATATTGATACCAAAGCCAGATAAGGATTTGTTGGACCCTGGATCATACAGGCCTATATCATTGATGAATCAAGATGCAAAGTTATTATCAGCAATAATGGCAACGAGAATGAATAGTTGTATGTATAAATATATACTAAAGGAGCAATGTGGATTTGTGAAAGGAAGACAAATGTCAAATTTAATAGGAAGGGTGTTAAATAAAATATATATAATTGGCAAAACAAAAGTAAAAGCAGGGATATTAGCATTAGATATATTTAAAGCATTTGACTGCGTGGAATGGCCAACATTAAAAATAATATTGAAAGAATCTGGAATGGGGAAGAGGTTTAGAGGATTAACAGATCAATTGTATTCTCATAACACAGCTATAGTGATGGTTAATGATGGAATAACAAGAGAAATAAAAATAACGAGAGGAACAAGACAAGGTTGCCCACTTTCTCCAATATTGTTTGCAATGGTAATAGAAATTCTAGCAAATGTGATAAGAAATGATAACAGTATAGAAGGAACTGGAGTAGAAACAAAACATAAGATAAGCTTGTTTGCTGACGATACATTGCTAACAATTAAGGAACTGATTAACGGAATAGAAAAAATTAAAGAACATTTAAAATTATTTGGGGAGATGACAGGCTTACAGGTTAATTGGAACAAATCAGATATGATGTTGTTTAACTATACTAAGGAAGAAGAAAATATATTTGTAAAAGAGAAAAAAATTAGAAGTAAGGTTAAAAAGTAATATTAAGTATTTAGGAATAAATATTACAAAAGATTTAAAAGAACTAGAAGAGAAAAATATTATGGTACTAAGGAAAGAAATGGAAAAGAAGTTGGAAGAATATAAAAAAAATCAACTATCATGGTTTGGAAGAGGAGCTTTAGTTAAAATGAAACTATTACCTAAACTAATTTTTTTGTTTAGAATGTTACCAATAAAAGTATCAGAAGTAGAACTGAAAAAATGGCAAAAAATGTTGAATAAATATTGTAATGGAGGGAAAAGGACAAAATTAAATAAATTATTTTGGTATATATCACAGAAGGAGGGAGGACTTGGTCTTCCCAAAATAAAAGGATATTATGAAGCTAATAAATTGAGATATGTTATAGAAGGAATTGTAGGACAGGGGGATTTAGAATGGTTAGAGATAGAAACAGGGAGAATAGAAAAGAGAATATGGAACATATTTTTTGATAATTTTACAAAAAAAGGAAATTAAAGGAATTGAGAACCCATTTCTGCAAAATATATGGGAGATATGGTATAAATGTAAGAGAGAATTTTTGCCTATTGATTCAGTATTAACACCGGTTATAATGAAAAAAAAAATTCCCAAATAATTTGAAGGAAAAAATGGGAAAGGAATTAAAGAAAAGAGGACTAGATAAAATAGAGGGATGGATAGGATGGATGAATGAGAAAGGGATTATAAGAGAGAAATTATGTGGAATGAAAAGTTCATGGTTTAATTGCATACAGTTAGAACAATGGATTAAAAATTGGAAAAAGTATCATAAAGAAACAAGGGAATTTACAAAATTGGAAAATTAGGTGAAAAAAGGTGAAAAGAGGGATGATAATGAAAGTATGAAAGGTATTACAAGTGAATTATATAAAATATTGATAAAAAATAAGGAAAAAAGACAAAGGAGAATATTTAAGGAGAATATGGGAGGAAGATTTGAAACAAAAAATTGGACATCATGAATGGGATAAGATATGGATACAAAGACATCTAAAAAATATGTCGATACGGATAAAAGAAAATTATTATAAAATAATAAGGAGATGGTATTTGACACCAGCAAGATTGCATAATATAGATAAGAATAACTCTAAATATTATTGGAGAGGTTGTCAAGAAATAGGTACATATATGCATATGTGGTGGAATTGTAAATTTGTACAGCAGTTTTGGGAAATGGTTTTCATAGAAATAGAGAATATTCTGAATAGAAATATAGAAAGGAAACCGAGCATAGCAATGATGTCAATTTATAATGGAGAGAATGGGAACCAAGCAGAAAAGGATTTAATAACAAATTTATTAATGGCAGCAAGATTAATTATAGCAAGACGTTGGAAAATGCAAATAAATGTACAAGTGGAGGAGTGGTATAAAGAAGTTTGGAAGATGGCAATAAATGATAACATGTAGAATTAAAGTAAGAAGAGGGAGTTGGAAAGAAAGCGGCTTTGATAAAATTTGGAAAGTATTTGTTAAAAAAGTATTACAGACAAAAGATGGGAGGTTACTTCCACGAGAAGAAATGAGATTCTGGAAAGATTAGGTAAGGGATAATGGCTCCGGTGAAGGGGAACACTGAGGTTGGGAGGGGGGTAGGGGAATTAATATTTTTGAATAGAATTATAGTAAAGAATCTATGTTAACTTTTGAAATTAGTTAATAGAAACATTGCGATGTTTATAGTAATTTTATGTGTTATACTAACTAAGTATTGATTGATTAATAAAAAAAAGGAAATGTATGAATAGGTCAGACAGGAAGTCATAGAATTTTAAATTGAGAATGGTATGTATGTATGTATGTATGTAGATTTTTATGTTAATTTGTTGTGTTATTTGTCAGTATGTTAATTAGCATGTTAGTAACTTTCTACCATGAGAGCAATATACAAGAAGACTGTGAATATGCATAATGAATGTTTGATGTTGGGTGTCTGATTAATGAAATGTATGATACTGTGGATTTTATATTTATGCAAATGTTTTTGAATAAAAATCATATTTTTAAAAAAGAGAAATCTCCTGGATTCTCGCAAGAAGAGACTTGTGTCGGAATTTAAAACAAACAAACAAAACAAAGACACAAAAAGTTAAGGAAAGTGCCAAAACACACTTAAAAAGTTCCAAGTACACCCGGGGGGGGGGGTATAAAAACAGTGTACCCTACCTGGTTGTCCCAATCTCACCCGGAAGTGTTTGCCCATTGACGCCACATTCACATGAGTACAATGGCACATGGATTCAAATGCCAGCAGTGCCAGCAGCAAATTGCTACCAGAGATCTATTGATGGCTTGGGCCGTCAATAAAATAGGATGGTTTTCGAACAATATATGATTTTGAAAGGGCAGCATCATCTGGTATGTGCACCCTTTTGCGATTTTTATGACACCGTATTTGACTTGTCTGATAAAGTCCCTTGTTTCATGCTTTGTCCAATGTTGGCTTTAGCCCAGGATTTAGAAAAGTTATTTTTTGACATACACTTCCCAGAATCCCCCAGCCAATTATAGTCTAGAAAGTGCTTCTTCTCAAGCTTTGCTTTAGCCCTACTTGCTGCATACACTTCAACTATCCTGATTTGCCAAAGGCAGTCCTGATTAATTCTCTACAGTCCCACTTTCAACTGCTTTTAAAATGTCCCAGTTTCTCTATCCTCCCCTCACTTCCAGGACTAGTTTAAGGAATGTTGGGGCCCCCTGCAACACTTTATTTTGGGGGGGCCATATGTTTATCTCAGGTCAATGTAACCTAACCTAACCTATTCACAGTACAGGATATTCAGATTATTACTAATAATGTTTTTGCAGAAGGAGGGTTACTACGGGGGCCCTCAACAATGACGGGGCCCCCTGCAGCTGCAGGTGGTGCAGGGCCCTTAAACCAGCCCTGCTCACTTCCCCCCTTCTCCTCAGCTTACTTTGGCTGCTGCAAACTGAGTTCAGAGTACAAAAGTAGTTGGCACTCAATTAACTCAGCAGGGAGGAAGAGAGGGAACAAAATCTTGCCTTTCCCAGTAAGCTCATGCAAAAGGAAACTGCTAGACTCCCCTCCTGGATTGTCTGTTCTTTCTCATTAATAATTTTTGCCATCTTGATCATACTCTGATGTTACTTGGCCTCATATGTCCTGGTTTTCATCCATGAAATGGTGGAGTGTGCAGGAGAGAGAGAAAAAGTGGTGATCCCATTCATTCTATGGACTTCTTCAGACGCTGAAAAATAACGCAAGCAGCCTCGTTGCATTGCGAGGCTGCTGTGCTGCAAAGCATCAGTTTCGGATGACGCTCACCCCTTCCGGTACTGTTGCGGTACCGCGGGGAGAGTTGAGCGTCATATTTCGTTGATTTTTACTTACGAAAGTTGATCATGATTAAAAATCAATGAAATATGACACTCAACTCTCCCCGCGGTACCGCAACAGTACCAGAAGGGGCGAGCGTCATCCGAAACTGACGCTTTGCAGCACAGCAGCCTCGCAATGCGACGAGGCTGCTTGCGTTATTTTTCAGCGTCCAAAAAAGTCTTATGTCTGCCTTTGCCCATTGCTGGCTACAGCTCAGGGTTTGGGAAAAGTTACTTTTTGAACAATATCTCCTAGAATTTCCTAGTGAATTGTAGTTCCCAAAGTGCCTCTTCCCAAGGTTTGCTTTAGCCCCACCCACAGCTGGTATATGCCCCAGGACAGGTTAATTCCAAGGGAGTGCAATCTTCAGCAACAAAATATCCCTCATCCCTGGATATTGGCAAACAAATTTGAGGTGCAGAACTGCTGTTCTTGGCTGGATGCTAAGCTGATGACCTGGGAGGACTGGTGACATTTCTCTCAGTCATGGCCTAGAGCTCTGATATTCCCCCACTTCCACATTCCTCATTCTTTAGCATGTTTATCTACATACAGTTGTCCCTTCATATTCACTGGAGTTTGGTTCCAGGACCCCCCATGGATACCAAAATCTGTGAATGCTCAAGTCCCATTATATGCAATGGCATGGCAAAATGGTGTCCCTTATATAAGATGGCAAAATCAAAGTTTGCTTTTTGGATTATTATGTTTTAAAGAATATTTTCAAGCCATGAATAATTAAATCCGTGGATACCAAATCCGTAGATATGGAGGGACAACTGTGGTTAGTTTTTCTCATACTCTCTCTTTCACTTTCACATATACTGAATTCTTCAAAGGGCTTAAAAGATTAAAAAAATATAAGTAGCTTTACATAGATATTCTTTTCTCCTTTTCCAAGTGAATTTATTCTGAAAAGTCATCTTGCATTCCCTCTCCCTGAGCCTTCATGCAGTGTCATGTGTCATACATAACATGATCCAAAGTGACAGCTGTGTGAGATCACAGAACCTACAGTCGGCAGGTTCAACAGCAAGCAAGCTGAAGAGGCAGCAAGCAACACAGTTTGGTTTATAGGCCAGTGTTTCTCGGTCTAGCTGTCTTCTAGCTGTATTTCAACTACAGTTGCATGGGATGTTCACTCAAGAACACTGTCATAGAATCATAGGATCATAGAATTGCAGAGTTGGAAGAGACCACGAGGGCCATCCAGTCCAGCCCCCTGCCATGCAGGAAATCACAATGTACAAAGTGGTCTTTAAATGGGAGTGGACTACTATGGCAACTCCTATGCCTATACTCATTTGCAGGCCCTAGGGTTGCCAGAGTGAAAACTGGAGAGGGCTTCTGTATCTGTAATGGTTGTGTAGAAGATAGAATGTCAGCAGGTGTTGCTTGATACTCACAACACATGCTGAAATTCTATATTCTACACAACCATTACACATACAGAAGCTCTTTCCAGTTTTCACTCTGGCAACCCTAACATGTTTATGTTTTGGTACCATGTACAATGTTACTCTGCCTTTTCTTACTATGTAATCCCAGCCAACCAGAGATCATGTGCAAAGTTTGGTTATGTCATGGGAACACTGCATACCCAAGCAGATTAGGAAAACGTCATAGAAGGCAAACAAAGCCACCCACATACAGAACAATGAGATCGTATACCCCCAATATCTGTAGAATGCCAAATATTTCTGGATATTACAATAGATACTGTGTCCTAGAACAGTTGGACATGAAACCAACCAGAGGACAGGCAGCCTTGAAAATCTTCTGAATCACTCATTACCTTGATGTAAGCACTATTGAACCAACTGGAAGTAATGACCACCATCATATCAAGCTCAATTTACAAGGACAGCCAGCACTGTTTCATTTGATTAAAACTACTCAACACTGTTTCATTTGATTAAAACTTCTCAGGAAACTTCTGAAGAACTTTGTGGGGAAACTTCTGAGAAAGAAGGAGTACTAGTATATAGAATAAATTTAAATGGAAAACCAAGGGGGTCAGACTTCTCCAGAACGCCTGGGACTCATTCAAAACAATGACAGAACTGCAGCTTAAATGTACATGGCTGACCAAGGGCTTATCTATGTTATCAAACACCCCAAATTTGCATGCAAATGCCCCAGAATCTGCTGTGATCAGGCCACATATGGCATGGCCTTTTCTCAAAATCTGGGGATATCTGGCTACACATGGCATGGCTCTGATTCACAGCATTTTGTGGTATCTCACCAGGATGTGCAGTATGTGGATTCAGGCTTTTCTGAGGAGTTTCATCCACTGCTGCAGATGCCGCTGTCACCGCCACCACCGCAACAAATTTTAAAGTTCCGGAGGCCTTTCCTGGCCTTTGGCAGTGCTGCCTTCACCCGCTCTCCTACTTGCCCATCGCAGGAAGAGGCACTTGAAGAAAACAATGGAAGCACTTGAAGGAAGCAACAGGTGAGTAGGAGAGTGGGCAGAGGCAGTGCTGCTGAGCCAGGGAAAAGGAGAAAACCTCTCCTTTCAACCAGGAACTGACTCTGGAGCTTTAAAATTGGTAGTGGTGGCAGTGATGGTGGTGGCGGCAGCAGCAGTGGCAGATGAACCTCTGCAGGGATGGTGAAGACAAGGTACCCCATGTCCCTGTGGAGAATAATAATATGCAGGGCGTTGGGAGCAATGTGAGGTATGTGGGCAAAACTCCATTTGGAGTTAACATGGAAAAAAGACGGTTAAGAGGTGATATGATACCCCTGTTTAAGTATTTGAAGGGGTGTCACGTTGAGGATGGAGCAGGCTTGTTTTCTGCTACTCCAGAGACTGGAACATGGAGCAATGGATGCAAGCTCCAGGAACAGAGATTCCACCTCAACATTAGAAGGAACTTTTTGACAGTCAGAGCTATTCAGCAGTGGAACACATTCCCTCGGAGTGTGGTGGGGTCTCCTTCCTTGGAGGTCTTTAAACAGAGGCTGGATGGGCATCTGTTGGGGATGCTTTGATCGTGATTTCCTGCATGGCAGGGGGTTGGACTGGATGGCCCTCGTGGTCTCTTCCAACTCTACAATTCTATGATTCTATGATTCTATGTAGACAAGCCCCTAGAAAGATATTTCTGAGTCCTAGAAGACCAGAAGACCATCATGCTTAATGACCAGAATCAAATGAGCTATAGGCAAGTTGGTCTTCTTCATAAAAATGGAAGTCAAGCCCAATTGTGGAGAACAAAAATGAACACAAGCATTGGCCAAAGAAATGTAAGTAGGGAATAAGGGATTAAAAAAAAGTATGAGGAAAACATGGTTACAAACATTTAAGACCAACAATATATATCAGGAGAGTGGCTGGGGAGGTGGTTGTACGTTGTAAGACTGAAAAGTTACACTAAAATAAGATAATTACAGAATGAACAAACAAATTCTCTCTGTGTGTGTTCTCTGTGGAAGGGACAGAGCAAAAAGTCATACCCAAATGTCATTTTGAGGGGGGGGGGAAAGAGTTTGACAACTGAGGCAAACAGCAGTGATAAGAGATTATGTGTTTGGCCTCATTATCATGTGAAGAAGTAGCAAATCATGGACTCCATAACAGTATCCACCCCGGAGTTCTTAAACTGCTAATCTTCTGATGATAATCTTTATTTATGTTCTGCCTTTTCCTTCAAAACCAGGACTCAAGAAAGCTTACAAATTAAATACAATATAATCACAATGTACAGCCTCCCAAGATATTCAAATGGAATTAAACTATTAACAATATAAAGGAGAATTTAAAACATACAGGTAAAAATGATAAAATCATTTAAAAAAAAGTACAACGAAGGCAGCACAACACTCTGTCCAAAGCTTTCTTTGGAAACCTTTAGTTTTCAAAATCCTATTGGAATACACAAGTCTTTGACTAGTAACAGAAGGACAGCAATTAGTTGTCCGTTCTAGCCTTCCAGCTGGCATATTCTAGCCCTGGAGCTCACCTGCCCCACCCCCGCATTATTAAGAAGGGGCAGAAGTTCACATGCACATGCCGGCTACTGCATGCACATACAGGCCAGTATCAGTGGATGACACCCCCGCTGTTGCACATGGCACTCTCTGAAGCCAGGAAGGAGGCCCTCAGCATGCAATCAAGGCTGGTCACATTTTGGGGGCCTTCTTCCTAGCTGCAGACTGACTCCAGCCGTGTCCTCATCTTCCAGCTATACAGGCTGGCATGCAGGTTATGAACCCTGCATTCCCCCACTAGACCCACCTGGGTTTTTCTGCATAATGCAGGTTTTCTGGGATGTTAATTTAAAACATTTTAAATGGGTTTACCCCGGCTTCCCCCTGGCTTTGTCTCGGGCATTGTCAGGACTGCTTGGAGGCAAAATGGGGCAAGAGTCCTGCATCATTTGAACTGCAGGGCTTCATGATTGGTGGAGGGGGTAAACTGGGGTAAATTGCCCATCTAGACAACTCCTTGGAAGGTGTTCCAGAGTTTACTGTCAATGACCACAAATGCCCCATCATGCATCCACTAATTGTGCCTTTGAAGGTGGTAGGATTGAGAGAAGGGCCTCTCCTGAGGATCTTAGGGCTGGAGAAGCTCTTATGAGGACATATGGTCTGTCAGATACCTGGATGAAAGCCTTATAGGTGATATCACAAACACCTTGAATTGTGCCTAGAAGCAGATTGGAAATCCAATAAAACATTGTTTGCATTTAAAAAGACAAAACATTTTAACTATTTGCAGTTGAGTGTGGTTACATTTCCACAACAGGCTTTGCACACCAACAGTTAGAGGTTAGGACTGGAGGTGACAGAAATAGAATGTACACTCCTGCCTTCTTTAGCAGGACTCCAAAATAGAATTTCTCAGCAGGGCTTACCTGTCTGTCTCACCCAGTGCCATCCATATATTGCATCAGCAGCTCTCTGAGATCTTAAATCTTTGCCATCACTTCCAACTGAAGATGCCAGGGACTAAACCTGGGTCTTTGGAATGCCAAACTTCTGTTCTGCTACTAGGCTATGGCCACTTCCTTTTTAAAGTAGTGCTGAGTATCTGTTTGGCAGAACCAGTCCTTCCATTGTGCAAACTAAGGCTACTGTGTCAGGCAGCAGATTTTGGGTGTCATGAAATGGCAGCTAATTGGTCATCATGTATATTGTTATTATTGTTTCTTTTTTAACTGCCAGGGAAGGAAAAAAGGTGCTTATGGGATTTCCTGACTCTGGAGCCTGCATGATTTGTCTGGCTTTTAGTACTGTGCACTTGGATTAGAATTTATTGTTCTGCCTCAGGCAGCAAAATATATTGGGCCACCTTGGGTGATTGGTGCAGCGGGGAGAGGAGTGCCACCAAAACAGGCCATGCTACCTTTTGATGAGGGTGGCATGTCTTTTATCAGAGTCATCATTTGCAACAGAGTCAATCTGGCTGTAATGGAATTAATCTGAGTTAGCCCTCAGGGCCCACATGCTCACACTCTTGGGATAAAGAACAGAGAAATGTGCGAATACCTAGCCTACAGTGATTTCTAATCCTCACTATAGACCCAGTGCAAACAAAACATATAGGACTTTTTCGGATGCATGAAATATAACGCAAGCAGCCTCGTCGCGTTGCGAGGCTGCTGCACTGCAGAGCGTTAGTTTCGGATGACACTCGTCCCTGCCGGTACTGTTGCGGTACTGCGGGGAGAGTTGAGTGTCATATTTTGATGATTTTTAAGCACAAAAGTTGATCGTGATTAAAAATCGACAAAACATGACGCTCAACTCTCCCTGCGGTACTGCAACAGTACCGGCAGGGTCGAGCGTCATCCGAAACCGAAACTCTGCAGTGCAGCAGCCTCACAACGCGATGAGGCTGCTTGTGTTATATTTCATGCATCTGAAAAAGTCCATAGTGTAGTCCTGACTTGCTTGGTCCTGAGAGTTTCTAGGTAAATATTTGATCCTTAACTCTTATAAATGATAACACAATGGAATTTGACAGTCATTTATAGGAATATACTGTACCTCCTTCCCTTCCCTTCCTGCTCTCTAAACAAGAAGAGATTCTGTGTACACTTATAAGTAAGTTACTAAAATAAATTGTGGGAGGGGGGAATTGAACTCTCAGGTTGGGACCTTAATCATCTCTATCTGATGGGATTTCTCTGGTTGTTCCCTCCATGGAAGGTTAATAGTTTAGACAAATTTATTTTACTGAAGCACAAATTGCAACAAATTACAGTGTGTTTAGCTCTCTTTCAACTTATTTACTCCATCCAGGAGATTGCAATCATATAAAATTGTCTGGGGAAAAATTAGGTGATTAGTAGGGTACTTTTAACACTAACAAAACCCATTTTGGCCCAAAGTGTTGACTTGACTTGGTGTAAAGATGAAATAAATGCAGACCTCCCCACTTGATTTTATGGGGGAGGGGAAGAAAGGAGAAAAGCTCAAACCCCTGAAAGTGTGAATTTCTCCACTAGGGAGACAGAAACTGCACACATAGCTTCAGATTTTAGTTCATTGCTTGCCTAATTTGCAGAATTTTGAGTGTTACCTTTAAGAAAAATGAACACAATGAAACAGTGTAGCCACACACACCAGAAAAGCTGTGAGATAATTCTCAGGGACATTCTTTCTTCTAAGAAGTAACTTCCTGAGCTCTGCTATTTTGACCCAAGCTTGTTGGAGAGTTTTGCGGGAGACAACCTGCAGACAAAATGTCTTTACTTTCATGATGGATTATGCTGTGAGGACATGTACGGAAGGTACATACACGATGACAGATCATATTATGTGATAAAAACAACTTGTAACATTACATTCTAAACACTTCATGGGCTAGTGTGCCAAAAGAATATAGAGCAATATTGAAATGATCTGGCTGAAGAAATGAGTGGTCCAGGAAGTGAATGGGTCTGGATAAATTCTTGCTAAGTCTGGAGAAGCCTATGGTTGCCATGGGTGGCAGTCCTCTTGAAGTTGTAATTGATTCTGGGACAGGTCGTAATCTAGATGGTTGACCCAATAGCTGTATACCAATAACCTTAGGGTAATTACATTTCCCATACTCCCAAAGCCCTTTGCATCCCAACACAGTGCTATGCAGTGTTTCAGAGGGATGTAGAGACAGGAGTGGGGAAGAAAGGGGAAAACAACATTTTGTATTCTCCTGTATTTGCTGCTGCAGTTGAAAAATAAGTACAGGTTGACCCCTGTATCCATGGATTAGGTATCCACAGTTTCACTTATCCTGAAAAAACATATTCTCTCTGGGCATTTCTAGGTCCTCCAATGCAATTCTATGGTCTCTTCTGCCATGCTTCTCATGGAAAATAAGAGGGCTCCTTATTATCCACAGTTTCAGGTATCCACGGGGCCTCTTGGAACATATCCCCCACAGATATGGGGTTTGACCTGTAAAGTGAAGAAAAAGTATATTTTGAGAGCTGGTGGCTAGGGGTTCGACTTTCGCAGGCTGTGGCAGCTGGCAGCAGGCTCTGGCTTACCGTTAGGCAAAATGAGGCAATTGTTGCAGATGGCAGATGCTGGGGGAGCTGGGCAGCAGGAGTAGTTTGCTAAACATACCTCATGAAGTCCCTGAAACCTCCCTTCACATGCAGGTCAGATCTTAATGAGCTACATGGTTTGCCCTGAGCCCTTAAAATAGCATGTTACCCTCAGATGTGGCAGAGGATGCCATGCAAGATTCGAGTAACTCACTTGTGGCCACCATCTTGACTAAAGGGCATGCAAACTTTATGGGGGCTGTAAAACCATTAAGACAAGTCACAACAGATGTGAATTGCTATTACTGTAGAGTTTCTTTTGGCCTTGTATAGACAATAATTTAGCCCAGGAAAACAAGGAAGAGAGAAGACTCAAGTTCTCCATAGGCTGATGCTGATGCTCCAAATAAACTGGAAATCTCTAAGGTTTTTAAAACAAACAGACATGAGGAGACCTGATCTCTTACTGCCTGCATCGTGCTTGTGGGGTTTGTGTGTGTGTGTGTGTCTCAATCTGCTTCCTGCAGTTTGCCACCTCCATCTTTGTAGCTGCTGTTCATTGTTGCAGACCCAGTAGCAAAATACTGTAGGTCTCTCAAACCAAACATATTCTTACTTTCCCACACTTATTTAACTGTCTCCCTAATTAATTCCACGGCTTGAAATAAATTATTGACTTAGCAGACTCTCTTGTTTTCAGTGACAGCTCTGGCTGTAAACAGGCTATTAACAATTCATAATGAGTAGCACATGTTGGTTTTTCCTGCTTACTAATTCACTTCCCTATTACAGACACCCCAGTCTGTGGGGAGAGTTTGACACTGCCTTGCCTCCTTGGTCTGGGAGTTGTGTGTGGGCTTTTTCTTCTTCTTTCAAACCAGCACAGACTGTGAAACAATGTTTTTATAATGAATGATAGCATCTTTTATTATTTTATAAAAACAAACCATTCCATCTTTCTCTCTCTTTCTCACTTATGATCACTTCAGAAAGAAGCTTCCCTGAATATTCCACAGTGCATAGGTTTCTTTTGTCCTCTTCTCCCAACAAAAGTCAAGAATAGGCCCATTTGAAAGCAAGAATCGACTTACATGAGTTAGCAGGGCTCATCTCTTTGCAAGTGCTATTTGGATATTATTTTATATCTCAGTAGTTATATAACTGTAGTTATATCTCAGTTGTCAACAACTACTTCAACTGGCTCAGTAGTACAACTTGGTGGGATGGGAGCTTGGTAGGGACACTTGCCCCAGAAATAATGTATGTATTGCGAGGGGCAAAATGGTCATCAGTGATGCTGTAATATATTGACAGTTATTTGTGATACTTCTCCAGTTGGCCCAGAATGAAGCAATTAATCACTAGCTCAGGGCTGAAGAATTCAGTCCCAGGTTTTTCTCAGCTTTCAGGTGGTGGAGGTAAAACACCTTCCAGACATTGGATTAATCTTTGGAGGTAAGTAACTTTTTTAAAAATAATATTTCCTTGAAATGCAAGGTAGCTGAGGTTTCATCCAGCTGCACTCCTCTTTTATAAACAACAACAGTATCAGACTTGCTACTTCTTTAAGCAATAGCATAGCTATTTTCCGAAGCCTGACTGTGTTACTGGGACAGAATGTCCCATGGGAATGATGCTATATCATGCTGTAGTGTGATAAGAGTGCTGGGGAGATGGAGTTTGCTGTGCCCATTGGCTACAATGGCTGTTTTCACTAGCAGAAGTATGGCTTTTTACTTAAAAGTTTTCAGAATAAAGAGATATGCAGAGGGAGGGAGAGAGAAAGAAAGAAGGAGCCAGGGATGCTTGGGCACCTCATATCTATAGATAAGAACTCATGGGGGAATGTCCAACACAAGGTAGATGAGTTTATTTTACACTTGACAAAATCAGCTAGTAAGATATGGATAAGCCAAAATAACTTCATCAGTGGAAAAAGTGAGAGAAGTATCTAACCAGTGGAGAACCTTAGGTTATCATCTTTGGAGAGTAGCTCTCTGAAGAGTTTACTGTTCTTCCTGGAAGAACTGTGTTGTGGTTGCAACTGTTGTTGCATATCAATGACTTATTGCTTAAATGTATAATTCATAGAACCATAGAATCATAGTTGGAAGCTGCCGCCACCCCTGGCTATCAAGTTCAACCCCCAC
The DNA here is from genome assembly GCA_030847615.1 of Gambelia wislizenii. Taxonomy (NCBI): domain Eukaryota; kingdom Metazoa; phylum Chordata; class Lepidosauria; order Squamata; family Crotaphytidae; genus Gambelia; species Gambelia wislizenii. The sequence continues at coordinate 20,088,219 of JAUMIR010000007.1, read as the reverse complement.
GCAGTGCAGGAAATCAAGCTACAGCGTCCTATGCAAATAGCTGTCTAGCTTCTTTCTGAAGGCATACAGAGAAAGAGACCCCACTAGCTTTCTAGGTAATTGATTCCATTGTTGAACAGCTCTTACTATCAAGAAGTTCCTTCTAATGTTCAATCAAAATCTACCCTCCTGTAACTTAAAATCTTTAGACCTGGTCCTACCCTCTGTGGCATCAGAAAACAAACCTGCACCATCCACTCTCTAACAGCCCTTTAGATATTTAAATAGTGAAATCATGCCACCCCTGTTCACCAGGCTATGGTAAATGTGCCCAACTCCCTCATTCTTCATATGCTTTGTTCTCCATAACTTTTATCATCCTTGTTGCCTTTCTCTGGACCTGCTCCAACTTGTTTGTATCCTTCCTAGAACGAGGCACCAATGGATTTACGGGGGAAGTAAATCATATATATATATATATATATATATATATATAAAGAAAATGTGTATGAAAATAAGAAATGTTCTTTGACAAGTCTGATTGGGAAACACTAATGAAATAAATAAATAAAAAGAACGAGGCACCCAGAACTGAACACAGTATTGCATATGAGGCCGAGGCCCACCCATTGATTCTTAAGATTCATTATTGGTTAAAACTTGATTTTTCTTCCAGTGGGCCTGGCCCCTTTAACTTTAATAGATACTTGGCAGACAAAATGGAAATCTGTGCTGCAGGAGAAGCTAAGAAGTCTGGGGTTCATACCTCAGGCTTTAATAGCACTTGGCTATGAGAAAGCTAAACTCACAATTAAACAGTGTATCTGGGATGTAGAGTTGCAATGCCATCTTAGTGAAATGGCCAGGTACCCAGAAATCAAGGCTAATGGGAGATTGTTCACTCCAGTGAGATATCTATTCAAGTTAGATATTCCTAAATTTAGAAAATCCTTCACCTTAGTCAGATTTAATGTGCTACTATCAGCCCTTCTTCAGGGTAGATTTGGAGGCACAGCCTTTTCAGAATGAATATATCCATGTGGTCTGAATGAAGTGGAAATGGTTAGTCATGTCCTACTATATTGTCATTTCTACAGAAATACTTGTTTTGCACACATTACTCCTATTGTGCAATGAATGCCAGGCAGATGTGATTCCTATTATTTAAAATATCTAATATAGGATAAGAAATCATGGACCACTTTAAAAATGGCTAAGTTTTGTGCTGCTGCTATAAAATTAAGTGGACAAGCTGTGGATGATCTTAATAGATATTGTTTTATCTCATATATTTTAATTATTCTTATTTATTCATACCATATACCATGTTTTAACTTATACATTTTTAATATATTTTATTTGTATATACCAAGCTTTATACATGCTGTGGAGACATTGTAAATATTATATTGATTCAGCTGCTTTTATGTGTTTTGTATCGCTGGTCTGTGACCAAAATAAATTGATTTCAAATTAGGCCTGATTAGTGCAGAATATATTGGGACTATTACGGTACTTCCCTTGTGTTGGAAACTACAGTTATATTATGCAAGCTAAAATATTATTTGCCTTCTTCGCTGCAGAATCACACTGCTTGGCCATATTCAATTTGTGATCAAGAATAATCCCAAATCCTTTTCACATTTACTACTACTAAGCCAAGCATCCCCTATCCTATAAGCACATATTTGGTTTTTAGGCCTAAGCATAGAATTCTGCATTTGCCTCTGTTGAATTTCCTTCTATTAGTTTCAGCCCAATTTTCTAGTTTATCAAGGTCCTTTTGAACTCTTTTCCAGTGTGTTGGCTACCTCTCCCAGTTTTGTATCATCCACAAACTTGATAGGAATTCCTTCTAACCCATCATAGAAATCATTGGTAAAAATATTGAGGAGTCGGATCCACAGATACCAGCTGGAGCACATCAGGAACAGGGAAATGGGAGTAAGGAGATTTTCAGACAGCGTTTAACAGTGCCTACCATGAGATTAGGCCCCAGGAGGTGAAGGGCGCTCTTGCACGGCAGGGGGTCATTTTCAGATGCCGCCGTCCCTCTTCCGGGATCCTCTGTGGCACGTCCGTGAATCTTTGGAAGCGGCCCACCATATTTTAAGCACGGAAGTTGCCTGTGCTTAAAATATGGCACAGCTGCTTCCAAAGCTTCACGGACGTGCCACCGAGGATCCCGGAAGAGGGACAGCGGCATCCGAAAATGACCCCCTGCCGTGCAAGAGCGCTGTTCCTCTCCCTGGACCTAATCCTGCGGTAGGCACTGTTAAACGCTGTATGAAAATCTCCTAAGGATGAAAGAGCAACCTGGACCAGAGCAAAAAAATAGAAGGCAGGACTGTAGAAAAAGCTGGAAGTCAGGATTAAAGAGGAATCAGCGAATCTGTAAACTGGACTAGAGAACAATCCAGGAGTTAGGACTGAAGAGTAAAGGCTTGTCTAGACAGGCTACTTAACCCATCTTGCCCCTGTCTTAGAGTCTTGCAGCCAGTATGATGCAGGGCTTTTGCTCTGTTTTGCCCCTGGGCAGTCCTGATGATGCCTGGGGCAAAGACCGGAGCAAAGCCCATTACACTGTTATATTTTATCACTTGGGAAAAAACACCTCATTCAGCGGGGAAATGGATCAGGCCCCATGGGAACACAGAAATCCATACCTGCATGCCGGCCCATACTGGTGTCAGCTCTGCTGCAGTCCGCCTCACTCTCTCTGAAGCCAGGATGGAGGCAGCAGCATGTGACCAAGGCCCCCTGCATGTGACCAGGCTTGATCACATTTTACAGGCCTCCATCCTGACTTCAGAGAGAATGAAGTGGATGGCCGCGGAGGTGGTCCCTGGTATGGGATGGTGTGTCTGTCTGGACTTCCTCCCATTTTGTGTAGGTAATAGAGGAGAAACGGGCCTGATTTGAAGCCAGAATACACCAGCAGGAAGTTGGTATAGTCTGGCAGGTCTACAGAAGCCCTAAAGTAAGAAACACAAGACACACCAGAGCCCAGCTTGATTGAACTTTGCCTTGAATGTTCAAGGAAAATTCCACCATGGCAGGAAGACCTTCTATGGTGTTCAGAAGGAGCCAATGGCCACAATGGGTAAAACCAGGCAGAAAGATTATTTTCTTCAAAGCTGTTCTGACATAACTGGCCACACGAAGCATGATCCTAACACTTTTGAGAACCAAAGCTTCAGTGATAGGACTCTCCACATGGGCCAGCTCAGGGTACTCAATTAAAACCAACATGTTTCTTTGGGCATTGGATTCTTTCAAATGGATTACTAATGGAAATGCTGCGAAGAACTTATGTACCCTTGATTATGACCACAGCAATGCTGTTCATTACAAAATGGATTCCAGGCCTTTCTCAGTGTCAAATGGAGTTTGATTCCCTCAAACTGATAGAAAAATAGTCATTGAGGATGTATCCTTAATATGGATATATCATGGAGATAGATAGATAGATAGATAGATAGATAGGTAGATAGGAAAAGCCTGTGAAGTGGATGGCAAATGAGCAGTCAAAGCAACCAGCGAAAAGGATTTTTGTCAAAAGTGTGCAGGGAAAAAAATACAAGTTCCACAAGGAGAAAAAAGTTTTAATCTTAAGGACATGTATTATTAGTGCAGTCAAGAGGAGCCTCTACACAGTGCTGTATAGAATAAGTGGAGTGTCATGTAAACTGATCAGAAAATTACTGGTAGTTACACTCTTCCCTGACAAAATGATTCATAGTAATTCAGGGAAATAATTCTTATTACAGTTAGAATCCTCACCGCTTAAGTGCAAAGGATGAGAAGGAGGAATTTACACTAGAGAGCCTGCTACTTAAAGTACATATACACGTACACACACTCCTCTATCTACTTGTTTTTCAGCTACAGCGGCATTTGGTGAACTTCCCCATGACAAACCTTTTTTTAAATTCCTGGGTGGGGCTTTCCCCCCAAGAGCAGACCCTCCAAAAACTCATCCTAAAACATCTTGAGATACTCTAGCCATCATCTGAGTGCAGACCCTCTAAGAATGAATCTTAAAATGTCTCCTGAGAGATTCTCGACCCATCAACTTTCAAAGGCCAAGCTCTCTGAGAATGGAATCTAGACTGCTACAGTGGAAATAAAGCTTGCCCACTTGAAACAGGTGTGTGAGAGAGTATTTATATGCATGGATGAACAAAAAGGTCCCCAAACACTACAAAACTCTCAGTACCACACTGCAGAGGTGGGCAGTGGTAGGGGAAGCTACTAGTAATTTGTGGGACAAAAAAAGGAGAAAACTTTCAAAGGTTTTGGGGAGTCGAGGGCAAACATAGGTGGTGTAGTGAGGTTCCCCACATACCCTCCATTTCACAGATGAAAACTGGGATACACATGGCCAAGCTCAAGATTACAAGAGTTATTAATGAGGTAGAACGTAAAAGCTAGGAGACACGGGAGTAGTTTGCTTCTGCCCGAGCCTACTGGGAAAGGCAACAATCTACTCCTCTTCTCCTATCCCCATTGCTGATTTGATTGAGTGCAATCTGCTTTTGCAGTTTGATCTCAATTTGCAGCAACCGAGGAAAGCTGAGGACAAAGGTGGAAGTGGAACGAAGAGAGAAAACCTGGGGCACTTTAAAAGCAGCTGAAAAAGTGGAACAGTAGAGGATTAATCATCACTGCTATCATGCCTATTTCAACAGTCCCTGCCAAATCAGGACTGTTGGAGTGTATGAATGACTCCCTAGTGCAAATGCCTATGAGAACAGAAGATGCTAGACCTGGAAGAAGAAAATAGGTGTTTTGTATGATATAGAGTTTGCTTCTCAGGGACAGAACACGTTTGGCATGGAAAACATTCCAGATTATTGTGTTACAACTCCTACGATCCTTTAGCATTGGCCATGCTGGCTGGGGCAGTTGAGAGTTGTGATCTAATCATATCGATGGAACAGTGCTACTCAACCTTTCATCCTCCAGATTTTTGGACTTTAGCTCCCAGAAGTCCCATCCACCATGGCCAATGGTCCAGAATTCTGGGAGCTGAGATCCCAAACATATGGAGGACCAAAGGCTGAGAACCACTGGAAGAATCTGTGATCATCAAGGCAACTAAAGGGTGTTTCAGGTATACTTGCTGGTATACACATACTTTTTCTGGGAGAAAAATCAGCTGTACTGTAGAGTCTGAGGTCCCACGAACAGGGAGAGAAACCCATCCATGGACTCATAGCCTGCTTGCCTGATCTTTTATCATGAAAAGAAAACTAATTAGTTATCTTCCTGGGGACAACTTCAGTGCTACAACCCCCAATAACTCATATTTACCTTTTTGACAGCACTTCAACAAGTCACTGAAAAACTAAACAGAGAGAGTGAAAGAGAAAGAGAAAAAGAGAGAATGCAAGAGAAATACAACTGAAACTTTGAATACAAATACAATTATATTTCATTGGGCAAAATCCATAACCAGCTTCCAGCAATACCCCCCCTGAGTTAGTCACTGAAATTGCAAAATAAGAGAATATAAATCAGAGTTGACAACGAGGTCTTATTTCCCTCTTTAGAGGCTATAACCAAAGAATAAATCATACAAGAGCAGTATGCAGAAAGCTTTTTAGAATTCACTCTTGTTCACTTTCTATTAGTGGCTACAAAACGTAGTTCCCTTCCATAGAAGAAATGCTAACAGCAAGGAGCTTCCTATGCATTTCTAGCGAGTGAGGATTTATGAATTCAGTTCCACAAAAAGCCAACTATGAGAAACATAGTCATGCCAGACTAATCTGATCTCTTTTTTTGATAAAGTTACCAGCTTGGTAGATGAAGGGAATGCTGTGGACATCGCATACCTTGATTTCAGTAAGGCCTTTGACAAGGTTCCCCATGACATTCTTGCAAACAAGCTTGTAAAATGTGGGCTAGACAAGTTAACTGTTCAATAGATTTGTAATTGGTTGACCGGCCGAACCCAAAGGGTGCTCAGCAGTGGCTCCTCTTCGTCTTGGAAAGATGTGACCAGTGGGGTGCCACAGAGTTCTGTCCTGGGCCCAGTGCTATTCAACATCTTTATCAATGACTTGGATGAGGGAATTAGGGGCATACTTATCAAATTTGCAGATGACACCAAATTAGGAGGAGTAGCTAATACCCTAGAGGACAGGATCAAAATTCAGAATGACCTGGATAGACTGGAGAGCTGGGCCAAAGCTAACAAAATGAAATTCAATACGGAGAAATGTAAGGTACTGCACTTAGAGCGGAAAAATGAAATGCATAAATATAGGATGGGAGAGACCTGGCTGAATGAGACCACGTGCGAAAGGGATCTAGGAGTCCTAGTAGACCACAAGTTGAACATGAGCCAGCAGTGCAATGCGGCAGCTAAAAAGGCCAATGCAATTTTGGGCTGTATCAATAGAAGTATAGTGTCTAGATCAAGGGAAGTAATAGTGCCACTCTATTCTGCCTTGGTCAGATCTCACTGAGAATACTGTGTCCAGTTCTGGGCACCACAATTAAAAAAGGATATTGACAAATTGGAGCGTGTCCAGAGAAGGGCAACTAAAATGGTGAAAGGTCTGGAAACGATGCCTTATGAGGAGAGACTTAGGGAGCTGGGTATGTTTAGCCTGGAAAAAAGACGGTTGAGAGGCGATATGATAGCCCTGTTTAAGTATTTGAAGGGATGTCACGCTGAGGATGGAGCAGGCTTGTTTTCTGTTGCTCCAGAGACTGGAACACGGAGCAATGGATGCAAGCTCCAGGAACAGAGATTCCACCTCAACATTAGGAGGAACTTTCTGACAGTAAGAGCTGTTCGGCAGTGGAATGCACTCCCTCAGAGTGTGGTGGGGTCTCCTTCCTTGGAGGTCTTTAAACAGAGGCTGGATGGCCATCTGTTGGGGATGCTTTGATCGTGATTTCCTGCATGGCAGGGGGTTGGACTGGATGGCCCTCGTGGTTTCTTCCAACTCTGCAATTCTATGATTCTATGAGGGCCATCCAGTCCAACTCCCTGCCACGCAGGAAATCAAGATCAAAGCATCCCCGACAGATGGCCATCCAGCCTCTGTTTAAAGACCTCCAAGGAAGGAGACCCCACCACACTCTGAGGGAGTGTGTTCCACTGCCAAACAGTTCTGATTGTCAAAAAGTTCCTCCTAATGTTGAGGTGGAATCTCTGTTCCTGGAGCTTGCACCCATTGCTTCATGTTCCAATCTCTGGAGCAGCAGAAAACAAGCTTGCTCCATCCTCAACGTGACACCCCTTCAAATACTTAAACAGGGCTATCATATCGCCTCTTAACCGTCTTTTTTCCAGGCTAAACATACCCAGCTCCCTAAATCTCTCCTCATAAGGCATGGTTTCCAGACCTTTCACCATTTTAGTTGCCCTTCTCTGGACATGCTCCAATTTGTCAATATACTTTTTGAATTGTGGTGCCCAGAACTGGACACAGTATTTTTTTTTCTCGACACAGTATTTTAGGTGAGGTCTGACCAAGGCAGAATAGAGTGGCACTATTACTTCCCTTGATCTGGACACTATACTTCTATTGATGCAGCCCAAAATCGCATTGGCCTTTTTAGCTGCCGCATCACACTGTTGGCTCAAGTTCAACTTGTGATCTACTAGGACTCCTAGATCCCTTTCGCATGTAGTCTCATTCAGCCAGGTCTCCCTCATCCTATATCTATGCATTTCATTTTGTTGCCCTAAGTGCAGTACCTTACATTTCTCCATATTGATTTTCATTTTGTTACCTTTGGCCCAGCTCTCCAGTTTATCCAGGTCATCTTGAATTTTGATCCTGTCCTCCAGGGTATTAGCTACTCCTCCTAAATTGGTGTCATCTGCAAATTTGATGAGTATGCCCCTAATTCCCTCATCCAAGTCATTGATAAAGATGTTGAGTAGCATTGGGCCTAGAACAGAACCCTGTGGCACCCCACTGGTCACATCTTTCCAAGATGAAGAGGAGCCACTGCTGAGCACCCTTTGGGTTCGGCCGGTCAACCAATTACAAATCCATTGAACAGTTAACTTGTCTAGCCCACATTTTACAAGCTTGTTTGCAAGAATGTCATGGGGAACCTTGTCAAAGGCCTTACTGAAATCAAGATATGCGATATCCACAGCATTCCCTTCATCTACCAAGCTGGTAATTTTATCAAAAAAAGAGATCAGATTAGTCTGGCATGACTTGTTTCTCTGAAACCCATGTTGACTTTTTGTGATTATGGCATTGCCTTCTAAATGTTCACAGACTCTCTGTTTAATGATCTGCTCTAGGATCTTCCCTGGCATTGATATCAGACTAACCAGACAATAATTGTTGGGATCTTCTTTTTTCCCCTTTTTGAAGATGGGGACAACATTTGCCCTCCTCCAGTCTGCTAGGACTTCTCCTGTTCTCCAGGAGTTCTCAAAGATTATTGCCAATGGCTGAGATTATATTTGCCAGCTCTTTTAATACTCTTGGATGTAGTTCATCTGGTCCTGGAGATTTAAATTCATTTAGATTAAGAAGGTATTCCTGTACTACCTCTTTGCTTATTCTGTGCTGGATTTCCCCTATTGTGTCCTCTGTTCCTTTATCCTCAGGTTGGTCACCCTTTTCCTTTTCTGAAAACACTGAGGCAAAGAAGGTGTTGAGTAATTCTGCCTTTTCTCTGTCCCCTGTTAGCATTTTGCCATCTTCTCCGCGTAGTGGCCCTACCATTTCCTTCTTCCTCCTTTTGCTGTGGACATACAAAAAAAACAAACAAACAAAAAAACAAAAAAACAAAACAAAACCCTTTTTATTGTTCTTAACCTCTCTAGCAAGCCTGAGCTCATTCTGCACTTTAGCTTTTCTGACTTTACTCCTACATGTGTTCGCTATCTGTTTGAATTCTTCTTTGGTGATTTTCCCCCTTTTCCATTTCCTATACATGTTCCGTTTAAAACTTAGCTCTGTTGAAATTTCTTTAGTCATCCATCCTGGTTTCTTGAGACACCTCCCATTTTTCTTCCTAAATGGTACTGTTTGAAATTGTGCCTTCAGTAACTCCCTTTTGAGAAAGTCCCATCCGTCTTGAGGTCTCTTCTCTTTTAGTATTCCTGACCATGGGATCACCCCCACTATTTCCCTGAGTTTATTGAGATCAGCTCTCCTAAAGTCGAGAATGCGTGTCTGACTATGCCTGGCTTCTTCTTTCCATTCTATAACAAATTCCAGGAGAACATGATCACTCTCACCTAAGGATCCCACCACTTACACCCCATTAACCAGGTCATCCCTGTTGGTAAGGATGAGGTCTAAAATAGCTGACCCCCTTGTTGCCTCTTCCACCTCATGGGACACTCCACTCCAGGATTTACAGCAAACTGGGGAGATTGGGGAGGGAAGTAGAGAAGGTTTTTTGTGGCTCTAGAAACAAACTTTAAAAGTCCCAAGTATGGGTTTTCCCTCCAAAAAAAACAGCATCCCCTACCTAGCTGTTGTGATCTCACACAGAAGTGTTCTGTTATTGATACTGTATTCACTGAGCACAATGGCACAAAGTTTCAAATACCAGCAAGCTTGCACAAAAGCACAACAGGAGATCAACTGATGGTTTGGCCTGTCAATAAAAAAGGAATGGGTTTTCGACAATATATGATCACGAAAGGACGATGACGTCTGGGATACGCACCCTTTCACAATCATTAGGCATTGCTATGATGCCATATTTGCAGCATCTGATAAAGATAATAGCTATCCCAGCCCGAAGATTTGGCTCTCTTTTCCCTTAAGCTGCCATTGATTTATTCCATTTTTTCCTCCTTTTAATTATTGTATGTTTTTAATCTTTTTAATTTAATATTGTTTTAAGGGGTGGGTGGGTTAGGGTACTAATGTAATTATGGAATTTTTATGCTGTAAGCCATCCCGATTGTGTTGCAGAGGGGAGGGATAGAAATGATGATAAAAATAAAGTCCTTAGAGTCCTTAACCAGCATAATCAAGGGTGATGAATGCTGGCAGTTGCATTTTTCCTATACCTGATTTATATAGAGCTTTTAAAAAATTACTTATTTATTAAGCTACTTTGCCTTGCCTCATCTACACAGACTTAAAAATATAATATCAATACTAACAATGTAAAATAGTAACAACATAAAATTATTGATGCCGCAGTACAATATAAAAACTACATAGTGACCAAAAATTAAAAGAAAATAAAACAAATCCATAGATGTGAAGAAAGCATGTTCAAACAGAACTGTCTTGAGTTGCTATCTGAACATGTTCAAACGTTTCCCTCAGTAGTGAGTTCCACAGTCTTAGTGCTGTCAGAACACTCAGTCAGATGTCTCTGTCATCATCTTATAGGAACAGAGATATGGAATCAAGCCTTTCATGTTGAAAATAGAACAATCACTTGGTACTGCTCCCCACAAAAAAAGAGACCATGCAAAAATAATGGGTGCTGCTTTGCATAAATTTGCATGTGTTAATATACGTTTATAACAATATGAACAGATGTGCTGTGTTTCTGCTCAGTCTGATGCCCAGAAGCCAGCTGTTGATGGGCTCATTCAAGGACTCAGTTCTCTATTCTTATAATTCTTTATTTTTCATCTGGACTTGGGCTTATTATACCTTCATATTTGGAAGGGGGGAATTTAAAACATTTGGCAGATACCAAAACTAACAGATTTATCCATCCAGGCTCAGAGCTTGAACACTTAACTCTTAAAAGTCTGGTTTTGGATCAACCCCTGTGTTACCATATATGTTAGTGCTGGAATGGAGTTGCCATCTCTCTTTTTTAAAACCCTATGAAAGCCTCCTCATCTTTTAAGATCCTTACTGTAGACATGTACAGGCAAGGCTATTTCCATGCCTGGAAGAGCTATACTTTTTGAATTTAGCTAGTGTAGATGGGGGAGAATTTCTAAGGAAAATGTCTCAAAATCCACCACTTACAGAGGTGTAGCCATGGGGGAGGGAGATGAGGTCATTGCTCCTTCCAAATAAGAATTCTCCCTCTCCAATGAATTTTTCTCTTGATACCCATATTTCTAGCTTTGCAGTAACTCAAAACTTTAGCTGACCATTTAAAATGCAGTTTGGGCATCCAAATAAAAGTGACCAAAGGAATGCGAATGCAGCAAATATGAGTTCTAGAGGTGAACAATTTTCAATGTCTCACACTGCAATGCTAGAAATTTGGGACGGAAGGAAAATTTCATTGGGGAGGCAGAATTCTTATTGGAGGGCAGTGCTCTAGAGGGGAAACCTACAGGCCCAGGGTTGGGGAAACTAGGGGTTCATCTACATTGGTGTCATGATCCAGTCTGGACCGTTATGCTCTGGAGCTTCCCCAGATGCACACGATGCTGGCTATATGTACCAGTGGAGATCCATTCTGGGTTCATGCTGTAGTCCAGACAGGCCAACACCAAACTGGCCCCACTGGGCTGCCCCCCTTGGTGCCATTGCCACCACTGCCTCACCCTCTGGCCAAGCCTGGCCACTGCTGTCGCTGCTGGTGAAGCCAGAATGGGACCTCCCTCCTGTTGATCACATGGTGCAGTTCTCCATTCTTACCACACCAGTAGCTACAGCAGTGGCCAGGGTCTGCAGAGAGCTGCTTAGTCATCAGGTGAGGCAGCGGAGGCAGTGGCCGTAGCACCGAGGTGGACGGGTCAGTGGGAATGATGCATTGGGTGTGTACACATGTGGACAGCTGGGTCACCCTGGATCCTGCCAGATACAGCTGTCCATATGTCCAAAACACCAGGGTTACGCTAGAGTTTCTTGGAAACTCTTGAGCAACTTGCAGTTTCTGTTACACTGGATTAATGGCTAAAAGGAGCAGATTCGCTCTGTGTGATGTGTGCACAAATTGCACTGGATCCAGGGTGAGTATGTGCTTTATCCCTGGTGTAGATAAGCCCTAGGCTTTAGCATTGTGTTTGAACCAAACCATGATCATACACACCCATTTGTAACATATTAAGCTGGGGGGGGGGATGGGAGGAATAAAGGCACTTGAAATCCTCATTTTAGCACACCAGAAGAATTGGATACATGCAATGTTTTAAATAAAGAGCTTTTAAAAAGAGTTTTTCATTATGTAATGAAAATAATGGAAATTATGGAAAAATATAGTTTCAGAAAACTTTGCAAAACATCCCACTCTGGAAGATTTTCCATTCCTTGCATTATTGTGTGAAACAGCTTAAAGATTATTTGCTATGTGCAAATGCCTCCTCGTTTACTCTTTTTCTGAAATATTTTTTAAATAAACAAACTCTTGTGCTTCCTAGCATTTACTTTGTTTAGTTTTAAAATATATTGCTATGCATTGTTTGTAAAAGCAATGTAGCAATTAGATAAAGTAATAAAATAAAGTTCTTTAATCATTTAACACTAGCACAGGAGGGGACTAATTAAGTGACAACCTCTTGGATATCAGGCTGTTTTGCAATTACTGGTATGGGGGAAGGGGTGGTGGGAAGTAATTTTATTCCAATCCAGAAAATGCTCAACAGCTTTTCCAGACATTTTGGAAAACAACAACAAAAATGCTAAACTAAGTTAGGTTCAAACTGGGCTTCTTTTCTGTACCACAATGCCTTTTTCTGCAATTGCTTGTGGTGGAAAATAGATTCTTGTAGATACCTTTCCCTGTGTATGGTTCAGCTCTTGTAAAGATCATAGGCTAAAACAGATATCGTAAACTGAAGGCTTGTCTACACTGACCAAATATCCCATCTTGCCCCCAGTCAGGAGCCCTGAAGTCCAAATGATGCAGGGCATTTATCTTAATCTGCCCTGGGCAGTCCAGATGACCCCTGGGGCAGATATGGGGGCCCTTTACTGAATTTTAAGCAAATACTTGGTTTAATCTGTTTTCACCGGATCGGGCCACATGTGTCCATGAGATCCCATCCAGAATGCCACTCCTCACTGCCACCATCAGCTCCCTGACTCTCTCAGAAGCCAGGCAGGGGTCCTGCAGAATGCAACCAAGGCTGGTCATATGCCAGGGGCCTGCAGTCACATGGTACAGGGCCACTACCTGGCATCCACATCAATGTGAAAGTGGTGGCCATGGTGGCCATTGGGGAGGGGGACTGGCCAGCTCTGGAGACAGGATATGCCAGCAAGGAGCCAGAGTAAACTGCCTGGTGTAGATGAGCCCTGAGTCTGAAGTTGAAATAACCATTTAAAAAAAAATCAAATAGGCTACATGCTGGAGATACAATACAGAACTAAGCTTTGTTGTTGTTTGCTCTCAAGATGACAAGTTATGGCAATCCTATAAATGAGAGACCTACAAGAGACACTGTTATTAACAGCCATGCTCAGGTCTTGCATATTCAGGGTTGAATCTTCCTGGATTGAGTCAGTCCACCTGTAAGAGGAAAAGAGGTCTTCCTCTTTTCCTGCTGCCTTCCACATTGTTGTTGTTATTGTGTGCCTTCAAGTCATTTCTGACTCATGGTGACCCTAAGGTCAACCCTAATTATGGGGTTTTCTTGGCAAGATTTGTTCAGAGGAGATTTGCCCTTGCCTTCCTCTGAGAGAGTGTGACTTGCCCAAGGTCACCCAGTGGGTTTCCATGGCTGAGCAGGGATTTGAACCCTGCTCTCCAGAATCATAGTCCAACACTCAAATCACTACACCACACTGGCTCTCGCCTTCCACTTTACCAAGCATTATTATCTTTTCTAATGAGTCACATGATCTCATGGCATGTGGTATAACACAGAGCTTATCTATTTTGTGTATACTGTATTTGGTTGCATTGTGAACAAAAATACAGTTGTCCCTCCATATCCACAGATGTGGTATCAACAGATTTAAGTATTTATGGCTTGAAAATATTCTTAAAAAAATAATAATCCAAAAAGCAAACCTTGATTTTGCCATTTTATATAAGAGACACCATTTTGCTATGCCATTGCATATAATGGGACTTGAGTATTCACAGATTTTGGTATCCACGGGGGGTCCTGGAATGAAACTCCAGCAAATATGAAGGGACAACTGTACACCCACACTAAGCAAAAATGGGTGAGCAATTCTTTTGGTTCACATGTTAATGCAAACTTACATAATTTCACATTTTCACTTTTCACTAAAACTTTACTCTTAGCTCTCATTCTCCAAGAGCTCATTTATAGTTTTGCCAATCGTGTTTTAAAAGTATTCTCTCTCTCACACACACACACTCCTCTTCCCAGGACCAGTTTAAGGAATTTTGGAGCCCCCTGCAGTGCTACATATGTTTATTTCAGGTCAATGTAACCTAACTCATCCTAAACTATTCACAGTACAGGATATTCAGATTATTACTAATAATGTTTTTGCAGCAGGAGGGTTACTACTATGCCCCCCCCAATGATGCGTCCCCCTGCACATGCTGACACCGCTTGTGCCTTAAACCAGCCCTGCCTCTTCCGGCTGTTCTAATCTTTTGTGTGTATGTCTTAATATGAAATGAGGATCTTTCTGCACACCCCACTTACCTTCTACCTCTTCCTAGATACTCTGACTCAAAAGTACTTTGCTGCTCTTTAAAGTAACTCTGCAAGCTGACTTTCTACACCACAGTAAGAGGTGCACAGCAATGGTCAGCAATCAAGCCTGGGCCTACTGGGGAGGGTCAAATTTTCTCCTCCTCTCCCCCTAACCCCACAGAGTTAATTGAGTGCAAATTACTTTTGCACTTTGAATTCAGCTTGCAACAATGGAAGTAAGCTGAGAAGAATCAGGGGGAGTGGGCTGAAGAGACAGAAACTGGGATATTTTAAAAGCAGCTGAAAAAGCGGTATAACAGAGGATTAATTGGGACTGTGCCTGCAAAATCAGGACAGTTGGAGAGTATGGAAAAGATTTCTGTTTCTTCTCCTGATGGATACTGGTGCTTTCAGAAACATTTCTGATTCATTTTTAAAAATGATTGTATTTATGTATGGATACCGTGGACTGCTAAAAAGACAAATACATGGGTCTCAGAGGAAATCAAGATTGAACTTTCCCTAGAAGTCAAGATGACTAAACTGAGACTGTCATATTTTGGCCGTATCACGAAAGGACATGACTCACTAGAAAAGACAATAATGCTTGGTTTTAGAAGGCAATAAGAAAAGAGGGAGACTACATTCCAGACTGATAGACTCAATTAAGGAAGTCTTGGCCCTGAGTCTGAGGAGATTATCAGATGTAGCAAAAAACACAAGAGGAGCATGAGAGGATGATGTTACTGTCCTGTGAATGGGCCCTGGTTTCCAACAATGGCGTCATCCTCTCGTGCTAACTCCATGCTGCAGCTGTGAGTAAGGTGTTGCTTTTCATTAACGGGATCCTAATAACTTTTTATTACAAGATACACACCATGCAAGACATGAACGGAGCTGTTGATGATAGAGGGACTTGGAAGCCTCTCAATCATAGGGCTGCCATAAGTCAAAGTTGACAATAGCAGTTAACAACAACCACCACTTATCAGAAACAAGTATGTTTGCTACTTTATAACAGCAGCCCACACTCTCTGTATTATTATGCTTAGAAACCATAAACAAAGAGGTAAAACACAAGGAAATTAGTAAAAACAAAACTTCATAGGTAAGTGATATCATGGGGTGTTAATACTTAAAGTACAGTGTATCTGGTAGGCAACTGTGCCTATTATCAGTCAGGTGAGTCTACCCTGATCCTGTAGTTTTAAACTTGGGTCCTTCCTCAGCTGTTCTTAGATTATAACTCACTGAATCTCTGCCCAGTGACCATGCAGGCTGGGGCTTCTGGGAGTTGAAATTCAACCACATTTTGGGACTCAAATTTGGAACTGCTGCCCAAGTTACATCTTTTCAGATGACGAGGAAGTGTGAGGACGTAACACATGTTAGCTCAAAAGGTGCTCCAAACCACAGGTACAACATGGCTGGAGAGTCTCTGCTATTACTGCTCACCAGTGTATCTGTACTGCACAATTATAGCAGTTTGATACCACTTTAATTGTCATGGCTTTATGCTATGGAATCCTGGGATTTGTAGTTTGGAGAGCTATTTGGAAGTCACCCAGTCATCCTGAAATAAGAGGGATTATTAAATCAGTTTAATTTTATAGTGAAGATAGACACTGTGTCCCCAATTGAAATCTGATGGGCTCATCAAGCAGTTAGTGGCAGAGCTGAGGACGGTTTTATGGAGGATACGTGAAAGAATGTTTTGAACTTCGGTTAAACTGACTTGACCTGCTGCTCTTATACTAATGTGAAGATTGGAATCTAGCTGTAGATTCTAGCTAGTGATTTTGCACTTTTCTGAATGTTGTGACATGGTTCTCAGTGCTTTAAATGGATGAAAATAACACACTCCATTCTTAGAGGAAAACACACATCTAAATCCATATCTGAAGAGAAAGTTTACATGGAGATTATTAATATACATATACACATACACACACTGCAGATTAATGTGAAAGTGGAATGGTAATACTGTATGGCTGAAACATGAGGAAATAAGATGAAAGGTATGATGGTGGCATCAAAATCTTACTGGCATCTCTAGCACCATAGAGTCTTCAATGGCCAGGAAGATAAGAAGACTAGAGCTATATAGTTATAGCACAGGATTGTAAAATTGAATGTAACAGAGGGTGCGGTATGAAACCAATGATGGAGCTTGAAAAATCATAGCATTCCAAGGAAAAATTGGACCATTGTGCTATGTGTGATTGAATTTATGACAACATTTATAATATTATGACAAAATGTATGCTACTATACTTATGATATTGAGTTTGTATTGCAGCAAGATGGAAGAATAGGGGACCTTCTTCAATGGATGGTTTTCTTTAAAATGATAGATAAGAGGAAATACTTTTGATTAACAAACCTTGTAATGAATGAAAAAGGGATTTTATGAGGAAGATAAATTTGTGCAACACTAGCTCTTGCACATTCAATACTGGAATGAGAAGTATGGCAATTCTGAATTATTGTACCACTTTAATCACTGAGATGCTTTTGGCTTGCTTAATCATCTGGTTTTTATTTATAATTTTGTTTTTAAAAAATAGTGGAAGTGTTTAGGTCTAGCAGCCTGAAATGTGCACCCTCCAATGTTTCACAGATGAAAACCAGGACACATATGGCCCAACAAAATTAGAATGTGGTCAAGATGGCAAAAGTGATTAATGAAGAAGATCACACAGGCTAGGAGAGGCTGCAGCAGTTTGATTTTGCAAGAGGACCCAAGTAGTCCTCTTCAGTTTCCTCTGAGTTAGTTGAGTACTAACAACTTTTGCACTTTGTACTCAGTTTGCAACAACTGAAGAAAGCTGAGGAGAAAGAGAGAAAGTAGGAGAAGGACAGAGAAACTGGGGCACTTTAAAAGCAGCTGAAAAAAATGGAATGACAGGATTATATGGGAGTGTCCCTGCAAAATCAGGACATTTGGAGGGCATGGAAATGATCCATTCTTGACAGAGGTTGCCTTTCCAATGCCTGCATGGAGGCATGACTTTTAACAACCTGAGAGATACAACTCGCTGCCTCCTTCCACTACCACCCCAATCACATTGATAATGCCTTGAAAATGGCCATTACATTACATTACATTATATTACTTGTATGTTAGATATGTTGTGAATTGTTATGTCATATGTTGTCTGTAGTTAAAATGTTGATTTTTTAATTATGTATTATTAGTAATAAAAATAATAATTAAAAAAAGAAGAAGAAAAGAAAATGGCCATTACAGCATCCACCAACACCACCAGAAGCAGAATTTTTTCTCCCTCTCTCATAATACTAAAATCCAAGGCCATACAATGAAGCTGAGTGATGCAAGATGTACGAAAGGGAAATGGTTGTTCCCTTTTATAAAGTGTGTACCAGACTACCAAAATATGGAGTGAAAGTCACCAGACTGGATGGCTTTAAAAGGGAATTAGTCATAGAGGATCATAGAATCATAGAATCATAGAATTGCAGAGTTGGAAGAGACCACGAGGGCCATCCAGTCCAACCCCCCTGCCACGCAGGAAATCTTGATCAAAACATCCCCGACAGATGGCCATCCAGACTCTGTTTAAAGACTTCCAAGGAAGGAGACCCCACCACGCTCCGAGGGAGTGTGTTCCACTGCCGAACAGCTCTTACTGTCAAAAAGTTCCTCCTCATGTTGAGGTGGAATCTCTGTTCCTGGAGCTTGCACCCATTGCTCCGTGTTCCAGTCTCTGGAGCAGCAGAAAACAAGCCTGCTCCATCCTCAGCGTGACATCCCTTCAAATACTTAAACAGGGCTATCATATCGCCTCTTAACCGTCTTTTTTCCAGGCTAAACATACCCAGCTCCCTAAGTCTCTCCTCATAAGGCATTGTTTCCAGACCTTTCACCATTTTAGTTGCCCTTCTCTGGACACGCTCCAATTTGTCAATATCCTTTCTGAATTGTGGTGCCCAGAACTGGACACAGTATTCTAAGTGAGGTCTGACCGAGGCAGAATAGAGTGGCACTATTACTTCCCTTGATCTAGACACTATACTTCTATTCATACAGCCCAAAATCGCATTGGCCTTTTTAGCTGCCACATCACACTGTTGGCTCATGTTCAACTTGTGGTCTACTAGGACTCCTAGATCCCTTTCGCACGTAGTCTCATTCAGCCAGGTCTCTCCCATCCTATATTTATGCATTTCATTTTCCCACCCTAAATGCAGTACTTTACATTTCTCCGTATTGAATTTCATTTTGTTAGCTTTGGCCCAGCTCTCCAGTCTATCCAGGTCATTCTGAATTTTGATCCTGTCCTCTAGGGTATTAGCTACTCCTCCCAATTTGGTGTCATCTGCAAATTTGATAAGTATGACCCTAATTCCCTCATCTAAGTCATTGATAAAGATGTTGAATAGCACTGGGTCCAGGACAGAACCCTGTGGCACCCCACTGGTCACATCTTTCCAAGACGAAGAGGAGCCACTGCTGAGCACCCTTTGGGTTCGGCCGGTCAACCAATTACAAATCCATTGAACAGTTAACTTGTCTAGCCCACATTCTACAAGCTTGTTTGCAAGAATGTCATGGGGAACCTTGTCAAAGGCCTTACTGAAATCAAGGTATGCGATGTCCACAGCATTCCCTTCATCTACCAAGCTGGTAACTTTATCAAAAAAAGAGATCAGATTAGTCTGGCATGACTTTTTTCTCTGAAACCCATGTTGACTTTTTGTGATTATGGCATTGCCTTCTAAATGTTCACAGACTCTCTGTTTAATGATCTGTTCTAGAATCTTCCCTGGTATTGATGTTAGACTAACTGGACGATAATTGTTGGGATCCTCTTTTATCCCCTTTTTGAAGATGGGAACAACGTTTGCCCTCCTCCAGTCTGCTGGGACTTCTCCTGTTCTCCAGGAGTTCTCAAATATTATTGCCAATGGCTCTGAGATTATATTTGCCAGCTCTTTTAATACTCTTGGATGTAGTTCATCTGGTCCTGGAGATTTAAATTCATTTAGATTAAGAAGGTATTCCTGTACTACCTCTTTACTTATTTTGAGCTGGATTTCCCCTATTGTGTCCTCTGTTCCATTCTCCTCAGGTTGGTCCTCCTTTTCCTTTTCTGAAAACACTGAGGCAAAGAAGGTGTTGAGTAATTCTGCCTTTTCTCTGTCCCCTGTTAGCATTTTGCCATCTTCTCCACGTAGCGGCCCTACCATTTCCTTCTTCCTCCTTTTGCTGTGGACATACCCAAAAAAACCCTTTTTATTGTTCTTAACCTCCCTAGCAAGCCTGAGCTCATTCTGCGCTTTAGCTTTTCTGACTTTACTCCTACACGTATTCGCTATCTGTTTGAATTCTTCTTTGGTGATTTCCCCCCTTTTCCATTTCCTATACATGTTCCGTTTAAAACTTAGCTCCATTGAAAGTTCTTTAGTCATCCATCCTGGTTTCTTGAGACACCTCCCATTTTTCTTTCTCAATGGTACTGTTTGAAATTGTGCCTTCAGTATCTCCCTTTTGAGAAAGTCCCATCCGTCTTGAGGTCTCTTCTCTTTTAGTATTCCTGACCATGGGATCATCCCCAGTATTTCCCTGAGTTTATTGAAATCAGCTCTCCTAAAGTCAAGAATGCGTGTCTGACTATGCCTGGCTTCTCCTTTCCATTGTATAACAAACTCCAGGAGAACATGATCACTCTCACCTAAGGATCCCACCACTTGCACCCCATTAACCAGGTCGTCTCTGTTGGTTAGGATCAGATCTAAAATAGCTGACCCCCTTGTTGCCTCTTCCACCTTTTGGTCCATGAAATTGTCTTCCAGGCATGTAAGGAATTTGCTAGACCTTGTAGTTTTGGCTGAGTTAGATTGCCAGCAAATATCAGGATAGTTGAAGTCACCCATCACTACTACATCTCTCCTTTCTGCATGTATGTTCATCTGTTCTAGAAAGGCAAGATCCAATTCCTCCGTCTGATTTGGGGGTCTGTAGTAGAGTCCCACAACAACATCCCTGTTGTTTCCCTCCCCTTTAATTTTTACCCAGATGCTCTCCACCTGACTTCCAGTATTGATGTCATGGATCACTTCACTGGTGTAAATATCCCTGACATATAATGCTATTCCTCCTCCTTTCCTGTTTGGCCTGTTTCTCCTATAAAGGTTATACCCCTCTATTCCTACATTCCAATCATGAGACTCATCCCACCAGGTTTCAGTAATGCCTATTATATCATATTTGTTTTGTAGTGCAAGGAGTTCAAGTTCATCTTGCTTATTTCCCATGCTCTGTGCATTAGTGTAGGGACATCTGAGACCATGTGTTCCCTTTACTTGCTCCCTGTGCAAGTTTTTATGCCTCCCACTTTTGGGTCATTGTGCTGTTTGCCTTGTTCCCTCTATGACAGTTTGACTATTTTCTCCAGCCCTTTTGCCTTCCAGAATACTGTCTCCCTCCCCCATTTGACTCAGTTTAAAGCCCTCCTGATCAAATTCTTGAGACTGTTGGCAAAAATGTTTCTTCCAACTGTTGTAAGATGCACCCCATCTCTTGCCAGAAGTCCCCCCGCATGGAAGCTCAGTCCCCCTGCATGGAAGCTCAGGATGATCATGATAGCGGTCTCTCTCTCTCTCTGTGTGTGTATTGCCTGAATTACTTCACCAGCTGAATTACTGGAAGCTCTTTTATACTACATGCTTGTTCAATTATGATTCCACTTTAACAGCCATGGTTTCATCCTACGGGATCCTGGGATCTACATTTTAGGGAGTCTAGTGCCTCACCAGGCTATAGACTCCAGGATTCCATAGGATGTAACTATGGAAGTTAAATTGGAACCATAGCACTATAAATGTGTAGTGTGAAAGCATCCCAGGTGTCTCCAGGCTGGTCACTCTGGGGTTGTCTATACAAGCCCCCCCCCCGGATTGCTCTGCAGTAGTAGCAAATTGCAGCAGCTGCAATTTATCTTAATTTTTTTTTGCCCCCCTTAAAGCTTCACATAGCTGCCAGTCAAAATGGTGGCCACGAGTGATTTCCTTCCCCCTTTAACCTACCTTTTTTTTTTCTTTGCTGCAGAACTTTTTTTTTAACTGTTCAGTATGTGCAGTGGATCAATATTTCAGTATTCCATCATTACCAAAAAAAAAAAAAAAAGAAAGAAAGAAAGAAAGAAAGAAAGAAAAAAAAGAAAAGAAAAAGAAAAACATCCCCATATTATTGCCTTAGCGATCACTCACTAAGACCAAAAACAAAACAAAACAAAAAAACCCAACCTAGTGGCTCCAGGCACTTGCCCTGTTAGCAAGCCCCATCCTCTTTGCTCATCCAGCCAATCAGGGTCATGATTTTTGTACTATGGGACAGAGATTCATACTGAGTCACTACCCTAATGAAGGGGAATACACATTCCCCTTGTTGTTTTTCAAAAACTCTGGCAGTTTTTTAATGTTTTGGGGGCCCCTCCTTCACAAAATTGCAGAACAACATGGGTTGCCATTGGGAAAGGTAGGATTCTCCTCGCATTCCGTGGGGAGTATTTTCACCATTAAGACAAGCTCTCTGTCTCAGTTGAATGTACCTCATATGGCTTCTATGAGGTTAAAAGGGCTGTGAGTGTGTGTGTGAAAACTGGGAGGCCCCAAATTTTGGGAGACAAAAACTGTGATCAATCATTTTATGTCTAATCACATTATTCTGCCACACAGCCGAACAAACATCTGCTTCCTGGCCCCCACCAAAAAGAGGATGGGAAGCGATTGTGAAAATCTAATCCAAGTAGAATATCAAAAGGCAAGAAGAGAAAGCACCAAATCCAACTGTGCAAGGGTTAACCAACTGCAGACACAATCTGTGGAAGAAATATTTAAATTTCCAAGATTTAAATATAATCCTTGCTTTTCTGCCGGCTTGCAGCTCTCCATAAATAAATGATGGCGATAATTTCTGCTCATGACATTCAGTCAGGAGCCCTAATAAACCAAATGGATCCTTTCTGTCTTTTGACCTCGTTTAAGAGACGTTCTTTCCCTCCTCCAACCTGCTTCCTCTTTTCTCACTTCAGCTCCGACAGGTGCAGATTTGCCCAAATGAATGTTAATTGCCTATTTGCTTCATCCCAGCTTGTTCAGTTTGCTCACAGATCATTTCCTATTCACAGCTCAACAGCAGCTTCCTCTCCCGGCTTCATTCCTGCTAATCTCTTTAGTGCCTGGGCCAGGGCAATGTGTTCCCCTCCTCTCCCCAGCCAACTGTCTTTGCACAATAAACTACCCTGGCTCCAAATCTGGGAGGAAGAGAAAGGCAAAAAGGCAGAGCCAAGGGAAGAACCAACCAGTACAGCCCACAGACCCTCTAGCATGCCTCCACTGCAAATAATTTGGAAATAAGGGATGTTGCAATACCATATACACTTAATCTTTCTCTGAATGATCTCCGTCCTTATAGGTAAACTGTGTCTCCATATATATAAGCAACTTTATATGTAGTTTGGCACTCAGGATTAAGCATATTTGCAACAACGATACTACGTACCAACAACAACAAAAATCCAGGAACTAAAACACCACCTGCTTCAAAGAGGACAGCCATCTCTTACCATTGGCCATCTATCCATATAGCTGGGACATCCATCAGGCTGTAACAGTCATTAGATCTTCGCAGATCATGGCTGAAATTCATGGTAACAGTTATGCTTTCGTAATGAATTCATATGCGCAGTAAATCCCCTAATCCTGATTTACCAGGCAGCAGCTGTTGTGAAGCAATGGTGCTTTGTTCTTCTGTTGACTGGTACACAGACAGTGGATATTTCCACCCCCTCCCACAAGTGATCTCTGGCATGACAATCAGAAACAGAAACCCTATTGCATAGAGCATAGAATAAAGCATAGAGCTGGATGCATCTTGTCTGTTGTGCAAATCTTGGTCAACGTGTGAACACATTGTCTGTCTTTGAGGGAAGTATCAGATTTACACTGGCATACATTTATACTGGCCACCATATGTACTTATTTGACTGATGCACAGCAGCAGCTCTGCTGCCCCCAACTTGATAGTAGAAGGAAACATTCCCATTGCACTGCCTGGCCAATCGGTGGTCTCTGATTGGCCAACAGGTGTAGTGGAGACATTTTCCCCAACCACCCAACTTGCAGCTTCCTGGTCTTCCAGCAATCTTCTGATGCAGCTTTTGCTGCATCTGATAATCTCCAAGGAGAAAAAGTTGTATGACTAAACAAATGAATGCAGGGGGAAATGTGGAAAGAAAACACCATGCTGTGAAACTGAATATGAAACAAGGAAAGGACTAAAATACAGGTGGTATCTGGAAAACAAAATCAACAAAATCAAGACAGAGAGACTTCCACATCCTAATCTAGGTGTATGCTTGCAGATGAACACTAAGGCATGGACAAACATCATGCTACATCTTCACCCTACTGCAATATTCACCACAAAGGCAGTTCATCTCATCTCTAGTAACATCTGGGTCAGGGGTGGGCAAACTGTGGCTCACACACCATATGCAGCTTCCACCTGAAGCCCTTTTGGTGCCCCCACAGTGCTCTTCAGATTGTTTTTAAATTTACTTTGCTGTTTGTTGATGAAATTTGGCTGCAAACTACTAAATGCTTGATAGGGAAAGGAAATGCTGAGATATTGACTATTCCACAGATGGTAATGCATTTAGTTGTCAATGGAATTGACAATATCAGGGTTGATACCATAGGACTTTATCAGACACAGTCTTTAGAATGTTATTTTGCTGGCACACACACACAAAAACATTTTTATGCCGGCAAAAGAAAGTCCCCTCCCCTTACACTCACGTCCTTTCCCGGCAAAGGCTCCTTTGTGAATGAAGGACAGGATTTCATCATGTGGGAAATTCAAAAATAAAAACAAGAAAACTACATTTAAAGTGGCACAAAACACAAACACACACACATTTTAAAGGTCCCAGGTAATCTGGCTCCCCGCCGTTTGGCGGAGCCGTTAGAGCAGGGGAGCCGCCTTTGCCGCCGTCCTTGCGGCTTTGAGACCATTTAACTCGTCGCAGGCAGCGTCGCCTATGACAGAGGATGAGGGGAGGGGCCAGAGCTTATAAAAGCCCTGCCACCCCTCTCCTCCTCCTCTTTAGTTCTAGCGATCAGTGAGATCGCTAGCAGTTCGCCCAGGCTGAAGGGGATAGCTGCGAGGACCAGCGGTTTGCTTGCAGAATGCTCGGCATCGCCTTCCTGCTTTGGGCTTCAGCGGGTGTTCGTGGGGTCCATCACAGCTGTGGTCAGACCCGGGCCACCAGGGGGCTTGCTACAGTGACAGTTGCCCTAAGTGGGATAGGGCTTGGGTGCCAGCCATTTTGTGGCCTTATTCTGTGTGGGGTAGCCATTTTGTGTGACTTGATTATTGCTTATTACTTGTTGCTGCGACTGGACCATTGCTGCATCTTAATAATAATAATAATAATAATAATACTGCTGTGGGCTGTTTTTTTTGGGTTTTTTTTGTTGATCGCTTGATATCAACAGCATCATTAACAGTGGTCTCATACTCCCAGCAATTCTAGTCGCAGTGCTAAGTTCTGTTTTGTATTGAAGTTGGTTCATTGGGTATTGCATGATGTCATCACGCAAGGGAAAAGGGGGCAGTAAAGGGAAGGGGCCGGCTGTTAAACAGGCCCCCCCAGATACCAATTAGTCTTGATCCTCCCTCTTCTAGCGATGAGGAGAATCAGATCCCTTGGCCGGCAATATTAGCCAGGATTCAACATCTGGAAAAGAAATAAGGTGTTCAGGTAGATGAAGTGGTTCAGGCTGGTAGCCATAGTAAAAAGAGGAAGATTGCTTACGATATTCTTTCTCATTTAGAGGCATTGGAAAGGAACATACATCCGGATGGAGCGTCAGGGTCTGAGCCGCTGGGTGATTTGGCGGGCGCTAATCTGCCTCCTGTTACTCCTCAGGAACCACCTGCACCCGAGAATGTAACCCCAGGGACCTCAGGTGAGTTACCTAACGATCCGCCAACTCCTCTCCCTGGAATGGCTTGGGCTTGGGGACATTGGTCTTCCCTCACACAAAATGTTGCACCTAGGGATTCAGGTATGCAGGCAGCGCAGTCACCATGGCCTATGCACCTACAGGTGCCGAATTGGGCCACATCGCAATGGTCACTTTGGTTACCCTACGCGCTTGGATTACTGGTTAGTCACCCAGGGCTGGGCCAATGCCCACCGGGTATGGCCCCAAGTTTGGGCTATGAGGCAGTGGTGTACTCCGCCATTCCATTTGGTGAGATGTCCCTTCCATTGGGTGACCACTTGGTTCAATCTACAAGGGATAATATAGTTAGAGGGGAATACGTCGATTTGTTTACTTTGCTTTATAGAGAAGTGGAAAAAAAAGATAAGAACAAAATGGATGAGAAGGATAAGGAAAAATTGAGGAAAAGAAAGGTAGAGAGGAACTGGACCAATTGGTTTTCCGGGTTTCTCATTTATGCCAGGGTTGTGGTAAAAGCTCATCCTCATCGTGCAGCTGCCTTGTTTCAATATTTGGATATAATTCACAGGGCGTATGGCGACTTTGCAGGTCCTGCATGGCTCCTGTATGATGAGGCTTTTAGGATGAGGGCTGCTATTTACCCTTCTTTGAGATGGGTTATGATGCATCCTCAGTTATGGATGCAGCTTATGACTCCGGCTCATCCAATCCAGGGGGAAAGGACCCATAGTGGACATCTGGTAAAGTCATCTAGCACCCCTGAGGCTCGGTCGCCTGCCAGCACAGCTCTGGCACCAAACAGGTTTGTTGGGAATTTAGTTCTCATGGATTTTGTACCAGGAAACCTTGTAAATTTAACCACGAGTGCTCCATATGTAGCGGGGGGCATTCCTTTCGGAACTGCCCAAGGGCCCACTATATAAGACTGGACCAATGGTTTAACCTGGCAGCTTCCTATGTTCCCATGAAGAAGTACTATATTAAGTACTTCTTAACATACTTAATTTCAGGTGATAATGAGCAGCGTGGGAGCCCAGATACAAAAGTAACACTGAACCTAGGCAGATGTGGATCGGATCAGAAACTAAGAAGAACCTCACAGTGAAGCAGAATGTAAATACAATAAACTTTTTTTAAAAAACACAATGGTAAAGTCCAGCATTTCTCTCTAGGCATTTGGCAACTAACATCCACAAATTGAAAAAATGTCAACAGCACAAAAAAAGTGGTATCATTTTGATGGCAAACATACCCCATTTGCGTCGAGCTCTCTCCACCAATAATGGTCTCATCTGAATTAGGCGTGTAGCATAGATATGGGCATACTGCCGATTGAAAGTCCGTTCCCCAAGCCTGAAGTTCTGGGAGCAGTTGGTATAGGTGGAAACAGGCACACGGGCAAAAGTAGAGGCCACTGCAGATGGGGAAGCAAGGAGGCTCTGCGCAGACAGCACAGCTTGCTCTGAGAACATGGCCTGCAGATGGCTACAGGTCTAAGCAGACGGTTTCTATAGGACAGCAAGAAAATAATGCTCCTTAGTGATTAATCATCATGTGTTGTTGTTGTTGTTATTTTATGGTTTTTAAATCTTGCATCGTTTTGGGATGCGGTGGCAACAAAAGGTATTTAAAGGGCCCTGGTAAAGAAAAGGTTAAGAGCCACTGGCCTAATCAGCCTCTGCACATGAAACGGGGTGTGTGTGTCCATCTTAGGGTCTCCAGGAGTCAGACAAAACTTGAAGGCACACATCAACAAGCCCTTAAGCGGGGTTAAGTCTCCTTTCCCATGGGTGATGTGGGTGGAAGAGTCAACTGCCTGCACAATCAGCTTCTGCACATGCAATGGGTGTGTGTATGTGTTTGTGTGTCCATCTTAGGGTCTCCTTAAGTCTGAAATTACTTCTGCTTTAGTCAGACCTCACCTGAAATATTGTGCCCAGTTCGGGAACCACAATTCAAGAAGGATATGGACAAGCTAGAAGGTGAAGAGGGGACATGATAGCCATGTTTAAATATCTGAAGGGATGTCATACTGAGGATGGGACAAGCTTGTTTTCTGAGGCTCAAGACTAGGACACAGAGGAATACATTCAAATTACAGTACAAGAAAAGAGATTCCACCTAAACATTAGGAAGAACTTCCTGACAGTAAGAGTTGTTCGGAAGTGGAATACACTGCCTGGGAGTATGATGGTGTCTCTGGTGGCGCAGTGGTTAAATGCCAGTACTGCAAGCCACCACGTTACAAGTTCGATTCTAGAGGGCTCCAAGGTTCACTCAGCCTTCCATCCTTTCGTAGGTCGGTAAATTGAGTACCCAGCTTGTGGGGGCAATTAGCTAACACACATTGGAAACTGTTCACAACCCTCGTTAACTTCTTTTTTAATTTTTTCCCTAACAACGTGCTCCATATCAATAACTGATTTTAAATTGTGGGCCCAAAAGGGGCGCCTAACACCCTGAAACGGAAACCAAACTGAAAATCCTGAAGTAGATATTTAGCGGCTTTTTGTCGGGATAGACAAAAAGCCATCGCCGCAGCACCTCATTGTTGATTGGGCTGGATCTTTTTCTGAGGGTGAGAGGTAGCGGTGCCACCCCTCCCTCCTTGATTGGCCCCACCACCGCGGGCAGGTGGCTTGCCCCTTGGGTTTGGAGTTTATTTCGGGGGATGGTGGTGCGCAAGCAGGTGGCCTCCTGACTGGGCTACCTCAAGTATTGTTGCTGATTTGACATTTTTGGAGTTCTTCCCAATTTTGGTGGCAGCCATCATTTGGGCCAAGGAGTTAGCAAATTCATCTGTGCACTTTTGGTACGACAACATGGCAACCGTCCAAGTGATAAACTCCCTTACCTCGAAGTCCCCTCGGGTGATGGTGCTTGTCAGGGCCTTTACGTTACAGTGTCTGAAGTTTAATATTCTGTTTGTGGCTCGGCATGTGGCGGGTGTTAACAATGGAATTGCTGACGTTCTTTCCCGCATGCACATGGAGCACTTCAGAGAGCTGGCCCCCGACACAGCACCCGAGTGCGATCCGATGCCGGCAAGCCTGTGGAGGCTTGGGAGGTTGAGCTTGTAAGGGCACTAGGTATGTCCATGGCACCGAGCACTAAAAAGGGATACGCCAGGGCCTTGCGTGAATTTTTTTCAGTTCAGGGAACAGTCAGGCTTTGAACAGGGCATCCCAATCCCTTTCCAGCACCTATTTCAGTTTTGCGTTTCCCTGTATCATAAGGGTTTATCTCCACAATCCATTAAGATCAGACTTTCAGCAATTGCTTTTTGGCTCAAAGCCCAGGGTGTCCCAGATAGTACAGGGGATTTCCATCTTAGGAAAGCCCTGGTCCAGGGAGCAGGGACGTAGGGCAGACAGTAGGGTCCCGATTTCCCCCACCATTTTGAAAGGGTTGGCAAACGTTTGGTTAGATATTTGTAAGTCTCCATATGAGGTGCTGCTCTTTCATGTAGCTGCGTTGACGGCCTTTTTTGGAGCTCTACGCATTAGCGAGCTTGTGCTGGCATCCAGGATGGATGCTTCTCATCGAGCTTTGGAATTGAGGGACTTCATTATAGAAGGATGCCAGGTTACCCTGACCCTGCGCTTTTCTAAAATGGATCAGCGTGGAAAAGGCAAGCGTTGTTGCTTGCTGCCATGCAGTGACCCCGAGTTATGTCCGGTTAGGGCTTTACAGCATTTTTTAGGTAGTCGGGGGCCACGCCCAGGCCCACTCTTTGTGCATGCTGATTTTTCCCCACTGACCAAATACCAGTTCTGGACGCTGATGGCTAAAGCGCTAGGTAAGTTGGGTCTTCAAGGGGTACGTTTTGCCACCCACTCCTTCCGTATAGGAGCCGCTTCCACGGCCTCTGCAATGGGCATGCCGTCAGCTGCAATCCAAGGGATTGGCCGATGGAGGTCCTCCTCCTATCAGCGTTATGTGCGTCCATTGACTTACTAACTAGTTATCTTCCCCTTTTGTTTTTCAGATTCTAGGTAGATGTCGGTGAGGCTGCGGGTGTTGATCTGTGGCCACAGTATGGTGTACTGGGTGGCCCGGCAGGCCCGACTGGGTCACTATGGACCTCACCTGGGGCTGGGGAATGGGGCAACAGTTGAGTGGTTGGGGGAAAGGGGTTTACGTTGGCGTGGCCTGTTGCCACTGCTTTTTGAGGAGCGCCAAGGGCCTCCACCTAACGTTTTGGTTTTGCATTTAGGGGGAAATGATTTAGGCCTGTTGAAGGGTAAGCCCCTTGTCCTTCAGGCGATCCATGACATGCGATTGATCCGCCATGCTGCCTAGGGAAATTAAGAATGCTACATATAAGAGGTTGGGATATTACCTTCCGCACCCTGACATTGTGTCCAAAAGGCCCGAGCTCTACAGAGCTGATGGGGTTCACCTTTCGGACGCTGGAAATTTGACGTTCTTGAGAGATCTTCAGCAGGGGTTGAGAAACCTCTTGGACGAGCTGGTGGGGGAAAGGGACTAAGCAGACGCTTGTCCCTTTCTGTGGCGGGAAAGGGGGAGGCATAGCTTCGGTGGGCACCTTGGCACCAATTTTCAGTGAAGGTAGGGTCTCTGGAAGGGCCACTTCAGGTCTTGGGGCCTAAGGGGACAGAAGGAGACCCGCCTTGGGGTTGGCTTAAAGGATAATCCTTCACCCCAATCCATGGGGATTGGGTGAGGGACTTTTGGGTTCACCTTCCAGATGCGGGCCGGCTGGGTAGCAACC
The DNA here is from genome assembly GCA_030847615.1 of Gambelia wislizenii. NCBI lineage: Eukaryota > Metazoa > Chordata > Lepidosauria > Squamata > Crotaphytidae > Gambelia > Gambelia wislizenii. The sequence goes on along the minus strand of JAUMIR010000007.1, from coordinate 20,058,016 downwards.
CCAGGCAACTGGGGTTCCTATCCAGGACCCAGGTGTTCGCCAGGGAAGGCTGAGGGATGTGGTCCAGTATAGACCTACTGCCTCAGCTGGTCCCTCACCAGGTTGCCTCCCCCTGCTGAAGATCTTAGAAGGGATTTAAATAGGTTGATTCAAATAAAAATCATTTTATTTCACCCCATTTCATTTGTGTGGTCTCTTTATTCTGCAATCGGCCAGCAAAACAGGGAAGGTTAAAAAAAAGAAGACTGTCACTTACCTAGATACCCCGATCTGACCCAGAAGTGTTTGTGCTGGAGAGGGCATTGTCAGGGTAAGTACGAGATTTAAAGGGACATAGGAATCACATGCCGGCAGCATTGGCAAAAAAGCAGTAGGGGGCTCTATTGAAGGTTTAAGCCATCAATTTAAAATGACAGGTTTTGGTCTGTTTTTAACCACAAAAGGGTGATGTTGTCTGATCTGCGTGCGCTTTTGCGGTTATGTGGTATTGTGATCATAGAATCATAGAATCATAGAATCATAGAATTGCAGAGTTGGAAGAGACCACAAGGGCCATCCAGTCCAATCCCCTGCCACGCAGGAAATCACAATCAAAGCATCCCTGACAGATGGCAATCCAGCCTCTGTTTAAAGACCTCCAAGAAAGGAGACCCCACCACACTCCGAGGGAGTGTGTTCCACTTCCGAACAGTTCTTACTGTCAAAACGTTCCTCCTAATGTTGAGGTGGAATCTCTGTTCCTGGAGCTTGCATCCATTGCTCCGTGTTCCAGTCTCTGGAGCAGCAGAAAACAAGCCTGCTCCATCCTCAACGTAACACCCCTTCAAATACTTAAACAGGGCTATCATATCGCCTCTTAACCGTCTTTTTTCCAGGCTAAACATACCCAGCTCCATAAGTCTCTCCTCATAAGGCATCGTTTCCAGACCAAACGATGATGGTTTCCAGACCATTCCAAATGATGATGCCACATTTTCCATGTCTGATAAAGTCCACTTCTGTATCACAGTAGGCAATGTTATAGTCAGTATCATATTCATTAAAATCAATGTAAGAACTCTTGAGGTTCATCTCTATGTAAATATTAATTAAAAAATAATTAAGAATGGGTGAATGCACTTTCTTATTTAGAATTCACAAGATACACACCTTGCTCTGATCAACCTAAGCTATCTATACCTGACATTATTTCCATTCTGAAGTAATGATTATTTCCATTCTGAAGTAAGTCCAAAAACTCAAATAAGAATGGTTGGATGCAGCCTCTTCTCTATGCATTTCTCAAGTCCACCGAGTGTTGCTTTCATCACAGGTATGTTGTCTCTGGTATTTTAATTATGTGGGTGCCTCCTTCTTCCCAACCTCTCCCCTCCTCTGTTTTTTCCACATTCACACCTTGCATCAGATTCCTTTCTGGTTGATTAATAGTAAGGACCGTTATCATTTGAACAATGCACTGGATCAGATTATTATCGGTCTGTGTCAGATTTATATATATTCAAACATACTTTCAGCATGTGTGTGCAAACACAGGGATGGAAAGCATATTCAAAAATAATTGAAAAATTATCTACAAACATGATTTTTATTTTTAGTATCAAAACCCCCTGATGCTAATAATCCTAGACTGACATGAATCTTCTTAGTTCAGGACTCTTTCTGTACAAAATTCATATTGGGTTGTTTTGCACAGAAAACAGCAATTTCTATGCAGAAAATAGTTTTTACTACACACACACACACTTTTGGGTGTGGAAATACTGTTTTCAGCACACAAAAAATCTGTTTCTTCCACAGAAAATGTGGCAATTGGGGACATTCCATACAAAATTTGAACGTGGCTAATTTGCACTGAAAGCAGAATTTTCTGAACAGGAAACAGCTTTTTCTGCAGAGAAAATAATATTTCCATGCAAAAATATTATTTTTTGCACAGAAAACTCTGTTTCATGTGCAGAAAATGTTGTTTTCTATGAAAAAAAACTATGTGCGAATTTTGCACAGAAAAAGTCCCATATTGTGAACAGGCTTCAAAAAATTGCATATAGTAGCTCCCTCTTATGCCATAAAGGCCACCCTAGAGTTTCTGCTGCCTGAAGTCCAGGGTTGGCCCTTTTTCCAATCCCAAACCCAAGGGATTCCTCTTCATTTGCCACCACCCACTGACTCTACAATTTCCTTTATGGTCTTTTCCACGTCCAGGCAGTCAGAGTAGACGTGCTCGGTGAAAGAACAATAATAACTCTTTTCTCTACTCTAGAGAAGGTTTGAAAGCAGGCAATTCGAGGCAGGGTTAGGAAATAACAGAAAACTTTATTTCAGTCCTAGGAGTCTATGTTGCTAAAAAAGGCAAATCATTCTTATGTTCAGCTTAAGGCTTATACAGTTTGCATTCATTCAGAGCACTTACAAATAAACATAAACTCTAACGCAATCTAACTACACATTTCCTAACTATTACATGCAGATTAACTTACAGTCTCTGTAGATGGAATTCAGAGTTCTTTTTGGATCCTTTTTGAGGCCTTTGGCATAGGTTGGCACCCCCAATCCTTGTGGTATCACAGGTTGTCTTTTTTGGGCATTTCATGGCTGTGTAGGCCCTGGCCTCAGAGCTAGCTATGTGGATCAGAGTCCATCTCAGCTAGCCATGTGCTCCACTGGTCTGACCCAGAACAAAGGAAAAGATCAGAACTTTTAAAAGTCCTTCTTGTTGATTTGTGATTGGCTCTGCCATTGCCCAATCAGAGTGGCTATCCTAATCAAGTGATGTGATGTCATGTTTATTTAATGAGGTTCTCCCACCCACTTCCCATTTCCAAATAAGGGTGGAAGTTTCTACTACTGATCTTGTGAGTTTTAAAGGTCTCCATGATGCCTGCTGTCATCATGACACCGTATCTGGTGATTCACCAACCACTGTTTCAATTATCTGTAGTTGGTGGGGTTGAAGGGGGAAGGGAGGGGGAGGAGGGATCTTGCCTCACCCTCCCTTCCTCTGGAGGGCTCCAGTCATGGTGGGGGTGATGGTGGGGGTGAGGGAAAGAGAGGGGGGAGGAAGGATCTTACCTCCCCCTCCCTTCCCCCAGGAGTCTTCCAGTGGTGGTGGCAGCAGTGGCAGTGGTGGCGGCGGGAGTGGTTCCTCTCTGTTACCCAACATCCAGAGGTGGCGATGATGGTGGTGGCATGGCTCAGCCTGGGCAAAATCCCTCTGCCTCTCCAGCTTCCTCCATTTCGCCCACCCCACCAGAAGCACCACTTGCAGGGGAAGGGCAAGGTAGAGGAGAGCTAGCCTCCTTTCCTCCAGGAGGGCTCCTGTGGCAACAGCAGCTGGGGTGGTGCTGGTGGGTGGTGTTCACTATTATCCGTGGATTTCAGTATATGTGCGCCCCCCCCCGAACCAATCCCCCACAGATACGGGGGTGCTACTGTAGTTTTCAAAGCCTTTCTTGTAGCAGGAAGAAATTGCTAAAATTACCAGTTACTTCCTTCGAGAAGAAAACTCGTGATAAATTACATCCCTAGTATACGAACATGTGTGGTACAGAGCATCTTGTTTTCAGGGCCCAATTCTGGGCTTCATGGAGGTCCCATCTGAATAATCTCTACAAAGTAACCAGTCTCACTATTCTTGAAAATCCAGATCTGCACAAGTATGAGAGTAGTCTTTTAAGGCAGGGTAAAGAAGTTTTCTTCCATCATTTCTTACTAGGAATGTAATTCTGTGCTGATTTTGTTCTCAGGATAAGTAACAAGTAACTCTAGCAATTTCCTTCCTGCTACAAGAAAAACCTTGAAATCTTCGAGAACTTTGAATACTTGTCAAAGATTATCTGCAGTTTGGAACTTTTCCCATGCAAAATCAACACACATGTCTTTTTACACACACACACACAGCACTTTCCACCAAAAAAACAGCATTTTCTGTCCATAAAGAGTATTTTTCTGCAAAGAAACAGCACTTTCTGTGTCTTAAATAGTGGCATATACATACATTTTATATATGTATGCTCACAAACATGTACCAATAGGTATGTACATTTTTGCTTGAAAAATGAACCATTGCCCCATCTTTGTACAGTATTAATGTACATTTAATGCAGAGACCCAATAGCATTGTGTGCAGAGTGATAACTTAACCCCCCCCCCCATGGCTTTGCAGACATTGATCTTTTTGAAGTGAAAGGCAGCCCCTCTCCTTCTTCTCCCTTTCCCGTGAATGAAAATCACTCATTGCCTTGTGATGGGGAATAGGGCAGGTGGAGGAGCATGGTTTAAGAAATGTCAGCCTGTAGTTGGGCAGAGCAGCAAAAGGTTAGGGCAGAGTACGCCAAAATAGGTCCCCTACACATGTTAAAGGGAGAAGGAGAAAGAAACTATTGCTTTTTGGAGGAACATTGTGGACAAGGGGAAATTCCTGAAAAGATAGTCCTGCAGTAGTCTGTTGTAAAATGAAATATGCAAAGTGGTATGAGAAGCAGATACTGTATGTATCATAACAACATTCAAAAGCTATGCCGAAACGACGACGCTCTGAGTACCTCCAGTAATGAATGAGGGGAATTTTATTTGTGCATAATGAAATTAATCTTTACAAATATTAATTAATGTAGAATGAGTAGAGGAGGAGGAAGTTATCTGTTAATAATGAATGGGAGTATTTTATTTGTTGATAATGGAATTAATCTCTCCAAGTACAATGGGGGTATTTTGTTACTAATGAGAGTGGTGTGGTTTTTTTCTTTCTCATAATGAAATTTGAATATAAAAATCATATATCTGGAAAAGCAGTCCATTTAACATATTTTTCATTGAAATGCTGAAAAGCTCCTCCTCTTCCCCTTAGGCCACACCTCTTGTACATATAACTCTTGAGCACTTTCCCTCCCTGGAACATGGTCCCTGGACACACAGAAGTTGCCCACCTCTAATCTAAGGAGATCATCAGACATGGGGAAATGTGGCAAAAAACCCAAACTGTCCCAAACTGCATCAGAAGAACATGACGAGAACACAAGAGGTGACATTATCAGACATCCACATCCTCAGCTGTTTCTGCTGGTGCAGATGAGGCTTCACTTTATTGATGGGGGCTAAGTCACCAAGAAAAAGGCTTTTTTTCATGCCTGCGCTACACCCCCAGCACACTGAAGGACATCGTTGTCTGATAATGTTACCTGTTTCTGTTCTCGTCGCGTTCTTCTGACGTGGTTTTTGCCACGTCTGATAATCTCCTAAGCCAATGCCTACACATGAACATGTACTAAACAGTACATCTCATCCCTAGCATGCTACATATCACTAAGACAAGATGCAGAGCATCTTGTTTCTAGAACTCTATCCACAAATACCGTTCAGTACATAGTCTGCTGTTGCACATGCTCCTTGTGTTGGAATATATGTTGAGCAAATGAGAACATTTTCTTATGAGAACAATTTTATTAAAATCTCCTACTTGGTTTTAAAAGTGGTTGAGCATTATGCTAGTAAACTAATATAGCATACGGACACCTTCTACAACAACCCTTTTTATAAGTCTGCTAGGAAATGGTGGTGTAGTGAAAAATACACTGGAAGAACCAAAGGATTAGAATAATAGAATCTTAGAGTTGGAAGGGACCACAAGGGACATTTAGTCCAACCCCCTGTCTTGCAGGAATACACAGTACACAGGTTGCCAGGTGCCAGTTGTTCCATCATGTTGATCACTTTGACTATTTTTTCCAAGAAGCCTATGCAGTATTGGCTTAACCTAATGCTAAGCTTATATATTTATTGTTCTTATTTATGTTTATCTTTAGTGTATGGCTGGTAGTCCTTCAAAGAAAAAGAGATATCAGAGCCAGTTATTTGCTGTGCTTCATTCTTGTCCAGTTAAATATTAACATAGAGACTTACCGATCAGAACAGCTACTGTTAATTAGCTCATTAGAATTTATCAAGTTAAAACTGGTGTGAGTAATTAGAGGCATGCATCCAATGGAGGGCAGGTGTGATAGATCAAAGAGGGAGCTTGATCCTATGTGAAGCTCTGCTGACTTGCCCACAGGTGAGCTTCTTGCAAATTAGAAGGGTTGACAAGATGCTGCATCTTGGCCAAAGAGGGGGTTCCTGTTGCTTTTCCAGGGCTCCCAACAGCTGAACAGAGATGTGAGTTTGCTCTGTAGAGATCTGGTGAGTAGATAAATTTGTTCAAACTTCATCCCACTGGTGTGTTCATTGTCTCCGTATCCAAAAGAACCAACTGCCTTGGGCAAAACACAGTGGTTATGTGGAGTGCTGCTCCCCCATCCTATACATGTCATTGGGATTTGTATCAGTTGGGGTGCAACCTGACATCATGATGTGGTCTCCTGCTCCATATTGAACTTTTCTGCAGCAAACAGAAATTCGATACATGCGTCCAGTTCTATTTATTTCTCACAGTTTTGTCCTTACCTTCCTCCAACAACTTCACAGCTGTCGCACTGAAGTTGTAAAACATGGTTTATGCATGGTGAGGAATGATGGGACTTGTAGTCCAAGAACATCTGAAGAGCTAGAGGCCCCTCTTAACGGCTGCCTGACGTTAAACCTATAAAAATAAATAAGCTTTCATTTTTTCATTGGTACAATACAGTAATATGATAGCATTCACCTGTTAAATATCCTCTTTTTATGCAGTGGTTTGAAAATGATGTTGTAAGGCATATTGTCCATCTCTGATCTGCTCAGACCTAGAGGTTGGAGGTTGTGGTTGAGGAGTATTATCTTATCTCCTTTGTCATAGATAAGTCATTACAGTGGGACCTTGGTGTCTGCTGGAGTTTGATTCCAGGTCCCCCCTGTGGATATCAAAATCCATGGATACTCAAGTCCCATTATATACAACGGAATAGTAAAATGGTGTTGTCCCTTATAGAAAATGGCAAAATCAAGGTTTGCGTTTTGGACTTTGTGTGTGTGTGTGTGTGTATGGGAAATATTTTCAAACTGTGGGTGGTAGAATCTGTGGATACAGAGGGCCAACTGTACTTGGAGAAAAATAAATATAAGAGGATGATAAATTCTAATGACAACCAAATCTACTTCATGTTCAAGATTATAGTTTAAAATGATACAAAATTATGTAAAATAGGCAAAGTATTTAAACAACATATTGTGTAAAACAGTCTTTACACTAACTACAAGTTATCCATAAATCCAACTGCCAGCCTTCCAGGAACATACAACACACCGTTAGGATGACAGGTACCAGTTGTTCCATCATGTTTAACAGCAAAGCCGATACTGTATAGGCTTCTGGGAGAAAATAGCCAAAGTGATCAGCATGATGGAACAACTGGCACCTGTCATCCTAATGGTGTAATCTGTATTCCTGCAAGGCAGGGGGTTGGATGAAATGTATCAATAAATCTACATCAGGTTTGGGTGATTAACCCGCAAGTTTACTGGAAGAATGTGGATATCATTGAAAAGTTAAGGACAGAATGGTCAGGATACGGCTCTTACCAAGGCCACTTTTATACTACACAATCAATGTAATGCCAAGGATCCATCCTATGGAATTCTGGGGTTTGTCTCTCTGGCTTCTCTCCGCAAACAAAGATTCAGGAAGGACACATCCCGCGCTTTCTGCAAGCACGCTGATGACTAAAAAGGCTAATCCGAGATAGACAAGTCCGGTTGCAGAAAGCACAGCAGAAGGTTTCCTTGGGTGATGTTTCCAGGTTGTGATTTTTTTCTGTGTTGTCATTTCTCTTCAAGACTTGTTCAACGTGAGTTCTCAAATAAGGCTGCAGCATTGTGGATAGTGTGTCTCCATGCCTCCCGATGTGAGGCCAGGGCGGACCACTATTGGTGATCACCTATCGCCACCACCTACGACTCCTTGAATGCTTCCATCAGTGTTGTTGTCCATCAGTCCAGTCCTAAATATACACTGGACTGACTATGTGATGAATGTTGCTGTCCTTGAGCAAGCTGGGATCACCAGCATTGAGGCCATGATATTAAGAACACAGCTGCGCTGGGCAGGGCATGTTTCTAGGATGGGGTTTGTAGTTTAGTGAGATATTTAGAATTTTTCAGTGCTTCACCAACCTAGAAATCCCAGGGTTCCATAGGATACGGCCAAGGTAATTAAAGTGGTATGAAAGTGCTATAATTTTATAGTGTGAAAGAATCTCCAAAAAGAGTGCACAAACATGCTTTGCTTGATCTATTTTAACAATACTAGCCAGCCTAGCAGGATAAAATTAGTATGCCAAACTATAAATCCCAGAATTCCATCAGATACTGCCATGGCCATTAAAGTAGGACCAAAGTGCTTTAATTATACAATGTGAAAGAGATCCCAAATATACACTGAAACATGTATTTTCACAATACAGTTGGATCCCTATATACATGGTAGTTCCGCTCCCAGACTTAACTGCAGATACTAGAAACTGTGGATAACAGTGAAGCCTATTAAAATAATGGACTTCCTTGCAGTAAAAGCATATCGTAGAATTGCCTTGGATGACCTAGATTTCTGAGAGGATGCCTCTCTAGGCATTTTGTAGGATAACTCTATGGTATGTGTCCCTGTTTTGTGTCCCACGGATAACTGAAACCGTGGATATTGGTTCTGCAGATATGGGGGTCCAACTGTACTTGGCTTCTTATCAGGATAAAATTGATACACATATACATAAAATAAATCCAAGCAATGCAAACATTCTATTTCTTATTCCAGGGGAAAAGGAAAGATGTACACATTCTGGCAGTTAGCAGGTGGTCATGTTGATCTCCACGCTGTGAAAAGCCTAACAGAAAGTTGTTAGCTATATAAAAATTCAGACTGTTTGTTTTTCTTCTGACTGGTTGACAACCCATATTTGAGTCATCTCAGAAACACAATCACTTTGCATTATTGGAGTGTGCATTGTTTGTAACAGATTATAAATGGAACCAAATGAGGATTTTTGTTCATTACAAAACATATGGCAAGAAAAATGAATGAGTATAAATGGGCTTCACGTTAATCATCTGGGGAGTGGAGGAGAATATCTTCTCCAGTTCTGAGTAGAATTTCCCTTGGGGAACTATAGACCATGGCAATCTTTTATACCAGCTGGTGAGAAAGAGTATTGTGGTGACAAACCCTTCCAGGTACTTTCACATGGCATCTACAGGATGGTCATTTAAACTGTTTTAGTATGTCTACATCTTTGCATGCCTAATTGGCTTTTACATGCCTCAGTGTTTTATTACCTGTTGTTGGTTTTATCTTGGTTTTATATTCTGGTTTCTGTAGTCATTGTTTTACTATATTATTGCTGTATGTTATTTTTCAACAGATTGTACACTGCCTAGATAACTGCGCATTTTAAAACTACAGTGCATGCATAGATATATACATACATACATATTATGTATAGTAGGACTCCTGTATTCACTGATTAATTATTCACAGGACACAAAACATCACACCTACCATAGAGTCTTCCTAGAAAATGTGCCCCCTAGCTATTTTCTAGGTCCTCCAAGGCAACTGTATGGTATTTTAAACTGGAAGTCCCATTATTTTCAATTGAGTTCACTATTATCCACAGTTTTCGGTATCCATGACCCCCCCCGAACCAATCCCCAGCAGATACGGGGGTCCTACTGTATGTCAGTTCCTGTTCCCACCCAGCTGGAAAGTATAAAAAGATGTTGGCTGGTATTCTGTATTGCAGTTAACAGATTTGTAACCTACTGTTACAGATTCATAACTTCTCCATATTAAGTAATACTATGTAGTCATGATTTTAAATGCCCTTCCAAACCCACTTTACCAGCCAGAAGCCACACAGAACAAAAAAGGTCTGTTCAGCTCCCAATCAGGTTGCTAGGAGGAGGATTTTTCCAGCTCTCTCCAGCCAGCAAGTGAGACTGAGAGAATCAGAAGTAGGACCCTTGTTGCAACCTCACTCACTGATGGGAGGGGACTGGAAACCTCTCCTTGCTGAACAGACCTCCTTTGCTCAATGCGGCTGCTGGCTATTAAGGTGGACTTGCGAGGAGGGAATTCAGACTGGAAGATGTTACTTATTCACACTTCTAAGGAGATTATCAGACATGACAAAAATTGCATCAGAAGATCGTGAGAAGAACAGGAAGGGACAAGATTATCAGACAAGGTCATCCTCGAGCATTCCTGGGTCATAGCACGGCCATGAGTAAGCTGTCCCTTTCTATTAGTGGCTTGTCCCCATCAATACAAAAGGGAAGCCTCATCCGTGGCAGCACTATCCCCCAGAATGGCTGAAGGAGGCAGGCATCTGGTAAGGTCACAGTTTCAGTTCTTGTAGTGACCTTCTGACATAGTTGGGAATGCGATTTTTGGTGCATTCCCCCATATCTGATAATCTCCTAAATCAAAGCTGCAATTCTGTCCACATTTACCTTGGAGTAAGCCCCATTGAGCTCAGTGGGACTTACATCTGATGCACAATGAACCCACAGATTCAGCTGAAGACAATATGCCTCTGGATACTAAATCAGGGGAAGACTGCTTCATTCATTTTCTGCTCATGGGCTACCTGGAAACATCTGATTGGCTGTCGTGTAAAAAAAGGGGACATTTTTAAAAGATATTTTTTGTCTGAGCCATTAAATATCAATTTTCTCACTTTTTGCTTTCTTCATGTGGCATCTGTATTCGACATTTCTCCTTTCACTCAACAAAGCCAAAGCAAAACCCTGTTTTAGATGTTTGAAACCTAGCTCCCCACTTTTACTATCTCTGACTGTTACAGAGAGGTGAAATGCAGTCTGAAAGAGATGCAGAATTTAAATGTTCACCGAGCAAGCTGATGATCCACGGGTAATGCTATGTGATGTTTGGCTTATGAGAGCTGTGGGCTCCAGATCCAAGGTCATTTAGCTATTTATTTTCAATAGCTTAACTCTGCCCTGATGCCTGTCCTCTGTTTTTCCTTGTGGTGTTTTTTTTAATAGGAAAAAAAATCACCAAAGAGTTTTCTCATTAGGTGAACTAAACAACTGAGCCACAGGACTGGACTGCAATACTGTTGAGAGATGGTTATACACATCATGACAAAGCTCATAACATCCCTGGGCTCATGTATACTTTGAGGTGGGGGGTAGTTATACTAGTTTGCTGACCCCGCCTGACCTTTTTAAGCAAGCAGATATTGGTTGTGGCTTGAAAGTATGGAAAGCAAGAGATTTCAACCCCTTAGGTGGACTAATACTTCAGGTTCCAAGGTTGGAATAGCAAATGTGTACTGCTGGTTGAGATAGTTCTTCACTGACAGAGACAGAGTGAAAAAGTAGATGCAAGGCTATATGAAAGATAGGATTACAACCTAGGTAGGATGTGGGCAACAACCAGGGATATGGCTGGGGGGGATAAGTGTGTTGCCCCCCACATACACATTTGCCACCCTCATGAAACATTCCTGCAGTCTCCAAATACCTAGGGTTGCAGTAATTTAAAACTTCAGTTTTCCATTTAGAAATATAATTTAGGCATCCAAAGAAAAGGGGCAGACAAAAGTGCCAAGGTAATGCAAACACAGCACATATACAGTAAGAGTGCTGAGTGTGAATGATTTTCAGTGACTCACTCTCTGCAAAGCTAAATTTGGGGACTGAAGGAAAATTTCACCGCAGGGGACAGAATTCTTATTTGGGAAGGCAATGCTCTCATCCCCCTTCCAGCTACACCCTTGTCAAAAACCCACCTTGAATGAATTCATCTGGAAAACAGATCTATATGAATGACCCTCCTGGTACAAGATGGATTATAGAAAAGATGTGGAAAATCTGTAATTGGGTCTTTGGGAAGCTGGAAGGATTTACTAATCTGTAAGGGATGCTTTGGCTGTGTATTCCTGCCTTGCCAGTGGATAGATTTAACTGACTTCCAGGGATTCCTCCAACTCAATGACTGTATAAGCTCATATGCAAACAGAAACACACTTATCATTTGGTTTTCATAGTGTTACTAGCCCTGATATCCCCACCCTTCCAATAATTCATAAATTGGCTATATTTCATAAATTGGCTTATTTATTGACCTTCCACGTGATTGGTAGCAGACCAGGGCCTCCCAAATGCAAGGACTCAAGATGTGCTCAGAATACCTAAGAAGAGACCATCTTAAATTCCTAAAAGACACACCTGAGTAGTAATTATGTGAAGAAAAAAAAACTTGGACTGGCAAGTTAGGGTGAAAATGTGCTAATTCTCCTGGAAATACATGGAAGTGAGTCATCCACTAATTCAAACAAAGTGACTGGACACTCTTTGCCTTGCAAAACTGGTTTTTCCTCACACCTTTCCTAAAACAATAGAAGGTTGGCTGGCACCCATCAGTTTTAATGTCTTAGCCATTAGCGATTATCTAGCACAATCAGAGCTTCCGTTGTCTAACTATGGGAAACTCCAGCAAACATTGTATTCCACTCATAACACCTCTTCAGGGGGAATATCAAGTATATATATCACCCCAAAACATCACCAAAATATTCATAGTTTCTCCCACCTCGTTACTCTGTCAGTTTGCAGTGTGACCTTCAGAACTGCATTCTGAGTACCTTCTGCTACACAAATCATTGCTTGTTAGATAAGTATTGTATAGCCCATCACCCCAAACTCCAGGTGAGATTGGGACATCAAGGTAAGTGACCACTTTTTAAAAACTTCCTTGATTTACTTGGAAGTTTTAAAGTTTGTGTATGTGCTGTTTGTAACTTTTTTTTTGGCTATATTTGTGTTTTTATTTTTGAATTTCCCGCGCTCGCATCTTTTTGCGAGAATCCGCGGGATTTCATTCCAGGAACTGAACGGAGCTCCGTTAGAGCTCCATTCACTCCTGGGCTGCCCTGTCGGCACTACTCAAGGTAGGTCTGAAAATTTTTGTTACTGTGCAGGGACAGGGATGGGTCAGGGATGGGAGATGGCATTGTGGGATAGGAACACTTTTTTTTTGTTCCTATCCGATAATCTCCTTAGTTCCTGTTCTTATCCTTCATGCTTACTTCCACCTTGGGCTGCCCAGGTGCAGAGACTACAGGGTCTGAAATGTACAGCTAGCACCAGTTCTAGTTCATGGCCTGTCTGTCACCCAGCAGTCATGCCAACTCCTCTGTGGGCTATTTGAACATCTCCTTTGAGGCCAGGCACTTTGGCAATCAGCAAACCATTGGGAAACAACATGCCTTCTGCATTTCTTTCTCCCCGGTTGTCGTTGATTTAATTAGACTTGGAGTGTTTCCCTGCTTGGTTTCCACCCCCACCTTCCTCTTTTTAAAGAATGGTGCCATTTCTTTCCTTCTCACCTCCACTTTTCCCACTAATCAAACCAACCTTGATTGCATTGCCATCAGTGTAATCAGAGACTTCCCTTTGAAAAGTGGGCTGCTCAGAGGAGCTGAGTTACTGGGTCACTGAATCCCTGCGAGGAGTTTCACCTCCAAATGCCATTGAGAAAGGAACTGATTCTCAGTTCAAACAGCTGGCTGCTTAGATCTCTGCTGGAAACCAGTTTGTGCTTTACCAGGGAAGAAAGCGGCAGTTGGCTCTTAGGCCTGCTGGAAGGATTTTGCATTCACTTTTAATCATGTTCAGAGAGAAGGAATAAAAAGCGGATGGCTATTTAAAGCAAGCATGTTACTAAATTTTCTGAGTGGTGATAAAGGGGATGGGAAAGGAACCCCTGTCTATTAATTAATTAAGAAACTGATCTACAGAAGTGTTTTCTTGTCCACCATCTTCTTTTAGAAAACTATGATATTCTGGCTAACACGATAATAACGGAAGGTTTGCTTTCATATAATTAGAACATGGGAAAGTGCAAAAGGTGAAAGCCCATTGTACCAGTTTTTTTTTAAAAAGGTAAGATGGTAAAAGGCAACCTAAAAATAACCTAAAATTTATCTTCAGCTTAACTAATATAAAAATGATCTTTTTTTCTCTGTCCCTATGCTCTTAACCTCAGCCAGGGACCCATGTGTTTCAAATAGGGTTGGAAATAGTTTCCAACTGAATCAATTATTAACTGAATTAATAATTGATTTGATGTTTTCAAAATGGGGGAAGGACACAGAGCTCAGAAAAGCCACTTCTTGGGGACAACAACTTTCATAGTCCCCCAGCCAGCATGGCCAGTGGGAGTTGTAGTCTAAGACAGTAACTTTTCCAGACTCTGAGAGGAAGACACTAGTTCCCAAACTGTGTGCATCTTGCAGTAACTCCTCCTGCCCCATGTCTAAAGAACATTACAAACTGAAGACTTTGTGGCAACAAAGGACTTTATCCGATGTGCTAAATGCGGTGTCATAATGACACCACATAAACATGAAAAGGAGCACATACCAGACGTTGTTGTCCATTTACCTTGTCTTGTCAAATAGCCATTCTATTTTATTGATTGGATAAGCCATCAATAGATCGGCTGTGGTGATTTTTTGCTGGTATTGCCAACGTTTGAAACCTCACACCTTTTTCTCTGCATTATTGTAGCGTCAATGGCTGGTCTGGCCAGAACACTTCCAGGTAGGTGATACTCTTTTTAAGAACCTCCCTGGTTTACTTGGGACTTTTTAAGTGTGTTTCTCTGCTTTTTAAAACTTTTTTGTGTTATTTTTGCTTTGTTTTTTGAATTTCCTGCGCTCATGTCTTCTTGAGAGATTTCATTCGAGGAAGTGAATGGAGCTCTGTTCACTCTTCTGTCACTGCGGGGGCTGACTTTTCACTGGATAGGAGGTAAGTGTGCTAAAGGGGGTTCTTTTGCCGGCATAAAAACATCACAAATTATGATGGCAAAAGAATGCAAAAGGAGGGTGGTATGACAAGGTCCAAAATAATGCCCAGATCTTCCTCTCCCTTGTTTTAATAAGAAGAATACTTACTGGAGATCCTAGAGAAATAATGAAAGTCAGAGAAGGTCAAGGCTCTATTCTGCCCAGCTTTAGGCACATTTCTGTGTTACTGTGAGTTCTTCTGCCAAAGCAGGTTTTGGTAGTTAACTCTACTAATTAGAGATTTATGAATCTGTTCCTTTTGCTTTCTGCCACATTCCCATTTTTAAAGAAAACCTTAAGTTTTTTCCAGCTCATTTATGGAGGGTTTTTTTTTTTAATGGGTGAGTTCCTGTAAAAAAGCAAAGAAGCTGTGTTTGCGTGTGGGGAGTCTAGGACATCCTTACTACCAGCTTTTTTAAAAAAATGAACTGGGCTTTAGTCAAACAGCTATTTTAACAGAGTCAGTAACTATAAGTTCATTTTAGTAAGGGAGCCAAACAACGACAATTGTAAATGGGAACAAGATGGGGCGGAGAAGACCTTAATGGAAATTTGTACAGAAAATTGCATACTCACATGTCTGAGAGAGAAAAATGATTGTTGTGACCTTTAATACATGTCTGATCAAAAGAGAAGAGAGGAAAAATTGTGTGAATTAAATGCATAGTACTAAAAAGGATAATGTATCTTTGAAATAACTGTCTCCTCCATAACATAATATGTCAGCTATATTCACTGTTGAAAGAACACACACGTACCTGTCCAGATTAGGAGCAGCTTGTTACAATGAAGAGAGGAAAGAACAAGTCAGAGCAGCAGCAAATAATGTACAATGCTGCTTCTTCTGATTAGGATACCAACCAGGTGTTCCATTCCATGAACCTGAACATGCTTACTCCTCATTGGGACTGAGGGTTTGGGGTGTCTCTCTTATGTCCTCCATTGTAAAATATTTATTTGCACTTCTAAGAACCTCTAAATTTTCCCAAGCTTGTCTATACCTTCATCTTATGAGTGCAGATGTTGCCATTTTTCCTAAGGGTCAGCATTTGAAATATGAGTTTGCTGTTTTAGTATGTAGGATTGAGGTTCCTGGCCATAATATGGACACATACAGACTGCCAAAAAGACAAATAAATGGGTTCATCAAATCAAGCCTGAACTCTCCTTAGAAGTCAAGATGACTGAGACTGTTGTACTTTGGATATATCATGAGAAGGCATAACTCATTAGAATTTTATTTATTATTATTATTTTTTTTTTTACGAAGTAGAAGGCAGTAGGAAAAGAAGAAAACTGCATCACAGGTGGCTAGACTCCCATCAAGGAAGCCATGGCCCTGAAAAAGACCTGAGCAGGGCTGTTGATAACAGGGCGACGTGGAGGTCTCCCATTCATAGCACATCCTAAGTCAAAGTCAGCTTGATGGCATTTAACAACAACATATTGGTTTCCTTTAAAAAACATGCTGGTCTCTTATTCAAAGGTCTAGGACGTACCTCTTCTCTCTGCAACTTGGTAGTAACAGTCTGAACCTGTTTTCTTATGTTCTTTACCCCTCCCCTCACATTTTCCCCACATAGCTGTGGAAGACTAATGCACGTAAGACAGCAACCTGAGTAATGAAGGCTTTGATCCTAAGGAAATGCTTTCACAGCTAGCATTATTCATATGCCCAGTTCAAAACAATTTTTAGAGTTAGCTATTCATCAACTATATTCCAGGGTGGAATGCATGAATGTGCCACATTGATGTAGAGGTTCTGTGCCCATGTGGTTAAGCAATTGAATATTTCCCTTGAGATTTCTGTAGCCAACAGAGCTTAAGTTGTGCCAGAGCTCAGTCCTTTACATCTGTGTCCATTATAGAGTTAAAACTTGGAAGAGAAGGACTTTTACAAACAAAAAAAGTGCCACTGGGTATGTGCAGAGTTACTTTTGCTCATAACTAAACAGAATCACTGAAAGCACAGAAGTATTTTGGATTAGGAGGAAATACTTATTTAAAAATCAAATTATGTGTTTGCCAGACAAGCTTTAGCAATACTTCTTTGAGAAGGAATTGAATTGTATAATGGACATTTGAGGATCAAACTTAATATTACATGAAACATGATCTTAATTCCCCCCCCCACATATTTGATATAGTTTCTTTTATTCTGAAGGAAATACTCATGATAGAGATGTATAACTCTCTTAGTTTTGCTTTTTCCCATGTTTGAATTTTCCAACTTGCAAGTTCTTCCCTCCAACGCATGAAAATATTTGTGATTTTTGGATTTTTTCTTATGAAAAACAAACCAAATGAACTTCTTACTCATCCGTGCTGGCCAGTTCTAGGGATTTACAGTATTCTCAACATTGAGAGGACAATGTTGTACCTATCTGCCATTTAACTATTATAAATAAGGATTTTTTTTTTCTCATAAAGAAAGAATTAGCAATCCTAAATCAGCATAAGAAACATGGATACATACACAGGGATCCAAAAATCAACTTTTAAGGTCTAAACAATCAACCCATCTGGCTGAATTGACTCCCCCGCCCCCGTTTGACTTTCTTTCAATGTGGAAATTTCAGCTAGTTCTTATATACAGCCAGAACCAAACAAAATGCTTACCCATCCATATCTCTGATCAGTACCTCTTCATTATCCATAGATAGGTTATAGGTCAGCAAGTAAAAAGATGGGGTATGAGTTCATCCCCGAATCAATTGCCTGATGTCTACCACCTACAGAGAAGGGGAAGCAAGTTGGCCTCCCACAATTTCACTTCAGATATTGCCATGGGACCAGTGCTCTCCATCACATAGTAGGGAGTAAGCTGTATTAAACACACTTGGGGGTTTTCTATACAGTGAAAATACTACTCAGAGAATTTGCCTGGAATATGAGCTGTCTTAATGGCATTGTCGCACTGTATTCGGGGGGGGGAGCAAAAAGAGCAAAAAGTACATGAGAAAAGCATTTGTGACTTTTCCCAACTTAAAAAAAAAGCCCTGTGTGGTATGCACATTCTCGCTTGTTAGGGCAAGCAATTTGACATGAATAATTTCCACATACAAGAGGAAGCGCAAACCTGAGTGGCTGGATGAGTGCAGGGGGTGGGGTTGGGTTACAGAACAAGCACCCGCGGCTGCCATGCTGGATCTTCGCCTTAGCGAGTGATTGCTAAGGTGGAAAAAATGGGGATTTGTGTTATCTTTTTCTCTCCTCTTTTTTTGGAAAGGTGAAATATCGCTTGTGTGCATCATAGGAATTTTTTTTTAAAAAAAAGTTCAGCGGCAGCAAATTTTAAAACACGAGTAATTCACTCGTGCCTGCCATCTTGTCTACAGGCATGGGAAGTTTATGGGGGCTGTAAAACCATTAAGCTGCTGCAACTTGGGACTTTTTCGGATGGGGTTTTGTAACGGAAGCAGCCTCGTCCCCACTGCGAGGCTGCTGCATGGCAGGGGGTCCGTTTCAGATGACGCTCTCCCCTGCCAATACTGTTGTGGAAGTGCTGGGAGGCTGCAGTGCTATATTTGGCAATTTTCTAATCACGATCAACATTCGTGATTAGAAAATTGCCAAATATAGCGCTGCAGCCTCCCAGCACTTCTGCAACAGTATCGGCAGGGAAGAGCATCATCTGAAATGGACCCTCTGCCATGCAGCAGCCTCGCAACAGGGACGAGGCTGCTTCCATTACAAAACCCCGTCCGAAAAAGTCCTTGCTATTACTGTGGAGCAATCTGGGTTCCCCCCCCCCCTTCATATAGAAAAACGCTTTGACTTCCTGATGAGTTAATGTGAATAAAATATGATGCACAAATAGTTGGTTTGAATGTTTTCAATTCAAGTTGAACCACCTTTTTTGGTGAGACCACATCCAATTTTGGACTGAGTCTCTGTTTTTGTAGGTTAGCATTTTTTTGGGGGGGGGATTTGAATTTTTTAAAGGAATCACAATATGCATATTTTGTCCCATATCAACATTTGGAAAATATCCTTCCTCCTAGGGTAGCAGCTGTAGAGAAACAGACAGATAATTTTCAGTTGGGAGTCTATCTAAATAAGTGACTCCCCCAAACAAAAAAATGAGGTGATACTGTCAGGAGATGATTTATCATTTCTACTAGTGAATGTTTGAATCAACTCTTCAATAATTCTTCAGGAAGATTTGCTACCATGTTTGGAGTTCTGCAGAAAAGCCCTATTTGGCTCTTTGTTTCTTTTTTAAATGCCACTCTGAACTGTTTTAGAAACCCTCCTTTGCTGCAGGTCTTATTTCAGCTCAGCAATATTTTTCCGCACTTAGACAGAGTCACTTTGTGATCACTTTGCAATCTGCCACATGCTCATCTATTTTAACTTGCAGGTACAGAACATATCTCTCCCCTGTATTCGAAATGATGATGTACCGCAGAGGTCAGCAGAGAACTGGTAGTTATCAAGAGACAGAAAGCTGTTTCTCTACAATATCCTTGAAATGCACAAGGGCTGATTTCATTTTCCTCTCAACCTCACTGATGAAAATCAGGCCTACCCTGAAACACAGCAAAGTCATCACTGTGAGATAGGATAAACTGAGGGTCATACTCACCAGTGTAGGTGCCTGTTGGCAAGAAGATTAATCTGATTAGACTGTGGCATTGCAGATGCTCTTTGAGCCTCATAGACCTTTCAATAATCTTTTCACAAAGACAGCGTTTCTGATCAACTTGTCAGAAAGTTGCGAAAATTATATTAGTGCAGAATATTTGCTGCACAGGTCAGACAAATCTGTAGCCTTTTGCTTCAATTTTTTTTGGGGTGGTGGTGTTAGGAATACATACACTTTCTACTTAAGAGATCCTAGTCCATTGGTCCATCCATCCATCCATCCATCCATCCTTCCTTCCCTCTCTCAATACAACAACAAGCATAGAAACAATTAGGATTTTTCACAATTCACAAATGTTATGAACATTTTCAGATTCACACTTTAGATTTTAGTTTGGCAAGCCATGATCTGACATTGGATCACTTTGGCTGAATCCACCCCTGCAAAATAATTCAGCTCCAGTGCACAATATCCTGACTCAGTTTCACCCCATTAATGCCACACTCTGCCATTTTAATCCAAATTCAAATTGGTTTTGGAAGCCACAAAGTTCCCCCACCCTGCAGTCACCTCGCTATAAAAGGTCATTTCTATGTGTCCCTGTGTTCAATGAATCAGATTATTTTAAGTCACTAGATGGAGGCAGCTGCATTATTTTTTCTTCTTCCGGGCATGCATATCGATATCAACCAATAGCCTTTCTTGTTTTCCCATCATCCTTACTGCCCACTTGCACTCCCATTGGATTGCCCCACCTGCACTTTCATCAGATAGCTCCCTCACTCGGTTCCCTTGCCTGGAAGAACTAAATGCCTCCTCATTCCATTCCATTCATTGAAATCTACAGCTTTTAAGAAAGAAAAAAAAGACAGATATGGGAGGAGTACAGTGAGAAGGGAAGAGCTTTAAAAAGTTTGTTTCAGTTCCCACTGCCATCTCCCCACAGCAAATCGCTCAAATCTTCACCCACCCAAAGCTGCCATCTCAGGGTATCCCACTTTGCTTTACAAAGGAGCACCCAGGGCCAGAAGGGGTCTGGTTTGCTTTAACATTCAAGCAGCCCTCCCCTGGACATCCCAGCTAACTCCCATTCACTGCAGTTCTTACCCAGGGAATAAACAGCATTTCTGTTTTGTTAGTTTCACAGCACTCACTCCCCCAACCCATGACCACCACTACTTCTGCTTCCATTTTTAATTCCCAAAGGATGGAGGCCATGTGTGCAAGTGTGTGCGCACAAGGGATGTCCCATGCCCACCCTGTCTTGAGGCTTCCTTTCCTCTTAGTACCCCCACACCTCCCACCAGGCAAACTGCACTACATTTGACAGAGGAGATGAGTGGGGCAGGGAAAATGAGTGGGGTGCTTTCAGATGGCAGCTTTCAGTGGTGGTGGTGGTGGGGAAGAATTGCATGATTTGCTGTGGGGAGATGGCAGTGGGAACTGAAGCAAACTCCTTTTAGCTCTTTCCTTCTTACCACACTCCTCCCATCTCTGCCTTTTCTTGTTTCTTAAAAGCTGCAGATTTCTCTAAATGGGGCAAAAAGTTCTTTCCACCTCTCTGCTAGCCTAGATCTTCATCACCAGGTGTTTGAGTCCCCAGGAGCACCAGTAATAGCATTACCATTATCATTATGTCCTCAGAAAAAGTAGAAGACCCATGCCTTCATAACCTCCAGCCACTCCATTCAAATATCTGAAGGCTCACTGGTCTTCTGAAATGGAGATGTTCCTTTGGACATTCAAATACACTGAACTAAAAAAAATGTTGCAGTGCTTGGAGGGGGAATGAGGAATGAAAGGAGATCAGACAGTGACCCCCATCTTCCGATCTCTCCTATTTCAGCCATTCCTCCCTAGCCAATGGCACTATCTCTATTTTTTCTTGTCCCGCACCCCACCACTATGTCCTCCTACTCCTCTTTTTCTCTCTGCCCTTCATGGTGAAGCATCTGCTCATCAACAACAAAAAATGGTGACAGAAGGCTTGCTGGACAAGGATGCCAAAGGTAACCTTCCACCAGCACCTGTCCTGCCCTCCAACACCAACACCACCCTGATTCCACCCCAATCGCAATTCAAGGCACAGGGCACACATTATAAAAAGCCATTTTCCCCAAGAAACTGCAGAGTAAAAAGGGTTGTTGTTGTTGTTAAATTGCTTTAAAGCCCTTAAAGTGCTTTCCCTTCAAAACTGGAGGAGTGTCTTGTGTTCAAACAGCACTGGGATCAAGGTAAGGATGAATTATTTTGCAGGTGTGGATTCAGCCTTTATCACTTGAAAAGAAACAGACAATCGTGTTTATTATTTAGATTATACCATTTTGTTCTTTTCCTTTGGCAATGTGAATGTTTTTCCCCAACCTAGCAATTGTTCCATTGTGTGGGAGGCTCTTTTCACAAAATTACGGGGGGGGGGGGTCTTGATATTTTTGACTTGTTTAAATTAATTGTGCATTGACTTTGGAGAAAATATTTGGCTAAGGCCATACACTCTAAGGGTATATGGATTTAACACTACCGTTTGCAGGAAACAGCATACCGTACATGAAATGTACATACTTTTTCTCCATGTAAACAAGATGTTGTACTTCTGTGATGTGACTGGGTGCCATTTTAAATACTACTACATTTTGGGACACCAAAATGGGAAGCATCTCATAGCCACATGGCAGTTGATTGAAGAGAAACAACTTATTTGACCTCCTTCCCCTTTCTTATCCAATTTCCCAACCAATTAATTGGTGGACTGCTTAGACTAGATCCTCCTAGGAAGCACACATACTCTGTCTGTCCTTCATCTTCCCACTGGGATTCTCAATTAAAATGTTAATAGGCTTTATTACTTGAAGGAGATATGGTTCCCCAGCTGCAGTGCCTGATGTAACAATAACTCACAGACATCTGAAGAGGCCCACACTAGAGGTCAGGAGTGATTTAGTTTCCCAAGTGGAAAACTTTAGATTTTCTAAAAAGAAATGGGGTTGATAGTTCCATATTTTGTGCTGATGAGACACACACTTGTTGAAACTATACTGAGCTTTGGCACGTCCAGAAAAGCATGCTGGTGAGCCCTATGTGGAACTTTCTGATACGCTTTGCCCAGGTAAGATAGAAACCTCTCAGCTTTGTATGGCAGTCCCATATCAGACAAACAGAAACATGTTGTTGTTGCCTAAACTTGTTAAGTCTTTTTTTCTATGGACATGGCAAAAATCTCAGGATTACAACACGGTAGCGCAAATGGGCATGGCTATCACATGAGATTGTTGTCTTCACATGGTTACTCTGTGTCCCAGCCATGAACAAGCTGTTGCTTTTAATTGATGGGACAAGCTGTCAATAGATCACCAATATCATTTTTTTCATGGTATTGAGGGCGTTTGAAAACATGACCCATTGCAATCGTGAGATTACAGCGTGAATGGGCGGTTCTCAGCAAGAAAACCTCTGGGCAAGAACGTGAAAACGAAGCATAGGACACTCTTTTTATGAACTGGCCCATTTAGTTTCAACATTTTTAGGTTAATGTCAGTGCCTGTGTGTTCATTTACTTTGTTAATTTAGGTGTTTTTGGAGTTTTAAGCTTCCTTGCTTCTTCCTGTGAGAACTGCTGAAACCTCACCCATACAAAATCATGGAAGTAAACTCCTGTTCTTACAGTGCTAGTGGTCATCATACGATGATTCCTTGGGGGTTCTTTTGCATGATTACCGCAATGTGAAATAGTAAATGTAATAATGCCACAAGGTTTCTGCTTTCCCCACTCGCAAAATTACAGCATTTTTACATGCTAGTCTGATAACGTCCTTAGCAAGAGTCAAGGCGTCTCACTATTAAACTATACAGAAGTTAAAGATTTAAGACACAGTAGCAAATCTGAAAATATCCAATGTTTTGTTTTTCATTTTTTTCCTGATATCCTGGACTTGATATTTTCTGTTTATCAGAAGAATTACTCCTAATGCCCCCCTCAATCCCTCTCATTGGGGAAAAAATATTGGCCAAAAATTAGTGTTGCCATTGCTAGTAAACTTCATAGTGTTTATTTTCTTTAAATGAAAGTGGACCTTTCGCACATTGTTTTGTACAGATACTGCTCTGCCCCGCCCCCGCCCAAGGATTTTACAGAAACTGGAGGCTCTTTTTATCCATGTCATACTTGATTTGCTAGAAACTGGTACAGACTGAGGTGCACACTGGTGTAGACTAAAAATTGGGCCCCAGACCTCTGGAGCTTTGCCTGTACCTGCTTTACTAATGAATAATTGTGTCTATGGAAATCAAGATTGGCTGGCATCCTGTTGGGAACCTATGACATCGTAAGCCAACTAACAATTGTGCAGTTTAGGATTATGCCATTGGAAGGGGAGTGCTGTAGTTGTGCCCTTAGGACCATTGTAGAAGTCAAGTTAGCAGCATGGCTGTTGAGCTACAGTCATGATGCACAACCATACCGTTTCTCCCAAAAGTGGAAGTGAAAGTGGTTCACATTAATGAACAGATGCAAATGACACAACTGTTCTTATCACATTGAAACATGTTTTAGTTAAAGGTCATTGAAAAGTGAATTGATACAAAAGTAACTTCGGCGCACCCTCCGGGACTCATGTGGCCAAGCAACATCAGAATGTTTTACCATCAAGATGGTAAAAGTTATTAATGAGGAAGAAAACACATGCCCGGAGTGGCTGCAGCAGTTTGCTCTTGCCTGAGCCTACTGAGAAGGGTAAGATTTCATCTTCACCTGTTCTTTCCCTCCTGCTAAATTAATTGAATGCAAACAATTTTATTTTATTTTTTAAAATATTTTCCCAAAGTTTTACATATAGACATTCAAGATATATACCTCTACTTTCATCCAGAAAAAACCAATACAATACAAACAGTGCAAACAACACATACAATACAGTTCATACAGTACAAAGAATACATACACTACGCATCCAATCAATCCCATTCTCTCCATTGACTTCCACTGTTGTGTGTGCTCAATCTGGTTATACTAAATCATTATCAACCTTTATCCTTCTATTTCGAACAATTATATGTTCTCAAACACAATTTAATTTATTCTTATTGAGTTAGCTTTTTGTTCCCATTCTCGATATTTTAACATATTCTTTCTCTTAAACTCGCATTTTGCCGTATCCTATAGACTCTTATTTTATTTCTCCCGTAATAATATTGTGAATATCCGAATTTAGATCATTAATCTATACAGGTTTGCCTTATTTAAGTTTTTTGAGTATTCCACCTCAAACTCAAATACAGTTGTCCCTTGACATTCGCGGGGGTTAGGTTCCACGGACCCCCGCGAATGTCAAAAAACCGCGAATATTGATTGCCCTCCCCCCACCCTCCCCAGGCCTTCACAGGGCCTTCCAAGGCTCCGTGAAGGCCTCTGCAACCCTCCCCCCTCCCTCCCCGGGGCCTTCACGGAGCCTTCCGAGGCTCCGTGAAGGCCCCCGCGGACTCCCCCCACCCTCCCCAGGCCTTCATGGAGCCTTCCAAGGCTCCGTGAAGGCCTCCCCCCATCCTTCCCCCATCCTCCCCCCTCCCTCCCCAGGGCCTTCACGGAGCCTTTCAAGGTTCCGTGAAGGCCTCCGTGGCCTCCACCCACCCTCCCCAGGCCTTCACGGAGCCTTCCAAGGCTCCGTGAAGGCCTCCCCCCAACCTCCACCCTCCCTCCCTGGGGCCTTCACGGAGCCTTTCAAGGCTCCGTGAAGGCCTCCGTGTCCTCCCCCCACCTGCCCCAGGCCTTCACGGGGCCTCTGGAGGGTCTCCAAAGGCCCCGTGAACGCCTCCCCGGCCCACCCCGCTCCTTCCCAGGGCTTTCAAGGGGCCTCCAGAGGCCCCTTTTCGCGGTTTTGGGGGGGCCCTCCCAAAACCGCGAATAATTAAAACCGCGAATGCTGAGTTCGCGAATGTGGAGGGACAACTGTATTCTATGATAGGAGTCCAATCCGAATTAATTTTCTCAACATCACCTTTGTTAGCTATTCTTGTTAGCTTATCGTTATCTTTCATCTCAAGCAGCTTGTAGAACCAACTCTCCATCTCTGGTACCTTTTTACTTTTCCAGTTTGCAGCCACTAATAACCTTGCTGCTGTAACACAGTATAAAAGTATTCTCCAATGTCGTTTCTCTTCATGTTCCTCCAATATTGATGTTATGTTCAAAAGGTGCAATTTGGGGTCAAATGGATATGAGATTTTCAGTATTTTCTGAATTGTCTTATGAATTTTCGCTCAAAATTTCCTAATGAACTTGCACCCCCACCACATATGATGGAGCGATCCTAGTTCTTTGTCGCATCTCCAGCAATTTTTGTTAGCCAGTCTATACATATTACTTATTCTTATAGGTGTGAGGGACCATATGCTAGTAATTTTTAAATGATTCTCTTTCAAATCTTGACTAGCCGTAAAGGAGTTTGTTTTTCTCCAAGCAGTTTCCCACTGGTCCATGGTTATTGGTTCCCCAATATCCCTTGCCCACTTTATCATGGAGTCTCTCACTACTTCTGATTCCATATCCCTGTCTAAAAGTAGACTATAGATTTTTGAAATTATCTTTTTGTTTATACCTCAAATAATTTTATCAAATTCATTTTCCTCTTTTTCCAAGTTATATTCTCGTCTGTCTTCCTTGAATTTAGCATTGATTTGATGGTATGTAAACCATTGCACCTTGTATCCCTGGTTTTTGAGTTCATCCCTAGTCTTCATAATGGGGGATTTCCCCTCTTGCCAGTTTATTAAGTCTCTATATTTAATCCATAATTCTTGGTTCGTCCATCTTCTTTGACATGCTTCAATTGGTGATAACCAGCAGGGGAACTTTATATAGAATTTTTGTTTAATAGTTTCCCAAATTCTCATTAGGGCTTTCCTAATAGTATGGTTATCAAATTCTTTATCAATAGATGATTTTCCATGCCACATATATCCGTGTATACCATACTTTGTACTATCTAATTCTATGTTCTTAAGTTTGTGGTTTCATAATTTTATCCATTCTTCTAGCCAGATTACACCACCTGCCGTGTAATACAAAGCAAGATTTGGGAGGTTTGCACCTCCCCTGTCTTTAATGTCTAGCAGTGTGGACCATTTTATCCTGGGTTTACGTCCATTCCATATAAAGTTTTTAAGATTTTGGGTCCATTCCAGGAAAGGTTTTTGGTTTACTATAATAGGGAGATTCTGAAATAAAAATAACATTTGTGGGAGTATATTCATTTTAATAACGGCAATTTTACCTAATAGTGATAAATTCAGTTTTTGCCATTTCTTAAGATCTAGTCTTATTTGCTTCCATGGTTGGTTATAATTAGCTTCATATAAGTTCCTATTTCTTTTAGTTATTTAATTTTTTCCTCTATTCTACCTCCGCTTCTCAACTTCAACTCCCTCTCTTCTTCCTTTGTCAATTTTTTTGTCAGTAATACAGTTTTTTCCTTGTTTATTTTAAATCCCGAGAAATCTCCAAAAGCTTTCATTGTGCCCATTAATTTGTTTATATTGTCCAAGGGGTCTTGTAATATAATTAAGAGGTCATCAGCATATGCTAGTACCTTATGTTCTTGTCCTTTTACCTTCAACCCCATTATCAGCTGGTTCTCCCTTATTTGCTTATTTAAGACCTCCATGGACAGTATAAACAAAAGCGGCAACAGTGGGCACCCCTGACTCGTTCCTTTCTGTATACTAACTTCCTTTGATCTCTCACCATTTATTAGTATAGAAGCACTCTGATTTTTGTATATAGCATTTATATATCCTAAAAAATCTGAGCCCACCTCCACATCTTCCAACACAGATCTCATAAATGGCCATCTCAGATTATCAAAGATCTTTTCCGCATCCGTGAAAATTAAGGCCCCTTTTTTATCACAGTGTCTCTCATAGTACTCTAATATATTCAAAGTTATTCTGATGTTATTTCTTAGATATCTTCCCGGAATGAAGCCGTTTTGATCCTGATGTATAAATTCAAGTAAAATTACCTTTAATCTATTTGCAAGGATTGTCGTCAGAATTTTGTAATCGACATTCAGAAGTGACATAGGTTGATAGTTTCTCACTTCTGAGGCGTCCTTCCCTTCCTTAGGAATCAGTGTTATCTCAGCTGTTTCTCATGTTTTAGGGATACCGTCTTTAATCTTATTGAAGGCCTCCTGCAGGTATTTTATGATGTCCTCCTCAAATGTTTTATAAAATTCAACCGTGAATCCATCCGGGCCTGGTGTTTTTCCAGATTTCAAGTTCCATATAGTAGTGGAGGTTTCTTGGAGTGTTATAGGGCCATTTAATATCTCCCTCTGAGCTTCTGTCATTTTCCCTATGCTGTATTTATTAATATATTCCTTTAATTTAGTCAATTCTAAGTTATTTGCTTGGGTGTCTGTATATAAATTTTTGAAATATTGAATGAATTTCAGCATTATTTCGTTTTGATTAATAAACCTTTCATTCCCCTCCTTAATCTCTGTAATGAATCTTTTTCTAACATCTTCTTTAATTTTATATGACAGCCACTTTCCCACTTTGTTAGCATTAGCAAAGTAGTTCTGTTTAGCCCTCTTTAATTTATAGCCAATTTCCTCTTTAATTTATAGCCAATTTCCTCTGATTTATATCATTCTGTATTACTTTTAACTCTCTCAAAATATGCATATTCTTTGGGTTTTGTCTTAATTGGTTTTCTTTCATGCTTAATTTTCCTTTTAATTTATCTCCCAACTCTTTTTTCTTTTTACAAGTCGCCGCACCTTTTTGCAAGAACAAGCCTCTTAATGTCGCTTTAAATACATCCCATACTACCCTGCTTGGAGTTTCTGATGATATATTGGTTTCAAAATAAAATTTTATTTCACTTTTTAGCCTTTGGACAAATTGTTCATCATTAAGGAGAGACTCCTTTAATCTCCAAATATAGTTTTCTTTTTGATTTCTATAGTCATGGTTAATAGATTATGATCTGAGATAACCTTAGGTACAATGTCAATCTCTTTAATCCTAGTTATTAGACTCTTTGCCACCCAAAACATGTCAGTTCTAGACCAGGTTTATGCACCTCTGAGAAAAAGGTATATCCTTTTTCATTCCCTTTTTTGAGTGGCCGTACATCAATTAGATTATGTTCCTCCAAGATATGAAAGCTACTCGTGGGCAGGGTACAATGGTTTTTGGGTTTTTTTTGAGTATTCGAGAATGATCTCTCTCGTATTATCTAACACCCCATTAAAGTCACCAGCCACAATCAAAGCATCAGCCTCTAAACTACCGAGACCTATATTTAATTTCTCATAAAATTTGTTCTTCTCCACCAGAGGAGCATATAGAGCAATCAATGTTATTTTCTGATTTATCATCTTTATCTCCACCCCAACATATCTTCCATTATCCTTTAATACCTCTCTTGCCTCAAACTTGTTACTCACATAAATTGCAACTCCCCTTCTCCTCTGATCTGCTAAAGATGTGAATAACTGTCCCAATTTATTATTAACTAAGTAACTTCTGTCTTGCTCTCTAATCCTTATTTCTTGAATGGCAATTATATCGGACTTTAATTTTCCTAAAAAATGAAACACCTTTTTCCTTTTTTCCAGTGTATTCAGCCCTTTCACATTCCACATCATGATTACTGTCACCATTACACAGAAAATTAGTTATCCTTGTCAGTAAAGATTCCTTCCTCTTCCTTTTCCTCCTCTATCTCTTCCTCTTTGGAATTGTTAGCTTCTGAAGTTTCCTCTTCATCATCCTGATGGTCATTCCCACTCTTTTCATCATCTTCATCCTTAGATTCAGACTCTTTATTTAAAGAGGTGTCCTCCCTATCCTCCTTATTTACTTCTTTTTTCTTCCGCCTCTTCATCTCATATTTCCTCTTATCTCGTTTTAATTTTCCCAAAAATTCCTTCACTTTCTCAACAGTGTTAATTCTGTACCTTTTTTGTCGATAAAGAAATGACACCCCTTCAATTCGTTCCCACCTGTAGCTTATACCACATTTTGAAAGTTTTTGTGTTAAACATTTATAATCATTTCTTCATCTAAGAATCTCCAGAGGAGTGTCTTTAAAGGCTTGGATTTCACAGCCATCTATTTCCAATCTCTTGTCACAACTTTTTTGAATTGTGCTGTCTCTAAGATTTGTTTTAGTATAGGTCACCACTACATCTCTCGGTAGTTTCCTTTCCTTTGTTATAGTTGAGTTTATCCTGAAAATCTTGTCAGTCTGAGATATTAAAGATTCCTCTGACACATCCAAAAATGATGCTAGAAATGGGATTATTCTATCGTGTAAATTCTCTTGTTTTTTTCTGGAATACCCCTAAGTTTAACACATCTATCTCTGTATCTTAACTCTTGTATTAAACTAAGATCCCTTAATCTTCCCTGCTCCCCCATTGATGCATCCACATTCTCCTCCACAACCTGAGTTCTCTTTTTACGTCATCCATATCTTTTTTCAAACTACTCATCTCTGTTGCCAATTTGTCCACCCTTTTCCCAATTTTTTCAATGTCAGCTTTCAATTCTTTCCTCAAATTTTGAAGATCATCTTTAATTTCACGTTTGAATTCCTGTAGCTCTTGCAATATTTGCATATTAATGTCTGTTTGCTTCCCTGGGGCTTTTATCGATCCCCTTCTGGTTAAGGTGGTCTGTGTGGCAGTGTAAGTCCTGGACCTCATTCCAGATGCCATTATTAAGTTTATCTATAATTTTCAGAACTAAAATGTAGATTAACATGCTTATATTTATGCTTTATATTCAATATTAACTCTTTAGGTTGCTAATGTAATACCTAAAGAAGTCACCTTTATCTCTTATATAAATTAACTGACAATTCTCAGCAACTAGTTTTCAAATTCAATGTCTAGTATCATTCACCAATTCCTAATTTCAATCTTCAATTCAGTTCTGAATTTTAACTACACAATAATTAAATTTGAGTCCAGGCCTCAGTTCAATTTATAATTTCAGTATTTAGAAATTGAATCTCAGGGTTTGAATAGCCAAAATAGCAGCTTGTGAAACTTATATTCCAAGTTTTAGTTATCAATTTCAGTTCTGGTTTCAGATTCCAGTTTTCAAATCCAATTCCCCCGACAGAACAATTAATAAGAAAGTATGTGGGTAAGTATTAGCCTCAAATTCTCATAACAAAATTCAAGTTTCAGTACTCAAAATTCAACTTTCAGTGTTCAAAATTCAGTTTACAATTTCAAAAATCAAAATTCAATCCAAATATCCAAATATCCAAATATTCAAACAATCAATTTCAGTTATTAAATTCAGTAAAAAAAAATTTAAATTCACAATGCGTGAACAGCTTCCTGAAACACTTACAGTTTCAATTAATTCCAAGCTTGGCTTCCTATGCTCAAACCCTAATTAAATTTTCTGATCAAATTTCGGGCATTCACAACATCTTCATTTCCAATGTTGAATTACTACCCAGTAATGTTTCCCTTCAATCATTAGTTTAATTCAATTCAATTCAATTCAAAACATTCAAAACTCAGATCCCCCCTCCTCACTTCCCCATTCAACTTGTGTGATTTTCACGTTAACCTGAATCACACGTAAACCAATTCAGGATTAAATCATCATTAATCACCATTAATTCTATTCCTCTTCCTTATTTCACACGTCTTCCACCCAAACTACACACATAATTGTCTCAAGAAACCTAAAGTTCCGATAAGGCTCTCCCACTTCGTAGGCCACAGCTGTGCCTTTAAATCACGTTGCTCACATGCCGCTCTTCTTGCCATCGTTGGGTCTTTCTCTCTACTCCTTATTCACCACTCCCTTTCCCCCCGTCTTTTAGCCTTCTATCTTCAATTGTCAGTTTCTCAAACCACTGCCTCCATCATCTATTCCCCCAGCAACTGACAAAGTATGCAATAAAAAGACGAGGAGAGCCTACTAATTCTACTCTCCCCCTTGACACTCACCGTCCGCAGTCTAACTTTAATATTTAAATTTTAATCAGGAGGGAAAATTGTAGCCAATGGAGTGTTGAAAGCGTCAAAAGCGGAAAAATCAGGGAACCAAGTGGGGGGGGAGCTGAAGGCAATTCACAATTCAGAGTTCACAAAGCTAAAGTTCATTATTTAAGGTTTGCCAGGTTTAACCGTTTGCTCTAGAGACGGCTAGCCACTTCTGACACCGCTTACTCCAAAGAGGGTCAGCTTCCGAGCTTCCAAGCTCCACATCCCCAAATTTCCTCTTTTCCTCAGTCTACATACACCACCGCCACAAATTACAACCAGACTCCACTTCACCCACTCAGCTTGCCACCAAAATTCATCAGCTTCTCAATTAAAATCTCAACTCAGTTCAAATCTCATATCGTCTCCCCAAACTATTTCTTGCCGGCAAAAGAGTTCTTGGAGAAGGAATTCTCCCTCTCGTCAAACACTCACAATTAGGCGTATGTTCTCTATTGCATCACCTCTAAGACCAGGAGAGCTGAGACTCAGGGCAAAAGCCCCTGTCGTGAGGCAGTGGCTGCCAGATGTGCTCACGGTCCTCTTCAGGGGGGTTACACCATTCTCCTCCTCACCACCCCGAGAGGTTCCCGAGACACTAAAGCAGGCCCCGACTGTACACTGTCTTCCCTGACCATGAATACCTTGGAAGACTATTTTGCCTCCCAAGTTGCCTCGCTAGGTGGTCTGACCTCCCCGGAGCTCCGCATTCGGTCGACCGTTGTCTCCACCCCCAGAACCGGAAGTCTCAATGCAAACAATTTTAAACTACTTAGATTTTTAAACCAATTGGCCGCATTTGAAGTAAGGTGAGGACAAAGGAGAAAAGTGGGAGGAGAGGGAAACTGGGGCTGCAAATGCACAGCAGAAATAATCCAGGTTGACACCACTTTAACCGCCATGGTTCAGTGCTATGGAATCCAGGGATTTGTAGTTTGTTGTGGCACCAGACCTCTCTGACAGAAGGCTAAATGTCTCACAAAACCACAGACCCCAGAATTCCATAGCATTGAGCCATAGCAATTAAAGCAGTTTCAAACTGGGTTACTTCTGCAGTGCAGATGCAGCCTAGGACATTTGGGCAGCTGAAAAAGTGGTATGTTGGAGGACTGTTTGGGACCATACCTGCCAAATTGGAACAGTTGGAGGGTATGCATCAGTGTGACTATAACAGTGAGTGTGATACCATGCATATTTCTTCATTCATTCCTGTAAAACACAAATGTTTGATGAGAACAGAACTTTTTGAAGATTCAGGAAATGACTGGGGAAGAAGATAAACGAAGCTACACACACGTCCTTCAGCACTAGTGCTATAACTTGTGAGAAGTGTGGAGCAGTTGTACCAATTGAACCACTGATCAGATCCTGTACTCACTAAATACTCCCAAAACTATATAGATTAGTAATATGGAATAGTCCTGCCCTTATCAACATCTTTTAGGCACAGTAACATTTTTTTATCACCTGTTTCTTCTATGTAGGGTTGGCTTTCTGATGATTTTCAAACACAATTCCTGGCAGGTAGAACCAGAGAACTACAGGTATTAGTATTTCTGCTGTGTTTGTTCCTCTGAAACATAATACCATTAAGCTATGTTCAGTCTAGGTGGAGTCTTGGACATAAATAAGTTACAAAAGGAAATGAAGTTAAGCAATTGGGTTGAAAACTTTTGAACATTTCTTTGCATTAGAAAAACAGAGTAGGCCTAGGCAAGCGGTACTTTTCCTTGTACAGTTCTGATTCATTAAGGAGCATGTTATGTATGAATTGTATGAATTAGTGCTAGGCTGAAATGTTGAAGCCCAATTTTTATTTCATAGTTCATACCAGTTAGGGGGAAGTATCACTCCAAGGAGCTGAGTTGCTGGGGATCAAAGCCCTGAAAAATACTGAACAAAATATATCTTCTTCCCCACTGGCTCCATGTGATGCTGGCTGTAGTGTTGAAGGCCAGACTTAGGCACAACAGTATGCACACACATATACCACTGTCAACAAAAATGCTCTTTAATGCTGTTATTTCTCACCCATTCACCCCAGACTCATGAACTGAAATACATAGAGATGCTGAAGAAGCCTGATGCCACCACAAATCCATCCAGCATTCAATTGAAAGCGGGTCTGGAGCCAGTCTGCCCTCCTCAGCTTTGATGTCAGCTCCTTCGGATGCAATTTTTTTAGAAGGCTGCCATGGATTTGACTAAAGTGGGAGACAGCTAGAGGTTTGGGCATTTGGACCTCCTTAAAAGCTTCTAATTGGAGCATTACTTCCATGTGAATTTCTGGAGTTAGGGTTGCCAGTATGGAAACTGGAGACAGCTCCTGTATCTTCAATGGTTGTGTAGAAGAGGAAAATTCAGCAAGTGTTGCTTGTTACATAGTTGTATGACAAGCAACACCTGCTGAAATGTCCTTTTCTACACAACCATTAAAGGCAGAGGAGCCTTCTTCAGTTTTCAGTCTGGCAACCCTATGACTGGAATACGACCAAGAGAAACTGGAATTCTATACGCACACAAACACATACACAGATCTGAAAACCAACAGAATCATTAACTGGTTGAGTTTCATCAGATACATACAGTGTCTGTTGCTTTTAGCAGCCCTCATCAGCATGTGCATAAATTTAGAATATCATGAATCACAAACGTCCAGATGACCTAATAGATTAAAAAGCTTTTCAAGGGCTATTTTTTTCTCTGCAATCAATTGATTAAACCTTCCTTTAATGTGACAATTAAACCTTAACTTTTAGATTCATTTGACAAACTTTGGGAAGACTTTGAACAATGAGGAATGCAATCAGTCTAATGCAGATCACTTTCATCATTGGAGTGCCAGTATGAGCAGAAGTAAATAATTTGCTTCATCAACATTATTTTTTATCTTTTCTTCTAAAACGTTTACAACTTTGCAAAGTCCTTAGAGGTAGGCCATGAAAATGCCCATTTTACAGTTCAGAATAATAAAGTTTCTTTTTCTGTAGTCTGGGGTATATGTGAATGGGGTTATTTTCCCATAGCCCTTTGAGTTGGAGCAGCAAATGACTCAAGTTCCCAATTTGATCTCTGGAATACTCATTTTAAAAGGATTAGGAGTCAGCTAATATGAAAGACTATGGCCTGAAAACTCCTAGAAATCAGTTGCAGCTTCTGCACTTGAGCAGCTTCCTATATACTCAACATTTCACATATAAAAACTGGGACACATGTGGCCACACAACATCAGAGTGTGGTCAAGAAGGCAAAAGTTATTAATGAGGAAGAACACACAAGACAGGAGAAGATGCAGCAGTTTGCTTTTGCCTGAGTCTACTGGGGAGGTCAAAATTCCATCCTTCCTCTTCTCTCCTCCCTGCTGAGTTAGTTGAGTACAAACTACTTTTCCACTTTGAACTCAGCTTGCACCAATAAAAGTAAGCTGAAGACAAAGGAGGAAAGTGAGAAGAGGAGATAAAAACTGGGAAATTTTAGAAACTCCAAAAAATGTATTGAGTGTATCCCTGCCTAATTGGAGGGTATGCTTCAACATCCTGGGAGGATTATGGCTGATGCTATGCTGTCCCCACCTCCCTTTCCTAGCATTTTTAGTCTGGAGTAATAAACACCTGAGGTGAAGCACAAAAATCAGTGTGTATAGAGCCATTGTACTGTCTATTCTCCTTTATGGGTCTGAAACATGGGTCACCTATCGCCAAAACTTACGACTCCTCGAACGCTTTCGCTGGCTCTGTATACGAACAATCCTAAATATACACCGGACTGACTATGTGATGAATGTTGCTGTCCTTGAGCAAGCAGGGATCACCAGCATTGACGCCATGATATTGAGAACACAGCTGCGCTGGGCAGGGCACGTTTCTAGGATGGAGGACCATCGCCTCCCAAAAATAGTATGCTATGGTGAACTCGCCATGGGTCAGCGTAAGAGGAGCGCTCCAAAAAAGTGGTACAAGGACTCCGTGAAACAACATCTCAGGCTTGGCCAAATTGATCACCCACAATGGTCCGACCTGTCCTCACATCGGGAGGCATGGAGACGCACTATCCACAATGCTACAGCCTTATTTGAGAACCCACGCCGAACAAGTCTTGAAGAGAAACGACAATGCAGAAAGAATCACAACCCAGAAACATCACCCAAGGAGACCTTTTGCTGTGCTTTCTGCAACCAGACTTGTTTATCTCGGATTGGCCTTTTTAGTCATCAGCCCACTCACAGAAAGTGCATGATGAGTCCTTCCTGAATCTTCGTTTGCGAAGAAAAGCCAGCGAGAGCATTTTTCTAGGGCTTGGAGCATTGCTGGGTGCTGGAACATGCTGTGATTTTAATTTCCCATAATACCCCTGAGACAGCATTACTCCAGGGACTATGGGAAACTTAAAAGGCAGCCTGACCCAGCTATCTAGTATCACTCAGATTGCTGCCACTCCTGCTGACTGCGGTGGCCAACTAAACTCCCTAGCATGGTGACGAAGGAAAGAGCCTTCAGAACACGCTGTATCCAAAGCGCTGTCACACTTGCAGAAAACCCTGCTGAAAAGCTGCTGCTATTCAGAATACTGACCTACATGGACAGAACTTTTAATCTTTTATAGTTTAATATTGTTTTAAGGGGGGGTGGGCTAGGGTACTGGGACTATGGAGTTTTTATATTGTAAGCCGCCCCGATTGCGTTGCAGAGGGGCGGGATAGAAATAAAATTTTATTATTATTATTATTATTAACTGTCTGATTGGCTATAAACCAGCATCCAGTGTAGCTTAAGCCCTTTCAGTGGCCGGGAGTGGAGAAGCTAAGATAAATCCATACCCAAGCAAGTCTTTCCCTAGTAAACATCCAGGTAATGTCTTTATGTGACATAGGGCCCTTTCACAGTACAGTTATTGTGCTATGATTCCACTTTAAATGCTATGGCAACATCCTATGAAACCCTGGGGTTTTCAGTATAGGGTTTTCAGTATTTAGAACTTTAACCAGAAGAAAATTTATAATGTCTGCTGGAGAAGAGTTCTACAGATACCCTGGACTATTAAAAATGGCTCTTTGAACAAATGAAGCCTGAACTCTCACCAGAAGCAAAGATGACTAAACTGAGGCTGTAAAACTTTGGACGTATCATGAGTTGATGCAACCCATTGGAAAAGATGGCAATGCTTGGTAAAGTGGAAGGCAGTAGAATCATAGAATCATAGAATTGCAGAGTTGGAAGAAACCACGAGGGCCATCCAGTCCAACCCCCTGCCACGCAGGAAATCTTGATCAAAGCATCCGCGACAGATAGCAATCCAGCCTCTGTTTAAAGACCTCCAAGTAAGGAGACCCCACCACGCTCCGAGGGAGTGTGTTCCACTGCCGAACAGCTCTTACTGTCAAAAAGTTCCTCCTCATGTTGAGGTGGAATCTCTGTTCCTGGAGCTTGCATCCATTGCTCCGTGTTCCAGTCTCTGGAGCAGCAGAAAACAAGCCTGCTCCATCCTCAGTGTGACATCCCTTCAAATACTTAAACAGGGCTATCATATCGCCTCTTAACTGTCTTTTTTCCAGGCTAAACATACCCAGCTCCCTAAGTCTCTCCTCATAAGGCATCGTTTCCAGACCTTTCACCATTTTAGTTGCCCTTCTCTGGACACGCTCCAATTTGTCAATATCCTTTTTGAATTGTGGTGCCCAGAACTGGACACAGTATTCTAAGTGAGGTCTGACCAAGGCAGAATAGAGTGGCACTATTACTTCCCTTGATCTAGACACTATACTTCTATTGATACAGCCAACATCGCATTGGCCTTTTTAGCTGCCGCATCACACTGTTGGCTCATGTTCAACTTGTGGTCTACTAGGACTCCTAGATCCCTTTCGCACATAGTCTCATTCAGCCAGGTCTCTCCCATCCTATATTTATGCATTTCATTTTTCCACCCTAAAAGTAGTACTTTACATTTCTCCGTATTGAATTTCATTTTGTTAGCTTTGGCCCAGCTCTCCAGTCTATCCAGGTCATTCTGAATTTTGATCCTGTCCTCTAGGGTATTAGCTACTCCTCCTAATTTGGTGTCATCTGCAAATTTGATAAGTATGCCCCTAATTCCCTCATCCAAGTCACTGATAAAGATGTTGAATAGCACTGGGCCCAGGACAGAACCCTGTGGCACCCCACTGGTCACATCTTTCCAAGATGAAGAGGAGCCACTGCTGAGCACCCTTTGGGTTCAGCCGGTCAACCAATTACAAATCCATTGAACAGTTAACTTGTCTAGAGGGCTATCATATCGCCTCTTAACCGTCTTTTTTCCAGGCTAAACATACCCAGCTCCCTAAGTCTCTCCTCATAAGGCATCGTTTGCAGACCTTTCACCATTTTAATTGCCCTTCTCTGGACACGCTCCAATTTGTCAATATCCTTTTTGAATTGTGGTGCCCAGAACTGGACACAGTATTCTAAGTGAGGTCTGATCAAGGCAGAATAGAGTGGCACTATTACTTCCCTTGATCTAGACACTATACTTCTATTGATACAGCCAACATCACATTGGCCTTTTTAGCTGCCGCATCACACTGTTGGCTCATGTTCAACTTGTGGTCTACTAGGACTCCTAGATCCCTTTCGCACATAGTCTCATTCAGCCAGGTCTCTAGTAGGAAACAAGGGATGCATTATGGGTGGAAGCCATGGCCCTGACCTAGACCTGAGCAGGGCAGTTGAGGAGCAGGGATCTTGGAAGTCTCTAAATCAAAATTGACTTGATGACAAATAACAATTATAATTCTTAGCCAGAGAGCTCTAGTGCCTCACCAGATTGCAAACCCCAGGTTTCTATAGGATGTTGCCCTGGCAATTAAAGTGCAGTGCAAAAGGACCTATTATCAGTTTGCTCTTCTTCTTCCCTTATGGTTAGGAAGCCATGGGAGATATCTAGTTTGCACAGAATAGGATCTCTGTCTGCATACACAGCAAATTAGGCCTTGTATAGAAATATTCTGCCAGGTAGTTGTGTGAAAAGAATGCTGGAAAAATAGGCTCCTCTGGTCTTATCCAGTGTGGCTCATCTAATGTTGTTATGCATGTTTTAATTTTAAACACCAATGCGTGTCATTTTAAGCATTGCTGCTACACTGGTGAAACAATCAGAGCTAAACTTCTACGACAAATAAAGCTGAGTTTTATTCTTTGATGGGAGCTCCACTTGATGGTTTCAGAAACAGTAAAAGGCGAAAGATTTATACGGTCTGAAGAGAAACCAGAGTACAGAAACAGAAACCGATTTAGTTGTTCCCAATGTTCCTCCTACACTTTAGAAGAAGGCAGGCAGGCAGGCATCGGGTACAGAAGCCAGCACATCTTTTGCAAATGTAATTGAAAAAGGGGTGAGCTATTTGCATCCTGTTGGAAGGTATTTTTGTTTTCTGTGCTTTTCATTTTGGCTCATTCCCTCTCAAGTCTGTTGTTGTTGTTTTCCCTCCCATTGAGAACGTTCTGTTGATTTGGCTTTGGGGAATCGCTTTAGCATTTTTCTTGATCTGTTTAGTGCTGCTCCACAGCAGATATCAGAGAGGAGTCTAAATCAATATGCTTAAAGCAGCAGCGCTGATAGGGAAATTAGGGTCCATGGTAAATTGAAAACAATATTGAAAAATAAAAGGAAAATAAAAATGAAGAGTTGCTGTCAAAGAAGAGGGATTGTTTCTTGGCTACTGTGATGTTTCTGACAGTAGTTTGTGCTTGGATGTGAGAAAGGCTGATCCAGGAGTTCTGGGTTGATTTGCATAATCATTTTTACATGAATGTGGTGAAACCATGTGGGGCCAAATATGCACCTGAAGCTGAATTTATTTTCCATTAGGGGATAAATTTGAGGGCACATTATGAAATATACAGTAATCCATTTCACATAAAGCCCTTCTCCTGCCAAAAGGACTTTGGGGTGGGTCAGTATAGCTGGTGTTATGATGCTTATCTGTGGATGCACACATCAGCTCCAGCATTTCCCAGACAAAAACAGGGACATGTATGGGCAAGCAACATCACACTGTGGTCAAGATGGCAAAACTTGTTAATGTGGAAGAGTACATAAGCTAGGAAAGGTGGCAGCAGCTTGCTTTTGCCTAAGCCTACTGGGAAAGGCAAGATTCTCCCCTTCTCCTCTTCCCCTGTGCTGAGTTAATTGAGTGCAAACTACTTCTTGTACTTTAAACTCAGTTTTGATCGTTTTATTTCTTTTTCTGGTTTTTGTGCAATGGCTGAATGCTATGATGCAATAAAATTTGACTTGACTAAACTCAGTTTGCATCAATTGAAGTAAGCTGAGGACAAAGTAGGAAAAGGAGAGAGAAATCAGGACATTTTAAAAGCAGCTGAAAAACTGGGACAGCAGAGGATTAATTGGGACTGTCCCTGCCAAATAGACAGTTGAAAAGTATGTGCACATTACATTAATGGAGTTGAGCTTGCAAGGCTGTTCAACCCAGTTTAAGCTCTACTGAGGTCTTAGTACAATATCTGGAGTTACTGAAGAGACTGCTGAATGGACCAGATTGGACAGCCTGTTTTTGGCTATGGATTTTTGGGAGAGTGGGAGCATGGAAGCCTAGTGGGGCTTGGAACAAGGTATTGCGTTTGTACTGGCTATTGGCTAATCCAGTCCTGATGGTTAATCCCAACCAGAATAAACAGATTTAATCAATTGTTCAATAGTGAGTCAACACATAGGTAAATCTTATGGATTTCATGGATCTGTTCTATTTGCAGCTAACAATCATTCAGGGTGCTTGGCCTAGACCAGTGGTTCTTGGACTTTTTACCCCTGAGACCCCCTTTACATTTATTTACATGTTGACATTGGAAAGCCCTGGTTGCAGGCACACATCCTTCCTGCTCCAGCGTTTCTGGGGAGCACACCAGCCATGGCTTCTGCCAATTGAATGGAAATTGCTAGAAGTGCCACAGCCAAAGCAGGAAGAATGTTTGCTTCACATCCCAGCCTGGCTGTTGCTTCTACCTTACACCATAGGGACTCACATCTCTCTCTTCTGGAGAGAGTCCACCAGCCACCCACTTTGCAAGCCCAAGAATGTGCACCCAGTTCCTACGGGTTGCTGCCATCTCCACTGCTGCCCTGGGACTGAGGGACATTAATAATTCAATGTCTGAAAACACTCCTTTGCCCCCCCTTGAGCAATTACTGTGCCCCCCCAAGGGTCGTGCCCCACAGTTTATGAACCACTGGTTTAGATCCAGGGATTGGAGGCCATGTGGCCAGATACAGCTAAGCCATGCCATGTTACAAATCTGATTGAAAGCATGGTGGGCCTTGCACTGGCTTACAGTTTTGGGCAAAAGCCT
This sequence comes from Gambelia wislizenii, assembly GCA_030847615.1. Taxonomy (NCBI): domain Eukaryota; kingdom Metazoa; phylum Chordata; class Lepidosauria; order Squamata; family Crotaphytidae; genus Gambelia; species Gambelia wislizenii. The sequence continues at coordinate 20,017,287 of JAUMIR010000007.1, read as the reverse complement.
TTGGGAGGATGGATTAGTCATCTCTGGCCTTTTGCGGACTATTCACCCCCAGCTCCCCCAGTTGACTACCTCTTCTTACAGAGACAATTACACTATGCCCGGATACAGTGATAAACACCTGCTTCCATCTTTTTTTAACCAATGCCAAAGCAGGAAGGAATTGTATTCCTTTTTTTTTTCCTTTTGCATACAGAGAGAAAAAAAGCATCCCTGATTGTGTTTGGTGTAGCTCATCTTTCTGACTCAGATTTGATCTTTGGCCAGCAGATTGCCTATCGGTACCTTTGTTTCGTTTTAATATAAAGAAAGGGTGGTCCACTCCACAGGTGGTGTGGGTTGCTCTGGTGCATTTTGGGAATGCTTGAAGTGACATGACATCACTTCTGGTCACCATTTTGCCTGATTTTTGGCTGAATATTTTTGTGGGAGTTTTTTTCTGGGGTGGGGGTGGATGGCCAGGGGAGGCAAACTCCTGCAGTTTGGGCACATTTTGGCTGGATTGGGGTGCAAGAAATCAGACCAAAATAAACCTGAACTTTTAAAAAAATGAGTCTGGGGGCTTTAGAGGAATGGGGGAGGGCTTCAGGGCACCATTAGAGGTCCCAATGGCTGCATGCACCTTTGCTATAAAGTTTGTTAAAATTTATAATTTGACAATGATATTCCTGGGAATACTGCTACTAAATCCAGTGTGGTATAGGAGTGCTAGTTATGGTTCTGGGACTTGGAAGATCCAAGTTGAAGCCCTTAAATCACAAAATTCTCTGGGTGACCTGTGGTTACCCCCACCCTATCTCACCTACCTCACAGGCTAGTTGTGAGTATAACATTGGGAGGAGGACAACCATGTAAATATAAGTAATAATAAAATATAACAACAGTAGTAACAGTAAACTAAACAAAGGATAATGATGATCATCATAGTAGTTAGCACTGCCAGGTCAGAACTACTCCAGGCCCTAACATATCAGGGCCCAAAATTGAGATCTAGGAATACTCCTTGTGGCATCACAGGGGGAAAGGCCCAATGATGTTACAAGGATAATGCTGCAAAGAGTGATGACATTAAGCATGTTACATTAAGCACCAAATATGGTTGCAAAGAGTATCCCATCCAAATAATTAACACCAAGACTACGAAATGAGGAAAATATGAATACACACACTGTTCAAAACTGGACTCTTGCCCCAAGATTCCTCTCCTTGCCCCGAGAATTGGAGACTCTGGGCCAGGCCCTGAAATGTGGGAAGTCTAGTCAGAGTGTAAAGTCCTTGTGGTTGAAAGCATACTTACCTTGCAGCCCTAGTCATGTTTACAATAAGTTTCATTGAGTTCAATGGGCTTTATTTCAAGGTAGGTGGGCATAGGACTGTAGCTTTAGACAGAGAAAATGCAACCAAACCTACACAGAGCAAATTAACATCCCATTTTAGCTGAACCACAGCATAATCCATTCCCCAGAAGTGCTGTCTTAACTGACAAGCCTTCCAGCTTTTGATGTTAAGGCAGTAACAATAGCGGATTGCATTCAAATGCATATTTGTATCATCTGCCAAAAAGCCCCCCAAGAGGGATAACACAGAATGTGTTACCCACTTCTCAATCCCTGTAAATGGCCTGTGTGAGAAATGCTAGGCCTGTGTGTATCTCTTCTAAAAGCTTTTGATAAGGTTTGCCCAGATTCCAGAGCCCATAAGTCAAAGTGGCAGGGCATTTAATTTTGTTGGAGCACACAGGATGAATCGGAGAGATAATATCCTTCTTGTTCTTATGTCTGAGTCACTTTGCTGGGAGGGGATACTCTGGCTTCTGCTCCAAAACATGGATTAATAACTGTGTACTGGTGGTTTGAAATGAACAGGCAGTTGCTGAGTCTGCAGGTGCACACAACACCCCATTATGGGAAGATAGCCAATGACAGGACTAAAACTGCTCATCTCATCCCCACCAAAAATTTACAGATGAAAACAAGGACATGTGTGATCAAGCTGGCACAAGTTATTAATGCAGAGGAACACTCAAGCTAAGAATGTAGCACTTTGCTTTTGCCTGAGCCTACTGGGAAGGACAGAATTCTTCCCTCTCTTCTCCTCTCCCCCCTGCTAATGATGCACAAAGTACTTTTGCACTTTGAATTCAGACTGCAGAAATGAAAGTAAGCTAAGCACAAAGGGAGAAAGTGAAAAGAGGAAAGAGAAACCAGGGCATTTTAAAAGCAGCTGAGATGATGATATGGGATTAATTGGGATTGTCCCTGAAAAATTGGGCAGTTGGAGGGTATGCAGTCTTGATCCGATCATCCACAAAAGAAAGCTGCCATTTGTGCAGAGTAATACAGTGCCAATAATTTTATCTGCAGTTTTAACTACCGTACTTTCCTTTCATTTGACAGAAAAGAACAAATTTGAAAGGGGGGATGGTGGAATCAGACATATCTCATATGCCTGTATCTTTACATAAATATCTTCTCCGTTACAATCTACAATTTAGCTCCAAAGTGTTTGCCTTTCTGCCTCCCCACAATGTTTGGACCTGTTTATTGTCCAAACAATTCCAGGCAACCAGCCAAAGGCTTGTTACTACATAGCTGATAAGCAAAGGCACAGCACAGCCAGACTAATTACCAGACAAAGGAATCAAGACAGTGTGAAGTCAGTCGCTTACTTTACTAGCAGGAAAAAAAGTCCAGAAGTAAAGTCCAATAAACAAGGTTCAGATCCAGCAAACAGAGTCTAGGTCTATCCAGCAGAATCCAGTTCAGGCAAACAGAGTCCAGAGTAAAGAAACAGTCCAGGTCCGACACAGAGATCAGGAACACAACAAGTAACCAGGTAGGTCAGGTAATCTCCAACAACCCCTGGAGGACAGTACTGCATATTTATAGCTCAGCAGCTAATGTAGCTGCTGCTTAGCTAATTGCTGCTTCCTATAAATATGCTGAAACCACCTCAAGCCCTCCTTTCATTGTTTCCGTGCTGTGAAGGTAGGTATAGGTAAGTCGCCCTCTGTATCTGAAGAGGCAGGATCCTCTGCCAGAAACGGTACTGCACTATCATCCTCTTCTGAAGCCTGTGACTCTGGAATGCACTCCTGCTCTGGTTCAGCTGGTCCTGGCATGTCCACTGCTTCAGTCTGTGAGTCAGAATCCACTTCAAAATTCTAGAAGCAGGGCATGACATTCTTCCCTAGCAGTCATGTTGTGCGAAAGCAGAATAAAAACTAACACAGAAGTACAAAATACTAGATTGTTATTGGATACCAGTGAATGAGATCTCTTTCAAACTACATAATGATAGTGCTATGATTCCACTGTAAGTGTCATGGCTGCATCCTATGAAATGCTAGGATTCATAGTTAGGTATAGTTGTCATAGGATGTTGCCACTACAGTTAAAATGGAACCATAGTGCTACAATTATGTAGTGTGAAAGGGCCCTGAATGAAGGAATGGCAATTTGTACAAGGAGGAATATGATAATATTTCCATCTTGATTTCATTGTGTTTCTCCAGAGCCCACCTGTTTTGTCGTCCTCTCCTTGCTTCTTATTGGATTGTGAGGCTTTGTTCTTACTGCATTGAGGCTTATTCATATTATTTTACCCATTCCCCCACAATACATACATTTATTTACATATTTTGCATTCTCCCACTGACTAAAGCATGTGTGTTTTACAACTGCACTCACAGAATCATAGAGCTGGAAGAGACCACAAGGGCCATCCAGTCCAATCCCTTCCCTTGCAGGAATACACAATCAAAGTACTCCCAACAGATGGCCATCCAGCCTCTGTTTAAAAACCTCCAAAGAAGGAGATTCCACCACACTCGGAGGCAGTGTATTCCATTGTTGAATGGCTCTTCCTGTCAGGAAGTTCTTCCTAAAGCTTAGGTGAAATCTATTTTCCTTTGAGTCCATTGCTCCATATCCTAGTCTCTGGAGCAGCAGAAAACAAGCTTCCTCCTTCTTCAGTATGACATCCTTTCAAATATTTAAACATGACTATCATGTCAACTCTTAACCTTCTCTTCTCTGGGCTAAACATATCCAGCTCCCTCATGTGGCTTAGGGAGGATGTGTGGCTCCAGTCCTTTCACTGTTTTGGTCACCCTCCTTTGGACACATTCCAGCTTGTCCATATCCTTTTTGAATTCTGGTGCCCAGAACTGGACACAACATTCCAGGTGAGGTCTGAACAAAGCAGAATCGAGTGATACTCTTACTTCCCTCAGTCTAGACACTATACTCCTATTGATGCAGCCCAGAATCACATTGGCTTTTTTAGCTGCCGCATAGAATCATAGAGTTGGAAGAGACCACAAGGGCCATTCAGTCCAACCCCCTGTCCTGCATGTTTAACTGTTACATTTTTAAATGCTTGTATTGTTTTGTTTAAAATGTTTACATTGCTTATTTCTCTGAAACTCTCCATAGGCTTTGCAAATGTGCAGGTTTTTTAGGTGTATTTTTTCTCTCACCAAGAGGCTCAGGAGAGGCAAAAAAGCTAATTTGGTTGAGAATGCCAAATCCAACAAAAATGACTTCTCTCCCTATGTACATGTTCTGGAAGGCAATTTTTTTGGTGATGGATGAAACGTTGGAGAAATTTTCTATTTTCCCTGATGCCTTTGGATCTGCTCCATCCAATACTGTGGGAAGAACAGGCATTGTCAACAAGCCAGTGTGTTAGATGCTTTGGTAAGAAATTCTGAAAAGTGGATTTGGAGACATTTCCACCCTCTAAATGCAACACTGAATGCACTCACACAGCAAGGACCCCCATTAAATATTTAAACCTTGTCCTTTCCTCAAATGCAGAGCAGCAAAGATGATTTTCCATCAAATTTAACATTAAACTCTGGCAATTTGCACAGCTGCGCATATAAATGGTTGGCACATCATCTCCAGAGCCTAAGGTCACTGCGCCTCATACATTTCAATGCTGGGAGTTACGTAGCAACATCCTTCCCCGTCTGTTTCCACGCTTTTGTCGAAAGCACATTAACAAATCTGTGGACGAAGGATCACTAATTTTTTTTTAGGTGGCAGATGAATGGAAGCTGATTATAACCCCCCCTTCCATTAATCACTTATTTATTGTTTCTTTTTAGAACGAAAAGCATAATAGCAATCTATAAGCACTGGGAGATGAATGTAAGGAGACAAATCAGAACAGACAACTCACTGCCTGATTCCAATTAATACAATTTGTTCTAGGGCTGATCTCCAAGATCCCAATTCATTACCTTGTACAAATGCAAAAAAAAAAAGACAAAAAAATAGAAGACAAAACAAAAACTGTTCTCTAAATGAGGAATGATTACTATTTGTCATTAAAATTAGCCAGTTTACACACTTCTCCTACAAATACTGCATGCATTCAGTTTCAATGGATGAAACCTGAAATTAATTTCCCTTTCACCCACTATATGTGTCCTGAACCTAAAGCACTGTTTTTGAATTTATAGGTACCTCCCAAATGTGCGGCACTGAAAATTAACATACAGAGTCACACAAATCTTCAGGTTTCATCAGTGCTATTACTACTCACAGATTTTTTCCCCTTGAATCTGTGTGTGATATCATCATGTACAGTCGGCCCTCCATATCCACAGATTCTGTATACATGAATTCCACCATCCACAGCTTGAAAATGTTTTTAAAAAGCAAACCTTGAAATTTTGCCATTTTATATAATGGACACCATTTTATTATGCCATTGTATATAATGGGGCTTCAGCATCCACAAATTTTGATATCTATGTGGGGTCCTAGAAGCCTGCAATGCAGGGGGTTGGACTGGATGGCTCTTGAGGTCTCTTCCAACTCTATGATTCTATGATTCAACCCCAAGTGGATACTAAGGGCCCACTGTATTATGCAAAGATCTGGTTGTCATGATTTTAGCAATACTGTTTCACTACCCAGTCCTCTGAATTAAAATCCTCTTCACACTGAACTTTAACATTAATTTAACATTTTTGCATAATATTAACTTTATGGGGTACAGGAGGAGAATGTACTTGGAGTAATCTTGGGCTGAGAAGCTCTACAACAGCTTTCATTTTTCATGTTTTTATTTATTTATTCAATTTATATCTCACCTTCCTCCTACTGAGGGACTCAGGGTGGCTTACAAAATTTAAAGTAAGAGTTTAGATAAAAATGTACTATATTAAAAGTTAAAAGCAATTAAACATCAGTTCTATTAAAAACAGTTTTAAAATACATTTGAAACATAATTAAAAACAGGCTAGTTTTCTACATCAGCTACTTAGTCTCAAGTCAGGAAGCCAACTTTAACAGAAAAAAAAAGGAGGTTGTGGTGGAATGTGTGTGGCGGGGGCTGAGTTTCAATAAAATAGAAGATCAGACAGACACGCACAAGTTTGGTTAAAAAAATAAGTTATCAGCAAACACATTAGGCAATGGACTTGAGGTTGGGGTTGAGGTCTGCTCAGCAACCTGTCCCTGCTGCACATTGGAGTAGCCTTCTAAAGCTTTAAAAAGCTTTAGAAGGATCTTTCTTCCTCAAGCCTGTTTCCTAATGCATTTGCTGTTACTGCTTCCATCATGTGACTGGTAGGAAAAAAGCAGTGAGAACATAGAAGTGTTGTTCAAAGAGGAAAACTGTTTTCTGGCGTGTAATGTTTCTGGGAATGTGTTATGTTACTGAACCAAGTCGGTTGCCAAAACTATACAAGTCATGAGTTGAGTTGAGTCAGTGCATTATTTATTGTTGAGTTGAGTCCAAGGACTGTATCAGACAATCCCCTTAAAGCGTTATTTTGCTGGCATTAAAAAAAAAAAATCAGTTTTTATGTCAGCAAAATAAAAGTCCTCCCCTTGCACTTACCTTGCTTTCCTGGCAAAGGCAGCCCCGGCAATGAAAAAGCAAGTGAACGGAACTCCATTCATTTCCTCCTTTGAAACCCTGCAGACTATTGAGAGATTTTATTGGGCAGGAAATTTAAAACCCCCCAAAATAACACTAAAAATTGGGGGGGGGGACACAAAAACACACTTTAAAATTTACAAGTAAGTAAAAAGAGTCATAAAAAGTGTTACTTACCTTGATGTCACAATCTCATCCAGAAGTGTTCACGCCAGACTAGCCATTAACGGGGTAGGTATGGTAAAAAAAAAAAAGACACGAGGTTTCACATGCTAGCTATGCTGGCAAAAAAAAAAAAAAAAAAATGCCACAGGGGATCAATTGATGGCTTCAGCTGTCAATTAAAAAGTATGGATTTTTAAGGAAACATAACCACAAAGCAGAAACTTTGTGCAGTATGCACGCCCTTTCATGATTATGTGGCGTTGTTATGACACCTTATTCTGTGCATCTGATAAAGTCCCAAGTAAAGTCATTGAAGAGACTTGAAAGTGACTTGCGTCCAAGTCAATCAACATGAGTCTACATCGCTGAATTTGGGATATGTTTAGAAGACTTCAACTGACTGATAGCCTATTCAGATATTCTATACAGAAACCAGATTCTGAATAAAAACCAGAAAGGAGGGATGTGAGGATGATCTCTGCCATCAACCCGCTTGCTCGGTTGCCCTTCATGAGTAGGAAAGAGAACTTCTCAAGTATGAAGCTTGTGTCCTCATGTATCGCAACCCACAACTTAGAAACCAGCGGCCTATATAGAAATAGTTACTTCTTGCAGGTGATGATAAAGACAGAGAAGAATGGAGTTACTTTGCTCATTCCTGCACTTCCTCCTTGCATTTGCTTTTACACAGAAGCAGAATGCCTAAATGGACTTGGGGTGAGTGAGAGATCAATATGGAAGGAAAGGTGGATATGAAAAAGAGGTATAAGAACAATATTCTAGCTTGTCCTCCATGCAGAGTAGTGCCAAGAGCCCCACTGCCTGCGGGCTTCATTGCCATGTATGCGTGGTGTATATGTTCATTAATCTATTTGCAGATCAGTTCCCAGGAGCAATTTTCAGCCTGTGGCTTCCTTGTAAACTGCTTACCCACGCTATTTGCAGTGCATGATGCCTCATCTAAGCCACATGGATAAGTGTTTGGCTAACTGAAACTTTAATGACTGCATAATTGCAAACAGCCAACAATGAATAATGGATAGGAAGCACTCCTGTTTGTATAAGAGCCTCCTACTTCTGATAGTGGGATGAGAAGGGATATTATCCCAACCACTCATGTGCCAGAGTCATCATTTGAGATTTCAGTTGCTGTTGGAACAGCACTTTGCTTCTCTCACCCATACATCTTCTCTTCTCTTCCCTCACCCATTTTCGTTCACCCATGAATCTGACTTACAGTGAAATCATTTGAAGGAGGTCTACTCAGGATTTTATCAGACCACCCCACAGAAAAGTTCATTTGCTAGCATCATTTGTGGCATTTTTACTCCTCACCACCACACTTACCTCCAGCAGCATCCATGAGGCTTCCCTGGCAGTAACGGAGCACAAGCGGAGCTCCGTTTACTTCCAGGGTTGAAATCTTCCAGATTCTTGCAAGAAGATGCTTGGGCGGGAATTTTAAAAATTAAAAACAAAAACAAAAAAGTTCAGGAAAGCACAAAAACACTATTTAAAAGTTCCAAGTACATTGGGGGGGTCATTGAAAAGAGCGTCCCCTAACTGGCTGTTGTGATCTCACCGGGAGGTGTTTTCCCATTCATGCTGCATTCACATGAGTACAATGGAGTATGGATTCAAATGCTGACAATGCCGGCAGAAAATCACTACGGGGTATCAATTGACGACTTGGGCCATCAATAAAAAAGTATGGCTTTTTAACTAGATAGGATCACAAAAGGGTGATGTCACCTGGTATGCATGCCCTTTTGCAATAATTAGTCATCCTTATGACGCCATATTTGCTGCACCTGATAAAGTCCTCAGAAATAAACCTCACAGATTTCAGTGGGGCTTACTCCCAGGACTGCAGCCATAATACATAATGGTAGATGCAGCAATTTTGTGGGGTTGGGAAAATCTTCCCCTCTAGTTATTTATTAGCTGTTGCAGTTACAGATTAGTAGCCTAGATTTACTGCTTTAGGAATTGCTCCATATTCATTAAAACTATGTAGTCACAATTGTGGTGCTATTGCCAGGATCATAAATACCTCCTCAAGCCCACCTTTACAGGCAGCAACCTCACTGAGTGAAGGACATCTATTTAACTAATTAACTATTTAATCTGCGCTCAAGGAAGAGGATTTTCCAGCCCCTTCCCAGGACAAAAAGAGGAATTGTGACCAGAGTCCAGCTTCTGATCGTCGCAGCTTTACATGCTGGAGGAGGGGGCTGGAAACATCTTCTTCCTTGTACCCCAATCAGCAGCTGAACAGACCTCCTTTGCTCAATGCGGATGCTGGATGTCAAGTTGAGCTTGGAGGGTATCATCATCATCAGTTCTATCCTGCTTTTTTCCCAATCTGGGACCCAAAGTAGTGTATAATAAAAAGACATTGTTAAAATCAGGAAAATACGCAAGTTAATTCACAATTAAACAACAAAAAAGTTAAAAACATCTAAAAAAATTAAACACACATGCACACACCAGCACAACCATTAGCAGAGACTGGTAAATGCCTGCTGAAACAAATTTTACTTGGCTCTGGAAGAAAGACAAGGAGGGTACCAATCTGACTTTTCTGGGCAGATAGTTCCAGACCCTTGGGGCAGCCCCTGAGAAGGCCCTCTCTCAAGTTCCCACCAGATGTACCTGGGAGGGTGGTGGGACAGAGAGAAGGGTAGTTATGCAATTGTAACTGGGTAGCTGCTTAGTTGAAAACCGGCACTTACTAATGATTCGTCTTTTTTTAAAAAAAACTGAAGGTGTTTCTACACTTTTCTCCTCCCATGTTAACACAATTTTTCCACTCATTTATTTCTGATTTTCTAGATGATTTTTCTGGCAAATGATTGCAGTCATAGTTTTCCTCAGGTGTTATTCCATTCAAGTTAATGGAGGTGATAATGATTATATTAGTGTCCATTACAGGAGTAGGGAAAGATTGGTGGGTCCCCATCACAGTAAGTTATTTTTGTGACATCTGGCTGAGCTGCTATAATTAAAGAGAGAAATTAGTATTTGCTATCACTTTTCTGATGAATAACAAGCAATAGCAATAGCAATAGCATTGATATTTCTATACTGCTTAACAGTGCCAAAGCACTCCTTAAGGGGTTTATATTATTTTTTGGCTAATTGCCCCCAACAAGCTGGGTACTCATTTTACTGACCTATAGAAGGATGGAAGGCTGTCAACTTTGGAGCCCTATAGTATCAAACTCACAACCTTTGTGGCTGCAGTACTGGCATTTAACTACTGTGCCACCAGGAAACAAGGAATTTCCAAAAGCTAGAGATATGGTCAATTGTATTATGAAAGAAAGAGTTATGTTTTTAGGAATTAGACTGGATCCTATATATCACCAAAAAGTACATCCTGTCAAATGTCATCCTCTAATCAGAAAAACATTACAAGATACAAATTACTGTTCATTTGGATCACTGAAATGCAGAGCCAGCATGATGTAGTAGTTTGATCATTGGCCTATGCCTCTGGTGAACAGGATTTGAATGCCTGCTTAGCCATGGAAATCCACTGGGTAACCTTGGACAAGTTACATTGTCTCTGCTTCAGAGGAAGGCACTAGTAAATCTCCTCTGAACAAACCTTGCCAAGAAAACCCTGAGATAGGTTCACCTTAGAGCTGACATATGTCGGAAATGACTTGAAGGCACACAACAGCAGCAGCAACAACAACAACAACAACAAATTCTTCTTTCGGGACTCACACATGTTTTTTTAATCTGCTGGGGTGGCCCTTCTCTCTGTCCCACCACCCTCATGGGTCCATCTGTTGGGGACACAAGACTGGACCTTCTCAGTGACTGCCCCCAGGCTCTGGAACTCCCTTCCCAGAGAGGTTCGATTAGCACTGTCTCTATTCTCTTTTCAGAGACAGGTGAAAAGCTTTCTGTTTTCACAAGTTTTTGAGGATGGATTGTACAAGGCCCATCCTGCTTAAGCAATGTGCTAGATTTTTTTATGCTATTTTTGTTGTGGTGGGTTTTTTGTTTTTTATATTATTTGTGGTTTTGACTGGTTTTAACTTTTTTTGATAGTTTAATCATGTTCTAACTTTTGTATTTTTGAATTTTTAAACTATATACTGCAGATATATATATATTTAAGCCACCTTGAGTCATGAACTTGGAAAAAAGTGGAATAACAACAACAAGCTGTATCCAGTGCAACATATGCCACTAAAAAAACTCCCCCCCAAAACACCTGGTAGACCTCACAACAACCCTGTAAGGTAGGATGGTAGAGTTTTAAATTCCCTCTCCCCTTTCTCAGCATTTCACATTTTTCTCAGACTTGCCACTGCCAGTTGACTGCCTGTCAACTGGGTGTCCACACTGCCAGTTGACATCCCACTGCTGCCAGCACCTGTCTGGGTCCCAATCTGGGCCACAGATTCAGTGGCAGGAGTGGCTTATGAGGTGGAGAGAGAATTTGCATGTGGGTGGTGATTGGTTTGGTGTGTTTCCTGAGCAGCCAATCCGCACACTGGGAAAGGCAACATACCCAAGAAATTTCTATATATAGATAATAGCCCATGGGAAAAATTATATCCTGATGTATTCCTGGGTTTAAACTGAAGTGCAAGATATCAGGGAGGCTGAAGACCACGAGGTGTGTGTGTGTGTGTGTGTGTGGAATCATACACACACAAATCAACATTTTCTTCTTTCTTTTCTCTTTATTAATTTTCCCTTTTCTCTTAAATTAAATAAGAATGGAGGGGAGTGAAGTGTTTGACACATCGCTAACTGGAATGACAGTGGTCACATTTTCACTGCTTTGCAAGTGATTCCAGATATGATTATGAAGTAAATTCAGTGCTAACTGAGCCCCCCGCCTGTTATGCTTCATAGATCAATTGTATCATCTCTGCTGTCTCAGATACTCAAATTGATCCAGAAGCCAGAGACGAAACATTTAAAACCTACCCAAGGCCGTTACGACAGGAATCTAATTTCCAATTAATTTTTTGTTCTGGTAAAGAAGGCCTGGAAATAGATCATACCAGGAAAGAAGTGATGATTTTGGCATAAGCTTTTAAAAGAATGTCCATGTATCTGCTCTTTCATTTCAGCACTTGACATGTTTGTCAGCACAAAGGGAAAAGGCATTTCATGTTCATTCATTTCGGATCCTTTTGCATTCCTGATATGGCAGAAGCTGCAGTTCTGAATCTCCTTAGCACAATATTCAGTCTGATATCCATTTGGTGCCTTTTTAATGGAACAGTTGCTGAGAGAAATCAAAGACAGAGAGCATCACTTCTAACCACTGCTGTGTGCACACATCTGCACATAAGCACACAGATGCACATGTGGCTCTGGTGAAAACGGGGGGTGGGGGTGGGAGAGAAAATCAATTGATTGAAAGATATTTCCTTAATAGAATTTTTTTTTTTAACTACTATGCATTTCAAATATATATGTCGTGCCCTCCCCTAGATTCTGGGTTTTGGAGTCAAGTCTCCTAGAATCCCGGCTAGGCCTCAACATGAATTTGGTTTCCTTTAGAGGCCTGGTGCTTTCCCCCCTTTCAGGCCCCTCAGTACTGGATTCCAGCCAGCAAGCCTTGAAGGCTGGGAAAGAGAATCTTATGCCCATCCTTCAAGGACAACCACCTGGGTTGGCTCCCCCTCCCTTTTTCCCTCCTACTTGATTTCTCAGGGGCTGGGGAATATCGAAACCTAAGATGTTGCTTTTATCTACTGTTTAGTACTAGGCTGGCCAGAACTGGCTTTGAGGTGAAACCCTATGCATATCCTTGCTCAATAAACCATGTTAACCTTACATGCGTGTTGAGTTAATGTGTGTGTGTGACCTGGTTCATCACAGGCCTGTTCAAGCAGCCATAATCAAAAGTTCTTATTTGGATGCCTTTCACCAAAGCAGTGAGACAGATGGTAATTGGCAAGATATCCTTCCTGGGAATGACATCTAGCTTATGGAGGACTACCCTAAAAGTTTTCACTGGGACCTGTTTCATTCTCCTTTTGAAACCAACTAAATTTGTGAGTGAATAAGGAAAACAAATTTGACATGATCCAGAAAAACAGGGTATCAAAGGGAGCTAAACAAACATTTGGCCTGCATAAACATGACATTGGGCTTGACAAGAACACACATGAAAGGGATATAGGGGTCTTAGTAGACCACAATATGAACATGTCAACTGTGTATTATGGGGGAGTCAAAACAAATTCACAATGCTGTTCTAGTCTGCATCAATATAAGTATAGTACTCAGATCAAAGGAAGCAATACTGTGTTCTGCTTTTGTCATACCTCACATGGAATATTGTATCCAGTTCTGGGTTCCACACTTTAAGAATGCTATTGACAAGCTGGAAAGTCTCCAGAGGAGGTTGACCAAGAGGGCAAAGAGTCTGAATAGAAAATCCTTTTGTGGAATATTTGAAGGAGTTACGTATGTTTCGTCTGGAGAAGAGATGATTGAGAAGTGTTATGATGTAGCCATTGTTAGCCAAGCTTGTTTTCTGCTGCTCTGGAGTAGTGGATTCAAATTACAAGAAAGGAAATTTTGATTAAACATAAGGAAGAACCTCCTTACAGTAAGAGATGTTCAACAGTGGGAAAGAATCCCTTGGAAGGCAACAGACAGACTTTCCTGTATTGGAGATTTTTATACCAAGATTGGATAGCAACCTGCCAGGGATATATTAGCTGTGGACCAGCAGGAGACTGGTGTAGATCCTTGGGACCCTTTCCAAGTTCCAGCTCTATCATTCTACAATTTTTGTGTGCATCAGTAGTGCTTATTGTGCACCCCATGGGAAATGAGATGTAAGTGTCTAACGAATCAACATTATTTAACTACTGTATAATTCCACAAAATGATACCAATGGTAAACCTACTCTTCCATTGCTCATATTGGGCAAATGTTCCCTTATACATCTTTTAGGGGTCTTGATGTTTTTGCCACATATATGTTTTGCATTTACTTTGAATGGCTTATTGTCATGTATCTGGCTATTAGTTATATAGATAGATGCTGTTGTACTAGTTAGCCATTGTTAGACCTGTTTGCTAGCCAGAGATTTGACATGAGTAGAGTGCATTATGGGAAAGGCTGGTTGTGGCTGGAATGTAATGGGTATTACCTGCAGGCAGTCCCAAGGTCATGTAGCCTGGAAAAGAATTAGGGAGTTACAGCTTGGAACAGACAGGTCCCAAATAGGCAAGTTTGCTGGGGTTGGGGAGAGTGAAACCTAAACTAGATACCAACTGGAGAGCTGGGCCAAAGCTAACAAAATGAAATTCAATATGGAGAAATGTAAGGTACTGCACTTAGGGCGAAAAAATGAAATGCATAGATATAGGATGGGGGAGACCTGGCTGAATGAGACTACATGCGAAAGGGATCTAGGAGTCCTAGTAGACCACAAGTTGAACATGAGTCAACAATGTGATGCGGCCCCTAAAAAGGCCAATGCGATTTTGGGCTGCATCAATAGAAGTATAGTGTCCAGATCAAGGGAAGTAATAGTGCCGCTCTATTCTGCCTTGGTCAGACCTCACCTAGAATACTGTGTCCAGTTCTGGGCACCACAATTCAAAAGGGATATTGACAAATTGGAGCGTGTCCAGAGGAGGGCGACTAAACTGGTGAAAGGTCTTGAAACGATGCCTTATGAGGAGAGACTTAGGGAGCTGGGTATGTTTAGCCTGGAGAAAAGACGGTTAAGAGGCGATATGATAGCCCTGTTTAAGTATTTGAAGGGGTGTCACATTGAGGATGGAGCAAGCTTGCTTTCTGCTGCTCCAGAGATTGGAACACGGAGCAATGGATGCAAGCTCCAGGAACAGAGATTCCACCTCAACATTAGGAAGAACTTTTTGACAGTAAGAGCTGTTCGGCAGTGGAACGCACTCCCTCGGAGCGTGGTGGGGTCTCCTTCCTTGGAGGTCTTTAAACAGAGGCTGGATGGCCATCTGTCGGGGATGCTTTGATCATGATTTCCTGCATGGCAGGGGGTTGGACTGGATGGCCCTCGTGGTCTCTTCCAACTCTGCAATTCTATGATTCTATGATTCTAGTACTGAGCTTTTGGCATGCTTGTTTCAGAACTGTCAATAACCTTATGCCATTCACTTTAATGCCTTGCAATAAAGCATTTGAACTACTGCCTTTTGTTCGAGTGATTGAAGTTTGACGGGATTCATCACACATAGGACTTTTTCGGACATTAAAAATACAACACAAGCAGCCTTGCCGCGTTGCGAGGCTGCAGTGCTGCAGGGCGTCCCTTTCGCATGATGCCCGTCCCTGCCGGTACTGTTGCAGTACCGCAGGGACATTTGAGCGTTATATTTAGCCGATTTTTACTCACGATCAACTTTCATGAGTAAAAATCGGCTAAATATAATGCTCAAATGTCCCTGCGGTACTGCAACAGTACCGGAAGGGACGGGCGTCATGCGAAAGTGACGCCCTGCAGCGCTGCAGCCTCGCAACATGGCGAGGCTGATTTCATTGTATTTTTAATGTCCGAAAAAGTCCATATACAACAAAACTGCTTTTGCATGTGCTGAAGTGGATCAAAATATATTTCTTTTTGCCAACATGATTAAAATCTCATAAACTCAACCATTTTAGAGGTGTAGTTACATTAAATGCAGTGGACACTGGGGTAGTGGCCTGTGGGTCTTCCTGCATCCATAAAAGTGTTTATGAGTGTTTTTTTTATTTTGTTTCCTACAGTCTATGTTCACCACAATGTCTCTGATAATCCTAGTCCTTTTGAAACATATATGTGTTTTTTTCCCTTACATCCTCGAATATTCTCACACACAGGTCCGAAGGTACAATGACTTCATCATGTAAATGATGGATTCATGTCCGTTTTGCACCACATGTATCAGCCCTTTGCAGAACAGAGGCAGAAGAACAAGCGAGTGTAGCACTTTTTGCACACCACATTGGCATTCTCTGCCCCTCCTTCCCATCATTTTTCCATTTCTGCATCAGTCTCTTCCTTCTCATGTCACTTCCTGACATGATTGTGCGCTTGTGTGATCTTGTTGATCTATCTGTGTTCGTGTTTGGATTTTGTGTGATCTCACAATACTTTGGCCTCTGCCCAGGATTTTCCGCAAGTAGCGCATGCATACTCAGCACCATGGATGTAGTTGTGATATAACCGAAGCACTTTCAGGGCACGCTATTTCCACGTTAAATATGCTTGTCAGTTGCTTTTATTGATCAATTTTGTTTGCATTATCCCAAGGCATTGTGCTAAAACTTGAAAATTAAAAACAGTGTCAGGACGTCTGTGTTGGATGTGTTAGGTCTCAACAAAATGGCCACCAGAAGTTGAACTGGGGAGACTGCAGAGGTGGAGAGAGTAGTGAGCAGACTAATCACACCCTCACGTGATCATGTAATGAAGATAAGCCAGAACAAGCACACAATTTCGTACCACATATGGTGTTATAGTCTGTATGGTTTCACTCTCAATGGGTATGTTTAGCCTGGAGAAGAAAAGGTTGAGAGATGACATGATATCCATGTTTAAATATTTGAAGGGATGTCATACTGAGGATGGAGCGAGCTTCTTTTCTGCTGCTCCAGAGACTAGGAGCATTTTCAGACAGGGCAAATAAGCTGTCAAAAGGAAGCCTAATGATTGTGAAAGAGCATGCATACCACACAACGCCGCCCTTTCTCGATCATGTCCTGTAAAAAAAAAAGAACTTTTTTATTGACAGCTCAAGCCATAAATTGATTCCTGTGGTGCTTTTGTGCCAGCATTGCCGGCATTTGAAACTTCATGCCATTGTACTCACGTGAATTCAGTGTCACTGGCCGGTCCGGCAAGAACACTTCTGGGTGAGATCTCAAAATCCAGGTAGGTGACACTCTTTTTATAACCCTCCCCAGCTTACTTGGGACTTTTTTAGTGTGTTTAGGTGCTTTGCATGACTTTTTGTCTGTTATTTTGTTCTTATGTTTGAGTTTACCATGCTATGTATTCTTGCAAGAATATGCAGGATTTCAAAGAAGTGAACACAGCTCAGTTCCCTTCCTCTTTTATTGCCGGTAAAGCTTTTGGATGGGAGGTAAGGTAAGTGTGGCATGGGGAGTTCTTTGGCCAGCACAAAAAGGGCAAAGTTATGCTGACAAAAGAATGGGTTTAAGGGGGGTAGTCTGATAAAGTCCTAGGACACAGAGCAATGGGCTCAAACTACAGGAAAAGAGATTCCACCTAAACATCAGAAAGAAATTTCCGACAGTAAGAGCTGTTCAGCAGTGGAATGTGCTGCCTCGGAGTGTGGTGGAGTCTCCTTCTTTGGAGGTTTTTAAACAGAGGCTGGCTGGCCATCTGTCAGGAGTGCTTTGATTGTGTATTTCTGCATAGCAGGGGGCTGGACTAAATGGCCCTTGTGGTCTTTTCCAACTCTATGATTTTATGATCCTCAGATTGTCTGGCATTCATCATATTCTATGACAATCAGATAGTACACACAAGAAAGGGGTCCATTAGGCTCTGTTAGGAAGCACCCAGAGACACCCTGAGAGTAAAGGCAAACAGCCTCAACACTGCTGGTAAGATGAAAGAATTATCTGCTTGCCCCTGGGATAGTTCCCAAAATGTTGAAAAACTATACAAGATGTATTTTGACAGAAATGCCTATTAAATGCATATTCTAAGAGGATTTAAAAAAAAAAAACAACAAGAAGAAAGAGCACAAATTGGCAAAAAAAAAAAAAAATTGGCAATGATATAGACCAGAAAGAGGCATCCTCTCCCTTAGGAATTTGTCCTATTGCAAATTTTAATTATATCTTTGATGCCTGAAGAAACTGTATCTCCTGTGTATCTTCCCATCTCTCTTCATTTGGTATCCTGTGGCTTTTGAAAAACTCAAATTTACAGAATGTACAGTGCTGGTCAATAGTGTCTATTTTATATTCAATTTAGCTTCTTCAACACATACACACACCAAACTGTGGAATAATTCCCTTTCTCCAGCTCCTCACAGATACAAACCCGTAACAACTAATTTGTCTTAATGTCAGAGAAAGTGACAGAAAACTGTGGTAGATGGATGATCATGGCCCTCGGTGTCAAAGAGAAAAAATGCATTCCATAGAAGTGTGCATTGTGTTTATGGCCAATTATAATCCCATCAGGCCATTCTCTAGCTGTGCGGCCCTAATAGGATATGAGAAGAACAAAACCAGTTGTAGCAAAGCATCCATTATGTTCCAAACATTCATTATCACATCGCCAGGATGTGGCTGGATGGGACACATTCCAGGCACCACACAGTCCTTTGATTGTTGTAGAGACCTGGGCTGTGTATTATTCACACACACACACACACAAACCAATCTATTCCCAGCCAGTTTAGAGTGGTAATTATAAAGCTGGTAGGACACCACGCTCCAAGCATCTTGGGAAGTGTGTGACTCACTAATAGAAGTGGAAAACATCCACCCAGGAGTCCTGGACTCTCTGTATCTAATCTCTGCTATTGAATTCTAACTGGGATACTCACCGCCAAATGAAAACACACAAGCTCTTGCTAAAAAAAGGTGGTTAGCGGCTCACACTTCATAAAAGCTCTTCACCAACAAAGGTTCAGGTTTCCCCAGAATTCATTTATTACTTTTGGAGGATATACTGAAGAAAAGCATTAATTTGGATCCTATTGCAGAGCTGGTCCAATTCAGAACCCTATTTTAGAATAGCCAAAGTTTCATGCCTCTTCACTGGCTATCACACTAGGCTTCTACCATGCAGCAATCACATGAGTGAAGCAAACAGAAACATACCGGTATTGAAGCAATCCTTATTGTACCTCCACTTCAATACCAGTATGTTTCTGTTTGCTTCGCTAATGTGATTTCTGTGCAATACTGGCTGGTGGGGGGGGGGAGAAAAGAAATAGATGGGACAAGAGGGATAATAGATCAAGTGGGGGAAATAGTCAGATTGGGTAGCAGAAGGGGTAGAAGGCATATAGGGAAAGAGGGGGAATAGATTGGGCAGGTGAAGGGGTTGGAGAACTAGTCAGGTCAAACAGGCAGGAGGACAGGGAAACAAGGGGAGAGAGAGGGAGAGAAAATGAAAAGCACACCTACTCACTCCACATGACCGCTGCTACCGGAAATGAAAGAGAAGAGGACTTATTGCCTAGAGGCAATAACGGGAATGCAGCACTATTAAGGGCTGGTTGACAGTTTTCCCTCGTCAATGAAAAGGCGCCTTCCAGCAATTATTTGAACTGGCAATAGCACAGATACAAAGTGGTGCAATAAGGAATGGCTGCTTACACTATTATTCTGCTCTGATACCTCTGGTAAAGCCTGGTGTGATAAACTCCTATAACAGGAAATGAAACAGACAGCTATATCTTCATTACTTTTTGAGAATACTGGACAATTTGCAGGCTATCCTGTAGACTACTGTGGATGAAGCTTGATAAATATTAGATCCATTCAGGCCTTCCTATAAAAGCAATTTTTAAAAAATAAAGTAATTGCCTATTTTTTTTAAAAAAAAACAGACACAAAATGTGACTTTCTAACCGTATTGATTAAATATATATCTTTGATAGTCCAAAACTCCAGTCAGTAGCACTGAGTAGACTGTGAAACTGAGAATATTTTTTTAAAAAATAATTTGTATTCATTGTCAAAATTTAGAGAATCAAAATAAAAAAGAAGTGCAGGCATTTGAGGAATAGGGCATGGGAATTATTCTCTACCTGGTCCACACCAGTTTAGCATGGGTTAAAATTTATGAATGTAAGAAATGACCAATTTGTGCATTTAAATGTTTATAGGTTGTTCCTGGTTTACGTGGGGAACATGTTCCTGGAGTTACCGCAGATACATGAAACCACATATAATAGCAAACTGTGATAGAATTTCACTGGAAGAGCTAGAAAATGCCTAGAGAAGATGCCTCTCTAAGGATCTGGTGTGACTCTATAGTCCTCTATAGATGTCTAGAGAGACCTTTTTACCCAATGTGGGTAAGTGAAACCACAGGTGCTGATCCTGCACAAACAGGAAAAACCTATATTTTTAAAAGCCTATGCTTGGATATCAGGGGGTTCTTAAGGACCACCACCCTACCAATCTCCTCTCCTCCTGCTTCTTCCAAACTGAGGAGCCTAATGGCTTCTCTGAAGACCAGTGGTGAGGAGTATGCTGACAGATGGCAGCAGGGAGACACTGGAGACTCAGCAGCCGGGAGATGGTGCATCTGTAACCTCAGACATTAAAAATAAGTCAGAGAAAAGCAAGAGAGTGTCTCCAACATGACCATGTAAGGAAAATATCAAGATAGTGTAACACAGAGACGGAGAAGAGTAGCTTGGCTTTTCACATTGACATTTCTGTTGTGCAGTCTTGCTCAAGAATCTCACCAGCAATTATCGTACTTATGGGGTAGACTTATGGTATTGTAGCTATATAATCAGTTTTCTCCCCCCAGAGTCTCTTCAATCAACATCAGAGCAAGATCATGAAAGAACTACCATGAGTGGTGGGCAGTTGTTAATTGTTAAGGGACATTATCAGACGCGGCAAAAATTGTGGGACTACGATGATGGTTGTTCCTCAGCAAGAAAACGTCCAGGTGAGAACACAAAAATGAAGCAAAGGATGCTCTTTTTAAGAACCAACCCCTTTAAGTTTGCATGTTTTTAGGTTTGTTTCAGTGTGTGTGTGTTCATTTCCTTACTTAAGTAAGGGGTTATTGGAATTTTTCCTTCCTTCATTAAGGGGTTATTGGAATTTTAAGTGCACTCACGGCTTCTCACAAAAACCGCTGAAATCTCGCCCATGGCGAATCCGGAAGTAAACTCCCATTCTTGAAGTGCTAGTGGTCATCATGTGATAATTCTGTGGCCTTTCTTTCACATGATTATAGCTACATGGAATAATAAGTGTTATAATGCCAGGATATTCCCACTATCTTCATTTACGGAATTACAGCATTTTTAGACACTTGTCTGATAATGTCCAAGGTCTCACTGAGTCTTTTAATTTCCTTTTTTGTTGTTATTGGCTAGCCTAGTTTAATCTTCTGTTTCCATGTGTGTGTGTGTGTGTGTGCCTTGAAGTCATCTGTCAACTTATGGTGACTCCATGAATTTCATAGGGTTTCCTTAGGTACTAAGCAGGGCTGCCCTTGGTTAACTTTCAAGATAAGATGGGATCTCATGCCTTCAGGATATTTAGGCCAGCCTTTCTTTCAATTTGGCTATTTAATGAGTCAGTGTTTTGGATAAAGAAATCTATTTCATTTCCCCAGCAGCTCCAATTGCCCTTCACTGTTTTTGTTTTGCTTGTTTAGATACTAGATGGAAAGGCAACAGTATGAGTCACCACAGATAGGGTAGAGCATTGTGGGTGGCAGCAGATTTCAGGATTGATATCAGGCTTCATAATAAGCAGCAAATGAGCAGGGTCTGCTGAGTCTCCAAATGTTATGTGAATGTGTATGGCGTGGTGGTTGTGGAATCGGACCTTTATAACCTTTTGAGTTTTCCAGTGCATGTCAATGAGGAAAAACTGGTGATCTGACTCAGAATAGGCTAGAATCCAAAGGAATCCAGATCCAAACCACCACAGTGGTCTCCAAACCAAACCAGGGAGCAAGTGCATTGTCTTACACATTATTCTTTAAATTATGAGCCATGAGTAACATGAAGGAAAAAATAACAAGCAATTAATATTTTTTTTAAAAAACCACACCAATGAGAATATTCTACATTGGCTACTTAGTTACATATGTGTAGTTAAGGGGTTTCTATAGGAGGCAAGAAAAATATGGATTGCTCCTCAGTAATGGCAATTTGCAGCAGCTGCTATTTTTGGCTTAACTGGTTTTTGGCAGATCGCAGGCATGCAAAGCTATCTGTGTTTGCTGTGCAAATGGGCATACCTGTGAATCAAGATGGTGGCTGTGAGTGAATTACTGGTATTTTTACTTACCTCAATTTGCACCTCCAGACAGCATTTTTTTAAAAATCATATCCAAGGTGCAAAAGAGCAACTTTTCACTTTAACAGAAAAGCAAACAGAAAAAAAGATTTTATCACCTTAGCGCTCACTTGCTAAAGGTAAAATCCAACATGGTGGCTCTGGGCACTTGCCTTGTTAGCAAGCTCTGCCCCCGTGCACATCTGACCAATCAGCTTTCAACTTCCACTCATATAGGGAAAGCAAATCAAATTGAATTGCTTGTCCCAATGGACAGGAATGCACATTCCCCCTTGCTGTTTTTAGAACCTTCAGGAAAAGCAATGGAGGCTTTTCCTGCACAGTATATAGCAGTTTCCCCGCTCCTTCCCAATACATCAAAATGATGCAGAATCCCACTGAAACATATCGTATTCTCCTTGCATTCTGTGAGGAGCATTTTCACCATTTAGACAACCCCTTTGTAATGTTTCCTGGCCTCATTCCCCCTCACCCCCCAGCTACAGCCAGTAGCTAAATCAGTGAAGGAGATCTGGCTGGCTGCCAATCAGGATGCAAGGAGGATTCAAACCTCCTCTTCCCACAAGCAAACCTGCAATAACCAGAAGCAGGAGCCTGAGCCCTGTCCTAAGTCCTTGTTGTGGTGTCATTCACTGGCTGGCTGGAGTTGTCAATGCCATCTCCTTTGCACCCCAACCAACAGCTAAACAGACCTCTTTTGCCCAATCCAGATACTGGCTGGTAGGGTGGAATCATAGAATCATAGAATTGCAGAGTTGGAAGAGACCACGAGGGCCATCCAGTCCAACCCCCTGCCATGCAGGAAATCATGATCAAAGCATCCCCGACAGATGGCCATCCAGCCTCTGTTTAAAGACCTCCAAGGAAGGAGACCCCACCACACTCCGAGGGAGTGCGTTCCACTGCCAAACAGCTCTTACTGTCAAAAAGTTCATCCTAAGGAAGGGAAGGGCATCTATATAGTTTTACAGGAAGACTTCATAGTCTTACCAAATGCAGAACAGTTACAACTCCATAACTTTAGGTTACAATTGCAATAATGAATGCCAGCCATCATTCCAAGCTCCATTTTGTACCAACAGAAAACAGAAAAGGGGAAAAAAAATCTTGAGTTTGTATTCAGAAATCCCAGATGATGCACACCTTGTAACCCAAGGTTGACAATTAATCATAGATCTAGCATTTAAATACAATTGGATTTCTTTCTTTCTTTCTTTCTTTCTTTCTTTCTTTCTTTCTTTCTTTCTATAATCTATCATATGTTAAAGGAGAGAATTCATAGAGGCCAGAAGGATTTGAGCAGCCCAGGCACAGATGTTTTCCATGAATTTCTTCATATTTATTACCTCCTTGTTCAGCTGTGGAATGGTCAGTGGATAATTTATGGCAGAGTGTCCATTGAAATAAGCTAGCAGTGATGTAATAAAAAGCTTGGAGCCCTGGAAACTCCAATAAATGGAGAGGTAATGTGGGAGAAGAAGAACAGAAGTCATTAAATCAATAATGCTGAGGACTGGCTCTGAGCTGTACTGAAGTCAATAATATCATAAAGTTTTTTACTGACTCTAGCATGGGAAAATGTTATTACCCGTGGCATGCAATGACAAAAAATTTAGATCTGATAGACTCACCAGGATTGAAGCAGAGAATAAGTAGTTCTCTGATCTGGAACATACATAAGGAGAGAAGGTTGTTTATGGCAGAAAATCACAATCAAATAGTGTCTTGGGATCTTGG
This sequence comes from Gambelia wislizenii, assembly GCA_030847615.1. Taxonomy (NCBI): domain Eukaryota; kingdom Metazoa; phylum Chordata; class Lepidosauria; order Squamata; family Crotaphytidae; genus Gambelia; species Gambelia wislizenii. The sequence goes on along the minus strand of JAUMIR010000007.1, from coordinate 19,993,484 downwards.
TGTCCTGATGTTTTAGTCATTTCTGAGTGCAAGTAGTTGAAGATCTGGAGGTGTGTAGGACCTGAATTTGGTGCAGTGGCAGAGATGCTGGGTGCAGTGAGATCTTCTGGGGTGCAATCGCTTTGAAGACAAAAGTAAAAATCCTCATGGGCATTGTCTAGATGGGCTATTTGGCCCTGTCTTGGAGCCCTGCAGTCCAGACAATGTGGGGCATTTGCCCTGTTCCCCACCCCCAGGCAGTCTGCATGACCCCCAGGGCAAAGATGGGGACAAGACAACATAAAGCTTGTTACACCACTTTTAAAAAAATACCTGGGAAAAACCACTTCAGCCAGCAAAAAATAGATTTGGCCCACACCTCCAAGCCAGCCCGTTGCTGCAGTTGCTGCCTGCCCTCACTCTTCTGAAGCCACGAAGAAGGCCTGTAGCTTTTGACAGGCTGGTCACCTGCAGGGCCGACTTCCTGGCTTTGGAGAGTGGGCCATGGACAGCGGTGGCTGCAGTGATGGACCAGCATGGTGATCTGGACTCCATCACATTCTGTGCTGGTAATGGGGGATGAACAGACATGATCTGTGGGCAGAGCATGCTGGCAGAGAGCCAGCATGTTCTAGCCCGTGTAGATGAGCCCCTGGTGACTTGCAACACACTGGGTGCATCTACACTGTAGAAATAATGCAGTCTGATACCACTTTAAGTGCCATAGTATCATCCTATGGAATCCTGGGATTTGTAGTTTTACAAGGTCTTTTGCCTTCTCTGCCAAAGTGTGCTGGTGCCTCACAAAACTACAAATCCTCACAAAACTACAAATCCCAGAATGTACAGAACCTAAATTCTGTAGGATGGAGCCATGGCAGTTAAAGTGGTGTCAAACAGCATTTCTACAGTGTAGATGCACCCTTTGTTAGGCCAGCGTAAGATACTTTTTGGAGTGGTATGTGTGTGCCATGATGGGGAATTCAAAGGAAAAACCCTATCTCTCTTACTGGAGAAAGCTGTTCTTCTGGCTCCTGAGCGTCTCAGGAGCTAACAGGCCTGCTTTCTTTCATGATAGAAATGACTACTCCTCCCTTGTTGCCACAGTGCCTATGGCCATTTTATCCCTGACATTCTGCCACTGCCAACTTCAGTACTGCCACCTATGCTGGCCCGGTTACGTTGGCTAACATGATCTCGGTTGCTGTGTAGAGTGGAAACAATAGCACAAATAGCACAATAGCATAGGCAACCATGGAAGGCTAGGGAGACATATTAGTCCCCAGGGGACCTTGGTGGGCCACATCCCTCTACTGCACCTGCTCCCTGCTCCCCCCCCCAAAATAAAAAAAAATGCTCTAAAATGCCTTCTAGGGGGCATGGGGGCATTTTCACCATGTTTTGTAACCTTTATGGGTTATTTTAGGCCCAGGTAGAGGCCTTTTTTAACAATAGGAAGTATCATTTTTAGCAATTTGGACATTTACTCATTTGCATGCAAATCACAGCTCAGTTCTATGCAAGTCTACTCAGAAGTGAGCCACAGAGAGGGGATTCTAATATACAAATCTCTTATTTCTCTACCTTCTCCACCCAAGATTGGTTTAAACATCTTGCTCTTTAAAGATGTAAAGGTATTTAAAGAGAAAAGCTACTGGGATATAGCAAAGGACAACTATGAGTAGCACTGTGGCTAGTGATACAACTGGACTCATGCCGAAAGGATGTTCAGCTGTTGACATGCTCAGAGGTAAAAGGAAAATCCAAAGCTGCACAACACAAATTATAGGAACATGGAACATGAGAAACGAAGCTAGACATAATAAAATAAGAAAGGGAGTGTATAAACATTGTAATACTTGGAATGAGAGAGCTAAAATGGACAGGACTGGGACATTTTGGGTCAGACAACTACACAGTGAAAATCATTGGATGGAGAAAAAGACTAGCGAGCATGAGGAAGACTGGGAGAAAATGAGACAGAGCATTGGGGTGGGAACGTGGGACTAAGAGGTTTCTAACCTTTACAAAGATGTCTGCCTATTCTCTTTTATTATGATGATAAATAAGATTGTGTATGTTCACTATAGGTCTAAGGCCACAGAGCTTAGATATCTGAAACTTGGGATGGGTACTAAGGGATCTTGGGGTGTACATCTCAGTTATTCCGGGTTTTTTAAAAAAAATAATTAATGTTCATTTAAAGCTACCTGTAGCCTGAAGTGTCATTTCAATAATTCACTGCCTGCCTTCCACAGCCATGCCATATTTATTATTCAGGACAATGGCTCCAATTAAAAGAAAGCATTCCATAAGAGTAACTGAGACCACAAAGCAGCAGACAAATCACTTGAGATACCAGAGTAAAAACATGCAAGACCAGAGGGAAACAAGATGGAGCTGGAAACCACCTCTGAAAGAGAACAAAAAAACCCTGAAATCTCCTGCAGTCAAGCCCAGAGTGTGTTACATTCAATTGTCATGTAATTGCTATAGTGGCATGCCTCAACTGTCTGAAACGATTGACTACAGGTCACCCACCCCCTGTATCTATGGAACCAATATCTGCAGTTTCAGTTATACGTGGCTGGAAAATGACTAGAGAGCTGTTCTCTCTATGAATTGCTAGGCCCTCCAAAGCAACTCTATGTATGTGTCCTTTTTTTTCCAGCCATGTATAATTGAAACTGCATATATTGGTTCCATGGATACAGGGGGTGTATTCCATGCATATAATAGTCCTTTATTTTAATAGTGTTTGCTATTATCCATGGATTTACTTATAAATGGAACATATTCCCCACGGATATGGGGAGCAACCTGCATTGCTGGAACACCATATCACCATCTGCATTATGCAAATATATATATAATTAGCTATGTAGCAAAGATGTTAAGAAACCTTGTTAGTCAATTGCAAAGATGAAAAACAGGATACCAGCAAGAGTGTTTGATGCTCATTGGTTTTCAATGTGATGCACATCCCATTGTGTGTTGGTCCCATTGTGTAGCAGTCCCTTTGCCTGCTCTACTATGTATTAATGTAACAGCAGCCCTCTATTGGATATGGATGTTACAAAACTGCCCAATTGTAATTCCTGCAGATGTAGGTCCACTTCAGAAAACATATTTCCTCAACAGGATTCCAGCCTATATTACAAAACAAATATTACAAAAACAATTATCAATGGAAACAACGGAGGAACTGCAGAAAAAACTGCAATTTATAAAACAGACATATTTTGAACAAGCAAACAAACCGGGCAGGTGGCTTGCATATAGACTCGGGAAAGTAAGAAATAGAAATTATATCGCCAAAGTAAAAGAAGGAGGAGAAATATCTTCAGATCAGGAAAAAATAAAAAAATGCTTCAGAAACTACTTTGCAGATCTATATGGGAAACAATATAATCAAAGTGGAAATATTTGGAATATCCAAAATTTCCTAAAACAACAAGATTTACTTAAACTTACAAAAGAACAAGAACAAAGCCTGAATCAACCTATAACGATAATGGAAGTGACAGAAGCAATAAGGAAATTGAAGATAGGCAAGGCACCCGGTCCGGATGGCTTCACCCCAAAGTATTATAAAATAATGGAAGACCATCTCAGTATACCATTGAAAAAGACATTGGAAGCTATCAAAAAAGGTAATTATCCCAAATCATGGGAAGAAGCTAACATAACACTAATCCCCAAAGAGAACCGAGACCCACAAGAACCAAAAAATTACAGACCAATATCTTTGTTAAATGTTGATTATAAAATATTCACAAATATATTAGCCCACAGATTAAAGAAGGTTTTGAAAGACTGGATTGAGGAGGAACAAAGAGGGTTTCTACCGGGAAGGTATTTAAGAGATAATACAAGACATGTACTAGACTTAATAGAATATGCGGAGAACCATGGAGACAAGAAACTGGCCTTAATTTTTTTGGACATCGAAAAGGCCTTTGATAATGTTAAATGGTCAGTAATGTTTGAGATCTTAAAAGCAATAAATGTGGGGCCGAGATTTACAAACTGGATAGAGGCAATCTACTGGTCCCAAACAGCAAAACTGCTAATAAATGGGGAAAAGACGAATAAATTACAAATTAGAAAAGGCACGAGGCAGGGATGTCCGCTGTCCCCTCTTCGATTCATAATGGTGATGGAATTATTGAATAAAAGAATCAAAGAAGAAAGCACGATACAAGGAATCAAGGTGGGGAAAACAGAATATAAACTAAGAATGTATGCAGACGATCTGGTCATATCTTTAGGTGAACCAACCAGGGGGATCAAGACATTACTAAAGGTTTTGGAAGAGTTTAACCTATTAACAGGATTAAAAGTTAACAGCGAAAAAACAGTAATAATAACAAAAAATATGACAAGACAAGAAAAAAATGACCTAATGGAAAAATCAGGGTGGAAAGTTGTCAAGAAAACTCAATATTTGGGGATTGAAATAACAAATAAAAATACTGATTTATTCTCAAACAATTACAAGAAAATATGGACGAAAATTAAAAAGGACCTGAAGAATTGGCAAAATTTAAAACTTTCATTCTTGGGTAGAATTGCGGTGATCAAAATGAATATACTACCAAAATTGATATTTTTGTTTCAAACAATTCCAGTAATACATAACGAAAAAGTGTTTAACGATTGGCAACGGGAAATATCGAAATATATTTGGTCAGGGAAGAAACCGAGAGTAAAGATGAAGGTGCTACAAGACTCCAAAGAAAGAGGTGGTTTAAATGTCCCGAATTTGAAAATTTACTATGAATCATGCTGCCTATTATGGATTAAAGATTGGGTTATATTAGAAGACGACAAATTACTAAAACTGGAAGGAGACAATAATAGATTCGGATGGCACGCATACATGTTTTATAATAAGGATAAAGTGAATAAAGATTTTAACAATCATTTAATTAGGAAGTCTTTACTGAGAATTTGGAAAAAGCATAAAAATAGATTATGTATTAAGATTCCTTTATGGGCTTCCCCACATGAAGCTCTATTCAGCCGAGAAGGTGTGCCAACAAACAAATGGATCATGTACAAAGATATATTAACGGGAGAAGGAAGTCACATCAGAATGAAAAGTCAAGAGGAACTAGAAAGAGAAGGTTTTACATGTCACTGGTATTTATACAGGCAACTAAAAGAGAGATTTAAGATTGATATAAAATTAGAAGGATTTGAGGATACAAGGTCAGAACTGGAAAAAATAATACAAGCTGGAAACAAAAATATGATCTCAAAATTTTACAAGTTAATACTTAAATGGGAAACTGAAGAGGAGACAATAAAGGAAAATATGATAAAATGGGCACAAAACGTCGGTCATCCAATTGAGATACATAATTGGGAAAAAATGTGGAATACAAGGATAAAGTATACACTATCGCAAAATATCAGAGAAAATGTTTATAAAATGTATTTCAGATGGCATCTTTCACCGTCCAAATTAGCAAAAATGTATAAGAAGACAAAACCGAATTGTTGGAAATGTGATAGTAAAAACGGAACATTTTTTCACATGTGGTGGACGTGTGAGGAAGCTAAAAAATATTGGGTACAGATTCAAAAAACAATTCAAGACATTTTGAAAATCAGGCTTCCACTAAAACCAGAAATATACTTGTTAGGAATGATAGACCAAGAATTAGAAAAACAAAGTGGAAAGATGATTTTTTATATGATGGCAGCTGCCAGAATAATATTCGCTAATAAATGGAAACAAAAAGAAACGCCGTCCAGAGATCAATGGCTTGAGAAACTATACGAAATGATAGAAATGGACAAATTGACAACGTTAATTAAAGGAAAAGATTTAGGGACATTCAAAGAAGATTGGATCATGGTATCAAAATATATGGAAACAAGAATAAAAAACTCCACAATACATTAGAAAGCAAACAAAAGTCAAAAACTAATGTGGAATAAGCTAGATACCCACAGTTTACGTACTACATAGATATAAGCAGATAAATATGGGTCTGCACACATATAGATCCGTAACAGCAGCATGAATATTAATCATAAAGAGGAGAGAGAAAAAAAAAGGAAGAGAGAGAGATGAAGAGAGAGAGAGAGAAACTGGAAGACAGTGAACTAAATACTAAACATTAAATACAAATGTCAAACAAACTCTAATCTTCAAATAAGGCGAAATGGGAAGTAAAAAAAAATGATTCAAGAAACCACATAAATATATGAAACTAACACTAAAGGGAAAGCAAAAAAGAAGTAGAAATACATAAACATTTTATACATGTATATCTATTTAAACATTAAATGATGCACATAGATAAATACTGAGAAACATGGGGAAACTAGATAGGAAGTCATGAATGAGAGAGATGAGGAAAGGAATGAGAGAAAAAGAGAGAGTGGAGAAGAATGGTTATATTTTGCATGAATAGTGTGATATAGGGACAGAGAGACAGAAGAAAGGGAGGATGGAAGGAGGAGGAAAAAAAAACTATGAAAGAGAAGGGAAGACTGGGAATATGATTGAAATGAAAACATACAAAATGAATGAATATAAGAGATGTATAGTAAGCTGACTAAAGGATGAGATGTATACATATGTATGTGTGCTGTACATGATATTCAAAGAGATATGAAACAAATATCTGACATGTACATAGGTAGATACGTGATGGATGAATATGTGGATACTGATATTCTCTGCCTGTTTGGTATAATATGTTTTTAATGTTGATAAATATCATGAATAAAAAATAATTTAAAAAAAAAAAAAAAAAAACAGGATTCCAGCCTATATCTTCTGTAATTAATACTTGATGAGAAAACATAAGCCATATCTTTAGGTCCCACCACCCATAGCTTCACTCATGATGGACAGAGATAATGGCTGGCATTTTGTTTGTTTGTTCCCAACTACAGTAGACCTAGGGCTCATCAACACAGTCCAGAATATGCCAGTTCCTTCCCAACATATTCTGGTCAAAGATCTGGTCCATTCCTCCCCCATTACCACACAAAACGGGATGGCATCCAGACCACCACACTGGCCCAGCCCTGCAGCCACCGCCACCACCCATCTCCCACTCTCCAAAGCCAGGAAGCTGGCCTGTAGCAAGGTCCCCTGCATGTGACCAGCCTTGATCTCATGCTGCGGGACTCCTTCCTGGCTTTGGAGAGAGTGACATGAACAGCAGCTGGAGAGGTAGGCCAGCGTGCAGGTGTGAACTCCTGCAGTCACATGTGGCCCAGTCTGTTCTTTCCTGGCTGGAACATTTTTTGCAGGTGTTATAATACAATGGTGTAACAAGCTTTATCCCATCTTTGCCCCAGGCATCATCAGGGAACAAAACGGGGCAAAAGTCCTGCATCATTAGGACTGCAGGGCTCCAAGATGGGGTCATGACAGGATAAATAGCCCATTAAGACAAGGCCTTAATAATCAATTTGTTGTGTAGTAAGTCAACACATAGGTAAATCACATAGTTTCAATGGACCAACAAGAGTATTTAGGCTGATGGCTCCAACTTTAACAGCTCCACAACATCCTTGACAATTTTTGTTTATCACACTATAAGGACTATTCCAATCCATACAAAGCTGGGTGCTTTTGATAACAGCAGATATCATGGGGTTGGACTGAGATTTGGTCCATGATTGAGTAGGCCTATTGACTTCAATAAGCTGGCTCTACGAAGGAAGATATATAGATTCTTTCCATTGTAAATAATAACAGGAAAGTGTCAGTTTAATGTAAGCAAATCATCTTACCCGTCGCTGTCTAGTCATAAGCATGTTAATAAGAAGTCAGACTCTCTCCCCTCACCCTTTCAGCATAAACAGGAGCAGAATGCCTCCTTTGCCTCCTTTTCACAGATCCACTTTAAGAAAGAAAATATTCAGAGAGAAAATAAAAACTGAAGCAAAACAACCCAGGCTGCATTTTTACATGGCGCTGAAAATTATAGCTCAGCTAATAAAATGAGGGTGTCTTACACAGTGCTCTGATATTGTATAAATCATGAATAATACATTAGGCAAAAATGAGAAACTACGATGGAATCAAACCTATATGGAAATAAATAAAACATACCATCAGAGCAGCAATCATGTTAGCTGTGTTGATAAAATGTGTGTTTGTGTTTGCAGGGGGGAAAGGAGGGGGAGAAAAGGAGGGTGCCAAGCAGCAATTCTAAATTCAGCAATAATAATAATAATAATAATAATAATAATAATAATAATAATAATGCTATAAAGAGCCATGGTAATTAACATATAAAGATGTAGTTCATAAAAAATACTTCAGTAATGTCAGAGTAAGAGGGAAGAGAAATGAATTGCCAGGAGGAGGTGAAGGAGGGAAGGAAGAAAAGGAAATTATTGCCAACTGGTCTCTATTGGAGGGGTGAAAGACAAAATGCTGATTGGATAGCACACTGGGTAGATTTCTCCCCTCTTTCCCCTACTATCCATAGTGTGAAATCTTCAGAACAATCCTAAGCATGCTTAGTCAGGAGACCGCTAACCTGTTTGCATGAAGAAGCTGCATCTGCCATGAACCTCAGAAGTGTTTAGTGTCTGATCTCCATGTTGGAAGAGAGCCAGTGTGGTACAGTGGCTTGAGTGCTGGGCTTCTGGCACACTGCAGAAACAATGCAGTCTGACACTGCTTTAACTATTATGGCTCCAACCTATGGAATCTTGGGATTTGTAGTTTTGTAGCCCCAGAGCTCTCTGACAGAGAAGACTAAATATCTCACAAAACTATAGATCCCAACATTCCATAGCCCTGAGCTATGGCAGTTAAAGTGGTGTCAAACAGCATTATTTCTACAGTGTTTCAGTGGCCTTGGACTAGAAACTGGTGAGACCAGGGTTCCAATCCCTATTTGGCCATGGAAACTGACTGTTTGACCTTGAGCAAGTCATGTTCTCTCAGCCTGAACAAATCTTCCTAGTGATAGGTTTGCCTTAGGGTTGCCATAAATTGGAAGTAACTTGAAGGCACACATCAACAACTCCATGATGTACAGATGCTAACTACCATTGGTGCTGGCACATATTTAAGCCTGTGCTGCTCATATTTAAGCCTGTGCTTCTAACCTGGAAAGTCCTTCTAATATATATGCACCCCCTCTGTGAGTATAATCCAATATTTCTTGATCTCATACTGAGTAGGAGGAAAAATGCTTTCTTGTTTCCGTTTTGTTTTGGGGGTTTTCTTGTTCATGAAGAAAATCTTGCTGGGAGGGGGCTTCTGGACTTGAGATAGACAGTTGTAGCTGCAAATTGACTCCTTTCATCTATCTGGATAAGTAGCATGAGATTAGTCACAGGCGAACAAGGGACTCAAGGCTGTCGGGCCAGGACTGCCCCAGGCCTGGGGATTTTGGGACCAAAACTTGAGACCTAGGGACAACCCCTTGTGATATCACAAGAGGTGGACCCTTTTTGAGGTCATTAAGTATGATACAATATGTATTTACAGTTGCACAGAGAAGGCTATTCACATTTTTAAAAACAAGTCTAACAAATGAGAAAAAGGTATACACATTTTTCAAGGCAACACTTGTGTGCTGAGATTGCTCTCCTTCACCAGGGTATAGGATTCCTCTGAGGCTCACTTGTGGGCATCTACCTGGGCCTTGGTCATGACCTTCTTCCAGAACTGTGAAATGGATTCTGAGTCAGAGACTGAGGCAGTGGACATGCCAGGACCTGCTGAACCAGAGCAGGAGGATGTGGGAGGAAAGAAAGAAACTGAGATGTTGTAAAAGCAGTTGAAAAAGTGAGGCATTGAACACCATATAGGAGAGGACATCTGATATGCTCAGTTTGGCAGACAGACTTACACATCACACTCCTAGAGACCGTCTGAAACCATCTGTGGTCTTCCCCCATACAAATCCCCAAACAAGGCATCATAAAATTATTGCATAAGTGGTACATGACCCCAGTGCAACTTTCAAGGATGCTTAAGAATATGTATCGATTATCTTGGTGGGGATGTAATGTAAGGGGCTCGTACTTGCATATTTGAGTGGAATGTTCAAAAGTTAAGATACTTTGGAATGATGTAATCATTTATATTTCCTCTATCAGCCAACAACACATTAATTTCTGCCTGGCCCTTTTATTATTATTGATCTAGCTTAATGACAACAAAAACTTAATGTATAGAAAACTGATTGCATTTCTTCTTGCTGCTGCCAGAAACAAAATAGCTAAAAGTGTGAAGTCGAAGGCTTTCATGGCCGGCATCCATAGGTTTTCTGTGGGTTTTTTCCGGGCTGTGAGGCTGTGTTCTGGAAGACTTTATTCCTGACATTTCACCTGCATCTGTGGCTGGCATCTTCAGAGAATCTTCAGAAGATTCTCTGAAGATGCCAGCGAGAGATGCAGGTGAAACATCAGGAATAAACTCTTCCAGGACACGGCCTCACAGCCCAGGGAAAAGCCACAGAAATAGCTAAACAGTGGAAAACTGGGCTATTCTCAATAGAGTGGTGGTGGGAAAAATTTGGATTAGCTGGTTGTCAGAAAAATTGTCACACTCTATTAAAACTTGTAAAGGATACACAAGGACAACTACTTTCTATAAAGATTGGTTTATTCTTATAGACTATGCGACCAACAATGGACAACATCACCAGTTGCCCAAATCTCAGCAGCCCCTCTGGAAAGACATTTTCCACTCTGCAGATCAACCTGAGATGATTTTCCTTGGTTTTTTTCTGGGCTGGGGGCCATGTTCTGGAATAGTTTCTTTCTGATGTCTCGCCTGCATCTGTGGCTGGCATCTTCAGAGAATGGTTGGGTAAGAGTGTGTGTGGACTTACATATGCTGTGACCCCCTCTTGGGGAGAATATGTAAATTTGTGTAATTGAATGGTTAGTTTCTGGGTGTAGAAATGCAAGGCTGCTTAGTGTCTGTTTGGCTAATGGTTGGTTGTGAACAGGGGTTCACAGCATATAACCCCCCCCCACACACACACACTCCTACCCAACCATTCTCTGAAGATGCCAGCCATAGATGCAGGTGAAACATCAGAAAGAAACTATTCCAGAACACGGCCTCACAGCCTGGAAAAAAAACCCAAGGAAAATCTATGGATGCCGGCTGTGAAAGCCTTCGACTTCAAACCTGAGATAACCTCTTCTACTATAGCATCTGAAACCTCCTGACTATACATGTGTGTGAGACATACAAAACCAGCTATGTGCATCAATGATTAAAAGACCCTATTTCCCCCAGTTTTATTGTTTCCCCTGCTCTCCAGTTCACTTTTTGTACACTTATATTTGTCAACTACAGCTCAGATAAACTAAAAAAAAATAAAATAAAAGTGGGGCAACAGAAGCAGTGTCAGCCCTAGGGGAGTGCAGAGAGTCCAACAACATTTGACACCATTGAGGGTTGAGGTGACACCAGGCTTTGTGACTCCACAGAACAGAGGATTACCTGGGACTGTCCTTGTGAAATCAGAACACCTTGAGGGTATGTACATGGGGCTGTCACAGGCACCGCTTTAGGAATGTGTGAGAGAGATTTCTCAGTGGCTCCTTTAGGCTCTGGAACTCTCTTTTATAGGAAGCTATAATGGATCCCTCTTTGCTGGCCTTCTGTCACTAGGGAAAGGTGCTTTTTAAAAAAAAATCCAAAAGGCTTACAGCAAATACCTGTTTTTAAAGAAAGGGTTTAATAGCATGCTGTACCATTTTAACTGCTTTTAAAATGTATGTTTTAAATTGTATTTAATGTTATTGATAGTTTAATTACATGCTGATGATAATCTTTTGTATGTTTTAATCTATATTGTATCTTGTTTTAATCTGTAACCTTTCTTGAGTCCCAGTTCTGAGGGAAAAGACAGGGAATAAGTAAGTGAATAATAATAATAATAATAATAATAATAAATCCAATTAATTGTCCCAATTAGAGTAGATCTATTGAATCAATGGGATTTACATAATTGTTGAGTAATTGTTCAGCAATAATTCAATGGGTCTAATTCTAGTTGAGACTGCCAATTGCATTTAAGCCAATGAATTTGGAACAGACAGCCAAAGAGAACAAGGGTGTTTCTGCAACAAATCAAGCTCATCTGCCTAAGATTAGAGCAATATTTGCTTGAATTTCTTGCAGTGTTGCTCTTGCAATATTAGAGCAAGTAGTACATTCAGGACAAGACTCTGGGGCAAATTATCACACAACAGAATAAGTGGGAATTTCCTCCATCTCAACACTAAGCCTATCTACATGGGGCTACCCTTGCGCTCTACATGGGGCTACCCTTGTGCTTGACTCGGAAACTTCAACTAGTCCAGAACATGGCAGCCAGGTTGATTTCTGGCGTTCCCAGAAGAGAGCATATAACACCGGTGCTAAAAGCTCTCCACTGGCTGCCTATTAGTTTCTGGGCACAGTACAAGGTGTTGGTTATGACCTTTAAAGCCCTACATGGCTTGGGTCCAACTTACCTCCGGGACCGCCTCCTTCCATACGACCCTCCCCGCACACTTCGGTCCTCTGGGAGGAATCTGTTACAGTCTATGAAAACAAGGCTGTCGGTGACCTCCCAGAGGGCCTTCTCTGCTGCTGCTCCCAGATTATGGAATGGCCTGCCGGACGAGATCCGTCTTATTACCACCTTAGACAACGTTAAAAAAGCTGTCAAGACGGATCTTTTCCGGCAGGCCTTTCCTGAATAATTATCCCGGCCCAAGACTCAGCTGCCCTTTCTAGGCTACGATTGTATGTTTTAAATTTTTTTTCTTCTAATTTATATATATTTTAATTAATGCATGTTTTTAATCCTTTGTAATTTAATATTATTTTAAGGGGTGGGTGGGCTAGGGTATTGTGAGTATGGGGTTTTTATATTGTAAGCCGCCCCGATTGCGTTGCAGAGGGGTGGGATATAAATAAAATTTTATTATTATTATTATTATTATTATTAATTATCTGTGATGTACCAAGCACACACGCTCACATGCAATCAATAAATTGCTTTATTGACATGGATTCATGTGTCAGGAACATAGGACAAAGCCAAAACTGAATACAGGAAGAGCAAACCCCCAGATAAACCCCTCGGTGTGAGAAAAGTATTCAGGGAGTAAAAATGCCTCCCTCTCAGGGCGGCTGGCACCTGGATGCCCATGACCTTGAGCCACTGTGGAGAGAAACGTTCCCAGGCCAACAAGGCGGGCTGGCCTCTCTCCAAAACTCCAGAGGCCCAGACAAGGAGAATGGCCTCATGTCAGGGTTATCCATGGATTCCACTCCAACACCCAGAATTCAGGGATGAGACTGACATACCGCCCACCCAAAGAGAAATCCCCCCATATTTAGCACAGCTTATCAGGAAAGTGGGCATGGAACTTCCGTAATAAGCGCGGAGCATTCACATGTTTACAGCTAACCCACTCGGCATGCCCTAATGGCAGATGTTTCCATTTAACTAAGTATTATATAAAGCCCCCCTGTGAACCCGAGAGTCCAACACATCAGAAATTTGAAAATGCTGGTGGTTGTCGACCAGGATAGGATGAGGAGTCGGTCCTGGGTCTGGATGATGACGGTCTGGAGGACACGCTGGCTTGAATAAGCTAGAATGAAACACAGGGTGAACATTATGGTACAGTTTGGGCAGCGACAGTTCAAAAGCCACCGGGTTTATCACCCGAGCAATAGGAAAAGGACCAATGTACTTGGGCCCCAACTTCTTTGAAGGTTGGGGACTTTTAAGAAACTTGGTGGATAAAAAGACTAAGTCCCCTACAGTGTACTCCGGGGTGGGGTCCCGTTTTTGGTCAGCATGATGCTTGTATCGTGCCTTTGCAAAGTCCAAGGCCGAAACAACTCTTGGCCAGCCATCTCTAATTTTCTGACTCCACTGGGTCACTGAGACCGGGTCCTTGGAGGTCCCCTCCCCTAGCAGTAGAGGATTGAAGTCTTGTCCTGAAACTATCTTGAAAGGGGAGAAGCCGGTGCTCTGGTGAGTTGCGTTGTTATAGTTAGTTAGTTATGGTTTATTTGATTAGTCAATTGACCATATCAAAACAATTAAGATCAATTAAAACAATTAACATTTAACATCAAACATTATATAAGATTTGCGTTGTCAGTTTGCGTTGTTATAGGCGACCTCCGCAAAAGGCAAGAGGTCCACCCAGTCAGATTGTTGGAAGTTCACATAACATCTCAAATACTGTTCAAGAATCTGATTAGCACGTTCACACTGTCCATCACTCTGGGGATGATGGGAACTGCTGAGCCCTAATTCGACTCCCAGAAGGTTTATGAATGCCTTTGAAACCTGGGAAGTGAACTGAGCCCCCCGGTCACACACGATCTTAGCAGGAACCCCATGTAATCTGTAAATGTGTTGAATAAACAACCTGGCTAACTGGGAGGCTGTTGGGAGTTTCTTGCAGGCCACAAAATGTGCCTGTTTCGAAAACATGTCAGTCACCACCCAAATAACAGTCTTTTCCCTACTTTCTGGCAACTGTACTATAAAATCCATACTGATGACTTCCCAAGGCTTGGTTGGAGTAGGCAAAGGCTGTAGCAGGCCTTTTGGCTTTCCTGCCCGCCTTTTTGCCATTGCACACGTGGAACACCCTTTTACATATTCCTCCACATCTTTTCTCATCTTTGGCCACCAAAACTGTCTCCGGGCCAAGTGCAAGGTTTTTAAATACCCAAAGTGCCCAGCACTTTTAATGTCATGTCATTGCTTGAGGATGGATACCCTCATGGCCTCTGGGACATATGGACGCTCCCCCTTCCAAGCCAGGCCCTCCCAGAGGGTCACCTCCCTGGGCTGGGCCAAAAAACCATGGTTTCTTGGGAAGGACCGACGCCAATTGGGACTGCCATCCACCCCCATCTCCCCAGGGGGAGGGGGACGGAGGAGCGAGCTCTGGCGTGGACGGGGCTGCACTGGGGCCAGCATCTACCGGTGGTGGGATGGCTTCATTGGTTGCCTTAGGACCAGGCCCTGGCTCCAAAGAGGGGCTGGCTTGGGTCTCCTGACACTTGGCCTTGCTACATGTTAGGACTTCTAGTCCCAAATGGGAGGGGGAGAAGATTATGTCAATAACCTCTTTTCGTTTGCTGTCATGTTGTGGGAGTCTGGACAAAGCATCAGCTAGGAAATTCTTTTTTCCTGGGATAAATTTCAGGGTGAAGTTGAACCGGTAGAAGAAACTGGCCCACCTAACCTGCTTAGGGCTCAACCACCTTGGGGTGGCTAAAACTTCCAAATTCTTGTGATCTGTCCAAACTTCAAAGGGTTTGGGAGATCCCTCCAGCAGGTGGCGCCAAGTTTCTAAGGCCAGTTTGATTGCACTCGCCTCCTTTTCCCACACAGGCCAATTTCGCTCAGTCTCATTGAATTTCTTGGACAGGTATGCACATGGCCTGAGCACTCCCTCCTCCCCTCGTTGCAACAGCACCCCTCCAATCGCTACATCTGAAGCGTCAACTTGAACTACAAAGGTTGGGAAGGGTCAGGGTGTTTGAGAATTGGTTCAGAGGTGAAGAGTTTCTTCAACTTATCAAAAGCCTGTTGGCATTGGTCAGACCACACTATTTTTGGGGGAGGTTTCTCCGCCTTCCCCGCTCCCTTTCGGGTTTTCTTCCCCAGCTCTTTGGTTTTTAATAGATCAGTCAGAGGGAGGGCTACCATCGCAAAGTCTGGGATGAAGGACCGGTAAAAGTTAGCAAATCCAAGGAAGCTCTGCAGCTGCTTCCTGGTTTTAGGGGCCTCCCATGCCAACACCCCTTTGACTTTTTCCGGGTCAATTTCTATCCTCTTATTTGAGATGTGGTACCCCAGGTAGTCCAAGCAGCTTTGGTGGAATTCAAACTTGACATCTTAGCATACAGATGGTTCTCCCCCAGTCTAGCAAGCACCGTCTTCACCAGTTTCACATGGGACGTATAGTCCTCAGAATAAATCAATACATCATCCAAATGCACCAAGACCCCCTTGTACAGAAAGTCTCTCAAAACATCATTAATCAAGTTCTGAAATATGGTGGGAGCTGCACTTAGTCCAAAAGGCATTACTAGGAAAGCCCCCAGGGGGCAATTGAAAGCAGTTTTCCATTCATTCCCCTCCCTGATTCGTACCCTGTAATAAGCCTCCCTTAGGTCCAATTTGGTAAATATCTTCCCCTTGGACAAATGAGCCAGTATGTCCTTCATCAAGGCCAGGGGGTACTGATTTGAAACACTGATTGCATTTAACCCCCGGTAGTCTTGGATCAGATGAAGACCTCCATCTGATTTTCGCCTGAACATTACCAGGGCCCCCACAGGCCTAATGAACCCCCTCGCTAAGTTTTTGTCTATGATCTCCCGGAGGGCATCCATTTCAGCTGGCGTCATGGAATAAATCCTGGGCTTGGGTAGTTTAGTCTCAGAAAGTATCTCGATGGCACAATCAAAGGGCCTGTGGGGTGGCAGAATGTCACACTCCCTCTCCCCAAAAACATATTGCCATGCCTTGTATTCCACCGGCAATCCTTTCAGCTCCCCTTGGACTAAAGCGGTCATGCAGTTCCGTGAATTGGCCTCTAGAGGGACTCCTTCTCCTGGGGAAACTTCCCCCACCCGGTGCTCCTGCACACACAGGATCTGCAAAAGTCATCGTCTCTTTTACCCAGTCTATGGTGGGGTTGTGGAACTTTAGCCAGTTTAGGCCCACCACTGCAACAGGAACTAACCCTGGGGCAATCACAAATTGAAGTTCCTCCTGATGATTCCCCATTCTCATGTATATTGGGCCAGTCATTCGCCTGGTGGGGTCCCCCTTCATCATCCTCCCATCCATCTGTGACAGCCACACTGGCTTGTCCAGCTTAATAGTACTAATGTCCAGTTCACTGACTAGGGAGGGATGCATTAGGACTTGGGTACATCCGCAATCAACCATTAACATTACTTTTCAGGTGCCTCCCCTTTCTAACCCTTAACCTGGCTTTTATGAAGAAAGGGCCTTTCACTCCACTCACCACAGCCTCTGGGTGCCCTTCGGGGTTAGCCCACCCTCAGGTGCTTAGTAGGGTGGGCTGGAGCCGTTTCCCGCCGGCTCTGCATCAGTAGAATAAGATCCACTGTCATCTGGGTCATCCGAAGACTCCCCCTTTGTGAGGCCTGGTACTAAGGCCCGTACTGCTGCTTTAGGCTTGGGCTTGAGTGGGGTCCTTGACGACACCGACCTCCCTTCACTCCGCTGGGGCTTTTTGGCTGCCGCTGGTTCCCGAGGGCTCCTTTCCGGGCATTCAGCTATGTGATGGCCTCCTTTTCCATAGTGCAGGCACAAGCCCTTTCTCATCCTTCACTCCCTTTCTGACTCTCCAGTCGTGGTTCCACCTGGGTGGGCCAGTTTACCTTTCTTTCCGGTAGACCCGGTGGTCTTCCCCTCAGATCCTTCTGGCACCGAACCAGCTTGACGCTCCGTCTCAGCGCCTCCACTTCTCCGGCGAGCCGTACCCACCCCAAGAGGGTCTCGGGGTTCCCCTGGAACAACGCCCACTTGAGGATGTCTGTGTTCAGACCATCCTGGAAAAACTGCACCTTAATGTCCTCTGACCATTCAGGTACTTGACTGGCTAGGCGGCGGAACTCAGTGGCACACTCTCCCACGGTCTTTGAGCCTTGCTTCAGTTGCCTGAGATCCGCCCTGGCCCGTCTCACTCTCAGGGGGTCTTCAAATTGGGCCCACAAAGCTAGAAGGAACTCAGGAAGTTTCCTAGTTCTGGGGCTCCCATATCATAAAGCCGCACCAACCACTGCGCTGCCTCTCCCTCTAGCTGGTTGGATACAAACTGCACTTTCTCAGCCTCCATCTGGAACTCCTCATCCCACTGGGACATAAACCCCAACACATGGGTCAGGAAGTACACTGCACATCTCCATTAAAGGTCGCCTTTAAATCTCAGTGCTTCAGGCCCCGGGGTCTTTCCCATGGCTCGACCGGCCCAGCCCCTCCAGGGGGGGCTGTTCCAGGAGCCGGTGGGCCAGGGACCTCAGTAGGCATGGCAGGGGCCCCTGCCCCTGGTGGTGGGGCAGCTGCTGGTTGAGCTTGTGGAGGCTGGGCCCTTCCTGGGGTGGGTGGTGGTGGTGGCAACCTCTGTAGGATCTCTAGGAGGCTCGTCTGCATCACCCCCATTTGCTGCTTCAACTGCTGGACCTCAGCTCCCACTTCTGCCAGGGAAAACCTCACCCCTGGCTCTCCATGCCCCTCAGCCAGGGGCCTGTCCCACCGACGGGACCAACGTTCCTCGCAGCTTCGGTCGCCTGGCCACGGCCAGCTGGCCTCCAGGGCTGTACCAACTCCTCGCTCTGGAGCGCCGGAGAGTGGCAGGCTGCCCCTCCCCGGGTCTTGCTTGGCTCCCAGCTCCATTGAGTCGAAGGGACGAGTAAATCTCCCAGCCCTCCGGCGGGTCCGGCTGGAGTCTTCTTCAGAAGCTGCTGCAACATCCCCCGACATGCTGGCCCCCTCCCCCGGGACACCGGCTCCCTGGTCGCCATTTGCAGCCAGGTCTTTCTCCGTCTGGGTTCCAGCCTCCGTGTCTTCTGACATTGCAGGTAGAACCACTCAAAAGGATTTGTTATTGAAGAAGAGTTTTGGCTTACTGTGATGTACCAAGCACACACGCTCACACGCAATCAATAAATTGCTTTATTGACATGGATTCATGTGTCAGGAACATAGGACAAAGCCAAAACTGAATATAGCAAGAGAAAACCCCCAGATAAACCCCTCGAGGTGAGAAAAGAATTCAGGGAGTAAAAATGCCTCCCTCTCAGGGCGGCTGGCACCTGGACACCCTGACCTTGAGCCGCTGTGGAGAGAAACGTTCCCAGGCCAACAAGGCAGGCTGGCCTCTCTCCAAAACTCCAGAGGCCCAGACAAGGAGAACGGCCTCATGTCAGGGTTATCCATGGATTCCACTCCAACACCCAGAATTCAGGGATGAGCCTGACACTATCATTGATCAAAAAACTTCCCTCTACCATCACTGACTGGCAGGTCCAGATTTTAAAATAACTTACTTGTACTACTAGTTAGCATACGCCTAATTGACATACATGACAGAGTAGTAGTTTCTGTAGCAGTATCATACACCACTGTGGTGGGAGCAAGGTGCAAACTTAGGACTTATCTATACCAGCCAGGATATGCCAGGTCCCCACTGGCATATCCTGGCTCCATCCTGACCCCATTACCTGGAAAAAAAGGATCAGTGTCAAAACAAAATGCTGGCCCAGCAGCTGCAGCTGCCACCACCATCCTTTACTCCACTGATGTGGAAGCCAGGAAGGGGGCCCACAAAATGTGACTGCAGCTGCCCTGCATGTTACCAACCTTGGTCAGATTCTGAGGGACCTCTGCCTGGCTTCCAGGAGAGACAGGGAGATGGCTGTGGCAGTGAGGACTGACATCTCAGATGGGTTGCATGGGGCCCGATCTACGTTTTGGCCAGCAGTAATGGATTAAACTGGATATTTTGCTGTAACACTTTATAAAGAGCTACCATGGCTTGCCCCCCCTTCTAAGCCCTGTATCTGCCCCAAGGATGGTGAGAACTGCCCCGGGGGCAGAACGGGGCAAATGCCCTGCATCATATAGACTGTAGGGATCTGAGACAGGGGCAAGCCAGGGCATTTAGCCCGTGTAGATAAAGCCCTAGTTCAACATTCAGACCACTACACCATGCTGGATTTCCTTATATTATTTTAACTCTCATGGCTACTTCCTATTGACTCTTGGGATTGGTAGTTTAGTAAGGCACTAGAGCTCTTTCGCAAAGAATTCTAAATCTCTCATAGAACTGAAGATCTCAGGATTCCAGATAATGGAGCAATGGCAAGTTTGGTGATAAGTGCAATAATTGTGTATCATGAAAGAGACCTAATTAATCTACAACCCACCCACCCCCCCGGGTATCCTCTGAGAATGCCAGAAGAAAGTTTCTCTCTCAGTTCAGCTTGCTGAATGTGTGGAGGGAGGATGAGATTTTCCTGGTTTCCCAGATCTTAATTTATTCTCATTAGTTCTGGGTTGAAAACCTTTGTTAAAAAGCATCAAAAAGATGTACCAAATTATATACATTTTGTTGGGGAGTAGGAGAAGATTTCATGATTCCTCCCCCCTTAAAACTAACAAGTTCCTTTCATCTTCTTCCCTCTTGGCTTCCTGGAGCTGACTAGAAACCCATCCAGAAAGGCCGCATTTTGTGTCTTTCAACTGTGTAAAGCAGAGATAAACCAAGCTCAGCAGAATGAAACTGCAAAGCAACCATTGTACATATTTCATGGAACTCCAAAGAAAACATTCAAGGACAAAGGCTCCATTGCTAACAGCCCTCTTTAATGAGCCTCCAGTTTCCGAATGGTCCTCTTGCCCCCAAGATTACTCGTATCATTTTATGTAAATTGGTTGCATCTCTCTTCCTTTTTCAAGGTTCGGAGTAATCTATGCATATCTTTATATTACTTTTCAGAGCCATTAGCCAAGATGAGTTCATATTTTTATTCCCTTTGCATGCTGAATGTGTTTTATTTCTTTGAGGTGGCAGCTTTTATGATTAAAGTCAGCAAAACTAGATGCATCCCATTACCATAGATTTCTTCCCTCTTTCTCCCACCCCCACCCCTAGTGATTTATTAACAAAAATCAAAGTTTGGGTTTTTAATAGACCATGCTTTTCATTTATCTTGTTGTCGCCACCATTTTTTTGCCCTCCAAATGGAAAGTGTTGACTTGATTGGAATAGCTTTGAATGCAAATATCAAAGAAAGCTGACTTGGTTTTCAAGGTACGTCATGCCAATTTATGCCTTGAGTAATTTCTAAATTATATATTTTCTGTTGCGGGGGGGATAAGGATGATGGAAGTAAAAATAAATGTTAAGGGAAATTTACATGCAAAGGAAAAAGGGGAGAACAGAAAGTGACAATCTATATCTAGTTTTCAACAGCCCTGAACTTTACAAATAGCATGTGGATGATAGAGTGAACACACCACTAGCCCTGCCTCCTCAACCTCTATGTATTCAGAGGTTTGGACCAGAAGTCCAAAGAGTATATATTGAGGCTCCACATGCAAGACTGAGGAGATTATCAGATGCAGCTAAATGTGGCAGCATGACACCAGAGGAACACAAAAGGATGTCAATATCAGATGATGATGTCCTTTGGTGTTCCATTGGCATAATTATGGCATTTCTTTCTATTGACGTGCTCAACCATCAATAGATCCCCCATTGTGATTTGGTGCCAGCATTGCCGAAATGTGAAACCTCGGGCCATTTAACTCTCGGGAATGTAGCATCAATTGGCGGTCCAGCACAAACACTTCTGGGTGAGATCGGGACATCCAGGTAGGTGATGCAATTTTTTATGACCCTCCCCAGGTCAGTTGTGAGTTTTAAAGTGTGCTTTTGTGCTTGGTGTAACTTTTTTTGTGTTATTTAACTTTTTATTTTTGAATTTCCCACACTCGGGTCTTCTCACAAGAGTAGGCGGAATTTCATTCCAGGAAGTGAATGGAGCTCCATTAGAGCACCAATCATTCCTGGGCTGCCTTACGACATGAGACAAGGTAAGTGCGGTGGGGAGGGTTATTGTGCTGAGACAGGAGCAGGATTGGAGATTGTGGGACAGGAACACTTTTTGCATTCTTGTCTGATAATCTCCTGAGAGCCCTGCAAATCAACCTCCAAAGCAGCCATTTTACAAAATATATGACCATGAACATAATCCACGTATGTATGATTTTATATTCACAAAGGCTTTGTTCATATTGTTAGCATTAGCAACCTTTGCATACATATGCTCACTCAGTGCCAGGAGTTTAGACAAAAGACATTACCAGTCTAGTGCATTAAAACACTGTAATTCCGCAAATGAAGATAGTGGGAACATTGTGGTATTATAACACTTATTATCGCATGCCGCTGTAATCATGTGAAAGAAACACCATGGAATTATCACAAGAAGACCACTAGTGCTTCAAGAACAGGAGTTTACTTCCGTGATTTGGCATGAGTGAAATTTCAGCGGTTCTCGCGAGAGGACGCGAGTGCACTTAAAACTCAAAAAAACCTTTAATTAACAAAGTAAATGAACGCACAAGCACTGAAACAAACCTAAAAACATGCAAACTAAAGGGGAACGTTCATAAAAGGGCATCCTGTTCTTTGTTTTCATGTTCTGACCCAGAAGTTTTCTTGCTGAGGACCTCCCATTTATGCTGTAATCTCACGATTACAACAGGACATGCTTTTGCGCACAGTCAATCATGTGAAAAGAATTCTATTGTCAATCTATGGCTTGAATGTAAATGAGAAAGAATATCTTTTTCGCAGCCGGAGCATGGAGTAATAACATGAAAATGGTGTTGTTGCATAATTTTTTCTGCATCTGATAATGTCCAGAGTATATATTTATGGTAAGTTCTGATTGGTTTGCTTTTCCACACCTTCTCTCTTCCTGCACTACTCCAAACTGCAGCTATTTTCACACCCCTCTTTCCCCATGAGCCATATTTGAGTATGGACAAGTATGGTAAGTAAAGCTATCTTTGTGTGTTTTACAAAGAACACTAAGAAGGAAAACAAATGGAGGAAATATTCCTGTTGGTTGCTCTATATGTAGATACAGTTCTCAGGATTTTAAAAAAACAAACACACAACATTACTACTGTCACAGAACATTCAGGAGCAATTCTCAACACAGACAGCGACATTTTATTCCTACCTAGAGGCTGTTTTTATTTTATTCCAAGGTACATCACGGGGAGGGGGGACCTTTGAAAAGGATTTGTTGTTGTCTATTTTTGATTAAAGGGCATTCATTGGATGGGAGGGGGAGTACAGGGCCTTTGTGTTAAAACAGTAAGATTTTTGAAATATTGTACTTTTTAAAAAAGGTTTGCCCACTTAAGTCTCAAGAAAAATATATTGAGTAATAACACAGAAGAAATCTGATAATTGGCTAATTGTCTATAAGATTATGATATCTGAATGTTCATTTGCCAAATTGCCAACCAATCTTCCTCTACCCTTCCTCCTCTTCCTGCCATCTGGAGAGGTCTGTGTGGATTGAAAAGCAGCATCCATGAAGTCGCAGCCAGTAATAAATGAGGCTTTCTGATACAAGAGCTCTTGTTTCTTTGAACTAGTCACCATAACTTTATTTTAATTTCCATGCTAGACTCTGTACATCTGTCAGTGGACACAGGTTGTTTGGCTTCTACCTTGCCAATTGATTACTCTGCTCATGAGAGCTACTACAGTTTCTCAAATTTCCCAACACAACCCTCCAGATGCTAGCCTATGGTTGAGGCTTATGAATCCCATCACAATCTATCTATCTATCTATCTATCTATCTTAATGAACAGCATTCTGTCTACCTCTATCACTGTCTACTGGTCATGATCCTTCAATTGCATCTTGACATACAATTGAAATTAAAGAATTTTGAGAATAAGCATTTATTTTCAGTATCAGAAATGAATGGAGTTCATAGTCTTTCCATGCAAAAATTCCCTCTTAGGTTATCCCCACCAGCTTTCTTCAGTTCAGCATCTGAATTTAGGGTATAACTATTGGGGGGGGGGCAAAATGAGTACATTGCACCCCCAATAAGAATTCTGGACTCAGAATGAATTTTTCCTTTAGTCTCCAAATGCCATGCATTGCTAAGAGTGAGACACTGAAAATCATTCTCACCAAAAACTCATATCTGAGATGCCCACATTCCCTTGGTAACTTCGCCTGGCCCTTTTCTCTGGATGTCTAAACTGTATTTCTAAAAGCTTGGCTGAAGTTTTAAATTACAGCAATTCTAGAAATTTTGGGACTGAATGGAAATTTCATTAAGGTGGGGCAGAATTGTTATTAGGTGGCAATGTTCTCAGCACCCTCTCAATAGCTACACTCTTGGGGGAAAGGCTATCACTTGCTGCTGAAACAACTGTGACTCAGAAATCCTTGCCAATCTATTCCAAACCATCCTGGCTGCAGCAGAGGAAGTGACGAGACACAGAGGACCCATTCTATCAACTTTGCTGAAGCAGTAGCTCCATTTGTCTCCACTTGTCCCTGACAAATTTAAACAGTGTTATGGATCTGTAACTGAAATGGTTAGCTGTGTTTGTTTCCAGGCACATTTGCTTCTTCCCTCCTCATCCATTGTTTCCTTTTGTGTCACATCTTTCTGATTTGGGGGCCTGAAGGCATGGCCTGTTTTGTTTATTATTGATCTTACGCAAGTGCCTTTCTCAAAGAGGAGCGTTAAAAGTGCTTTTAAATAAACATTTTTGTTTCTTTTAACAATTTGAAAGGAACAAATTCAGCTTCAGAGTTCTCTTTAAATTTAAATGTTTGCAATCAATCCTTGTAAAGGAAATTTCATTTTATCACTCTGTGAATTTGTCACGCACAATTCATAATTCATTTTTTTTGCAATATTTAAATAACTGGGGCATCACAGACATGTACATATTACTAAGCAAGTCATTACTGAAATATTGAATTGCAAATGGCAAAACCATGCATCCCAAATGCTAAGTCACAAACAGAAGGACTGCATGGGGAGGGTGAGTGTAGGGGGGGGGCATTGCTCATGATACATATTAAGCACATGATTCCTAGTCAAATCTCACTGAGGCTTTCATGGTTGCAAAGTGATTTTGAGAGAATTTGTCAAAGGAAATAAATATTCAAATTGAAAGACAAATTGAAGGAAAATCCCTCTTCATCCTACATTTATGTTACTTGATTTTATCCATTTCTAGGGGGCTGCAGGTTTTACTCACCTGGAATGCAGAAGCAAAGGGCCCTGCCTTTTTAAAGGACAGCAAAAGCCAGCCGAAAAAAATTGTATCTGCAGTGCATAACTAGAGTATTTAGTTGGTGTCCATCCTTTCTCCAAGGTCTTTCTTTGTGAGCTTTCCAAGTTTTGTCTATAAATATTTAAAGCATCTTACATGGCTAAGCCTAGAGGCATCTTTAACTTAATTTTTAAGAGTTGCATGAGATGAAGGATTTCATGTGCCAATACTAAGCAAGGCAAGAAGGCAGGAGAGGAGAGGAGGGGGTGGTAGTGGAAGACAAGGAAGAGAAAGAGGAAGAGGGTACAATTGTTGAAGCTGCTGTATTTAGAGATTCAAGAAACTAATGGCTAGAATCCTGTTGGGCAGTCATAAATGCATAACCTAGAATTATACACTCATGACTGTTTTGGATTCATGATCCCTACAAATCGCTTCGTTATGAAAGTCCATTTATCTCCACTTACTGGGAAGCAGCCACTGCAGTTGAAGGGGATCTGTTTCCCTGCTGATCAGAAAGCAGCTGGCTGATTTTCTTCCCCACTCCTTTCCCATGAGTGATCTTTGGCGCAAGAGGGAATTGCGGCAGGGGTCTTTCTTCTACCTGTCACATTGGAGATTGCTCACAGGAGGGCATGGGGCCATCAGCCAGCTTCTTCCTGATCAACAGGGGAACAGCCTCCCATTCATGGTAGTAGCTGCTTCCTGGTAAAAGAAGATTAGGGAGGGTGGGGTGGGGAGATGAGATTTATTGTATCGCACCATAACTATAGTGTTTATACATACATAAATCCCCAACAGGATTCTACCCATTATTTCCAAATGGTAATGAGATATAATTCCATAATACTGGAATCAAGAGCAATAAGGGATCAAACAGTCAACCATCAGTCATCTGTATGAATTTATGGTAACAAAGGGAAGAAATTATTTCAAATGGAAGACCAGTATCAGGTGATGGTATCAACAGTACTATATACACTCAATCAATGCACATTACAAATGTGCATAGAAAGTAGATATGTGTAGTGTGAACATAGAGAGATTGGTGGTTGGATCATATCCACTTGCACCTACTGGTTCTGTCCCTGTAATAGGAACATAACACTGACTGTTGCAACTTTTAAACCAATACATGAAGTTGAATGCAATTACCTTTTAGAATTCACCCCATCTTCAGATTTTGTAATTGAGTTGTTTTTTAAAACCTTATATTAAGGGAAAGTGTGCTCAGATGGGAATATTGGCCCTATCATGAGAAGAGGTCAGGATCAATCCTGGATGTGACCTTTTCCTGCCAATTTCAGTGTTTTTTTTGTTTTTGTTTTTTTGTTTTTTGTAACCTTGCTATAAATTGTGTTTTCGTTTCTTTGTGCTTGTTCACAAGTGTTCTGTGATGACTATGGAAAGGGAATATGATGGTTGGTAATGAGAATGGAGAGATAAGCCCGCAGCTGCACCATCAGCTTGGGGGGAAATTAACATTGGAAGAGGGAGTTTGTGAATGATGGGTAACCAAATAGTATTGAAGCCCACCAGATTTCATGGATTGTAATA
The DNA here is from genome assembly GCA_030847615.1 of Gambelia wislizenii. Taxonomy (NCBI): domain Eukaryota; kingdom Metazoa; phylum Chordata; class Lepidosauria; order Squamata; family Crotaphytidae; genus Gambelia; species Gambelia wislizenii. The sequence goes on along the minus strand of JAUMIR010000007.1, from coordinate 19,967,093 downwards.
TTCATTTAGTAGACTGTCTGCTTTCTAAGTTTCAATTCTGATCAACAACCTTGTGCAATATACTTTCTGGATTACTGTGCCAATTTTCTGTTTAACTCTGAAACTGCTGGTCACTGCATCTGGGAATGCAAGTACATGACAGAAGAGACAACTCACTAGAAAAAACAATAATGCTTGGTAAGGTAGAAGGGAATAGGAGAAGAAGAAGACTGCATTCTAGATGGATAGACTTATTCAAGGAAGCTGCAGCCTGGAGACTGCAAAATCTGACCAGGGCTGTTTATAATAGGGTGGCTTGGAGGTCTCTCATTCATAGGGTCACCATAACTGGAAGTTGGCTTGATGGCAGTTAACAACAACAAAGTGAAAACAATGTTAAGAATTCATACATATAAATGTTCATGTAAACTTTAAAACAAACATCTCAAAGTTTGAGGGGGGAGGATTTAAGTGTGGAACAAGCAGAACCTGAGAAAAAGCAACACTGATAGATTCATCCATCTCCACTCTGTAGCATGAATACAGTCAAATACGTACCAGGTATTGGGTTTCTTGGCATTGTTGTGAATGGTATTAAAAATCCACAGGCATGGTTTAGTTTTAGTGGTTGGGGGAGGGGGAGAGAAAAGAAAAAAGTAACTGATCATTTATCAGTATTTGCCATGGCATATGGAACTGATCAATGCAAAGAACCAAAATGAAAGGGATGACAAATGTGTTCCTCATTACAAAGGACACAAAAATCAAGTCAATCTCTCTGTTTCCCCTCTCCCCACCTCTCTCTCTCACACACATAGAGAAGCTCTTTCATCTTCAAGTGTGCAGTTTATCAGCCTGTTTTCTAATCTTAAAAGTCTGTTTATATTATTCTATCTCCAGTTTTAAAAAATAAAAAAACTCAGGCTTGTTATTTTCAACATCAAGCTCTCAGAGCTTTACAAACCTGGCTGTCACATCTGGTGTATTTACGTCCATTCAGATCCAACAAGTGATAGTCTTGTTCTCATCAGTAAATATTGTAGAAGATTATAACACTCGTCAATCGGTGATTATTGGAAGTGCTTGTGGGTTCCTACATAATCAAATTGTAGTTTGTTATACTTCTTTTTGCCAATGGCCATCAGTAAATATTGTAGAAGATTACAACACTCTTAAATCGGTGATTATCAGAAGTGCTTGTGGGTTCCTATGTAATCAACTTGCAGTTTGTTATACTTCTTTTTGCCAATGGCAATTCTCTTGGGAGAAAAATGCTTACTTTGGCCCAATACAATATGTGAGAGCAAATAGTAATCCATAACAGAAATTCGTAGGGAAAGTGTAGACTGAAATTGCTTAAATATAATCTATTGCATAGACTCATAGGAGATTATCAGACACGGCAAAAACCATGTCAGAAGATCATGATGAGAACAGGAACAGAGGATATTATCAGACAATGTCATCCTTCAGTGTCCTGGGGGCATAGTGCAGCATGAATAAGGTGTCTCTTTTTATTGGTGACTTGTCCCCCTCAATAAAGAAAAGGAAAGCCTTGTCCGTGGCAATGGTACACCCCTGAATGGCTAAGGATGTGGGCGTCTGATAATCTTACCCTTCCTGTTCTCCTCCTGTTCTTCTGATGTGGTTTGGGATGTAGTTTTTTACCACATTCCACTGAATCCAATAATCTCCTTTATAGAGTTGGAAGAGACCACAAGCGCCATCTAGTCCAACCCCCTGCCATGCAGGAATAAACAAATAAGCACTCCCAACAGATGGCCATCCAGCTTCTGTTTAAAAACTTCCAAAGAAGGAGACTCCACCACACTCTGAGGCAGTGCATTCCCCTGACCAACAGCTTTTACTGCTAAGAAGTTTTTCCTAATGTTTAGGTAGAATCTCTTTTTTATTTGTTTTATTTTGAATTTGAATTTGAATTTATTTTATTTTGAATTTATTTATTTGCAGTACTGACATTGCCACTTGATCTCATGAGACCTCCAAGTGGTTCTCATTAAAAATACATAGACAGTATAGAATAAAAGAACCAGTGTGCTGCTGTGGCTTGAGTGTTGGACTAGTACTCTAGGAGACCAGAGTTGGAATTCCTGCTCAGCCGTAGAAATCCACTTGGTGACCTTGGACAAAACACATTCTCACAGCCTCAGAGGAAGGTAATGACAAGCACAATGTGAACAAAACTTGCCAAGAAAACCCTGTAATAGGGTTTCCTTAGAGATGCCATAAGTAGGAAATGATTTGAAGGCACAAAACAACAACAAAGAGAATAAGTCCATTTTATTATTTATTGGGGTATTTATACCCCACTCTTCAGCCACGAAGGCTCTCAGAGCAGCTTACAAATTGTTCAGCAATAGCACTTTACACATCTACACCGCATTAAGCGGTTTCCAGTGTGTGTTAGCTAATTGCCCCCACAAGCTGAATACTCATTTTAGAGTAATAAAGGAAAAATACTAAAAACACTGCATCAATTAATACAAGAAAAAAGAGCAGTGAAAATAATTTCCATCCAAGGAAAGTCTGCTGAGCAAATACATATTGAGCAGGCATTTGAAGCTGAATACTATATTTCCACCTCCCTAATTTCCTGTGGAAGCGAGTTCCAAAAATATAAAGTATTGTTGTATCTACTTATACCTGATTTGAGATCAAAATTCTTCCTCCAGTACTGAATGGTATAAGATCAGTATTTGAAACCTGGGAATTACTAATTACTAGCACTGTAAATGATCATTATGTTTATTTTATAAGCATTTGAGTTTTGCATAATGAAAGTCCTTTGTGTCTTTACTGGTATTAAGTTACCATTGCAAAGTTGTAGTTCTGACACCAATTACTCCCATTATGAATGGTCATGAAATGTCTGAAACCCTTGCTGCAATTTCCCTATGATCTTCCGTAGATCTTCATACATCTAGCATGAAGGTCTGCAGTGGGATTGTAAGCAGCTTCATTATAAACTTCTCTTTAATCTGATACCCTGAGAAGGCAGGATTCTTAATCATGGGAGGGTTGTAAATGCATTCAACTGGATGGGTTTATTACCCATCCTGATAGAATTTAGCACTGCCTGAGCTTTAAGGACATAAGGACATAGAAAGAACCTTGCTTGATTAGACCAAAAGCTTATCTATGCCAGCATCTTCTTTACACACTAGCCAACCACACACCATGGGAAACCTAACTAGTTGGAAATTACCACACAGGACTCTCCCATTAATTTCTAACCAGAGTAGGGATGGAAAGAATATACTAACATATTCAAAAATTGTTGGAAAATATGTTTGTTTGTTTGTTTGTTTGTTTGTTGAGAAGCTGTGATGGGAAAAATCCTGGACTGACAAGAATCTTCACCATTTGGGACTTGTTCTGCTCAAAATTCATACGGGGTTGTTTGGGGCAGAAATCAGCCTTTTCTGTGTGGAAAATACTATTTCAAAGCAGAAATATTAATCCTGCACAGAAAATGCTAATTTCTGCACAGTAAATAATCTTTTCTATGCAAATCAACCATGTGAAAATTTTACACAGAATAAATCACCAATTTAAACATTTTGTATGCATAAAAGACTATTTTCTGTGCATGGATTAATATTTCTATGTTAAAATATTGTTTTCCATGGAGAAAATTTAGTTCTTCTTCGTGGTCTCTGTGAATCCACACATAAAGGGTTAATCCTGCGCCTGCGCAGTCGCATTCGGAAGTCGTTAGAGTCAATAGCCATTTAATTGAATTTTTGGTGGTAATCCCGCCCACCATCCCCTCCAGGCTATATAGGCCCTCCTTGAGCCCGCCTTCTCAGTTCATTTTTTTCCGCCGCATTGGCAGCACAAGGAACGTTTGTTGGAGTCTTTAGCCTTAGTTCTTTGGATTCTCTACCCCCCCTCAACGGATTGCATCCCCGGATTTGGACCTTCGGACTGTCTTCGGTGACCCATCGGATTCTGGATTGGTTTCTTTGGCGATCTTCTCGGTACGACCTCGGACTTGACCTCGAACTTCGAATTCATGAGTGCCCTTACTGTTGTTGATGATGGCGTCGACGGGCTTCTTTAAGACCTGTTTAACCTGTGAAAATGCCTGAGTCAGACGGGCATTCTAACTGCCTGATGTGCCTGGGCGAGAGACATGATGTCCGATCCTGTCGCCACTGCAATGCCTTTACCCCTCAGGCAAGGCGTAACAGAGATAAGAGACTGAAGGCCCAACTGTATGAGCACGTGCTGTCGGGCTCAACCTCCTCTTCGGCCCAGAGAACCTCGGTACCATCGGGTTCATCACAGGCCCATAAACAACCATCGAAAGAGGCTTCCAAACCCAAATCCTGGGACCGGGATAAGGTGGGGGTTAAGAGCTCATCCTCGAGACCGAGGAAGTCGGATTCTGATACTGCAGATGGTACCGTCCCGAAAGACGCCTCCGGTACCGCTACGCAAGACCGACAGAGAGAGAAACACAAGACGGTGAGGCTTACCTCTCCGAAGGCCATGCCGCAGGAGGAGCCCCCGAAGAAGAAGAAACGGAAGTCCAACGATACCCTCTCGAGTGGTACTCAGAGGGGTCGGACCCCAGTGCCGGACTGCTCCCCAGGTGAGAGATCTCCGGTGGTCTCCCCACTTAGGCTCAGCCTCTCCAAGATTCGATCACCACCGAGAGAACCATCACCGGTGTCTGTAGGGGATGATAAAGACCGAGAGTTATCGGAAGGTGAGCTCCACGAACCGGATCTAAAGATTGTGGAGGTATCGACAAGCTCAGTCGAGCGAGATGGTCGCCGCCGGTCCCGCTCAAAGTCGGGACCGGCGTCACATCGGTCCCACTCACTCCAGACGATCCCGTCTCAATCAGCCTCGCGATCTCGGTCCTGCTCGCCGCAGCCCCTCAGACCGCCCACACCGTGCCGGCCTCCACGTCGCTCTCGATCCCGCTCTCAGGACCGGCCCCGCTCTGCGGAGAGATCACCACAGAGGTCATGCACACCTTGGTGGTCCCGCTCGCCAAGGCGATCCCCGCGTCGGTCCCATACGCCGCGGCGATCCCATTCACCTCAGCAGACCCGCAGGTCCCACTCCCCGAGACGATGATGCCGGTCCCACTCACCGAGACGGCCTCGATCCCGATCTGGCTCTTCGGGTTCGTACATCTCTGACCTGGGGACATCGGAAGAAGAGTGGCTGTGGGATCGGTATGGCCATGTGTACTAACGACCGCCCTTCTAGATACCACCGGTATCATCCCTTTAGCCACTACTGGGACCACGACCCTCGGCACACCTACTACGAGGATGTCTTCGACCCCTCGCCACACTACAGACACAGGAGACACAGGGACCGCCCCCGGTCCCCACCGTGCACCCCGGAGAAGGAGCACCACTGACCCATCACTAGACCACCAACGAAGTCTACGCCCAAGTCGGGAACTGGTACCATACCCACGGACTCCGGAAAAGGGAAGGATACACCCCCGTCGAGATCGGTATCCAGTTCACCTTCCGGAGAGAGGCCGGCCCCTCACAGGTCCCCCCCAAGAGGCTCACCATTGGGAACCACGGTACCGCCTAGACCGGTATCGCCAAGAAGGCCCATATCGAGGACCCCCTCGGCTCATTACTCGGACTCGGATTCGAGATCCTCTTCTCCATCCCCAAGACCATCCCCGGTTCCAGGGGGACCCAGGCCGGACTCGCCGTCCCCCTCGGACGATATGAAGACTTTCACTGATTTCATGCACAGGCTGGCAGGCACCTTGGGGATTAAGACCACCCAACCTGAAAACGAAGTGGATGATCCCATATTTGAGGACTTGCAGCAGAGGGCACCGTCCCTCCCCTCCCTGTCGATCTCTCCATACCTGCTGCAGGTGCTAAAGTCATCCTGGGCAACACCTTCCTCTACACCACCAACATCCAGATGCCTAGATCATCTGTACCACATCTGCACTGACTCGGCGCCATGGCTCTCGGTCCACCCCAAGCCCCACTCGGTAGTGGTTGAGACGGCCCAGATGAAAGCCTCCCAGAGGCTGCACTCCACCCCATCTGACAAAGAGGGCAAGAAGTTAGACACCATAGGCCACAAATTCTACTCATCTGCCTGCCTCCTCACTAAGATGACATTGTATGCGGCATGTATGGGGGCTTACCAGAAGTTTCTATGGGACGTGCTGTCGGTCCATATCTCAAAGCTATCGGAGCAGGACCAAAGAATCATCAACTCCTTCAGAGAAGAAGGCCTGGCGCTGGTGGGGTACCAGAGACAAGTCGCAAAACACATTGCAGAGTGCACAGGGAAGATCGTGGCCAACTCCATTGCGGTCCACCACCACACATGGCTCAGATCTTCAGGGTTGTCCCATACAGCACGTTCCATCATTGAGGACCTCCCCTTTGATGAGCTGGGCCTGTTCCATGCAGACACGGACTCGAAGCTGGAACATGTGGAAAAGATGAGATCAACGGCTAAGAAGTTTGGCCTGCCCGCCACCCACCACCCTCTGAGACCACGACTGCCCTTTCGCAGACCAGCCTCATCTTACCGCAAAAGGTTTAGCCCGCCACCCTCCTGGCCACGACAATCCTCTTCTTACCAACCCCACAAGAGGTTTCAGTCCTTCAAGCCCAAACCACAGTTTAACAAATGGAAGACGGAGACATCCAAACAACAGGCTTGACTCCGAAGAGCCACTACCACCCTCAGGCATCATCACTTCCCCTTCACTCCATACTTCACCCTCCCCTGCCAGCCGCCTCTTTGATGCATTCCACTCATGGAAGCTCATCATCACAGACCGCTGGGTCCTGAACATCATAAGGCGAGGGTACTACATAGACTTCGAAGAACTTCCACCTCCGGCTCCTCACAGGGTGACTCCACCATCCCCACCCATCATAGAGGAGGTCAACAGTCTTCTACAAAAGGGCGCCATCGAGCGAGTTCCCTGCCCAGAAACGGGAGGCCTATTCCTCTCCAGATACTTTGTCATTGAAAAGAAGGACGGAGGCTTCCGTCCCATCCTGGACTTAAGAGACCTGAACTCATTTGTCCGCCCACGGAAGTTCCGCATGGTTACACTCCCATCTATCCTCCCCTTTTTGAGGAAGGGAGACTGGTTTGTCACCTTGGATTTGAAGGACGCTTACTTTCACATCCCAATTGCACCCTCTCACAGGAAATGTCTCGCCTTCGCGGTCGGCGGCACAGCCTTCCAGTTCAGAGTTTTGCCATTTGGCCTCTGTACAGCGCCAAGGGTATTTACAAAATGCATGGCAGTGGTAGTGGCTTGGCTCAGACAAAAAGATATTGTGATATTCCCGTATCTGGACGACTGGCTTTTTACAGCTCCCTCAGCCGAAAAACTGGACAGAGACATCAGTCTGGCCCTCACCTGGCTCGAACGCCTGGGATTGATGGTGAACTACGAAAAGTCGCACCTTCTGCCCTCCCGGAATGTCAGGTTTATAGGGGCCTCTCTAGATTCCACCGCAGGGAAAGCATTCCTCCCAGATGACCGATTCCAGGCGCTGCGCGCAGCAGTACAGAAATGCATAAGATGAAGGAGATCCACGGTGCGAGACATACTACAAGCCCTAGGCCACATGGCCTCCACCACAGCAGTCACACCTCTCACACGGCTCCGCATGAGACCCTTGCAGAGCTGGTTCATCGTGAGGTTCAGACCATTTGCTCACGGACCACTCAAACTACTCACCATTCCCCGCCCACTAAGGAGGTCCCTCTGCTGGTGGACGGGCCCACGAGCAATCCAACAGGGTTCACCATTCAAACAACTGAACCCCACAAGGACCATCACGACGGACGCCTCTCTGTCGGGCTGGGGAGCGCACTCCAAGGGACTGTCCATCAGGGGGCACTGGTCGTGGAAGGAGGGAGCACTACACATCAACGCCCTAGAGCTGCTAGCTGTGTTCAAGGCCGTGAGAGCGTTCGAACCCTCTCTGACGGGTCAGGTGGTACAAGTGGCTTCAGACAACATGGTGACGGTGTTCTACATAAACAAACAGGGAGGAACGCACTCGTGGACCCTCCTCCGCCTCTCCCTGGCCCTCTGGGAGTGGTGTGTGGAACGGGACATCACCCTACTAGCCATACATGTCCCGGGCCAGACCAACGAACTGGCAGACGCACTCAGCAGATCGACCAACAACAACCATGAATGGTCGCTGGATCGTCAGACCCTCCTCTCCCTTTTCTCGCAGTGGGGCACCCCAACAATAGACCTTTTTGCCTCCAAGGACAACGCAGTGCTTCCAGTATTCTGTTCAAGAGGCCGCCGGTCACGGGACAGCCTAGGGGATGCATTCCTATGGCATTGGGAGGGCCCTCTACTTTACGCCTTCCCTCCCTTTCATCTCATCCCCAGAGTGATATCGAAGCTGCAACAGGACAGAGCCAAGTGCATCCTGATAACCCCATGGTGGCCCCGCCAGCATTGGTTTGCACCCCTGCTCAGGATGGTACGAGGGCGATACCGGCACCTCCCGCAGACACCGGACTTGCTGTCAATGGCAAACGGCCAGATCCTTCACCCGGACCTCAAGCTGATCACCCCAACAGCTTGGCTAATAACAGTGTGAACTGCCTTTCAGAAGCAGCACGGAGGATCATTAAAGCAGCTCACCGCCCATCAACGGTGAGAGCCTTTAATTACAAGTGGAAAAAATTCTGTTCCTTCCTGGAGGAGAAAGGAATTCCGCTGAACCAAGCGGGCCCCTCCAACCTGATGGACTTCCTGGCTTCCTTCTCAAACAAGAACTTCTCCATCTCTTCAATCAAAAGCTATGTAGCAGCGGTGTCCTGGCACCTGCAACGCCTGGGTAGACCATCGTGCTTCCGGGATCCCAGGGTCAAAGCCTTCCTTAAAGGCTACACCAACTTGCACCCCCCTACACTGGGACCCGCCCCTGCATGGAGCCTTGAAATAGTCTTGGCAGCCCTGGCTAAGGCCCCCTTCGAACCGATGGCCACATGTGACCTCCGCCTCCTTTCCATGAAGACGGCGTTCCTAGTAGCAATCACGTCAGCATGACGAGCCAGCGAACTGTGCGCTCTCCGGGTTGACCCACTGTATACCCGTTTCCACAGAGACAAGGTGATTCTACGGCCGGACATCGCTTTCCTGTCTAAAGTGGTATCCTACTTCCACCTCAACCAGGACATCGTACTGCCAGCCTTCTTCCAACACCCGTCGGATGACCTGCAACGGTCCCTCCACCACCTGGATGTAAGACGGGCCCTAGCCTTCTACATAGATAGAACTTCACAGCTAAGCAAAGGCAATCGACTCTTCATCTACTATGCGGGCCCGAGGAAGGGCGAGCCAGCATCGTCGCAGCAGTTTTCGAAGTGGGTGACTGCAGCAATCAGACTAGCCTACTAGACTCTGGGGAAACGGCTACCGGACCCCGTCCGCAGCCATTCGACCAGAGCTACCTCCACCTCTACGGCATTCCTGCATGGGGTGCCGATCCAGGACATCTGCAGGGCGGCCAATGGGCAACACCCCTGACCTTTGTTGAAGTGTATAAGGTGGACTCAGCCTCTAGAGAGGACGCAGCGCTGGGCCGAGCAGTCCTCATGTCTTGTATTGCACAAGGATCCTGACAGGGATCATAATCATCAGACACCGGAGTCTGGTGTCTCTCAACTACCTCTGAATAAAGCAACCCTTGCAGGTTATTCTTGACTTAACCTAGTAGACGGTGTCCCTTCTTTATCCTGCATTTTAGATAGGACACCCCTCCTCCTAGATATAAGCTTGCTAATCTACCCTTTATGTGTGGATTCATAGAGACCATGAAGAAGAAGGACAGGTTGCTTACCTGTAACTGTAGTTCTTCGAGTGGTCATCTGTGAATTCACACAATCCCACCCATCCTCCCCTCTGGTGTCCTAGGCCATCTCCTCAAAAAAAAAAAAAAAAGGGGGGGGGAGGGGAAGTAAATTGCTCCTGACCGTAAGCTGCAACTGCGGCTATTCGGAACTGAGAAGGTGGGCTCGAGGAGGGCCTATATAGCCTGGAGGGGATGGTGGGCGGGATTACCGCCAAAAATACAATTAAATGGCTATTGACTCTAACGACTTCCGAATGCGACTGCGCAGGCGCAGGATTAACCCTTTATGTGTGAATTCACAGATGACCACTCGAAGAACTACAGTTACAGGTAAGCAACCTGTCCTTTCATGTGCAGAAAGTGCTGGTTTTTGCGCAAACCAACCATGTGAAAATTTTGCACTGAATAATGCAAATAGCCTTTAAGAAATGTGTGGTTTTCAAAAACTTTTCTTGCAATGAGAAGAAAAATTCTGAAATTACTCATTGTTACCTTCAGGAAGAAACTAAGGGCCCATCTATCTAAGACAGGATACACTGGCTCCCACCAGAGTATTCTGGCCATGGACCAGTCCTGTTGTTCCCCTGTTACCAGATTCCAATGAGCCAGAGTCTAGACAGGCATGCTAGCCCATCCCTGCCGCCACCACCACTGTCATTTCCCTTGTGATCTTGTATGGCAGGAAGACGACACATAACATGTGACCAAGGCTCCCTGCATGTGATCAGCCTTGGTCACATGCTACAGGACTCCTTCCTGCTTCTGAGATAGCAAAGCAGACTGGTAGCAGCAGCGAGGGCTGGCCTGCCAGGATGGGCTCCTGATGACATGTGGGCCCTTATCCATTATTTCCCAGTGAGAATGGATTAAAAGAGATTTTTTAAAAAAATGTTGTATCAGGCCCTACTTCACCTTCCCCCCATTTGAGCCCCATCTCTGCCTCAGGGTGGTGAGGACTGCCTGGGGTAGAACAGGGCAAATACATTCATCAGGAATGCAGGGATCTATGACAGGGGCAAGATGGGTTATATTGCCCATCTAGAAAAGCCCATAGTGAAGAATTGCATCCCTAATCCAGAGGCATACTGCCTTTCATACTGAAAGAAGTTGATTGCATGACTAGTAGTCATTGATAGCTTTATTCTCCATGGGTTTATCTAATCCTTTGTTAAGTCTATCCAACATAGCAGCCATCACTACATCTTGCTGCCTTAATGCAGAGTTTGTGTGTATGCCCTCATTGCTACCTTTGCTTGACATAAATTATTGAGTGGAGTGATCAGCTCTAACTAATGTTGGTCATTAACTGTCCAAGGTCAGGAAGAATCTGAGAAAGTCAGTTAGAAGCCAAGGAAACAAAGCAGATAGAGAGGCCCACTGAAGAATAGATGGGATCCATTTCCAGGTGTCAAAATAATAATAATAATCAAGGGCATGTCTTGGAGCTGACAAGGCCATCTTGAAGTAACCAACATTACTTCCTGCACCTGCACTGTGTTTGTGGCTTTTCTACAGAGGCTGGTTCTGAACTAGGACAGTGCAGGCAGTTCCAACTGAGCTGTAGATACTTCAGCTTGCCCCTGTGCTGGGTCACTCCCTAAACACTTTCACACTTAGGTTAGCCATGTCTGCTGACATTTCAGATGGAGGAACAACCACCCACAACCTTTTAGCCCTCACCCACCCAAGCTAAATGTCAAGAAACAAATTTGAGGGAGTTAGGAGTCCTGGCAAAGGTGTGGCTTTAGCTTCTGAATGGAGATAAATGTTTGGCAGGGAGGTTTTCAGGTCAGGCAAGCCTACTTGCACTTCCATGTTCCCTTTTAGCATTGCTTCCACATGTTTGGCACTCCAGGTTCAGAACAGATGAGGAAATGATAGTCACAGAGGCCATGACACATTTACTCCAGTACACCTGCTGTAACACTAGAACTTAATTACCAAATAGCATCAGGAGGGTTGTGACAGGTTGAAGGTTCAAAGGCAGAAGAGGAGGCCAGTCAGAATTAACAGAATAGAGAAAAGAGTTTGCAACCATGCTTGAGCACATTCGGGAAGTTGTCACAGATAATGCTCAAGACAGTTCTCTATGCTATTATGGACCTGTGCAGTAAGCCACTACTATTGGAAGGTTGCCTGTGAGGTGAACCATCAAAGCAGCAAAGGATTTCTGAGCAAAAAGTGATTCTATCTATCATTGGTTTTTTGCAACCAGGAAGTATTTCAAAGCCTTCCTGGTCAGGTTGAAAAACTGCCAAGCACCTGCAGTACTTTCGGGCTTTGAATGCTTATCCCATGGTCGTTTTCTTTCTCTCATGCAGCAACTGTCTCTTGCACAGCTTTGAAAGCATTTGCCCTCATGGAGAAGAACAGTGCGGATTGTTACATGTGACATAATTTGTACAATGCATACAATCTTTCTAAAATGAGCTAGCAATTACTGAATAACACTTCCAGGATTTTAAGAATAGTATATGCTGATGGTCCTTTGGTGTAATGACAAACAAGAGTGATCCAGAGTTTTTGGGGAAAACCACCAAATTAATTTGTTAAATGAATAATTAATTAGGCTTTCCCCCATTATGGCTAAATTTCATGAGTGCCTAAATAATGCCGCAGTTAATGGGAGAGTATTTGGACTGTTTTCAGTTATCCTTCTCTATTTTTTTTATTCTAACTTCTGTTTTATATTATTATGTGAGGTGAGGGGCAATCAACCCCTTTTTTACTCTTCCAGTGTGTTTACTGCTCATACTACAGGGCATGTGAATAATTAAGTGATAATTAATCGCTTAACCCCTTCCCATTGTCAACTCTTGGCTTCACCTCACCTCCAGTTCTGCTTACCACTCAGCCCTTTCTTCAGTAGGTCACACATATTCCCTTCAAATCTGATGGCTTGTTCTGAAAACTAGCCACTTTGCATACGTTCCAACTGTCCTGATTTGGTGGGAGAAGTCTCAATTACAGGTCAATCCCCATATCCACAGATTTGGTATCCACGGTTTCACTTATCCACGTCTAAAAAAATACATTCTCTCTAGGCGTTTCTAGGTCCTCCAATGTGATTCTATGGTCAACTTCCAGTGTTCATCTCATTGAAAATAATAGTGTTCCCTATTATCCATGGTTTCAGGTATCCACGGGAGGGGGGTCTTGGAATGTATCCCCCACAGATACGGGGATTGACCTGTGATGTTCTTTCATCCTACTTTTTGGCTGCTTTTGAAATGTCCCACTTTATCTCTTTCCTCCCACTTTTGTCCTCTATCTTCAGCTTCCTTCAGTTGCTACAAACTGAGTTCAAAGTGCAAAAGCAGTCTGCACTCAGTTAACTCAGCAGTAGGGAGAGGAGTGGAGAGGGGAGAATCTTGCCCTTTCCAGTAGGCTCTGGCAAAAGCAAACTGCTGCAACATCTCCTAGCCTGCCTGTTCTTTGTTATTAATATAACTTTTGCCATCTTTGACCACACTTGATGATGCTTAACCACATGTGTCCTGGTTTTCATCTGTGAAAAGTCAGAGGGTATGACTTTGGTATCAATTCATGTAACTCAATGAACTTAATCAATTTTCATTATTAACATTCATGGCAATGAATTAAACCCTCCATTTCTAACATTCAATATTAATTATTTTTCACACCTAACCTTCTGGGGTCATCCAAATAGGTTCCTGAATGCAATTCAGCTATACAGCTTCCTCCAGACTATCATTTCTGGAAGTGAGGCAAGAGGTGGAAGTTGAAAGGACCTAAGGCGGAAGAAGCAAGCGTCTTCTTGTGATCTAAATACATACATTTTAAGTCTTGCAATAATGCCAGAGCTGTGGAATGATTTAGTATGAGCTATGATTCTTCTTTTAATGAAGTGTAACCCTCTTGGCCCAATGCATGTATGAGGACATAATTTACAATATTTGTGACTTTATTACAAGGTACTATGTGCTTCACTTCCCTCTTGGCTGGCAGAGGCCAGTACTCAGGACTCCACAAAGAAGAGTCTTATTATTTCTAGTTTGACCTGAAAGGTCTGTGTCTAAACAACAATGGTGATAGATAATAATGAAATTTTAAGCATTATTCTTATCCTATATAAACTACTTGCTAATCCAATGGGACTTGTTATTCACACCTAACTTGTGTCTCATTGATTTTGTTGAGTTTACTCTAGAGAGAACTAAGAAAGGACGGAGCCCAAAGAGCTTCTAATATGAATCTGAAAGATGACATGAAATCTCATTATTTATACCTTTATTGATTTATACCTATATTTATACCTCGCACCTCAACAGTTCTTTAAAGAACTGAAAAATAGATTAAAATGCAAAGAGCGGAAGAAAGGAAGGAAGGAAGAAAGATCACATTAAGGAAGAATTTGTTAAAAATACACACCTGCTCAACATATTGATAAGAAACATGGTAGAATAGCTAGGAAATCACTTTAATATAGCCAGTCCTGGATCATCGACATTATCTTGAAGAAATGTATTATTCCTGTAAAAGCGAAATAATTCCCAATTGAATACTAATATTTGCATCACTCTAATATTGAGATTATCACACTACACTTTTATAGTGCTATTATTCCACTTTACCTGCTAAGGCTGCCTCCTGTGGAATCCTGGGATTTGCAGTTTAGGGAGGGGCATTTAACATTCTCAGCCTGAGAGCTCTTAGGCCTCACTAAACTACAAACTCCAGAATTCCACAGGAGGCAGACAGAGCATTCAAAGTGGAATAATAGCACTATAATAGTGTAGTGTGATAAAGTCCATTGTCTGCATGGGTTCAAATTATGACAGCAAGTTTGTTCTTTTTTTTAAAAAAAATAAAGAGTTGTTTCTCATTTTTCCAACTGCATGTTCACTATGGACATTTTCTGCATCATTCTGCAATTCCAAAATTATCACCACCACCGCCATCATGAAAATATGCATGTGTTTTCACACACACTTATACTAATATACAAAAAATGTACATTTATAATCAGTTTGCCCTAAGACAGGCCAGAATCCTAATAGTAATATATGTGCATGTTACTTGAGGCTGCATGCCCATGTCTTGCTCTCAACAGGGCACAAGGGTCTATTCACCAGTCCCTGTGTTTCATCCAAAACGTTTCCCCAGCAGTGCTATGGTCTGTGGGGCACTACTATGGTTGTTAAAAGCCATGGAGGGTCTGGGGGAAGAGATGGAGGGGCAGGGGTTTCCTCTTCTCCCAGCTCCAGAAAGAGTTCTCTCTATATATACATCTTTCTGGAGAACATTGGAAGGGGAGGAGACAACCCTTGGTCCTTAGTCAACTGCCTACCATTTAACAGCTGTAGCTGCATCCCATTGGCCTGGCAGCTACCTGGAGTGGGAGAGATGTGGAGCTGTGCATGTGGAGTGTTAAACTCCACCGATAGAAATAAATCTTGGCCATGATGTATTTTTGTATGTTATTTTCCACCCAGCAATATCCATTTTGTATCAGAAAGTTTGCAAAAATGGATATTGATGTGTAGCCCAATTTCATTATGTATTTGTCATGGGAATGGGAATTGTGTAAAGTCTCCTTAAAAAGAGCATTGGATCAATTTATCGCCAATTTCTAGCCATTACATTTCCACAATGGTCCATCTTTCCAATCTATAGTTTATAATAGTTTATTAATACTTTTATTCTAACAGCTGTAACCCAGGGAAAAGAATACTTCTTCCACTCAGCTAGAATTTGCAAATGAGCAAACTGACTCATGTGCTTGAATCCCATGATTGAGAGTGACTATGCTTCTTTCTCTCTTTTTAAAAAACAGCTGCTGGGAAACTCTAGTCAGGATCAGGGACTTGGCACACATGAGAAGGGGTCAACATTTTTCTCCCATGCCATTTTCCGGTTACAGTATCTTTTCCATGTTGCCCTGTTAAAAATGTTATTTTTAAAAAATATCAGCTGAAATACCACCTGTCAAAATCAAAGCAGAGTCATGGGAAAACAGATTCCTAAAACTGACTTCAAATGTTTTTTTCTCCCATGTGTATTTTGTAAAAAGATCCAATCCGTTCTTCCTTTTTTTGATAAGCATTACTGACTGCAAGTCTTAGCAGCTCTAGCCAGTATAGTCAGTAGTGAAAGAAGATGATGGGAATTGTAGTTGAAGAACAATTTGAAGGTTACACACTCCTCATGATAGCAACTTCATTTTACTGGAAAAATAGGGAATAATCCATACACATGAAAAAGTTATCTGAAAGAATATAAATTGTATAGTGAAAATTGTGTGTCAGAAAGAGCAGATTCTATTCTTCATCTAGACCTATCTTCATTTTGTGATCCTGTTTATGATATCAATATCAATATTTATATTAACATTGACATATTTAGCCTGAAGAGTACCCAGAGCTGCCCATGTCTGCACCTAAAATGGATCCAATGGTTTATTTATTTATTTATTTATTTATTTATTGTTTGCCATTCTCCTCTTTTAATGTCAGTAATTTTACCAGCAGTATCTGGAAAGAGCCTTCTCTCATTTTCTCACCTTTTTTTAAACCTCAGGAATCCTAACAGACGTGAGCCCTCTCCTTTTTCTTTCCTGCCTCAAGAATCTTAGCTGTAGTGTTTCCAAGTATCCTCTCCTGTTTTCTAGCCTTTAATAATCCCCATGAAACAACATGTTTCTAAATTTGAAGTCTATAGTAAATTGCCACAGACTGAAATGTAATTCTGAGGAGTTTGTCTCCCTTGAATTTCCAGCCTGGGTGTCTTTTGCTTATCTCTAGATGGGTTCAATAACAAAGTGAATGCAAAAGAACAACATACATAAGGAAGACTGTTAATTGTGTGAAGTTTGTCTTTTTGAGTCTCCAGCCTGTGCATTTTTCATCCCTCACTTCACCCATGGTAACAACTACAAAAAAATCCTGCTTACTTATTTTAACTCTTGTTCTGTCAGCTGTTAGTGTGAAGCCATAGCATGAGGGCATTATTTAATCTGCAAGAACAGTTGCTTAATGACATATTCTCATTTAGAGAAAGGAATGGCTGTACATAAGATCATAAATAAAGAACCAGAATAAATAGATATCTACAAGCAAGATGGAGGACCTCAAAAGAGCCAGGAACTGTGATGTAGATGAGGAATTGATACAACTAATTTGTAAGCAAAGTACATTGAATTAATATTTGTTCTTGTTTAGTGACAACCAAACCTCCTCTTATGGTGCATCTACACTGTAAAAATAACACACTTTGACACCACTTTAAGTGCTGTAAGTGGCCTTGGAACTTGTCTACATGGGCAATTTACTGCATTTTGCCCCCATCTTGGAGCCCTGCAGCTTTTGCCCAGTCCTCACGACCCCCGGGGCTAAGACAGGGGAAGACAGGATAGGGCCCAATAAAATATTTTAAAATAACTAGCTATACCTGGTGGAACATACACCAGGCATACAGCCTCCATGCTCGCCCCCTGCGCTGGAGGCATGCGCTGCCCCCCATGCTGCCCCACTGTGCCTTCCCCTGCCCTGCAGGCACACACTGCCCCCATACTGCCCAGTAATTTCCCCCTCACCTCACAGGCACATGCCACCCCCCTGCATACACCCCCTGCACTGGAGGCACATGCCTCCCCCCCCACCCCCAGGCACACACTTTCCCCTGTGCCGGAAGCACGTGCCTCCCACTGCACCGCTCCCCTGTGTCAGAGGCATGCAACACCCCCTGCACTTCCAACCACCCCATGGGTACGCACTGCTCCTGCACCAGAGGAAAGTGCTGCCCCCCACACCACCCGCACACACCACATGCACACACCATGCTACACACACACACATGCCATGATACATCCCCCCATGCTACTGACATTGACTGTGCATGGAACAATGGAAATCCCCTCTGCCGCTGCCATGTTTAGAAAGGACTTAAACCTCCATATGTTCCCACTCCCAGTGTATTGATTGGCTGCCCAAGGGAAAGCTTTGATTGGTTGGTAAGTTTCCTAAGTGGCTAATCAGCACACTGGAAATGGCAACATACCCAAGAGGATTATATATATAGATACCAGTTTAATGGCATTCCATCCAGCAAAAAATTATTTTCGCCCTGCGTAACCACAGGATCCCATTCCTGAACACCAGCCCATTGCTGCAGGTGCCCTCTGCCTCATTCTTCCATGGCCAAGAAGGGGGGTGGCACAACATGTGACCAAGGCTGGTTACATGCAGGGGGGGGGTTGCTCACATGCTGTGGGCTGGCTTCCTGATATCAGAGAGAGCTATGCAGGCAGCAGTGGCTGCAGGGATGGGACAATGTGCCCGTCTGGTCTCCAGGCCATTTCATGGGTGGAGGAATGGGCCTGATCCACAGGCAGGATATGCTGGTGGGAAGCTTATGTATTCTGGTCCATGTAGATAAACCCTTGGACATGAGTTTTTCACCTACTTTATGCTATTTGGGATTTGTCTTGAACCCTTTTCAAAAGTGTTAACCAGCACCACTTAAGGGAATTGCCTGGGCCCTTACTTCCCTTCAAGGGAAGCAAGCAATGATCAATTTTGAGGGGCTTCTTTTTGCATTTCTGAATCATAAGGTTGACATCTCAGAGAGGCTTGCTGGAACTCATACTGGCCTGTCACATGTGCTGCTGTGTTGCAGATTTCTATTACTGGACAAAGTTCTGGCCAATTCTACCCCAATCACTGTTGTCTGGTGTTGTCATTCTAGGCTGAGTGTGCAATAGAATCTATCTTTCTGTTTATTGCCCTATTCTCCCATATGAGCCTGCCTGTATTTTCAGATCCATTCCAGAAACCCTTCCCACCACTCTCACAGATACGCCTGGTGCGAACATGAAAGAAGACCTTCCTGGTGGCTGCTCCCAGGCTCTGGAGTGCCCTTCTAAGAGAGGTTAGAATGGCACCCTCCTTGCCCTCTTTCTGCAGGCAGGTTAAGACTTTTTTATTTTTTAAAACTGGCTGCTCAAGGGGACTGGGCCTTGTAGAATTGTGCTGTAGTGTCTACCTGTGTTTTTAACAGGTACATTTTTAACTAGTTTTAATTTCATGGCTTGTTTAATGGTGTTTTGAACTTTGAATCAATGTATGTGTTGACTTACTGTTCAACAATTCAGTGAATGGGACTACTCTAGTTGGGACTGACCAAAAGGATTCCAGCCCTTGAGTCCCAGACTGAAAAAAGGCATAGGAGATCATCAGACATGGCAAATACTGCATCAGAAGATTGCAACGAGAACCAGAACAGGCAAGATTTTCAGATGTCCTTCAGCATCCCGAGGGCATAGTGCAGCCATGAGTAAGGCAACACTTTTATTTGTGTCTTGTCCCCATCAATAAGAAAGGGAACCCTGTGGCAGAGTTATCCCACTTGGATGGCAGAAGAATGCAGCATCTGATAATGTCGCCCTTCCAGTTCTTCTCCCATGGTGCAGTATGGAATGCGGGTTTTTTGCCATAATCCACCACATATAATAATCTCCATGGTGGTGGTGGTGGTGGTGGTGATGACAACAACCCCCACCGCTCACAGAAAAAAATTCTGCTCACACCACCCCATTTCTAGTTTCTGCCCTGGCCAGCAGAATATGTAGGGCTTTGGAGAAGTAGATCTGTCACTTCACATTCCAAATATCTTCCTTAAGAACTTTCCTCAACTTTGCAGCAAAGCATTGAATAAACATTACTGTGTTTACACTTTGTTGGCCTTTATGTGGAAGGTGTTCGTTGGTTTTTTTTTTTTTTTACATGATTGCTTGGGAAGGCTTCCACTTTTGAAGCTCAATCTCTTTGCCACTTTCTCCTGCAGTGCAGCTACTCAGAGAACTATCAAAGCACTGTGGAGGGTGATAAAAACAGTATATGCGGGGTTGGGGGGGAATCAGCTATTCAATCTGATCTTACCATCCCCCTTGTTCTTGTTTTTATTTATTTATAAACAAAAAATGCTTGTTTATTACCTAGCAGCTCAAGATTTTTGGGGGGGTGGGGGGATTGCAGGGGAAGAGAGAGAACAAAGAAAAAGAAATCACATCTGAATGGTTTCTTGCCTAATGCAAGGTATATTGATATGCATACTGTTTGCTTTCGCAGATTAAAAATGCATGTTACACTTGAGGAGTTCAAGCTGTGGAGCATATTGCACAGACAGGTTGCAAATTGCTGTAACTGATTCATTATTTGTATGAAAAGAACCCTGAGAAAAATAAATACAGCATTTGATTGTGCTGGCCACTCAAGAGAGGGATAGAAATATGGGTGAAGGAAAGCAAAGAGGGGACATTTTCCAAGGTAACGGATTTATCCCAAAGCAGATGGTGGCAAATGCTTCTAGGATGGGCTAGGTGAAGGGTTGGAATGTGGCACCTGGGCCATATGTAGCCCCAACCCATTTTTATGATCCTCATATCCCTCATGACCCCCTAAGCCGCCAATCCCCAATATATTTTAAAGAAGTGGGGGGAAACCATAAACCATGCAAAAATGACCCTAAATGCTGCCATTTTACCTTTTAACAACCCACAAGCCTGCAACCTATCGCAAAATACACAAAACACATTGGCCCCCAAATCAGCTCAAAATTCTAGAAGCAGAAACCAGAATTCCGTCTTCAAGTGTGATGCAGCAGCCAAAAAAGCCAATGCAATTCTAGGCTGCAAAAGGTCCAGACTGGAGGAAGAAGTAATGCCACTGTCTTCTACTTTAGTCCAATTTCACTTGGAATACTGTGTTTAGTTCTGGGCACCACAATTCAAGAAGGATATTGGCAAATTAGAACATGTCTTAAAAGGGCAACCAAGATTATCAAAGGCCTAAAAATCAAATCCTGTGAGGAACAACTTAGGTAACTGGGTATGTTTAGCATGGCAAAGAGAAGACTGAGAAGTGATACGATAGCTATCTGAAGGGATGTCATGATTCCAATAACCAAAAAAAGAGAGACTCCACCTAAACTTTAGGAAGAATTTGTTTACTGTGAGAGGTGTTCAACAGTGGAATAGACTGCTTCAGAGGGTGGTGGATGCTCCATCTTTGGAGGTCTTTAAACAGAGGCTGGATGGGCATCTTTCAGGAGTGCTGTAGTTCAAACTAAGGGAAGGAGGAAGCTAATTTTAAAAATAAAGAGACTCCCTCTCCCCCGCCACCCCAGAGTCTTTGCAAGTTGCAGCAACAAATCGATTAAGCCTTGCAAAATTTTAACAAGCTGCTGCTCTACTACTTGAGCTGGAGATTTGCACAGAGCACTTTCCTCTTGCCCAGAGCTAAGCCTACCAAAACTGGAGAATTTGCACCCTCATCTCCTGCCTGAGGTGACCCACAAAAACTGGAGATGCAGAGCCAGGGCCCTAAAATTCTCAACCCCAGTACAGATACTCTGGGACTGAAAGGAGCAACCAGGCTATTTATAAAACTCCTTTCTCTGGCTGTTGCTGGTGCAACACATCAATTATATGTGCTAATTCTGACTCTTGAGTTAAGATGGCTCCCTTGCTACTTCAACATCAGCTAGAAGGCAGTAATATAGACAGCATGAGACACAGGCCTGTAAAAAACGGCATGTATGAATCAAGAAACATGACAAAGGCATTCTTTGGAACAGACTCTATTTGTCTGGTCTCTTATTCCTCCCTCCAATCATTGTCATGCCTTAAATTGACATCATCTGTTAACATGAGTACTCAGCAATTTCTCTCCAGGATTTATTGGATTAAAAGATGCATTCCTGCTCTTCCGTGGCCTCTCAATTTCAGATCCCATTTTATGTTGAGACTCCCTCAGCATTGTCCATAGTGAGCTGGCATTATGAAAATTGGATTGCTTCTTTATCCCCATTATACAAAAGATGGTTTGATACCAGACACACAAATATGATTTCTTGATTCCCCTCCAGCTCCATCAAGCAAACCCCTGTTGGGCTGCTCATAGTGCAGCATGAAATAATCTCATATTAACATACGATAGTGGCAGAAACAAAAAGATACATTATACCACCCTGGGAGCTAGTCGAGAGGAGACTTTTGTCCAAAGAGTAATCTTTATGAACAGGAGAGTGGGGAATCAATTTTTTTTCCTGGTAAAATATCACAAGCCCTGGCATGAGTAGAACAGTGGGAGAGGATACGGTACACAGCTAAGTCCTGAAAAAAATGCCAAGTACTCATTTTGAGGGTCCTTGATGTCCCTTTCCCCACATGCCTGTTGGAGATTATCACAAGACACTAGTAGCATGGGTCATTCATGCTATGAAAGGAACCAGGAACATATCACTTTGTATATCATATTTCATAATATGCATTTCATATTTCTCTTTGTTTTGTGCAACTGCACTGCTTTGCAAGCCACCCTGGTGTGATAAGTCTCTTTGCTGCAGTTCTGGCATTATAGCAGTCAGTCCATGAGGGGCCTTAATCTCCTCCTCTCCTGCCCTTTCCTCCTCCTATTTGGTATTCCAACCCAGAGCCTTTTTTTTTTTTTTTTTGGTATTTGGTATTCCAAATCAGTGCAGGTTTTCTATTTAAAAAAAAAATAAAATCTTTGTGGTGTGTATGGAGATTTTCAGATGCCTCTTTCAGCATCTTGCCACGCAAGCAGCCTCCGGAGCAGTAATGAGGCTGCTGTGCAGCAAGGGGTCCATTTTGGATGAAGATGTTTCTCTCTTGGCGTCGTCCGTGAGTGTTGTGGCTAGCATTGAAGGCGGCCGCACTGTTTTTCATTCACGGAAGTTGTTACTGCTCCGGAGGCTGCTTGCGCGGCAAGACACTGAAAGAGGCATCTGAAAATCTCCTATGTGTGTTCTGCTGTCCAAATGCCTCCAAAATGGTCATTAAGTAACTCTTAAAAGTGACAGGAAAGCAGGGATATAAATCTTTGCCTATTTCATCCTCAAATAATTTCCTTAGTACAGTATTCTCCTGGCTGTGTGGGAGGATGAATATTTCTGCACAGCTTTCACCCAGTATACACACATCCTGACATGTTACAGGAAATGATTCTGCACAGAAATATATGTGTGGGCTGGTGTTGTATGAAAATAGTGGGGTTTGTGCAAAAAGCTTATTTTTCATTCAAAATTTGTGGGTTTTGCACTGATTTTTGCACATATACCCACATGTGTTTCTGAAAACAATTGTTTTTCATGAAAACTGTGGGGATGGCATGCAAAAGCCCCCATGGGGGGATACAGTTTCCAGAAACACATATGGGGATTTTGTGCAAAATTGGTGTTTTGTGTGCAAATATTATTTTTGCACAAAAAATATATTGTAAGTGTTACTGGAAACTGTTTTTCCACAGAAAAATGCATTTTTCTTGCAACCCCCCCCCACACTTTTGTCAGGGGAGAACCCACTATTTCCATTTTGCATTTAAAAACAAAACAAAACTAGGGTCTCACCTAGATGGGACAGCAATTCGCAACAGCCCTCTTTTGTCTCAATGGTTTCTGGCACCAAAAACTGTCTGTAAAGTTATTCACGTTAAGGTTCAGATGGAGCCATGCCATGAATCAAGATGGTGACTGCAGGTACAGGGTACTATTTTTCCCTCCAATGTTATCATCACTGCATAGCCCTTTAAAAAAAAATTATTGTAAACCGGCAAAAGGGAGACCTTGTGGCAAAAATGTGCACACTCACTCATCAGGAACTCCAAAATGGCGCTTCTAGATTCTACTGTTATTCCTTCTTATGGAACCCTGGGATTTGTACTTTGGTGAAGCTTTGACACTCTTTGGCAGAGAACATTAAAGACCTCATAAAACTACAAATCTCAGAATTCCGTAGGAAGGAGCCATGGCAAATAATCCAGTTTAAACTGGATTATTTGTGTAGTGTGCATTCGGCCTAAGTCTAGATGAAGGCGGCTAAGGGCTTTCCGAGACAGGCCATTTATTCCATCTTGCTCCTGTCTTAGTGCCTTGCAATCCAAATGATGCAGGGCTCATTTTCCATTTTACCATGGGCGATCCAGATGACACATGGGGCAAAGACTGGGGGAAGATGAGGTCAAGCCCATTAAACTGTTCCATCAAAATACCCAGGAATAACTACCTGATTGAGGGGAAATGGACCAGGTCTTTGGGACTGCAGGACTCCATACCAGCATACCAGCTCATCTCTAAAGCCGCCACCACTGCCTTCCACATCACAGGTTCCAAAGTTAGGAAAGAGGCCCTCAGCATGTGAGCAAGGCTGGTCATGTGCAGGGGGCCTTGATCACATGCTGCAGGGCCCCTGCCTGGCTCCAGAGGGTGTGATGCAGATGGTAGCGGCAGTAGCTGCAGTGAAAGGCCTGTGTGTCTATGTGGATTTCATCCTGTTTTGTGCAGTAATGGAGGAGCAATTGGTCTGATCCGGGACCAGAATATACCTGCAAGAAGCTGGCATATTCTGGCCAGTGTAGAAGAGCTCTTAGTTTAACAAAAGCTTATGCTACCAACTTCTTTCTCTAAGTCTCAAAGGTGCTAGAGGATCCCTTTGCACTTCTGGAAACTGTGTTTCCCCCAACAAAACTGGTTTTATTTTTGTACAAAAATCATATTTTTTGTAGCAAAAAATTATGTTTCTGCACAGAATAATTTCCCAAAATGCCGTGTAAAAATGTCCTCTGTTACTTTTTCCAATGCAGTTTCCCACATCTTGGAAGCATTCCACATGTTATACAATTGGAAAGCCATCCCAGTCCTCTCCATCTGATATGATCCAGGCTATGCAGGCTTAGGATCTCTACATCAGCACCACGGCTGTCAAAGACTGCACTTTCTGATCCTGAGAGTGTGAATGAATAAAAGAAACATGACAAGAGGCCCACACTGGTGATATTAACAGGAGCCAAGGCCTAATCAAAAGGCTGACACACAGAGCATAGAGCAAGCTGGGGAAATGAACTCAGCAGCATCCACATGGGCAGCTCTGAGGAAAGAAGCATGGCAGTCTGGGAGGATGGAGAAATCAATCTTCTGGTGTGACATGAGATTCCTTTGATCAAACTAATCTTTTCATACCTTTCTTCCCTTCTGTTGTTGTTCTGAACATCTTTTGCCTTCAGGGGAAGAGAGAGAGACTGATAGAGAGAGAAATAGACTGGCATTCAAAATCTCCCCATAGAGCACATACTGCGATGGTTCATATAGGTGGGAAAGAGACTCTGCAGGCACGGATTCTGTTCCATCCTGATTGCTAAATTCACTGCCAGTTCATGCCTTAGTGGTGCTGCAGTTGTGATGCAAACCACAGGCAAGAAATAATGGGCTTCTGGTATGGTCACCAATGACTGACGTGCATAGGGAAAGACAACTGGAACCCAAATAAAGCCACAGACCTAGGGCTAGAACAAACACACAAGGGGACAATGCAGATTGTGCACAACCCTTTAATATATCTGTGTGATATGTGTACCAAAAGCACAGATTTGTATAAACATTGTACTATACAATTAGTGAGACAGAATGAACTGCTATAAGAAATGGTGATAAGTAACTGGCTTAGATGACTTTAAAAGTCGGTTTATACAGAAACAAGGGCATATGCTCCAAAATTTCACAAATACAAACCAGGACTCATGTGGCCAAGGAACATCAGAGTGTGGTCAAGATGGCGGAAATTATTAATGAGGAAGAACGCACAAGGTAGGGCAGGCTGTAACTGTTTGCTTTTGCCTAAGCCTAATACAAAGGACAAGATGATGCCCCTTTCTGTCCTCTTCCCCACTGCTGAGTTAATTGAGGGCAAAGTACTCTTGAACTTCAAACTGAGGACTTCATCATACGTGCCTTTTAAAGCAGAATTAAAGCTGGATAACAATGCCTTTGGTGATACTTATCACATATCACTGGTGTCCTAAGACTAGGCTGTTGCTCTAACAGACATGCATTGACTGCCGGCTTCTTTTCATGAACTGGAAAAGCTTTGTTTGACCCCCTTGGTTTCTGGCGGAGTAGTAGCCTTCTCCAACTTAGTATCTTCTAGATGTTCTAGACTACGACTCCCAAAATTCCTGACCATTGGCTGTGCTGGATGATAGATGATGAAGTAAAAGCATGTTGTTCTTTCCTTCTAAAGCACCATGTACACTGATAACACTATAGAAATAAAAGATGATGATGATACCATGATATAATGATAGCACTGTAGAAAATAATAATAATAATAATAATAATAATAATAATAATAATAACAACAATAATAATAATGTGATATAACTGCCATACACCCCATTCAGGACTCATTGGCCACAACCAAAACCATGCTCATAGAGCATAATGCTCCCACAACTTTACTTCCCCAGTAGATTTCCCTTCATCTTCCCTTCTCTTCTGAATGTTGGTATTTATCTGAATGGCTCCCAGGCAGCCTCTGGTTTCATTTCTGCAGCTGGGGGGAAAGAGAAGTCAGTTGCACAGCAGCATCCAGCTTCAGATTCGCACCCAGGAGAAAGAAACAGAAATTGTATTCTAGGTGCATTGCCCTCTATGTGTTATCTGCTTTCCTGGCAACATATTTTCTTTTCTTTGAGCTGGACCTTCCCCAGCACTGAGACTATGTGATGTTGGATAGTTATGTTGCAGAAGAAAGTACTAAATACCTGTGTCTGCAATACTCCGAAGCTTATGCACAGGGATGTAACATGTCTGAATCAACAGGATTCTGGCCTTCATCAGACATGCTGAGGATGGGATGAGTGGCAACCTCTGTGGCTCCTCTAGTACATGCATATATATACACACACATGTATGTTTGAGGGATGGGTGAAAATAAATTTCATTGAATTCAACCGTCTCAATGAAAGTAGCATTTTTTCCCACCTCATAAGCCTTGTTAGAAAATATACTGCTCATCTTGAGCATTTGCACATTTGTGAAGGTTCTAGGACATTTCTCAGAACTAAAGTGCATAGTAACAATGCACAAAATGACATTTTAGTCAATGGGGAAAACTCTGTGTAATTTAGATAAATCACACAAATAAATGAATGAATTAAGCAAAAAGTATAAAATTAATTCATGTAAAATTCAGTGCAGAACCCCGCCTCCATACACACATATATATGTATCATAGTGGTCCAATATGCAATACAATGAAATTTAAACTGAGAATTTTTCACATCCTACATTCAGCCATGTTCACTGAGAAATTTTGCAAAGGTGTGTGTTGGACTAAATCAGCCTTCTCCAACTTAGTGCCTTCTAGATGTTCTAGACTACAACTCCCAAAAATTCCAAAATACCTGACCATTGGCTGTGCTGGCTGATAGATGAAGTAAAAACATCTCTAAGACACCAGGTTGGGGAAGATTGGATGGACTAGGTGGATTTGGGGTCTGTTCTAGGAAAACTCATTTTAATTTTTTCCCATCACAACAGGAAAACCTACCCTGACTATATACAAACTAAACATAATTAGGCCCATGGTACTGTGAAATGCAGGCCACCCCTTGTACCCATGGAACTAATAGCTATGCTTTCAGTTATCTATGGCTGAAAAAACAGGGATACATACCATGGAGTCATGCTGGAAAATGCCTAGAGAGGTGTCTTCTCTAGGAATTTCTATGTCATCCAGTGCAACTCTGTGTTGTGTTTGTAACAGGAAGTCCTTTATTTTAATAGGATTTGCTATTTTCTGTGGTTTCACTTATAAATGGTAAGTTTAGGAACGTATCCTCCTGTGGATATGGGGCAGGGAGGCAACCTGTATTACAAATATGGAACAGGACATTTTGGACAAACAATGTGCAGTCACACATATGTAAGGCAAGGAGAGATCACTGTCATAGGGCAAGGAACAGTCATACTGTACAACATTTGTTTGCTTATTTATTTCAATATTGGAAATTATGAGTCCATGTGCCTTAAACTCACTTGGCTTGTGGGGGAAAAAAACACCATGAGCAATTGATCATAGAATCATAGAATTGTAGAGTTGGAAGAGACCACGAGGGCCATCCAGTCCAACCCCCCTGCCATGCAGGAAATCTTGATCAAAGCATCCCCGACAGATGGCCATCCAGCCTCTGTTTAAAGACCTCCAAGGAAGGCGACCCCACCACGCTCCGAGGGAGTGTGTTCCACTGCCGAACAGCTCTTACTGTCAAAAAGTTCCTCAGTTATTTTTTTTTAAAAAAGAAAAGAAAGAAAGACTATATGAAAATTCAAATGCCATTTTCCATGCAATTTTCCCAAATGCATTTATTTCTGCATGTATTTTGTCATGAGAGAACTGCATTGCAAAATTGATAACAGCTCAGAAAATGAAAGAAATGGTCCACATATTAGCTCAGGAAATGCAAATTAGGCAGGCTTGTATTAAAACGTATTAAAAAGCAAAGCAGTTTAGCTTCCATTCTTATTGATAAGTAAACAGGGCTAAAGCTGAAAGCACACAACCTCTTATACTTGTCCATGAACTATGCAAGACTTCCAGTAAAATTCCATAGCTTAAATATATGAAATAAATCCCTTATCCATGAGGAAATCCTACACTACTGCTTTTACTGATAAGTGCACAAAATGTATGCAAATATCTATGAATAAGCAGATTTTCTCTAGTTATGAAAGACATTCCCAGGAGAACATATCTAAAATGTGGAGTTGTTGTCTCAAAAGAGAGAGAATCAAACAGGGTAGGTATGAAAGGCAGGTGAGACGTTTGGCAGGGAAGGGAGGAACTCCTGGGAACGAATTCATTCCATTAACACAGTGATCTCTCTTGAGTCTAGATGAGCCCAAGGGGAAAAAAAAACAGATTTAAAGGTAAAACTGCAAAGGTTTTGCTAAAAATTAAAAACCCACTCATAAGATCCCAAGAGAAGGAAACTGCCGTTAGCTACCATTTAAATACATTGTTAATGCTGGGTTTTAACAAACACAACTGTGTTACAACTGCCTTAGGAACCTGAACAATATGATCAACAGATATCTTATTTCTGCCAGATATTTTATTACTGCCATTAAAGTGATTTCTATATGCAACACTCCTTTCTCCTTCCATCAGCCTAACACAACTAGATGTAGAAGTGGAACAGGTGGTGTGAGATCCAGAGAATTGCATGCTTGGATTGGGTCATGACAGAGTTACTGAAAAAGTTGTTTTTGTGGACTATAGTTTCCAGAATCCTTCAGCCAGCATTTTATGATAAAAGAGAATCATCACAGCATGAGGCTTCAAGAGGAGGCGTTTCTTTTTCTAGACAAAAATGTTCAGGGCATCTGATGGGGAGCCTAGAGAACACAAAATAGCCCTAGGGCACTATATGGCCCATTATGGGCCAACTGATTCCTTTCCCTACCAGCTATACCCAGTGTAACATACACTGTTATCTACATATATAAAACACTTCAGTGTATTTCCACTCCCACTCTGTTCATTGGCCGCTTAGAAAATATGTGAAGAGTATGATAATTTGATGCACACATAACCTTTCAAATCAATTGTAATGGCTAGTTTCATGCCGAGGGCCCCTCCACTGCTGCCATGCAACTGCCCATAAACACACACCACACTACACATACACACCATGGTACACACACATGCACACCATGTGCACCAGGACATGAGATCCCCTCTGCTGCCATCACCATGCACAAACACACACCCATGCTACAACACTCCCTTGTTACACACACACACACACACCACACACTACACCCCACATGCCACACACATATACCCCCTATGCCATACACACACACCATACATGCCATGACAAAAAAAGCCCCTTCAGTGACATGTTTAGAAAGGACTTGAAACTTTTCATGTTTCGACCCCAAGGCCCAAGAGCAAGGACAGCACAGAAGGCTCAAGGGCCAAGAGCAAGACCCAGCTATAGATAGCACAAAAGGCCCTGGGCACAGCTACAGACAGCTCCATGCCCCTAGGCCCAGCTATAGACAGCACAAAAGGCCCAAGGCCCCAACCCAAAAGCAATGAGCAGCTACAGACAACACAGAACACCATGTTGTGGTGGCCATGACTGAAGCTGAATGCTGATCTTAAACAGCAGTTCCCCTGGTTGCTTCAGGTGTGCTGCATGATTGCAGCTGGCTGTATCTGACAGTTTGGCCATGGTTCTTCCAAGACTCCCACAGCCAGAGCCTGAGTCTGCAAAGAGGCTGTGCCGGCTGTTGCAGCCAGGGCCCTAGTCCTGTGAGGATAGGCAGATCCTGACACCTAAGCGGCCAATCAGCGCACTGAAAACAGCAACATACCCAAGAGAATTATAGATAGATAGATTTTTGATCCTGTCTAAACAGTCAAAATAATCCTCATGGAATTCATTGGCTTAATGGGAACCCACGTCGATGCATCATATTCGGAAAGGGGGCAGCAAAAAGCTCCAAAAACTTTGCCCAGAGAGCCTTTGCAGCTTTTCTCAGAATTTTTCAAAAGCTCCGTGGGGAATGCGCACTCCCACTCATTAAGACAAGTGATTCAATTTAAATCACTTTCCCATATGAGAGGAAGCACAAACCTGATTGGCTGGATGAGGGCAAGGTAGGGCTTGCTAAGAGGACAAGCACCCACTGCCGCCATATTGGCAAGCAATCGCTAAGGCAATAAAATGGTGATTTGTATTATCTTTTCTCTCTCTCTCTCTCTTTTTGTAAATGTGAAATATCGCTTG
This sequence comes from Gambelia wislizenii, assembly GCA_030847615.1. NCBI lineage: Eukaryota > Metazoa > Chordata > Lepidosauria > Squamata > Crotaphytidae > Gambelia > Gambelia wislizenii. The sequence continues at coordinate 19,936,621 of JAUMIR010000007.1, read as the reverse complement.
TGCACACCACGGAAAAAGTTTTTTTTTTAAAAAAAAAACCTTGGCAGCAGCAGATTTAAAAACATGAGTAATTCACTCATGGCTGCCGTCTTGGCATAGAGAACATGCGAAGTTTATGGGGGCTGTAAAACTGTTAAGACAGTCACAGCTGCTGCAAATTGCTATACTGCAGAGCAATCCATATTTTTCAGGCTCATATAGACAAGACCTTAATAAGGAATAAAAGATAAGCTAGGTGAGGCATCAGCAGTTTGCTTTCACTGAGCCTACTGCAAAGGGCAAAATTCCATCGTCTTATCCACACGACACAAATAATTCAGTTTGAAACTGGATTATTTGCCCTGGATCCTTCCTATGGAATCCTGGGATTTGTAGTTTGGTGAGGCACCCAACACTCTTTGGAAGAGAAGGCTGAAGACCTTGTAAAACTAAAAATCCCAGGATTCCATAGGAAGGAGCCATAGCAAATAATCCAGTTTCAAATTGGATTATTTGTGTAGTGTGGATATGGCAAATTTCCTCTCCTTCCTGCTGATTTAATTAAATGCAAATTACCTTTGCACTTTAAATTCAGTGTGCAGCGATTGAAGCAAGCTAAGGATAACAGGAAAGAAGGAGGAGAGGAAAACTTGGACACTTTAAAAGCAGCAGAAAAATAGCCCTGTTTAAGTATTTGAAGGGATGTCACGCTGAGGATGGAGCAGGCTTGTTTTCTGCTGCTCCAGAGACTGGAACACGGAGCAATGGATGCAAGCTCCAGGAGCAGAGATTCCACCTCAACATGAGGAGGAACTTTTTGACAGTCAGAGCTGTTCGGCAGTGGAAGACACTCCCTCGGAGCGTGGTGGGGTCTCCTTCCTTGGAGGTCTTTAAACAGAGGCTGGATTGCCATCTGTCGGGGATGCTTTGATTGTGATTTCCTGCGTGGCAGGGGGGTTGGACTGGATGGCCCTCGTGGTCTCTTCCAACTCTGCAATTCTATGATTCTATGATTCTAAGATAACTAGGATTATCCCTTCCAAATTAGGGCATGTTGTCTTACCTGTGCTTTTTTCCACCACCTCCAGCATCAGCATTGGATGGCATGTATTTTGAACTCTAGCCAATAAGGTTGTGCTGTGTTTGCAAGGGGTGGGGAGGGCATAAAACAAACTAGAACATGGCAGAAAATATAATGGGGTTAGTACTGCTGCAGGAAAGGCTCTGTCTCCTCCATTTCTCATTGCTGACTTGTTGATTAACTTGGCTATCAGAATGGATTAATGCAGGCTGCTGCTTCCTTTTCCCATTCTTTCTTTGCTTTTTTATCGGGGGGGGGGGCTTTTGTCACAAGAATGCCGAGCAGCATATTTAAAGTCCTGCATATTCCATGAGTTATAGAAAAGGAGATAGGGTTGGGTTGACCTTTTCAGTATTCTGTATTGTGACTAGCTATAGCCATTCCATTCATTTCCCCATTTTACAGCCTTACCAAGCTCTGGAGAGCCTGGTGGAATGGCTAACCCAATCAAAATACAAAATGATGAAAGGTCAGAATAGTAAAGCACAGAAATACATTTCTGGGAATATAATGCATTGCAATTTTGAGACCTTGTCCTTGGATTAAGGTTTGCAATGGAAAAGAAAATGGCTGTCCTCTTAAAATCGTCCTTGCAGGAGGCATGGGATGAACAGAGGAGCAATCCTTTCATAATATGCACACTTTCCTAGATACATAGAAATTTGCAGATGTTGCCAAAACCAAACCAAATAGAATTCTCAACTATCTGTACTGGTCAAATTCAATAGGGAAAACAATGCTATGTACAGAGAAGATCCAAGTTTAGCTGATAGTTGCCATGCAACAGTTAAAGAGGAAGAGGCTGACAAGAAAAACAAAATTAGGTGGCAAGCCTAATTCAGCATCCCAAACATGTCTGAATCCAGACTTTTGTCTATAGGGGGGGCGGGGGAATACAAACATCTCTGAAAAAGCAGACATTTGCAACGATGCAACCAGTCTTCATGGTCAAAAGAGCCACCCCCCCCCAAAAAAAACTCTGCATGCCCCCCTAGTCAAGATGGCAGCCACAAATGATTTACTCACAATTTTATATCCGCCACCAACTTTTTTTTTAAAAAAAGTTTCCCATGATACACACAAACGATAGTTCGTATTTACAAAAGACAGAAAGGGAACAAAAAGAGTGTAAGATTGTGGTGTCTCCCTGACTCCTTAGCTTCTGCTGCCAGGTGAACACCATTTTGTTATTACTGATAATTTCTTAAATTCTTTAATAGTTATGTTACTAATAAGGTGCTTATTAACTCTGATATTTTAAACATTGGTATCTGAATACTGAGGATACTGGGGGCCTCTCCTTCATAAGGTTGCCAAAACCCCAAGTCAACTTGATAGCCAATAACAACACATTTTAAGCTACACGTTATGTTTAATTATTTGACATGCTATTTCTGCTGTAATTTTACAGAGCACTGCTTTGTTTTACTTTTCTTTTAATGGTTACTGCCTGGAGCACTTTGCTAATAAGTGGAAAGGTAGAATATTAAACAAACAAATTGTTTTCCTCTTCAGACTTACTGGTACTTGGGATCCATTTCAAGAGGGTATCATTCACTGAAAATTTTTTCAAACTAGTTGCCAACTTTACAGCCTCTGTTTTAGAGGAAGCTAATATTTGTACCTCAGTGCCTTAAGATTTGCATCTCCTTATTTCCTCATTTATTTTGAAGACTTATGCTAATTGGTTGATTGGTAATAGAAACACCCTCCTGCTGTGGATGCATTAAATGGTAGCAGTTTCTAGTTTAACTGAGGAGCTATTCAATTATAGGCAATAATCATTTATTACTAATAAGATCATCTAAGATCCTCAAATCTCGTTGAATGAAATTACCAGCATTCCCCTGATGCAAAACATAGAGTGGTTTATAATAAAAGATTGAGCAGGGGGTGGGGCGGTAGGGGGAGCAGAAAGAAGGAAAGACTAACCCTGAAACATGAAGTGCCTGTATCAAGGCCAACTGAGAAAAAAGGGGAAAGAAATCAATAGAAGTCTGATCAAAGTTATCTTTCCACTCATGTGCTCTCACTCTCTTAAAGTTTCAAGAGAGGCTTTGCATAGCAGGGGAAAGCTTTTCAATGTATTCAGCTCAAAATAATAATGTGCTTAATCAAAATGATCAAATGTGACATCTAAAACATATAGCTGAGATCAGAGTTGAACACACCATTTGCCAAAAGCACATTCTTTCTAACAAGCTCGTTTGCAGACTCATTTGGATTCCTGGAATTAATTTCTTCATCTTCTGGGTGATATCCCCACCCCCACCTGAAAGATGCCTATTTGAAGGTTGCTCCTCACCTTACATTTTACTTTGGGGGTGAAGTGGGGAATGGGCACCCCAAATTCTTGGAGGTGGTATGTGTATGTGTGTGCGTGTGTGTGCAAGTGTAGTTTTTCCATGGGGTGCAGCAATTAGATAACCACTGCTCATGCCAAGTACCCAGTGAATGGTTTCACAGAAAGAAGACCTATTATGCAGGACTTTGAACACCAACACTTTGGACTTATGGATCCAACCACTATATTTGTCTGGTATTAAGAAACACCCACAGAGACACAAAATAAGCTGTTTGGTAATGTGTGTCTTGAGTAGATAACCACTGAATAGGAAGCCAGTACGGTGTAATGATTTGAACACTGGACTAGGTCTTTGGGAGATCAGGGTTCGAATCCCCAGTTGGCCATGGAAGCCCATTGGATGATCTTCGGCAAGTCATACTCCCTCAGTCTCAGAGGAAGGCAATGTCAGCAAAGCACCTCTGAACAAATCTTGCTAAGAATACCCTATGATGGGTTTGCCTTAGGGTCGCCATATGTCAGAAATGACATGAAGGCACACAACAAGGAAACCATATTATCATTTCAGTCACAGATCAGTTTATGAGAGGAAGGGAAGAATATTTGAACTTTTCTGGTCCCAGGAAAAGGTCCATATTTCTTAAAGTTAGGTCACAACTTAAATGCAGTTTTACAAAACAGAATTTTGACTCAGGTCTCATCTACATGAGCCAGGATATGTATCAGCTTCCCGCCAGCATATCCTGGCCATGGATCAGGCCTGTTGTTCTCCTATTACCACCTCCAAATGGGCCGGAGTCCAGACCGGCATGCCAGCCCACCACTGCAGCCACCACTGCTGCCACTGCCATCTCCCTCACTGTCTTGGAAGGCAGGAAGTTGGCCCGCAACATGTGACTAAACTCCCCTGCATGTGATCAGCCTTGTTCACATGCCGTGGGACTCCTTTTCACCTTCCAGGAGAGCCAGGGATACTGGTAGCCTCACCAAGGGTTGGCCTACCAGGATGGGCTCCTGTGAACACACAGGGCCCGATGGAAACAGGCCTCCCAGTGGAAACAGGGTAAAACAGGTTTTATTTTAACATGTTATATCAGGTCCTACCCCATCTTAGCCCCATCTGAGCCCCAGTGGTGGTAAGGACTGCCCAGGGGTAGAACGAGGCAAAAGCCCTGCATTATCAGGATTGCAGGGCTCTAGGATGGAGGCAAGATGGGGTATATTGCCCATGTAGATAAGCCCACAATTACTTACAGTTATGAACAGAAAAGAATTCAAAGACATAACTATGTTAGTTTGGATAAGTATGCAAAATGATCCTGTAGCACCTTTGAGACCCATGAGAGAATATAAAGGGCCTGTATATATGAGGGGGGAAATGTGAATTGATTCATACTCATGCAAATTTCAAGCAGGACCGCCTTGTCCTAACAGTGTTTGCCAAAATTGCAGGCATGTAAAGCTATCCATTTTTGCTGTCCCAAATGGCATGCCTACAATTCAAGATGGCGGCCATGACTTGTGTTTTTATTTTCATCAGTCACTGCCACTGAAAAAGACATATTTTTGGTGTGAAGGTGTGATTGTGTGATATTCCACCTAAATACGTTTTTAAAAGAAAAGAAAAAAGGCTGTTGCATTTCATGATCTCTTGCACACCATGGCAAAAATCAAGATGACAATTCCGAGGTACCTGCCTTCTTGTTATGCCCCACCCCCTTCTCCTGTCTGGCCAATCAGCTTTCTCCTTCCACCTTTCTGAGGTATGCAAATAAATGTGATCACCTGTCCTAATGATCAACAATGCACATTCTCTATAGTGTTTTTTTAAACTTTGGGGAAAGCTCCGGAGGCTTTCCCCGAAGAGTTTACAGCAGATTTAGCCCCTGTCCTTCTGAATATGGCAGAATTATGAGGGATCCAATTAATACAGGTCGCATTCTCCTTGAATTCTGTGAGGACTATTTTCACCATTTAGACAGGCCCAAAGTTCTATGAATATGCAGGAGGACCTACAACATGGATGGGGAAACGGGTGCAAACACAGATGCCAATTCTACCCACAGATCTACCTTGGAAATGTCATCACAAGACCTAACCACATCACATATCAGAGGCACTTTCACTTGCTCATCCTCTAATGTGATATATGCCATCCTCCGTCAACACTGTCCTTCAGCACTCTACATTCAGCAAACAGGCCAATCTCTGAGTCACAGGATAAATGGACATAAACCAGACATTAGGAATGGGAATACAATTCAATCTTCCAGGGCATTCCATCTTGGACATTAATACAGGAGTCCTTGAACAAACAAACAAACACACCCTTACAAAAAAAGATTGGAAAGAGAAACAGCAGAACTGGAATATTTCCATAAACTCCAGTCCATTGACTGTGGGTTGAACAGAGACAATGGCACATAACACATATTGTAACACTAGTTAACACCCCAACCTCATGAAGACTCTCTTGCTCATTTTATAACATCTTATTTCTGGTTCCCAGCCAGCATCACACTACATTCCAATCATTCCCTCCACCATTATCTACTCACCTTGGCTTCAAGCAACTAAACTTGTCACCTCATCATGATACCCAGGCGTTTTGCATTTCTATTGTTTTTCACACATACCACCTGCTCATTCATAGTTATAAAGGTCTGTTCCTAGGCACTTCACTCGATGAATCTGATGAAGCAGATTTAAGTCTACGAAAGCTTATGCTGCCAACTTCTTTCCCTCAGTCTCAAAGGTGCTACAAGATCCCTTTGCACACAGAAAAAAGTATCTTGTTCACAGTGACTTCCACTAGACCTAGGTTGAGGTGATTTCTTGAAATTCTCCATACTGTCTGTATGCAGAAAAATTAAGGACACTGATCCTTTGGGGAGGTGAAATTCTTTAACAACTTATCATCATTAGCAGTGGCAGTAGTACAAATTCTTTCTTTTGTCCTAAAAGGATACAGTAGGACCCCCATATCAGCTGATTCATTATCCACTGATTCAGTTATCCGTGGGAAACAAAACAGCATACCTATCATAGAGTTTTCATAGAAAATGCCTAGAGAGGCATCCTTTCTAGATGTTTTCTAGGTCCTCCAAGGCAAACTCTATGGTATTTTCAACCAGCAGTCCCATTATTTTCAATGGTGTTCGCTGTTATCCATGGTTTTCGGTATCCAGGGTGGGGGGACAGAACCAATCCTCCATAGCTACAGGGTTCCTACTGTATTGTTATGATTTTTTTGCTTCAGTAGGAGGCAACAGCAGCAATTGTTTGGATGATGTGGCCAACCCTTTTTTTATTCTCCATATTGTTTCATGCATAGTGCCATTGTAGGGCATTGGGGAGGTACATAACAGCTGCTACTATCCACCCTCCCAAACTATTGGGAAATATTCACAGAATGTTTTTTGCAAACTACCTTTCTTTTTTTCTAGGGATGAGTATGAGAAAGAAAATATCTCAGAAAGTTTGTTAGGGGAAAAAAATTGTCTTCTGCTAAATTTCAACTCAGCTCTATCCCACACTAATCCTGCGCTGATTGATTCATGCTAGCCTGGGTGTTGTACAGTGATCTGAGAAAGCTTTGAATTTCAAAAGGATAGATGATCAAGTGTTGGGAGGTATTACCCTGAGCTCCTGGGGTCCATGCTCAGGGCAAAGAATGCTTTTAGACATCAATGCCAACTGTGGGGAAGCAACAGCCTCTAGGAACAGCTCCCTCTTGCACTCCCAAACTTTTTTTGGATCAGTATGCAAAAAGATCTTGTAGCAACTTTGAGACCTACTGAGAGAATATAAAGGTGCCATCTATATGAGGAGGGAAACATGAATTGATATGTACTCATGAAATTCAAAGCAGGATCACCTTGTCCTAACAGTATTTGGTAAATTTGCAACCATGCGAGGCTATCCACTTTTGCTGTCCCAACAGGCATGCCTGTGATTCAAGATGGTGGCCACCATCCCAAACTTCCCAAAAAGAAAGAAAATGGAGGCTTCCGAGATATAAACCAGCAGTAGAACATTCACCCCCAGCCTGTTGCCTTTCATATGCTTTGGGTGACAACTCCCACAATCCCTGACCACTGGCCATGATGCCTGGTGCTGATGGGAGTTGTAGTCTAAAACAGCTGAAGGACCCCAAGGTTGAGGGAAAACCTTCTCAGTGGCTTCTCCTAGACAGGATTGGGCCACAGGCAGCCCAATTAGTCCCTTCCCTGCTCTCTCTTTGCCAGCAGGTTAAGACCTTTTTATTTAGGCAGGCATTTGATTGATTTTAACCACATACCAGGATATTGTTTAAAACTGTGTGCTCTGTTTTTATTTTGTATGGTCAATATTCTACACCAGCTATTTAACTAAATATATTTACCTAAGTAACCTTTCCTGGCCCAACCCCCCTCCCCTAAACCTGACAGAAATATCATTCAACCATGCTCCACTCACCAGCAGACTGGACCTCCTCCTAATGAAGTCGATGCCTAGTAAAGTAGGGGGGAGTTATGATTGTGACAATAGTGTCAGAATCATGGCTAAGTTGACTTCACAAATCTCTCTCTATATAATTCTCTTGGGTATGTTGCCATTTTCAGTGTGCTGATTAGCTGCTTAGGTGTCAGGATCTGCCTCTCCCCGCAGGACTAGATCCCTTGCTGTAGCAGCCAGCACAACCTCTCTGCAGACTCAGGCCCTGGCTGTGGGAGTCTTGGAAGAACCAGGGCCAAGCTATCAGATGCAGGTGGTTGCAATCATGCAACACACCTGAAGCAGCCAAGGGAACTGCTTTTTAAGAGCAGCATTTGGCCCTCAGTCTTAGCCACCACAACATGGTTTTTGTGGTGTCTGTAGCTGGGCCTTTGGGCTGCTCTTGGGCCTTGGGGTAAAAATATGTGGAAAGCTTGAAGTCTTTTCTAAACATGGTGGTGGAGGGATCCTTGAATTCTGGTGCATATGGAATGTGTGTGTGTAGTGTGTAGTTGCATGGTGGTGGCAGAGGGACCTTGTACCTTGGTAAATGTGGTGTGTTTGTGTGCAGTGTGGTGTGTATGAGTGGTTGCACAACAGTGGTGGAGGGGCTAACTAGCCATTATAGTTGATTTGAAAGGTTATATATTATTGCATCAAGCGATCATACTCTTGACATGTTTCCTAAGTGGCCAGTCAGGAGAGTGGGAATGGAAATATAGTGAAGAGTATTATATATGTAGGTAATGGTATTTGTCACACTGGGTATAGCTAGTATGGAACAATTGTTGTTGTGTGTTTTCAAGTTGTTTCTGACTTACGGCAATCCTATGGCAAACCTATCATGGGGTTTTCTTGGCAAGATTTGTTCAGAGTGTGTTTGCCTTTGCCTTCCTCTGTGGATGAGAGAGTGTGACTTGCCCAAGCTCATCCAGGAAGTTTCCGTGACCGAACTGGGATTCAAACCTTGGTCCCCAGAATTGTAGTCCAATGTTCAAACCGCTACATCCTGCCAGCTCTTTTTACAAAAGTTACAGATGAGTAACTTTTAAGTGTGCAGTACTTGAGACTTGGAGTAAAAGGCTTGAATACATGACTACCCAAATGACAGTAATAGTCCTGTAATTTAAAGCTAATTACTCCCGGGTGCCGTTTACACAATGAAAATGTAGTGGGGAGAATTCGTCTCCAACCCTGGTTGTTTACATGTACATCATGTCAGTTCCGAGGTATTAGGAAGGGGGGGCCACCTTTTATCACTCAACCTGCGTGACTTTCCATTCTGCTGTTTGTAGTGGTTTTTTAAAAAAGTCACAGGAAGATTTGGAAAATCAGAAATGTAAACAGCCCGGGACAAGATATCTCAGTACTTAGTGATGACCGGAAATTGTTGTGACCAGGGGAGGGCTCAGAAAGGAGAGGAGGGGTCAGTCACCCATTCAAAAGATTCAGCCTCACCAGCTGAAAACAAATGCTTCCATTCCAGCTGCAGGTAGGTTTGTTTGTATGTGTCTGCACTAAATCACCCTGATCAATGGATTTCTACATTCCAAACCCTTCTGCTTTAACCTGTCCCTCCCTTGCATGCTTGGTTTAAATTTTAAAGAGAGAGTAAATTATAAAGAGATAGTGGGCGGATGATCACCCATTCATTCCCCCCCCCCACCGCATCCCCTCCATGGGTTCAAAGGCACAGTAAAAAATGCCAGCGTCTGAGTGGATGGTTGCATATTCATCCACATCCACACACACACACACACACACACACACACACACTGGCAGCTTCTCCTCCAAAAAAATGCCAGCGTCTCAGTGGACAATTGCACACACACACACACACACACACATGCCTGCATCCTCACTTTCAATGGGCTTTAAATGGTGTTCTTTCAATTCAGAAGGACAGCAAAGGGTATAGCCACTGGGCACCCCTTTCTTCCTCACTTTCAATGGGCTTTAAATGGTGTTCTTTCAATTTGGAAGGATAGCAAAAGGTGTAGCCACTGGGCGCCCACTCCTTCCTCACTTTGAATGGGCTTTAAATTGTGTTCTTTCAATTCGCAAGGACAGCAAAGGGTGTAGCCACTGGGCGCCCCTTCCTTCCTCACTTTTAATGGGCTTTAAATGGTGTCCCCATGTTAGGCCACAGATCGCTCATTACTCCCCTCATCCTCTCATCGCCTCATCCCCAATGCAACACTCAATCATCCCATCATCCCCAATGCAAAAGCTTTAACAAACATTTGAGCCAGCCAATAGCATCGCTTCTGGCGTGAAACTCTAAAGGAAGAACGTCATTGAGGTTGTGAAAAAACAAGTAATCGCATCCTTGATCGATAGCTAAAAAATAATAATCCCAGGACTATAAACTCATGTAAACAAAAAAACAAAAACAAAACAAACCCCAGGGTATTATATAGTGGGAGAAGGTACATATCACGGGACGTGATGCCATGTAAACAATGATCCCGGGATCTCCTGGGATATCTAGTTCAGAGACAAAAATCGTGTAAACAGGGAGGGATGAATATGGGATTAAGAAGTCCTGGGATGCCTCGTGACAAAAACTACCATCTAACTGGCACCACAGAGTTGCATCATCTCCTTTAAACAAAGCTTTGGTTGCATTTCCAGGAAGCAGGGAAGAGATTGGGCACATAAGAATGTAGGAAGCTGCCTCATACTGAGTCAGATCATTGGGCTTTCTAGCTTGATATTCTGAACTTTGACTGGCAGTGGCTCTCTGGCCTTTAAGCAGATTTCTTTTCTTGCTTTGCCTGAAGATTCCTGATATTCTCTGATAGTCTCCCAGTACTTCTTAGCTTCTAAAATCAGTCAAGTCCAGGTTTGTTCAGAGTGATATGGGCATTGTCTAAACAGCAAAAATATTCCTCATGGAATGTGAGGAGAAGGCAACCTGTCCTATTGGCAATTCTCATTGTTTCGCCATATTATGAAGGAGAGGGGCCAAAAATGGCAAAAACTCTACAAGAAAAGCCTTTGCAGATTTTCCTGGAGTTTTAAAAAAACAGTGAGGGGGATGCTCATTTCGACTCATTGGGACAAGCGATTTGATATGAATCGATTTCTCATATGAAAGGAAGTGCAAACCTGATTGGCCAGATGAGCGCAGGGGTGGAGCTTGCTAATAGAGCACGTGCCCGCTGCTGCCATGTTGAATTTTTGTCTTAGTAAGCAGCTGCTAAGGTGAAAAAAATGGGGTTTTGTTGTCTCTCTCTCTCTCTCTCTCTCTCTTTTTTTTTGTAAAGGTGAAATATCACTTATGTGCACCATGGAAATAGTTTTTTTAAAAAAAGTTTGCCCACAGTGAGTAATTCACTCACAGCCGCCATCTTGGTTAGAGGGCATTAAAAGTTTATGGGGGCTGTAAAACCATTAAGACAAGTCACTGAGCAATCTGTTTCTTTTGGCCTCATATAGACAAGAACTGTATATTATTACTACAATTGAAGCCAACTACAAATTGACTTTGAATTCAGTAGCAAGTTCATTGTGATATAATAATTTTGGAAAAAGTGGCAATTTTTGAACAGTTGTTATATGCAGGAGATAGTATATTCTTGTGTTATTATGAATATGAATATTGTGGCACAACTAAGTAAATAATTCACACAAACACAATTCTAGTTTGATATTGGATGGTTTATTATAGACACATTATTAGAGTGATATTTATGTATATTTTTCCCCATTTGGGTTCACTCATATAGACAATCTCATGGTGGCACGTGCTGTCCTTTTATTTACATAAAATACTCAGCATCAAGCTCCTCCATCTCTTTAAGTCTAAACCAGAATATGGCAGATGGGACCCAGACGATCATTATGGTAAGTAGAAAGCATTTTCTTCTTAAACAAGCAGACATCTCTCATTTCTAGCAAGCACAGAGGAGTCTATGGAGATTTTCAGACAGGCAAAAATCGCCCCTTGCCGCGCGAGCAGCCTCCCGAAACTGCTGCGCGGCAAGGGTCTTTTTCGGACGACGCTGTGCCTCTAGCGAAGCCGTCCGTGTCACTTCCGTGAAGCTTGGGACGGCTCCGCGCCATATTTCAAGCACGGAGGCTGCCCGTGATTGAAACATGACGCGGAGCCGTCCCAAGCTTCACGGAAGTGACACGGACGGCTTCGCTAGAGGCACAGCGTCGTCCGAAAAAGACCCTTGCCGCGCAGCAGTTTCGGGAGGCTGCTCGCTCGGCAAGGGGCGATTTTTGCCTGTCTGAAAATCTCCTATGTCTGGTCTGTGTTAGTTTCATATGTATTCAATGATAACTTTATTCTTTTCAGTTTCAACAACATTTTCTTTAAAAAAAAATCCATAAAAATGTAAGGATGTGAAAATCTCTCATTCTTAGTTCCACTGTGTTTCTGTGAATCCCTCCTGTGTTTTGTTCCCATACTTATTTCATATGAGGTTCTGAGTTTTCTGGGATTTTTTTTCCTTTCTGAACACACACACTTTTAAAAACATATTTTTCCTAATGTGCATATTTATTTTTGCTTTTAACCTAATGGACACATTCTTTCCCATTGACACATTGTGTGTGTGTGTGTGTGTCCGTCCAATTGTACTTATTTTAGTTGTTCACATTTAAATGGTGCTCTTGAATATCAAACTTGCACAGCAACCCTACTCAGTCCCATTGAACACAATGGCACTTCCTCAGAGGTACAATATGTGTCTATAGGATTGCAGCCTAAGACCCTCACAGTCATAAGCAGAAAGAACTGTATTTATCCTGCTGTCTCCTATGTCTTAGCTGGAACCAGATGAGCTTTTATAAGAACAAAGAGTGCCAAAGTCATTTATAGTTTCTCATGGCTTTGTGATTACATTAACTTTATTCCAAATCACTGACTCCTCCCCCGCCTTTGTCGTCTTCTTTGCAAACTTGACTTGAACTTAACAGAGGAGGAAAAGACTTCATGACAAGCTCTGTCAAAATCTATAGAGGGAAAAAAAGCGGGGGGTAGAATGGAAAGAGGGAGTTATATATTTTGTGTGTGTGTGCCCCTGAAAAGGACAGCATCTCATTTTGTTGCAAACACATGACTTGCTGGAGGGAAGAAGTGAGCACAGGGCTTGTCTGGGGTCACTAGGCAGGTGCCAATGCCATGAAGAAAGTGAAAGCAAAGCAGTGCTGGAGGAAAACAAAGCTAGCAAAGGGCACCAGCAGAGAACATTACTGTCTTATTTTTTTATTATTATTATTTGAAGGGGATTTAGGAAGAACTATTTCAGTCATCAGCAATTTCTTTTTCTTTTATAGAAATATATGCTTCAATTCCAAGACATTATTTTATAGAAATACATGCTTGAGTTCTAACATTCTCCCCTCCCACACCATACCCCACTGAAGAACACCTTGGCCTTGATCCCACGTGGCATGAAACGGCTGTGGGGAGAGGGTGCTTTTGCTGGTCCCACCAGCAGTGGGGTCAGTAAGGGTGGGAAAGTGTCAGGGCACTGCTGTGCAATGGTGCAGAAGTATGGGGGTGAAGAAGGGGTTTATGAGGCACCACCACCCCAGAACTTCCTTTCAACACTTGGCCCACCTACCCAAGTGTAGTGCAGGCTTCAGCTGGTCACATCTAGGGTGAGTAGGATTTTTCTCCCATTTTCTGGGGTTTCTTGGTGGCAGGAGGAAGACCATTGACACCATTTTGGTGAAAGGGGTGGCCAGAATCACCCCTCTGGTCATGGAATTGGAGGGGGGAGGCTGTAGGTGCTCTCTTAGCGTTGGCCCAGGGGCATGACCTCACTTTCAGGCCTTGACTACACAGAGAGGGGAGGGGTAAAAATCCAGATGAAAGTCAGATTACTTTGGCACATGAAATTTGGACTACTTAGGCCCAGATTTAAGCACCACACTTGCCAAAGCCTGAATCTGCATTTGGATTTTTACTTGGCTTTCATTCAATGGTGTTACTGATGCTTGACTCTGAGCTCCAGGTAAAGCAAAGCCCCAGCAGTAGTCGCACTTGCTAAAGTCAGAATGGGTGGCCCACCCTACCATCGTCAGGCTATCTGCCTGTTCTGGCTTCAGAGAGAGCAACTACCACTGGGGCTTTGCTTTTCTAGAACATAATTGCCTCTCTACGCTCTGGGGAAAGCAAAGCCCCAGTGGTAGTTGCTCTCTCTGAAGACAGAATGGGTGGCTAGCCTCACGATAGTGGGGCTTGCTGGGCTTTCTGACTTCAGAGAATGACTACTGCTGGGGCTCTGCCTTTGGTAGGAGAAGGGGTGCTGAGGAGGGGGTGGGAATGGCAGCACCTCAGGCAGCACTTGTCCTTCCTCTCCTTCCCCCATTGTGGGTGGCTTGTTCACATGGCAGTTTTCTCCAGAGTTTCAAGCAAACTCTGAAGAAAACTGAGTTTTCTAAATCCCAAATTAAGGGGGTATCTCCAAGTCTACTGCAAATAGGGCCTTACATCATGTGGCACTATCACACCAGATTTTGGGAAAAGGCCACAAGCCATGTGGCATTATCAAGCCAGATTCGGGGGAAGGGAATTGGATTTTTTCTCTGGTGTAGACAAGCTCTAAGTCATGCAACTTGGGGTGGGCAAAGGGCTACAGAATGTGACCCACTGAAAAACAGGAATACACACACATTGACCACTAACAGGATTCTGGCTTATGAGCAATTACAGGTTTACATGGAGACAGCCAGTTGTGCTCCAAGAAATGCTAAAACACTTCGTAGGCACCACTGAAACTTCCACAGGGGAGACTGACATTTGAATTCCCCAGAATGCCATGGCATGACAGCTGAATCTGTCAAGAGAGCAAGGGCGTATGGTAGAAAATATGAACGCTCATTCTAAGCCACTGCAGTGTTCGCTAAAAAAACTGGGATATAGGGGCAAGGCAAGCCTTGATAATCAATGCAATCAGGCCACCGGAGCCCTGGCAGCCTCCTAAACACAATAGGTACTAACACTAGTTTAGCTCTGTCCATTAAAGAGGGTATCCAAATTAGCGCTGTACCAAAATACATTATCTAGTTTCCTGAGTGTGTTCTCCTGCAAAAGAGGGATCAATTTTGATTCCTCATTCTCAAAGTGATTTAGGTTTGTTCATTCCTTTGGTGGTATTTTAAAGCTTAGCATTGTGAGGTGGCCAAGGTGTATGCATTTTCCATTTGTATTACATATATCTGCACCTCACTGCAGCTTCTCCAGCTGCCCACATCTTCACAACTGCAGAACTCCCTTGTGGCAAATTACTCCATTGGCTGCTGGCCCATTTCTGGGCAAAATTCAAAGTGTTGGTGTTGACACAAAAAGCCCTATACAGCTCAAGTCCAGGTTATTTGAAGGACTCTATAGTCCTATTGTTATGTACCATCAAGTCACTTCTGATTTATGGCAACCCTAAGGTGACCGTAAGGCAAACCTATCATTTGGTTTGCTTGGCAAGACTTGTTCAGGAAGGGTTTGCCATTGGTTTCCTCTAAGGATGAGAGAGAATGACTTGCCCAAGATGAACCAGTGTTTCCATGGCTGAATGGGCATTCCATGTCTGGTCTCTCAAATTCCTAGTCCAACACTCAAACTACTACACCACAGTAGCTCTTGTTAATATAGGCTTACTATGGAGAAATCCAGGCTATTATGGGGCATAAAAATGTCTGATGTCCACAAGTGTGTTTGTTGGTACATATTTAATGATATTTCACAATACTCCAAATCCCAGACCCAGAAAACGCATATCTACAAGAGGGAGAACATTTATTTTGAGTACTCCACTTCCTACAGCCCCCAAATCCCATGACCAGAAGTGTGAAAGGGGTGGCCATAATCACTAAGATTATCTTGAGTAGCTGTCAGCTCTCCTTTTTGGCAGAAAATATAACCAATACAAATGCAATAGATTTGTTTCAACATCTTTTTGTCCCATCTGTTTTTGTCTATTGAACAAATACCCTATATACAGAGGGAGTGTCAGGCCAGGAGATATTACTGAGTTATGCATTTGTAAATAGTTACTATGTAGGTGATGTAAAATATGGGCCAATATTATTTATATGTATATAATCTGTCTATCTACAAGATATTATGTACTTACCTATCACAGAAGTTGGCAGCTATGGAAGGCTAGGGAGCTGCATTAGCCCCTCTCTGCAGAGACCATGGAAGGCCACACCTCCCAGTATACTCACTCCTCTAGGGGACATGAGGGGCATTTTCACTATGTTTTTGGCTCTTCCTGGTGCTACAGGCCTTGCTGATTTGGTTGTGAACATTGAGGCCTGGAAAGGTAAATAAGGATGTTAATAACATAGAAAGTATAACATATACAATAAAATATAAAGCAGAAATCTCTGTGTATTACGCAATGTGTGTTTGCTACTAAGAATGTAGACACAGTTTAGGCTGGATCCACACTACACAAATAATCCACTTTGAAACTGGAGTATTTGTCATGGCTCCTTCCTATGGAATCCTGGGGTTTGTAGTTTTACAAGGTCTTTAGCCTCTGTGTGAAAGAATGCTGGTGCCTCACCAAACTATACATCCCAGGATTCTGTAGGAAGAAGCCATGGCAAATAATCCAGTTTCGAACAGGATTATTTGTGTAGTGCGGATTCAGCTTTATAGCTACAGGCAAAACACCAGTACAATGATGAACATTGAGATGCTAGTATAGACAATACTAGTATAAGCAATGCCTTGATAATTAGTAAACTCATAGCAAATGCTACAGTACAGAGCAACAGGCGGTGCGTTCAGCTGGCTGATATTTTATGATAGAAGCTAAGTGTACCTGGTGTGTTTACGTCACCTCCAAGAACCTGATTGGAGGAAAGTAATGTTTACATAAACAGAGTACACGAAGTGTCTGTTATCTCATCGGACCAAATATGTCAGCTGATAAGGATAGGAAAGATATAAAAAAACCAGGAGGAGATAGAAGCCAAACTGCTTGTTAGCCTCCAATATAGCAGAACGGTATTGATAACAGCTGCAATATTCCTAGCTGATAATTGCCTAGACATGCTGAGGGAGATAGACCATGCTGGTAAGAGAATCACTGCTCTCAACTAGGCTATGCTAAATAGATATATTGCCCATCATGACTGTAATAGATGCTGTTGGATATAGCAATGCCCAAGGATATTAACCCCTTGGATACCTGTGTAGAGATGCCTGTGTAGAGATGCAGAAGAGAGGTGGAGGTGGTATTCATTAGTGGATAAAAAGATGAGTTATATTTTTTTAATATGGTAATATTCCTCTATCCATTAATGAGAAAGAAGCCTGCTAAATGGGTACAGGTGGTACCAAGGTCCAGTAATTATGAAAGTGTAACATTTTGAAAACTTTTACAAAACTTTGTTTTGAACCCAGATGGTACAAGGGGAGCTCCAAATGTGGTGGCAATACCCTCTACCTCCCTAGAAATCATTTTGGGGCATTTGGGGCCTCCCCTGGGGGCCACAGAAATGGCTCTGGGGGCCACATGCAGTCTGTGGGTTTCCATGGCTGAGCAGGGATTTCAACCCTGGTTTCGTAATATTTTAATCCAATACGCAAACCACTATACCATGCTGGCTCTCAAAAGATGATAATGCCTGGTAAGATGGAATGCAGGAGAAAACTGTATTACAGGTGGAATGACTTAGAAAAGAAAACCACAGCCCTGAGTTCTCAAAACTGGAGCAAAGCAAGTTGATGAAAGGGGCTCTTGGAGGTCTCTCACTCATAGGACCATCATATGTTAAGGCCAACTGACAGCAAATAATAATAACAACAGCAACATCAAGGACTAGAATTGCATGCTGACACTACCTGTTAAAACTGAGGCAGAAGTCTCCCTGTAGATGTTTTCAGTTGCCATGACATCTGCTTCTGCTCTTGGGGGGCCCATAAACGCATAGAAAGAACATACCATTCTAAGATGCCAATTATATCAAGGTCATGAAAAACAAACACATATACAAAATGCAGCCACATATATTAGATATTAGGGCAGAAAATATATCTCTATTTTTTACATAGGGAAGGATTAAAAGTTTAGTTTGCATTCTGACCAGTTTCTCATTTTTTGAAATTGTAAATTCATTTTAGTGTTCAATTTTGTATCAACATAATTTTTTAAAAAGGCCCACAAATTATTTGCATGTTTTCATGCACAACCTTCTCTCTCTCTCTCTCTGTGTGTGTGTGTGTGCATGTTTGCATGCATGTATGTGCACAGTTCCCCAGTGCACACAAAATGTGTGCAGTTGCATAGGTTTATGCACACTTTTGCTACTGTACTTATGAATTTGCCTGTCAAAGTTTTAGTACCATGCACATTTTTCTGCATACTTTCCTTAGAATATGGTGTGTGTATCTATGTGTGCATGTGTACGGTTTTTCCTACTTAGTTAATATTTGTTCATATTTTTTGATTGGACAACTGGATCTCAAAATCTGGACAAATGTGAACATCAGCTCTCAATTCAATTGTTGGTCCCACCAAGAGTAAACACATTCAATCAACTGCTAAATTGGGATATCAACATTGATGCAATGTGTACTTTCTATTTTAGTGGGAGTAGCTATTAGATTTAGAGCTTAGTGCATCACGCTGTTCCAATACATTTATTTGTTCAGAAGTGCATATTTCTTGAATTTGCCTATATATGCTTATCAAGTTTGCAGATGACACCAAATTAGGAGGGGTAGCTAATACCTCAGAGGACAGGATCAGAATCCAAAATGATCTCAACAGATTAGAAAGCTGGGCCAATATTAATAAAAGGAATTTCAACAGGGAGAAATGTAGAATACTACACTTGGGTAGTAAAAATGAAATGCACAGATATAGGATGGGTGACACATAGCTTGAGGGCAGTATATGCGAAAAGGATCTAGGAGTCTTAGTGGACCACAAGCTGAACATGAGTCAACAGTGTGATGCAACAGCTAAAAAAGCCAATACAGTTCTTGGCTGCATTAATAGGAGTATAGTGGCTAGATCAATGGAAATAATCTCTCTCTCTCTGGCTTTTCTTTGCAAACGAAGATGCAGGAAGGACTCATCCCGCGCTTTCTGCAAGCGCGCTGATGACTAAAAAGGCCAATCCGAGATAGACAAGTCCGGTTGCAGAAAGCACAGCAGAAGGTCTCCTTGGGTGATGTTTCTGGGTTGTGATTCTTTCTACGTTGTCGTTTCTCTTCAAGGCTTGTTCGGCGTGAGTTCTCAAATAAGGCTGCAGCATTGTGGATAGTGTCTCCATGCCTCCCGATGTGAGGCCAGGGCGGACCATTGTTGGTGATCAGTTTGGCCGAGCCTGAGATGTTGTTTCAGGGAGTCCTTATATCATTTTTTTGGAGCGCCCCTCTTACACTCACCCGTGGTGAGTTCACTGTAGAGTACTATTTTGGTGATCAATGGAAATAATAGTGCCACTGTAATCTGCTTTGGTCAGACCTCAAATGGAATACTGTGTCCAGGTCTGGGCACCACAATTCAGGAAGGATACTGAGAAGCTGGAACGTGTCCAGAGGAGGGCAACCACGATGGTGGGTGGTCTGGAAGCTATGCCCTATGAGGAACAGCTTAGGGATCTGGGTATGTTTAGCCTGAAGAAGAGAAGGTTGAGAGGGGTCATGACAGCCATGTTTAAATATTTGAAGGGATGTCATACTGAGGATGGAGTGAGCTTGTTTTCTGCTGCTCCAGAGACTAGGACTTGGAGCAATGTGTTCAAACTGCAGGCAAAGAGATTCCACCTAAACATTAGGAAGAGCTTTCTGACAGTAAGAGCTGTTCAGAGGTGGAATAAACTGCCTCGTAGCGTGGTGGAGTCTCCTTCTTTGGAGGTTTTTAAACAGAGGCTGGATGGTCATCTCTCAGGAATGATTTGATTGTGTATTCTTGCATGGCAGAATGGGGTTGGACTGGATGGCCCTTGAGGTCTCTTCCAACTCTATGATTAGGTTATAGCAAGTAAATTCCCCCATCCCTATTTACATACCATAAAACATTTTACAGATGAAAGTCGGGGATATGTGTACCCAAGCAACATTAGAGTGTGGTCAAGATGGAAAAAGCTACTAATGAGAAAGAACACACATGCTAGGAGAGGCTGCAGCAGTTTGCTTTTGCCTAATCCTAACAAGATTCCATCCTCCCCTCCCCTTTTCCCCCTGTTGAATTGATTGAATGCAAACTACTTCTGTACGTTTAATTCACTTTGCAGCAATTGATGTAAGCTGCAGAGAAAAAGGAAAAGTAGGAAGAGGAGAAAGACACTGGAACATTTTAACAGCAGCTGAAAAAGTGGGGTGACAGAGGACTGATCAGATCTGTCTCTGCCCAGTCAGGACTGTTGAAGAGTATGTATTATAGATCAATTGAGTTACAAGTCCTTGAAAGGGTGGTTCCTTGTTAATTTTTTACTGTTTTAAGGAAATGTAAGCAACAACATAAAAAGTGTAAAGTGTAAAGCTGCCTGTTTTCCTTTTCTGTCACCCTTCAGTAAAACCAACCAAGCAAAAACATCTTCCTGCTGTCTCTGAATACATGTAGAATGAAAGACAACACATAGGTGAGACTCACAGTACCTTTCAGCAGGCCAATTACTGTGTTGAACTTCACTGCACAAGCTCTCCTTTAAATGAAATACATTTGTTGTTCTGCTTGAGAAAGAGCCGCGTGGGGCTCAAAAAAGTTGAATTTACTATTGCCAGCAGATGGCCATCAAATTACAGACAACATATTTGACCTTCCTTCTCCTCCTCCTCCTCCTCCTCTTCTTCATCTAAGGTTTTACCTTCTCATTTGGCTTTGTGCAGAGGGCTTTTATCAGGCGTATCACAAGCAACATCAGTTACAGTATCTCCCTAGTGTTGATTTATCTGCATTTTGCTGCCTGTAATAATGTCAATTGCTCAAATCTGAAGTTTATAAAACCAGGATGAAACATTTGTTGTTGCTGTTGTTCTGTGCCTTCAAGTCGTTTCTGACTTATGGCAGCCCTAATGGGGATTTATGAAGCTGTTTTGCCCATGGTCACCCAGAGGGTTGTCATGGCTGAGAAGGGATTCAGACCCTGGTTTCCAGAGCTGTAGTCCAATACTCAAACCACTACACCATGTCGACAGGGCAACCTAGCAGTGAATGGAGCTCTAACAGAGCTCCCTTCACTTCCTGGAGTGAAATCCTGCAGATTCTTGCGAGAAGATGCAAGTGTGAGAAATTAAAAAATAAAAATAAATTAACACAAAAAAGTAACACCAAGCACAAAAACACACTTTAAAATGTACAAATAACCCAGGGATGGTCATAAAAAGTGCATCACTTACCTGGATCTCCCGATCTCACCTGAAAGTATTCTGGCAGGGATCGCCCATTGATTCTGGGATCTTGCCATCACACATGGAAATCCACGACAGAAACGTAATGGGGGATCTATTGATGGCTTCTCCTGTCAATAAAAAACAGTGCCAGTGGAAAGGGAGAAGAATGAGTACATAATGATAGGGGACAATGTTGTGTGGTAAGAGAGCCCTTCTGTGACCTTCTGGCTTTGTTGTAACACCACTTTTGACACATCAGATAATCTCCTCAAATTGGGACATGTGTAACCATGCAACATCAGAGTGTGGTTGAGATGGCAAAAGTTATGGACTCAGTATAGCATCCCTGAGAGTGATCTCATATATCCATCACTCCAGGTTGGGGTGGGGTGCAGACAACCGTATTCTCAAAATGTACGGCTAGCTGATCAAGGTGCCAGATATCTGGAAGGAGGAGGAAGAGGAAAGGTAGCTCCAGGACTACTATTAGTGGTGCATACCCACCAACATTTCACAGATGAAAACCAGGACATGTGTGACAACCAATGCCAGAGTGTGATCAAGATTAATGAGGAAAGACACACCAGCTAGGAGAGGCTGCAGCAGTTTTTGCCTGAGTCTACTGGGAAGGCAAGACTCTTCACACTCCTTTCTATTCTTTCCTGCTGCGTTAACTGAGAGGAAACTACTTTTGAGGTCCTTTGAACTCAGCTTGCAGTAACTGAAGTAAGTTAAGGACAAAGGGGAAAAGTGGGAGAGGAGAGAGAAACTGGGACATTTTAAAGGTAGCTGAAAAAAGTGAGATGACAAAGAATTAATCAAGACTGTCCCTGTATACCCCAAATCTATTTTTGTAGCCTTGGGCCTTTCCATACTCCCTAGTTTGCTGCTTTTTCAATTGAATTCATTCATTTTGGGCTGTATCAATAGAAGTATAGTGTCTAGATCAAGGGAAGTAATAGTGCCACTCTATTCTGCCTTGGTCAGACCTCACTTAGAATACTGTGTCCAGTTCTGGGCACCACAATTCAGAAAGGATATTGACAAATTGGAGCGTGTCCAGAGAAGGGCAACTAAAATGGTGAAAGGTCTGGAAACAATGCCTTATGAGGAGAGACTTAGGGAGCTGGGTATGTTTAGCCTGGAAAAAAGATGGTTTAGAGGCGATATGATAGCCCTGTTTAAGTATTTGAAGGGATGTCACACTGAGGATGGAGCAGGCTTGTTTTCTGCTGCTCCAGAGACTGGAACACGGAGCAATGGGTGCAAGCTCCAGGAACAGAGATTCCACCTCAACATGAGGAGGAACTTTTTGACAGTAAGAGCTGTTCGGCAGTGGAACGCACTCCCTTGGAGCGTGGTGGGGTCTCCTTCCTTGGAGGTCTTTAAACAGAGGCTGGATGGCCATCTGTCGGGGATGCTTTGATTGTGATTTCCTGCATGGCAGGGGGGTTGGACTGGATGGCCCTCGTGGTCTCTTCCAACTCTGCAATTCTATGATTCTATGATTCTATGATTCTATGATTCATTTAATTTAATTTAATTAGGATGCCACCTTTCTCCTAAAATGAGACCCAAGGAATATATATATATATATATATATATATAAATTAAAATTTATAAAATCAGTTTAAAAGATATAAAATCTAAAACACACCAGATAAAAACAAGCCCCGCTCTTTTTATGTTAAAAGCCTGCTTGAAAAGAAAAGTCTTTGCCTGCCAGAGAAATGAAATCAGGGTGGGTGCCTGCCTAGTCTCCCATGGAAGACCATTCTTTTGAATAAGTTGTGATGCTCTCTGAACTGTTTTGCAGTTTTAAAAAAAATACTCTCATTTTTATTTCAAAACCAGATGTTGACTTCTGGGTCTATTCCTCCCCCCATCCCCTTTATGTGCTACTTATAGCTGCTATTGACCCAGGGGCAGAATATTGGCCCTTGTACCTCTGAAGTGGCTTTAACACATGTTAAGGGGGGTACAAAAGATCTCAGGCAGAGGTGCCATGATGAGATGCTGCCAGGCAATCCAGAAACCCAGGGCAGAATCTGTTGAGTGACTACACATTATGGTTTTTAGACTCACTAACACGCTGATCCACCTGTATCATTTTGTACAGTTTTTGAGTAAAGCTGTGGCATACATGCTTGTCTTTCTTTCAGCCTTGCTCTTTTTCAGCCTTGCTCTGCTGAATAGCTGGATAGTGTGGGTTCCATTGCTTAGCACTGTCAGCTGGCTTCTGCCATATCTAAACATCTGAAGTAGGTAAGTTTGATTTATATGCAGATGAGCTGAGAGAAAAACTTACTATTCCTTGACCTCCTGCATTGCTATCTTCCACTTCACAAAGGAACAGGCCAGATAAAATATTTATGCCTTGAATCACCGCTTGTACCCAGCAAAGCATGGCTGTGTCCCTTATTCATTAGTTAGTCCCCCCCCCCTGCATTTCTGGATTCTTTGGCTGTTAGCTGTAACTGATGTAAAAACGCAGAAGACAATATGGAGAAGTATAACAGTCCTGCAACTCGCTCATCTTTGCAGTTGCTCCCTATGCAAAGATGCATATCATTATCATGTTGGTTCCACAAGCTTATGTAAATTAATTGCCTCTGAGAATTGGCAAGAAGAACATTTATTCAATTTAGAACAGTCCTGGTTATAAGCTTTATATTAATGTAACAACAATTTAACAGCAGCTGATGCACAGGACGCAACCGCACAGTTATCAAAAGCAAGCCACCCTTCCTGGTGTCTAATTAGGTATATAAGCAAGTAAAGTTTGCTGGAACTAATTGGTATATTACAGTTGGCAGTGAGGTGTCAAGGAAGTTCAGGTTTGGGAAAGGAACACAAGGTCTTGAAAAGTCCAAGGTTGGCTCATACATACATATATATATATATATATATATATGAATTAATTGCATGTGTAATCCAATTAGACCACTGAGCAGGTGCAGGTGTTTGAGGGGGTACATCATTCCAGACTCACTCTCCATTGACTCAGCCTTTGGAAGATTAGAGGGACATAGTTTTGGCATCATGTACAAGGACAATATGAGAAGAAAAGATCACAGCAGTATTGAACACAATACATTGGGAGCACCTTTCCTTTTTTTAACTATCACATTGGTCCTCAAACGATGCCTGAAACAATAGTACTGATAATGCTGAGCACAGACTCAGACATGGAAGAAACAGCAGTATGTGGTTTCTTTGCATCTTCCTACAAGGAGCCACCCGTTAGAAATGCATTTTCACTTAAATGTGATTTTTTTAAAAAAAGCAAACACTCTTAGAAGGACAAAATGTTAAACCATGTGTACAAACAAATGTGGCAAGGATATTGAAATATAAAATGAACACTTGTCTCTTGACCTATCTACAGATAGGTTAAAAATAGACCACAGCTGAGTTACATAATTTTAAAGTGGGTAACAAATGCCTTGAAATAGCTAGGAATTTCCTATTTATTTATTTGTTTGTTTGCTTGTTTTATATCCCACCTTTATCCCAGTATGAGACCCATATGCCGATACCCTTGGCTGAATCATTAACCAAAAATGGAGACTGTAATCAAGAAATTAGAAGATTAAGACTTGGAAGGGCAGTCATGAGGAACTAGATAGGAACTAGATACTGCACTTAGGGTGGAAAAATGAAATGCATAGATATAGAATGGGAGAGTCCTGGCTGAACGAGACTACGTGCGAAAGGGATCTAGGAGTCCTAGTAGACCACAAGTTGAACATGAGTCAACAGTGTGATGCGGCAGCTAAAAAGGCCAATGCAATTTTGGGCTGTATCAATAGAAGTATAGTATCTAGATCAAGGGAAGTAATAGTGCCGCTCTATTCTGCCTTGGTCAGACCTCACCTAGAATACTGTGTCCAGTTCTGGGCACCACAATTCAAAAAGGATATTGACAAATTGGAGCGTGTCAAGAGAAGGGCAACTAAAATGGTGAAAGGTCTGGAAACCATGCCTTATGAGGAGAGACTTAGACAGAGGCTAAGTTGGGGATTTTTGATCTGTCAGGGATGCTTTGAACAAGATTTCCTGCTGGCAGGGGGTTGGACTAGATGGCCCTCGTGGTCTTTTCCAACTCTACAATTCTATGATTCTATGATCGAGTATAAAGTGTGTGTATGTGCCTTCAAGTCTCCTATCAACTTACAAAAACCCAATTAATTCCATATGGTAATACCCCGATGTGGTTTTGCCAGTTCCTTCCCTTGAAATTTTGGACTTTATCAGACTAGCATCTAAAAATACCGTAATTCCACTATTGAGGATAGAGGAAACGTAATGGCATGATTACAGTAATTATCACAGGTTGTAGTAATCACGCGATACTACCTCCACAGAATCATCACATAACCACAACTAGCAGTTTAAGAATGGGATTTTACTTCTGTGATTTTGTATGGGCGAGATTTTGGCTGTTCTCACAAGAAGATGCAACTCCTTTTAAACAAACTAGAAACACATATATAATGAAAGCAATTAACAAATAAACACTAAAACAAAGATAAAAACATACCAAGAAAAGATGGCAGTTCATTAAAACAGCATCCTATGTGTCCTGTGTTCTTGTTGGGAAAGGGGGAAAGGACAGCCCATTCACTTTGTGACCTTGCGATTTCACAGAGGACATGATTTCGGAAATTCTCCATATTGTGAAAAGAGTGATATTGAGGGCTATTCATGGATTTTCCCGTCAGTAAAAAGTGAGAAGCCATTAATGGGTGGAGCACACATTGTGTCATGACCTGCTGCTAAGAGGACAGTGAAAATGAATTTGAGCTAGAGATACAGGGACAGGGTGACCAGGTTGAGAAACAAAGTGTTCAACAGATACAAGCTGCTGAGGAAGAGAGCGCTCAGCAGGCTCACTCATCTGATCACCAGGATATTCCACAGCCACGAACACCAGAGGAACAAAATACAAACTTACCTAGTTTCATGCAGCATCAACAAAAAAAGGAAAGATGTAGGAGGTCAGAGAAAATAAATAGGAAGCAGGAAGTTGTCAGGCAACACTTGAGGGACACTGCTGACCCTTAAAATAGGCAACACCTCCTCTGGAACAGCATGGTTAACAACCAACCTGCTTGGGTGTAAGCCACGCTGGACTCTGACTCTTGACTGACTTGATCTTGCCTGTGATCTTGAACCTTGCCTTTGCCTTCATGACCTCATCTTTGATTTCCCCGTTGGACTGTTAATTTGGCTTGTTGTCTCTCCATGTTTGATTCTTAAGACTGGACTGTGTTTACTCTTTGTGCCTGGCTCTTAGACTGACTTTGCATACTGGTAAGCTGACTAAAACCCAGCTACTCCCTTTGAACTGTGGAAGCTGATTTATTGGTTCTTGGCAGCCTGCTCTAAGCAGTATAGGACACGTTGACCATGGGAGGACAACGGCATCATGTGATAATGGAGACCCTTTTGCAGTACCATTGTGCTGTAATTCTGCAATTTACAGCCCCATCTGATAAAGTCCATCACCTACAGCACCTGGTATTTGTTGGTGGTCTTGCATCTAAGTACTAACCAGGGCTGACCCTGCCTGAATTCATCCATCTATCACAACCAAAAAACACATTTGGGGTAGCTGTGTTGGCCATACAGCAAAACAAAATCCAGGAGCCACACAAAAAAAGTGATACATTTATTGGCCAACCAAAATGCAAAACACATGATGCAAGCTTTTGAAGCTCTACTGGCTTCTTCATCCGGCAAAAGAGGTTAAAGTAGCTAAGCATGCATTGGAAACTGCTTACAGCAGTGTAGATGTGTAAATTTTATTGCTTAAAAACAATTTGTAAGCCTTGTGGCTGAAGAGTGGGGTATAAATAAATAAATACATTAAAATAAAATACATTAAAATAAATTTAAAAATAAATAAAGAAAAGTGATGATATTGGAGGCACAGGCCTAAATGAGATGTTTCTTATGTTGTTGTTCAGGTGAGGAATCTCATGCAGGCAGAGGCCAATCTCCTACTTCTTGGCTATGTGGAGATGCGACAGTAAAATTTAAATCCCTTTGCAGCAGTGAAGCAACCTCTGTTGGTGTCCAAGGTGTCTCTGTTCCTTTGTGAAGCTGTGGGCAACTTAGTTAGGCAGAGATCATACTTTTTATCTCAGCTCCACATAGGATTCATGAGCTCTGTGCCTGGATGAAAATTTTCCATCTTTGAATTTGAAAATGTGGTTGATGGCACATGTGATTGAGGGAGCCCTGGTGGCACAGTTGTTAAATGCTAGTACTGCAAGCCACAAGGTTATGAATTCGATCTCAGAGGGCTCCAAAGTTGACTCAGCCTTCCATCCTTCCATAGGTCGGTAAAATGAGTACCCAGATTGTTGGGGGCAATTAACTAAAAACACACACAATGTAAACTGCTTAGGGAGTGCTTTGGCATTGATAAGCAGTATATAAATATCCACACTATTGCTATTACTATTTGTGCATGCCTCCTGAGTTCAATTCATAAATCCAATCTAAGAGTTAAAGTCAAATAAATTTCAAGCCCAGTTGCAATTGATGCTGTCTTGGGAATAAGTCCCATTGATTTCAATGAAACTTGCTTTGAGATAAATGTGCTTTGGTTTTCAGCCTTGCTTTTGCAGTCTGTGTTCCATTAATTTCAATGCGGACTAAGCCAGGATAACTTTTTCTGATTGCTGTGTCACTTCTGAGTTCTGTAAGCAGCACAGCAGAGTCCTCGGGCAAAGAGATTCTTAAATAGTAACTGTTACATTTCCAATGCCAAATTCATCTGCTCACTGCTCATAACTATTTTTCTTTTTTCTTTTGCAGGAGGACAATCTTCCAGAATAGGAAAGACAATGGAGAGAGTGAGGAGATTTTCGGACGCCTCTTTCAGCCTCTTGCCACGCAAGCAGCCTCTGGTGCAGTAACGAGGCTGCCGCGCAGCAAGGGGCCCATTTGGACGACGCTGTTTCTCTCTCGGCGTTGTCCGAGCCTGTTGCGGCTAGCATTGGATGCGGCTGCGCTGTTTTTTACTCACGGACAACTTCCGTGAGTGAAAAACAGCGCAGCCACCTCCAATGCTAGCTGCAACAGTCACGGACACTGCCGAGAGAGAAACGGCGTCGTCCAAAATGGGCCCCTTGCCGCGCAGCAGCCTCGTTACTGCACTGGAGGCTGCTTGAGCGGCAAGGGGCTGAAAGAGGCGTCCGAAAATCTCATGAGAAAGCCAATCCAACTGAAGTATGTTTATTTAAAAAATTATTTCCTTGTGATATTTTTGTCAAGATTTTGGTTCCTAATGTCATGAATCTAAATTGGGATCTAAGGCCAAAATGATATACTCTTGCTTGTAGGGATGGAAAATAAATACATTGGGTTCATATTTCCTTATAAATACATCCATTTTGCAGCTCCTGAGACTGGCAGTGGAATGAACAGTATCTTTTCTTTTAAATCAATATGTTTCTGAGGCTTGCAAAACATTTCAGCAAAGAAAAATGCATGCAAAACCATGTATAGATTTTGGGGAAAATGTGTGACTAAAACCATGTATTTTTAAAAACAAATCCATACATATATCCTTAGGTTAATGGGAAAATGTGTACAAAATATGTACAATGGGGAAAAGGCAGTCAAGAATACTGTACATACATTTTAAATATATATATATATATATATATATATATATATTTAAATTACATACAGTAGGACTCCTGTATCCACTGGGGATTGGTTTCTGGTGGGCCCATGGATACTGAAAACCATGGATAATAGTGAAGGCCATTGAAAATAATGGACTTACAGTTTGAAATACCATAGAGTTGCCTTGGAGGACTTAGAAAATAGCTAGAGAGGACACATGTTCTAGGATGACTCTATGGTAGAGACGTGCTGTTTTGTGTCCTGTGGATAATCGAATCAGTGGATACGGGGGTCCTACTGTACACTCATTTCTGTATATGAAGAACAGTAAAGTATCGAACCCAATATGGAACCTGGGGCTTATCTATATGAACTTCCCAAAAATGAAATGCCCTTCAGTAATGCCATTTTGCAGCCGCTGTGACTTAGCTTAACAATGTTTTTGCCACCATAAGCTTTGCATGCAAAATGGTGGCCGCAAGTGATTTACTCACATTTGTACTGGGCAGGGCACGTTTCTAGGATGGAGGACTATCGCCTCCCAAAAATACTACTCTACAGTGAACTCACCATGGGTCAGCGTAAGAGGGGCGCTCCAAAAAAGCGATACAAAGACTCCCTGAAACAACATCTCAGGCTTGGCCAAATTGATCACCAACAGTGGTTCGCCCTGGCCTCACATCGGGAGGCATGGAGACGCACTATCCACAATGCTGCAGCCTTATTTGAGAACTCACGACGAACAAGTCTTGAAGAGAAACGACAACGCAGAAAGAATCACAACCCAAAAACATCACCCAAGGAGACCTTCTGCTGTGCTTTTTGCAACCGGACTTGTTTATCTCGGATTGGCCTTTTTAGTCATCAGCGCGCTTGCAGAAAGCGCGGGATGAGTCCTTCCTGAATCTTCGTTTGCGAAGAAAAGCCAGAGAGAGACTTACCTCAATTTGCCACCACCAATTTTTTTTAAAAAAAGATGTCCAAGGTGCAATAGAGCAATAGACACAGAAGCAAAAAACAAACAAAAACCCATACAAACAAAAACCCACCCTGTTTTATCCCATAGTGATTGCTAAGGCAAAAATCCAACATGGCGGCAGTGGGCACTTGCCTTGTTAGCAAGTCCCACCACCCATGCTCACTTGGCCAGCTTTGTGCTTCCTCTCTTATGGAAAGCAGTTCAAAGTGAATCACTCGACCCAATGAGCAGGAATGCACATTTCCCTCCCTGTTTTTTTAAAACTCCAGGAAAAGCCACAAAGGCTTTTCCTGTGTCATTTCTGACGTTTTGGGCCTTCCTCCTTTTGAATGCAGTGATATGATGCGGGATACCATTACAACAGGATTTTCCTCATATTCTGTGAAGAGTATTTTTGCCATTTAGACAATGCCTTGTGTAGGAGGGGAATGCTGGTGGAATTAAGAGAAAGTAAAAAAAAAAAAAGTAAACTAGAGTAGATATGAAAATTATCATAGTGGGGAGACCATTTTATAAAGGTTAGGAAAATCTCTATATTTTCTCATTTTTATCTCCCTTTGTGACCCTTAATATAATACTGTTCCACTTCTGCATTAGGACTTTTTCGGACATCTTAAATGTAACGGAAGCAGCCTCGCCATGTTGCGAGGCTGCTGCGCTGCAGGGCGTCCCTTTCGCATGACGCCTGTCCCTACCGGTATTGTTGCAGTACCGCAGGGACATTTGAGTGTTATATTTCAGCTATTTTTACTCACTATCAACTTTCGTGAGTAAAAATCGCCAAAATATAACACTCAAATGTCCCTGCGGTACCGCAACAGTACCGGCAGGGATGGGCGTCATGTGAAAGGGACGCCCTGCAGCGCAGCAGCCTCACAACGTGGCGAGGCTGCTTCCGTTACATTTAAGACATCTGGAAAAGTCCTTAATCTTCAAATTTCTTTTTTTTTTTAATGTTTTCAAAATGTCTATTTAAATATGTATCCTAAAATATTTTTAATTTGCATTTTCTCACCCAAGAAAATGAATTACTATCTCATCTTTCCATTCTTCTCTTTCCTTTCCTGTTCTTTCTTCTCTCCATCCTTTTCTGCTTCTTTATCTCCCTCCTGTTTTGATAGCATCTCTCCCTTTTCCATAAAAACCAGACAGCAACGAGGGATTTGCATTATAAAAATACACATTATAAAATAGAAAACATGGTGTCTGGAATGGGGTGTGGGCATGGGGGAAATGGGCATTTTGCAATTAAACTTGTGAAAACAATCCTGAAACAATTCTGGAAAATAAGAAATAAGGCATTAATGAGAAAGGGAGATGCATCTAAATGTGTCCTTTTGCTAATAGATGTTAAATGGATATTTTTATATCAAAATGCTTTTTAAAACATTGCATATTTTGTTACATTTAAACTGCTAGCCAGTTGAATCACAATATCTGTAGAAGTATGGTGAATGGCTATCTTCAAATCTACATATTAATGCAATATTTCTTAATCAGGTTGTAGGAATTTGCAGCAATTACATCTCCAGCATCTCCAGATTCCTTTCCCAATGCACCGAATTCTACTGAGAAAACTTCCACTTAGGAAGGTAATGTCAAAGTTGGCAGGATGACAGCTCATCTCGCTTTTGTTTCTGTTTTTCTGCAGTAATCTAGCCTTATTGTTAATTTCTTTCCACTCCTCTGGAAATTGCATTTTTAAGCCTTTATTGCTAACAAGCCTTTCCCCCATCAGATCCTGTCAATGGCAGCCTGCCAATGTTCAGCTCTTGCTTGATGCAAGCATTCACATTGTACTAATTGCTTAAGGACACCAATCATGCTCTTGGAGAATCATTGCTAGGCGCCCTTATTGTTCAGACTCTGGAATCAGCATCACCTCTATTTCCAAGGCTCAGGCATGAGGGATGCCATTTATGTGCTTCCAAATGCTGACAAATGTAGATTACCCCACTCATTCCACACGGGGCATGTCATGGCCAAGATCCTGTGTAACACACTGCTGAAGTGCAACTCGCCACCAGTTGTCAGGATTATGAGATGTGTAATCACTGTGAATTTTATAATGTAAAGAGCTGCTGCCAGCAGAGACCAGTAGTGAGGGCCAGCAAGACATAGCTGGTCTTGACGGCGAACAGTGTGATGCAGCAGCTAAAAAGGCCAATGCAATTTTGGGCTGTATCAATAGAAGTATAGTGTCTAGATCAAGGGAAGTCATAGTGCCGCTCTATTCTGCCTTGGTCAGACCTCACTTAGAATACTGTGTCCAGTTCTGGGCACCACAATTCAAAAAGGATATTGACAAATTGGAGCATGTCCACAGAAGGGCAACTAAAATGGTGAAAGGTCTGGAAACCATGCCTTATGAGGAGAGACTTAGGGAGCTGGGTATGTTTAGCCTGGAAAAAAGACGGTTAAGAGGCGATATGATAGCCCTGTTTAAGTATTTGAAGGGATGTCATGCTGAGGATGGAGCAAGCTTGTTTTCTGCTGCTCCAGAGACTGGAACACGGAGCAATGGGTGCAAGCTCCAGGAACAGAGATTCCACCTCAACATGAGGAGGAACTTTTTGACAGTAAGAGCTGTTCGGCAGTGGAACACACTCCCTCGGAGCATGGTGGGGTCTCCTTCCTTGGAGGTCTTTAAACAGAGGCTGGATCTGTCGGGGATGCTTTGATCAAGATTTCCTGCGTGGCAGGGGGGTTGGACTGGATGGCCCTCGTGGTCTCTTCCAACTCTACAATTCTATGATTCTATGATTCTATGAGTCTATGATATCCTGTGAGAGAGGTGAAGCATGAGATAGAAATACAACCACTATCACCCTGGGAAAGACTAGATAAACCATGTGTGTGGGATTGGGCAACTACACAGCCCATGAATGTAATGTAAATATGTACTGGTATAATCCTATGTCCCGTCCTCAGTGCACTCTGTCTGTATCAGCGCTCCATCCTAGCAGTACTGGACAGTACTGCCATGACTGCTGTGCTATGTATGTATTTGGAGTCTTAGGACTTTATCAGACCACTCTCTGTAAAAGTTCTTTTGGCAGCATATTTTGAAATGTTTTTATGCTGACAAAAGAATCCTCCCCCCATCAGACCTACCTTTAGCTGCATGAAAGGCAGCCCTGGCAGTAATGGAGCACAAACGGAGCTCCGTTTATTTCCGAGGTTGAGAGCTAACTGGTTTTTATGAGAAGGCACGAGTGTGGCAAATTCAAAAAGGTAAGCAAGACAAAGACATAAAAAGTACACACAAGCACAGAAACACACTTTAAAAATCACAAATAAACTGGGGAGGTAAAAAAAAAAAAAAAAAGAGCACGCCCAACCTGGTTGTCCCAATCTCACCTGGAAGTGTTCTGACAATTGACACTGTATTCACTGAGCACAATGGTGTGAGGATTCAAATGCCAGCAATGCCGGCAACAAAGCGGAACAGGAGATCTATAGACTATTGTTCTATTGGAAGCTAGGCAGAGGTCCCTCAGTATGTGACTAAGGATGATCAAGGCACCCCGCCTATTTTCTTCACCTAGCCCCCCACCTTTCCACAAGAAGCTGGAGAGGAAGGTAAATCCCTTTCAGCATCTGTTAGGAAACAGGACTTTAAACTAACGCATCACTGGTACTATACTCCATATACACTTTCCAAAATTAATATCGGAGTACAGGGGGCCTGCAGTACGTGTTGTGGATCCCCTTCCTAGCTTCTGTGTTAGCAGAAAAAATAGTGGCCATGGCAGCTGCAGCAACTGGCTTGCATTCTGTTTGTATTCCAGTCCATTTTCTCCTGGTAATGGGGGAGAAACAGACCAGCCCCATAGCCAGGATATGCCAGCAGGGGGGCAGTGTATCCTGGATAGTGTAGATAAACCCATAGACCCTCAAAGAGTTGTGTGAAATGGTACAGTCAATTAGGCAGCTGGTCTGTAGTCCTGAGGTGTGAAAGCAATATTTAAAACTATGCTTTAAAAGGTCAAGAGTTAAAGCAGTACTGAAGCAATGCTTATGTGATACTTAAGCAATTTAATAATTTAATTTAATTTAATTTAATTTCCTTTAAAAAGTAATTGCTTAAAATTAATTACTTAAGCATTAATGTAAGTACATGTTTCGGATTGTAGCCACCTTTGATTTTCCATGAGCCAAATGAGCTGGATTTGCTAGCAATATGTAATTTTTTGATGTCTTCTGTGTCCATGCCTCAATCATTTTGGATCCCAGCTTAGCCTCTCTCAAAAGCAGCTTCTCGTGGTTTGGCATGCAAGGTGTGCTTTGGGCCAAGTTGCTTTCCATATTGAAAGATAAATTGGTGAGATTCCCTTCTCTTTTCATTTTGGTTCATTTAAGAAATTATGACTTTCCCCCAAGTCAAGATCTCCAACTTTTTAAAAAGCATAGGCTGATTTAGTATACTGATATGGAATGAATTGTCCCAGTGTGTTCACTGTGATCCAAAACACAATGCCCAATGGTTTGGCATGATAATCTGCAGCCACAAAAAGTCAATAACATTTGTTGTTGTTATTTCTTTTTTTTTTTTTAAGCATATAGATAAATCTGAAAATGTGTAATGGTCTTTTGGGAAGTGATTATTTAGGAGATTTTCAGATGCGATTTTTGGGTCTATATATTCCAAAACAGCTCCGTTGCTGCCACGTGGCACGGGAGCAGTTTTGGACAACGCCATTCTTCTGCCGAACCCCTCCGTGTCACTTCTGTGACAGAATGGAGGAAGCCGTGTCATATTTCATTTACAATTGTTGCCCGTGAGTGAAATATGACATGGCTTCCTCCATTCTGTCACGGAAGTGACATGGAGGGGTTTGCCAGAGGAACGGTGTCGTCCAAAACTGCTCCTGTGCTGTGCGGCAGCAACGGAGCTGTTTTGGAATATATAGACCCGAAAATTGCATCTGAAAATCTCCTTAGCATCCAACAATATTAATTTCAGGGCAATGGTATGCAGCCTTCTGCTGAGGGGTATGACATTTTGCCTTCTGATTTGTGACACCTCAGAGAGCAACAGTTTGGAACTTTTACTTCTTACCCGTGGGCTGGTAGAGGATTCAGAGGGAAGCCTAGGGGATCATTTACATGGGCCAGGATATGCTGGCTACTCACCGGCATATCCTGCCCATAGATCAGGCCTGTTACTCGCCTGTTAGCTGGATGAAATGGGTTGGAGTCCAGACGGGCATGCTGTCTCATCCCTGCAGCTGCCACCACCTGTGTCCCTCTCTCTGGATCTGGGTAGAAGGACTGCAGCATATGAGCAAAGCTCCCTGCATGTGACCAGCCTTCCTGGTCCCCTTCCTAGATCTAGAGGAGTGAGGCAGCCGGCAGCTACAGCAACAGGCCAGTGTGCCAGAATGGGCTCCTGTAATCACGTGCAGCCCAATCTGTTTTCCCCCAAGCTGGAACACATTTTGCAAGATATTATTTTAAAACATTTTATTAGGCCCTACCCCATCTCTCCCCTGCCCTCATCTTAGCCCCGTATGTGCCATGAGGGTCATGAAGACTACCTAGGGGTAAAACGGAGCAAAAGCCCTGTGCCATCAGGACTGCAAGATGAGGGCAAGATGGGGTAAACTGCCCATGTAGATAAACCTTAGGCTAACCCTAGATTAGAAATGACAGATGCCATGTTCCCCCAGCATTTGTAGACCTACAAAGTCCCCATCTCTGGGTGTGTCTATACGATCATAAAAAAATCCGTTTTGGGGGTAAAAAAATATGAATAGGCTGTTGTTCGTATGCATATGAACCGCCCACACGATTTTTTATCCCCCTAAACTCCATATGACTCCCTCTTCCCCAAGCTGGCTGGAGCGAGCAAGCCAAGCGGCGGTTTTAAATCTCTAGCCGCTTTTTTTTCAAAGGTTCCTGCTTTGCGGACAGTTGGTTTTCCCTATTTACAATATAAAATAAAAATAAATAAGCATATATAATTCACGGACTGACCGGACTCTCGCTAGCCGGGAATCCAACATGGCGGGCGCTCCCAATTCCCCTTCATGCTAGCCCCACCCCCTCTACTCGGCCAGCCAATCAGATTACACAGCCTGTTCGAATGTGTAGGAATGGACCGTACAGACCCGTCAGAACAGTGTACGGATTTATCATTGTGATCCACTTTTTCTCCTGAAGGCCATGTGTGCTTATTTCAGGGTGGAAAACTGAGCCCCCCTCTTTTGGATGCGTGTGAATCCGAACGGCCGTGTGAACCGAAGCGCGAACTTCCACACGCCGTACGTATTATTTAAATTGTACAGACAGGACCTCTGTTTTACAGGATTAAAGGTCTGAGATGTCAAAAGTGTCTTTTAAAAAATTAGCTGGCCTAAGGATTCACCCCCCAACCAAATGGTCATATTAACAACTTAATCCAGAACAAAAGAACAAAGGGCAGCCATTGATAATGCCATTGAATAAATGGGTTCTCCTAATTCCCCTTTTAAAAGGGAATTTTAAAATATAGAATGCTTTCTCAACCCGATCCCCAAACCACTGGAGGTAGGATGAAATGGACTATCTGGAAATAGGGCAGCCATGACCACATTGTACTGCAGTTCCCACTTGTTATTAAGTAATACTTTCTTTAGGGTTTTTACTGTTATCCTGCTCTTCAGATGCCAATTGCCCTTGCATGCCCCGATTTAGTAGAACCCCAGCAAATGGAAGTGCCACTAGGCATTGGCACATTTCTTTATAGCCATGGGAGACTTTGAGCATGAGTCAGCACCCCCTGCCACTCCAGCTCTTTCCTGCACATTTGAGACATCTTTTGGTCTCTGCAGGCTGCTACTACAGTTCAGCCGCTACACTTCACCTTTCTTTCTTATTCCTTCAAGCCCTTTCTCCCTTTTTTCTCTCTCCCAGTATAGCCTTGTGATGCCATGCAGTGCATCAAAAAGTTCTTCTGAAATTCCTGGAAATGTTCAAATGTCAGGACTTGACTGGGGCTCATTTTGCTTCCCCACCCTCTGGGTTTGCAACATGACAAGCTACCAGAGAGAGTTACAGGTAATCCTGGCTGAGAAGAGGCTTGCTCTTTGTGTGTCTGTTCTTGTAGAGCTCACCTGATCTTGTGTACTTGAAAGGGGGATGTGTAATGCACGACACCAGCAGCAGCGTCTCAGTTGCCAGTTATTCTGGCCTGCCTATAAAACAAGATGCCCTCTCTCACACACACATAAGAAACAAATGGACCAGTAATGACACTGATAGCCAAAAGTTTTTGTTAACCACTTGTGGTGTATCAATATTAACTAGGGAGAATATCATGCCCTCCAACATTTCACAGATGGAAACTGGGGCTATAGCCACACAGCAGAATTAAAGTAGTTTGACACCACTTTAACTGCCATGGCTCAGTGCTATGGAATTCTGGGATTTGTAGTTTTGTGAGATATTTTGCCCTCTCTATCAGAGGGCTTTGGTGGCACAACAAACTACAAATCCCAGGATTCTGTAGGGTGGAGCCATGACAGTTAAAGTGGTGTCATAAACTATTTTAATTCTGCACAGTGGCTACTGCCTGGGATATGTGTGGCCAAGCAACATCAGAGTATTGACCAAAGTGGTAAAAGTTTATTATAAGGAAGAACACACAAGCTAGGAGAACCTGCAACAGTTTGCTTTTGCCTGAGCCTACTGGGAAAGGCAAGATTCCACCCCTCATCTCCTCTGCCCCTTGGTGATTTAGCTGGGTGCAAACTGCTTTTGCTCTTTGAACTCATTTTACAGCAATTGAAGTAAGCTAAGGACAAAAGGGGACAGGGGAGGAGAAAAGAGAAACTGCGGAGTCGTCCAGACAGTGAAATAAATCCACATGGAATCCCATGTGTCCAAATGGGATCCTACAACCTTCCATCCTTTTCAGAAGGAGGGGGAGCAAAAGTTGGGAAAAATCCATGGCAAAAGCCTCCGGGACATTCTCTGAGTTTTTTGACAACTTCGGAGAAAATGCGCACTCCTACACGTTAGGGCAACCAAATTGCATCAGAGCACATTGCTGAAGAGGATAGCTAATTGGTTGGATGTGCACAGGGGGTGGAGCTTGCTAAGATGGCAGATCATGAATCTGCCATGTTGGATTGTT
This sequence comes from Gambelia wislizenii, assembly GCA_030847615.1. Lineage (NCBI taxonomy): Eukaryota > Metazoa > Chordata > Lepidosauria > Squamata > Crotaphytidae > Gambelia > Gambelia wislizenii. The sequence continues at coordinate 19,898,723 of JAUMIR010000007.1, read as the reverse complement.
GTTGTAGTGAACATGCGCTGAGGCAATGAAACAGTCTTTCTTTCTTTCTTTCTTTCTTTCTTTCTTTCTTTCTTTGTTAATTCAGCAGAAGATCGCTCTTCTGCACCTTGGAATTAGTTTTTTTTTTTTAAAGATACTGTTTTGTGGTGGCAATTTGGGGAGTAAAGAGCTGGGAATAGTTCACTTGCTTTCCCACATCTTGACTCACTGGCATGCCTCTGTGTGAACAACAAACATGGAGAGCTTCACACACAGTGACCTTGACAAAAAATCATTGAGACAGATGACAGCTGCTGCGAATTGGCATATGTGTGCACCAAATCCACATTTTATTCCCTCCTCTAGACCAGCCCTGAGATATTTTAGGAGCAACTGAAGAAATGGTGTGCAGAGGATTAATCAGGACTGTCCCTGACAAACTGGAAGAGTTGGAAGGATGTAATTATTACCATCAAAAAGTAAATGCATGGCTAAAACCCCCCAGTACATATTCATGAGGATGGGAAAAACTATTCTGTCAAGGGCTGTATTACCTTGGGGCTAATCCAGCAGGAGCTGCATAATATTGATGAGTGGAGAGGCCCAAATGGGCAGAGCCAACCCTTCTTGCTCTGACTCTCTTGCACACCCCATATTAGTCTTCTACCACCACCACTTCTTTTCATCTTCCTCTCTGTTTAGCAGGCTTCTGGGGAAGAGACAGGAGCATGCAAAATGGAGCCAAAGGCTGCTTACTTGGATCCCTAGAGACCTAGGTTGTCTACCCTCGTTTTCTAAAAATACTCTTTCTCATTCAGCGATTTTCTTATAATAAGCCTCTACAAGACAATAATCCTGCCTGAATAACCCTAACGTTCATGAAGGAAAAATGTAGAATGCTTTCCAGTGGCAACTGTCACCTGTGGCTCCATAGGCTAAAAGAAAAACAGCACCCCATGAGCTCTGGTTTTGAAACCCTTGAAAATGATCAAGATGTCCTCACTCTTCCCTCACCCCAAAGACTGGCCAGCCTAAAGTCAGAAACCTAAGCATTCTCTATTCCAAGTCCCATAATTTCAGTTATTGATCACGAGTTGGTAAGAAGTAGACAGGAAATGGTTCTCACATGTGGTCTGCCTTGCTTCCCACAGTCACAGCCTCGCTAGCTGCATTCATCCTCACATCTTCTTTCAATTCTACATTTCATTCGCACATTAAGATGCATTAAGATTCCATTTGAGGACCACAGATGAATATCTATTCCCTGGTTTTCAGTGTGAGGTCCCCCTACATTTCAAATGCTTGATTAATACACTCTGAAGTAGTCAAATGACTCAGTGCCATTCATCATATTCTTCTGTTGCTTCATTACCTGAAATCATTAGAGCTGAAGCTGTGAGGTGTGGTGCCCCATTTTAATACCCATCGTCACAAACTTAAAGTTACAATGAGGTGTTGTCTGCAGGAGGTTTTTTAAAAAAATTAAGTGGAAAGTTGAATACGCTATTTGCTTGTTTGAGTATAGCAAGCCAGCCATCAGTGCCACTAACTGGTGCTTAGCCACATTTTCTACTCCCAATGTGTATCTCCCCAAATTCTCTACTAGTATGCTTAGCCCGAAGAAGAAAAGGTTACGGGAAAACAGAACAGCAGTCTTCAGCAAAGCTGCCATGTAAAAGCGGAAGTTTTGTTCTCCGTTGTTCGATTGTTCCATAGGCCAATTAATCAATTGCTTGTTGGCAATTAAGTTGAAAACAAAAGGCCTTCCATTGGTTCTAATAGATGTTTGCTGCTGCTAAACTTAATCACATGGTGGGGGGCAGTTTTCCTTCAAGAGAGAACAAGAGTGAGAATGAGAGAGAGAGGGGGGGATGGGGGAATTGATGGTGAGAGGAGAAAGATTCTGTGTCTTGCACATCAAAAAGCTTGAATAATCTGGATCTCTCTGTGTTAGTGTGTGGGTTGGTGGGTGGGTACTTTTGTGTCCCTGTACACCTGTGTAACAGTGTACAGAAAAGTGGTGTGGGCCTTTCTCGTTTCACTTTCTTTGTACGCATCTGTAGGAATTTTTTACAGTCTGGGGAGAAGTTCACAAAACCCCACCCAAGAAGGGATAAACTATAGAAAAGACAGAGCAGAGAAAGGGAGAGAGCATCTTTCAATAGCAGTTTGCGTCTTAATTCTTCTGCTGCTGCTTCTTTCCTTTTCTAGGCACTATCTGCCTCATCCTTGCTGCCCACTTGGTGCTTCAGCTTTTCCGTCCCTCTAAACCCCATGTCAAACCTGCCCCTCCCTGCCTCTCTTCATCCCTTCCTTCTCAATATTTCTCTTTCCTTGTGTTCTTCCTTGTACATTACCATGGTGTCCTCACTGCCCAGCCTTCTACAGACTTCATAACATTTGGACCCATCCCCTCCTCTGAATTGCACCCACTTGATTTTATTTTGAATTCAGCTTATGCATGCAATCCTGATGGACAAATGAGGCAAGTAGCTGAAGGGGAAATTAATACATTTTGGGAGCACAATCTCTGAGGTAATTTGGGAATTAACTGGGGATGAATCCCTGATATCCTTTCTGTTTGCTTTTGCATTAGCACGAGTAAGAGGGAACAAGAAAGAGAAAAAAGCTGGTGGGAAAAAATGACTATTAGCCATTTCCCTCCACATCAGTGCAAATTAATTGAAGAATGTGTTTTATTTAAGGTTATTTCAATGAGACATTCAATGGTTGACTTTGCTTTGGGTGAAAATCCTAGAATCCTGGTAATACTTTCTATATTTGCATCTATGCATGTCTATTAAGATATGGAAAGGTTATGCAAATTATCATCGTACAGGTTTTTGACATATTGACATGTTTTGACATACTGAGGGAAAAACAGCATTGGTTGCTTTTACACCTTCTCTGTGGACATTGATAGGAAGAGTAAGGACCATTCACCGTAAATTTGTGTAATTGAATGGCTAGTTTCTGGGTATAGAAATGCAGGGTTGATTAGTATTTACATATTTACAGATACTCCCCAACAGGGGTTCACAGCATATACCCTCCACATACACTCCTACCCAATCTTTCTCTGAAGATGCAAGCCACAGATGTAAGCAAAACATCAGAAAGAAACTATTCCAGAACATGGCCTAACAGCCTAGGGAAAAAAAAAAACACCAAGGAAAATCTATGGATGCATGCCATGAAAACCTTCGACTTTACAAATCTCTGAGACTTTATAAGAAAAACCTGCTCATCAAGAAACACCTGACAAAGCCTTGATTGCTATACATATATACTTGGGAAGCGATGGAGGTTTTGTCAGAGATCAATTGGTCTTCCTGGAGAAAGCTTCTTGCTGACTTTGTTGCCTTGATCTTTGCTGCCTTGACTCATGCTTTGACCTCAGACTATTCCTGATTACTCTACTGCCTTGACTCGTGCGTCAACCTTGGACTGTTCCTGGTTACTCTGCTGCCTGTTTTCCACTGACTCGCAGACTTGTTTGGACCCACACTGCCTGCCGTAAGCCCTTGACTTTCTTGACTGTGTTTTCATTCCAGTGTGCTCATTAAAAGCTGGCCGCTTTCCCAGCTACTTGCTGTCTGTATATACTTTGCTGGCTGGTATCAAGCTTTTCCAGACACCGGGCCTTTGGCTCAGCAATGTTCCTTCTCATATTTCTTGGGATCCAGAATCCCAATAACTGCATGAGATACCATGGGTCTTATATGTTTGGGTCTATTTGATTTAATTCTAGAACTTCTTATAAAAACTAAAATGGAAAGGGCTAAGAACTGGATATCAAAAATAGTTCGATATGTTACATTGCATTCCTGGATCAGCAAAGGTAGGTAGAAATCTGTTGCATAAGCAAAATTTCCAAGGTGGGTTTTCTAGAAAACACTGTCTCTCTCTCTCTCTCTCTTTGGCTTTTCTTCACAAAGATTCAGGAAGGACTCATCCTGTGCTTTCTGCAAGCGTGCTGATGATTAAAAAGGCCAATCCGAGATAAACAAGTCTGGTTGCAGAAAGCACAGCAGAAGGTCTCCTTGGGTGATGTTTCTGGGTTGTGATTCTTTCTGCATTGTCATTTCTCTTTAAGACTTGTTCGGCGTGAGTTCTCAAATAAGGCTGCAGCATTGTGGATAGTGTGTCTCCAAGCCTCCCGATGTGAGGCCATGGCGGACCATTGTTGGTGACCAATATTAAAATAGAGAGAAATACTATTGAGTATTCACTTCCATTAGATCTTATGGTACTCCTTCTGGGATATTTCAAGAACATAGCTAGAAAGAAAAATCACTGGTAGCTACTAGGGAACTCATTAATCACCACTTATACTTTATATAAAAATATTGGAAATAAGGAGAACTCACCACAATGGAAGAATGAACAGAGAGACTTTGAGTGCTGATGTTGATAAATAAGCTTATACATTCTAAAGAGTCTCTGGAAAGGTTCAACAAATGGAAGCCTGTTTTTTTTGGGGGGGGGGAGTCCTTTTTTGTTTTCTTTTTTATTTTTCCTACTGAAACAGAGCTAGAGAAGGGTGAATCTTTCTCTTTTACTTTCAATAGTTTACACATTTTTTTCCCAAGCATGAAACAATTTCTGTGTAAGTCTGCATTTTTAAAGAGTCTGTATAAAAAATTATGCATATTTTAAGCCCATTTTTTAAAAAACATGAGAATTTGTGGACATTATTATATGCATTTTTACATTCAATTTTTGCTAACATGTTCCTGTTTGTATGGCATTTCCCCTAATTTCTATCTTTTTATACACATTCGTTCTTCAAATTTACAGTGTTTCCACTTAGTCAGGTAACTGCATTGCAAAATTCATAGGACCCAACTCATATTAAAATGAATATTAAAGAATTTTTTCCACTACCCTTAGAACAACTAAACCTGCTCTAGTTTAAACACTACTAAATCTGAACAGAATATAGGGCAGTGGCCAGGGCACTGTATAGATGTGTTTCTGTTTGTATTCAGTGTAACTAGTGATGGAAAGAATATTTTAAAAAATATTTAAAAATAATTGGGAAACTCTGGTAAGAAGAAACGTGGACTGATTAGAATATTTGCAGTTGTAAATTATTCTGTGCAAAATTTGTATGTGGTTGTTTTGTACAGAAAGCAGAATTTTCTGGCCAGAAAAACAGCATTTTTTGTGCAGAAAATAATATTGCTACACAGACAAATAAGCAGAAAATGCTTGCTCCTACACAAGAAGATGCTGCTTTTTGTGAAAAACCATTACAATGCAAATTTTGTGCAGCATAGATCCCCAATTGTGAATAGGCTTTGAAAACTGTGTGTTTTTCAAAAACTTTCTTGCAGTGGGAAGAGCATTGCTAAAATTGTTGCTTCCTTCAAGAAGAAACATAGTGAAGCATTGCATTCTCAAGTTTAACTTCCAAAAAGCCTTAAAAAGTGTCTATGTATGTTAAGGTGTTAAACTTTTGTTTATTTTTTTTCTTGTGTATGAAAATGGAAAAAAGAATCATTTTCCCCCTCTGCTTACTGAGGATATAAGTATTGGTATACATTGTTCAAAGATTTTTTTTTTGTATTTGCAGGACTTGTTTGGTGCAAATTGTGTGATTTCCCCCCCTATAAATTAGTGTTTTGCATAAAATATGGTGGATTTTGTGCAAAATAGGACTTCTTTGCACAAAACAATACCATAAAAGACAGTAGCTTTGCACAGAATTGTCTTCCACAAATTAGAAAGGTAATAATGGAGGAAAGGCACTGGATGTTTTGCTCATGTATAGGGGTAACACATCTCACATATCTGAGCACACATCAAAATATTGGATGCCCTTTCTCATAAAATATGAGACAGTTTCAAATATAAGGAGCAATTGCACACATAGACCTTTCCAAAAGTCATGCTGAACAAATATGAGATCTATCTGTGGAATGGTGATTCTGCCAAGGGATGAATGACTTTGTAAGAGGTGGGGGGGGGCACTGGAGTCCCACCCACAATGCCAGTGTCTCCTTGAAATTTGGGGGAATTTTAGCTCAAAAGGAGCCCTGCGAGAGGAGGGTAACTTTGGGGATCTTGTCACCTATGTATACCAGTACTCACTGTAGAGAGCACTCTAGTTAAAAGTTACAGAAAGTATTTTATTTGAATTAACACAGGGGATACATTGACATACAAGAACATACACTCTTAAGAACCATAAAAGGCTGTTTAAGAGTAAGGCACAAAGGGTTGGATAGAGAGAAGTCAGGTGGAAGGGTGGTAGTCTTGGTAGTCTTGGAGAAAGAGGTCCATGCAGCAGAGGGACTCAGACAGTGTCTGAGGGTGGCACAAGGGAATCTAGTCTGTGGCACATTGAGAAAGAGAATGGTGGGACCCATCTATGACACACACAGCTAGGGTCAGACCTAGGATATTTATCCCCTGCTTTGTACCCTGGAGGGTTGTGTTAGTTATGACAAAGCCTGAATGTCTTTCTCATGGAACAGACAAAAGGGTCTGGAATGGGCTGGTTGCCTTACTCCAGAGAGACAAAGCATTTATGGAATTTGTGACACCCTCATAATGTTTGGACAGGTAGGGTGTATAGTAAAGATTTCCATTGGGTATGGACTGAGGGATGGTAACTGATTGAATGTTTGAATAGGTCTGGAGACTTATTCAATAAAGATATATGTATGAATGTTTGAATGAGCCTAAAGATGGGGAAAAGGATTAGCATAGATCCATCAACAACTGGGTTTTTCTCATAATCCCATCTGGGTTTTCCCACCATCATGATCCTGGACATATTTCAGGTCATCGTGACCCCAACTATCCTTTGGTCAGCTTGACCCCAAATGTCCCAAGTCAGCTTGACCAGCCAGTATGTGCAGTTACGAAATCTCATGGGAGGGGTAGTAGGGTGTGCTAACACTCCCCACTCTTGGTTTAGGGCACTGCTCCAAGCTGTGGCCTCAGTATTTCATCACACAAAGTGGTTGTTCAAACAACTGTGAGTTTCTAGGTCAAGTTCCAAAAGCTTGCTAGGGCCCTCATTTTTGAAGCGGGAAAATTATAAGATAAGATTTATTTTGCTTTGTTCCATTCCCTTCTATATGTGTACAACTTTTGACTTCCTGGAACTGCAACTTGAGTGTCAATGTGATGTTTCTGAAAAATGGTTTAATCTGTTTGTCTATTGACTAAATTTAACATCTGCTTAACATTGACTTTTTGTGCAGGTACTGCATCATGTTCTATCACCCTTTTGCAGAAATAAATCCAAATTCTATGGGATGTAGAAAAGATATTTAATTTTGAAGCCTATTAACTAGCTTGCATTCTCAACTAACTGAAACTATGGCACCCATTGAAAATGTAAATGGGAGAAAGTCATATCCTTGAATGAAAATCAGAGAGAGCTTGAGCAGAAACAAAGAAGAATCAACAACAGAACTGTAAATAGGTGCCGACCTGTGTGTCGTATTCACCAAGTGAGGATGAATGAGAATTTCATTTGGTCAGCATTTTAAAGCAAACTTACCCAATTCATACTCCCCAGTCAAATATGCAGATTGGAACAGATTGTGTACTTTTAATGTTGTTCTTGGCTTTCAGACTAGAAATGAAATATTTGTGAAGGTTGCATGAAAGAATGTGCATCCTGGGGCAGTTTCTGTTTTGTTTTGTTTTTTAAAGTTGGCCTAAATACCCTAAAGGCACCAGATCCCTTCTGATCTTGGAATCTAAGAAGAGTCAGCCCTGGTTAGGACTTGGATAGGAGACCACTAATGAATACCAGGTGCTGTAGGCTATAGTTCTGAGGAAAGAACTGGCAAAACCACCTCTGAGTATTCCTTGCCTAAGAGAGCCCTATGGAATTCATGGTGTTGTGATAAATAGACAGGTGACTTGAAGACACATAAACACACACAGGTACAGAGACACACACACAGTGTGGGAAACAGGGAAAATTGCATGTGAAAATGAATGAAAATTTTCATGCAAATTTTTCAAATAAATTGCAGACTGATTGACATTGGACAAAACAGATTTCATTTCATCTCTATCCCCATCCTTTTTCTAAAATAAAAGATACAAGCTGCAGGGAACATTTCAAATAGCATTCTTGTTCATAATATGAATGGAGTACAAAACAGAAGGAAATGCACAAGTAGGTAGTCTGTCAATCAAATAGTAAAAATATCAGGCCTGTCTCCAAAATGGAGTTCAGCTAGACACAGGATCATGATATAGGACATATACTGTAACACTTAACAATGCCTCATATCATAAATCTGGATCCATGGCAATCCCTCACTGCCAGTCCATATTGCAGACTGGTGATGGCTGTGTGTGCAAGTTTGCATGGTAATAGTGTCACTGGGAACCTTCAAAGAAATCCTTCTTCCTTTTTTTTCTGATTCTCTTGCTTATGGTGTCAAAATACCAGAGCCTAGAAAGCTGTTGTTGTCTGGATGCACCAGAAACTAACATTGGCAAGAGTTGCTATGTGCTGGAACTCAGACCACCTGCAAAATGCATGCTGGATCCAAGGGGATCTGGAGTTGGCAATCAGCATATTTGTTCTATCAATTCCACAAAAGCCAATTACACATCCTGGGGAGGAGAGTGCTTTGTCTGTTCCAACTGTTCCAACAAGTTGAAAATTCAGCTGCAAGTCACAGTGGGAGGCTCATTTGAAGAATCCCTGGTGCCAGCTGATTTGGAAGAACCTGCAGTCACCAGCATTTGCAAAGCTGCTGAGAGTTATTTAAATAGACTCTGGGATGCCCCAGATGACCAAAGTAGCCCAGAGGAAAGCAGAGATCAGGAATTCCCTTCTGTTCCTCCTGAACTACCAGCTGTAGCAGATGTTTATAACTAACAGCATTACTTTCTGAAAAAATGTTTGAATCTGTGAGCTAAGGTATTTTTTTTTTAAAAAAAATGATTGTAAAGCAGAATTGCTGATGGAAAGAAAGTGATGTATGTGTCAACATGAGAAGTACTGAGAAGGCAGAAAGTAGGGTGTGATGGAAGAAATTGCGGGGGTGAGTATTCTGCAAACTTTTGCTGCAGCAGAAAAAAAGCAACTTCTTGAGTGGTTTTTTTTAATTGCTCCAAAACTGAGAAAGTGTTCAACCATTCTGAGCAAGGGTAGTGTTGATCCATAGCTAAGAAGTATTCACTTATTTTGAATGTCTTGGGCAAGTCATCAATCATGATGACACATCAGTGTGAGAAATAGAGATCCTCATGGAATCACAAAAGAATTTCTCTGGATTGTCATAGGGATGTAAATCTTTACTCTTTTTTTCTCTTGCACACGAGAAGGAAAAAGTTCAAAACTTTTTTCCCCTGCTAGGCAAGTGTGTAGAGTTTTGTGCATTTTAAAATGATTGCGGTGGGGTATTTTGTGACTTCCCTGAGAAAATTCCATTCGTGGAAACTACTTCAGCTGGTATTCTAGAAAAGCTACAAAATATCATCTCCTGGCCCAACCACCCCAGTCCTGTCTTACTAGGCAGCAGCTGCTGTGAGTGATGTGGGCCTATTCTCCTGTTGATCAGGATGTAGCAGACTGGTGTTCCTATCCTCTCCCTCCAGCGATCTCCAGAAGCAGGATTCCTCTCACAATTCTTCTTCATATCAGAGATTGCTGCGGGGAGGATGTTTGGGAACATCAGTCTGCTAAGTCCCAATCGATAGGAGAGCAGATCACAATTGCTCAGAGAAGCTGCTGCCCAGCATGTCAGGATTGGGGGCCTTTTACATGTTTCCTACACGATTCAGTATGTAGGGACTGTAAATACAAATCAGTTATAAAAGTTACATCTCCCAATGCTACCAACCTGCCCTACCTATTCAGCAGTGCAGTCTCTCCATGGCCACTTCCATGTAGCCAGAGAGTATTTGCTGCCAATGCATATCACAGTGCATCCAGCTATAGGAAGGCAGCTGGCTATGTTTCTCCTTGGCAACATGAAAATGGTCATTTTGGGGAGGCTGCACTGGGGAGGCTTCACTGCACAATAGCCATAAAAGGCAAATGGCAATACAGTAAGGGAGACTGATGACATCTGCACACCAGCCATGCTATACTCCCTGTCCCATCCTTGTAGTGGGTGGTGGCCTTCCTCAGTGGAACGGTTGGAAAGTGGGAGAGGTGAAAGTGAGGTGGAGAGATTGTGTGAATGGGTAAGCAAATGAAGAACCAAGAGATATGGTTGCTGTCCTTCTGCGCAACAGCTCATGTGGCATGGACAGGTACACATGGACACCTCTCCCACAACCAAATTGGCTTGAAAATGTGGAAGGCAGAACTTTGTTAATGAGGCAAAATGACATCAAAATGGGAGGGAACCAAAAGGAGAGAGGGATCACAGGGTGGTAGTCAGAACAAATGCAAATTGTACCTTTTACTATGCAAAGGGAAGGATGCTAGTGATTGCATGAGACCACTGAAATGGTTACCAATGACTTCTGATGCTTGTGTGCATCATGTAAATCTGGGAACATCAATATATATTTTTTACTTTTGTCCCATTTGGATTCCTTCCTGGATGGAACAAGTGAGTGACTTAGGAGATTGTCAGATGCAGGGAAACACAACAAAAAACCCACATCCCCAACCGCATCAGAAGATTGCAATGGGAACAGAAAGGAGAACATTATCAAACGCCCACATTCTCAGCCTTTCCCGGGGTATAGCACTGCTGCAAACGAGACATCACTTTTTCATTGACAGGGACAAGTAGCCAATAAAAAGGGATGTCTTACTCATGGCCGCACTATGCATGCAGGATGCTAAAGGATGTCATGGTTTGAAAATATCCCCCGTTCCTGTTCTCCTTGCAATCTTCTGACACAGTTTTTGCTGCGTCTGATAATCTCCTTAGTGTAAGGCAGTATATACGTTCATATGTTTAATCTATTTATGCTGTGTTATATACCTCAGGAACTAATATATTAAGATATACTGTGGAAAGCATCAATGAAACTATAGATCATCAATATGAAAATAATAATAATACTCCACATTCCTTACAGAAGCCTGTCCAAAAATAATGAATTGTTCCACTGAAGAATTGCTTTTGTGGAAGGTTCTGTGACATTTTTCAGACCATGTGAAAATTACTTAGCCATCATGATTCATACCTTAGTCATATTTCATTTAGGCTACTGTAATGTACATAATTTGGGTCTGCCCTTGAAAAGTGTCCAGCAATTTCTGTTGTTCTGATTAATGTTGTTACTAAATAGGTTTTACAGGGTGGTGGTTTGTTTGTTTGTTTGTTTTCTTGTGGGGAGGGAATTGGTATGTTAGTGCAACCCTTGTTCTTACTTAAAAGGGAGATGATACATATTGTAATAAGTTAGGTATAAATAAAAAAACCTGAATACAAATTAAAAAGTAGGGTCTGAGATCCTGCATCAGCCATGTAGCAACCCACCCCCCCCGACCCAGCCCCCATACCTGCTTGTCTTTTGTACCTAGATTATATCCCAAACTGTGACTTGACCTTGAAAATAACATGCTTTTCAAGGACTTTGCTGCTTCAGGGGAAAAAATATTCATTCAGTTGTCCCTCTGAGAATGAAATTAAGAAAGATTTACATCCCTCGCTCCTTGCAATTGTCTATACTAGCTGTGGCTTCTGGGAGTTGTAGTTCAACAACATGTGGAAGGACATACAATTCCAACCTAGGGTTGCCAGTGGAAATAAATTTCTCCTGAAATTTCCTTTTTGGTGCAACCATTAGAGGGACAGGAGTCCTGCCCCTTATTACTCCTGGCAACCCTATTCCCATCCGTTCTGTGTAAAGTACAGATATACAGCTGCTGTAAATGATTTTCTGGCATTATTAAAGTTTGGAGAAGTTTTGTTCTGAGGTTGAAGCTTTAGAACTTTGTTCTTAGGCTGAGCATGTTTACTCTGCCCCCTCCCAACCTTGGATTATCTAAAATAGCTCACATATTGCAGAAAACATAATTGGTCAGACTGGAGTCTGGCCAGCTTGGCATGGGTTACTTCCAGAAGCAAATGGGAACACTTGATGGATCAGTGTTCTGATCCGATGTGGCAAATGGTACCCTCTGTTTTCCTACGAACAGAAACATGTGCAGTCAGCAGTGCCCCTCCTCTTTGCAGTGTGCATCAAATACTTAATTACCTAATTGAACCTTTTGCAAGTAAAGAGGAAAAGACATCTGGCAGAGTTTTGTCCTCATAAATCTTGGTCTTTTCACCTGGTGGCTAGAGACTTCAGTAAAGATATATAAAAAAAAATCATGACTGTCTTAAGTATTACCAGATCAGAAGTTACATGGGCTGAATAAAGCAACTCCAGGAGAATTGTGCTAGAACCTGTAGACCAGTTCTCACAAACATTGTCCCCTCTTTTTTAGCTGCTGGGGGATATTAGCAGAACAAGGTAACTAGAAGTAAAAACCCATCAGTCCTCAGCCTCATGACCTAAAAGCAGCTGTAACCAAGCTTTTCTTAAGTGTCAATAGTCTAGAAGATCCTGTTGGACTTTACAATAGTCAGAGCCTAGCTATTTTTCTCCTGGTGACTACAACAAGTAGCTAGCCCCAATGCAGCTTGCAGGTTTGAGACAATTCAGATGATCCTCTTAGTCCAGGAGTTTCAAAAAGCAGTCATATATTTGGTTTATTGCATCACCAAGTCCAACATTGGAACATGATATCATGGATATCTTCTTTGACTGAAAGAAACATCTGCTTTATGGGAAAGGAGCTGATGTCTAGCTTTCAAGTAGAGTTGCCAGTTTAAATAGTGGCAGGAATCTTGTTGCTTTAATGTTTATCAGATCCCTAATCAGGAAGATTTAGTGTAAAGGTCTGCCAGGAAGGAACTATGGCATGATCCCTCTCCAGTGGTAGCACTAGGGGGGTGCAGAGAGAATGAACTGCACCAGGTGACAACGCTAGAGGGAGGTGTGACATCGGCCTTAGAAATGCCACAGCTCCTCCCTCACCCTCAAAACTTATCTTTTCGTTGATACAGCATCCCCCTCAACCCCACTATTTACTGACTGGTGGAGATTGGTGGAAGGGGGTGTAATGGTAAGGTAGTGTCCCACTCCATTCCTGTAGCTGGATACGCAGCAACAGGCACCATCCATGACCTCCTGGGGTCCTCAGGAGGTCCTGAAAGATGAATTCATTCCAATAAGTCCAGCCAAAGGAATAGAGAACAATACTTCTCTGCCACTGTACTCCTCTTTCCATCAGCCAGTAAATAGCAATAAAAGTTGGGTAGGTGAAGTTGTGTCAACTAAAAGATAGGCTGGAGGGAGTGAGGGCGGGAGACATAGCATAGTTCCTCCTGATGGAACTTTGCAGTAAACCTTCCTGAAAGCAACAGGAGCATTGCCTTGTGTGCTACAGTCAACAAGTGCTCAAGAGTCAAGGAATTGTAAGGCAAAGAGCTGTAGGGTAATCATTCCAGTCCAAGTCAGTCATGGGTAAATCAGCAAGATGAAGGGAGGAACAGGAGCATAGATGTCAGCTGGTCCAAGAGTTGCTACACCAAGCCAGTAATCCAGTAAATGAAGCCAACAAAGGATAAGATGTAGTGTCATCATCATGGCTACTCTAAAGTCAAGAGCACATGAACTCCAAGAGCACTACCAGTCATGGAGGTAGAATGGTTGCTAGCAACAAAGCTTCCAGGGATCTGCTGGGAAATGCATTGGTAGCTACTGCTGGTTGCTACATGCTTAACAAGTCAGCATTTATTATTTAACAGATGCTGGGACCTACAAAGGGCTTGTCTAGAATACATCAGCATATTCTAGCCCCATACACACTTGGCCTGTCACACACACTTGGTTAGTTACATGAAATGTGAAGAATTCCACATGGACATGCTGGTCCATGCTGGTGGCCACCTCCCCTGCTGTTGCACGCTGCTCCTTCTGAAGCCAGGAAGGAGGCCTCCAGCATGTGATCAAGGCTGGTCACATGCAGGTGGCCTTGAACATATGCTGGGGGCCTCCTTCCTGGCTTCAGAGGGCCTCCAGCTCAGCCGGAGGGACAGGGAGTCCAGTCCAGCTATACAGGCTGTTGTGAAGGTACAGATCCTGAGTTTCTGCACTGGCCCAATCTGGGTTTTCCCACATAATGTGGATTTTCCTAGTGCTCCCCCACCACCATTATAAAGAGCTTTACCCTATCTCCCACCTCTCTTTGCCTCAGGCATCATCTGGACTGCTTGGGGCAAAACGGGACAAAAGCCCTGCATTGTTTGGACTTCAGGGCTCCAAGGTGGGGGTAAATAGCCTTTCTAAACAAGCCCAAATTCTCTACTTATCTCTTCTGCAAATGTTAGAGTTAGGGGGGTGTCCTCAGCATCTGATACATCCTGCTGAGAAGATGGCCCCCAAACTGCTTTAGCCCCCAAGATCCATGAATTCAGAGAGGCCATAGTTATCTGGAGCCTTAAACTTCTGGAAAACTGACTCTGTGTTCAGTTTTTCAGATTCTATAGAGTGAGTTTTGACACTATCTCATGTTCAATCTGGCAATCCTACTTCCAGCTAACAGCTGCAAAATCTGGAAATTAGTAGTCTGAATGGTTGCCATCTCATTGTGAAGAACAGTAACTGTTGATGTTGGAAGAATCCCAACACATCTGGGTTTCATGGAAAATAAGCAAACTCCTTATCCTTTTGTTTGATTTGACAATGGATTGAAATGACTACAGTGCTTCAGATAAGGACAAATCTGAAGGTCAAAGCTGGAGGAGATTAAAACAATGGGACATGCACCTCTTCACTAAGATAATGTAGTGGTTTCAGTAAGAATGGTCCAGTGAATTTTATAATTATATTAGTAAGATACTATTATGTATGCACCTTGAATGCACTGAAGATCTCTGATTTCACTGTTGCATGTAGCCCTTCCACTGGTGAGAATCGCAACTGTTTCTCTTTGTCCTCATTATTCCTTGATGTTGGACTAGATGGCCCTTGTGGTCTCTTCCAACTCTATAATTCTATGAGTATTTCATCACCTGGTGGTCCATTTTTTGAAGATAAATGGAACATGCTTAGCTTGGCTGATCCTCAGGTGACAGACGTAGTGTCTACCATTGGAACCATACCCAAAACTTTATCAGCTTTGTAGAACTTGCTGGAGCTTGTGCTCTGCGGGAATTTTGAGAGCACAAGTTCTCTTCTACACCATAGTGTAGTGCTGAGTACTTTGTAAAGAACAATAGCTATATATAATTATAGATATAATAGAAAATAGTTATAGCAATCTATAATAAACTATGTATCTATCTATCTATCTATCTATCTATCTATAGATAAATAGATATAGATATGTAGGAGATTAACAGATGCATTAAAATTAAAGTTTTTACAGGAACACCAGGAGATCACAAAAGGGCTCCCTTTTCAGATGACGTTGTTCCCTCCTCGTTATGTACCTGTTCTGCTGCCATTCTGCCGGCACTGCTTTTTATTGACGGGAGAAGCCATCAATAGATCCCCCATTACGTTCCTGTCACAGATGTTCCTGTGTGCAACAAGGTGCCCCTGTCATGCTAGCGAGATCCCAGCATCAATGGGAGGTCCCTGCCAGAAACTTCCAGGTGAGATCGGGACAGCCAGGTAAGTGACACACTTTTTATGACCCTCCCTGGGTTACTTCAACCTTTTTAAAGTCTGTTGTTGTGCTTGCTGTAATTTTTTTCCATGTTCTTTTTATTTTTATTTTTGAATTTCCCATGCTCATGTCTTCTCATGAGAATCCATGGGATTTTGATCCAGGAAGTAAAGGGAGCACCGTTAGAGCTCCATTCACTCCTGGGCTGCTGGAATGATGGGAGAGGAGGTAAGTGCGGTGGGGAGGGTGATTGTGTCGGGTCATGGACAGGACAGGGGTGGGAGTAGAGATTATGGGATAGGAACACTTTTTTCATTCCTGTCTGATAATCTCCATAGTGTGTTGTTCATTCTAAGAGAATGGAAAAAAGGCACTTGCCCTTATCCTACATTGGCTACTTACTTATGTGTGTGTGACTAGGTCATGTCTCCTGTCCCAACCCAGAAAAAAACTTAGGGTATGAAGCCCTTACATAGAAGGTCTCTAAAACCTATAAGGACTTCATACCTTATTCAAGGTTAAAGGACTTGTGTCTTGCATTTGAAATCGCCTTACATTTTTACATTATTTGATTGCTCCTTTGACATTATATTTTAATCCTAAGGGATGTTATGCCTCATATTCTGATTGATCTTGGATTATTGTTATTTTATAATTATTTTTCTTCTACAGAATACATTGTTCCAATTGGATCATTGTTTACTTGCATAAAATTGGAGATAAAAGGTTTTGTTCTATTTGTTTCATGTCTAGTTATTTTAAACGACATTAGTGAAACAATTATAATTCATAAGTGTAAACTAACAATTATATTTCTGGTTGTAATTACGTATATGTTTAGTTCATTGGTAGTACCAGACTTTCCTATAAATCCTGGCCCAACTACCCAGTTCCCTTTAATAGCTGCACCAGAAAAAGGAGGTCCATTCAACTGCAGATTCAGGAGCAAGGAGGACCTTTCCAGCCCCCTCTGATGAGTGAACAAGGCTTCAACAAGGCATTGTGACAAGGGTCCTACTTCTGATAATCGTAGCTCCACTCAGTGGTGGGAGGGGCATGGAATGGCCCTTCTCCTTGCACCCTGATGGGCAGCTTCATCTGATGTAGCTGCTGAGGGTGTGCTCATTGGTACATACACATACAGGCTTACCACACTCCAAAGAAAGGCAGCAGCAACATTCCATCTTCCATGCTTCCTTACTGCATGACATGGTCGTTCTTCCAGCATTCTTTAGTTCTGGTCCTGTGGGGGACCAAGCTAAAACTGTGTCTTTTTTCTGACAGGTTTTAGCAAAAAGACATGGTCTTACCTTGGTCCCTCACAGGACCAGAATGAAAAAACGATGATGCCGTATAAGACAGTTGGAAAGGTGTTCCTGCTGTGTTGCTGCTTTCCGATAGTAAGCCCAGTAGTCTTACAGTAAGACCTTGTAGTCTCACTGAGTATGGAGCACTTACAGATCCAAAACTCCAGGTTATAAATCTGTAACTGAAATACAGAATGCCAGCCACTTTTCCTCTCTCACCCTCCTTGAGGCTATCCTCTCTCATATCCCCTAGACAAATGCTGCTTGTCACAGTAGATCAGGTGTGGGAATCATGTGGCCCTTGGGAGAGAGATATTCAGTGCAGACCCAATAATAACCCCCCCCCAAGGCATGTGGGAACAGAAGAACACTCCTTGGAGCAGATTCCATGTTATAACACTGTTTCAGCCCCCACTTCCCAAAGAGCAAGAAAAAGGCTCCAAGCGTCCATCTATGGAACACCACTTCTGAACACCCAACATGGTGGCTGCAAAGGTACAGGGCAGCCTTCCAAGGTCCTGAAGGAACCAAAAAGGACTTTTCTAGGCCCTGAAACATGTGTACCCTGGCTGTAAATAATACTGAATTACATGGATGCACAATCTCACTTGGTAAAAAGCAGGTTCTTGTATTCCTGCAGTGACAGATGGCCTAAGTTTGCCGCTGAGCATTTCCTAGCTATTTAGAGCAGCAGAGGAAAGTGCAAAAGGTGTCTTTTCCAATGTCCTTATTCCTGAAACATCCTTGTATGTGTATAATTCAGGAAGCAAAATTCTTTTGTTTTGCTTTAAAAAAAAAAAGATCATAACACTTTTTCTCCATTTCAGTCCAACCCACCCCCCTGTTACTTAACAGCTGCTCAAGCTTATAATTTCCTTTTCATCCTCTGTCACCTCCAGTTTTATTTTCTTCCTCACAACTAACATTGCAGCATGCTGTAGTGTATAGCCTTGTAGCTCACAGGTCCTTGTCAGGTACGTGTGTGTGTGTGTGTGTGTGAAAGTGTACCAGTGTTGAAACGTCTTGTTTATATTTTTGGTGCCACTGTTTCATTGCCAAATGGATAGGCACTTCTTCTAGGTTACTGTTAGAGAGAAGGACTATTGTGATATCACTGTTCCACTATCTATACAGACACATTCTTTTCTTACAGACTGTAATATGGAGTACTATAGTTGAGTATTAAAAGTTGGAGGGTGTTGTATGTGGGGAAATAATCATTGTAATGTAAAAGCAATCTTGTGTACCTCATTCACAATCTTAGATAAGTCTAGGGTTTTTCCCTGCATGCATTTTTGTTCTCCCAAAATTCCCTTCTCTTACTTCACTGAGCACTTCTAGCCAACTGGAAGTGCTGAGTGATTCAACACATGACCTAATTTGAATTTTATTGCTTTTGTGTAAGCTACTCTTCTGAATCTGACTCTCAATGAGAATGGAGGCATCTTAAGCTTTCCTGTAACCATGCCATGATGCATCGGAACCCAGCCATGGCTGTAGGCTGGTGAGTCTTTCCTACCCATTCTTAGTCAGTTAGGGACCTTTTCTTAAGTTTGTTTTAGTATGTAGATTGAGACTGATATACCTTCAGTAAACTTTGTTTTGCATTTTAAACTGACTCCTTTGTTTTGTAATGAGTCTAATTTAACTGGGGGATCCCAGATCTCTGAATACACTTTCAAATGATAATTGAGCTTAAGTCTGCTTGCTAACCGCACTCTGCATAAAGCGTGAAGTCAAAGTGACTGAATGATTTTTAACTCCTTTTAAAAGGAAATAATTCTTGTTTTTAAAGGACTAGATCCTGGAATTTTTTAATGCAATTTTATTTTTAGACTCATTACCTTCCAACAGAGGGGAGTTCTTATAGAGAAGGAATGAATAAGCTCAGCTCCATTCTACCAATTTTATATATGTGTCTCCTTGTTCTCATTTCCATGTAATATTTTAATTGTGAAAAATCCTGCAAAAGGAGTACACAAAATTCTATTCATGCATAGCAGAAAATGTATAGAAACAGCACCAGTATACCCCGCAACTGTCCTAATTTGGCCCAATGAATCCTTTGCTGCCCGTTTTTTCAGCTGCTTCTAAAATATCCCAGTTTCCCCCAGTTTCCCCCATTGTTCTTGGTTTACTTCCATTGGTGCAAGCTTGGTTTAAACTGCAAAAGTAGTTTGCACTCAGCAGGGTGGGGAGGAGAGGAGGGGTGAACCTTCCCCTTCGCTGTAGACACAGGCAAAAACAAATTGCTGCAGCCTCTCGAAGCTCACTTGCTCTTCCTCATTATTAATGTTTGACATCTTGAATACATAGGAATAGAATAAATAAAGATGGTAAAGGAGCAGGTTAAGATGTACAATGAACAGGGAAAGAGTTCTTTTTGATATATAGTGGATAAAGCTGAATAGTTCTTCAAGAGGAAGAGAGAAAGGCGAAGAGAAGAAAAGAAATGAGAAAGATATAAATTAAAGGAATATGAAATATCAAAATCTGATGTTTATCCATGTATGTATGCATATGTATGTGTGGGTGTATGTAGGTGTGTCTATGTGGACATATACAAGGATATAAATATATATTCTGGATATTTTGTAAATGATATTGTGAATCTATATTAGAAGAGAAAAAGTTTTACTATTTACTGTACATTATTTTAATTATTTTTTTCTTTTACTTGTATTTAGTAAAATAATTTAATTTATTTATCTTATATATTTAGAAGGCATGGTAAAGAAAAGGAAATTATGTAAGATACATAATGGATATGTAAGATACATATTATTTTGGAATAATAATAATAATAATAATAATAATAATAAAATAATGTTTGCCATCTTGACCACACTCTGACATTGCTTGGCCACATGTCCTGGTTTTCATTTGTGAAATGTTGAAGGATATGCACCACTAACGTAGTCCTGGAGCTACCTTTCCTCTTCCTCCTCCTTCCAGATATCTGGCACCTTGATCAGCTAGCCATACATGTTGAGAATATGATTGTCTGCACCTACCCAAGCCTGGAGTGATGGAAGCTGATATGCCATCACTCTTAAGGGTATTCTATTGAGTACATGTTTTCCTCCATACAATTTCCCTGAGAGTGATAGAACTTCAAAAGGTCTCGCTGCTCCCTAGGGAAATTTCAAGCTCTGCTGCCTGAGGTACCTGTTTCACTTTGCCTACTGGTATGGCCAGCCCTACACACACACACACACACACACACAGAGAGAGAGAGAGAGAGAGAGAGAGAGAGATTATTTCTAGGGCTGCAGTCAGGATTCTTTCTTAGCCCAGCCTGAAGATCCTTGTCTTTTCCTGGTGGCTGCCCACCCAAGTACAAATCAGGCCCATCCTAGCACAGTTTCTAAAATAAGACCACATGTTCTCCAGCTATATGTGACTATGGCCAATAAATGAATCCTGGCTCTTAGCTGAATCTCTGGTGTTGTCTGGACAGTGAAAATAATCCTAACAGAATTCACAGAGAATCCCTTTTGTCTCAATGAGATCCCACAGAGCTTTGTGGTTTTTGGAATGAGGGGAGACAAAAACTCCGTTTACTGGAGGATTTTTGAATTATGCGTGAAAATGCACATTACCACTTGTTTGGACATCTTATTTGCATTGCTGCACATTCTTGGTGAGAGTGGAAGTGGAAAGCTGATTGGTCAGATGTGTGCTGGGGGGGGGGAGGTCTTGCTGGCTACCGGAAGAGCCATTTTGGAGTTTCATATTATTGATCATGCACTTTTTTTGCTGTGCCGAGGTGACCAAACAGCTTTTTTAAGCAGAAGGTCACACTTGCACACCTTTGATTTACAGTTTTAAAAATTACTGTTTGTTTACAGTAATTACAGTGACAACTTGTGGAGAATAATAATGCAAGTAATTCACTCTCAGCCACCATCTTGATTCACAGGCATGGCTACATCTGCACTTCAAAGATGGATAGCTTCACATACCAGCATTTTTTTTACTTTTTTTATTTTATTTTTTTTATTGGAACTAGTTGCTGTACAATACTTAGAAAGCTTTTTCATGTGCATATATATATATATATATATACACACATATTTCCATTCCAATACTTCCAATGCCTTACATTCATCATTCTTTCCATACATTCTAATACACTCTGATACAACCCATTACTTTCTATCTTTCATACATCTCCTATCCCTTCACCCTCCTTCTATTAATGCCTCCTACATTCTCTACCTTCCTACACTTACTCTCACCTTCTCACATACTTTTTCTTTCTTTCTTCTATTTCCTCTTTCAGCTCTTTAACTTCCCTCATTTCTTATCCGTTTGAGTTTTGTTACTTTTATGAGCAGATCTAGTTGCATCTCCCTTTTTTCTCTTTCATTATAAGTGTTTATCTATATCTCTCTTTACATTTCATGTCTTTCTTTTTTACTCATTCTCAAGATCATTTATCTAACTGTATCTTTCTTTTTTCAGACTGTCCAAACTTCAAAGTTCATTTAAGATTCTTTAGTTGCATTCATTTTTTCAGTTCAGTTAGAGATAATATATGAAATATATAAAAGAACATGAAAGGGAGAGCAGAGCCAGTAGGATTTGAAATTGGAAAGAAATGGAAGAAGTTAAATCTGAACGCTGAGAGAACACATACCAGCAATTTTGCCAAAGGACAGTAGAGACAAATGAACGCTGCTACAAATTTGCATTAATGCGCAGCAATCCACATTATATTTTCTTGCCTAGACAATCTGTCTGTCATTTAGCAAAAGGTGCAACTTCTGCAGTCATTGTAACTGCCAACCTGGTAGCAGAAGGTCCCCTTCTTCCACCTTTTTCTATAATTCTATGATTTCTCCCCATTTTTCAACCTTTGTTCTTGATAGAACGATGGAATGGAAACACCCCCCCATCACTGCTTCTTTGCTTTTTTTTGTTTTGAAAAACCACTTTGAAATCAATAAAGCATAAAAATGTAGGAACACACAAGTTTTGGTTCATCAGCTGCAGAAAATAAGATTTTCTGCTTTAAGAAAATGAGATCTTGTACTCACAATTCCCTCTAGCATAGAAGCAATACCTTCCCACTCTGGTGTGAGGCAGAACCAAGCCCCCCAAACCATAGCCATTTCACTCAGAAGTCAAGCTCTGTTTTGCATGATCAAGGAGTAGATAAAATCAAAAGCAGAGACAGGAAAGCACACACAGAAGAAATCAAATTTTAAACAGCCTTGTGTTTGCCCAGAAGCAAAGTAGAAGGTCTGATTAATCCCTTGCTTATTACATTGTTTAAATTTATTCTGGCAATATGTAGGCAAGGCTGAACTCACAGAGTGGGGAGGGGACCTCAATGTTGTAGTAACCCAGTTGCCAGCTTCCAAAGGGTTGACCTCAGTTGACCTAACAATCTTATTTGGATGTTCCCTATCCATTGAGAAGCTCAGAATGTTGTCCATGAGGATCCATGTAGCCTTGCTGAACCTTAGAGGCTAGAACTTGGGTGGTTCTCCTTCAAACCATTGATGGCCAGGTCAAAGCAATCCAGGTGGTCGGGAAATCGATGTCATGCATCTCTGCTTCAGCTCACCAATGTCACTTTTCTACTGCTTTCCTTGAAACATGCTGAAGATCACCAGCCAACTATATAATAGTAATAATAATGCTAGGGGATTATTATTACTATTCATTTCCTTTGTCTAGAGACATTAGTCTTTGCTGCTGCATGATGGTGATCTTACCAAATGCCAGTGAGGGCAGAGTGTTTGAACCACAGCTAATGATACAAGGAGCCCTGGTGGTGCAGTGGTTAAAAGCCGGTACTGCAAGCCACAATGTTGTGAGTTTTATTCTACAGGGTTCCAAGGTTGACTCAGCCTTCCATCCTTCTGAGGTTGGTAAACTGAGTACCCAGCTTGTTGGGGGCAATTAGCTAACACATTGTAAATCACTTAGGGAGTACTTTGCACTGAAAAGCAGTATAGAAATATAAATGCTATTGCTATGAGTTCTAATCCCCACTTAGCCATGAAGGGCTTGTCTAGATGAGAAGATAGAATGTTGATTGTTGTGCATTAATGCAAATTCGCAGCAGCATTTACTTGTCTCTCCACTCTTTTTTTTTTTTTTTTTTTTTGCAAAATCACTGGTATGTGAAGCTATTCATGTTTGATGTTCACACAGAGCAATGCCTGCGAATCAACATGGTGGCCAGGACTGAATCACTCACGTTATTATTCTCAACAAGTTGCCGCTGCTGCACAGTTGTTGTTTTTTTTAACTGTAAATCTAAGGTGCGCAAGTGTGACCTTCCATTTAAAAAGCTGTTTGGTCACCTCAGTATAGTGAAAAAGCACACAATCACTACCACAAACACCAAAATGGTGCTTCTGGCCACTTCGTTGCTGGTAAACCTGTCTCCCCATGCACATCAGACCAATTCCATTCTTATCTGGGAATCCGCAGTGATGCAATTTGGTTGTCCTACTGAGTGGGAGTGCACATTAACCCACATTTTTAAAAAACTTCAGGAAAAGCCACAAAGGCTTTTCTCACATAGTTTTTGGAATTATTATCCCCCTCCTTCCAAAAATGGCAAATCACTGCAGGATCTCATTGGGATAAAAGGTATTCTCCTTGAATTCTATGAGGATTTCTTTTCACCAAACTTTGCACCAAAGTTGTGTGACTGTAAAGTCACTGTAAATCAACCCAGCATAAAAGACAGGCTAGATGTATGGATAAAATTCAAGTGTATATGTGCAATAATGTGTTAGAAGCAGCTTATATATCAGGACAGGACATTATACATGGCTGTATAAGTCTTACTGAATTCAGTGAGTGAATTCTAAGTATGTCTGAGGATCTTATCCAATAGATATTGCCTTGATCTCCTTGGATGGAGGTTGGAACTTAACACATGCTGTTTGTTTGTTTGTGTACCTTCCAGTTTTTCCTGACTTATGGCAGCCGTAAGGAAACCCTATCATGAGATTTTCTTGGCAAGACTGTTTGTCTTAGATTACTTTGAATGAATGAGTTGGATTCTGGGATTGTGTTCTTCACTTATATTGGACCTATATCACATGACCAAAACAACAGATTCATCACTATAAAGAATGACGTAAATGAGACATGTAAAAAGAGTTGCTAAATGCATACCCTCCAAATGTCCTGATTTGGCAAAAACAGCCCCAGTTAATCCTCTGCTATCACACTTTCTCAGCCATCTGTAAAATGTTCCAGTTTCTCTCTCCTTCTCCCACTTTTCTCTTTCAACCTTAGCTTACTTCAATTTCTGCAAACTGAATTTAATGCCCCGTCTACATGATTTAAATAATACGTACGGTGTGCGGAAGTTTGCACTTTGGTACACACGGCCATTCGGATTCACACGCATTTAAAAGAGGGGGGGCTCAGTTTTTCACCCTGAAATACACTCATGCGGCGTTCGGGAGGGAAAGCGGATCGCGATGATAAATCTGTGTGCCGTTCGGATGGCTGACGGGTCTGTATGGTCCGTTTGCACACACACGAACAGGCAGTGTAATCTGATTGGCTGGCCGAGTAGAGGGGGCGGGGCTAGCATGGAGGGGAATTGGGAGCATCCGCCATGTTGGTTTCCCAGCTAGCGAGAGTCTGGTACATCCATGAATTTTATATATTTATTTATTTTTATTTTATATTGTAAGTAGGGAAAACCGACTTTCCACAAAGCAGGAACCTTAAAAAAAAGTGGCAGGAGATTTAAAACTGCTACTTGGCTTGCTCGCTCCAGCCAGCTTCGGGAAGAGGGCTCATAAGGAGTTTAGGGGGGTAAAAAATCATGTAGGTGGATTGTATGCATACGAATGACATCCTATTCATATTTTTTACCCCCCAAACAGATTTTTTTATGATCGTATAGATGCACCCAGTAGTAGTCTGCAGTCAATTGGCTCAGCAGGAGGGAGAGGAAGGGGTAGAGTCTTGTCCTTCCTAAAGTCAATACAGTAAGCCCACCGGATCCACAGGGGTTTGGTTCTGGGACCACCCTTGGATGACAAATAACATAAATGATTGTGTCTTGTATTATTAAATGGTAGTGGTGTGTGCATGGATGCTTCAGTGTGTCTACATTCACATTGCTGCCATTTTAAGTATAGGATGGGACAACTCGCAGTCATTCAAAATTGTGGATCCACAGCCTTTGGATCAAGAGGGCCCAGTGTATATACATTACAGACCATCACTGCTTAAAGTAGTAGTGTTGTGTGTTCTTTGTCATTAATGATATTTGTCTCTTGTTGCCTGGCCACATGCTTCTGACCACACTCTGATGTGGCTCAACCACATGCACCCCACTTTTCATCTGTGAATGTTGGAAGGTATGTAAATAACCAAGAGCCTTATCCCAAGAGGCAGCTGAATCGTAATTGCATCTGGAGAACAGTGCCTTCAGTTGGGGCGTATTGCATCACTGTTCTGCTGTTGGGTAAGAGACCATTTTAAAAGTGGTTTGTTTTACTAACAGAAAAAATCCAGTAGTGATCTCCATTAATGGTTTTGTCATGCTATGATTCCCTCTGTGAAAGTGCAATTGCACTTTTATGCTCATTTTGGGTGGTCAGTGGGTTGTCAGTGGGTGTGCTTTGGGTGGGGAAATGTAGTGATCAGAGGAGATCCAGCCCCTTTTCAGAGTCTCTGTCACTATTATGCTACAACGGCAAGGTGAGATAATGCCTTATTCTCCCCGCTTTCCCTCTCTCTCACACACACACCTGAGCAGCAAGTGGCTCCCCAAGACAATCCTCTCCATCCAGGCTTTGCATGTGCATGGTGGTTTGCGCTTGGATGACGTACAATGGTGAGGGGGGGAGAGGATGGTGGAGGGAGGTGAGAAGGGAGGGTGCACCTGTGGGTGGCTGGGTGGCTGAACCCTAGGTGGCGTTCCAGACCAGATGAACCAGATCAAGGCAGAGGAAATGTTTGGAAGGCCTTTGCAATGGAGCCTTGGAGCCATCTGGCATCTGCAGGAACACATGTCCTCCACACCCAGGCAGCCACACCCTTCCCTCTCCTGCCTCAACTCTCCCTGGAACAGAAGAGACAAGAGGGAAGGGAAGGTTGGGGACTTTTTCAAAGGTTGCACCTCCCAAGCACAGTGTGGGTGCCAAACAATGATAAGGGGTGGTGATAGTGTTTTGGAAGATATGCTAGGTAGTTGCTGTGTGCGATAACATTTTAGCACAGAGCCTTTCATCCTGCAAGGCTTCCAAAGGTGCACAAAGAGAGCTATCACATTTTTATGGACACCACAATTGTCTCAGGATAAGATGCTTGTGCGATAAGCTTCCAAAGGTATACCTATCACTAGAAAAGCAAATTGTAGGTACTTTATCATACAAAGACTTCTCTATTTGCTCACAACACTGAGCTCTGAAATGTGCTGTTACTTCAAACCCATTAAACCCATTCAATCAGTGGGATTTACCTTTATGTTTACTTGCCACTCAGCAATGGATTAAATGGATCTACTCTAGTTAGAACTAACAATAGGATTCATGGCTACATTGTTACTGTGATAAGCAGTGGTCCCTAAGTAAGATGCCTTCAGTTGGCTCTCACCTCTGTGTCTTAGACCACTATTACTGCTACAGAGATAAGGCAGGTGACTGAACAGGTACTGCCTCTACTCTTTCCAATTGCAAGATCCCCACTTGGAGAAGTTGTAGGAGTGAACAGATTGGCAAGAAAAAACACAAGCAGAATGGGTTCCCTTTGGAAGATTGAACCTGAGCATGTAGCTGATTTTGGGTGGTCAGTGGGTGTGCTTTGGGTGGGGAAATGTAGTGATCAGGGGAGATCTCTAGGCCTGCTTTTGTGGTTGTTATCATCTGTCCTGAGCCATTGTATAATCTGGATGCACAATTCTATTTGAGTAAACAAATGGATCCATAGCCATGGCCAGTCTCCTATTGTTAAGGCATCCTTTTAGTAAATAGGGTCTGAGAAGACTTTTGGACTATAATGCATAAACCTATCTTAAGATCTAAAAGTAATCCTCTCTTAACTCTATTATCAGTGTTAAAACACATGCTTCAAGCCACACAGGGACATGCTGGCTTTCAGAGAGAAACAAAAATGCTTTTTTCCTTCCTTTCTGATCAGGATTATACTAATGAAATTTTTTTCTGACTTTTGTTCATTCAAAAGTGTCAGTTCTTCAAACTAAAAATGCACTTGCTTTCAATATTTGGATGAGAAAATAGTTGTGCTGACATTTCTAATCATGCTGTTGCTCTCAAAGCCATTCCCAGCATCTCTGCATTGATTTTTATTTCTGTTTCCAGAAAATTTCTTATCTTTTTTTAAAAAAAATACAGATGCCCATTCCTCTTTGAAAGAGAAACTATGCTATTCCCAGAGGAATGAAGGGGGGGGGGAATCTGTTACTTTCAGAGTTTCCCTGGAATGCACAGATAAATATATCACAGTGACTAACATAACAGAAATATATAAAGCAAGAGTGAGTGATGGGATTTTTAAAGCATCCAACAGGGCTTCAGACAATTTTCTTCTGGATCCTGGAATCAGTAGACCTATATATTCAATGCAGTAGACCTATATATTCAATGCAGAAGCTACATTAAGAAAAATATTCAAGCCTTCAAGCAAAATCTTTTTGGCTTCAGCCCCTCTCAGTTGCTCTGATGTAAATCAAAGGGAACTCTAGCCAGGGTTTCAGTCATAAAATACTATTCCAAAGAATGGCATTAAGTGTAGATGTTTCCAGTGCTCATAACAACTACATCCAATTGTGCATCCCAGCTGAGGAGATTGGTTGAATCAACTGCTTAATGGCAAATTAACACTTATGTGAATTCAGTTGATTCATGTGAGTATACTTTAGTTCAGACTAGTATTTGGATTTAGGCATTGGATCAGATGGCATTTTGATTGCAATAATTTATGAACAAGAGGGGTTATGATTAACTGAACTGAAATGTCTTGCAAATGGTTGCTCCATTTCCCACCACACAATGATTATGGATTTACATTGGGTTCATTCTTATTGGAAATCTTCCAAATTTGAAAATGGTTTCAGGATGGATAGGAATTATGTAATTAAAAATCTGAATGTGGGACAAACAAACACTGACAAATTTGAAGTTAAAGACTTTCATGGCCAACATCTATAGGTTTTTTGTGATTTTTTTCTGGTCTGTGAGGCCGTGCTGTAGAAGAGTTTATTCCTGACACTTTATCTGCATCTGTGGCTGGCATCTTCAGAGAATTGTGGCAGTGTGAGTGTGTGGGTTTTATATACTGTGAATCCCTGAGATTGTGGTCACCTGGACCAATGTCTCATTCTCTTTCCATTGAGCATCATCTATTCCTTCAAAGAAGCAGGCAGCTCCTTGGTTACACCAAAAAGGTGCAGACAGATTTGGTTGTAGATGTAGAAATGTACAGTTTCCTAGCTGGAAAAGTTCATACCACTCTATTGTGTAATTCTTCCCAGATAAAGTGCTCTTGAAACCAACAGCATCATGTATGATTTTCATATGACCAAGGAGGTCTCCATATTTGCCGCTAGGAAACTGTACATTTCCACATCTACAACCAAATCTGTCTGCACCTTTTTTGGTGTAAACCAAGGAGCTGCCTGCTTCTATGAAGGAATAGATGATGCTCACTGGAAAGAGAATGGGACATTGGTCCAGGTGACCACAATCTCAGGGATTCACAGTATATAAACCCCACACACCCACCCTGCCACCATTCTCTGAAGATGCCAGCCACACATCCAGGTGAAATGTCAGGAATAAACTCTTCTGGATCACGGCCTCACAGCTCAGAAAAAACCCCACAAAAAAACCAATTGACAAATTTGTTCATACACTCTAAGGACTTTGAATGCTTAGATTTTAAAAGATTGATTTTGAAACCGTAGAGATTATCAGATGCACTAGAAACGGCATTATAATGATGCCAGGAAATTGCTAAAGGGCTCCCTTTTCAGATGACATTGTTTCTGACTCATAATGCACCCATTCTGCTTCTGTTCCACCAGTGCTGCTTTTTATTGATGAAAGAAGCTGTCAATAGATCCCCCATTCCGTTCCTGTCATGGATTTGACAGCGACTGATAAGGTACGCCATTTCGCTGGCGAGATCCCATCGTCAATGGGAGGTCCCTGCCAGAACACTTCCTGGTGAGATTAGGATATCAAGGTAAGTGACACACTTTTTAAAAACTTCCCTGGTTTACTTGGAAGTTTTAATGTGTGTTTCTGTGCTTGGTGTAACTTTTTCTCTTTTATTATTCTTTTAAACTTTGAATTTCCTGTGCTCGTGTCTTCTCGTGCGAACAGGTGGGATTTCACTCCAGGAAGTGAGCAGAGCTCTGTTAGAGTTTCACTCACTCCTGGACTGCCCTGTGGATGCTACTAAGGTAGGTCTGAAAAGTTTGGTTATTGTGGTGGGTCATGGATGGGGGAGGGGCGGGAGAGGAGATTGGGGGACAGAAACACTTTTTTCATTCCTGTCTGATAATCTCCCATGTGTATTCAACCATGATGTTGCTGAATTAACATTGCACTTCCTTTTTTTTAGTTGTTCCTACTCAGCAAACAGGTACAATATGATCTTCATTTCTACCTATTGAATATGAGAATTTATTCTGAGTTAATACCTAATAAGATTACTAAATTTTCAAATGTCATAGTTAGTGGAGAGAGAAAAAACTTGAGCTGTTAAAATATGAATGCAGAAGAAAAGAAAATTATCCATGCATGTATACACTTAGGTCAGCTATTTCATCCATATGCTGAATGCAACATCTTAGGTGTCTACATGATTTAAATTACTTAGCAGGGCCAGCAGGTCATTTAATATTTGAACTTTGAAGATGGGGAGGAGGTCTACCAGTCAGTAACATTCTCTAAATTTATCTCTCTCCTCTAACAAAGATGACACAGATTTTGGATTTACAAGGATGTGATCCAGGATGCTAGATTATTGCTTTAAGTAATCTATTCTCAAATGTAATCTGTATAGATTTGGCTGGTGCAATCCCCAAACTGGAAACTGGTGTGATGCTATGAAACTGGAGTGATGCAGGTTGCAATGGAGTGTGATTTTTTTATTTCATTCTCTTTTAAAGCTGTTTTTATCTTGTGTTTTTAACATCAGATTTAGGAGATTATAAGATGCAGCCAAAAACCCCAAGAGGAGCATGTACAGACAACAATACTGTACCACGAACGGGTCCTGGTTTCAGATGTTGTTGTCATCCATGTGTGCTCAGCCTGTGCTGCAGCCACAAGTAACACAACACTTTCAATGACAGAGAAGTCCCATGAATGAATAAGCGATGCTTTTCTAAAGGCTGTAGCACAGGCTGAGCACAAGAGGATGATGATGTCATTTGAAACCAGGACCCGTGCGTGGTACAGTAATGTTGTCCTCATATGCCCCTCTTGGGGTTTTGGCTGCATCTGATAATCTCCTTAATTTAATGCTGTGGTACTTAACCTGTGGTCCAGGGAGCCCAGGAGTCCGCAATGTCCGCACAGGGGGTCTGTGAAGGCTTGAAGGCTGCTTGGCCCACCTCCTCCCCTCACTGGAGCAGCCACATTGACAGGAGCCAAGGCAAAGGCTGGCTGGCTTGGCCTGTGCATTGCCATTCAATCTGCTCCAGCCACAAACTTGCAGGAAGAAGCAGGAGAAAAGTCTTCCCTTCCCCTCCAGTGCCTTTGAGGGAATGTTTGATGGATGGTGTAATTGTGTTGTTGTTGTTGTTGTTGTTAGGGTTAATCTAATTGGGGGTCCATGGCAACAAAAGATATTTAACGGGGGTCCCTGGTAAAGAAGAGGTTAAAAGCAACTGGTTTAATGTTTTAACTTCTGTATTAAGAACTTTGAAAACTGTACTATGTTGTTGTTTTTTAGATGCTGTATGTTGCCTTGAATCCCATGATGGGAGAAAGGTGGGATATGTCCATCAGACATCCATCTTATTTAGAGAAACTCTTTCCATAAAAGTGAGGAGATGGTCAACAAGGAACCATGTGTTACATTCAGGGTAGATTTCAATCCAGCATCTCCTTATCAGCACCTAACTACCTATGTACCTGACTCTACACATCTTGCTAGAAGAATCAGTAAACACCCAAGTCTATGCAGAATATTAGTGAATGCTGTATTTAAGCCCCTTCCATCAGTGATCCTTCGGCTCCCTACCTCGCGGCTGAGCCGCTTGGGTCAGGGAGCCGCCTTTGCCGCTATTTGTGGCCAGGAGACCAGTCTTCTGGTTGCAGGTGGCGTCGCCTGTGACGGAGGTGAGGGGCAGGGCCAGAGGGTTTAAAAGGATGCTGGCCCCTGCCTCCTCCTCTTTCCATCAAAGCGATTCATGAGGCGGATCGCTGTTGCCTTTCAGGCTGAGCAGGTGCCTGAGAGCATGTCCGTTGGAGATCTGAATAGTCGGCTGTACTGGGCATTGAGCGCCTCTGGGTTTTTCCCTCCGGCCGGGTGGATGGAGCCGAGGAGCTCAGCAGAGTGGAGGGGCTCGGGGGCTTTCTGGGGGCCGGTCCAGCAGCAGCTGGCGTGGCGGTCGTTTGCCCGATGCGGCTGCTTCCTTGGTTGTGGAGGGAGTCTCTGGGGGCTGTTCACTGGCTTGGCACCCAACATCCGGCTGCCTGGCTGGGTGCCGCCCACCTGCCATCATCAGTGCTGCGAACAGAAATCAGTGGCAGGGAGTATCTGGGGGGTCCTGTTTTTCCTCGCTGGGGAGGTTACGGCACGAGCCGCAAGTTTGGGACATTGGTTGTTGGGGAAATTTTTCCTTGCTATTTGGGGGGTTGTTGCCTGGGTTTCTTGGGGCATTGTTGGACAGTTTAGTTGTGTTTAGTGGTGTTCATGGGCAAGTTGTTTTGGCGGGCCACCAGGGGGCTGTTTTTAACGGTCGTTTGACCGGTTTACTTATCTTGGCCTACAGTCCCAGTGGCGGGCACAAGGAATTGTTATTATTGCAGTGGTTTAACTTGGCAGTTTTTTCTGGCGGGCCACCAGGGGTCCCTTGTTCTTTCAGGCACCTGGGAGCCATTTGGGGGACTTCATTCTAGGGCGGCCATT
The DNA here is from genome assembly GCA_030847615.1 of Gambelia wislizenii. Classification (NCBI taxonomy): domain Eukaryota; kingdom Metazoa; phylum Chordata; class Lepidosauria; order Squamata; family Crotaphytidae; genus Gambelia; species Gambelia wislizenii. The sequence continues at coordinate 19,866,716 of JAUMIR010000007.1, read as the reverse complement.
TTGTGGTTGGCTTATTAATACCTCAATTCTATTTGTTATCTGCACAGCTGGTCATTAGTGGATGAGGACTACTTTAATATTTCTGGGGCTAGTCTGCTGCTTTTTCATTGGTTGCTTTGAATATTGCTGTGGTAGTCTTCCTATAATAATAACAATAATAATAATACTAATATTAATAGCAGCATTAAGTGATAATTTTACATTCAAGTTGTACCCGTTTTGTCCTTGACTGAATTTTGTGGTAGTGACTTTTACAGCTGCCTCAGCCATGCATAATGGCTTCCAGAAAGGGAAAGGGGGGCAAAAAGGCAAGGGGCAGGCTACTAAACAGCAATTGCCAGCCCCAGTGGTGCCTGATCCTTCCTCATCTAGCGATGACGAGGATCAATTACCATGGAGTGTGATTATGGCACATATTCAACACTTGGAAAAACTATAGGGCATACACCAGGAGGCAGTTGTTTCTTCTCATTCGTTAGGGAAAAAGAGAAAAAATGCTGATGAATTTCTTTCTTGATTAGATGTTCTGGAGCACAATATCCATCTGGACGGGGCTTCTGGATCTGCTCATGTTGACGACACTACAAGCAATGAGCAACTTTCATGCAATACAGTGGAGCAGTTGGTGAATGATAACATGGTGCCAGCAGCTTCAGGTGAGTTGGTGGTTCAGGCAGCTAATCCCAGTCTGGGCATGTCTTGGCCCTGGGGGTTGGCCCCACATGGCAGCACATAATTTAGGAGCCAATGGCTCGGGTGCACAGTCCGTTCAGGGGTCCTGGCCATCCCAACAAGCCTTTAATTGGGGTTCTTCCCAATGGGCTCCTTGGCCTCCTTACGGCTTAGTATCAATGGTTCCCCCTTTTGGGATGGCTCAGGGCTCACCTTACACGGCTCAAGGAGTGGGTTACGACTCGGTTGCTTATTCAGCTATACCCTTTGGGGAAATGTCCCTCCCTTTGGGTGACCATTTACTTCAGTCGACTAGGGACAAGATAGTGAAAGGGGAATACATGGACCTATTTTTGCTGCTTTACAGGGAAGTGGAGAAAAAAGATAAAGAGGAGATGGATGAGAAAGAGAAGGAGAAATTGAAAAAGAGGAAGGTGGAGAGGAACTGGACCAATTGGCTCTCTGATTTCCTCATTTATGCAGGGGTGGTGGTTAAGGCTCACCCTCATCGAGCAGCTGCCCTGTTTCAGTACCTGGACATAATTCACAGGGCATATGGTAATTTTGCTGGTCCAGCTTGGCTTCTTTACGATGAGGCCTTTAGAATGAGGGTGGCAATTTACCCTTCCTTGAGGTGGGATATGATGCATCCTCAGTTATGGATGCAGCTCATGACTCTGGCTCGCCCGATCCAAGGCGAAAGGACTCGTAGTGGGCACTTGGTCAAGTCATCTACCACCCCTGTGGTGCATTCCCCCACCGGCATGGCTCCGGCTGTCAAGCAGGTATGTTGGGAATTTAGTTCCCATGGATTTTGTGCCAGGAAGCCCTGCAGATACAGCCATGAGTGTTCCATTTTTGGAGCGGGGCATTCCTTTCGGAACTGCCCCAGGGGAAAGCTGGCTGCCTGGAGAGGTGGGAGGGGTGGAGCTCCCACCGCTCACACTCAAAAAGGGGCCCAGCCCAATCAACAATGAAGTTTTGCAGCAGTGGCTCAAGGTCTATCCTGATCAGAAAGCAGCCAAGTATTTTCTTGAAGGTTTCCAGTTTGGGTTTAGAATTCCATTTCAGGGAGTTCGGTGGCCATGTTGGGCTCGCAATTTGAAATCTGTTTGTGGTTTGGAGCATATAGTTAGGGAGAAAATTGAAAAAGGAGTTAGCGAGGGTCGGGTTCTAGGTCCCTTCCCTGGCCCTCCTGTTCCCAACCTATGTGTGTCGCCTTTGGGCGTAATTTAGACTCATTCACCATCTATCATACCCCAAGGGGGATTCAGTGAATGACTCTATTCCTCATGAATTGTGTATAGTAAAGTACACTTCTTTTGATGTGGCTGTCAGGGCAGTTCGACGTCAGGGTTGGGGGGCTGAGCTGGCGAAAAGTGATATTAAATCCGCTTTTTGCCTTTTGCCAGTTCATCCAGACAACTTTGAATTGTTGGGTTTTCAGTTTGAAGGACAGTTTTACATGGATCGGGCTCTGCCTATGGGCTGTTCAGTTTAATGCAATGCATTTGAAACCTTCAGCACCTTTCTTGAATGGGCATTGAGAACTAGAACCGGTCTACACAGTGTTGTTCACTATTTAGATAACTTTTTAGTGATAGGGCCCTATCAGTCTGGCCAGTGCGCATTTTTGTTGCAGCAGTTTAAAACACTGACAACTGAGCTAGGGGTCCACCTGGCACCTGAAAAAACAGAGGGTCCTGCTCAGTTGTTAACCTTTTGGGGGGTTGAAATTGACACAGTAAATCAACAATGTAGATTGTTAAACTTACCAATTTGAGGGATAGGGTTTCCCAATTTTTAGCAAGGCGTAAAGCCACCTTGCATGAGTTTCAGGTCCTTATTGGACATCTGAACTTTGCATGTAAGGTGGTAGCACCTGGAAGGGCTTTCCTTCACCGATTGTGTGACGCTATTAAGGGTATACGGCAACCTTATTTTTTAATCCGCATATCTAAGGATTTAAGGGCAGATTTGCTGGTTTGGCAGCAGTTTTTAGAGCAATTTAATGGCATCTCCTTTTGGCGTGAAGAACTGAAGCTCAAAGGTAATCTCCAAATAGCCTCTGATGCAGCTGGATCCACAGGGTTTGGGGTTTATTTTGGGGGATGGTTGTGCGCGAGCAGGTGGCCTTCCAATTGGGTGGCTTCAGATATTGTGGCTGACTTAACATTTTTGGAATTCTTCCCAATTCTGGTGGCGGCCACTATTTGGGCGACGGAATTGGCGAATTCCTCCGTGCACTTTTGGTGCGATAATATGGCAACCGTCCAAGTGATAAACTCCCTCACCTCGAAGTCCCCTCGGGTGATGGTGCTCGTTAGGGCCTTTAAGCTGCAGTGCTTGAAGTTTAATATTCTGTTTGTCACTTAGCATGTGGTGGACATTAACAACAGTATTGCTGACACTCTTTCCCGCATGCAGATGGAGCGCTTCAGAGAGTTGGCCCCCGACGCAGCACCCGAGGGCGATTCAATGCCGGCAAGCCTGTGGAGGCTTGGGAGGCTGAACTCGTGAGGGCCTTAGGTATGTCCACGGCTCCAAACACAATGAAAGGATATACCAGGGTGCTATGTGAGTTTTTTCAGTCTAGGGAGCAGATAGGTATCAAGCAGGGCGTTCCTGTCCCCTTTGAACATCTGTTTCAGTTTTGCCCCTCACTATATCATAAGGGGTTATCCCTGCAATCTATTAAGGTTAGACTGTCAGCGGTTGCATTTTAGCTGAAGGCACAGGGAGTTCCTGACAGTACAGGGGATTTCTGCATTCGGAAGGCCTTGGAAGGTTGGTTCAGAGAATGTAGGTGGAGAGCTGACAGTAGGGTTTCCATTTCTCCTGCCATTTTGAAGGGGCTAGCCTCAATTTGGGCGGGTATCTGTATGTCTCCGTTCGAGCTGCAGCAGCCTTGATGGCCTTTTTTGGTGCTTTATGCATCAGTGAACTCGTTCAGACATCCAGGAAGGATTCATCTTGCAGAGCTTTGGAGCTCAGGGATGTGGCCATGGATGGGCGCCAGGTCACTTTGACGCTGTGTTTTTCTAAGACGGATCAGCGAGGGAAGGGCAAGCAATGCTGCTTGCTGCCATGCAGTGATCTTGAGCTATGCCCTGTTCGGGCTTTGCAGCAATTTTTAGCAATTTGTGGCCCACGGGCGGGACTGCTTTTTGTGCATGAGGATTTTTCCCTCTTACCAAATACCAGTTTTGGACTGTGATGTCCAGAGCCTTAGGAAAGTTGGGTCTTCATGGGGTCCGCTTTGCTACCCATTCTTTCCGCATTGGAGCCGCTTCCATGGCTGCGGCGATGGATTATGTGCGACCACTTGCTTACTAACTTGTTGTCTCCCCCTTTTGTTTTTCAGATTCTAGGCTGATGTCGGTGAGGCTGTGCGTGCTGATCTGTGGCCACAGTATGGTGTACTGGGTGGCCCGACAGGCCCGGTTGTGTCACTATGGGCCTCACCTGAATTTGGGGGGGGGTGCAACAATTGAGTGGGTGGGGAAAAGGGGTTTATGTTGGCGTGGCCTATTGCCATTACTTTTTGGGGAGCGCCAAGGGCCTTCGCCGAATGTTCTTATTCTGCACTTATGAGGGAATGATTTGGGGTTATTAAAAGGGAAGGCATTGGTCCGTCAGGCGATACATGACATATGGGTATTCAGGTCAAGGTGGCCTGAGGTTACCATCATGTGGTCAGCCATACTGCCAAGAAGGTAATGGAGGGGCGAAGGGGATCCCCGTTCTCTTGATAAAGCCTGGAGGGGAGCTAACAGGGAAATTAAGAATGCTATGTACAAGGGGTTGGGTTACTATCTGCCTCACCCTGAAATTGTGTCCAGGAGGCCCGAGCTCTACCGAGCTGATGGGGTGCATCTTTCGGATGCGGGGAATATGATCTTTTTGAGTGATCTTCAGAGGGGGTTGAGGGACCTTTTGGACAAGCTGGTGGGGGAAAGGGACTAAGCGGATGCTAGCCCCTTTCTGTGGCAGGGAAGGGGGAGGCGTTGCTTCGGTGGGCACCTTGGCACCAATTTTTGGTGAAGGTAGAGTCTCTGGAAGGGCCACTTCAGGTCGTGGGGCCTAAGGGGACAGAAGGAGACCCGCCTTGAGGTTGGCCTAAAGGGTAATCCCTCACCCCAATATGTGGGGCTTGGGTGAGGGACTTTTGGGTTCACCTTCCAGACGCGGGCCGGCTGGTGAGCAACCCCAGACAATTGGGGTTCCTCTCCAGGGCCCAGGTGTTCACCAGGGAAGGCTGGGGTGTGTGGTCTTGGATAGACCTACTGCCTCAGCTGGACCCTCACCAGGTTGCCTCTCCCTGCTGAAGATTCTAGAGGGAATTAAATAGGTTGATTTCAATAAAAACACTTTATTTCACCCCATTTTATGTGTGTGGTCTCTTTATTCCACAATCGGCTGGCAATGGATCAGATACATGGGGCCCCAAATGTGATATCACTTACTTTTATCTCAGGAAGATCTTTGAGAGCAGTATGACTGGCAGACTCAGACAAATGATTACATGTAAACCTTGAAGTGCAATTTACACAACTAAATGTAAGCATCAAAGTCACTATATCAAGAAAACAACTGATCTGCGTGCATGTTTTAGGAACCATAAATCTATATGCTTGATGAAAAAATGGAACAACAAACCAGCAGCAAAGCACATCAGTTCAGATAAACTCAGCTCTCTGATTTGTAAGCTGTTGCTATAAAATTTTATCTGGTCCAAGAATAAAGAAACAAGAGAAAGCTTCTGGATTTAAAGACTTGACACTTCAGCACTACAGACCTTCATCATGGACAACAATCCCTGACATCACTTATCTATAGCAAATGCTACACTTCAGAGTGTCCCATTCTCAGCATACTATACCACCTAAGCTAAGTATCCTTTGATTCACATCAGAGCAGCTAAAGGAGGTGGAAGCTGAAATGTTTTACTTTAAAACTTTAATGTTTCACATATGTTAGTAACTACAATAAATATACAGTTCTAAGGATTACGTTCATATTCCAGGATCCAAGAGGAACTTGTCTAAAGCATCATTTGAGGCTTTAACTCCTCTCCATGTACATATATGTGTGTGTGTGTGTGTGTGTGTGTGTATACAATTGCAAAGCCATGGACCAATTCTGTGCACTGGCAGCAGTGGGATTATTACATACATAAACAAGCAATTTGCTCTTCAGTAGCAGGCATGGAGGAGTTGACTGGTTTCATAAACCACCCTTGTCTTTAGAAGGAGCCAACCACGTACTGCTGCGTAATTTTAATTACTCAGTGTAGCATTATTGTGGATGAAGAACCTCTTTGTACATTGGAACAGACAGACTGTTTAGCTGAAAACAGCCACACTCAAAAACTGACAGCAGGAGTTCTGCGGTGCTGTCTGGCAGATCTCTTGCTGCAGATCATAAAGGATTAATTAAAATTGTATAAAGCTGAAAAGAGGCCCAAGGTAAACATAGAGCCAAGTTGAATTGCACTAAGCAGTATTCAGAATGTTAGTTCTATAGCCCGGGGCCTGGAAGGATCGACAGATTGCTCTTCAAACTGGGCAACACAGAACTCCAGTGTAAGCATCCATTTCCCTGGCACTTCTTTTAAAATAAAATAAATAAACAAATAACTCTTGGCTTAAAAATAAATCCTGGGCAGATGCACTCATGTTCTCTGCATCTCTATATATGGTGTCCATACAAGAATCTTGGAGGTGGTTATGACCTATTAAGTAGCTCATGCTTTCATTCAGTAGAGTGAAGTTCTGCTTTTTCAATATGATTATTTTATTTTTATTTTTATTTTTTAAAAAATCCATACAATAATCATAATTCTCTGGTCCCATAAATTACAAACATACACAATATTTTTAAAAGAAAAATCCATAATAATTGTTTAAAAGTGCAGGATGAAACCAAAGCAAAAACAGTACAAAGATTCTTGGGGACTCAGCGGTGAGTGAAACTCCATTGATGACAAATAAATGCAGGTGACATTTTTGGAAAATCCAAAACTTTATTGGTTACAGAGGAAGAGGTTTGGCCCCAGCACAGGCCCAAATAAGACATTGCTTGCCTACCTGCCAGCTGATGAAAACCAACTAACCTGTTCAAGAGATCAGCTTCTGATAGGAGCACAGGGAGGAAGAGGTTTCTACCCCCTCCCACCAGCAAGTGAGACTGTGACAAGGACAGTTTCTGATTGTCATAGACTCACTTCCTGGTGGGAGGGGCTAGGAACGTCATCCTCCTTGCTCCCAAGTTGGAAGCTAACAGGCCTTCTTTGCCCAATCAGGCTGCTAGTTACCAAGTTGGGCTAGGGTAGCATTTATGTAGTTTTACACTAAGGAGATTTTCAGACCGCGTTTTGGAGTGCCTAGAGCGGGAGGAGCTTTCGGGAGAGGGACGGCGATCTTGCGCAGCAGGGGGGCGTTTTCAGACGCCGTTGTCCCTCTCCCGAAACCATCCGTGTCACTTCCTTGAAGCTTCGGAAGCCGCAGAGCCATATTTTAATCACGGAGGTTGCCCGTGATTAAAATATGGCACTGAGGCTTCCAAAGCTTCATGGAAGTGACACGGATGGTTTCGGGAGAGGGACAACGGCATCCGAAAACGCCCCCCTGCTGCGCAAGATCGCCGTCCCTCTCCCGAAAGCTCCTCCCGCCCTAGGCACTCTAAAACGCGGTCCAAAAATCTCCTAAGTCTACATGGTCTTATAGAATCCAGTGCAATTACAGATATGTAACTCTGTCTTGTGAATCCATAACTGCAACACTGAATGCCAGCTCACAGCTTCAACTGACATTAAGGGTGCATCCTTGAGACATCAATGCTGGCCATGGTGACACATGCCTTGATTACATCCTGTTTTGGACTACTGTAGCACACTCTACGTGAGGCTGCCTTTGGAAACTGTTTGGAAACTTCAGCAGGTCCAGAATTCTATGGCAAGAATGCTGTCTGGGGCCAGTTATAGGGAGCATAATTCCGGGAACAATTCAAAGTGCTGGTTTTGACGAACATAGCCCTACACCACTTAGGTCTAGGCTATCTGAATGATTGTATCTCCCTATATGAACCTGCAAGGGTATTCTGGGGTATTAGCTAACCCTTCCTGCTTAATGGTTTGACCTTGTGTGTACACACATACACACACTGTATAGCCGAGAGCACAGTTATCAAAGATGAAATAAAATATATTGGCCAGAATTCTGCATTGTCCTCACTCTGCCAAGAGTATCTCCTCCTCTTGCCTCCACTTGCATGTGCAACCTACTTTTCTGCTGTTGGTGTGCTTCTTCTGGTCATTTATTTACTTGGGGAGGCAGGGTGGTGGCAGCTGTGGCCAGGCAGTGTCTGCTGCATTTCTTCAGTTGGAAGCTCAAACAAAATGTCATCTTCCTTGACCTCTTGCTATCCTCCAGTGGACCAGGAGGATGATATTTTCTTTAGGTCTCTCTCTCTCTGGCCTTTCTTCACAAACGAAGATTCAGGAAGGACTCATCCCGTGCCTTCTGCAAGCACGCTGATGACTGAAAAGGCCAATCCAAGATAAACAAGTCCAGTTGCAGAAAGCACAGCAAAAGGTCTCCTTGGGTGATGTCTCCAGGTTATGATTCTTTTTGCATTTTTGTTTCTCTTCAAGACTTGTTTGGCATGAGTTCTCAAATAAGGCCGCAGCATTGTGGATCGTGTATCTCCATGCCTCCTGATATGAGGCCAGGGCAGACCATTGTTGGTCATCAATTTGGCCAAGCCTGACGTGTTTCAGGGAATCCTTGTATCACTTTTTTGGAGCACCCCTCTTACGCTGACCCATGGTGAGTTCACCGTACAGTACTATTTTTGGGAGGCAATGGTCCTCCATCCTAGAAATGTGCCCTGCCCAGCGCAGCTGTGTTCTCAATATCATGGCCTCAATGCTGGTGATCCCTGCTTGCCCAAGGAAAGCAACATTCATCACATAGTTAGTCCAGTGTATATTTAGGATTGTATACACACAATAGTACTCTGATGAAAGTGTTCAAGGAGTCGTAGGTGGTGGTGATAGGTGACCCATGTTTCAGACCCGTAAAGGAGAATAGATAGTACAATGGCTCTATACACACTGATTTTTGTGCTTCGCCTCAGGGGTTTGTTACTCCAGACTCTTTTGTAAAGTCTTCCAAATGTGCCATATACCTTTGCTAATCTGTGATTGATCTCTTTGTCAATCTTGGTCATCCTTCCCTTTCTCTGCCACTAAATGGCCAGAACAGTAGGTTGTATTCATGGAGGTTATTGTTTGAAGGAGGTACTGGATAACTTGTTCCACAATAATGTTAAAAGAATATACACAGGTATAATGCCTTTGTATATCACCAACAGGATTCTAGTCATTATCTTGATCTTGCTTGTTTACACAATATCCAAGATAACAGATCCCCATATTAGAGCTGGCTGGAAAAATGAAACGAGAGACATTTCCGACTTACTAAACCCACACACCAAAAGATTATGGACTGTGGTGAATTGTGCAACCCAGCCTAGATTCTTTGTGCATCAAAGTCAGATTCCAATTCTGTTTGTTTCTACTTTCAATGTTCCTCAATATTTAGATGGCTATTCTGATGTTATGCAGTAAGTAAGATGTAGGGTCAGGGACATAAAAATGTGCAATTAATAATCTTGATCATTGCAGGGTTATTTTTTTTAAAAAAAAATAGTATATGTATGACTGCACCAGCACAAAATAACAAGGTTTGCCCTTTTGCTTTTTCTAATTCCAAAATACCCTCAGGCACCAATCCACCTTCTACACGAATAACCTACAAAAACCTTCAGATGATTTTTTTTTTTTTTTTAGAAAACAGCAGTTCGAGAAAGAGAGCTAAAGAAAGTGTGCACAGCAGGAGAAGGGAAAGTCAGGGGTTGCTTCAGGGCAAGATAGATACATTGGCCAACTCATGTGGATGCCCACAACTTAGAATAACAAAGAATGCTGCAGGGCAAAACTGAGTACCAGTAATGGCTGGGATTGTAATCAAGGGCATAACGTGCAGCAGGTTTAAGACAATCTAGAGAACTACTATATGTCTGGGGAAACTAATAAGAAATCCTGCCTGCTAAAAAGCAACATTTCTTCGTAATGATAAAACTAGGGAACACATGACCCATATTTAGATTTGCAAAGCCTGCCACTGAAAAAAGGGCAGGCTCCTCATCAACATTGCCCCGTTTCAAGGGGAGGAAGAAGAAGGAACACCAAGAAGGATGTTGTAGCTCACCACAAGCCAGGATTGGGCTCCATTTGTTCAGGTTCTGGCACCCGGAGGAATTTGACCATGGAGATTTCCACACTACACTGTTATTGTGTTACTGTTCCACTTTATTTGCTATAGATGTCTCCTGTGGAATCATGGGATTTGCAGTTTAGGGACAGGCATTTACAACTCTCAGCCAGAGAGCTCTTAGGCCTCCCTAAACTATAAACCCCAGAATTCCACAGGAGGAAGCCAGAGCAGTTAAAGTGGAATAGTAAGACTGTAACAGTGTAGTGTGAAAATCTCCCATCAGTTCATTTGAGCCAGCAGCAGGCAAATAGTTGAAACCAGTCTGTAGTTGTAAGAAGCACTGGGAAGAAAGCTCTGAGATTTAATCAAACAGTCAAAATGATTACTCCAAATATTGTCTATAGGCTGTTGACAAGTTTCTTGGAGAGGTGGGAGCCACAATATGTGTGAGAGAGCCTTGCCATTCCTGGCATATTGGAAAAGCCCAAGGGAGGGTGTTTGGTTGAGAAGAATGAGTAGTCAATGCCTTGTTAAAACAAGGCAGAGTTCCATCATGCCTAAGGGAAGCAGTTATTAAAAACTCTTCTCTGGGTCCTACCATTGTGAACAACTATTGATCAGCTTTGTTCATTCTGTTTCTTTGCAAAGTATTAGAACACATGGTAGCCTCCCAGCTCCAGAAGTTCCTGGATAATATGGATTTCCTAGATCCATTTCCATTTGGTTTCAGGTCTGGCTATGAGATATAGTTTTGATCACCTTGGTGGATTACCTGTACTGGGAATTGGATGGGTGTGTGTATTTTTATTGGTTCTGCAGGACCTCCCAATGACTTTGGACAGCCATGGTATCCTTCTGGACCCCTGTGCTGGAATAGGACTTTGAGGAAACTGTTTTACAATGGCTCCATTACTTCCTGGAGAGGTGGAGCCAGAAAGGCGGTGCTGGGGGGACTCAGATGTTGCCCTGTGGAATCCCTCAGGTCACAGTTCTGTCCCCAACAGTGTTTAACATATGCATGAAACTGCTGGGAGAGGTTTTCCAGAGTTTTGAGGTCCAGAGTCATCAGTATGTAAATCATACCTAACTCTTTTCATCCTTTCCATCTCAACCCAAGGAAGCTCTTTTGGTTCTAAACTAGTGCTTGTCATCAGTAATGGACCAGGTGAGGGCAAATAAATTGAACTTAATCTAAGCAGAGGTGCTCCTGATCTGTTTAAAGGTAGATCATGTAATATGGATTCAACCTGTGATGGTAAGGGTTATACTTCTTGAAGACACAGATCATCAGTTTGGGTATACTTGTGGATACAACCCTGAGTCTGGAAGCTTAGATTTCTCTGGTGTCCAGAAGTTCATTTGCCAGTTGTGTCCATTCCTACAGATGTCTGATCTGGCTATGGTGACATATGCCTTAGTTATATCCTATTCAGAATACCTTAACATGAAGGATATAATGCAAAGTCTGTCCGAATCATATCAATAAGTCTTCAGAGAAAACCCATCAATATTACCATGATCCACGTTTATGGTCCAACTACAGAGGCAGAAGAAGAAGAAATTGAAAGAACCTGTGTTGGAGTCCAGGAAGAAATTGGGCACACCTCAAAGCAGGACTTATTGTAAATCATAGGCAATTGGAACACGCAAGTAGGAAAGAGAGCAAAATCAAAGATTGTGCTAAACTTTGGCTTAGGATCAAGAAATGAAACAGGAGAGCAATTGACTATATTTTGTGATACCAACAGTCTGTTCATCACAAACACATTCTTCAAGCAACCAAAGAGATGACTGTATACATGGACATCACCTAATGGCCAATGTATAAATCAGATAGGTTACATAATTAGAAGCAGAAGATGGAGAAGTCCCATTCTCTCTGCAAAAATAAGACCAGGAGCAGCTTGTGGCATAGACCATGAACTACTAATATCAAAAATTAGATTAAAGCTAAAAAACACTAAACCAACCATTGTGTCAAAGTACAACCTGAAGAATATCTCTGTAGAATGTAAATTTAATGTAAAAACTAGATTTGCACTATTAAGCCTAACTGACCGGGAGCCAGAAGAATTCTGGACTGAAGCCAGAGACATCATCAAGGAGGAATGCAGAAAGATACTATCTGCAGCTAAAAAGAAAGAGAAGCCTCAATGGATGACAGATGAAAGGATCTCTTCAAGTGGTCAAGGACAGACTAGAAGCAAAAGTAAAAGGGGACAGAAATAGCGCCAGAACCCTGAATGCAACCATTCAATAGATTGTGTGCAGAGATAAAGAGAATTATTACAATAACCAATGCAGAGAAATAGATGACAACAAAAAAGGAAGAACAATAGACTTCTTCAGGATCTGAGAAATCAAATGAAAATGTAAATCATGAGTAGGAGTGCTCTATGACCAGCGGAGGAACACATTGCATAACCAAGTAGAAATAAAAAGACGGTGGAAACAATACACAGAATAATGGCATAAAACAGAAGAAAGGTTGACAGATTCATTTGAAGAAGAACCACATAATACAAACCTCCAATTTTAGAAAATGAAGTAGAAGCTGCACTCAGAGCCCTTGGGAGAAATAAATCACCAGGGACAGATGGCATACCAATAGATCTGCTTCAATCTACAAAGTCAGAATCCACTTTAGTTCTAACTAAAAGCTGTCAGCAAATATGGAAAATGCTCATTCCAATCCCCAAGAATGGGGACAGCAGGATTAATAACCAATGCAGTGGTCTTGATTAATGATCAAAACCATTGCATTAATAACCCATGCAAGCAAAGTGATGCCAAAGATTCTGTAACAAAGACTTTCACCATACATGGAGCAAGAGATGCCAGATGTCCAAGCTGGGTTCAGGAAAGGAAGTGGCACTAGGGATCATAATGCAAACACACGTTCATTAATGGAACACATCAATGAATTTCAAAAGAAAATCAGCCTGTGCTTTATAGACTAAGGCAAAGCCTTTGATTGTATAGACCCTGAAAACCTATGGATGGCTCTTAAAGTAATGGGTGTGCCACAACCATTGATTGTCCTGTTGCATAACCTGTACTCAGGACAAGAGGTTATTGTTAGGACAGAAGATGGAGAAATGGAATGGATTCCATTGGGCAAGCGGGTCAGGCAAGGCTGCATTTTGTCACCCTATTATAGGTTTAACGTGTATGCTGAAAATATCATATGGAAAGCAGGATTCGAGGAAGAAGGCATGAAAACTGAAGGAAGGAACATAAACAATTTAGGATATGCAGATGACATCATCCTATTAGCGGAAAATAGCAAAGGTCTGAATGACTACTGAAGAAAGTCAAGGTAGAAAGTGTAAAGGTAGTTCAACTGCTGAACATTAAGAAAAGAAAAATAATGACTGCACTTGATTTACACAACTTTAAAGAAAACAAAGACACTGAAGTAGTTCAAGATTTTCCATATTGTGGCTCAATCATTAATCAGAATGGAGACTGCAGTCAAGAAATCAGAAAAAGATAAGGACTTGGAAGGGCACCTATGAAGGAATTAGACAAGATCCTGAAGTGTCAAGATATCTTTGAATACTAGTTAGGATTGTTCCCATGCCATCGTATTTTCCATTTCTATATATGATTGTGAGAGCTGGACAGAGAAGAAAACGGATAAGAAGAAAATCAGCTCATTTTAAATGTGGTGCTGGAGAAGAGTCCCATGGATACGATGGTCTGATAAAAAGACCAACAAATGGATCCTAGAGCAAATAAAGCTTGAACTATCCCTAGAAGCCAAGATTACCAAAGTGAGACTGTTGTACTTTGGCCATATAATAAGAAGATAAGACTCTCTAGAAAAGACAGTAATGCCTGGAGAAGAGGAATACCACATTCAAGATGGATAGAGTCGATCAATGAAGCCACAGCAAGACCTAAGCAGAACAGTTGATGATAGGGACAACTTGGAGGTCTCTCCTTCATAGGCCTACCATAAGTTGAAGTTGACTTGATGGCAGTTAACAACAAATATTGTATACAACCAACTAGGGACAATTAACTTTTTGCATGAATTAATAAAAGAAAATGGTTGCCCTTTATACCCGCATAGGCTGGTTATACACAAAAACCTTTGCTGTATCATTGGACTCCTTGGTGCTATTTCTGATTTGTAGTAAGTGTATTCTCTGAGTAAGAAGGAATTCCAAAGATTGTGTATTCCAAATAAAACCAAATTCAGTTATGGTCCTTTCCATCAATGATTCATTTCACCCCCTCTAGCAATGCTGAACAAGCTGAACAAACACATTTATTATTTATTATTGTGGAAACATCCTGGTCTTCGAGGCGACAATACACTAGATTTGAAGGTCACTTTCTGATCTCACCTCTGCCATACAATAGTGAATGAAATGGTGAAGCATGGCTGTTGTGTGAATTGATTAATCCTATTCCCCAACAAATAATTTTTCTTATAAGCTAGATCTGGAAATAGCTGAAACTATCCATAATATGACCACTTATTTTACTTTTTAAAAGTAAGTGGCTACAATTATAGTTCCAAGGTTGGTAGAACAGAAGGGTCACTACATTTACAACTGTAAAAAGGAATGATTTACTTGCCTGCTTCCCCAAAGTACTAGAGTTTAGTAACTTTTAAAAAAATCATATCAATGCTACTGTAAAGCATGGGGGAGAGATTCTAGGGAAAGTGTGTTCATGTTTGAGAAGGATGAGGTGGGATGCTGTGTGTGTGTGAGAGAGGGGGGGGAGGGCTTTGGGGCAGGCAATGTGAGACCCATCCACACTACAGAATTACAGTGCTATTATTCCCCTTCAACTGTTATGGCTGCATCCTATGAAATCCTGGGGTTTGTAATTTGCCTCTGGCTGGGAATTCTAAATGCCCCCACCTCCAAACTGCCAATCCCAGGAATCCATGGAATGGAACCACAGTAGTGGAAGTGGAAAAATAGCCCTATGATTTTGTGATGTAAACAGACCCCCTGGCTACCAAGGTGAGGAACACCAAGTTGAACTGAAGGGAGCATCAAACTAAGTGCAGTGGCTGGATTTCTAATGTAGGTGTTGTTTATACGGTAAAAGAAAATACAGACAGCATTTGAACGTACGGGATCCATTCAAATGGCCATTCACACAAATACGTGTCATTCAGAAGGGGGGCAGCAAAATCCACCACAAAGTCCATGTGCGCCACATCCGGAGCTTCATATGGATTTTTTTTAAAAGCTCTGTCCGATATGCAAATGTGTGATCATTTGAACACTCACATTCGCACAAATATGAACAGGCAGTGCAATCTGATTGGCTGGATGAGGATGAGGTGGGACTTGCAAAGAGGGAAAGTAGCTGTGGCCACGATGTTAGATTTTCAGCTAAGCAAGGGTCCAGTAAGTCAATCAAATGGCTATGTTATACTCTTTTTTATTTCTTTATTTGTAAATACGAAAGTGTTGCTTATGCACCCCCTGGGAAACTGTATTTTAAAAAAAAAATGGTGGCAGCAGATTTAAAATTGCAAGTAAATCACTCCCAGCAGCCAGTTGGTTAGGGGGTTATGCAGAGTTTAGGGTGGTGTCTTTTGGCTGTGTAGACAGTTCTCATCATTGCGAATACCTGCTTTTCCGAATATGTTTGTATTTTCCCCCTCATATAGACAAGATGGTAGTGTCTGCAGTGAGCTATGATGACAAAAAGAAAGTGTCTGTAACTCTCTCTCTCTCCCCTGACCCATATTCTGTAGATTGTTTGGGTACTAACTACAAAAATAAAACTTACTTCAATTAGCTTATTTCAATTAAATTTTATTTCTAATTTACAGTGATATCATTTGTGCCAGGAAAAAAAAAAATCAGTGAACCACCCACTTGACTCCAAGGCAACATTATCCAGCACTTTAAGCACTTCAAAGAGTATAAATACCATAGTTCTATAATCATTATATAAATAGTAATAAACTGAAGCCCTAAACTGTAAAGGTTTAGCAGTACTATATTTTATTTGTAACTTTCTTTATTTTTTAAAAAAATATGGACATCATATATATACAGGTCACACATACACCCTTTACGTGTGTTCAGTACCCATGGTTTCACTTACCGGTGATCAGGGGGAAAGGGTCTCTCTAGTCATCTGGCGGATCATAGAGTTACACTGCAGGTGGTCTCTCTAAGCATCAGGAAGTCCTCCTGTGCAACTCTGTGGTCAGCTTCTGCTGGAACCTGACCATAGAATTACACCAGATGCCTAGAGAGGCATCCTCTCTAGGAATTGTCTAGGTGTTCTGGCACAATTCTATGGTATAATGTTGCGGTTTGCTATCATACATGGCTTTGTGTATCTGTGGTGAGCCCAGGAATGTATTCCCTGCATAAATGGTGTGTGTGGGGGGGACTTCTACTTCAAAGGAAGAGATTACAACAAATCTGAAGCATTGTATTGAAACGATAAGGAATAATGCCTTTGATTGCAATAATTAAATACATTTTGCCATTCCTTAGTAAATTTTTGTCAAGGCCAGCTACCAACCCACTTTATCTAAAATGACAAATAGCAATTAACTCAAGCTAGCAGTTAGTGCTAAGTGCTAAAAATAAAAGTGTGGGTTATGACTTACAAAGCCCTATATGGTTCAAGTCCAGGGTATCTGGCAGACCCTATCTCCCTATATGAGACTGACCAGGCCCTGAATTCATCAGGATTGGCCCTTGTCTCAATCCCACCACCGTCACAAGCATGGTTGGTGGTGCCATGAAAGAGGGCCTTCTCAGTGGCTGCCCTAACACTTTGGAACTCTCTTCCCAGAGAGGCCAGATTGGCCCCTTCCCTGCTGTCCTTCCATCACCAGGCAAAGACCTTTTTATTTTAGCAGGCTTTTAAAAGGGTGGTCTGAGAGTGTTGTACCGTTTTAGATATATAATTGTTTTAATCACTCTTTATCTGTTATTGGTATTTCATCTTTTTAAGTGTAGTTTTAAACTATTTTAATACTGTAATAGCATAATCATTTTAATTTTTTTTGTATTTTTTACATTGTAAGCCAGCCTATCATCATCATCATCATCAATAATAATAATACAATAGCGACCACCACCACCACCCAATAGCAGAGAGATATGAAAAATCGGATAATTTTGGGAAATATTCTTCCACCTTTTTAACATTTTAAAATAAAGAATGCTTACCAAAAGATAGGAACAACTACAAAACAAAGAAGAAAGCAACTTTTGATAGTTTGTTGTGTTGCATAGTGTTTTGCCACTGCTCAGAAAGTGGACACGTGAGCTTTGGCTCATGCAGACTGCAGTACAGTGGCTGAATGCTCAAGGTTTTGAGCAGTGTTGTTTTTGATAAATAGGACAACATGTGATACATGCCTCTCATCTGCCATGGTGGATCACTAGTGTTGTTTCTGAGATGCAGCTTGGAGAAGCTGAACTCACCACTGGCAACCGTAACTGGAAGTGTCACAAAAATGTGTCATGCTACTCAGACACTCGGGAAGACATGCTTCATGTTGGTACCATGGATGTTCTGCAGGGCATCACATGGTGAGCCCAGGAAGCAAAATGTGACAGAGATGGTCCAGCTTTATACAAAGATCTGCCCCAATGATGTTGGAGTGGTTGGCATTGTTGGTGGCAATGTTTAGATCTGAACAGTGAGGGATAACTGTCTCTTCGGATAGATTTTCAAGGTTGTACCAGACTCTTCATGTACCGTATTTCTGAGGGAATCAGGCTGTTCAGATCACTGTTCAGCTGAAACCTTTGCAGTGTCGACAAAAGTGTAGAATTCTTGTTTGAAGATCACCCCCCTGCACTACTGCCTTCCTTGTTGTGAATCTGACCCTCATATTCAAACTACCCTTTCTTGTAGGGCTTGTTGGGGGGGGGGGCTCTTTTAAAGTGGGATCAGTATCAAGAGCTTCTGCAAGCTCTTTCACTGTGATAACCACCTTTCCATAACCACTTTCCTGGTACTTGTAATGAACTGCATAAATGTGCCATAAGCATTTCCCCAGTTTTTCCATGAACTCCGCTAAATCCAATTAAGTTTTCCTTTACATGAATCTTGCCCACATTGCTATCAAGAAATCTTACTGTAAATGATAATTTCTAAGAACAACTTGCATGCAGTGCAGAATGGCACAGTAAGACTTTGTCCAGCCTGTATGTTCTGTAACACTTCCTTTGCTATAAGAAGCACCAGTTCATTCATAATGCTTTTATTGCAGTAACGACCATTACCTTCTGCTAAAGATACATACAGCTGGCCTTCCATATCCACAGATTTTGCATCCACAGATTCAACCATCCATGGCTTGAAAATATATATATATATATATATATATATATATATATTTTAAAAAAGCAAACCTTGATTTTTCCATTTTATCTAAGGGACATAATTTACTGCACCATTGTATACGGGACTTGAGCATCTATGCATTTTGGTATCCACAGAGGGTCCATGAATCAAACCCCAGCAGATACTGGAATGGGACCTTTCAGCATAGACAATTCAGTGTGGCTGTCTCAATATGGCATGTTTATGCTTGTGTATCAATTGATAATTGAAAATTTTGTCAAGAAAATGCAATCAAAACAATTTCTGTTTGGTTGGGATTATCTTGAAAAACCATTTGGGTAAAGGTTAGGGTTAGGGTTATTATCAATTATCAATTGATATTATTGATATTTGATAATAACCCTAACCCTTACTTACACTTACCTTACCCTAACCCTTATCCAAATGGTTTTGCAAGACAATTGCAAACCAACAGAATAGCTTTCACAGCATTTTCTTGACAAGATTATCAATTATCAATTGATAGCAAGCAGAACCATGCCAGAGTGAAAGGGCCAGAATGAACTGGCCATACTGAAATGTCCTAGCCCCATGGATACCAAGGGCCTACTGTACATACTCTAAATGTTTTCCTATTACCTCATCATACATGCCAAGCAAATATCTATAAGCCCCAGAAAATTTATTTTGTTTGTGAGCAATGTATCTGAAAAATCCCAAGAATTGTGCCATGAGGAACAATGTAATATCCATTAGGCATTTAAATATGGCACTTCAGTGACAAATTTCTCAGTTTATAAGCTGCTGGTGTTTTGCATCAATACACTTGTTTAATTTAAACCTAATTCTGTTCCTATCCACTTGCAGCACGCGGTGAAATGTTTGGATGACTTTTCATCCTGTTTCAGAATGTCACTCAACTGTTTCCAGTCATCAGTCCTGATATTCCCAAGTGAAAGACTGGCACTGGCAGGGTACCTCCTGGAAATACTTTTCAGCAGAAGCAAAACACTAACAAACCCTTGTTGGTACTCCTAGACTATCTAGTATCTTTTCAGCTTGTCGCTATTCTCTAAAACCCTTTCAGCCAAAGTTCTTGAGAAATGGCATTTGTTCTCATCTTAGAGAGAAGCCTTATTGGGCTGCATTATTTTGGCCATGATGCAGGAACAGGCAGACCGGTAGGTTTGGATCCCTTCACTTTAATTGTTGCTGTGGCCTCTGGTGAAAAAAAACACACCCTCCAGTTAGTGCTTAAAAGTATTTCTGAATCCTTATGTATTCAAACAAGTTAGGGAGCTAAATTGGTGTTCCTGAGAGGGTCCACATCTGTTTATTTTATTTATATGCCACCTTTTTCCTGACATGGGACCCAAAGTGGCTTACAAAGGCTAAAAAAAGATTAGCAAAAACAACAAAAAAGATAGAGTTATACAATTAAACAGCTAAAATACCATTCCAGCAACCCCCAGTATAGTCTCCCTGCTATGATTAAAAGCCTGTTTGAGTAAAAAGTTCTTCATCTGCCAATGAAAGGAGAGCAGACAGCAGGGCCTATCCTGGCCTTCCACGGAAGGGAATTCTACAGTCTGAGAGTAGCCACTGAAAAGGCTCTCTCTCCTGTCCTTATCAGATGGGCTCATGATGTTGCTGAGACTGAGGGCTTGTCTACACTGGCAAATAAAATAAAATAAAAGAAAAGAAAAGAAAGACTCACCCTGAATCTGGTGCTTGCAGTCCAGAAGATGTACAGCTACTTCTAGGGAAGAACCACATTTTTTTGCCATTAAACCCGACTTTGCTCTGAACTAATCAAAGTGGGAGGAATCTCCAGGGTTTCCAGGAAACTCTGGAATGACCTCATGTTCTTTTGCTGTCTGGACACTGGTTCAGGTTCAATTTGGCCTGATCCACTTGTCCAAATGCAAATGTGGTGCCATCTTACTTATACTGAGCTGAGCAGCACAGGTAAGGGGCTGGATCCCTGTCGGAGCCACTGCCACCACCTTGCTAGGCAAGCAGCTCCCTGAGAGAGTCTGGACAGTGGCGTCACTTCTGCTGAGGTCAAAAGGGGGTGCCTGTGTGATCAATGAGGAAAGGGTAGAGCAACCCCCCTCCTTGTTGATCACATGTCTGGGCATCCTGTTCTGACCTCAGCAGAAGTGATGCTGCCGGCTAGGTTCTCATAGGGAGCTGCTTGGCTGGTGAAGTGGTGGTGACATCTCTGAAAATAAAGGAATGGCCACTGGCTGGCCATGTGGACAACAATAGCTATCACAATGGATTTGGCCCGGTGCATGTGGCCACCATCATGGTCAATTTGGGCCTGGATTTAAGTGGCCAGTGTAGAGGAGTCCCAAGAGAAAGCCCTTCCCCAATGATCTTAAGACCCTGGCAAGTTTGAATGAGGAGATATGATCTTTTACATACTCTTAACTTTTAAGAGCTATATGGCAACAACATGAGCCTTTCTATACTGGGAATAACAAAACCTACTGTATTTGGCTGGTTCAAATGGCTGGATGCAGCTAGGGAGATGGAAATGGAGTAGGGTCAGCCCTGATTAGTACTTGGATGGGAGGTCACTAATGAATACTAGGTGCTGTAGGCTATATTTGAGAGGAAGAAATTGGCTAAACCACCTCTGAGTATTTCTTGCCAAAGAATACCCTTTGAAACTCATGGGGTCACCCTATGTGACTTGAAGGTGCACACACATGGACACACACACAAAAAGATTTTGCTTTCATTTGTTTTTGATAAGAATTAATAAATTTTCCATACAGACTCACCACCTGCACAAACAGACTTTAATATGGGCATATCAAGCAATCCTGGCATGTATTTTAAAGTGACTCAGTACTGTGAAGACCATATTGCTTGACTCCAGCTCAGTGTTTCTATAAGCTCATTGACAGTTCAATTCATCTTTTCATTTAGCTAGTCTTTTCCTGTTTTCATAACTGGTGATGAAAAGGCATCTCAGTAGCTTCATTCTCTAGCTAGGAGAGTTAACATACATTAAAGAGTTCCTCTCATAAACTGCATCATATTTTAATCCTACCCTGAAATCAAATTCTTAAGCATGACTACCTCAGGGTAGGAAACTAACATTGAATATATTTTGTTTGACGTCCATAGACCTGCCTTCACATACTTAAAAAATATCTCTCATATTGGGAATACATAATGCAAGTACTGTATGTAATTTTCTAAATGAGAAAGTAGAACATGTTTCATGATGATGATGATGATGACAATGACAACAACAGCAACAACAACCACCTCTACCACCACCACCTGTGAAGCCTAAAAGTTTAGTAAGACAGCGTCAAAAAAGGAAGACATTTCTCTAATAAGATTCATGTAGAGTTGTCACTTGATATTCACTGGGGTTTGGTTCCAGGACCCCCTGTGGATACCAAAATCCATGAATACTCAAGTCCCATTATATGCAATGGCATAGCAAAATGGTGTCCCTTATATAAGATGGCAAAATCAAGGTTCGATTTTTGGATTATTATTTTTTAAGAATATTTTCAAGCCGTGAATACTTAAATCCGTGGATCCCAAATCCGTGGATATGGAGGGACAACTGTAAATACAAATATGAACATAGCTCAGTGTTCAAAACATATAAATTCAAAATACACAGGACAGGAGAAGAATTACAATAAAAATAAAACTGATACAAAGTGATGAATACGTTGTGCTTTCTGTTAAGATGATATTCAATTTCTGTGCAGTACTAATCCTTGGGACCCATTCAGCTATGGTCAACAGCACAAATGTGTAGGAGCTTCTGTTGGGAAATGACAGCAATCCACAGCACTGTTTTGTGACTATAGTGAGCTAGAGTTGGATAGTGATGCTATGTTCAAAATTTCGGGTTATAGACCTAAATTCTTAAAGAGATGTGGGCAACATGTAGCCTTCAGCCTAATTTCAGATGCAACCAGTTCAGAACTCTGACAAACTGGTTAGATCTTCTGGTGGTAGTCAATAGGAGCTGGAGCTGGAGAAGGTGTAGCAGAAGGAGAGACAAGAACAGAATGATCATCCCTTTCACACAATGAGACTCAAACATTCGCCTTACACCTACAAGATCAGCCCCAGAAAAAGGATGGTGGCCATCCACAGATAACGAGAGAGTAGCTCTGCTCTCTCCATAAGCAGGGTTGGATAAGGACATTGCTTTGTTTACATTTTTCTATGGACTAATTTTGCACTTTCATACCAATACAAGATCCAACATGCATTTATCATTCTAAATTCACACTCTTCTAAATTCTGCAATGGACTTCACAATAATGGTGAGGACCCTGTTCAATAATTATCATGTTGCAATTCTGCCCCCCATGCAATTCAATTGTAAAGTGATTGTGCATGCAATGACGAAGACTCCACCTGAAATCTACCTTTTTAGGAATTCAGCTCCCCCTTCCCCCTTGGGTATTGTCATGGTGCTGTAGAACACTGGGATGTAGCTGGACATAGTGTATGGCAGAGAAGTCCTGCCTGATGTTTGTCGAAGTGCATCCAGCTACAGGAAGATAGCTGGACAGATTTCCACTCATTTCCCTGCTCTCTGACAACATGGAAATAGCCATGTTGCAGGCAGGCTGCACTGCTGAAAAGGTAGTACTATTGGGAGATATAGTCATGGAGACATAGCTACTGAGACATAGCTAGGGAGTCATAGCTATGTCTCCTGATGAAGGATCTCATTCCATATGTACAAAAATGCAAACCACATAAAAACAAAATACACAGGATAGGAGAAGATAGCACAAAAATAGACTTAAACAGATAGCAATTAGTTAGTCTTGAAGGTACTGCCTGATTCCTGCATTCCACCCTCTTTCTATTTTGCACAAAAACATGTATGCCAGAGAAAATGTGTATGTTAGTGAAAATAGCATTAAAATGTGTGATATTAGGAAAAAATGCTTGCCAAAATGTGGATATTAGATGCACATATTAAAATAAATGCATGTATTACATGCACGTATAAGGGAACTGCACATTAATAACATGCAAATGTTCATGCAAACGTTAAAAAGTTCTCAAAGTCCAAGATGAAAAAAATATGTGATGAGGAAAAATGATCAAAGTTTCTGTTGAAATTAATTTAGGATTGGAAAAATGAGGAACTGAGCAAAACCAAAATTTCTTCATCCCTGTATTTGATCCCTGAAATAGCCAATATTTCAGAACTAGGCCAAACTTTATGCACATGCATTTCTGAAGCATCAATGCTTATCTCATACATCCCCCTCATCATCCTACCAGCATAAGAAAGTTGCACGAGATGGTTTATGCTGAGCCTGTTACCATTGCTTGTTTTCTGGGAATGTTTAAAGACTGGAATTGTGGAAAGAGCCAGTGTAGATGGACACATAACCATATGTACTGTATAGTACAGTATGGTACAGATGGGCACATAAACTTTCCCAAAAGGGGAGCTTTCAGCAGTAGCTGAAGAATATTAAAGCTAGCAGTAGCTTATCTCCTTGACTGCCCAGTGTTTAATAGAGACTGACACCAGAGCAATGTGACAGCTTAGTCTGCTTCTTGCTTTTTCTCTCAGTTTGTCAGAATGTGTTGAGCATGTGACAGAAACAATCAAGGGGGAAGCTGATGTCCTCTTTTGGAAACACACAGTGAAGGCATCCAGACTCCTATCAATCAGGAGGAACTCATCAGGTTCATGAGGTTCCTAAGCACTCTGACAAAAACCAGAAACCGAAGTGACAGATGGCAGGAGTTGTAGGCTAATTTCAGTATGGGCTTCAGTATCTGCCATTCTACATCTAGTCTGTCCAAATGGGGCATCCGGTGGGATGGATTTTCAAGGCTGCAGGAATGTAATGGGATCTTCTTGAATAACAGAACTTTAAAAATTCACCCCACTTTTCAGCCAGTCCCTACTCAAGCTATCTCATAGACACAGACATCAAAAAGTTGCTTCAAAGAGGGATGCATCTGAGCAGTGAGATCTAGAGCTACATCCTGCTCAGTTGGGGTGGCTTCAGTGTGTTCATTCTTCTTTAGAGCATATACTTTTTTTTTTCCTCTATGTGAACAACTTGAGATTATAATTTCCTCTACCGTTACAGGAATATATGTGTGCGCACACTGACTTTGACTTATGGTGATCCTATCAATGAGAGACCTTCAAGTCTCCCTGTCATCAACAGCTCACTCAGGTCTTACAGACTCAGGGCCATGGCTTCCTTGATTGAGTCTATCCATCTATAATGTGGTCTTCCCCTTTTCCTACTGCCTTCCACCTTACCAAACCTTAATATCTTCTGCAGTGAATTATGTCTTTTCATGATATGGCCAAAGTACAACAGTCTCCGTTTAGTCATCTTGGCTTCTAGGGAGAATTCTGGCTTCATTTACTCTAGCACCCATTTATTTGTCTTAGCAGTCCACAGTATCCATAGAACTCTTTTCCAGCATTGCAGTTGAGATGAGTTTATTTTCTTCCTATCAGCCTTCTTCATTTCCCAGCATTCACAACTGTACATAAAAATTGGAATTACAATCCTAAATTAAGTATTCAATGATACAGGTATCTTTATGCTACAGGATCTCCTCTAGTTCCTTCATAGCTGCCCTTCTAAGTCCTAGGGTTCATCTACATGAGCCAGGATATGTTGACGCCCCTCTGCACCCTGACTGTAGATCATACCCATTGTTCACCTGTTACCTGTACAAAACAGGAGGAAGTCCTGATGGGCACACTGGCCCCATAACTGCAGCTGCCAGCACTACCACCATCTTCTGTGCTCCCCTGGCATCAAGGAAGCTGGCTGTAACATGTGATCAAAGCCCCCTGAATATGACCAGCCTTGGTCACATGCTGGAGGACTCCTTCCTGCCTTGTGGGAGAGTCAGGTACACTATAGCAGCAGCAAGGGCTGGCCTGCAGGAATGGGCTCCCGCAGACACGGGGAGCCCAACTCATTGTTTGCCAGCAGGAACAGACTAAATCAGGTATTATTTATAAATCCTTCTATTGGACCCAACCCTGCCTTCCCCCTTTCTCAGCCCCAGGGGGTGGTCAGGAATGCCTGGGGGCAGAACGGGGCAAATGTCATGCATTGTATGGAATAGAGGGCTCAGAGATGGGGGCAAGATGGGGTATATTGACCATCTAGACAATCCAATTTTATGATATCTTGTCTACAGTCTCCATTCTAATTAATGACTGAGCCAAAGTATGGAAAATCTGTTTCAATGTCCACTTTAAAGTTATGTAAATCATCAGTGGTCATTATTTTTGTTTTCTTAATGTCCCAGCGTCAATGGGCAGTTCCTGCCAGAATACTTCTGGGTGAGATCAGGACATCCAGGTAAGCAACACACTTTTTAAAAACTTACCTGGTTTACTTGGAAGTTTTAAAGTGTGTGTATCTGCTTTTTGTAACTTTTTTTGAGTGTATTTTGGTTTTTATTTTTAAATTTCCTGCACTCACGTCTTCTCACAAGAACAGGTGGGATTTCACTACAGGAAGTGAACGGAGCTCCATTAGAGCTCCATTCACTCCTGGGCTGCCCTTTCCTTAGAAGAGAAGGTGAGTGTGGTGGGGAGGTTGACTGTGGTGGGACAGGGGCAGGAGTGGGAATTGTGGGACAGCAACACTTTTTTGCATTCCTGTCTGATAATCTCCTATGTATAAGAGACACCAAGTTTTCACAGACACCAAGTTGTCAGACTAAAGTATCTTACTATATATGGGAAATGACTGAACAGTGAGTCATTGATATATCTAGTCCAGTTAATATATTAGTTTCTACATTCCTTAGTAACATGGGTGAAATTTCAAATTAATACCATGGCCCTGGATGGCATTTGTAAGACCACCCAAGAAATAACCTTGCTGAAGTATGTAGCATCCTGGGATTTCTAGTTCTACAAGGTCTTTAGTGTTCTCTGCCAAAGAGTGCTGGTGCCTCACAAAACTACACATTCCAAGATTATGTAGGATGGAGCCATGGCAGTTAAAGTTGGAC
This sequence comes from Gambelia wislizenii, assembly GCA_030847615.1. NCBI lineage: Eukaryota > Metazoa > Chordata > Lepidosauria > Squamata > Crotaphytidae > Gambelia > Gambelia wislizenii. The sequence goes on along the minus strand of JAUMIR010000007.1, from coordinate 19,840,440 downwards.
CAAATTGCATTATTTCTACAGTGTAGATGCACCCTAGATCTCTATTCAGCACCTAATCTGCACCATTTTTATTTTGTCCTACTTTGTTCTTTCATTCCTAGTTTCCCACAGCAGTAGCTTCTACAGTGTTTTACTAAGCCCATAGGTGTTGAGGGCTACAGATGGAATATAACGGAATGAGTGGAGCCATGTAGGTGTTTTATGCATTCAGTCTGATGGCCAGGTTTGCTGAAGCCTTATGTTCCTAGTCAATAATCCCCTTGTAGCTTGTTTATTTAATTGATTGCAATACTATGTCAACCTTCCTGGGCTGAAGCCTCAAATATTTGCAAACTAAAATATACATAATGTTGGTCACGATTGCAATGCAGCTGCAGATGCTACAGTTTACACAATAGAAAATGGAAGACAGGAAACCAAACACACTAAATTAATTAGGGTTATGTCCATAGACTTTTTCTGCTTCTATCAAGCTTGTGTGCAATTGTTGTTTCCCATTTCTGTAGGACTCAAGCTCATTAGTTTAACGGGGATGTTTTCGAAGTGCTCATCTATGGAATTAAAGATGACTGAATAATTATAGCGAGTAAATGGTGATAATATTTATTTTCTGAGCTGAAAGATTCTAAGCCATCTTCACTCTTTCTGTTTCAGCTCTATCTCTTCTATGTTTGCGCAAGCTAACAAACTTGTGATATAACAAGGACCAGATTTTATCTATGGCCTGAATGAATGCACGGTGGTGGTGGTGGTGGGGTTTGGCAGTTAGGGAGGCAGATATTATTTCTGTCCTTTTTTTGACCATTTTTCCAACTTAGACATATAAAAAAGAGTGTACCTTCACTATTTGGGTCATAGTTCAATTTACCACAGCAAATAATCTTCTTACAGAGTTTTCAAATCACACTCCAAAGAGCAGCTAGAAAGAGCCATAGCAACATCTGTAAAGCATGTGCTTTGCACATAGAAGCTTCCAATCTTTGGCACCTCTAGTTCAGGCTAAGAAAAACTCTGATATGAAACCTTAGAAAGCTGCTGCTTGTCAGTGCAGACAGCACCGAGCAACAATGGGCCAGTGGTCTAGCTTGGTAGACCACAGATTTCCATGTCCCTAATAATCTCCCAACTATTTTACCCTGCTGGAAGGGATGAGTTAGAACAAACCTATTCATCCACATCTTATTTCAGAATTCACGTGTGGCTTAGCCCTATGTTTGTGGGGGTATGTGGAACCCATAAGAAAATCAATATGGGAAAATCTGCTTAGATTGTACCATGAAAGTGATTTCAGTGGAAAGGGGAAGGACAGTTTCTGTAAAGGCATAGCATTGTCTGGCTCATAGAATCAGACCTAAAGCCTACTTGGGTGACATTCTGTCTGTACAATTGCCAGCTGAATGCCTATGAGAAGTCCATAAGCAGGTCATGAGTGAATGGGCATTATACCTCTTGCATCCCCTAGCAACAGGTATTCAGAGACATTTTGCTTCCGGTATTAGAGATAACATATAGCCAACATGGTTTGTAACCACTGATAACTAAATGAATGGGTATTAGTAACCATGGATGTCCATATGAATTCACCAGATTCCCTTTTCAGTTTATCCAGGCTGGTACCCATCACTTGTGGAGGTTGTTAGCACCAATGCTGAGACTTCTAATGCTGATATGACACAACTGACATCATGTAGTCTGTGCCAGAGCTAGGATGATCTGCACATATGGTGCCTGGTTGCTTAATTGGTGAGAAGGAGGATGTTTGTAAAATGGCAAACACACTTCAACAATCACGTATTAGTTGTATTCCCTCTCACATGCATATAGGGATATACTAAAGTCTGAATATTGCTTTCTTTGCATTTTTGATAATCTGAACTCCATTACCGTACCTGCCCTATCCGTATTAGGTTCAAGACGTTGGGTCCTGCCACACACACCCCTGTGCCATGATAAATTTAAATAAAGGCTGGCATCTTGTTGGTTAGACCAAACTATAGTAGTACTAATTAATCATTTATTGAATGGTGAGTCAACCTACAGGTAAATCCCATTGATTCAATGAGTCTACTTAAGTCAGGACTAACAACAGGATTTAGGCAACATTGTCCCTACATGTTTTCTGTAATGTACAGTGGGCCCTTGGTATCCTCTGGGGTTTGGTTCCAGGGCCTCCTGTGAATATCAAAATCCATGCATGTTCAAGTCCCTTTACAATGGCCCTGTAAAATGGTTTCCCTTATATAAAATGGCAAAAATCAAGGTTTGCTCTTTGGATTTTTTTGGGGGGGGGGGTATTTTCAAGCCATGGATGGCGGAATCCATGGATGCAGAATCCATGGATATGGAGGGTCAACCGTATATAAAACCCTTTTTGCATGCAATCATACAGCTGGAAGGGACTGCAAGGGCTGTCTAGTCCAACCCCTTGCCATGCTGGAATACAAAATTAAAACACTTCTGAGAGACAGCCATTCAATCTCTGTTTAAAGATCTCAAAGAAGGAGTGTCCACCATCTTTGGAGGCACTCTATTCCACTGTCAAGCAGCTCTTAAAGAAGTTCTTCCTAATGTTTAAGTGGAATCCCCTTTCTTGTAATTAAAATCCATTGGTTCATGTTCTCTGGAGCAAACAAGCTTGCTCGATCTTCCAAAGATATCCCTTCAGATATTTAAATACAGTTGTCATATCATCTCCAAGTCTTGTCTTCTCCAAACAACATACCCAGCTCCCTAAGCCATTCCTCATAGAGCTTGGTTTCCAGAACTTTGATCATCTTGGTTTCCCTCCTCTGAACGTGTTCCAGCTTGAATATTTTTCTCTCTCCATTATCTACAGAAAGTTTGTGTCTATTTTTCAACTGACCTCATTTTTAGCACTTTGAAAATGCATGCCTGGTTTTAGGAATAAGAAATATGTTGAAGCCCTTGGAGATGTGTGAATTTCTGAGACTAGGTGTATTTCTTCTCACAACAAGGCTAGGGAGGTGCAAAATTGTTCATTTTGGTGAGAATCACAAAACAGCCAAAATTGCCCTCCCAACCCAAGATACACACCTTATCATTCTACTATTAATGTTAGAGCTTCTGTTTTCCTATCATAGAATCACAGAGTTGGCAGAGACCACAAGGGCCATCCAATCCAACCCCTGCCATGCAGGAATAAACAATCAAAGCATCCCCAACAGATAGCTATCCAGACTCTGTTTAAAAACCTCCAAAGAAAGAGACTCCACCACACTCGGAGACAGTGCATTGCACTGCCGAATAGCTCTTACTGTCAGGAAGTTCTTCCTGTTTTTATGGAATCTCTTTTCCTGTAGTTTGAGTCTATTGCTCCATGTCCTAGTTTGGGCTGCTGCAGAAAACAAGCTTGCTCCATCCTCAGTATGATATTCCTTCAAATATTTAAGCATGGCTATCATGTCGTTCGTCTCTTACCCTTCTCTTCTACAGGCTACACATACCCAGCTGCCTAAGCTGCTCCTCATAGGGCATGGCTTCCAGACCTCTCACCATTTTGGTCGCCCTCCTTTGGAAATGTACCAGCTTGTCCAAGTGATCTGCTTATGTATTGTTGGTACTTTTTTCTTCCTCGGCCTTGTCTAGATGGGATGTTTACACTGTCTTGAAGTCCTGCAGTCCAGATGACACAGGGCATTTCCCCCCAGGGAGTCCACACGACCGCCAGGGTAAAGATGGGGCCAACACAGGTAAAGCCCATTATACCACTTTTAAAAAATTACCTGGGTAAAGCTGTTTCAGCTGCCAAAAAACCGATTGGGCCCCACATGACCACTGGAGCCGCACCACCACACTGTAGCTGCCAAAAACCAATCAGGCCTCACATGACCACAGAAGCCTACACCTGTCGCTGAAGCTTCCATCAGTTGTCACTTTTCCAAAGCCAGGAAACAGAGGGCCTTGCTCACATGCTGTGGGCTGGCTTCCTGGCTCTGGGGAGTGGGACGTGGGTGGAAGTGGCTGCAGTGATGGGCCAGCATGTCAGTCTGGACTCCATCCCATTTCATGCTGGTAATAGGGGTGGAACAGACCAGATCAACAGGCAGAATATGCCAGTGGGGAGCCAGCATATTCTGGCTGTGTAGATGAGCCTCTAGTCTTCCCAGTTCTTATTCCTATTCATAACATGTTTAAACTATTCCCATTTAATCATCCAGCAACAAAAGCTGTTGTTGATTGGTTGCTATTAGCATACATGCACTTATGCATACACGGAGGCAGGCAGGCAGCAAGTACTCCTACAAGCTGAGTTTCAAAAGCCCTTTTGAATTTGAAAACTGACAGTGATCACTCGAGACAAGTTGACTATAGTGCAATATCTCTAGTCTATTTAAATGTTCTATCTAGCTGTGAATAATTCCATTGATAGACACTTTGGTTCCTCATTTTCTCCCCCTTTTTGGTGGCAACTAAAAAAAGGCTGCCCTTACTCAGAATCAATTTATTGCTTTCAAAAGGGAGGATAATAAAACTAATATTTCTGGTTCAAGTTGCTGTTCATAATATTAAGGTGATTTATAAAAAAGGTTGTTTGCAGAGAAATCAAAAAAGACAGGCTGGTGCAGTTTCTCCTAGGTAGGCAACAAAATATTCAAAAGAGTTCTTCTGCCACCTCCCTCATTCAATAAATAAATAAATTGCAATGTGACAGCTAAGGATGCTCACAAATTTTGTATGGTCAGCATTTCAAAGAAAACAGACTTGATTCACATCTCCTGGAGGATCACATATATCAATATGCAGTATGGATCCAGTCACTGATCACTATGGTTTCACATGTCTCAACATTTTTTGACCCAGTCCCCCCCCCCTCACCCATGAGTTAAATATTAAAATGTGCATTTTAAAATAAAATATGTTTAGATTTTTTTTTCAGATGAATGTATTATACTTTCAAAGACATATCTTCATAGATGTCTTTAGTCTGAATCTTAATCGGGTAGGGTCCCCCCCCCCAGAGCTTAGATGGGGTAAGTCTATGACTCAGCTCATCCCCAGACATTAGGGAGCAAAGGATTAGATTACATTAGATTTTCCCCTCACTTCACACAGGTACCTCAGGTTTGAAGCTTGGGCATTCTCTGGGACTGAGCCCTAAGCCTGGAGATCCAGGTTTTGGCCTTGGTCATAGTGCTTTTGCACAATTAAATGTAGTTCACCATCTGTATTGATTCCTGGTGATATCACATGTGGCCACAGTAAACCATGTCTTGATTACTCTATATACACATATATAAATCGATCTCATTGTAAGTTGAGGGCAGGTTTTGGGAGCAAAATTATGCATTTTGATATGAGCCGTTGATAAGTTGCTTCCTTTGCCTCCCTTCAGCAAACATCTCAAAATTTTCTTTAAGCATCTTTTGAATTATTTTGTGAATTCGCTTCAAAAATTCCCACTAGACATGAAAGAAGGATCCAACCACATTTTGACACTAGACAGCAGAATTTTCAACCCAAGAGAATTGTCACAAAAGCTATCCAGGTTATCTGACCTGCAAGACAAATTGGAGAAACAACCAGAACCCCATTGCATTCCCTTCTTCTATGATATTGTAACTCCCCCCGCACTTCCATATCTTCAGCCCAATATGACTCAAAGGACTATTCCCTGAATTTGATCATTACCTCCCTCCTTGTGGGGGGTAGGGAGAATCCTTCCTTTACTGGGCAAGCAAAGCCCTTTGAATGTTGTATAAATATAGGGCAATAAGACAACCACATTATACTGAACCAAGTTATTGGTCTATCTAAACCAGTATTGTTGACACTGATTGGCAGCAGCTGTACAGGTCTTCAAGCTGTTTTTCCATCCCCTATCTGGATGTAAACTGGGCTGAGCATGGACATGCAAGTAGAAATTTGAATGCAGGTCTTGCTGTTGCTATTTTCACATTCTAACTACTGTTCTCTCTTGTTTCTCAGCTGTTAATCTCAGAGGAAAAGAAACTGAAGGGAAAAGGATTCGCCAGGCTTTCTATTTGTGAACATTTATAGGATTCTGCAATAAATGTTTTGCATAAACACTGCTTATGTCTCTGCAGAGTGTGAATTAATAGGCTTGTGGTGTGAGAGTCAGCACACTATGACCACTACCTCTGGACCCTATTTCATTGCATGAAACCATTGTTCAAATTACATGAGCATAAAAGTAGCTAAACTATGTGAATAATCTTCAGGCTCATCTGTCTTTCCTCCCTTCCTCCCCCATTTTCCATATTTCAAATGTTGCCCTTTGTGTGGAACAGGTTGCCCTCTTCTTGCCTAAAGCAATTATGGAAATCTTTCCCAAACATCAAGGTCACACTGGATGTTTTTGGCACAAATGACTGAAACTCCCCCTCTCCCATGCTTTCAGTCACAAACCCATCTATTCTCATTCTGTCTGTAATTCTCTTCCCCTGAAGATGTTCAACGAGATTAGCACTGGTTGTTGGGTTGTTTTTTAAGAGATTGAAACAGCCCAGAATCTGGCAATACATTAAAAAATGTAATATGAGTTTATATCCCAGCGTCTTTTTAATAATTCACTCTTTGAAAAGTTTTCATTAGAGCAATAAACAAAGGAAAGATAGAATTATAAGAAATGCAGAACCATGATATAATGCTCTGTGCATTCAGTATGTGTTGCTGTTTCTCTACCCTCCTGAACTCCAGATAGCAGAAAACAATTTTCAAATGTAATTACTATATATATATATATATATATATATATATATTCAACACCTTCTTTTCAAAAAGGAGACTGAACATTTGGCTGTTATTTCATTTTATGAAGGCTGTGTTTTTCAACATGGCATAAACATGCACCAGCTTGGTGCACGTTGCAGACAGTGGGTATAAATCAAGGCAAAGCTACATTTTGTTTACTGAATAGCGGCTTTATGTTGCAATTTTCTTTAAGTAAGTAAGTACGAATGTGGAGTGATTTGGGTTGTACTTGAAAAGATTGTCCTTTCTCTTCTCTGACCTTTAAAGCACTACATAGCTTGGGTCCAGAGTGTTTGAAAGACTATCTCTCCCTATATGAGCCTGCTTGAGCTTTAAGATCTGCAGCTGTGGATTTTCTCTTGGTCCCACCACCATCACAGGAACATTTGGTGAGGCGACAGGAGAAACCCTTCTCAGTGGCTGCTCCCACGTTGTGGAACTTACACCGTCAGGAAGTCCAGACGTCCACCCTCCCTGCTGTCTTTCCACCGGCAGCTAGAGACCTTTTTATTTTATGAGGCATTTGGTTTTTAATATGAACATTATCACACGAGGATTGTACAACATGATTGTATCTGTATAACAATGTCTATGGCTGTACCTCATTGCATGACATTGTCTCCATCCTGTTGCAAGCTTGTATTCAACTCACCATTGGAGTGCAGGATTGCTAATTTTGCTATTGATCCTCCACTGCTCCAGTGTGATAGTTCTCTTCCAGTTCTTTTCCGAGATGAGTTCAGTCACTTGGCACGGGGGGCCTGATTTTCCTCCTCTCCTCCTCTTGCTGGCTATTCCAAAGCAGGTTGACTCCATGCTGCTTTGGAAAAGCAATGGTGGGGGGAGAGAAGAGGAGAATAAGTACCCCTCATGCCACATGACTACACTCATCCCCGGACTGAACCAATGACTATAACACTAGGGTCAGCAGCAGGGGTTGCCATATGGAAACAGTTGCATGAACGGAAGAGAGGTGTGACAATGAACATTGTAGGACTGGCATGTTCCCATTTCCTTTACTAACATAATTGAAGCCAGACCTGAGGCAGGTGTCTCCTGAGTTGCAGCAGATGGTGCTTTGGGCTGAGGCATTATATTTCTACTTTATTATGTTTAAAGGGTGTTTTAAAAACTGTTTTTAGCTTGTATTTTAAACTTGTGTTTTAAAAACAGAAATCTGGTTTAATTGTACTTTTAACTTTTGTATTAATAGCTTTTTTAAAAAAAAATTATTGTGTTTTTAAAATGGCTGTAAGCCACCTTGAATCCCATGGTGGGAAAAAGAAGGGATATAAATTAATTTTTTAAAAATAAAAATAGATGGGCAGGAATGCTAGTTGTTTTTTTAAAAAATCCCTAATATTTATAACTCTATGTGGGAGGGTACTTTTCAACAACTGTGGATAAAACCCTCCTTCCCAGTTGTTATGACCCTACCAAGTAAAGTATTGAGTGCCTGTAAAGAAGACGTGGGAAAGCAACACAGCACTGTGCATTAAATATACTGCATAGTTTGGCCCCCAGAGGATGCTAGGCAATTATATATGTATTTCCCATTGATCTGGCTGCAGAACTCTCTCACATCAGCTTTCTCTATATCCGGTATATAGCATGCCTTGTTTAAACACTGCCCTAAATTGATGGATACCTTTTTGAAAAATTTCAAAGGATTTCTGCTATGTGAACATGCTTACCAGAAAGTCCTAGATAGAAGTGGTTTTCTATTCTCCTCTTGCACCAGGTAACTTCCTCTCTGTGTATCTAAGATCATTTAGAAGATTATCAGATACGTCCAAAAAGCCCAACAGGAGCATGTGAGAATGATGTTACTATTCCGCCATTGGGTCCCGGTTTCAGACATTGTCATCATCCTTGCATGCTGAGTCCATGCTGCAGCTGTGAGTAAGGCATTGCTGTTCATTGATGGGGAGGTCTGGGATCCATTTGCGGGACAGTAACATCATCCTTGCATGCTCCTGTTGTATTTTTTGCTGTGTCTGATAATCTTCTTAGTTATATGAATCTTCAGTAGCAGACGGATGTGAAACAGCATATCCTCCAACTGCCCTGATTTGGCAGGGACAATCCTGATTTCTTTTCTGTTGTACCACTTTTCCCAGCTGCTTTTAAAATGTTCACTTTTTTTCTCTTCCCACTTCCTCCTATGTTTTCAGCTTACTTCAGCTGCTGCAAACTGAGTTCAAACTAATTGGAAAAGAAGTTTGCACTCACTCAGCAAGGGGAGACCACAGGATGAGGTGGAATTTAGCCCTTCCCGTGGCGCATCCAGACTGATTAAAAAGACCAGAATGTCCCATATTTTATTCCTGTTCTTTCCATTTTATTTTCGAGATTCATACCTGTTTTTTTTTTATCTCAGAATATTTTCTGTCAGCTCCCCGTATGATCAGAGACTTTTATACCAGTTCCCCAGGTTGCTTTAATTTAACTCAGTAAAAAATCAGAAAGAACAGGAACAAAATATGGAACTTTACAAGCAGTTTGGATGCACCCTCAGGCAAAAGCAAACTGCTGCAGTCTCTCCTAGCTGGTGTCTTCCTTATCAATAACTCTTATTATCTTGACCACACTCTGATGTAGGTTGGTCATGCATACATAACTGTCTTGGTTTTCATTTGTGAAATCTTAGAGGGCATGAGACAGCACCAACTAAAAAGGGCTGAATGACTGACTGAAATCTCAATGTAGGATTTGATGATTGGTCCTTTACTTTTAAAAAGCAGATTTTTCCCAATTTGTACCTCTGTGATTTAAATATTTAAGGAGACATAGGACTCATCTTCACAAGCCAGGATACCTGGGCTCCCCACCAGTATATCCTGGCTGTGAAGCTGGCCTGTTCTTCCCCCGTTACTTGTACAGAATGAGCTGGAGTCCAAACAGGCTAGTCAGCTCATCCCTTCAACCACTGCCACCATTTTCTTCACTGTTTCAGAAGACAGGAAGGGCCCCCTGAAACATGTGGCTGATACTCCCTGAATGTGACCAGCCTTGGTCACATGCTGTGAGACTCCTTCCTGGCTTCCGGGAGAGCCAGGGAGATGGCAGTGGCAGCAAGAGCTGGTGGGCTGGATGGGCTCCTGTGGACATGCAGGGCCCGATCCATTGTTTGCCTCCTATAACAAAGTAAATTGGGTAAATTTTAAAAATACAGTTCTAAATATATGCACATTTGAGAGATATTCCCAGAAAATGGCATGCAATTCTAAAAGGCACAAAATCACATGCATACAAAAATTCCCATATGAAAAATGTGCATTAAAGATTGCATGCATTCAAAAGACACACATGCCTACGACTGAGTAATGAGAAAGCCCACATGGAACCAGGTTAGAATGAGGCTTGAGGTAGAAATTGGAGAGCCTGGGTGAGCTCAAGATCTACCTATCTGTAGAGCAGATGTGTGTTGGCCTCATTAATGGCTAAATACATGTTTTTGGGGATCCTCACCATTTGCCATTTGGTGAATTGTACCAGGACCAATAGATTAATATGATTGTCGTAAGCAATGGCAGTAGTGTTGTGCTCAGCACTGCATGGGATGGAGCTCCTATTTCAATTTCCTGTAAAGTTCTAGGGTGCATTCACGCCAGAAAGTTATAGTACTGGGATTTCACTTTAACTGCCAGAACTGCATCCCATGGAATGCTGGGGTTTTTATTTTGGTAAGGCACTCAGATTCTGTGGCTGAAAATTCTAAACGCCCCTCCCTGAACTTCCAGTCCCAGGATTCCATGGGACTGAAACATGCTAGTTAAAGTAGAATAACAGTGCTATAATTCTGTAGTGTGAATGGACCCTTGGAGAAATGCTACATAGGGGGCATATTGTAGGAAATTAAAGTAGTGGCTCTGAACTACATAGTGGCTGAGGGATTCAAGATAAGCATCATTGCAGTCTAAGGTATCCTGGTAGGTGTCCAAGGCTGCTGTGTGCTGATGTTATGCCTCAGGTACCACTCTCACCAATTGAAGTAGCATTGGACAGCCTGAAGGGGGCAATTCAGCACAGATTAAAGAGAGCCGGGGGGGGGGGAACCCAATTTGCAACAGGTCTGCCAAATGGGAATATAATCTGGAATATAATCAGTTTGGGGCAACATGAGTTCCCAAAACAGCCAAACATCCACCCAAATTCATTTGTTCATTCATAGGCTATATCCACACTACACAGATAATCTAGTTTGAACCTGACTAATTCACCATGGCTCCTTCCTATGGAATACAGGGATTTTTTTTTACAAGTTTTTTGCCTTCTCTGCCAAAGAGTGCAGGTGTCTGACCAAACTAAAAATCCCAGGATTCCATAGGAAGGAGCCCATGGCAAATAATCTAGTTTCAAATTGGATTATTTGCATCTTATGGATTCAGCCTCAGTCTCTCTCTCTCTCTCTTATCAGACGTGGAGAAACGTGGCAAAAAAACGATGTCCACAACCACACAGAAGAATGCTATGAGAACAGAAAGGGCATCATTATCAGACACCGCATCCTCAGCCATTCCCAGGGCATAGTACTGCCACAGATGAGTCTTCCCTTTTTCATTGATGGGACAAGCTGCCAATAAAAAGGGACACCTTACGCATGGCTGTGCTATGCCCCCGGGATGCTGAAGGATGTCACTGATAATATGATAATTCCCCGTCCCTGTTCTTCTTGCAATCTTCTGATGTGGTTTTTGCCACATCTGATAACCTCCTCTCTCTCTCACACATGCTCTGTAACTAAAAAGGAAATAGAAATCCCACAAAAAGAATAAAGTTATCCTCCATGATGGATAATATTGTAATATTCATTACCCCATAGTTCTTCTTTTGCTAATTAATAGAATTCATTACAAAAAAAATATGTTATTTGTAAGAATTCCTTCCAAGCTCTGGGTTAGTCAGACTATGGAGATTTTCAGGTGGAAAAAAAAAAACAACCTTGTGGAGATTGGGAGACAAATGGGGCTGTTCCACTGCCGGCACTCCATTTCACACACACCCGTCCTTCTCCCGACCTCCATTCATTCTCCCTCCATCCTGCTTGCATTTTCCTTCCACTATTTTCCGCTATTTTTTACTAACGAAAACTTTCTAGTGGAAGGAAAATGCAGGATGGAGGGAGAATGAATGGAGGTGAGGAGAAGGATGGGTGTGTGTGAAATGGAGCGCTGGCAGTGGAACAGCCCCGTTTCTCTCCTGATCTCCGTGGGGTTTTTTCCCCCCGTCTGAAAATCTCCTATTACATGAAGGAGGTCTTGCCCATTTTATTTTATTTTTAAAATGTGTATGAGTCTGGGGTTTTTTTTTTTTTTTTTGGTGATTTCTAGTATCAAGGCTGAATTATTTCATTTAAAAAGAACCCATTTTCACTTACTGTATGGAGACAGTTTGAGATCCTACCTCTGAAGTACTCCACTGTAGGAACATAGGATTATGGGTTAGAGTGGGACTGGGGGGTATATTGCTCTTTTTAAAATCTACATGGAACATTTTTTCCCTTTATGCATAAAAATTGCAATCATAATTCAGTTCAAAGTCTCAGGCTCAACGTAGAGTTAATTTAAGCCAGCAGAAATGCTGAGGGCGAGCAAGCAGGACTAATAAAGCAAAAGCAACAGAATGAATCTTAGCCATATTAAATCCCAAGCAGCGTCAATATAAGATTCTTGAATAATGAGAAAGAAATCATTCTAGAATCCAAAGTGCAAAACCCAAAGAACTGCTTTCAGCACAGTCAACTGTGTGCTTATAGGCTGCGGTGGCCCCACAAAATGAAGGAAGTGTATTGGGAAACACAAAACACAAATTGTGGCACTTTCCTCCCTTCCGGATCCTGACATAATTTATTAGAGCATTTACAGATTCAATAAAATTTCTCATCACTTTTGTTCTGTACCAGATGTACAGCACAATGTTTGTGTGTATGTGTTTGCCTTCAAATGCCTGTTGACTTATAGCAAGTCCACAAATTTCATAGGGTTTTCTTAGGCATGGAATACTCAGAGGTCGTTTTGGCAGTTCCTTCCTGTGAAATATCAAACAGGATCAGGATCTGGTGCCTTTAGGCAGGATGGGGCATTAATAATTTCAAAACATTGCTTTTTATGCTCAGTTGTCCCTATTTCTCCTCCAACTCTATAGTTCTATGCTTCTATTATTCTATTTACCAAGTACAGTCATTATTCCTGATCTGGTTCTGATCCCTGATAAACCACTGTCTGCATTTTGTCCTTATTTTTCACTTTTGGGGAACACTGGCTAAATAAATAAATAAGTTATTTATTTATTTGTTTATTTATTTATCTGTGTACTCATAAGATCCCAGGGCAACAAACAGATAAAACAATATAGACAATGTAAACAATTCTGCATTAAAATCAATAAACAATTTAAAGAAAATTAAAAACATACTAAACAGCTCAGATTTAAACAGCTTTAAAAAACTAAAAGAGTTTAACCCCCACACACACACCATGTACATGCATAAAAGTAAATTAGGCCCTAATTTCAACTCGGTTTGCAACTTTCACCTTGGTTTGCAGCAATGGAAGTAAGCTGAGGACAAAGGGGGGGGAGTAGGAGAAGGAGAGAGAATCTCTAGCTTATGCGTTCATAACTGTGATTGTGAATTCCAGCCGTAGTTCATTAGATTTCAAGTTTAAATCAAAGATCAAACACCCTCTTGCCTTTTAAAGCAATGTGGCAGAGGACACTCCTGACAAAGTAAAGGAAGGGATACAGCAAATGCACAAGACCATTCAGCTAGGTGTCATTAGTTGTGACTTAGTATGCAAACAGGTGTGTGAAAACCTTGGTCCTGTTCTCATTCTAAAATATTGGAGGGTATGTTGGTGATGATGAGGTTTTACAAGGCTGACTTAATTATACTGTTCTTTGGGGAGCTGTTATTACAGACATGACAGATGCAGGGTATGCTGCATTATGTTCAAATTTATTTGTTTCAGCCATAAGCCATAACAAGTTTGTGTCCATTTCTTTAATTAAAAATTCCAAGGCAACAAGATAAATGGTATACTGAACCACCCAAACCATGAATTTGCATTCCATAAAAATAAATTATCCAGACAGTCAAGCAGATGAGTATCCTCAAAGTTTTGTCCTCCTTTGGCCAGAGCTAGCACAAAACTTTTAGCAGGCCACTACCATGATTTAAAATAAAGTATTTCTCTTTAGTGGTTAGGGAAAGTGGGGGAAGAATAGGACTAGGGCTATATTTTGTTGAATAGCTCAACAAAAAGACACAAGAAAGGGGAAAACCAGCCCGTTCTTCTATTTCTAGACAGAAAGGGCTCTGTTAACAAGGTCTAACAATCCAGAGTCAATGCCCATAAAGTCCACAAGTCAGACCACTCCAGAAGCAGAGTCCAAGAATAGAGCCAGAGTTTTCTTTCTTTCTTTTTTTTAATAGAGTCCTACCAGAGAATCAGATAAGCCAAGAGAATCCAAAATCAAATAAGATTCCAGGGTCCAAACAGTTCAGATCAACATGCAGGCATGAATATTCTAAGAGGAAATGTTAAAACATACTTCAAGGACAGGTACCAGCAGATTAATCACAACAAGGGCAACAGAGTACAGAAATGCTAGACAAAACCTCATGGTCAGGAACAGCATTATTCTTAGAAAAATTCCTGAGCCAGTTCATGGCTAGATTGCCTGAACATGACTCAGAGCTAGGGTCTTATATTAGAGATGGTGCATAGGAGGATAGAGGTTGGGGTTGAAAGGCCCAGACTCCCAGTCCCCATGAACATCCAGCACATCTGGACTGCACCCTTGTGAGTAGATTTGGGAACTGTCTAGCTAGTTACATTAGGAGCTTATGTTTATTTTATAAACTTGGCTGGCATGGCTAGAGCTATCTGTAACTGGTAACTCATAAGTATGCCTGGAAGGAAGGAGCCTTTCATGAAAGAGTATCTCCACTATGCTATGTAATCTACTTAGAATGAACTTCCTTTAAAACTCTCCTTAGCTGCACTCTATCTACTCACCCTCCCGTGGCGCTCTCTCTCCCTGCAGGGGTGGGGGGAGTGGAAGCTCTGCAGAGTGAGAGTGGAAAATACAAGTTGATCCCTGTAACTTCCCATTGGGTTACACTGAAAGGGGAAATTGATGCCAATGGGTGGTGGCAGTGGATTTTTAGATTAACTGGAGTTCTCGGGGTGCATGTACATAGAAAACCTCCAGAGCTTCACAGGGCCCTACCCCTTCTCCCTGCTATCTTAGCCTTGTCTTTGACCCGAGAATCATGAGGACAGAACAGGGCAAAAGCCCTGCGTTGTTAGGATGGCAGGGCTGTAAAATGAGGGCAAGATAGTGTATATTGCCCAAATAGACAAGCCCTATATCCCTGAAAGAATGGGGAGTACCCAGTTGTATACCTCAGGAATAGACAACGTTAGGTCCATTCAAATATCTTTGCCTAAGGTGCTTCCATGATTATGGTTCCTGAATAAGTGCCTTCATTTTAAAGATACAGAATTAGGATTGATTGTTCGTTGGTCTCCTACTCTGTTCAATAGGGACAACTGTCATTTAATAATGGAGCATGGAGATTTAATAAACTGTTTCTTCATAAGTAAAATATAACTAGAGGGAGAGAAATCAGGTGACATTATATATTTCTTTGATCATGATAGCTTAATGCAGGCCACCAGAGCCTACCTTGGGGCTGCATTCATGACAACAATAAGAAGCAATTTCATTAGTGCTGATTCCCACTGGGAGAAAAAACAGACCCTTGTGTCAGATCTCACAATATCAAAAAGCAACACCAAAAGATATGTACATATAAAATGTCCTGTGCATTCCAGGAGCAGAACAAAGAAAATGAAGAGCTGCCAGATGAGCAGGAAAAAATAGAACTAAAGAAGGAGCACGTAGCTAAGTAGCACTAAAGCACACACATTACATATTGAAGACTCCATACTTAATGCCTGGTATCTCCACCTTAGAAAAAGGGTCTTAGAAGAACTGGGAAGACCCTCCATCTTCTTGTAAATCTGAAATCAGATGCTTAATTGAAATAGACTGCTCTGTACTAGACAGAGCAAAAAATTGGATGTAGTATAATGGACAGTCTAGGGACTTTATCAGGCACACTAAATATGGTGTCATAATGACGCCACATAAACATGAAAGGGTGCGCACATCAGACGATGTCGCCTATTTGTGTTTATGTATAGTCAAAATCCTGTACTTTTTAATTGATGGCTTAAGCCGTCAATAGATTCTCCCTGCTGCTTTTTTGTCAGCATTGCCAGCATGCGAAGCCTTGGGCCATTTAATTCTCGTCAATGCAGAGTCAATAGCTCAACCAGGTAGAACACTTCTGGGTGAGTACAGGACATCCAGGTAAGTGATGAACTTTTTTTGACTCTCCCCGAGTTCCTTGGAGATTTTTTAGTGTGTGCATGTGCTTTGTGTGACTTTTAATGTCTTATTTTTAGTTTTAGTTTTGAATTTCCTGTGTGATGAAATCGCACAGGATTGCAAAAGAGGAAGTGGATGGATCTCCGTTCACTTCCTCTTTATTGCTGGAGCTGCCTTTGCCGGAAGAGGAGGTAAGTGAAGGGGGAACATTCTTTTGCTGGCATAAAAATGGATTTTTTATGCTGGCAGTAGAACGTTTTACAGAGAATGCCTGATAAAGGCCTAGGTTACATATGTGAAGAGGAAACATTAATATAGAGAGCTGTGGAACCACACCTTTGGCCCTACTTAATCTCATCCCTTAGAAACTAGACCATATCCCCTAGAATCCCCCATGTGGATGTCATGGGCAAGACCAAGAGGAGTTATGTTTTATTTATAGTACTTCTTCCTGAAGACAACCAAGTGAGAAAACAGCAAGTGAGATTGAGAAGGCAATCACATATACTTTGGTTGTCAGTCTGCTAGGGATAGTCATTTTAGTTTTCTTCCTGGTTTTGCATTTGAGTTACGAGACATATGGGACATTTTCAGACGATCCTTGCCACGCAAGGATTGCCCGGGTGAGTTTTGTCACAGCAGCGCGGCAGGGGGTCAATTTCGGACGACACCATGCCTGCTGTGAGATCGTCCATCCCTAAGGCTTGGAGCCTGCTGCACTATATTTGGCAAGATTTTATTCACAGAGGTTGTCCGTGAATAAAATCTGGCTGAATATAGAGCGGCAGGCTCCAAGCCTTACCGCAAGTGGAACGGATGATCTCACAGCAGGCACCGTAAGTTTTATTTTAGAACACTTTGATTTATTTATTTATTTATTTATTTGAGTTATACCCTGCCTTTCTCCTAAGAATGGACTCAAGGTGGCTTACAACAATTAAAAAATACAGCTAAAATCACAGTCTACAAAAATTAAAAAAGCATTAAATTAATTTCACATAATTAAAAACATAACATGAATTAAATATGTAAAATCAATAAAAATACAACACTGAAACTTTTTATTGAACAATAAAAAACAGCACACCGATTAAAATTCACTTCTCAAATGCCTGCCTAAATAAAAATATCTTCAACTGCTGACAAAAAGAAAGCAGGGAGGGGGCAAGCTGGACTTCCTGTGGAAGGGAGTTCCACAGTCTGGGAGCAGCCACAGAGAAGGCTCTTTCCCGAGTCCTCACTAAGTGCACCTTTGAAGGTGGTGGGGCTGAGAGAAGCCAACACCACCACCAATCTTAACACTCGGGCTGGCTTGTATAGGGAGATATGTTCTTTCAGATAGTCTGGACCCAAACCGTTTAGGGCTTTAAAGGTCAAAACCAGCACTTTGAATTCTGCCTGGAAACTGGTAGCAAATGCAGTTTTTTTAACAGGAGGCCACATGATTCCTGTAGCCAGCACCAGTCAGCAGCCTGGCTGCAGCATTTTGGACCTGCTGAAGTTTCCAGTTTCCAAAGGCAGCCCCACATAGAGAGTGTTACAGTAGTCCAAATGGGATGTAATCAAGGCATGTGTTACCATAGCCAGATCTGACTTTAATGGGATCTACCCTGTCTTCCCCCCATCGTAGCCCCGTCTTTGCACCAGGGGTCATGAGGACTGTCTAGGGGAAGAATGGAGAAAAAGACCTGCATCGTCAGGACTGCAGGGCTGTAAGATGGGGGCGAGATTGGATATATTGCCCATGTAGGCAATCCCCAAGGCTCTCTTTCAACAGTCTAGGTCCAGGATTCTCTATCCATATGTTATTGGACTGCAACTTTCATCTCTTTCACTGTTCTGGCTAGGGATGATGGGAGTCACAGTACACTATGTGGAGAACCATGTATTCTTCACACCACTCTAGTCTCAATTTGAATGAACATCAGACTGTTCCAGCAATTGTCCACTTGAATTATCCTCCTGGTATACTTCATAACTGATTGCACTATTTGCTGTTGAGTATTTTAATTGTCTAAAGGGCACCAGGACAATTGTTCATTAACCCCCCCCCCCAAATGAAACCCTACAGGAACATCCCTCTGGGTGAACTTGTTAACCTAGTTGTAATAGACCATATACATTTTCCAGATCTTGTTTCCTCCACTGATATCTAGTGGCATTGAAGGACGCCTGTGTTTATCTATTCAAATATTTCACTGGGATAAATTTTGCCAAAGCAATCTTATACTTTGGGACTCCTTGGGGAGATAAAAGATAGGAGACGGCACATTCACAAACAAGCCATTATACATCTTTCAGTGAGTCACAAAGAGCTGCTTGTAAATTCCTTGCTGCTGTGAAGGCCCCAGTCATCAGGGACTGAACAGCGTACAGGCAGCTTTCAGTTCGTGACTCCCAAAGTTTGAAGGTGCAGAGAGAAAGCCAGCAGTTCTTTGATGGTTATTTGGCACACGTTGTTTGAACCTTAAAAGCCAGGGGGTCGAATTCTGATTGGGACAGTGATTTGGGAATGAGGTTAAACTGTTCTCCCTCTCTCTATCCATCTCCCCCACTCCACCCACACACACACAGATATCTCTATCACATTCAAAACATTTCAGCCAATAAACTGCTTTTCACCCAACAGAATCCAGGGCAGTGAACAGTAAATATATACATGCACTACATTATTCAGGAAAACCATCACATTAATAGTAAAATAAGGCAGCAACTGAAAACGTACAACACCACTTTAACTGTCATGGCTCCATCCCACAGAATTCTGGAATTTGTGAGGCACCAGCACTCTTTGGCAGAGAAAGCTAAAGACCTTGTAAAACTACAAATCCCAAGATTCCATAGGATGGAACTACAGCACTTAAAGTGGTGTCAAACTGCATTATTTCTACTAGAGTAGATGCACCCTAAGACACTTCTCAGATTAAAATACCTGAGAAAATAATACTGGCTGGAATCCTCTATCATGGTGTACATTACATAACTTTACTTAACTACATAGCAGAGAAGCTAAGAAGCACTGTTAGTGAATTGCAGATATGTGTAATGAGACACGAGAAACTGTGTCCCAAAGTACATTGGCATGCCCTAGCTGGTGTCCCAATGCACAACAGAACTGATGGACTTTCAGCCCTGTATTGGATATGGACATTGTGGAGCTGCCCAGTTCTAACACAGATATAAATCCACTGATGAAGACGTATGTCCCCAGCAGAATTCTGGTATCTTAATCTAGAGCCTTTTCACAACTATAGTGCTTGTATGCAAAACCGTGTCCCATTCTGCTGGCATGATTTCAGCATCAATGGGCAGTCCTCGCCAGAACACTTCTGGGTGAGAACATGAAAACTAGATACGGGGTGGTCTTTTTATGAACCTCCCCATTTTGCTCTGGCAAGTTTTTAAGTTGTTTCAGTGTTTGTATGTTCATTTTATTTGTTAATTTGGGTGTTTTTAGATTTTTAAGCATGCTCACATCTCCTTGCGAGAACTGCCAAAATTTCACCCATGCAAAAATGTGGAGGTAAACAGCACTAGTGGTCATGTTGCAATAATTCTGGGGTGGCTCTTTCTCATGATTACAGCAGCATGTGATAAGAAGTGTTGTTATGCCAGGATACTTACGCTTTAAAATGCAGTGGGACAGAAACCTTTTTTAGAAGCTCATCTGATAATCTCACAAGACAGCATGACTTAGAGTTTATCAGACATTGCCTGTAAAACATTATTTTGCCAGCATTTAAAAAAAATATCAATTTTTATGCCAGCCAAATAATGTCGTTCCACCCCCGCCACTACACTTACCTCCTCTCCTGCCAGAAGGCAGCTCCATCAATAAAGAGGAAGTGAACAGAGCTCCATTCACTTCCTCTTTTGAAAACCTGTGTGATTCCATCGTGCAGGAAATTCAAATGTAAAAAAAGAAATAAACATCTAAAAGTGACAGAAAGTACATATACACACTAAGGCCCCATCTACACGATCAAAAAAATAATCCGTTTGGGGGGTAAAAAATCTGAAAAGATAGCCGTCCGTATGTGTACGATCCGCCTACATGATTTTTAACCCCCCGAAACTCTGTATGAACCCCCTTACCCAGCTGGCTGGAGCGAGCGATCCAAGGGGTGGTTTTAAATCTCCCGCCACTTTTTAAAATTTATTTTAAAAAGGTGCCTGTTATGTGGACAGTCAGTTTTCCATATTTACAATATAAAATAAAAAGGAATAAATGTAAAATTCATGGACTTACCAAACTCTTGCTTAGCTGGGAATCCAACATGGCGGCCGCTCCCAATTCCCCTCTTTGCTAGCGCCCCCCTGTGCTCAGCTAACCAATCAGATTACACTGCCTGTTCGTATGTGTGCGAATGGGGTGTACAGACCGTCGACAATACGAACGGCTGTATGGATTTTAGTCGTGATTTCCTAATCCTCCTAAATACCAAATCCACGGAGTTTACGGGGGATTTGCTAGCCCCCCTTCTGAATGATACATATGCATCTGAACAGCCATGTGTACGGATGATCACTCTTTCAAACACTGTACACATTTTTTTTAATGTGTAGATGGGCCCTAACAAATCTCCAAGTTAACCCAGGGAAGGTTAAAAAAAAGTTCATCACTTACCTGGATGTCTTGATCTCACCTGGATGTGTTCTGGCTGGTCTGGCCATTGTTGTGGTAAGTACGAGATTTAAATGGCCCGAGGTTTCACATGCCAGAAATACTAGCAAAAAAGCGGCAGGGGGATCTATTGACAGCTTAAGCTGTCAATTAAAAAGTATGGGTTTGGGACTGTTTTTAACTGCGAAAAGGCAACATCGTCTGAGCCGCACGCCCTTTTGCGTTTATGTGGCATCATTATGATGCCGTATTTTGAGTGTCTGATAAAGTCCTATAACTAAGATCACCCAGTTGGCTTTCATGGCTGAGTCTTGTCTCCTAGACCAACACTCAAACTACTCAAACCACTACATCACACTGACTTTCTAGGTTACATTGATTACTATTCTATTGTGGGTCCCCCCGCCCTTGCAGGCCTTCACAGTTATTTTTGCTCATTATTTCTCCATTATTGCTAAGGTTTCTTTCCACCTCTTTAACCTCTAGAGAAAGTAGATAAAAAAGGTTTTTGCTTGTTTGTTTGTTTTAAAATTCTCAATCGGATATAATACCAATATAAATCGTCAAGGAAATTACCTGGCAGTAGATTCAAAATGGACAAAAGAAGGTATTTCTCATAAGACATATTATGTTGATTTGTGGATACAATGAATTAAACATGGAGACAGATCTATTTAGCCATGAAAGTTTGGTTATCCAGATTTAAAGGCAGTGTTTAAATCTGGTTGTTGGTGCCACAGAATGGGAGAGTTTTTCGCTTTCATGCCTTGCTCATGAGTTTTCAGGTGACATCTGCTTTATGATGGTGGGAAACCACTGGAGGAAAGGACTATGGTTGGCTGGAAGAGCACATGCGTTCCATAGAAAATGTCTCCAGTTCAGTTCCTGCTATCTCCTAGTAACCCTTTAAAAAACTTGTATATCCTATCCAAATCCTTGGAAAACAATTGCCAGACAATCGATCACAGATGGGGAATGTGTGGTCCTTCTGGTATTTTTGGACTGAAATGCCTAGAAGCTTTAGCCAGTATAATCAATGCTGGGCAAAAAATACAGACTCACCTTGAATCCAGTGCTGGCAGTCCAAAAGATGTATGGGTCTACTTCCGAGGAGGAACCACATTTTTTACCCTTAGCCTGACTTTGCTCTGAACTAAGCAAAGTTAGCAAAAGCTGAGTCACAATGGGGCATCCTTGGAATCAATAAGGAGAGGGTAGAGAGACCCCCTTCTTGTTGATCACATGTCTGGACATCCCATTCTGACCTCAACAGAAGTGACAACACTGGCCAGGCTCTCACATGGAGCTTCTTGGCTGGCAAGGTAGTGGTGGAGGCTTCAAAAACAGGGACAGAGGATCTCAGCCAAGGAATAAAAATATTCTGGACTGGCCCTGGCTTAAGCGGCCAGTGTAGACAAGCCTGCTGAAGGATGATGGGATCTGTAGTCCAAAAATACCTGGAGGAGAGCACATTCCCCATCTAGGCAGAAAGTAACTGTTATTGAGTTCTATGGACCATTTGTGTGGCTCAATATATGATTTACCTACTGCTGCAAACATGTAGACCTCCAGGTTTTTTAAGACTATAATGCTCATCATCTCTCTATGCTATGATAAGGTAGCATATAGGAGTTGCAGCCCACCAACATCAGGAGCACTACATATCCCTCATCCCTGATTTACTGCCTGGTTCAGACAGAAACTAAGGGTCTTTCCAAACCTTCTGTGTTTCCAGACAGAACTTTTATTCAGCAAGGCTGTTCTTATGTTCTTAAGCTTCTTGGGGAAGTGGCTGGGAGTGCCATTTTGGAGTTTTGTGGTATTGATCGTGTGTGTTTTTGCTGACGTGACCAAACAGCTTATTTAATGTAAGGATGCACTTGCGCACCTTAGATTTACAGTTTTTAAAAAATTACTGGGTGGTGGCGACAACTTGTGGAGAATAATAACATGAGTAATTCACTCCTGGCCACCATCTTGATTTGCAGCATGGCTCCGTGCAAACTTCAAACACAGATAACTTTGCATACCAGCGATTTGCCAAAAAAAAAAAAAAAAAAAAAAAAAGTGGAGACAAATGAATGCTGCTTCATATTTGCATTAATGTGCAGCAATCCACATTATATCTTCTCGTCTAGACAAGCTCTAGGTCTCCCAAAGCAGAATCTCAGCCATAGAAACATACAACAGAAAGGATGGCTCATCAGTCCATTCTGTTTTGTTATTCTGCAGCTTATATGAAATTACTCTGTCTTACAGAGAGATGTTGTAAAAAACAAACAAACCAACAACCCATATCCTTAGAGCTGTATGTTTATCATAGTATTAGTGCCTTATTGATCGATCCCATGGCTGAAGGGCCACTTAGGGCCTTTCCAATCAATGTTCTTGGCGCAGTAAATGCACAGTTGCTACTACTTAGTAGCTTCAGAGGATTCAGGCATCGTTTTGCAAAGTGGTTCTACTGTTGAAGGAGAATAGCATTTTCCCAGCAGTCAAAAATGGCAAGATCTTGCTGCTGGGAAACCAGCATAAAATTCAGGTTTCAGTAGTAGGAGGCCAACAGCCACAAGGCCAAAGGTCCTTGATTTAGAAATTCTAGCAAACCCAGAGAGACATTCTTTTAAAAGGGAAAAAGGAAAAGAGGCAGCGGTGTGAGAGGTGAAAGCATTATTACCTGATATGGTTCCCAAAATTCTCTTGTCTACATTTTGCCACAGGTTGTGGATTGGTAGAGTAGTCACTCCTCCTTCTAGGGAGTAATAGCAAAGTTTCTAAACCAAAGTATTGAACTGTGCAGCCATCCAGATGTTATTGAACTGTAATTCAATTGGTCATACTGACTAGGGCCAAGGTGGGTTATAGTCCAACAATGTCTGGACAGCCACATGATTCCCCTGTTCTAGCCATTAGTACCAAGTTGATTAAGAATCCCCAAACTTTCAAATTCCACTAAATAAATATATGATTCTATGCAATGAGGAGAGAAATGCACTCAAGGCTCACACCTTTTAGGGACATACACAAGTGCATACATCTTTTTATTATTATTGTTGTTGTAGAAGTTAATATACTCCTCCACCTCCACAACAACCAAAGCCACCCCAGAGTCACTGTTTAATATCTGCAAAGCACCCACCAGGTTTTCTGTGTATGGTGGAGAGGAGAGAGCCATCCGTGCAATGATTACATCTCCCACTGAGACCTCTGGAGTACCTCAGTGAATCCCAGAGCATTATACAATTAATCATTCTTCATCTGGCTATGGGGACATAGCCAGATGCTTCTTCAATCCCGTCTCTGCTACCTGCAGAATGCCCATGGTGAGGGGATTGTAGTGGCCAAACAGTGAGTGAAGGGGGTGAGTGGAGACATTCCGCAGATGGAACTATTATGCTATGCTCTGTCCTACAGGATCTTGGCCAAGGCCTAAAAATGTCTACTAGAAATAATGTTTCATTATAGAAAATTAACATCAAGACGAAGTTAAAAGAAACAGTCCACACAGCAATTCCGAAGGAGTCTTTTAATAACCTTTATAGAATTACAACAGAAGGAAATATATTACTGAAAGGAAGCAAGAGCTCTTGCAATAGAAACCCTTGTTTATTATAGTGGGCCCTTGGTATCCACTGGGGTTTGGTTCCAGGACTCCCCATTAATACCAAGATGTGTAGATGCTCAAGTCTCATTATATACAATGGCATAGTAAAATGTTGTCCCTTATATATAATGACAAAATCAAGGTTTGCTTCTTGGAATTTATTTTTTGGGGGAATATTTTCAAGCCGTGATAGTGGAATCCATGGATTCCAAATCCATGGATACAGAGGGCTGACTGTACTAGTTGGGACTTTTCAATGCAGCTTTTGTATCCAGGCAGAGCCTTTCCAATCCCTATAGAAACTGGGCAGGGAGAGGACAAAGGAAATTGGATAGGCAGTTTGGCCAATAAACATTCAGATTTCATACTACTGTAGACAAATGCGTCCAGAAAATTTTTAACAATTCTCATTCCTATAAAATGTTATTGCTTGTGCTGGGAATTGCCACTGAATGCTCTGTGACAAGGGGCATATCGTTGGTTTTTATTTTTTTAAGGGACTTTTCTACCCCCAGCCAGAAACTGTTCCCTTCCATACAGCTAAGAAAAGCATCAGTGACTTGATCTCTTATGCAGCTGTTCTCCTTAGGCAACAGAAAGCTAGCAGTGCACTTGGCACCATGCATGAATGTGCCCTTCTATCTCATGCAGGGAGATGCTGGTTTTAATTTGCAAAACTCTGGGCACCAAGACATTTACATGTGCCTGGCAGAGCTGTCTGCCACATGCTCCTCTCTGATGTTGGGGAGCTGCTTTTTAGCCCCAGCTCCCTGGCAGTGTGTCCTGTTTTCCAGTGTTAATGAGACCACCCTGCTCCTTTCTACTCTTCTGTGGAGACCTTTGAATCTTCCTCATTTTAATAGTGGTTAGAACTGCCCCCATTTCTCCATAAGCAGATTTCACCTGGTGCACCTAGAAACACAATTCCCCTCCTGGATGATCTGAGCCATGGATTAATTAATTATGGTGTTCACTCTTGCCAAACTAAAACAGTTCAGCTTAATTAGTTCGCTCCCATTTTTGCTTAAAACTTCTAATCCACCCAAATGAGATTTCCCCTCCTTAAAAATAAAATAGCAAATAAAGTCCATGTTGAAATTGTGGGAGGAAAAAACAATGTTTGGGGAAACTTTGGAAACCAGTCCAGGACTCAAAAGCATTTCCCCCCATGTTTCCAAAAGTAATAATATGACATCAGGTAAGACTGGAAAAGAAAAGGCCAGTAGGGTTACAGCTTTTGAGCCAACCCCTGCAGCAGTCCTTTTAACAGGAGCTAAGATCCTGCCACAGGGGATATACATGCCTCACATAGTTACGTTTCTGTAACTATGTCTCCTGATTTTACTTCCCCAACCCAGCTTGTAAGTTACAGAGTCCCCAGAGTGAATCCATTTCCAGGTTATCAGAATGAGGGGATCAGCATTGACACATCCAGCTATTTTCCACCTAAACATTAGGAAGAAGCTCCTGCTGGTAAGAGCAGTGTGACAGTGGAATGTGCTGCCTCGTAGTGTGGTGGAGTCTGCTTCTTTGGATGTTTTGAAACACAGGCTGGGTGGCTATCGTCAGGCATGCTTTGATTGTGTGTTCCTGCATGTCAGGGGGTTGGACTGGATGGCCCTTGTGGTCTCTTACAACTCTATGATTCTATGAGCTTATCTATATGAGGGGAAAAGAAGCAGATTGCTCCACAGTAATGGCGATTCACAGCAGCTGCAATTTGTCTTAATGTGTGTGTTGGGATTTTTTTGCAGGCATAAGCTTTGCATGCCTGCAGATCAAGAAGGCTGTGAGTGAATTACTCACATTTTTACTTACCTTACGTTTGTTGCCACCAAACTTTTTTAAAAATACTTCCAATGCGCAATAGAGCAATATTTCACTTTTGCAAAAAAGAAGAAGAAAACATTTTATCACCTTAGTGCTTGCTTGCTAAGGCAAAAATCCAACAGGGTGGCTCTGGGCATTTGCCTTGTTTGCAAGCCCCACCCCACCCCGCACGCATCCAGCCAATCAGCTTTGTGGTTCAACTCATATGGGGAAGTGAATCAATTCTTGTTGCTTGTCTCTATGAGCAGGAATGCATATTCCCCTCACTGTTTTTTTTTTTTTAACTCTGGGAATAGCTGCAAAGGCTTTTTCTTCAGAGTTTTTGGTATTTTTGGCCTCCCTCCTTCCGAATATAGCAAAACAATACAGGATGCCATTAAGACAGCACATATTCCCCTTCACATTCCATCAGGAGTATTTTTGTCAATTAGGCAATCCCTATGATTGTATGGACATGCTGCTATAGGCACTGGCTTGGACCTCCAGGTGAAGTCCTTGCAGCATATCCAACTAAAGGAAAATAGCTGGATGTGAAGTCAAAGGCTTTCACGGCCAGCATCCATAAATTTCCTTGGTTTTTTTCCGGGCTGTGAGGCTGTGTTCTGAAATAGTTTCTTTCTGATGTTTCACTTGCATCTGTGGCTGGCATTCTCTGAGGATGCCAGCCACAGGTGCAGGCAAAACATCAGAAAGAAATTATTCCAGAACACGGCCTCACACCCCGGAAAAACCCAAGGAAAATCAATAGCTGGATGCATCACTATGAACTCCTTTGTTCTCTGACAAACCAGAAAGGACTGTTGTGTTGGTGGGGATGGGGTGGGGCTGTGGGGCTTACAAGTTGGTTTAATAGGGTGGCTTTTGGACGTTTGTGCTCAGACAAAATTCCAACCTATGCAATGACCAAAAAGGTAAGTTACCACATCATGATAACATCAGGCAGACTTACTAACAGGATGTCAGCTAGCAGTTTGTTGTATACTGTGGCGTCACTAAGACTGCTGTCACCCCACTTCCGAATGGAGTCACTTGGTGCGGTTTGGCCTCTCCACACCCCCTAGTGGCTGTAAAGGTGATAACATTTAATCCTATAGGACTCAAACCAGTGGATTTGAATTATGAGGAGATTTTGACTAATTATTAGGAAGAAGTTCAGCATTGGAATGCACTGCCTCTGGAGGTTGTGGACTCTCTTCCATTAGAGGCTTTTAAGAAGAGGCTGGGAGGCCACTTTTCTGGAATGTTATAGACCAGTGGCTCTTAACCTCTTCTTTACAAGGACTCCCATTAAATATCTTTTGTTCCTGCGGACCCCAAGACTTAATACAAGATTTAAAACTATAACAGCAGCAGCATCAACAGCAAAAACAACAACAACAACACTAATAATAACCTATTAATCACAATAATAATACTATTACACCATCCATTAAACCTTCCCTCAGAGGCACTGGAGAGGGAGGAAAGACTTTTCTCCTGATTCTTCCTGCAAGTTTATGGCTGGAGTGGATTGAATGGCAATGTGATGGCCAAGCCAGCCAGCCAGTCTTTGCCTTGGCTCCTGTCAATGTGGCTGCTCAACCGAGGGGAGGAGGTGGGCCAAGCAGCCTTCTAGCCTTTGGAGACCCCTTGTGAGGACACTGTGGACCCCTGGGGATCCCCAGACCACAGGTTAAGAATCACTGTTATAGACTGTTTCCTTCACTGAATAGAGAGTTAATGAACTTTCATCTCCCTAACAGTGCTATGACACCATGGTGTAATATCATGGCCTGTGAATATTTAGCATAACTATAAAGGAACAAATGCTTTCCAAGTCATTCTCTTCCTTCCCCAAACCATCTGTCCAGTTAACAACTTTAGGGGGTACTGCTCAAACCTGTAGGGAAAGCACTCCGTTTGATTTGGATTTTTCGCCCATTATCTCACTTGCTTGCTGTGGTTTCTCAGACATAGAAAAACTAAAGATGGATTCTTCTATTGACTCTCCAGTAAAGGCAGGGAGAGGGGCATAGAGAATTACATCAAGTGACAAGAACAGAGATTGGGTGACAAGAGCAGAACTGGGCATTCCTCCACACACCAGCCAGGCAATAGCCATGCTGAGAAGGAACAGCTTCAGCTGAAAGCTGGGGTCTAGAAGGTGAGTAAGGGCAGGTACCTGCAACCCACTTGATGGAAAGTTACGGTATTTCATCCTGGAACACGGAGCAATGGATGCAAGCTCCAGGAACAGAGGTTCCACCTCAACATAAGGAGGAACTTTTTGACAGTAAGAGCTGTTCGGCAGTGGAACACACTCCCTCAGAGCGTGGTGGAGTCTCCTTCCTTGGAGGTCTTTAAACAGAGGGTGGATTGCCATCTGTCGGGGATGCTTTGATCAAGATTTCCTGCGTGGCAGGGGGTTGGACTGGATGGCCCTCGTGGTCTCTCCCGACTCTACAATTCTATGATTCTATGATTCTGTGAAGCATTTAGGTTATAGTAGCCCTGTCCCCAAGAAGAGCAGAGGACAAGTATAAGTAGCACTGTGGCTAATGACCCAACTGGACTCAAGCTGAATGTTCAGCTGTTGACATGCTCAGAGGTGAGAGGAAAGTCCAAAGCTGCACGCTCTTCTTGGGGAAGAGCAGAGGGATGGAAATAAAGGAGAGGTATTTTCAGTTCAGCCTTGAATGGAATCAGGTTTCCTTGGGAGGGTTGAGGTGGCAATAACCTTAGCTGGAAAGTGTTGCATAAATAAACATTTTCTCTGCTCCCTAATGCCCCTAATAGTTTCAGGGCACAGATATGCCATTGCATAGAAACAGAAACAGCCAGTGTTGCGAAACCCTATCTTTAGCCCTGCTGAAGCTTGGAGAAATTAAATTCATTTCTTTGGCTCAGTTTTCTCCATAGTTGCTGCTGTACAAAATAGTGTAACTTTACACTGCAGTGATTAATTTCTTTACCCCCACCCCCACACAAAAAAAGAAGAAAAGAAACCAAAGCAGCAGTTTACCAAGTACAAGGTTCCTTTCAGGTTCAGGTAGCAAGGGAATGTTATATATTCTTTCCCTCGGTTAGAATTAAACTCCTGTGGAAGAGTTCTCGTTTGTTTGGATTTTTCTGGCTTGGCTTGGGTTTTTTTTCCCCCTTCTGGGCAAAATTTCATCTTTGGAAAGCTAAGTAGAAGTGAAGCATTGGGTTCATTGTATATTTCCAAGTGATGTTTGCTTCACATTCAGAGGTTTTCTCAAACAAATTATGCCAAACAAACAACTCTATCATAAAAATTCATCCTGAAGACATGTCATGATAAATAAAAATATATACTTTGCACCTGTGCAGAGAGCTTTAGCTGGGATTGCCAACTTTTTAAACTGTCCCTTTAACAGGAGTTTGATCTGAAGCAATAAATAGGTGATAATATTTAGCTCTAGGCTATACAATATTTTACCTGCTTGCTGGTTTTTGCAGGGCAAACCTAGAAAGGCATTAAAAGTAAAGGGCAGGTCAGGTTGTTTATTTTATGGCCATTTTTCAATTGTATATTTAACCTCCTATACAGGTACAAATCAGTCATGTTTGTCTATGCCCTACAGAGGTAGGAGGGAATCCATCATGATAGGTTGAAAGCAATGGGCTGTGGAAACCCAGGATGAAGTGTTGGTGCCTATGACAGGTGTAGGCATCCTGTCCACGCTGCACAGTTACAGCAGTTTGACCCCACTCTTAGTGTCATTTCTCCATCCAATGGAATTTTGGGATTTGTGGCCTGGGGAGGGATTTGGAAGTCTTTGTGCAGTACCAAGCTTCCAAACTACAGAGATTATCAGGCAAGTGCCTAAAAATGTAAATATGGCACTATATTTTACAGCATTTGTGTTCTGGCACAATGACACACGTTTTCGCATGCTGCTGTGCTAACGATACAAAATTGCCCCAAGAATCCAGCAATACGAGTGCTCATGACACTTCTGCGTTTCTCCATGAACAAGATTTTGGTGTGTCCCGCAAGAAGATACAAACATGCTAAAAAGCCCCCAAACACCAAAATAATAATTAAAAAAAAATTCAGAAAAGCACAGATACACATTTAGAAACTTGCAAGCAATATGGGGAGGTTCATAAAAAGAGTGTATGGTTCCTAGTTTTCCCATTCGCACCTGGAAGTTTTCTGGTGGGACCGCCCATTGATACTGGAATCGTGCCAGCAGAATGGGGCACCTTCTCACACACATGAAAATCTGGAACACCAATGCTATAGTGTTATATTTGTAGGTTCAGATGTAGGATACAGCATGGTGTAGTGGTCTGAGTGTTCAACTAGGACTCTGGGAAACCAGGGTTTGAATCCCAACTCAGCCATGGGAACCAGCCAGGTAATCCAGGGAGAGTCTCAGCCTCAGAGGCAGGCAATGATAAACTTCTTTGCAACAAATCTTTCCAAGAAAACTCCATGATTGGATCACCTTAACATCACCATAAGTTGGAAATGAACTTCCAGTCTTGAGTATCTACCTAGCACAGAAAGAACAAGCGGAGAGAAGAGGATGGATAACGGGGAGAGGTGTAGATGGAATGGGGTTGCCTTTGTCTCTCATTTCCGGTTGCAATTTGCAAGGCAACATCTGGTGACTAAGAGATGGAAACCCTACAAATATACAGGGAAATTATTATTTAAAATGAGGTGATCATTCATACAGGAGATAACAACCTGGAGTGGGGCTCTAAAGCAGAGCAGGTCAGTCCAATTGAGCAAAGGTTGTTGGACCATGGGATTTTCCCCATTGTATTTAAAAGAAACATCTGGTGTCTGAAATAAGAGCTGGGAGCTTACACGATCCCTAACATCTATCTGATGCTGCAATGGGACAAAAAACAACAACATTTGTTGCATCTTACATCTTTGTTGTTATTTGATAATTTGATTTATACTTTCAATGTATATCCTAATAATAAAAAGGGGGGGGGGAGTAAGAGCTAGGAACTCTAAAATTACAACCATACCAGGGAATAAGCTAGGGTAGAGAAACTTTTCTTGATATACTAGCTATCAACTGTAGGGGCATCATTCATTTTTTTTAAAAAAAAAACATAAGCAAGTGTGCAAATTTGTACAGTTAACTACTGGAAACCTGAACCAGTCACTTTCCTTCATTTTCCTTACCATAAAAAGGTCTGGATTGGTAAACATTCAAATATGTAATCCCAATATGTTTTGGTACATGAAATAAGGGACAAGATCGTGTTTTCCCCAAGCCCTTGTTTCATTGTACACAGAAGCCAACAAGACTGATAGTTAAATGGAACTTCAATATTAGTGCCAACTAGAGATGTAATTCTTTGCTAAGTTTTTTTTAATTGAAGAAAACAACAAGCAAGTTTAGCAATTTGCTTCCCACTGCAAGAAAGTCTTCAAAAAGCACACAGTTTTCAAAGCCCATTCACAATTCAGGACTTCTGCACAAAGTTCACATCTAGTTGTTTTGCACAGAAAACAGAATTTCCTGTGCAGAAAATAATATTCCTGCATAGAAATGCTATTTTCTGTGTATAAAATGCTGTTCTCTGTGTGAAACAGTCACATGTGATTTTTAAAAACAGAATAAGTCCCAAACTATGAAGATTCTCATCATTCCAGAGTTCTTCTTGATGTTTTGGCAATTTTTAAAAAAATATTATTTCCATCCCTAGAGCCCACTGCAGGCTAGCTTAGTAGCACAGGAGAAACCCCATGGCACAAACAGACCCATCTGCTACCTGAGGTCGCCACCATTCCAAGTGCCTTGTCTACCCGTAGTCTGACTTGGTGATCTTCGCCAGTGTTGGGCCATTTTGTTGCTTGTGTGTAGGGATGGGGGAGAGATCATAGAATCATAGAGTTGGAAGAGACCATGAGGGCCATCCAGTTCAACCCCCTGCCATGCAGGAATACACAATCAAAGTATCCCCGAAAGATGGCCATCCAGCCTCTGTTTAAAACCTCCAAAGAAGGAGACCCCACCACATTGTAAGACAGTGTATTCCACTGTCAAACAGCTCTTACTGTCAGGGAGTTCTTTGTTATGTTTAGGTGGAATCTCTTTTCCTATAGTTTGAGTCCACTGCTCTATGTCCTAGTCTCTGGAGCAGCAGAAAACAAGCTTGCACCTTCTTCAATATGACATCCTTTCAAGTATTCAAACATGGCTACCATGTCACCTCTTAACCTTCTCTTCTTCAGGCTAAACATACCCAGCTCCCTAAGCCATTCCTCATACATCATGGTTTCCAGACCTTTTACCATTTTGGTTACCCTCCTCTAGACACATTTCAGCTCATCAATATCCTTCTTGAATTGTGGTGTCCAGAACTGGACACAATATTCCAGGTGAGGTTTGTGTCCAATTTCAGTCTGAGGTTTGAGGAGCTTGTCTCACTCAATCTGCTCTTCCTGAACTATCTGTGGGCTGGATGTAATTTTTGCCCCAGAATTCCCACACTGTCAATGCTTTGCATCTCCTCTTCTGCTGCACATTTGAAAAGTGTGCATGGGGGCAGGGAGAAGCACACAATGAAAACAGATGCAAAACACAGATAAAACATGCTCAATTAAGGTGAGGAAATGCATTCAAGCAATGTATACAGTTTTAAAATTAGACACAAATAGTATATATGGGAGGGGGGTTACAAAAAAAGTCTGAAAACCAAGCCTTACATGGAAAGACTGGGGAATCTGGGTATGTTTAGTTTGGAGAAGAGAAGACTGAGAGGCAATATGATAGTTATCTTTAAATATCTGAAGGGATGCCATGTAGAAGGTGGAGCAAATTTGTATCCCACAGCCCCAGAGACAAGAACACAAACCCATGGGTTCAAATTACAAGAAAAGAGATGCCACCTAGACATTAGGAATAACTTCTTTACTGTATGAGGCTATTCAACAGTGGAACAGACTCCTTCAAAGGATGGTGGACTCTCCATCTTTGGAGGTCTTTGGAGGTTGGATGGGCATCTCCAAGGAGTATTTTATATGTGAATTCCTGCATGGCAGGGAATAGAACTAGATGACATTTGTGGTCTCTTCCAATTCTGTGATTCTAGGAAAAGTAAAAGAAAACCCTAGGGAGTTGTCTTAATGGTCAAAATAATCCCGTAGAATTTGCTTGGAATCCTACCTGTCCTAATGGCATTCCACATTGGATCACAATATTCAGAAGAAGGGGAGCCAAATGCACTGTAAACTCTATCAGGAAAACCTTCATGGCTTTTCCCGTATTTTAAAAAAAGCTCCATAGAGAATGTGCATTGTTGCTCGTTGGGACAATCGGATTTGCATTCATTCACATTTGTGAAAGAGCCTAAATAGAAGCTGATTGGTCAGACATGGTCAGGGCATGGAGCTTGCTAACAAGACAAGTGCCCAAACCACCATCTTGGATTTTCACTTTAGTGACTGTGCACTCAGGCAATGAAAGAGCCTTTTTCTTTTCTATTTTTTATTTATTTAGGCAGAATATCGAAATGTTGGCACCTTAGATATGCTTTTTTTAAATAAAAATAATGTTCAGAGGTAGCAACTAGTGACAATAAAAATGTAAGTAATTCACTTGCGTCTGCCATCTTGATTCGCAGGCATGCCCATTGGGATAGCAAAAGTGAACAGCTTTGTATGCCTACAATTTTACCAGGAAACTGTTAACACAAATAGAAGCTGTTTTGATTTGGCGTTAGTGCGCATCAATCCAATTTTCCTCCTCATATAGTCAGGCCCTAGGAAACTGGCTGTGGACCAAACATGGCTCTGAGAAAGGAAGAAACTTGACAGGTGTGGACTGTGTAGTTGTGCTAATTGGTTTTGGTATGGTAGTTTTGGTACAGTTCTGAGTTTAGAGCAGGAGAAGTGAATACCTTCACTATTGGAGATAGATAGTTGAGGAGAATACATTCACTACTGTAATGTATTCTCAACTTCTGAGACGAATTTGAGCTGCTCTTTGAAAGTGCAAGAACAGATTGCATGTGTGATGATGCTTCACAAATCCAGAATCATTTGCATTTTTGACCTAAAACCCTTTAAATGTGAGACACATGTGCACACACACATGATAAAAAGTGAGTTACTTATTAAGGCAGGGCTGAGGGAGGGGAGCACACTAACCTTGGCCTCTAATGGAATGGAGTTGTATGATTATGCGTGTGTAATTTCTTGAAGTCAGTGTGTGCCTCCCAGGGCACCCCTGTTCTAATTAGATTAACTGTTACTGTCAGGGCTATCTAATTGCTTGTACTGAAGAAAGCAAATTGCAGACAGTACGTATCAGTGTAAAATCAAACACAAAACAGGTGTTTGCTAATTAAAACTGAGATTTTAATGAATGACCTGTGCGGTTTTGGTGAATAAATACCACTCTCAGCATCTGCTCTGTAATTAGGTTCCAATTTCTCTCCCCACTCCCCACCCCCAAGTCCCAGTAAATAACCAAGAATGCCAAGTTTAAATAAAACCTACTAATCTTTACTCCTTAATGGACAAAAGCAGATGTTTGCTGTCCAGGTAATTGTAAGCATAGCAAAGAGATGAGCAGGTTTGTTTAAAAAAAAAAAAAGACACTGGTGATTTTTGAAATCCATGCTCTGCTCTTCCCAGAGCAAGCCTTGGGTGAGGAAAACACTGAAAGGGGAAAAAAAAGGTCTTGCTAAACCTTCTGGAAAAAAGGCAGCAATTTGATTATGACACACTTGGAGGCAACTTCTTCTGCCAATCCACAGCAAATTTGCAGTTTTATTTTTAGCTAATTGGTCTGCCTGCTGTGATGACCTCATTCAGCACATGTTGCACTTTTCTTCTGGACCCATTTAAAAACGTGAAAGAACAACTAATTAGGAGCCAGATCCACTAGACAGAGTCTGCTGGTGACGAGTGAATGGAGAGAGTCTCAGAGCTACAAGGAAGTCCCAAAGGCCTCTTGCTCAGCTGAGGGGTGAGAACAATCTGCCAGATTCATTTTCCTTTTGTCTCTCAGTTTCCCATTAGCATTCTCATTCCATCCCAGTTCTGCACTGGGTTGTGAGCTCCCTTTTAAACTCCTGCAATGAAAACCAGTGCACACCAGGTGCATCCTTTTTCTCATAAACACAGTTTTCAATGCATTACTATTGACATTTTTTTTTCATGTTTCCATTAAGTAAAACATGTTTCTGTGCATTTTTCAAATATACATTTTTTTTTAGTTTCACACATTTACTTATATAAAAATAGGTGGGGAAACAAAAAGACTCATAGAGTCATGGAGTCACAGAGCTGGAAAAGGTCACCAGGGCCATCTAGTCCAGCCTCTTGCTATGCAGGAATATACAACTAAACCACACCTGAAAGATGCCTACCCTACCTCTGCTTAAAGACAAAGTCCACCACCACCCAAGGGAGTATATTCCACTGTCAAACAGCTCTTACAGTCAAGAAGTTCTTCCTAATGTCTTTTCTTGTAACTTGAATCCATTGTTTCATGTCCCAGGGCTTGTCTACACTGGCCAGAATACTGTGCCTTCCAGCCAGAGTATTCTAACCCTGGTGTTGGCCTGGATCCCCCCTGTTAATGCAACAAAGTGAGCAGAAGTCTGGACACACAGATCAGCTGTATTGTTGGACACTTCTGCTGCTGTTGTGAGTCACACTCTCTGAAGTCGGGAACGAGGCCCTCAGCATGTGATCAAGGCTGGTCACAGGCAGGGGGCCTTGATCATGTATTGGGGGCCTCCTTCCTGGCTTCAGTGGTGGAGGCATCTGTCGATGGAGGTGGCATGCAGCTACCTACTCTCACATTCTCACGCCGGACCCCATCTGGGTTTTCCTGCAAGACACATGTTTTCCAAGGACTTCCAATTTATTCATACAGTCTATAGACCCATCAAATAGCAGACATGATGTACATTAATAGATAAAACCATAATACAAACCAATAAAATTAGGATACTTATTGATAGACTTTTTTGGAGCTCATCCAATTTATTCACTTATTAACTTCCCTCTCACTGGTCTTAATGACCACAGATAAGAACTTAGCAACTGACAAGATGATATTAGGACATTTATCCCCTAGTAAGAATTTGACATAGAACCTCTCCAAATGGCCAGGTAGATGGCATAGCAAGGGAGAAATCAGTTGTTTACGACTCTGAGAATGAAGGACACAGGATAGTAGGATATGAGACATGGTTTCTACCTCCTGCGACCCACGTGGACAGAGCCTTGATGCAAATGGCAGCCCGCATATCTACCATACAACATTGCTGAAGGAAAAACATTACATCTGGCCTTCATAAATAATATGCGATAGATTTGCACAGTCAAGTTCTTTATGTAATCAGCCAGAGCAAATGAACCTGAATATGGTATATGCAACGCACTAGGTGAGCATAACAGAAAGGATTTAGCTCGCAAATTGCAAAAGGTAATGTCCTGAAGTCTTTGGAGATTTTCACACGGGCTATATATCCAGTGGCAGAAACAGAACAGGGTCAAGAAAGATTTTCCCTTTCAGACGACGTTGACCGTCACCATTCTGTCCTGCATCCATCCTGCTCCCGTGACTATTCCAGAACAATGTAATCACGATTTTTCATCATGAATAGACCTCCCATTCCATCACTATCACACAATCATGGGTGTATGAACAGGGGGCCCGTTCCTGTTCCGAAATGACAGCCGCGGAGGGGAGGTCTGTTCTGAGCACTTCCTGGTACGATCTGGACATCCAGGTAAGTGGCACCCTCCCTGTTTTGACTGTGTGATTTAAAGTGTGTTTTTGTGCTTGGTGAACTGATTTTATGTTTGGGGGAGTTTTATTTTTTAAATTTACCGCTCAGCCGTTATCATGCGATAACATGATAACATTTCAGATGGCCGGTCATAAAAGCAGCCTTATGACAGCTGCATTTATGGCCGGCCAGCGAGGGGAGAGGGAGCCCGTTCCTGCTGCGGAATTAAGGTAAGTGTGTGAAAGATTTATGTTATTTCATGGCAGGAATGGGAGAAGAGGTGGCGGGGCAGTAACGGGGCATTTTGGCCCCATGTGAAAATCTCCTAAGTTTAACCGTTTTCAAGGCTGCATGATACACGTTTTACCGAAGGTTATTTTGAAACGTTTTTCAAGGGTTTACCCCAGCTTTGCCTCAGACATCATCAGGACTATCCAGATGCAAATTGTGGATATGAGACCTGCATCATTTGGACTGCAGGGATCCAAGACAAAGGAAGGTGAAGCCAGGGTAAACTGCCCATCTAGACAAGTTCATAGTCTCTGGAGCAGCAGAAAACAAACTTGCTCCATCTTCTACATGACATCACTTTATATATTTAAAGATGGCTATCATGCCACCTCTTGGTCACCTGCAAGCTAAACAGACCAAACTCACTAAGTCTTTTCTCATAAGGCTTGGTTTGCAGACCTTTGATCATCTTGGTCACTGTTCTCTGGACATGTTCCAGCTTGTTCAGATGCTCACAGTTACTCCTGAATGATGAGAATCAGAAAGCAATTCATGTATTTTGATTAATAGTTTTGCAGATCACAAACTGAATGAATTTGAAAGTTGTTAAAAAAAAGAGTCTATAAGAATTTTGTTTCAATTACTAGCCCAGTAGCAGTTCATAACAACCAACAGAACAGCAACAAAAAAGTAGAGTGCATTGGAAGGGGTACATAACTTCAATGATCAGTCTACCATCATTATCATCAGCAGCTCTGGTCAACATTAACATTATCAAAGGGTGACCCACTGGTGAGTCCAGGGATCAACATTCTGTTTCTGAACCCTGTGGAAGCCACACAGATTGCCAAAAATGCCCAAATGGGGAAAAAGCAAGCCTGATGTGGCTGGAAGTCCACTTCTGGTTTTTGAAAAATAAATAAATGGGTATTGTTTGATTGATTGATTTTCTATCACACATTTTCCTGGGAGGAGACCCATGGTGGTTCACATCAAATTAAGAATAAAACATTCTAAAAACCCATATGATACAAAAGTTTTGAAGAGCATTAAATAAACAGTTCCATTAAAAACATTAAATTCCAACATTAAAAGTGTGTTAAAACATGCTATACCTCATTAAAATTATTCTTCCTTCTACTTCAACACCAAAGACCTAAATAACATAAATAAAAAGATGCTTGCTTACAGGCAGAAAGAGAGTAGATGGTGTCCCGCAAAGCCTTCTATCGGAAGCAGCCACTGAGAAGGCTCTCTCCAAATTCATCTGTGATGGTGGCGGGACAGAGAGAAATCCTTCTCCCGAAAACTTAAAAGCCAACTAGGCTCATAGAAGGAAATACAGGGGATTTTCAGACTGGCTTTATAAGCTGGGACAGGGATGCCACATGGTCATGAAAGGATTTACTTTTCAGGTGACATTGTCCCTCTCCTGTTCTCCCTCTGTGCTGCCCCTTTCTTTCCCTGTGTTTTATCATTCATGGGGAAAAGCTATTAATAAAAAGCCCATTCCATTTCAGTAACAGGAGTCTGAAATTGAGCCCCGTTCTGCTGGTGCAATGCTAGCATCACTGTGATGTCACTGGAGGTCCCTGCAGAACATTTCTGGGTGCGGTTGGGATGAGGAGATGACACTTTTTTTTTTACCCTCCCTGGGTGACTTGGGATTTTTTTTAGTGAGTCTGGGGTTTGTTTTTCGCTTTTGACATTTCTTTTTCTTTTTAATTTTCCTGTGCATCATTCTCTCGTGAGAATGGGCAGGATTTGCTTTACGGGATGTGAATGCAGCTTTGCGATGGCTGCATTCACTCCCGGCCAGCCAAGGGGAGGGGGTGCAGTTCTTATATCAGGATTATGGTAAGTGTATGAAAACTTTTTGTTTAAAGTGGAACAGGGATGGAAGTGGGGCAGGTGGGGGGATACTGGGATAGGGATGGGTTTTAAGGGCCCTTCTGATAATCTCGACAGTTGTACCTCACTTTAAGGCTGCATCTGCACTACAGAAATAATCCAGTTTGACACCACTTTAAACTGGCATGGCTCAGTGCTATGGAATCCTGGGGTTTGTAGTTTGTTGTGGCACCAGAGTCTTTGACAGACAAGACTAAATATCTCACAAAGCCATCAAAAGGTGTGGGGGGGTTTTCCTGTACCCCCAATATGTTAAAGAAACATAGCTCTAGGAGTTGGTTAATTGAAATGGAAATCATAAGATAACTGGAGGTTGGGAAAAGGAAAAAAAGACATCCCTGAATGTACTTTGGATGTCACCTGCAGGTGGTCTCTAGAAAATTCAATTTTTTATTTATTTATCAAGGTTTACCTGATATGGTGGTTTCTTTTCACATGTGCATGTTGTCAGTTTAAATAAAATGTTTGGTGAAACATGTTCTTTTCTGTAGTGTGGGAACCTATCCCTATTCTTTCCATGTTATTTCTGCTTCATTAACTGAGGTAATGTATGCCTGTATTAGGAGAACTGGGGCTAAAATTCATATTATTTTTCACATAAACTTAAAATAAAAGCATCAAAACTCCAAATGAACCATACTTAAGATCTGAAAATGAAAACTGGAGAAAAAAGTGAAGTTGACCAATACATTTATCTTCAATTGCAGATGCATTTACAAGTCTTAGAAAGGAGATTCTAAAGAACTTTCATTCAATGATGTAACTTCTAGAGATCCTGAGGAATGACATGAACTTTGAAACATTAAGAGCCTTATCACATGAGGGAAAGGAAGTGGCTTTAAAGGCTGAGAATAGCACATCTTGCCTTCCCTTATTGCATGATGTCTGTGTGCTTCGTCTGTTCTTCCATTTCAGTCCCACAGAAGATGGTGGTAAACACAGATCATTTTGCTAACTGGAAAAATCCATTAGCAAAAAGATTCACCTTTACCACCGTCTTCCAAGGAACCGGAATGGGAGAACACCTGAAACATGCCAACATCATGTAATAAGGCAAGGTGGGACATGCTACTCTCAGGCTTTACTTCTGGTTCTTTTTCCTCATGTGATAAGCCCCTAAGACTCTAACAACAACACATACCAGCAAAGTTTTAACAAGGCATCCACAAGGGCAATAAAATAAAATAAACAAAGGGATAGGTTCCAGATAAAGGTCCAAAGCAAGACTTCTTTTTCCTGCAAGCAACACTAGTGGTCTCTGGTTAATGTAACATTTCATACTGTGCCCAAGAAACTGAGCATATAAAAGCCAGATTGTAGTGTTTTCAACCGTAATAGCAATCCACTTTTCCCTCCAAAGCTATTAGTCACTCCTTTTAATTAAAAAGGGAGTCACATTTGGATGTCTTGGGCTATTTTATTGACCAATTCTACTAATGTGGCATGATAGATGCAAATTGTGCTATGAATTTTCACTACATCTGCACCTTTCATATGATATTTATGGAATTCATAATGCACTAATGGAATACTTTTGCAGCACTACATACACTTACTTCCATTTTCGAGTTCTGAGGATTTCATAATGTCCCCCCTGTTTTAAAATTTAGATGTAACACCAAGAAAACTAATGACCAAAAGGTCATTTTCAATTTCCTTCCCACTGTAAAATGAAAGGCTGTGCCTACTGATCTATGGACAGTGAAAAACTAGGCATCTGCTAATGTTTTCCAGCCCTTAGAGTGTGCATCCTTCCTTATAAACCTGATGTGCAATCATGGCTGGAGCTCAATGGAGCTGGTGGGTAGAGGGCAGGGTCACCATTGGAATAAACAGATATATCTTGTCTGCTGTTCAGCTTCCTCCCTTGTGAGGTCTATGTGCACTTAAGTACACTTTCAACTAACTAAAGAAGTTCAGAGCCACACTCCATAGAATTAGCAGGAGTGCCCCCACATACGGAAGGGCTAGTATACTACTTTTTTAAATGAAGTAAGGACATTTTCAGATAGTGCTAAATGGAGCTTAAAGCAGAATGAGCTCCCGGGAGAGGAACGGCACTCTTGCGTGGCGGGGGGTCGTTTTCGGACGCCGCCGTCCCTCTTCTGAGATCATCAGTGTCACTTCCGTTAAGCTTTGGAAGCAGCCGCGCCATATTTTAAGCACGGGCAACTTCTGTGCTTAAAATATGGCACGGCCACTTCCAAAGCTTAACGGAAGTGACACTGATGATCTCGGAAGAGGGACGGCGGCGTCCGAAAATGACCCCCCGCCGCGCAAGAACGCCGTTCCTCTCTCAGGAGCTCATCCCACGTTAAGCTCCATGTAGCGCTGTCTGAAAATGTCCTAAGATACAAACGGTAAGCATATTTGAGAGACCCAGCGTGGTATAGTGGTTTGAACATTGTACTATTACTCCAGAGACCAGGGTTCAAATCCCTGCTCAACCATAGAAACCCAATGGGTGACCTTGGGCAAATCACACTTTCTCAGCCTCAGTGGGAGGCAAAGGCAAACCTCCTCTAAAAAATTCTTGCCAATAAACCCCCATGATAGGTTCACCTTAGGGTCACCTTAAGTAGGGAGTGACTTGAAGGCACACAATAATGACAACAAAGAATATTTGAAGTGAAATGAACTTGGGTTTGTGCACACATATGCCCCCCCCTTTTTGGTACATTAGTGTACTAACCCCTTCACAACCCCCTCACAGCACCCCACACAGGAGGAGGTGTGGTTGTGGCCATTCACTAGCTGAGGGAGCAGCAGGGGAGGTAACTCAGGCAACTGCCGCAAAGGGGGAAAGAAACAAGGCCACACTCCAAGGGCACACTCAACACTGGTGGGAAACCCCACACCTACCTCATAGCCATGGTGAGGTTGCCACTGTTTTGATCCACAGTGGATCCATAAATGCCACATGCACTCGACTTCTCCAATTGTAGATCAGAGTATCCTGCCACACTGTTAGTTGCATCAGAGTAAATGGGCAGGCATACACTGATCACATGTCCTATACATTGTACTTTTTCCAGCCATAAGGCCGGGGCGTCTCCTCATTTTTTATTTGGTTGTTTGTTTTCTGGTGAATGCAAACATGCAATTATATGTCATCCCAGAGTACTGTATCACTGTATAAGTAGAGATACACTTATCCAGATAAGCACATAATCAAATTATTTTTTAAAAAATTAAAAGCGCCAGAACAGAGTCCCATCCACCAGAAGTCCCACTCCCCCGCCCCAGTTCATACTGAAGCCAATCTACAGATGCTGCACAGCCAATAATCCAGGGTTTTCCCCTCAAATGAGGAGCAAACCACAAATCTGCCAGATCAGGAGTTTCCTGCAGAAACCCCAATGAAAATGCACATCGTTGAAAATGTATGGCAACTGAGCTACAAATGCAGGGTGAGGATGTGGGTTTTTCCTGGTCCAACAAGCCCCGGGATGAAAAACAACCTCATTTTTCTTCTTCTCACAGACAAGACAGGCCATGTCTTGCTTGTCTGAGTCAATCCCTCCACCCAGCAGTGAATGGCTGCAAGAGTGGCCTCTCTGGGGTTTGACAGCTGCCATGGACAAGGCAAGATAGCCACCCTTGCTTTTTACATTGGGGAGACTGTAAGACTTGTAAGTAAGAAGTCCAAAGCAACATAACTGCTCTCCTGGGGGTGATAAATTTATATCTATTTTGGTTTGCAAAGTTTTGCATTAAGGATGGACTAGAATATCACAATTAGCAAACTCCTTTATTTTTGGGATGGAAAAATACTTGATTTTATTTTCAATACATGTGGGAGAAACGGGTGAAACTTTCTAAATTGCTCCTAAATTAGGGTTTCCACCTCTTTTATTATGAGAAGTCCTTATCTTCTGTCCCTATAGGGCAGGCAGGTGGCATATAGTCCTCTCTGTACTATCAGTAACTGTATCTATTGAGTTTTTCTGGTGCAAATGGGAGTTTTATCTCTATTTATTTATCATAATTTGTAGATCACATCTTTGGAATGAAATAATTTGAGGTTTAAAACAGTTGAACATGGGAGGAGTCAAAACTGGCAGGTTTTCCCACCCGTAATTGAAGGGTAGTCCTACTTGCATGAAAGTTGTATAGTGATAATCAAGGACATGGCCCTATAAAATATTAGTACAGAATAAGGCTGTACAAGCAATGCTCATCAGACTGAATGCAGTCCACCAGCTCTGTATCAACTGACCCACCTTTGACAGCCCTTTCTCTCTTGTCTTCTGTCATTGTCACTGATGTTGTTGTTATAGCTGTTGTTGTTATAGTGGTTGGTATAGCTGGTAGTGTTTTTGTTGTTGCTGCTGCTGCAATCCACAGGCCAGCATCAGGGTTTCTCATGCCCCCTTCTGAGCTGCCATACATAACTGATGGCCTGAACAGAACTTGGTGATGAATTGGTTTTATCCATGATGGCATGGTGAAAATCTCCCAAAACATTAAGTGACCTACTGCACACAATTGTATCAAAACAATCTCTACAGAGAATGATTGAAAG
This sequence comes from Gambelia wislizenii, assembly GCA_030847615.1. Classification (NCBI taxonomy): domain Eukaryota; kingdom Metazoa; phylum Chordata; class Lepidosauria; order Squamata; family Crotaphytidae; genus Gambelia; species Gambelia wislizenii. Next base: position 19,796,856 of record JAUMIR010000007.1, on the reverse strand, counting down.
TGGACTTCACAACACAGCCAAAATGTGTAAACTGGCCTCATGTGTCCTGTCTATCTGTCTATCTGTCTATCTGTCTATCTGTCTATCTGTCTATCTATCTATCTATCTATCTATCTATTTATCTATCATTTATTTATCTATCATCTATCAGTCTTGGCGTAGACTGAACATTAAAAGGAAATTCTTGACAGTTTGACAATGAAACCAATTGTCTAGGGAGGAGGTGGTGTCTCCTGCTCTGGACATCTTTGAAAAGAGACTGGACAACTACCTGCTGGGGATGTTCTGTTAGATATCCTGTACTGAGCAGGAGGTTGGACTCAATGGCCATGAGACCCCTTCCAACTATATGATTCTATGATTCATCTCTCTATGTCCCCCTTCCTTCGTTCCTCCCTCCCCCCCTTCCTTCCTTCCTTCCTTCCTTCCTTCCTTCCTTCCTTCCTTCCCTCCCCTTTTCTCTCTCTTTCATCTATGTATCAATCCATCTTAAAACACACACACACACACACACGTACATCATATCTTTCTTTTTTCATTTTCTTTTAAAACAAATACAGTTGTCCCTCTGTATCCACAGATTTGGTATCCACAGCTTGAAAATATTCTTTAAAAAATAATAAACCAAAAAGCAAACCTTGATTTTGCCATTTTATATAAGGGACACCATTTTGTTATGCCATTGCATATAATGGGACTTGAGTATTCACAGATTTTGGTATCCATGGAGGGATCCTGGAACCAAACCCCAGCGAATATGAAGGGACAACTGTATATGTGCACATGCTTCAGGTGACTTTAATGTACAACATTTATGTAAGTTATCTTCCAGAATTCATAAGTCCAAATCAAGCAATGGCATCACTCTGTTCTCTCACTCTCATAGAAATATATATATTTATGAGAAACCAATTGGCAATTTGCTGGTCAAGAATGCCAGATTTCATGCTTGGTAGGTGGAAAATCAGTAGCCTTAAATTGCCAGCATTAATGTGGCCTTCCTATTTTTCTCTCATCTTTCTTCTCTTGCACAGCAGCTCTGTTTTTTTTTTTTTTAAAGTAATTTGATCATTATGCAGCTCTGGTCATATCATAGCTATTTTGCACTCCCTAGCATCTCTCAGTTGCTTTATGACTAGTGGGAGTGTTTAGAGTTGTCAGTGTGCTTTCCCCAAAGTTATGATTAGCATCACTCATTGCTGATGCAGGTTTAAAAGAACCAGACAGCTCTATTTTTTTTCTCCCAGAGTCAAGCTACAAATAGAGCAGAAGACATGCTTTGGTTGGTACTGCTTAGGATCTTGGGGCATGGCCAGGTTCCTATCAGAACATTGTGGTTAGGCAGGTGGCAATACATAAATTCAGATTCATCCACAAAGAAAAATGAATGTCTATTACTGTCTTTATGTTTGGGAAACATCAGCTACTGGAGCAAGGCAACAAGGGAAACAGGAAGGAAAACTCATGCCTTTAGCGGCAGTGGAAGAAGATGGCACTCCAGCTGGCCCAATGCAATGCAGGACCACTAATTAGCTAGCTGCCCATCACATGCTGTTGATTCCCAGCTTAATCTTTCATAGCAAGTGATCATTTCATATGAGCAGCCCTCATGGATGTGTGGTTTTTAAGAGCTGCAGGTTAAACTAGGGGTAAATACACTGAGGCATAGACAGTCCTAGACTTTGTTGTTGTGTGCCTTCAAGTCATTTCCAACTTATGGCAACCATAAAGCAAACCTATCCTAGGGTTTTCATGGCAAGATTTGTTCAGAGAGGGGTTTGCCTTTGCCTTCCTCTGAGGCTGAGAAAGTCTGACTTGCCCAAGGTCACCCAGTCCAGAAAAGGTGATAATGCTTCAAGGTCTTAGCTTCCATACCATGATCTATTAGAGTAACTATGGTCACACCCTCCTTTCTCCCCTTACAGCCTCCCTTCCTTCAAATGTTGCCACTGAAAACCATTGAAGTTTGTTAAATCTCAGTTTCCCATTACTTCTGAACTGGGAAGATGTGGTTTGATCTGGGACAACAAATCAGGATCTAAAACTAGAATCTGTGTAGAGAGCCAACATTCTTGGGCCCATTCACATCCCACAATTATAACACTATGGTTCCACTTTAACTGCCATGGCTGCATCCTATTGAATCTTGTGGTTTTTAGTTTGGTGAAGCACTGGAACAGTGAAAATTCTAAATATTCCCCCCCCCCATGGGAAATAATCTCAAGATACCATGGGATATTGCCATGGCAGTTAAAGTGGTGTGTAGCACTATCATTGCATAGTGTGAATAGGCATCTGTTCTCAGTCCAAAATATCACACTTTATTACACTGTGGTAGTTTTCATACCTCTGAACTTTTATGTATCCAAAGCTTATTTCCCTGACAAGAAAACAAAGGAGCTGCAATACTCTTGGGTGTTAACAGTGAAAGAAGTGTGTGGTTTCGTCTGCATATATTCCTGTGCTGTATCTTGACACTTGCACAGTTTGGTAGTCTGGTGACTCTCAACAGAATTTCAATTGCAATTGATTGTGCTGCTGAGGGGTTCCATCTAAGCCCAATTTTGTGCTGGATAGAGAGAATTATCCTTCTTTCCTACAGAAATGAAAGCCATAACTCCTGAAGAATTCTATTGCCCTGGCAACCTTTCCTCTTTTCTCTCTTTGTTCCTTTGCTCTTCCCCGAGAAAGCTGCATAATTTGCTGCAAGTTTTGAGTCTCTCAAGTGATTCACTGGCATATGTACTGCAAGTTCTTGCCATTGTCTAGCTGTATAATTCCAATTTGTTGGTTATTTGTTTTGTGCTTCAGAAACAAAAACCTCCATTGAAGAGTGGGGTGGAGGGAGGAGAGAGAAGCATAAAATGATTTTTTTAAGAGGATATTTAGCAACTTGATACATTCTTTTGCTCCCCAATGTTAAAAGGCATGTACTGTAATATTGTTAAATAATTGGACAGAGATATATTCTTTCAGTTCACCATTGGTTTCCAGCACATACACAGTCAGCAGAGATGCACATATATTTCCTTCAGTACCAACATGAGGCTTTGCAATAGTTTTCTGTAGCCTTGTTTAAGATAGTAAACTAAGCTGACAATCTATAAAAGATATTCCATATCCTTTAATAGTCCCAGAGCTGGAACAGTGGTAATACATAAATGAATATTTATCTGCTATATAAGATTGCAAACAAACCAGGGAGGGAGGAAAGCAAGAGAGTGGAAGACAAAATGGATATAACCTATACTTGACCCAATAATTATTCCCAACTCAAATATATTGACTGAATTAATGAAATGTGTATAAATCTTGGCTTTCCAAATCCCCATTGTTTGAATTGGTCTACTCTACTTGGGAATGACAATTAGATTTACCAGTAGGTCACTGTTATGCTTAGAATAGACCCACTGAACTTAATGACTAATAGCAGTCTCACCAGTTTCAGTGGTTTTATTATCACCATGATGTCTGGATATACCAGTAGCTCATAGCAATTTTATATTGTTCTTATTTATTAATAAAGTGGCCATGAATGCTAGGTTTCAGACCCCAAGTTGATAGCAGTTGACTGTTTCAACAGCACCACGTATTGAAAAGGGTGGTTAGTCCAAGTTAAGACAAGTGACCACAAGAATCACATTTTGAATACATCCCCATCTTAAAACAACACACAAAGGAGGCACTGCAAAGGTTCCATCGTCCGTGCCGCCTTTCCACATGATGTAGTCATTCTTCTGGTGTTCTTTCATTCCAGTCCCGTGTGAGACTAAGGTAAAACTGTGTCTTTTTGCTAACCCATTAGCAAAAAGACATGGTCTTACCTCAGCCACTCACAGCACCAGAACAGAATACAATAGAATCTTTATTACGGACATAGACCAGCACAGGTAAAAAGGGGATACAGAATAAAGGTAAAAGCACAGGATAAAAACAGGCTAAAAGCAGTATTTAAAATGTTAGCTCCAGTATAACAAGACTAGGTTGACACTATTCTACTGCTGAGGACATTGTCTGTTGAATTTTAACCGCAGCTGCGCAGAATCTGGCAACATTATAAGTTGTTCCTGGGTTGGTGTCTGAAAGCAACAAGTTTATGTAGAATTGTCCAGTGTGCCCTTGATATTTATGCAACAGGGGTGAAATAAGTCTAAGATGTATGTCCCTGTAGTATGAGCACTGGAGTAATACATGCGCTGTTGTTTCTATTTGGCCTGAGTTGCAGGGGCACAGTCTGTCTGAGAAGGGGATCTTCTTGTATCGGCCTTCAAGGACAGCTGAAGGGAGGGCACGACACCATGCAAGAGTAAAGGCCCTTCGATGTTTAGGTATTTCAAGTGTTGCTAAGTATGCCAAAGGAGAGGCCAGATATCTATTGGAGTCACTAGCAATGAAGGTTGGAGTACTGGCTAGATCCAGTTGTCGCTCTATATCTGCTACCCGTTGTTTGATAGTAGCTTTCGCCCTATCATATCCCAGGCTTAGCAGAAGATCTGGAGAAAGGCCCAGCATTGAAATTTTAGTCATCACTGTCTGTTTCCAGCTGGATTGGAAATCATCACTTAAGGTTAGTGGAGCAAGGCCAGTGGGAAAGAGGGATAGTCTGAGCCAGTAGTTGAGTATGGTCACCCACACTCTGGCCTCGATTTCCATAAATCCTGACTCCAGTCTCAGAGCTGCGTTAGAGACACATTTTGGAGTTTGGAAAGCTGATCTTAAGAATTTGGATTGGACAAGTTCTAATGGAGCTGTCACCCCGTTTGTGCCAAGGAGTCTGTTGCTGTGGAGCCAGCTGGAGGTTCTCATCTGCAGTCACCCAAGTCACCCTGGGCGTCTCCTGCAACTCAGAAGGCAAATCTCCCTCCCACTGGCACTGTATCAGACTCAAGGGTCTGACTCTGAACTTGGAGTGGACCAACAGCTGTTCCAGTGGCTGCCGGCCTTCCTGTTGGCCATCCGGCCAAGTCTCTTTGGAAAGCAGGTCACTGGCAATCACAACTCTGGTCTGCTGGGGTCCGGAAGGCCTCTCTTTGTCATCCTTCACCTTCTGCCCAGCAGCTTGTTGAGTCTTATCATCTTGCTGCTCCTTTTGGAGTTGCTGGAACCCCACCGGACCGATATCTTCCATCGGGAACGCAGGCAGGCATGATTCAGACTGTTGACCTTCCAGACTTGCCAATGAATCATTGTTGACAGGGACAGGTTCTCCCTCATCAACTCCTGTGGGTGTGTCGTTGACCACAGCATCCTGTAGGGCTACATCTTCCGCTATGGTGCCATCTGATGGGAAGTCCTCCTCGTCAGAATCCACAGCTGTCGGATGTAGACCTCCATTGCGCATCTGCATTGGTTGCTGCTCTTGAGTCTCCTGGAATTGTTCCACATGACAGGCCAAATCTTCACCCAATATAGCAGGGCAATTGAAGTCATTGTAGACTGCAAACGTCCATTGGCCCTTCCATCCTTTGTATTCCACTGGCACACGAGCCGTAGGAAGCTTGATGGGTGGGCAGTGGAAAGGTCGTACAGAGACCAACGTGTTGTCCTTCAAGAACTTAGGATCAACATAGGTACGATGAATTGCAGACAGTTGAGCCCCTGTGTCCCTATACGCCACGACTTCCTTCCCATCCACCATCAATGTATGGCGTTGACGAGGCGGAATAGTCATAGGGTCAGGTGGCACCTCCTTCTCACCTGTCATATGTGCAAACGTGGATGCCCTTATCATGTTAATTGCCTTGGGCTCCTGTTTACAGTTCGCTTTGATATGGCCAATTTCTCCACATGAGAAACATGTCCGGCCAGTCTTTACCTTCCCCTGTCCTTGAGGAGGTTGCGCAGCCTCCTTGGGAGCCGGTTGGGATGGTTGTTGCTGCTGTTGGTTAGGCACACCTTGTGATCCCGTCTTCTGGAATTGCAGATTCTAGCGATCTTTGGTGGGGGATTGATTCCCCGACTTGTGGACAGATTGATTCCCTGACTTATGCTTGTGTGGTTCCGCTTCCTGTGGCTGCAAGTTCTGGTTCCCTCGGGTTTCCATAAACCGTTGAGCCAGCGTAGTCACCTCAAGCATAGTCTTAGGGTCTTTATCCAAAATATAATTGCGCATAGCTGGCGGTGTATGCCACAGAAACTGTTCCATGGCTATCAAAGAGATAATGCTTTCGACGGTGTCAGCTTTGGCAGCTTTAGCCCAGAGTTCACACTTGCGAGTGATACGATGTCCCAGCTCACGACAATTGACTGTAGGCGTCCACCTTGTGGCCCTCATGTGTTGTCGAGCTGCCTCTGCTGTTAAGCCCAGACGGCTCCTAGCCAGCTCCAAGAAAAGATCAAAATCATGCATCTCTTCTGGTGCCAACCCCGCCTCCACAGACCTGAGAATTGGTGGGAGCAAAGGGCGCAGCTCACGCATGTAGTGCTCCTTGCGTATCCCATAGTCAACACAGACTCTCTGAAAAGTCGTGATGTATTCATCAAAATCATCTTCCTCCCGAAACGTGGGGTAATGGCGGGTTGGAGCTGTTAACATGGCAGCCAACTGTGGCACTCTGGTTGTTGGGTTTTGCGCCTGTTGCGCCATTTTCAATTGAAATTCCTGTTCTTGTAGTTTCAATTCCAGTTCTCTTTGCTTCAGCGCCATCTCCTGCATTTGCAATTGCAGCTGGCGTTCAGTGTCTTTTTCTTTAGCTTCTGCCTCCTGAAGTTGAAGTCTGAATTGAAGTTCCTTTTCTTTGTGCTGCATTTGCAATTCTTGCAATCTCAGCCACCTTTGTCTTTCTTCAAATTCCTGTGGAGTCATCTGGGTGACATCCAATAAATCATCAGGTACAGGAGAAGCAGCAGAAGTACCAGCATCACTGGCTGTCACAGGGTCAGTCATGTTGGCTTTAAACTTCCCAGATCTCAAAATCATGTGAAAAGTCAAAGCATGTACTTTCCTAAACTCCTATCATAGCAGAACCTGTCCACTATATAAAAAAATAAAAATAAAAACTTACTTTGGTTGAATGTGTAATAATTTCTTTTTGCCAGCAGAGGACAGTGATTCTGTTGGGGGGATTGGCTCCCCCCCCCAGGTAGAAGCAACAGGAAAGAACAGAACACAGGCCAAAAGGCAGATTAGAAAGACAGGCTAGAATCCTAATCAAGGTTCCCCTCCCTTTCTATTTAACAACAGGAGAAAGAGAAAAAAAAACTTTAAATGGTCCAAGCGGCACTTGGGAACACAGGGAAGGTCCCCCCTCCCCTAGGAATCCAGCTAGCTCCTGCAGTTGCCTAGCAACAACAGCCAGCCACACAGAGAGCTTCAGGTCCTCCCTAGTCCCTCCTTTCAGCTCAGCTCCGCCCCCTTAGCAAAACCACTTTGCAAGAAGGAACCAGCTTTAAACTTAGGCAGGGACCCCAAGAGCTAGCATCTCCACCTGGAGACCAGATCAAAGGGGATTGCTCTCTGCTACAGTGAGTGAGACAAAGGAATGGCCTGGTGGGCTTCCTGCCCCCTCCCTTCCTATCACTTACACAGAAGCACATCCAACACAAAAGAAATGCAAGGACACCTTTCCTCCCAACAAAGAGAAAACAGCCAAGACTTGAGACCTCTTTGTTCACTTTCAGTTCCACCAAAAGCAACAAACCCCTCCCTTCCCAGGGAGTTTTGGGCACAGCCTATGAGCGAATGGAGCAGAGACCTCAGCCTCTCTCACTTTCTGCTCTCTGTCCCCCACTTGAACAAGCCAAGACTACAGCATCCCCCAATCTCCCTTTCTCTGAAGGCAAGAGGCAGAGCCTGTAGTTCTCCTAACTTCCCAAACTGAGCTATGTCCAATCCCGCAAGCTGCCATCCATGTGACGGGCTCAAACCTGATTTCCCTTCCCAGGAGCTCCAGGTTAGCCCTCTCTCTGTAGGGTTAGTCCTGGGTGTCCTCACCCCAGGATCCTCCTACAAACCACAAAAACCATCTTTCTGCCACCACCCACTGGGTTTTAACTGGGGGGGCTTATTTCCCCCTTGGGACCCCCCCTTTTTCACGCACAACGCAGTGGGAAGTTGTGCGTAGTCTATGTTAATCAGTGGCACTCCTTGCCACTATAGAGTCAACTAACTCCCTCCTCCTAACCCCAGAGGAGGTTCACAGTAGCATAGCCAAGAGTAAGGCACGTGGTCAGCATCAGCATAGGAAGATAGAAGTTTACTTTATTCAAGAGAAGTAGTCATGCAGTCTCACATGAGGTAGGATTCTCCCCTACCTCAGGCAGGCAGGCTTAAAGTGATAGCAATACAGAGTATCAAGATCAAGCATTACATTACTCAGGTTACATTCAATTACTGATTTAGCTACATTCAACCAAAGTAAAGAAATTAAAAAGAATTCCCTAACGCAACTAAACAGGCCCTAATCTCTACTAAATACTTGCAGTTTGTTGCCTTGAGATCTTGTCCAGGCAGCTGGGAGCAAAAGCCAGAGATGGAATGGCTGTGCTCTACCAGCATAGCAGTCTCTGTTCCTTCACATTTTCCAGAATCTCCTTCTCCAAGTCCCACTCATCTCACTCACATCTCACTCCCTCTGGTCTCAAACAAAAGCAATTAAATCCTCTCCAGATTTCCCGGGCTTAAAGCTGTAATTGGTCAGTCCAGTCACATGGTGTTATGTTAATGATGTGCTCTCATTAGCTCTGTGAAGGTGGTGCTTTAGACCCTTCCCATTAACCCTTTTCTTACCTGATACTATGCTGGCAAGACAATCTGTTTACAAACAAAGAGAGTTATAGTTCTCTAGCAGAATGATGGGAGTTGCACCTTGTGGCAACATGATGGAACTCCATCATGACAGGAGCAGGGTTGGGGAAAGGTCCCAATTAGGATCCATAAAGCAGTTGTGTTACTGGTTTGGCTTCAAAGAGTTTGAGTGCTTCAGGTAAATAGTGGCCTCCTTTTGTCTTAAGAAATTTGAGAATGGTTGTTGTGCTCCTCTGCGCATTGCAAGCAGCATACTCCCCATGTGCTTTCCTACTACCAGTAGCTTGAAAAATTACCCCCAAGTATTTGAAGCAAGAGACCCGCTCAATCTTGTGGCCATCTATATTCCAATTGTAGTTCTTAGGCCTTTTAGCGAATGCCATGATTTTAGTTTTTTAATAGTTGAGTTCTAGCTGTTCCACTCTGCAATATTGTTTTAGTGCTCTTAGGGCTCTTTTTAGTCCAATGGGAGTTCTTGAAAGTACTGCTGCATCATCCGCATGAAGCAGCGTTGAAATATGCCTTCCCTTTAATTTTGGGGGGTGGAAATTAGTGTTGTTGAGGTGATCCACCAAATCATTGATGTAGAAGTTAAACAGGAGTGGAGCTAGAATGCAGCCTTGCTTGACACCCTTCTCAGTGACAATGTCATTGGTGAGATGTCCCTGGGGGTTACATCTTACTTTTAATGAGCTCCCTTCATGCAGCATACGAATTAGATGGAGTAAACGTTGGTCAATCGAAGAAGCCTCCAGTTTTTTCCACAGTTTGGTTCGGGATATAGAGTCAAAAGCTGCTTTATAGTCTATGAAGGCAGCATAGAGAGAAACTGTGCTGCAGGTGGAGTATTTTTCAATAAGGTGGTGGAGTACAAGGCACTGATCTATGGTGGAGCGGCCTTCCCTAAAGCCAGCTTGTTCTTCTGCAAGTATGTTTTCTTGTTCCAACCAGGTCTGAAATTTCCACTGTAAGTGTCTTGCATAGAGTTTGCTGATTGTACTGAGGAGACTAATTGGTCTGTAGTTGACAGGATCATCCTTGCTTCCTTTTTTATATATGGCGACGATGATTGCAAGACCCCAATCCTTGGGTGCTCGACCATATTTGTTGATACAGGTGAAAAGTGAGGCCAGGATAGGGGCCCAAAATTCAAGGTTGTTTTTAATGGCTTCTGCAGGTATTAAGTCTTCTCCTGGAGCCTTCCCCATTCTCAGCTGGGCTACAAGGTTCTTGATCTCTGTCGCTGTCACTGGTGGCCACCCTTGGATATTTTCTATATTTTGGCTAGTGCATCCCCTTTCAATGTAGTTGTCCTTATAAAGTGCTTGGAAGTGATCCTCCCATATCCCTAGAGGGATGTGACAATCCACTGTAGCTGGCCCATTTCTCTGGGAACTTGATGTAATATGCCAGAATAGAGCTGTGTTGTTGGATCTGACTGCCTGGATAAGTTGTGTCCAGTCATTCTTCATGGCTTCTTTTTTCTTGTTCCTCAGCAACTTTTTGTAGTCTCTTTTCTGCTGAAGCAGCATTGGTGCAGCATCTGGAATGTTATTAGATAGGTAACCCTGATAAATATCAATGAGGGCTTTTTTTAGCATTAACACATTCCTTGTCAAACCATGGTTTGGAGTGGTGCTGTTGTTGTTTCCACTGATGTGCGCTACTTTGACAGATTAGATATTGGTGTAGAGCTTGGGTAAGTGTATTGTAATTTTCCAAGATTTCATCAGGGGACTCAGCTGATATCAGGGCAGTCCTAAGATGCTGAAGTTGGTCTGAAGCCAATACCTCACCTATTGTTTGGTTTAGTTGGGGGGTCCATTTAGCTCGGCGATAAATCCTTCCTGATGGTGTCACAGAGAGATGATAGCGCTCCCCGGTGTGTGTCTCCTGAGTGAAGTCGCTAAGATGTAGCCGAATTGGTAAATGATCACTTTCAAATCTGGGCATAACTTCTAATTCCTTGGCATAGGGAAGAAGGTCCCTGGAAATGATTATGTAATCAATGGCACTCATTCTTGACCCAGAGAGATAAGTGAATTCAGCTGGGCAGTCATTTTTCAGGGCACCATTTAGGATTTGAAGGTTCAGCCTGAATGCTGTTTGATCCAGACAAAGTCCTGCAAAATTTGATTTCTTGTCCTTTGAGCATCGGATGAGGTGGGTTCCATCATCTTCAAAATCAGGAGGGCATTTGTGCTGGGCATATAGGGTATGATTGTTGGGGCCCAGTCTGGCATTCAAATCACAACCCAAAATTACAAATGCATTTGGGTTCTGCAACATGAGATTAGCAGTATATTATTCCAATTCAGCCCACAGGCCTCTGATTTGGGATTTCGTCTTCATTGGAGGCATGTAGGCATTTATTATCAGCAAAGTGCAATGGTTAAATTGAATCAGCACTGCCATGGCATGTGTTTTAAAAGTGGAAAGAGGCCTTGTTATGGCACCTAGGGTGGTGGAGACCAGGACGCCCAGGACGCCTCTAGCTCTTCCATGCTTTTTCCCTGGCTCTGCCGGAATTGTGAATGAGTGAAAGCCATTTAGTAACAGATCCTTATTAGTCCATGTTTCCTGGATCAGTATAATGTCATATTGGGTGAGGAAGTCATTAGGCCAGGGATCTCTGTGGGCCGTCTGCCACCCAGCGATGTTCCGGGTCATAAGGGTCACCTTGCGCTGGTCTGTTGGAAGTCAGGCAGTCGCATTGCAGGGCACAGGCTGAATGGGTAACTCATCTGATGGCAGTTGGTTAAATGACTGGGTTGACTGTGGCTGTGTCCTCCTCTGTGGATGGAGGGGTAGTGAATAATATTCCATTTCTTCCTGCCCTGCCTGTTCTGGAAGGGAGATTGGAAGAACCAATGCAGCATGGGAAGTGAAATGAGGATCACAAGCAAGCAAGGATCCCATCTCTTTAGTGAGGGGGGCATTCTTTGTCTTAGAATCATAGAATCATAGAATTGCAGAGTTGGAAGAGACCACGAGGGCCATCCAGTCCAACCCCCTGCCACGCAGGGAATCACAATCAAAGCATCCCCGACAGATGGCCATCCAGCCTCTGTTTAAAGACCTCCAAGGAAGGAGACCCCACCACGCTCCGAGGGAGTGTGTTCCACTGCCGAACAGCTCTGACTGTCAAAAAGTTCCTCCTCATGTTGAGGTGGAATCTCTGTTCCTGGAGCTTGCACCCATTGCTCCGTGTTCCAGTCTCTGGAGCAGCAGAAAACAAGCCTGCTCCATCCTCAGCGTGACATCCCTTCAAATACTTAAACAGGGCTATCATATCGCCTCTAAACCGTCTTTTTTCCAGGCTAAACATACCCAGCTCCCTAAGTCTCTCCTCATAAGGCATTGTTTCCAGACCTTTCACCATTTTAGTTGCCCTTCTCTGGACACGCTCCAATTTGTCAATATCCTTTCTGAATTGTGGTGCCCAGAACTGGACACAGTATTCTAAGTGAGGTCTGACCAAGGCAGAATAGAGTGGCACTATTACTTCCCTTGATCTAGACACTATACTTCTATTGATACAGCCCAAAATTGCATTGGCCTTTTTAGCTGCCGCATCACACTGTTGGCTCATGTTCACCTTGTGGTCTACTAGGACTCCTAGATCCCTTTCGCACATAGTCTCATTCAGCCAGGTCTCTCCCATCCTATATTTATGCATTTCATTTTTCCGCCCTAAATGCAGTACTTTACATTTCTCCGTATTGAATTTCATTTTGTTAGCTTTGGCCCAGCTCTCCAGTCTATCCAGGTCATTCTGAATTTTGATCCTGTCCTCTAGGGTATTAGCTACTCCTCCCAATTTGGTGTCATCTGCAAATTTGATAAGTATGCCCCTAATTCCCTCATCTAAGTCATTGATAAAGATGTTGAATAGCACTGGGCCCAGGACAGAACCCTGTGGCACCCCACTGGTCACATCTTTCCAAGACGAAGAGGAGCCACTGCTGAGCACCCTTTGGGTTCGGCCGGTCAACCAATTACAAACCCATTGAACAGTTAACTTGTCTAGCCCACATTCTACAAGCTTGTTTGCAAGAATGTCATGGGGAACCTTGTCAAAGGCCTTACTGAAATCAAGGTATGCAATGTCCACAGCATTCCCTTCATCTACCAAGCTGGTAACTTTATCAAAAAAAGAGATCAGATTAGTCTGGCATGACTTGTTTCTCTGAAACCCATGCTGACTTTTTGTGATTATGGCATTGCCTTCTAAATGTTCACAGACTCTCTGTTTAATGATCTGTTCTAGAATCTTCCCTGGTATTGATGTCAGACTAACTGGACGATAGTTGTTGGGATCCTCTTTTTTCCCCTTTTTGAAGATGGGAACAACGTTTGCCCTCCTCCAGTCTGCTGGGACTTCTCCTGTTCTCCAGGAGTTCTCAAATATTATTGCCAATGGCTCTGAGATTATATTTGCCAGCTCTTTTAATACTCTTGGATGTAGTTCATCTGGTCCTGGAGATTTAAATTCATTTAGATTAAGAAGGTATTCCTGTACCACCTCTTTACTTATTTTCAGCTGGATTTCCCCTATTGTGTCCTCTGTTCCATTTTCCTCAGGTTGGTCCTCCTTTTCCTTTTCTGAAAACACTGAGGCAAAGAAGGTGTTGAGTAATTCTGCCTTTTCTCTGTCCCCTGTTAGCATTTTGCCATCTTCTCCACGTAGTGGCCCTATCATTTCCTGCTTCCTCCTTTTGCTGCGGACATACCCAAAAAAACCCTTTTTATTGTTCTTAACCTCCCTAGCAAGCCTGAGCTCATTCTGCACTTTAGCTTTTCTGACTTTACTCCTACACGTGTTCGCTATCTGTTTGAATTCTTCTTTGGTGATTTCCTCCCTTTTCCATTTCCTATACATGTTCCGTTTAAAACTTAGCTCCATTGAAAGTTCTTTAGTCATCCATGGATGAGGTAGGTGAGGTAGGTGGCAGTGAAGACTGTTTTGCCCTTGAACTAGGTTTGCATAGGGATGTTTGAGTCCCCTGGGGTTTAATTGTAGATGGGGTTGCATCTGCAGTATATTGCATTTGTGAAGGGGTGTTGGCTACAACTCGGGATTTCAAGGCTTCCTTGATTGTAAGTAGAGAGTCATCACTTTCACTTTCACTGTCATAAATATCAGAAAAATGCACTGACAGTTTTCTGTGAGGGGGGGCTGATTTCAATGGGGCTGGATTGCTGTTAGATTGACTCAGGATGGTATCTCTCATCAGCTGTATTGTGGGAGTGTGTTTCCAAATTTCTGTGAGTTTTTCTCTCAGTTTAACTACTTGATTTATAGCCTGATCTTCTTCCTTTAAGGTGTGTTTAGGTTCTCCCTCTTGGTGTGCAGAATTATTGCTTCTTTGTGTTATTGTTGCTGTTTTCCCTATGATGAGGTCACGGACTATCTCATCCTTGAAAACTCTGTTAATTTCTATATAATGTGCATTCCAGAGGAAATTTCTTTTCCGTAACAGCCTGTTAGGAATATTTGCCTGGCTAAAGGTCAGAAGAATTCGCTTAGTAGCTCTTGAGCTGGGTAAAAAGTGGCAGTCTGTTAAATCAATTGTTCTTCTGTGCATGTTTAAAAGTTGGGAAAGATATCTCACAACAGCCTTCTGTCTGTTCCACATGTGACTTTTGTGATGTATTTGCAACAGGACCTGATTTTTTTTAACACTCGGCTGTGATTAACTGCATCCTGTGACGTGGCAGGGCACATTTCCTCCAAATCTGCTACATTTTTAACCCCCTGTGTACCATATGGGTTTTGCCTTTGAAAATCTTGTTGGGAAAGCTTATTTGTAATGTCGTTTAATCTTTGCAAAATAAGAATCAATGTCTCTATGGACAGTTTGCAGAAATCATAAAAGAGCTGAGCGCTGTTATTGTAGGGAATGCTGCCAAGCTCCGGGAGTTTGACTTTGTTATCAACTTTGTTATCAACTTGCTCTGTCCCATAATTTATATTTACACTTTGAGGAATTGGGGAGGCTGTTTTGTTTAGTTCAAGTGTCTGTGATGGCTTAGGGAGCATAGAAGGAGCTGTTGTTACATATCTGTTACTCACAGGCTGTGTTGTCTCTGCCGCTGGGAAGAGTGAGTCAATCCTCATCTGTTTTTCTGCTTTGGAGGGTTCCTGATAGTCATTATTGTTATAGGGGCTCGTCCGATTTCTTTTCTTGCCTTTGGATGGCATTTTGGAGGTATATATAGGTGGTAATGCCAGATGTTAGTGGGAGGACAATTCAGAAGTTGTTAGTCCGTCGCCATCTTGCCCCTCCTCCCACAGCACCAGAACAAAAGACATCATGCAGTAAGGCAGCACAGAAGACATAACATTTCTGCTGTGCTGCCACTTTATGTAATTTGGAGTGCAGTAAGCCCCAACAACATCATGTAAACATAATTTCATATAGAAAAGAAACATATCAGATTGAAGAGTTTAGTCTTCTTCTCAACACAATATTGTTTAATGAATACAAACATGGATGTGTTCCTAGATCCTTCCTTGCTCCTGGTGGTCAAGAATACCTTTTGCAAATGTTGGTTTGTCCCCCAGCTGCACCCTTTATTGGAGAAACCATAGCTGACTTCTGTCAGCCATGCTTTAGTTCAGTGTTTGTTAGTCTTGGGTTCCCAGATGTTATTGGACTTCAACACACAGAATCCCCAGTCAGTATGGCTGATGGTCAGGATTCTGGGGATCTTAGTCCTACAACATCTGAAGAACCAGAGCCATAGTCATCCCCAGGTTACTTCCTAGTTTCATGACCATAATACAAATATGGCTGTCTTTGAAGAATGACTGGAAAGTTCTTTTAATTCCAAATGCCAAGTGCTAGGTTCTTAATTAGAGTCAATGGGTGAGAAGTTGATAATTTGTTTCTGCTCAGGTCACAGTGCTGGGTTTGCTTGTTTGTGGCTTGAATCTTTAAATACAGAGAGGAGAGAGAGAGAAATAAGATGAGAAAAACCCACTTGAAGATTCCATCATGCATGGACAACCAAGAAGGAGAGTTGGGGGCCTCTACAGAGAATACAAAGTCCACCAACTTTCTCTTTCTCCTCCTAAATTCTCTCTGTCTCCTTTGAAGTTCTGTAGCAGCTTCAGTTCAAGCAATAAAGCTTAGTGTGATTCATCCAGTATCTTAATACACTCCCCATGAAGGTCGTTTCAACAAAGAGACAAGAGGCAAAGATGACATGAGCACTCAAGTGCAGCCATTGTTTTGCCATGCACAAAAAGCTCTAACAAACAGATTAAAATTTAACATGGGGAAAAGCCTATTAATCTATTATTAAATAATATTCCATATGTTGCCTTGAAGGCAAACCAGGGTCTTTTGAAGCCATCTGGTTTTCTGATTGCATCCAAGCCTCTGGTGGAAGCTTGTGACTCGGGCCTGTAAAATGGAGATGCAAGGGATGTGTCAGCCATGTGTCAAATTTCCTCAGCAGGAGGTGAAGCTAACAATTAGATGGTGATATCAGATTCAGAAGATGTTCCCACACTTTGCAGCATCTGAAGAACCTGTCATGTCCTTCATAAGACTAGGAAATATGTACTTCTCCAGGGGGAATAAAAATACCATATAGGGTGATGCCCATGGTTTTTTCATTGGGGGAAGGAAGCTGGGGGTGGTGGTGAAATATAAACTGCCACCATCCTGTAATGTCTGATTTGATGGAGGATAGTCAACTATTGCTAACAATAACAGGAAGGATAATAAGTGTTCCTGTCTACCAGACCCTTTTGTTTTTAATTTAGGTTGTTGAGTTTTCCTTAATGCCCTTTTTTCATGAGCACAGTTCTCAAGAACACTGTATCATATGGGTTTTTGTTGTTGTCATTGTTATTCTTAACGAAACAGCAGTTTCACACATTTCCACAGCCAGGACAGCAACATTCCCTTGACAGTTCAGTAGGCATACCCTCCAACATTTTACAGATGAAAACTGGATGTTGTTGAACTAAAAATCATATCAGCCTTAGTCAGCAATGCCAATGGCAAAGAATGTTGGGAACTGTAGGCAAACAACATGTGGAGAGCCATCAATTGCCAGGGCTACAATGATTGGCAATGGCTCTCTTCCAGTAGGGGGTCTTTTCCAGCCATTTCCTGAGAACCTGGGATTTTCTGCATGCTAAATAGGTGCTGTGCAATTTAGCTATCAGAAGCACTATATATGTAAGTTCTACCATTTCACATATGCTAAGAGCACACTTGTAATGACCTAATTTGCATAGCAAGGTTCACTGCCCAAATCCCAGCTCCTACCGTTATTGATGGCCGAAGTCTCTATCAATTTTATTCATTTCCTATACAACTGCTTGTCTTCCACTGATCTAATAACTTTGGTTAAAGATGTACTAGGAAGACATTATTGTTCTATTGTAGGTTACCAAGAGTCTGAAGCAGCTGCACTGTGTGAGAAAGCTACATACCAGCATGAATATATGGAGATCAGGAGTGTGGACAGTGGTCAAGATCTGGTTTTCCCTCCACATATTCAGCTCACATGAGCAATGGGGAAAGTGTAGCAGTTCAGATACTTTGGACTGCATTGATCCAGTCAGCATGGCCACTGCAGCCCAGAACAACTGGAGGGCCACATATTCCCCATCCTTGGCCTACCTAGTTTTCAACTATATGCTCCTGTGAACCAGCATTCTGGTTGCCCTCCACAGATGAGTAGAAGAATGAGGTTGGAACTAAAGGTTACAAAGAAAGTGTGTCTTTCACTGGAAATAGCAAGCTTACATTTCATTCCCCTTTCACCTTAGATGAGTAATTCAAAACATATGATTTCCTCCTACTCTAAGTTGCTCTAGCTCATTTGACTTAATTGTCTGCCACTCATGAAATAGGGTATTCAAACCCATTAATTTTGGATACTTCTTCCATGAGGAGGTGAAAACTGCTGGCACTAGTTCATTGATATGGATCAATGGAGCTTGGTACATTTTTTACTCTCTTTGTGGATGTGGTTATGGACATTGTAAGGATAATTCCATAGAAGACTTCAAAATATACTTCTATAACTCTGCACATCATACAGTTGTCCCTCTGTATCCACAGATTTGGTATCCATGGATTTAAGTATTCACAGCTTGAAAATATTCTTTAAAAAATAATAATCCAAAAAGCAAACCTTCATTTTGCCATCTCATATAAAGGGCACCATTTTGCTGTGCCATTGCATATAATAGGACATGAATATTCATGGATTTTGGTATCCACTGGGGGGGGGCATCCTGGAACCAAACCCCAGTGACTATGAAGGGACAACTGTACTTTCTTTCTTTTTTGTTAAAAGACAGAGAAGAAAAAGTTGCAGGGGTGTTGCTTAAAGCAGAAGCCACACCTCCTTCCCAATGTCTAGTTCCATTCTGGGTAACCAATCCAAAATTGTCATAATGTGATAAAAGAACCAGGGTTGTATTAACAGAAGTAAAGTGTCCAATTTAAGAGACACAATAGTCCATTCTGATCTGAGCCGGGCAGGACATGTCTGGGATAGGATACTGTGCTCCCTTCTGGGTGCACACTTTTAGACATTTTAAAAATAGACACAGTAGTGACTGAAACAAGCAATGAGGATGATGAAGGGTCTAGAAATCAAGTCCTATGAGGAATTGTCAAGAGAACTAGATATGTTTAGCCTAGAGGAAAGAAGATTAAGGGAAACATTATTGTGTTCTTCAGTTGTCTGAGGCTGTCAAGCAAAAGATACACTAACTTGTTCTCTCTGTGGACTAGAACCAATAGATGGAATTTGCAGAGAGGTCAATTTTCAGATACCTCCTAACAGTAAGAGCTGTTTAAACAGTACAGCAGACTACTTCAGGATAGAATCTCTTTCATTGACAATGGATGGCCATCTGTACAGTGTAAATCCCGGAGTTTGGGAATGTACTCTTTTTGGATTACAGCTCCCAGAATCTCTCACCACTATGGCCCCATGAGAGTAATGGTCTAGAAAAGTAACTTTTCCAGACTCCAGTAAGTCATAGATTAAACACTGCCTTGGGCTAGAAGACTGTTCTTCCTTTGCAGCATTATCATTCAATTGTTTTCCAAGAAGCAACTAATTCTAGCTGGTTACAAGTGCAGGCTGATGAAGCTTGACATTTTAGATTCAGTGTAGAGGCTGACCATTGTTCTATCCATCCTTAGCCTAGTCCTAGGATTCTTCAATCTGATGAGTGATTGTTTCAGTTCTAGAGTGTGACAATTCAATCTGTGTATTTGAAATGGAGGGAGCCAGCATGGCATAGTTGTTTGAGTGTTGTATGATGACTCTGAAGACCAGGTTTGGAATCCCTGCTTGGCCATGAAAACCCACTGGGTGACTTTGGGCAAGTGACACACTCTTAGCCTCAGAAAACCCCATGATACGTTTGTCTTAGGGTTGCCATAAGTCAGAAATTACTCAAAGGCACACAACAACAACATTTGAAATGGAGACAGTGGCAATGTAACAAGCTGGCACAATATTTCTAGTGAATTATGAACAACTGTTTATTCAGTTAGACAATTAAGTCCTTCCTTTTTTAGCCCATCCAAGAAATTATTCCTAAAGTCACCAGACCTGATTTCAGAATAGGAATGCAGCACAAAATGCTGAAATCAGTGACTTTCAGTCTTACGTTCTCCAGATGTTTTAAACTTCAACTCCCAGAAGTCCCCACTGTCATGGCCAAAGGTTAGGGATTTGGGGAAATGAAGTCTATAATATTAGAACCAAAGGCTGAGAACCATTAACATAAACAAAATCAAATGGGGAGAAGACTTTCTCCCACATAACTACCTTACGAATTCTCACATAGCACCAGAGACTTTCTTCCAATGGTCTATAACAACAGTTGTTGCTTGTTGTTGTTATTGCTTTTCTTAAATGTAGATCACCAAGCAGGATAGGTTAGGCCCAGTCTTTTAAAAATTATGTTTTGCTAGATTTTAGGTCATGCACCAAATTTACTGAATATTCAGATGAACTGAAAGCACTTTAAATCATTGTTATTTGGGAATTCTTTATTGAATGCAATAGAAAAGAAGCCAATGGTAATAAATATGTTTGTGGAAAAATGGCTTTGCTTGTTGTAGATGTACATAGCTATAACCAGGGTGCATTTACACAATAAATTCACAGATCTACTGCCTCTGTTTGCTGGCAGTGACCAGCCTGTGTGTGTTCTATCATCATCATATACAGTACAAATAAAATTGATGGGAAGTGTACATCAGCCCTGGTAGAAGCCTGACTGTTTTAGGCAAGCAACACTTCCTCTCTTCATTGCAAGCAGGAATTGAAACAAGACAGTATTCAGTAAAAATATTTTAGCATAAATTCTCTGTCAGTGGTGATATCAAAACTTCAGCAGTTAGCCAAGATCTGAATAGTGATAGGAAATAACGAATCAAAATCAATGAACTTCTTAAATAAGCTAGAAATTTGTTAACAAAAATGGGCAAGGTGATTAAACTTATTTTTAATAAAAGTGATTGTCTTAAGTTGGAATTTCAGCATTAACATAATTCTGGAATTAAGTTGTTAACAAAGTTATTAATTAATTAAATGAAAAACAGTGCTGAAGAATCAACAAATTCTTCAATTTCTATCTTCTTCTTTACCCAGGGACTAGTGCTCTTTGATTTTTTTGGAAAAAAAAAGGTTTCTTGTTTTTTTGTTAGTCCTTCAAGGTTGGGGAATTACAGTGTTTAGGTCACATGATTCAAACCACCTTACACCAAAGCAGTTCCAGTAGAATAAACTGGGTCAAAGGTGTTGAGTTTAGCAGTCTCAGTGACGGATCCTCCACAATACCATTTGTCTGTAAGTAATGAAGGACTTCGGAATGTTGTAGACACATCTGAAATGCCTGTGAAGTAAAGCTAAAAAAAAAAAAAATGTAATTTCAGACAACCATAGTCCCAATTGCTAGTCCCAACCCAAATGGTTGTTCACTGCCATGAAGACAACTTCAACTTATGGTGACCCTATGGATGAAAAACCTCCAAGTCATTCTATCCTTAACAGTCCTGCTCAAGTCTTGCAGACTCAAGGCAGCCATGCCTTCCTTGATTGAATCTATCCATCTAGAATGCAGTTTTCCTTTTTTCCATTCTTGTCTTTTCTAATGAATCATGTCTTCTCATGATATGTTCAAAGTACAACAGTCTCAGTTTTGTTATCTTGGCTTCTAGTAAGAGGTCAGGCTTGATTTGCTCTAGGACCCATTTATTTGTCTTTTTAGCAGTCCATGGTATCTGTAGAACTCTTCACATGATATGTCTAAAGTACGACAACCTCAGTATATAATAGACTTAGGACTTTATCAGACGAAATCCCCTTAAAGCGTTCTTTTGCTGGCATTAAAAAAATATATATTTTTGGACTGGATGGCCCTTGAGGTCTCTTCCAACTCTATGATTCTATGATTCTATTTTTATGCCAACAAAAGAACACTCCCCCCCATGCTTACTTTGATTTCCTGGCAAAGGCAGATCCAGCAATGAAAGAGGAAGCGAACAGAGCTCCGTTCACTTCCTCCTTTGAAATCCTGTGGAATATCATGAGACTTCATCACGTGGGAAATTAAAACACAAAAATAACACTAAAAAGTTTTAAAATGCACAAAAACACACTTTAAAACTTGCAAGTAACCTGGGGCAGGTCATAAAAAGTGTTCACTTATGTCATGATCTCACCTGGAAGTGTTTGCACCAGACGGGCCACTGATGGGGTAAGTACGGTAAAAAAAGAAGAAGTGAGGTTTCACACACCGGCTATGCTGGCAAAAAAACAGCAGGGGGGATCAATTGACAGCTTAAGCCATTGATTAAAAAGTATGGATTTTTAAGGGGAGATAACCACGGAAGGGCAACATCGTGTGGTACGTGCACCCTTTCACAGTTATGTGACATTGTTATGATGCCTTATTCTGTGCATCTGATAAAGTCCTTAGTAATGTAAATGCTGAATGATGAACCAACACTTATGTAAATTCAATTTATTCAATGGGTCCACTCTAGCAGAGACTAACAATTAGATTTACATTATAGACTCAAAGACACTTCTACCCAAGGAGCTTAAGTCATTAAAATTAAATTCCACAAATATAAGAAATACAAGAAAGCTTTAGTTTCTCAAAAGGTAAGGTAAAATTGGTTGAAGTTTGCATAATTGAGTCTATTTCAGTCTATTTAATTTGTCACCTTGCAAAGTTGCCATGATAAATATGAACCCACCACAAACCAGTTAACATGTAATAAATGGTTATGAACTTTCTGTTGAAATGTATGTATTTTTTGCCAATTAAAAGTGTGGCTAAAGTGCTGGACTGGGACTTGGAACGCTCAGGCTCAAGGCCATGAAATTCTTTATGTAATCTTGGGCCACCCAATATCTCTCAGCTTGATCTACTTCCCAGGGTTGTTGTGAGCATAAAGTGGGCAAAAGAAGAACCATGTGTGCCATCTAGAGATCATTGGGGGAAATGTAGGATACAAACATAAATAATAAGTAAATATTCTTCCCCCCCCCCCTTCTGAAGGATTTTTCTTCCACAAAATGGCTTAGGCCTTGTCTACACTGGCTAAAATAGGCCAGTGTATTCTGGTCATAGTTCAGGCATTGTTATTCCCCCATTACCTGCATGGAATGGGATGGAATCCAGATAGGCATGCCAGCCTATATCTGTAGCCACCTTTACTGCAGTCCATGTCGCTTTCTCTGATGCCTGGCAGGAGGCCCATAGAATGTGTTCAAGGCCCCCCACATGTGACCAGCCCTGGTCACATGCCGTGAGCCTGGTTTCTGGCTTTGGAAAGAGTGGCGCTGATGGCAGCTGCAACGATGGGCCAGTGTATCAGTATGACCTCCTGCAGTCACATGGGGCCTCACCTGGGTTTTTTTTCTGGCTGAATTGGGTTTTTGTGTGTGTTATAATAAAATGGTGTAACGGGCTTTACCCCGTCTTCCCCCTGTCTTAGTCCCGTCTTTGCCCCGGGCATCGTGAGGACTGCCTGGGGGCAAAACAAGGCAAAGGCCCTGCATCATTAGAACTGCAGGGCTCCAAGATGGGGCCAAGATGAGGTAAAGAGCCAATCTAAACAAGGCCTTAAGATGGTCTCCTTGTGGTAATAATCACAACTACAGTTCACACCATTTAAATGAGGACTGAAATGTTATAGGTGCAGTTAAGATATAATACATGCATGTATGCCTACTTAATATTTTCACCATCATCATTTATTTTAGTTTCTGATTACAGTATGATAATTTAATTACTTCTGATGTTTGTTTTTTTAAAAGAAAAACAGCAATTAGTAAGAGCAGCTTGGAAGTGAGGAGGTCTTTGCATCCAGATAATCTTCCCTTGTTCTGCACTCAACAACACAGTGAGGTTGTTCATCTGTTCCAGGGAATTTAATTTTTGAATTAACTAATTTTTTTTTGAAGCTCAAAACCTGGGACTTTTGCTGTGATCCACATGGGACCAGCTAAGGAATGGTGTGGTAAGGAGATGAAATCATAAGGAGGGTGCCATGGAAAACAAGATAGGTTTGGGTTAGAGTGGATGAGAAATGAGGTTTTCAAAAATTCATGCAACTGTTTCCCACTCCCTCTTACTCAAAACAGGGACAAGCAGAGGATGGAAGATGGCATTTTCTACCTTGACTCCTGTAAGGCTTTTAGGGTAAACATCTTGCTTAAATTTAAATAGCAATTTAACATAAATGTAATCATTATTCCTTTCTTGAAATAACTATAATTGAATTAGATTTTTAACACATCTTATCAATGATTAACTAAATATATCAACTCTTTCCTACTAACTTTCCTATCTCTGGATCTGGAAAATATTGGCACTTCAAGGGCTCAGACTCTGTGGAATTAGAAAAATATCAAGTGTGTGCAGGGGACTTCTTTGGAGACAATACAACCAGTCTCCAAATAAGAAGGTGTAAAAATCTTCCAAATGAGAAGGTGTCATTTTCAAGCTCAGATCTTCTACATATTTCATATCATCTGCTGACTAGATTGACAGCATTTCTCACATGCTGAACTCAAGAGGAATTTAACTTCATGTCAGTCTAGAAGTCTAAAAGTAATACGATAAAGCAAATGAGAGAAAAATTCTGTTACTGTGAAAAAAAAATGCATGGGATGGACAATGCTGGTGTTCGGGGCAGTGCACTGGGCCCCTGTAGAATGTCAGAGTGTAGACAATATTATTATATTTAATTTTTTTAAAAGGGGGGAAACTGGGGGCGGGGCTTGAGGCAGTGTGTGTTGCCCCTCTTATGGGGGGATGCTTAATGGAATCCACAAGTCCAGTCCAGATTGCTCCCATTTTAATTGAATTATTCCTCCCTATCATCTAAAAACAAGGCCATAGAAATCTACTGGGTGACCTTGGACAAGTCACATTATGTCAGCCTCAGAGGAAGGCAGTGGAAAAAGCCCTCTGAACAAATCTTGCCAAGAAACCCATGTGATAGGGTTGCTGTAAGTTGGAAACAACCTGAAGGCAGACAACAACAACTCTTCCCTGGCCTTTTCTGCTCCTTCTTCAATTCAAGCATACCAGAGGTGGGGGCCCTGAACCCCAATTTTGCAGCTCCTAAACCCTGCCAGATTTCTAAAGTGCCCTTCCCCTCATTGTTTTTTCCCCCAGGGTAGTTTTTGCTTCCAAACTGAACCCAAACAAACAAAACTGTGCATAAACGTGGTTTTTTTTGTTTGTTTTTGCTGTTCCACAGAAACTTCTACCTCTCCAAACTCTGTTTCCTTAGTTGAAAATCAACCACAAATGGCAAATAGAAGTGATGTGACATCAGTTCCTGTATGTCAGGAAGCATCACAGAGATGGAAACTGGCCCCTATTCCCTATGCAGTTGCCATTCCACAATTCATTCTGTTTTCCATTTTAGCATCTAATCTCAATACCATTTTCAGTGTGTTATCATGCCCTAATATCCCCCTCCCTATGATATCTCCTAATTGGAAATACTGGACACTTTTCAGGGTCAGATAGGCCAGGGTGAACCAACAAGAGGTCAGGTGAAAGTCACATTGACCTGGGATTTTTCTTGGAAATATTTTGACAAAACAAGCCCATATTAGGATTGTGTGGAAGCCCCTTGGTAAACAGTCATTAAGGAAGTATGTGCTAATTCCTTCTTGGGCATCTCAGGAATGAGTCATCCAACCAAACAATAAAGTGACCTTCCCCAACCCCAATCTTAAGGAAATCTTACCTCAAACCCCCTCCTGTCCTGCACTGAGGTTGCCATAAACCAATCGATTCCTATCTCCCAGCTATTAATGCAACCAGATAAGTTTCAGTTTCCTTTGCCTACCCAGTGGGAAAGCCATCCAGGCCAGAGCACTCCTTCAAGATATGAAGCAGGGTATAAATATTAGTCCCCTGACAATAGAGATATGTGCCATGGTGGAGGAACCCAGCCATTCTCTTTCTCAGCGCACCTCTGGGTCGGAACCTCCTGTGCCACCCTCAGCTCATGTCTGAGTACCTTTGCTACATGAAACTGCTCTTCAAGACTCATATCTATCACCATATTTCCCGAATCTCTCCCTCTATCTGATCTTTCTGCCTTACTCCCAGATAGCCTTGTGTGGTTCTTAGGAACATGTGTTGCATGAATGAATGCAATTTGTGTCATTTCCAATAAAAATACTTTATTTCACTTTAAACTGGAGATCTTTGCAGTTACTACTGGTATACATAGGTGAAAAAAACCCTGTGGTTACCCTCTTGCAGGCATCCAGTTTGAGCTAATAATTCCCCCAGATAAGAATATAGATTTTGATATCATGGGTGGGTCGCTAAAGTACCCCCATCTCTTAGGGTAACAAGATCATAAACTAAAACCAGAGTAAGGTCTGAAATCTCTCACCACTCCAAATTCATGTGCACATAAAATTAGTAAGGAGGAGCTAATTTCATCTGTCCCATTTTTTTCCTGTCCCTTGGGACTCCTCTACCTTATGTTATACTATTTCTGAATTTCAGTTTAACTGAGGATGGTGTTCTAAAATCAACTACAGAATGAGGACCTATATAGTTCCTTACAGCTTTTTCTTCTTCCAGCCTCTTTGGCATGGTGCTCCAAACACATTGCCAATGTTCACTTGGGCACTGATGAACTAGCAGAGCAAAGCAATCTTGATGTGAGTGTATCTATAATTGCATTAAGATTCTTTTGAGGAGGCCTGTAGCTCAGTGCTAGGGCACATGCTTTGCATGCAGAAAGTACCACATTCAATACCCAGCATTTCTAAGTACAGCTAGAAAAAAAGCTCTGTCTGAAATTGCTAATCATTGTTGACAATCCTAAGCCCAATGTAGCAGCAAAGATCTGACTCATTGAAAGACAGGTTTCTATGGCTATAGTCTTTTGCTAATGTGTGTGTGCATTCCTGCATATAGGTAAAACATTATTCAAAAAGAATCTTACAATACTGCAAATCATACAGTGGCTGTATGAAGAAATAATGCAGTTTGACCCTTTCCTTAATTGCCATGGATCAACGCTATGGAATCCTGGGATTTGTTTTGTGAGAAATTGAGCCTTCTCAAGCAAAAGTGAATCAAAAACAAGCAAAGTGCTAGATGACTGGCTGCCTTCTTGCAAAAAGACACAGAGTACAAAAAAACTCAGCCAGACAGTTTGTCTGAGCCCTGGACCCACCCCAGCAGCAAAACACTACTCTGTACTGGTATGTACAGGCCTATACTGGACCCGTAACCCACTGTCCATTCAATATAGGCTGACTGAGAGATGACTGGCACAGCCTGGGGACAAACTAGACCCAGGAGTAGCCAAACAGCAGATGAACTACACAGCACAATAGGGCTTGAAAAACAAAGTCTTCAGCTAGAAGGCTTTATCACTGCTTTGACTCACTTTCACCCACAATAATAAGACTTAGGAGATTTTCGGATGGCTAAAATCAGCCTCTTGTCACGCAAGCAGCCCCCAGAACAGTAATGAGGCTGCTGCGCGGCAAGGGTCCATTTTGGACGACGCCGTTTCTCTCTCGGCGTCGTCCGTGACTGTTGTGGCCAGCATTGGAGGTGGCCACGCTGTTTTTTACTCACGGACAAATTCTTCCTTTTATCTTCCTTTTATTTTAACAAAGGGTCTCCCACTGGGAGTGGGGTGGGGAGGAGAACAGAGGCAATTTATCAGTAGGAGTCTGCCAGAAATCCAGTCCATCTGTTGATTGCAGTTGTTCTTTGCAGATTTCGTATGCCCACTGAACGTGTCCAGAGGAGGGTGACCAAAATGGTGGGAGGTCTGGAGGCCATGCCCTATGAGAAGCGGCTTAGGGAGCTGGGATGTTTAGCCTGGAAAGAGAAGGTTAAGAGGTGACATGATAGCCATGTTTAAATATTTGAAGGGATGTTATACTGAGGATGGAGCAAGCTTGTTTTCTGCTTCTCTAGAGACTGGGGCATGGAGCAATGGACTCAAACTACAGGAAAAGAGATTCCATCTGAACATTAGGAAGAACCTCCGGACAGTAAGGACTTTATCAGACCAGGCAAACAGTGGCAAAAAGCCCTGTCATTTAGGATGCGGTGATAGCACAAAAGTTAAAACTATCAGATATCCTTGGCACTTACCCACTCCCAGTGTGTCGTGCTGCCACAAATGAGACATCACTTTTTATTGATGGGCTAAGCCATCAATAAAAAGTGATGCTTCATTCATGCCAGTGCAATGCAGTGGGAACAGGTAAGAGAAGATGACATTTGATAATTTCAGCCATTTCTGCTATCATCGTGGGTTTTGCTGCATCTGATAAAGTCTTAAGAGCTGAACCAGTGGAATGCACTGGTTCTGAGTGTGATGGAGTCTCCTTCTTTGGCGGTTTTTAAACAGAGGCTGGATGGCCATCTGTCGGGAATGCTTTGATTGTGTATTCCTCCTGCATGGCAGGGGGTTGGACTAGATGGCCCTTGTGGTCTCTTCCAACTCTATGAGTCTATGATTCTATACTTTGAAATAAACACAGAAAAGATTTAGGAAAACGATGTGTGCACTCTGAAAAATGCATAGAAAATGCACAATTTTTAAAAAGTGAAGGAAGAGCATTGGGCATAAAGATAGAAAAGGAAGTTATCCTTGGAATGATGCACATACCCTCATCCATCCAGGGGCATAAGATAGGAAATGAGGACTGTCCCTGGTAAATTTGGATAGCTGGAGTGTATGCTGCTGTGGAGGCCTTTGATGCTATCCTCCTTCCTCCTTTACATCAGAAAATAAACCAATTAGAAGAGGGTAAGCTTGCAGGTTGCCATGGTCCCATTACAATAGTCCTTTCTCCTCTCCCACTTCTTCCATAGGCAGATATAAGTTGAAGAGCACATACCCTCCAACATTTCACTGATGAAAACTGGGACACAGGTGGGCAAGCATCATCATGATGTAGTTAAGTTTGTAAAAGCCATTAAGGAGGAAGAACACACAAGCTAGCTGCATCAGTTTGCTTTTGCCAGTGTCTACTGGGAAGGGCAAGACTGTTTCTCCTCTCCCTTACCCCTGCTGAGTAAACTGAGTGCCAACTACTTAAGCATTTTGAACTCAGTTTACAGCACTTGAGGTAAGCTGAGAATGAAGGGGGAAAGAGAAAGGAAGGAGAGAAACAAGGACATGTTAAAAGCAGCTGAAAAGGTAGGACAACAGAGGTTAATCAGGACTGTTCAAATCAGGACAGTTAGGGGGCATAAAAGCAAGGCTGAGCAATTCATACTAAAGTTATTTCAAGGTCTTTAGTAATTTAGTGGAGTGGTTCCCAAAGTGCATCATTAAATTTGGGATAAAATTCCCATAACCCCTAGCCAGCATCGCCTATGATAAATGATGACAGTAGGATTGCCAAGTCAGGATTATGCCAGGACCTGAGATTTCAGGGACCAAACATGAGGCCTAGGGGCAATCCCATCTAATTTGAAAAGGGGTCACCCCTGGTAATGTCAGTAAGCCTGATACATTAAGCATACGCATAGAGTATGCCATTTATATACAAAAAAATGAAGTCCAACAAATGAGAAACACACACACACATACATACACTCACTTGTCAGTATAGCACTCTCACCCTGAGATTCTCCCCCCAAGTCCTGAGAACCAGAGAAGAAGATTTAGACCCTATGATCTGGGAACCCTTGATGACGGGAATTGTAGGCCCACAACCTCTAGGGACCCAAGTCTGGAAATGACTAATCTCACCTCTCTTTAGGTTTGTTGAGCTCTGCAGTATATGAACTTATCAGGATGAAGTGATCCGAAACACAGCTTGACTTCTGGAGGGGTGGCCACATAATACGTATTTCAAAGTATAAAAATTATTCCCCCATATCCTTCTTCTTATGGTGCCATTATGTTGTTAATTTGTTTCATGTCATTCATTCCAAAAGAACTAATACTTGTCAGTGCTGAATTAATGATGGCCAGTGTCTATAATTTACATAAATATGGTTACGTGTAGATCAATTGCTATTATACCTCTATAATATTTGCATTCTGTGGGAGAGTATAATAGCCGAGAGATATGTGTGTTTTTAGAGTGGTAATCTCTCTGGCTTTTTGTTGTGTACAAGGCAATAAATGGTGACTGCAATTGACTAAATGCCATTGCACAGCAGTTCATTGTAATTATGCTACAAAGGAGTGACTATTGTTGTTATTATGCCATAAGCCATCAAATGAAACAGAGGGGGGAAAGGGAAAGCAAATTGTGTCTTTGTTTAGTTCTGGGCAGGCTTGGCAAAGCCGTTTCTGCTTCTGCCTGAGAGTTTTCAATGAGAGGCATGCAGGTGAATGAAACAGAGCCAGGGACAGTTACTCTTAGGGGTTTACATCTTCCGGAATCCCCCAGCTGGGATGGATAGTGGTCATGTGGAGTAGGGGATTCTGGGAGTTGTGATCTGAATTTTTCAACCTCAAGTTGAAATGAAGGAACAATTCAAGGCCACCTTTATTTATTTATTTATTTATTTATCAGATTTATATCCCACCTTTCTCCCAAGATAGGATTCAAGGCACCTTAGAATCATTAAAAAAAATACCAGCTAAAACTTCACAAATTACAAAAATTAAAAAATAAATTAAATTATACCATTGTTGGAATATATTTAAAACAGATGAATTAAATACACAAAATCATAAAAATATAACAATAAAAGTACAACAATAAAAGCAGCACATCAATTAAAATTTACGTTTCAAATGCCTACCTAAATAAAAATGTCTTCAACTGCCTATGACAAGAGGGCAGGGAGGTGGCCGACTGGACCTCCTGTGGAAGGGAGTTCCAGAGTCTGGGAGCAACCACAGAGAAGGCTCTCTCCCAAGTCCTCATGAACTATGCCTATGAGGGTGGTGGAACTGAGAGCAGGCCCTCCCTTGCTGATCTTGACACTCAGGCCAGCTTGTATAGGGAGATATGGTCCATCAGATAGTCTGAACCTGAGACATTTAGGGCTTTAAAGGTCAGAAGAACAAAAGAAGAACAAACAAAAGGATGGGCTAAGAAGGTTGGACAAAAGGATGGACTAAGAACAAAAGGGTGGGCATTCCTTCTTCTTTCAACAGCCTCAGTTTAGAAATTACTAATGTTACTGAGACGTTCACGCATTTTTAGAACATGCTCTAAACAGTAAGTATGGGAGGATTATTTGTACTGAGGTGCTCAAATAGGTAAACATCTAAAAACCCTTGTTCAGTTTATTTCTTTGTTTATAGTCAATGTTTTTACCTCATCCCCCTGCCAAAGTGGCTTCCAGATTGGCTTCCATATCTACAAAATGAAAGCAATCCCTTCCCTTGGGTTGACAATCTAAACTAGAGAGGTGCCAATCCCCCATAGACTGGCAATATCTCTAATTTGATATTGTGTCCAACATTTGTTGCTGCCCAGCCTATGATTCGTCCTCCCAGAGCCAGATGTATCACCTCAGGTATCAGATGCTTAGAGGAACAGCAGTGGTAGTCTTCTAGATGCTCAACCCCCCTGACTTAGGGTTGCCAGATCTCAGGGCTTGGCCCTGTTGTCTCCAGTTGTTGTGGGTCATCTTCAGGTGGGAGATGAGGGTGCAAAAGTTCCAGTTTGGGTAGGCTCAGCTCCAGGCAAGAGGAAAGGACTCTGCACACATCTCCAACCAGCTAGCAGGGTAGCAGCTTGCTATAATTTGTATGCCTTGATTTGTTGCTGCCATTTGCAAAAATTATCCAGTGCTTTTCTCTCAAAAATGTAGATTTCTGAAACATTCATTACCAAGAATGAGAAAAAAATGGAGGTGGGGGAGGGGAGTGGACAATAACTAAGCTCATAATAAAGTATAGGAAAAGTCATTTGTTTTGTTTATTTTTCTTTTCTCTCTCTCAAAATATACATTTTTCAATGCATTTTGATACATTTTTGAAATGTTAGAATATTCATATAGTACCAAATCAGTGGCTAATCTGTCAATAAGACTTGGCTCATTAAGAGAACTCAGTTCTGATTCCCACTTTTGCCTAGGAGACGTGGATCAAGTCAATTCATGTTGGAATTCTCAAAGATCAAATCCTCTAGCATCCCTTTTTCTGCTGCTTGGTTGTGTGCTGAGAATCTTGATTCCACGTTTACCATTAGCAGTCCTCTCTATTCATCAGAGTCATAACAAAACTTCTGAATATTAAACAGGTCTCAGCTACCTTTTGTAGTGTAGTTATTACAATGGAACCTTTATAATACTAGGCCTAAATCTGTAAAATGAATCCTGGTGGCACAGTGGTTAAATGCCAGTACTGCAGCCACAATGTTGCAAGTTCATCCCAAGGGCCCCAAGGTTTACTCAGCCTTCTATCTTTTTGTAGGTTGGTAAAATGAGTACCTGGCTTGTGGGGGCAATTAGCTAACACACATTGGGGAAAAAATTAATGTGGTGTAGATGTGTAAAGTGCTATTGCTTAACAATGTGAAAGCCAACAATCTGAGAGCCTTTGTGGCTGAAGAGCAGGGTATAAATATGTAAATAAATAAATTAATTAATAAGACTGGGTTTAAGCCTGACTTCTGTGTGTGTGGATCACAAGCACAAGTTGTTTCATAAGAACAAAATAGTGCCTGTATTTTCACTACCATATTATTGAAAACTTACCTGATAACAATGACTTTCTTTCAATAATATTTTTGCCTTGGAGAATTTTGTTTTGCTTGCTTGTTTTCCTCAACCATATTTGATTCGTTGCTCTCTCTCTCTCTCCTACTTCTCAAGTAACTAGAGCCTAGTACATTCTGTTCTGTTTACTGCCTTTTTGGAATATTTCCCTATATAAATTATCTCCCCAAGAGGCAGAAGTGAGCCTCGGTAAATCTCTAGCTAGGTTTCACTGTAATCCTTTGGTCAGGAAAGAAAGAAATGCACTGTTTTGTTTCTTCTAAAGTAAGTTTCTTTAAGATGTGCATATACCAGGGTTTTGGAAAATGTGCAAGATGCTGCAAGTAAGTCAGAGAGATTTCCAGCCCAGGGTACAAAAAATCCTATTTGAATGAAGGAGCTAACTAGAGGCTTTGGTGTCCTGCCTCTGAGTTCTGTTGTTTTAGGAATGAAATGAGAAGATGCTGCTAGTCCAATATTGTCAACCTCTATTTGTTTTTCCCCATTTGAAGAAAGAAAATGGAGAAAGAAGTGGCAAAGTGAGGAAAGACATTTTCTCCCTTCAAAAATTATTTCCTTTTAAGTAAATGTCAAGAGAGAAGGAAGTCAGCAAGAAAGACGTATGGGCCTGTTCCAGGTAAACTGTCCCCTCTTGAAATCACTAGGGATCTCTCTCTTTCTATAACATTTGGTCACATGTTCCCCAAATGTATGCCTTTTTGCCAGCAATATCCTGCAGTATCTGCCTCTTTGTATCCTATTTCCAATGGCATATGCCTTTTTTGTATGCATTTTTGAATGAAGAACTGCATTACCTGATTCAGAAAATGTGAAAAGCAAAGGATACTTGTAGATTTTCTTTGGTTTTTTTTCCAGGCTGTGAGGCCATGTTCTGGAATAGTTTCTTTCTGACATTTCACCTGCATCTGTGGCTGGCATCTTCAGAGAAAGGATACTTATATTCTGGTTTGCTCAATATTTTGAGAAAACTGCAGAGGTATTAAAATGTGAATCAAACCCATTTCTTCCAGGAGAGAAGGAAGCAGGCATAGAATGCACCAGAGACCTTCCATGGTCTCTGTAATCGTTATTGACCAAACTTCTGTGTCTGTTTAATCCTTTCAGAGTTACATTAGAGCTAGGAAGAGGGTAGATTTCTTTTTAAAGCATGCCTGTTTTCAACATCATCTAACCCAGAGGCCAACACTAAGTCTGGAACAGATAAATTGTAAGAAGAAGTACTGCCTTTGGTCTGTTTTGAACCTCCTTAACAGTAAAGGTAAACCAGTGACTCCAAATTCTAGTGTTGTAAGAAAAGAAATAAAGCCTCTCTATGCCCTTGTTTTTTTCAACACATCATCCATAATTTTAAAAATTGCCTTCATATCTCTTCTTGGTCATCCTTGTCTCCAAATTAAAAAGGCACAAGGTGAATAATATTAAATATCTACTTTATGCTTGAAAAAAATTGCTGAAGGACTTCATAGAATCATAGAGTTGGCAGAGACTGCAAGGTCCATCCAGGCCTACTCCCTGCCATGTAGGAATACACAATCAGAGCACTCCTAACAGATGGCCATCAGCCCCTGTTTAAAAATCTCCAGAGAAGGATACTCCATCATGTTCCAAGGAAGCATATTCCATTCTCTAACAGCTCTTACCATCAGGAAGTTCTCCCTAATGTTTAGGTGGAATTTCTGTTCCTGCAGTTTGAATCCATTGCTCTATGTCCTAGGTTGGATGTACACTAGGTGAATTATTTGTCCTCACATTGTTCCTGGTGTTGTTGGAACACACAATGTTCATCTATTTTGAAGGCGAGAGCACTTCTTTTTAGATATTAATGTGATTTAACACAACCACCTATTTAATCTGGTATTTTGACATTTTTTAAAAAATGTGGCCTACTTTCTGATTCAGGATCAGGTTATGGGGTGGTTGGGCAGTGGGGTTGGGCGGACAGAGCCAGTAGGTGTATGTTTACCTAATAAAAACATATTTAAATAAAATAAAGATCACAAAAACAAAAGGAAAAAAAATATTGCTGCACTCTCTGCTCCTGCAGAAGCCCCAAAAGATCATTCACATATGTTTGCAGTGATGAAAAAAATGCCATGAACAACTTGTGTGGGCCAGCCGTTTCAGCCCATTTGTTTAGAAGATGATAAATGGCAGAAGGAACATATATTAGGGATAAGCTCACTGCCCAGGTAGGAATACACCTTTACAGGTATACAAGACAGCCAATGGGAAGGCAAATGGAAAGGCTAGTAGGTTAATTGAGTTGAGGTGGAAATATGTACATTTGCATGTATGGCAGGAACAAAATAAAAACCCAGAGAAACTGCGTAACTATGACTCAAAATAACCCAAATCAGCAATCACATGGATCTGGTGGGACACTCCCCTTCTGTCCCGAAGTAAGTTCCAGGTGGAACTTTCTGGGGGATTTTTGCAGGCATAAGACACCAACAGGTTTCCAACATCCCTGTATGTGTGTATGTATGAGAAAGAGAGGGGGAAGGAACATTGAGAGTGGGGGTGGGGTTATTTGCAGACTCACATTTCTAATGCTCATGGAGAAACATTTCTTTTGCCTTCCCCTAAAATTATTCCCATTGCTTGATAAGTGTCATGAAACCAAGGATACTTCAATGTCTACATACAAATTTGTGTGGGACTGTCACCTTAAAGTGCAACCGAATGTACGTAACATTAATTACATCGTTTTTATGTAGGATTCTGCCTTTGGGTAGTAAGGGTGCCCTTTCCACTCCACACCCTGGATTAATGTCACTCATTCTGAGAGTTCAGACACATCATGAACTGCTTTCCAAGACCTTCCTTCCTTTGCCTTCGAAAAGCACTGCTTGCTTTTGAGTGAATGAGTGATGCACTCTCCCCGTCTGTTATCTAGCACAGAGATGGCTTTGTGCCAGGGCAGCACCCTATCTTTGATAATTCCACAGCATCGGATTCAATTTCAGATAAGCAGGTTCTCATGACGAACCGAATGTCACCAGGTTAGCTGTCTGGGAATGTCATGTACGTTTTGTGGAAAGGTAAAAAGAGGGGCAAGCTAGTTGGTTTCTATTTTTATGTGAACCTGTCTTTGTTTGGAGAGAAGTAAATTCATCATAAATAAGGTAATGGAAGAGAACATTGCAACCACAGATTTCACTGTCCCAATTCAAATACTGAATCATGAAATGCAAAATTCTGGTTTTGTATGACAGGGAACAAGTATTAGACTAAAAATAAATAAATAAATAAATTGTGAAACAAAGCCTAATTTTGATACATTTTTTTCCGGACCTATTTTTAAAAGAGAAGTTTCAGTGAATCAGGTATGGTCATTTGGAAAGTGCATTTCAACTCAAATATAAAATGTTAAGTATGAACTGATAGGCTGGAATAGTGATTGTGGAGACTACTGTACACCATGGTGAGGAAACTTTGACTTTTCTGGGGTTTTAGCCTATAACTCCCATTAGCCCCAGCTGATGTAGATTGAGAACCTTACCTAAGATAGCAGGATGAGCCTGTTGTCCCTGCTTCCCCATCATCATTTTTGCAGCCATTGCATCCAAGTTTAAAATCAGTTGAGGAGGCTGCTGAAGCTTTTTTTGCCCCCGCACATGGTACATCTCAGGGATATGTGGGAGCAAGGATGACTTGGGGAATGTGGAGGGGCAGAGGAGAATGCCTAAATAGGACTTGTGTTTTGTAGACACATCTGAAAAAGTTCATATCTCAAATGGGTAGATCAGAAGTAGGCTATCTTCAGCCCCCAGATGTTGCTGAACTACAGCCCCATCATGCCTCAGCACTAGACCGGGGCTGATGTGAAATTAAGTCAAGGGGTTGTCTGAATGGTGAAAATAACCCTCATGGAATTTGCTGGGAATATAACCTGTCAAAATGGGATCCCATATCAATCCACTGTATTCAGAAGGAGGGGAGGGGGCAAAACTGCAAAAACACTACAGTTCCCATCATGCCTTAGCACTGGCAAGACTGATGGGAAATTAAGTCAAGGGTGTTGTCTAAACAGTGACAAAGGTGATCCCTAGTGTTGTGTTTTTTTAAAGCAAGGGGTGCACATTCCTCCTCGTTGGGACAAACAATTCATTTTGAATCATTTTCCCATAGGAGTGGAAGTGCAAAGCTGGTTGGTCAGGTGAGTGCACGGGATGAGGCTTGCTAACAGGACAAGTGCCCACTGCCACTATGTCGGATTTTTGCCTTAGAGAGCGATCACTAAGGTGATAAAACAGGCTGTTGTGGTTCCCCCCCCCTATTAAAGAGATAAAAAAATTGCTCTAGCATAACTTAAGCAGGGCCGGTTTAACCAGTCTGCCAAATCAGCATTGGCAGGGGGCCCCAAGGTCAAGGGGCCCCCCCTGCTGACCTCCTTATCGACAAAGGTTTTCTAGGAAGACTCTATGGTAGTTGTGCTGTTTTGTGTCCCATGGATAATGAATCCATGGATATGGGGGTCCTGCTGTAATCTGAGCATCCTGTATTGTGAATAGGCTAGGTTACATTGACCTGAGATAAACATATGGGCCCCCCAAAATAAAGCATTGTAGGGGGCCCCCAAATTCCTTAAACCAGCCCTGAACTTAAGACATTGTTTTTTTAAAGTTCAGTGGTAGTAAATTGAGGTAGGTACAAATGTGAGTAAATCACTTGTGGCCACCATCTTGCATGCAAAGCTTATAGGGGTTTACGGGAGCTGTTAAGTCAAGTCGCTGCTACAGCAAAATGATTATTGCGAGGCACTCCATTTTTCCTTGATCGTATAGACAGGGCCAAGGACACCTGGAAGGCCAGGTTCCTCAGACCTGAGCCAGACAAATGTACCTATGGAAGTGCCTACCTCAGCTTCATGGTTGGATGGTTTGATTCTTGTTATGAATAGAAAAGTAAAGAATACTTTGGCATTACTACCAATGGAAGAGGACCATTTGGGATAGCAACCGCTAGGAGGCAGCTGCTTATGTACTGCAATATGAAGTCTAGAGTCCAAAAATGAAAACCAGTTGATTTGGGAAACACAAAACTACACAAAGAAGAAAAGATACAGCCAACCATGGAATAATTGTGAACCAAAGGCTGGTGTCCTATCATACCTCCTACCATCCCATCAGGTTCAATCTGATTCTGTTCCAGAGAACATAAGTGTTTGCCATATAGACATCAGAAGATAAGGGGAGGGGTGGAGGATGTAAGTGCATAATCTCCTCAGATTTAGAGGTCTAAAATGCCACCATTTCCTCAACAGAAACACAGATGAGATAATATAATGAACTTCTTTCATCTCAGAGCCTCATGCTTGTGCATGTTCTTTATATTTAGCAGGAACAAATCTTTGAATTAATTGACTATAACAACCATAACCATCTAAATGGAGCTAACAGCTGTTCACCAAAGGTGTGCAGTGGTCTATCACTCCCCATCTCAGCTTCTGTGGCTCATCCTTAATTCAAGCTGAATGTCCCTTTGTGGAAGAGAGAAAATAAGCTTAATATTAAGGTAATTTTGTGACTGGCAATAGGGTTGAAGTCTGGGGACACGTACTTAATTTGTATTTGTATCACATTCAGTGACAATTACCCTGATGTTTCAAGGAGGAATCATTTCTGAGCAAGATGTGAAATAGAAATAGGATTTTCAAGAAATGAGACAATCTGTTTGAAGAGCAGTTGGGATCGAGAAAAGATGCACAGGATCACAAACATGAAGGAATCTAACAGTATACTGGTTCTCTATGATCCTTTCCATTAAGATGGTCCACAGAAAGGTGGAAAACATATGAGAAGATCAGGGTGGGAATTATGCAGCCTATAGGGTGTATGGGGCTCTGAAAACCAGTTTTGTGCTCCATCTAGCCAGAAAGAAATGTTTTGGGAAGGACCTGGGTTGTGGTGTTTTGTTTTTTGTAAGTATAGTCTTTACCTGGCATCCTATTGGTGATGTATACAAATGTATCTTTCCTTAAGCACATGTATGTCTTATTTTGGGTGATACACAGGGAGCTACTCAGTAGACCATTGGACATCATCCAAAATCCAGGCCAGCGATCAAGTTCTGGCAGTGTTAGCTTCTGTAGCCTAGAGGGAGGGAGATAAGGAGGAGCTGACTCAGATGACCAAGAAGTGGCCTATTTCAGCTACAACTTCCATTGAGCAGATGAGAAACAAAGCAGCTTCTCATTTGCTTTGATAGCTGCTGGAGGTGGTGTGGGAAGAGGAGTGGAAATGCATATGTAGAGCATTCCACTTCACATGGGTAATGCAGGATGTTGGACTTTTTTGTTTTATTATAACCCTTGTGTACTGTGCCTTAATTTCTTTTCAGAGCCCTATCCTAACTATCAAGGAACCCCAATCCTCTCAGATTGTACTGTCCTGAAAACCACATCTGCTAATGAACATATGATATCAAACATTTTCAATGTCACTCTGGTTTTTTTTCTTCCTGTAAACATTTGTGTTGGTATGCATAAAATCTGAAACTATGGATAGTAGTTGTTGCACATGTGCTGTTAGCAATAGGTAGATATATACCCAGACTTTGTTAATTATGGGGGCTTGTCTACATGGGCAAAATACCCCCTCTAAGAACCCTGCAGTCCCTACGATGGGCATTTCCTCCATTCTGCACCCAGGCAGTCCTCACCATCCCCTGGGGCAGACACAGGGCTGAGATGGGGGAAGACAGGGTAGGGCCCAATACAATATTTTTTTAAAAATACCCAGTTTACTCTGTTACCACCAGCACAAAATGGATTAGGCTCCACATGTCCTCAGGAGCCCATCCCTACAGGTTGGCCCATGCTGTTACTGCGATCTCCCTGGCTCTCCTGGAAAGCAGGAAGAATTCCCATAGCATGTGACCAAGGCTGGCCACATGCAGGAGGTTTCAGTCACATGTTGCGGGCTCCCTTCCTGCCTTCTGACTCAGTGAGGAAAATGGCGGCTGTAGTGGCTGTAGCAATGGCCCAGCATGCTCAGCCCATTTCATCAAGGTAACAAGGGAACAATGGGCCAGACCTGCAGATGGGATACACTGGCAGGGAGCCACTAGGTCCTGGCTCGTGTAGATGAGCCCATGGGAACATTAGCATATCTACCATTTCTGCACATCAACCATAATTCTCTTTCTCTCTCTTACAAAAACAGATGTATTAAAACAAAAACCAAAACCACATTTGATTGAAGTTATTTATGGATGCGCAAATAAATAATTGTGGAATAAAACATTTTTAAAAAGAAAAAAATACTACCATTTTAGTAGAAAGAAATAGCACTGTGATACTGGGGAAGACACAGACCTATCTGGATGATTATCATAGGCCCAAACAATAGTAGAAATTTCCAGACCTTTTGGACTGATCTTGAAGATCATAGACAGCATGAAGAAACTAAAACTGGGCATCATGATCTCATAAAAACAGCACAGCTATGGGCCACAAGAAATTCTGGAGAAATTCAAAAAGAAATCATAGAATTTGCAAAAGTCAAATGGGCATCCATAAAGTGGTCAGAAGGAAGCCATATATTTTAGTGGTTGCCTTTTTCTTGTTCATTACAGAAGACAAAATAGATTCCTGAACTGCTTTTATTAAAGAACATTACATTACTTCATTTTTTAAAAACCAAAAATGCCTTCCTGAATCTGGAGCATTCAATATAATTGCCACCTTGCTAAGAATGAAATCATAATTAAAAGAAGAAAGAAGGGAGAGTTTGGTTTTATCTTGCATCAGGATTCATAATTAGGGTGACCTAAATAGGGTACTGTGCCTTTATCACTGCCAGAGCACTAACTTTCATGGAACCAATAAACAAATAAAAGTTCTCCAGAGTCTTAATCTGAGCTGTCACCACTGAAATCAAGGTGTTTTTAAAAGTTAGATCAAAGCCAGAATTTCCCACTGTGAGACCAGGGGCTGAGAAGACAAGAAGATTGGCTTTGTTGTCATGCTGCCATGAGAAGGTAATTCATTATTATTGCTTGCAGGAAATTAACAACAAAGATGTTCATTATAATCTTCTCATGCAGAACCCCCTCCCACCAAGAATTAGCAGCAACAAGTGTTCTTTGACATTAGAAAAGGATCATTTATATTTTGCGGTCAAACAAGGTGATCATAAAGATCCCTCCTGGCCATAAAATTCTACTAATCTTTTACGGAAAAACAGATGAGAAGTGTGTTATCAAAAGCTCAGTCATGATGACTGCAGGAAAAAAAAAAAAGGAGCTCATAAACCAAGGTCAGCAGCTTTGAAATTCTCTGGCTCATTGCTTATGTGGCTCCCATTGGTACACAGAACTTGTCAGTCTCATACTCATTAGAGATGAAACAATGGGAAGTTTAAAAAATGATGAATTGGAAGCATATCCGAATAAGAACCCTGAGTTTCATGGTTAAGAAATTTTCTTTTTCCAAGACTGGAAGCCACGAATTTGGGTTGGTTTTCACAATTCCTCCCCCCCCCCAATTGTGTTGGAATTCACCACACTCAGAGTTGCAAACACATTTCTTCTGCCTTTGTTTGTTTTGTCGGTAGTCAGTGTTGCCAAAATCTGAAGGCTTTGCAAATTCAGGAACCTCTGCCATCAATATAAATGGTTTCTGTTTACCTAGAGAGATGTCATATAACCCACAAATAGGACAGGCTATGTAGAGTCATGATACTATACTATTCACTGTGTGATCCACAATTGATTGGAGTTGCCCATTTGATTGTTGCTAGGAAGCATTGTCCTAATTCTGTTGTATAGCTTAGTGAAACTATCATATAGGAATATGTGTT
The DNA here is from genome assembly GCA_030847615.1 of Gambelia wislizenii. NCBI lineage: Eukaryota > Metazoa > Chordata > Lepidosauria > Squamata > Crotaphytidae > Gambelia > Gambelia wislizenii. Next base: position 19,756,088 of record JAUMIR010000007.1, on the reverse strand, counting down.
TAGCTCATAACTTTGGGCTTAATTAAACTTGTGGGAAACCCTGCACCTTCATAGCTCTAGCTTCTTCAATTGTAGATTGGAGAATCCTGCCACACTGTTAGTTGCATTTGAGTAACCTCGTAAAAGGGTGGGTCTATGCTGATCATGTGTACTACTTCCAGCCACACGTCCAGAACTGCTCTGTCCCCCCGCCCCCATTTGCTGTGCATGTGGTTTAGCGAATATATGTGGTCCAAAAGTCCTGTATTATTAGATAAGCAGAGATACGCTTATCCAGACATGCACACAACTTAATTTTTTTGAAAAAATTAAGCACCAGAATGTGAGCTGCTCAAAGTCAGAAGAGGGTAGAAGAGGGAATTCCAGCAGGTGTGGAGAGGGATGAAGGGGCTCTCCCATGGGTACAAGGCACGTTGTGTCACCCAGCTGCTGCTATTGCTGCCTCTGCAGAGATTGCCCTCTCCTGTGGCCTATGGACTGGCTTCCAACTGCCTCTTGGTAGACTCAGATCAGGCCCAGGTACTGCTTCCCACACCCACCTGTGTCATCTCTGGGTGCTGGTGGTAGAACTGAACTGGCCTGAACTGTTTAGCATCTTCTGAAAGGAAAATCCAGGAAGTGCTATTTGTCGACCAACTGAGAATCCTGGGGCTTGTCCAGACACCATGCCATACTTCGATTGAGTGTGTGTTTTCTCTCAGTTGCAGCAGCACTATTTTGTCCCCACCGTTTTTTTGCCTATTCGCATCTGTTTGCATCTATTTGAATGGAGCATCCACATGTTCTGATAAAGGGAAATAGAGTGAAAATGTGCAGTGATGCAAATTTGGATGTCTACATGTGCCAAAATATGCATCTACACACATTTTTCAGTAAACCTTGGGGGGAAACGGCAAATCCTTTTACACTGTGATTTGTGGAGTTTTTAGCCCCCCCTTCTGAATATCGTGCATCTCATTTGGATCATGTTGGAACACATCGTATTCTCTGAGAATTCTATGATGAGTATTTTGTCATCTGGACAACCCCCTGGCTTCATTATTAATGATGTCAGCATTCCTTACTTCTCTATATGTCTTATCTGTTTTCTTTTTTTGGTTATATTTATCATTTCATCGGTAACTCTTTTTTCACATTTTCTTTTTTCTTTGTTATAGCTCCTTTTCCTTCCATTTCTTCTAATCTGATACCTATCCTTGGTCTTCTTTCTTCCCAGCTTACCTTTTGTTTTTCCTTATGGAACTGTCACTCAATTGCTCCTAAAATTGCAACTGTTCATTATTTATTTCTCTCCAGACCTTTTCACCTTCTTGCTCACAGGGAAACCTGGTTCCCTGCCTATGATACTGCTACTTCAGGTGCCCTCTCCTTTGGAGAGCTATCCTTTTCTCATACAAGTCACCACACTCATGCCAGTTTCAGGTGCCCCCCACATTTTCCATCAACAAACTGTTTCTCTTCTTTTGAGGCCCATGCTGTGAGACTCTTTTCGCCTCTGCAGCTGTGGATTGCAGGGATTTACCATCCACCTGATATATTTTCAATGTTTATTTCTGATTTTGATTCTTGCTTAACTTCCTTTCTCTTAGATGGTATTCCCATTCTTATTATGTGTGATTTTAATATTCATGTGGATGATTCCAAAGATCCTGCTGTCTTATCTTTTCTTTTTTTATTGTCTTCTTTTGGACTCAAGCTTTATTCTGATTCACCTACACATTCCTTTGTCTGTTGTCTTGATCTTGTTCTTATTAAGATTTTTTCTGTCTCTTGCTTTTCAGTGACTGAATTTCTTTTGTCTGATCATCATCTTGTTTCTTTTGTGCTTGTTCATAATCCACCTCCTTGGTATTCTGTTGCTCACTCCTTTCAAGAGCTTCATTCTATTAATTCTGAGACTTTTCACAAGCATTGGTCTCTTCTCTGCCTTTAGTTGTGTTGATTCCTTGGATTCAGCTGTTTCTTTACTCAACTCAACTTTATCTTCAACTCTTGATAGTTTTGCCCTTTTGTCAACACATATGCTCCCTTCTACCCAAACGCAGCCTTGGCTTACTCCTTTTATTTGGTATCTTCATTCCTGCTCTCACGTAGCTGAATGCCTGTGGAGGAAGACTACAGAGTGGATAGACTACATTAAGTATAAATTCTTTCTTTCTTTTTTCTCTTGTTCAATCTCTTTGGCCAAACAAATACTATACTTCATTGGTTTATGCTAATGAATGGTACCTACCTTTAATTCTCTTTTAAAGCCCTCTCCTCCACTTCTCCCTCCATCATTCTCTGCTGGTGCTTTTGCAACTTTCTTTAATACTAAAATTGAAAGCATCCATTCTGCTCTTGATGCTCCTGAACCATCCTCATTACCACGTATTAAGTGTCTTTCTCCTCCCCCTCCACCACCATCTTGTTAGATTCACTAAACAAAATGCTGATGTCTTTGAATCCTTCTACCTGCTCTCTGGATCCAGTTCCTCCTCGCTACTTGATTACTGTTGCCTCTGCCATTCTCCCTTCTCTTCTCTATGTTATTAATCTACCCCTTTCTACTGGTTCTGTCTCCCCCCCCCCACTGCTTCCTCTGGTAAGACCTTTTTTCATGCCTTGGTCATTTCCTGCCTTGATTACTGTAATCTTCATTGACTGGTCTTCCATTATCTCACCTTAGTCCTCTAGTTTCCATTCAACATTCTGCTGTGAAGATTATATTTTTGGTCTGTCATTTTGATCATGTTACTCCACTTTTGATATCTCTTCATTGGTTACCTATTCCTTGTAGGGTCCAGTTCAAGCTTCTTGTTTTAACATTCAAAGCTTTACACAACCTAGCTCCCTCCTATCTATCAGCCCTTATTTCTTTTTACCGGTCTGCTTGAAAGCTGCGTTCTAGGCTTCTCACCCACCCAAGTGTTTCCTCTTCCTTGGTTCGGCTTCATGCTTTTTCACTCACTGCTCCATACTCTTGGAATTGTCTACCTAAACAATTCCTGCACACTGCTCCTTCCCTCATTATTTTCAAATCTCAGTTAAATACTTCCTTGTTTTTCCTAATCTTTTGGGATTTTAGTTTAATATTATTTTATAATTTATAATTTTGAATATTTTGGTTACATACATTGGTCAAGGGTGAGAGCCACTCTGCTTGGACAAACATCACTGACTCATCAAATAAAGGGGGGGGGAATTGGCCACAACTTTTATGAATTACAGCTGTTGATCAGGTTGGCACTCACATAGGACTGGATCCAAGCATCAATCAACCCGACTGTTGATCAATGAGCCTGGTTCTCCTTCCAGCTGCCAGCTCCCTTGGTGATGACTGGAAAAATCTACCTGGGTAGAGCATGAGCATGGTTCCCTGCCATCAGATGTGCCAGAAAGTAGTCTGCCCCTGAGCTGGGAAAGAATAATTCTCCCTACATCCCTGACTCTCTTAAGTGGACCCCCAGAACATTACCAATGGCTGATAGGCAGTGATAATAAATATCCCGAATCCAGGACTCATGCCAACCACTTGTACACAGGTGTGACAATGAACAGGAGTCTTAACATGGTGGCAACAAGCTAGAAAACATGCTGTTACACTGCCAAAATACAAAACAGGGTGGATGGGTGGGTGGGGCGCTGCTCCAAAGAACACTGCTAAGTGGCCACTTGAGCAGGGACCTAAAATCTCTTCCCATCTGACTGGAGCAAAGCCTACAGTGGAACACTCCAGCTAGTTCCCTCCAGCCAATGAGTTTGAACCAGGTTCAAATTCATTGGTTGGCATTCCTGCTTCCTCCCAGAGCCACCAATGTACTCTTCTGGGAGGAAGACGTCTGGGAGGAAGACGTCTGTGATCCACCACGAAGAAGGACTGCTGCCATTTTGCTCCCACCCCAAACAGCAACCGCAGTAAGTCATGCAGCAATAAATCTGCATTATTATGTTGTATTCCTTGCATTTTATTTGGATAATTTGTTTTACAATTATATTGCATCATTTTATATTTTATTATTCCTTTCTTCCCTCTGTGTGTATGCATTTGCACATAAACAGTATTTTTAGATTTTATGCTTTTAGTAGGATCTATTGTTTTTGGTTATTTTAATTGTAAACCACCATGTAAATGGATGGAGCTATATAAATACGCTATCATCATCATCATCATCATCATCACCATCATTTATTTTTTCAGGATCATGTCTCCATAACAAGTCTGGAAACAAAGAGAAACATAAGAGAAATAATGAGAAAGGCAGCTCATTCAGCTGTCCCAGCTCCTGCCTTTTACCTTCGGCTGGCTCCATTTCCATCTCCTTTTGTTTGTTGCAACTCCTTCTGTCCAGTTAAAATATCATTCCCTCCATCTCATTAATACAAACAAGCAAATTCTTCTGCAAGGGGTAAAAAAAATAAGAAAATAGCAATGGTGGGTAGTATGCAGTAGAAATGCTCTATTATTATATTAATTTGCTGCAATGCTATTTGCTCTGCAGGTGAGTATTTGCAAGTCAAAGTACAGCATTATGAATTATAACCCTTCAACTACAATCCATTCCAATTATTCTCTGCTACAGTATAGTGGAACAAAATGGAACTACGTGATCCTAAGCATTTCATATCCTCTACTTGCTCACTTACTGCTTGCAGTTTCACGTTCCCTGAGTCACTTCAATATAAGTCAATGGAAGGACCAATCCTGCTTATTGGGTTGACCACATCTGTCTTCCTTTTACCCTTCTGGTCAGGTTATTTTTATTCATTCCTGGAAGGATAATGTCCAGCCTGTGCAACACAGACCTTTTTCTTCTCATACAGCTTTGATTGCTGTCAGCAGGCACTGTGTGGAGTTGCCTTTGAAGAGTGGATGTAAACTTCATCTGGCTCACAATGAAGCTGCTGGCATGGATTAATTGTGCAGAGAATATAATTAGTGGGGAGGTGAACCCAGGGCTGGGCTGGCAGAGTGAGGTGGTTGCCTCAGGCAAATTTCAGGTATTGTGAAAGCCCCTCTGGCTGTTATTTAATTTGTCATTACTGTATTGTTATTGCTGGGGAGTGGAGCGATATGCTTCTGGCATTTTCTTCTTCTTGTGTCTAAATAACTCAGCTGGCTTTGACCAGTAGGCACCTTGACTTGAGTAGGTATGTAGGGGACTTTCCTTCCTGCCTAATTCTAGGAGAAATTAGAAAACCAGGCCTGGTGAATCTAGGATCCAACTTTATTTAGGGAAGGAAATACATTCCTTCCAATTCTGCCTAAGAACAGGAAAATATGTTCTCTTTCTCCCCCCCTCCTTCCGTGTGTTTGGATGCCAAGCTGTGAGCAACTGTGGTTGGTATTTAATGCATGGGACCATCCCTGGTCTCTGATTTTTGCCTGGAAACCTCAGGGCCTGGATGATCTTGAAATGGCAACCCTAAACTGCCACAGTCTTTTAAAATTAACCTTAAATGCCAGATGGTGCCCAGAGAGTTTGCCCTGCTGTTTAAAGATGTGACGGACAGAAAGATGAGCGAATGGGATGAGAGTATGAAAGGAACCAATCCCAGAGCAGGAGACTGAAATGGAAGGGGTTTCTGTATGTTTGAGGCAATGCATGACAGTGAGCCAGGAGTTCAGTTGAGTCTGGGAGCATGAGTGGACTGGTGCAGAAGGCTCCATGTGTATGCTGTGTGTTTGAAATTTGAATTTAACAAGATTGAATGCAAAGGCTTGGAAGTCTGAATGAGAACACTGATTGGACAAAGAGTGAATGACTCTGAGGAATAAGGGAGGATATTATAAAGATCCAAGAAACAATCTGTGCTAGGACTTTCAAGTTGTGTTACTATTAAGAGTGGCTACTCAAAAGTGACAGTCTGCTCAGAAATTGAACCATTATAAGCACAGGATTTCAATGTTACTGTACATCTTATTCCCTTCAATAAAGGAGATTATCAGACAGGAACACACAAAGTTTTACTGTTCCACACTCTCCAATCCTGCCCCTGTCCCAACACAAAAACCCTCCCGATCACTCTTGCCATCTCTCCCATTGACAGACAGCCCAGGAATGAACGGAGCTCTAATGGAGCTCCGTTCACTTCCTGGACTGAAATCCCACCCCTTCTCATGAGAAGACGCAAGCGTGGGATATTTAAAAATAAAAAGTAAAATAACAAGAAAAGTTACACCAAGCACAGAAACACACTTTAAAACTTATAAGTAACCTGGGAGGTTCATAGAAAGTATGTCACTTACATGGATGTCACGATCTCACCCCGAAGTGTTGTGGCAGAACTGCCCATTGATGCTACATTCATGTGAGTTAAATGGCACAAGGTTTCAGATGCTGGCAATGCAAGCACCAAAACGGGATGGGTGATCTATTGATGGCTCAGCCCATCAATATAAAGAAACACCATAATGATGCCAGTGGAACGCAAAAGGATGACATCATCTGACATTGGCATCCTTTTGGATTCCTCTGGCATCATTATGGCACCATGTTCACCACGTCTGATAATCTCCAAAGTTACCCTATGTTGTTTTGATCAACTACAGACTCTTGGCCAGTCATTCAACTTACAGATATAAAAAGGCATGCTACCATAAAAACACCATACAATCCACACATTTGGGAGAACAGGTATATCCCTAGTTCAGACAGAAAGAAATAAGGGAAACATAGAAGTTAGGGTGGTAGTAACAGAGGGTGAAGGGGGCCAGGCTGAACCCTCAGGTAAAGTGGGCTGGCCTTTTGGAGTTTGCTATCCACCACCTTGTTGTGAGTTGTCACATAAATATTGAGTGGCTGCATCACAAATGACACCACTCCTTTGGCTGTTTTTAAAGTCTTCAGGCAGCCTACAATTTACTTGCACCTCTCACTACACCCCAAATGTTTGTGGATCTCTGATTTCTGCTTCTGATAGCATTCCTTGTTTCCTTCGACATTTTCTCTCTTCATAGTGGCCTTGTTCTCGTCAACAGCTAAATCATTTCCATTTTTAAAAAGCGAAGAAAATTCTCATCTTAAGTAGATTATAGTGCTGAACTTTAAACTAGGTCAACAGATTAAAAGATAAAACATTTCCATTTAAATCTTTACCTGATTTTACTAGCCTGAAAATCTCTGGATTTTATACCACCAAGGTTTTTTGTGGGTTTTTTTTTTTTTTTTGGTCATCAAACAGGTAATATTAGAATCAAAGGTAATAAATCCATTGATCTACAGTGAGACAATATTAATATTAACACAGAGCTTTTATAATTAATTTGCTGCCAGATGAAAGGCAAGCACCAGGTCCTTTTAGCAGTGGTGATTAAAGTGAGTCTAACCCTTTGAAAACCACATTTGCATGTACAGCAGGAAGCCCAGAATCCAACAGATGACTTTGCAATGCTTTCGTGTTTGCTGTCACACTGCAAAATGCTGAGCGGAAGAGTCACTCAAACTTAGTGGAGGAGATTCACTTTTCCAAGAGTTTAGAGAATTAAATGAAAAAGACATAATTTTCCAAGGGCCAATTTGCATGTTACATGGGAGTCATGAACAAACCTATTCATCACATGGATAAAAATGTTTAATACAGACTGAAAGCCTTCTCACAAACTTTTGCAGTCTAGGAATGTAGGACTTTTTATGACCATCCAAATATGGTGTTATAAGGATGTCTAATGATCACAAATGGGCACACGTACCACATGACATTGCCGTTTATGTGTAGTTTAAAAACGTACTTTTTTATTGATGGCCCAAGCCGTCAATTGATCTTCCCCAGCGCTTTTGTGCCAACATTGCTGGTGCTTGAATCCGCACGCCACTGTACTCACATGTATGCAGCATCAATGGCTGGTCTGGCAAGAACACCTCCAGGTGAGATCACCTTTCTATGACCCTTTTTATGACCCTTTCTGGTTTACTTGTAAGTATTTAAATGTGTTTTTGTGCTATTTAAAACTTTTTTTGAGTGTTCTTTTTGTTGTTGTTTTTTAATTGTCCACACTAGGTATTCTTGTGAGGATCCATAGGATTTCAATAGAGGAAGTGAACAGAGCTCTGTTCACTCCTCATTCATCACCAGGGAAGCCTTTAGAGCAGATGCAAGGTAAGTGTGATGTGGGGAGTTCTTTTGCTGGTATACAAATGGCAGAAGTTATGCCAGCAAAAGAATGGGGTTTAGGGGGTGGTCTGATAAATTCCGTAGAATGTCTCTTTGGAGGATCCCAGTTAAAGGAAAACCAATGTGGTATAACAAACTCACAGGGTTGCCAGACTGAAAACTGAAGAAGGCTCCTGAACCTTTAACAGTTGTATAGAAGAGGAAATTTCCTCAGGTGTTGCTTGCCATGCAACCAAGAAACAAGAATTGCTTGCTGAAATTTCCTGTTCTATGTATCTCCCTTTTATTGAACTCCCACTTCCTTGCTAATTACTTTTAAAGAGCCCTCTAAAGATAGTCATTTATAGTTGCTTTTAATTGATAGATGCAGCCTTCTCCAATATGGTACTTTCCAGAGGTTTATACACAACTCCCACCAGACGAAGTTGTCATAGCCAATGGTCAAGGATGACAGGAGTACAAGTCTGCAATACCTGGAGCATGGCAGATTGGGGCTGATTGAACATGAGTCAACAGTGTGATGCAGCAGCTAAAAAGGCCAATGCGATTTTGGGCTGTATCAATAGAAGTATAGTATCTAGATCAAGGGAAGTAATAGTGCCGCTCTATTCTGCCTTGGTCAGACCTCACCTAGAATACTGTGTCCAGTTCTGGGCACCACAATTCAAAAAGGATATTGACAAATTGGAGCATGTCCAGAGAAGGGCAACTAAAATGGTGAAAGGTCTGCAAACCATGCCTTATGAGGAGAGACTTAGGGAGCTGGGTATGTTTAGCCTGGAAAAAAGACAGTTAAGAGGCGATATGATAGCCCTGTTTAAGTATTTGAAGGGGTGTCACGCTGAGGATGGAGCGGGCTTGTTTTCTGCTGTTCCAGAGACTGGAACACGGAGCAATGGATACAAGCTCCAGGAAAAGAGATTCCACCTCAACATTAGGAGGAACTTTTTGACAGTAAGAGCTGTTCAGCAGTGGAATGCACTCCCTCGGAGCGTGGTGGGGTCTCCTTCCTTGGAGGTCTTTAAACAGAGGCTGGAGTGCCATCTGTTGGGGATGCTTTGATCAAGATTTCCTGCGTGGCAGGGGGTTGGACTGGATGGCCCTCGTGGTCTCTTCCTCTTTCTTGCTGGAGCTGCCTTTGCCAGGAGAGAAAGTAAGTACAGGGGGGAACGTTCTTTTGCTGGCATTTTTTTGGGGGGGGGACGGCAAAAGAACGTTTTAAAGAGAACATCTGATAAAGTTCCTAGTGTCTGCAAGGGGTTAAAACCACAGAGGTGAGCCTAGTAGAGAAGATAGGATAGATCAATCAGACTCCCCAAGGGCATTTTAAGTAATTCTTTCACACCTTCCAACATTTCATGGATACTAAAAGCCAGGACACATGTGACTAAGCAACATCAGAAGTGGTTAAGATGGCAAAGGTTATCAATGAAGAAAGGGCAGTCATACTAAGGGCTTTATCAGACCACCACCCCTAAACCCATTCTTTTGCCAGCATAACATCTGCAATTTTTATGCTGGCAAAAGAAGTTCCCATGCCACCCTTATCTGCTATCTGTACTAAAGACTTCCCATGCAAATGAATGAGGAGTGAACAGCAAATCTATGAGGAGCTCCATTCACTTCCTCTATTGTAATCCTACGGATGCTCACGAGAATACATAGCACGGGAATTCAAAAATAAAAACAAAAATAACAAAGTAAGTGTTTTAAAAAGCACATTAAACACTCTTTAGTCCCAAGTAAACTGGGGCAGGTCATAAAAAATGTGTCACCTACCTGGATGTTGCAGTTTCACCCAGATGTGTCCTGGCTAGACTGTCCATTGATGCTGTATTCACGGGAGTACAATGGCATGTGGATTCAAATGCTGGCAATGCCGGAACAAAAGTGCCACGAGGGATTAATTCACAGCTTGGGCCATCAATAAAATACAATGGGTTTGGGACTGGATATGATCATGAAAGTGTGATGTTGTCTGGTACGCACACCCTTACATGATCATTAGGCTGTATTTGAATGGTCTGATAAAGTCCTAAGAGAGGCCACAGCAGTTTGCTTTTGCTTGAGCCTATAGGGGACAGAACAATTCCTAGCCCCTCCTTTCCCTCCTTCTGGGTTAATAGAATACAAACTACTTGTTCAATTTGAACTCAGTTTGCAGCAACTGAAGTAAGTTGAGGGAAAAGTGAGAAGAGGAGAGCAAAACTGGGACCTTTTAAAAGCAGTTTAAAAGTAGGACAGCACAGGATTAACTGGGACAATCCCTGACAAATTGGGATAGTTGCAGAGTATTTCTTTGTTCCCAGGCTTGGCAGATAACAAGAAGAAAGAGTGGCTTTCTGAGCCAGCCAGAGGACTCTGCAGACCTGAGAAGGGCAGTGTTTAAAGCAATCAGGTCATTGCATTTATTTTCTTGCTTGGAACTCTGGGCTTTTAAGCATATTCTCTATGTTTTATCACCCAAGCTGTGCCCAAGATCTAGGTCTTTCTTTAATATGCCATAACTGTAACATCTAGCAATAGGCACCCCCTGTTGTATTAAGAAAACAATTTTTTAGAGGAAAAGGTCTCTGCTGAGTAGGGACGTAAACAATATTCACAAATTTTCTTGTCCTTTTTCAACACATTACTATACCCCACTGGGGGGCAAGGATTGTTTTTTGCTGTGAGATTTTTTGTTGTTGTTTGCATGTTAGTGAGCTAAAGTGAAAAGACCAGAGCTTTTTCCAGTTTTTGTTTGTTTGTTTGTTTGTTTGCTTTTGGTGGGGTTCACTGGGTTTACAAAAAGACAGGTGCATTTTACACAAAAATGCAATATTTCATGTGCAAAATCATTGGGCTTTTTTTTCCCTAATGAATTTTTTATCCAAAGATTGACCTATGACAAATCATTGAAAAGTCCAACTGGGGATGCTAGCAGCCAAGGCAAGAGTAAGAAAATCAGTGCCTTGGAAACATGTTAAGTTCAACTCCTGGAGACCAAAGAAGAGATTGGAAGTGTTTTGTGGGCAAATCTACACATAAAAGTGTTGAGTGGGGAGTGTTATCTAGATGATGGAAAAAATCCTCTCAGAATGCAAGGGGAATGCCATTTGTCCAGATGAGCTCCCACAATGATTCACCATATTTGAAAGAAGGGAGCCCAAAAACTCCAAGTGCTTTGCAATAACAACTTTCACTGTTTATTACAAAGTTTTAATGTGTGTGTGTGTATATATATATATATATATATATATGCAGAAATGTGCATTCCAGCCTGTGTGAACAACTGATTCAAATTAGGGCACATCCCAGAAGTCAAAATATTGGATGTGCACGGGGAGGGCTTTCTGGCAACAAAGTGTCTAGAGCCACCATTGTTGATTTTCGTGGAAGCGATCGTGCACAATTTTCAAGCAGCAGAGGGGGAAGAAGGCTGATGCGCTCATGCTCTGTACCTGGCCTTCCAGAAACAAGTGGCTGAGTTGCAAACAAGATGTTGGACTTCATGAATCTTTGGCCTGATCAGCAGAATTCTTGGGCTCACATGTAGTGTGCTATCACAGTCACCACGGAGTATGGTTTAATTTAGACTATTTATGTATTCAGAAGAAGGGATGAAGAAGGGATTTAGCACATTTCCTCCTTTATCATCATTCTCCTACCTGGATTGAATGTAAATTTCTGTCTTTCAAAGAGGCAGAAATATAGTAAGACCCTTGAAATATAGTTAGACCCTTGAAATATAGTAAGATACCAAGAGCACCATTTCTTCAACACATAGCATATAAGACATGAGCGAGGAAATTACAGTTTCACAGTTAGCTTTTGGGAAAGTCATGAAAACTTGGCTACATGGATGAGGGCATGACAAATGTGGAAGAAGAATGAAAGGTCAAGCCATTTTCAAATTCTCATCATGGCCTCATAGTATATTCCATGGGAAATGAGCTGAGCTGCCAAAATGAGGCATAGAAAACAGCCCATTAAGCCCTTAATACCATCTTTTAAACAAGTATAATTGAATTTCTGTTGACATCAAGAATGGATATCTGCACTGGAGTAATGCAGCATGTGGGTGATAAGGAAGAGGGTCTTCAGTCTGAAGTACCGGTAAATAATGGGAGAAAGGGCAGGACTTTTTAGATTCAATTGGTAACCATCATTATGTGGAACTCTATAATGAGCTCTATAATGGCTCAATGGGCAAAGTCTCTTAATAGCAAAGATGTAAGACACATTCCATCCCTAGGCCCTAATGCTACTTGCAGGTGTAAGGTACCCAGGTAAGACAAAAGCATCTGATTTCAGTTACAAAGAACTGGCTGTTGTAGATGGTCCAGATACAGTTTAGTATCTAACATCTGGGTATTGTCCAGACAATTTTTTTAAAAAATATTCCTCATAGAATGTGAGGAGAATACCTTTTGTCTCAAGAAGCTCCCATGGTAATTCACTGTTTTAGGAAGGAGTGGGGGCAAAAACTTCAAACACTGCACAAGAAAAGTCATTGTGGCTTTTCCATTTAGACAACTTATTCACAGTGCAGCACATTCTGGAACTTGAAAGCTAATTGGTCAGACATTCACAAGGGGCAGGCTTGCCGGCAACTAAGTTGCTGGAACTGCCATTTTTTAGTTTAACAGTAGCGATCGTGTTCACTTTTGCAGTTGCAAGGCAATTAAACAGTTTTTTAAGCAGAACATTGTATTTGCACACCTTAGATTAAAGTGTTTTTTTTTTTTTAAATGTAGAAGCAGAAACTTGTGGAGAATAAAAATGTGAGAAATTAACTCATGGCCACCATCTTGATTCACAGGCATACCTCCATGTGAACTTTAAACACAGATAACTTCACATATCAGCTATCTTACCAAAAAAAAAAAAAAAAGTGGAGACAAATGGATGCTGCTACAATTTTGCCTTGCATTATTATTATTTTATCGTTGCAGATACATAGAAAGCTGAAAATCAAGAAAAGACAAACAAAATTTTATATATACTTCCGTCATCACATAAATATACGTAAGCTTAGACATAGGACAGTTTAGAAGCAAACATAACCTGACTTCCCTCGTTAAAGTAACTCAAAGGATTTGTTATATATCTATAGATTTAAATGTCCTCCTCTATATACACAAAATGGTTATCTTTCCATCTCTAAGTTTTCTGTGAATTTATTCTTTATTTCCTCCTCTCCTCCCTTCTCATTCGTCCTTCCCTTTCTTGTTCTTCTCCCCTTCCTTTCCTATCACCTAACGCAACAATCTATTTCTTTATTCGTTTATTAGAACGTCCTTATGTTATTTTCTCTGCATTATATTTCTATATCCCTTTCTATATTCCACCTTTGCCTACAGTAGGTTATTACTGGCAGCCATTCTATTTATGTTTTTCTCGTCACCTCTTGATTAACTAAATGAGATAATCTATCATTTTCCCTCATCAATAGTAGTTTATTCAACCAACTTTCTATCGAGGTTCTTCTTTGCTTTTCCATAGCGCTGCAACAATCATACGAGCCGCTGTGCATAAATATAATAGTATTCGCCAATATTTCCTCTCAACATTCCTTGCTAGCACAGAAGTAATATTCAAAAGATAGAGCTTTGGATTAAATTCGAATTCAATGTCGAACATTTTTTGGGTTATCTTATGCACTTTCAGCCAGAATTTGTGAATGAGAGGACAGAACCACCACATGTGCCTTAGCGTACCTAAATCTTTCCCACACTTCCAGCATTCTTTCCCTTTAGTACCATAAATTTTACTTAACCTAGATGGGGTTAAGTACCATCTATTACTTATCTTGAACACGGAGCAATGGGTGCAAGCTCCAGGAACAGAGATTCCACCTCAACATGAGGAGGAACTTTTTGACAATAAGAGCTGTTTGGCAGTGGAACACACTCCCTCGGAGCGTGGTGGGGTCTCCTTCCTTGGAGGTCTTTAAACAGAGGCTGGATGGCCATCTGTCGGGGATGCTTTGATCAAGATTTCCTGCGTGGCAGGGGGGTTGGACTGGATGGCCCTCGTGGTCTCTTCCAACTCTGCAATTCTATGATTCTATGATTCTATGAAGTAATTTTCCAGGTCTTGACATGCCGTGAACTTTTTTGTTTTTAGCCACGCCCCTTCCCATTCTTCCAATTGAATTTCACTCCCAATGTCTCTGGCCCATTTTACCATTGCTTCTCTTATCACTTCAGTTTCAAGTTGTCTGGAAATAAAAATATCATACAATCTCGCTATCTTCTTTTTCTTATCATCTCGTATGATATTTTAAAAATTCATTTCCTTTTCCGAGAAAACGAATTCTACTTTGTCCTTTTGAAATCTGCTATGTAGTTGTTGATAGGAGAACCAGTTAAGTTGCCATCCCTCCTGTTGTAACTCCTCCCTTGTTTTAAATTCCATCTCTCTTCCGTCCTTCTTTTTACATAGATCTTGGTACGTTATCCATCTGTTTGATTTACCCAGTTGCCCACATCTTCTGAAGAAAGCTTCAGCTGGAGATATCCATAGTGGGATCTTACCAAAGTATTGCTTGTATATTATATTCCAGTTTTGTAATAGAGCTTTTCTTATAATATGATTGCAAAAATCTTTATGTATTCCTGCCTTGTTATATCCTATGTATGCATGCCATCCTAGCCTTAAGCCTGCTCCTTCTAATGTTAATAGCTTCTGGTCTTCTAACTTAGCCATTTACTTAGGTCATTTACTTAGCCAAACCATTGTACACGCCTTATGGTAAAGTTGTAAATCTGGCAAGTCCAATCCTCCCTTTTCTGATCTTTCCGTTAATGTTTGCCATTTTACTCTTGCTTTCCAACCATTCCATATAAAATCCGATAGATCTTTTTTCCAACTTTTAAATGGTTTGTTGCTGGAAACAATTGGTAAATTTTGAAATAAGAACATTAATTTCAGGAGGACAGACATTTTAATCGCTGCTATCTTCCCCATTATTGAAAGATTCAATTTGGACCAGACCAGTAAGTTTTCCTGAATTGTTTTCCAGTTTTTTTAATAATTAAAATCGTACAGATCTAAATTTCTGTTAGATATCCAGATCCCAAGATATCTCACTTTGTGCTCCAGTCTACATTTGGATCTTTCTTTTAATGTGACTTGTTCCTTTTTTTTTTAAATTCTTTGAAAGAATTATAGTTTTTTTCCTTGTTTATTTTAAATCCGGCATAAGCTCCAAATTCCGTGATGATTTCCATTAAGTAGTTCACATTACTGATGGCATTTTCGAGGACAATAGCTATATCGTCGGCAAATGCTCTTATCTTGTATTCTTGATTTTTGATTTTTAGACCATGAATATTTTCTTCTGCTCTGATCTTGTTTAGTAAGATTTCCAATACTGTTATAAAAAGCAATGGAGACAAGGGACATCCTTGCCTAGTTCCTTTTTGAATCAAAATTTCCCTCGTTCTTAGAATCATAGAATCATAGAATCATAGAATTTCAGAGTTGGAAGAGACCACGAGGGCCATCCAGTCCAACCCCCTGCCATGCAGGAAATCTTGATCAAAGCATCCCCGACAGATGGCCATCCAGCCTCTGTTTAAAGACCTCCAAGGAAGGAGACCCCACCACGCTCCAAGGGAGTGTGTTCCACTGCCGAACAGCTCTTACTGTCAAAAAGTTCCTCCTCATGTTGAGGTGGAATCTCTGTTCCTGGAGCTTGCACCCATTGCTCCGTGTTCCAGTCTCTGGAGCAGCAGAAAACAAGCTTGCTCCATCCTCAGCGTGACATCCCTTCAAATACTTAAACAGGGCTATCATATCGCCTCTTAACCGTCTTTTTTCCAGGCTAAACATACCCAGCTCCATTTATTATAATATGAGCCTTTTGTTCGGTATAGATTTTCTTTATATTGTCTGTTATGAACTGACCAAATCCTAACTCATCAATTGTTTTAACTAGACAGCGCCAGTTGATATTATCGAAGGCTTTCTCTACAATTTTGCCTTAATGTGCAGCAATCTATATGAGATCGCCTCATATAGATGGCCCCCTAGTATGGCCTATTTCCAGTAAATGAAAACCTATTATAGGACAGTAAGCAAGCTGTAATAGTTCAGAAATTACAGATATGCTATTGTCATGATTAGATAGATCCAAAGTAGCAGGAGCCTGTTGGATCTGGAAGACCAGTAATGAAAGCCAACAGAGATGTTACACCAAGCTTGAGACTGCCAGCTCTTTGCTATCTTGGTCAGAAACCCTTGAACTCAAAATGCCTTTATCAAACCCAAAGTCAAAATGTGTAAGCTGCCTTCAGTTCCAGTCTTGGGAAAACAGTGGGATATAAGTAAAGAAGAAGAAGAAGAAGATGATGACTGGAATCCTCCATCACAATGTATGTATTGAAACTTTATGCATACTTAGCTATGAAGCAGAGGCACTAAGAAACTGTGTTAGTGAACTGTGAAGACACATAACGGCACACCAACAAGAGTGTCCCAGTGTGCGTTAGCATTCCCTAGCCAGTGTCCTGAGGTGCATTGGTCCTGATGTGCATCCGCCCCATTGTGCATTGGTCCCAATGAGCATTGGTCACATTTCTGGCTCTCCTATGTAGTAACATTAGAAGCAACCCTTTACTGGATGGCGACATTGCAAAGATCCCAATTCTAATTTTTGAAGATGTGAATCAACTTATGAAGATATGAGTCCTCCACAAGATTTTAGCCAATAATGGTTACTGAAAGAAACTGGGAATGCAGAGGGCAAGCCATGGCAGTCCGGGCTCATCTATGGCTATTGGAGGGCATGCAGTGTCAAATTTTCATGTGTTCATTGATCAATCCATTGAGTCCCATTTCTACATAAATCTGCACATTTAAAAAATTAATATTAAAATCTATATTTTAATAGCAATATTAAAATTATTATTTTAATATTAATATTACTATTGAAATATTAATATTAATATTTAAACATGCAGATTTATACAGAAATGGAATTCAATGGATTGATCTATGAACACATGAAAAATTGACATTGTTACAATTAATATTTAAGTAATATGTATTTCTCACATAACACACATCTATATTTGTCATTGCTTTTTATCTCACAGTATCCACTGCTAAATATTTTTACCCTAAAATATGCATTTCAAATGGGTTTCCATACATTTTTTATACTTTGTCTGTGTGCATATGCCTCAAGACACCTGTTAATTTATGGCGACCTCACAAATGTCATAGGGTTTTCTTAGGCAAGGAATACTCAGAGGTGGTCTTGCTAGTTCCTTCCTCTGAAATATAGCTTACAGCACCTGGTCTTCATTGGTGGTCTCTCATCCAAGTAGTAACCAAGGCTGAACCTGCTTAGCTTCCAAGATCAGAAAGGATCTGTATTAATAAAAATGAGACTTTTTCATAAATAATTATGCACTCTAGGGGGAAGCATAGCAGTGCTATTTTGGTTGACATACATTGTTGACTTGAGAGGCTGCATCACAAAATTTTGGAGAAACACAACATCTAAAGGATATTTACATTCCAAAGTGCAAATTAGTTTGGGAGCTCTGGTTCAGTTCAAAATCTGAAAAAACTGAATTCCTCAAGCATTCCTGCCTGTATCAAGGCAAAAGGCTTGAGCGCCTGCTGTCTTTGCAGGTTTCCTGAAATAGTGATTGCATGTTCCATAGCAATTTTGAATCTTGTTTTCTGCTTTCCTGTCAGACATCTGAGTCAATATTAATTTTGACAACATCTAGCTGTGTTAATGCCATTCCCAACTGGATATTTTCTTTCCTGATATTTTAACCCACCTATTAATAGGTTCACTGCTAAGAATGAAAATTCAAGCAGCTACTGTTTTTTCCCCCAAAAAATGAGATCATGAACATGGATCTAGCTACTTCTGCTTTGGATAAGGAAATATGGAGCCATGCCATCTGCATAGGGCCCAGGTACCACACTTTTCCGACCCCAACTCTCAAGCTTCACTAGATGGTCTAAGTCAATGTATAGATTTTGTGAATTTAGCATGTACTGCTAAAACAGAAGATTAGGGCTTTTATCAGACTAGCAACTAAAAATGCTTTAATTCCACTGTTGCAGAAGGCAGAAACATAGTGGCATTGTTACACTTATTATCACACGTTGCTGTAATCGTACAGTACTGCAACAGAATTATTGCATGACCACCACTAGCATTTTAAGAACGGGATTTTACTTCCGTGATTTAGCATAGGCAAGATTGTGGCAGTTCTAGTGAGAAGATGCAAGCGTGTTTAAAAATTCCCCAAACCCCTGAATTTATAAAGTAAATGAACACACAAACACTTTAAAAAAACATAAAAAATGTGCAAACAAAATGGGACAGTTCATAAAAAGAGTGTCCTGTGGGTGGTTTTCACATTCTCACCTGGAAATTTTCTCACTGGGGACAGGGAGGGCAGAAAGAGGACTGCCCATTCACGCTGTAATCTTACGATAATGGTTGAACGTGGTTCCACACGCTCTTCAGTGCCGCAAAAAAAGTGATATTGAGAACTATTGATGGCTTGCCCCATTACTGAAAAGCGATGTCTTATGTGTGGCTGCAGCACAGATTGACCATGCAAGTATGACAGTTTTGTGCAATAATGGGACCCATTCACGCTACTGTGACATCATAATCATGTTATTTTTGCCATGTCTGATAACGTCCTTAAGACTGAAACCAGTTGTGGTAAAGGCATTTCTTCAAATATATGCTTAAGCTCTCCACTGTTACCTTGAAGATAATACATCTGAGAGCTCCCAATTCTCCTTCATGCTAAGGAACTCAGAATTGAAAATGCCAATGAATCTGAGATAAAAACAAGATCAGAGACCTAGTGCATCCCTGGCAAGATGAAGCCTTTTCTCTTCTATACAATACTTTAGATTGGCAATTCACTGATATTCCAGAAAGAGTAGGACAGCAAGGCAAGCTAGAAAGGGCTGTGAGGCCGTGTTCTGGAACAGTTTCCTTCTGACGTTTTGCCTGCATGTGTGGCTGGCATCTTCAGAGAATGGTTGGGTAGGAGTGTCTGTGGAGTTTATATATTGTGAACCCCTGTTGGGGAGTATATGTAAATTTGTGAATGGGTATAGAAATGCAAGGCTTGTTAGTGTCTATTTGGCTAATGGTTGGTTGTGTCAGGATCATCCATGAATTCTGAGGCATAGAGTAGAGTTCATGGAGGATCCTGACAGTTTGATGGTTTGAGACTGGTTCTGCCTTGGGCCTCTGGAATGTCTGGGAGATGTTGGTTACCATGGGAACGCTGGTCATCCCGGGAGCTCAAGGCCGGCCAGATGGTCTGGCAATTCTCGCTCCTCCATAGTGTGCTTTGATGTGCTGCCCTCCCTTTTCTGCTTTCTCACGCTGGGTGTCTCTTATCTGTTTCCTCTGTAAGTTTGATCTTTAGTTGCAGCTTTGCCACTGTTCCTTACACATGCTTCTATTCCAATAAAGAACTTTATTGAAGATATGTGAGTTTGTGTTCTGTGTACATCACAGGTTGATGGGCCATTATCTGCTAGAAATCCCCCTGTCCCTGAGTGGAATTGTTTTGTAAGCATTAAGTTTTGATTCTATTGTTTTTCAAAACTGGAAGCCAGATTTTGTGTACTTTTAGGGTTTCTGCTTTCCTGTTAAAGTTGTCCAGGTGTTTGTGGATTTCAATAGCTTCTCTGTGCATTCTGACATGATAGTTGTTGGCCTGGTCTAGAATTTCTGTGTTTTCAATAACATTTTGTGTCCAGGTTGGTTTATAACATGTTCTGCTACTGCTACGGCCCAGTCTTCAGTGTCTCTCATGTTCCTTGATTCGTGTTTGCACACTGTGTTTAGTGGTCCTTATGTAAACTTGTCCACAGCTGCATGGTATGCGGTAAACTCCTGCAGCTGTGAGAGGGTCTGTTTTGTCCTTCGCTGAGTGTAGCATTTCTTGGATTTTCTTGGTTGGTCTGTAGATTGTTTGGAGGTTGTGTTTCCTCATCAGTTTCTCTATTCTGTCTATGACTCCTTTGATGTGTGGTAAAAATACCTTCCCTTTGGGTGGCTGTTTTTCTTCTTCATTCCTGTGTTTTTTTCTGCATCTTGCTGCTCTTGTGATGTCTGATCTGGAGTAACCATTAGCCTGTAAGGCCCAGTTTAGGTGCCTCAGTTCATCCTCCAGGTAGTGGGGTTCACAGATCCTTTCTGTGCGGTCTACCGATGTTTTTATTGTACTTCTTTTTTGTCCTAGGTGATGATTGGAGTTCTTGTGTAGGTAGCTGTCCGTGTGGGGGTTTTTTCTGTATACCCTGTGGACTAACTGTTGGTTTGGTTTGTGGATGACTAGGATATCCAAGAATGGCAGTGTTCCTTCCTTCTCTTTTTCCATTGTGAATTGGATATTTGGGTGGATGCTGTTCAGGTGGTTCAGGAATGAGACCAAATCTTCTTCTCCATGGTTTCAAATGGTGAAAGTGTAATCCATATATCGGAACCATGCTGTGGGCTTTTTTGGTGCTGTTTCCAGGGCTTGCTTTTCAAAATGTTCCATGTAAAATTTTGCTATCACAAGGCTCAGGGGGCTGTTCATGGCATGAGCCCTGTGATAGCAAACTTTGATTAATTAGTATGAGATACCGAAGTCATAATAATCCATGCCTTAGAACTTGTCTACACAATGGGGGGGAACCATCACCCCCCCACACACAAATCTGGTGTGATAAAGCCACATGATGTGTGTTCTTATCCCCAAATCTGTTGTGATAAGGCCCCACAACATACAGCCCTATGTACACAAACTTGGGGTATACCAACTTAATCTAGGTTTTAAAAACTCACTGTTTTCTCCGGAGTTTGCAGGAAACTCTGGCATTTTCTGTAGTTTGAACAATAGGAAAGTGTATAAATGGTCAAAATAATCCTCATGGAATTCCAGCTGGGAATTTTACCTGTCTAAATGGGATCCTGCATCAATCCACTGTATTCAGAAGAGGGGGGGCAAAAATGGCAACAACACCACAGGAAAAGTCTTTGCAGCTTTTCCCATAATTTTTCAAAAACAGCAAGGGGGTGTGTACTCCTGCTTGTTGGGACAAGCAATTCGATATGAATCACTTTCCCATAGAAGAGGAAGCACAAAGGTGATGGGCTGGGTGAGCACAGGGGGTGAGGCTTGCTAACAGCGCAAGCGGCCATTGCCACCATGCTGGATTTTTGCCTTAGCAAGCAATCACTAAGGCAATAAAACAGGGTGTGGGGCTTTTTTGGTTTTCTTGTTAAATCAAAAAATTGCTCTAGTTCACCTTAGACATTATTTTTTTTAAAAAGTTTGGAGGTGACAAATTGAGGAAAGTACAAACATGAGTAAATCACTCACGCCTGCCATCTCACATGCAAAGCTTATGGCGGCTTATAGGGGCAAAATCACCATTAACACTAGTCACTGCTGCTGTGAAATGCTATTACAGTTGTCCCTGCAATTCGCTGGGGTTTGGTTCCAGGCCCCCCCGGGGATATCAAAATCTGTGAACACTCAAGGCCCATTATATGCAATGGCATAGCAAAATGGTGTCCCTTGTATAAGATGGGAAAGTCAAGGTTAGCTTTTTAGATTATAATTTTTTAAAGAATATTTTCAAGCCGTGAATACTTAAATCCATGGATACTAAATCTGTGGATAGGGAGGGACAACTTTACTGTGAAGTACTCTGTTTTTCGCCACTGGCACACAGCTGCTTACTCTGAGGTCAGAAATGAGGTGCCCAAATCACATGGGTGGGCACCTCATTTGGCTTAGAACAAGTGACTATGTGCCAGCACTGCCAAGGAGGAAAAAAACCTTTCTGTAATTGTTCTGGGCCAGGACGGCCCAGACTTTGAGGGAAATGGAAGCACCCTGCCAGGCAGTGATCTGTCCTGATTCTGCCAGGAAGCTGCCAGAGAAAAGGCAGCAGTTGTGAACCAAAGCAACATCCGGATGCAGGTACATGTGCAGACATCTACCCAATTACCTGTGGAGAAACAGGTAGTGGGGTGGCTCTGGGCCAAGTCAGAACAGATCGGGGAGTCCATTTGGACTTTTGCTGCTATTATAGACAAGCCCATAGTGTTTCCAATTTCTGTATATGAGTGTGAAAGTTGGACAGTGAAGAAAGCTGATAGGAAGAAAATCAACACATTTGAAATGTGGTGCTGGAGAAAAGTTCTACGGATAGTGTGGGCTGCTAAAAAGACAAATATATGTGTCCTAGAGCAAATCAGGCCTTAACTCTCACTAGAAGCTAAAATGACTAAACAGAGGCTCTTACTTTGAACATATCACGACACTATGGGACTCACTGGGAAAGATGATAATGCACAGCAAAGTTGTATGCAGTGGGGGGGGGAGGGAAGAATGGTTTACAGATGGATTGATTCAATCACAGCCAAGAGCCTGCAAGACTGACCTCCTGCCCACTTACCCACCAAAGCTGTCAGCCAGTTGTGGATATTCATCGAATCTTAGAATCATAGAATTGCAGAGTTGGAAGAGACCACGAGGGCCATCCAGTCCAACCCCCCTGCCATGCAGGAAATCTTGATCAAAGCATCCCCGACAGATGGCCATCCAGCCTCTGTTTAAAGACCTCCAAGGAAGGAGACCCCACCACGCTCCGAGGGAGTGTGTTCCACTGCCGAACAGCTCTTACTGTCAAAAAGTTCCTCCTCATGTTGAGGTGGAATCTCTGTTCCTGGAGCTTGCATCCATTGCTCCGTGTTCCAGTCTCTGGAGCAGCAGAAAACAAGCCTGCTCCATCCTCAGTGTGACATCCCTTCAAATACTTAAACAGGGCTATCATAGTGCCTCTTAACCGTCTTTTTTCCAGGCTAAACATACCCAGCTCCCTAAGTCTCTCCTCATAAGGCATGGTTTCCAGACCTTTCACCATTTTAGTTGCCCTTCTCTGGACAAGCTCCAATTTGTCAATATCCTTTCTGAATATCCGACCATACAACATTATGGTTATCTGACCATACAACATTATGGCAAAAGGCTTCAGTCTAGCAGCAGGGTGGGCAACTGTGGGAGTCTTAGGGATACATTAGCACCCCATGAGACCACACAACACTCCCTCCCCCCCCCCAAAAAAATCCCCCAAATGGTTCCAAATACCCTCTAGGGGCCATGGGGAGCATTTCAAGTATGTTTTCAGGCCTTGCTGGGCCATTTTAGGTCCAAGACAGGCCTTTTTGAATAACAGGAAGTAACCAGAAATCACTCCCTGTTAACTGAGAATCATAGAATCTTAGTTGGAAGGGAGCCAGCTAGTCCAACTCCCCCCCCCCCCAATACCATAACAAAATTTCTTATGTTATTTTTTCTAAAAAGGCTTCTCCTGAGTCTAAAAGGCTCTGGAGGAGGAGAATGTGTAAAAAATGCCCCTTAGAGGGCATTTGGGGACATTTTGGAGCAAGCAAAAAACAAACCCACAACTCCCCATGTTCTGCATAAATTGTTGTTGATGCTGTGTGCCTTCAACTCATTTCCCACTTATGCGAACCCTAAGGCAAACCCATCACAGGATTTTCTGAGGCTGAGAGTGTGTGACTTGCTCAAGTCACCCGGTGGGTTTTCATGGCTGAGCAGAGATTCGGACCCTGGCCTCCAGAGTCACAGCCCAACACTCAGACCACTACACCACACTGGCCCTCTGCAAAAACAGCATTTGTCAATTGATGGGCATATGTTTCATGCAGTAAGACCAAATCTCTTCATTTTATAAATGGTTTGACTTTTTCACAGTTTTAGTTATTAGACATATTCTGCACAGCCTGTTCTCAGCTGTTGTACACTTAACAGATCTGTTTTCTTTCAGAAGTTGTCAAAAAAGAAAAGAAAAGCTGATAACCAAAACTTGAGAGGTGTGCTGACTGGATCTATCCATGCCAGATGTAAAGATGACATCCAAGATGTTACTTCCCGATGAAGCTGGATAATATAAAGCAGCCTGATGTCATACATGTTTGCACAGAAGGAAGTCCCTACCTGTGTTTAATTGGTCTTGCTTCCAAATAACTGTCAAAGGATACTTTGGTCTGTAGTTCTCTTACTTCTCTCTTCCCAGTGCACACGTGTAGTCAACCTGCTGATGCTGTTTCATACCCTCAGCACATTTGTGGCCAGGGAAGGGAAGGCAGGGTAATCACAAGCAGCATCCAGATACATCTCTTCAGCCAGAAGCACAGAGATAGCCATATCCTCCTGGATCTCCAGTGGCAACTAGAAATTCTGGAGATCTGGGACAATATGATTTTCTCTGTGCTTTCAGCTGTAGAACTGTAGTGGAATGCTGCCTGGGTACCCTTCTCCCCTCTCCCAGCCACAAATTGGCCATGAGGACATGCACTGGCATCAACAGATCAGTTACTTACCAGTAAATACCTCCTTACACAACAAAGTTAAAACTGCATGCACGGTGGAATACACTGCCTCGTAGTGTGGTGGAGTCTCCTTCTTTGGAGGTTTTTTCCAATTCTATGATTCTAAGTAAGAGGAGTTCACCACCAGATTCTAGCCATAGAACCTTGGTTTCAGGGGTCACTTACCCAGATAGAATCAGAGTAATAGAATCTTAGAGTTGGATGACTACTTCCTCCTCCTCCACCACCTTCTCCTCCTGTTGTTGTTGTTGTTGTCCCACCTCTCCACATGGATCAAGGTGGGGAACAGGCAATCTTATTAGTTCGTATGGCTTTCAATTTCATCTTTATGTTGTAGACCCAGAATTCTCTCCTGACATTGAACATTATATTACAGCATATCTTTCAGCTATTTCAGCGTGGATGCTTCATCGTCACCTAAAACTTAACATGGCAAAGAGAGGACTACTTATTTTCCCTCCAAAACCTTTTTTACAACATACATTGTCCATCACAGTTAATATATTATACAGCTGGACCCCCATATCTATGGAAACAATAGCTGTGGTTTCAGTTTTCCATCAATAAAAAGCGGCACCTTTCTTTTCCCTCCAGCACAGAGGAAGCACAAACAAAAGATGGGAGGAGGACGATGTCATGTGAAATTGATCACTGTAAGTGGGACAGCACCATCTTCCTCCTGACCTCTGTGGGGTTTTTTTTTAGGCCATCTGAAAAAATCCATTGTAACTATTACTGTAATATGCTTTAGTAAAGAGAAATAGTTTAGACATATGTCTGTGTCTGTGGGCTCATTTCTTCACCTGATGATTGCAATTCTGCTACAACAACTTTTGCGTCCTGGTCCTCTTGATATACTCAGAGGTACCAGTGCACCACCATGACAATTATTACAGCATGAATGCCTGGACTGGTGAGAACACTTCCAGGTAAGATCATGACATTCAGGTAGGTGAAGCTCTTTTTGTGACCCTCCCCAGTTTACTTGGAAGTTTTTCAGTGTGTTTATGTGCCTTTAAAAACTGTTTTAAAAAGTGTTATTTTTGAACTTCCCACATTCCGTCTTCTCGTAAGAATCCACAAGATTTCAGTAAAGGATGTGAACGGAGCTCTGTTCACTCCTCATTCATTGACACAGCTGCCTTTTTGCTGGATGCAAAGTAAGTGTGGTATGCAAAGTTCTTTTGCCAGCATAAATACGGCACAAATTATATGCCAGCAAAAGAACATTGATGTAAGTCCATTGTCTCTTAGGAAAGAAGTTGCATAAATATCTTAGCTAAAACAGAAGAGCAGTAAACATGCAGAGAAGGAGACTGGTTTGGGATCCAGTGCCCTGGCTCATCATAGATGCTCTACAGTGCAGAAAACTGATGATGCAAAGAGGACATATTAACGAGGAACTGTATGTGTGGAACAGAAGGTGCTAAGCTGCTGAAGAGTTTTCTTGCAAAACACTTCCCAAGCAATAACAACACAAAAACAAAAAGTAGAGGATGTTGCTAGAGGACAAAAAAAAGTTGATTATAATCTGAGTGGGAAACTGTGCTATATAACAGGATTGGTTTTATCATATTTTCTGGGAGGGGGAATGTGAAGGCTACACTTTGTATGTGACTTTGCTGTACCAAGTGTAGGTCACTCCTCCCACAGCTTTCCCCCTGCTTAGTAATCCACTTTGAAAGCTACACTAACACCCTTTACTTTTCATCACTTCAGCCCCTCAATTCCTGTTCTGATCATGTTCACAATGGAAGATGGTTTGGGACCCTGAAGACCACCTAAGGTAAATGAATACTGATATGGATTTCATTGGGCTGCCGCTCTTGCTTCTGAAGAGTGAGGAGAGATATTGTTTTGCTAAAAGATGGGGGGGGGGTGGAATTACATGATAAAAGCTTCTTACTTGAGGGATTAAAAGTTAAATCTGTTTTTGTTTTCATTTCCTTATGTTGTCTTTTGAGGAGGCAAGGAGATCAAATGGATTTTTCATTGTGCTTAGGCACAAGATATTTCGATATGAAATAGAACAGGAGAGGTAGGATCACCTTACATGCTCTTGCATTCTTTTAGTTAGGAAGGGCAGAGGGCATTAAGATGAGGTTTTGATTCAGTATCAGAGGTGACAACTCTGGCACATTTCCCTCTCTGGCCAATTGACTCAGGGCTTGTAGAAAAGTTCATTTAGTGTGATCAATACCACTTTGCCTCATGCCTCAATCAAAAACTACTTTCCACAGTCAATAGCAATTAGACAGACAGACACAGTGGTATTGATACAGATGGAGCCAAAGATTTATACCTGGGTACTTCTTTCTCCAAATCCAAGGGAGAATGGCTGCTAATTGCACAATATTGGATTAGCAAGGGGCTATTGAGAAAGCACCATCCATGTTTGACACAAACCAAGAGCAGTGACCTGGTTTTGCTGTCAAAGTGTGCAGCATAGCCATTGGCAGGAAACTAAAGTGCAAAGGAGGATCCTAGAGGACAGGTTGGAGTACATGTCCTAGCCAAATCCATCCTAAGAACTCCACCACAGAAGAAACAGCAACAAATTTTATTGTCTACAAATTTCCTACATTCTTACAAGGCCTCCTGAGATATGCACAGGAAATTTATTGCACCTTAAGGACTAACTACAGATTTATTGATTCTTTGTATGACCTTTTGAATTTGATGAAGTGTGGAGTATGATCTAGTTTATTGACATTTGTCTCAAAATAAATTAGTGGATCTATAAGATGTCTTGTGCCTTACCATCTTTTTTTCCCCCTTCCTTCCTCCTTTCCTTCCTTCCTGTCCTGTGCTCTGGTCAGCAAGTTGCCCAGGCACCAGGTGGTTGGAGTGCAAGAGCTGTCAAGTAGTTAATTCAGTTCAGGTCAGTCACAGGTTATCCAAACAAGATGGAGGGAGAAACAAAAGGGTGGTTGTCAGCCAGTCCAGCAGTCATTACAGCAAGTTGGTAGTCCAAATAAACAAAGCCAGCAAGGAACAAAACAGGATTTGTTCATCTTAGTCAGTCCAAGGCTGTCTTCATGACACCAGGTACCTAATTAGGTCCATTAATGATTCCTCTTGGTATTAGTATCTTATAAGCTTATGCAAAGAAGCAATTATGACTCAGCTGATGCTATCATCTTCAGCTCCATATCTGTCATGCCCCCTCTACTCTCCTGGTATTCTCTTAAATGTCAAGATTGCCTAGTTTGTCTTGTCCTTTCTAGTACCAGTTTTGTTTGAGAGCAGAGTAAAAAATGCTTCCCAGAATTTTACACGCTGTTTGCAAGTGGTGATGCTGGAACAGGGAGATTTTGCAAAATATTTAAGAGAAGTGGCAATGTAGTTGAGTAATTTCATGCTATGTTGGGGGGATGGAGATGCTTGGATGGTGATGTACATAATTCCATTTACATCAAAATATCACACTCCTTCATTTACATTAAATGGTTTCATCACATGGGAAGGAGGGTGACAGATCTTGGGACACAGATTGTTTTCTCATCATTCCATCCTATGGAAGGTCATGGCTCAGGAAGAGAGAAAAGTGTACTAGATGTCAACAGCTCACTTCACAGACAGGAAAGATTTGGATTCTTGAAATATGGTCTGTTCTTCCTCGAAGAAAGACTTCAAGCAAGGTTTAGGTTGCAATTAGTTCAAAATATGGCAGCCTGATCTGGGTCCAGATTACCTACAGGATCACCATCCTCTCCTCCTGGTCAGTCCTCATTCTATTTCTGACTGCCCTTACTCTATTTCATCCTCCCTATCTAACCCTTTACTAGACAAGCATGTGGATTATATCCTTTTCCCCATAGGCATTCCATGAGCTGTGAATGGCTGTCTCTAACCAGGCTAGCTCAGCATCTCACTTCATGCCCTGCATTGGAAGGGGCAGCTTTATTTCACCCAGCAAACTTCAAGCGGGTCTACTGTCCTTCTCTTCCATTCCTCCCCTGCCACATTCTTCTTCCCTGAACACTTCATAGCCCCTGAAGAACATCCATTATGGTACTTTTGACAGCTGACCTGAGTTTTGACTTGTTATCAAAACCTATGGGGGCCTCCAAGACAGCCAATTCTCCTGTGTGACAACAACCATCTGATCTTTGCAAAAATAAAATAAAATAAAATAAAATACACACAAGCCCAACACAAGATCTATCTAATTCACATTTATTCTGGGACCACTTCATTAACCCTCTTGCTCCTTCCACAGCTCCTTTTTCAACCTGGCTGAAAAAAAGACCATAATTGAAAAATATGGGAAATCTATAACTAGCAAATGGAAATGCTGAGAGACACACTGCTGACTGGGGTGTAATGGAATGGCACTGTGTGTGGCTTACAGTGACCTTTTAGTGAAACCAGCAGCAACAATTATGCACTGAAGGCCTCCTAGTTGCAAGAAATGGATTCTCTGAATATGGGTTGAACAGAGAATCCATTTCTCTCTTTTATCTCAGGATATAGCACGGCCTTATTTACCCCCTCCCAACTCCCCCCCCCCAAATGTCCCAAATCCACACAAAGTATCCAATTCCTCATTACAAGGAATGACAAAAGAATTTAGGGCAATTTGATTAAAGGACAGATGGAGGTATATTGAAGTTATTCATTGCATGGGAGAGAAAATGGATGCAGGAAAATCGCTCTCTCTCATACTCCCCTCATACTTGAATTCAAGATAAAATATTTTCCCTCATCCCCCTCCAACTGGCACACCTAACAAGCAACAAGCTTGTCTCTGTGTCGTGATGTCCTCCACGGCAACTGTTCCTCGATGTCACATTAATTATTCTTCCTTCAAAGCATTGTTCTATTTATCTGCATGCAAGGGGAGACAGGTATGGTGAGTTAATTAAATCCTCACTCATCAGCACCATGATGAAATCTTAATACCGTGCTTTGACAGCAAACAGATCTTTAAGTCATCCCTCTGTTTAAGTGGCTGATGGCTTGAAATGGTCTGTTTGTTTATTGGATTGCCAGCCAGACCTGAAAGTGCAGAGTGGATCTGGTAAGTGGGCACAAGGAACACAAGGGGTCATTCTGGGCTTAGCTCAAGTGATTTTTCAGGTGGGATTCAAGTATGATTAAGGTTCAGTTGTCTACAGGCTTTATTTGTCTTTCCATTCTTTATAGAGCACATTTGTCATTGCTCATTGTAAAAGCAATCCAGGGTATTCATTGTAAACAGAAGGGGAGGAAGCTCTGTAGAGGAAATCATTTCTTTTTGCCATGATTTTGCATTTGGATTTTATTTGATTTTCCATCCAAAAGCTCCAAATACGGTGGGATGCCATTAAATGGACCTTTAAAAGAACTTGTTATGACCTTTACTATCTATTCATTAATGCCTGATCAAATAGAGAATTGCACATAACTGTTAGCTCATGGGTGGGGAATCTCTGATCTGACACATATTTTGGATTACAATTCCTATCACCCCATCTACTCAAACAAAGAGTCTAGCAATAGCTGGAGGAACACATTTCCCCCATCTCTAGTGGTTCTCTAGAGGCTGTTGAATTACAGATCCCATCAGTCCTAATTAACATAGCCAGTGTTGAGGGGAGATGGAAGCTGTAAAAGAAAAACAACTGAAAGGCCACACATCCCTGTCTCTTTTTCAGAATATACTTTGGACTGAGCTATACTGTCAAGAGCCACTTAAAACATTGCTATCTTGTGAAAGAGCACTATGAGACAGTGGTTGTCGGTAGCCTCCAATTAGGTAGTAAAACTCAGTGTGACTATCCTGGCCTTGTTACACCTTCCATCCTGAAACTTTACTTCCTTTAGTCCACTTCACCCCAGCTACTGCAAAGAGGATTTGAATTGTGCCCCAAAGAATGAAAGAGGAACAGAAAGAAAGAGGATACTGGACAGCCATTTTTACTCAGGGAGAAAATATAAAGTGAAACAGAGCCATATGATAAGGGACTTTATCAGACACATCAAAAAAAGTATCATAAGGATGGAATGATAGCCCCAAGGGCTAAATATTAGATGACGTCATTACTCACCCATTTCCGCTGCATGGCACAGGCTTGAATAAGGTGTCACTTTATATTGATGGCTTTTCCTGTGAATAAAAATTTGACGCCTTATTCACACCTGTGCCATGCACAGGAATGGATGAGGATGTGGGCGTCTGATAATTTTGCCCTTTGGACTATCATCCCATCCTTATGATGTGATTTTGGACATGGTTTTTTTTTTTGTTTTGTTTTGTTTTGTTGCCATGTTTTCCTGCTTCCGATAAACTCCAAAGTTTATAGGGGTTTTTCTGGGCCTGCATGTGGAACATATCAGGATGATGGACTGGCCTGGAGAAGGGAGGAGCACTCCTCCCTTCAAGCTTTCTTATCAGTGTTACTACTAGTGCACTGTCCAGAATGAAAGGTAAGTATCCTTTCAGGTAGAAATTTGGAGTTCTCTTGTTCATTTATGACAAAGATAATTTCAAGCTGGCTTTAGGGCAAATTAATATTGCTAAAAATCTGATTGACAATATTGCAAAAGATTATGTACAGCTGACGAAATATGGGGATTCTCTTTACCAATGCAAACAGTTGTTTTTTAAAGACAGGAAAAGCTACAAAGGCTTTTCTGGTGAAGTTTTTGCTGACTTTGGCCCCCACCCCCTTCACAATATGACAAAATCAGGTGAATGACCAGAAGGATTTTTGTCCCATTCTGTGAGGAGTTTTTTCACCGTCTGGACAACCCCTGTGTAAACCAGCTATACATCTACCTGACAACAGCATAGTCTAGCCCATGTTATCAGTTTGCCCACAAATTTATCTTCCTCATTGATTTGTTTTAACTGTCAAGTTCTGTATGTAGAAAATTTGCATATTTTTAAAAAGTAGTTGTTAAAAACTACACAAAGTCAACAGTGTGATGTGGCAGCTAAAAAGGCCAATGCAATTTTGGGCTGCATCAATAGAAGTATAGTGTCCAGATCAAGGGAAGTAATAGTGCCGCTCTATTCTGCCTTGGTCAGGCCTCACCTAGAATACTGTGTCCAGTTCTGAGCACCACAATTCAAAAAGGATATGGACAAATTGGAGTGGGTCCAAAGAAGGGCGACTAAAATGGTGAAAGGTTGGGAAACCATGCCTTATGAGGAGAGACTTAGGGAGCTGGGTATGTTTAGCCTGGAAAAAAGACGGTTAAGAGGTGATATGATAGCCCTGTTTAAGTATTTGAAGGGATGTCACGCTGAGGATGGAGCAAGCTTGTTTTCTGCTGCTCCAGAGACTGGAACACGGAGCAATGGATGCAAGCTCCAGGAAAAGAGATTCCACCTCAACATGAGGAGGAACTTTTTGACAGTAAGAGCTGTTCGGCAGTGGAACACACTCCCTCGGAGCGTGGTGGGGTCTCCTTCCTTGGAGGTCTTTAAACAGAGGCTGGATGGCCATCTGTCGGGGATGCTTTGATCGTGATTACCTGCGTGGCAGGGGGTTGGACTGTATGGCCCTCGTGGTCTCTTCTAACTCTGCAATTCTATGAAAGTAAACAACATTCTCACTGATCCCTAGCAGCATTGCACACAGAGTCGGAGAAATAATGAGACCACACACATAGTTTTGGGGTGAAATAAAATGGAATCTTTATTTATCACCCTATTTATTTAATCCCCTAAATCTTTAGCGGGGGGAGGCAACCTAGTGAGGGAGCAGCTGAGGCGGATCGTCCCTTCTGGACTTATGCCCCCAGCTTCCCCGGGCGAACACCTGATCCCTGCTGAGTAACCCCAGGACTTGGGGTTGCTCAACAGCCAGTCCGTGTGTGGAAGGTCAACCCGAAAGTCCCTCATGCAATCCATACAGATTAAGGTGAGGGGATTATCCTTCAGGCCAACCCCAAGGTAGGTCTCCTTCTGTTCTCCCAGATCTTACAATCTAAGGAGACCCTTCCAGAGACCGTCCCTTCACCGAAATCGGTGCCATAGGTGTACACCATAATCTACGCCTCCCCCAATTCCCGCCATAGATAAGGAGTAACCGTCTGCTTTGCCCCTTAATCCCCCACCAGCTTGACCAATAGGTCCCTCAACCCCCGCTGAAGATCCCCCAGAAATAATAAATTGCCAGCATCGGAGAGATGCACGCCATCTGCTCGGTAGAGCTCAGGCCGTTCAAACAAAATCTCAGGGTGTGTAACATAATGACCTCCATTTGAAAGTAAAAATTTTCCCATCTGCCTGTTGACTTTACGTCTGGCCCTATCAATCAAGCGGGGCTCCCCTTCCCCCCTCCAAATTTGTCTGGGTAATATAGCCGACCACATGATGGTGACACCTGGCCATCTTGACCTGACCACCTCCAAATCATGTGATGCTTGAATTACTAAAGCCTTGCCTTTTAAAAGGCCAAGATCATTCCCACCGAGGTGCACAACCAAAACGTCAGGCGGTGGCCCAACACACTCGTTAAATAACAATGGCATGAGCCCATGCCATCGCAATCCCCTTTTCCCCAACCATTCAATAACCCCCATGTCTCCCAGGCCAAGGTGAGGTCCAAAATAACTTAATCGGGCCTGCCGGGCCGCCCAGTAGACCATACTGTGGCCACAGATCAGAACCCGCCGTCTCACCAGCCGTGGTCTGGGACCTGGAGGACAAAAGGGGAAGATAGACAGTACGGCAACGGACGGACATATCTCCGGTAAGAGGCTGACCTCCATCGCCCGATCCTCTGGATGGCATTTGGGTACAGGCCCATAGCCGCGGCAGTAGAGGCGGCCCCTATCTGGAAGGAATGTGTCCCAAACCTGACCCCCGTGAGGCCCAATCGTCCTAGTGCCTTAGCCGTCACCTTCCAAAACTGGTACCTAGTTAGGGGGGGAAGAATCAGCATGAATAAACAACGGTCCCGGGTGCTCACCTCGAACTCTAAGATATTCCTGCAAAGCAAAAACAGGACATATGGCGGTATCACTGCAGCATTGTAGCTGCACAGTTTTACCATGCCCCAACTGGTCAGTCTTTGAAAAACGAAGCCTAAAACTAACCCGGCCCTCTGTAACACATATGTCCCTGAATTCTAATGCCTTACCAGAGGTATCAGCCTTAGAAGATAAAACTAATTCACTAACCTGCAAAGCGCCAAAAAAGGCAAGCAAGGAAGCGGTGTGAAAGAGAAGTACCTCATAAGGAGAAAAGCAAATCACTGTCCAAGCTTGGTGCAATCCTTTCAGAATGCGTGGTGAAAAAGGAGTTCGAGAGTCCTTCCTTCGGCCCAGCTCTTGGGCCCAACCTTCCAACGTTTCTCGAATACGGAAATCACTAGTATTATCAGGTGCCCCTTGAACTTTCATCCAAAATGCCAAAGCAGAAAGTTTGCTCCTAATTGACCGTGGAGCCAAGCCATGCTCATGAAGATGCACACAAAATTGCAGCAGATACGTAACTGGTACCTCCACTCCTAAATGAAGCCCAAACTTATCCCTAAAATGATAAAACTCACTAACAGCCCTGGCATATCCCTTTCATGTACTCGAAGCTACTGACATACCTAATGCCCTCCAAATTTCGGATTCCCAATCTGCCATAGCTCCTCCGGCATCCTGTTGCCCTCGGGCTCCACGCCTGGGGCAAGCTCTCTGAAGCGCTGCATCTGCATGCGGGAAAGAGCGTCAGCAATCTCATTGTTAACGCCCGCCACGTGCCGTGCAACAAATAAAATGTTATATTTAAGGCACTGTAAAGCGAAGCGCCGAACCAGACACATGACCCGCGGGGACCTGGATGTAAGAGAATTTATTACCTGGACCACTGCCGAATTGTCACACCAAAAATGTACTGATGAATTCGCCAATTCTCAAGGCCAGGTAAACACAGCAACCAAAATTGGGAAAAATTCCAAAAAGGTAAGATCAAGGGTGACATCTGTACCACACCATTCGGTGGGCCATGTATTGGCGCACCACCGACCACCAAAATAAACCCCAAAACCAACAGAGCCAGCGGCATCTGATGCAATTTGTAGTGCCCCTTGAAGCCTCCGTTCTTGACGCCAAAAGGAAATGCCATTAAATTGATCCAGAAACTCCAGCCAAACCAGCAGGTCATCCCGCATTTCCTTGGTAATACGTATCTTATGATAAGGCCTTTGTACTCCCATAATGGCATCGCATAATTGGCGGAGGAAAGCCCTACCGGGGGCCACCACCTTACATGCAAAGTTCAGGTGTCCGATGAGAACCTGAAACTCGCGTAAGGTGGCTTTAGTTCTAAATCGAAATTGATCAACCCTATCCCTTAAATCCTGAATTTTTGAATCAGACAGACGACAGAGCTGATTGATGGTGTCAATCTCAATGCCCAAAAAAACTAAACTCTGTGAGGGGCCCTCAGTCTTTTCTGGAGCAAGGGGAACACCCAGTTCCCCTGCCATCTTCTCAAAAGGCTGCAATAAAAATCTGCACTCAAAAGAACCATACCGTCCAATAAACAAAAAATCATCTAAATAATGAACAACACCCTTTAAACCGGTCCTGATTCTAATTGCCCATTCTAAAAAAATACTGAAAGTTTCAAAAGCATTGCAAGATACTGAGCACCCCATGGGTAAGGCCCTGTCCATGTAGAAGAGGCCATCAAATTGAAACCCCAACAGCTCAAAGTCGTCGGGATGAACCGGGAGAAGACGGAAAGCCGACTTGATGTCACATTTTGCCAATTCAGCTCCAGGCCCATGCTGCCTGACCTCACGGATAGCCGCATCAAATGAAGTATACCTAACAGTACATAATTCAGGAGGAATAGAATCGTTTACCGATTCTCCCCTAGGAAAAGATAAATGGTGTATAAGTCAGA
Organism: Gambelia wislizenii; assembly: GCA_030847615.1. Classification (NCBI taxonomy): domain Eukaryota; kingdom Metazoa; phylum Chordata; class Lepidosauria; order Squamata; family Crotaphytidae; genus Gambelia; species Gambelia wislizenii. The sequence goes on along the minus strand of JAUMIR010000007.1, from coordinate 19,720,752 downwards.
ACTCACCAGGTCCTTTTTGGGGCACTATCCCCAATGGGGACACCCTCAGATTAGGCACCGGTGGCCGAGTAAATGGGCCAAGGACCCTACCTTCAGAAACTTCCTTACAATTTTTTTTTAAAACAATTTGTTCCAATCCCCTGACAGACTTAAGATTTTGAGCAACAAAGGGGTGTCTAAAACCCTGATATGGAATGTGAAAACCAAAATGAAAACCCTCAGATAGGTAAGTAGCTGCCCGTCTATCGGGATAAACAGCCAGCCACATATCCAGAACATCCAATTTAATTGGGCTGGGGCCCTTTAGGAGGCTGGGAAGAGGAAGTGCTTCCCCTGCCAGCCCCCTGATTGCCCCTGAATCCCCGGGGGTGTCCCCTTCCTCTCGGGCAGCTTCGAAAGGAATGGGAGGCCCCACAGATAGAGAACTCATGACTAAACCGACAAGGTTTCCGCGAGCACGCACCGTGTGAGCTGAACTCCCAACACAACATCCTATTTCCCCCACTAACTGAGAAAGGTATGCCTGCCATCTTGTTTCCTGCCCCCGCGGCTGGCCTCAACAGGTGGCCGCTATGTGTTCGTTCCCCTTGAATGGGACGCGCCGGGGTCATGAGCTGCATCCACAATTGTGGATGCATCATGTCCCAGCGAAGTGATGGGTAAATAGCAGCCCTCATACGAAAAGCTTCATCGTATAAGAGCCAGGCGGGGCTGGCAAAATCTACATAAGCCCTGTGAATAATGTCCATGTACTGAAAGAGAGCTCCAGCACGGTGCGGTTGCGCTTTAGCAATCACGCCGGCTAAAATCAAGAATCCAGAAAGCCAATTGGACCACGTCCTCTCTACCTTCCGTTTTCTCAGCTTCTCCTTCTCCTTCTCATCCATTTCCTCTCTGTCTTTCTTATCTATCTCCCGATACAACAAGGAGAACACATCCACGTATTCCCCTTTCACTATTTTTTCCCTGGTAGATTGCAAGAGATGGTCCCCCAAAGGAAGGGACATCTCACCAAAAGGGACTGCGGAATATGCCACCATATCATACCCAGGTGTCTGAGAAAAATTAAATGAAGGTGCATTGTACCCGCCAAAAGGGGCCGGGTCCCAAGGGGAACCCGGCAACCCAGAAACCACTTGAGGCGTGAAGCATGTGCCTTGAGTTGTCTGAGCACCCACCCCCTGAGGTGTATCTGAATGCATGGGTACATACCAGTTAGCCAAGGGCCAACTCAGGTTTTGAAGCTTAGTGGTGTCATTGTTAGGAAACTCACCCGAGGGCGGCAATGTAGCAGGAGGTACGGGTTCGGTGTCATCCCGTGGTGGCATGCCCGAAGAGCCATTCTGTTGATGAGATCCAGACGCGTCCTCCCCTTGGATCCTCTTCTCCAGCTCATCTAAACGTTTGATAATCTGGTTAGCAATAGTACCCTTGCCCCCGGCGGATTTAGCACGGTATGTGGATTCGGGATCTTTTATCCCTTGGATTCTCTCCAGGTGTTGAATTCTAGCTTTGGTGCCGGCCCCTTACCTTTTGCCCCACCTTTTCCCTTCTTAGGCGCCATGGGCTCAATAGACCCACTAATTGAGTGACTTGTCGTTGTAATTTATTTCAATTTTTTTAAAATTTATTATTATTATTATTATTATTATTATATATATATATATATATATATTCCCTGTTTCTTGACGCAGGGATGTTCAAATTCAGCAGCACCAATAACAATAGCCCACGTTGGATGACAGAGTTATAATATTATTGTTATTATTATTGTTATTATTGAGACCCACAGTACAACCAAACTGCCAAAACAACACAATTCGCCCTTCACCCAACCAGCCTAAAATGGCCGCCAAGTGAAACTTCAGACAAAATGGCCACTTATCTGAATGTTATGAAGTAGCCCCCTGGTGGCCCGCCAGTAGCAAAAGTAATAATCAGGCCCTGGCAATAAACCAACCAACCCTGGTGGCCGCCCCAACTAAGTTAAGGGAGACCCCTGGTGGCCCGCCAAAAGCAGAACAATTAAGGGAGACCCCTGGTGACCCGCCCAATCAGGCGTATTGGGAAATGAAAACCCCCAGTGGCTGGCCTAAGCCTGGTGGAGGGAGACCCCTGGTGGCCCACCAAAATGCCAATTAATTAGGAAAGACCACCTGTATCCCCCACCACAATGTAATTAAGTTGCCCAGAACCCGAGCACTGGCCTCCCCGGGTAGGCAGAGGCGACGGGGCAACAATTCCCCAGCCGCGATTTAAACCCCCTCAGCCGCCTAGTCCCCTACTCCCCGAGACCGAGTACTCCCTGATCCGTGTCTCCAGATGGCCACCACCAGCCCGAACTGCCTCCTGTCGACACCAGCCAGCCAAACCGCCAGGAAACTAGCCATGCTGGTCCCGTGGCCCGCCCGGCCGGGGAGTTAAACCTCCCCCGCTATCAGTCAGCAGCCGTAAGCCGGGCCGAGTTGCCACACGATCGTTGTTCGTCCTTTCCCAAACCCTCAGAGTAAAATGCCAAGGAGCTCCTCTGCAATTGCTCTCCCAGAGCCTGAAAGGCAGGGCAGCAGCCGCGACCGGCCGATCACCAGGAAAGAGAGGAGGCAGAGGAGAGGGACGGGCTGCCTTTTATGTACTCCGGCCCCGCCCCTCTCCTCGCGTCGCCAGCGCTTGCCGGTGACGCAACAAGTGGTCTCTCCCTCCTCCCTGCCAGCAAGGAGTGCTCCCCGGCCGCAGGCTCTGCGAGCGGCCAGGTGAGCAGCAAAAGCAACATGTACCTCAAAAGCAGAAGGTTACATGATTTTTTATAGTCTGGCCTTTGAACCAATTCCTTACTTCTTTTCTTCCAACTGGACCTTTGTATTAGTGACTTTACCTTACAAGCTGGTATAAAGATTGGGGGAAATATCAATTTTTTAAAAAACATATGTCACTTTGCTCACTTGCCAAGTGTTTATATATGTACAATGCATTATTCAGAAGCTGAGTACTTGTTTTTAAACACACTCACATATGCTCACACACACTTAAGCAGGAGAGTAAAAATAAGAGAACAAGACTCAAAAAGTCTCATATGAAGTCAGCATTAAATAATTCACATCCACTTATTGCCTATCCTTGCTGAGTTAATTTTTAAAGGAAATAGTTATGCTACAGACAAATGAATTATGCTTTGCTAGTTGTCATCATTCCCAAGGTGAGGAAAGAAAGTATATTTCTCTCTGCCACTTGCACTACAGTGAAGAGACTGCTTCTTTAGTTCATAATGGCAAATAGATTATGCTGTGATGTTTAACCACCACATCCTCCAAGTGACAGTAGTTGCTGAAATAGTACTTAAACTGGAATTAAGTACTCTTAATTCCTGAGAGAGCCAGGGCAGTGTAGCGGTTTGAGTGTTGGGCTAGGATTCCAGGAGACTGGAGTTCAAATTTCCAGCCATGGAAACCCACTGGGTAACCTTGGGTAAATCACCTTCTCTCAGCCTTACAGGAAGGCCACAGAAAACCTCCCCTGAATAAATCCTGTCAAGAAATCCCTAGGATAGGGTTGCTGTTAAGTCTGAGTTGAATTGAGGAGATCAAAGATCCATGATTCTTGAATTTGAGTTTTCCTTGGACTGGGGCCTGACTTATGCTCCACAAAGGTAAGAATTCAGAAGAGCTACAAGGCCTTTGGATTGACACAAAGATCTTGCTGATGCAATGTCTGTTTCTGATCAGTTCTTTGGCTGCTGCCACACTGCAGAAATAATGCAGTTTGACATGACTTTAACTGTCCTGGCTCCATGCTATGGAATTCTGGGATTTGTAGGTTTGTGAGCTATTCAGCCATCTCTGTCAGAGGGCTCTGGTGCCACAACACACTGCAAATACCAGGATTCCATAGGATGGAGCAATTATAGTTAAAGTGGTGTGAAACTGCATTATTTTTGCAGTGTGGCAGCAGCCAATTTGTTGAAAGCAACAGCAATTACTGCTTGGCTGGAAAGCTCCTCTGCTGCTTCACTCTTGCCTTGAATCTGAATCCTTGCTGTACTGGACTGCTCCCCAGCTTCATGAGCTAGACATAGGACTTTATCAGACTAGCGTCTAAAAACGCTGCAATTCTGTAAATGAGGAAAGCAGAAACCTAGTGGCATTATTACACTTATAATCACACATTGCTATAATCATGTGAAAGATCTGCCACAGAATTATCACACAACCACACTCACACTTTAGGAATAGGACTTTGCTTCTGTGATTTAGCATGGGTGAGCTTTTGGTGGCTCTTGCAAGAAGAAGCGAGCTTGCTTAAAAACACCAAAACCCCTTAATTTGCATAGTGAATGAATTTTTATCTTTTTGCCTTATTTTTATCCTGTGGGTGCGGCTATACGATCATAAAAAAATCCGTATGGGAGGCAAAAAATACGAACAGCCTGTCATTCGTATGCATACGAACCGGCTATACGATTTTTTAAACCTCCTAAACTCCGTATGACTCCCTCTTCCCGAAGCTGGCTGGAGCGAGCAAGCCAAGCGGCAGTTTTAAATCTCCCGCTGCTTTTTTTTTTTTTTAAGTTCCTGGTTTGCGGACAGTCGGTTTTCCGTATTTACAATATAAAATAAAAATAAATAAACATATAAATTCACGGACTTACCGGACGCTCGCTAGCCGGGAAACCAACATGGCAGCTGCTCCCAATTTCCCTCCGTGCTAGCCCCGCCCCCTCTACTCGGCCAGCCAATCAGATTACACAGCCTGTTCGTATGTGTGCGAATGGACCGTACAGACCCATCAGCCATCCGAACGGCGTACGGATTTCTCTTCGCGATCCGCTTTCCCTCCCGAACACTGCGTGTGTGTATTTCAGGGTGGAAAACCGCCCCCCCTCTTTTGCATTCGTGTGCATCCAAACAGCCGTTTGTACTGAAGTGCAAACTTTCGCACGCCGTACGTATTATTTAAATCATGTAGACGGGACCTGTATCCCCTTTTTAGCTATGTAATTTGAAGGGTTGTTTTAAATACTGCTTTTACCCTGTTTTTACCTTTGTTACCTTCTTTTTATTATGTATCCCTTTTTACCTGTGCTCCTCTATGACTGTAATAAAGATTCTATTCGATTTTGTTCTATTCTATTCTTTTCTAGTCTATTCTATTGTAAACAAATACACAGATACTTAAAGGTAAAAATGTGCAACCAAACTAGGAAAGTTAATTAAAAGAGCATCTTGTGGATAGTTTTCAAATTCTTACCCAAAAGTTTTCTCACTGGGAGTGGGGAGGGGAGAAAAAGGACCACCCATTCACACTGTAATATTTTCACTTGCTATTTAATACCATGAAAAAAGTGATATTGAGAGCTATTGATGGCTTGTCCTATCATATAAAAGCAATACCTTATTCACGGCTGGAGCAGTTTGACCACACCAATATGCCAACTTCATGAAATAGCGGGACCCATTTGCACTACCATGATGTTGTAATCATGTGATTTTGCCATGTCTGATAAAGTCCTAAGAATTCCAAGCCACATGGCTCAACCCCAGTTTTTAAAAGTAGTGCTGCAATGATAGCAGGTCCTTATGTTTCAGAGCTTATAGCCAACCCATGGCACTTGTGCTGGTGTAATATTTTATTTACTTGTTAGTAAATTAAATCCAACCTTTCCTCTGATGAACTCCAGATGGCATACATGGCTGTCTTCCTCCCAATGTATCCTCATAACAACTCCAGTGAACCAGAAATTCAAAGACTGTGCCTGGAAATATCACAAGATCCCTGTGGGCTGGTCAGACTGAAAGACACTGACTGGACCAAGGTTACATACTGAGTTTCATGGTCCAGTGGGAATTAGAACCTGGCTCTTCCCTACTCTAACCATTACCTCACACTGGCTGTGGTTGTATTTTTCTATAACAATGCAACTCAACTTCTGTCACTATCGTATTGGTACTTGCGTCTGTCATATCCATATTTAATAGCTGACAATAGGATGGAGTCCAGTCCCCTCTAGGAAGTCAAGCTTGCTCAAAGAACAAGGCAGATCAAGTGGATTATGTCACACCACTAAGAACCTTACCTGTTTATCTTGAGCCTTGGCTGCTCGTAGAATGGAAGATTAGTAATGAAAAATGTTAAAGCTTTCCAAATTGCCTGCTCTCTCTTGCTTTCTCTCCATTGCCTGTAACCCAGAACCACCACTTCCTCAAGTCCAATTCTCACTTTACACTTTGTACTGGGAACACATGCTTCTCATCAAGTCCCAGGGATGCAAAAGTGTAACATTCAGCATTTGCTCTTTTAAAAAGGCTTAGATGGAGAGACCAGAAAAGGTATGTGAAAGAACTGATAGGAAGATTTAATTGTGTAAACCAACACCTCAACAGGGACTATGGATTCCTTTCTCATTGTACAACTGGTTTGAAGAAATAAATGTGTAGCACTTTAAGAAGAAGATTCCTCTGAAAAGATTTCTTTTGAAATTCAAATACTGCCCTTATACATTTATTGTTGTTCAATCAACAAGGAAAGGAGGAACTGCAGCTCAAAGGTGGAGAACATGTTTGGAATACAGAAGGTGTCAGGCTCAGCTCCTTGAAATCTCAACTTAAAAGCATCTCTGTTCACAACATTGGGAAAGACCCCTGTGGACCTTCCAGAGAGTCATTGCCCATGACAGTGCACAGCAACAGGCTAGATGGATCATTGGTCTGATTTTATATATTATTTATTCATAATGACTATCAGCTGCTGATGACATGGACTGACACTGAGAACAGCTCAAAGTCATAAGTTAGTTTATCAGGTACTCCAAAAACAAAACCTGTTGGTTTTAAAACCAAAATTCTAGCTTTGAAGTAACAAAGGCTCAGACTCTCAGTTTTGAATATTTGTTGAAGAGAGAGAGCCATCAAAATCTATGTGTACACAGAGTTCACTACTGGCAAGTGGTGCATTTCTTTTATATTCGGGTTTCTGTATCTGACTACAAAAAGGAAAAGTGAGATAAAAAGAGAAGGAGAGTGCAAATTGTCAGGTGTCATGACCTCTGGAAAGCTATATTTCTTAGTGCATCTAGTTCATCAGACAGATATCAGCATTGCCAGGAAATAATACTTTATTCCCAGTGCACCTGGCTGTCTGATATAGCAGCAGGAGATGGAGGGAGGAGATGTGGGGTAAGGGGTGGGGGGACAGCAAGGGACTTCCTGATTTCTCCCATTCCACCAGCTGAGGATGAGCAAGGTCATTAAGTGGATGGGTAAAAATGTTTGGAGACAAATGGATGGGTGGAGAGGATGGGGAACTCAAGTACTGTACCAGCTCCGATTAAAATCTGAACCAGAGAATGTCAGGAGGCATTATGTTACCTGAGGTAAACACTGACAGAACTTCTGAGAAGTGCATCTTTCCATATGACATATGAAATTTGCATATCTCTACCACAATTTTTTTTTAAACAAATATTGAGTTTGTCCTCAGTTCCCTTGTTATTTTTGTGTGTCTTCAAGTTGCTTCTGACTTATGGTGAACCTATCTTGGGAAGATTTGTTCAGGGGAAAGATGTGTTTTGCCTTACTCTGAGACTGTGTGTGAATTGCTGAAGGACACCCATTGGATTTCCATGGCCGAGTGGGGATTCAAACCCTGCCATAGTGTTGTAGTCTAGCATTCAAACCACTATACCACACTGGCTCTCAGTCCTCAGTTTCCTACCTAAAACAAAATACAAACATACATAAAATCAGGAAATAATAAAACTGGTCTAACATGATGGTTATTTTAGGGATTCTGGCACCTAAAAATGTATCCAAATGATACCTCGCTATGTAACTGCTATACACTTTTTTGTTTGTTTCGGCAAACTCTGATAAACTCAATGCAACTATACCTGAAATCCTTCAAAGGTATTTCTTAATCACCTTTCTGCCAACCAGAGTTCTCAAAGCAATGTAAAACAAAATAAACTTTTAAAAGGAGAGGAAGAATGCAATAAAAACTGATATATGTGGCAGGAGATACATCCCTTAGTTGGGTGCTCTGTTGGGTTAGATTTGTATATCTGTACCACAAATTTTTAATTTCTTAGTAAGAAAGGCTTAGTAAGAAAATCTTGGAAACTAATAGGGGTATTTAAAGGCAGATTTTTTAAAAAGTAAATGCTGCCCTACAGCAAGGCCTCAGGGAATATTATATTAAATATTAAGATGATTAAGCATAACCCACTAATAAAGTTACATAAAGGTATGCCTTAAAATGTTACAAATACAGACTGGGAAAGGGACACATTAACTGTCCTATAAATCTCATCTATTTTCTGCTTGTTGCAGTGGGTGGAGCTTCTGTGAGTTTGAATTTTTTTAAACTCCTGGGAGAGGCTGCTTGTTGCAGAAGGTGGAGCTTCTGTGAGTTTAAATTTTTTAAATTCCTGGGAGAGGCTGCTTGTTGCAGTGGGTGGAGCTTCTGTGAGTTTGATTTTTTTAAAAACTCCTGGGAGAGGCTGCTTGTTGCAGTGGGTGGAGCTTCTGTGACTTTGAATTTTTTAAATTCCTGGGAGAGGCTGCTTGTTGCAGAGGGTGGAGCTTAGAATCATAGAATCATAGAATCATAGAATTTCAGAGTTGGAAGAGACGATGAGGGCCATCCAGTCCAACCCCCTGCCACGCAGGAAATCTTGATCAAAGCATCCCCGACAAATGGCAATCCAGCCTCTGTTTAAAGACCTCCAAGGAAGGAGACCCCACTACACTCCGAGAGAGTGCGTTCCACTGCCGAACAGCTCTTACTGTCAAAAAGTTCCTCCTCATGTTGAGGTGGAATCTCTGTCCCTGGAGCTTGCATCCATTGCTCCGTGTTCCAGTCTCTGGAGCACCAGAAAACAAGCCTGCTCCATCCTCAATGTGACATCCCTTCAAATACTTAAACAGGGCTATCATATCGCCTCTTAACCGTCTTTTTTCCAGGCTAAACATACCCAGCTCCCTAAGTCTCTCCTCATAAGGCATCGTTTCCAGACTTTTCACCATTTTAGTTGCCCTTCTCTGGACACGCTCCAATTTGTCAATATCCTTTGTTAATTGTGGTGCCCAGAACTGGACACAGTATTCTAAGTGAGGTCTGACCAAGGCAGAATAGAGTGGCACTATTACTTCCCTTGATCTAGACACTATACTTCTATTGATACAGCCCAAAATCGCATTGGCCTTTTTAGCTGCTGCATCACACTGTTGACTCATGTTCAACTTGTGGTCTACTAGGACTCCTAGATCCCTTTCGCACGTAGTCTCATTCAGCCAGGTCTCTCCCATCCTATATTTATGCATTTCATTTTTCCGCCCTAAATGCAGTACTTTACATTTCCCCGTATTGAATTTCATTTTGTTAGCTTTGGTCCAGCTCTCCAGTCTATCCAGGTCATTCTGAATTCTGATCCTGTCCTCTAGGGTATTAGCTACTCCTCCTAATTTGGTGTCATCTGCAAATTTGATAAGTATGCCCCTAATTCCCTCATCCAAGTCATTGATAAAGATGTTGAATAGCACTGGGCCCAGGACAGAACCCTGTGGCACCCCACTGGTCACGTCTTTCCAAGCTTCTGTGAGTTTAATTTTTTTAAAATTCCTGGGAGAGGCTGCTTGTTGCAGTGGGTGGAGTTTCTGTGAGTTTGAATTTAAGTGGCCACCCCCCCCAAAAAAAGCATACTTAAAAGTACAGCATAGAGTTTTCAGCATTAACTAAGAGTTCTTAGATTACCTAAAAACTCTCACCATGGACACTGAGGGGACTGCGGCAGTCACCTGCAATACTTGTGTGATGTTTGTCTTCTTGGCTACCGACGTGGGGAACTTCACATGTACCAAGTGCAAGTTGGTAGCCCTCTTGGAGGAGAAAGTCCAGCAGCTGGAGACACGGGTAGCTACACTTCAACAGATTCGGGAGCAAGAGGTTTTCCTGGACAGAACAGAGCAAACAGTCTTGGACGGGGACCACACAGAGGAACTGGCTGAGGAGGAGAGGGTCACTCCACAGACACAGGAGGTAGACAGCTGGAAGAATGTCACACACACAACAAGAAAATCCGGGGATACTTCGAGCAGCTTGCAGATACAGAATCAGTTTGAAGCCCTCTCTCTTATCAAGGACAATGAGGAAGAACAGCATGGACAGACTTCAGGGGCAGAGCAGGGGACCTTGAGAGGACCACTTAAAGGAACAGCAGCTGCGAAGCCTCAGCGGAGGCGTGTGGTGGTGGGAGACTCCTTGCTGCGAGGTACAGAAGCAGTGGTTTGTGGGCCTGACAAGATGTCTCGGGAGGTGTGTTGTCTCCCCGGGGCAAAGATCCGTGATGTGACGGAGCGGATAACAAGACTCGTCAAGCCTACGGATCATTACCCCTTCCTTTTGGTCCATGTGGGAACCAATGATACGGCAAGGCACAGCTTTCCGAAGATCAGAAGAGTTTATGAGGCTCTCGGGAGGAAGCTGAAAGAAATGGATGCACAGGTTGTCATCTCGTCTCTTCTGCCAGGTGAAGGGCATGGTCCAGGAAGAGAGAGGAAAATAGCCAACGTAAACAACTGGCTCCGTAGATGGTGTCGCCGAGAACAATTTGGATTCTTGGATCATGGGCTGCGCTTCCATGAGGGGGGACTTCTGGCAGGAGATGGGGTGCATCTCACACTAGTTGACAGAAATGTTTTTGCCTACAGTCTCAAGAATTTGATCAGGAGGGTTTTAAACTGAGTCATATGGGGGAGGGAGACCGTATTCTGGAAGGCAAACATGCTGGAGAAAATAATCAAGCTGTCATAGAGGGAACAAGGCAAACAGCGCAAGGACCCAACAGTGGGAGGCAAAAAAACTTGCACAGGCAGCAAGTAAAGGGAACACATGGTCTTAGATGTCTCTACACTAATGCATAGAGCATGGATAATAAGCAAGATGAACTTGAACTCCTAGCACTACAAAGCAAGTATGATATAATAGACATTACTTAAACCTGGTGGGATGAGTCTCATGATTGGAATGTAGGAATAGAGGGGTATAACCTTTTTAAGAGAAACAGGCCAAACAGGAAAGGAGGAGGAACAGCATTATATGTCAAGGATATTTACACCAGTGAAGTGATCCATGACATCAATACTGGAAGCCTGGTGGAGAGCATCTGGATAAAAATTAAAGGGGAGGGAAACAACAGGGATGTTATTGTGGGACTCTACTACAGACCCCCAAGTCAGACGGAGGAATTGGATGATGCCTTTCTAGAACAGATGAACACACACGCAGAAAGGAGAGATGTAGTAGTGATGGGTGACTTCAACTATCCTGATATTTGCTGGAAATCTAACTCAACCAAAACTTCAAGGTCTAGCAAATTCCTTACATGCCTGGAAGACAATTTCATGGTCCAAAAGGTAGAAGAGGCAACAAGGGGGTCAGCTATTTTAGATCTGATCCTAACCAAAAGGGATGACCTGGTTAATGGGGTGCAAGTGGTGGGATCCTTAGGTGAGAGTGATCATGGTCTCCTGGAGTTTGTTATACAATGGAAAGGAGAAGCCAGGCATAGTCAGACACGCATTCTTGACTTTAGGAGAGCTGATTTCAATAAACTCAGGGAAATACTGGGGGTGATCCCATTGTCAGGAATACTAAAAGAGAAGAGACCTCAAGATGGATGGGACTTTCTCAAAAGGGAGTTACTGAAGGCACAATTTCAAACAGTACCATTGAGGAAGAAAAATGGGAGGTGTCTCAAGAAACCAGGATGGATGACTAAAGAAATATCAACAGAGCTAAGTTTTGAACAGAACATGTATAAGAAATGGAAAAAGGAAATCACCAAAGAAGAATTCAAACAGATAGTGAAGACATGTAGGAGTAGAGTCAGAAAAGCTAAAGCACAGAATGAGGTCAGGCTTGCTAGAGAGGTTAAGAACAATAAAAAGGGTTTTTTGGGGTATGTCCGCAGCAAAAGGAGGGAGAAGGATATGGTAGGGCCACTACGCGGAGAAGATGGGAAAATGCTAACATGGGACAGAGAGAAGGCAGAATTACTCGACACCTTCTTTGCCTCAATGTTTTCAGAAAAGGTAAAGGGGGACCAAGCTGAGGATAAAAGTACAGAAGACACAACAGGGGAAATCCAGCACAGAATAAGCAAAGAGGTAGTACAGGAATAACTTCTTAATCTAAATGCATTTAAATCTCCAGGACCAGATGAACTACATCCAAGAGTATTAAAAGAGCTGGCAAATATAATCTCAGAGCCACTGGCAATAATCTTTGAGAACTCCTGGAGAACAGGGGAAGTCCCAGCAGACTGGAGGAGGGCAAACGTTGTCCCCATCTTCAAAAAGGGAAAAAAAGAGGATCCCAACAATTATTGTCCAGTTAGTCTGACATCAATGCCAGGGAAGATTCTAGAGCAGATCATTAAACAGAGAGTCTGTGAACATTTAGAAGGCAATGCCATAATCACAAAAAGTCAACATTGGTTTCAGGGTAACAAGTCATGCCAGACTAATCTGATCTCTTTTTTTGATAAAATTACCAGCTTGGTAGATGAAGGGAACGCTGTGGGCATCGCATACCTTGATTTCAGTAAGGCCTTTGACAAGGTTCCCCATGGCATTCTTGCAAACAAGCTTGTAAAATGTGTGCTAGACAAGTTAACAGTTCAATGGATTTGTAATTGGTTGACCGGCCGAACCCAAAGGGTGCTCAGCAATGGCTCCTCTTCATCTTGGAAAGATGTGACCAGTGGGGTGCCACAGGGTTCTGTCCTGGGTCCAGTGCTATTCAACATCTTTATCAATGACTTGGATGAGGGAATTAAGGGCATACTTACCAAATTTGCAGATGACACTAAATTAGGAGGAGTAGCTAATACCCTGGAGGACAGGATCAAAATTCAAGATGACTTGGATAAACTGGAGAGCTGGGCCAAAGCTAACAAAATGAAATTCGGTACAGAGAAATGTAAGGTACTGCACTTAGGGCAAAAAGATGAAATGCATAGATATAGGAAGGGGGAGACCTGGCTGAATGAGACTATGTGCGAAAGGGATCTAGTAGTCCTAGCAGACCACAAGTTGAACATGAGTCAACGGTGTGATGTGGCAGCTAAAAAGGCCAATGCAATTTTGGGTTGTATCAATAGAAGTATAGTGTCCAGATCAAGGGAAGTAATAGTGCCGCTCTATTCTGCCTTGGTCAGACCTCACTTAGAATACTGTGTCAAGTTCTGGGCACCCCAATTCAAAAAGGATATGGACAAATTGGAGCGTGTCCAGAGGAGGGCGACTAAAATGGTGAAAGGTCTGGAAACGATGCCTTATGAGGAGAGACTTAGGGAGCTGGGTATGTTTAGCCTGGAAAAAAGACAGTTAAGAGGCGATATGATAGCCCCGTTTAAGTATTTGAAGGGATGTCACATTGAGGATGGAGCAGGCTTGTTTTCTGCTGCTCCAGAGACTGGAACACGGAGCAATGGATGCAAGCTCCAGGAACAGAGATTCCACCTCAACATTAGGAGGAACTTTTTGACAGTAAGAGCTGTTCGGCAGTGGAACACACTCCCTCGGAATGTGGTGGGGTCTCCTTCCTTGGAGGTCTTTAAACAGAGGCTGGATGGCCATCTGTCGGGGATGCTTTGATCGTGATTTCCTGCATGGCATGGGGTTGGACTGTATGGCCCTCATGGTCTCTTCCAACTCTGCAATTCTATGATTCTATGATTTCATTAATAATATCAGATATGAGGAAACAGAAGAAAAATGTCTTAATCATTTTTACATATTTTATGTTTGTGAGGTTTTAGATAACCATTCTCGCAGGGTAGGAAGAATTCCAAAAGCCATACCATAGCTATACCTTCATTAGGCCAAACAAAAAGTCACAAAAATCTGTAGATTTTTCAAAACCACCAGGTACCTTCAGAGATTTCACAACTTATACAAATTTGTCTTCCTTTTTCAGATGGCCTAATGCAGACATTTTCCCAGTATGGATTTTGGAATTTACCTCATGATCAACATGGCTACTTCTGCATTTTGATAGGAAGAATTTAACATCTCCACTTGTGCTTCCCAAACCCCATTACAAATTATTTTTCAATGTTGAATTGGGCAGGTGCCCATCAAACCAAAAGCTTTTCTGGTTCCACACATGAAGTACCACACTTGGAGCAGTGTGAAAAGCCTAGACAAGTCATTATATTTTCTAAATACCTTAAACAAGACACTTGCCATCTTGACTTTTCAACTCCCATCTTCAAAATGTTAATAGCAAAGGCATGATTTATCTGGTAGACCCAAGTAGAGTTGAACTGTTATATCAATGAAGCTTACATAGGTTTTAGTTTACTGCTCAGCAATTGATTCAATGAGTCTATTCTGATTCAGACTACCAATAGGATTCAAGCCTTAAACTCATACCTGTGTAAGAGGACTGAGTTGCTCTGACTATTGAACAGGGCCTGAAAACACTCCACTGGTGCCAGTGCAATGGTCACCATGTGTGGGAGCTGTGTATAGATCCAACTGTTACCCTAAGAGGTGGAGGGTGCTTTACAGTCCTACCTATGATGCCAAAATCTCCTTTAACATTTGGGGGGGTTGTTAGCTCAAAAAGGAGGCCTTTGAGAGGAGGGTATCTTGGGGAAGTTTTCACCTATGTAAACCAGTACTAACTAGAGAGCACTCCAGTTAAAGTGAAATAAAGTATTTTATTGGAATAACACAAAGTGAACTAACATACACAACATACATGCTTAAGAACCATACAAGTCTATAGCAGATTAAAGCAGAAACATTAGAGGGAGAGGTCTGGGAATATAGGGTGATAGTTACCAGCTCTGAAGGAAGAATTTCATGTAGTAAAGATACTCAGACAGGTGGTTGAGGGTGGCATAGGAGGTTCCAATCCAGGGTGCACCAAGAAAGAGAGTGGCTTGGTTCATCCACTGTGGCACACTTTACTATTGTTAGGGAACTAATATTTATACTGTATTTCATACCCTGAAGTGGTACTATGGTTATGAAAACCCTGGATGGCTTTCCCACAGGATAGACATAGGAAACCAACTGATTGCTTTAATTGCTGGGAGATAGAAATTGATGGTTTTCTGACAACCTCACAAGGTTGGACAAGAGATGGTATAGGAGAGATTTCCATCAGGTTTACATTAAGGAATAGTCATGTAATTGCTTGATTGAATCATTGCTGAAACACTCAGGACTGGAAGAAAGGATTAGTACATGCCTCCTTAACTACTGTGTTTACTAATGGACTTTCTGCAAAATCCCAACTTGAGCTGTTATATTTCTAGACACATCTCAGGTCACTGTGACTTCCAACTGACCTTTGGTTTGCCTCAGCCAACCTGACCCCAAAAAGTGTCCAATGCTTTCAGTTACAAGACTCCGTAGGGAAGGAGTAGTAGGGCATACTAACACTACAGCTCCTAAAGAGATAACCAGACATATCCTGAAAATGCAACTTTCCTACTCCATGCAACAGAGAGTATCATTTAAACCAAACTGAAACCCTGCTAAGTGGCTATTTGGAAAGAGATAGGAGTATGTGCTAAATTTAACCCACTTACTGCTCATTTAATACTAAACAAATGATCAGCAGAGTTGCAATTCGTTAGAACAGGCTGCATGACTCAGCTGCTTTGTTGGATGGAGTCAAAATTATTTATGAATTAAATTACTGATATCACACCCAATATCCACAGTTCTCAGGGCAGTGTTATAAAACACATAGTTACTTATTATTCTATATCACTTCCCACAGGGGTGGGGGGTGGGGGATGGGGGTTGTGCATTGCTTTCCACAGGTAGAACTTCCTCAGAGATGTTTAATGAGTGTTTGTATTGCATCTGAACATAACTGGCTATCAATGATATCTATGCCAAAATAGTAATTCAATTGGACAATGAATTGAAATAATATAGATTCTCAACAGGTGACTGGATAATTGATCAAGCATTGGTGTAAATGTGTCTTTGTCTCATCATAGGGGTTCCATGGTAAAAGACATTCAAAAGAGGTATACAGTGCCTCCTTCCATGCCAGTACTAAGAAGTGTTAGCTATGGTGCCACTGCTATTGTCTCTGAAAGATCCTCCACCAGTGTCACACACACACACCAACTAATCCCAACTTGCAGCTGCCCAATAGCTGTTTGGCACATCTAGTCTGGCTCCTCAGCTAAATCTTGTCTGACATGGGAGACCCTACCAGCAGCACTGCTGCTGTCACGATGGCCTCTTGTCTTGCTGAAGTACACAATCCCGCCACCATGGAAAGGTAGTGCCGTTGGTGGGTTGCCATAAGTCAAAGTTGACTTGATAGCAATTAACAACATATGTCTTTAAAAGGCACTGTGTTCACCAACACTCAGCTTCAGACCTGAAACCAGATACAATAATTTTCCCAACTGGAAGAAGGCACATCCCTACTGTCCATGTAGAAGAGAGCTCAAGGCAATGAACTTGCTAAAATCTTGGGGGGGGGGGGAAGAGAGAGAGAGAGAGAGAGAGAGAGAGAGAGAGAGAGAGAGGAGTGATTTATAGCTATGTGAAGAAGGAAGAGGAGGAGGAGGATGCCCTGGGCTCCTTGGAGGAAGAGCAGCAGAATATCCAAGTGATATATCAGGGCATAAAAGAACTGGAAAAAACTGAACTTAGGTGCTTTGGCCAGAAGGTGCAACTTAGTGGTACAGTACATGCTTTACATGCAGAAGGTGCAGGCTGCCAGGTTCAGTTCCCAGCATCTCAATTTTAAAAGGTCAGCTAGAAAGTCATGTAGGGGAGGGAAATAAAAAAAAAACCTTCACTTTGATGGAAGAAGTGGACAAATATTTTTCCTGACTTAAGAGAGCTTATTAATTATCAGTAATACAGAAATTGTACAGTAACCACAGAACCATTGCATTAATTTCCTGTGCAAAGCAAGTGATGCTCAAAATTGTACAATAAAGATTTTTACCTTATATGGAGAGAGAAATGCCAGGTGTCCAAGCTAGTTTCAGGAAAGGAAGACAAACTTGTCCTTGGCTCCAGTCAGCAAGCGTTCCAGGAATTAGGTGATGAGAATGAAAGGGCTGTTGAATAGTTAATTCAATCCAGGTCAGTCAAAGGTTCTCCAACAAGATGAAGGGCAAAACAAGAGGGTGGCTGTCAGCTGGTCCTGGACTTGTTATAAGAAGTCAGCAGTCCAGATACAAGAAGCCAAGAAAGAGTAAATGGAGTCATAAAAGCATCAAGAAAACACAAATGCCTAGAGTACTGGCAGTCACACAGATAAGATGTATGTGAGCAATCGAGACAATGGTGAGCTGCTGAGAGATTCATGGGCATCTGTCTCCAGAGCACCAGGTGCCTAATTAATCAGCATCCCCTATTTCACAGCCACTGGGATTGACATAATCTTTCTTTATCTCTTCATCATTCAGAAAAGGATGGTGGCATGTCTCCAGCAACCTCAGGGTCTGCCACCTTCTGCTCTGCCTCAAACTGACTCATTTGAATTGTGGTGCTGGAGAAGACTTCTGTGGATATTGTGGACTGCAAAAAAGACCAATAAATAGGTCCTAGAGCAAATTAAGTCTGAACTCTCCCTAAAAGCCAAGATAACAAAACTGAGACTGTCATACTTTGGATATATCCTGAGAACATGACTTACTGGAAAAGACAATAATGCTTGAAAAGGTAGAAAGCAGTGGCAAAAGAGGAAGACCACATTCCAGATGGACTCAATTATGGAAGCCATGGCCCTGAGTTTGCAAGACCTGAGCAGGGCTGTTGAGGGTAGGGTGACTTGGAGCACTCTCATTCATGGTGTCACCATAATTCTCGGTCAACTTGATGGTAGTTAACAACAAATAAGGAAATTAGGCATGAAGCCAAAATGACAAAACTGATGCTATTGCACTTTGAACATGTAATGAAATGACATGATTGATTAGAAAAGATCTTGATGCTTGATAAAGTTGAACGCAGTAGGAAAAAAGGAAGACCACATTAGGGGTTGATTCTCAATCAAGGAAGCCTGTGTCTTTCATACCCCAACAGGGAGCTTAATAACAAGATCTCGGAGGCCTCTCATTCATAACGCTGTCATAATTAAAAGCTGACTTGATGGCAGTTGCTAACTGTAAGTCTAGTCTCTGAATGTTAAATTAGAGGGCTAATTTCTCTGGTGGAGATCTGTTTCTACTTGCATATACTCCCTGCACAATGTAGAACTCACAGCGGGAATCGAGTACAGTCTACATGAGTGGAACTACCTCTCTGCTGCAAATATTCAGGCCTCAATATGTGGGTGGAGGGTAGCAGAAACAGGTGACAAGGAGTGACAACATGGTAGGACCTAGCAGCTGGTCCCCACTCTTGTGCTTTTCATTCAAGGGTGGGAATTGTGTGGTCCATAGTCTACATGCAGCTCTTCGGAAGCTCAGTGTGAATTCTGAGACTCCTACCAATTCCTCAGAGCCCATGAGAGACTTAGTTTGGCTAAACTCTCTAAATATGGACAAATGATGCAGTTTGAGGAGGGGGCCAAACTGCATGCCAAAACAACCAACCTCTGGAAAAAAAATCTCCTGAAAGTTTCTAGGAGGGGCACAATGTCCCTTCAGGCCATGTAAAATGATGGTCACCATGGGATGGTGTGTCCTTCAAAAGACCTGAATGGTCAGTATAACCTGAGTGTGCCCATTCTTGTTGTAACTACATAGAGGGTGATGGTTCTGTGAAAACTGTCCAACTGGATTGCATGAAACAATTGGAAATTTAGGTGACAACCCCCCCCTCCAAAATACCTTATACAATAGTGATTCTTTGCCATATTTGTCTGGCAATTGACATGTATGACATTTTAGGTGAACAATCCCTGAGAATGTGCTGATTGAAAGACTGTGCTGATTGAAAGAAAGCTTCTGAAATTATAGGCAACAAAAGATAAGCACATTCACCAGAGTAATCAATGTAGAAATTCCTGGAAAACAATACATTGCCTGTCACTAAGAAGATGGGTTAACAGGTTGTGGACACTCATGCTCTCGGAAAGCTCACATACAAAATGAGAGTGTGAAGAAGTGAAATGCTAACAAGCAAATCTGAAGCAATCTGGATGCCAATTGTCTTCCACATTTCAAATATCAACTCATGTTATGTACCACAAATGATCTACTAATGGGGCGGGGGCAAAATATCTTCTAATAAACTAGTAGCACCCACTTTAACCATAATACTGTATCTTCTTGGCTATAACATTGAATCAAAGGAGTCTCTTTCTTTATGTAAAATGATATCTGCTCTTGATGAATATTTCATGTATTGGTAGAGTAATGCAGAAGGAGAAGGAGGGGTAAATTGATGTAATCAGATTGGGAAATTTATCTTTGTGTATTTTATTCAAGTTTACTGCATAAAAATGAATTGAAAAAACAATGTGAAAAAAAAACAGACAGGAAACAAACAATGAATGAAACAGTAACTAAAGAAATGTGAAAGAAACAACATAATAGCAAATGGAATAATTAATGAATGGACCTTGGAGAAACAAACAAAACATTTTAAGAGAGGTTGTATTCTGCAGGCAGGAATGGGAAGAATTTCATTTGAGCCACATTTTTAAACAAACTAATTTAGTTCACACTTCCCAGAGAAATATGCAGGTTGGAACATAATTATCCTTCAGAGTGTGCATTCCTAGGTGTTGAGACACAATTCTTATCTCAACAATTGCATACCAAAATATATTAGGGGAAACTGTGTACAAAAATAATGAAAATATGTTTCTCCTTTTAAAAAAAATCATACTGTTGGAACACACTAATTATTAAATAATATCAGACTGGCATGAGCTGGAAATACATAATCCATAAAAATTCACAAAATCATAGATGAAGAATATTAAAGAATATGATAACAAAATAAATGAAGATAATGTTAGTAGTCAATAAGGACAACGAGTGAATAGAAATATGTACAGAACTAAATAGTATGTCACAGCTTACAACCAGTAAGAAAACATGCCTCATACACTGCCAACATTAATATTACAAATATAAGGGGAAAATCAAAACACCAGAAACTACCTCAGAAAATAGTGTAACAAAGAACATGAATGCAAAATGAATTAAGTGAATAACAATATGTAAATATACACAATCAAATCTAAGGGGCTTACCACACTCTTAAGTAGGGCAGCAGGAAGGTTCTGTCTTCTGTACTGCCTTACTGCAAGACATTGTTGTTCTTCTGCTCCAGTTCCAAGGGAGACTGAAGTAAAACCGCATCTTTTTGCTAACTGGA
Source organism: Gambelia wislizenii (assembly GCA_030847615.1). Taxonomy (NCBI): domain Eukaryota; kingdom Metazoa; phylum Chordata; class Lepidosauria; order Squamata; family Crotaphytidae; genus Gambelia; species Gambelia wislizenii. The sequence continues at coordinate 19,700,434 of JAUMIR010000007.1, read as the reverse complement.
AAAACCTGTTAGCAAAAAGACACAGTTTTACCTTGGTCCCCCATTGTACCAGAATGAAAGAACACTGGAAGAATGATGGCATCATGTGGTAAGGCAGCACAGAAGATGGAACCATCCTGCTGCCCTGCTGCTTTACTTCAGAGTGCAGTAAGCCCCTAAGTCTTCTAAAGATAAACTGTGGCTGAGATCCTGCCTTTCTGTATTTGTTTATGAGCTAAAGGATTCCTCCATCCCTATCTGTGGATATTCCAGGATAAGGGAGAAACCACAGAACAGGGGACCTGTGGGTGATGTGGTAGAGATGGAAGAAGGAAGATCACACTTTGGGATGTGTCAGGAAAATAAAGGTAGAAAGTTATAGAGTGAGGTGGAGTTGTGAACAGTTGTCAGATACAATATATTATTCAGGTGGATTGTCCTCTGAAATACATAACATGAAATTCTGGGAGCCAACAAGCAAAAACACCCGTGACTGGCTGTAGGATGCCCAATTTGATGTAGATATTTACACCCTAGGTGACTTGCTTTGCATAGTGACATTTTAAAATGCGCGTTTGAAAATAATAATAATAATAATAATAATAATAGAATAACAATAATTGGGATAAAAATAGAAAATCTAGAAAGCCACCTCATATATCCTATATATATCCTTCCCTAGTAAAATAAATAACTGAAGGCTAAAGAAGATTAGAAAGGTGTGTCTGTGTGTGTGTGTGTGTGTGTGTGTGTGTTGTGTGTACCTAATTGGGGTTGGGGTTAGGAAGAGATACTGTGCTGTAATTTATGATTCACCAAGGATTCTGTTCATGGTGTGACAGCAATTTATAGAGATTTACAACTTCAGAATGTTTAGCAAACATACCCTGATTAAGCAACTGATTTGATTCTCTTCAGTGGGAAAATAAATAAGCACAAAGGTCTTTCAGGCCCACTCAGACTCCATCCATCATTCTTGTTCTGAATATTTTTAGTGCTTAATTTCTTAAATATGGGGAGTGCTATATAGAAGTCACATCCTCTTACTTTGAGCTGTCCTCCTTATTTCCTGCCACGTGTGTCAGTATGCTCTGGTGGACCCGTGGGATCTAGGAACCCTTTGAGCTTCAGAGAAAGATAATGCTGGCAGCATCTCCATTCGCTCTTGAAACTAAAAGGCCAATGCGATTTTGGGCTGCATCAATAGAAGTATAGTGTCCAGATCAAGGGAAGTAATAGTGCCGCTCTATTCTGCCTTGGTCAGACCTCACCTAGAATATTGTGTCCAGTTCTGGGCACCACAATTCAAAAGGGATATTGACAAATTGGAGCGTGTCCAGAGGAGGGCGACTAAAATGGTGAAAGGTCTGGAAACAATGCCTTATGAGGAGAGACTTAGGGAGCTGGGTATGTTTAGCCTGAAAAAAAGACGGTTAAGAGGTGATATGATAGCCCTGTTTAAGTATTTGAAGTATTTTAAGTATTTGAAGGGGTGTCACATTGAGGATGGAGCAAGCTTGTTTTCTGCTGCTCCAGAGATTGGAACACGGAGCAATGGATGCAAGCTCCAGGAACAGAGATCCCACCTTAACATGAGGAGGAACATTCTGACAGTAAGAGCTGTTCGGCAGTGGAACGCACTCCCTCGGAGCATGGTGGGGTCTCCTTCCTTGGAGGTCTTTAAACAGAGGCTGGATGGCCATCTGTCGGGGATGCTTTGATCAAGATTTCCTGCGTGGCAGGGGGGTTGGACTGGATGGCCCTCGTGGTCTCTTCCAACTCTGCAGTTCTATGATTCTAACTCTCCACCACCTGCATCATCATCATCCCCCTTCACCAAAATGATTTTTGCTTCTCTTTGGGGGTAAAAAGTAATGGGTTAACAGTGGTGGGAGGGCTCAGCATGGGAGAGAGCGTTTTAACAAGTGCATGCTGGTCTGTGCCCACCTCAATGGTTTTTGTAGGAATTTGAACAGGTGCACTCACATACAGAACTTTTGGATTGCAACTCTTCATAATTTTCAGGTGACCATGTTGTATGAAGATTCTGGGAGCTGAAATCCAAAAAAGTAACTTTTCAAAGTTCTGCTCCTAGCCAAGGATCCTGTTCCAAATTTTAGTCTCAACTTCACCTGGTAATACGAAAAAGTATATGGTAGTAGCATTTTCCCTTGGTCTTTGCTCTGTTATATAGTAGCATCCCCGCATCCGCAGATTCAATTATCCGCAGATGGTGATGGCAGGGGTGGGTGGATGGGGGAGGGAGGGTTCTGGCAGTTTGGCAGAGCTGTCAGGGGGTGTGCAGGGGAAAGAGGGAGGAAGTGAGCTCTCCTTCCCCCCTTCCCCCAGGAAGGTTCTGGTGGCATGGTAGAGCTGGTGGGAGGCAGAGGAGGGAGGGAGGAGGGAGCTTGCCTCTTTTATCCGTACTCCCACAGGGGAGAGGCATTCACTATTATCCATGGATGTCACTATCCACAGTGGGGCCCAGAACCAATCCCCTGTGGATGCAGGAGTGCTACTCTATATGGGTAGACATGAACATGTATAAGACCTTTCAGGTCATCAGAATTCCCAACCATATGAAGAGCTCAAATGTCTCCAGCTATGTGTTCACGGGGACCCTTTTCAGACCTTCTGTCATGGCCTCCCCTGGATTCTGGGTTTTAGAGTCAAGTCTCCTGGAATCCCGGCTAGGCATCGACATGAGTTTGGTTCTGCTGGCGCTCTGGACTTTTCCCTCCTCCAGGCCTCTTAGTACTGGCTTCCAGCCAGCCTGCCTTAATGGCTGGGAAAGAGAATCTTCTGCCCAGCTTCAAGGCCAACCACCTGGGCTGGTGACCCTTCCCTTTTCCTCCTATTGCCCTTTCCCAGGGGCTGGGGGATATTGAAACCCCAGCTGTTGTTTTTATCTGCTGTGTACCACCAGGCTGGCCAGAACTGGCTTTGAGATGATACCGTATGCATATCCTTGCTCAATAAACCATGTTAATCTTGCATGCATGTTGAGTTAATGTGTGTGCATGACCTGGTTCATCACACCTTCTACTGATAGTCAGTTGAAGAAGGCAGGGAGTGAAAGCAGTAGGTACAATCCTGGTTTTCCTCTGCTTGTATATAATGGGAAAAATGAGAAAATGCCTAATTTTTATGACCCTCTCCTTCAAGACATGGTGCAAGACAGACTGCATTCAAATAGGGCTGCTGAATTACCATTCCAACAAGGCCTGTAGTTAGAAGTATTATGGTGATGGAAGAATTGTTATAGCACATGAAAATACAGAATCAAAACATAGGTTCATTCGGATCCCCATATCTGCGGGGGTTTGGCTCCCAGACTTACAGTGGATACTGGAAACCACAGATAACAGTGAACCCTATTAAAATTAAGGGCTTCTGGTAAAAACATGCCATAGAGTTGTATTAGAGGACCAAGAAGATGCCTGTGTGAGCATTTTCTAGCACAACTCTATGGTATATGTCCCCTATTTTGTGTTCTACAGATAGCTGAAACCGTTGGTATTGCTTCTGCAGATATGGAGGACTATAGATCTGATATTGTTCATAAAAATGTTGATTCCAAAAGTAATGGTCCCATTGTTTGTCAGCTACTCCAAACACCTTTGAGCTGGTCAAAACACAGGAAGGCAAATGCATGTTTATTTCCAAGCAAGTTTATTTCCTTCTCCTAATGTTTCCCTTTGTCCTGGTTTACTCCAATTGCTGCAAAATGAGTTCAAAGTGCCAAAATAGTTTGCACTCAATTGTCTCAGTAGGAGGAGAAGATAGAAGGGGGCAGAATTTGCCCATCCTTGCAGACTCAGGCAAAAGCAAACTGCTGCAGCCTCTCCTAGCATTTCTATTCTTCCTCACTAATGACCTTTGCCACCTAGATCACACTCTACTGTTACTTGGCCACATATGTTCCGGTTTTCTTCTTTGAAATGTTGGAAGTTATCTGATGGATATTAACATTTAAATATATTGCAGTCTCAAGGTTATTCTCTCCCTCTTTTGTTTCCTGCTCAGGAAGTTTAAATCAATCTCCTTGGGAAACAACATTCAACTCTGATCTAATTATGCATATTTGTATTTTATAGATACAAGCACAGGCCCATGTTTGGAAGCATCTGTACTGAGAAGGGGCAGAAATAAAGAAGTGAGGGGAAGGAGTGATAGTTTTGCAATCTTATTATCTTAAGAGATAAAATATCATAATCAAAACAATAACACAGTGGAGTTAAATAAATGCTTTTTCCCAGAAGAAATGCAATACACGGGCTTCAGGGATCATAAGCAGAACAAAAGCATACCACAATAATACATAAACAAATAAGAAGGGACGACTTCTAAGAATGCAGATAGATTTTCTTTTCTTCAAGCCCAACACCCCCCCACACACACACACATTCAAGGTGGTTTGCAAACTCTGTCCTTTGTATGTGCATTCAAGTAGTAGGCCCTGCCTGGAGTGTAATGGAAAACAAGGTTAGAAAATAACAGTTGAATACACATTCATTACAAGAGGCTGTTTTTGAATTCCTTCAACTTATCTCCGAATACCCATCATATTTATCTCACCCACTCACCAGGTATATTGCCAACCACAATGCTGCCGATTTGTGGATAATAGCCCCGGGAGAGTGTAATTTATTTGTCTCAATGATAGTTAATAATGGATTTATGGAATGAGTTATGGTGTGCTGGTTTTCAAGATTGAAACAGCAAGCTCTTGGAAGGACTTGGATTTTTTCTGATTGCCCACACTCCTTCAGTTTGCCTAGTCTTGGGAAAGTTCACCCTAGGGATCACTTCCACACTCCTGATTTACTTTCATGCCTGGTCTGGTCCCATAGATCAAGGCTAAGGTTTGCCAAGGAAAAACTCTAATTGTAGCACATGCTACTCCTCTCACAACCTAAGCCATGTTCAGCCTTTGAGGAATGTCATTTCACCTCCAGCAATAATAGCTGCATACATTTTGGTATCACAACAGCCTCACTGAAATGAATGTTTCTTTTCCCTATTGAATGATAAAGATCAAAATGATAGATACCCCTGCCTGGTTTGCTACTACCTCAAAGGGCTCCATGGGCAATTACTATGGTCATGTCACAACTTGAATGAATTTGTGTCACTCCTTGTTGTGCCTCAAAAGCATTTGCCTCTTGGAGGGAACACAAGCACCAAATTCTTAACTTGTAAAATGGGTTTGCATGTGAAAGCTAAGGCTGTATGTGGGATCCATACTGTCCAGAATTTCACAGATGAAAACCGGGCCTGTGGCTGAGCAGCATCAAAGTGTATTCAAAATGGCAAAAGTTATTCACCAGGAAGAACACACAAGCCAGTCTACTGGGAAAAGCGAGACTCTTCCCCCTTCCTCTCCCCCTTCTTGCTGAGTTAATTGAATGCAAAAACTTTTGCACTTACAGCTCAGTTTGTAGCAAATGAAGTATAATGATGACAAAGGAAAATAATAAAAAAAATAATATAAAAGTATAGTGGTGACAAAGGAGGAGGAGAGAAAAACCAGGAGATTTTTTTTTAAAAAAAGCTGAAAAGTGGAATGACAGAGGATGAATCAGGACTGCCTCTATCAAATTGGGACAGTCGGAGTATGTGAGAATCTGATTTCAGTTTGAGGTTCAATGGGCTTGTCTTGGGGTTTGTCTATTATGAGCCAAAAACCCTGGATTGCTCCACAGCAATGTCAAATCATAGGAAAGCAATTCATATCAAATCGCTTCTCCCAATGAAGGGGAATGCACAATTCCCCCCACTGTTTTTTAAAAAACTGTGAAAAGCTGTAAAGGCTTTTCATGCATAGTTTTTTGTATTTTGGTCCCCCCCTCCTACACAATATGGCAGGAGAATCCTACCTGTCCATTAAGACAGGTAGGATTCTCCTCGCATTCCACATGGAGTATTTTTTGCCTTTTAGACATTTAGACAACCCCTTGGTCTGCACGGCCCAGAGTCTCCAGAAGCCAAATGCAATATCTTTATTTTAAACAACCCCTTGCCATTTAGACAACCCCTTGATCTGCATGGCCCAGAGTCTCTAGAAGACATTTAGACAACCCCTTGGTCTGCACAGCCCAGTCTCCAGAAGCCAAATGCAGTATCTTCTCTATAGGACTTATCCACACAGACAATTTACTCTGTCTTTCCCCAGTCTTAGAGTCCTGCAGTCCTGATGATGCAGGGATTTTGCCCCATTCCCTCCTGCCATTCCTTATGACCCCTGGGGAAAACATAGGGATACAACAGGTGAAAGACGGGTTAGGGCTTGTTACAGCATTATAAAATAATATCTGCTTTAATCCACTGCCACTGGGAAAAAATGTATTGGACCCTACGTGACCACAGAAGCCCATTACAGCACACTGCCCATCATTTCAGCTGCCCTCTGTCTTGCTCTTCCATAGCAGGAAGCAGGCCTCCAGCACATGACCAAGGCTGGTCACATACAAGTGGACTTTGTCACATGTTGTGGGCCAGCTTCTTGTCCTCAGCGAGTGTGAGGGAGATGCCGGCGCTGTCGGCTGTAGTGATGGGCTGGTATGCCCATCTAGACTCTGACCTGTTCTGTTCAGGTAACAGGGGAGGAATGGGCCTGATCCATGGCCAGGATACACTGGTGGAGAGCTGGCATATCCTGGCTTGTGTAGATGAGCCCATAATCTTACTTTCTAACTGATTGCAAGAGTCCTTTTATTGTAGATTTATTCAGGTAGGAAGGGATGGGACCAACTTCAGCATGGGATACAAGAAACCTGGGGGTTGTTTTATGTTCCTGTGATGTTCCATGATGCAGATACCAGGAAAGTGGCCTTCAAGAGTTACTCTTTATTTTATTTATTCCATATTAGGACTTGCACATGCTCAGGGCAGCAGCAAAGTCATGGCCATTTTCTGGTTTTAGAGTCACTGGACTTTTTCAGATACCTTTTACTGTGCAAGAAGCCTCCGGAACAGTTACAGCACTGTCGGGCAGCAGGGGGTCCATTTCGCACACTGCTGTCCCTCTCTCAGCATCGTCCGTGACTGTTCTGGGTAAGACTGAAGGCAGCCATGCCATTTTTTATTCACAGACAACTTCTGTGAGTAAAAAATGGTGCAGCTGACTTCAATCTTACCCGGAACAGTCACAGACAATGCTGAGAGAGGGACGGCATAGTCCAAAATGGAACCCCTGCTGCACGACAGTGTCAAAACTGTTCCGGAGGCTTCTTGCGTGGTAAGGGGTGTCTGAGAAAGTCAACTGTGTCACAAACTTGCTTTACTTTGCTTGCCATTTGGGCAGAGCTGCCGTAGGCAGGAGGATGACTGAACCTGCAAGTTTCTGTACAGTATGATTGTACTTTAGTCCAATCCTGGGATTTGTAGTTTGATGTGGCAGTTAGAATTCTCTGCAATTTAGGGGTGTGCATTAGAGCTCACTAGCTGAAAATTCTAAGTCCTTCATCAAACTACAAACCCCAGGATTCCATAGGATAAAGCCTATGTAATATGTATTTTAATTGTTTTAATTGTTAATGCCTTGAAAGTAGTATTTTAATTATATATATGGTTTAGTGCTTTTAAAAAAAATTGTACTCCATATTCTTTTAGATAGTCGGACTCCCATATCCACAAAAGTTTGGTTCCCAGACTTATAGCGGATACCGGAAACCATGGTTAACAGTGAACCCTATTTAAAAGTAATGGACTTCAGGAAAAATACCTTGGAGTTTCCTTGAAGGACCTAGAAGATATCTAGAGAAGATGCCTCTCTTTTTAGGATGACTCTATTGTATGTGTCCCTGTTTTGGGTCCTGCAGATAACTGAAACTACGGATATTGGTTCTGCGGATATGTGGGTCCAATTATATTCTGTTTTAATTTATGCTGTAGGCTGCTTTGAGTCCCATTTGGGAGAAAAGTGGCATATATAGAGAGGGGGAAGTGGTATTGAAGAGCCATAATTGTGCAGGATGAATAATAGGAGACCAGAAGGAACATTGGTTAGGTTGACAGGTTACATGGTTTCCTGAGGACTTTTGTGTTGTGTGGATCAAAGTCAGCAATGGTGGTTGTCCATGTAGACCTGAGGGACCTGAGAGGCTGCTGAGAGAAAATGCAGGAATGATCTGTTATGATTGAATTTCCAAGCCACCTTGCCAAAGATTGGACAGTTCCTCATGCTCAGTGTGTATTTTAAACAGGAAAGGGAGCTGGGAGAGTAGACAGTGAGTGCAGCTGTGGAAGGTAGTTTAATTAGATTTACTTTTCTGTTAATTGAAAACCCCTTGATTTTCCTGATGCCCTTTAAAAGAAATTGGATAGAACTCTGGGAAAACAAGGCAAAAGGCAGGTCCCAGGGTACTTTTGTTAGGTTTTGTAGTAACTGTGGACCTTTCTTAAGCCTTTGCCCAGCTTTTGCTCAATGAAGCTGAATTTGTTTGTTATCTCTCTGGAGTGGAATGAAGCATAGGCATGCTCTTTGCAATGCTGATTTACTTCTGAATAAATTTGTACAGGTGTTGCATTTAACCTTTTGAAAGCTACATCCTTGAGGAAATGTTTTCTAACCCTTCTTTCTCTCCCTCTCTCACACACACTAAAACACACATTTCATTTTGGCTAGATATTTCAGTATTGCATTTGTTTCAGATTTCCCCCTAAAATTGAACGAAGTGTCAAAAAAACACACGTTGAATTAATTATTTAAGCAATCATCCTATGAATAGAAATCAATGCATTTAAATTTTCAGGTGAAAGATTGGGTTGGTTTATGCAAGGCTGACTTGCGAGACAATAGCACTAATTCTATACTGGCTCTTTCCAGCCTCTCATTACATGCTCTCATTGTCTTCTCCTTCGTCTGTTCTCTGAAGTTTTATACAGATCCTAAGATTATAGGTTTTCCCAAGTCTGCAAATATACTTTTACCTACCCAGTGAGCAAGCAACAGACCACATATAGAAGTGTATTCAACTTTCCTGTGTCCTTTCACTGACTATGGAAAATCTATGTAGAGAAATGTAGTTGTAGAAATGTCTATAGAGTAGGACCCCCATATCTGTGGGGGTTTGCTTCCCAGACTTGCCATGGATACCAGAAACTGCAGATAACAGCAAAGCACCATTGAAAATAATGGGACTTCTGGTTTAAAATCTTTCACCTGAAAATTTAAATGCATTGATTTCTATTCATAGGATGAGTAGCCTTCACCTAGATGAACCACCTGAGCCCTGAGTTGCCTTGGAGGACCTAGAAATTGTCTAGAGAGGACACCTCTCTAGGCATTTCCTAGGAAGACTCTATGGTATGTGTTCTATTTTGTGTCCCGCGGATAACTGAGATTGTAGATATTGGAAAGAGATCGAAAGAGATGGTTATGTTAGCCTGTTAGGGCATTAAATAGAAAATGGGGAATGAGGGAGGGATCTAGTAGCACCTTGTAAGACTTAATGATATCCATGAAAGCTCATGCTAAAATTAATACGGGAAAAATGCTTGTTTTGCTGACTAACCATGGAATAACAAGACCAGACACAGAGAAATGAGTTGAACAAGAGCCACTTTACTTAACCTAAAACCTATTTAAGCTGCTGTTGAACTTGAAAAGGAGCAAGAGGGAGGAGCAACCTAGTGCAGGATCAGCTGAGGCCAGGTGTCACCCTGCAAATTCTCCTTAGCCTTCACCTAGATGAACCACCTGAGCCCTGAGGGCAATCTAATAGCTGGGTCGTTCCCTGGCCAGACATCTACTGGAAGGCTGCCCCAAGGCACACACACACCCAGTCACAGGACTTAAAGTGAGGGTAAAACTCCCAGGTTCACCTCAAGAGTAGACACCTACCCATAAAATGTACTTTGGGTGGTACCACACACCAGAGAAACTCTCAAAAATGTATAAAGGTGTTAAAAAAGAGTGCTGGAAATGTGAGAAAGAACAGGTACATTTTTCCACATGTGGTGGAGCTGTGGAAAAGCACAGAAATACTGGAAACAGGTGCAAAAAGTCATCAATGAAGTATTAAACTGTAATCTTGCAATGAAGCCAGAATTATACTTACTGTGTATGCATGAAGAAAAAATAGAACATGATAAAGAAAAACTACTATTCTATATGATAACGACAGCACGTATTGTATTTGCTACTAAATGGAAAGAAAAAGAAACCCCGACAACGGATCATTGGTTGCTTAAAGCATATGAAATGATTGCAGCAGACAGATTAACAATGTTATTAAAAGGCAAGAGTATAGAGAAGCACAGAGAAATCTAGAATAGATTTTCAGATTATTTAGGAAAGATCTGGGGAGGATACGCAACAATACCTAAATGAGGGGTATGAAATTACAGTAACTTCTTAACAATAATATATTTCAGAATAATTTTACAGATAAATAAATGAATAAATAAACAAAAACATTTTATAGCTAAAATAGCTAAACAGATATATATTAGCACCATGTAAATAAGAAGTGGAAGAAAGAAGGGGAAAAAATGAAAATAAATGAGTCATGGGGAAAAGTACAATAGAAAGGTGAAATATACTTATTGTAAAAACTCATAAAAGCAAGAGAACTGAGACACTGAAACCTAAGATAATAGTGTAGAGATCAGAAAGGAAGTCACAGAACGTGTGAGTGAGTGGGTGGGTGGAAGAGAAGAAAGAATCAATGTATAAATGTGAAGAATGTTATTGTAAATGGGAGTTTGGGATGTAAAGACTGTTTTTAATTCGTGGAAAATTCAATAAAAATTACTTTGAAGAGTAGGCACCATCCTAACTCCTTGGGTCACAGGACAAAAAGAGGCAGTTCCAAGAACCTGACCTTCACCAAAAGGGTTCCAGGGTGCTTACCAGAACTCATACTTTATCTACCCTCCCCACTACCTGCCAAAGACAAGGAACAAGTGTCTGCTTAGTCCCTTTCCCCACCAGGGCACCCACTTCCTGTTGAGTATTCCCCAGGAACAACATGTTTCTCACTACCAATAGATGCATGCAATGCAGTTCAAATCTCCATGTTGACCCTTCTACAGACTAGATCAATGCACCAGGGATTTGCCCCACCTTGCCAAATTTGGGAGGCAAAATAGCTGTCCATATCAAAGTTGGAGATCATACAAAGCCTAGAGAATAAGGGCCTTGCCCTTCAGCAAACTCCAGAGTCCAAGAACTTTATCAGACACACATAATATGGCATCATAAGGATACCACATAACTGCAAAAGGGTGTGCAGATCGGACGACGTCGCCCTTTCACAGTTTTAAGAGGAAAAATCATGTACTTTTTAATTGATGGCTTAAGCCATCAATAGATCCCCCGCCACTTTGCTGGCACGCGATACCTCAGGCCATTTAAATCATGTACTTACCCTGACAATGACCACTCCAGCACCAACACTTCTGGGTGAGATCGGGACATCCAGGTAAGTTTGGGTCTTTTTATGACCCTTCCTGAGTTACTTGTGACTTTTAAATTGTGTATATGCACTTTGCTCCACTTTTTAAGTTTTATTTTTATTTTAAAGTTTGAATTAAGATTTCAAACAAGGAAGTAAACAGGGCTCTTTTCACTTCCTCTTCATTTACAGAGGAGCCTTTGCTGGGAAAGGAGGTGAGTGCAAAGGGGAATGTTCTTTTGCCGGCATAAAAATTGTGTTTTTTGTTTTTTTGGTTTTTTTGTGCCAGCAAAGTAACATTGTAAAGACTGTATCTGATAAAGTTCCTAGTCCAACTATCAAATCGTTACACCATGCTGGCTACTGCCAAGCTATTTTACTGGTAACCTCAGAATCTAACATTTTGCTTGTGAGAAAGAGAGGCTATTTTCTCTACCTTAACTGTTCATAATGATAACCCTAGACCTAAACATTATATTTATTCATTTTGTATGTATTTAGTTTCAATCATATTTCCAATCTTCCCTTCTCTCTCATAGTTTCTTTCCTTCCATCCTCACTTTCTTCTATCTCTCTATCTCTCTATCACACTATTCATTCAAATCTGTCCATTCTTATCCATTCTCTCTTTTTCTCTCATTTCTTTCCCCATCCCTCTCATTCGTGACTTCCTATCTAGTTTCCCCATGTTTCTCAGTATTTATCTGTGTGCATCATTCAATTTTTTTATATATACATGTATAAGATGTTTATATATTTCTACTTCCTTTTTGCTTTCCCTTTAGTGTTAGTTTCCACATATTTATGTGGTTTCTTGAATCACTTCCTTTTTTTAATTTTACTTTCCATTTCACCTTATTTGAAGATTAGAGTTTATTTAACATTAGTATTTAATGTTTAATATTTATTTTCACTGTCTTCCAGTTTCTCTCTCTCTCTCCCTCTCTCTTTTTCCCCCCCTCTTTATGATTATTGTTATTGTTGCTGTTGCAGTAAGGATCTATATATGTGTAGACCAATATATATCTGCATATATCTATGTAATGTGTAAAATGTGTGTATCTAATTTATTCCACATTAGTTTTTGAGTTTTGTTTACTTTCTAATGTATTGTGGAGCTTTTAATTCTTGTTTCCATGTATTTTGATACCATGATCCAATCTTCTTCGAACTTCCCTTTATCTTTTCCTTTAATTAGCATTGTTAATTTGTCCATCTCTATCATTTCGTATAGTTTCTCAAGCCATTGATCTCTAGATGGCGTTTCTTTTTGTTTCCATTTATTGGTGAATATTATTCTGGCAGCTGCCAGCATATAGAAGACCATCTTTCCACTTTGTCTTTCTAATTCTTGTTCTATCATTCCTAACAGATATATTTCTGGTTTTAATGGAAGCATGATTTTCAAAATGTCTTGGATTGATTTTTGAATTTGTAACCAATATTTTTTAGCTTCCTCACACATCCACCACGTGTGAAAGAATGTTCCGTTTTTACTATCACATTTCCAACAGTTCGGTTTTGTCTTCTTATACATTTTTGCTAATTTGGTCAGTGAGAGATGCCATCTGAAATACATTTTATAAACATTTTCTCTGATATTTTGCGATAGCGTATATTTTATCCTTGTGTTCCACATTTTTTCCCCATTATGTAACTCAATTGAATGGCCGACATTTTGTGCCCATTTTATCATATTTTCCTTTATTGTCTCCTCGTCAGTTTCCCATTTAAGTATTAACTTATAAAATTTTGAGATCATGTTTTTGTTTCCAGCTTGTATTATTTTTTCTAATTCTGACCTTGTATCCTCAAATCCTTCTAATTTTATATCAATCTTAAATCTCTCTTTTAGTTGCCTGTATAAATACCAGTGATATGTAAGACCTTCTCTTTCTAGTTCCTCTTGACTTTTCATTCTGATGTGACTTCCTTCTCCCGTCAATATATCTTTATACATAATCCATTTGTTTGTTGGCACACCTTCCCGGCTGAATAAAGCTTCACGTGGGGAAGCCCATAAAGGAATCTTAATACATAATCTATTTTTATGTTTTTTCCAAATTCTCAATAAAGACTTCCTAATTAAATGATTGTTGAAATCTTTGTTCACTCTGTCCTTATTATAAAACATGTATGCGTGCCAACCGAATCTGTTATTCGGTGAAGGGGCATCCACACAACATAAATAATCCAGTTTGTAACTGGATTATTTGCATGGCTACTTCCTATGGAATCCTGGAATTTGTAGTTTGGCGAGGCACCAGCACTCTTTGTCAGAGAAGTCGAAAGACTTTGTAAAACTACAAATCCCAGGATTCCATAGGAAGGACCCATGCAAGTAATCCAGTTTCAAACTGGATTTTTTTGTGTCATATAGATTCCTCCATAGTATACTGACATTTATGCCCCTACGGGCAAAATCAGAGAAAGAAAAGTTAATAGTAGTTGGAATTCAAATTCGGTGACACTAGATTGCCATGGAGTCAGGGTGGAGTGGTGGTTAGTGATTAGATTCTTAACAGTATATGAAAATTTATGTGTTCAGCAAAGTCCTAGAACTAGGACAGTAATAGCTTCCCTTTATAATTGTTTCGTAGAGACTGGCCATGAACAAAGATTGTGTCTGGCATGGGAACATGACTTAGAAATCAAATTACCTGAGACCTCTTGGTTCAATTTATGGTACTCACAGACATTTAAATCAATTTTGGCCTCAACCAAAGAAACAGTTTTAAAGGCAGAACACTGCTGGCCTGGCAGTCCTGCACAGATGCCAAAAATGACAAAAATATAAGTCCAAAATGTTGGCAAGGTTGTGGAGAAAATGGCATGGTGAGGCATATGTGGCTAGAATGCCCAAGGGCAAAAGAGTTCAGGAATCAAATAATGGAATCAAGTAAGAATTCTGGAATCAAGTAATAGATCTTATCTCATGCATGACAAATCAGAGGATTTTAGTGTTAGGAGGAGAAAACAAACAATTATAAATAGCGAATGGTAAGATTTTGACAGCAGTTAACCGATGAAATAGCAAAATTATGATAATATAAAATAATGGAAGTTGGCATGAAATCTTTTGCAAAGAGCCTGGTTAAATAGAATTTGGTTCTTAATTCTCTCTGAGAAGTTAATCTACAGGCTAAAAGATAATAAGGGAGAAAAGGACTCAAATACTGTACTGTCTTCAACAAAGTTATCTGTGTATTCCTGCATGGCAGGGGGTTGGACTGCATGACCCTTGAGGTCTCTTCCAACTCTGTGATTCAACTCTGTGATCTGGTTTCAGTTTATTTCATATATCAATGCAACCTGTAATGCAAATGGACCTTCATCCATGCAGAGGAAGCTATGGATTACAAACGTACTCAGTGAATGACATGCTGAAGCTCACTTGTGGCTATGAAGAGGAAAAGCATGAACCTGGGAACTGAGATTCATTGAATAAACTGAGCACATATTTATGATGAATCTGAAAAGGAGGTTCCAACTTCATATTAATATTAAGTGGGGGATGCTTTAAATTGTTTCCCCCCCAGTCTCATTTATTTCCTATTTAGTTTGACTGGAGCATAGTTGTTTTTAAACACTGATTAATCATCTCAATTTAAAAACAGAGGACAAAAATTAAAAGAAGTTAGAACTTCCCGGGCTCCCTGCTAGCATATCTTAGCCATGGGTCAGAGCTGTTCCTCCCCTGTTACCTCTATGAAATGGGCCAGAGTCCAGACAGGCATGCCAGCCCCTCACCAGAGCCACTGCCACCTTTTCTTTGGCTCTCCCAAAAGGCAGGAAGCTGGACCACAACATGTTACCGAGGCCCCCTGTATGCGACCAGCCTTGGTCACATGCTGTGGAACTCCTTCCTACTTTGGAAGAGCAAGGCATACTGGCAGCTGCAGTGATGGGACATTTTAATGGGACATTTTAATGGGACATTAAATGGGACAGTTTAAGAAATATAGTATAGGGTTCTGCCCTGTCTTCCCCCCATCTGAGTCCCATATCTTTCCAAGGGGTGGTAAGGACTGCCTAGAGACCGAGCGGGGCAAAAAGCCCTGCATCGACAGAGCTGCAGGGCTCTATGATGGGAGCAAGATGGGGTAAATTGCCCGTGTAGATAAGCCCAAAGCTAGCAACTCTTTCTGTAGAAAGTGCTCACAAATTATATTAGCAGGCATTGAAATGTACTGTTTTCCTTCCTCTGATTCCCCCTTGTTCCTGCAGTCTTTTTGTCTAGTGACTACAAGATACCATCAGGAAGACTAAATTTAAATACTCCAAAATTCTGTTGCTCACTTAATCACTGTATGAAACTCGAGGCAGTTCTCTCGCTTCTCCTTGCCCCCAGACTCTTTCCCTGTAAATCGGATGTTAATAGTTCTTCCCTGCCAGCCTTGTAGGGAAATAAAAAGACTTAATTGGTTGCATTGCCTAGATTAAAGGAGCTAGAGAACAGCTTTAAAAAATGTTTTTATCCTAATTCCTGCTGACCTATTTCCAGATGATAAATGTCAGGATGCAGGAGAATTTCGTTTTGTCTGCATTTTTAAACAAGACATCCTAAGTTATGAATCACAACTCAGTTATCTTTAAGATGATGCACTTCTCCAAATTTTACAGTGCACTTTTGGCTGGATCACGTATCCAAAAATGTGTATGGGCACCTTTGTACCAAGAGAAATGATTTAGAGGAAATGTATACAAAATGCATATCTCAAAATGCATATCTGTATAATCTGAGTGCATTAAGAAAAATGGTACTGAACAATGGTGCGGTTGAATACATGGCAAAACTGATGCAGCCCAATTTATACAGCTTAACTTGAAAGCCATCAGGCAGTTGGAATATAAAAGTACTTCAGGCAGTTGGAATATAAAAGTACTTATTAGATTGAAGAAAGAGAAAGTTACTGAAATGATGTTTTCCTGTACTGCCCAGATTGTTTGTCCTTGCACATGGCAAAGCACTGGCAGCACAATAATCAAGCAATCACTGAGAAAGCTCACCTCTTCTGAAATTTTGGAAATATGCCTTCATCAAAGAATAACAAATCCTTTTGGGGGTGTGAACAAAAGGAAAGGTGACAATATTGGTACTCCCATAAGAAAATAGCTATTGGTGTAATTAGGCTTTAAACTGAGAAGCAATATAATAATAAAGGCAGGAGGGAGAACACTGTTGTCATTCACTAGCAAAATTTACTGCTGATTCACCTGATCTATACAAACTGACCCAATAAATGTTTATACGGAATTAAGTCCCAGCAGGTTCAAGTGAGACTGATACCTGAGTAAGTGTGTGCACAGGATTTTATTAGCCTTATGATGTCAGTAGCTCAGCTGGAGAATCATGTTTTGAAGGACAATGTTGTAAAGTGACTATAACAATTGGATGATTATGGCATATGATTATTAATTTACCTTTCTCTTGTGCAAGCAAATTGCATTTGGATTCCTATCGATTTTCCCATCACAGCTTTCTTGCCCTCCTCCCCATCCTCATGATATCTTTTTGCATCTGTAACCTAAGGCCAAATTACACATGATTTTGAGCAAGTGGTTGGCCTGTATGAGCTTTGGATTTGTTGCTTACTAAGTAGGTGCAGTGTTGGGGAAATGGCTATGATTTTGACCATGACTTTTGGAAGAGAGACTTCCCCCTTGCTTTGATTTCAGTTTGGACTCCTTTGCCAGCTGCTATTTGTATTGGGAGTGAAGCTGCCAATGGTACCAATAAAAATTATGTCCCCAAAGCAAATAACCATGATGGGGGTGCATACCCTTCAACTTGTCCTGATTGGACAAGAAGGATCAAAATTGACTTTCCACCCCACATTTTCATCTACTTTTAAAATGTCCCAGTTTCTCTTTCATCCTCCCACTTCCACCTTTTGTCCTTAGCTTATTTCAAGTGCTGCAAATGAATTCCAAGTGCAGAAACTCAGCAGGAGGCAGAGCAGAGGAGGGGGCACAACCTTGCCTTTCCCAGTAGGGACAGGAAAAAAAACAAACTGCTGCAGACTCTCCCAGCTTCTCCATTCTTTCTCATTATAACTTTTGCCTTCTTGACCACATTTTGATGAGGCTTGGCCACACTTGTCCCTATTTTCATTTGTGAAATGTTGGAGGGTATGGCCCAGAAGATGGATCTAAATCCCCTCTATCATATGACATATTCCAAATCCAGATCAATAATACCTAGTGCTGGTGAAGAACATCATAAATGCAGCTTGCCATAAATCTAGGCACATGTGGAAACAATTCAAGATCATAGATTTCCCTTGGGTTTTTTTCCAGCTGTGAGGTCATGTTCTGGAAGAGTTAACTTCTAACGTTTCACCTGAATTTGTGTCTGGCATCTTCAGAGAATGGTTGGGTAGGAATGTGTATGGGGTTTATATACTGTGAACACCTGTTGGGGAGTATATGTAAATTGGTGTATTTGAATGGTTAGTTTCTGGGTTTAAAAACCTGGTGGCGCAGTGTTTAAATGCCAGTACTACAAGTCACCACATTGCAAGTTCGATTCCAGAGGGCCCCAAGGTTCACTCAGCCTTCCATCCTTTTGTAGGTTGGTAAAATGAGTACCTGGCTTGTAGGGGCAATTAGCTAACACACCTTGGAAACTGCTTGATGCAGTGTAGATGTGTAAATTGCTTTTGCTTAAAACAAACTATAAGCCGCTCTGATAGCCTTTGTGGCTGAAGAGCAGGGTATAAATACCTAATTAAAAATCAAATTAAATTAATTATATATGCAAGGAGGATTAGTTTCTGTTTTGCTAATGGTTGGTTGATGGTCCATTATCTGCTGGAAATCTCCCTGTCCCTGGGTGGAATTCATTTGCAAGTGCTGAGTTTTGATTCTATTGTTTTTCAAAACTGGAAGCCAGATTTTGTTTACTTTTAGGGTTTCTTCTTTCCTGTTGAAGTTGTCCAGGTGTTTGTGGATTTCAATAGCTTCTCTGTGCATTCTGACATGATATTTGTTGGCCTGGTCCAGAATTTCTGTGTTTTAAATAATATTTTGTGTCCAGGTTGGTTTATAACATGTTCTGCTACTGCTGATTTTGCTGGCTGGCCCAGTCTGCAGTTTCTCTCATGTTCCTTGATTCATGTATGCACACTGCATTTAGTGGTCCCTATGTAAACTTGTCTACAGCTGCATGGCATGCGGAAAACTCCTGCAACTGTGTCACAGACAGAATAGGGAAATTGATGAGGAAACACAACCTCCAAACAATCTACAGACCAACCAAAAAAATCCAAGAAATACTATGTTCAGCAAAGAACAAAAGAGACCCTCTCACAGTTGCATACAAAAAGTATTATATATTTCTGCACAGAATCACCCTGCAGAACAGTGACTGAATACTAGGAGAAAGCTGGACAGAAAATGTCAGTAATTATTTGTCGTTGCATGCAAATCCTCCAGAACATTTCATGATGATCAAATACAGGGAGAAAATACTTTGCAGAAATATTCATTTTCTCATGTGTCAGGGAGAAAACTGAACTACAGTAAATATGCATCCTTGCATGTGAGGAGGGAATAATCCAGAATCAGCACTCCTAGGGAAGTATACACCTTCTTGTCCCTATTGAGAAAATTTGCCGAAGTTTTCCCCACTCTCTGTTGTAGACATCTTCATTTCCCCACGCACAAGATGCCCAAAAGCAGAAGGAGAAAATTTAATTCTTTAAGCTCTTTCCTTCTTTCCAAACCCTATCTTGACCTTTTATTTTTCATTGGTGTTCTTTCCAAAGCTGTACATACACTGAAATAGTGTGAGCAAATGAATACCTTTTTGATGTTCTAGCAAGACAGCTTCCTTCTATAAAATTCTGCCCTGTGCAACTACCTAGGGATGCCTAACAAAGGCCAGATCAGCCATTCATTTTTCATACTATTTTATACTGGCAAAGCTATACACTTCTGCAGAGCTTCCTTGTGGGTATATTATGCTTGGTTAAACGTAGCCACATTGCTTTTATAAACATGAGGACAAAACTATGGTTGCTGGTGTGTGTGAAGAGAAAGCATGTTTATGCACCCACTGTCGCTTGGAGGAAAAGCAGAGTGTAAAGAAGGAAAAGGCCCTGCAACAAAACGTTGCAGTGTGGAGTTCTGCTGTTTAGGATGGTAGCCAGGCAAACAGCCTCTTCTCCACATTATGGACATTATCAGATGTGGCAAAAATCAAATCATAAGGATGCGATGATAACACAAAAGGGCAAAATTATCAGATGACTTGGTTGTTCAGCCATTCCAGGGGCACAGCATGGGCATGAATAAGGCATCCCTTTTTATTGACAGCTTAGCCCATCAGTAAAAAAGTGATACCTCATCCATGCCAACACTATGCCCCAGGAATGGCTGAACAACAAGGGCATCTGATAATTTCGACTTTTGTATTATTGTTACATCCTAAATGACGCTGGGTTTTTTGTTTTTGTTTTTTGCAGAATTTACCTCATCTGATAAAGTCCTATGTTGCTCCAATCTTCCTTCTACCTTATTTTCCATTTCCCCTCCCTTCTAAACTTCAGCAAACACTTTACATGCTGTGTAGGCTGAGTACTCACAGGGGTGTTTTGAGTTCCTCCCTTATTCCTTCCACCATCTTCAATTTTGTTGTACTTCTACAAATCTTAGGTTTGCCCCACATCTGATGATCTCTGTGTCTTGTGTGTAGATGGTAACCTTTGGATCCCTAATAATTCACACCCAGGGAATGGATTTGTGATATTGAATGGATATATATTGGATGGATATTAAATGGATTTGTGACTTCTTTATTGCTATCTAGTACTATAGTTACTATATAAGTGTGGTTGGAATTTTGCTGCACTCGAGATGTTGCTTGACTACAACTCACAACATTCTACAACAATGGCTATGCTGGTTAGGGTTGATGGGAATTGCAGACCTATAGGATGAGACACTTCCTGTCTAGAGGATGACACACTTCCTGTCCTGTTAGGGGCACACTCACTCAGCCATGGAAACTAATTGGGTGACCTTGAGGAAGTCACACTTTTTCAAGCCTTTATATGGGCTAAATATCCCAGATTGCCTCAGTCTCATAGCCCTACAGTCCATATGATGCAGGGACTTTGCCCCATTCTTCCCCCAGGTAGTCCTCACCACCCCTGGGGAAGAGATGGGGCTGAGATGGGGGGGAGCAGAATGGGACCAATAAACCACTATAAGAAAATACCCAGCTTATTCTGTTATCGGCAGCCAAAAATGGATTGAGTCCCAATTGTCTGCAGGAGCCTATCCAGTATGCTGGCCCACACTGCCACCACCATCTCCCCTGCTCTCCTGGAAGTCAGGTAGGGGCCCACAGCATGCAGCTAAGGCTGGTCACATGCAGGGGGTCTTCTGTCCCATGTTGTGGGCCCTCTTCCTGGCTTTCAAGTCAGCAGAGAAAATGGTGGATGCAGTTGTAGGGATGGACCAGCATGCCTATGTGGACTCCAGCCTGTTTCGTCGAGGTAATGTGGGAAGGACAGGCAAGCTCTGCAGGCAGGATATGCTGGCAGGGAGCCGGCATATCCTGGTTGGTGAAGATAAGCTCTCAGTCTCAGAAGAAGGCAATGTCAAACTTCCTCTGAACAAATCTTACCAAGAAAAATCCATGATAGGTTTGCCTTAGAGTCACAGTAAGTTGGAAAGAACTTGAAGGCACACAAGAACAATAGGGATGAGGATGAGAAGGAATTGAACTCTGTGATTCTACAATTAATGATGATGATGATGAGAATCACAAGTTATTCAAGATATTTCCATCTCATACAGACCAAAACTCCAGCTTAGTGTTTCTTGAGCAGCTGATGAGACGACCCTTAACCCAGCTGTATCCCAGAGTAGCTAAATATGTATTTGTCAGAGGAGTCTATACATTCCATAGAAATGTTAGGTTGAAGAGGCACTCATGGCTATAATTACAAGTTCTCTCCAGTGTTTTCCACTGCACTTTACACAAACTGAACTTCTAAAAAGTCTTTGAGTCATTCGGAGAAAGCTAAGTGTTACATGCAATTGTGAATTGCAATTCTACCATGCAAAATGTCTACCCCCAAGCTGTTTCCCATCCCACCAATAGCATTCAAAATGCATACACACACTTACATGAAACCCCACGTGGGAGGGAGCAGTTTCTGGAGAAAAACAGCTGGTAAAAGACATCCTATTTCTCCCACATACAAATGAATGCATACTCCTCCACTCACTCCCAGTGTCTCTTTTCATATGTCTGGGCTTTATTGTACACATTTGCATGTAGTCTGCAGTCTGCCCCCCAGACAGTATTCTTTTTGACTCCAGTGGCCTGTCAGTACTTTGATAATAATGCTCAAAATATTTTCATTTATTTATTTATTTATTTACCTGCTTACTTACTTACTGAATACTCTTTATTATTTTATGAGGCTTGGAGCTTACAGGTTGGAACCGAGAACATATGGCCCACCAGATATTTTGCTGACATTTGCCATCCAGCATGGCCAGTGGTACAGGATTGTGGGAGTTGTAGTCCCAGACTTTTGATGAAGATTATCACGCAAGGCTAGAAAAGTAGAATTAAAGCAGGATAGTAGTGTCTATGGCCAAACATTGTCACACAATGTTGTGACTGTCCTGTAGCTGGCATGGATTCAAACCGTTACTGTGACATTTCTTGCCATTGATTGGGAAAACCTGTTGATAACTCTAGCTGTTGCTATTGTTCGAACTGTAGACCCTGGTGTGATAAGTCCCTTTACCACAATTATGGCTTTACAGGAGCCAGTACCATGAGGGAGCCTGCTTCTCCTCATCTCCTCTCCTCCTCTCTCCCCTACTCACTTGCTCTTCCATACCTGACAGATTTTTAATTTTTTTTATCTTTGCTGTGCTTGCATACTTACAGTAAAAAGATTTTAAAAATTCATAATCATTTTGCTGAAATTTTGTAATCACAGAAAAGATAAAAATGGAAAGAAAAAAAAACGTACATGGAGTGAGCCTGATTTGGAATAGTGAGTGGGAATGGGAGAGAGCAGGGGGAAGAGGAGAATCATGAGATCTGTAATACCGGAACTGCAGTGAAGAGACTTATCACACTGGGGGGGGGGGATTCAAAGCAGTGCAGTCACATGAAAGACGGGAGGTGTGATAAGAAACATTTTCAAACTGGCATGTTCCTGTTTCCTTTCATAACACAATTATCCCGAGACACTAGCCTTGTGTAATAATCTCTGACGAGCCAAAGATTTCCCATTCCTATGGTAAGTCTCTTGAAGCATCATTGGTGCAAACAGTGATGTGAACTGCTGCATCTGAAACACAGTTGGAAAAAAGTTGGCTGGATTCTGTGAACTGTAGCCAGGGAAGATGAGCTGCATTGTCTGTGTGAAAGAGTTACCTCACAGAACTAAAATAGTTCGGGGGGGGGGGAGAGGATATGTGGGAGAGGCACCATGGCTTTCATACCTTCCAGCTGTCCTGATCTGTCAGGGGCAGTCCCACTTTTTCAGCTGCTTTTAAATGTGCCACTTTCTCTCTCCTCTTCTCACTTTCCCTCTTTGTCCCCAGCTTAGTTCAAATGATGCAAACTGAGTTCAATATGCAAAGGTAGTTTGCATTCAATTAATTTAACAGTGGGGAGAGGAGAGAAAGGGGCAGAATTTTGCTATTCCTTGTTGGCTCAGGCAAAAGCAAACTGCTGCAGCCTCTCCTACTTTATGTGCTCATTCTCATTAATAACTTTTGTCATCAGCCTTACTTTGCTTGGCAACATGTGACCCAGTTTTCATTGGTAAAATGTTGGAGGGTATGGGCTTTTAATCCAATTGAGAACTATTTTCAGTTTTCTCAGGGCATGCAATGGTTCCTCTGAGCATGTGAAGAGGACCAGGCAACGTATAATGCCTTTAGCAGTTGCAGCAGTCATCCTGTTGGTGAAATGAGCACTCAGACACAGTGATGGTGCCTAAAACTACTGATATTTACTTAAACATAATAAAGAGATATTTACAGTTGTCCTTCTGTATCCACAGATTTGGTATCCATGGATTTAAGTATTCATGGCTTGAAAATATTCTTTAAAAATAATAATCCAAAAAGCAAATCTTGATTTTGCCATCTTATATAAGGGACACCATTTTGCTATGGCATTGCATATAATGGGAGTTGACTATTCACGGATTTTGGTATCCATGGGGGGTTCTGGAACCAAACCCCAGTGAATATGAAGGGACAACTGTACAATGAGTCAGAAACTCTAAGTACAAAGACTACATAGTACAACAGTCACAGCAGCTCTGTCCAGTACTGCAAGGAAATTGGAATGGAACAGACTGAGAGAAGAGAGGGCGGGATAAAGGGTTATACTACTACATGCATACATTACACTTATGGGCTATGTAGTTGCCCATTCCTACACATAGGCTTTATCCAACCTTTTCCCATAGAGATAGCAATTTGGAGATTATCAGACGCTCTAAAAATGGCGCTGTCACGATGACAGGAGATTTCTAAAGGGCTTCCTTTTCAGATGAAGTTGTTCCCCTCATAATGCTCCTGTTCTGCTGCTGTTCCACCAGCACTGTTTTTTATTGATGGGAGAAGCCATCAATGGATCCCCCATTCTGTTTCTGCCACGGATGTTCGTGCGACTGAAAAGGCACCCGTTTTGCTGGTGAGATCCCAGCGTCAATGGGAGGTCCCTGCTAGAACACTTCCTGGTGAAATTGGGACATCCAGGTAAATGACACACGTTTTTAAAACTTCCTTGGTTTATTTGAAAATTTTAAAGTGTTTTTGTGCTTGCTGTCACTTTTTCTCTATTAGTTTGCTTTTTATTTTTGAATTTCCCATCCTCTCATCTTCTCATGAGAATGGAGCTCTCCATTCACTCCTAGGCGGCCCGGCACACATGATTAAGGTAGGTCTGCAACTTTTAATTACTGTGCCGGGACAGGGGCGTGACAGGGGCGGGAGAGGAGACTGTGGGACAGGAACATTTTTTTGTTCCTCTCTGATAATCTCCTCTATCTCTCCCCCCACACTTCTCAACACAGTACATTGTCAATACCAGCTGTGCTTTGCCGACCCTCACTACTAACCTCTGCTGGCAGCAGCTCTTTACAATATAAAATTCACATTGATTCTATATCCTGAATCGATCAATCATCTGACAAGCTTGTCATTTATTGATTAGTAAGATTTATATCCCACCTTTCCTCCAATGAACTCAAAGTGGAGTACATGGTTCTACCCTCTCTACTCCATCTGTACAATAACACTTTGAGGTAGATCCAGGCTGAGAGAGTGACTAGCCCCAGTTCACCACTGAGTTTTATGGCTCTTTAGGGATTAGAAGCTGGAAGTTTCAGGTCCGAGTAAAACACTTACAGGTGTATCTCAGTTATCAAAGACTCTGACAAAGATGCTCCTTTTTTACAAATTCTCAAGATTCTCTTCTTGTCCTCTGTGAAGCTGAATGCAATAAAACGTGAGCAGGGAGATCATGGGATTGCTCTAGCCAATCCTACTATACCTGTGTTTACTTGCTTACAACAGGTAAGATAAAGAGCAGCTGCCTCAAAAATCCCTTACCGAGCACGTGTGAAGAGCAAAACATCACCAGCTACTCCCAGCGTGTTAAAACAACAACAACAACATAGATCTGTAAGTTCATCCCCTCTCTCTGGCTTTTCTTCGCAAACAAAGATTCAGGAAGGACTCATCCTGCGCTTTCTGCAAGCGCGCTGATGACTAAAAAGGCCAATCTGAGATAAACAAGTCCTCTAAGTTCATCCACCAACATGGAAATTATAGGAAAAGTGGAGACTAGTGAAAGAAAGAAAATAAATCTCTGGATGCATTTTGAGGGAAGGTTTCAGGAAGTCTCTATAAGATTGAAAATGGTTTTATTTACTTATGCAAGGTTTACCTGTTTCATTTCACAAGTGCATATTGTTTGTTTTAGATTTTAAAAATTGCTAGAACATGTGAACTGCTTTTATTTTTTGTGGTGTGGGAACATATCACTATGCTTTCCATGTTTATCTGCCTCTGGTACTAGATTTTCTGTTAATAAAATAATACCCAGGAACACATCTACTCTGTTGGCTGACATATACCTGTATATCATATTGGCTCATATCATCCATCCCAAGATGTGACCTACTGGTGTGGCTAGTTAATTTTGGATTCTGGCTTAAGAGTCTGATGCCCTGTTGCCTTTAATGCAAATAATTAACATTTCTTTTCTCCTCACTCCTTGCTATTCTAAGTTCTGCAATTATTTGCTACATTCTTGGCATGTTAAAGCAAAACAATTCTTTGCCTGTTCTGATTTCTAAAAAGAAAATTAATAGAAAAAATACACCAAGCTTCGGGGCATCCCAAGAGACTTTATTTTCTGTGGCAAAGAACAAGATTATGCCTTCTTATAAAACACATATAGAAACTCAGGAGATTTTCACATGGGCTATATATCCTGTGTCAGGAACAGAACAGGGTCGGGAAATGTTTTCTCTTTCGGATGACGTTGACCCCATTCTGTTCTACATCCATCCTGCTCCTGTGACTGTTCTGGAACAATGTAATCACGATTTTTCATCACGAATAGACCTCCCGTTCCATCGCTATCACACAATTACGGGTGTGCGAACAGGAGCCCTGTTCCTTTTCCAAAATGACAGCCACAGAGGGGAGGTCCATTCTGAGCACTTCCTGGTACAATCTGGACATCCAGGTAAGTGGCACCCTTTATTTTACCCTCCCTGTTTTGATTGTGTGATTTAAAGTGTGTTTTTGTGCTTGGAGAACTGATTTTATGTTTGGGGGAGTTTTAGTTTTTAAATTTACCGCCTGGCCATTATCACGTGATAATGTGATAACGTTTCAGACGGCCGGTCGTAAAAGCAGCCTTATGACAGCTGCATTTACGGCTGGCCAGCAAGGGGAGGGGGAGCCCATTTCTGCTGTAGAATTAAGGTAAGTGTGTGAAAGATTTACGTTATTCCGTGGCAGGAACAGGAGAGGAGATGGAGGGGCAGTAACGGGGCATTTTGTCCCCGTGTGAAAATCTCCTAACTGGACTGGCAGTTGGGTCTTATTTTAATGCTGGCAACAGGATAGGATCCTCCATGACATGAGAAAGCTAGTGCAGGGGGTGAAAGACCAGTTGTGGTGTACATACACCCCTAAGAAAGGAGAATGGATGGAGGGGGGCTGTCAGTGCTGCCCTCCTACATCAGTTGCCCCACTTGCCCTAATGACAGGGCCAGACTTGCTGAGCATGTATACACTTTTGCATTTTAGACACACATAAAACATGCCTTCAGGAATCAAATGCAGCTTCCTAGCCTGGTGCTAAACATATTCATTTGGAAATGAGTGCCAATTAGTTGTAGAAAATATTTTTAACAGCAAAATGAATAGAGTTAGCATCCCTAATCAGTTTCAGGCCTGGCTGTTGGTCGTCTGACTCCAAAAAAGCTCTTTATAAATAAGAAAGAATGCTATGGTGACCAGAGCTACCCCAAGTGAGTGTCAACATGCCCATGTCAGTGCAGGGGCTGAAGCTGAGGCAGGCCTGTGTGCTGGTCTCTGTCACCTACTGCTCTCTGTTGATTATGGGGGGCTGGGGGGGGGGAGAGGCTGGACCCCAGAACCCACAAGTCTCACACGAGATATTTTGCTGCTCAAGACAAAACAGCAAATGGTACTACTGCCAGCCCACATCCAGGTACATATCCAGGCAAGTTATTTTGGCATGAAAGGCAGAAAAATTCCCTAAAGCAGCGGCTCTTAGCCTTTTCTTTATGAGGGTCCTCTTGTAAATATCTTTTGTTGCCGTGGATCCCCAAGACTTAACTGAAGATTTAAAATGACAACAGCAACAATACAATTACACCATCCATTAAACCTTCCTTCAGAGGCACTGGAAGTTTATGGCAAGAGCAGATTGAAAGGCAATGTTCAGGTCAAGCCAGCCAGCCACTTGTTGCCCCTATCATGAGGCTGCTCCACGGTGGGGAGGAGGTGGGCCAAGCAGCTTTCAAGCCTTCACTGACCCCCTGTGAGGATATTGCAGACTCCTGGGGGTCCATGGACCACTGGTTAAGAACCACTGCCCTAAAACACTTCTCCCCATCCTTCACAGTAAAAATGCAATAATGACAAATTACGTAACTGACCATGATACCATAAATTTGCTACCTGAGGCAGCTGCCTCAATAATGACAAATTCAATACCCATATATACTCCAACTGATCCAATCTGGGAGAGACTGTCCCAGTTAATTCTATGTCATCCCATTTTTTCCAGCTGCTTTTAAACTGCTCCAATTTCTCTTTCCTCCTTACACTTTTCCCCTTTGTCCTCAACTTTTTTCAATTGCTGCAAACTGAATCCAAAGTGCAAAAGCAGTTTGTACTGTATTAACAGTAGCAGGGAAAGGGGAGGGGGGATGGAATCTTACCCTTCCCTGTACACTAGGCAAAAGCAAACTTTTGCAGCTTCCCCTAGCTTGTCATTCCTCCTCACAAATAAATTTTGCCATCTTGACCATATTCTGATGTTCAGCCACGCATATCCCAGTTTTCATCTGTGAAATGCTGAAGAGTATGAAACTCATCCATATCATCTAGGACATAGGAGTCAGGTAGATGTGATATGTGGAATAATGAGATGTGTTATTGATTATAGATGTTCATAAATAAAATTGGGAAAGGGGAGTAGAAAGGAAACAATGCTACCTTTTTATTTATTCATTTTTAAAGATTTTTGTCTTGTAGAATAATCAGTAAATATCCAAGAGGATGTAATCCACTGATACAGTGAAAACACAACTAATCATGATTTGTGAATACATCTTAGCACAGTGACTGGGAGTATTACTACTTTACAAGTTACCATCTCTTCAGTGTCATTAAGCACAACAGTCAGCTTAAGTGTTGTGAAGCATCTCATGATTTTGAACAGATGCACAATCACTAGTGCCTCTTGCAGGGCTTTCTACAAGAAACAGGAAAGCACCTCATGAGTAAGATCTTCCACTTTTCTCTGCCCTGATTGGCATAGCTTTTCTTCCACATCTGTAAATACAGTCATCCCTCTATATCCACTTGCCTATGGGTTTCCATGGCTGACCCTGGTCTCCAAAGTAATAGTCCAGTGCTCAAACCACTACCCCACTTTGGCTCTCCATTTCATGCTCACCAGCTTTTCACCCACTTTTCTTCTCAGGGCAAAACAAAAAAGCTACCTATCCCTACTTTTCTTTTCAGGGCAAGATACTATCTTATCTTAGCTAGGTGAAGATCACATTTAAATTATGGCTATCTTATAAAAGCCTAAGAAGCAAGCAAATGCTTTTGAGTAAGATGTTCAAGGATGGAGCAGGCCTTATTTAAATGGCTGCCCATCTATCCTCTTATGACTAAAGCAATCCATGATGATAGTTGAAGTCAGTTTTGTCCTCAGGGTTTGGACAATGGGACTTTGGTAAATATATCTCTCCCAGTGAAAATGGATCACCCCACCTAAAAGAAGTGAGAAGGGAGAGAGAGATGACAAGGATGTGATGTCAAGTAGCTACTCTTTATCCTCACTCCTTTCACTGGTCATTCACTTGGAAAGAGCAAATAAAGAGGCCTGGAGGGACCATCTACATTCAGTTCTTCAGTATAGGGTGAGGAGATAGTACCAATGATTGTGTCAGGCTCATCCCTGAATTCTGGGAATTGGAGTGGAATTCATGGATAACCCTGACATGAGGCTGTTCTCCTTACCTGGGCCTCTGGAGTTTTGGAGAGAGGCCAGCCCACCTTGTTGGCCTGGGAATGTTTCTCTCCACAGTGGCTCAAGGTCAGGGCGTCCAGGTGCCAGCCACCCTGAGAGGGAGGCATTTCTACTCCCTGAATACTTTTCTCACGTCAAGGGGTTTATCTGGGGGTTTGTTCTTGCTGTATTCAGTTTCGGCTTTGTCTTATGCTCCTGACACATGAATCCTTGTCAATAATTATTGATTGAATGTGAGCGTGTGTGCTTGGTACATCACAGTAAGCCAAAACTCCTCTTCAATACCTAATCCTTTTGAGTGGTTCTACCCACAATGTTGGAAGACGCGGAGGCTGGAACCCAGACGGAGAAAGACCTGGCTGCAAATGGTGACCAGGGAGCCGGTGCCCCAGGGGAGTGGGCCGGCACGTCGGGGGATGTTGCAGCTGCTCCTGAGAAGAAGACTCGAGCCGGACCCACTGGAGGGCTGGGAGATTTACTCATCCTTTCGACCCAATGGAGCTGGGAGCCAAACAAGCCCCGGGGAGGGGCAGCCGGCCACTCTCCAGCACTCCAGAGCGAAGAGTTGGTACAGCCCTGGGGGCCAGCTGGCCTTGGCCAGGTGACCGAAGCTGGGAGGAACATCGGTCCTGTCGGTGGGACAGTCCCCTGGCTGAGGGGCACCGAGAGCCAGGGGTGAGGTTTTCCCTGGCAGAAGTGGGAGCTGAGGTCCAGCAGTTGAGGCAGCAGATGGGGGTGATGCAGATGAGCCTCCTAGAGATCCTGCAGAGGTTGCCACCACCACCACCCACCCCAGGAGGGGCCCAGCCTTCCCTAGCTCAACCAGCAGCTGCCCCGGCACCCGAGGCAGGGGGCCCTGCCATGCCTGCTGAGGTCCCTGGCCCTCTGGCTCCTGGACCAGCCCCCCCTGGAGGGGCTGGACCAGTCAGGCTGTGGGAAAGACCCTGGGGCCTGAAGCACCGAGATTTAAAGGTGACGTTTGATGGCGATGCGGCAAAGCTTACGTACTTCCTGACCCAGGTGGTGGAGTTTATGTCCCAGTGGGATGAGGAGTTCCAGACGGAGGATGAGAAAGTGCAGTATGTATCCAACCAGCTAGAGGGAGAGGCAGCACAGTGTTTGGTGGGGCTTTATGATATGGGAGCCCCAGAACTAGGAAACTTCCATGAGTTCCTGCTAGCTTTGCGGGCCCAATTTGAAGACCCCTGAGAGTGAGAAGGGCCTGGGCAGACCTCAGGCAACTGAAGCAAGGTTCGAAGACCATGGGAGAGTATGCCAGTGAATTCCGCCGCCTGGCCAGTCAAGTGCCTGAATGTCAGAGGACATAAAGGTGCAGTTTTTCCAGGATGACCTGAATGCAGACATCCTCGGGTGGGCGTTGTTCCAGGGGAACCCCAAGACACTCTTGGGGTGGGTATGGCTCTCCAGAGAAGTGAAGGCGCTGAGATGGAGTGTCAAGCTGGTTTGGTGCCAGCAAGGATCCGAGGGGAAGATCACCAGGTCTACCGGAAAGAAAAGTAAACTGGCCCGCCCAGGTGGAACCACGACTGAAGAATCAGAAAGGGAGTGAAGGATGAGAAAGGGCTTGTGCCTGAACTGTGGAAAAGGACACCATCGCATAACTGAATGCCCGGAAAGGAGCCCTCGGGAACCAGCGGCAGCCGAGAAGCCCCAGCGGAGCGAAGGGAGGTCATTGACATCAAGGACCCCACTCAAGCCCAAGTCCAAAGCAGCAGTACGGGCCTTGGTACAAGGCCACATGGCGGAGGAGTCTTCGGAAGACCCAGATGACAGTGGATCTTACTCTTCCAACGCAGAGCCGGCGGGAAACAGCTCCAGCCCACCCTACTAAGCGCCCGAGGGTGGGCTAACCCCGAAGGGTGCCCGGAGGCTGTGGTGAGTGAAGTGAAATGCCCTTTCTTCATAAAAGCCAGGTTAGGAGTTGGAAAGGGGGGGGCACACGAAAAGTAATGTTAATGGTTGATTGCAGATGTAACCAAGTCCTAAAGCATCCCTCCCTAGTCACTGAACTGGACATTAGTACTATTAAGCTGACAAGCCAGTGTGGCTGTCCCAGATGGATGGGGGGATGATGAAGGGGGCCCCCGCCAGGCAACTGACTGGCCCAATATCCATGAGAATGGGGAATCATCAGGAGGAACTTCAATTTGTGATTGCCCCAGGGTTGGTTCCTGCTGCAGTGGTGGGCCTAAACTGACTAAAATTCCACAACCCCACCAAAAAAGGGGGGGCAGGAAAACCAAAAGGCCTGCTACAGCCTTTGCCTACTTGGGAAGTCATCAGTATGGATTTTATAGTGGAGTTGCCAGAAAGTAGGACAAAGACTGTTATTTGGGTGGTGACTGACATGTTTTCGAAACAAGCACATTTTGTGGCCTGCAAGAAACTCCCGACAGCCTCCCAGTTAGCCAGGTTGTTTATTCGGCACATTTACAGATTACATGGGGTTCCTGCTAAGATCGTGTCTGACCGGGGGCTCAGTTCACTTCCCAGTTTTGGAAGGCATTCACAAACCTTCTTGGAGTCAAACTAGGGCTCAGCAGTTCCCATCATCCCCAGAGTGATGGACAGTATGAATGTGCTAATCAGATTCTTGAACAGTATTTGAGATGTTATGTGAACTTCCAACAATCTGACTGGGTGGACCTCTTGCCTTTTGCAAAGGTTGCCTATAGCAACGCCACTCACCGGCTTCTCCCCTTTCAAGATAGTTTCAGGACAAGACTTTAATCCTCTTCCGCTAGGGGAGGGGACCTCCAAGGACCCGGTCTCAGTGACCCAGTGGAGTCAGAAAATTAAAGATGCCTGGCCAAGAGTTGTTTTGGCCTTGGACTTTGCAAAGGTACAATACAAGTATCATGCTGACCAAAAACGGGAACCCACCCGGAGTACGCCGTAGGGGACTTAGTCTTTTTGTCCACCAAGTTTCTTAAAAGTCCGCATCCTTCAAAGAAGTTGGGGCCCAAGTACATTGGTCCTTTTCCTATTGCTTGGGTGATAAACCCGGTGGCTTTTGAACTGTCGCTGCCCAAACTCTACCATAGTGTTCACCCTGTGTTTCATTCTAGCTTACTCAAGCCGGCGTGTCCTCCAGACCATCATCATCCAGACCCAGGACCGGCTCCCCATCCTATCCTGGTCGACGGCCACCAGCATTTTGACATTTCTGATGTGTTGGACTCTCGGATTCACAGGGGGGCTTTACAATACTTAGCTAAATGGAAACATCTGCCATTAGGGCATGCCGAGTGGGTTAGCTGAGAACATGTGAATGCCCCGTGCTTGTTACGAAAGCTCCATGCCCGCTTTCCTGATAAGATGGGCTAAATAAGGGGGGATTTCTCTTTGGGTAGGCGGTATGTCAGGCTCAACCCTGAATTCTGGGAATTGGAGTGTAATTCATGGATAACCCTGACATGAGGCCGTTCTCCTTGCGTGGGCCTCTGGAGTTTTGGAGAGAGGCCAGCCCGCCTTGTTGGCCTGGGAACGTTTCTCTCCACAGCGGCTCAAGGTCAGGGCATCCAGGTGCCAGCTGCCCTGAGAGGGAGGCATTTCTACTCCCTGAATACTTTTCTCATGCCGAGGGGTTTATCTGGGGGTTTGTTCTTGCTGTATTCAGTTTCGGCTTTGTCCTATGTTCCTGACACATGAATCCTTGTCAATAAAGCAATTTATTGATTGAATGTGAGCGTGTGTACTTGGTACATCACAGATTGGCCCTTGATATGGAGGGAGGAATCATTTCCTCTGTTTTATCTATATAGAGACAGAAGATGGTACCAGCAATAGGTCCTTGGCATAGAGAGACCCGTTTCATCTGATTCCTCCGTATGGGGTGAGGAGATGGTATAAGGTCATGGGTTCTGGAATTGTTGGAATACTGCACCATCCAAAATAAAAGAAGGGAGGTGTGATAAGAAACATTTTCAAACCAGCATGTTCCTGTTTCCTTTCATAACACGTTTACCCCAAGACACTACCTTTGTGTAATAATCTCTGAAAAGCCAAAGATTTCCCAGGTAGCAACAGGATCTGAAGGCTCAAGGATTAGGAGTGGGGTCCCCTATTGGGGCATGACCCTTTCCAGCTATCTAATTTTCCTGATCCCTAAAGCTACCCTTAGTCTTAATGAACAGATATATTCATGAAGAAGATACCGGTTCTTCAAACAGCCTTGTTCCAAACTGTCTACAGTACAAAGAAAGCTGAGGCTAAACTTGCCTCTTTCCTCTCCATATGCACCATCTTGCATGCCAGGTCTGAGTTTCTCTGCCATTTTCAATCATATCCACAATGCAAACAAGTCCTCAAGCCACATGAATCTTTAATGTCAAGAGTCAGGAGCATCTTCTTGTAGAGCTTGTCTCTGGCCTGCCCCAAAATCCAACAGAGAAATGTTGACAGAAGAGAATGAGCTTGGTTTGGATTCTGCCAGCATTCATGTGAAACAAATGCATCACTTTGTAACCACAACAGCAATGTACTTTTCAAAATAGCCCAGGGCAAGATTTTCAAGAAAAATTAAACCCACCTCTCCACAGAGCTACAGTTGGCTGGCAGCTTTTTGATTCTGTGTCTGGTACAGCAGCTTTATAGTCTACAGAAGAGGAAGATGTGAGACCTCCTCAAAGACCCTATAGTTTCCCCCTTCCTGTGCACATCACATATGCTTTCCCATGCATGGATGATGCATCAATTGGGGCTGGTTCTGAGTGACACTGCTCAGTAGCCCATTGGGGATGCTCCCTTTGAATAAGTGAAAGGGTTACCTTGTGCAGAAGGAAAAGGGCCCCCTTTACATGAGTCAACAACTGAATTCTATGTGTTGTTGCTGTGGGAGGTGTACGCTCTTCCAGGCTTCAAACTGTCTACCACAAAAGAAAGCAATGAACCATGAAGTTCAGATATGTGTGTGACAGGTACCTCTGACCAGAGACAGCAGAAATTCTGCAGCCAACCCACAGGAAGAATATGAGCATTGGAGGAAGCAATAGCAATACTTTCAGACTTGTTATTCACAAAAGTGACAATTCTGCCAAGCTTAAATTGAATCAAGGCATAGATGAGTAGATGGAGTGAAAACATCAGCATGTTTTCTGGTCCATATCAATTTTATGTGTTTAGTCAACATCAATAAGTTTATTGTGCTTGCCAAAGGCCATGACAAATAGTGTCAAATATATAGAAAACATACAAGGTTTCTAAAGATGCCAGCCACAGATGCAGGCGAAATGTCAGAAAGAAACTATTCCAGAAGACGGCCTCACAGCCCGGAAAAAAACCAAGGAAAAACTAAGCATACAAGGTGTTTGTTTGTTTTTTTTAAGTCCAGATTGCACCCAGTGATTTTACAAACAGTAACAAAAGTTGTTTACAACCTAGCATAAATATCAAAAATTAAAACTATAGGTTAATTTCTAAGGGGTTGTCCTCATGGTGAAAATGCTCCTCATAGATTTCACTCACAAAACAAGCTGTCTTAAAGGCATCCCACATTGTCTCATCATACTGTGAAGGAGGGGGACCAAAAAGAGGGAAAACTATGTGAGAAAACCTTTGTGGCTTTTCCTGACTTTTTAAAAAAAACTCCAGTGATATGTGCATTTTCACTTGTCAAGAGAAGCGATTTGACATGAATTGCTTCCCCATGAAGGACACAGTGCAAACCTGACTGGCTGGATGAGCAGAGGGTGTGAGGCTGGCTTACAGGGCAAGTGCCTGTTGCCACCATGTTGGATTTTTGCTTTAGCGAGTGATTGCTAAGGTGATAAAATGGGTGTTTGTGCTATCTTTTTCTCTCTCTTTCTTTTTGGGAAAGGTGGAGTATCACTTGTGCACACCATAAAAATAGTTTTTTTAAAAAAAAAAAAAGTTTGGTGGCAGCAGGTTTTAAAACGTGAATAATCCACTCACGGTCGTCATCTCCGCTACAGACATGCAAAGTTTATGGGGGCTATAAAAGCATTAAGACAGATCGCAGCTGCTGTGACTTGCTATTACTGTGGAGCAGTCTATTTTTTCCTTCATGTAGACAAGCCCTAAGTTTCCAACAAGAACATCAAATTAATACTGTGAAGCTCCATAACAGTTTGTAGCAATTTAGTAAAAGTGGCCATGTTATGTATTACATAGTTATTGGTATTGCTCAAAAGAAACTGAACCAATTTTACAAGAGAGTTCTGCCTTCAATATGTCAGCAAGGGTTGCAAAAATCTCTCTCTTGAGTCACTATACAAGGGACAAGTTAACATGTACAGTAGGACCCCTGTATCTGCTAGGGATTGGTTCTGGGTGGCTCTGTGGATAATGAAAACCATGGATAATAGCAAACACCATTTAAAATAATGGGACTTCCGGTTTAAAATACCATAGAGTTGCCTTGGAGGACCTAGAAAATGACTAGAGAGGACACATTTTCTAGAAACACTCTATGGTAGGTGTGCTGTTTTGTGTACCATGGATAATTGAATCAGTGGATATTGACTCAGTGGATACAGGGGTCATACTGTAGTGGACAATGTCTTCCACCTGATGTTGGCCACAAATACATAGATATGTTTAGCTACATTTATTATGTCTTCAGGTTTAATATAACACACACAAAACATGGGAATTCCTATTAATACACTATTTTCATGAACATATGTATTTTGTACATAATTTGATCTTGTCTATGCAATTTCAAACATATTTCCCCTAATATGCCCATTTTTGCATGCTTATTTCCCTAAACAAACATTTTAAATGCAAATTTTGTGCCATCTTTGAAAAATGAAAGTAAATATTTTCTTGAGTAAATTACTCATGATCTAAAGGTGGCATTGCTGGGAGATAGGTTTCACCATCCGGATCAGAAAGTTTCTTTCTTTTTTCTTCAAAATCTAGATGTTACTTACTTGTCTTAAAGAAAGTTTGAAAATATGTGGTTCTTTGAGCCTGAATACACGGTGAGGCAAGCTGGTAATCTTGGTCTTCTACGTTCTACCCACGCTCAGTTGTTGCCAACTTGCGGCTTCTGAGATGCCAGGAATGTAGAATTGGACACAAATAGTTGATCCTTGAGTCTTCCTGTGCAAAGGGGGTGCTTTTTGCCAGTCACCTGTTTCATGGACAGATGACACCATGTATAGCATTCCCTTGTAATGGAGCCCTTACAAAGGGTTATTGTGCACCTCCATTTTCAACCTGGAAGTCTCAGCTTTACTGTTCCTAAAGTTTCTAGAGTGGAAAGAAGCTTCCTTTTGTGTAGTAGTGATTCCTTTGTGTGTGTGGCCTGCCCCAAAATCCGCTGGTATTTAAACCCCATCCTTGCATACACACTTCAGTCTCACTGAAGAGGGAATGCATATACCAGTCTGTAGAAACCATGCTGAGCCTTGAGGTAGAATCATAGAATCATAGAATTGCAGAGTTGGAAGAGACCACGAGGGCCATCCAATCCAACCCCCTGCCACGCAGGAAATCATGTTCAAAGCATCCCCGACAGATGGCCATCCAGCCTCTGTTTAAAGACCCCCAAGGAAGGAGACCCCACCACGCTCTGAGGAAGTGTGTTCCACTGCCTAACAGCTCTGACTGTCAAAAAGTTCCTCCTCATGTTGAGGTGGAATCTCTGTTCCTGGAGCTTGCATCCATTGCTCCGTGTTCCAGTCTCTGGAGCAGCAGAAAACAAGCCTGCTCCATCCTCAATGTGACACTCCTTCAAATACTTAAACAGGGCTATCATATTGCCTCTTAACTGTGTTTTTTCCAGTCTAAACATACCCAGCTCCCTAAGTCTCCCCTCATAAGGCATGGTTTCCAGACCTTTCACCATTTTAGTCGCCTTTCTAATCAATATGGGATGTCCCATTTCTATGTTCACCATCTAGACAACCACATATGCATATGTCAGTCTCCTAGTCTCTCTTTCTCTCTTAGATTGACCTATCTCATGGGGTTGTTATAAGGAGAAAAGTGGGGGAAAGGTGAGAGCCACCTTGAATTCACTGAAGGAAATTCAGTATATGAATATTTACAACAACTGTACATAGGATGGCAAACTTGATTTGGGTCTACAAATGTCCTAAAATGTGTTTTCTGGGTTCTGTGGAGCCAAAGAACAATGAATATTGCAAACAGATCATCATTTAAGTCTAGAGCATGTTTATAAACGAAATGACTGTAGTTATACTGATTATCTCTACCATGCCAATTTCAGGTTTAGGAGCTTTCTGCAATATGTATTTGGTGGGCTCAGTATTCACCAAAGCTTGAGGAGGAAGCTAGGTTGGTAAATGGCAAGCAAATTGCCCAGGTAAATGCACGTAAGTAGTGAGGAGACACAGCAGTCTGCAAGTCTGGTTGGCACTGGGGTCTTGGCAGCTGCCTGGGGTGATGCTCCCTGGAAGCTGTTCTACATTTAGTGAGACCACCAGCTTATTTTGCCCAATATTGTCTGCTAATACTCTGACTGGCAGAAGCTCCCCTGGTTCCCCCTATCATGGCTGGAGACATCAAGCACTGAGCATTAGACCTTCAAAATAAATGCACGACGTCCTGTGCTAAGGAATAGGCAGTGGCAGTATGGTTCCAGCTATAGAATAAGCTGCTAATGAATTGCTAATGAAAGGTGCAAGCCAAAGAGCATGCAGGAAACATGCACATCTGAGACATTTCATTAATCTTCTCTGCATTTGGAGGCTACAGAGCTACAGAAGATCCTGTGTGACTGCCACTACTCACTTTCTTTGAGCTGAATTGTCACAGTGCTCCATGGTTTCTGCTTCTGACAGAAAGATGCTGGTAATGAGCTCCATGTTTTGCATATTGTATGTTCTTCAGCACTCAGCACAGTGACTTCTTCCTGCCTAGCCTAGTAATAATTATTTACTTGCTATACTGAGGCTAAGTAGTAGAGCATCTGGTATTCACCCCAAAAGTGCAAACTGTTCCACAAACCTTGAAGCCAAGAAGAAAGTTTATATATATATATATTAAAATCATTCCAATGGTTTGCCATCCCATATTGCCACAGGGCTCAATAATCTATAGCTCATGTAATAATTTCATTTACTAGCACAATAAAAGTCAAATTACTTTCTAGGAGACGGTTATGTATGGTAATCTGGATTACTGCAGCCTCCAACAGACCATATTAGCATCGTAATGTTATTTCTGCCCTTGGAATTCTGGCAGTGGGGTTCTTTATATGTATTTTTAGTTGATATTTATTGAATCATTATGAAAGCTGAGTTCTTAAACTCCATGATAAATGGATTTGTAAATATTTAAAGGAACGAGCAGTAATAATGACCGTAACATCAGAAATATCACAGACGGTCCCAGCTTTCTTTAAAGAGGACTCCTTCTGCTAGTTCAAAGCATTCATGGGGGATTTAGTTTGCATGGATTGAGGGAAGAATAAAGGTTTAGCAGGACTGTAGAGTCCAGACACTTGGAAACTGCTTAATGCAGTGTAGATGTGTAAATTGTTATTGCTTAAAACAGTTTGTAAGCTGCTCTGATAGCCTTGTGGCTGAAGAGCGGGGTATAAATAACAAACAAACATACAAACAAGACACTGCTTGGAAGATGTGATGGCTCAAGTAGGGTTGCCAGAATGAAAACTGGAGACAACTGCTGTACCTTTCATGGTTGTGTAGAAGAGGGAATTTCACCAGGTGTTGCTTCTTACCTGTTTGTGTGA
This sequence comes from Gambelia wislizenii, assembly GCA_030847615.1. Classification (NCBI taxonomy): domain Eukaryota; kingdom Metazoa; phylum Chordata; class Lepidosauria; order Squamata; family Crotaphytidae; genus Gambelia; species Gambelia wislizenii. The sequence goes on along the minus strand of JAUMIR010000007.1, from coordinate 19,661,538 downwards.
CAAGCAACAGCAGCTGAAATTCCCCTTACGACACAGGTACAGGAGCTGTCTCCAGTTTTCAACCAGGGAACCCCCAGTCTCTGTGTAGCCCCAGCCAGTTCTGTTTCAGCTCTGATACCCCATTGGTAAACTGGGATTACAAAGTTTCCTTTTGTTTTCTTCACTGCTCTAACATCTTTGGAAAAGACTTTCCACAATACTGAGCTTTCTCATGTCAGAGTAAGGAGTTTTTTGGACAATGTAAAAATAACGCTAGCAGCGTCGCCAGGTTGCGACGCTGCAGCGCTAGAGGGCGTCAGTTTCGTACAATGCTCCTTCCCAGCGGTACTGTTGCAGTACCGCTGGGACATTTGACCGTGATATTTTTGCTTTCTACAATCATATTTTACTCACGATCAATGATCGCGAGTAAAATATGACTTTAAAAGCAAAAATATCACGGTCAAATGTCCCAGCGGTACTGCAACAATACCGCTGGGAAAAAGCGTCATACGAAACTGATGCCCTCTTGCACTGCAGCGTCGCAACCTGGCGACGCTGCTAGCATTATTTTTACATTGTCCGAAAAAGTCCTAAGTCTGAAGACTCATCTGAGGGAATATAAATTGGCTGTCTGCATCATCACAGAAGGTAGTCTGCAAAGTTGTCGTGATCATGCTAAAGATTTCCAAAAATGAGGAGGAAGATCCGCATGAGACAGGGAAGCTTCCATCCCCTGCTCCAACAACTTGTACCTACACCCCCTGCAGCCCTGCAGGGCTCATTCTCCTCCACCACTAGACCAAGTTCAAAAGGAATTTCAGTACCATGAGGGAACAACCCTGAGGAAAGCACATATGCTTAACTCTCAAGCAGATTCTCTCCCACGTGGGCTTCATGCACATACCTCTTACGTTTGCACCAGGGATGTTCAAAATTTACATTTAAATTAAAGTTAAAATCTAGGGTTTAAACTCTCAGTTGGTTCCAAGCTAATTCCAGGTTAACATTTCCGAGTACTTTGCTTGTCAGTGAGTATGGTATCTGGCTGATCTTGCACCCAACCCCACACTTACTATTCCACACTTGAAAATTTGCTGTTTGAGTTATAACTTCTTCACTGTATATTCCTGTGGCCCTTAGCTTGTTAATCATCCAAACACACAAAGGTTGATCTAGTCCAGCATATGCTTTGAATCCCAAATTGGGGGTGGGGGGAAAGCGAGATAGAAATAAAGATCATCATCATCATCATCATCATCATCATCACATTGGCCAAGGAGATGCCTATGAGAACCACACAAACCAGGCAAGGGTGAAACACCACCCTACAGCAACTAGTACTGAGATTCATACTACCTGTTACTGGAGGTCAGCACTTCTTCTCCAAAGCATGCCATCCTTCGTGTAGAACAACTCCATAAGATGCCTGTCATCATTGATATCAAATGGTATAATATAAAAGAAAGCATGAGATTCCTTAAAAGGAATATATTTTTTTAAAAAATATTTCTCTGTCTAGCTCTACAGTGATGTTTCTAGCCTGAGATGATTTAAAAAAGAATATTAGGCTAAGACTTAGTCACTCACATCCTATTAGTCTACAGTGGCCCCTCAGTATCTGCAGGTTTGGTATGCATGGGTTCGAGCATCCGCAGATTGTTGCACTGCATACCAAATATGGTGGTGCCCATACCTAAAATGGTGGCACCGCATACCAAAAATGGTGGCACCCATTGACTAATATGGGACTCAGCAATCCATGGTTTTCGCTATCCATGGGGGTTTAGAACTGAACACCCATGGATATGAAGGGCCCACTGTGTCTGTCTGTCTAAATTCTATGAGGTGTATTTTCATTGTCTGGACAACTCCTTACTGATCTGGGATTTCCTGCAGAAACCCTGGTGAAAAATGTGCATTGGCAGGCTCACCCCTGAATTCTGGGATTTGAAGTAGAATTCATGGAAGACCCTTACATGAGGTTGCCTCTGGCTTGTTTCCCTTGGCTAGGCCTCTGGAGGTTTTGGAGAGAGGCCAGCCCGCCTTGTTGGCCTGAGAACGCTGCTCTCCGCTGCAGCTCAAGATCAAATCTTCCAGGTGCAAGCTGGGCCATTCCTCCTCCCTAAATGCCTTTCTCACACTATGGGGTTTATCTGGGGGGTTTGTTTTAGCTGTATTCAGTTTCAGCTTTATTGCATTTTCCTGACACACGACTCCTTGCCAATAAAGAAATTTATTGAGTGAATGCGAGCCTGTGTGCTTGGTATATCACAGTAAGCTGAAACTCCTCTTCACTACCTAAACCTTTTTGAGAGGTTCTACCCACAATGTCGGAGGATGCGGAGGCTGGAACCCAGACGGAGAAAGACCTGGCTGCAGGCGGATGCAAGGGAGCCGGTGCCCCAGGGGAGGGGGCCGGCGCATCGGGGGATGTTGCAGGAGTGTCTGAAGAAGACGCGAGCCAGGCCCGCCGGAGGGCTGGGAGGTTTACTCATCCCTTTGACCTGATGGAGCTGGGAGCCAGGCAAGCCCTGGGGAGGGGCAGCCTGCCACTCTCTGACACTCCAGTGCGAGGAGCTGGAACGGCCATGGGAGCCGTCTGGCCAAGCAGAGGTTGCCTCAGGCACCACCTGTCCCTTGAGGGGTCCAGCCTCCCCAAATTCAACCAGCGCCCGCCCCAGCACCCGGGGCAGGGGACCCTGCCATGCCTGCTGGGATCCCTGGCCTGCTGGCTCCTGGACCAGCCCCCCTGGGGGAGCTGGACTGGTCGAGCCATGGGAAAGGCCCTGGGGCCTAAAGCACCGAGACTTAAAGGCGACCTTTGATGGAGATGCAGCGAAGCTGCCATATTTCCTGACCCAGGTGATGGGGTTTATGTCTCAGTGGGATGAAGAGTTCCAGAAGGAAGCTGAGAAGGTGCAGTATGTGTCCAACCAGCTAGAGGGAGAGGCTGCGCAGTGGTTGGTGGGGCTTTATGATATGGGAGCCCCAGAACTAGGAAACTTCCATGAGTTCATGTTGGCTCTGCGGGCTCAATTTGAAGACACCCTGAGAGTGAGAAGGGCCCGTACAGACGTCCAGCAACTGAAGCAAGGTTCAAAGTCCGTGGGGGAGTACCTCGCTGAATTTCGCCGCCTGGCCAGTCAGGTGCCTGACTGGACAGAGGCCATAAAGGTACAGTTCTTCCAGGATGGCCTGAAAGCAGACATCCTCGAATGGGCATTTTTCCAGGGGAACCCCAAGACCCTCTTGGGATGGGTACAGCTTGCCGGAGGAGTGGAGACACTGAGACGGAGCATCAAGCTGGCTCGGCGCCAGCAGGGATCCAAGGGGAAGACCACCAGGACCACCGGAAAGAAAAGTAAAGTGGCCCGTCCAGGTGGAACCACGACGAGGGAGTCGGAGAGGGAGCAAAGGATGAGGAAAGGCTTGTGGTTACATAGCCGAATGCCCAGAGAGGAGCCCTTGGGAACCAGCGACAGCCGAGAAGCCCCAGAGGAGTGAGGGGAAGTTGTCGATACCGAGGACCCCACTCAAGCCCAAGCCCAAAGCAGCATTATGTGCTTTGATACCAGGCCATGTGGCAGGGGAGTCTTTGGAAGAACCAGATGACAACGGATCTTACACTTCCGATGCAGAGCCGGTGGGAAACGGCTCCAGCCTGCCCTACTAAGCATCCGAGGGCGGGCTAACCCTGAAGGGTGCCCAGATGCTGTGGTGAGTGGGGTGAAAAGCCCTTTCTTCATAAAAGCCAAGTTAGGGGTTGGAAAAGGGGAGGCCAACCAAAAAGTAATGTTAATGGTTGATTGTGGTTGTACCCAAGTCCTAATGCACCCCTCTCTGGTCAGTGAGCTGGATATTAGCACTATCAAGCTGGACAAGCCAGTGTGGCTGTCTCAGATGGATGGAGGGATGATGAAAGGAGGCCCTGCGAGGCAAATGACTGGTCCAGTATGCATGAGAATGGGGAACCATCAAGAGGTGCGTCAATTTGTAATAGCCCCAGGTTTGGTTCCCGCTACAGTGGTGGGATTAAACTGGCTAAAGTTCTACAACACCATCATAGACTGGTTAAAAGAGACAATGACTTTTGCAGATCCGGTGTGTGTGCAGGAGCACGGGGTGGGGGAAGCTTTCCCAGGGGGAGGAGTCCCTCTAGAGGCCAATTCGTGGAACTGCACAACCGCTTTAGTCCAAGGGGAGCTGAAAGGATTGCCAGTGGAATATAAGGCATGGCAATATGTTTTTGAGGAGAGGGAGTGTGACATTTTGCCACCCCACAAACCCTTTGACTGTGCCATTGAGATACTTTCTGAGACTAAGCTACCCAAACCCAGGATTTATTCCATGACGCTGGCTGAGATGTTTGCCTTCTGGGAGTTCATAGACAAAAATTTAGCTCGGGGGTTCATCAGGCCCTCGACCTCACCTTTGGGGGGCCCTGTTTTGTTCAGGCATAAGACAGATGGGGGTCTTCGTCTAATCCAAGACTACCGGGGGTTAAATGCAATCAGCATTTCTAATCAGTACCCCCTTCCCTTGATGAAGGATATACTAGTCCATTTGTCCAAGGGGAAGATATTTACCAAACTGGACTTGAGGGAGGCTTATTACAGGGTACGAATCAAGGAAGGGGACAAGTGGAAAACTGCCTTCAATTGCCCCCTGGGGGTGTTTGAATCCCTAGTAATGCCCTTTGGATTAAGTGGAGCTCCAGGAATTTTTCAGAACCTAATCAATGATGTATTGAGAGAATTTTTGTACAAGGGGGTCTTGGTGTATTTGGATGATGTATTGCTTTATTCTGAGGATTATATGTCCCATGTGAAACTGGTGAAAAAGTTTCTTGCTAGACTGGGGAGAACCATCTGTATGCTAAAATGTCAAAGTGTGAGTTTCACCAAAGCCGTTTAGATTACTTGGGGTACCACATCTCAAAAAAGGGGATAGAAATGGACCCGGAAAAAGTAAAGGGGGTGTTGGCATGGGAGGCCCCTAGGACCAGGAAGCAGCTGCAGAGCCTCCTTGGATTTGCTAACTTTTACCAGTCCTTCATCCCTGACTTTGCTACGGTAGCCCTTCCACTGACTGACCTGCTGAAAACTAAAGGGGTGGTAGAGAAAGTCCAAAAGGGAAGGGATAAGGCTGAGAAACCTCCCCAAAAGATTGTGTGGTCTGACCAATGCCAACAGGCCTTTGATAAGCTGAAGAAACTCTTCACCTCTGAACCAATTCTTAAACACCCCAACCCCTCCCAACCTTTTGTGGTCCAAGCTGATGCTTCTGATGTAGCAATGGGAGGAGTGCTGTTGCAAAGGGGTTAGGAGGGGGAGCTTAGGCCGTGTGCATACCTGTCCAAGAAATTCAATGACACTGAGCGAAATTGGCCTGTGTGGGAAAAGGAGGTGGGTGCAATCAAGCTGGCCTTAGAAACTTGGCGCCACCTATTGGAGGGATCTTCCAAACCCTTTGAAGTTTGGACAGATCATAAGAATTTGGAAGCTTTGGCCACCCCGAGGCAGTTGAACCCCAAGCAGGCTCGGTGGGCCAGTTTCTTCTACCGGTTCAATTTCACCCTGAAGTTTATCCCGGGGAAAAAGAATTTCCTAGCTGACGCTTTGTTGAGACTTCCACAACATGACAGCAAACGAAAGGAGGTTATTGACACAGTCTTCTCCCCCTCCCACTTGGGACTAGCAGTCCTAACATGCAGGAAGGCCAAGCATCAAGAGGCCCAAGCCAGCCCCTCTTTGGGGCCAGGGCTTGATCTTAAGGCAACCGGAAATGCCATCCCACCAGCTGTAGACACTGGCCCCAGTGAGGCCTGGTGCTGACTCCTTCTTCCCCCCCCTCCCGGGATGATGGGGGTGGGTGGCAATCCCAAATGGTGTTGGTCCTTCCCAAGGACCCATGGTTTTTGGTTCACCCAGGGGAGGTGGCCCTTCGGGGGGGTCTGGCTTGGAAGGGGGAGCGCCTATATGTCCCAGAGGCTATGCGGTCGTCCATTCTCAAGCAATGCCATGACGTTAAAAGTGCTGGGCATTTTGGGTATGTAAAAACCTTGCATTTGGCCCGGAGGCAGTTTTGGTGGCCAAAGATGAGAAGGGAGGTGGAGGAGTATGTCAAAGAGTGTTCCATGTGTGCAATGGCAAAAAGGGGGATGGGAAAGCAAAAAGGCTTGCTGCAGCCTTTGCCTACCCTGTCCAAGCCTTGGGAAGTCATCAGCATGGATTTCATAGTGGAATTGCCAGAAAGTAGGGAAAAGACTATTATTTGGGTGGTGACTGACATGTTCTCGAAACAAACGCATTTTGTGGCCTGCAAGAAACTCCCAACTGCCCCCCAGTTAGCCAGGTTGTTTATGCAACACATTTACAGACTACATGGGATTCCTACTAAGATTGTTTCTGACCGGGGGGCTCAGTTCACTTCCCAGGTTTGGAAGGCATTCACAAACCTTCTGGGAGTCAAATTGGGGCTCAGCAGTTCCCATCATCCTCAGAGTGATGGACAGAGCGAACATGCTAATCAGGTTCTGGAACAATATTTGAGGTGTTATGTGAACTTCCAGCAATCTGTCTGAGTGGACCTCTTGCCTTTTGCGGAGGTCGCCTATAACAACGCCACTCACCAGAGCACTGGGTTCTCCCCTTTTAAGATGGTTTCAGGGCAAGACTTTAATCCTCTACCACTAGGGGAGGGGGCCTCCAAAGTCTCAGTGACCCAGTGGAGTCATAAAATTAGAGATGCCTGGCCAAAAGTTGTTTCAGCCTTTGACTTTGCAAAAGCACGATACAAACATCATGCTGACCAAAAACGGGACCCCACCCTGGAGTACGCTGTAGGGGACTTAGTATTTTTGTCCACCAAGTTTCTTAAAAGCCCCCACCCTTTGAAGAAGTTGGGGACAAAGTACATAGGTCCTTTTCCTATTGCTAGAGTGATAAACTCTGTAGCATTTGAACTGGCACTACCCAAACTGTACTGTAATGTTCACCTTGTGTTTCATTCTAGCTTGCTCAAGCCAGAGTGCCCTCCAGACCATCATCATCCAGACCCGGGACCTGCACCCCATCCTATCTTGGTCGACAACCATCAGCATTTTGAAATTTCTGAAGTGTTGGACTCTTGGGTTCACAGGGGGGGGGGCTTGCAATATTTGGTGAAATGGAAACATTTGCCTTTAGGGCATGCCGAGTTGGTCAGTAGCGAACATGTTAATGCTCCGCGCTTATTACGAAAGTTCCATGCCCGCTTTCCTGATAAGCCAGGCTGAAAAGGGAGGATTTCTTTTCGGGTGGGCGGTATGTCTGGCTCACCCCTGAATTCTGGGTTTTGAAGTAGAATTCATGGAAGACCCTGACATGAGGCTGCCTCTGGCTTGTTTCCCTTGCCTAGGCCTCTGGAGGTTTTGGAGAGAGGCCAGCCCGCCTTGTTGGCCTGGGAATACAGTCGGCCCTTTGTATCCACAGATTTCGCATCCACAGGTTCCATCGTACATGGCTTGAAAATATTCTTCAAAAAATAAATTCCAGGAAAAAACTTTGATTTTTCTATTTTTTAAATAAGGGGCACCATTTTACTATGCCATTGTATATAATGGGACTTAAGCATCTATGGATTGTGGGACCAAACCCTAGAGGATACCAAGAGCCCACTGTACTTAATTAGCTTTTCCCACATTCTGAAGCTGAAGCTGAGAACTTCCATGAACTAAGCCCTGCCTATCTCCAGGAGATCTGGGAAAAAGCCCAGCAATGGCCAGCCTTACCACTATGTAACCAATGGAGCGGGGGAGGCATCACATTTCTAACATTAAATAGACAGAGATGGTTTTTCATTTCCATTAGCACCTTAGTATGCACACTTCTGATGCGTACAGCCACCAAAGACCTGTGTAGAAGGAAAATCTTTAGCCTAATCCTTTAATACATCACTGAAGAATCAAGAAGCAATTGACAGACCCAGCAAGAGGAGGACAAATCTAACATGAAACGGCCTTTGATCAGAGAACAGATCAACCAAGTCTTGGATAGGGAAGAGCTCAAACCATTTCCCTATGTTCAATTTCTTCGCATTGTTACCAAAAATTGCCCTCTCATTTGAAGCAATTTTTGGACAGTCTTCTTGAATTGTTCATTTATCTTCATCTGTATTTTGAACAGTGTGCAACCCTCACTGTCATAATCACATAATTCCATAATAACACTGTGACACAGCAGCCAAGGCACAACTTGATCATTGGCTCTGCCTTCACCCACAAGAATATAGCTAGAGTTCTGCTAGATCAATACAAGGATCCATCTGAGATTTATAGTGTGATTTATATACTAATACTCTCATAATGATTGTGTGCATCAGCATACTAACTCATGCCACTTACTATACCCTGAATTACTGGCTGCACTTACAGAAAACTACTGGGACTTGCAACAACATGGTGTGGCATGGAATACTAGTGTATGGGATCCTGGGCACACCATTCAATTCTTCCTCCTCCATGGTTTTCTATTTATTTTATTTATTTTATTTTATTTTATTTTCCTACACACACATACAACATTCCATGGCCAATGAGTACATGATGTCCTCAATAGCCTAATTTTTGTTCCTCTCCCCACTTATGGTACATATATGATTTACATACATGTATCTATGTGAATCTTAGAATTTGCCTTAGCCTACTGGGACCTCCTTCTTGTGTGAGAGAGAAACTGTAGAAATGATGCTCACAACCTGAACATTGGACATATGGGAGTGATGCCATGGAAAAGTTTTCATTGCCCATGCTAAAGGGAGATTCTCTCTGTCATGCTCCAGAAGTTTCATTTCACACCATTTCATTTGCTCCCGCAGTCCAATGTAGCCAGTCAGAAAACCCTAGCATAGCTGCTGCTAAGCAACCATTTGGGCAACTACATCCCAGAAAATACCAAATATTTTATCCCTCTTTTACAAAAGGGTGTAAAATAAAAGGCATTTTCGCAGAGATAAAATTCTTTATCCAAAGCACCCCTCCCATTTCCAAGCCAGCCTCCTCATTTTAAATACCGTTTGTCCTTTCAGTTCATTCCGGTACTCTTGCATGTGGCCTCTTCACTTCTGCTTGTCTGTGTTCACTGGCTCAATCATTCTTTCTTGCTCTTCTGTTCTGTATAAAAGCCATTTTGCTTTTCTCTATATGTCCAGAATTGGTCCCTTGCAGTGAGAAGGCAGCCGGAAGTGTTGGGGAGGGGAGGCCATCAGCAGAGTAAATCACAGCCCAAAGAGCATGATATTTAACAGCTTGGGCTTACAGCAGTAAAGGGCAAACTCACAGGTGTCTCGGAGTGCTTTCCCCACAGGGGTGCCTCCAATACAGGCTGCCTTCTGCAAAGTACAATGGTGTGAGATGATCTGCAGGTCAATGGCACACATCTCTTGATGGATTGCAGAGGCTTTCCGTTGTACTGATCTTAGCTACATCCTTACTGCCAGGGGTTTCTGACAGACCTTTTCTTTTCCTGAAAATGGGTATTTACTCCCTGTTCAGTACAGTACCAATTCTTTTTTATATGCACTACATAAAATCCCCCCCGATCAATAGCTCACAGCCCCACACATAGAGGAAAAAACCTGTGCTAGTATGGCTTCCTTTATCCACTTCCCCTTTCTCAAAACAGTAGGAGGTACCTTTTCACACAGATACTTGGGCTGAATGAGTACATTTCTTTTCATAAGGATATCTTCTGTCACATGTTAGCAAGGAAAAATGAAAAGAAAGTAGAGCTTTCTAGGATCAAGGAGGTGAAAAACTATCAATCTCTATTTGGTTGCATATCTCCAAATCATGCCGATACCCCCACCCCTCCTTATTGTTGTTGAGGTCATTTTTAACTTATGGCAAACTGAAGGTGAACCTGTCATGGTCTCTTCTTGGCAAGGTTTTGTTCAGAAGGGGTTTGCCATTGCCTGAGGCTCAGAGAATGTGACTTGCCCAAGGTCACCCAATGGGTTTCTGTGGCTGATTGTGGATTTGAACCCTGGGCCTTGTCTACAATGGACAGAATATAGTGCCTTCTGGCTAGTACATTCTGACCCTGGATCTGGCTCATCTCCCCTCCCCGCCTTCCTGCAGTGAAATAGGCAGAAGTCTGTATGTGCACACTGGCCACTCCACATATGCACTGCTCTGTATCTGTGGGTGATTCCTCACTGTTCTGTGTTGCACCTTTGAAGCTGGGAAAGAGGCCCTCAGCATATGATCAAGGCATGTCACATCCTGGAGGCCTCCCTCCCGGCTGCAGAGCGAGTCCAGTAGTGGCGTCTGGCTATACTGGACAGCATGCAGGTAAAGATCATGTGTTCCTGTGCCAGACCCATCAGGGTTTCCCCACATAGCACAGGTTTTCCCACATGTTAATTTAAAATGTTTAAAATGGGTTTACTCCGGCTTTCCCCAGGCTTTGTCTCAGGTATCAGAGGCAAAACGGGGCAAAAGCCCTGTGTCATTTGGATTGCAGGGCTCCAAGAGTGGGGGAAGCCAGGATAAATTACCTGTCTAGACAAGCCCCTGGTCTCCCAGAGTTCTAACCCAACAGTTAAATTACTAGACACATTGGCTTGCCATCCTTATTTCACTTCAAATAACAAGACTTTGTGTATATCTGAGGGGGGAGGGGTTACAGAAATTCATATCTGTACAATTTCCTAAAGTTTTTACACATTTTTCTTCATATATGCAATTTTGTAAATTTTGTCCAGTTTTCTAAAATATGTTTGTGCACCATTTTCAAACATGCATGTTTTGAGTTTTATGCATTTACTTGTATACAATTTGAAAGGAAGGGAATCTCCTATGTGTGGTTTCTTCTCAATAATGGGAAAATGATATGTAAACATTTTTTGCTAAGAAATTTGTAGATCATGGGAGTTAATTCTTTTCTGCTTCCAACAAAGGTAATACTCGCACATTGGACTACAATTTGGGACTGCAATTTGGCAAGTTTTACCTAAACAGCACCTAAAAGTTTTTTTCAAATGTAAAAATACAGAAACTCCTTGACAAATTCTGGTTGGCCATGGCGTCATGAAGAATCGTCCCCTGAGAAGCTTCTGAGAGATGCTTGCCATACGGGGTGTAAGCTGAGTTTTTTGACAGTTGCATTCAGCAATTTCTGGCCAAATGAGGGGTAGAATGGAGGGGACCCCAGAGATCCAGTTCCTGCCTGGGATTGGACACCAAAAGGTAGACCCCAAGAAGAAGAAAGAAGCAGAGGGGATTGGAGGATTCCACCATTGTGTGTGTGTGTAGCCATAGCTGTGGCTTGGCACAAGTGCCGCCACCAGCTTTTAAACCAAGCACCTTTGGATACAGTATAAGCATGATTTACAGATCCAAACAATGACCTGTAATAATTTTCTTCTTCAATTCAATGCTTTTTGCCTAAGAAAAGAGCAGTTAGCTTCACATGGGACAGGGACAGCTGGATCTCAAGAGAAGTTACTTTTCCGTTGCTAATGGAGTTGAGCTTTTATTACTGGCTTTTATTGCTCTTTGTCCCCAGTCTTCACATGGCCAATAAGGGGAGTGGCCTCTGCCTGCATTGAAATCCCTCAATGCCATCTTAACTGATGACATCTCAGACAGAATGTAGGCCTGTGACTCTAGCATCATCACCATTTTTCTCCCGTTTGATTTTGAACATCCTTGTCTGATGAAGAAGTCAGTGAAGCTTTGGAAACTTACATAATGTATTTTATGCCTTGGAGCTGGCCCACAAAAAGTATCACTGCTTGTGGGTTTTAGATTGTATAGATCATGAATTGGAGAGAGTTGAGTTGGGGGGAAATCAATACATGTTCATTTCTTCCTCATCCCTTAAAAGAGGAGTAACAGCTGAGAATGGTGCATTGGGCTGGTTTAAAAATGCCTCCACACAAAGAAAAAATAGCAAAAAAAGGAAGTGCCCAGAAGTCCAGTTCTGGTTTTGAAAAATTGTGATGGTGATGGCTAAACAGTTCAGGAGTACCATGCAACCCGTCTTAATTGTTATTCCTGGAGACTTCAAGAGTTGGAATTCACCTCTTTGGGGAAGGTGAAGCAGAAAGAGTGCTCTGGGAAGACTGCAAGAATCAAGAGCCACATTTTCTCATCCCTCGTTATTGTATGACTAAAAGGCAATGATAGGCAAAAGAGTAGTCAGGCTCTTCCTGTGGTGGAAAGAAAAAATCCATCTGCTATCCGCATCATCATTACAGCCACCACTACCATCCACAGCTGTTTCACTGTGAGGGTCAGAGCAGGCCGAAGGAGTTATTCCTCAGAGCCAGGCATTGTGAATGAAGTGCCTTAGAACCAAGCATTTGGGACTTATCTAGGGGTATATCCACACTACAGAGTTACATCAGTTTCATACTATTTTAACTGTTGTGGCCCTATCCTACGGAATCCTAGGATTTGCACTTTGGTGATGTACATGGCAGGTGCAAGAGCTTTGCAGGGAGAGAATTCTAAGCACCTCACTGAACTACAGGACCCAGAATTTCATAGGACATAACTTTGACAGAGTGGGATGAAACCTATGTAACTGTGTAGTGCAGATGCACACCAGCTCTGGAACAGAATCTGTCTCCCAAGAATTTGCACAATTCGCTATTCCTGACATTACACCACCTCAGGTCTCACTCCACCTTATGGGTGTCAGCAGAGTAGCAGCCCTAAGTGAGTCACAAATATATATATATATATATATATATCACCAACAATGGTCCACCATGGCCTCACATCAGGAGGCATGGAGACACACTATCTACAATGCTGAAGCCTTATTTGAGAACTCACGCTGAACAAGTCTTGAAGAGAAACGACAAAGCAGAAAGAATCACAACCCCGAAACATCACCCAAGGAGACTTTCTGCTGTGCTTTCTGCAACTGGACATGTTTATCTCAGATTGGCCTTTTCAGTCATCAGCACACCTGCAGAAAGTGCGGGATGAGTCTTTCCTGAATCTTCGTTTGTGAAGAAAAGCCAGAGAGAGAGAGAGAGAGAGAGAGAGAGAGAGAGAGATTATCATTATCTGAGCATCCTGTATTTTTATTTGAAATATATATAGGTGAACATTGACCTGGATTGCTCTTAGGCTATTTCAAAACACTTCAGCATTTTGCTATAAGAACTCAGTGCAACACAATCAAGACCAAACTGAGAAAGAAACAGAGCCTGGTAAAAATGAGAACGGTAAGCTTTGATTTGCTCTCCCATGCCTCCCCCAACCCCCACTTCGTCAAGATTCAAAAAACTTAAGATTAATATAACTAACTGAAGTAATAGGGAGCTGTTGAATATTTTATAGGCCTAAGGAAGGTTAGTCATTATGCATGTCCCTCAACGTGCCTTATTCACAGCTATTTACAGCTAATTGCAGCAGGACCTCAAAGGGCCAACAGTCCTCTGCTGGAATAAAGACAGACAAAAAATTTCCTTGTAAACATGAACAAATATGGGAAAAGATACTGCCTTGGGCAATCTGCTTCTATAGAAAGTAAGAAGAGTTCCAATATTCCAATTCCTATTTTTTTTATTTTAAAAATGTAAGAAATGTCATTAGAAGAAATGTGCAGTGTTCCCATCAGATATGTCACCAGGGAGCAAATGAGTCCAACTCCAGTTCAGTCCATCTCCTTTTCAGAGATGCCTCACTCGATACGAAATTACTAAGAAGCACTCAGGTTAAACCCTCCAGAGTCCAGGGTTCCATCCACTGGCAGCAGAAGTTGTTGATAACCATTGTCTGAAGTCTGCAAACTAACTTCCAGTTCTGATTTCCCTCTATCTGTTTTCCCAATGAGGCTGCAAACGCAGACACAATTGCCTGAAAGTAAGTTGCGTTGAACTCTGTGGTGCTTACTTTTGAGCAAACAACAGGCTTGCACTCTGAAAATTTGTCCAAGGTTATCTCAGTGAGCTTTCTACGAAGCAAAGGATTTTCTGAGGAAACGGTTGAATCAAATCCCCATTATACCTTCAGAGGTGCATTTTCTCTGGATATCCTAAAACAGTGGAACAAGACTGCTCATGAAATTCTTGCTGGTGAAATGTTGGCCCGATGATGCTACAGTTAGGTAAGTTAGTACATGGCTGACAGATCAAACCCAAAGATTGCTCATCTATGATTCCTCATCACACTGGAGATAAGCTACCGAGGGGTACTATAGCATTCTATCCTGGGTCTACATTTGTTCACCATCGATGTTGTTACTGCTGCTGCTACAGCTGATAAATTAGAATCATAGAATCATAGAATGTAGAGTTGGAAGAGACCACGAGGGCCATCCAGTCCAACCCCCTGCCATGCAGGAAATCACGATCAAAGCATCCCTGAAAGATGGCCATCCAGCCTCTGTTTAAAGACCTCCAAGGAAGGAGACCCCACCACGCTCCAAGAGAGTGTGTTCCACTGCTGAACAGCTCTTACTGTCAAAATGTTCCTCCTAATGTTGAGGTGGAATCTCTGTTCCTGGAGCTTGCATCCATTGCTCCGTGTTCCAGTCTCTGGAGCAGCAGAAAACAAGCTTGCTCCATCCTCAGTGTGACACCCTTCAAATACTTAAACAGGGCTATCATATTGCCTCTTAACCGTCTTTTTTCCAGGCTAAACATACCCAGCTCCATAAGGCTCTCCTCATAAGGCATTGTTTCCAGACCTTTCACCATTTTAGTTGCCCTTCTTTGGACATGCTCCAATTTGTCCATATCCTTTTTGAATTGTGGTGCCCAGAACTGGACACAGTATTCTAGGTGAGGTCTGACCAAGGCAGAATAGAGCGGCACTATTACTTCCCTTGATCTGGACACAATACTTCTGTTGATGCAGCCCAAAATCGCACTGGCCTTTTTAGCTGCCGCATCACACTGTAGACTCATGTTCAATTTGTGGTCTACTAGGACTCCTAGATCCCTTTCACATGTAGTCTCATTCAGCCAGGTCTCCCCCATCCTATATCTATGCATTTCATTTTTTCGTCCTAAGTGCAGTACCTTACATTTCTCCATATTGATTTCATTTTGTTAGCTTTGGCCCAGCTCTCCAGTCTATCCAGGTCATTTTGAATTTTGATCCTGTCCTCTAGTGTATTAGCTACTCCTCCTAATTTGGTGTCATCTACAAATTTGATAAATATGCCCCTAATTCCCTCCTCCAAGTCATTGATAAAGATGTTGAATAGCACTGGGCCCAGGACAGAACCTTGTGGCACCCCACTGGTCACATCTTTCCAAGACGAAGAGGAGCCACTGCTGAGCACCCTTTGGGTTTGGCTGGTCAACCAATTACAAATCCATTGAACAGTTAACTTGTCTAGCCCACATTTTACAAGGTTGTTTGCAAGAATGTCATGGGGAACCTTGTCAAAGGCCTTACTGAAATCAAGGTATACGATATCCACAGTGTTCCCTTCATCTACCAAGCTGGTAACTTTATCAAAAAAAGAGATCAGATTAGTATGGCATGACTTGTTTCTATGAAACCCATGTTGACTTTTTGTGATTATGGCATTTCCTTCTAAATGTTTACAGACTCTCTGTTTAATGATCTGCTCTAGAATCTTCCCTGGTATTGATGTCAGAATAACTGGACGATAGTTGTTGGGATCCTCTTTTTCCTCATTTTTGAAGATAGGGACAATGTTTGCCCTCCTCCAGTCCACTGGGACTTCTCCTGTTTTCCAGGAGTTCTCAAAAATTATTGCCAATGGCTCTGAGATTATATTTGCCAGCTCTTTTAATACTCTTGGATGTAGTTCATCTGGTCCTAGAGATTTAAATTCATTTAGTTTAAGAAGGTATTCCTGTACTACCTCTTTGCTTATTCTGTGCTGGATTTCCCCTATTGTGTCCTCTGTTCCTTTATCCTCAGGTTGGTCCCCCTTTTCCTTTTCTGAAAACACTGAGGCAAAGAAAGTGTTGAGTAATTCTGCCTTTTCTCTGTCCCCTGTTAGCATTTTGCCATCTTCTCTGCATAGTGGCCCTAACATTTCCTTCTTCCTCCTTTTGCTGCGGACATACCCCAAAAAAACCCTTTTTATTGTTCTTAACCTCCCTAGCAAGCCTGAGCTCATTCTGCACTTTAGCTTTTCTGACTTTACTCCTACACGTGTTCGCTATCTGTTTGAATTCTTCTTTGGTGGTTTCCCCCTTTTTCCATTTCCTATACATGTCCCATTTAAAACTTAACTGTGTTGATATTTCTTTAGGCATCCATCCTGGTTTCTTGAGACACCTCCCATTTTTCTTCCTCAATGGTACTGTTTGAAATTTTGCCTTCAGTATCTCCCTTTTGAGAAAGTCCCATCCATCTTGAGGTCTCTTCTCTTTTAAATTCCTGACCGTGGGATCACCCCCAGTGTTTCCCTGAATTTATTGAAATCAGCTCTCCTATACTTCCGGTCGGTGACGGGGTTACGAATGGCTGCTAGCTGCACTTGAGGAGTGCTAGCAACCACCCGGTGGGAGAGTTTTGGCAGTTTATTAATTTCTCGGCTGCCAGAAAATTTCTTCTGGATAGAGAAGAAGCAGAGTGGGCTCGAGGAAGACTCAATGCCAGTGCACAGCCCTCCTTTCTTCCCTCTCTGGACCAAGAGAGAAGAGGAGGGCAGAAGACACTGAGGGAGTTGGTGAGCTGACAACGCTCTTACTTGTATCCCCTTATTTGGGGATACAAGTAACCCCACCAATTTTTAAATTTGGACTTCATTTTAGTTTGGAATGGTCAAAGCAGATTAACAGAATTTTGAGCTCTGGAAACCTCCATGAATTAATATCCATACATTTGGTAAGCAAAAGGTAAACACTAACTTTGCTGAAGAGGGGAGAAGAAAGGAGAGAGAAGTGAGAGAGACTGAGAGAGTGACTGAGTTAAACACGGAAGAAATTAAGGCAGTGGAAGAGAAACAAAGCAGAGGCTGAAACTAAGCTGGAAAGTGGTGGAGGAGTAATTCTGTTTATACATACTTGATTATATGTTGCTGAATGGAAGCTAATTTTGTTGGACTCTGAGCTCTCTGGCGAGTTTTGACAGAAAGGCTGGGTAGAAGGAGGAAATACAGGAGAGATTTGTGGTGGCGGGTAAGCGAATGTAAGCAGGTAAGTGAAGACGGAGAGCCCGAGAGTAAGAAATAGAGTGAGAGAAAAGACACACACGACGGTGGAGGAAAAGACCCGACCTGGAGTAGAGCAGGATCAGAGTGGAGAAAGGAATGCTAGCAGAAGATAAACGTTAATCTTGCAAAAGTGAGGAGAAATTAAGGGAGAGAGACTGAGAGAGTTTGAAAGAGAGACTGACTTAAACGCAGAAGAAATCAGGTAGTGAAACTTAAATAAAGCGGGGACTGAAATTAAGCTTGAAAGTGGGGGAGAAGTAATTCTGTTTATACATATTAGATTATATGGTGCTGGAATAAGCATTTTATGTTCGGATCTAAGTCTGTTTTTGATGTGTTCGGGAGTGAAGAAAATGTAGTGTTAAAGGAGGAAATACACGTGTGACTTGAGATGGCTGATAAGCAAGTGGGGAAGGCGGAGAGCCCAAGAGTGGAAAGAGAAGGAGATACAAGATGGTGGAGGAGAAGACCTGACCTGGATTAGGGTAGGATCAGAAGAGAGAAGGGAAAGGTGAAAGCAGGAAAAAAGGAGCTGACGTGAAGCAACGGAACAACGAGGAGGAGAGAGTCTCCGCGGAACTGCTAAAGGACTGTGACAAGAACAGAGGGAGATATTGAGAAATAAGTACTGAGAGAATATAAAGGACAGAGAGTTTGAGAGGGGAAGAGAAGAGAAGGAATAACGGGGGAATACTAAACTATCAAAGGGTAAAGCTTGTTAATACATAAGAGATAAAGCTAGAATAGGAAGATAGAGAAATTGGAATGGTGTTGGAGAGATTGTCTTTATTGTTTTTATTGTTTAATTGACTTAATCAATACTGGTGATAATTAGAGGGATTTAAGGGGGAAAGTCGGATCTGAACTGGGGTACATTAGTGAAAGTACAAAGGAGTAAGTGAAATTAATATTAAAATTAATATTAAAAAGATAATAGACTTACTATTAAAAAAATGGACCTCAAATTAATCTCATGGAATGTAAGAGGGATGAATTCCCCTATAAAAGAAACCAGTTATTTCATTATTTAGAATGACACAAAGTGGATGTGATTTGCATTCAAGAAACACATATTAAGGAAACAAATAAAAATTTACTAAGGAATAGGAAACTAGGACAGGAATTTATAAACTCCATTGGAAAAAAGAAAAAAGGGATAGTACTTTATATAAACAGAAATTTACCTGCAAAAGAGGTGTTTAGAGATATCAATGGAAGGTACATAGCGGTAGAAACTATAATAATGGATAAGAAAACATTGATATTAGCTGTGTACTCACCATCTGAGAATCGTGATAAGTTTTACCAAGAGTTGTTGAAGAAACTGTTAGAGGTAGAACATGACAGTTTAATAAGTATAGGAGATTGGAATGGGGTCTTAGACCCTCAAAAAGATAGAATGTCAAATAGAAAAGTAAAAGAGAGGCAAGGAAAACTACCCCGAGCATTTACAGATTTCATGGAAGATTTGACACTGATTGATGTTTGGAGATACTTGTATCCAAATACTAGAGAATACACATATTATTCAGAGAGTCATAAATCCCTCTCTAGAATTGACATGATCTTTGTATCAAAGAATATGGCAAAAAATTAGTGTCTATGGAAACTACACCAAGAACAATTTCAGATCACAACATGATAGAAGTGAAGATGAGAAATACTGGAAAAAAATATAGCTGGAGATTAAGAGAATCCCTGATATTGGAGGAAAAAGTGCAGCATAGAGTTTAAAAAGCATTGAAAAACTACTTTAAAGAAAATAGAGAAGGAGAGGTCGCAATGTGTAATATATGGGATGCGAGTAAAGCAGTAATTAGAGGCTTGTTAATGCAAATAAATTGTGAGAGAAATAGAAGAATAAAAGAAAAAAGATTGCAACTTCAAGATGCCCTGAAAATGAAAGAAACACAATTTTAAAAAGATCCAAAAGATAATAAAACACTCAAAGAAATTAAACTTATACAAGACCATTTAAATAGAGAAACGGAGTTAGAAATAAAAAGAAAAATGAGATATGTAAAACAAAGATTCTATGAAAATGGAAACAAAATAGGAAAATGGTTCGCTTATAAATTGTGAAAGGAACAAGAGAAACAACAAATTTTGAGAATAAAAATCAAAGGGGAAGTAATAACAAAACAAGAGAGAATAAGAAGAGAATTTCAAGAGTATTATAGAAACTTGTTTAAGGAAACGGAGGTGAATGGAGACAAGATAGAAAAGATGAGAAGATATTTGAATGATCAAAATATTCTGAAAATAACAGAAAACAACAGGAAGAACTAAATAAAAGTATTACAATAGAAGAAGTAGAGAAGGCAATTAGAAGATTGAAGAGTAATAAAACTCCTGGACCAGATGGATTTCCAGCTAGCTATTACAAGATTTTTGAGAAGGAAATTAAAATACCATTATGGAAGACTTGTAATAAAATATTATTAGGAGAAGTAGTTCCGAAATCCTGGAATAATGCAAATATTGCATTGATATTAAAGGAGAATAAAGATCCAGAGGAAGTAAAAAATTATAGACCGATTGCATTACTAAACACAGATTACAAGATCTTTACATCAATTATGGCAGACAGATTGAAAGCAATTCTAAGCGGATGGATTAACATTGATCAATCAGGATTTTTGCCAAAAAGACATTTAAGAAATAATATACGGAAGATCTTAAATCTAATAGAATACTTTGAAAAGCATCCTGACAGGAAATTAGGCTTGGTTTTTCTGGACGCGGAAAAGGCTTTTGACAGCCTTAAATGGAAATATATGATGGAAGTTATTGGAAAAATGGGATTGGGAACTAATTTTACATGGGGAATCCAGGCAATTTATAAACATCAAACAGCACAAATTATAATAAATGGGCAGAAAACAACAGAAATAAAGCTAGAAAAAGGAGTAAGGCAAGGGTGCCCACTTTCACCTCTACTTTTTATAACTGCTTTAGAAACACTCTGCAGAGTAATAAGGGATGATGGAAACATACAAGGTGTGAAGATCAAAAAACAAATATATAAGATAAGTGCTTACGCAGATGATATGGTGGTATCATTAGAGGATCCGCTAGAATCTATAAAGAAATTGCAAGAAAGGCTGGAGATATTTGGTAGATTATCTGGGATTAAGATTAACAAGGAAAAAACAGTGATTTTTTAAAAAAATAGATAAAAAAGAGAATGAGAAATTAACAAAGCTGTCAAACTTCAGTGTGGTAAAGAAGACAAAGTATTTGGGAATAGTGATAACAAACAATAATTTAGATCTAGTAAAGAATAATTACAACATGAAATGGAATGAAATAAAAAAAGATATAGAAAGATGGAAGAAGTTAAACTTATCGATGTTGGGGAGGTTAGCAGCCGTTAAGATGATGATATTACCGAAAATACTTTTTTTATTTCAGAATTTACCAATACTAAATAATAACAGACTCTTTAAAATATGGGACAAAGACCTTTCAAAATGGGTTTGGATTAATAAAAAACCAAGAATAAGCTGGAAGGTACTAACGGATGAAAAAAGCAGAGGAGGATTGGGCCTGCCAAATTTAAACCTGTACTATAAAGCTTGTGTAGTAACTTGGTTACAAGATTGGTTCAGGTTGAATAATGATAGAGTGATAACATTGGAGGGAGTTGATAATAGGTATGGTTTACACGCATACCTATGGTATGAGAAAGAAAAGATTGATAAAAATTTTGGGAATCATATAATTAGAAAAGCTATGTTAAAAACTTGGAGAGAAATTAAAAAATGCATATATATAAAATTACCAACATGGGTTTCACCGCAAGAGGCTTTCCGTAGGACAGAAATGATAGATACAAATAAATGGTGGACATATAATGATTTATTGAATTTTCAGGGGGAGTCACATAGATTGAAATCAAGAGAAGAGCTAGAAGAGGAAAATAAGAATATGAATTGGTTTCAATATAGACAATTAAGGGAAAGATATAATATGGATAAAAAATTATATGATATAATGAATAAACAGACAGAATTAGATACATTGATAATGGAAGACAAAGAAATGACAATATCTAAAATATATAAGTTGTTACTAAAATTAGATCTAGAATCGATAGTCATAAGGGACTACATGATAAAGCGGTCGCAAAACATTGGACATGACATTTTGTTAGAAAATTGGGAAAAATTATGGAAAAGTGATGTGAAATTTACATCGTGTATGGAATTAAGGGAGAATTGCCATAAAATGCAACATAAATGGTATATGACACCACAAAAATTAGTGAAAATGTATAGAGGCATTGATTCAAGCTGTTGGAAATGTGGTGAAGTAACAGGCACGTTCTACCATATGTGGTGGACATGTAGAAGCGCAAGGAAATATTGGATTGCAACTCATAATTTGATAAGGAAAATACTGAAAATAAATGTGAGATTTAAACCTGAAATTTATCTATTAAACATCATAGATCAAGACTTTCCGAAAGAACTTAGAAATTTCATGCTATACATGACCACCACGGCAAGGATCACTTATACTAGATATTGGAAGAAAAAGGAAATCCCAAGTATAGAGGAATGGATGACAAAACTTCTAGAGATAGCTCAGATGGAAAGATGTACTTGTTGGATTAAAAATAGATCATCGGAAAGGTTTAGACAGAATTGGGAAAAATTGATAAATTTTTGGAAAACGGAATGGAGTAATAATGTAATTACTTGGTTGATGGAATAAGATAGAATATGATAAAGGGTGAAAATAGATTATGGAAAGGAAGCACAGCATTGTTAGATGGGTTATGATATAAATGTAATCGATGAAATTTGAAGAGGATAAAGATTAATCTTCATAACTGACACAAAATGTGTGGTAACAATCAAGGAGATAGACAAATAATGGTAATTTGAATACGATAACAGGGATAGATGTAGAGGATAATATGAATAATAAAATATAGCAGTAAAGGTAGAAGGAAATATTTGTATAATAAATTGGAAGGACAGCAAAGAGAACAAGAAACAAGTTCAAAACCTGTTAAAAGGTTTTGTATGTAATGTTAATGTAATGTAATCATTAACACATTATAATGTATTGTCTCTTATATGTATGGATGGATGTGTGTAATTATGTGTATGTATGGATGTATGTAATTATCTGTTTTTATGTATTGGATTTTTGATGGTGAATAAAAATAATAATATAAAAAAAAGAAAAGAAATCAGCTCTCCTAAATTTGAGAACACATGTCTGACTATGCCTGGCTTCTCCTTTCCATAGTATAACAAACTCCAGGAGAACATGATCACTCTCACCTAAGGATCCCACCACTTGCACCCCATTAACCAGGTCATCCCTGTTGGTTAGGATCAGATCTAAACTAGCTGACCCCCTTGTTGCCTCTTCCACCTTTTGGACCATGAAATTGTCTTCCAAGCAAGTCAGGAATTTGCTAGACCTTGAAGTTTTGGTTGAGTTAGATTTCCAGCAAATATCAGGATAGTTGAAGTCACCCATCACTACTACATCTCTCCTTTCTGCATGTGTGGTCATCTGTTCTAGAAAGGCACCATCCAATTCCTCCGTCTGACTTGAGGGTCTGAAGTAGAGTCCCACAATATCATCCCTGCTGTTTCCCTCCCCGTTAATTTTTATCCAGATGCTCTCCACCTGGCTTCCAGTATTGATGTCATGGATCTCTTCACTGGTGTAAATATCCCTTACATATAATGCTATTCCTCCTCCTTTCCTGTTTGGCCTGTTTCTTTTATAAAGGTTATACCTCTCTATTCCTACATTCCAATCATGAGACTCATCCCACCAGGTTTCAGTAATACCTATTATATCATATTTGTTTTGTAGTGCTAGGAGTTCAAGTTCACCTTGCTTATTTCCCATGCTCTGTGCATTAGTGTAGAGACATCTAAGACCATGTGTTCCCTTTACTTGCTGCCTGTGCAAGTTTTTTTGCCTCCCACTATTGGGCCCTTGCACTGTTTGCCTTGTTCCCTCTATGACAGTTTGACTATTTTCTCCAGCCCTTTTGCCTTCCAGAATACTGTCTCCCTCCCCCATTTGACTCAGTTTAAAGCCCTCCTGATCAAATTCTTGAGACTGTAGGCAAAAATGTTTCTGCCAACTGTTGTGAGATGCACCGCATCTCTTGCCAGAAGTCCCCCCTCATGGAAGCGCAGCCCATGATCCAAGAATCCAAATTGTTCTCGGCGACACCATCTATGGAGCCAGTTGTTTACATCGGCTAATTTCCTCTCCCTTCCTGGACCGTGCCCTTCAACTGGCAGAAGAGATGAGATGACAGCCTGTGCATCCATTTCTTTCAGCTTCCTCCCCAGAGCCTCATAATTTCTTCTGATCTTGGGAAAGCTGTGCCTTGCAGTATCGTTGGTTCCCACATGGACCAAAAGGAAGAGGTAATGATCTGTAGGCTTGATGAGTCTTGTCAGCCTCTCTGTCACATCACGGATCTTTGCCCCAGGGAGACAACACATCTCCCAAGACATCTTGTCAGGCCCACAAACCACTGCTTCTGTACCCTGCAGCAAGGAGTCCCCCCACCACCACACACCTCCTCTGAGGCTTTGCAGCTGCTGTTCCTTGCTATGGTACTCTCAAGGTCCCCTGCACTTCCCCTGAAGTCTGTCCATACTGTTCTTCCTCATTGTCCTTCATAAGGGAGAGGGCTTCAAATTGATTCTGTAGCTGCAAGCTGCTCAAAGAATCCCTGTTCTTTTTCTGTGTGTGACATTCCTCCAGCTATCAACCTCCTGTGTCTGTGAAGTGACATTCCTCCAGCTATCAACCTCCTGTGTCTGTGGAGTGACACTCTCCTCCCCAGCCAGTTCCTCTGTGCAGTGTCCGCCCAAGACTGTTTGTTCTGTTCTGTCCAGGAAAACCTCTTGCTCCCGAATGTGTTGAAGTGTAGCTACCCTTGTCTCCAGCTGCTGGACTTTCTCCTCTAAGAGGACTACCAACTTGCACTTGGTGCATGTCAAGTTCCCCACATCTGTAGACAAGAAGACAAACATCCCACAAGTGTTGCAGGTGACCACAGCAGCCCACTCAGTGTCCATGGTGAGAGCTTTTAGAACTCTTAGTTAATGCTGAGAACTCTAAGCTGTACTTTTAGGAATGCTGTATTTTTGTTTGGTCACTCAAATTCCTCAGCAACAAGCAGCCTCTCCCAAGAGTTTAAAAAAAATTCAAACTCCCAGAAGCTCCATCCCCCTCAGCAACAAGCAGCCTCTCCCAAGTGTTTTAAAAAATTCAAACTTCCAGAAGCTCCACCCCCCTCAGAAACAAGCAGCCTCTCCCAACATTTTTTTTGAAAAGTCAAATTCACCCACTCAAAATGGCTCTCCAGAAGCTGCTCTCATTCTTCTCCCTGGCAGGGAACTGGCCTGGAAAGCCTCTTCAAGGAGTTTATATAGAGCTAGGCTCCAAGCTCCACCCCCTAGTGACTCACAGATGTGACTCACAGAAGCTCCACCCCCCTCAGCAACAAGCAGCCTCTCCCAACAGTTTTAAAAAAAATCAAACTCACCCAATCAAAATGGCTCTCCAGAAGCTGCTCTCCTTCTTCTCCCTGGCAGGAAATTATTTCTTACCTGCCTCTCCCTATGGATCAAGGCAGGGAACAGCAAATTAACCCTTAAACATAACATTGATTAAAAACACATATTAGTTAAAAGCATATATCAATTTAAAAGAACGAATGAGGCCAAGATACTATAAAGCAATCAATACACAATTTAACATTCAAAATTTTAAATCATTTGGATAGGCCTGCCATAGGTAACCTGGACCCAATCCATGTAGGGCTTTAAAGGTAATAACCAACACTTCATACTTTGCCCAGAAACTAATTGGCAACCAGTGGAGTGATTTTAATATTAGTGTGATATGATCACTCCTGCATATACCAGTGACTAATCTGTTTGTCATGTTTTGAACCACTTGGAGTTTCCGAACTTGGTACAGAGGTAGCCCAATGTACAGCACATTGCAAAAGCCCAGCATTGAGGTTACCAATGCATGCACTACCATCTTTAGGTCCTCTGACTATAGGAAGGGGCACAGCTGGCGTACCAGCTGAAACTGGTAGTAAGGACTCCTGGCTGTCACATCTATCTGAGCTATCATTTGGAGCGATGACTCCAGAAGCACTCCTAGGCTGCAAACACAGTATGATTGAAGACGAGTGGAATGATTGGTTTTATTTGATTATATGAATGGAAAAGATTGAATTAAAATATATTTAAAAAAATCTGCATATGATACCAAATGGGAAGGGGTAGCTAATACCTCAGAAGTCATCATCATGATTCAGATTGGTGAGCTGGGCCAAACCTAACAAAATCAACTTCAACAGAGATAGATATAAGATATTACTTTGGGGTAGGAAAAAAATCAATGCACAAATATAATACAGATGACTCTTTACTTGACGACAGTACATATGAAAAGGATCTAGGGGTCTGGACAGACCATCGGTTTACTATGAGTTAAGAGTGTGATGCAGTGGCAAAAAAGCCAATGCAATTCAAGACTGCAGGAACAGAATTCTACTATCAAAAGGATTTCCAGATCAAGGTATTTTTTAAATAACTGAAGGATTGTCATGTGGAAGATGGAGAAAGCTTATTTTCTGCTTCCCCAAAAGATAGGACCCAAATGAGTGAATTTACATTTCAAGAAAGGAGATTCTTACTTAATATTAGGAAGAACATTCAAGTGTTATGAGCTATATGAGTGTGGAATAGATGACCTCATAAGACAGTGGCTTCTTCTTAATTGGTAATTTTTAAACAGAGATTGGCTGAGAACCTGTATTTCAGAAGACAGTGTGAAATTTCCACAGGCAGCACTGTGCTATGTCTCTTCTCCCAACCCACCCACTCCCCAAGTCACCCTTTAGCCTCTGCTCAGATTTACACTTTAACTGAGTCCTGGCAGGGACCTCCAGAATACTGACAGGACAGAAAGAGGGCTCAGCTACAGTAAGGAATGCACAGACAGCAGGGATCTGCTAGGTAACTTCTGATTAGATGGATGAACAGTTGGAAAAAGGAGCTGCCAGTGGTGTTCAGTTTGTTGGATAGAGCACAACCACACTTGGAATGCTGCCACACTACCAAAATAATGCAGGTTGACACCACTGTAACTATCATGGCTCCATCCTATGGAACCCTGAGATTTGTAGTTTGTTGTGACACCAGAACTCTCTGACAGAGAAGGCTAAATAGCTCACAAAACTACAAATCTCAGAATTCCATGGTATTGAGCCATAACGATTAAAGCAGTGTCAAAATGCATTATTTCTGCCATGCGTCAGCAGCCTTGGTGTTGTTCTGTTTCTGGCATTCTTTGTCTATTCTTGACTCTGCTGGCATCTGACCTGGCCTCGTCATTGGACTTCCTCTCCAGCTTTCCTTCCCTGAACTTGAAAAGCATGGTAGGATAGGACTTGACTGGTTGTGACCGCAACGCTACTTTCATAGGAGTTTGTCTATGTGAGGCAATAAAATGTGGATTGATGCACAGTAATGCCAATTCGCAGCATGTTTCCTTTTGTCTCTACTGGTGTTTTTTTCTCTCCCAAGAATACAGGCATGTGAAGCCATGCATGTTGGTTGTTCAAATGGGCAGGCCTGGGAATCAAGATGGCAGGTGCAAATGAATTACTTGTGTTTTTATTGTCACCATTTGCCGCACCGAACAGTATTTTTTAAAAAACCAAATCCAAGGTGTGGAAATGTGATCTTCCACTTAAACAGAAAAAAAGAGGAAAAGGGCTTTTTCATCACCTCAGTGCATGATCACTAAAGTGAAAATCCAACATGGTGGTTCTGGGCACTGCCTTTCTGGAAAGCTCCACCCCCTTGCACATCCAACCAATCAGCTTTCCACTTCCGCTGTTCTCAGGAAAGTTCAGCAAAATGAATCGGTTGTCCCAATGAGTGGGAATGCACATTTCCGTCTGAGGTTTTTTTTTCTTTAAATCAGGAGTGTTTAGAGTTTTTGCCCCCACTCCTTTGAATACAGTGAAATGATGCAGGATCCCATTGGGATGAAAGATATTCTCACATTCTATGAGGAGTATTTTCACCATCTAGACAAGCCCATAGACTTTGCTCTTGGGCATCCCTTATCGATTTGTGTGTTGCTCCTATGTGCGATGGCACTTGGCTGTGTTTTCAGGGTGCTGCTAAACGGCTTACGGACTCTGGGAACTATGGTCTACAATGAGTACCTTACCTGGGAGATGTCTACAATTCATGAGCTTATTGTTTATAGCATTTACATGCATCTTTTCTGACTTTTTGCACATTTGTGCAATTATACTGTGGCTCCTTTTCTTGCTCCATTCACTCAGTAGGCTAGAAAGAGAATGTGGAGAACAAGGTGAAAAGCAAGCTTAGTCAGAAATGTCCCTTAGGGGTTTTGCCTTCCCCCCCCCTCCTGGCACCACTCCTGTTGATAAGAGAGAGGTGTAAGTCTTTTGCTTAATGAAATTGCTGTAACTTGAGGCATTCATTTAACAACTGCTGTGAAGCAAAGAGTCACTGAAGGTTATGCCATGTGCCATGTTCAGTTAAAAGAACCACTTGGCTTCTTTTCCTTCCTATTCTCAACAGCCAAATTACATTCAAACACAACCATAATCCCAAAGCCTATCATCCAAGTTACCTTTGCAAAAGCAAAATATTTCCCTAGCAGGCAGGAAACTTGGCCTGGCCTTGGATTTGTACATCCTCCTTTATCAAGAAGTCTGTGTTTCATCCTAATGAGATACATGATCAGATACATCCCTGACGGAAAAATAAAAGCAATGGCTGCACCTCAGTTCAGTGCCGCCTGACTCATATAAAATATCTGTAGATGTTGTTCACCTTGGCTTGGCTTGATGTGGTTTAATGCTTTTTCACAGTATAATACAGCTCTGATTACGTCAAAGGGGTGTACAGTATTACCCGCAGCTTTCTAGTATGGGAGGTAGGGAGTGGATAAAGGTGGGATTTCTAGAAAGAGGTATTTACAGTTCTATGGGGGGGGACCCATAGAGAACAAACCTTTGTGTTGCCTGTTATTCAGGCCTGTCATACTTATGTATACACTTATTTTAGATTGTACACCTTTGGCAGGACCCAATGTTTTGTTTGCTTGTTTTGATGTAATGTTTGTTTGTTTTAATTTGAAGCGACATGCACATAGATGGTGCTACATAAATAAATTGATAGTGATAGTGATAATGATAATGATAATGATAATGATAATGATAAGGCTTCAGAAAGTACTTCCCTGAGCCATTCACAAAAAGATTGCACACTATGATCTTGCTAATCGTTATGCAATTTTCCATCCACCATCATTATTCATGCCTGATCTTGGAGCACCCAAGCCTATGAGCAGGGGATTTGCATGTGGTTATTGCAGACAAGCCTTTGGCTGCTGCCATACTGCAAAAATAATGCAGTTTTATACTGCTTTAACTATCATGGTTCCATCTTATGGAATCCTGGGCTATGTAGTTTGTTGTGGCACCAGTGCTCCCTGTCAGAGAAGGCTAAATATCTCACAAAACTACACATCCCAGGATTCCATAGCATTGAGCCATGGCAGTTGTCAAACTGCATTATTTGGGCAGTTTAGCAGCAGCCGGGGTCTTACTATGGATGGAAGTGCGATGAAGAGCTGTTTAATTATACATGCTTTGAAAATGTTTGTTGTATTTTTAGTTCAATAAAAGTGGAGCAAGAACACAGAAAGGCAACAGGAAGCGAGGGCTGCTAACCCCATGGAATGAAAGGCAAACTTGTTGTTTCTTAAGTAAATTGTGAAGAACTACCTGCTCCTGTCCCATGTGGAGAATCACAGATGACCCCTTTTCACCAAAGAACCTTCCAGACCTTGGTTGGCTCTAGCCACTCAAAGTGGCCTTTAAAACTTTTGGGGAAGAAAGGAGTATAATGAGCTGACTATTCAAAAAGATTATTTTCTTTGGTTTGGTTTGGCTCAGTTTGGCTAGGCTAGGAAGAACAAAGATAAAATGCACAAATTACACTTTTATAGCCATTGTCCCCAATAGAAATTCTCTATTGGCTAAGCATTTATCAAAAACCATGAATACTTGCATATTCTGATGGCAGAGGAGAAGGCTTCAGATTTCAAAATAATAGTTAAAATGAGGTAGAAACCACCATTGACAGGTTTTTCCATTTAGACCAAGGGGTTTGAGTAATTTGAATCTGAATGTCTGTGTGTTTGGTCATGTTAATGCTGAGTAAGGGCTTGTCTACATGGGCTTCTTACCCCGTCTTGCCCCCATATTGGAGCCTTGCAATCCTAATGATGCAGGGGGATTTTTCCCTATTTTGCCCCTGACCAGTCCTCATGACACCCAGGGCAAAGACAGGAGAAAGACAATGTAAAGCCTGATAAAATGTTTTAGCCAAATGCTGGGGGGGGGGTTCCCAGCTGGAAAAAAATGGATCAAGCCCCATGTGACTGCAGGAGCCCATACTGGCACACTGGCTGCAGCTGTAGCTGCCATCTGCATCACTCTCTCCAAAGCTAGGAAGGAGTCCCACAGAACGCGACCAAGGCTGGTCACATACAGGGGGCCTGGATCATATGCTGTAGGTTGAGTTCCTGGCTTTGGAGAATGTGACGTAGATGGCAACACTGGCGGCTGCAGAGACGGTCCAGCATGGCAGTCTGGACTCCATCCCATTTTATGCCAATAGCAGGGGATGAATGGGCCTATTCTGGGGTGGGAATACATTTGCAGGGAGCTGCTGTATTCTGCCTTTGTAGATGAGGACTGGGTGTTTCCATCCCTTTGTCTAAGAAGCTCCTCATCTTTAGCACCTACATGGCAGACAGGTACAACATGATCCTCTCTGTGCTAAGGATGACAGTACCTGTTGAATTTGGCTTTGGGGAGAATTTGGTTTCAGTTTCTTTTGAACAAAATAGCAAAATTAGTTAATTTATTTTTGGAGACTATCAGATAGGAATGAAAAAAGCATTCCTGTCCCACAATCTCCTTTCCCGCCCCGCCCCGTCCCTGTCCTGAAACAACATCAAACCTTTTCAGACCTACCTTTAGAAGCAACCATAGGGCAGCCCAGGAGTGAATGGAGCTCTAACGGAGCTCCTTTCACTTCCTGGAGTGAAATCCCAGCTGTTCTCAGGAGAAGCATGGGAAATTCAAAAATAAAAAGGAAAATACACTAAAAAAAGTGACAGCACGCATGAAAACACACTTAAAACATTACAAGTAACCCGAGGAGAGTACAAAAAAGTGCTGTCCTGATCTCACCAGGAAGTGTTCTGGTAGGGACCTCTCATTGACGCTGGGATCTGCCAGGGAAACGGGGCACCTTTTCAATCACTGTCAAATCCATGACAGCAATGGAACGGGGGATGCATTGACAGTTTCTCTTGTCAATAAAAAGCAGTGCCGGCGGAATGGCAGCAGAACTGGTGCATTACAAGATGGGAACAATGTTGTCTGAAAAGGAAGTCCTTTAGCAATCTCCTGACGTTGTGATAATGCTGTATTTAGTGTGTCTGATAATCTCCTTTGAGATGGAAAGAACATGTGATCTAAAACGTTCAAGCAAGACTGACAGTTTTCCCATCCCCCATGAGACACCATCTTGGAAATTTTTTGTTCTGAAGCAGCATTGCAGGAGTATGCAGGATTTTCCACATCCAAATACCGCTTGTTTTCAGATATGGTAATCTGACAAGCTTTCCTTCTTCTGTTCTTAATATTATTGTTATTTAATGCCAAAATTGTATATGTAATGTCCATTCTGTAGTTGAACAGTATTTAAGCTTGGCTTAGGCATCTTGTCAGTTCCTGAAGCAGTTTCTTATTTAAAGATGATATCTCCATGTGAGTAACCTCTTACCATGTGAATTTGTCATTGTGGTCATATATATGTTTGCTGAAAAGTACACACCAAAGGATTTAAGGGACTTACTCCAAAGTAACTTTGTACATGATTGCATACTCTGCAACTGTCCCAATTAACCTTCAATAATCCTACTTTCTCAGCTGCTTTTAAATGTCCCAGTTTGTCTCTCCTTCCACTTTCAACCTTCGTCCTCAGTTTACTTCAATTGCTGCAAACTGAGCTCTATGTGCAGAAGTAATGTTCACTCAGTTAAATGAGCAGGAGGGAGCAGTGTATTGTCTTTCTTAAACTCAGTACATTAATTCCAGGGTTTGTCTGCCTAAAATAATAGGGTTTTTTTTTTATTCTTCCTCATTAGCAACTTTTGCTCTCTTGTTGCATGGCCACATTGTTACCCTATATGCTTGGGGGTCATGAGGACCCTCATAATATCAATATTAATCTGGGGAATGACGCTTGGCTATGCGAGAGCGAGCAACAGATAACAGAATCTTTGACCTATGTTTACCGGTACTAAAGAGGAGACTTCAAGCTAGATAGTACAATAATTGATCTTTATTTGAGAAAACAATAATATCAACATTCACACACAAATTCAGCCTTCAAGCATTCACACAAGGCTAGTGGATGAAGTAGGAAATATTGGGATAGAGGAATAGTGAAGGGAATTGTTTTGTGGGTGATACGACACTTGTCCTGTAGATATGAGGTTGCAGAAGAAACCAGTAGAGTGGGGGGCCGAAATGGGAGTGGCTGCACAGACGGAAATAGTGTCCACAAGAAGGGGTTCTGTGAGCCTGGCTACACAGTCTGACATGGAATAGGTAGGGAGACAAACTGTGAGCATTTGAGTAGAATTTTGGAAGGGTTTTTATAGTCAATAGCCTCCAGAGGATGGAATCTATAGTAGGAGTTGCTCAGGGTGAGACAAAGGCATTCCAGATATGTTAATGGCATTTTAATGTGTGGATACTTTGCAGTTGAATGGAGGAAACAACTTCCTTTGTTTGGGGGAAGGACAAAGGTATGGGGATCATTACAGGCTTGAGTCTCCCAGCTTTAGCTGATATGATTAGCCAGGCGTCAGGTGCATTCAGTTGCCTTGCAAATTAACATTTCTTTAGAATTTGGATTCTGAATGCTAGTCTTTGAAATTTGTTGAATTTTTCCAGCTTTAATGCCCACACTGTGTGGCAAGTCACTTTTGACCTATAGATTCCATCCCCTTGAGGCAACTATTGACTATAAAAGCCTTTCCAAAATTCCACTGAAATGCTCACAGTTTGTCTCCCTACATATTCCATGTCAGACTGTGTAGCCAGGCTCACGGAACCCCTTCTTAAATATTGCCAGTTTATTACAGATATGGGGCAGATGTCTCAGGGTAGGAAACAACATTCTTTAAAGACTTGTTTAATGCAGCTCAGACATATGGGTCCAAGTTTTCAACTGTGAAATATTGGAAGGTACATAGCCTTTGTTGGTGTCCATAATAATTATGAACAGAAAAAAACAATACATATGCTGGGGTGTAACATTGTACTAACAGCCAATGTAGTGTAGTGGATTGAGTATAGGATGCTTGAAGACCAGGGTTTGAATCCCCAGTCAACCATGGAAACCCACTGGGTGACTTTGGGCAAGTCACACTCTCTCAGCCTCAGAGGAAGGCAAGGGCAAATCCCTTCTGAACAAATTCCACCAAGAAAACCCTGTGATAGGTTTGCCTTAGGGTTGCCATAAATCATAGACACATAACAACAGCAGCAACAACAACCACTGTACTGTCATCGTAACATGACTGGCTTACATCAGGAAGGGACACAGCTACTAAAACCCTTCAAGCCAAGTTGTTGAAATTACTACAAGTTTAACTGGCCATCCTGGGCTGCTAAAAAGTTGAAACTCTTCTATTTCCGGCCTTTTGTACACCAGATAATTTCCCTTACGTACATTAACAAGCAAAGGAAAATCACAGGGACTAGGTTAGAAGTGAGTCGACTCATTTCTTCTTTGAAAATTGATTTTAACATGTATGAGGTTTACTTGCCGAACTAAGAAATTGAAGAATGATTCAGAGGGATTTGAATGGCTTGCCTCGTAGGTTGTCTCCTCTGGTATATTGCTGCTTTTATTTTATTTTTTAGTACATTTTCAAAAGCAAGACAGTTGGTTGCCATCTAAAGGAGACAGATAGAATGGAAATGAGATGGAAGATTAGAGACAGAAAAGGCAAGTGCAGCTCTATTATTCCTAGGCCCAGAAGCTGATGTAAGGTCCTCCATCCATCCCAATTGCCACTGCTGTGGCCTCAGACGAAGAGAAGAAGATGGAGTATCTGCTGGATTTCATTCCTGCCCACTCCACCATCCCATTTTCCTTTTGTGTTGTGTCTTAATCAGATTGTAAGCCTGAGGGCTGGGAACTAGTTTTTTGTTTTTGTTTTGGTTGGTCTTTTACTTGTAAAGCTTCATGTGCAGTGATGGCACTACATAATTAAATGATAGTGAATCATCATCATCATCATCGTCATCATCGCATACTCTCTGTTTGCCCAGCTGGTCCATTTGCACTACAGATAATGCCAATCAGACAAGCCATGATCAAGATGTTAGGGTCCCCCATCCCCATTTAGTAAATAGCTTGCAAATCCCAGGGTGGGCAACTGTGGGGATGGGCCAAAGGTTCTCAGCACACCATTCACCTTTGGGGCCCATTTTCAGCCATTTTTTCTCATTGCGGGTTTTGGGAGGTGTTCAGGGGCTCTAAAGGTTTGGGGAAGCAAACCATCACATTTGGGGGGAGTTTGGGGGAGGCCTTGGGCCAGTTTTTGGGTGAAAATTGGGGGGATCTAGGAGCTCTGGGGGTGTTGGGGAAAACAAATTGTGCAATTTGTGGTGTTTTGGGAGGATTTGGGTTGGTTTTCAGGCCAAAAAAGAAAAATCACTCCCAAATTGTCATGAAAAATTAAATTGGGCTTCAGGAGCTACACCTGGGGTGACAAAGGCCACAAGCAGACCACAGACTGCGCTTTGTCCACCCTTACTGTAAATGAAACCACGGTGGGATTGCATCTCTCTTCCCTTTTCTTTCATCTGTTTTCTGCTCCCTTTTCACACCTTTGCCATTTCCCTTTCTGATAATTCTCTTTGTCTGCCAATATTGGGTTTTGTTTGTGTCTGTGTTTTGAAGGAAGAAAAAAACAAACAAAGCTGATTTACATAGCCAAAGGTAAAATCTGCACTCCGCTGTGTTTCATGTCCTTTTAATTTACAGGGGAGGGAAATTTCAGTGGCACCAGTGTGACTAAAGCTGGGCAACAGGGGGTATGGGAGGAGCTGACTGTTTTGTCCTTTTCTGGGCTTTGATCTGAGAGATGTCTTTCTCTTCAGGTGCAACCAACCCTTTGTATTCTTATACAAGCCTTCTTGTGGACACTATTAGATCGTTATTGCTTGGAGTAACCATTCAAAATTATATTGGAATCAGCAAGGATTTCCTCTTCCTCCCCTTATTGGTTTCTGTGCAGAGACCATCAAGAAATAAAACAAAATAAAACTGCACATGAATATTATACATACACACACACACACAAGATTACAAGGATGGGAATAATTAGGCACTGCAAAACCTATGGTTCCAATCAGCCCCACTCAGCATGGCCTGTGGTAGACGTCTGCAGGAACTATCAATTCCAAGGAACTAAATGGGCCAGTGAAATGTACCTTAAGAACCTGCAATTGCAGCAGGAACCACATTTAGTGAATGCTGCATTTGCACTGCAGAAGTAATGCAGTTTAATATTGCGTTAATGGCTGTGCCTCAATGCTATGGAATTCTGGGATTTGTAGTTTTGTGAGATATTTATACTTCTCTGTCAGAGGGCTCTGGTGCCACAACAAACTACAAATCCCAGGATTCCATAGCATGGAGCCATGGCAGTTAAAGCGATGTCAGACTGCATTCTTTGTACAGTGCAGATGTAGTCTTAGGGTGCATCTACATGGTAGAAATAATGGAGACACTACTCTAACTGCCATGGGTCAATGCTATGGAATCCTGGCATTTGTTGTTTTACAAGGTTTTTAGCCTTCTCTGCCAAAGAGTGCTGGTGCCTCACAAAACTATGAATCCCAGGATTCTGTAGGTTGGAGCCATGGCAGTTAAAATGGTGTCAAACTTCATTATTTCAACCTCTGTAGATACACCCTTAATCTGGCTCTGAATCCAACCACTTCATATTGAGGGGGGGGGGATAAAGAGTGTATTGGGCATAATTGTGAGGCCAGTGGTTATGTGAATTGCATGAATGATGAGGAAGGTGTAGGGAATAATGAGAAAAAGAGGGTCACTCTTGAAGAGTCCTGCAATCTCTCTAAGCCTGTCTGGCTCCCTCTTGTGGGGAATGTAAGGAAATACAAGGAAAGCAAGGAGAATATCAGAGAACAGTTTTGTGCATGTTAGGTTGAATGTCCTTCAATCAATTATCCTCAGTTACAAAAAGATGATTCTGAAGAAAACATACCAGATATCCAGAAGATATTCAGCAGAAAGTTTCTTTGCTGATCTAAGATTTAGCCATTTGGTGGAGGTGCAAACTGCCAGGCAAAAGAAGAGAGATCTCAGCAAAGTTCATGTTTACTTTGTTACCTTTTTGATGTGTTATAGTTAAATACAAAATGTGTTACAGGTGAAATTCTATATTTTCAGTAAAGTCTCCATTGTACATCTGAATGAACCAGACCACCGCTATCCATTTCAGGAAATGGGGCTTTTAGAGTGAGCAAGGGCTAAATACCCTAAAGGCACCAGATCTTATCTGATCTTGGAAGCTAAGCAAGGTCAGCCCTGGTTAATAGAATCATAGAATCATAGAATCATAGAATTGCAGAGTTGGAAGAGACCACGAGGGCCATCCAGTCCAACCCCCTGCCACGCAGGAAATCACAATCAAAGCATCCCCGACAGATGGCCATCCAGCCTCTGTTTAAAGACCTCCAAGGAAGGAGACCCCACCACGCTCCGAGGGAGTGTGTTCCACTGCCGAACAGCTCTTACTGTCAAAAAGTTCCTCCTCATGCTGAGGTGGAATCTCTGTTCCTGGAGCTTGCACCCATTGCTCCGTGTTCCAGTCTCTGGAGCAGCAGAAAACAAACTTGCTCCATCCTCAGCGTGACATCCCTTCAAATACTTAAACAGGGCTATCATATCGCCTCTAAACCGTCTTTTTTCCAGGCTAAACATACCCAGCTCCCTAAGTCTCTCCTCATAAGGCATCGTTTCCAGACCTTTCACCATTTTAGTTGCCCTTCTCTGGACACGCTCCAATTTGTCAATATCCTTTCTGAATTGTGGTGCCCAGAACTGGACACAGTATTCTAAGTGAGGTCTGACCAAGGCAGAATAGAGTGGCACTATTACTTCCCTTGATCTAGACACTATACTTCTATTGATACAGCCCAAAATTGCATTGGCCTTTTTAGCTGCTGCATCACACTGTTGGCTCATGTTCATGTTATATTGGAGACTGCCAATAAAGACCAGATGCTGTGGGCCATATTTCAGAGGAAGGAACTGGTAAAACCACCTCTAAGTATTCCTTGCTAAAAAAAAAAAACACTATGGGATCCATGGGGTCGCCATAAGTTGACGGGTGACTTGAAGGCACATACACACAAACAGAAGGTTCAATAGAAACTATGGAATGAAAAGGAAGGACCGCACTGGAACACAAAAATAGAATGTACGGTGTTGCTGTGTTTGGAAAACTAACTGTACTATTGTCAGTCTGACCTGAGGGGCAGAGGCTGGGAGGCAGCAGCAAGATGCTAGACAGGTATCATGAGACCTGTCTTGCATCTCTTAAGCTAGGCTTCTTCCTTTAGGTTGTGTGGAAGATACTGTCCCATCTTCAGTATTCAACGAAAGTTTATTTGTCAGTTCAATCAAGTTTTGTAGAGAGAATTAGGAGTGTGGGGGGGGTTTGCCTCAGGTAGCAAAATACTTTTTTAATATTATTTATTTATTTATACCCCGCTCTTCAGCCACAAGGCTATCAGAGCAGCTTACAAATTGTTTTAAGCAATAGCAATTTACACATCTACACTGCATTAAGCAGTTTCCAATGTGTGTTAGCTAATTGCCCCCACAAGCTGGGTACTCATTTTACCAACCTACGAAAGGATGGAAGGCTGAGTGAACCTTGGAGCCCACTGGAATTGAACTTGCAATGTGGTGACTTGCAGTAATGGCATTTAACCAATGCACCACCAGGGCTTTGGGTTAGTCATACAAAGTTATGAACATGGTCCTGGATCCATATCTTCATTCAAGACCAGTCCTGCCATGGGCCTGCTTTAGGTGACACCAGAAATTGTTGTTAACTGCCTTTGAATTGGCTTCGACTCATGGTGTCCCCATGGATGAGACATCTCCAAGACCCCCTGTCCTCAACCATGCTACTCAGGTCTTGCAGGTTCAGGCCAATGGCCTTCTTGATTGAGTCCATTCCCCCGGTGTGTGGTCTTCCTCTCCTTTTCCTTCCACCTTTCCTAGCATTATTGACTTTTCCCATGAATCATTTCTTCTCATGATGTGTCCGAAGTATGACAGCCTCAATTTGGTCATCTTGGCTTCTAATGAGAGTTCAGGCTTGATATGTTCTAAGACCCATTTGTTTGTCTTTTTGGATGCCAGGAAGTGTGTGTATACATGGTGGAACTGGTGTTTGATAGTGCAGTAGACATTTTCAACTGGTATGGTCCTAGTTGGATACCTTGCTTCAGGAATCAAAATTTACAATGACGATGATGTGTATCCCTCCTTTTTATATGGCGCAATCAAGGTAGGATGC
The DNA here is from genome assembly GCA_030847615.1 of Gambelia wislizenii. NCBI lineage: Eukaryota > Metazoa > Chordata > Lepidosauria > Squamata > Crotaphytidae > Gambelia > Gambelia wislizenii. The sequence continues at coordinate 19,623,634 of JAUMIR010000007.1, read as the reverse complement.
AAATGAGTTGTGCTGGCACTGTTTACACTGAATAATTAAAATTATGTGGCTAGATACCCATGGTTCTACTGGATGCACAAGAAGTCCCTTGATTTATTTTGCACTATCAGCCACATTGGCTTAACTAGGGCTTCAACAATTTTGGCTTCTAGAATTTCTTTTTTGTTTGCTGTTAAGTGTCTTCAAGTCACTTCCAAATTATGATGACTGTAAGGCAGTTTTTTCACAGTTTATCACAGTTTGTTCTTGGCAAGATTTGTTCAGAGGGAGGTTACCATTGCCTTCTTCAGAAGTGGAGGGAGTGTAACTTGCCTGAGGTCACCCAGTGGGTTTCCATGGCTGGGTGGGGATTCAAACCCTGGTCTCCCAGAGTCATCTGGGTCTCAGATTCCTATATCATGCTGTATCTTATACAAACATTGGCTGGCATCCTGTTGGTGACATACACACATATATGTCCTTTTTAAATGGGATCCAAAAAGCTATTATGTAGCCTCTTGCACTCCATTCAAAACCATTTTCTCCCCCAATATCAGCCAAGCTCTGTGGGGCCACTAATGTGAGGGAGGAAAAGGAGGGAGGCAACTGGACATCAGAGATGGCTTCTCATCCCCAAGCAATTTGTTGGGGGGGGGGGCAGAACGAGAAACAACAGTATTGTCATCCCTCCCCCCCCATTTTCTCAAAAACTTGTACACAAATAGATCATTTAGGCTGTCCATCTGCATCTAGGACCTTGGCCATAAGTTAGGCTGGTTGCATCCTTCCTGAGTTTTTGACAGATAATAAAATAGCTATTATTTGGTCAGGCCTTTTTTTATAGTCATTGATTTTGAAGAATGTTTTGTTTCTCATTTGTGATTTCATTGTACATCACTTTGTGGGGCCTGAGAAAAATAGCAATTTATAACTATTTTAAGTAGTGTGAACTCCAGAATAGATTCTCTGTTCTCTAGCTTCTATACCCTCCCTCCCCATTTAGATGCAGAGGAAAGAATTGTGTGGCATCTTGAAGCAGGGCTGGGGGACCTTTGTTCCTCCAGATATTTTGGACTTCAGCTCCCTGAAGGACCAGCCATCCTGGGATAATGAAAGGTGTAGTCCAAAGCATATGTAAAGCCAATGTTTCTTCAGCCCTGCTATAAAGACGAACAAAAATGCTGAGATGCTGTAACCGTTGTATATTCTTTTTTTGTTAATGTGTTCACTGTGTTACAATATTAGTTAATAGAGTATTTAAAAATAATATGAATGAGGGAGTAAAAATGGGTTGTGTAGCATTTTGTGGACTCAAGCATCTCAATCAGGCTTTTGTCCCACAAGGGCTTCTGTTACAACAAATTTTGATAATTGAATGCTATAGGACATTCTTGTTGTGTGTGCCTTTGTTGTGTTCAGACAACAACCTTGCTATCTGGAATTTGCTTCAAAGCTTAGCAACACAGGAACCTGCTCAGTTTTCTTAGCCATAGCTTGTGTTTTTCTTTACCTTTGTACTTCTTGTCGCTCCTGCTCCTTCCACAACTCATATAGGATAACCTGGCCAGTCTTTTCACAGTCTTTAACTCTGTCTTTATTGTGTTTCTCTCTCTTTCCCTAAGGTGTAGTGGTTGTTCTTGCCAATGCCAGGTCCTGCTTGAGGAGCAGAAGATTAACTGTTGTTCCAACCAGCTTCACTTACGGATGGTTTATCAAAGGAGCAGTTGGAATTAGACTCACTTCAGCAATAGCAGGCCTCTAAAGGACACCACCAGGCAGCTGATCAGCCATGTTTGAGGCTCCGAGAAGCACAGCTGGCATCAAAGCCATTTCTGCTAGGCTGGGAACAAAGAGAGACTGTTAATCTCTGTTCCCGCTGTTGCCATCAAGCCCACACGTGCCTCTTGGTTGGTGGCTGGCACCCACACATTAGAAGGGCTGCTTCATTCCTTTGTGCAGCAGGAGGTACTTTCAAATTAAGGCTGAGGTGGATGGATGAGGCAATAACACAGGGAGTGTGGTGGGTAGTGATCAATCAGAAGAATAACAGTTACTTTGGCTAGAAATTTGGGGTGATCTGAAAAGTCTTAGAAGGCATAGAATTTTGTGTATACCAGTAACTAGATTCAGTTTGAATCAGTGAAAATTTCATTTCCATTCACTTTGGACACGAATTTGCCAATATTTGCAAATTTCTTCGTATTGAGGATAAAGGGACTTGAGATTTTTTATTTTATTTTAAAATATGAATGTGAGTCAAATCAAACCAGACAACTTTGTCCATTCAGGTTCAGGACTTTGAGTACTTAAATATTCGAAGTGAAAAACGGAATCCTTGTCCCTGAGCTGTTGATGATAGGATGACTTGAAGGTCTCTCGTTCATAGGGTTGCCATAGGTCCAAGTCAACTTGACAGCAGTTGACAAAAACGTTCTATTTAGCTATGCCACTTTTTTTTTTCTTTCTGCAAGGATTTTCATCTTTAACACGTACATAGCAGGAAACTACAAAATGATCCTGTCTGTGCTAGGAGAACTTCAGATGTTTCTTGTGTGCCTCCAAGTTGTTTCTGACTTATTACAATCCTAAGGCAAACATAACAAGGGGTTTTCTTGACAAGATTTGTTCAAAGGGAGTTTGCCATAACCTTCCTCTTAGACTGAGAGTGTGTGACTTGCCCAAGGTCACCCGGTGGGTTTCCATGGTCAAAAAAGGATTTGAGATCTGGTCGCCAACATTCAAACCACTACACCATGTTGGCTTTCAGAGGTTCAATAGATGCACCTGTTGAGTTTGCCCTTTAAGGATAATGTCCTTAAAGTAGCTAGGGCTGCATCTGCACTGCAGCAACAATCCATTTTGACCCCACTTTAACTGCCGCGGCTCAGTGCTATGGAATCTTGCAATTTGTAGTTTGTTATGGCACCAGAGCTCTCTGACAGAGAAGGCTAAATACCTCACAAAACTACAGATCCCAGAATTCCATAGCATTGAGCCATGGCAGTTAAAGTGGTGTCAAACTGGATTATTGCTGCAGTACAGATGCAGCCCTAGCTACTTTAAGGATATTATCAGAAGCAACAGAAATCACAGGGTTACGATGTCATGCTAGCAGGAACAGGTCCCATAATCACACGATGTCATCATCTTCATGTGGTTACTCCGTGATCCAGCTGTGTAAAAGACATTATTTCTAATTCATGGGACAAGCCATCAACAGATCATCAAAAGAACTTTTTTGTGGTATTGCTGGCATGCGAAACCACGTCCCATTGTAATGGGACTGCAGCCTTTCACCCCATTCCACCGGGCCAGGAGGCTGTAGTGGGGCCCTGAGGACTTCTTGGCAGCGAGGCAGCAGCGGGAGTGGGCGTGGCCAGGAGTGGCTGGCGTCTTAAGCCACTCCACACCCCTCAGGAACACCAGCCAGCAAGCCAGGGGTTCTCCAGCCTGCAGCAGCCTTTCACCCCATTCCACTGGGCCAGGAGGCTGTAGTGGGGCCCTGAGGACTTCTTGGCAGCGAGGCAGCAGCAGGAGGGGGCGTGGCCAGGAGTGGCTGGTATCTTAAGCCACTCCCACACCCTCAGGAACACCAGCCAGCAAGCCAGGGGTTCTCCAGCCTGCAGCAGACTTTCACCCCATTCCACCGGGCCAGGAGGCTGTAGTGGGGCCCTGAGGACTTCTTGGCAGCGAGGCAGCAGCGGGAGGGGGCGTGGCCAGGAGTGGCTGGCATCTGAAGCCACTCCCACACCCCTCAGGAACACCAGCCAGCAAGCCAGGGGTTCTCCAGCTTGCAGCAGCCTTTCACCCCATTCCACTGGGCCAGGAGGCTGTAGTGGGGCCCTGAGGACTTCTTGGCAGTGAGGCAGCAGTGGGAGGGGGCGTGGTCCACACCCGTCAGGAACACCAGCCAGCAGCCAGAAGGACTCTAAGCCTGCAATTGGAGTCAGCTGAGGCTGGGAATGGAGTGGGGGTGGAAATTGGAGTTGTGCTGGGGAAAGGGAGGTATGGTCGGAACAGAGTGAACAGATGTTACGAAAGAAGGCGGGATCGCTGTTTGTTAGCTATCCCACCTTCAGTTCACCCTGTTTCCCAGAATGGATTGGAGAGTGTACCAACCATTCCACAGAACCTTACTTTGCTCCTCTGCAATGCCAGGTCAGTTAAGAATAAAACTCATATTATATACGATCTACTCTTGGATGAGGATGCCGACCTGGCTTGCTTCACAGAAACCTGGCTGAGAGAGGATAGTGCTGTCACATGGGCGCAGGCCCTCCCAGGTGGGTATTCTATCAGTGAGCAGGTGAGGGGAAGTGGGCGGGGGGGGCGCGGAGTGGCTCTGGTTTATAAGAACAATCTGACCTTGACCAGGATACCTGTCCGAAACACAGTCCACTTTGAGTGTATGTACCTTAACCTGAGGACCAGGGATAGTTTCGGGATTCTGCTAGTATACCGACCACCCCGTTGTCTAGCAGACTCCCTAACTGAGCTGACACAGCTGGTCTCAGAGTTGCTGTTGGAGTCGCCCAGACTTTTAGTTCTGGGCGACTTTAACATTCCACTCGAGACCAGCTTGACAAATCTGACAGGTGCAGCTCGGGAGTTCATGGAAACCATGACAAACATGGGCCTATCCCAAATGGTCATCAGGCCCACACATTGTGCGGGTCATACCCTTGATGTGGTCTTTAGTACGGAGCAGGAATATCTGTGGGCGGAGGTTATAAAAACCACCGCATTGTCATGGACAGATCATTTCCTGGTCAAGACTGAACTAAGAGTCTCTTCCCGCCCCACCGGGGGTGGTGGACCCATTAAAATGGTCCGCCCTCAAAGGCTAATGGAACCAAGAGGATTCCAGAAAGCCTTGGAGGGTTTAATGGTTGGTAACGCCGGTGACCCTGTCGAAGCTTTGGTTAATACCTGGAACACCGACCTTACCAAGGCTATTGACACGATCGCTCCCAAGCGTCCTTTCCAACCCGCTCCAAACTGTAAGCCATGGTATACAACAGAGCTTAGGAAAATGAAGCGGGTTGGACAACGACTAGAGCGCAACTGGCGGAAAACTCGACTCTTATCCGACAGGACTCGACATAGGAACTTTCTTTGGTCCTATCGAGAGGCAATACGTGCAGCGCAGAAATCCTTCTCCTCTGCACGTATTGCGTCTGCAGAGTCCCGTCCAGCAGAGCTGTTTAGGGTGGTAAGGGAGTTGACGCAGGTTATTCCTGCGCAGAACCCGTTGCTTAACCCAACGACAGCCTGCTGTGACGTGTTTAACAATTTCTTTGCAGATAAAATCTCTCGGATAAGAGCCGACTTAGATGCCAGTAATTTGACAGAAACAATTGACAAGGTGTCCAGCAACTCCGTTGATGTAAGTTTACTGGATGAATTTCAATCCGTGAGTACCGAGGATGTGGACAAGCTACTTGGTAGGGTGAAGAAGAGGACCTGCCTGCTCGATCCTTGCCCTTCATGGCTGGCCAATCCAGGGGGGGACTGCCTTGATGGTGTTCCTTAAGGACTTCATCAATGCATCCCTCAGAGAAGGGTGTGTTCCATCTTGTCTAAAGGAAGCAGCCGTTAGGCCGCTCCTGAAAAAATCTTCCCTTGACCCCCTGGACATGAACAACTATAGGCCGGTTTCTATGTTACCATTCTTGAGCAAAGTGATCAAGAGGGCAGTTGCGCTTCAACTCCAAGTGGTCTTGGATGAAACTGATTATCTAGACCCATTTCAAACTGGCTTTAGGACGGGATTTGGAGTTGAGACTGCCATGGTTGCCTTAACCGACGACCTGCGTCTAGTCATCGACAGGGGTAGCGTGACCCTGTTGGTGCTTTTAGACATCTCAGCAGCTTTCGATACGATAGATCATAGCATCCTCTTGGATCGCCTGAGAGGGTTAGGAATCGGAGGCACTGCGCTCCAGTGGTTCCGGTCCTTCCTCTCGGGCAGGTCCCAGAGGGTATTGCTCGGGGACAGCTGCTCCAGCAGAAAGGAGCTTACTGTGGTGTTCCGCAGGGCGCCATCCTGTCCCCAATGCTGTTTAACATCTATATGAAGCCACTGGGTGAGATTATTCGGAGTTATGGGGCTGGGTGTTATCAGTACGCTGATGACACCCAGATCTATTTCTCCTTGTTCCGATCGTCGGCCTCAAATTCCAATGGTGTCTCTCCTCTTAATGACTGTCTTAAAGCAGTAATGGGCTGGATGAGGAAAAACAGATTGAGATTAAATCCAGACAAAACGGAGGTGCTCACGGTAGCGGCCCCGAAACCAGGAGTTGGGTTGCATCCTCCAGTCCTGGATGGGGTCACGCTCTCTGTTAAGGACTGTGTTCGCAGTCTGGGGGTGCTCCTTGATTCATCGCTTCAGATGACGAGTCAGGTGAATGCGACAGTCAGGAGCGCCTGTTATCAGCTTCGGCTGATACGCCAGCTGCGCCATTTCCTGGAAGTAAAGGCCCTCGAGACTGTGGTGCACGTGCTGGTAACCTCTCGTCTAGATTTCTGCAATGCGCTCTACATGGGGCTGCCCTCATGCTTGGTCCGGAAACTTCAGTTGGTACAAAATATGGCAGCCAGAGTGGTCTCGGGAACATCTCGGAGAGACCATATAACTCCAGTGTTAAGGTCTCTCCACTGGCTGCCTATCAGTTTCCGGGCCCAGTATAAGGTGTTGGTTATTACCTTTAAAGCCCTAAATGGCTTGGGTCCAACTTATCTCCGGAACCGCCTCCTCCCATAAAATCCTCCCCGCACACTCCGGTCTTCTGGGAGGAATTTACTTCAGCCACAAAAATCTAGGCTGTCTGCAACCTCCCAGAGGGCCTTTTTGGTAATCGCCCCCAAATTGTGGAATGACCTGCCGAACGAGATCCATCAGATAACAACCCTGAGTAGCTTTTAAAAAGCACTAAAGACGGATCTCTTTCGGCAGGCCTTTCCTAATTAGATCCCGGCCTCAGGGGATCCTGGCTTCTTTTAGTACGCTGGCCATTTATAGTATTTTATAGTATTTATTGTTTTTAATTGTGATTTTATATTAGTTGGTTTTAATTTATAATTGTTTAATATTTTTTATGGGGGAGGGTGGGGTGGGGGGTGTTTGGGGATTTTATCTGTATTGTATTTTAATTTTTGTAAGCCGCCCCAATTATTTTAACAGAGGGGCGGGGTATAAATAAATTTTATTATTATTATTATTATTATTATTGCAGGATTACAGCATGAATGGGTGATAATCAGCAAGAAAACATCTAGGTGAGAACACAAAAACAAAGCACAGGATGCTCTTTTTATGAACTGTCCCATTTAGTTTCAACGTTTTATGTTTGTTTCAGTGCTTGTATGTTCATTTACTTTGTTGATTAAGGTGTTTTTGGAGTTTTAAGCACGCTCGCATCTTCTTGCAAGAACTGCTGAAATCTTGCCCATGCTAAATCGCGGAAGTAAACTCCCATTCTTAAAGCGCTAGTGGTTGGCATGCAATAATTCCATGGCAGTTCTTTCATGTTATTACAGCATTATGCAATAATCAGTGTTATAATGCCATAATGTTTCCATTATCCTCATTTGTGGAATTTTAGTGTTTTTAGCTGCTCATCTGATAATGTCCTACGTATCAGGTGTGGCTGCATAAAGTTTACTATACCACACACCAGGGGGCCCTAGATCTCCCTGATGATACTCACAGTCCCATGACATGGGTCTTCTTCCCTGACGTCTGGCTCAGGGACATCCAGTTCTACTCCAGTAAAGATTCATGAGGAGATGGCCTCTTCCTATAATTCCTGGCTTGCTAAAATGTGCTGCTGCTTTGACTCAGTGGATGGATTCACATTCTTAATCCATTACATGTCAAGTAGCCCATAGAGGTTGGGAAATCAATTCATTTTATTCCAGGGATGTTTGTAATTATATTTTAATCTCAGATGGCTAACATTATATAATGAGGAATTTGATGAAGTATTCAGACCTCGTTTTTATAGATACCTTTTAATGCTCTGGCAGGGATTCCATTAGTGGCTGCCTGCCAGAAGGAGAAGATGAGACCGTGAATCTACTTCCATTTGTCTACTTTGGGCCCATGTTGTATTTATGCCAGCAGGGCCACAGGCTTGTTTAAATTAAAAGATCTGAGAGGAGAATTAATGGACTCAAACACCTGGAGATAACTATAGGGTTCTTCTAGATTGTAAATAAGCAATAAATACTTACAAACAACATCACATTTCTCCTTACTTTATAGTTAAATCCCTCCTTTGTCCATTCTTATGGTTCCTTACCTGGATCTGTCTATACAAGGTAAAAAAAACCCAAAGTGCCTCACAGTAATGGCATTTCACAGCAGCAGCAGCAACTTGTCTTCATGGTGGTCCCCCCCCCATAAGCCCCCATAAGCTTTGCATGCAAGATGGTAGCCATGAGTGATTTACTCACTTTTGTGCTTACCTTAATTTGCCATTGCCACACTTTTCTTTTTTTTTTAAAAAAAATGATGTCTAAGGTGTGATAGAGCTTTTTTTTTTTTTAATTTTAACCAGAAAACAAAAGAAAAAACTCCAAAACAATACCCCATTTTACTACCTTAGCAATCACCCACTAAGACAAAAATCTAACATGGTGGCAGCAGTCGCTTGCGCTGTTAGTAAGCCCCCCACACACAAATTGTTTGTCCCAATAAGCAGTAATGTGCACCCCCTCACTGTTTTGAAAAAGAAAGTATGGGAAAAGCCACCACTTTTCCTGTGGTGTTTTTGCCATTTTGGGCTCCCCTCCTTCCAAATACAGTGGATTGATGCAGGATCCCATTTATATAGGTTGTATTCCCAGCAAATTCCATGAGGATTATTTTCACCATTTAGATAACCCCTGGAATTGATGTGTGTACACACAGGTTTCCCCCCCCCTCTCTTTATATGTTGAATAATTGGTTTCTTACCCACCTGCCCTCCTGCTCCTGTCTGGCTAGCCCCTCATAGCTTACTTTGTTTCTTGATGGTCAAATTCAATCTTCATTTCACCTCAACTCAGTGACAGGAAAACCACTTTCCTCAAAACCTTACATCCCCCTAGCAATTGTTCTCTACCCTGTACCTGCTACTATGGACTTTTTCAAATGGGGCCAAATGCCCCATTCCTGCCCCACAATCCACAATCCCATTCCTGCCATGGAATAAAGGGGAAATGTTCAAACACTTGCCTTTATTCAGCAACAGGAATGTCCTCCCTCTCCCCAAGCTGGCCAGCCATAAATGCAGCCGTCCTAAGGCTGCCTTTACAACCAGGAACTGAAATCTGCTTGTTCTTGCAAAAGAACAGGTGGGAGAGAAATTTAAAAATAACCCCCAGCTGTCAAAATAGTACAACAAGCACAGAAGCACACACACACACACAAAGTAACCTGGGGATGGGAGGAAGGGTGCCACTTACCTGGGTGTCCTGCTCCTGCCCGGAAGCATCCAGACTGGATCTCCCCCCATAGCTGTCATCACGGGAGAGGAACGGGACACCTTTCAAACCACCCATGATTCCATTACTACAATGGAATGGGTGGCCCAAAAATGATGTTTTCCCATGATGAAAACAGGGAAAGGGGAAAACAGGGAGAAATGGAAAAGGGTCGACATCTTCTGATTTCCTGCATGGCAGGAGGTTGGACTGGATGGCCCTTGTGGTCTCTTCCAGCTCTACAATTCTATGATTCTATGATTCCCGACCCTGTTCCATGTCTTCTGTGGATTAAATTGCCCATCTGAAAATCTCCTATGATTCTCCCACTTCCCAACATTCAATTTTCCTGGCTATTCTTACCAATGTCTGTCTTTCTTCCCTTCCTAGCATTTACACTCTACCCTTTAGTTTTAAATGTTCCAGAGCAGCTTAGAAATTTGACAGCCTCACCCCTCAAGCTTACAATCCAAATAATACATGACACGCAAGGCAAGAGGGATGAGGAGAGAGGAAAAAATAAATTCAGCATCAGGTGGATCCTGGCAGGATGCGCCTGGTTGCTTTTCTTCTCCCTCGTGTTTCTCTCCCCCCCCCTTTTTTTTTTGGTGCCTTGGGTTTTTCCTGCAGTTTAGAAAAAGGGATAGCCAGAAAGGGGAAATATCAGAAATAAAGAAATACAGTTTGAACCAACAGCAGCTGGAAATGCTACAGTGTAGGGCCTTACACCAGGTCAAACTATTTGTCCATCTGCCCCAGAAATCAGAAGCTTCATATGTTGAATTGCCAGACTTTCCCATCCAGCTCGTCAGGCCCTCACATCAACACATCAACACCCAACCCTTTCCTCCCAGTGCCCACCTCCTCTGCTCAAAAATTTGGACTCTGACTATCCTAAATTCTCCAGGGCCTCAGCCAATGTCACCTACTAATTGACCCTTTTGACTGGAGATACTAAACATTGAATATAGGGGGCTATCTATACAAGGAGTTATAAGGCTCATTTCTGTTCATTAACTCACCATCAGCAGCATTCATTCATCACCACAAGTTTTTCTCCAGATTGCTGGTATGCGAAGTTGTCCATGTTTGAGGTTCACATGGAGCATGCCTGCAAATAAAGATGGTGGCTACAAGTGAATTACTTGCATTGTTATCCTCCAAAAGTTCCTGCCATTGCACAGGTGTTTCCCCGCTGCCCTGTTAAATACAAGACGTGGAAGAGTGATCTTCCACTTAAAAACACTCTTTTTTTTCTCTTTACTGCTTCAAAATCATGCACAATTAAGTACTGAGGAAAACAAAAATGGCAGTTCCGTACACTTCATCACTGGCAAGCCTGTCCCCTGTGCATGTCTGACCAACTGCGTTTTAACTGCTGGGATGCACTCAGCTTCAAACTGGTTGCTCAAATGGGAGGGAATGCACATTTCTGTGTATTTTTTTGGTTGGCCTAATAATGATATCACCACAATATGGATTTTGGAATTTGTTTTATGGCCAATACCACTGTCCCTGATTCATCAGGAAAAAACTACATGAAAAACTGCAAAGGCTGTTATCATGGAGCACATGGAGTTTTTGCCCCACCTTCCTAATACAGCGAATCCCCGCGGGATTGCATCAGGACAAAAGGTATGCCCCTCACATTCCGTGAGGAGTTTTTTCATCATCTAGACAACCCCTAGGTCTTTCTGTTACAAAGCAGCTGCTCTACTGCTGAGTCTAGCAATGAATCCTTCCCTGCTCATCTCATGGCTCAAACAATATGATTTGCAATGTGAAGCATCATTACATAGACTCAGACATGCATCCTCAAAAGACATTTTGACATTAGGACTTATCAATGTATGCATGCATACCCTGTATGGTTGTACATGCATGTGCTTTGTGGTGCATGTTTTACAATACAAGGGAAAGGGGGCACTTGTCCACAAAGCAGCTCTGACAATTTATCTGAGATTGGTTTGGGTGGAACCCTTTCTTGACTGTTACAACTTCCCAATCAAGGGAAATAATAGTGCTACTCTATTCTGCTTTGGTCGGATATCACCTGGAATACTGTGTCCATTCTAGCACCATAGTTCAAGAAAGCTATCAAGAAGCTGGAATGTGCCCAGGGAAGGGCAACCAAGATGACCAAAGGTCTGGAAACCAAGCCTTATGAGGAATGACTTAGGGAGCTGGGTATATTTAGCTTGGACAAGAGAAGACTAAGAAGTGTCATGATAACTATCTTTAGTAGCTTAAGGGATGTCAGGTAGAAGATGAAGCAAGCTTGTTTGGTGCTGTTCCAGAGACTGAAACATGAACAATGGACTCAAATTACAAGAAAAGAGATTCTACCTAAATATCAGGAAGAACTTCATTATTGTAAGAGATGTTTGATGGTGAAATAGATTGCCTCAGAGAGTGGTGGATTCTCCTTCCTTGGAGGCCTTTAAAAAGAGTTTGGATGGACCTCTTTGAAGAGTGCTTTAGTTGTATATTCGTGCATGGCAGGGGGTTATGAATAGATGGCCCTTGTGGTCCCTTCTGGTTCTATGATTCTATGATTCATTATATTATAATAATAATAATAATAATAATAATAATAATAATATTTATTTATACCCCGCCCCTCTGTTAAAACAATCGGGGCGGCTTACAAAAATTAAAATACAATACATCTTAGCAAACATGTAGATAATGTGACTTTCACATTGAGTCATTTCTCCTCCCCTGATTTTCAGAGTGTCTTGCTTGGAGCAGAGAACCAAGGATCTTGAAAGCCTGCTCATTGTTGATGCTTTTTTTGGTTGGCCTAATAATGATATCACCACAATATGGATTTTGGAATTTGTTTTATGACCAATACCACTGGCCCTGATTCATCAGAGCATCCCACTTCTGAGCAGAGGAAACTGCCTATTAGTAGTTCAGATTACTGGCCATTTGAGTCCTGGATCCTTTCCTCTGCTCAGCAGCAGCTCTGCAGGGTCCAAAGCAAAGTTCTTTCCCACCCCTTGCTGTCTGATCTTTTTTTATAATTGGAGATACCAGGAATTGAATCTGGTAATGTTTGTCTGCAAGGCACATGCTCAGTGGTCAAGACACCAGTGCTGCCCCCATGCCCCCTAGGAATAGGCAGACAGCAACAAATAAAAAATGTGCATATCACAAAACTCTCATTAAAATGCCTGTAGGTCATCAGCTCAGTGGTTCGATAAATAAGATTAATTAATAAAACACCTCCTGGAAAGTTCTGCATCATAAACACAGCTGCATCAGCCCCAGAATACCTGTTTCCCTCATTAAAGAGCAACAAAAGCAAACACTGCTGGACAGCTTGTTGATGCTTTGCCCCCATCTTATAGAATTGCAGTGTACCAATAAACAAAATCAGATTCAGATACCTCAGTCAAATTTGGAGCTCTCAGCAAAAAAACAAAACAACAAAACAAAACATGCAGAATCTTCTGCCAATAAACAGGATTCAGTTTGCAAGGCACAATTTAGCTAATGTAGCCTTGGGTTTCTTGAGGATTATTCCACTTAAGCATATCTATTTTCTGTAAGCATTTTAATCAGCTGCTAATCTTCCCCTCTTCCTTGCTATTAGGTAATTGAATCAAGATGTTTTGAAAATGCTCACTACAACGAAGTGGAGGAGGGAACGTGCAATATGATACAGACAGGAGTGTGTGTTTGCACATAGAATGAATGATGACCTACCAAATCCTAAGAAGCAATCTGAGTTGCTTTTTAAATTATTCTTGCACACATGGTCCTCAGTTTACAAATTAGCAACTGAATATATCAGGTCAGGACTGAGCAGAATCCTATTGGTAGTATACACTCTGGGATATTCACTGCGTCCTTTGATAACACCCACACACACACACACAGAAGGAAGGCAGCATACCACCATGGACATGCACTGTCTATTCTAATTTCCTGGCTGCAAAACTACAGCCAGCTGCTGCTCAGGCGTCCCTGTCCCAACCACTAAGTGGTTGAGGGTGGTGGATGCTCTCCTACCAGGGATGCTAATTTCTGCAGGCTTGGAAGGCAGTCTGGCATAGCTGCTTGTGCAGAGTATTGTTTTCTACTTGTGTGATGCAGGATCTTGGCCACTATGATGGTTTACCATTAGCTTCCATCCCCATAAATACTGTGTTTTTAACAGCAGATTGAAGAGGCAAGGACCTCTTGGTTGGCCCCATTTTCAGTTGTGGTTCCTGCTGCTGCTGCTGCTGTTGTTGTTAATCTCACCCTTTTCCCAGCCTGGGACTCAAGGTGGCTTACAGTAGTTAAAACAGATATAGCTTGAAACTACAGCTCAGCCCCATATCCATGGATTCAGTATCCACAGTCTCACTTATCCACATCTGAAAAAAAAGTGCTCTCTCTAGGTTCTCCAGTGTGGTTCTATGGTCAACTTCTAGTGTTCATCTCATTGAAAATAATAGAGTTCCCTATTATCCATGGTTTCAGGTATCTACAGAGGGTCTTGGAACATATCCTCCATGGATACAGGGCTCGATCTGTATATCAAAGTTAACAATATTTATTAAACTATCTTTAAAATTTAAACCAGATTTTTTTTAAAAAAAAAACATAACTATTCGAAACAACAAATAAACAAAACATAGATAGATAGGACAATTCCGCAAGGCCCAGTTCTCTTCAATATTCTTCAAAGTTTGAAGATCTGCTGAAACTTAAAAAGTCTTAACCTGCCTGTGGATAGATAGCAAGGTGAGTGGCAGTCTAATCTCTTACAGAAATGACGTCCAGAGCCTGGGAGCAGCCACCAAGAAGGCCCTCTTCTGTGTTCCCACCTGGTGTACCTGTGAGGGTGGTAGGACAAAGAGAAGGCCCTGTGGCAACATCATTCCCTGAGACACTGAAGTCTTGAAATATATGAGATGACTCATGTTAAGAGACACCTGAGATGCTTCAATCCTCCTGACCCAGATCAATATCTCTGCTATTTCTACTATTCCTTAGAAAAGAAAGGACATTTTCAGACAGCTCTTACCGCGCAAGCAGCCTCCAGAGCATGTACGTGAAGCTTTGGAAGCATCCGCATCATATTTCAATCATGGGCAGCTTCTGTGATTGAAATATGATGTGGCTGCTTCCAAAGCTTCACGTGTGTGCCACGAATGATCACGGAAGAGGGATGGCAGCGTCCGAAAAGGACCCCCTGCTGCACAGCAGCCTCGTTACTGCTCCGGAGGCTGCTTGCGTGGTAAGGGCCATCTGAAAATGTCCAAAGACATAGCCCTGTTAGCCTGGGATATCAGAAAGCAAAGGGATCTTGTAACAGCTCTGAGACTGAGAGAAAGAAATGTTAGCATAAGCTTTTGTAGACTTGGTCTATTTCTTTGTGCATCTGAGGAAGTAGACCAAGCCTACGAAAACTTATGCTACAACTTACTTCTTTCAGTTAGCCTCAAAGGTGCAACAAGATACCCTTGTTTACTGATATTCCTTAGAAGACTAACGGCTTGTCTATACGAAGCAATAAAATGTGGATTGGTGTGCTGTAGGACATTTTAAGATGAACCTAAAATCCGGAAGAAGCCGTCGGAAGAGGAATGCAGCTGCAGGGGGCAGCTTCTGATGACACTGTCCCTCTTGCATTACCCTCCATGTTCCTTCCATGTCACGTGGAAGGAAAAGGTGCCACTTTTTATTCACGGAAGTTTTTTGTGAATAAAAACTGGCACCTTTTCCTTCCATGCGACACGGAAGGAACATGGAGGGTAATGCGAGAGGGACGTCGTTGTCAGAAACTGCCCCCCTGCCATGGAGCAGCTGCGTTCCTCTCCAGACGGTTTCTTCCGGATTTTAGGTTCATCTGAAAAAGTCCATAATGCCAATTTGCAGCAGCTTCTATTTGTTTTAACACTTTTTTTTTTCAAAATTGCAAATCAAGATGGTGGGCATGAGTGAATTACTCACATTTTTATTTACATCGAGTTGCCACTAAATCCAAGGTGTGATCTTCCGCTTTAATAAAGAAGAGAACAACAACAACAAAAAAGGCTATTTTCTCACTGTAGCATATGATTGCTATGGTAAAAATCCAACATGGTGGTTTCAGGCACATGCCTTGTTAGCAAACTCCACCTCCTGTACACATCTGACCAATCAGCTGTCCACTCTGAGAATGCACAGCAATAAGAATCAGTTGTCCTAACTGGTGATAGTGCACATTCCAATGCATTGTTTTAAAAAATACTGGAAAAGCCACAAAGACTTTTCCTGTGGAGTATATGGAGTATTTGGACCCACCTCCTTTTGAATACAGCAGAGTGATGATGGATCCCATTAAGACAAATCATATTTTCCTCAAATTCTATGAGGAGTATTTTCACCATTTAGACAACCCTTAAGTAAAAGAGACCTAAGAATCCAATCTACATTTGAAGGGATGTTCTATTCCTCATCCTCATACAGGCCTAACTTCTCCCCATATCAGCTGGCTTCTGAGGAATATGAAACCGAGGAGAAAGTACATAGAAGTTCACGTATGCCACTGTGGGGAACAATAGTGGAATTCACCTGGATTCAGGATGATTAAGCATCATGTAACAATCAAAAGGTTGTTGTTGTTGTTGTTGTTGTTGTGTTGTGTGCCTTCAAGGAGATTATCAGACAGGGACAAAAATAGTGTCCCCATTTCGCTATGTTCTCCCCGGCCCCTCTACTGTCCCCGTCCCGGCACACAAACAAAAGGTTTCAAACCTACCTTATAGTGTGGCCATCTCCTTCCCTTGGCAGCCCAGGAGTGAATGGAGCACAAACAGAGCTGCATTCACTTACTGGTTTGAAATCCCAGGCTGTTCTTGTGAGAGGACGAGCGTGCAGGAAATTCAAAAATAAAAAGTAAAAGAAAGATCCAAAAGTGACAGCAAGCACAAAAACACATGTAAAAATAGAAGCAACCCAGGGAGGGTACAAAAAAAGGGTGTCAGTTACTTACTTGGATGTCCCAATCATACCGGACGTGTTCTGGAACAGACCTCCCACTGATGCTGGCATCACACCAGCATTAACGGGGCACCTTTTCTGTTTACAGAAACAGAATGGGTGACCCATTCATGGCTTAGCCCATGAATAAAAAGGAACATGGGGGGAAGGGAAGCAGCATGGAAGCATGACAACTCGGGAATGACATCATCTGAAAGGAAAACCCTTTCGCAATCTCCTGACGCCATTGTCCTGCCATATTTAGCCCATCTGATAATCTCCCAGCTTAATCATTTCCAACTTAATGGTGGCCCTATCATGGGATTTTCTTGGCAAGATTTGTTCAGAGAGGATTTGCCTTTGCCTTCCTCTTAGTCTTAGAGAGTGAGACTTGACTTGCCCAAGTTCACCCAGTGGGTTTCATAGGCAAATGAGGATCACATCCTGGTCTTCAGAGTCATTGTCCAAAACTCAAGCCACAACATGACACTCATGATTAAAACCTATATTGATGCATTTTTCCCAGATTAAATGCAAAATGTAGTGGTTGGATTTGTTTATCTTTAGATATGTGTTATTACCATGGAGTTTTTAAAGTTACCTTAAACAAGAATATGATGATATGAAGAAGACACCGATCATTGAAGAGTGGCAGAAAGATGCTCTGGATTCCTGAGTTTGGAAAGTAACTTCCTAAGCCTTGCTCATGACTTTTTTTCAGCACTTGTACAAGTTACATTTTGGACTACGGTTCTCAGAATCCCCAGCCAGTGACCATGCTGGCTGGGGGATTTGGGGAACTATAGTCCAAAAAGGTTTCCAAGCTCTGCCTTTTTATATACAATTTCCAGCTATATCTTTTTTCAGGATGCAGATTTATGGACCTGCAAATCAGAATTATAACATTTGTTTTATTTTAATCTCTCTCTTAACAGTGACATATAGGTGGTGACAATTCTTTCCTGGCAATGAATTTCCCATTTTGAGTACTGTAGGACAGAAGCCTAATATTTACAGTCATATTTTAAAGGTGTGAGGATATATATTATATACCTTCAGACCATTGAAATTTAACTGTAAATATCAAGTCACTGTCCTGCAATAGTCAAAATTATATAGAGACTGAATTGTATTTGATTAACTGTCTCATACAACATGCTTACTTTGTAAGGTCAGATTCACCTTCCTAATTTTAGCCATTTATGCTGCTTTAAGAAAATAAGCATAATTAATATAATGGCTTTGAGATTTGGAGCAAATCAAAAGTGGACTTTAGATAAATGAAATGGCCTTGAAAAAATAACAGTAATAAAACAAATTATGTAATAAGTGTTAAGTAATCACTGACTTCCCATGAGAATTTCTAGAACTCAGCTTTGTTGGATACTGTGTTTATCGTCTCTCTTTTATTAAAAGTAAAAATGTTCTTTTAATGCAGGGTTACGGCTATTGCTTTAGAAACTCAGTGGGTGGGTGGGTGGATTTGCATGCTGTGTGTAAAGTTGTGTGCTGTGTATAAAATATTGAATGTGGCAATAACATCAGTGGGAAGCGATACTCCTTTTGCAAGATTCTATTGAAAATTTGTTTCAAAGTTTACACCTATTATTTTAGATAGGTCCACCAATTAACTACAGCTTAATATTTTGTCAACACAGTAATGATGCTAAACTCTTCAAAATTACTTTTGCTTTTTCTTCCTGTGTTATCCATACAACTAGGGCTGAATCTACACCAGGAAAATAATTCAGCCCCAGTGCACGGTATTCTGCCCTGCTTCGACCCCATTAACACTAACCCATTATAGTTTGGACTCAGTTTGTATTGACAGACACACATTTCTCCCACCTAAAGTCAAATCAGCTTATACAAAAGGGTGTTTCTTCCCATGTCTCAAATGCAGTATTTTAGGTCACACAATAGCAGAGGCTGTGTTGTTTTCTTTATACTATGCATATCTATGGACTTTTTCGGACAGGGTTTTGCAACGCTAGCAGTCTCATCCCTGTTGCGAGGCTGCTGCACTGCAGTGCATCCCTTTCGGATGACGCTCTCCCCTGCCTATACTGTTGCATAACCGCTGGGATGCTGCAGCATTATATTTGGCAGTTTTCTAATCACAAAAGTTGATCGTGATTAGAAAACCGCCGAATATAACGCTGCAGCGTCCCAGCGGTTACGCAACAGTATCGGTAGGGGAGAGTGTCATCTGAAAGGGATGCCCTGCAGCACAGCAGCCTTGCAATGGGGACGAGGCTGCTAGCGTTGCAAAACCCCGTCTGAAAAAGGCCATAATCAACCAATAGTGTTTCTTGTTTTCCTGTCATTCTTACTGCCCCACCTGCACTCTCATTGGATGGCTCCATCTCCAGTTTCACTCACCCAGGAAAATTAAATGCCACCTCATTAAGTGTCCTGAAATCACCACAGCAAGTGCCTGAGGAGCAACAGGGTAGGGATGCAGAATCATCAACAGTCCTAGTCTGTTGCCAATTGTCCATACTGGATACCATCGAAGTCAATAGCCTGTCCAAAGGTCAATAGAGTGAGGTCCAAGGTCCTGGCACTTTGTCAGCAGGGGTTGATGCAACAGTCCAGAGAATGCAAGTCAGGCCGAAGCCAAGGCAAGGTAGCAACACAGGAAGAATCCAAACAGCTACGCTAAGCAATTGTCAGCACTGAAGCTGGGAGTAGAACCACTGGGATTTATGGCCACATCCTTCAAGGCCAGTTGAGCCTCATCAGTGATCAGGTTAGCATTTAGTATCTAAATGATGCTGGGTGTGGCATTTCTCCGTCCTGTGTTCAGAGAAAGAAGGTGGCATGCCATCTGGATTGTCCATCACTGGCTGGCCGACTGTTTGTTCATCAGGGTAAGTTACATTTTCTCTATCTGCTTCATCTGCACTCCCTGCTTCCTCCTCCTCTGAATTGTTAGCAAGGGGATTCATGACAGCTACCACCATCCACTCCTTGGCTTTTTTTTTTTTTTTTGAAAGAAGGGGGATCATATGTATGTGTGTGACAATCCTTGTGCTGCAACTTCCCTTCTGGGCTGCTCAGAGTGGGGAGGGAATGGTTTACTTGTGAGTAAACAAAAGGAAGATCACTCTTTTCCCCACCTCCTCCATTTTACCCAGGCTGCCTCCTGTCTCATCATTGCTGGTGCTGCCACCATCCCCTCCTCAGCTGGCAAGGCCCCACATGCACATTCCTGTTTTGGCTCTTTCTCTAGCTGGCTCTGGTGGCAGTGTGCTCCTCTCCTCTGGCTCATAGGCAGCAAGATGGCCTATAGGGCTGGTCCAGAGCTGCTGTTGCTATGGGAGGTGGCCACTGTCCCTGCCACCAGCCCTCAGGCTTGCAATGTCACACATGCACATGCAAACGCTCATACTATCAGCCCTCCAATCTCTGAAAAAAAAAGTTTTCTAGTACAATCTATTCAAATGTCTGCAGGAACGCCTCATTTCCTGGGGCTGGCAGAGCAACTGCACATGAAAAAATGCTTGCCAGACAGTGCCAAGGTAACTCCTATCAACATGCCCCACCCTCCAACAACCTTACTCTCTGATTCAACCCCAATCCCAATTCCTAATGTAGGGCACACATTTAAAAAACCATTTTCCCTACAAACTTTGCAGTATTTTTTTTAAAAAAATCCAATCACTTTAAAGCCCTCAGGAAAGGGAAAGAACTGCTTTCACTTCAAATCCAAAGGAATTTCATGTGTTCCAACAAGACTGACATTGCAGTAAGTATGAATTATTTTACAAGTGTGGATCCAGACTAGGAGTAATATGAGGAAATAGTTACCTTGGAGAATGCCAGATCTATGTGTACACAAGGATAATGCTAGTATTTCTGGAGGAAGATGACATGATACCACCCCATGCTCTCTACAGCAATTCCGTTCACTCTCTTACCCTTTCCTTCTCAAATTTCTGTGACTTTACCCAGGTTGCACTTCCAGAATTGGAGGCAGACCTTGACACAATGAAATCCGCCCATTTACAAGCTTAAGTCTAAGGCAATTTGTGCAACAACAGCAGCAATTTGTAACATATGTAGCTGAAAATGTACGGGGAAAAGTGAACATCCTTTCGTCAACTGATGGTCCAAGAGAAATATGTACATATAATATGTGCACCAAAAAGCACTTTTTTTTTTTTTTGAAAGTGTGCATAGCAAATACATAGGATTTCTCTGTGGGAGAAAAAAATGAAAATCTTGGAATGACCCAGACGAGAATCAGCTTCAAGGTGGAAATCAAGGAAATTATACAAGCTGGAGTTTTACTGTTGTTCACACATTCCTAGATCATGATTTTTCTGCTTCCCCAAAGATGTTGAGAACAATGAAACAATGTTTTTCACCCCAGAAAAACCACTAAGTTTTCTATGCATACTGAAAAGACTGTGAGCATAGTTTGTTACAGCAAAGCTGTGCAGTTCCTCAAATTCTTGTACAGTTTCCAAAACTGCAGAGTTTGGACTTTATCAGACCAGTCAAATACTGCATCATAAGGATGCCTAATGATTGTGAAAGGGAGTGTGTACTAGACAATGTCACCCTTTCATGAACATATATTGTTAAAACATCATACTTTTTATTGATGGCCCAAACCATCAATTGATTTCCCATGGTGATTTTCTGTCAGTATTGCTGGCGTTTGAATCCATGCACCATTGTATGCATGTGAATGCAGCATCAATAGGCAAACACTTCCAGGTGAGATCGCGACAGCCAGGTAGGGGGTGCTCTTTTTATGACATCCCCTCCCCATGTACTTGGAACTTTTAAAGTGTGTTTTGGTGCTTTTCTGGATGTTTTGTGTCTTTATATTGTTTTTTTAATTTCTCACGCTAGCGTCTTCTCGTGAGAATCTGGGAGATTTCAACCTTGGAAATAAATGGAGCTCTGTTTGTGCTCCGTTACTACCAGGGAAGCCTCATGGATGCTGCGCAAGGTAAGTGTGGTAGTGGTGGGGTTCTTTTGCTGGCATAAAAATGCCACAATTTATGCTGGAAAAAGAACTTTTCTTGGGGGTGGTCTGATAAAGTCCTATATATTATGATGGGAACAAAAATAAAAAATTCTTACAAGTTATGGAAACTTTTGACATGCTATTTCTTTTTTCCTGTGTAGGTTTCTCAAGTGGTCAAGAGTATCAACTTCAGTCAGGAAATTTATGAATTTCCATTCCATTCCTATTCCTAAGGGTACCATGCTGTCTCACATCATCATTCTTGCTGGTATGCTCAGAAAGGGTCATGTGTTCAGATAGCAACAGCAAAGAGAAGCAAGACCAGGAGTCTGAAAGATCGAGCAGTGGTCCCCCAACAGAGACGTGAACCATAGCAGCTACCCAGTTATGTCTATGCTTGATGCTGTCCCAGCCAAGATGCTTCAAGCTAGACAGAATGAGACATTTGTCCCATTCTCATGGCTTCCCCAATTAGCCACCCACCTCGAGCAATTAACCAGCTAATCTCACAAAGAATTAGCCTATGTACTGACAGTCCCCTGAACATTCCTTGTTACAGCCAAGCAATCTGCCTACACAAGCTACAGTTGGCCAGACAATGGATACATCCAGACCAGCACTCCTAAAACTCAATCATATGTGTTCTTCCATCTCACCTGGTATCGTGTACTCTGAATGACAATAGTTCTCCAGGCTCCCAGGCATAGTTTTTTCTTCATTTAACTGGGCAAGACAGGAACTGAAGCTGCAGCATATGTTCTTCTATTGAGCTACTCCCTCCTTGCAGATTGTGATATGCCGAAGCAGGAAAACCTGCTCCTCTAAGAGTCTGCTTATATTTCAGCCAGGTAGGACAATATTCCTACACTGATTCATGCATGCTAACAAGGGCAGTAGGATGAAAATGCATGATGCAGCCAATAGCAAATATATACCCCCCCCCAATCTCAAATGATCATTGCCAGATGATAAACTATTCAAGCCACTCCTCCCTATCTTTAAAATCCAGCTTAAGCTATCAGTCAGGGTTGCCTCCTACATACATCAGTGTTTGGTGTTTAAAAACCTTTGGGACTCATTCATAAATTCATGATATTCTGAATCATAGCTTTACATTTCATTCTAGCAAACATTCAAATATACTTACTGGTTACATTAGTGGTTACCCATTCAGGATTTATGATGGCAATTTTCATGTAACATTCTGGGGAATGTCAACAGAACAAAGTCATGAATTAAGCAGTGTACCCCCCCCCCGTCCCAATTGATGCTTTTCTGCATTAATGTGCAATTTTACAACATGGGAGACTCCCTGAGTATTACAAGGGATGCTCTTCAGGGAAACACTACCCTGCTACAAGTCTGCTATCAACTCATCTTAGATTATTGTGTATAAATTGACTGAAAGCTATTGTCATCTAATTACACTGGATTGGATTTGGAAGGAATTGCCTCCCAATTCTGTCTGGATTTTATTTTTAGTTTGCCTTGGCAACATAGAGGCTGCTCCCATGCTCTTTCAGGAGAAGCAGGTAGAAGAGAATACCCCACAAAGGTTAAGGAATGGGGAAGAGCTGTTGAAGCAGCAGACATTCTTGCTTCTGTTGGTTGATGTTGCAAATACAAGGCAAATGTTCCCTCTTTTTTCATCTGGAGGACAGAAATCACCTGAGTTCTGTGAGCTCTTGACTTGGAAGTGAGTGGATTCTCATGTTCCAGCAGATTATTTTTTTTTCCCCTAGCACATGTACATAGCACCCAAATGGATCTGAATAGATGCATTGTAAATCATGGCATGTGTGTGTGTGGTCCATGCACCACCTTGTGAGTTTTCTGAGATGCAGATATTGGACCAAACTAAGGACTTTACCAGATGCGGCAAATATGGTGTCATAAGGACACCTAATGATCTCAAAAGGGCGCGCATACCAGCTAACGTTGTCCTTTTGCTATCATATCTTGTAAAAAAAATTGTCCTATTTTATGGACGGGCCAAACCATCAATAGACCTCCCGTTTCTCTTTTTTGCTGGCATTGCCGGCATGTGAATCCTCGTGCCATTGTACTCACATGAATGCTAAGTCAATGACAGAACACTTCCAAGTGAGATTACAACAGCCAGGTAGGGGACACAGTTTTTATGACCCCCCCTGCCCAATGTACTTATATTTTTAAAGTGTGTTTTTGTGCTTTGCTGTACTTTGTGTGTGTGTGTGTTGTTGTTGTTGTTTTGCTCTAATTTTTTAATTTCCTGCACTAGCTTCTTCTCATGAGAATCGCCTAGATCAGGAACCCGGAAGTAAACCGAACTCTGTTTGTGCTCCATTACTGCCAGGGAAGGCTCTTTTACTCTGGAAAAGGTGGATCAGGGGGGTGGTCATTTGCCAGCATAAAAACATCACAATTTATGCCAGCAACATGGGATGGTCTGATAAAGTCCTAGGCTGCACATACATTTACATGCATGGTAGCAATTAAATTCCTTCTTTTATACAACTGTTAAAGATACCAGAAGCCCTGTTCCCTTTTTCATGTGGCCAAATGTATTTGATCCTCATACAAAAATGCATATGTTAAGAGACATGTACATGCAAATGTTTGTGTGTGAGCTTTCAGAAATTTGAAGACTATGCATGCTCAGTGGTAAAGGAAAGGCACATTATGTATGCCTATAGCCTAGGGTTGCCAGGTGTTCTTACTTATAAGGAATGTCCTTTAAAAAAAAAATAGTTCATCTGCCATTTATTTCCATTCCTCCAAAAAATTAATTATTGATTTGTTAGCTAATAAAAGTGTTAATTTGTCCATTTCCATGGTTTCATGTAATCCTTTTTTTGAGGGTTTTGAGGGTCTGAAAGCATGTTCCTTATAGAACGGGCGGGGACGTCTCTTGTTTGAAGATTTAAAAAAGCACTAAAGACGGATCTCTTTCGGCAGGCCTTTCCTGATTAGATCCCAGCCTCAGGAGCTGCATCTCCTGGCTTTTTAAAATCATGTATATATTTGTTTTTAATGTGTTTTTAGTTAGATGGTTTTAATTTTATAGTGTTTAATGTCTTTTTATGGGGGTGGGTGAGGGTGGGTGGTGTTTTTAGTCATTATTATAATGTTTTAATTGTTGGAAGCTGCCACTATTGTTTTTAGCAGAGGGGCGGGGTATAATAAATATTATTATTATTATTATTTATTGGGAAGTTCTTCCTTTTATACTGATTGAACAAGATGCCAACAAACAAACAAACAAACAAACAAACAACCCTGTATTTTTTTGTATAGGCCCTTCATAAAGACAGAAATGTGTGTGTCATGTCATTTATGAATGTGGACAATATGTCAGTTTTACAGAGAAACACATGACTAAGTTAACTGAAATCAATATGTTTCTTTGGTATGGAATGCAAACTTGCCAAGAGCCACTTCCTGATTGTCAACGCTGCATGTCATGAATTTTAACGTTCCCTTATTGCTATTTTGTAAACCTGGCAACATTGCTAGAGTGATGCCTCTGTTCTTTTATTAATGCACATTTGCCAAGGAGGGGAAATGTTTCTAGATGTTCATAGGTGAGCCTAGCAAAGACAAATAAGAAGACAAAATAAACTCTAGTTCCATTATGTCCAAACCCAGAAACCTATATAAAACTTCCCTGGAAGTACTTCTGGTTTAAGGGGCCATTTCCCCAGCAGTTTCTGATAAAGTTTAGAGGGAGGGGGGAGAGGGAGGGAGGGGTGGCAAATGCCTAGGGTTACTTATTTAAAAATCCTGCCCTATCTTTTTTATTAAGTTTAGGCCTCACCCCTTCCTCCAAAACACTCTAATTGCAAAGATGTCTCTATCTGTGCATCATGAAAAGGGAAGAGGGCGGGGAAAACTATCAGCATAAAGTGGACCAAAGAGGTTCAAACCAGCAATGTTTGGGTTGATGGGGAAAATATGGTATTGGCTGGCATCCTGTTAGCAACATATGCTGGTGTGAATTGTGCTGTGCACATGGAATGTTTTTTGGACAATGCACTGTGCATTGTCCTTGCACATTGTGCATTGCAGTTACATAGTGGGTTGTCAGCCATGTGGACTGAGCATTGATCCACATATGTTGTGCGATGTTGGTGCTCAGTACAGGGGTTGTGTAATGTAAACTGCTGACTGACATTTATGCTATACTGAAGTGATGTACGATATTGGCACTTGTTTTGGAACTCACAGAAGAAAAGAATGGACAAAATAATCCCATATATTTTCAAATAAGCAGACTGCCTCTTCACCAGTGTGGTGTGAAAATAAAAAGATGCTAGCAAATCTTGATTAGAAGTATGTGACAAATGAACTTGCTAAATTCATCTCAGAAATAGAGGTGGTGGAATTTTTCATTTAGTTTGCATTTTGGTGGGGTTTTTTTTAAAGTAACAAATTTGCATTTCTCTAATTGTGAGGTGGACCATAAAGGTTATCTTTTGATAATCATGCTTTTCAGAATATTGCCATATGGGGAAAATCCATATAAATATGCATATATTAGACAAAAGCATGCATAAAAGGGAATATACTGATATCAAACAATGTATCAAAAGGCAGAAAGTAAGTCTTATAGGGGAAAACTACTTGCAAAAAAGAGCTATATTTCAGGCATGAGTACAAAAATGTATGAAAGGTGCCCCCAAATGTGCACATTTTGCTGTACAGACTGCTTTCTTTGCCGTGTTTACTGACAGAGAAATGGGACAGAATGAACACAGACCTGGGAAAATGAGAAACCAAGAGCACCTGATATTAAGAGATTTATCCACAAAGTGGTCCACAGCAGGACAATTTCTTTTTTCAAAGTATAGAATCTATAAAAATACTCTTTTGTTAATGAGAAATGCTACAGAACTTCAGAGAGTTCCTTCTGATCCATAGCACAGCTGTAGCCAGACGTTGATGTTAAAAAGTAACTGGAATTAAGGAAAGGAAGGGCAAACCCAAGAAATGTGATATATACTTTATTTTTCATTAACTTCAGCGAGAGAGTGGGAGAAATTGCTTGCTTCCCAATTGCACTTCTCATTCAGTCTCCGCTGGCTTAATATAGCTCCCTTTTCAGTGCTGGAGAAGGCATTATAATGACCTTCCCAGTGTCACAGCATCCAGCCTACAAAGCAGACTCATCAGAAGAACAACACAAAAGGCAATTCAGCACTGAACTGGGTGATATTGCTGGAAGAACAGGTACCACATGAATATCAGTACTGCTCATCACATTTGAAGGACTGCTCCTGAAGGGTGCCATGAATGAATCAACTAGAACCAGTTGGCAACTTTGAGTGGACCAGGGGACAGTTTTCTCTACCTGAGACATTCTCTGGACTGCACAGACTGCCTCAAATGCCAGAAAATTGGGTGGACTTCACTGTCTAGAAGTCCACTCCTTGAAAAACATATTTTTTTTATGTTAACATTTGGAGGGGCACCTGCATCTTATTTAAAAGGCAAATCAGCATATCTGAAGGCACTCAAGCAAGGCAATTCAACCCACTTTTTTTTGAAACCAGAAAAAAAAAAAGATGTTCCAAGGGAGACTTGGGAGGGGTTTCAGGGGTCGTAAAGACAGCTTTCGGAGCTGTGTGCAGACTTCTGTGTTGAGTTCACTAAAGGATACAATGTTATCATCTTCTTTGTCCATCAAATCATCTGGCAATCATATCACCTGACACTATACCTTTATTTATGCTACCTGAGCAAAAATAGACATGGTTAACATTATTGTGGGCAAAATTAGCCTCACATAACCAGGATGGGTGGTATTGCCTAGTGATGGGCCAAAGCTATTTGATCACTTTTTCATGACCAAAGGATGTAACCATTATAATCAACGGAGTCAGATGACAGATTGTAAGAGCCACCAGCAAGTGTGTGTAAAATGCTAGAATGGGGTGGGCAAAGTGTAGTCCCTGAAGGCCCCCATCAGTTCCCTGAAGCCTAACACAGCTACTTATGTGATGATTTTATCATAAAGCTGGGTTGGCGTGTCCTCAGCTTCCTGCTTTTTAAATTATATTTGAGCCAGACTCTTCCTATTTTTAACAGATCCAGGTTCTTTCTTCAGAAATATAGGACTGTATCAGATGATGCAAATATGGTGTCATAGGGACACCTAATGATCATGAAAAGGTGCACATACCAGATGATGTCATCCTTTTGTGATCATATCTTGTTCTTGTTCTTGTTCTTGCTTGTGAATTTAAATGTACAAAATAAATAAACATTCAATGTTTTTTTTTTAAGCCATCCTCTTTTATTGGTGGAAATCTTTATTTTTCTTTGGATGTATATATACTTTGGTAATACATATAAGCATGTAAATATGTATGCAGATATGCAACTCTAATAATAATAATAATAATAATAATAATAATAGAAACCTCGTGCCATTGTACTCACATGAGTAGAGCATCAATGGGCAAACACTTCCAGGTGAGATCATGACAGCCAGGTAGGTGATGCTCTTTTTATGTCCCCCCATGTACTTGGACTTTTAAAGTGTGTTTTCCTGCTTTCCTGTATTTTTTGTGGGGTGGTGGTGGTTGGCTTTAATTTTTTTAAATATTTATTTATTTATTTATTTATTTATACCCTGCTCTTCAGCCACAAGGCTATCAGAGCAGATTACAAATTGTTTTAAGCAATAGCCATTTACACATCTACACTGCATTAAATTGTTTCCAATGTGTGTTAGCTAATTGCCCCCACAAGCTGGGTACTCAATTTTTAAATTTCCCATGCTAGTGTTTTCTCATGAGAATCGGTGAGATCAGGAACCTGGAAGTAAACGGAGCTCTGTTTGTGCTCCATTACTGCCAGGGAAGCTTCTTTTACACTGCTCAAGGTAAGTGTGGTGGAGGGGTTTCATTTGCAGGCCTAAAACCAACACAATTTATGCCAGCAAAAGAACATTAATGCAGGGTGGTCTGATAAAGTCCCTAGAAACTCTGCACAGGTTATGTTAATGTTCAGGGCCACTTTCAGCTTGGATTTCACAAGGCTACCATTCCCTTCTTTTCTCTCCTTCATCCACAGTTGTGTATTTAAACTGAAAACTTGCTCACAGTAGCCATCAGACACAGGAACAGAAAATGTGAGAAGGACCATTTGGCTGTCACTATCCTTTAGCATTTATCTGAAAACATGCACACATCTCTGATGTATGTTCTGCTCCTTGGAGGCAATCTCTTCCTTTATTTGTTGTAAAACACACTTGTTATCATACAGCTTGTCAATGCCAATCTCACTATGAAATGCTATAGCAAGAACCTGTAAATCTGCCCATTTCACATCATTGTGAAGTAAGAGCACTGACCTTTCTTTTCTTTTCTTTTCTTTTTTTAAACCAAGCTGTTTCAACATCATAAAGTTCCTCAAGGTATTCAATGCCCTGTGTCAATATCTTACAGACTTACTCTCTGAATCTTTTCCTGTCAGCTGTGTCACATTCTCCAAAATGATGTGGGCTGCTGTGGGTAGAATTTGTCCTGTCTTCTCTTCAGTTTTGAACGGAAGCCTTGCATGAAAACATTGTAGCATTGGAGTTGTAGCATTGTCACATTCTTCTTCCCCCCTCACAGATTGTACAAAAAGTAAACATAACAAAGTGGGAGAGATTTGTGTTCTTCCTCACTGAAAACTGCCCACACAATCTTCACATATTCTTCTTCCCCTTCTAAGAAAAGTATGCCTTTAATAAAGTACAATATTGTAATACGTGTTCTTCAGCAGGTAGAAATGACTGCTATCTTGTTGGTATGTGCTGAAGCACATCTTTGTATTCCATTTCTAGCACAAAAGGGGGGAAAGACTCCCTTTTTGGACAAGAAGCTAAACTTACTGTATACCTTCAGGATAACTATTTCTACATTAATTTCAAAGTCTGTATCCAATATTCGAGGCAATTGTGAATAATATGACATTTGCATTTCACTCATGTCAAGTGGTTATTAAACTGCTTTAATGCACTGACTTGAGTTTTCCAAAATTTACAAAGTATGGTTGGCCACATGAGAAGATGCTGTCAATGCCGAGACCATTCTTCTGTAGAATACTCAAGATCTGTGTCAAAATGGCACATAATGGTCTCTTGTTCTACCATTGGCATAGGAAAAATCAAGCAAGTTGTGCTTAATTCCTCTGTCACAGAAATGTAACATACAGTTCATGGGAAGAATACGTACCTGGACTTGCATGGTGAATGTTGCAGGGAAGGGTATATGTTTCATGACCTCCATGGATAGAGGTCAGAGATTGTCACATGAAGTACAATGTAACTGGGCACTGTGCCTGTCAAATGATCAAGCTTGAAAAGTATTCTTTTTTGAATCCCTGCAGGTGATTTTAAAGTTGCATTCCCCTGATGAAGGCCATTAAATATTACAGGCTGAAACACATTGGGCTAATTGGAAGAATAAAACTATATTTTTAAAAACAAAAATATCCTAAGACTTTGTCTCTTCTTTACATCCTTTTCAATCAGGTGTTACTAGTCATTGGTGCTTTTTAATTTGTTGACTGGGCCTCATAGTAGGCCTTTCTAGACTGTGCCACTTGTTGAGAGGTGGCCTACTATTTTGGTATCAGGCCCCATTGGACCTTTGCAGAACTTTCTGGCCCATGTTGTGGGTTACCATTGCTTCAGACCTCTTGCCTTTGTAGGCCGTCACCTTTTTTCTTTGTCTGCTTATCTGGTATACCCCTCCCTGTATTTTGAGTGTTGGACTAGGAATTTATCCAGTTATCTGGTATAAAATATGGCATCTAGGAAGGTGTCCAGGGTATCCAAAGGGAAAGGCCTAGCCAAGAAACCTAAGACAGGTATAGATAGGTCCAGCAGGGCTCTACTTACTGGAGTTGTTGTGCTTAGGTTCCTGTTTCCTGAAGGAGTTGTTCTTCCCTGTGCAATTGCAAGATCAAGGTGATCATTAAACCATCAGCTCCCATGCAATAGTTTGACCTGGTGTAAGATAACTTCCTATATTGCAGAGATTACATCACAGTTTAGTGGCAGAGTGGTTTCTTCACAAAGAGGTTACAGATTTCAGCACATCAGCTGAAAATGAGCAGATAGTAGTTGATTTGAAAAGCTTTTTTCCATCACCAGAGTTACTACTAACTCACTGCATGTTGGACTAGTTGTACAAAGATTTTGATGTGGGCTATTGTAATTCATCTCTAAATTTTTGTAAGTCAGTATTAATGTTAATCTAAGGGGGAAGACAAGGTAAATGTTCCCAAAATGAACAAATAAATACTGAGCATTGCAATTCCAGGGTATGTCCTAAAGACTGGGCTGCCCATTCTAATACTATTTTTTCACCCATTAAATATCGCCAAACCCCCCAAAAAAAGCCCGCCAACAACAAACATATCTCTTATTTGATTGCCTTTCTTATTTGACTGCTTCTCTTATTTGACTGTCTGACTGCATCTTGAGGAGGAGGAGAAGAAGGAGAGGAGGAGAAGGAAGAGAAGAAGGGCTTGTCTAGACATGAAGATATAATGAAGATTGATGCTCATGATTGCAAATTTGCAGCAGCGCTCATTTGTCTCCATAGTCTTTTGGTAAAATCTATTCTATGCAAAGCTACCCACATTTGACATGCACACTCAGCTATGCCTACAAATCAAGATGGTGGCTGTGAGTACATCACATTATTACTTTCCACACATGTTGTAGCTACCGCACAGTATTTTTTTTCTTGCACTTGTAAATCAAAGGTGTGCAAGTGTGATATTCCACTTATAAAAAGCTCTTTGGTCACTTCAGTGCAGGAAAAAAAAGTGCACACTCAATAACATGAAAATAAAAATGGCATTTCCAGTGATTTCTTTGCCAGCAAGCCCACCCACCCCCGCACACATCCAACCAATCTCCTCTCCACTTCTACCTTCGCTGCAAATTCTCAGTGTCCCAAATTGGATGTCCAGGAGTGCAATAATGTGCAAGCCTGTGCATTATTTGAAGAACCCTGGGGAAAACTGCAAAGGCTTTTCCCATTCAATAGATGGAGTTTTTGGCCCTCTTCCTTTTGAATGCTCCAAATCTTGTTTGCAGTGTGTTGGGACAAAAGGTATTCTCTTCAAATTCTATGAGGAGTGCTTTTATCATCTAGACAGCCCCAAAGAAGAAGAAGATGATACAGATGTTTTTCTTGGATTTGCATAAATCCATAGGCAGGTGATGTTCTAAGAAAACACTCAGATCTTTCTCTTTTCCTGATACTTCCCCTCTGCTTATAACTGTGGTAAAAGCATGTCTCCCTTTCATTTTAATCATCCAGGCACCTTTGAAAATCTCACTCAAGGGACTGTTTTTCTCTTCATGTATGGAGTTCTGGAACTAGATCTGAAGAAGCTTCTAATGAGGTTTAATAATGTAGTAGGGACATTTAACATATATTAATTAAATCACAGCAGATGGTAAGGGGAGCCCTTGCTGGGAGTGAATAAGCACAGAGAGAAATATAACTGCTATGTAATTAAGGCAAACCTGCTGAAACAATGGAGGTACAATCACTTTTTTATGAACACATTAGACCTCCATGCAATGCCAGGGAATTTAATTACTACCTAACTCCTAGGATGCAGTTTGACTCTGGAGGAAGCACGAGTTGGAATATGTAGAGGTGGCTTTTTAAACAATCCCACACATGAACACTCTAGAGGTACTGCTGTCGATAATTCTTCTTGTTACATGAAGGGAAGGATGAAAGAGAAGAAGAGACAAGTGCCTGATCTGTTACGGCCCGTGCCTTTTCTGTCTGGTTGCAGGGTCAACAGCAGACATCCTCCACGGCTTGTTTCTGTCCCCCAATGGCCCAGTGATCAGAGCGATCCTCCTGTTCCAACCTGCCTGCTCCAGGCTGTGGAACTAAAACTTATTTGATTTCAGATTCTGTCTGAAAATGTTCCTAACATTTAGAGGTTCAGTGTTCTGAAATGTATCTGTTTCATAATTTGGGAGGGCTTTGCAGGATTATGGCTTCTTTCCTTCTTTGAAGAACTGGTACTTATACTGGAATATTCTTTTTTCCATTAATGGGGACTTTGTTTTCATTTTTCATGCTTTCCTTTTACTCTGAGACCTGAATGTTTTATAGTACCCAGCAAGTCAAGCCTAGCCAAGCCCCTCTCTGCTCCCCAAATGTCACATATGGCCAGCATCCATATGTTTTACACTGATCATTTCCTTTCCATTATTGATGTCTGCAGATCAATCTTGGCCTTCTTGAAGTAAAAGCTAGCTAATCATAGCATATCTCTATTGCCCTGACCTTTTTGGGTGTGGGGTGGCAGTGGTGACAGAATGGTTTCCACCCCAAGGCTTTTTAAGGGTTTGTTGAGAACTGAAACAGGAAGATCATCTCCATACAGTGTCAGTTTGCCCATTGTGGGCTCATCTACACTAGCCAAGATAATCCAGGTTGTGCCAGGAGTATTCTGGCTCTGGAGCTGCCCCATATTCCCCCCATGACCAATGTACTCCATGATGACACCGGGCAGATGTCTACACATACATCCCCACTGTGTTGCCCAGTGTCAGGCCCTGCTCTTCTGTGACTCAGAAGATGAGCTAGAAGAGAGAGCTTCAGAGCAGGATTTGCAGCAGGGAATGGAAACAACAGCACCCTACCCCATAGAGCTGCCTGGCCCCTCAGAGATAGCAGAAGAGCAGATAATCCAGACCCGGCAGACAGGCCTGGTCCCTCAGACAGAGAGAGCTTAGACCCAGTCATATCCATTTTTCAGGAATGCTGACATCAAATGGAAGAGGAGAGAAGTCTTGGCATATTTATGAGAGATGCTGGCTTATCAGAGAACAGTTGTGCAGTCGCTGAATCCTTATAAATCAGGGACAGCTGCTCTGCCAACTTGTGGGAGTTTATTTGACTGCATTGGTGGGGAAACTCTGCTCTTGACTTCTCATGTTGCCTTGCCTGGACATTGAACTTTGGACTATATCAGACTCCCTGCTTGTTGTGACCCTGGACTATCGGACTAGTAAACTGGACTATTCTCTGGCTTTTGTGGACTTGTTCAGTTACCTAGATATTTTGCCCTGCCATTGTAATTCCGTATGACTGTGAGTTCTGGGCAGACTGCCACACTGTTATCTGCTAATAGCACCTCTCCTTGGCTAATTTCCTAAATAGCTGGAGCTACCAACATTGGCATGAGTCACATCTCTGAGGCCAGCACTGATCACATGGCTGGGCACCTCATTGTGACCTCAGAGGACACAACTCACATCAGCAGTGGTAACGCTGAGCAACACAGTGTGGACATGTAGACATCTGCACAGTGCACCAGGTTTTCCTGTAAAATCTGGAGCAAATGGCGACTTATTTTAAACCCTTTATTTCGTGGGTGGTTTAGTGCAGGTTCGGTGCTGAACTAGCCAGGCCTCGTATAGATACTTTGTACCAGAACTGAGAATTTGCACTGTGTCATCTGGAAAGATCTCCATGGGGACTGGGTGAGGATGTTTTATTTGGCTGGTGTAGTAAAACCCAGTGTCATCTTGATCCCACAGGCTGGCATTCCAATATTCCAGTGTATTCAGAAAGGAATTTGTGTAGGGAAATTATGAGAAAGCAGTTGAGTTGTACTGCAAAAATAAATTAATTCGCTACCCAAACTAGATGACATTAGAAAGCCGGGAGTGGGGGCAGTGTGTGTGTGTTTTGATATGAGCAGGGAGTTGCTGACTAATTAATGTAACTATGGATACTTTGGAATAATGGGGGGGGGAGAATCTTGCAGGCCCACATGAAAATAAACTGTGTAAAAGTCCTCAGTAGGCACATCCTCTTCACATCAACAATTGATTATTATAGTGGTTTGCTATTGAAAGTTCATTATGGTTCACTAAGCATGGAATCCACGTACTTGGTCAAAAGGCAGAGTTCCAACTTTATGGAATGCTTTAGAAGGAACAGTAATATTAATCAAAAGATGCCTGGTTAGGCTAGCCAATTTTTCTTCCCCCTGCCCCGCTCCTGTCTTGTTTAAATAGCAGCTGCCATACCCTCCAACATTTCAGAGATATAAACTGGTTCACATGTGGCCAAGCAACACCAGAGTGTGGTCTAGCTGGCAAAAGTTATTCACGAGGAAGAACACACAAGCCAGGAGAGGCTGCTGCAGTTTGCTTTTGCCTGAGCCTACTGGGAAGGGCAAGATTTCTCCCCCTCCTTTCCCCACTACTGAGTTAATTAGGTGCAAACAATTTTTGCACTTTGAACTCAGTTTACAGCAATGGAAACAAGTTGAGGACAACATGTTAGAAGAGGGAGGTGGAGAAGAAAACTGGGACATTTTAAAAGCAGATGAAAAAGTGGGGTGACAGAGGGTTAATTGTGACTATCCCTATCAAATTGGGATAGGTGAAAGGTTTGAGCTTGATTTGCAGATACAAGTAGATGCAGGTAAAGTTCATTTAATGACCAACACACAAAATAACGAGTCAGACACCATAGCTGGGTTAAAACATGGGCCACTTTATTGTAACTAATCTATTTATTTATTTGTTTCTTGATATATACAAACTAGGGGGAGACCCAGTGCAGGAAAAACTGGCGCCGATGGTCTCACCAGACTCACCTCCCAGCTTCCCTGGGCGAAACACCTGAGCCCCGGGGAGGATCCCAGAGAACTTGGACGCCCCCCGGGCACCATCTACTGGAAGGCGAGACCCCAGGATAAAAACACCTCGACCTACTGAATTTCAGTCGTGTGTTCCCACCCGGCGTCAGCCTCAAGGACAGCTTATTTCCCTGCCCCCAGACGCACAACCTGCCGGGCAGATTGATAAGACAATCCTACACCCAAAAGGGGTGCCATAGGTGAACACCGAAATAATCCCGTCTCCCCCTTACCTGCCAAGTGACCGGCTATTTAAGACGCCACCCAAAGCCAGTTATCAAAGTCCAAAGTGACAGTATGGGGTAGGCAAAAAACCCCGTGGAAAAAGGTAAAAATTCCTACCTGGCCCCAAAGCGACCAGAATACTCATACTGTGACAGAGGCGAGTGGGTGGGTCGTTTCAGGAAAAGAGGAGGACGTCAGGGGCGGCAATGGTTTTGATAACATGCTAACTCTGCCCCTGCATTCTTCCAGCCATGGTGTGATTACACCATGGCCAATCCCTGACTCGCTTCGCATGAGGCCACTAAAGCACCTCCCACTGCCAACTGTCAGTGGGGGTGGCATTCCATACATGCAAAGATTCACTTACAGGTGTTTTCTGACTAAAGGGATGTAGAAGGCACAAAGTCAGGGTTGGCTCTATCATTAGTTGGTCTGAGGCAGTCATCTCAGGTAGCATGTGGTTGGAAGCAGTAGATGCAATAGCATCACCCTAGCTGTTCCTCCTGAGCTCCCAGCCATTGGCCCTTTGTTGGAGGACATCTCTGTGTGTGTCACATGGCCTGCTTCCTCATATGGCCTTCTGCCTTCAGCCATAGTAAAGTATACAGCCCCATAACAAGTAATGAAATAAGAGTTGCCTGCCAGTGAAGTACACCATCTTGCTGTTTACCTTAAATAGGAAAATCTCTTGAGCCAAGCCTGGAGAGCCAGAGGAGGGATGTTGGGGAGGAAAAACAAGAAGAGGAAGAAGAAGGAGGAGGAAGAGGAAGAGGATGTTTTTTAACAGTTCAATTTTACACCTGGAAAAGTACCTGAGACACTTCTAACAAGTTTCACTAGAGTCACTACACATCCTGTTTCAAACTGTTGATTATCCATCCATTCATCACCTATCCATTATGGGTAATTCTCTGAATTAGTTTTATTTCTGAATCTGGAAAATAATGGAAGCCATTGTATTGTTTAGCTCTTTTTGTTATTTATATCCCACCCTTTTTTAGTAGTTGCATAGGTGGCAACAAAGTCAGAATAAATACACTATAAAAACATCACGGAAATTCAACACAGAGAAATGTAAAGTACTGCACTTAGGGCGGAAAAATGAAATGCATAGATATAGGATGGGAGAGACTTGGCTGAACGAGACTACGTGCGAAAGGGATCTAGGAGTCCTAGTAGACCACAAGTTGAACATGAGCCAACAGTGTGATGCGGCAGCTAAAAAGGCCAATGTGATTTTGGGCTGTATCAATAGAAGTATAGTATCTAGATCAAGGGAAGTAATAGTGCCGCTCTATTCTGCCTTGGTCAGACCTCACCTAGAATACTGTGTCCAGTTCTGGGCACCACAATTCAAAAAGGATATGGACAAATTGGAGCATGTCCAGAGAAGGGCAACTAAAATGCTGAAAGGTCTGGAAACGATGCCTTATGAGGAGAGACTTAGGGAGCTGGGTATGTTTAGCCTGGAAAAAATACGGTTAAGAAGCGATATGATAGCCCTGTTTAAGTATTTGAAGGGATGTCACGCTGAGGATGGAGCAGGCTTGTTTTCTGCTGCTCCAGAGACTGGAACACGGAGCAATGGATCCGAGCTCCAGGAACAGAGATTCCACCTCAACATTAGGAGGAACTTTTTGACAGTAAGAGCTGTTCGGCAGTGGAACGCACTCCCTCGGAGCATGGTGGGGTCTCCTTCCTTGGAGGTCTTTAAACAGAGACTGGATTGCCATCTGTCAGGGATGCTTTGATCAAGATTTCCTGCGTGGCAGGGAGTTGGACTGGATGGCCCTCGTGGTCTCTTCCAACTCTACACTTCTATGATTCTATGATTCTATAAAACACCTGTGCTAAATCTGTGCTAAAGTGAACACTACAGACAGATATTTTGCTATCAGTCACAAAATAAAACACTTGAAAAATGTTCAGAATAATTGAGCAAAGAGACGAATAGAAATCCCACCCCCGTGCAAAAAAGGAAATGTTCTCCTTGTCCAGAGAAAGTTCAACCTCCCTCAAGTTGGCGTTTCACAACTACTCAAGGTAAACCCTGCAGGGTTTCCACCTTCCCTTCCAACCTGATTCTACTTTTATCTGAGATAATGAGTGATCAAAAATGAGAAATATTTAAAGCTCACAAAGTTGTTACATGGAACTGAGTTCTGGTATGCAGCCCAGAAATCTATTGTGGGAAATAAAAATCTGGTTTGCAGTTTGGGAAACTACGGGGCACAGCATGGTTCATGCAGAAGATAATCCTTACAAAGTTACTGTTTTACTGTCATTCGAAGCATCTTTACTTTAGGTGATTGGGACTGGACAGAGATAATAAAAATAGAATCTCCCCCCTCCCCCAGCCATTTTGGATTTTAAGGGGAGATTAACTACATTCAATATGAAGGACAAAATGGCTTCCAATAGCCAAGGGGGTCAGGCAAGGGTGCATTTTATCAAACTGTTTAATTTGTGTGCTGGACGTATCATGCATAAAGCTAGGATTAGACTCCAAGGAAGGAGGTGTGAAAACTGGAGGAAGGAACATCCAGTTTAAGATATGCAGCTGACACATCCTACTGGCAGAAAATTGGGGGGGGGGTGGAATCTTGAAATAGCCATTGAAGAAAGTCAAGGAAGAAAGTATAAAGGCAGGTTTATAGCTAAGCATTAAGAAAACGAAAATAATAACCACAGATGATTTACCTAACTTTAAAGTAGATTATGAAGACATTGAAATGGTTAATGATCTTACATACCTTGACTTGGTCATTAATAAAAATGGAGACTACAGTCAAGAAATCAGAAGAAGACTAGCAAGTGGAAGAGCAACTATGAAGGAATTAGACAAGTTCCTGAAGTGTCAAGATATATCATTGAATACTAAAGTTAGGATTGTCCATGCCATTGTAATTCCAATTTCTATGTATGGTTGTCAAAGCTGGACAGTGAAGATTTCTGATAGGAAGAATATCAACTCACATGAAATGTAGTGATGGAAAAGAGCTAAAAAGACAAATAAATGGATCCTAGAGCAAATAAATCCAGAATGCTCCCTAGCAGCCAAGATGACTAAACAGGGACCATTTTACTTTGGACATATCATGAGAAGAAATGATTCCTTAGAAAAGACAATCATGCTTAGAAAGGTGGAAGGCGGTAGGAAAAGAGGAAGATTGCATTCCAGATGGGTAGACTCAATCAAGGAACCACAGCCCTGAGTCTGCAAGACCTGAGCAGGGCTGTTGAGGATAGGGTGACTTGGAGGACTCTCATTCATGGAGTCACCATAAGTGAAGGACATTTTCAGATGGCCCTTACCATGCAAGCAGCCTCCGGAGCAGTAACGAGGCTGCTGCGTGGCAGGGGGTCCTTTTTGGATACCGCCGTCCCTCTTCCATGATCATTCGTGGCACGTATGTGAAGCTTTGGAAGCAGCCGCATCATATTTCAATCACAGGCAACTTTCATGATTGAAATATGACGCGGCCGCTTCCAAAGCTTCACGTATGTGCCACGAATGGTCACGGAAGAGGGACGGTGGCATCGGAAAAGGACCCCCTGCCACGCAGCAGCCTCGTTACTGCTCCAGAGGCTGCTTGCATGGTAAGGACCATCTGAAAATGTCCGAAGTCAATTAACAACAACAACCATATTCAGATAGTTGCTGTATTCATAACAAATATGTAAGGAGATGGGAAATTAAGGGCATTATAGGTTAAACACAGCCTTTTGACATGGTGTTCAGAACTGACTGCTAGTATAGGCTTAACAAAAAAACCTAGCTGGACCATATGCCATTCTCCCAGAATTTTTGAGAGTGACTCACTCTGTTGTCCTGCCACCGCTGGCACCACCACCACCAGTTAACTGCCTGAGTCCTGTTGCAGCAGCAGCAGCTATGTCCCACCACTTTACTAGCAGTTGACTGTTGGGTCTCATCGCAGCAGCAGTGGTGGTGTCCTACTGCCACCGCCAGTTGACTGACTGGGTCCCATTGCAGCCCATGACTGATGAATGTCTGAGGGAGTGAGAGGAGGGAGGGGCCCTTGTGAAGCTGGGGGTGTAGATACAGATTGTGTGGCAGGAGTGGATTGTGAGATGGAGAGGGAATTTGCATATGGTTGGGGATTGGTTGGGAGAGTTTCCTGAGCAGCCAATTAGCACACTGGGAGAGGAAACATACCCAGGCCTATTGTACATACCCAAGCTATATATATGAGAGAGAAGGAAGGAGGGAGGGAGAGATTACTTCCAAAATATTACCTTCCTGGTGAATATCAGTTAATTTTACTGTTATGGTCTGAACCAGCCAAAGTTCTGTGAACACTTTTCACAGGCAGCTCTATGTAAAATGTATTGCAGTAATGTGTTTACAACTGGGAGAAGGACACTCGAAAATCAGATTGATTTGAGGGATGAGTAGCAGGGTAATCACCCATCCATATCCTTGCTTAAGCAAGGGCAGTTGAC
Source organism: Gambelia wislizenii (assembly GCA_030847615.1). Classification (NCBI taxonomy): domain Eukaryota; kingdom Metazoa; phylum Chordata; class Lepidosauria; order Squamata; family Crotaphytidae; genus Gambelia; species Gambelia wislizenii. The sequence continues at coordinate 19,583,874 of JAUMIR010000007.1, read as the reverse complement.
ACAGACCATGGATGTGCCTGCATGAGATCTGCATTCATTTGTGATACAGAAGCTGGAACAGATGGAAGTCATTTTGTTTATATGTTGTAGAAGATTTATGAGCCACCTTTAGCATAAACTCCCATTTTACACACAAAGTACTTATAAAATACATCACAGTTGGCATCTAAGGGTAGACATGTGAAAATCTATCTGCTTTGCTTTTTGCCCATATTTGTTTTTAAGCTTCAGTCTTTCCATCTCAAATATGTGTACTGTGAGTTAGTAAAGCTGCTTTAAATACCATCTTGGTAGAAAGGTGGGATATAAATCCAATAAATAAAATAAATAAATTCTTCAAAACTGAACTGGGAAAAAACCCCACCTTTTTTCATTCTCATCAATTCAATAGGTATACCTTTTCCCAGCACAGGGAGGACCATGATGTGCCTATTTGCCTGATAAATGTTAAAGATGAGAAGACTCTTGAGGAAAAAAAAGAGGTGGCAACTTTCATTTGGTACTAATTCCATTAAATACAGAGGGCTTCAAAGCTAAAAATATTAAGAGCTAAGCTTTCAGACCTCTGAGGCTGGATAGATGAACCTTTCCATTTCAGTTTCTTCCACATTCATTTTGTCTGAATTCCAAATTCTTTCCATCTTGAACATGAAGAAAATTGTGAGTTCTGCTAAATTCCTGTCCAAAAAGAGCTGCACAGTCAGACCCCCATATCCGCAGAACCAATATCTGTGGTTTCAGTTATCCACGGGACACAAAACAGGGACACATACCAAACAGTCATCCTAGAAAATGCCTAGAGAGTCGTCCTAGATAGACATTTTCTAAGTTCTCCAACAAACTCTGTGGTATGTTTTTACCATAAGTCCATTATTTTAATAGGGTTTGCTGTTATCCATGGTTTCCAGTATCTGCAGTAAGTCTGGCAACTGAACTCCCACAGATACAGGGATCCAACTGTAATTAAACTTCCATCCACACTTAAAGCTGCATTGGTCCTCCATGTTCTTCTGGATGGCATTGTAGGGATTCTGTGAAGGAACATCTCTTTCCCACCATCAGCACCACACAGTCAGCTTTCAAAGAAGTTTTGACCTGCTTTCACTTGGACTCATCCTGACTCTTGTACCCCCTTCTTTTCCACTGCTTCATTGTTTGCTCTGAGGGTTTGCAGTCTAAATATAAATTAAGCCAAATTTTTCAAATGCCAAGGATTTTTTTTTAAAAAAAATTCTTGCTAAGTCCACATGTTAGTCTTATAATGAGGGGAATGCATGATGTCAAGATTTCTGCAGGCTACACTTTCAGCATTAGTTCAGGCAGTGAAAATGAAGGATTCTTCATAGCTCTTGCAGCTAACGTCATGAATAATTCTGATTCACCCCTTGTTAAGCCAGTTGGGAGTGCGAGGCTGTATCAGAAAGATCAGCTCTGACTGGACTGCCCGTCATAGAATCATAGAATCATAGAATTGCAGAGTTGGAAGAGACCACGAGGGCCATCCACTCCGACCCCCTGCCATGCAGGAAATCACGATCAAAGCATCCCCGACAGATGGCCATCCAGCCTCTGTTTAAAGACCTCCAAGGAAGGTCCTTTGCTTCCTTTTCAATGGACGGCGCTACAACTGCTGGTGCTGACAAACAATGGACAGATCAGTGTATTTCTGATCCTTCCCAGTGTTGCACATACTTACTTTTAAATCTATTCTGCCCCATTTCTGTGTTTAACTGTCATTTAAAAAAATGCATGGAAATCCATGTTTAAATGCCGATTTGATTGCATTTTCTAAGAAAACACCCATTTCTAAATAGACATTAGCTGAAACACATTTTCAAACATTGCACTTAAAATATACATTTTAATGCATTTTAATATGCTTTTGGAGATGAGAGCTACTTCACAAATTTGAGAACAGGATAGTTACATTCAGATCTGCACCTTGTTCTGGAAGGAAGGGTTGATTTGCATCAGAAGGTTCAAGCACCAAACTCTTCAAGCCTTGTTTCAGTACTCTAAAACCCTTGTTTTAGTACTTACAAATACTATGAAGGAACCATGACAATTTCAACTTCCTGAACTGACCCTTAGAAAACAAAGAAGAAGAGCTTTGTTGAATCAACCTCAATGTCCATTTTCCAGAGTGGTCAACAAGATGCATTTGGAAAGCCTCAAGTAGCTTTTTACCATCACAGTAACCCTCTTCCATCATTGCTTATCAGTAACTAGTACTTAAAGCCATATTACCCCTGAGCTTATAAGTGGCATGCGCTTTATACAAAAGCCAAGATCAATTCCTGGCATCTCTACTCAAAGGATTTGGGGTCAGCAAATATCAGTAAGCAAAAATAGATAGTGGTTAATTCAGTGGGCTCATAGGGCTTGTCTATATGGCAAAAATGCCCCTCATAGAATTAGAGGAGAATTCCTTTTGTCCCAATGGGATCCCACATGATTTTGCCATATTCGGGAGGGGGGGGAAGTTCAAAAACTCTGTGGGAAAAGCTTTTGCAGCTTTCCTCGTATTAAAAAAAAAAAAACTCCAAAGGAAATGCGCTTCCCTGCTTGTTGGGACAACCAATTCACTTTGCTGTGCATTCCCAATAAGAGTGGAAGTAGAAAGCTGATTGTTCGGACATGTGCACTTACTGGCAAAGTACATGCCTGGAACCACCATGTTGGATTTTTGTTTTAATGATCATGTACTAAAGTGATGAAACAACCTTTTCCCCCTTCTTTTCTGTTTATTTAAGTGGGAGGTCACACTTCAGCACCTTGGATTTGCTTCTTTTTTTAAAAAAAACAAAAAAACTTTTCAGCGGCAGCAACTGGTGATGATAAAAACATGAGTGATTCACTTGCACCTTCTATCTTGATTCACAGGCATGCCCATTTGAACAGCAAATATGTATGGCTTCACATGCCTACGATCTTGAATAGAACCATGGAGACAAATAAAAGCTACTGCAAATTGGTGTTAATGTGCACCAATCCACATTTTATTGCCTCGTATAGACAAGCTCATGGTCTAGCTCATTATAGAGTGTCAGGGAAAATAGTTTTTGAGATCAGGAGTTTGTCTCCCCCTCCCTGAATAATTTTTTAGCCAGACATGCCTGGCGCCATCTTTAGCTATCAGAAGGTAATAAATCTGTCTGCTTTTGTTATTCTGTTTTTTGGGCTTGTATGTGAGAAACGAAACTTAAGATTGGATTACTTTCGGTTCTCCCAAGGACTAAGTTTTATGGTCTATATAACTGGGAGGGGTTATATTGTTTTGTTCCTGAGATGGAAAAGACCTTCAAGCTTGTGTGTACCTCTCTTGCTTAGAGAGAACCTAGAAAACATGGTTAAATGCTTTCTGTTATTGTTTTCCTTTTTATTTAATTGTTATTAATAAAAGCCTAAAAGAATTTTGGCATGGACTTACTTTTGCACCAAAGGAGTATTTGTTTGCTCACAAAGCACACGTTTTCGTTGCTTATCCCCTGTTCGGATGAACAGGGAGTGACTGCGCTCTGCACAGATCTGTGACAGGTTATGGGCCCAGGATTGCTGGCTCAAGAGTTTATGAGCCGTGAAGCTCTTATGCTGCGAATTGTTTAAGCCTGAGCTGAGAGGGGCTTTGAACAAGCGGCAAGTTGGGCAACTTGTCCCTTTGGTGTGAAGTCTTTTTCCTTTGAAGCTGTTGGAGCTTGCTTTTGTTTACGCCTGGCAAGAGCTTATAACCCCAGCAAGGAGGGGACTGGAAGGTGAGAAAGCCTGCTGTGAGGACTGCTGAGACCGAACCATTTACAACGCCCTGCTGGTAAGCAACCCCTGTGTGAGGGAAGCAGATAATCAGTTGAGAGGGGCTAAAGAGTTTATGGACAATGGCTCAGAGTATGGCAGTTTTTCCCTTCCAAAAGTTAAATGATAAGAATTATCATTTGTGGGCTGTGAAGATGGAGGCTTATTTGCATCAACAATTGATACACGCTCCCATTTTAGCCCCCCCTGCCCAAGGCGCTTCTGTATTGCAACAGCAGTCTGAGGAACGCGCTCGAGCGTCTCTCATTTTGGCAATTGAGGACAGTCAGTTGATGTATGTGCGAGGCTGTGCCACGGCCAGGGACATTTGGCAAGCACTGCGGCAGGTTTATGTCCATGCTGGGACTGGTTCACAGCTTATGTTAACAAGGAAGCTGTATAGACTAAAGCTGCAGCCAGATGGCGATGTGGCCACACACATTTCAACTATCCGGCAATATTTCCATCAGTTGCAGGAGATTAATGTCCATTTTACTGAACAAGAAAAAATTCTGCTCAAAAGGCTGTACAGGCGAAGACCCGCAATTCTACAAATGATCCAGTAGATGGCTCTAAAGACTCCAGTAAGGGTATGGTCCCCGCTTTTGCTGTGAAATCTAAGCTTTGCTGGAACTGTGGCAAAGATGGACATTTTGCAAAACAGTGCAAAGCAAAAAAGAGCAAAGAAAGCAAGAAAAAGCCTGCTTCATCTAGTATGACTGTTTCTGCAGTTGTTTTGCAAGCTGTGAAGGAGCAAAATAGAGATTTATCTCAATGGTGTTTGGATAGCGGCTGCAATGCTTTTATCTCCAATAATAAAGAACTCTTTAAGGACTTTAAAGAGACTAGCCCCTCAAGTGTGAGTTTGGCTGATGGATCCAAGTCAAAATGTTTGGGTAAAGGTACATGTTTTGTACAATGTTTGAACATGGATGTAAAAAATGTTCAGTATGTTCCTGATTTAAAAATGTGTTTACTCTCTGTTGTTAAATTGACACAGGAGGGCTATGAAGTACAATTTAAAGGGAACAAATGTTATATTTTAAAGGATGGTACTGTTATGGCTGAAGGGGTTTTTCATGACCAACTGTATTATATGTATAATAGTGTACAGGAGCCTCAAACCAGTACTATAATGGCAAACTCTCCTTTGCATGATAATTGTGTACATCTGTTGCATAGGAGATTTGGCCATGCTAGCTTTAAGGTCCTCAGGCAGATGCCTGACATGGTGGATGGGTTAAGTTTGAGGGCTTGTCAGAAGTACCTGGATTGTAAAATTTGTAAAAAATCGAAATCCAAGGTCCATCCTTTTCCCAAGCATAGTGAGAGAAAGTCAAAAAGAATTCTAGAATTGGTTCATATGGACCTGTCTGGCCCCTATCCACCTTCCCTGGGAGGAGCCAAGTACATCCTGGTCTTGGTCGATGATTTCAGTCGTTATTGTTTCCTATTCTTACTCAAGAGTAAGGATGAGACATTTCAGACTTTTAAAAATTGGGTGGCTTATGTTGAGAGACATTTTCCCCAGAAGGTGTCATCTCTCCAGTCAGATAGGGGAGGGGAATTCATGTCAAATGAGTTCCAAAATTGGCTAAAACAAAAAGGAATTTTCCACAGACTCACAACCCCTTATAGTCCTAATGAGAATGGGATTTCTGAGAGAAAAATTGGTGTTTTGCAAACAATTAAAGATAGCCTGATGTTTGATGCAAACATTGAGCAGAAGTACTGGGGAGAGGCTATGTTAACAGCTGCTTATTTAAGTAACCGTGTACCCAGTTCTGTGGTTTCAAATACACCCTTTTTCATGTTTTATGGCAAAAAGCCATCTGTGAGGCACATTAGGACCTTTGGGTCCTATGCATGGGTGAATATCCCTAAGGCAAACAGAAAAAAGGGGGAACCCAAGGCTAGGAGGCTCAGATTTGTCGGGTACGACCAATCATCAAAGGGCTGGCGGTTCGCGTTTGGGGATGGGAGAGTTTTGATTTCCAGGAATGCTGAATTTGAGGAGCAGGCCAACTGGTCTCATGTCCATGCTAATTTAGATGTGGTTTTGCCTTCATTTGTTGGTGAAAATCAACCTGAACAACAGCAGCAGCAACAGGCTGCTGAGTCAGGCACTGGTATTTCCCCAGACTTGAGAGGAGAGGGTTCCAAGCATGAATCCTTTGATGTGGAAAGTGATTCAAATGCAGATTCTGACAATGATCAGGCTCAGCCTGTTGTCCCCCGTCGCTCTAACAGAGAGACAAAGGGAGTGCCTCCTTTAAGATTCACAGCACAGAATGTAAAAGTTTGCCAGGTGACTTTTGAACCTGATAATTATACTGATGTTTTAAAGTTGCCAAAAGAAGAACAACAAAAGTGGCAAGAGGCAATGGAAAATGAAATGGAGTCCATCAAAGGCCATGATGTTTTCCGTATTGTGGCATTGCCACAGGGAGAAAAGGCTGTGGGTTGCCGTTGGGTATATAAGAGAAAGCAATTGCAGGATGGGGGTGTCAAATACAAAGCACGTTTGGTTGCAAAGGGGTATTCACAGATACAGTATCAAAATTATGATCAGGTTTTTGCACCCACTGTTAAAGTACAAAGTGTAAAGATTGCTTTATCTATTGCAAGTTTAAACCAACTTAAAGTCAATCACTTTGATGTAGAGACTGCATATTTAAATGCTCCATTGGATGAGTGCATCTATATGGAGCAAGCTCCTGGGTTTCACAGTGGGGGAGCAGACCAGGTTTATTGTCTCAATAAAGCCTTGTATGGTCTCAAGCAAAGTGGCCGATGTTGGTACCTTTGTTTGGATGAACAGCTGAAGAATGTTGGTTTTCAGAACAGCATTGCTGATCCATGTTTGTATACAAGGGGTGTTAATCAGAATTATGAAATCGTCGTCGCTTTTGTGGATGATTTCTGCCTGATTACACAAACTGATGTTCAGGTGCAAAGATTTAAACAGGAATTGGGTTCAAAATTCAAATTGAAGGACCTTGGTCAAATTAGAAACTATTTGGGAGTAGATTTCCAAAGGTTTGAAAATGGTGATTTTAAAATGAGTCAAGTTCAAAAGATTGAAAGAGTTTTGGATCTTTGTAACATGTCTCAATGTAAACCTGCTCGAACTCCTATGTGTTGTGATTTCATAAATGTCACAGATTCTAGACCATTTGAACATCCTGAACTTTTTCATTCTGTAATTGGAAGTTTATTGTATATTGCAAGATGGTCACGTCCAGATATACAATATGCTGTAAATGTTTTGTCTAGAAAAGTGTCAAAACCAACTCAACATGATTGGCAAGGTTTGAAACGCATATTAAGATATTTGCGTGGAACTTTGGATTATGGCGTGAAAATAAGTTCACAAGGTTTTCATGAGTTGGAAGCTTTTTGCGATGCCAGTTTTGCCAGCGAAATCCAAAATAGATATTCTGATTCAGGGATGATAATTTTTTATGCTGGCACTGCCATACACTGGGGGTCAAAAAAGCAATCCACTATTGCTTTAAGCTCGGCAGAGGCAGAATTTGCCGCGTTGTCAAGCGTGGTAAATGAGCTGATTTATCTAAAACAAATTTTTAGTGATTTAGGTATGCCAATTTCAGAAGCTGTTAAAGTTTTTGAAGACTCTCAAGCATGTATAGCGATGGCTACAGCACAAGGTGTTAAAAGTAGAACAAAACATGTGGCTGTAAAATTTCAGAATGTTAGGGAAGCTGTTCAAAATGGTTTAATTGATTTGGTGTATTGTCCCAGTGAAGAAAATATAGCAGATTTATTTACTAAAGCGTTGGGAAATATTAAGCATGATTTTTTGTGTGACAGACTGGGTATGATATGTCAATGTCTGGATGAAAAATTAGAGGGGTGTCAGGGAAAATAGTTTTTGAGATCAGGAGTTTGTCTCCCCCTCCCTGAATAATTTTTTAGCCAGACATGCCTGGCGCCATCTTTAGCTATCAGAAGGTAATAAATCTGTCTGCTTTTGTTATTCTGTTTTTTGGGCTTGTATGTGAGAAACGAAACTTAAGATTGGATTACTTTCGGTTCTCCCAAGGACTAAGTTTTATGGTCTATATAACTGGGAGGGGTTATATTGTTTTGTTCCTGAGATGGAAAAGACCTTCAAGCTTGTGTGTACCTCTCTTGCTTAGAGAGAACCTAGAAAACATGGTTAAATGCTTTCTGTTATTGTTTTCCTTTTTATTTAATTGTTATTAATAAAAGCCTAAAAGAATTTTGGCATGGACTTACTTTTGCACCAAAGGAGTATTTGTTTGCTCACAAAGCACACGTTTTCGTTGCTTATCCCCTGTTCGGATGAACAGGGAGTGACTGCGCTCTGCACAGATCTGTGACATAGAGCACCTTCATATGTTCAATAGCTTGAGGAAGTTGTTGCAGTTGCAACAACCAGTGCTGACACAGTGCATGGGGGGGTGGGTTGCAGAGAGGCTGAACCTCGCCAGATGACCCCATGTGAGGAAGGGGTAACACCAGCCTTTGTGATGCCACAGGCAACTTCACCTATGCAAATAGAATGTTTATAATCCATATGGACATCGCAAGTGGGAAGGAAACAAAAGACTTGCTCACCTACAGTACCTTGTTCCTTTCCTGGAGCGCCTTTCTTTTTATGCTAAGGTGAAAGAAAGATGAAATAGATGAATCTGTGAGTTTCTCCTTCTTCCAAGCTTGATTTCTTTAAAATCTCAAGTTTTAGGAATTTATGAAGAAATGTTTGAATTTTGGAAAGTTCTTACAAAGAAAGGGGGGGGAACTAAACCACATTCTCATGCATATGCACTGCACAAATTCAGTAGGTAGGATGGTACCACATACAGAGAGGATTATGTTATACCTTCCTGCTATGAGCTGTTAAAGAAAAAAAGGCTGGCAGGAAAAAGTGTGAGAGAGTAGCAATGATGTCTGGTATCCTGTTCAGTCACTACAATTTTGTAAAGTCTGCTTAAGTCGTCACAATTTATTTTTATGGTTGTTGCATACCCAATGACCAAAAGTCCCTCCTCAAAAAACAAAACAAAACCCCTACCTTTTCAGCAGCACGTCCCCCTCATGGCCATTTCTGTGTTATTGGAGAGAAGGGGGATGACCCAAGCTACTTCCAGCTTTCTTCCTGTAGGTGGATATTCTGCAATATTCATCTGCAGGTACCTTACAAGGGATCCCTGTGGATGCTTGTCACAAAATGCATCCAACTACAGAAAGATAGTTGGACCCATTTCTGCTCATCCAGCCACTCTCCAGCAACATGGAAATGGAAATGGCTGTGTTGGAGGGGACTATGCTGCTGAAAAGTTAGGTTTGTTGTTTTTTGAAGGGGTACATTCACAAAAATAGCTACATCTCTGTAGCTGTCTCTGTAGCTTTCTCATCCCCTCTTTCAACCCCATCAACATGGTTGAATACAGCTCGGCCCTTGTATCCATTGATTCGGTATCTACAGTTTCACTTATCCATGTTAAAAAAAAGTTATCTCTGGGCATTTCCTGGTCCTCCAATGAAATTCTATGGTCAACTTCTGGAGTTCATCTCATTGAAATTAACAGGGTTCCCTATTATCCATGGTTACAGGTATCCTCAGGGGGTCTCGGAACATATCCCCCTTGAAATGAGTATGTTTAGTTTGTTAAGTTTGTATTATTAAGATATGAAACTAATAAATAAATAAATGTGTGTTTTTTTTTAAAAAAGGAACATATCCCCAGTGGATACAGGGGTTGACCTATACATAGGGATTCAGACCGAGATGTTTAAGAGCAAGGCATCCCCAATCCTCTGCATGGGTGGTTTGTCTTGCCCACAACCTTTTTTTTTTTTTAATTTCCAGTTCTTTATGTTGAATTTATGATATTTGCTTATTTCTGAATGGTTTTCTTTTAAAAACTGAAGCAAATGAAATTGTCACCCATCTCTGTCCTCTCTTTCATTTAGCCCAGCTTGGACAAACTGCTAACTCTCAAGTTCCATCTTTTCTGGGAAGGGGAAATAAGTGCTTCCATGGATCACCAGCTTTCACTGCTGGTATTTACGGTACCCACAGAGGAATGGAGCTTGCTGCATTCTAGCCAGTAAACCCAGCCCCAAAGACTTCACTTTTACATGCTCAGTCACTATCCAATGTCATGCGTAGATCAGCTTATATGTTTGATCTGCTCTATAGGCATTCAACCAGTGGTGAAGGATTCACATACAAGCAGAAGTCTGAGCAAAAAAAAGGTTGTGTACATGTGCTATTATCATTTCTCATGGCTCTCTTTGGCTTTCCATGCAATTGTATTTGAAGCACCTGAGCACATTTGCCAAGGAAAATTGACAAATTATATGGGCGACGGGGATACAAACACAATGCCATGAAACGCCAGAGAGAAATTGTCCAGTTTTCACATAATTCCTTGAGAATTGTATTTAGTTGCAGAATTTGGTCTATTAGTTAATATAAGCAGAGGTAGTGTGCCATTCAATCTGAGTTAAATGTCTCAGAAATAGACAAGCATGACATTTAAATGCATGGGTTGGATAGGCCTACTTTTAATTCCTCCTCTCCTGACCTGAAAAAATAATGAAAAGCTGCATTCTTCCACCTCCACTACTGCTTTTAGAAGTACTTTGTTTGACATTTCGCTGCAATGGATGGGGCCCTTGCTATGGTCATTAGCTCAAGAGGATTTCCTCCTGGTATTGAAGAATGTGTTTCCCTGGGCTCTGAAGCTGAGAGAAAGGAACACAGTAAAAAAAAAATAATGAGAGAGAGAGGAGATTTTCAGATAGGGCCAAATTGCCCCGTTACTGCCCTGTCACCTCCTCTCCCGTTTCTGCAATGGAATGGAGGTAAATGTTCACACACTTACCTCCATTCTGCTCCAGGCACCGGCTTCCTCCCTCCTTGCCCAGCCGACCGCAAATACAACTGTCGTAAGGCTGCCTTTACAACCGGCCGGGGGAAATCCCGCTCATTCTTGCGAGAGAGCGAGCAGGAGGGAAATTCAAATTTAACCCATCCCAGCTGTCAAAGACAGAAATAAAATGAAAAAAATAAATTTAAAATAAAGAAAGGAACCTAGGGAACGGGGAGAGAAGGGTGGCACTTACCTGGCTGTCCTGTTGATGGCCAGAAGTGCCTGCCACGGAGCTCCTCCCCTGTACCTGTCATCACAGAACAGGGATGGGGCTCCATTTTCCCACATCCCTGATTCCATGACAGGCACGGAAGGGGTGTTCTATTTACGATTTTTCATTGTGAATAGAATATTCCAGGAGCAGGATGGGGGCAGGATGGAAGGGGTCAAAGTCGTCTGAATAACAGCCCCTTTCTTGACCCTGTTCTGTGCCTGCCCCACAGTATAAGCTCCATCCAAAAATCTCCAGAGAGAGAGAGAGAGGTATGCACAGCATTTGTATAATTACAAGAAGTTTTCTTTTTGAAACAAAAGAATGCATAGTGTGTTCAAAGTCCTAAGTACTAACATGAAGCACATGTATACCACAGAAGCCTTCTGAGTGATGGCACCAGATTATAAATGCACCACCAAACTGACAATCAACTGATCTTTGCAAATGCCTCTTTAAATGATCCAATATAGACATCCCTGAATAATGTGCACCTTAGCAATCTATCAGATCCGGGTAGATTTTGTAATGTCACCAGAAATGTTTCTGTTCTGGATATAGGATGGGATAGTAAATATGGATTAATTCTTTGATACATGACAACAGCAGCAAAAATATTGTTGCTCAAACTTGGAAATGGACTGAGGTACTGACGATGGAAGAATGGATTGTTAAGGTCCCTGAGTAAGCTCAAATGGCCAAATTAATGTGGGTTCTCAAGGATAAGCCAATTGAAGACTTTTTGAAAGATTGGGAACTGCTTATGGACTTTTTGAGCAATAAGAAATCTAACAATGCAATAATCTATGGTTCTGGTTATTAATAATTAGGATTATTTAGCTGGATCTGTAATGATAGATAGATAGATAGATAGATAGATAGTGGGTATGTATTCTTTTTTCTTTTCATTACAGTTATGACTGGGGGGGGGTCAGAGAATTACTGTGTTTTAGGGGTTGTCTAAACGGTCAAAATAACCCTCATGGAATTTGCTGGGAATCCTACCTGTCTAGATGGGATCCTGCACCAATCCACACTATTTGGAAGGAAGGGGGTCCAAAACTGCAAAAAAAAAATGAAGGAAAAGCCTTTGTGGCTTTTCCTATAGCTAAAAAAACAGCAAGGAGGGTGCACATTCCTGCTCATTAGGACAAGCAATTCAAGAGGAAGTGCAAAGCTGATTCTCCAGGTGAATTTGGGGGGGGGGCTTTCTAACAGGGCAAGCACCTGCTGCCACCATATTGGATTTTCGCCGTAGCGAGAGATCACTAAGGCGATAAAACAGTGTGGGGATTTATTTTTTTTTGAAAAGTTACTCTATTGCTCCAGCACACCTTATACAATTAAAAAATAAAGTTTGGGGGTGAAGAAGAACTAATGTGAGTAAAACACTTGTGGCCACCATCTGGCATGTGAAGCTTATGGGGGCTTCTGAGGCCAAAAACACTGTTAAGACATGTCTCTGTTGCTGCAAAATGCCATTATTATGAGGTACTCCAGTTTTTTCCCCCTCGCATAGATGAGCCTTTAGTTATATGTCTTCTTGTCTTTTCTTTTATCTCCTTTTTCTTCTCTCTGTTTCTTTATTTTCTGAATGCATGTTACTTCTTGAGTATGAATTAGATTATTAGTGTTAAAAATCAATCAATCGATCAATAGAAAACTAATTTACCAGATCCCATCAGTCTCCAAATACTGTGATTGCAAGGGCAGCCTGGGCTCCATGTCTGTGGTGTGTGAGTGAGTGAGTGAGTGAGAGAGAGAGAGACAGAGTCTCACTCTAAACCAACATGTGGCCTGTGTACACTGCAGAAATACTGCAGTTTGACATCATTTTATCCACCATAGTTCTATCCTATGGAATCCTCATATTTGTATTGGGATGCACCACAGTTCTCTGATAGAAAAGGCTAAATACCTCACAAAACTACAAATACCTCACCCCAGGAACTATTGGTGCTATGATGCCATGCTTGGTATTAATGCAAGTTTAACTATGCATTTTGAGGGGAAATACTTATTTAAATACGTGTTAAAATGCTATCTGAATATAAATATTTTACAAGCTTTTTTTTTTTTTTAAAAAAAGAAAATCAAAGACTGATGAGGAAATGAAATAGAATTATTGTAAAAACATGCAAAACTGAAACAGACTGAAAATAGACAGATTCTCTCACCTCTGTTTAAAATACATGATGAGAAAGAGGTAGGGCTGTTATCCCATTAAATAATTTTAGTCAATCACATGAGTCTTAATTGATTCACCTCTCAATTAAGTTTACATCAATTTGCATATGACTAAAATAATATTTCTGAACCAAGAAGCATACTTACCTTTGTTTTATATCAGTATGTTCTACTATAAAGATGAAAGTTCTCTGTTTCAAGGGGTGCATAATCTTAAGGGCTCTGGTTTAAATAACAAGAACAATATGAGAAAGGAGAGCAGTGACCTTGTAGTTGTCCATCAAATGGAAAGTAAGGATTGAAACAAATACTGAAAAATCTTTGGAATAGTTGGAAAACGTGTTTCATGGGTGTTGTTGAAAATCAACACTGTGTGCACGGTAATAAAACGAAAAGGTATGAAGCACTATTGAAGAAGGATCAAGCGGATATAATATTTTTGCAAGAGACACATCAAAAAAGGGAAGGAGTAAATGAATTGAAATTGAATTGGGTAAGAGTTTATGAAAAAGCATATGGGAATTCAAAAGCTAGAGGGGTAGCAATATTAATAGCAAAAAATGTAATTTTGTCATTAAAAAGGTGAAAAAAAATGAAAATGGTAGGTATATTAAAATGCAAGGTGAAATGGGAGAAGATAAATATGTTCTAATGAATGTATATGCTCCAAATGAAAAACAAGAGGAATTTTATGAGAAAATATTTAATGAAATGGAGAATATGCAAGAACAAAATATTGTTGTAGCAGGAGATTTTAACATGCAAATGGAAAGAATAAAAGACAAATCAAATTATTCATTAAGGGATAAATATGATAATATTACAAATTTAAATAAAATAATAAAAAGAAAGGGGTTGAAAGATGTGTGGAGATAGGTAAAGGGAGATGAAAGGAAATATACATACTTTTCAACGGTACATAAGAGTTATTCAAGAATTGATTATATTTTTGCATCAAAAAATTTGATTGATAAAATTATAAATTCAGAGATAGAAAAGATAAAAGTAACAGACCATGCCTTGGTCAATGTGGAGATTATAATGAAGAGAGATTATGAACAGGTGAAAAGGTAGAGGTTGAATAGAAAGATTTTAAATTATAGAGAAATAGTAGAAAAAATTGAGCATGAATGGCAAGAATTATGGGAATTAAATGATAAAGAAGTATCAAAAGGAATTTTGTGGGATACTATGAAAGCTGTGACAAGGGAGATATGCCTAAAAGAAACCTTTAACTTTAAAAAAAGGCAAGAAGAAAGAAAAGGGAAATTAGAAAGGGAAATAGAATTATTGGAAAATAAATATATATTAAACAAGGAAAAACAAACTTATATTGAGTTACGAGCAAAGAGGGAGGAATTGGATAAAATGGAAGTAGATGAAGTACAGGAAAATTTAATTTATTTAAGAAGAGACTATTTTGAATTTAGTAATAAAAATTCAAAAATGTTGGCTAGATCCACACAGAAGAAGAAAATGGAAAATATGATAAATGGAATTAGAGACAAAACAGGTAAAATGTGTAGAACAATGAAGGAAAAGCTAACAATTTTTGAGGAGTTTTTAAAAGACCTGTATCAGTCAGGGAATAAATCAGTGGAACAAATAGAAAAATATGTAGGGGAAAATTGGAAGATTAAAATGGAAGAGGAAGATAGGGATTTATTAGAAAAAACAATTATGAAAATGGAAATAGAGGAAGCAATAAACTATTTAAAAAGCGGGAAAGCTCCAGGAATGGATGGGTTAGGACCAGATTATTATAAAGTATTTAAAAAGAAGTTGATACCTAAATTATTAGAATTATATAATAATATATTTATGGGAGACAAAGTCCCTCTATCATGGCAACAATCATTGATAATATTGATACCAAAGCCAGATAAGGATTTGTTGGACCCTGGATCATACAGGCCTATATCATTGATAAATCAAGATGCAAAGTTATTATCGGCAATAATGGCAAAGAGCATGAATAGTTGTATGTATAAATATATACTAAAGGACCAATGTGGATTTGTGAAAGGAAGACAAATGTCAAATTTAATAGGAAGGGTGTTAAATAAAATATATATAATTGGCAAAACAAAAGTAAAAGCAGGGATATTAGCATTAGATATATTTAAAGCATTTGACTGTGTGGAATGGCCAACATTAAAAATAATATTGAAAGAATTTGGAATGGGGAAGAGGTTTAGAGGATTAATAGATCAATTGTATTCTCATAACACAGCTATAGTGATGGTTAATGATGGAATAACAAGAGAAATAAAAATAACGAGAGGAACAAGCCAAGGTTGCACACTTTCTCCAATATCGTTTGCAATGGTAATAGAAATTCAAGCAAATGTGGTAAGAAATGATAATACTATAGAAGGAACTGAAGTAGAAACAAAACATAAGATAAGCTTGTTTGCTGATGATACATTGCTAACAATTAAGGAACTGATTAACGGAATAGAAAAAATTAAAGAACATTTAAAATTATTTGGGGAGATGACAGGCTTACAGGTTAATTGGAACAAATCAGATATGATGTTGTTTAACTATACTAAGGAAGAAGAAAATATATTTGTAAAAGAGAAAAAATTAGAAGTAAGATTAAAAAGTAATATTAAGTATTTTAGGAATAAATATTACAAAAGATTTAAAAGAACTAGAAGAGAAAAATATTATGGTACTAAGGAAAGAAATGGAAAAGAAGTTGGAAGAATATAAAAATATTCAACTATCATGGTTTGGAAGAGTAGCTTTAGTTAAAATGAAAATATTACCTATACTAAATTTTTTGTTTAGAATGTTACCAATAAAAGTATCAGAAGTAGAACTGAAAAAATGGCAAAAAATGTTGAATAAATATTGTAATGGAGGGAAAAGGACAAGATAAAATAAATTATTTTGGTATATATCACAGAAGGAGGGAGGACTTGGCCTTCCAAAAATAAAAGGATATTATGAAGCTAATCAATTGAGATACATTATAGAAGGAATTGTAGGATAGGGGGATTTAGAATGGTTAAAGATAGAAACAGGGAGAATAGAAAAAAGAATATGGAACATATTTTTTGATAATTTTACAAAAAAGGAAATTAAAGGAATTGAGAACCCATTTCTGCAAAATATATGGGAAATATGGTATAAATATAAGAGAGAATTTTTGTCTATTGATTCAGTATTAACACCGGTTATAATGGGAAAAAAAAATTCCAAAATAATTTGAAGGAAAAAATGGGAAAGGAATTAAAGAAAAGAGGACTAGATAAAATAGAGGGATGGATAGGATGGCTGAATGATAAAGGGCGTATAAGAGAGAATTATGTGGAATGAAAATTTCATGGTTTAATTGCATACAGTTAGAACAATGGATTAAAAATTGGAAAAAGTATCATAAAGAAACAAGGGAATTTACAAAATTGGAAAATTAGGTGAAAAAGGTGAAAAGAGGGATGATAATGAAAGTATGAAAGGTATTACAAGTGAATTATACAAAATATTGATAAAAAATAAGGAAAAAAGACAAAGGAGAATATTTAAGGAGAATATGGGAGGAAGATTTGAAACAAAAAATTGGAGATCATGAATGGGAAAAGATATGGAAACAAAGGCATCTAAAAAATATGTTGATACAGATAAAAGAAAATTATTACAAAATAATATAGAGATGGTATTTGACACCAGTAAGATTGCATAATATAGATAAGAATAACTCTAAATATTTTTGGAGAGGTTGTCAAGAAATAGGTACATATATGCATATGTGGTGGAATTGTAAATTTGTACAGCAGTTTTGAGAAATGGTTTTCATAGAAATAGAGAATATTCTGAATAGAAATATAGAAAAGAAACCGAGCATAGCATTGATGTGAATTTATAATGGAGAGAATGGGAACCAAGCAGAAAAGGATTTAATAACAAATTTATTAACGGCAGCAAGATTAATTATAGCCAGACATTGGAAAATGCAAATAAATGTACAAGTGGAGGAGTGGTATAAAGAAGTTTGGAAGATGGCAATAAATGATAAGTTAACATGTAGAATTAAAGTAAGAAGAGGAAGTTGGAAAGAAAGTGACTTTGATAAAATTTGGAAAGTATTTGTTAAAAAAGTATTACAGACAAAAGACGGGAGGTTACCTCCACGAGAAAAAATGAGATTCTGGAGAGATTAGGTAAGGGATAATGGCTCCGGTGAAGGGGAGCACTGAGGTGGGGGGGGGTAGGGGAATTAATATTTTTGAATAGAATTATAGTAAAGAATCTATGTTAACTTTTGAAATTAGTTAATAGAAAAATTGCGATGTTTATAGTAATTTTATGTGTTATACTAACTAAGTATTGATTGGATAATATATTAAAAAAGAAAAGAAAATCAACACTGTGAAAAACAACCATGTGCACATTTTTGCACAAAATAAATAGTCTGTGCTGTTTTGTGCAGGAAGGAAATGGCTAAAAATTCTTTATTGCTTCCTTCAAGAGGAAAATGAGTTAAAAACTACTTCCCTAAAGTACAGCAGACTAAGTAGACAGTACAGATCACCTGGTCACAGTCTTCCCACTATGTGGATGGAATGTATTTCTATTTTCATTGTAGCAATTTGTGAGAATCCTGTATTGCTTTTTACTTAATGTAAATTTATGTATACTTTACTAAGTAGCAGAGGAACTAAGAAGCCCTCTAAGTTAATTGCAATGATCCATATTGGGATACTGGCAGACACTCAACAATTTCAGGAGTTGACACTGGGGTTGTCTATATGAGGCAAAAAAATGTGGATTGCTCTGCAGTTAGGGCAATTCGCAGCAGCTGCTATTTCCCTTAGTATTTTTTTTAGCAGATCACAGGCATGCAAAGCTACCTGCATCTTCTATGCTAACGAGCATGCCTGTGAATCCAAATGGCGGCCGTGAGTGAATCACTTGCATTTTACTTACCTCAGTTTGTTGCCTCCAGACATCATTTTTTAAAAAACATATCCAAGGTGCAAAAGAGCAATGTTTTGCTTTAACAAAAAAGCAAACAAAAAAAAAGCCATTTTATCACCTTAGCGCCCACTCACTAAGGTGAAAATCCAACATAGTGGCTTCAGGCGCTTGATTTGTTTGCAAGCTCTGCCCCCTGCAAATGTCTGATCAATCAGCTTTCAACTTCCACTTCTATAGGGAAAGCAAATCAAATTGAATTGTTTGTCCCAATGAGCAGGTATGCTCACTCCCCCCACTGTTTTTAAATATGTTGGGAAAAGCCTTCATGGAGTATATGGCCATTTTGGATCCCCCCTCCTTCTTAATATGTTGAAATGATGCAGAATCCCTTTGAGACAGATCGTATTCTCCTTGCATTCTGTGAGGACAATTTTTGCTGTTCAGACAACCCTGCTGTTGAAGACTTCCTAGAACTTGCTGCACCTTTGGTCTCAAAATCTCCATGCTGAAAGTTGGCACACCACTTTGGAGATTTTCAAACCGTGTTTTAGAGAGCCTACCGCGGGATGAAGTCCCGGGAGAGGAATGGCGGTCTTGCGCAGCAGGGGGTCATTCTTGGACGACGCCGTCCCTCCCCCAAAATCATCAGTGTCACTTCCGTGAAGCTTTGGAAGCGGCTGCACCACATTTTAAGCACAGAAGTTGCCTGTGCTTAAAATATGGTGCGGCGGCTTCCGAAGCTTCACGGAAGTGACACTGATGATTTCGGGAGAGGGATGGTGGTGTCCGAAAATTACCCTCTGCCATGCAAGACTGCCGTTCCTCTCCCGGGACCTCATCCTGCGGTAGGCTCTCTAAAACGCTGTCTGAAAATTTCCTTTGTCACAGTTGAGTATGGCGAGCACTTGTCACTCAATGTGTGCATCATACATGCATGGGTGTTCTTTGGAGTTTTCTTCTGCAGGAACAGGAACTTCATGACAGCCCATCATAAATACAAAAGAACCCTCTTTCAAGCTACAGTGACAAAATTATGCTCACATTTTGGAAAGTAGGTTGGGCCGAGACATTTTCAGTATCCCTTTGTAATGTAACAGCAGCCCTCTACTGGATATGGATGTTATGAAACTAATTCCCATACATATATGTCCATTCATGATAATCTTAACTCCCCCCACAGGATTCCAGCCATTGTCTCTAAATTTGTATTTATGGATATAAATTCACCTAGCCCATTTTCAGGCACAGCTGTATTGTTTCGTGCCCTCTGTTTTGCATTATATATGTGGCCATCTCCTATCCATACCCCCAAACTAACAATACCTTCCAAGCTCAAGGAAAACACTCTGCTTTGATATGGGTACAATGGGCATTGTTAATCAGGAGCCATCTGAATCTTAAGCATTTAAAAAAAAAAAAACAAGGGAAAAATTCTAGATAGAATGGATGTGGAAAAACTTAAGAGGCTGTTAAATTATTTGTCAGTTCGGTGATTCGAGCCCTGTACATTCTTTTTATTTGGGCATTGTGAGCTTTCCACTTTGATAAAGCCATCTGAGAAGTAACACTCCGATTTCTTTTCAGCTATTTTTCCTCAATCTTTCATTTCTATCACCTCCTCCTTCCCCGCCATGCACACTCCCAGTGGAAACACTTAGCTTCCCAATTTCATAGGGAAGATAGCAGCCTCTGTGTTTGGTTTCACAAGTGTGAAATTGAATGCCTTTGATTTTCCTTTCTGCAAGAATCATCAGAACTCCTTTACCCAGATGAATGCACAAGTTCCAGAATTTGGAATGAAAGGCCAACCAGCGGCATCCAAGGGAAGAGACAGTTATGACCAATGTCAAGAGCATGTGGCAAAGGCAAAGAGTTTGCCTATGCCCCAGGAATGTCTGAGTAGCCCACAAATCAAGCTCCACACCCTCTGCAATCCCTAATCCACTGCCCTGCGCTTAATATTTTTGTTTTTTTACCTTACCTGGAGCTTGTCTACACAAGGGGAAAAAAATCCATACCACCTCAAATCTGGTGCTATAGGAACACATGACGTAAGGCCCTTTTCATAGCGAAAGGGCTTCTTTTAGCCTTTAATGTGATTTTTAAAAAACTGACCCCTTGCTCTGAAGTTTCCAGGAAAAAATGGCTTTTACCAAGCTTTTTTACATGTGGCCATCTGGATTGGGGTGACTTTGGATTTTTGGATGACAAGAGTTGCCATTTTTTTGTTAGATGTTCAGTTGTAGTTGCTGGGGTCATTTAGCAGTAATGATCCAAAGCTGTTACCCACTTCCCAGTTGAGGCCAGCTTTGAAAAATAAATGTCCCCATCTCCCTGGAGCCACTGCCACTGCCTTCTTGGGTATGCACCCCTGTGGCAGAGCCCTGCTGTTCCAACACAGTAGCTTGCTCTGAGGTCAGAATGAGATGCCCAGCCATGTGATCAACTGTGAGGGGGTAGCCCGATCAACCCCCTCACTGTTGATCACATGACTGGGCACCTCATCCTGATCTCAGAGCAAGTGACTGAGCACCAGTTGGGCTCTGCCATGGAGGTGCTTGGCTGGGAAGGTGGCAATAGCAGCCCGAAGGAGAAGGGGACCAGAAGCAATGGAGTGGTGTGGATTTGGGCTTTGGCCAAGGATATGTAGGCATTGATACAATGTCACTTTGACATACACCAAGTAGGTGTGCTGCTAACAGAGTGAATCCAGGGCATCCAGTCCAAATTCTATTTGGATTTTTACCCCCAGTGAAGCCATGACCAGGGTGACAGATATGTAGCTACCCTGGTCACTCCCACCCAAAGGACACCCCTGCCACTAGGAAGAGTGAGACAATTCCTTTGTATATCAGATTCTGGTGACAGCCCCCGTCCCCCAGTTCTTCACTTTTAGAGAACAGAGGAATGCATGCCATGTTGCCTGTCCTGAGCCACTAAATAGTCTTATTGCCTCAGATGTAGTGGTGGATGCCATCCCTTCAGCAGCAAGATCTGTCATCTTCTGCACATGGTATGGAATGGGGGCAAGTGAGGAAAAGTCTTGGGTGAGCCAAATATGGCTGGAATGGGTCCATCCATTACACTGGGTTGAGCCCAGAGTAGCTTTGAGAGACCTAATGAAGTACCTCAGCCCATTACATTGGCACGACTTCAATAAACATAGAAGACTTTCTTTGTTTCTTATTTCTTTGTAGGTAGAAAACCCCTGGAACATAGGGCTTAAAATAATATCCTAGCCATTAATGCAGTATTGAAAAAAGCGGAGATTCTAGCACTTGCAGGCAGCACTGTTTCTTGCAAATGCACAACCTCTCTTTCTCTCTCTCTTACATACACTTTGCTCTCTCTGACAGATACCCTAACACACAAAAACACTCTCCGTCAAACACACACAGACAGCGCAAGACATTTTACTGCTAAAGGCCAAGGTGGCACTCCATTCCATTCCACATAAAGAAGCAAACAGGATGTCAATGCTGAATTGTGTTTCAAAGGTACTGGTGGAATAATGTCCTCCTTTGCATATGAAAATGGTAGGATAGCTTTGGAGGTGTGTGACAGGATGTGTGGCAGTTTGTGGCTACAGACTGTGACATCCGAGGCAATTGCACCACCCTGCCTAATGGTAGGGCTGGCCTTGCACCCTTGAACCTTTCTTCTTAACCTTGCCTCCAAAAGTGCCTGACACAGAGTCCTTTTGATAAGTGGCTCCATTAAAACAAATGTGGGCGGCCCTAGATTCTGCTTTGATCTTTGTTCCTTGAATACCAGGCCCCTCAGCTTTTTGCAATTCCAGAGAAAATAATAGTGAGTGGTTTGGATGAAGGAGAGATGGAGAAATAGGGAGCTGAGTATCCTCCTTTATAGTAATGGATGAGAATTTCATTTTAAAAAACCAGACCCTACATTCATACAACAGTACATGCAAATCTACAATTCTATGATTCTATGTAAAAAAAAAAAAAGAAAAAGAAAGACAAAAACAAAAACAAAAAAAGACCGGAGGTTTGTGCCTAAATGGTGAAAATACACCACATAGAATAACAAAGCAAGTGCCTAGAACTGCCATTCTGGATTTTCATTTTAGCGATCGTGTGCTGAGGCAATGAAACAGCCTTGTTTTCTTTTTTCTTTCATTTATTTAGGCGGAATATCACAATTTTGCTTATTTTTTTAAAAAAATGGTGGCAGGAACTGGTGAAAATAGTAAAAAAAACCAAAACAAAACCAATAACAATGAGTAATTCACTTCCAGCTGCCATCTTGACTCTCAGGCATGCCTGTTGGGACAGCAAAACAGATAGCTTTGCATACCCATGATTTTGCCAAAAACCCACTACTACAAATTGGCTTTAGTTTGCATCAGTCCACATTTTATTGCCTTGTATAGACAAGCCCTGGATTCCCAATTGTAAGGAGAAAGCAGTTAGATATATGTAACCTCTTTTCTAAGATGTGACTAAAAAGGCAACAGTTGATGGAAAGCCTGTCATTATGAGCCACCCCTCCCTAATGCATATTGAGTGTACACATTTATTTGAAAGACAATAGTGTGTATTGTCTGGGTGGAAGATCAAGAAGTCACAATAGAGACCTGGATGTAGGAGACATCTCTCTCAGTTCATCATCAATGCAATAAATGTAAGCCAGAGCAAATATTTGTGTCAGTGTAATTGACTGGAGAGCATATTAATTGCACCAGTTAGTAAGTAATTATCAGGAAACACCAGGAGAAATCCTTTTCTGGTGCACAGAATATAGGAAACAAATTTTTGATTTAATATCCTAATAGATTGTGCCTTATCACTTGTTTCACTGGGGATTTGTTTAACTGAGACTCCAGCTGATACGAGCAGTCACTTAAATTGAAAAATGGTGATTCTTTCCACCCACAACCTTGATACAACTATCAGCCCAAGGAAGTGACAATAGCATATCTCTTAGCTAAGACAATGTAAGGATTAGCGAAAAAAACAAAAAGGCTTTATTTTATATCTCAGAAATGGAAAATAAATAGGTTTTTAAAAAGAAGACACTCTGTCTTGAATAGAAATCTCCATTGTTTCCAGTATGGGGACTACTGTTGTTTGTGTTATATTGGCCAGGCTTATCTCAGAACACTATCATCTTGCCATTTCTCTTCCAGCTTTATTGTTTTCTTCCAATTATAGAATATGTGGAAGCGGTGAAGGGCATAGAAGTGGCTAACTGGAAGGTAGGATAATATTGCTATGGGGAGAGAGAGTTCAAGGAGAGGATGCCCTGCCTTCCCTCTAGGTGCCGAGACTGATTATTCTTGAGTGACATTCAGAGCCAAGGGACTATGATACCATTCATACTTAAGACTGTCTATCTGCCACATTAACTAACACCATGGGCAGAAGAGCAGCCTCTCTCCCTGATCAAAAGTAGAGGGAGAAATTAACAGAAAGACAATGCCGTCTTACATCTCAGAAATGTAAAAACACTGACTGGATCAGATCTAAGAACAATAAAATCAGCCTTTCTGGTGGGGAGAATAGCATTGCTATAGCAATAGCACTGATATTGCTATACCACTTATCAGTGCAAAGCACTCCCTAAGCGGTTTCCAATGTGTATTAGCTAATTGCCCCCAACAAGCTGAGTACTCATTTTACCAACCTATGGAAGGATGGAAGGCTGAGCCAACCTTGGAGTCCTCTGGGATTGAACTCATAACATTGTGGCTTGCAGTACTGGCATTTAACCACTGCACCACCAAAGCTCCAGAGAAGATTTCGGGGCAGGGGGGCAAGTACTGGACAGCTCTATTTCAGATTATGATCTCCATAATAAAATGTATGCATCTTCTTTATACAGTACAACAGCATTTGGTTCTAAATGAAACCAAGTTCAGAGTCTAGTTCCATTTACTTATTTTTTGCAAAACTGCCCCCTCCCCCAGGCCTATCCTTTTCTGCCTTTTCTAGTTTACACACACTTCTCTGAAGTGCCATGGTACAACCCTTGCTTACAAATCCTTGGAACCTAATTATCTAGCACAGACTATGACTCTACAGTGGGAAGATTTATGGGAGGCTTCCACTTTCCACTTACAATTCCCAGCTGCATATACAATAGTGGGTTTATTCTTGCAGAATGGAATTGCTTCAGTTCTTTTTCCACTCTTTCTCTTTGTGCTGTATGAAGTGTGGGGGGGAGTCACTCAATTAAAGTGGCATTTTACTAATGGTGGATTATGCCACCAAATGAGTAGTCAAAGCTCTATCTGTCACATTTAGGTTTCTACCTCCCATTTAAATAACAGCACATTTTGACATTTCACCCCCCCCCCCCGCCTTTCTAGGAGAAATCTTTTCTCCTAGAGTTGCTAAGCAATAAATCAGACATGGAAATCTGAACAGAACTTAAGGAGAAGAACAAGAGAGGGAGGGACCCTAAATTCTGATGGCTGGCAAGCAATAAAATATCAAAGTTAAAATATAGAGATCTCGGCTCTGCTCTGAAAAGGTTACAGCAGGATAGACAGGCTGAGAAGAAACCACTCTCTCCCAATCCCTGTATGAATTTTCAAATTTAATTAAAATGGAAATAAGAATTATTTATCAGATTGATTGAAAAAATGTCCACAGATTTTTTTTTCATTGAAATTAAGATACAATTTAAAGTGTTTACCTTTCTCGGGGATTGTTGTACCTTTCATACCTTTGCTGAAAATGGCAGGAGGACACTTACAGTATATAGAAAATGACTGTTTTGCTGGCTGGGGCATCACTTAGTGCTAAACATTCAGGAACAAAAATATGACATTGTGCCAAAATTTCCAATTACTCTGGAGGAAATACTCCAATGCTACATTTGGCAGCCATTTGCTGTTTGGATGCTTATGTGTCTTCAACATAATCAACAGTCTTTAGCCATTTTGATGTAATTAATAATAATGCTGAAGTGCCATTCTTACTGTTAGCATTAACCTTTATTCATCCTTTGGATGGTATAATTTTGTTGCAGGCTGAATGCAGTTTTGGGTTGTATTTTGCAAAATTTAAGCCCCTGTAGCTTGAGTAGCAAGGTAATAAGAGTGTTGAAAAGTATAAAAACAGAGTGTTTGTGTAATGCCAAAGGCATAGCACTGACTGATTCCAGGTGGGAAGCCAACCTAACTGCAAACAACACGGCATGAAAGAGGACATAAATAAATGATTGACTTGAATGAACTCAGCTATGACTACAGTTGTCCCTCTGTATCCACAGATTTGGTATCCATGGATTTAAGTATTCATGGCTTGAAAATATTCTTTAAAAAATAATAATCCAAAAAGCAAACCTTGATTTTGCCATCTTATATAAGGGACACCATTTTGCTATGCCATTGCATATAATGGGGGACTTGAGTTTTCATGGATTTTGGTATCCATGGGGGGGGGGTGTCCTGGAACCAAACCCCAGCAATATGAAGGAACAACTGTATATAGAATAAAATAGCCTGAGGAAATAACAAAGAACCTGCTCATTCTCCCATATTAAATATTTTGAAATTCCAGTACCTACGAGTGCTTAAGTGGAGTATTGATGTTACCTCTGCCTGCTTGGATTATACACAAGTTGGATGTCCAAGAAGGTGATGGGAGGGACTTCCAAAGAGTTACAGATTTAGCTGACAAACAGCAAAGAATGCCCAATTCCTCAATCAAAAGAGATGGGGTGGGAAATTACACCTGCTTCAGCTTAAACTACCAATATTACTTCAAGGAAGTTGTTATGATACCATCAAATACATGTATACATTTATCCTCCTCAGTGTGTTTTATGATTGAAATGTTATCTTCTTCCCTCCCTCCCTCCTTCCTGTTCTCTCTTCTTTGTTTTTGGTATTTTCATAGAAAATGATCAATAGTTGTGTGGTGGCATCACACTTTGTTTTGGGAGGAGGATGGAAAGAAACTCCAATATTATTGTATACATCTCTCTCTCTCTCTCTCTCTCTCTTTTTTTTTTTTTTTCACTGAAGTCCTGAACAGATTCATTCATTTCTGACCCCAATAGTGGTGACTTCCAAAGAACTGTAAGATGGAGTTTTGGAAAAAGTGTTTGTATTGCAGAGTGCCCATATTGCAGAGGGACCATTTTATGTACAGTTCTTTTCCTAAAGAAGCACTTTGGTTGTGTATTCCTGCATGGCAGGGGGCTGGAACCTCCTTGGAAAGGGATAGAAAGATGGCACTTGTAGTCCCTTCCCATTCTATGATTCTATGGCTCTACTGTTTTAAAATAGCTGGGCAGGTGCGTTATAATTTGGCTAAAATGAGGTGGAGTAGAGGAACAGTTGGTAGATTTTATTCATGAGCCCATGCACTTTCCCCTTCATAATCTGAGTGCTGCCTTCTTAAGTTCACAATCCCCATCATTCAATTATTTAACAGCATCCGTGTTGCCTCCTGGAGGGTGCGCTGAAACAGATTTCAATGAGATTTAAAGCCATGTGTTCATAGGGTGGCAGCCTAAATAATGAAATAAATGATTTTCCTTGGACCAGTTCACCAGATATACCATCTGTCTGTTGTTCTATGTAATAGATTTTCCCTTTCCAAAGAGGTTCCAATATAAATTTGTCTCATAACCGGAATATGAATGGGAATACCTGCACAATTCTATTGTGGTCCAAAATTCATTTACACAAAATGAATTTACTTGCAACAATATCCTTGGGCTGAAAAATTAGCACAACTTTTGCTACGTTTAAAAATTTTATATAATAATCACATTTTTAACTACTGAGCAAGTTGTTACTTTGAGCCCAGTTCTTATAGTAACACTCTGGTCATGGACCACTGTCTATTTTTTACTTGATTTGTCCCTTCCGCACACTTGTTTTCCTTCTATGTTGCATTACATATCTGTGTGTGCAATCAATCTAGTCCTGAACATTTTCATTTTGGTTTACAGTATGGTACATGTGCTAAGGAACTGCCAAATGTAAAAGGAAAACCTGGAATGATGACAGTGTTGAAATAATCATAGCCATTTAATGCCATTCCATCATTAGTGTCATGGCAGGAAAGGAACTGTTGGAGGAGGGAAGGGGGAAGGGAAGGTTGAACAGCTTATTGGTGTTCATGGGGAAAATAGTATATCTTTCAAGTCCTTCACCCTGCAGTTGGGAGGTGGTCAATGTCCATGTTAATAACTCAATGACAGATCTTGGGTGGATGGGTTTGAGTATAGATTTTATCAGTTCTATGGCAGTTAAATATGGTAGGAGATGCATTTACCCTGGAAGATTAACCTAGCCTCATAGAACAATGTCCCTGTGACAGATGCTACACAAGTAGAAGATACCATCATTCCATAAAAAGAAGAGGAGCTCCACCTTGTTTTTAAAGTGCAGTGGTTGCAGACTTGCATACATACAACGTTCTTGAAAGAAGAGCAGTTATTACAGTAGCTGGCATATCCATACTGGCCTGAATCATAGAATTGTAGAGTTGGAAGAAACCATGAGGGCCATCCAGTCCAACCCCCCGCTATGCAGGAAATCATGATCAAAGTATCCCTGACAGATGGCCATCCAGCCTATGTTTAAAGACCTTCAAGGAAGGAGACCCCACCACGCTCCGAGGGAGTGTGTTCCACTGCCGAACAGCTCTTACTGCCAGAAAGTTCCTTCTAATGTTGAGGTGGAACCTCTGTTTCCAGAGCTTGCATCCATTGCTCCGTGTTCTAGTCTCTGGAGCAGCAGAAAACAAGCATGCTCCATCCTCAATGTGACACCCCTTCAAATACTTAAACAGGGCTATCATATCACCCCTTAACTGTCTTTTTTCCAGGCTAAACATACCCAGCTCCCTAAGTCTCTCCTCATAAGGCATGGTTTCCAGACCTTTCACCATTTTAGTCGCCTTTCTAATCAATATGGGATGTCCCATTTTAAGGTTAAGGTCTCAGTTGTTCAAGAAGGAATTTGGAGGCTTCTCTTGGGGTTCACATATACAATGGATTGAGGCTATATTTATTTATCTACTATTTCGCTTATAAGCTATAATTAGCTCCCAACATTGCTTTCTTTAAAAATTCATCATGGATATACAAAGAAGGCCCATATTCTCTCTTATGAAGCAACCCAGGCTCTCCGATCTGCTGGGGAGGCCCTTCTCTTTCTCCCATCACCCTTGCAGGTACATCTAGTGGGAAGTCAGGAGAGAGCCTTCTCAGTGGCTGCCCCCAGACTCTGGAACGCTCTGCCAGAGACATCAGATTGACACCTTCCCTGTCATCCTTCCAGAGCCAAGTAAAAACGTTCCTGTTTTTGCAGGCCTTTGCCCGTCTTTGCTAATGGCAGTGCTGGGATATATGTGAGTGTTGTGTACATGTGAGTGTATATAAATGGTCTCTTCCAACTCTGCAATTCTATGATTCTATGATTCTAAGTATAGTGTCCAGATCAAGGGAAGTAATAGTGCCGCTGTATTCTGCCTTGGTCAGACCTCACCTAGAATACTGTGTCCAGTTCTGGGCACCACAATTCAAAAAGGATATTGACAAATTGGAGCGTGTCCAGAGGAGGGCGACTAAAATGGTGAAAGGTCTGGAAACCATGCCTTATGAGGAGAGACTTAGGGAGCTGGGTATGTTTTGCCTGGAAAAAAGATGGTTAAGAGGCGATATGATAGCCCTGTTTAAGTATTTGAAGGGGTGTCACATTGAGGATGGAGCATGCTTGTTTTCTGCTGCTCCAGAGACTGGAACACGGAGCAATGGATGCAAGCTCCAGGAACAGAGATTCCACCTCAACATTAGGAGGAACTTTTTGACAGTAAGAGCTGTTCAGCAGTGGATGCTTTGATCGTGATTTCCTGCGTGGCAGGGGGTTGGACTGGATGGCCCTCGTGGTCTCTTCCAACTCTACAATTCTACGATTTATGATTCTATGATACCAAATGACAAAAACATCACTTCCACTGATCATAGAATCATAGAATCTTAGAGTTGGAAGATACCACAAAGGTCATCTAGTCTAACCACTTCCATGCAGGAATATACAATCAAAGTATTCCTGACAGATGGCCATCCGAACTCTGTTTAAAAACCTCCAAAGAAGGAGATTCCACCATACTCCAAGGCAGTGTATTCCACTGCTGAATAGCTCTTACTATCGGGAAGTTCCTCCTGATCTTTTTAGGTGGAATCTCTTTTACGGTAGTTTGAGTCCAATTTTCTGTGTCCTAGTCTCTGGAGCAGCAGAACACAAGCTCACTCCTTCCTAGTTTTTCTTGCTCTTCCTATGTGCCACCCTCAAATCCCATTGCTGACAAGGGAAGGCAAATGAGTAAACAGGCCACAGTTGCTCTTTGCTTCCCCTTGCTTCTGTCTTTTATTGTGCTCTCTGCTAAAGCAGAGGAAAATGAGCAAGCAAGGAGAAACTACTGGTGAGGGTTGTGATGCTGCCACCAACTATTTATGTTTCAACTCACAACAAAATGTCAACAGCAACCTCCTAAGCACCAGCCCTCTTGGCCTGAGGGTTCAGCCTGGCCACCTTCACTATCTGTTACTACCACCTTAACTTCTATGGTTCCCTTAGTTCTTTCAGCTTGCACCAGGGATGTACCTTTTATCCCAAATGTTTGGAATGTGTGGTGTGTCTATGGGAGCATGCCTTTTACTATCTATAGGTTGAATGAATGGCCAAGAGTTTGTAGTTCATCAAACAACATACTTTATTAACGAGAATAAGATGTACAGTAAGTTGAAACCTTGTGCTTATAATGTTTCACTTTCTGAGCAAACTTTCTCTTTTCAGTAGCCACTCTTAATAGTAACCTACTTTAAATTCCTAGCACAGATTGTTCTTGGATCTTTATAATATCCTCCCTTTCCCCTCAGATGTCTTCACTCTCTGTCCAATCAACATTCTCATTCAGACTTCCAAGCCTTTGCACTCAATCTTGTTAAATTCAAACCTCAAACACACAGCATACACCTGGAGCCTCCTGAACCAGTCCACTCACACTCCCAGACTCAACTGAACTCCTGGCTAACTGTCATGCATCACCTCAAACATACAGGAACCCCCTCCCATTTCAGTCTCCTTTTCATACTCTCATCCCAGTCACTCACCTTCCTGTCCACCGCAAGGGGCACTGTTGTATTAGGGATATTAGGGCCAATGGCAACAGTAGACTTCCATGTCACTTGGGCAGGTAATATGGATCTCTTTCCTGGTTCTGTGGTGCCAACTATAATGGAATATTGCAAATGCAATTGCAGGACTCTTCTGCCTGTGCTGCTCAGTGGTACTGCAACATCTGAATACAACCTTAAAGCCCTAAATTAAAAACAAAACAAAACAAAAGAGAAGCAAATGCAGTATCTATCTATCTATCTATCTATCTATCTATCTATCAATCATATATCTATCTATCATTCTCTTGGGTATGTTGCCTTTTCCAGTTGCTGATTGGTCACTTAGGAAACATAACCAAACACTCCCTCAGCCAATCACCACTCACGTGCAAATCTATATATTCCACTGGGAGCAACCAAACAATGTTCTACAGTGTTGGTTATAGTTACTAAGGCAACAGGCCTTTTCAGTTTACCAGTGACTCAGGGCTGCACAATTCCCATTTATGATCTAAGGCAGCACAGTAATATATCCATTCCCACTGCAATGGACCCAGGCAGGCAACTGGTGGAAAGATCCTGCTGCTGAGATGGGACCCAGGTAGTCAAGTGGTGATGACAGCAGGAAGCTGCTACTGCTGCAACAGGACCCAGGGAGTTAACTGGCAGTGGTGGCAGCAGGGCAACAGAGTGAGTCACCCTCTGCAATTCCAGGAAAAGTGTGGAACACTGAGAAGAGGGAGGAGGAATTCAAAGCCACTGGCCTACATTACAGGGTTGTCATGAGGTCTACCAGGCATGTTTTGGGAAGTTTCTTAATGGTGTATGTTATGCTGGGTCAAGCTAGTAGAAATTACATCACAAAAAATGTACCCCCTTTGCTCCTTCCTGAATGCATAATTGGAAATATCACTACCTTGTTCAAGGTGAAAGGAGCCTATGCTTTAGTGCTTGCAGTGACAGTTCTTCTCCAACTCCAGCACCCTTCTCTTTCTGAACTCCACTAGTAAGTGCAGCCTCTTCCTTAGGGTTTTTCCACCTATTGGGCCAAAGCAATAGGGACTGTAAACCATAGAGATTGCACATAATACCCTGGGTTTGAATCTATCTTTAAATGAGCTATCCAAGGTGCTGATTCAAATCCTCAAAACAGTTCTACCACCTTGAGCAGCCCATTTAAAGTATAGACTAAAACTGAAGTGAAGTGACATAGGAGCCACCAGCCACTGACAGCACATATTGGGTTGCAAGTCTCATAGCTTACATTTTCACACTTTCATGGCCACCACTGTTGAGTTTGTATAGCCAAAGCACATGTGACTTGTTCCTTCTGTTTACTGTTGCATGAAAACACACCATTCGCCTTAATCTTGGTTGTATTTATGTGCACAGGTTTTGATGTGAGTGTCCTTCTAATGGTCGGTGTCAGTCTAATCATTAGTGAATTGCCAGTTCATTAAGCATTCTGGGTAATCATAAGGTTAAATCAAACAGAAGAATCTCTACTGGCCGATAGCACATGGAATAAACGGAGGAGGGAGCCAGCGTCTCTGGCAGGCACAGAGTGGCAGGAGTGGTAATTTTGTGAATTGTATCATTAATAAAATATATCTTATTCTATTTGATGCTGGCTTTGGAAGATTCCTGTATGATTATTACGTTTTCAAGCATCAGATTTTTTTTTTTACATCTAACAGCTTTACCCAGAGCTAAATTGAGATCTAATACAAAATTCAGAAAGACTCTGCAGAAACGCCATTAAAATTTTAACTTTATGTTCTTTTAGGGAGCTTAAAAGCTATTGAAGGAAAGCAAAAAAAAGAATGCAATTGTAAGGTTTCAGGGAACTGAGAATATGCCTGCACCTCCTCCAAATCTGAGTCCCTCTTAGATCAAGATTTGGCTGGTTATTTAAAATGTATGTGTGACATGAATCTCTGCCTCTCCACTCTTCAACTTGGCCTTTTGCTCTCTGCTCCACCCTCCACACTTCTCATCAACATTAAACACCCCCTGGAGGTTAATATCAAATTGCTACCAGACTGCATATTAAACTTAAAAGTTCTTGTCCTAAATCCCAGTGGTGCAAGAGGTAGAGTATGCTCAGGGTAATTGTCTCTGCCCATGTTAAGGTACCCTTCCTTATTTTTACAGTAGGACCCCCATATCCACTGATTCACTATCCACTGATTCAATTATCTATGAAACACAAAACAGCACACCTACCATAGAATCTTCCTAGAAAATGTGTCCTCTTTAGCCATTTTCTAGGTCTTGCAAGGCAACTCTATTGTATTTTACACTAGAAGTCCCATTATTTTCAATGACATTCACTATTATCCATGGTTTTCAGTATTCACACACACACACATACAAGCCAATCCGTAGCAGATATGGGGGTCCTACTGTATTTCATATGTCCCACAGCTGACGATTCACAATCTGTTAGTAGACTAGTCTATGGTGGGCCCTGGTTCAAACTCAATAAACATCAGATGAACTCTCCTTGGGCTTGTCTTCTTAGCCATTTCTACCTTCAGCAATTTGCATTTGTCACTTCTTCCTTCAGAGATGTCGTCTCTTAAGTCCTGCCCTCAGTTGCCACTGCCTCTCCAGTATCTTTCACTGTATATCTTTATCTTATTCCTCCTAGCAGTGTGCAAGTGCATGTTATATATGTAGTCCCTCAGGAAAACTGGCCTCCCTGTAGCTAAGCCATTAGAAGCCAGAAGGTTAATGATCATTACGTGACCTGCAAAACAGTTCAGTCACTGGATGAAGCACCTGGGGCAGAGGTGAGTGAGGCTGATGAGACAACAGCCAATTTTAGTTTTCTGGCATTCAAAAGCAGCCAGGTATGTTGTGGACTCTCCCCTCCCCCATCTCCCCTTAAAAATTAACCACTGTATTCTGTATATGAAGCCTTCCTGACCAATGCAGTGCCACATTGGCCTGAAAATAAAAAATGGTTGCATGCTATTTCTTGAGGTGCTCTCACTGTGATGAATATAGCTGTTGGTGACACTTATGCTGTAATTCATGGGCCCATTGCTCATTTTGTGCAATCTGGAGATATCTCCTTAGGTTTATTGCATGTAGCTTTCTGTGATAGTTCTAATTTATAATCTAGGTATAAATGGCTCTCACAGGCTATTAGGCGCTAATGCTCTTGTATAATATTTTTAATATGCCACAGATGCTTGTATGGGTTTAAATGCCAACTTCAATGATGTTAGGTAGGGCTCACTGGTGTCATTCTTACTTTAGAGAAATTTAAGGGCAGGAAATGAATTCACTCAACTTGCAAATAAGTGCAAAATTATTCCATGGAGAAGTATACCTCAAGTTGGTTATACTTTAGATGGCGAATATTTTAAAAATATATTCAAGTGGTACCATATCAAAAATGATATTGTGGAGGATGAGTTTGCTTACTAACACAGAGGTCCATCTAATAAACTACTATTAACCAGACTTTAACATATAAATGAACATGCTATTCTGAGGTGAAAGAGGGTATCTTCCTCCAAGAAGAGCCTGTTCCTCCATAGTAAAACCTATGAAAGGCTGATAATATATTCCTCTTGTTTTCATATATACATATGGAATACATATATACCTATAAGTATTTATAGGTGATTGAAAAGCAAACTAACAGCACTTCTGAATGCAGCCGTACAGGATGTCATCTGCAGTACGTGGCCACAAGTCTGCTGTCTTAACCAGGGAGGTAGAGCAACCAGTGGCCAAGACATTTCAACTTGGAACATCACAGCCACTCTGATTTGTCTCTGATTTGTCAATGCCCATTAGGCATCAAAGTGTCACCTCCTTCAGACATTTTAGACAAAAGGGAGAATTTTTCTAAGCCTCAGCTTAGAAGATACTATCATCATCAACTAAGAATGTTGACAACATAGTGTTCAAGCCTACCAACTTCTATGCAGCTCAATCTCTTCTTTGATAACTGAAGAAGGTGGAAACTGAAATGGTTTGTTCTTGATATACATTGTTAAGTTCTGTCTGTTAATCACTTCAGTAAATATATATATAAGTTAAGAGGCCATTTGTACCCTAAACTCTTGTAAAACACACTACATAAGGCTGCCATAAACCATTTTGGAAATTTCAGCAGGTAAATTTCCAAATGCTACCAGAATGTTAGTTGGGGATGTTCAGCTCATTGGAGAAGAGAAGCCTGAGAGGTGACATGGTAGATATCTTTAAGCATCCAAAGGGAAGATGAAGCAAGCTTGTTTTCTGCTGCTTCAGGGACTAGAATATGGACCAAAGGATTCAAATACAAGAAAAGAGATTGGACCTAGACATTAGAAGAACTTCCTGATGCAAGAGCTGTTAAACAAGTAAATGGATTGCTTCAGAGGGTGGTGGACTCCCTTTCTTTGGAGGCTTTTAAACAATGGATCGATGGCCATCTTTAGATGTGGATTCCTGCATGGCAGTAGATTGGACTTGGTGGCCCTTGTGGTTCCTTCCAGCACTATGATTCTGTGAGTCTATTAATCAAGCTCAGATGGGGATGGGGTCCCCCATCCATAGATTTAGGAGATTATCAGACATGGCTAATGTGGTCCATAATGATGCCAGCGGAACACAAAAGGGTGTCAACATGAGATGACAGTGTCCTTTTGCATTCCTCTGGCATTACTATGGTGTTCTATTTAATTGACCGGCCGAGCCGTCAATAGATCAGCCGTTCCATTTCTGTGCCAGCATTGCCAGCATTTGAAACCTCGCACCATTGTCCTGCCGTGACTATAGCTTCAATGGGAGGTCCTGCTAGAACACTTCTGGGTGGGACTGCAAAAACTAGTAGGTTACCCTCTTTTTATGAACCTCCCTGGTTTACTTGTTATTTTTTGTGTGTTTATGTGCTTATGTAAACTTTTTTCTAGTTATTTTTATTTTTGAATTTCCCGTGCTCACGTCTTCTCTTGAGAACAGGTGGGATTTCGATCTAGGAAGTGAACGGAGCTCTGTTAGAGCTCTGTTCATGCCTGGGCTGCTTTTGTATGGAAGATAAGGTAAGTCTAATGGGGAGGGTTATTGTGCCTGGACAGGGACAGGATTGGAAATTGTGGGACAGGAATGCTTTTTGCGTTCCTCTCTGATAATCTCCTTAATCTGGTCTGGAAAGGCTCAGAATGTGTCCCACAGATGTTCCAGTTCTCCAGTAAAAAACATGTGCACATGGATGTGTATATTAGTGACACTAACATTCAAAAATTCATAATTTCAGAAAGCATTGCATGGATAAAATGTGTACTGGGAGAAATGCATATTAGGGAAAAGCCACATGAAAATGTGTTACAATTTTTGATGACTTCTTGTAAATTCATTTGGAAACAGGATGAAATGAA
This sequence comes from Gambelia wislizenii, assembly GCA_030847615.1. Classification (NCBI taxonomy): domain Eukaryota; kingdom Metazoa; phylum Chordata; class Lepidosauria; order Squamata; family Crotaphytidae; genus Gambelia; species Gambelia wislizenii. The sequence continues at coordinate 19,548,343 of JAUMIR010000007.1, read as the reverse complement.
GTTAAGTTTAGGGGAGAAAAAGAGAAACTGTAATTGACATATTCATCCATACCTGTCGGAAGGCAAACCTTTTAAAACAGAGGTGTTTCATTCTCAGTGCGGGCATGTTCTTCTGCTCCTGTGATATTCCATGCTCTTCACTTTCCGAAAACCTAACATTCCTTTGGGTTATGTTGAGAGTTTAACATTCCCAAAAGGACTGTTCTTTTTCTTATGTGGAGAAATGCTTCTGAGTCATGGAAAGTACGGCCACAGTGTTTGATTGCAGAGCTCTCATTTCTCAGAGTGGCTAACCATGTCAACAAGCTGTTATTATCAAAGTTTAATGGAATAACTACTCCAGGGTAATGTGTTAGCATATGAAATGTCTCCTCTGCTTATACCCATCTTGCATCCCAGTGGCTCAGAAGATAAACAAGATAAATCTCATTTGAGAGGAAATAATTACTTAAGAGTGGAGGGGAAATCAGGGCATGGAGAAAGACTGAACTGGTTTGGCTTGCTGAATTTCTGTCATGCACCAGTACTGACAAACTGGGCATTGACTTTAGCAGAAGCAAACAAGAATCATACTTTTTACTATCTACATGATGGATATAGCAGTAGATATATCATTTATAGATTATTTTTACATAATGATTTTCTTGAAAGCTCCATAACTGAATGCACTCCAACTGTCTATTTACCAGGAAGGCAAATCTGAACAAATCTTTCCACACAAATCCCATGATAGATTTGCCTTAGGGTTGCCATAAGTTGGAAATGACTTGAAGGCACATAACAACAACAACAACAACAACAACCCATGAAAAAACATTTTTTTCTGGCACTTGAAAAGTCACTGCCCAGTTCTGTCCTTGCTTTTGTCTTTTGTGCATGCTTTGTTAATATTCTGTTCCCATGAGTTGCTGGATTTGTTTGGGTTTCAGCCATCTCTCCCATGATCTCAAGAAGCCAAATTTTTCAGCCAGAAGATAAACCTGTGATCCTCCATGTGTTGAGAAACTATGCCCATCATCCCTCCTGTCAATGAAAAGCACTGCCTTTCTAACTGATGAAGTACAGGAGCAGAACATGATGAGCACGACATTGTGTGAAACCCAGTCCCATTTGTGGGGCAGGAATATCATCCTAGTGTTCTCAAAAAGTACTTTTTTGCTGCATCTGATAATCTCCTTAGTGTGTTGCAGCAGAAAAGGCTTTTACTGATGGAGGTGCTGCGGTGTGTGTGTAGTTTTACTGAATTGTGTTTTTAGTGTCTTTTAAGATTGTTTTTAGCTTGTTTTTAATGCTGTTTTTAAAATTTGTTAGCTTGTACTTTTAAAATAGAAACTTAGTTTAATTGCATTTTAACTTTTGTATTAAGAGTTTTGAAATGTTATTGTGCATTTTAAAATGTCATGCACCACCTTGGATTCTGCACTGGGAGAAAGGTGGGATGTAACTTAAAATAAATAATTAAATAAATAAATATCATGCTCTTCAAAAGCTCCAGGATGTGATGAGTATCACAGCACAGTTTTGTTTCAGCAAAAATGCATGAGGTTTTCTTTAAAAGGATATTTTTAAATTAAAAAAGAATAACCCAGCAACGAAGTCAAGTTTTTTGATTCCATAGACTTACAAAGATGCACATTTTTCACACTACACAATTATTGTACTATGTTTCCACTTTCATATGGATGGTGTACTGTACAGAATCCTATGGATTTGCAATTTAGGGAGAAGCATTTAGAATTCTCAGCCAAAGAACCTGAGTATCAAACTAAAGTACAAACCCCAGGTTTGCATAGGATAGACCCATGGCAGTTAAACTGGAATAATAATGCTATAAATGGGTAGTGTGAAAGGGTCCAGGTATAATAAATTGCAAGGCACTTACCTGTTTCTTCCAACACTATGAGGGACTGCATTACTACTATATTATGGCTGACTCCTGTTAGACAGTTACAATGTCATAAGCTTGACTTACAGCCTTGTTACTGCTTTGTATCCACATATGCAGTCACAGCACCATTGCCACAACTGCATATGCCTCTGAAACCCACCTTAAAAGCCATCCATCCTGAGAGATAGTGTTCTGTAGTGCTGATGAGTGGGGTACTGCAGGATGACATGACCAGCGCCCTCCCAAGTGATGGTGTAAGGAGCCAATGCAGGTGCCTGCAGGGTTCTGTTGCAAATCTTCATCACACCATTGCTTGCTGGCAGGAGGGGGCCGGTCATGTCATCATGCAGTGCCCTGCTTGACAGCACCACAGAACTCTGTTGTTTGGGATGGCTGACTGGCTTTTAAAGTAGTTTTCAGGGTAAGAAGATGAAGTGTAGCTATGCTCTGATGTCGTAGCTAGGCCTAACAATGCAGAATCTTGGCCTATATTTTTAGTCTGCCCACCCCCAAGTTGCTCATAGAAGCATAATCCACATTTAAAACTTACAATGATTTCACTGGGAGGGTTAAGCTGTGAGAACTTAAATGGCCCAAGTTCACACAGCAAGCTTCATAGTGAAGATCTGTATTCAAACTGTATCCAAGTTTCCATGCTGCCTAGCCTGATGTTCCAACTACTATACCACACTGACTCTAGATCAACAAAATCAACAGGATGCACTCCTATCATTTCAACCTGCACTTGCCCAAATGGTGTCTTCTGTATAGCTATTAAAGTTTCAGGAGCCCTGTCCAATTCTTCCATGGCAAGCAGCCGAACCACAAGAAATGCGGATGGTTCAAGCATTACATTTCTCTATGTGAGCATATACTTGGGGATGGTCCAGATTACCCACATAGCAGCAAAACCATATTATGTTAATTGGCCCTTAGTGAATTTCTTTCCAGAGAGACTTATACGTAAATTAGTGAGTAGAATTAGTACTTTCCTAAACATCTGTTCCTCTTTTCTAAACATCTTTGAACATGGGGAATATGAAGTGTAGTCATCTTTTTTTCCTCTGTCTCTTTCCCCTTCATTTACCCATGTTTCCACAAACTGTGACTTGCTATTACTTAGAGTTGTTTAAATGGCCTCTTTCCCCTTTTTTTTGCTTTATATGCTGGTGTTTTAAAAGCTTAATTAGTTTTGGGTTTGTACAGATATATTGCAAACAGCTGTCAGTGGTTTGTTATATGTTCCAAACCTTGTGTTCACTGGAAGTACTTGTAATGATCACTTAAAATATTAAATCATACGGAGACAAACACAAGTGGTTTTCAAAAAGCGACAAGCCATTTTCAAAAAGCAGAAACCAGAAGTGAGGCCTGATCCATGCACTGTATTTTGTATACAATGACCTTCAACAGCTGAAAAGATTTTGACCATTGGTTGTCCAAAACAGATGGAAAAATTCATTCATATGTATCTTCTCACTCTTTAAAACCCAACAGAGATCAATTCAGGATATTTCCATCTTCTATGATATTACTGGACATGGCAGGATCCATGGCATTGTTTCATGATAGCAGCCCCATAATTATGGAAACACTTATCTATACTGAGACCAGTGGTGGTGCTGGGGGGGAGCGGAGAGGCCAAAGCACACCAGGTGACACCGTCAGGGGGAAGGGTGACACCAGCCTTAATGAAACCACAGACTAAGACCACTTAAAAACTTATTTCAGTCCTTGGATGTTTGGCAGTGTTTGTTCTCCACAAGCTTCTGCTCTTAGCTGTTATTTACAAAGAGAAGCGCATGATCCAAAACCAGGCCAGGTTGAGTCTGCAATAGGAAGAAAAGGCTCACACTATTGTTATATATTTTTGCAAATTCAGAAAGGGTGTTTCAAAATGATATAAACATGTGAATGTAACATTCATTCTAATGACCCTCAAGCTCCAGCACTGTGGCCCCAAAAAAAAGACAATGCAAGTGTTCACTTTTATTTTAAAGTAACCCATTTCACAATCCTTCATTGGCCAACTGAAATGCACAAAATACATCATGCAGATGTTTGAAGCTCCACTGGTGTCTTCCTCAGCCAAAAGAAGTTTTAAAAACCAAACGGTGGGGGGGAGGGGAGTGATGACACTAAAATCACAGGCCTGCATTTCCCACACCTTCTGTAGTTGCTTACCCCAGCCCTAAACCACAGTTATGATCAGCACCCTTTAGGGTGTCGTTGTGACACAGGCACACCAGCCAAATTTACAGTACCAAGTCACTTTTGCTGCTACCCCATTTGTGACACGGGTTTTCACTGCCCCCTGCTGCCATCCTACTAATAAACGATGGGGACCAGAGTTCCACATTAGATGGATAATACTTGCATCTCTGTGTGGGGGGGGGGTTCAAAGGGTTAGGGTGCCCATTACATATCAGTAAGGCCAAATAAATTCATGAGGAGACTGGATATGAATAATAAACATAAAGTTGGGTTTATGGTTTTAACAAGATAATAGAATTACTTTGGTATTTATTTGTATTTGGTATTGACCACCCTCTATTCCTCCTACTACATATTCTTCCTGGACATACATTCTTTCAGCTTCACTCATAGCCATACAGACTTTTCCAGCCTCTCCTCAACACATCACATCTTACATTCTCCCCTTTCAATTGTCAACACTCTTCTCAACTGTCATTCTACCTCTCTTCCAACCGTCATCCAGACTTAAAATATCCAGAAACCCTCCCCTTTCAGTTCCCTGCTATAGGATTGGCTCCTGGAACACACTACTCCCATTTGCTCATCCAGCCATCCATCACAGTTGTGAATTGAAAATGGAAGCAAAAGCTTCCAGCCCCATTGTAGCCATGCCAGAGTAGGAAGGGGAAATATATGTGTGCTGAAACATTTCCCGGTTTTATGTCTGGCTGAACTGGGCTATTGTGTCATCTTCTATAGTGTCAGAGTCCATGGAACATCTGATATTTGGTTTCATGCTTCCCTAAAGTAGTAAACAGTATTCATTATTTTACACACTTCATTGTTTCTTTCTTTTTCTTTTTTGAAGGTTTGATCTGAAAAGTCTAGGTGCAACTGAAGTGCAAAAGTTGCTTCATATTGAAAGTGCAAACTAGGACATAGATCTGATTATCATAGAATTAGCTTTCTTCCTACAGAGGGGAGGGAAGGGAAGGGAAGGGAAGGGAAAAAGAACCCACATCAGTAAGCCCTGAGTCTGCCATAATATTCTCCAGCTGTTAAGTGGTAACATGCCAATGATAACACTTCACCAATAGTGTTGTCATCTTAAATTAGGGATGTGACAAATCTTCTGTTTGGAATCTCACCTCCATTCCCATCCCACCCTTTAATTTAATCAGATTATAAGATTTTTTTTTCTTCCTACCAGGAAATTAATTTACATTTTCTGTATACATTTCCATAGAATAGGCACTCATTTACAGATTTTTCCTAATGTACACAGTTTCGTACAAATTTTCACAATATATTGGTGCATATTTTAAACTATATGCATTTTTGGCCATTCTCATTTTTAAAATGTATGCCTGATTTTCTTCTGTGCACAAAATATAGCACAATCAACCCAAGTTGCATATTTCTGGAGAAAGGCACAATATATCTTGCAATGAGTCCTGGAAGGTGTAAAATGGGGGATTTCGGCTAGTCACAAAATCTCTTAATTTCCTCCCCATCCTTAGCTTCAACGAAATGTGAACCTCATGCTATGACAAAGGTGCCTATGAGATCTTGTATCATTCTGTGCCTTCCCAGGCTTCTGACTACCAGCCTCAGGTTGAATGTTAGAAATCTAATCAAGGCTGGACCTTGACAGTATACAGGATGTGTATATGGTTGTGTGAGTGCATGAATGATCGTGGATGTTGATAATGGGTGTTGTATGATACAGATTCATTCCACTACCCTTCTCCATCACCATAGGTATAAGCATTTAAAATGTCCATCAGCCATTTAAAATGGCAGTATCTGAAAACAGGTACTCATACACTGAAATGGCACACTCTTATCTTCATCCAGAAGGACCAGACAAGATTGCCCATTTTTTCCCTTTCCTTTATAGTAGCCATAGAATCACTGTATTTAAAAGTAATATATTACAGAGTTGAACATGGTACCAACCAAATACACAGGAAACCTATATATACAAAATGTATAATCTCACTAACCCTGAATCAACTATTACAGTTTCTCCCTTACCTCCCAAACAGCTGAATTTGGCCTTATATCACAAAGTTAATCACCAGATACCAGAAACATCACATAGCCTGAGGATATCCAGTTGGATCTAAAATCTAAATACCTCTCCATGTGGCTTTCCAAACCATGAAAACAACTAGAAACTCAAATACATCCATCCCCAAATGGATATATTGTGTTTCTTAACACAAGTAAGAAAACTATTCTCCCTGCTGAGATGATGAAAGATCTTCAATGGCAGACAGTACACAGATGCTCTCTAAGGATTAGCTGGATTTATGTCCATTTGGATGAGTGTCCTGCCATGACATATATTTCTGTTTCAAATATTACCTGTTTGATCCCTCTTTCAGAAATTAAATGAAAAGAGTTGGCAGACTCTTCTAGGGAACCTAACAGAATAAACATCAAATTAAGACTACTACACTCTGAAGAACACTACAAAAAAATTGAATTGGCAAGCCCAAACCTGGAACTTTATCAAGCAGCTGCCCAAATTATGCTACCTCCTGTATTGTAACAATAACACTAGCATGCATCAAGAGGTAAAAATGCAAGAAGCACTGTCACCCAAATAATCCCTCCATGGACCCAAGATTGCCATGGGGTAATTCATGTTCAAAAGTATGTTGTTTACCTGCAGCAGATGATGAAACACTCTTGACTGAGAACTCTCTCTTGAATACTTAATGCTTAGACTCAAAGTAATTTGCTCGTGTTTTTACAATTAGATCAACATTGGAGGCATTTGTCCAGGTTCTCCCACCTTGGTGGGTGAGTGATCATTTTAGCCCTAGCATTGTAAATTCAGAATATCCTGTCCAAAGATACACACTTGTATCTATGTTTTCTGCTCCACTTAAGATTCTATCACTTGCTTTGACTCAAGCATGAGACATGACATAGAACAGGCAACCAGTTGAGAAGTTTTTTCTTTACCATGGCCAGTACCATAGCCACCAATGCAAGTTGGTTTCAGTACCATGGAGAGCAGTCCTGTAGCTAAAATACCAAGATATCATTCTAGCAATAACTGGGAGCAATTGGCAAGGATTTATTACAGTGATTCCCAAAGTTTGGTCATCCAGGTGTTTTGGAGTTCAACTAGCTGACTTGGCCAACAGCCAGGAATTATGGGATCTAAAGTCTAAGACATTTGGAGGACCAAAGTTTGGGAATCACTGATTTAAAATAAGGATAAGAAAGCCCTTCTGGCAGCTCCACCCTACTACCACTACCCCAAGTGCTATATCTGACTATTAAAGGTTAGTGACCATTTTTATAGGCATTATATTTTCTTGGGAAGTAAAAAGGCATGAGGGGCTGGTTGGGAACTACTTCTCAGGCTCTCCATGTCTGCTAAAGCTGTACCTTTCTTACTGACTGTTCTAGCTTTCAGTGTGGGATGAAAATCCCTCCTAAATGTCTTATCCAAGTTTTCTGCTGCTGCCACTTTTTCCCCCATGCAAGATCACAGAAATCATTTGATCTGTACAAAGAAGTAGTATGTTTGTGACAATATGTTGTGAAGATGATCTGTTGGGTTGCAGTTTGGGTCTTACTGTGATCATGTGTTGGGGTGTTACCAGTTTCTGGTTATCAATGCTAGGCCTAAGGTTAGTCAAAAGCCACAGAAGTCATCCCAACCACAGTGCACCCCCCCTTCATACTCACAGATACCTTCTCACTCTTCTTCCCTCATGTACTAGATAGAAAACACTTTCTGCCCCCACACAACTGTTTAAAGCATTCTGGACCAGGTAGAGGGAATCCAAATGTAAAGTTATCTTGAGGCCTTGTGAAGAAATTCATCTCTTCAGGCTTGTCTCCAGCATTGTCTCTAGGGAGGATTAGGGACGTATAGTGTCTGAAGATGGTCCTGCAGGCTACAGACTGTATCTAACCACAATTCAGAATGAATCATTTAAAAAAGAAAATAACCCAAGGGGCTTGTCTATGTGAGGATATAAAATGTGGACTGATATACATTAATGCCAATTTGCAGCAGCTTTCATTGGTCTCAATGGTGTTTTTTTTTTTTTTTGCAAGATCACAGGCATGTGAAGCTATCCACATTCATTGTTCAAACAGGCATGCCTGCAAATCAAGATGGCAGGCTTGAGTGAATTACTTGTGTTTTTATTGTCACCAGTTGCTGCCACCAACCAGTATTTTTTAAAAAGCATATCCAAGGTGAGGAAGTGTGATGTTCCACCTAAATAATTTTTTTAAAAAAAAGCTGTTTCATCATCTCAGTACATGGTCACTACAGCAAAAATCCAACATGGCGGTTTTGTTAGCAAGCTCTGCATCTGACCAATCTGCTTTCCATTTCTACTCTTATCAGGAATGCACATCAAAGTGAATTGGTTGTCCCAACGAGCAGGAATGTGCATTCCCCGTGTGACTTTTTTAAATTCTGGAAAAGCCCCATAGTTTTGGGTATTTTTGTCCCTCCTCCTTCTGAATACACCAGATTTATGTGGGATCTCATTAAGACAATTCATATTCTCCTCAAATTCTATGAGGAGTATTTTTGCCACTTAGACAACCTGTATGAGATACACCATTCCTCTACCACTTTACTATTGATGTTAAATTTCAGGTGTCAGGTTTCACTCGAAACATGTGCATACTTATAGTGCCATAGATAAAAAATTTTAAAAGATGACACCATCCCTGCCCTCAGGCTTACTATGTAAAATGACAGAACACAAAAGGAAATGGGGATGAAGAAAGAGATTAAAAAGACAAAACAAAAATAAAAAATAAAAATCTGAGGCCCAAGTTCTTAATGTTGTGATGTTTTTCCAACTGATGGTGTGGCCATTGGTTGAAAGCTGGGATGAGGTGAAGCTTGATGGAACTTTCCATATGGCTCCCAGATGTGTATGAAGGGCTGCTTTTACCAAAGGGAGATGCTGGAGTTACAGATTTTTTTATCCAACAGTCTTGAGTGAAACAGGTTTGTCCTTTTTTTCAAGTACTCACGGACACTGTATAGCACACAGTAATCTTTTTGGGTACTAGACAGACAGAAGCAGTTCTTTGTGAAATGTGTGGTGCTAGAAATCCCATAGAAGATATGATCTGGAACTGTCTCTGTTACAGATATGTAAGAGTGGATTTTCTCCATTTGCTATCTGAGCAGGAAGTTCTAGCAGGTCTCTTGGGAATTAGTTTTCAAGACTGAACACTGTGGTCCTCTATCTTTTCTGCTCTTTGTTTTCTCTAAGTCAGTGACTTGGGGCTACATGAGTCAGGATATGCCACTTCCCTGCCAGCGTATACTGGCTATGGATCAACCCCGTTGTTGCCCTGTTCCCTCCAAGGAACAGGAGGAGGTCCTGACAGACACGTCACTGCAGCCATCACTACTGCCAATTTTCTCCTGTCTTGGAAGGCAGGAAGGAGCCCTACAACTTGTGTCCAAGGCCCCCTGTGTGTGAGTGACCAGCCTTGGTCACATGCTGCTAGATTCCTTCCTGCCTTCTGGGAGAGCCAAGGAGACTGGTAGCAGCAGCAGCATAGGACCAGCCTGCTAGGACATGTTCCTGTGTTCTGGCAGTTTCCTCCCAACAGAAATGGATTTAAACAGGTATTTTTATAAAACATTGTATCAGGCCCTACCCTGCCTCGGGGGTGCTGGGGACTGTCCAAGGGCAAATGCCCTGTATCATATGGACTGTAGAGCTAGCAGGCTGGTCCTATGCTGTTGCTGTTGTTGCTGCTGCTACCAGTCTCCCTGGCTCTCCCAGAAGGCAGGAAGGAATCCAGCAGCATGTGACCAAGGTAACATGTTGTGGGGGCCCTTCCTGCCTTCCAAGACAGTGAGAAAATTGACAGTAGTGATGGCTGCAGTGACGTGCCTGACAGGACTTCTTCCTGTTCCTTGGAGGGAACAGGGTAACAACAGGTTTGATCCATGGCCAGGTTATGCTAGGAGGGAAGTGGCATATCCTGACTCATGTAGCCCCAATTCACTGACTTAGAGAAAACAAAGAGCAGAAAAGATAAGATGGGGGGCAAGATAGGGTATATTGCCTGTGTAGATAAGCCCTTGATAAATTTCTTAGAATCTGTATGGGTTTGTTTGGTTTCCCCCTTTTCTTTCTAGACACCAGTAGGTTGTAGTATTACAGCATTTTGGCCTTATTTTGTCATTAAACACTAGCAGAAGAAGAGTAAGAAGAAAGTAAAATGCCATGATCATAATCATCATCATCCTCATTCCTATCCCACTTTTTCCCTGATTTGGGACTCAAAGCGGTGTACAATAAAAAAAAAAAATTGTTAAAATCAGCAAAATACAAAAGTTAAAACAGAATTAAACAACAAAAAGATTAAAAACAGCTAAATTTTTAAAAACACTAACATATACATGTACACATACACAACACACACATCTACACCAGCACAATCATTAGCAGAGATCAGCAAAGGCCTGCCAAAACAAGGAAGTTTTTAATTGGCTCTGGAAGGAAGACAGGGAGGGTGCCAATCTGACTTCTCCAAGCAGAGAGTTCCATAGCCTTGGGGCAACCACTGAGAAGGCCTTCCCCCAAGTTCCCACCAGATGTACCTATGAGGGTGATGGGACAAAGAGAAGGGTCTCCCCAGCAGATCGAAGAGTCTGGGCTGGTTCATAAGGGAGAATATAGTTCTTCAAATAACCTGGACCATTGAAAAGTGCACCTTCCAACAGTCCACAAGTGAAAAGAGAAACTCTTTATGACACCTATAACCTCCTGCAATGAACTAACTACCCTCCCTCCTCATATATTACATGTTTCTGAAGTGGGTACTCCATGTATTGTGTTCATCCACATCAGGAAGGGGTAATTCCATAAGGCATAGGGAGCAGTATTCTGGCCCTGGGCCTCCCTGGACACTGTAAAAACTGCCAAAAAAAGACCCCAAAATCCTAGAGGTGGGAAGAAGTCCACTTTCAGGAAGAAAAAAAAACATCATTAAGAATTGCAGTCAGACCCTGTAACCTGTTTAAAAGATTAATTTTGTCTCCTGAAGGCTTTCATGAGAAAGTAGGCTTTCACTTTCCCTTTTTCTGGAAAAAGTGTTGTCTTGTGAAGTCTAGCAGAATCAAAGGCTGCAAAAATAATTTTTAAAAAGCCTTTCAGGGGTTGAAATTAGTTAATTGTGCTTAATTGAAATCTGTCACTTTGTCCAGCCTTGATTTACCTTTTTACTGTTTTAAAAGTAAAGCCACTGAGTTTACCTTTGATTCAAGATAAACATGAAAAACCTCAAATCATTGGCCTACATCCATTGTCAACACAGTTCCAAATATACCCAGTGTGAGAACAGACAGGTTATATATGGCATAGTACTTTGGTATTCACAGACACATTTTGAATACATTTACTCAAGAGACAAGATGCATGTACCTATATAACAGACTTAGCTTTAACCTCACCCTCTTTAAAATGGACATAAGAACATAAAAAAGTGGTGTGTTGCATGAGACATAGGTTTATCTAGTCCAACATTTTGTTCACACAGTAATGAATTATAACTATCCCATTTGGATTTCTATGAGTAGGACATGAGCACAACTGAACCCTCCTATGTGTGTTCATCAACAACTGGCACACTGCCTTTGATATTGGAGGTAATATATAGCTATCATGACTAGTATAGAGATGAGAGGGCATTCTCAGTGGCTGGAACACTCTGCCCAGAGAAGTCAGATTGGCACCCTCTCTGCCATCCTTCCAGAGCCAAGTAAAAACTTTCCTGTTTCAGCAGGACTTTGCTGATCTTTGCTAATGGCAGTGCTGGGGTATATGTGAGTGTTATGTATGTGTGTGTATATATATATATATGCATGTGTTTTTAGAGTTTTAGCTGTTTTTAACTTTTAATTGTTTAATAGTGTTTAAACTTTTTATGTTGCTGATTTTAACAATGACTTTTTATTGTATGCCACTATGAGTCCCAAATTGGGAAAAAAGCAGGATAGATATAAAGATGATGATGATGATGATGATGATGATAGCCATTGATAACCTTATCCTCCCTGAGTTTGTGAGATATCTCACATTAGCATTTTTAAGATGCAACTCCCATTGCAAAAAAAAAAAGAAAAGAAAAAAGGATCCAGTTAAGGACAGTGACAAGAATATATAATGAGAGTGTGTGCTGGAGAGTCCTTTTCTCTTGCTATAATACACATAATCTCTCACAAGGTACATCTACACAGTAGAAATAATGCAGTTTAATACCACTTCAAGTGCTGTAGCTCCATCCTATTTAATCCTGGGAGTTTTGTAGTTTTACAAGGTCTTTAGCCTTCTCTACCAAAGACTGCTGGAGACTCACAAAACTACAAATCCCAGGATTCTGTAGGATGACACCATGGGAGTTAAAGTGGTGTCAAACTGCATTATTTCTGCAGTGTAGATGCACCTACAGAAGACAATCAGAAAAGACCCATGGAAGCAGATTTCAGTGATCAGGCAGGTTCATGCAAGAGAAGGTATTGTCAGGGTATCTGCCCCATCCCTCTTAGTGAGAAATGCTCACCTGATCAAGCACAGTTGAGCATCTCCCAAATCGATGCCAGGCAAAAGTTAATGAAGAGTGATGACTAGTGGGGATATAAAATTCAATTGGAGGAAGAGTCACCACTGTTCTTCTGTTTTCCCAGAGTGAAGATGATAATTGGTTTAAGACACAAGAGGGTAGACTTTAGAACCTAAGGAGAAATATTTTAATGTGCAGTGTTATCTTCTGTTACAAATCTTCATTCAGAGGCCAGGGAATCATACCATGGGGGTGATCTAGCTTTGGACAGCCACCATCAAGGAGTTTAGACTAGAGGATTTTCATGATCTCCCTCCAGCCACCACCCTGCCCTTGGAGGGATAGAAGAAGAGGCAGGCAGAACTCCATCAGGCCTGGGCCCAGAAGCAGGTGAAAGGCCCTTCCTCCAGCCCTGCCCTTGAAGAAAGAGAAGAATCAGCAGTATCTGCTGGATTTAATCCCTACCCCCACTGCCATTCCCTTTTCCTTATATGTCATGTCTTATTTAGATTGTAAGCTTGAGGGCAGGGAACTGTTAAATTGACCATTTGTAAGCCGCTCTGATAGCTTTTGTGGCTGAAGACTGGGGATAAATAAATAAATAAATATGATCTCCTCTAACTTCATGATCCTGAGTACAGGATAGCACTCCTGGGGACCAGGGTTCAAATCCCCACTCAGACATGGAAACCTGCTAGGTGGTTTTGGTAAGTTACACTCTCTTGGCCTTAGGGGTAGGCAATGACAACCTTCCTCTAATAAATCTGGCTGAGAAAGCCCTACAAAAGGGTCACCATAAGGTAGAATTGACTTGAAGCCACATTTTTTCAAACCGGAAGCAGACTTCTGGCCACTCCCAAAGTGTGGGATATCTCTCACTGTCCATGCAGACCCTGAAGTGTCCCTGGGCAGAAACTGACTCCTAGATCCACTGCAGTTAGCACCTGCTACTCATGTGGATTTTAGGCTAAATAGTATCACACAGATATTAATGTGGTGGATAGCAAGGGAGGCTGGACAACAATCTGATAAAGGATAGATAAACTGCACAGAAAACTATCAGTGTACCAGAATCAAGCAGCAGGACAACAACTTTACAAGGGGTAAGATTATTCACAGAAATCTCAGGCTGAAAGACAGAGAATCAAGGATATCAGCCACATGTTAAACATAAAAGCACTGAATTGATCAATGAAAAATTCCCAGTGACTCCAACAGATGTTGACTTGGTTCATCGTTAAGAAATCCAAACTGAAACAGTGGAAATTTTGCATTGGCTTTCAAAATGTAACTTTGCCATTTATTCACACTGCATCCAAATTCAGTCTACTTTAAATAATTCGTCTAAAACCCTTCCCCACCACACACCATTGTTGTTTTCAGAATTTAAAATGGCCTGATGTTGACTCTGAATCAACCCATGTGAATCAGTCAGTTAAACACAGAGACTGAAGGGTTATCAGCAAATTTGAAAGCATCTTTGTTTAGATTCCAGATGTGCCTTAATACTCAAGAGAAGAACCCATGATAAACTCTCTGAAATTCTAGTGTGGAACTGGTTGGTTGTCATTATGTCTGAGTGGCTTATTTTTCTGCTGTCTTATAACAGCATGAGACTGTTTCCTGTGTTAGAACATATACAATCCTCAATGAAGTCATCCTGTGGGAATACAGTTTCATTTCAATGGGATGCTATCTTAAAGAAAAATACCAGACTAAACAAGAACATCTTTTTTTTATCCATTACAAAATGTATTGATTTTCAGAGATATGACAGAAACTTGGGTGCTGCTGTGATTGAAAGTTAGGTACACTGACATTTTGAGAAGGAAAAATTCTGCTCTTTGAAATATTTTTCTCTAAATATCTACATCAATTCACCTGTCTTCAGACTCTGCAACAATGGAAGACTCATTCTCCACCCCTGCCTTATTATTTCTGTCATCTTCTGCACTTTTTTATGATCTCCACAGAGACTTTGACTGATAATCTAATGATTCTTGCCATTCATACCAGATGCAAACTTGCCAAATGCAGCAGCAGATGGTAAAGATGTTGCAAGGATATCCCATGAAACGGCAGTGTGTTTTTCATCCTCAGGAGCATGTGGGGATTAGCCCTGATATCTTGGCTCAGTTAGAATGCTGGCTAATTACATTTGCTAATTATGTTTGAAGAAGTTGTGCTTCTCGAAATTGAGAAGTTCTGTTCCTCAACCAATGTACAGCCTAGTGTAAAAAAGTGGCTTGGGGATTCAGTCATGACCATTGGCTGTATATCAAAGGAGGATGGAGCTCATCCATTTAGGAAATCCCAGTTATGGATACTGTTATTTGCTTCACATAAAATCTGTCATAGGAAGCTTCAAAAGTAGCTAAATGGGAAGGAAGCAAAAAACTGTTGATAGTTAAGAAAGCTGTGTAAGGAGACAAAACAAAATATTACAAAGAAATAATCCATTTTATTTCTGACAGAAGGATAACAGTGGGAAGGTGGGGAACAGGTGGTATTGTTTTCAGGTTGTGGCCCACATACTGGCATCCTGCCACTCATATCCCAATGGTACTAACTGGACTATTCCACAACAGCTGTGAAGCTGGTAAGTTTTCAGTTCACCTTAAGCAATCTAGCTTCTCACTTGTATATTTTCAAAAGGAGAATCACCATTAGCTTTTCAATGTGCCATGTCTAAATAACTCAAGACTATTTTGTACCAGATTTGACCTAACCTAATAAAGGTTACAGTTTTACAGTTTATGCTTGATAAATATTAATTGCAAGTAGATTTTGATGCTTAAGGCAGGGAACTGCCTCTTGCCAGAGTCTACACGTACTGTAAGAACCATATATTGGAAGGGTAGGGCAGTGAAACACCTGGATCCCTATGCATCTTGGAGAAGTCAGGCCTCGTTTTAAAATACAAACTGAAATTTCCCTCCCCCTGTTGACAAGGAAATAGTATCATTGAGAGCAACCAGTGCTTAACTGTCTGGTTTATCTCTTCCAAACTGGCTCAGACTGGTACGCCCCCAGCTCCCATTGTAAGGTATTGTGCAGTTTCCAAAGATGCTGGACAATCCTATTTGGATTTGAAATAGGGCAAAAGTCTATACATGATTGGCATTGTTTCAAGTGTGTAGCTCCATTGTTTGTCCCCCTAGACCATCTAAGAGTCAATACCAGTGCCCAGAGGGTGAAAGGCAGAGGTCATGTTATCACCTGTCCTTTGCCACAGACCAAAAAGTACAAAGCCTTTGTACTCACCACTCTAAGCGCACAGGGCCTTTCAAACCCTCTAATAGAATCACAAGGTCATGTTTTGCCTAATGTGTCCCCTCACTCCAGGTGACAGCCCACAAGTTAGAAAAGGGCTATATAGCCAGAGCAAGGGTCTCTCTCTCTCTCTTTCTTCCAGAAGCTCCCTCCAGAAACTCTCTCTTCAGAGGAACTCCTTCACTTGAACCCTCCACATGGTTTCCTTCTTCCAGATCTTCAGCCACCCAGCTTCTTCTTCACATCAGAGGGTGAGAAAATCTGTGTGTGTCAGTCTGTAGTCCTTTTAATTTAAGCTTCATCCCTCTAGCCCCTTTAGATTGTTCAGGAGTAGGGTTTTTTAGAACCTGTTCCATCATTCCCTTCTTTTTCCTTTGAGAAACTGCTATTTCTCAATTTCTCTTCCTGGGTGGGAATTGTGGAGGACAGGACACATCTGCTGAATTTACCCAATTATTCAGTCTGGCCATCTCTCCACTTACACTACAACCTTTCTTTGAAATTCCCTTTATCCCATCTTTGCACTGGGGTCTGACTTTCTGTGGATAGTATATGTGATTGTGTGGACTCAATTGGTAAGCATGCCTAATAGATGGCAGTGAGGGAAATAATTCACAAGGAGTCTGCACTTTATAAACAAAACACAAAGATTGGTTTATTAACTGAATGTTGTAACAGCAATGCTTCAAAACTGTACCTCCAACTTTGTTAATTGCTAAATATCTCTTAGTCCCACTCTGTGGTGACAATTACATATAAAAGCTCAGATAATATTCCTTGAGCTCTTAATAATAAAACCAGAAACAACCAGACTCCATCACTCTTTCTTATACTCTTAATTTCCATTCACTATATAATCCATTTAGCCTCAACACTCTCAAGCACAGACCATACTGCACATAATCATCACTCAACTGCACTCAAAAGCCAACAGACATAAACTCCAGTTACAACTTAAACTCAAACTCAGTCGCTCAACTGTCATACACATCTTTCAAAACTCTAGGAAACCCCACCCATAATATTTTTCTGCTCTGGGATACGCTCCCTCATGCTCTCTTCCCATTTGCTCAGCAGCATTCTATCAAATGCTCATCACCAGAATGACCTGGGTTTGCTCAAGGGCAAGGCCCTTATCCTACAGGGTCAGCTTGACCTTAGGATCTTGCCCAGGTGTAACCACCATTTTGACTCACCAGCTTTGGTGGGATGAGGGTAACCTGTGTCTCATTGGTATGGCATGCAGGAGAATTAACAGGGAAATCTGTAAGGCCCTAAAGAAGGGGTTGGGCCCCTTCCTCCCTCATCCCAATTTCAGCACCTTGAGCAGATGGCATGCAATCATCTGAGGAGGGTGATATGTTGTTCCTGAGGACTCGCAACAAGGGGTGAGGTCCCATTTGGCCAGCCTGTTCATAGAATTGTAGAGTTGGAAGAGACCACAAGGGCCATCCAGTCCAAGCCCCTGCCACGCAGGAAAACATGACAGATGGCCATCCAGACTCTGTTTAAAGACCTTCAAGGAAGGAGACACTGCCACGCTCCGAGGGAGTGTGTTCCACTGCCAAACAGCTCTTACTGTCAGAAAGTTCCTAATGTTGAGGTGGAATCTCTGTTCCTGGAGCTTGCATCCATAGCTCCATGTTCTAGTCTCTGGAGCAGCAGAAAACAAGCTTGCTCCATTCTCAATGTGACACCCTTTCAAATACTTGAAGGTTAAGGAGCAAGCTATCATATTGCCCCATAACCATCTTTTTTCCAGGCTAAACATACCCAGCTCCCTAAGTCTTTCCTCATAAGGCATGGTTTCCAGACCTTTCACCATTTTAGTTGTCCTCCTCTGGACACACTCCAATTTGACAATATCCTTTTGGAATTGTGGTGCCCAGAACTGGACACAGTATTCTAGGTGAGGCCTGACCAAGGCAGAATAGAGTGGCACTATTACTTCCCTTGATCTAGAAACTATACTTCTATTGATGCAGCCCAAAATCGTATTGGCCTTTTTAGCTGCTGCATCACACTGTTGACTCGTGTTCAACTTGTGGTCTACTAGGACTCCTAGATCCCTTTCGCACGTAGTCTTCTTCAGCCAGGTCTCCCCCATCCTGTATCTATGCATTTCGTTTTTCTTCCCGAAGTGCAGTACCTTACATTTCTCTACCAACATTTCTGTTGGTAGAATGGGACTAATCAGATGCTTGTCCCTTGCCCTGCAGGTGAGGTGAGAAAAGTAGCAGGCACAGTGAATACCTTGGCACCCTTTTGGTGAAGGGGAGGGCTCTGGAACTGTCTCTTTTGGTCCTGTGACCAAGGGGGGGGGTGAGGAAGGAGATTACCCTTGAGGCTGGCCTGGGAGATTGGCCCCCACTTTAAGCCCTATGACTTTGGGTGGTTGTTTCCTCATCTCTGCCTTTCAGTCGATGGCCAGACAGGAAGCAACCCTGGATTGCTCCTGGGGTTCAGGTATTTTCCCCAGGGGAAGGCGAAGGAGCAAGTCAAGGGGTGACACATGCCTCAGCTGATCTCTCACTAGATTGCTCCCCACCTTCTTGCTCCTCTCCAGTTTCATTTCATTTAAATAAGTTTTAGATTAAATAAATTGGCTCTTCTTCAACCCAGATTTCTGTGTCTGCTCTCATTATTCTCTGGTTGGTTAGCAATGCTCTCAACTATTAGGAAAAACCATCTTTTCAACCAGGAAGCAAATAATCGGGAATATTCTTTCTATTCCCTAATCACCAGTGAAGGCACAGTCAGGGACACTTGCTGAACCCACCCCTTCTGTTGTTGCTTTCCTCCTCTCCTCTGTTATATTCCAAGATGTAGCCTATCTTCATCTGTTGCAGCAGAAAGGGATATAAAGGACTCCTGTACTATCTTTGATATTGGGTGTTTGTATAAACAGTAAAAAAACCCTCATGGAAATCACAGGGAATACACCTGTTTAAATGGGATCCCGCGATGTGTCACTGTATTTTGAAGGAGGGGGACAATAAAAGGCCAAAAACCTCAGTAGAAAAGCCTTTGCGGCTTTTCCCAACTTTAAAAAGAAACAGCAAAGGGGGGGTGCACATTCCCCCTTGTTAGGACAGCAATTCGATAGGAAGCACAGCTCTGATTGCCTGGACAAGTGCAGGGGCAGGGATTGCTGACATGGCAAGCACCTGCAGCTGCTATTTTTTTTTTCCTGAGCAGGGATGGGAGAAGGGAAGTGAGCCCTCTCTTCCTCCTCTTCCTTCCCCATTCACCCTCTGGCACCACTGCAGCCCCACAAGAATGGGAGAAGGGAGGTGAGCTCCCTCCTCTTCCTCTCCTTTCTTCCCCATTTACCACTCCCCCCGCTGTCATCTAGCATGCAAAGCTTATGAGAGCTGCTGGGGGCACAAAGACCATTAAGACAAGTCACAGCTGCTGCAACTTGCTTTTACCGCAGGGTGTTACATTTTTTGTGGGGAGCCCTGGAGGGGGGTGTCTCATGTAGATGTGCCCTAAGTGAGAAAAAGAAATGTCTAGCACAAGCTTTCATGGACTTCAGTCCACCTCATCTGATGAAGTGTTGTGTCTGATGAAATGGACTGGAATCCAGAAAAGCTTATACTAGAAATGTATTTTTCCCCAGTTAGTCTTATAGGTGATTCCTTGCTATCTCCTCTCCCCTAGTTAGTAATACATTCATGCCCTCCAAATGTCCTGATTTGGCAAGGGCAGTCCTGATTCATCCTCTATCAGCCCACTTTTTCAGCTGCTTTTAAAATGACCCAGTTTCTCAAACTTCCCTATCATCCTTAGCTTCTCCCTATCTCCCTATCATCCTTAGCTTAAACCAATTGCTGCAAACTGAGTTCAGAGTGCAAAAGGATTTGTACTCAAGTCAGCAAAAGAGAGAAAGGAACAGAATCTTGTCTTTCTGCATGGTCTTAGGCAAAAGCAGACTAATGTAACCTCTCCTAGTGTGTCTGTTCTTCTTTATTAATAACTTTTGACCACACCATGGTCCTTGGGCACATGTATCTGGTTTTCATCTGTGAAATGCTGGAGGTTATATTAATACAAGGAAGCTATTCTGCTCAAGGCATAATGAAGGCAAACATTGCATGCATCCTGGGAGTTGTCTAAATAATGAAAATATTCCTCATAGAATTTGTGGAGAATACCTGTTTTCCCAATGAGCTGCACAGGAGATTTGGCATTTTCAGTGGGAGGGAGCAAAAATATCTATTTACCACGCATTAGGAGACTTTGCGAAAAACCACAAAGGTTTTTGTTTACTGTGCAGCACTACGCATTACTGGTTGTCTGAACAACCAATTTGCCCTGCTGCACATTCTGAGCCTGGAGGAGGTTGACAGGCAATTGGTCTGTCATGCAAGCAAGGGCAGGCTTTCCTCTTATTCAGTCTGGAAACACCACTTATACATACGTTTGGTTCTCCCCTTCTCAATTTGCTACTGTTTCTGACAGACATCCAGCCCACTACTTACCAGTAATGCACCTCTATGCACTGTATTTCCTTTTGTGTTGTCAAACCCTTGGATTCAGCCCCACAGAAATTCCCTGGTCATCCCCTCAGTTGTAGGAAGCATGCATTTCAGCCCTGGCACAGTAAAATGGGCCCTTGCCCACTGGAGTTTCGTTCCAGGATGCTCTGTGGATACAAAAATCTGTGGATGCTGAAGTCCAATTATATACAATCGTTTAGTAAAATGGTGTCCCTTATATAAAATGGCAAAATCAAGGTTTGCTTTTTGATTTTTTTAAATATTTTCCAGCTGTGGAGGATTGACTCCATGGATGCAGAATCTGTGGATATGGAGGGCAGGTAGTACTCTCCTTATAGTAAAGCACACTTGGTTGATGGTTCCACAGGTTTCCAAATCCCCAGCAAAGCAAAATGTTTTAAAATGCCTTCTGTGGTATTTTTTATTCTATGCATGTAGCATTTTTGTGCCTTACTTTAGGAACTGCATCGAGAAAATGAGATTTACTGTTAATCTGTGTGACCCATGCTGGCTGTTGCCATTTCTCATATGATAATATGTATTTCCTAGTTGGGGATTTATATCAGGATTGTGCTATGAAGGCATGAGAGATGGCAACTTTACTACAAATTAGCAGTTGTGAGTACTGCACAATGGCTGATTAGGTGGAATTTGGCTCAGACTGGCTCTGGATTTGCAGCACATCCTGAATAAATACTGTACACATATTCCAATATGCATAACCATTTCTGTAAAGAACTCTGAAACAGAACTAGTTAATGGAATAGAAGGGATACTGATCTTTGCAAATCTATAATTTTAAAACATACCCCCACTTCATCTTCTTGGGGTATGCATATTTATATTCTAAATCCCTCAAGAGAACAGATTAGGTGAGCAGAACAAACACCTGTAATCTGCCACTGCCCTGAGCTAGAAAGACATGAAAAACTGGATTACACAAGCAACAGTTTCACATTTTCATCACTGGACTTCACAAGATTGATGAGTGATGCCATGTTCTTTCTTTCCAGCTGGTTTCCTTAATAGTTCTCTGGTAGGTAAGTGAGGGTCTGGAAGATGAACTGAGTTGGAAGCCACAGCAAAAACAAGAAGCTGTCTCTGTAAACGGCTTTGGTTGTGATGGTCTTGGAAGTAAAGCAAAGATGTTCGTATTTTTTTTCTCCCCTCCCTGCCTTGTTATTGAAGGAACATGTCCAGAGGAGGGCAACCAAAAATGGTGAGAGATCTGGAAGCAATGCCCTATGACGAGTGGCTTAGGGAACTGTGCATGTTTAGCCTGGAGAAGAGAAGGTTTAGAGCCGACACGATAGCCATG
This sequence comes from Gambelia wislizenii, assembly GCA_030847615.1. Classification (NCBI taxonomy): domain Eukaryota; kingdom Metazoa; phylum Chordata; class Lepidosauria; order Squamata; family Crotaphytidae; genus Gambelia; species Gambelia wislizenii. The sequence goes on along the minus strand of JAUMIR010000007.1, from coordinate 19,526,586 downwards.
TTTAAATATTTGAAGGGATGTCATATTGAGGATGGAGGAAGCTTGTTTTCTGCTGCTTCAGAGACTAGGACACAGAGCAAGGGGTTCAAACTACAAGAAAAGAGATTCCACCTAAACATTAAGAACAACTTCCTGATGGTAAGAGCTGTTCAACAGTGGAATACACTGCCTCAGGGTGTGATGGAGTCTCTTTCTTTGGAGGTGTTTAAACAGAGGCTGGATTGGGAGTGCTTTGGTTGGGTATTCCTGCATGACAGGAGGTTGGACTAGATGGCCCTTCTGGTCCCTTCCAACTCTAGGAGTCTATGAAATATAACGTAACAAAATTCACCAGAACAAAAATAAATTTACAGCCTTTCAGCATTCCTTAACAAAACATGTAACGAACACATATACATACATTTCTTTTTCTACCCTTTAAGTTAAGAAGTCGTTCCAAAGACTGACATGAGAACCAGGTTAATCTAGATGACCTCTGTTCCTTTGAATAAAAAAGAAATAAATGGAAACCAATATGCACTAAAGAAGTCATTGTGGAGTTTGTTTCTTGAGTTGCAAACTTGTTGTGTCAGTTTTTGCATGAGAGCAAGAGATCCCAAGTTCTTATATCAAGAGCCCAAAGTTAAATTTGAAGGTTGTTCCATTTTTGAGCCAGTGCCATACAAGCTGCTAGACAAAACTTGATAGTAGTTTTTCACTAATAAGATTTTTGTTTTCTTCTATAAACAAAGAGCATAAACTCAGTGCCAGTAAAAGTTGTTTATTTTTATTTTTTTGTATTTGTTGGAAGGTAATGAGTCTAAAAATAAAATTGTATTAAAAAATTCCAGGATCTAGTCCTTTAAAAACAACAAGAATTATTTCCTCTAAAAAAGGAGTTAAAATCATTCAGTCACTTTTGACTTCGTGTTTATGCAGAATGCGCTTAGGAAGCAGACTTAAGCTCAATTATCATCAGAGGTCTGGGATTCCCCAGTTAAATTAGACTCATTACAAAAACAAAGGAGTCAGTTTAAAATGCAAAACAAAGTTTACTGAAGGTATTTCAATCTCAATCTACATACTAAAACAAACTTAAAAAGAGGTTCCTAAACTGACTAAGAATGGGTAGGAAAGACTCACCAGCCCACAACATAGAAGGCTGCATGGTGCAACATCATGGCATTGTTTCAGAAAGCTTAAGATGGCTAAGATACATCCATCCTCATGGAGAGTCAGATTCAGAAGGGAAACTTACACAAAAGCAATAAAATTCAAATTAGGTCATGTGTCGAATGACCCAGCACTCCAATTGGCTGGAAGTGTCCAGTGAAATAAGAGAAGGGAATTTTGGGAGAACAAAATGCATGCAGGGAAAAACCCTAGACTTATCTAAGATTGTGAATGAGGTACACAAGATTGCTTTTACATTACAATGATTATTTCCCCACATACAACAGTATTCATATTCATATTCATACTTTTCCCCTCGCAAACAACTGTATCTCCTTGCTGGTGGTGTGAAGGGCACCACTGGTATGGAGGACATCCTCAGACTTGCTAACTATGAGAATTTTGATTCTTTAATTCAATTTATATTTCTCGACCCACAGTTCAAACAGTAGAGAAATACAATGCCACTAATGATCAATTTGTGGTTCCATAAAGACCAACTCATGATCCCCCAAACAGAGATTTTGAGGATGTGAATTTCAAAAAAAAAACCCTTATGTTATTAATAATATTTGGGTGAATTTTCTCAGGAATGTTATTTCCACCAACACACATTTTTCTTCTTGTGAGGCTCATGCAAAAAGACTTATTCTCCCTTTGCATCTGTGGATTGAAGTAATTTATCAGCCATCTAGCCCACTTTCAATGCTTATTTCTGAGTCTGATTCTTGATTGACTTTCTTTCTTTGAGGTGATATTCTAACCCTTCTTGTGGGTGATTTTTGATGAACCTCTGGATTCTTTTCATAGAATCATAGAATTGCAGAGTTGGAAGAGACCACGAGGGCCATCCAGTCCAACCCCCCTGCCACGCAGGAAATCACAATCAAAGCATCCCCGACAGATGGCCATCCAGCCTCTGTTTAAAGACCTCCAAGGAAGGAGACCCCACCACGCTCCGAGGGAGTGTGTTCCACTGCCGAACAGCTCTTACTGTCAAAAAGTTCCTCCTCATGTTGAGGTGGAATCTCTGTCCCTGGAGCTTGCACCCATTGCTCCGTGTTCCAGTCTTTGGAGCAGCAGAAAACAAGCCTGCTCCATCCTCAGCGTGACATCCCTTCAAATACTTAAACAGGGCTATCATATCGCCTCTAAACCGTCTTTTTTCCAGGCTAAACATACCCAGCTCCCTAAGTCTCTCCTCATAAGGCATTGTTTCCAGACCTTTCACCATTTTAGTTGCCCTTCTCTGGACACGCTCCAATTTGTCAATATCCTTTCTGAATTGTGGTGCCCAGAACTGGACACAGTATTCTAAGTGAGGTCTGACCTCACTTAGTGTATAAATATAAATATAATATATAAATATAAATATAAATATAATATAAATATAAATATAAGTTATATTTGCTTTCTTTATTGTCTTCTTTTGGACTTAAGCTTTGTTCTGACTCACCTGTCCACTCCTCTGGTCATTGTCTTGATATTGTTCTTACTTTTTAAAAATAAATAAATAAATAAATAATCTGTCTGGTGTTTTAGTTACTGAATTTCCTTTTATCATCATCTCACTTCTTTTGCTCTGTCCATAAGCCACCTCCTTAGTGTTCTGTTGTTTGTTCCTTTTGAGATCTCAGTTCTGTTAATACTGAACCTTTTTATAAGCACTGGTCTCTTCTCTCATTTCCCTTACTTCTGTAGATTCTTTGGCTTCAACCCTTTCTTTTCTTTATCTTCAGCTCCTTGTAGTTTTGCACCTTTCTGCATATGCATGGTCCCTGCTACCAAACCTCAGCCCTAGCTTGCTCCTTTTCTTCAGTAGTTTTGTTCCTGCACTTGCACATCTGAACAGCTGTGGAGGAAGCCTAGGGGGTGGGCAGACTACATACATTCACACTTCCTACTTTTTCTTATGTTTTTTTCCCCCCTGAATCATTGATTCATACTACTGTGTGGCATCTGCTGCATGTTTTTTCCACCTTTGTCTTTTAGCCTTTCCCACTACTGCTTCCTCCTTCACTCTCCACTGATGATTTTTTTCCTTTTTTAACATTAAAATTGAAGCTATCTATTCTCACCTTGCTGCTTCTAAAATTCCTTCATTATCAACTTATCAAATGTCTGTTTCTTCTTCTACTTTTTCTATTTCCTCCCCTGGCTTGTTAGATGAACCACCCAAACTGCTGAAGTCTTCATATCCCTCTACCTGTTCTCTTGCTCTGGCTCCTTTTCACTTCTTAATTAATGTTTCCCCTGCCATTCACCCTCCCCTTCTCCATATCAGTAATTTGTCCTTTTCTATTAGTTCATTTAAACATGCTACTGTTTCTCCAGTGCTTCAGAAGCCTTCACTTGATACATCTTCTCTTTCTAATGGTCAGCCTGCTTCACAATTGGCTTTTCTTTCAAAGGTTTTGGAACATGTCGTTTATGTATGTGGCCTCACCTTTGCTTCTTGTATCTCTATACTGCATTCCTTTCAATCTGGATTTCATCCTTTGCACTTTATAGAAACATCCCCTCGGAAGATCATAGATGATCTTCTGGCCAAGTCAAAAGGCCTATCCCTATATTCATTTTTTTTTAAAAAAATTCTTCTTGATCTTTCTGTAGCCTTTGAAACAGTTGGTCATGCTTTTCTGTTGGATTCTCTTCATGACCTAGGGTTATTGATTCAGTCCTCAGTTGCTTCATGTCTTATCTCTCTGGCTGGTTGTTTAATGTGGAAGCTGGAGGTCATGTGTCATCTTCTTTTCCATTTTTGGTTGGGGTTCCTCAGGAGTCTATTCTGGGCCCTTTGTTGTTTTCTCTTTATACACTAATTATATACAACTAGTTGACTTAACACTTTTCAATTAACAATGGTAATTCCCCTCCTAGTGCAAATAGTAGATGCTCTCTGGATTGTGTAGTCAGCAGGGACAAAGGGTAAAAGCTGTACTTTCTCACACCATGATCCCAGTTCAGATTTCCCTAATTACTTTTCTTTTTAACTGTTCACATCAATACTAATTGTATGAAAAATGTCACACCTGAGCTGACTTTGAGAGAATCTCTCTTACAAGATATGGAGATTCCATACCCTCCAGCATTTCACGGATGAAAACTGGGACAGGTGTGTTCATGTAACATCAGTGTGTAGTTGAAATGGCAAAAATTATTAATGAGGAAGAACACACAAGCTAGGAGGAATGCACAAGATGCAGCAGTTTGGTTTTGCCTGAGCCTACTGGGAAGGACAAGATTCTGCCACCTCATCTCCTTTCCCCACTGCTCAGTTAACTGAGTGCAAACTGCTTTTGCACTTTGAACTCAATTTGCAGCAATGGAAATAAACTGAAGACATAGGAGCAGAGGAGGAGAGAGAAACTGGGGCATTTCAAAAATAGCTTAAAAAGTAGAACACCGGAAGATGAATTGGGACTGGCCCTGCCAAATGGGAATAGCTAGACAGTATGGGATTCTAACCTATAGTGAAAAAGATTTGAGAGTTGCCCCCCCCCAAAAAAAAGTGGGGGGAAGAGAGAGAGAGAGAGGTGGCAAGGCAAGGATGGTCTGGAAACAAGCTTGAGTTGATAGCCTCCCTCCCTACAGGATTCAAACCCATTTTTTTCCCTGTTTAATCCACACATGTGGCCATTTGGAAGTCACTTTAGAACCATTTATTCCACTGACCATTTTCAACCAAATTAACCAACCCCCCCCCCGCCAAATAACCCACAATGGTTGTTGGTCTACATGGTTCTAAAGTGACTTCCAAAGGGAAAATGGAAGAGAAATACCAGCCGTTGCCTCAAGAAGGAGGACATGCTATCTGGCTAAGAAACAAAAGGAAGGAGGTATGAGAGGAGAAGTCTACAGCTATTTTCTGCCTCATATGAGTCCTAAATACCCTAAAGGCAGCAGATCCTGTCTGATCTTGGAACCTAAACAGGCCAGATCTGGTTAGTAATTGGATGGGAGACCACCAACGAATACCAGGTGCTGTAGGCTATATTGCAGAAAGAGGAACTGGCAAAACCACCTCTGAGTATTCCTTGCCTTAAAAAAAAAAAAAAAACCTATGAAATGCATGGGTCACCATAAGTTGACAGGCAACTTGAAGGCATGCACACACAAGCACACATCTTCACGAGGTCACTATAAACTTGGAGAAAGGTGAAGAGAGGCCATTTATTTAACACATCTCCTGCTGTGAGATGTTAAACAAACAGTTCAAAACAAAACAGGACTCTTTGCTTGTACTGAGAACGCTGACTTCTACCTACCTGACAGCTTCATAATGAGGTGTGCGGAAGGAACACCCAGACCAACGTCTTCTTCTCCCTGGGAATTAATTGAGGTTAGTCAATATCTCTTCACCAAGCCAATAACAAACTGCAGGGAAGAAAGAGGAATTAAAACACCCACCTTTCCAAAGTAATTCCATCATCTCTTTCCATCTCATCCCCATGTCCCTGAAACATTAGAAATGGGTGAGGATTTTGTTCAACTTGTGTTTTTATCATGCAGCCTGCAAAAATCCACACATTTCTCCAGAGACATAATAGAAAAAAACTTGAGGGTTTTTATGGGAGAATGCAAAGCTCAAGAGTCAGTGTCCCATAGGGGTTTGAGCACTGGACTACTACTCTGGAGATCAGGGTTTGAATCTTCACTTGGCCATGGAAACCCACTTGGGCAAGTTACACACTCTCAGCCTCAGAGGAAAGCAAAGAACAAATCTTGCAAAGAAAAGCCCATGATAGGTTTGCCTTCGGGTCGGTGTAAGACAGAAATGTCTTGAAGGCACACAACAACAACCAACAACAACAACCAACCACCACAGTGCAAAGTTCAGATTTATCTGTCTAGGCAGAAGACTCTGTTAGAAATCTCACTTTGAATTCCCACGTATTCAAACACATTTGTCATGATGAATTAGGGTTGCCACCTTATTTTCTTCTGGTAGGCTCCTCTTCTTTACCAACTACATGTCAGGTAGGTAAAACAAAATTCTCTCTGCAATAGAGTATGATCTATTGAATATGGCATGTGCAACAACTTGAGAATGTTATGTGGTTCCTTATTGTTGTTCATGCTAATACAAATAAGGATCAACACATAATCCATTCTATGTAATATGGGCCCCATTTATTAAGTATTCCATCTATAGTAGCAGACACAATTGCCCACTTGCTTCACACAGTAATTTATGCAAATATTTACTTAACAACTGTTGAATACCGTAATTAATCTGTATGGTACTGGAGAATATTATGCTTTGTGTGTTTCTTGCTGTGCTAGTTTTATACATCTTGTTGCTCAGGTTACTTTAAGTAAAATGTTTTTGTTTGTCTTTTTTAAGAGAGAGAATTTTGTATGATTCATTCTTCATAAGAACTTACCAAAATTCAGAAATGTCTTTATTAACACGATGGAAACCTTGTCATTTAAGAAATTTAATCAGGCGTAAAAGTGGTATGAACTGGTGATACTACCTCTGAGAACTTCTTGCTTAAGAAAATCCTATGAAATCCATCGTGTTGCCATAAGTCAACAGAGAACTTGAAACCACACACACACACAAAGGTGAAATGGACAAATTTATCCATTATTTACAGTGCCTGTTGCCATTAAGTAGAGATCACTGGGTTTTCCTCATTCCTTTCTTTTATTGTTCATTTTCATTCTGCCCTGTATTCTATTCTGGTTTAGTTAGGAGATGGTTCAAAATGGTTCCACTCCTGGAAAAATCAGTTCACCACAATTTCCAATTTCTCATTTGCATCTTCTTGTCCTTCTGCCTTGTCCGTTGATTTATTCCTCAATGAAGCAATCTCACAGTGATTGTATACATGATGCTTTCTGGACCACATTTTAATAATATACATTTCTACATTCTGAAAAAAAAAATACCGCACAAAGAATCCTGATAGAATTGTATGTGCCATCAAATTCTGCTTGCTTTTGCACATACATCGTCCACACGCTTACATAAGCATTGATAAAGCACTGTCAAAAGGGGAAATTATTGCAAATAAATAAAATGACAGATGTAATTTTTTGGACTGTTGATCCATCTGCGTACATAATATAAAGGGAGTAGCTAATACCCTAGGGGACAGGATCAAAATTCAGAATGACCTGGATAGACTGGAGAGCTGGGCCAAAGCTAACAAAATGAAATTCAATACGGAGAAATGTAAAGTACTGCATTTAGGGTGGAAAAATGAAATGCATAAATATAGGATGGGAGAGACCTGGCTGAATGAGACTACGTGCGAAAGGGATCTAGGAGTCCTAGTAGACCACAAGTTGAACATGAGCCAACAGTGTGATGCGGCAGCTAAAAAGGCCAATGCGATTTTGGGCTGTATCAATAGAAGTATAGTGTCTAGATCAAGGGAAGTAATAGTGCCACTCTATTCTGCCTTGGTCAGACCTCACTTAGAATACTGTGTCCAGTTCTGGGCACCACAATTCAGAAAGGATATTGACAAATTGGAGCGTGTCCAGAGAAGGGCAACTAAAATGGTGAAAGGTCTGGAAACCATGCCTTATGAGGAGAGACTTAGGGAGCTGGGTATGTTTAGCCTGGAAAAAAGACGGTTAAGAGGCGATATGATAGCCCTGTTTAAGTATTTGAAGGGATGTCACGCTGAGGATGGAGCAGGCTTGTTTTCTGCTGCTCCAGAGACTGGAACACGGAGCAATGGGTGCAAGCTCCAGGAACAGAGATTCCACCTCAACATGAGGAGGAACTTTTTGACAGTAAGAGCTGTTCGGCAGTGGAACACACTCCCTCAGAGTGTGGTGGGGTCTCCTTCCTTGGAGGTCTTTAAACAGAGGCTGGATGGCCATCTGTCGGGTATGCTTTGATCAAGATTTCCTGCGTGGCAGGGGGGTTGGACTGGATGGCCCTCGTGGTCTCTTCCAACTCTGCAATTCTATGATTCTATGAGACACAGCTGTTCATTCCTAAAGTTTCCATTCTGTGTCAGAAACAGGACCATGTAATTCAGAAGCTGGAGACTGGGAAGAAATTTATGGAGCAGAATTTCAGAAACATCCCAGCTCCAGGTATGATGGGGAGGATGTAACAAAATCCAAGCATTTGTGTTACCACCCCCACTGTGCTCAAACTTGGTTGGCTTTAATAAGATTCCTTTTGTTCTGGCAGATAATCATGGGCTGGCCCAGATAACATCACAAATGTGCTCCTTCCTGATAATAGGATCTTATCAGGCATTTCAACAGCACAGAGCTTCTCACACTCTTCTTTCTTCTCCCTTTCTTATTTTATTTGAGGGGGGAGGGGGAAAGTTGGTTGGCCTATGGCTTTAATTAAAATGACAATATCAAACACCTGAGGTTAGATTGTGTGGTCTTGCATCTCAGCAACATTGCTCTGGAAAAGACTAGGGAGGTAAATGGCTTTCGGATGGTATGGCTTGAAAAAGAAATTGTGGAGGACTAAATTATGTGCATATTAATCATCCAGGTATTGAAACAGAGCATTATGAAAAATCTGAAGCAAGTTCTCCTTCAGTGATTGCAAGGAATACAGAGCAGTACAAAATCTCTTTGTAACAAAGCAACTATCAATGAGTTTGGAGTCAGAAATACAAGAGAGGGTACATTCACTGTAAGGCTTACATGGAACAATAACAGCAGGGAGCATTCCTGCAACAAAAGGAGTGGAGTGGGGGGATGATCGGCTAAGAAGGTTGTCATTGTGTGATAACACTGCATGTTAGTAAGCAAGGGGATCTTGTAGCACCTTTGAGACTAACCAAAAGAAAGAAGTTGAAGCATAAGCTTTCATAGACTAGGGACTTTATAAGATGAGTCCCTTAAAATGTTATTTTGCTGGCATTAAAAAAAAAAAATCAATATTTATGTCAGCAAAAACGCCCCCCACCACACTTACCTTCTCTCCTGGCAAAGGCTTCCCTTCCTCGTTCAAAATCCCATGGATTTTCGTGAGAAGACACTCCCGCAGGAAATTCAAAAATAAAAACAAAAATAAGAAAGTTAAAGTTTTTTAAAGCACTGGAAAACACTTTAAAAGTCTCAGGTAAAGTGGGGAGGGTCATAAAAAGTGCATCACTTATCTGGATGTCACAGTCTCACCAAGAAATGTTCTGGCCAGACTGGCCATTGACACTGCATTCATGTGAGATAAATGGTGCGAGGTTTCATACACTGGCAATGCTGGTACTAACGCGCCATTGAGGATCTATTGACAGCTTCAGTCATCAATAAAATATCATGGGTTTTGGCCAGGATATAATTGCAAAAGGGTGACATCATCTGATATGTGCCCTTTTGTGTTTATGTGGTGTCGTTATGATGCCATATTTAGTGCATATGATAAAGTCCTATGTCTACTTCCTTATATGCATGGAGTGAACAAATCTTATAAGCAGTCTGTTGAATAGCCACAGAGATGCAAAAAAATGGTGATGAGGTGACAAACTCAGTTTAACAAGGGTCATTGAGGGACAAAGTCCAGAGGAAAGATGTTTCCTAAGGCCAGGGTAGGTGGATCACCATATAAATGTTGGAGGGAGTAGTGTGATGCTGGTTGGGAACCAGAAAGGAGATGTGATAAACTGGCCAAGAGCATCCTCATGAGACTAGGGTGTTAACTAGTGTTATGATATGTATAGTGTGCCAGGAAACCACTGTCTCTGTCTAATCCATTACTGATGGACTGGACTTTGTGGGTATTTTCCAATTCAGTTGTTTCTCTTTCCAATCTTTGTTTGTTTGTTTGTTTGTTTGTTGAAGTATAGCTGCCCTGAGGTCAGAGATGGAATGTCCATGTTAACTGCATGTTACTGACCACAGGACAGAGGAACATTTCATAGAATCATAGAATCATTTCCTCAGGAACTTCCTCAATTCAAGCATGACCTTGGGCAAGAGGAAGATTCTAGCTTACTCAAGAGTTGTCCTCCCCCCGTAAGTCTCCATGACTTCTCTAAGCTCCTGTAGCTCCTGTAAGTCTCCATGACAATGTGTTTATCTCCTAAGATTGATGGACACTGTTAGTACTTCTCCAAGGAAGAAGCTGATGTCTGTTTCTTAGACAAGGTCTCCATGAAAGCTTTCCATTCACTCAACTAATGCTCCAATAGCAGGAGAGAAATGGGGGTAGAAGCACATATGCCATATAATGTCATACCATAGGGAATCTCCTCTTTCAGCAATGTCTCAGATGGTGAAACATATGAAGCTGCTTTATAACTGAATCAAGACTATTGGTTCATTTGGTCTTTGTGTAGTATGAGACCAGTGGTTCTTAACCTGTGGTCCGGGGACCCCCAGGGGTCCACAATGTCCTCACAGGGGGTCCACAAAGGCTTGAAGGCTGCTTGGCCTACCTCTTCCCTGCAGTGGAGTGGCCATGTGACAGGAATCAAGGCAAAGGCTGGCTGGCTTGGCCTGCACATTGCCATTCAATCCACTCCAGCCACAGTGCAAGCAAAGGATCAAAACAGGTTGAGTTCATGAATAAATGGATCTGCTTCCCCTTCTCACTGCCTAAGCTCTGGCTGTCATTAGTGGTCAGAAGTCCTTGCTCCTCCAGGTTATGTTACTTTCCTCCTGTTATCCTTCTGGTTGTATTGTCAGAATTATAACAATCCTTCCTATGATACTGGTTGTGGTTGTGTGCTCTCAACCCAGCTTTGGCTCATGGCAACCCTATTAATGAGAGGCTTCCAAGAGGTCCTTTTATTAGCAGCCCTGTGGAGGTTTTGTACGTTCAAGACTGTGGCTTCCCTCATTGAATCTATCCACCTCTAATGTAATCTTTACCTTTTTTTACTGCCTTCCATTTTACCTGATATTATTATCTTTCCAAATGAGTCATGTTGCCTCATGATGTGTCCAAAGTACAATAGCCTCAAGTTTTCTGTGAGTTTTTTCCGGGCTGTGAGGCCGTGTTCTGGAAGAGTTTATTTCTGACGTTTCACCTGCATCTGAAGCTGGCATCTTCAGAGATGCCAGCCACGTCTCTGAGACAATAGCCTCAGTTTTGTCATTTTGGCTTGTAGTGTGAGGCCAGCCTTGATTTGCTCTTGGACCCATTTCTTTGGGCCAGTCTAGACAAGGAAATAAAATGTGAAAGACACAAATGATAATCTGACTAAGAGAGAAATTATAGGATAAATATAGTTAAAGGTTTATGGAAGTTGAGTGATGGAATTGTATACGGATGTAGAAAATATATGTAAAGACTAATAAAGAGATTGGCAATAGGAGAACAAGGAATATACAGGGAAGGTTGGGCAGGAAGTCAATAGAAAGTGTGGGAATGTATGAGAAGATAAAATGAAGAGGGAATGTTGGAAGTGCAGAGAGTATGAGAAAGTGAAAGGACGAATGAAAGGAAGAGTGAAGGGAAGAAGGGATGGCATAAAGAAAGGATGTAGGTGAAAAGAGGAAGAAAGGAGAGGAAAGGATGATAAAGGAAATGAAAGAGATAGAAAGTAAGGATGGGTGGTTAAATTATTTTATAAAACATGAAAATGGTATGAGATTAAGGTGAATAATGATATATAAATGTGTGGTTATGTTTGATGAAATTTCTCTTGTCTAAAATTCCTGGAGCTTGCAAAAAAAGAAAAAGAAAGAAAATCAAGTAAAAAAAATAAAGCCTGTTTCATTGTGTCAATGCATGATCGCAAAGACAAAAAACCAACATGGGGTTCCAGGCGCTGTCTTATTAGCAAGCTCCTCTCCCTGCGCACATTCAGCCAATCAGCAATCAACTTTGGCAATGCAATGCAATGAGATCCAGTTGTCCTAATGGTGAGGGTGCGCATTTCTGTCATGTTTTTTTTGTTAAACTCAGGAGAAATCCCAAGGTGTTGAAGCACAAAGTTTTCCTGTATTTTGTTCCCCCCACCTCCAAAAATGACAGATCATTGTGGGATCCCATTTGGACACATGGGATTCCCCATGGATTCTAAGAGGTTCCCCCCCCCCACTACCTGGACTACCCCTGTGTCTTCTTGGTGGCCTATGGTAGCAATAGAACTCTCCTCTAGTACCACATTTCAACAAATTGATTTTTTTTTTTTTAATTAAGATGTTATGGAAGAGTGAGTGCATTCTTTCCAGTTAGATTTTTTTCAAGGTTTTACTGTATGTGTATCATATTCTGCATTTAACTAAGAATGACACATTCCTGGAAATTATGTGCCTTAGATAGTTGACCTCATTTGTGAAAATCAGGCTAATTGGCTCAGACCTCTTGGTGATCTTGAAACATTTGCCCAGCATTCAGAAAATTGCTGGGAGCTTGCTGCTTAATAGTTTAGCACCAGCCTGAAGAAAACCTGGCTGTGTTCATTGCATGGGTTACAGCATAACTATATAACACCAAACTCTTTAAAATTTTAGAGTCTAAAATCAGAGGCAACTGCATCCAAAATAAGAGAGCAAAATGTCTTGGAATAACTGGAATAATACCACAACTGTGGTATTTGGTAGGTTGCTTCATAGGAAATTAAGATCTCGGTTGTTGTTGTCTTTGCTGCTGCTGCTGTTATGTCCCTTCAAGACAACTCAGACTTAAGGTTGACCCTATCAAAGGCCTTCTTTGCAAGGATTTATTCAGTACTTGTCTACACAATAAAATACCCTGAAACCGTCTGTGAATCTCCCCAAATCTGTGGTGATCTGGTCACATGATGTACAGTCTTTTCCCTGGATCTAGGGCGATCGGGCCACACACCACATGACCAAGATTTGGGGCATTCTGGGGTATTTCAACTGGATGTGGAATATGTTGACAGGTTTCCCCTGCATTTTCGCTCACTGCCACCACAGACATTTATTGTGACCACAGTTTTAAGGCTCTGTAGGCATTTCCCAACCAAAGGGAGAGGTTTTCTCCTTTCCCCAGCTTGGCAGCACTGCCTCCTCCACTTGCTCTCTCTCTCTCTCCCCCATTGCTTCTTTGAGCTGCTTCCATCACTTTAAGCTTGAAGAAAGTGATGGAAGCATTCAGGAAGCAACGGGCAAGCAAGGGAGTAGATGGAGGAGGCAACACTGCTGAGCTGGGGAAGGGAGAAAACCTTTCCCTTCGTCTGGGAAATGATTATGGAGCCTTAAAAGTCACAGTAAGTGAAAGTGGCAGTGGCAGTGGCTAAAACTCCACAGGGACAGTGAAGACACACCCATGTGGAGTATATTAATGCACAAGGCTTTGGGGGGAATGTGAGCAAAACTCCATTCAGAGGTTTTGCCCCACATGTAGACAAGTCCTCAGAGCAGGTTTGTCATTATCTTCCTCTAAGGGTGAGAAACATGACTCCCAAGATCATCCAGCAGATTTCCAAGGCTGAGTGGGGATTTGAACCTTGGCCTTCCAGAGGCCTAGTTATAACATTCACACTACTACACCACACTGGCTCTCTAAGACTTGGGTACACAGTTTGTTATACATACTGTGTCAAGTAACAATGGCCTTCTTCCCATTCAGTTCCCTGTACAAGATCAAACTAGGACAACTAGTCAATCAAAGAATTTTTCCCTCATGGTCAAAAACGACCATAATGATCTCCAGCAGCTATTAAACTCAGATTAACCCACTGAAATCAATTAGACAAATTAGAATAAATTACCAAATTTACGTTCCATTATTTTCAATGAGTCTACTCTGAGCAGCTATGTATGGATCTAGCTATGACAGAAGCTGGAATTGTGTTGCCTACCAGATGATATTGAACTGCAATCCCCAGCAGCTGTAGCCAGCATAATAAATGGTGAGGAAGGCTGGGAACTGCAGTCCAACAACATCTGGAGATCCATACAATCCCCTCTTCAAATCAATGAGTAGATAGTAGATCTATCTCTAAATTTTCCCTCTAAATGCCAAAGAAAATACATTCAACCCAACAAAGGCAAAGACATGAAAATCGTACTAGTATAATCAACAAATAATGAATGCCTTTCATGCCTATTTAGAGTGTAAATGGAGCACAGCCAAAGAGGATAATTTCCTAGACAAAATGCAGTTAGAGTCTTAGAAACATGGCATGTCTTTTTAGCTGTACTTCTTTTATTTAAATAACCACTATTGCCTACCTTTAACTACTTTATTATTTCTTATGGTAAACACAGAGATTCTCACCTTAAGTCTCATATCTATGTTATTTTAATGCAAATGGCAAAACCTGGTGGTGCATGAATTTTACTATACTGTTGTTGTTTCAAGCCTTCAAGTTGTTTCTGACTAAAAGTGACCCTAAGACAAATTTATCACATGGTTTCTTGGCAAGATTTGTTCAGAAGAGGTTTGCTATTGCTTTCCTCTGAAGTGTGACTTGTTCCATATTTGTATTTTTGTGTTTCACCTTTTGCTTTTCCAAAATCTTAGGTGTTGTCTAGATGGTGAAGAAACTCATGGAAATTGTGGGGAATTCTTTTTGTCCTAATGAGATCCCATGTCAAATCATGGTTTTCAGGAGGAGGGGGGCAAAAACGGCAAAAACTGTGTGAAAATAAACTTTTCCCAAGTTTTTTTTTTTTTAATGTGGGAGAAATGCGCACTCCTGCTCATTAGGACAACCAAATCACATTCCCAGATAAGAGAGGGAGTGGATAGTTGATCGGTCAGATGTACACGGGGGGTGGGGGGGTGAGGGCTTGCCAGCAATCAAGTGGCCAGAACCACCATTTTTTATTTTCATGGCAGTGATGGTGTGCTTTTATGTGGTGCTGAGGTGACAAAACAGCTTTTTTAACTGAAAGGTTGCACTTGCACACCTTAGATTTAGTGTTTAAGAAAACATTGTTCAGCAGGAGAACTTATGGAGAATAAAAATGCAAGCAATTCACTTGCAACTAACCATCTTGATTCGCAGACATGTCTCTGTGTGAACATCAAACATGGATAGTTTTGCATAGCAGTGATCTTGCAAAAAAAAAAAAAGTGGAGACAAATGAATGCTTCTGAGAATTTGCAATAATGTGTAGAAATGAGAATTATATTGCCTCATTTAGACAAGCCCAAAGTGAATAGTCACTGTGATCTGTGAACTGTACTCTTTGGGTTGTACTAGACAACTGGTACAACTTCCAACTGATGGAAGGATTATGTTGCTTCTGAATGGGATGGTATATTCAGGATTGATAACAATCTTGGATAAGAGACCTTGTCTGTGAGAGCAACAAAGCCTAGTCATAAATTCCTACATATGCATTATTTTTATATTTTCATTTTACCTGACACTTGCAGTTATTTTAAACTATACTACAATTTCCCCCACTTGATGTTATTTTTACAGTGTACTCAGTTAATAGCCCCTAAAACTGTCATTGGGACATAGCCTTCAATTTGATTAAAATTTTTAACAACATTATGAAATTTACCTCTTTTGTCTTGACCTAGGTTATAAGGATTTTACAGCTTTGTGACAGGAGGAAATTCAACACATGGAGGGGCTGCTCACTACATTTACATGCACTCCCAAAGCTGTGCCTGTTGAACTCCTTCCTGAGGCATTCCTTTTAAGAATACAAGACAAGGGAAGGTCCAAAGACATTGCTGGAAGATACCCTTCATGAGAGTTCGATATACAGTTGCCCCTCTGGATCCACAAATTTGGTATCCATGGATTTAAGTATTCACAGCTTGAAAATATTCCTAAAAAAATAATAATCCAAAAAGTGAACCTTGATTTTGCCATCTTTTATAAGGGACACCATTTTGCTATGCCATTGCATATAAAGGGACTTGAGTATTCACAGATGTTGGTATCCACGGGGGTCCTGGAACCAAACCCCAGCAAATATGAAGGGACAACTGTAGTCTGATCCTTTAGATAAGGAGTAGGCAAAATGTGGCTGCCTGAGGGCCACAAGCAGGCCCCAGGGCTCTTTAGTGGTCAGAAAGTATTTCTCCTCTGAATCATGTTGGGCTATTTCTTAAAATAAAAATGTTTGTAATACAGCTTGCTCCAAAATGACCCCAAATGCTGTCTAGGAGGAGTTACAATCATGGCAGTTGTGTCTTGGCTAAGTAGCAATTGTGAATATGAAACAGTTATGGATGTGTAAACCTAGCTAACTTTTTTATGTTCACCATTGTTACAATAGGGCTTGTCTACATGGGCCAAAACTCCTGTACCTGAATCTGGTGCTTGCAGTCCAGATGATGTTCTACATCTATGGAGGTTTTTGCCCTTACAATAAGCCTCACAATAAGCAAAGTTTGGGGAAAGTCTGATGTTTTCCAGAAATCCCAGAGTGACTTTGGTTTCTGTTGGTGTGTGGACAGCTGGATTGGTTCTGATTCAGCCTATCCAGTTGTCCACACATAAAAGCAGAACCATCTCCTCTTACCCTGCCCTGAGAAATGCTAAAAAAAGGGGAAGGATCCTCATCCCAGTCACCACCCACAACTGCTACCTTGCCAGCCAAGCAGCTCCCTGTGAGACCCTGGCCGTCCGAACAATGTCTGGGCAATACCAGCCAAAGGCTTATCACCACACAGCTGATAAGCAGAGGCACAGCACAGTCAAACAAATTATAGGCAAAGGAATCAAGGAAGCGTGAAGTCAGTCATTTACTTTACCAGCAAGCAAAACACAACTCCACAGGCAAAGTTCAATATACAAGGTCCAGGTCTGGCAAACAGAGTTCAGGGTAGTCCAGAAGAATCCAGGTCAGGCAAACAGAGTCCAGATTAAACAAACTCAGTCCAGGTCAAGCACAGCAAGCAGGAAAACAATGGATAATCAGGTAGGACAGATAATCTCCGACAGCCCCTGGTGGGCAGTGCTGCATAATTATAGAGCAGCAGCTAACACAACTGCTGTTTAACTAACTGCTGCTTCCTATAAATATGCTGAGACTGCCTCATATCCTCCTTTTGTTGTTTCTGTACTGAGACGGTGGGTATAGATAAATTGTCCTCTGTTTCTGAAGAAGCAGGACCATCTGCCAGAGCTGGCCATGCACTATTGTCTGTCTCTGAGGCTTGTGGCTCTGGAGCATCCTCCTGTTCTGGTTCAGCAGGTCATGGCATGTCTGCTGCTTCAATCTGAGTCAGAATCTATGTCCAAGTTCTGGAAGCAGGGCATGCCATTGGCTAGTGGCATCACTTCTGTTGAGGGCAGAATGGGATACCCATGTGATCAACAAGAAGGGAGTAGAGCAACTCCCCTTCCTAGAGCACATGGCAGGATGCCTCCTGGAAACATCAAAGCCAGTGATCTCAGCTCCCTCACCCTTCACTATCACTTCTGCTGAGGACACAAATGGTCTTCCAGACATATTATCAACAGGGACCAGGTTGCTCTACTCCCTCCTCATTGATCACATGGGTGCCCCAGTGCATGTGGCTGCTATCATGGTCAATCTGGGGCCAGTGTATATGAGCCCTTTGTCACCATTTTGAAACTATTGACACTGTTGTAACTCCCCACTCAACCTACTTTACTGGGCATCAGCTGCATGGGGAGAAGAAGGGACCTGCTGGTGATTGGAGTACAGTTGAATGACATTTCTATCAGGTTTGCCAGTCAGGCCAGGAGATGTTACTCAGTTAAGGACTTTTTCGGACAAGTAAAATGCAACGGAAGCAGCCTCGCCACATTGCGAGATTGCTGCCCTGTAGGGCATCCCTTTCGGATGACGCCCGTCCCTGCCGGTACTGTTGCAGTACCGCAGGGACATTTGAGTGAAATATTTTGGTGGGTTTTACTCATGAAAGTTGATTGTGAGTAAAAATCGCCAAAATATTACACTCAAATGTCCCTGCGGTACCACAACAGTACCGGCAGGGACGGGCATCATCCAAAAGGGACGCCCTGCAGCGCAGCAGTCTCGCAACGTGGCGAGGCTGCTTCCGTTGCATTTTACTTGTCCGAAAAAGTCCTAAGTATACTTAGCTCAGCAGCTGATGTAGGCTTCCGGCCATATATAGTACTTTTTCTCTTCAGCAAAAAGGGGTTATATGGAGCCCCCCTCACCCTCCCTTGACAGGACACTTGCCAAGACAGCCTTGATGCCAGGACCAAAATGATCTACTGACAGCACCAAAACAATCTATAGATGGCTTGGCCTGTCAATAGAAAGAAACATCATAAAGAAGCCAGCAGAATGCAAAATGATGTTGTTGTCTGATATTGGTATCCTTTTGCGTTCCGCTAGCGTCATTATGAAGAATCATAGAATCATAGAATCATAGAATTGCAGAGTTGGAAGAGACCTCGAGGGCCATCCAGTCCAACCCCCTGCCACACAGGAAATCTTGATCAAAGCATCCCCGACAGATGGCCATCCAGCCTCTGTTTAAGGATCTCCAAGGAAGGAGAGCCCACCACACTCCGAGGGAGTGTGTTCCACTGCCGAACAGCTCTTTACTGTCAAAAAGTTCCTCCTAATGTTGAGGTGGAATCTCTGTTCCTGGAGCTTGCATCCATTGCTCCGTGTTCCAGTCTCTGGAGCAGCAGAAAACAAGCCTGCTCCATCCTCAGCGTGACATCCCTTCAAATACTTAAACAGGGCTATCATATCGCCTCTTAACCATCTTTTTTCCAGGCTAAACATACCCAGCTCCCTAAGTCTCTCCTCATAAGGCATCGTTTTCAGACCTTTCACCATTTTAGTTGCCCTTCTCTGGACATGCTCCAATTTGTCAATATCCTTTTTGAATTGTGGTGCCCAGAACTGGACACAGTATTCTAAGTGAGGTCTGACCAAGGCAGAATAGAGTGGCACTATTACTTCCCTTGATCTAGACACTATACTTCTATTGATACAGCCCAAAATCACATTGGCCACATGCCACATTATAATAATGCCACATTAACCACATCTGATAATCTCCTCAGACTAAGCAGAGATAGTGAATATGGAACAGTTGCCTAGATTTACTTATCCATAACCGTTTAGCATTCATGATAGCTACTTAGCCAAAACTGTGACCTTCATGTTCACTACAGGTCACCCCCCTATCCAAGTGGGATATGTTCCTGGATTTATCATGTATACGTGAAACCATGTATAACAGCAAATCCTATTAAAATGAAGGACTTCCTGTGCAAGCATACCATAAAGTTGCATTGGAGGACCTAGCAATTCCTAAAGACAACATTTCTCCAGTCATTTCTCCAGTACAACTCTATGGTATTTTGTGTCCTTCAGTTAACTGAAACTGCAGGTATTGGTTCCACAAATACAGGGGATGACCTGTATTGCCATGTCCATAACTCCCACAATCTACTTTACCAGGCATCAGTTGCAGGGGGAGAAGGAAGTCCGTTCTGCCAGTGATTGGAGCATAGTTGATTGAAGTTTCCATCAGATTTGGGGGGCTCAGGCCAGGAGAAGTTAGCTAAGTATATTTAGCTATGTAGCTGATACAGGATGCCAGGCTACATTTGTAAAATGTAAATATATTTATTTATTTAATTGAATTTATAGCCCACCTTTTCCAGGGATGGAACCCAGTGAAGGTCCAATAAAATAAATCTACATAAATTTAACATTTTATAGATGAAAATCATGACATATGCAGCTAAGGGACCTCAGTGTGTGGTCAAGATGTCAAAAGTTATTGATGTGGAGGAACAGACAAGGTAGAAGAGGCTGCAACAGTTTGTTTTGGCTTGAGTCTACTGGGAAGGGCAAGATGTTGATTCATTCTCTACTCTCCCCCCTGCTGAGTTAATTAAGAGCAAGTGGCTTCTACATTTTGCAGCAATTGAAGTCAGGTGAGCAACAAGGGGGAAAATGGCAGAAAGTGAGAGAAACAGGGACATATTAGAGCACCTGAAAAAGTGGGATGACAGAGGATTAATAAGGACTGTCCCTGCCTAATTGCAACAATTGAAGGGTATGCAGTCAGCTTTCTACTACAGATATAATGAACCATATGCAATCCATTTGCACTGAGTGGAGGCTAAAAACTTTCATTTACTCACAATTCAAATCATACTTATTAAAGAATGAGCCATCAAATTACTAACAATAAATATAAAGCAATGTTGTGTAAAGCAATAATATAAAACAATGGCAAAGAAGTTGCTGCAGACAGAAACGGATCAGTGTTTTTCCACTTTGTCGAGTCAGGTCTTATAACGTCTGGTACCATCTTGGCTTTGACTTGAACAGCCAAATATCTTGGGCCAGGGCTAAATGTGCTGCTGTGTTAAGGGCAACACATCTGTAACCAGCAGGCAGCACAGGAAACTGCCTGGAGTGACACAGTGCCCAGGGTTCCAAACGAGATGAGGAAATCTTCTAAGCAGGGCATAATCATAAGATGGGGTATGAATAGTTTAATAAATCCCTTTTATACCCATTTCATACTCTCCAATATTTGACAGATGAAAACCGAGACAAGTGTGACTGGCAACATCAGAGTGTGGTCAAGATAGCAAAAGTTATTAAGGAGGAAGAACACAGAAGATAGGAAAGGCTGCAATAGTTTTCTCTTTGCCTGCACCTACTGGGAAGGGCAATTTTCATCCCCCTCCTGTTCTTGAGTTAACTGAGTGCAAACTGCTTTTGCAATTGGAAGTCAGTGTGCAATAATTGCAGAAATTTATGGAGAAAGGGGAAAAGTTGGAGGAAGAGAGAGAAACTGGGACTTCTTAAAAGCAGATGAAAAAGTGGGATGACAGAGCATTAATTGGGATTGTCCGTGCCAAATCAGATAGTGTGGGAAAGCATCTTTTCAACACAATGCCCTTTCCTTGTATGGAAGACAGAAAGGCAGACAGAAAGGGGTGCAATAAGGAAACACATAGTAGAAGAATCTGAGTTGCCCTGCACCTCCATTGCCTATAGCAAGAAGCAGAGGAGGGGGCAGGATTTCATTTTCCCTAGGTCAGCAACATAACTTGAGCCAGCTCTGGCAGGATTGATCTTCACTCAAGCTAAATTGCCCAAATCTAGTAAAGTGGACCCATGACAAATTAGGCTGCCAAGTCATGGATAGGTCTGCAAGCTGTATCTTCCCATGCACTGTCTATCCTTCCAGCATTGTGAGCAAGGTGTATAGCCAAATGGAAGCTAGGAACAAATGGAACAAGGTGAAACAGCCCCCTTACAAACTATATAACTGTCACCTGTCATTTCTGAGACTTTTCTTCCTGTTTCTTTACAGGCTGTTCTATTTGAGTCATTTTCCACTAATCTGGTAGGAACAAGGAATATGTGAAAAAATCTTTTTACTACTAAGGGTTTCTTGTCAAAAGGAAAAGTAAAATGTGTGGTCCAAAATACTCAGCTGCTCTCATCTTATCATGATTATGAAACAGCCCTAGACCTTTGAACCGCAAAGTCTGACACATTTAGGAAAACGGAGATTATGGAGATTATCAGACGACCCCCTTTTAAACAGGATTAGACCACCATCCCTAACTCAAAACTACTTGCAACACCTTGCAAATATGCATATGCGATCAACTGAAAATTCTACATAGGTGTTACCCGAAGAGATGGAGTGGTACCCCACTCATGATACCAATACTATATTAATATTTGGGGGAATTATTATTAGTTCAAATGGAATACTGTAAGACCTGGGTAACTTTGGGACCTTTCCACCTATGTATACCAGTACTAACTGCAGAGAATTCCAGGTTAAAGTGAAATAAATGGTTTTTATTGGAAAATAACACAGAAAGCAAGCACACACACACACCACACACTCATAAGAACCACACAAGGCTAACAAAGAGTTTAAGGCAGAAAAGTTGGATAGAGGAATAGATTTGGGAGATAGGAAAATAGTTACCAGGCTTGAAGAGGAGCGAAGTACTCAGACAGAAGTCTGAAAGTGGCACTGGAAATCTGATCTGGGGGTGTGCCAACAAAGAGATTGGCCAGGTGTTGTCCATAGTGGCACACTTTCCTATTGTTTAGGCTGAGATATTTATAACCCATTTTGTGCCTTGAAGGCACATTTTGGCTAATACAATGGCTAAATCATTTTCCCATGGGAGGAACAAAGGAGAATGAAAACACTGATTGTCCTAGATGGCTGGGTGATAGGAACTGATGGGTTTATGACAACCTCACATTGTAGGACAGGAGTGGGTTCCGAGGGACATTACCTGGGAATTTGGGTTGTGTAGGTCACTAGATTTTTTAGGATGTGTGACTCATTGCCAATGGGACCGAAGACAGAATTTGCACATACCTCTGTAATGGTCTTGCTTACTAAGGGTTTCTGCTTAATCCTATCTTGGGTGTGTTTACTGAAATATTCCTAATATACCTTCCGAGGTCCTTGTGACCTCCATCTGACCTCACTTTGGATCACCCCAGTCTACTTAGACCCCTACAGGGTGTCCAATATTTCCAATTGTGAGATATTACAGGGAGGGGGTAGTAGGACATTGTAACATAGGCAAGGAAGAAAAGTATGGAATTCTTCTGTTCTCAGTACCCATCTTGTTCTCTTCATTTTTCCCCAGATTCCACAGGTAAAAAATATCCCCTTTTTTTTCTCTACTAGTCTGCTTTATTTGTCAGATATAAAAGCTGGAACACTGACTTCTAACCTAGTATTTGCCTTTATAAAAGAGGAAAGAGAGAGAAGGGTGAGCTGTCTCTCAGTTTTCACTTTTTCTTCTTTTTTACAAATCACTTTACGGGCACATGGGGCAGCCATCTTTTTTTCCTCTCAGAACAATGTCACTGTGAACCAAGTTACATTATTATGTAGTCATGTTCATGGTCCCATTCTGAAGCATTTTTTAAACAGACCAGCAGTTCACTCGCTTGCCTTTGATCAAGGTTTTTGAAAATGAGTGAAAGAAAAGAAAAATCTCAAAAAAAAAATCTAACCACCTTGTGAAAATGTAAGTACCTCATCCAGCTGAATGTGTTGCAATTTTGGTAGAAACCATGCAAAGGTCAGAAAATAACTGTATCTTCACTTGAAGAAGATGGTCAAGTGAAGGTGGGGAAGTGTGCAGCCCTATTTTCCATCCAAATGACAAGAAATTTTCTTTCATTCTACTATTCCTTCAAATCATGAGTCCTACAAATTTCAGGTACGCAGAACAAAGGGCCCTCAATTTAAAGGCAATTTTAACAGGCACACAGATGGAGTCTAATTGCTGTCTTGCTTTCTCCTCCATATCTTCTTTCTGTTACCTCTATTGGTTGTTCCAGAAGGGCTCCCATTAAAATGAATGAGAAATGGCTGAAATGAGAGAGGGCTGAATAGAATATCATTTGGAATTCATTAACTGCAGTTGTAACTTTATTACTTTAATGACATGAATGGAGCTCATTCATTATATTCTTATTTTATTATTTAAAAGAATGCACACCTGCCCTGTGCATGTACTATTTATTAGGCACACCCTATCAAGTCCTGGCCACAGGTGAAGGGTTGTCAGTTTAAGTCTTAAATTCCTGATGGAGGCTTTGCTTTGGAGTATCTCAAAGAATCCATGGAAATAGATAAAAGCTGTAAGGATTCCCTATAGAGCGAAGTTTCCTGGTGTGTCTGTTCTTCATCTTTATGTATTTATTTATTTATACCCTGCTCTTCAGCCACAAGGCTATCAGAGTGGCTTACAAATTGTTTTAAGCAATACCAGTTTACACAGCTACACTGTATTAAGCAGTTTCCAATGTGTGTTAGCTAATTGCCCCCACAAGCTAGGCACTCATTTTACTGACCTACGAAAGGATGGAAGGCTGAGTGAAACTTGGAGCCCTCTGGAATTGAATTTGCAACGTGGTGACTTGCAGTACTGGCATTTAACCACTTAACAAGCATCTTAGACATGGGCTGGACAACTGGTGGCCCCTGGGGAGCAAGCAATCAGTTCAGATGTCATAACTCACCTTCTGGAATCTGAAGAATCAGACATAGAGGAATGAGATTGCCAGGAGTTTATGGCTCCAGATAAGGTGGCCTCTCTGTGTCCAAGAAGCTATGGGTTGAGGCAGCTGGGTTGGTGCTCTCCTCAGCAGGATGTGGCAGACATCGAGGACACACCTCCTTCCTTTGCAGATCACAGAAGAGATAAGGAGAGGTAGGTCTCAGCATCTGTTAACTAGAAAACACTGACTCATTAAACACCTGGTGTCCAGAGACAGCTGCCAATAAATCTCCCGGCAGCTCCTTAGTATCTTTGTTGCTAGCAACTGTTTTTTTTTTTGTTTTTTTTTTGTGGTGACTGGCAATGCTCTCTGCATTCAAGTGCTCTTGACCTTGGGCTGGCTATGATTGAAAATCCTGTGTCTTACTCCTTGTTGACTTTGTTTATCAGGATTACTGGCTTGGTGTGACGATGCCTGGACCAGCTGATGACCTTGCTCATGTTCCTCCCTTCATCTTGCTAGATAACCGGTGACTGGCTTGGCCTGGATTGAATATTCTACAATTCTTTGACTTACAATCACCTGACTCTCTGGTCACTTGCTGACTGTAGCACAAGATATCAGACTTCTGGCAAAAGCAGCCTGGTTTTTCCCCACAGAATATTGGCCACTGGTTTGGGAAAGGAAAGAGAAAGAAAGGGGAGGGGTACCACAGGGATGGGGAAGTCTTGATCCTCTTGATTCTTTGGACTACAGTTCCTATAGTCACTTATATTTAGCTATGCTCATTAGGTCTTCTTGAAGTTGAAATTCAAAACATCTGAAGGTCCATATATCTACCACCCTACCATCTACTTTTGGCTATCACCACAGCTTCAACTTTGTCCACCTATAGTACCTTCACATGATCCATGACAAGAGTACTCCCATGGGAATGGAGTGCTTGACAGATAAGTTCCCATCTCTGTCATATACCACCTTAAACCTGGTGGCAATTGATGGTGTTTGTGCCTTGTTGGGGGCTTTGGTTTCCATTTTCCTTCCCCCACCCCAGGCAAAATCTTACAATAACCCTTGATGAATCTTCTAGCTACTGGTTGAACAAAATTGCATTATATCTTTGCAAAGGAGACGTGAATGCTGGCTTTGCTTGAAAGATATGAGAAAGCATCTGGCTGAATGTGCAATTTGGGGTTTTACATAAAGGGATTTAATTTGAGCTTCTTGTATTTCAGCACATTTGCTTTGATCCAGGGGTTTGTGTATTCCATGACTTTGAAGATTTGCTGACAGAAAAAACACGTGGCAAAGTACTTTGGCTCCACTGAGACAGCTACGTTTTCTCCATCACACACAACATACACAAGTGTCCCTGTAGCTATCTTTTGAAGAAAGGGTTTCCCAGTTTTCCTTAGGGAATGGGGTTCGCCTAGGTTTTCCCATTCAAACCAAGGACCAGAATTTCTGCCACAACAGCTTTGGAAATGATAGGATTATGGCGCCCCTCAGAGAAAGATGCCTGCTACTGCTATTTCTGTTTCTAGAGCACTCCTTACAAAGTACCTTAGATATTTTTTACACACAATAAAAGTTATACCTGCCTCCCTCCACACCCCCATTATTCTGTAAACATCAGAAATAGTTGCTTATCTGATGCAACTACTTCATTACTTTATTGTTCATTGTAATTAATGGCTTTGACTGAGAAGGCAAAGCAAAACCAGTTCTGCCATAACAGGAGGAGAAAGAGAGCTGCCTCAGGCAGTGGATCTGGAAAGGCAGGGTAACTGCAGCAGAGCTTGGAGCATATTTAAGAATAATGAACCTAATGACATTAGAAGAACAATAAATACAGTGAATGTATTCTGGAGTCCATCCTACTATGCTCAGTTATGAATGGATTAAAAATATATTTATATTCATCCTTCTTAAAAGTAACTTTCCAAGCTTTGGAGGGACAGGGCCTAGATGTTTGAGGCAGCCTATGCTAGCCCATTTTTCATAGATGCACCAGAGACTCACATCATGGTGAAACAAGATTCAGTTATGGATTACTATGAATTTTAGTCAATTTCTTTTTTATAAGAACTTATAAAAATATGCATATTTTTACACTTAGGATGAAAACAACCTGAGATTATTTTTTAAAAAATAAATGTGGGTGAAACCAAAACTGACAGATTTATTCTTCCACAACCAGGACTTTGTGTGCTTAGTTCTTCAAAATCTGGTTTTGAATTCAGCCATCTTAGTAGTGTTGAAATTCATGTCACCATCTCCCCCCTCCAAGAAATTCTTTAACATTCTTTAACTCTTTCATCTGTAACATTGTTACCTGAATGTCTGGTGTCTGTGGGGAGCCACTCATGACACTCAAATATGATATTAAATTGGGGGATTTTAGTTAGCTCAAAAGTTTGGCTGCAAGAGTCTGGTAACTTGCAGGACCTTTGCACTTGTGTATACCAGTACTCACTGCAGAGACTCTTGAGATTAAAGTAAAAAAAAAATGGTTCTTATTAGAAAATAAACATGGAAGCATTCACACATGCACTCATGCTCGCAAGAGACCACACAAGGCCAATGAAGAATTAAGGTAGAGAAATTTGCATAGAGAAATAGATTTTGGGAAGCATTAGTAATATTTATCAGTCCCAAAGAGCAGAGGGTCATGCAGCAAAGAAAAATCAGGTGTGAATCTGAGGGTGCCGCAGCGTTCCGGCAGAGTGATGGTACAAGAAGAATTGTGCACACTTGGCTATTGTTTGAGACTAATATTTGCACCCAATTTCATACCCTGAGGGGTGTTTTGAGTGTAAAACAATACTTGAGTGAGTTTCCCACAGTTAAACAAAGGAAACTCAGGCTTCGTTAATTGCTGCCAATGGCTGAGATATTAAGATTGATGGATTTATGAAAGCCTCCTCATTTTGGATAGGAAAATGTGCAAGGGGTGCACGGTGTTTCGGTCACTGTTTGTTTTGGGTATGACTCCCTGCCAGGAACATCCAAGAGGAGATTATCACATTCCACCTTGATGGCTCTGATCTTAAGGGACTCCGCTTAATTCCTTCTTCGGTGTGTTTGGTGGGAATTTCCAAGAGACACCTTTGTTAGGCCCTGGGTGACCTTCACTTGAACCCAATTTTGGTTTGCCCTGGTCTACCTAGACCTCGTGAGAATGTCCAATATTATGAAATTATGAATTGTTGGAGGAAGGAGGTGTAAGGCCAGGTAAGAATACCTATATAGCAGGTCACTACCTGTTCCAATTGGGTGGTTCAAATAGGGCAAATTTCACTTCCACCTTTTTTTTAAAAAAATACCCAAATTTGCAAATGTCTTCATATTTGG
The DNA here is from genome assembly GCA_030847615.1 of Gambelia wislizenii. NCBI lineage: Eukaryota > Metazoa > Chordata > Lepidosauria > Squamata > Crotaphytidae > Gambelia > Gambelia wislizenii. The sequence goes on along the minus strand of JAUMIR010000007.1, from coordinate 19,499,280 downwards.
GATGGAATAAGGCTGAATTTTTAATCAAATTGAACAGATTTTCCCCCTTTCTAGATTCAAGTTGAATTTGTTTCTGCATAAAGGACCACACTAGCTGTTTTGAAACTTCAATCTCCACCAGGTCCTTCATCTACCTCCCTCAAATTTGGGGGTTAGCCTCCTCTCCAGTCCACATGCTCACCCTTCCATGATCTTCAGCAGTAGTTCTTAAGCTATCTCAAGTGGAGGACTGGCAGGGTCCCCCACATCAGTGTGCCAGGGACTAACACCATGTTTGTGCCCATTGGTTGCAACTGTTTCTTTCCTGGAAACTTGCTATGGATCAGAAAGTGATAGGCCACCACTTTGAGTTGCATCTTAATCCGTAGCATCTTAATATTTGAAATTTTTTTATCATCATATCAGCTCTACTACCCCATATTTTTCCAACCACTGCTGAGCCCAGGACTAAATATTTCCTCCTAGATTGTTTCTGCTGTGTGTCAGCAGCTTCCGATTCCATCTGGATACAACTCATTGCAATCAAAGGGGGAAAAGAACAGGAGAGATTATCTCCCCCTGTTCTTTATAACCTTCAGGGGCTATTCATCAAAAGAGAGTCTTCTCAGTGGCTGCTACCACCCTCTAAAATTCCTTTCCATCGGAAGCTAGGCTGGCCCCTTCTCTGCTTTCCTTTGACTGGTAGGCAAAGACCTTCCAGTTCGAGAAGGCTTTTAATATGTTATAAACTCTCAGGGAGATTTTTTTTATGGGGTGTTGCTGTGTTTATTTATGTTTTTAACTTTTGTATCTATTTAACATAGTTTTATATTGTTTTAAATGAGATTATTTTAACTGTTAGGTTTTAACTGATTTTATTTGTGAGCTGCCTTGGGTTCCAGTCCAGGAGAAAGGCGACATAGAAATAAAATAAATAAATGAATAAAAATAAATAAAGCTGGTGGGTTCAATGTTGTTGTGTTTAACTTAATGAAGGGAGCTTTTTAAATCATCTTTTCAGTGTGGCTTAACTGCTGAGGAGCAAAGGTGAACAAACTTTTTCCTTAATTGTGAGAAGGATTTGAACTTCTTCACTAGCAGTCATTAAAAGAACTGGTATGCCTGCCTCACACTAAAAACTGCAAGTACTGTAACACAGTCACTGTTTTATAGGACTTTATCACACTTTAACACTCTATTCTGCCTTGGTCAGGCCTACCTAGAATACTGTGTCCAGAGAGATTCCACCTCAACATTAGGAGGAACTTTTTGACAGTAAGAGCTGTTCGGCAATGGAACACACTCCCTCAGAGTGTGGTGGGGTCTCCTTCCTTGGAGGTCTTTAAACAGAGGCTGGATTGCCATCTGTCGGGGATGCTTTGATCAAGATTTCCTGCGTGGCAGGGGGGTTGGACTGGATGGCCCTCGTGGTCTCTTCCAACTCTATAATTCTATGATTCTATGGTTCTGGGCACCACGATTCAAAAAGGATATTGACAAACTAGAGCGTGTCCAGAAAAGGGTGACTAAAATAGTGAAAGGTCTGGAAACCATGCCTTATGAGGAAAGACTTAGGGATCTGGGTATGTTTAGCCTGGAAAAAACATGGTTACGGGGCGATATGATAGCCTTGTTTAAGTATTTGAAAGAGTGTCACATTGAGGATGGAGCAAGCTTGTTTTCTGCTGCTCCAGCAGAAGACTAGAGACTAGAACATGGAACAATGCATGCAAGCTCCAGGAACAGAGATTCCACCTCAACATTAAGAGGAACTTTTTGACAGTAAGAGCTGTTCAGCAGTGGAACACACTCCCTCAAAGCGTGGTGGGGTCTTCTTCCTTGAAGGTCTTTAAACAGAGGCTGGATGGCCATCTGTCAGGGATGCTTTGATTCTGTATTCCTGCATGGCAGGGGATTGGACTGGATGGTCCTCATGGTCTCTTCCAACTCTACAATTCTATGATTCTATAACATTATAGCGCTATTATTCCACTTCAACTGGTATGGCTGCCTCCTATAGAATTCTGGGTTTTGTAGTTTAGTGAGACCTTAGAGCTCTCTGGCTGAGAGTTCTAAATGCCCCTCCCTAAACTACAAATCCCAGGATTCCACAGGAGGTAGCCATAGCAGTTAAATTGGAACAATAGCACTATTATAGTGTAGGACTTAATCAGACACATGAAAAAAACATGTCAGAAGGATGCTATGATAACAGAAACAGGTGACATTTTCAGACCTTGTTGTCCTTCAGCCATTCTGGGAGCTTAGTGTGGGAGTGAATAAGGCATCCCTTTTTATTGACGGCTTAGCCCGTCAATTAAAAAAGTGATGCCGCATCCTCACCAGTGCTACTTCCTGGGAATGGCTGAGGACACAGACGTCTGATAATGTCACCCTTTCTGTTTTCATCCCATCCTTATGACACAATTGGGTATGTGTTTTTTTGCCACATTTCCCCATGTCTAATAAAGTCTGTAGCGTGATAAACTCCATAGATGTGGGGATGAAGGAGAAAGAGAGAGAGCATGGTGTGGCATCGCTGAGGCTGGAGTCACACCTCCATTGTGGTGTGGTTCAGCCTCTCTGCACCCCCCCCCCCAGTGCTACCACTGAGCTCATGTGGGACAGCTCTGTATCTCTGGCTGTATCTTCCCTATAACTATACACTTGCTCACTGACAGTGGCTCACAGCTGTTCTGTGCTGCACACATAGCCTACAGGTTGCATTCAAAGAAAACTCTTCAATGCATCCCCTTTTGCTAGAAAGCTGAACCTTTTCCCTGTCACCCCCATACCAGCCCATGTTTGGAAACACGGTTAAAAGTTGGTGTTGAACAAAAGGATTCCTGCTGCTCTCCCATCCTATTGTTGCCTCTCAGTGAATGGCTTTTCCACAAGCCCTATTGTCCCCCTCTATCTCACACTTGTTAACCATGTTCTGCCTCCCAGTAAGTACAGATATCAAGAACTCTGAAGCAGCAATTCTATTCATTAGTTGTGAAAGGTGAAAATACTGACACTTCCTGATGGATATTTGCATATTTCTGGCTTCTCCCTTTCTCTCTCTCTCTAAATGTTGTCTTTCAGTGAATTGACTGATTGTCTTGTGTCCTTAAGCAAGAAAAGAATGACTGTACTGATGGCAACTGAATGTTGTTAATGATGTAGCATTCTGCTCTTTACCTTGATTTTTTTTGTTTTGTTTTAAATGCTGTATTTAAAATTATAATGTCACATTCTCTTCTTTGTCAGTTGGAGGAAAGGGAGAGATGTCCTCTCCAGGAAATGTTCTGTGCAAAGCCTTCATTCACAAAGCCTTAATTTAATCCTAAACAAGAGGGAAATATGGACTGGGATTAAACTTTCCAAGGCTTCTACCTCCAACAAAGGTATCATTTCTCTTTCAGAGTATAATTGACTAAGTTTTACCTATACAGCACCTGAAAGTGTTTTTTTTTTCCAGATGTAGCAGTAGCAGATTTCTTGAAAAATCCAATGATCTCTGCCTATCAAAGGAGCCCTGGTTTCACAAAGGGTCAGAGTCATGCTGGATACCAAAAGAGGTTGTCTTGATGCTGCAGAAGGAGTTACATTTTAAGGCTTGTCTATACAAGGCTATAAAAATGTGGATTGATGCACATTAATGCCAATTCGCAGCAGCTTCCATTTGTCTCAATGATTTTTTGACAAGATTGCATGCATGTGTAGCTCTCTGCATTTGTTGTTAAAAGGGGCATGCCCGCAAATCAAGATGGCAGGCATGACTGAATTACTTGTGTTTTTCTTGTCACCAGTTGCTGCCACCAAATAGTTAAAAAAAAAAGCACATCCAAGGTGCAAAAGTATGATATTTTGCCTAAATAATTAGAAAAAAATGGTGGGGAAGGCTGTTTCGTCACCTCAGCACACAATTGCTATGGCAAAAATCCAACATGGCAGTTTTGGGCACTTGCCTTGTTAGCAAGCTCTGCCCCCTGTGCATGCCTGACCAATCAGTGTTCCACTTCCGCTCTTATCGGGAGTTAACATCAAAGTGAATCAGTTGTCCCAATAAGTGGGAATGTGCATTCCCTGTGGAGCTTTTAAAAAAACTTGGGAAATGCCATGAAGGTTTTTCCTGCAAAGTTTTTTGAGTTTTTGGCCCCCTGCCTTCCGAATATGGTGGATTGATTTGGGATCCCATTAAGATAAATGGTATTCTCCTTGAATTCTTTGATGTGTATTTTTGCCATTTACTGTCCTTTGTCTCAGCACACCACATAGCCAGGAGGTAGGAGCAGCTTCTGCCTGCATGAGATCCCTCACCTGAACAACAACACACACAACATCTGAGACGACATGTAGGCCTGTGACTTCAACACCATCATTTTTCTTACTTTATTTTTAAACATCTTTTGCCTGAAGAAGAAGCCAGTAGAGCTTTGAAAGCTTGCATCATGTGTTTTGCAGTTTGGTTGGCCAATAAAGCATATCACTTTTTTGTGGATCCTAGATTTTGTTTTGCTACATGGCCAACATAACTACCCCTGAATGTGTTTCCTTAATTCTTTGTGTGTGCCCCACCCCACTGTTCTTCAAAGTCTTTAACAAAGTGGTAAAGATGTTTGTCTTCAGTTGCTAGAGCATTGTGGTTTTAGAATGTATTAGCCAGAGTTTAAATTGGGAGCATCCAACTAGTGGTTTAAATCCCTCAGATTTCATCGCTAGTGTAAATCCAGCCACTTTGGCATTTCTGTTTCTTTTATCATATTAACTTTGCCTTATGGTGTCTGTCAGTTGTAGGCGGTGTAAATACACAGGCAAAGAATTGCAAACAGTTGTGTTGTGATTCATCTTGGGTTAATCAGCTTGAAAATAATATCGATTTTCATCTCATCAAAAGTGATGGTTTATGACTGCCCATATGGTGACTTCAGTTTGGAGTGAGTGATGTGGAATCATTTAGAACTTTAAAAGGGCGGTGGTGGGGAAGGGGGGAGTCAACCCTTATTTTCACCCATCACAGATGATGTTAGATCTCTATCTTTACATAAAAGGTTTTGCATCAGTTTTGATGACTATGAAGCATAATAGCCCAGAAACCTAAGAGCTACATTTCATCTTTGCATAAGATATTAAGAAAACATAAAGTGGTAGTGGGAAATCTGTCTAGAATTTTACCAAGGTTTTAAAGAGGGATGCTTGCACACTGAAAAGAATTGGATTGTGATGCAGCTCAGAGGTAAACAAGTTGCACTGAGTCTTGATAATGAAGGGAGGCAATCATATAGACAACATATAGACAATCTGTTTCAACTAAAAGGCATGTATGTGTGATTTTAACAATAAAGGGAGCATGTGAATCAGTGAAAGCTTCTCACTCCCACTTCAGTGGTGTGTTGAATCCACTCTGGGTCTTGGTCTGAACTTTAAAGGCACTGCCCAAGGTGTTGACCCTCTTGTGGAGAAAGTCCAGCACCCAGAGCCTATTCTGTTCTCTTCTGCTGACATGGAAGCCACCAGCTTCTACTGATGTGAATTAGAGATGGACAACCCCCAGCTGTTTGCTTGCCTCTCTGTAGCCCCTCTTTCCTTATCTCTACCCACATCTTTTATTTTTAGGGAGGGTCAGGGGTCTCTGAAGTATCCCACAGGTCAAGGTGAGCATCCAAGATGAGATAGCAACTCTGAAGGCCTTACAAGTAGGAAAGCATGCTTATTGGAAGCTGGCTTATTGGTTGTCAATTCATTGATATAGTTTAGCTTAGAATTCTTTACACTGACTGGCAGGGCTTTCCATGCTATCAGAAAGAAGACTTTCCCAGCCCTCTTTGGTGCTGCTAGGGACTGAAGCTGGGACTTTTGAGGATGGAATACATGTGCAACTAACCAATGGGTTATGTTCCCTCCACTAATGTTTGTGCTAGACATGCAAGAAGGTTCAGAACTGAGGGTTCAGAAGTATCATTGATATGCTGAGAATAATACTTACCTATCTTGCATGATTGCTGTTAAGTGGCATGTTTAGAACACTTGAAAGTGCTATATAAATGTTAAGCATTATCAGTAAATGTGATAAAATGAGGATATTTAAGCTAGGGAATACATGCAAAGTAGCATGCTAACTGAAATTAGTGTTTTATTGGAGAGGCCTGGAAGAAAGGTGCAAACATTTGGGACAAGTTGAAGAACATTCCAAATGCCTCAGTGTCTGTGCAACTTTGCAAAGGTGTATTATTGATGATGAGGTGGCGGTGGTGGTGGCAATAAATGTAGTTATCATCATCCCTCTTCCTCCTCCTCTTCTTCCCATTTAAAACCCAGGAATTGTTGGAAACTCCATTCAGATTTGCTTTTGTCTTCAAGGTTTTCTCAGTCTCTGCTCATATAATTGCTCTATCAAGTTTTAACAGTCTTTAATTTTTGATGTTCAAGAACTTTTTTTAAAAAAAATAGTTTACATTTGTTTTTTTAATGGTTTTAGTCATGTGTTTAAGGTTTTGAATGATTTTTTTTTTATCCATCATACATCATCTGGGGAACCCAGGTGGGTTGAGAGATCATATAGAAATGAACGAGTGAGTGAATTAATTGGAAAGTGTCATTAACACTTTCCAACCTCCAGAAAGACAACCACTACATGCGCACACACACAAAGAGAAAGAGAGGAGGGAGGGAAGATGGGCATTCTCTGGATGCTGCATCACTTAAGAGATTTCATGCTTGTACCACTTCTATCTATGCTTCTACCCAAATGCACATACGCAAAGATAGTTTGGCTGGAGAAGCCCAACGGTTGGTTCGTCTCCTCCTGTTCCCTTGCCAGGTTTTGGCACCATTGGGACTTAATGGCGTCACAATTTTCTTTGCAAAACTCCATCTAAAGCAGAAACATATAGATCAAAGTGCCAGCAAGGTCTGGTGTGAAATGAGAAATTTATTGTGCTGTAGTGCATCAGTGAAATGACACTTTGGGCTATAACTCTATGACTCTTAACATTAAAAAAAAAAAAAACATCAGGGAGGAGAAAATTTGCCTTTCAAAACATAGGACCACCACAGCCCATGTGTTGTTGTTGTTTATTACATACCTTTGGAAGAGCCCTAATGCAAATCAAAATTAATACAAACTATCCTCTCCCTCCCCTACAAAAAGAATGGAAATGTGGCGGGGGAGAGAATGGAATGAGTAGATTCATCAATAGGCATATAGTATCTAGATCAAGGGAAGTAATAGTGCCACTGTATTCTGCTTTCATCAGACCTCACCTGGGATACTATGTCCAGTTCTGGACACTACAGTTCAAGAAGGATATTGACAAGCTGGAATATGTCTGGAGGAGGGTGACCAAAATGAAAAATAACATTAGAGCAAGAGTCTTCCTCTCTGATTGGTTCACATTTCTGATTATATATCCCTGCATCTATAGGATATGCTTCTACCCAGACACAGTGAATCTGTGTCAGCAGGGAATTTATGTGAAAGACTTGGGATGTTTGGTAGCTTTGCAAAGAATGAGAATGCCAGGTACATGCAGTAGCGAAACCTCTCCCAACCTCCTACCCCACTTTATTTATGCATGCATGTGTAAAGGGGCTGTTTCCCTCCACAAATTTTGAACTATAACTTCCATAATCCTCAGACATTGTGGCCAGTGGCAAAATATTATGGGAGTTTTCAAACAAAATGTCTAGCAGAAGACACCACCTTGCCCATCACTGCTAATTCATATTAATGAAGAACCGTGTCTCCATTGTGTCTTCTCTCCTGATAACCTAATCCATTTTGCATACCCTTCAGCTGTCCCAATAGCAGCTATAAATTGAAAAAACCTCAGCCTTCTAGCTATCCTGATTTGACAGGGAAAGTCCTGATTAATAGTCTTGCCTTCCCATGCTTTTAGCTGCTTTTAGAATGTCCCAGTTTCTCTCTTCTCCTCACATTTACACCGTTTGTCTTCAGCATACTTCAGTTCCTGCAAATTGAGTTCAAAGTGCAAAAGTACTTTGAACTCAGTTAGGAAGGGCGGTCTCTCCCTTCCTTGTAGGCTTAGGTGAAAGAAAACTACTGCAGTCTCTATTAGCTTGTCAGTTCTTCCTCATTAACTTTTTCCATCTTGACCACACTTGATTGTGCTTGGTCACACACGTCCTGGTTTTCATCTGTAAAGTGTTGGTGTGTATAATTTTGTCTTGTCGCTGTCATTTTTGTTTACTCCAGAAAGGCAGGTTAAGCCTCTTAGCTTGCTGATGTGACATCAAACAGGAGAGAAGAACACTCTGTACAAGTTCAGCAGCACCTTCTCCATTCAAGGGAAGATATCTTTTGTGTTGTTGCTCTTGTTATCATTATTTATAGCCTGCTTTTTTCCAAAGGCTGGGACCCAAAGCGGCTCACAGTTTTAAAAACACACAATTAAAACATACAAAAAGCACACATTAAAACAGAATTAAACCACTTACATCATTAAAACAACATCAAAATATTTAAAAGAATAACATGTACTTAAAGTAGTAAAAAAAAAAACACCTTCTTTTAAAGATTAAAAACTTTTCAAAACAACCCAACAAAACCACACAGCAACCCCCCCCCCCAAGCCTTTTCTTTAAAAAGCCTGCCTGAATAAAAAGGTTTTGGCCTGCTGCCCAAATGAGAGTACAGGAGGAGCCAATCTGGCCTCCCTGGGGAGGGGGAGTTCAAGAGTCTAGGGACAGCCACTGAAAAGGTTCTCTCTTGTGTCCCCACCAGCCATACTTGAGATGGTGGTGGCAGGACCAGTTTAAGGAATTTTTGGGGCCCCTGCAATGCTTTATTTTGGGGGCCCCATATGTTTATCTCAGGTCAATGTAACCTAACTCAACCTAAGCTATTCACAGTACAGGATATTCAGATTATTACTAATAATGCTTTTGCAGGAGGAGGGTTATTACAGGGGCCACCACACTGATGGGCCCCCCTGCGGATGCTGACACCGCTGGTGCCTTAAACCAGCCCTGGGTGGTGGGACTGAGAGAAGGGCCTCTTCTGATGGTCTCAGGACCTGGACTGGTTCATAGAGGGAGATATGGTCTGCCAGATAGCTTGGACCTGAGCCATATAGGGCTTTATAGGTCACAAGTAGCACTTTGAATTGTTCCCAGACACAGACTGGCAGCCAGTGGTGCTGTTATGGGAGATCTGCATGTGGATACATTTAAAGGTTCAAGCCTGGGCCAAGTTAATCTATGGGATAGGATTTACCTTGGAAGTTGCACCCTTTCCCTATACCCTGCTAGATTCCTGTCTTCCCAAATATACTCCATGTTAATGGCCTTTCTTAATGTGTTGCTCAAATTCACCAGCTGTTATTATTTCCCCCTCTCTTCCAAATGTTGTTTCCTTTTCCTTCCTCTGTCATAACTATATGAATAACAAGGAGCTGGGTTGTACTTTGATGTCTCCAATAAAATATTCACTCAGAAACTTACCCAAGAGCATATAATTAGGTGGACTCACTACAAATCTAGTTGAGTATGTAGATCTGGAGAGAGAAAGTACTACAGTGTCAGGACCCCAAGGCTCCAAAGGCAGGATTCTAAGCACCATCTCTCTTCCTTTCAGGTGGTTTTTTTTTTTTTTTTTTTTTTTTTTGCTGACATGTCATATCTTGAAGCAAAGTTCCTTCCTTATGTAGACAATTGGCTAGCAGTGATATGCCCATGTCTATTACTGAAAGTGCTGGGGGAGAGTTTTTAAATTCCATCCATCTGCCTCAGCAATGCAGAGGGTTGTGGGGAGGAGGGGATTTGGAAAAAGAAAAGCACTTGGCTTATTGCTCAAACTTTTGGAATCCACTGGTGATAGAGTTGACCTGTGCTCTTTGGAGAAAGTACAGGTCTCATTTTAGCTCTCAGAAATTCCTTGCATCAGCCTTACTCTGACCTACTGACATTTCATAGGCTCAGAATGGATAGACTGGAAGAATATTGATTCCCAAATGGAATATTAACACACACATTAAGAACTGGTGTGCATTTGCAGATAAATGACACACTTAAAAAGTATTGAGATGGCACATAAAGAATTGCATGTTTGATTGTGCATACATAGGATTATAGTGTGAGTGAGGAAATCTCAGGCCTAGAGAACTCATGCTGCTGGTCTTGCAGCAAAATTAGATGGCAGACTGCTAAAGGGGTAGAGTTGACTGTGCCATGTCAAAGTGCAGGTGTCAAGCTGAAAGTTTTAAAATTTTAAAATTAACAATTTTTTTTTTAAAAAAAACTCTGCAAGTAAAAGTGAGCACCCACAGAAGTAAGGTTCTGGAGCAGCATAGCCTCTGATGTGCTAGTTTTCTACTTCTAGAGAGATGTTCGTGTGTGGTCAAAATTGGATGTACCACTAAGGCAGAGTGAGACAACCATCTCAAGTGACAGGTGCTGAGTGATAGCAGTTAAACACAAACCAGCTGTTCCTCCACAGCCATTCTCCTCTCTTGGAGCATAGAATTGCATGGGCCACACTGTGTGGATGTTCGTACCCCTCAAACTAGTCTGCTGTCTCGAGATATGGTGGAGGAGAATGTCCTGTTACTAGGACTGAAGTAAGATCAAACTTTGTATCCTGTTGGCATCTGTACATGGAAAGGAGTCCATGCCATTTTGTTACTTGACTCAGGCAGCACAATATCATGGTGCCACATATTGTTTAAAAAATTGTATTAACCACTTCCCTGAAGTAGAACAGCCAGTTCATCTCTCCTTCCATTATCTTCTCTCATTCTTCTATGTAGTATAAAATGAAGTTTCTATGCTCTGCAACTGTCCCAATTTTGCAGGGGCAGTCCCAATTTCTGTCACCCCACTTTTTCAGCTGCTTTTGAAACATCCCAGTTTCTCTTTCCGCCTCCTATTTTCCCTCTTCATCCTCTGCTTAGTTCATTTGCTGCAAGTGAGCTCAAAGTGCACGCCATTATCTCAGTGAGGGGAAGAAAAGAGGAGGTGGCAGAATCTTGCCTTTCCCAGTACGCTCAGGTAAAAGCAAAATGCTGAAGCTCCTCCTAACTTGTGTGTTCTTCCTCATTAATAACTTTTAACATCTTGACCACAGTCTAATGGTGACTAAAGCTGCTGCTACACTGCAGAAATAATGTCATTTGACACTGCTTTAACTGCCATGGCTTAATTCTGGGATTTTCAGTTTTGTGCAATATTTTGCTTACACTGTCAGAGCGCTCTGGTGCCGTAACCAACTACAAATCCCAGGATTCCATAAGATGGAGCCATGGTAGTTAAAGCAGTGTCAAACTGCATTATTTCTGCAGTGTGGCAGCAGCCCCCATTTTCATCTGTGAAAATGTTGAGAGGCATGTGTTTCAATTTGATCATACTTTTTAAATTATTATATTTTCATACAAAATCACAATAATAGAAAAAATGATATGAACATTGTAGTTTCGTATTCTGTTATAACAAAAGAGGAAATCTAAATATTTATATGAAGTTTACAGTGTCAGTTCCATATACTGTACATTCCTTGAATATTGCATTTATTATTCCAAATATTAACCACTTTTCTCTATTCTTCCTTTTCCATAATACTATAACATTTATGTATCTTCACTTCCAAATTGTTACCCAACTTTTGCTGGCTTGTACACAGTATAAGTAACTTTAAACTGACTTTGACCATTTGTAAACAAATAAATATTCTTAGTATATCATTGGGGCTGTCTACACGATGAAAAAAATCCATTCGGCATTCGAAAGACTGATAATGTGTACACACGGCTGTTCGGATGCATTCGTGTCTTTCGGAAGGGGGGGCTAGCAAATCTCCTTATCTAAAGAACTCCTTGTAATTTGTTTGTCTGTTTGTTTAGCCATTCCATGAACTACGGACTTTTTCGGACGACAGTTTACAACGCTAGCAGCCTCGTCCCCGTTGCGAGGCTGCAGCGCTGCAGAGCGTCCCTTTCGGATGACGCTCTGCCCTGCTGTCCCTCTTGCGGTACTGTTGCGTAACCGCGGGGACACAGCAGCGTTATATTTGGCATTTTTCTACTCACGAAAGTTGATCGTGAGTAGAAAAATGCCAAATATAATGCTGCTGCGTCCCCGCAGTTATGCAACAGTACCGCAAGAGGGACAGCAGGGCAGAGCATCATCCGAAAGGGACGCTCTGCAGCGCTGCAGCCTCGCAACGGGGACGAGGCTGCTAGCGTTATAAACTGTTGTCCGAAAAAGTCCTACGTGGATTCAGCGTTCAGGAGGATTAGCGGATGTTGACCTAAAATCTGTACAGCCACTCAAATTCCCTATCATCTGTACACCCCATTTGCACACATATGAACAGGCAGTGTAATCTAATTGGCTGAAGATTTAAAACCGCTGCTTGGATTGCTAGCTCCAGCCAGCTGGGCAAGTGGGGGGGGGGGGTCATATGAAGTTTAGGGGGCGGGGTAAAAATCGTGTAGGCAGGTCACACACATTCAAACGGCTGCCTTTTCAAATTTTTTATCCCCCAAATGGGTTTTTTTTCCCATCGTGTAGATGGCACCACTGTTTATCTCTCTGAATCTTACATTTTGTAAACTTACTTCTACAAATAATAATTCTGTGCTATAAAGATAAATGACTATTTGTTGCAATAATATAATATCTATGATGTTTTAACTGTACAGTTGTCCCTCCGCATTCACGGATTTGGCATTCACGGTTTTAAGTATTCACGGCTTGAAAATATTCTTTAAAAAATAATAATCCAAAAAGAAAACTGTGATTTTGCCATATTATATAAGGGACACCATTTTGCTATGCCATTGCGTATAATGGGACTTGAGTATTCATGGATTTGGGTATTCACATGGGGTCCTGGAACCAAACCCTAGGGAATGTGAAGGGACAACTGTATAACTTTTTTATAACAATGTTTTGTTCTTCCAATAGGCAATGACAGGTTCCTAGTCTCTATCAGCATGTTCAATATTCAACAACTACTTTTTCTATTGAACACTTTGAACATATTTAAAAAATAAAAGACCCCAAATCTGAAACAGCTCATCTAAAGAACTCCTTGTAGCTTGTTTGTCTGTTTGTTTAGCCATTCCATGAAGCAGTTAAATTTCCAGAGAAGCAACTTAGCCAGTCAGTGAGCCAGTTGGAGGAAACTTAACTTATGTCAGCAGATCACTTCTTCAAGCCCATAAATCAACTGACACTATGGGTCCTAGAGTTAACTTTTACACACACACACACACACACACACACCCTAAGCCATGGGTAAGACAGATTGTGTGCGAAGTAGAAACACAAAAGAAATTTGCATTAGCTGAGATCTTTTATAAATTCATCCAATGTGTATTTGCAAAACTATGAACAGAAGTATATATATACAGTCCTCCCTCAATATTTGCGGCCTCCACACTTGCAGTTCTGCATATTCGCAGTTTGCCGCAAGGGGAGGCTGAGGAAAGTGGCGACAGGGCCTCTGAAGCCCCATTGCCACTTTCAGGAGGGAGAGGGAATGTGGAGGGAGGCCCCGTGGTCACCTGGGGAGGGAGGGGGGAGGCATGGGGGCCTCCAGAAGCCCCATGGCTGCCTGGTGAGGGCATGGGGAGGTGACTACAGGGCCTCTGGAGCACCTCTGGAGGCCCCGTGGTCACCTGGGGAAGGTGTGGGGAGGTGAGGGGAGGTTACTACAGGGCCCCTGGAAGGCCTCTGGAGGCCCCATGGTTGCCTGGGGAGGGTGTGGGGAGGTGACTAAGGAGCCTCCAGAGGGCCTCCAAAGGCCCCGGGTTGCCTGGGGAAGGCGTGGGGAGGCAACTACAGGGCCTCTGGAGGGCCTCCGGAGGCCCCATGGTCGCCTGGGGAGGGCGTGGGGAGATGTGGGAAGGCAACTACAGGGCCTCCGGAGGGCCCGTGGTCGCCTGGGGAGGGAGCAACTATGGGGCCTCCAGAGGGCTTCCAGATGCCCCATGGTCACCTGTGGAGGGTGGGGGGAAGTGACTATGGGGTCTCTGGAGGCCCCGTGGTCGCTTCGGGAGGGAGGGGAGGGCAGTCTTTATTCACGGAATTTTCACATTCATGGGCGTCTGTGGAACCTAACCCCTGCGAATGTGAAGGGACGACTGTACTTGCTATACCCAGCGTAACATACACTGTTATCTACATACGGTACATAAAACTCTTAGGTTTGTTTCCATTCCCACTCTGCTGATTAGCCACTTAGGAAATATGTCAAGTGTATGATCATTTGACACATTAATTTATAACCTTTCAAATCAACTATAATGGCTAGTTTCATGCTGAAAGCCCCTCCACTGCTGCCGTGCAACCGCACGTACACAGAAACACATAGACACACACACAACACTAAACACACATAAACCATGTGCACCAGGACACGAGAGCCCCTCCACCACCATGGAACAGCATGTACACACACACACCATGCATGCCGGAATGCAACAGCCCTTCTGCTGCTGCCATGCAACCATGCATACACACACACACACACATGCATGCTACACACAGACACACACCGCATGTGCCAGGACATGAGAGCCTCTCTGCCCCTGCCATGCAATCACAAATACACACACTAACACCGTACTACACACACACTGCACCACACACACACACACTACTACACACATACTACACACGACAGGATGAGAGGGCCCCTCTGCCGCAGGCATGCAACCACATGCACACACAATGCTACATACACACACCATGCACGCCTGGACACGAGAGCCCCTCTGCAGCCACTATGCAACTGCACATACACACAGATACAGACACACACCATGCTACACACACACCCTACGCTACACACACAAACCATATGCTCCAGGATGTGAGAGCCCCTCCGCTACCACCATGAACAAACACCCCCCCATGCTACACCACCCAAACTACAGCACCCCCATGTTATGCACATATCCTAGTAGGTCCTAGTGGTCCTAGTAGACCACAAGTTGAACATGAGCCAACAGTGTGATGCGGCAGTTAAAAAGGCCAATGCGATTTTGGGCTGTATCAATAGAAGTATAGTGTCTAGATCAAGGGAAGTAATAGTGCCACTCTATTCTGCCTTGGTCAGACCTCACTTAGAATACTGTGTCCAGTTCTGGGCACCACAATTAAAAAAGGATATTGACAAATTGGGCGTGTCCAGAGAAGGGCAACTAAAATGGTGAAAGGTCTGGAAACGATGCCTTATGAGGAGAGACTTAGGGAGCTGGGTATATTTAGCCTAGAAAAAAGACGGTTAAGAGGCGATATGATAGCCCTGTTTAAGTATTTGAAGGGATGTCACATTGAGGATGGAGCAAGCTTGTTTTCTGTTGCTCCAGAGACTGGAACACGGAGCAATGGGTGCAAGCTCCAGGAACAGAGATTCCATCTCAGCATTAGGAGGAACTTTTTGACAGTAAGAGCTGTTCGGCAGTGGAACACACTCCCCCGGAGCGTGGTGGGGTCTCCTTCCTTGGAGGTCTTTAAACAGAGGCTGGATGGCCATCTGTCGGGGATGCTTTGATCAAGATTTCCTGCGTGGCAGGGGGGTTGGACTGGATGGCCCTCGTGGTCTCTTCCAACTCTGCAATTCTATGATTCTATCCAACCCCATACTACACCCCATACTACACACAAACTCATGCCACACTATGCACACGTACTACATGAGCCAGGATGCATGATCCCCTCCACCACCATGTTTAGAAAGGACCTGAAGCTTTCCATCTGTTTCCAACCCAAGGCCCAAGAGCAAGGAGCAGTTACAGACAGCACAGAAGACCCAAGGCCCAGCTATAGATAGTACAGAAGGTCCAAGGCCCAGGAACAGCTACAAAGAGCACTCAAGGCCCAAGGCCTGAGGAGCAGCAACAGATGGCACCCAAGGCCCCAAAAGCAAGGAACAGCTACAGACAACACAGAACACCATGTTGTGGTGGCCAAAACTGGGGGCTGCAGAATGCCACTCTTAAACAGCAATTCCCCTGGTTGCTTCAGTTGTGCTGCATGATTTCAGCCAGCTGCATCTGATAGCTTGGCCCTGGTTCTTCCAAGACTCCCACAGCCAGGGCCTGAGCCTGCAAAGAGGCTGTGCCAGCTGCTGCAGCCAGGGGCTTAGTCCTGTGAGGAGAGGCAGATCCTGACACCTAAGCAGCCAATCAGCACTCTGAAAATGGCAACATACCTAAGAGAATTATATATATAATATATAACAGATAGATAGCTTTCCTTATCCTGTCATTAGGAAGAAATCATGAGCATCAAATTCTTTTTATTTCTTTTTCTTAAAAAAAAATTATACTGAAATAAGGGCACATGAATAAAAATGATTATATTTGCAAAATGTGCATAATTATGCTTTAGTTCATGTGGGGAAACATGTAAAAATGCTTATTTTATTTTATTTTATGAAGTGGTTACCAAAATCTGCATAAACTTCTCTGTGGAAGGAATAGTGCTACTCTATTCTGCTTTGCTCAGACCTCACCTGGAATATTGTGTCCCGCTCTGGGCACCACAATTCAAGATGGATGTTAACAAGCTGGAATGTGTCCAGAGGATGGCAACCAAAATAGTGGGAGGTCTGGAAACCATGCCCTATGAGGAGTGGCCTAGGGAGCTGGGCATATTTAGTCTGGAGAAGAGAAGGTGGGGAGGTGACATGATAGCCATGTTTAAATATTTGAAGGGATGTCATACTGAGGATGGAGAAAGCTTGTTTTCTGCGGCTCCAGAGACTAGGACACAGAACAATGGGTTCAAACTGCAGAAAAAGAGATTCCACCTAAACATTAGGAAGAACCTCCTGACAGTAAGAGCTGTTCGGAAGTGGAACGCACTGCTTCAGAGTGTGGCAGACTCTCCTTTTTTGGAGGTTTTTAAAAAGAGGCTGGATGGCCATCTGTTGGGATGCTTGGATTGTGTGTTTCTGCATGGCAGCAGATTGGACCTGGGTGGCCCTTGTGGTCTCTTCCAACTCTCTGATTCTTTAAGGAAAACCACAATATTCTCAAAACTGTGGGGTGAAAAGCAACAGGTAAATGAGGTAAATAAAACGAATTAGTCTAAATGTTCTAATGTAACTTTTAAAGTTATGGGAGTGCGGACTCATCACATGGGTGGAAGATAAATGTACCACAGTGTTGGCTTGTGCTGTGCATCATGGTCTTTTCTGGCTGTTGAGATAAAAATTATAAGGTGGCACACTACAAGATCTTGGCAGCTTTATGCCAAGAAGTGGAAGACCATGGATTTGAACAAATGAGGACAGGATATTGAAGACTCTTGAGACGTCTGGAAGGGATAAATGAGCTATCTTGATTAAAGAGAAATTGGTGGACAACTTTGTAAAGGACAGGGTTAATACTTTTTACAAAGAACAGAGATGGGAAGAATATACTGGCAGCATTTGAGTGCTGATTATTTATTTATTGGTTTGTATACAATGCAGAAGTGTAACTACTTAGGAAGAAGTAATACAGAAGGCAAAATTGCCATATATTTACATCTTTGGCTAAGAGTGAGAGAAATCAAGCTTTTAGTCTGCATGCGCATGTACTTGTATGTGTAACTTGGGGGGGGGGATAGAAAGACATGCGTTAAAAAAGTAAAAAGAAAATGTAAGAACTAGCAGAAGTTCAGAGCTCCCTGAAGGTTATGAGGAACCCAAAAATGGGTTTGCTAGTCTGAGAAATTTTAGTGGGTCCAAATTAGTGCAGTGTCAAAACAATTATATATTTGTACATTTTTTATCACTCTAATTCAATTTAAAAGGGATTTTTTTTTTTCCCAAAGGAAAAGAAAATTGCATGAAAATTGTCTTGACTGGGCAGTGGGGTTCTGGCACTTAGCTTAATTTTATAGGAAGATACCATAACATTACTTTTTCAGATCAGGATGTGTTGGCAGCCAAGGAGGCTACCGAGTGATAGAAAGATCTGAAATAGCAACTGAATACCCTCCAACATTACATAGATGATATGGGACTTTTTTGGACGTTTAAAAAGCAACACAAGCAGCCTTGTCAGCTTGCAAGGCTGCTGCACTGCAAAGCATCAGTTTCGGATGACGCTCCCCCCTGGCGGTACTGTTGCGGTACCGCGGGGAGAGTTGAGCGTCATATTTGCTTGATTTTTACTCACGATCAACTTTCGTGAGTAAAAATCAAGCAAATATGATGCTCAACTCTCCCCGCGGTAACGCAACAGTACCGCCAGGGGGCAGCATCATCCGAAACTGACGCTTTGCAGCGCAGCAGCCTCGCAAGCTGACGAGGCTGCTTGCGTTGGTTTTTAAACGTCCGAAAAAGTCCAATGTCACATGTCAGCAAAATGGCAAGAATTACTAATGAATAAGAACAAACATGCTAGGAGAGGCTGCAGCAGTTTGCCTTTGCCTGAGCCAACAAGGAAGAGCAATCAATACTCTGTCCTCTCCTCCGTGCTGAGTTAACAGATCCAGTTTGCAGTAAATGAAGTAAGCTGGGGACAATGAAGGAAAGTAGTAGGAGGAGAGAGAAACTGGGATGTTTTAAAAGTAGTTGGGAAAAGTGGGACAAGAGAGGCTTAATCAGGAATGTCACTGCCAAATCTGGACAGTTGGAGGATATGATGAAAAAATGTGCAATAACAATTACATTTGTTGTTAACTGCCATCAAATCGACTTTGACTTGCGGCAACTCTATGAATGAGAGACCTATCCTCAACAGCCCTGCTCAGGTCTTGCAGACTCAGGGCTGTGGCTTACCTGGAATGCAATCTTCCTCTTTTCCCACTGCTTTCTACCTTACCAAGCATTATTGTCTTTTCTAATGAGTCATGTCTCCTCATGATCATATGTTCAAAGTACACCAGTCTCAGTTTAGTCATCTTGGCTTCTAGGGAGAGTTCAGGATTAATTTGCTCTACGACCCATTTATTGGTCTTTTTAGCAGTCCACTGTATTTGTACAACTCTTCTCCAGCACCACATTTCAAATCAATTTATTTCCTTTCCATCAGCTTTATTTGCTGGCCAGCTTTTACAACTGTGCATAGAAATGGGAAATACGATTGCATGGACCATTCAATGATATCTCTTTACATTTTAGGATCTGGTCTAGTTCCTTCATAGCTATCCTTCCAAGTACTAATATTCTTCTGGTTTCTTGACTGCAGTCTCCATTCTGATTAATGACTAAACCAAAGCATGGGAAATCTTGATTTATTTCAATGTCCTCTTCATCTGCTTTAAAGTTACAGTATGTAAATCACCTTTGGTAATCATTTTTGGTTTTCTTAATGTTCAACAGTAAACCTGCCTTTGCACTTTCTTCTTTGACTGTCTTTAATAATCATTCCAAGTCTTTGCTATTTTCTGCTAGTAGTATGGCGTTATATGCATATCTTAAATTATTGATGCTCCTTCCTCCAGTTTTCATGCCTTCTTCCTCCAAGTCTAATCCTGCTTTACATATGATACATTCAGTGTACAAGTTAAACAGATAGGGTGATAAACTCCAACCCTGCCTGACTGCCTCACCAATTGGAAATCATTCTGTTTCTCTGTATTCTGTCCAGACAGTAGCCTCTTGTCATCAGGTTACACATTAGGGTCATCAAAGATTGTGGCAGTCCCATTCCTTTAAGCTCTATTTAGAGCTTTTCATGATCTACATAGTCAAAGGCTTTGCTATACAGTTGCCCCTCCACATTCGCGAACTTAGCATTCACGGTTTTGAATATTCGCGGGTTTAGGGAGGGCCCCCTCCCTCCCAAAAGCAGCAACAAGGGGCCTCTGGAGGCCCCATTAAGGCCTTGGGTGGGGGGGAGGGCTGGGGAGGCAATCATGGGGCCTCCAGAGATGCTCCGGAGGTCCCATGAAGGTCTGGGGAGGGAGTGGGGAGGGTCGGGAAGGCCTTCACGGGACCTCCGGACACACTCCGGAGGCCCCATGAAGGCCTGGGGAGGGAGTGGGGAGGGCCGGTGAGGCCTTCAAGGGATCTCCGGAGACGCTCTGAAGGTCCCATGAAAGCCTGAGGAGGGGGTGGGGAGGCAGGGGAAAGTGACTATAGGTACTCTGGAGGCCCCGTGGTTGCTTTCATGGGGGAGGGGGAGGGCAATTGTTATTCATGGATTTTTCACATTCGCGGGGGTCTGGGGAACCCAACCCCCACGAATGTGAAGGGATGACTGTAATCTACAAAGCACAGGCTGAATTTCTTTTGAAATTCTTTGGTGAGCTCCATTGTCCAACATAAGTTTGCAATATGCTCCCTAGTGCCTCTTCCATTACTGAACCCAGCTTGAACATCTGGCATTTTTCTCTCCATATATTGGGGCTGTCCCTGTCAAACTGGGGCAGTTGGACGATATGTGAGCTCCCCTAGCTGCACGGTTAACTGTTGATACACCTGGAGTCATGATGCTCTGTGAGGAAAGGGAATGTTCTACATGATCAGACCTGAAGACAAGGGACAGAGTGGTAGCCAACATACCTGATAGCTGTGGCAGCTGGTGGTTCCCATGCCAGTCACTCAATGAATCTACTCTGGATTTTAGTCTGAATTTTAAAAGACCTACCCAAGGTGATGGCTCTGATTTGGGGACAGGATTCTGTAGTTTGGATAGCAGCTTAAAATTCAGACTAATACCTGCCATAAATTCACCATCCCAGTGACATGGAAGCTACCAGCTTATGACTGCCAAATAGATTTGAGCAGATTTACACCACATACTGGTAGTTATTTGTCCATCCATCCAGCTATCAATCCATGTCTTGCCTTTCCCCCAAACTAGGAATCAAGGCGTTTCCTAGTGGTGGTTACAATAAATAAATAAATAAAACAAATACAGTTAAAAGCACCTACAAAAGCACTTACTAAAAGTTATTGTTGAAATGCATTTAAACCATCCACAGAATTAAAAATAGTAAAAAAGAAATCCATAGAAGGTACTATACAGTAATACTACACATTATTAAAAGTCCTTGTAGTCAGTTCCTAAAGGCTTTTCAGAACAGAGAAGTTATCACTTACTGATGGATGGACAACAACAAAGGAGCCACCCTAACCTCCTTCAGGTGGGAGTTCCAAGGTGTGGGAGGGAGTCACCAAGAAGGCCTCCTTCCATGTTCCTACCAGCTATGCCTGTGAAGGTGTTGGGACCTAGAGAAGCATCTCCCACCCCACAAAGATCTCGTCAGGCTTATGTATTGTCCAAACATTTTGTGGGCAACCAGCCAAAGGCTTGTTACCACAAAGCTGATAAGCAGAGGCACAGCACAGTCTAACTAATCACAGGGAAAGGAATAAGGCAGTGTGAAGTCAGTCACTTACTTTACTAGCCAGCAAAAAACAACCCCACAGGCAAAGTCTATGGAGATTTTCACATGGGGAAAGTAATCCCCAGGGAGATTGGGAGAGAAATGTGGCTGTTCTGGTTGAAGCACCCCGTTTCACATGCCCCCTTCCTTCTTCCGATCTCCCATCATCCTCCCTCCATGCTGCTTCCATTTCCCTCCCGCTATGTTCTGCAATTTTTTTACTAACAAAGAACTTTCATTAGTAAAACATAGCGGGAGGGAAATGGAAGCAACATGGAGGGAGGATGACAGGAGTTTGGAAGAAGGAAGGGGGCATGTGAAATGGGGTGCTGCAACCAGAACAGCCCCGTTTCTCTCCCAATCTCCCCAGGGATTACTTTCTCTGTGTGAAAATCTCCTAAGACCAACAATGCAAAGTCCAAGTCGGCAAACAGACTTCAGGGTAGTCCAGCAGAATCCAGGTCAGGCAAACAGATTCCAGAGTAAACAAACACAGTCCAGGTCAAACACAGTGAGCAGGAACACAATGGGTAATCAGGTAGGTCAGATAATCTCCGACAAGCCCTGGAGGGCAGTGCTGCGTATTTATAGAGCAGTAGCTTAATATAGCTGCTGCTTAGCTAATTGCTGCTTCCTATAAATACACTGAGACCACCTTAAGCCCTCCTTTTGTTGTCTCCATGCTGTGAAGGTAAGTTGTCATCTGCATCTGAAGGAGCAAGCCCCTCTGGCAGATCTGGTACTGTATATTGTCTATGTCTGTGGCCTGTGGCTCTAAAAAACTCTTGCTCTTGTTCAGCATGTCCTGGCATGTTCACTGCTTCAGTCTCTGAGTCAGAGTCCATTTCCAAGTTCTGGGAGCAGGGCATGACATATATGAAGAAAACATCCTTCATACCACCTGGCCCTGGGTTGTGTAGAGCTTTATAGGTAAATTCTGTTGCAGGTTATTTATTTTTTTTTTTTTGGAAAGCTGAGTAAATATAAGTGGCTCTTGTTCAGTTCCCACTCTGCTTATTTATTTCCTGCTCTGACAGCAAACACCACCTAAAGAAATTCTAAAGTGCCCTGAGAATGAAACAGGGAAAGAAAAAAAAACCAATGTCCTCTTTCATGGGAAAGCAAACCTTTTACAATACATTACATTTCTGTTATAAAAATACAAACAAAACTCTAGAAGGTGGGTGAGGGAAGCAGAGGACATGTATAGGAAAGGCAAAAGGTGGAAGAAGGAAAGTAGGACAGGAAAGAAGTAGAGAAGAGAGGATGAAGATGAAAGAACGGGGAGCTGTGGGTGGGAGATGTTATACAGGTGCGTCTTATACACAGAAGGCCCTGCAGCCTGTCTGCTGAAAGAGCTTCAAAGGACTGTGTCTGGAAAAGGCCACCAGATATCACTGGCTATTATTCAGTGATGCTGCAGCTCTCTCTTGCAAATCTTCTACCTTCTGAGAGCTTCAGGTTTTGGGTTGTGCCTTTTTCCCATGTGGCGAATGGCGAGTGACAATTATGGGGTCACCTCTAACCTCACTCTTCAGGTTGGGTTAGATATAGTGGAACACTTCTGATCCTGGATTGTGTTTCTGAGGGAGAAAAGATTATCTGAATAACATCTTTTAGTATGCAGGACGTAGGACATTATCACACAGGGCTGAAATCATGTGATTATGATAGGATAGTAGCACAAATGGGTTCCCGTTATTGCACGATGTTGTTGTCCTCCCGTGCGCCATCCATGATCTTCCCATTAATTTGCTGCCACTTTTCATTGACAGGCAGAACCATCAATAGCCCTCTCCTATGCTATTTATCACATACATGAACTAGAAGGAGAGATTGTTTAGGGCCTGGGGGTACAAGTACCAACTATTTTGGATAATAGACTGGATGGAAACTTAATTCAGATAAGGTAGAAGAGTTCCTGTTCAGTCCAAAGACAGAACAGGGAACAGGCTGCAGATGCAGGTAAACTTTTCCTGAGGACCCGTGGAAATAGATTGGATATATGTCTGGATTCCTCCTTGAGCTTAGATGTCCCAAATGCTAAGGTAGCCGAGGAGTGTATTTGTACAGCCTATGTTTTGCTTTATCAATAATTACTTACTTTCATTCAAAGGCATTTTGCTCCTGATTAGAAACTGGACTAGAACTGTAGAAATCAGCCTTCAAACTTGCCCCTAATAAGGTCAAAAGGCAACTTTGGATCAGTCACTCACTTGTCCTAACCTATATTATAACATTGCTGTGATGAATACATGGAAGGAGAGCAGGGTCTGAGATCCTTGGAGGAAGGCTGGGGTTTATTTATTTTTTTTAAAAAAGAAAACTTTCAAAAACCTGAATTCAATACGGCATGTACTTAGAGACATTTCTCTAAGAAAGCAGATCTACAAACAGTAAAGAAAAAGAAAATGTAAGCTCAAAATAGACAAAAAAATAAAGGAGAAAATCGGAAAGGAATCATTATGATAGCACCAATTTAAAAAAAAGGAAATGGAACACAAGGAGAGAAGTTAGAAAAGATAAATACCCTGAAGGCACCAGGTCCAGTCTGATTTTGGAAGCTAAGCAGGATCGGGTCTGGTTAGTACTTGGAAGGAATACTGTGAAAGGAAATATCCAGTGGTGTAGGCCAGTGCTACTCAAAGTGGTGGGCCCTGGACTGATGTTGGTCCATGGGCCACTGGCTGCCAGTCCCAGAAAGTTTCCTGGAAAGAAAGAAAGAGTTGTAGTCAATGGGCACAAATATGGTACCAGTATCGGGCTCATTGGGAAAATAATAAGTGGTCCCCTACATCAGAGGGTGGCTAAATATCCTAAAGGCACCGCATCCCATCTTATCTTGGAATCTAAGCAGGGTTAGTCCTGATTAGTATTTGGATAGAAGAACATCAATGAATACCAAGTTCTATAGGCTATACTTCAGAGGAAGGAACTGGCAAAACCATCTCTTGAGTATTCTTTGCTTAAGAAAATTCTATGAAATTGATGGGCTTGCCATAAACTGAAAGATAACTTGAAGGCACATGGTACTACTAAATTAGAAAGAGATAGCTGCAGAGTGGCCTGGGGCCCATTCACACTAGACTGTTACAGTGCTATTATTCCATTTTAAGTGCCATGATTCCAACTTATGGAATTCTGGGGTTTGTAGTTTGGTGAAGCACTGATGTACTCTGGCTGAGAATGCAAAATGCAACTCCCTAAATTGCAATTCCCAAGATTTAATAGGATGGAACCATTAAACTAGAATCATGGAGCTATAATTCTGTAGTGTGAATGGGTCCCTGGTTTTTAACAGGACATAGTAGAGCAGAATAGAGAATGTTCACAATTGTCATGTTGATTATTATCTGACTATAAGGCTATGCAAATAATGGCTGCTTATATTCCCTCTTCTACACAACTGTTAGGAGTCCAGCCTTCTTTTGCAGCTGTCTAGTAAGAATTGGAAAAAAAAATGAACGTGAAAGACATGGAGATAGGTTTCTAAAAGTGGAGGAAAGAAGGAATAAGGTGAAAAAGTTGAAATTGAAAGACTCGTGACAGAAGCAACGCAGGGGGAGGAGCTTGGTAAGACAGCAGATCACGGAACCACCATATTGGTCTGGCTGACAAGCTTGGCCTGCACATTGCCATTCAATCCGCTCCAGCCACAAACTGAGTACAAAATGCAAAGTAGAATCATAGAGTTGGAAGAAACCACAAGGACCATCTAGTTCAACCCCCTGCCATGCAGGAATACACAATCAAATCATTCCCGACAGATAGTCATCCAGCCTCTGTTTAAAAACCTCCAAAGAAGGAGACTCCACCACACTCCGAGGCAGTGTATTCCACTTCCGAACAGCTCTTACTGTCAGGAAGTTCTTCCTAATGTTTAGGTGGACTCTCTTTTCCTATAGTTTGAGTTCATTGCTCTGTGTCTTAGGCCTGGTCTAGACAAGAGAATAAAATGTGAATTGGGGTGCAGAAACACCAATTTGCAGCAGCTGCCCTCTGTCTCAATTATTTTTTTGGCAAGATCGCTGGTTTCTGAAGCTCCCCATGTTTCAGGTTCACATGGAGGCATGCCAGCGAATAAAGATGGCAGATGTGAGTGAATTACTCATGGTTTCGTTCTCTGCAACTTGCCCCCATCAAACAATTAAAAAACAAAAACAACTCCAAGGTAAGGAGGAGCAATCTTCTGCTTAAATAATAAAAAAAGGAAAGAAAGCCTGTTTCATCACCTCAGTGCACGATCACTACGGCGACAATCCAATATGGTGGTTCCGCAATCTGCCGTTTTACCAAGTTCCTCTCCCTGCACATGTCCAACCAATCAGCTGTCCTCTTCAGCAATGTGATGCAATGTGATTCAGTTTTCCGAACAGGCAAGGGTGTGTATATCCATTGGTTTTTTTTTTTTAAAAAAAAGTCAGGAAAAGTCCCAAGGCTTCTGCAGTGGACTTTCCCCAACTTTTGCTCTCCCTCCCTCCAGAAAAGACAGACTGCTGCAGGATCCCATTTATACTCATGAGATTCCCTGTGGATTCTAAGGAGCTTATCAGATGTACTAGATCATCTAAATCATTATCATGACGCCAGGAGATTGCTAAAGGGCTCCCTTTTCAGATGTCGCTGTTCCCATCTCGTCACGCACGCGTGCTGCTGTTGTTTCATCAGTGCTGCTTTTTATTGACAGGCTAAGCCATCAATAGACACCCCCCCCATTCCATTTCTGTAATGGAATGTCCTGTGTCTGAAAAGGTACCCTGTTATGCTGGCGCAATGCCAGTGTCAACAGGAGGTCCCTGCCACAACACTTCCAGGTGAGATCGGGACCTCCAGGTAAGTGACACACTTTTTATGACCTTCCCCAGACCACTTGTTATATTTTAAGGACTTTTTCGGATGTTTAAAAAGTAATGCAAGCAGCCTCGTCAGCTTGCGAGGCTGCTGCGCTGCAAAGTGTCAGTTTCAGATGACGCTCGCCCCTGCCGGTACTGTTGCGGTACCGCGGGGAGAGTTGACCATCATATTTCCTTGATTTTTAATCACGATCAACTTTCGTGAGTAAAAATCAAGGAAATACGACGCTCAACTCTCCCCGCGGTACCGCAACAGTACCGGCAGGGGCGAGCATCATCCGAAACTGACGCTTTGCAGCACAGCAGCCTCGCAAGCTGACGAGGCTGCTTGCGTTATTTTTCAGTGTCCAAAAAAGTCCTAAGTGTGCTTTTGTGCTTGCTGTCACTTTTTGTCTTTTATTGTGCTTTTAAGTTTTTGAATTTCCCACGCTGTCATCTTCTTGTGAAAAGTGCCGGGATTTCAATCTAGGAAGTGAAAGGAACCCCATCTGAGCGCCATTCAGTCCTGGGCAGGCATGGACAGTGATTAAAGTAGGTCTGAAACTTTGGGTTATTCTGCCAGGACAGTGACGGGAGAGGGGCAGGAAAGTAGAAATTGCTGGATGGGAATGCTTTTTTTGTTCCCCCTGATAATCTCCAAACACGGTTTTTTTCACCCACCATCTGGATTGCTGGACCCTTACTTTCTGGAGCGGCAGAAAACAAGCTTGCTCCACCCAGGGCCGGTTTAAGTTACCAAAGGTGTCAGCATCCTCAGGGGGCCCCATCATTGTGGGGGTCCTCATAGTAACCCTCCTCCTGCAAAATCATTATTAGTAATAATCTGAATATCCTGAACTGTGAGTAGCTTAGGTTGAGTTAGGTTACATTGACCTGAGATAAACATATGCCCCCCCCCAAAATAAAGCATTGCAGAGGGGGGGGGATTCCTTAAACCAGTCCTGGCTCCATTCTCAGTATGACATCCCTTCCAATATCGAAACATGGCTCTCACCTCACCTTGTCTTCTCCAGGCTAAACATGCCCAGCTCCTTAAGCCGCTCCTCATAGGAAGGAGGAGAAGGAGAGGGCTCCCAGCTAGGCGAAAAGACAGGTGAAAGCCCAGCGGGTCTGGGAAGCGGCAACTGCAGCGAAGCTCAGCCGCAGGCACTCCGGCCCCGCCCTGCCCCTCCCCTCGGGCTGCTGGCCCCGCCCAGCCGTCGCCTAATTGGCTGCCGGGAAGAAGGGGGGGAATCTCATTAGGATGCAGGCGCGCGGCTTCTGGCTTTTTAGTCTGGAGCCGGGCGGGCGAGGGGATGCTGCTGATGCTGCCGCCGCCGATGCGCTTTGCCTCCGCGCGGCTGCCTCGCCGCCTTTCACGGACTAGGCGTCCTTAACCGGGTGGACTCTAACCTCTCTCTCTCCCCCTCGCCTTTCCTAAGGCCTTAGGATCGCTGGCCATGGGGGCCGGGAGGACTTGGACATTCTTCTGGCTCGGGCTGCTGCTGCTGCTGGGACCTCTGGGGGCAGCTGGAGCGCTGCGAGGTGAGCAGGGGATCGATCCCACTCTCGCGCGTGGCTTTTGCGCGGGAGAAGGAGCTGCTGCGCGGGAAGAGGGGGGCGCGATCCTTCGTGCTGGGGGTCCCTTGGGGGGATTTGCTCGGGTGGGTGTCGTCCGTGGAGAGGAGTCCACAAGTGACCTGGCTCGGGTTGGGTTTCCCTTCTCGCGTTGGGTGGGGGGGCTGTGGATCGGGCGCGAGGGAAGAACTCCCTGCAATGCGCGGCATCCTCATCTCTCTCCAGGAAGGAAGGGAGGGAAACAGAAAGGAGGCAGCCTCGGCTCCCCCAGCCGTTATCTGTGGGCGATGCTGGCGTTTTGGTGCTTTGATGGGGCCTGTCGGTCTTGGAAGGGGTTTGCGGGAAGCACCGGGTTCTTCTGCAAAGCATGCATCGGATCGCAGAAGTGCGAGGGAGCGGGGTATTTTTTAGACCTATCCATAACTGCCCCGGGCTAGAAGGCTGTGCATGCTCTCGTGGGTTTGGTGGGGTTTAATAGGATCGGGTGTGTGTATGTGGGATCCAGTGCCTCTCTCTAGCCGCTTCGCTTGGCTTCCCAACTGCATCCCGGGGAGTTTAGAAAGTGCAGCCCAGGTAGACATCCTTGCTTTGGAATAAAATCCGGTGGCATCCCGAAGCTGCAGCCCTAAAGTGTTGCCACACTACACAGACCATCCCGTTTGAAACAAGATTATTCTCCATGGCTCCTTCCCATGGAATCCCCAGAGGTCTGGTTTGGAGAGGCACCTACACTTTTTGGCAGAGAAGGTGAAAGACCTTATAAAACTACCAATCCCAGGATTCCATGGCAAATAATCCAGTTTCAAACAGGATGATTTGCATAGTTTGAATGCACCCCTAGACAAACCTTACTTGGGAATAAGCCGCCTTGAATACAAGAGGAGCTACTTCTGAGTAGCCAAGTGTTTGATTCCACTGCAAGCCTGATAGAGGAATCTATCTGTCTCCCCCCCACCCCCAGCTTTTCATTTTTGTGCCTGCCATTTTCATGCTTCTTCTGCCTTTTCAATGTGCACACCACTGGTTCTGAGGTGGCCCTGCCATTAGTGGCAAAGGTCTCCCCAGTGACAATTACAGAGACCTTTTGGACTCTGAGGGAGACTTCTCCCAAGCCACAGGGCTCTGGTGTATTAACATGTGTATATCTGCCACACACATAGAGACTATTGCTGGCTGCTGCTAACCCTCGCCATGCTCTCTAGATATTGGAAAAATGATGGTGGAATCTGTCACTATAGCTTTGTATTTGTGTATGCAAGGATCAAAGTAGAGACTTTCAGGGAAGATTAGCCTGCCGTGCATCATTTCTTTCTAATAAACTGTTTGTTGTTGCTAAACCAGGATCCCTTGTGCAGAAGTCTCCACCCTGGCAAGCACCTGTGAAACCCAGAATTTATGTGGTGTGTGTGTGTGTGAGAGAGAGAGAGAGAGAGAGAGCGCTATTGTGATGCATATGTCTCCAACCCTCCCCCCAACACTTTTGCCCTTGTCTTCAATAACTTCAGGGTCACAGCTACAGTATGTAAAATAAGTCTTTAGCCAATATTTAATTATAATGTCTTGCCTCTGCTTCTGTGACTCTTGGCATACACCCTACTTTTGATTTTTCCCATACTAAAACCTCACAGTTTGGACAAAGAAATAGATGCTTCCAGGATGAGCAAAGCATCCTGACTCTCTCTGATAGCCAAGCTGTTATATTTAGGTACATTGGACAGCAGCTGCGCTTCATGAAAAGTAAACTTTAAATGTGACTTGGGAGCAGGGATCTGCCTCAGTTTTCCTGCTTACCACCTGATGTGTGTGAGTGTGTGTGTGTGTGTGGGAAGAAACTGTTTATTCTGGGTTTGTTGGAAAGCAGTTGGGAATTTTAAATGCACTGCAAAGCAAAACAGATGCAGCTTCTTAAAAGGAGGTTAATTCTTCCATACAAAGGAATGGACATTTGAATCTGTATGCTTCAGCATGGGATCTGGACCCCTTGCCAATAGTGGTGACTTGTGATGCATCTTTGAGATTTCACAAGCTCCTCAACTGCACTTCATACAAGCCTGCATGTTTAGCTATCTCACTGCTGTGGAATTGTTTTCAAATGCTAGAATGAGAGATAGTGGAGTATTTTTAGCTTTGTTGCAGTCTTTCCGTCTTGCATTTGATGCTGCGTGGTGTTTAGATGTAGCCCCAGCCAGAGCACTTAACCTCAGCTACTGACCCATTCAGCTATAATATTACAGTTTATGAAGTTGTCTTAGAGCCACCTTGAAGAGAAATTGCAATCCAAACAGAGTCTTTCTTTTGGTAGAGTTCAAAGGGGCTGTGTGTTGAATGTGGAAAGAGGAATGAAAATATTTCAAACCATTGTCAGGTTATCTCTTAACCTACCCGAATGCATGTTTACACTGTTACTGCTACCTTGTCTTATAATTATCTCTTTATAGCCCATTAAGAGTAAAACTGAAAAAGAGAGTCAAGAGCCCACTAATTTGATCTAAGGGTAATTTCTTTCTTGATACAATCAGAAACCTAAAGGAAAGGGGGTCAAGGGACTGGAACTTAGCTGTTTGAGGTTTCTACCTCCAACAAAGGTAACACATTTTTAGTGGGACTGCATTGGGTGGGTTTTACCTATACAACAGCATCTAAAATATTTTTCCAGATACAACAGTATGAAGACTTCTTGAGAAATTCAACATCCTCTGCCTAAGAGAGGAGCAGGTAGCCTCACCCAGAACAGAAATAACTTGGATCTCAAAGGAAGTTATTTTTTCTGTTGCTAGTGGAATTGAAATCGTATTGCCTGGATTTTATAAATCTTTGTTTCCCAGTGCTCACATGGCCGAAGAGGGGAGTGACCTCTGCCTGCGTTGATATCCCTCTAGAGTTAGACCATCTTAACTGACAACAACAAAAACAACATCTTGACAAAATGTAGGCCTCTGACTCTAAAACTGTCATTTTCCCACTTCTCCTACATGGTTTTTAACGCCTTTGCTTGATGAAGAAGCCAGTGGAGCTTCCAAATCTTGCATGATGTATTTTTGGTTGGCCCAATAAAGGTTTTACTGTTGTGTAGATTTTTGATGTTATTGTATTAAGAATGTTAAAGTTTTCAATATGTGGACCTCCTAAATTCTCTTATTATCTTAATATGATGCTTCTTCCCATCTTCCCACCTGTATCTGCATTGGGTGCTCTCTCGGAATATGTCTGGTTCGGAGTAAGTCTCCAATGTTTAGTTGTTTTGAATGGTTAGACCACTTATTCTTTCTTGCATGGTATCATCTCCTCATCCAATGTCATGGATGGAGATTTCACCATCACTGGCTGCTTGACTCCCTCTCCCACGTGGAGATGCCAGGGATTAAATTAGGGATGTTTTGCTATTGAGTGGTGGCCTTCCTTTTTTGAAGTAAATCTTCAAATGTTTTGATTGCACCCTGTTCCTCCTACATCTCTTCTCAGCACTTGACTGAGAAGTGTTGAAGGAGTGCTGACAATTATGATGGCTGAAAGGGACACAGGCCACAGGAGGGAAAGGCAGGCAGGAACACTCCTCTTCACCTGCAAAGTGCCTTGCACTTTGCAAATATGAACACAAGAGTTTGCTTGAAAGTGTGATGCTAAATGTTGTACACCATATTCCTAATGATAGGATTGCTGGGGCTCTGGGTCTTACAAATGCAGAGTTATGCATGCTTTATGTTGTCCATAAGAAAGCATGAAGTGCTACCAATAAACAATTTTTTATATTTTTTTATTTTTTAAATGCGTGAGTAGGAAATGTGTCGTCCTCCATATGTGATCAGACTATAGCTCGCTTCAGCCCTGGCCAGCATAGCAAATACTGAGGAGTGATAGGAATTGTGGTCCAACAACAGCTAGAGGGCCTTATCTTCTATAATCTAAGCCTAGTGATAACCAGCAGTAAGAAAAAGATGAATTTTACAAATAGATGTGTTCTTGGGTATGAGTTCTTTAACAGAAAATTTGGTAACAGAGGCAGAAATAACATGGAATTTATAGGGATAGGTTGTGTGTGTGTATGTGCCTTCAAGTCACTGCCAACTTAGGTTAACCCCATGAATTCCATAGGGTTTTCTTAGGCAAGAGATACTCAGCAGTGGTTCTGCTAGCTTTTAGCTCTGAAATACACCCTACAGCACTTGATATTCATTGGTGGTCTGCCATCAAAGTACTAACCAGGGCTAATCCTGCTTAGCTTCCAAGGTCAGACAAAATCTGGTGTCTTTAAGACATTTAGGCCCCTAGGGTTAGGTTTCTATATTACAAAAAAGAAGAGCAGTTAAACTGTATCCAAAGCTAACAATATGCACATGTGAATTAAAGCAACCAGGTCAGGTAAGCCTTGAATAAGCAAAGAAAAAACAGTTTGAATCCTGAAAAGACCACTTGAAATCATCTTCTAAAATGCATCCAACAATGGTTCCTCCCCCCTTTTCTTTCATTAGCCTCCACTCTTCACATGATTTTCATGTTGGTGGACAAACATATAGATTCATGCTTCGTTAACATGATGGTGGAACCTGGTGAGGCAGGCTTATCTGCTTCCCCCCTTTTCTCTCTGTTTTTGTGTCCAACATGCTCCAAGTTGAATTCTGGAGACAGCTGCTGTTTACCTTCCCTGTTATAGGCAGGCACACACAGCTACACTTAGATTAGCTGAAACAGAATCCTATTATTACCCAGTTCAAGTTTTTATCACATTGATAACTGCAGATACACTGCTGCAACCTGATACTAAAAGTCTGTGTTTCTCCTCCTTCACCATCCTCCCAATGCTAATACTACTAAAAACCTCCAACTAAACAGAGGATAATGAAGAAAAAAGGATATGGGAAAATATAAAAATATTTTGTTAAAAAGGAGTTTCTTTACCAGGAGCTTTGTTAACGTCTGTATGCCTGTACTTATATATATATAAAAAGTGGTGGTGAAATAATCTGATACTTTAAGGTTAGTGACAACTTTCAAGTTAGCAGAGGCCACCTTTATTTAACTATTTTTTTAAATAAAATAAAATAAAACCTTTGACTTAAATATAAGCACTCCCAGCCATGAAGAATTCTCTTCTGAACTGAGATATCATGACTGCTTTGGTCTGGTTCTGATCTCTATAAAATTAGCCTTAAAAGTCAATCTTAAATGAGGACAAGACTTATGCTGGCTCTGTTTGGACAACAAGATTTGATTGAACATGGTTGGGGGTTGCATGAAGTGATTAACCATTAAGATACCACGATGCAGCTGCACATTCTCAATAATGTGCTTCGATCACATTTATTTCCCTCGTATAGACAAACCCTTAGGGTAGGTTACTATTTTATATTGGTGTACTAGGGCGTGTTTAGTTCCCTTTTTAGAAATCTGTTAAC
This sequence comes from Gambelia wislizenii, assembly GCA_030847615.1. Lineage (NCBI taxonomy): Eukaryota > Metazoa > Chordata > Lepidosauria > Squamata > Crotaphytidae > Gambelia > Gambelia wislizenii. The sequence goes on along the minus strand of JAUMIR010000007.1, from coordinate 19,466,219 downwards.
TGTGTTATTGCTGTAGTATTCTATCTTGTTGGCTATTGGAAAAAATTAGAAAACAAAGTTAGTGAACACATTTGTTTCTTAATGTGAAAACAAAATATTTTATTTATTTTTCTTTTTAACTCTTTGGTCATATGTAAATGCATGAGTTGGGAATTTGGGAGAGACAGGTTCTAGTCTCCATTGAGTCACAAGTCGCTGGGACAGGTCACTTTCTCTGAGCCTGCTCTGCTTTATAGGTTTGTCCCTGCAAAGTTGGGAGTGGGAAAACCATTGCCTTGAAGCCATTGGAGAAAAGGCAAGCTATAGCTTCAATAAATCTATTAATCTATATTTCATTAATTAGCCTCCGCCCCCCCCCCGGGAATAGCCTTAAGTAATACCTGCAAGACTTTTTTCTTGCTTCACATTATCCTCTTGTATCTACAACACTGCCTGAATTCATCCTGTATGTCTTCTGATTTATGATGATTAAGCATACCCAACTAAAATATTCAGTGAAGCATGTTAGGATCTTTGAGGCCAGCCAGGTACTGGAGTGCAATTGCCTTCTAAAATCTCTCTCAGATTTTGATTAAACAATACCAAGGACAGGCACATCTGTTAACTTTTAGAAAAGTGCTTTATGACTTTTCTTTGACTTCCTCCTGCAGTGATGCTGTGTTGCAGATACAGTGTTGAGGGATGACTGTCGTGAAACTACCGTAAACTGAAGAGTTGGCCTGGGTCTGTGTTGAAAGCTATACCGATTAGGGTGCCTGGGAGATGCCAGCTTGCAGTGGGCAGCATTGTGGTAGCATTTCTTTTGCCCTATCAGATCCTAATATTATTATTATTATTAATAATAATAATAATAATAATAATTTTATTCTTCTTTATTTATAGCCCGCTTTTTTCCCAAGGCTGGGACCCAAAGTGGTTCACAGTTTTAAAAACCACTTAATTAAAGCATACAAAAAGTACACATTAAAACAAAATCAAACCATTGATACCATTAAAACAACATCAAAATATTTAAGAGAATAAAATATTCTTAAAAATATTAAAACCTTCTTTTTTAAAAAAAAAAGATTAAAAGCTTTTAAAACCAGCCCAACAAAACCACATAACATCCCCCCACTCTGTTCTATAAAAAGCCTGCCTGAATTAAAAGGGTTTTGGCCTGCCACCGGAAGAACAACAGGGATAGGGCCAGTCTGGCCTCCCTGGGGAGGGAGTTTCAGAGTCTAAGGGAAGCCACCGAAAAAGCCGTCTCTCATACACACACCCAACCATACTTGAGATGGTGATAGGGCTGAAAAAAGGGCTTCTCCTGAAGATCTCAGGGCCCGGGCCGGTTTAATAGAGGGAGATATGTTGTCTGCCAGATAGCCTGGACCTGAGCCATATAGGGCATTATAGGTCATACCCAGCACTTTGAATTGTGCCTGGAAACAGACAGGCAGCCAGTGGAGCTGTTTCAACAGGGGCATGGTATGATCTTTGTAACCCACCCCAGTTAGCAGTCTGTGGACAGTACTTTTTCGAAATCAGTTTAAATTTCAGCCCAACCAAAGCCATGCTGACCTGTTTTTGTTGTTGTTGTTGTTGTTATTGTTGTTGCATTTATTTATATCCTTCTCCTTTCCCCAGAATGGGACTCAAGGCAGCTTACAACAGTAAAAACAGTATTGTTAAAAATCCACAGTATACAAAGGTTAAAAAGCAGTTAAACTATCATAAAATTAAAATCAATGTGAAGTCGAAGGCTTTCATGGCCGGCATCCATAGGTTTTCCATGGTTTTTTTTCCCAGGCTGTGAGGCCGTGTTCTGGAAGAGTTTATTTCTGATGTTTCGCCTGCATCATAGAATCATAGCTTTTCAGAGTTGGAAGAGACCACGCATCTTCAGATCTGAAGATGCCAGCCACAGATGCAGGGGAAACGTCAGAAATAAACTCTTCCAGAACATGGCCTTACAGCCTGGGGGGGAAAAAAAACATGGAAAATTAAGATCAGTTAAAAAACACAAAAACAACAACAAATAAAAGTCCAGCACATTAAACAAGTATGCGTCTCCATTTTAAAAGCAAATATTAAAGGCCTGCTGGACTAACAAATGTTTTACCTGTTTATAGAATGATAGGAAGGTGCCAATCTAGCCTATCTGAGAAGGGAGTTCCAGAGCCTGGAAGCAGCCACTGAACAGGCCCTGTCCTGTGTTCCCACTAAATGTACTCGGTGAGGGTGGTGGGACAGAGAAAATGGTCTCCCTAGAAGATCTCAAAACATGGGCAGGTCTGTATAGGAGACTATGGACCTTCAAACAACCTGGACCAGAGCTGTACCTGGGTAGTATTGGGTAAGTCCCTTTCTAGATTTTTTTTTTTTTTGAAACAAAATTAGGTAAATGATAATGGCGCTGTTCTAAGGCCCAGTGAACTCAGGCCCCATCTACACAACAAAAAAAATTTGAACGGCGTTCGAAAGATCAATACTGTATACATACAAGTGTTCGGATACATTTGTGTCTTTCGGAAGGGAGGACTGCAAATCCCCCATAAAGTCCGTGAATTTGGAGTTTGGGAGGAATAGAGGATCTCGGCAAAAAATCCATACAAACATTCAAATTTGTGATAGTTTGTACAGGCTATCCATATTTTGAATGATTGATCATTTGAATTTGCACAGATTTTTTCTTATCGTGCAGCCGGGGCCTAAGATTGTTTGCACAGAGATATGTTTCAGAAGTAAAGTCTATAGAAAGATAAGCATTTACCCACCATGAACATCTTTGCACTTTGGTGTGAAGTTCATATTTATTCCAATGCACTGCTTTTGTTTGCTTTTATTGTTTCTAGCCAGGTTCAATATTCTCAGTGGTTACTTTGCTTGAACATAAAACAAATAACACCAGCCATTGGGAACCAGTCATGTGTATGATCCTCTGTGGGACGTAGAGTTCCTTGGTATGAATTTTGTAGATAGTCTTGAGAAAAAAAAGTATCAGAACGGGATGGTCTGCATGCTGGGAGGACAGAAACGGAGAAGGGCCTTAATAAGTATACGATCCGTGGTAGTTTTGGAACTGAAATTGATGAATGTCATAGAATTGACATGGAAAACAATAGCCAGCATGGTATAATGGTGAGAGTATTGGACTATGACTTGGGAGTTTCAGTCATCATACTCACTGGGTCAATCGCTCCCCCTCCCCCATGGGGAGGAGGAAAGTCATCTTCTCTGTGGGAGAGGAAAATGGGATATAAATGACTTCCTGGTGTTGGAGGAAAGGTGGCATATAAATGAAACAAAACCATCTGAACATCTGAGGGCCTTTCACACTACTCAGCTATAATGTTTCAATACCACTTTAACTGTCATGGTTGCATTGAATCCTGGGATTTGTAGTTTGATGAGGCATTTAGTATTTTCTACCAGAGACCTCTAGCGCCCCAAACTACAAATCCCAGAAATCCATATGATGCAGCCGTGGCAGTTAAAGTGGAATCAATGTGCTATAATTGTGTCGTGTGAAAGGTTCCCTGCTCACCACCCCACCTTCTCATCCTGATATGACAATGCACAAAATGACTGCCATAGATGCAGTGGGGTTCTGGGAGTTAGCCTTTGACCTTGATTGCTTTCAATTCTGTTGTTTTGGACCGTGAGCTTAGTAAAAGATCTAAATGCCTAAGGATGATAACTTCTAATATGTCTTTTTATTCCAAGACTGATAGGATTTTAGGTATTGGGTGAGAGTTTGCAAGATGCTCATAGATCCAACGTGATTTTGGGCTGCATCTATAGAAGTATAGTGTCCAGATCAAGGGAAGTAATAGTGCCGCTCTATTCTGCCTTGGTCAGGCCTCACCTAGAATACTGTGTCCAGTTCTGGGCACCACAATTCAGAAAGGATATTGACAAATTGGAGCGTGTCCAGAGGAGGGCGACTAAAATGGTGAAAGGTCTGGAAACCATGCCTTATGAGGAGAGACTTAGGGAGCTGGGTATGTTTAGCCTGGAAAAAAGACGGTTAAGAGGCGATATGTTAGCCCTGTTTAAGTATTTGAAGGGGTGTCACATTGAGGATGGAGCAAGCTTGTTTTCTGCTGCTCTAGAGATTGGAACATGGAGCAATGGATGCAAGCTCCAGGAAGAGAGATTCTACCTCAACATTAGGAGGAACTTTTTGACAGTAAGGGCTGTTCGGCAGTGGAACGCACTCCCTCGGAGCGTGGTGGGGTCTCCTTCCTTGGAGGTCTTTAAACAGAGGCTGGATTGCCATCTGTCGGGGATGCTTTGATCGTGATTTCCTGCATGGCAGGGGGTTGGACTGGATGGCCCTCGTGGTCTCTTCCAACTCTGCAATTCTATTCTATTTTTATGATCATGCATGAGCAACACACACATCCAATCTCCTTTCCTTTTTATCGGCTTCTACAGCAAGCTCTTCTCTGGCTCCAGAAAATGTTTTTTGTTCTGTTTCTTTGTATGCTGTTCCTTGTGGCAGTATCTTACACTGGGATGGCCAAAGCCTGGCTCTGGGGCTGTATATACCCTTAAGACTATTTTTGCAGTTGCTGACCCCTTCAGCCTCGCTAGGCTCTCCTTTTTTTCCGCAAAGAGGGGAAAAAATTGGATACTCTCCAACTGTCCCAGTTTGACAGGGACAGCCCCAGTTAATCCTGTCTTCCCACTTTTTCAGGTGCTTTTGAAATGTCCCAGTTTCTTGTTTCTTCTTCCACTTTTTCCCTTTGACCTCAGGTTACCTCAAGTGCTGCAAACTGAGTTGAAACAAAATTAATTCAGACTCAACTCAGCAGGAAGGAGAGAAGAAGAGTGGGGTGGAGTCTTGTCCTTCCCAGTAGGCTCTGGCAAAAGCAAACTGTTGCAGACTCTCCTAGCTTTGAAACAGAACACCTTCTGCTGTATGACTATGAACTGCTTCTTCGGGGAATAAACACACCTTGTAAAATGCAAGGGAAGGGGTAGACCCTGCCAGTTAAGATGGATTTTCCTTGAAGAGAGCCCCTTTGAATTAGAGCATTCCCAGAGCTATGGATACATGGGCCAGTTTTCATCAGTGCTATTTTGGAAGACATGGAATTGTCTCCCCTGGAAGCCTCCAAGAATGACACTTCATCCATTAAATATGTGTCAGAGCCCTCCAGCACTGGTCACCATGAAAAAATACATTTTTTTTTCCAAAACCAGAAATCACTTTTCAGAGTTTTGTTTTTGGACTGTTGGGCAGTTTGTGCTCCCCTCACAGGGGCCCAAGAGTAGAAAACTGTCCCAGATGTGCCATAGTTAGTGTCTTTAGCATATAACATTGTAGGTAAGACTCTTTAGGTGTAGTTGCCCCTCTGTATCCACAGATTTGGTATCCACGGATCTAAGTATTCATGGCTTGAAAATATTCTTTAAAAAATAATCCCAAAAGCAAACCTTGATTTTGCCATCTTATATAAGGGACACCATTTTGCTATGCCATTGCATAGAATGGGACTTGAGCATTCACAGATTTTGGTATCCACGGGGGAAGGGGGGGTCCTGAAATCAAACCCCAGTGAATATGAAGGGACAACTGTATATAAATACTGAATTCAGAAGATTCTGATGAATTATGCTATTGTGGTCTGCACAGAGAGGTAAAGAGACAAGGCCATTGCACCAGTCTAATGTAGACATCTCAAGTATAAAGATACATCATTGAATACCAACGTCAGGATTGTCCGCGCGGTTGTGTTTCCAATTTCTGTATATGTTGTGAAAGCTGGACAGCGAAGACAGCTGACAGGAAGAGAAACAACTTGTTTGAAATATAGTGCTTGAGGAGAGTTCTAGAAATATTGTCGACAGCCAAAAAGACAAACAAATAGGTTCAATAGCAAATCAAGCTTGAATTTTCCCTAAAAAGGCAAAATGCCTAAGCTGAGACTGTTGTATTTTGAATATACCATTAGAAGGCACAACTCAGTAGAAAAAGCAATGATGCTTGGTAAGGTAGAAGACAGAAGGAAAAGAAGAAGACTGTACTTCAGAAGGATGGACTCAAGGAATCCTGAATTTGCAAGACCCAAGCAAGGACCATAGAATTGCAGAGTTGGAAGAAACCACGAGGGCCATCCAGTCCAACCCCCTGCCACGCAGGAAATCATGGTCAAAGCATCCCCAACAGGTGGCCATCCAGCCTCTGTTTAAAGATCTCCAAGGAAGGAGACCCCACCACGCTCCGAGGGAGTGTGTTCCACTGCCGAACAGCTATGACTGTCAAAAAGTTCCTCCCAATGTTGAGGTGGAACCTCTGTTCCTGGAGCTTGCACCCATTGCTCCGTGTTCCAGTCTCTGGAGCAGCAGAAAACAAGCCTGCTCCATCCTCAATGTGACACCCCTTCAAATACTTAAACAGGGCTATCATATCGCCTCTTAACCGTCTTTTTTCCAGGCTAAACATACCCAGCTCCCTAAGTCTCTCCTCATAAGGTATGGTTTCCAGACCTTTCACCATTTTAGTCACCCTTCTTTGCACACGCTCCAATTTGTCAATATCCTTTTTGAATTGTGGTGCCCAGAACTGGACACAGTATTCTAGGTGAGGCCTGACCAAGGCAGAATAGAGCGGCACTATTACTTCCCTTGATCTAGACACAATACTTCTATTGATTCAGCCCAAAATCTCATTGGCCTTTTTAGCTGCCGCATCACACTGTTGACTCATGTTCAACTTGTGGTCTACTAGGACTCCTAGATCCCTTTCGCATGTAGTCTCATTCAGCCAGGTCTCCCCCATCCTATATCGATGCATTCATTTTTTCACCCTAAGTGCAGAACCTTACACTTCTCTGTATTGAATTTCATTTTGTTAGCTTTGGCCCAGCTCTCCAGTCTATCCAGGTCATTTTGAATTTTGATCCTGTCCTCTAGGGTATTGGCTACTCCTCCCAATTTGGTGTCATCTGCAAATTTGATAAGTATGCCCCTAATTCCCTCATCCAAGTCATTGATAAAGATGTTGAATAGCACTGGGCCCAGGACAGAACCCTGTGGCACCCCACTGGTCACATCTTTCCAAGATGAAGAGCAGCCACTGCTGAGCACCCTTTGGGTTTGGCCAGTCAACCAATTACAAATCCATTGAACAGTTAACTTGTCTAGCCCACATTTTACAAGCTTGTTTGCAAGAATGTCATGGGGAACCTTGTCAAAGGCCTTACTGAAATCAAGGTATGCGATGTCCACAGCGTTCCCTTCATCTAACAAGCTGGTCATTTTATCAAAAAAAGAGATCAGATTAGTCTGGCATGACTTGTTTCTCTGAAACCCATGTTGACTTTTTGTGATTATGGCATTGCCTTCTAAATGTTCACAGACTCTCTGTTTAATGATCTGCTCTAGAATCTTCCCTGGTATTGATGTCAGACTAACTGGACGATAATTGTTGGGATCCTCTTTTTTCCCCTTTTTGAAGATGGGAACAACGTTTGCCTTCCTCCAGTCTGCTGGGACTTCTCCTGTTCTCCAGGAGTTCTCAAAGATAATTGCCAATGGCTCTGAGATTACATTTGCCAGCTCTTTTAATACCCTTGGATGTAGTTCATCTGGTCCTGGAGATTTAAATTCATATAGTTTAAGAAGGTATTCCTGTACTACCTCTTTGCTTATTCTGTGCTGGATTTCCCCTATTGTGCCCTCTGTTCCTTTATCCTCAGGTTGGTCCCCCTTTTTCTTTTCTGAAAACACTGAGGCAAAGAAGGTGTTGAGTAATTCTGCCTTTTCTTTGTCCCCTTTTAGCATTTTGCCATCTTCTCTGCGTAGTGGACCTACCATTTCCTTCTTCCTCCTTTTGCTGTGGACATACCCCAAAAAAACCTTTTTATTGTTCTTAACCTCTCTAGCAAGGAAGTTGATGACAAGGTGACTTGAAGGTTTCTCATTCATAGGGTCGCCATAAGTCAAATTCTACTTGATGGCAATTAACAACAAAAACATTTAGAGGTCATAGTGAGTTTCCCCCAGCCCCATTTGTTTACCATTTGAAAGTAGTGCCTTGAAATTTAGAAGATACAGTACATAATGGACAGGGAAGAAAGAGGAAAATAGCAGATTCAACTACTGTGGCCAGTGCATGAGATGGTCCTGGGAGAAGAGAAAGCAGATAGTACTTGGCCTTAGCAAGGCCAATAGAGGAGGTTTTGGTGTCTCACCTTTTCCTCTCTTTACAGCCTGGTGGAAAGGCTACTAATGAAGAAATTAATGGAAAGTAACAGTCAAAATAACAGTTGGTCATAAGTGAGTTAGTGTAGAAGGCCTTGGCTGTTTCACCTCTCCCTCAGAATCATGAGTGTAATTCTTCCTGTAAGTGTGCAATCTGCATCCATTCCCCAAATGGAAAACCACTTGGTGTTCAGTTTGATAGTGTAATTCAGGCCCTATGTAGTGAAATGAACCCCTTAATTCTAGTAACCAGGATCCTCCATGATTCCTCCTTTCAAGATTAATTTCTGACCAGCAGGATATAGTTGACTAAGATAATAACTTTCATAGCCAGCTGCAGCTCACAAGCAAAAAAAGAAAAGGATACAGTGGTACGCTAAGATGGAAAATTATTTGTGGTACAAAGGTTCCCTTGAGGAAACTTGATGCTGCTCTTCTCTTCCACCTGTATTTTTAGTACTGCTTGCTGCAGAAATGTGGAGATTGAAGAGTAGAATCTTAACATTAGAAATGGCTGGTTTTCTGACTACTTTTCATGATATTGGGTGTGGAGGGGATGAATGGATTCTTTATAGCAAACCAAAACTTTGCTATAAACAAAATATGAAATATCATCCAGTTCTACTTCCAAAGTACCTAGACACTCTCCTTCTTCACATTGCAAAATTCTACTCAGGGAGTCATGCACCAGTCTGTAAACATGCATAGAGACGCATGTTTACAGTGCTTTGTGAAACTGGGAATGCCACACAACCAGAGTTTGTAATCACACTCCATGCATACCCTCCAACATTTCACAGATGAAAACTGGGATATATGTAGCCAAGCAACACCAGAGCACAGCCAAGATGTTATTAATGAGGGAAAACACATAAGCTAGGAGAGGCTGCAGCAATTTGCTTTTGCTTGAGTCTACTGGTTAGAGCAAGATTATGCCCCTCCTTTTCTCTACTATCAGTGAGTTGTGTGCAAACTAGTATTTGCACTTTGACCTCAGTTTGCAGCAAGTTGTGGACAAATGAGAAAAGTGAATGAAGAGGGAGAAATTGGAGCACGTTAAAATCAGCTGAAAATGTGAGGTGACAGAGGATTAATCATGACTGTTCCTGCCAAATCAGGATGGCTGGAGGGTACACTCCATGCATGGCATCCAATTTATTGTTCTTACAAAATCATAGAATCATAGAATCATAGAATTGCAGAGTTGGAAGAGACCATGAGGGCCATCCAGTCCAACCCCCCTGCCATGCAGGAAATCTTGATCAAAGCATCCCCGACAGATGGCAATCCAGCCTCTGTTTAAAGACCTCCAAAGAAGGAGACCCCACCATGCTCCAAGGGAGTGTGTTCCACTGCCGAACAGCTCTTACTGTCAAAAAGTTCCTCCTAATGTTGAGGTGGAATCTCTGTTCCTGGAGCTTGCATCCATTGCTCCGTGTTCCAGTCTCTGGAGCAGCAGAAAACAAGCCTGCTCCATCCTCAGCGTGACATCCTCAGTTCAGTCCAGACATCCTCAGAGAGGCTGGGCATGGAGTGGAGAGGGCTGAAGTATTTCAACCTGCCCTCAATGAGCAGAATCAACAAATACTTACAGAGGGCTAAAGTGTCTTCTGCAAAATATCATCTCGCCCTGGCTGAGTAACATGTGGCCCTGCAGACATTGTAGGACAGTAACCCTTATTTTCACATCATTGGATATGCTGGCTAGGTCTGATACTGCAGTCAAACAGCACCAGGGAGGCCAACAGTTGTAAGGCTGAAGCCTTACCTGATTGACATACAGTAGCACCCCCATATCCACTGATTCACCAACCGTGGATTCAATTATCCACAGTTGGCGATGGCAGGGGATTGTGCCATCCCCCTCCCTTCCCTTGGGAGAGCTTTGGTCATGGCGCGGCCATGGCGGCAGTGAAGGGAGAAGGGAGGTGGAAGGAGGGATTGCACCTGCCCCTCCCTTCATTCAGGAGAGCTCCAGTTGCGGCGGGGCCATGGTGAGGGGGAAGGGAAAAGGGAGGGGGCAGGAGGGATCGCACCTCTCCCCTTCCCCAGGAGAGCTCCTGTGGCGGCGGCAGGATGGTGGTAGATGGCATTCACTATTATCTGAAGATTTCACCATCCTTGGTGCAGAGACCACATCCCCCATGGATATGGGGGTGCTGCTATACAGATATTCTGTATTGATGCACACAAATTAATATACTGTAAATTTATTAGTGTGCAGATGAACCCCTGTATCTGTGGGGGTTTGGTTCCCAGACTTACCATGGATACCAAAAACCACAGGTAACAGTGAACCCTATTAAACAGTAAACAACATACCATAGAGTTGCATTGGAAGACCTAGAAGATGCCTAGAGAGGATGCTTCTGTAGGCATTTTCCAGCACAACTCTATGGTATATGTCCCCTATTTTGTGTCCCACGGATAACTGAAATCATGGATATTGGTTCCACGGATATGGGGACTGTACTTGTTTAAAAGCCCCCTACATTCTAAACATATTATAAACCATCCCTGTGGTTACCTCACAGGCGAATTGCATGGGAGAAGAATATAAAAAGGAATTTTCATTTTTTTTAAAAATAGAAGGGTTAGCCATCTTCTTCCTCTGGAAATTCTTCCATCCTCAGGAAGCTTTGGAGTGGAGTAGTAGCTGTCAGGATCAGATTACTGTACTTGCAGCTCATATTAAATGTTTATGCCTGCCTATTTGTATAGTGCTGTATTCATATATTTTAAATGGCTTGTAGATCCAAAAGCCATGGCATAAATCTGATCAAGATTGGTGCTTGAGAGTGTGATTCTGTCACGGTGATTCTGGCTTGAATTCAAAGTGTTAAAAGGAGCCACAAAGTCTTCATATTTCATATGAATAAAAAGATTAAAGCCTGTTGTCTGTGAATGCTGCTGAGAGAAGTGCTGATTTGATTTCATGCTGATATATTTCCTAGGAGGGCAGAAATAGATTAGGTGCTCTCTTTAAAATTGGGTAAGAAGAGACCTGCTGGATCAGAGTAGAGGGTTCACCAGTCCTGGAACCTGTTCATACTGTGGCCAACCAGGTGTCTCTGGAAAGCCTATGCAGAGGACTAATGCTTTGGAATGAAGGATGTCAGCAAGCTGGAACATGTCCAGAGAAAGGACAACCAAGAAGGATATCAAGAAGCTGGAATGTATCCAGACCAGAGAAGAGCAACCAAGGTGATCAGATATCTGGAAGCCAAGTCTTATGAGGAATGACTTAGGGAGCTGGATATATTTAACTTGGAGAAGACCAAGAGGTGATACGATAGTCATCTTCAGTCTGAAGAGATGCCATGTAGAAGATGGAGTGAGCTTGTTTTCTGATGCCCCTGAGACTAGAATGCAAACCAGTGGATTCAAATTACAAGAATTTCCCTGAAGAACTTTTTTTTTTGGTAAGACCTGTTCAACAATGGAATAGATTGCCTCAGAGGGTGGTGGACTCTCCATCTTTGGAGGTCTTTAAACAGAGAATGGATTAGTATCTTTTAGGAGCCCTTTAGTTGAATATTCCTGCATTGCAGGGTATTGGACAAGATGGCCCTTGTGGTACCTTTCAACTTTATGATTCTATGGAGGAAATTTATTTCACAGGTTCCCATGGGTGCTGAATATCCAATTGGTAGCAATAAAAGCTTGCTACATTTTTGCAACAGAGATCTCAAGAGGCTAGAAATGAAAAGGGTTAGCAGCAGCAGATAAGGTCTACAGGGGGGTTCCCATGCAGCCCAAAATTCCTTTTGCTGTCTATAAATTGGACTTCAGAAGCTGTTAAAAGCTTAGGAATTGAGCTCTGGGGAACTGAGATCCAGCTTGCATCCCAGAAAATTATTACATTGGGATTAACTGTTGTGTAGAATTGCATAAATATTGAACTGTGCCTCACATGGTTGATGGGAAAATGTCCAAATTGTGAAGCAGTGTATTTGGCCTGCCCACTTTGTTTTAGCCTGCCCACTGCTGGAATGTAGACTGAGAATCCTTCAATTGGAATTTGGCTCTCAAGTAAAGGGCTTTCTTCTCTCACAGCAGGGTACCATAATGCCATGTTTTCTTATGTCTTTTTATGAAACTAAAGGCATGGGTGCTTTGAAGCCCAGTATGCTTTCTCCCATACTTAACATAATAGAAAAGCCCGTTAGCATGCATGGATGTAAAAAAAAAGTGATGCAGATGTCCCATTCATCCCATCTTCACTCAGTTTCCAATGACTGTAAGATCCAGAGCTTGTAAAAATACTTTTAAAAGCAATTAGTTATAGCTGCACTTGGAAATTTCCCTGAAGCAATTAATTGCTGTTATATCTGTACTCTTTTGAAAAGGTAACTTACTCCTTTTAACTTTAAAAGTAGAGGTTGAGTCTCCCTTATCCAGAAGTCTGAAATCAGGAATACTCCAAAATTGTCAACATGAGCAACAGAGAAAGTGGTACCTTTGCTTTCTGTTGGTTCAGTGTACACAAACTTTGTTTCCCACAAAAAATTATTAAAAATGTATATAAAATTACCTTCAGATTATGTATAATAAGGTGTATATGAAGCATAAAAAAATTGTGGTTAGACTTGGATCTAATTATGTATATGAAACTATTCCAAAATCCAAAATATTCCAAAATCTAAAATACCTCTGGTCCCAAGCATATAATTTATTTATATAGCAGCATCTATGTACATGATATTTTACATTAAAACAAGCAAAAAACAAAAAAACAAAACTTGATTCTTGCCAAAGGTGTACAATCTAAAGTAAGTGTATACATAAGCAGACACAGAGGGAAGGAAGGAATAATAAACATAAAACTATAAAATACAATTGCAAAACAATTTATCCAGATAACTATAAAAACAACAACATAGTATGAAACAGCAAGAAAATATAAAAATATAACTAACCAATATATGTAATCAAAATATGCAAGATTACAAAACAGTATCAAACTAAAATTCCAAAAGATTTGGAAAACATAAAAGTTTCCAATGGGATTTAAAAACACAGAGAAGGAGCAGTCTGCAAATGTTCAGGGAGGGAATTCCAAGAATATGGGGCAGTGAGTAAGAAGGGACAAAGCTGAGCCAGGGAAGAAGGAACACTTACTTGCTTGGGTGAGAAGCCTAGAGTTCCCGAAATAAAGATCTCAAGCAGGGTGGTAAAAAGAAATGAGGGCTGAAAGATAGTGGCAAGCTAGGTTGTGTAGGGCTTTGAAGGTTAAAACAAGAAGCTCATACTGAATCTTAAGCTTATATAGCATGTTGAAGCAGTGTGGCCATTTATCTTGTGTCCCTATAAACTAGCTAAAACAGTTACAGCGACACTGCAAAGGAGTGAAGTTACTTCTCGCTGTGTTGCAAATGCAATGCAACTTAACTATTGAGAAATGGATTAATTTTCAAGGAGTTACAAATAAGCTCCTGCCAAGCTCTGGTAAGATAGCTCTGCTTATGCTTCAGTTTGAATGAGAAATGTGATTTCAGAATTTGTGTGCCTTACTTATATATGTTGGCATATCCTGATCAGATTCTGGCAGGTTTCATATGTGAGCTCTCATAAGCCATCAGTTATGGAATACTGTTAGTACTAAATGCCATTGCATGTCAACTGTCAAGTACCAACTGTCAAAATGTTGAAATCAAATACCCACTGGATGGCAAAAGAAAGATGTCAAATGTCTGTATGCTTTGCAAATATTTTGAGAGTATATGGAGAAGATTAAATGTTGGAAGCTTAGGAAGCAAGCTTTGAGGAAATGTTCTGGAACAAGTGGCTTCAGCTGCACTGATGAACTTTTAGATGCTCTGTGGACCAAAATAACCTTGATTAGGGCATAGAGCACCTGCCTGGTATGTATGAAGTCCCTGACAGTCTTTTGGATTGTATTTCTGAAAATCCCACTAGCATTCTTATTCTGTGTCAGTTCTGTATTGTGTTACAAGACTTTGTGTGTGTGTGTGTGTGTGTGTGTGTTCTGCAGGGAAATGTATATTTTGGTACATATTTGGGGGGATATGCTCATTTTTCATAATACATAATCATGGGTTGTTCCTATTGTTTTCTTTATGTATTGTCCCTGTTAGCGAAAGTGTTCTTGTATATATATATTTCAATTGTACACAATCAATCACTTTATATTTTCTCCTTTTCCCAAGAGTAAGACTCACATTTTTGTCACACATATTTTTCACATGTACTAATGATTTTTTCACACATTTTTCCCGCTGCCCAAAATGTATCATAGACCTCAGAAATGTATGTCCTAGGGAACTAACAACCGAACACATGTACTTTCCTGGGATTTAAATCTACTGACTATGGCAGTTTTCTACTCCCTTTGGATCAGCTGTGGGATCCTGGTGTGTGGCCTGAGGTTTCCAGAATGATTGCTGAAGTCATGTTAGCTGGGATGCTGAGCAGGCTGTTTGAACATTCAAAAAGATTTAGGCGCACTACCCTTGCCGTAGCATTAATTGTCAAAGGGAGGCAGTGAGCATCTCCACTATGTGCTTCCTGACTGGCTAGCTGACACAGACTCCTGATACAACAAAGGTATCTAGCCAACTTGCTGTCACCATTTGATATTTTCCATCAAAGTAGGAACTCCTATCCCTATTTGACCGTCCTGCAGTAGCTGACAACACTGCCTGATATCAAATTGTTTGTTTGTCCACCATCAAATATTACACAGGGGCTTATTGCATGGGGGAAAGTAGTAGCAGTGCACCCTGATAATAGTGCCACACCTTCCCTTATCCCATGACGTCAGAGTGTCTCAGCTGTTCTTCCCTTCCAGTCCTGTGGGTGATGGTGGTAAACGTGAGTCTTTTTGCTAACTGGAAAAATCTGTTACCAAAAAGACCCACCTTTACCACTATCTCCAATTGAACCAGAATGGGAGAACAGTTGAAACACTCAAACGTCGTGTGATAAGGCAAGGTGGGGCTCACTACTCTCAGGCTTCACTTCCGCTTCCCTTTCTTCATGCCACAGAATCTGCCAAACACACATACATCTGTGCACTATAAAGAAAGATGGGTAGTAGTGAACAAGTTATTTTTCTAAAGATGATTATTTGCCATTACTCATTGTCACAGAGAAACTGCCTAGTGTTCACTGATGAAGCCACCCAGGATTTCATGGATTATAGTTCAAAGACAGTGTTCCTAAACTTGTGGAGCTACAGCTAGTGAACTGATGAACCTTTCATCCAAAAGCTTCTGTCAAAGCAAATGGTTGTGCACTACAATGCTCATGGAGACCAATTGTTTTTCTTCATTTGAACCCAGCCAGTAAAAGCTAATCAAGCTTCAGTCTTTCATCAGCCTTAAGAATGCAATCTATCTTGTCATGTGGAATCACAAGAGAAATAAACGGGGTCATGGCAGACAAAAGAGAAGTATCAAAGCATTTTCTTCTTTAGAAACTAACAGCTCTAAAGCCGGATATGAAAGTTCCTTAAGTATAATTCTTATTGTTTTTCTACCATTCTATTGTTCTTTTTTAATCATGCTGCTCCAACTTGGAGTGTTATCAGCTTCTTTCATCATCATATCAAGAGACTGCAGTCTTTAAAATGGTGCTTGACAAGAGTACTTTTGATAGGAGACAAATCCACCTCCTATCACCCTCCTTATCACCCTCCTAGGGCATTTTGCAATTGGTAAAATAGTCAGAGCAAACTCCTTCTGAACTGGAGAAAATATAGGATGAATTTGTACTTGGCTACCCAGCTGAATGTATGTTTTACTCGGAATGACAAATGCAAACGCTGGCATTAACTTTTCAATGTCTTAAGGGTTAACAATATGACTGAAGCAGTGAATGTCTCTAGAAGCTTTGTGTTAGTCTGGAAGGTGTGCCATAAATCTTCTTTATTGCAAGGGTGGGAATATGTTCCTTTTCAGATGTTGTTGGATGGGAGCTTCTCTGAATCCTCACCATTGGCTATGTTGGTTGGGGCACATGAGAACTGCAGACCATTAATCAGTAGCAGAAGTTCAGACTGAAAAGCAAGGCAGATTGATCACCCCAGTGACTTCTGTGCCAACAGCCTCTACTGCCAGCAACATCTGAATGGCTGTAGGCGCCCCAATTCCACTTTACTGTATTGTTTGCAACAGGCTAATGTGGCTGATTTCCTAGGATATATCTGACTGTAGCATTCAGGAGGAAGCATGCTTGTAGGTGATTGTGTGGTTGTGCTGAACCATATCTGATTGTTCTTTCAGTGTTGGCTCCAAAAATATATCTGTCAGGGGCGTTGAAGATATAGAAAAGTTAACCCTCTGTTTTTGCATGGCTTACATTATGATTTAATATGAAAGTGGTTGAATCAGAGCCCTGGTGATACAGTGATTAAAATGCCAGTAGTGCCTCCACAACGTTGTGAGTTGGATCCTAAAGGGGTCCAGGTTACTCAGCCTTCCATCCTTCCATAGGTTGGTAAAATGAGTATCCAGCTTGTTGGGGGCAGTTAGCTAACACATTGTAAACCACTTAGAGAGTGCTTAGCACTATAAAGTGGTATAGAAATGTAAGTGCTATTGCTATAGGGGTGGGTGACAATTTTGTTTAGTTGATTTTCAACAAAAACTTATTTAGAACCTTATTTAAATCCATCATAATCAGGATGGGTAGAACTTGAAAAATTATAAATAAATAAATAAATAGAAATGATTTG
The DNA here is from genome assembly GCA_030847615.1 of Gambelia wislizenii. Lineage (NCBI taxonomy): Eukaryota > Metazoa > Chordata > Lepidosauria > Squamata > Crotaphytidae > Gambelia > Gambelia wislizenii. The sequence goes on along the minus strand of JAUMIR010000007.1, from coordinate 19,449,325 downwards.
TGGGCAAAATGATCTGACACATCCCAGTCTAAGCCATCATGCTTAACACATAAAATTCTGGATGTGAATCTCTGTATATTTAACCATGCTAACACTGAATCAGGGTTACAACTCTGCATGTCATTTTAACATGTGTTAAAAATGCAGCTGGGTCATCTTTGGAAGGACTAAGTGAATAAGGTGGCTTGAGTAAATTAGATGTACACAGGAGGAGGCTCAGGCTCCCACTATCATAAGCTGAAATCAAATGTTACACAGACATGATAGGGTTGAAGTCACTTGGGAAGAAGGAAGAGGAGAGGAACAGCATTAGGTTCACTCACATGTCACTAAACCAGTCTTTTCCAGTTTGAGTCCTTCCAGATGTTTTAACTTCCAGCTCCCATTAGTGATAGCCAGCATGGCCAATAGTTGGCATAACTGGGAGCTGTAGGCTAAAACCCCAGGAAGGACCAAGGGCATGGGAACCTTAATTAAAGATAGGCAATATGAAAGGTTTCTTTCTTTCCCCCGCATTCTTTTTTTAGAAACTTCAAGGGAGAGACAGTATGTTAAATATGAAGAAATGAATGAATTGTGGTAAATTTTTCAAAACAAAAACAAAATGAAGCCATTCCCCCAATTTGCACTGGCCAAATTAAGGAGGTACAGCTGGTGTTCCTTGCTACCTGGTTATATGGAAGGCACCACCTGCTGAAAGTTCCTCTTCCGCACAGCAATCAAAGGTATAGGAGCCCTCTCCAGTTTTCACTGTGGCACTGCTATTATTGCATGGAGTCATACCATAAACAGATAATAAACATCTAGCTCAGGAGCTGAGTTATATACCATAAGTATTTCACAATGCCTACACCATTGTATGTTACATGATAGACATGGGTACCTTTTATTTGTTTGTTTTGTATACAGTCGGCCCTTTGTATTCACTGATTCAATCATCCACAGTTTTAAAAATAAAAATAAAAATAATCCAAAAAGCAAACCTTGATTTTGCCATTTTATTATAAGGGACACCATTTTACTATGTCATCTTATCTAATGGTACTTGAGCATCCATGGATTTTGGTATCCATGGGTATCCTATTGTACAAATTTTCCAGAATCAGGAAATACCTTTATACATTTGACAGAAAGGTTAAAATTGAATGTGGTAAAAGGCAAAGCTAATAAAATTTCCTATCCTTCCATGGTGCTTATCTCTTAAAAGTCAGGGTTGGAATCCCTGGGTATTAAACCATAGTTGTGATACTAAATTATGGTTGCCACCTAATTTTCCTCATGGGGTACTAATCTTTCACAATCCATGGCAGGTAGGCACAATTACTCCATGGTGTGAATATCTGTGCCTATTGATTTGGGGTTGTGCAGATGCTTGAGGTTCAGACTGCTTTTGATGAGAAGTTGCAAATATCTGTAGATTTCTTCATGATCTTTCGGGGATGCTTTGATCAAGATTTCCTGCGTGGCAGGGGGTCAGACTGGATGGCCCTCATGGTCTCTTCCAACTCTACAATTCTATGATTCTATGATTCTAATTCCACAGAAAGAATTTTGAGTATGGGGAGAAAGCAAAACCCAAGCCATTCCAAGTTGTATGAGCATGTGCTCATGCATACTATGCTTGCTCTAACAGTCCAGTGGAAACTTATGTAAGTGTGTTTTGAATTCTTTGGAGTCTGGACACTGGGTTTTAGATGTGTACACTGAACTCCACTGAAGCACGAGTTGCTCACATGGTTTCTTTGTGGAGCATAAATGTTCTGTGGTTGATACTAGCTATTCTTTATGGCCTCTGTTGTTGCCCCTCTGCTTTTGGATACCTCTCTGCATGAGTGGCAGAACTGTTAAATGTCTTACAGAATGGTCCATTTCAGAGTGGTTTAACACTACTAGATCCTGGCTTTAATATTCTCAGTGCCCACACTGATATAACTAGCAATTTGGTTTAACTGTTGTAGCATCTTCAGGGATATGTAACTTAATAACACAGCTTGGCGTTCTGAACAGACACTCTTGCCAGTCCTCATTGCAAAGCATTTTGTTTACAACCTTACTTAATGGGATGTATGTACAGACCTCTCCATTGACTCCCCCTTGTCGTGGGAGAGAGGCTTGCGTACCCTAATGATGTTTTGAGCTATTCTGGCAGTGGCATAATAGCCACTGGTAGGGTCTCCCATGCCAGACAGGTCAAAACCAAAGGGTCTGACAAAGAGCGTCAAAGGGCAGGATGGGCTCTCTAGCCTTGTGGCAACCGTCCTAGGAGAAGGAAAACTCTAATCCCAAACCCGGGCAGATGGTGCTCGCCCAACCCTGTAAGGTCAACCATCTAAGAGAAGGGAACTCTAATCAAACCTACGACCTGAGGACCTTGCTGCTACTGTCCATGCTTGCAAGGCCAGCAGACGAACCTTTGGTTTAAAGGGTGAGGCCAGTTCTGTGCACGCTGCGCTCCACCAGAAAAATCCATTGCACAGGCTCGAATGTACAGACATTTGTTAGGGTTGCCAGGTGAAATAAGTGACAAGGCTCCTGTACATTTAATAATTTTCTAGAATAGAGCATTTGAGCAGCTGTAGTTTGCCATGTAAGCAACATTGGATGAAATTCCTGCTTCTCTACAGCCATTAAATGTAAAGAAGTCCTGTCCCTTATTACGTCTGGCAACCCTAACATTTGTAGACTAGGGAGATCCAGCATCTAAAGCCTTGTCAGGATGTTTGTGCCTGGGTTGTTTTCAGAAGAAGAGTGTAGCTAAGAAACACAGCACATGTTTTTACATGCAATCCCAATCAAATCTCAGTTAAAGGATCTGAAGCAGCTTTTCTCAACCTTTTTATCCAGGAGGAACTCTTGAAATACTTTTCAGATCTCAGGGAACTCCTGCATAAACATTATTCTATATACTGCTATTGATTTCCCCCCACAATCACAATCTCTTAAGGAACCCCTAGCAACCTTTTGGGGAATCCTAAGGTTAGAACCATAGAATCATAGAGTTGGAAGAGACCACAAGGGCCATCCAGTCCAACCCCCTGCCATGCAGGAATACACAATCAAATCATTCCTGACAGATGGCCATCCAGTCTCTGTTTAAAAAGGAGACTCCACCACACTCTGAAGCAGCATGTTCAACTTCAGAACAACTCTCACCATCAGGAAGTTCTTCCTAATGTTAGGTGGAATCTCTTTTCCTGTAGTTTGAACCCATTGCTCCATGTCCTAGTCTCTGGAACAGTAGAAAAGAAGCTTGCCCCATCCTCAGTATGGCATCCCTTCAAATATTTAAACATGGCTATCATGTCACCTCTCAACCTTCTCTTCTCCAGACAAAATATGTCTAGCTCCTTAAGCTGCTCCTCATAGGGCATGGCTTCCAGAGTTCCCACCATCCTGGTTGCCCTCCTCTGGACACATTCCAGCTTCTCAATATCCTTCATGAATTGTTGTGCCCAGAACTGGACACAGTATTCCAGGTGAGATCTGACCAAAGCAGAATAGAGTGGCACTACTACGTCCCTTGATCTAGACTCTATACTCCTATTAACCAGGGAACCCTGATTGAGAAGCACTGATCTGAAGAGACAGGGTTGGGAAAGAAGTTTGCCTGCTTCCTTGGAGAACAATTATGAGTCAGAATATGCGGCACTGGGCTAGAGGGGTTAGTGACTTGATGTATGACCTAGTTAGACATTTTGGTTGTGAATTTGTGGTTAGTTTTTTCCTCCAGATTACAGTCTGATGCATAATTAGCACCCTTATGTTGATGGCACCTCTGTTGCACCTTAACAGACTACCCATTTTTGATTTTCTTGTTGTCCATTTTTATCCATGTCCGCCTCCTGTGATGCAATGAAAGTCTGAAATGGGGGAAACAACTTCTACCAATGAAGAGGTTGTATTGAGTGGGTTTTTAACTTGGTAGAGGAAACCATAGGACTAGGTACTTCCAATATCAAAAGGTTTGCACCTGGTCTTTTAAGGTTTCTCAAAGAAATAGATCAGGGATAGGAATGGAAAGAATATTTTAAAGTATTCAGAAAATGGTCAAAAAATATATTTGTCTAGTATTGGGAACCCTGAAGTGAAGAATCCTGGACTCATGAGAATCTTAACACCTTGGGTCATAATCTGTGCAAAATTCACAAATGAGTGTTTTTGGCAGAAAACAATGTTTTCTATGCAAAACCAACCATGTTCAAATTTTGCACAGAATAAGTCCTGAATTGCAAAAAGGCTTCCAAAATTGCATTTTTCTCACAGCAAGAAGGAAATTGTTAACATTACCCATTGCTTCATTCAAGAAGAAACTAAGTGAAGAATTACATCCCTACTCAGGGATGACCAGAATTCACCTGTGCTATCCTTCACACATCCCCCTTTGTTCAGTAATACTCTGCTCTGTATTCCCATCTAGCTTTTCTTGGGAAATGTCCTAAATTTCCAGTTTAAGCATTGAAAGCATTTATAATTTTCTGACACTACCTGGGGTATTGATCAGGATAGACAGCCAGTGTAATGTGGTGGTTTGAGCTTTGGATTCTGGAAACCAGTGTTCAAATCCTTGCTCAGCCAGGGAAACCCTCTTGGTGACTTTGTGTAAGTCACATTGTCTCAGCATCAGAGGAGGGCAAAAGCAACCCCCCTCCCCTGAACAAATCTTGCCAAGAAAATCCCATAGTAGGGTCACCTTAGGAGTGTCATAAGTCAGAAACTACTTGAAAGCACACAACATTGATCATAATGCTTCTGTAGCTGTTTACTAATCATTGTGCATTCTTTTTGTCAGGCCAAAATAAACAGCAGTTTCTGTCCATGTATCCTTTCTATGATCCAGATGGTTATTTTAAAATAATTACATATTGAATTGTAATGTATTTATTTTGCCTTTAAATGTAGGCAGGATAAAATATTAATGGTAGTAAATATACAGTAGATCTGGGGCACAATTATAAATGTAACACTACTAAGCCTACATAAAAAAAAGCTGTTTTAGATGCAGTGGAACAGGGTTTTTACTTTGTTAAAGAAGTTTTCCTTCAGTGGCCATTTGGTGGCAGTGTCTAATATTGCCCGGAGCCTATAATTTACCACAGTAATAACTGGGTGCTTGGTGTTCACATAACGAAAGAGAAAATCTAGGTCTTATCTTGTGTCAAATGAGCTAACCAAATAAAAAATGAATTGAATGAATTTAATCTGTCAGCATCAATGAATCTAAGAGGATTATCATTCCATTACTGCTAATAGATTTTTTCCAAAGATAACTTTGCTACTTGACTTGCCTATTTCTATAAAGGCTGTTACAGATCTAATTTATATGTATCGTTTAAATATTCCTGCTCCTTTCCGATTGAATCTTGGGCTTGTTAAAAGGGTACCTTTCTTGTTCTCGCCTCCTTCTTTTAGCTTTAAGAGGAATAGCTTTGGTTTAATGATTAGAGTGCTACTTCTATTACTTCATCCAGTAATATGTGGAGAACTTTCAGTTTTGCCAAAGTCAGTTTAGCAACTCAATTAGCTATAGAGTTGTCGCCCTTCCATTAAAACCTTTCCTGCAATTCTTTACATGCTTGCTTTTAGAGAAAAGATTGGAGTATGAGTGTAAAGGCACTCAAACCAAGCTTTGTATTTTTCAATATACGTTTTGTATTTTCAAAGCTTTGTACCTCTCAAAGTACCCTTAGGTTTCAGGGTGAGTGAAGCAAAGCCAACCCAGTATCTTTGGCTGCCTGAAATTAAGAAAAGGATACTGCCCCCCCTTCCTCCTATAGAAATTGACTGGACTGGCTGTTGCATTGCACCTGAAAAGTGGTGGTTGGACTACATTTCCCCCCACTTCCCATCTGTGATCGGCAGGCTAGTTTTGGGATGGAGGAGGGCAGGAGGGCAATCTAGAGCTGTGAAATTCATCTCTGTTTTCCAGTTGACAGGGCCAGCCGTGTTGCTGTGGCTCACTCTATGAAACTCTTCTTCTGTTTCTTGAGGATGCCACCTCATGCTGCCTAATTGTAGGGCCGGTCCAGCATGTGACATAATAGAAAACTGTATTTGTAGAGTGCTGCAACCAGTCCACCTAGGTATGCATACCCCATAATTATTCACACAGTCCAGAACATATTTCTAGACATACCTGAGATTTGTGTGCATATAAGAACCCCGAAGCAATCTCCTTGCACTACATTGTAGGGTGGATCTGGCAGATGTATTCCAAACTGCCTTGTTTGCCAACCACCTTTAGCAGCCCTGATCCTTGTTCTGAGTAGCACAATCCATGGATTTTTGCTCACACAAGCAAATAGCCTTTCCAGCAAAAGCACGAGACAGAAACAAAACACCAGCCCAGGGGGGTGCTGGCGAAGCATAGCACCAAGGCCCAGTAAGGGCCCACAGAGCAGCTGCTTCCACACACTTCTTTGTTGCCCATTGCTGTATTTTTGAAGGCCTCTTGCTCTCCCCACCACCTACCCATATTTGCAGGCTGGAAGGCTGAAACAAGCAGCCAGGGAGAGGCAAGTGAGCAAAACACTGGATTCTTGGAACTCTGCTCCCGTTGGCTGTTTTAACTTGACTCCCCTCCATCCTCCTCTGAATCAACCACTCAATGGGAATAGAGTTCCCAGCTTCCAAGGGGGCTGTTTTCTGAGACTTACCCTAGGCAAGTGGAAAGTTCTTGTGGAGAGAAGTAGAGGCAGCCACGTCCTTGGGTACTTCACTAACTAGCTGCCTGCAAGTGTCTGCATGCATCACACCTCATTCATAAACCTTCACATCTAGGAAGTAAAGGCTTCTGGCTGTATAATGTTCTTTTCTTCTCTCTTCTAATTCTCCCCCTTATCACTGTTCCAGCCACAGAGCTGTTTTTCACTTGTGACCTGCTACTCAAAGTGAGTCTTGTGGCTGAACAGGCATAGATGGGGCAAACCCCCCCCCCACAAAAACAACTTTGAATTCTTCTTCACCCTCTTTTCTACCACTGAGGAATAAGTAACATCTTTCTTTTTTTTGAGGGTGGGGGTCATTTGTCTATTCAATACTTTTATTTCCACCTCAGATCATTGCGGACATTATTCTTCATGAGAAGGCCAACTCCTTTCCAGGGGATGACCACAGGTTCCTACTGGGGGCTTTTTCACACAGTGTAAATATAGTGGTATGAGCCCACTTGAACAGTCATACTTCCATCCCTTGCTCAGAATTATAAATGCCCCTCCCTGCAAATCCCAGGATTCCATATGATGGAACCATGGCAGTTAAAATGCAATTATAAGGCTATGACTATGCAGTATGAAAGGGCATGGGTACATAATTCCTTTTGGATTTGGGAGTTTGCGACTGTGAGATGGCTGCTGATGCAACCCTAATTCACAAAAAAAGAATAGTGATGAGGCTGGTTACTATGTTAATAACGTGTGGAAACCACTTAAAGCTACAGGCTTAGGTGCTTGTTCCCTAGGAATGAGTAAGCAAGCCCCATTGAACTGAGAGAGACTTAAATCCCCAAATAATGATGGCTCAGATTGCGATAAGAAACCACACTGTAATTGTTCTCAACAATTCTGAAGAAGTAAGACCCACTCTGTCCAGCTAGATCTTATTTACGTCAGTGTGTATACTATTGTCTTAAAATACAATATGCATCAAAACAAGTTGTTCATAATGGGCTAGGTATGTGTTGTGTGTTAAGGATGACAAATAAAGACTGATTTCCATGGTGTTTTAGAGGGCTCCTTTGAAAGCATGTGTGTGGAAAGCAGGAGGTGTTAATTGCAGCCATGTTGAGGATACAGTAAGAGGTGTGTGGGATGATCTGCTATCTTTTTCAAAATCTCCCTTTCTTTTTTTGGATCCTTTCAAGGCAGGTACATCTGTCCCTTTTCTAGCAAAGATTTTTTTAAAAGTTTATTTTAATGCTTCCATTTTCATAATGGTGAGTGCTAGCTGTTTTTCTTATTTATATCCTGCCTGAAAAAATGGCAACACAAAAATCAGTTGATTTGAAGTTGAAACTCACAGGTAGGCGTCTTCCTTTCTTTGATAGCTCTGTTAAGATATGTGCCCACTCCACTATCTCTTTCTCTTTCCACCCCTACATATTACCAATAAAGGGTCTGCGACAGAGTGACTTTGAGCCAGGCTTGTGGATGAAGAAAATAAACTGTGAATGTGCATATAAGAGCCAGGGTTTTGTATATCTGCAAAGAGACCACTGGATCACTCTCACTGGATCACTCTGCATTTTTAAATCTATGAAGAAGACCCTGAAAATGAAGATGTAGGGAGAAAGTCAGAAAAGTTAAAGTGGAGAATATGTTCAGGCTTGCTAGAGAGGTTAAAAACAATAAAATGTTGTGGGGTTTCTTTTTGGGTATGTCCATTGCAAAAGGAAGAACAAGGAAATGTTAAGGCTACTGTGTGGAGAAGATGGTGAAAAGTTAACTAGGGACAGAGAAAAGGCAGAATTGCTCAACACTTTCTTTGCCTTGGTCTTCTCTCAAAAGGAAAACTGCTCAACCTGGGGAACATGGAGCAGGTGATGCAGTAGGGAAATGCAGCACAGAATAGGTAAAGAGGTAGAATCATAGAATTATAGAATTGCAGAGTTGGAAGAGACCACGAGGGCCATCCAGTCCAACCCCCTGCCGTGCAGGAAATCACGATCAAAGCATCCCCGACAGATGGCCATCCAGCCTCTGTTTAAAGACCTCCAAGGAAGGAGACCCCACCACGCTCCAGGTAGTATGGCAATACCTGGTTACTCTAAATGAATTCAAGTCTCCAAGGCCATACAAAGGTATTAAAAGAACTGGCAGAAGTAATCTCAAAACCACTGGCAATAATCTTTGGGCATTCATGGAGAACAAGAGAAATCCCAGCATATTGGAGGAGGACCCAAACAATTATAATGTTGTTCCCAACTTCCAAAAGGGAAAAAAGAAGAACCAAATAATTACCGCCCAGTCAGCCTGACATTCACATCAAGAACGATTCTAGAGCAGATCATTAAACAGACAGTCTGTAAGTACTTAGGAAGGAATGCTGTCATCACTAAAAGTCAACATGGATTTCTCAAAAACAAGTCATGCCAGACTAATCCTTTCTCTCTCTCTCTCTCTCTCTCTCTCTCTCTCTCTCTGGTAGAGTTACAGACTTGGTAGATAAAGGGAATGCAGTGGCTGTAGCATATCCTGATTTCAGTAAGGCCTTTGACAAGGTCCCCCACGATATTCTTTCAAAAGAGCTAGTAATGTGGGCTAACAATCCTACTCTTAGGTGGATTTGTAATTGTTTGACTGGCCGAACCAAAAGGGTGCCCCTCTCCATCCTGGAGAGAAGTGACTAGGTGCATGCTACATAGTTCTGTCCTGGGCCCAGTGCTGTTCAGCATCTTTATTAATGACTTGGGAGATTTTCAGACACGGAAAAATCGTCCCTTGCCGCGCGAGCAGCCTCCCGAAACTGCTGCGCGGCAAGGGTCTTTTTCGGACCGCGCTGTGCCTGTTGCGAAGCCGTCCGTGTCACTTCCGTGAAGCTTGGGACGGCTCCGCGTCATATTTCAAGCACGGAGGCTGCCCGTGATTGAAATATGACGCGGAGCCGTCCCAAGCTTCACGGAAGTGACACGGACGGCTTCGCAACAGGCACAGCGCGGTCCGAAAAAGACCCTTGCCGCGCAGCAGTTTCGGGAGGCTGCTCGCGCGGCAAGGGACGATTTTTCCGTGTCTGAAAATCTCCTTGGATGAGGGAGTAGAGGGCATGCTTATCAAATCTGCAGATGAAACCAAATTAGGAGGGGTAGCTAATACACCAGAGGACAGAATCAGAATTCAAAATAACCTTAACAGATTAGAGAGCTTGGCCCAAACTAACAAAATGAATTCCAAGAGGGAAAATGTAAGGTATTACACTTCGGCAGTGATAAAGGAATGCACAGATATAGGATGGGTGACACCTGGCTTGATGGCAGTACATGCGAAAGGGATCTAGGAGTCTTAGTGGACCACAAGCTGAACATGAGTCAGCAGTGTGAGGCAGCAAGTAAAAAAGCCAATGTGATTCTAGGCTGTGTCAATAGGAGTACACTGTCTAGATCAAGGGAAGTAATAGTACCACTTTATTGTGCTTTGGTCAGACTTCACCGGGAATACTGGGTCCAGTTCTGGGTGCCAAAATTTAAGAAGGATATTGACAAGCTGGAACGTGTCTAGGGGCAGGGAACCAAAATGGTGAAAGGTTAGGAAACCATGCCCTTTGAGGAGTGGTTTAGGGAGCTGGGTATGTTTAGCCTGGAGAAGAGAAGGTCAAGAGGCCATGTTTAAATATTTGAAGGATTGTCATATTGAAGATGGGGCAAGCTTGTTTTCTGCTGCTTCAAAGACTAGGACATGGAGCAAAGGATTCAAACTACAGGAAAAGAGATTATACCTAAACATTAGGAAGAACTTCCTGACAGTAAGAACTGTTCAGAAGTGGAATACACTGCCTGGGAGTGCAGTGGAGTCTCCTTCTTTGGAGGTTTTTAAACAGAGGCTGACTGGCCGTCTGTCAGGAGTGCTTTGATTGTGTATTCCTGCAGGGCAGAGGGTTGGACTGGATGGCCCTTGTGGTCTCTTCCAGTTCTATGATTCTATGATTGTTTGAATGAAAAGGCCCTCCAATTGTCCTCATTTTGCAGGGACGGTCCTGATCAATCTCCTTTTATCTACTTTTAAAATGTCCCAGTTAATCTCTTCTCCTCCTACTTTCCTCCTTTGTCCTCAGTTTACTTCAGTTGCTGCAAACTGAGTTGAAAGTGTAATAATTCTTTGCACTCAACTCAGCTAGTAGGATGTGGGGGAGAAGGGGGCAGAGCATTGCTCTTCTCTGTAGACTTAGACAAAAGCAAACTGGCACAGCCTCTCCTGTCTTGTGTTTTCTTCCTCATGAATAACTTTTGTCATCTTGACCACACTCTGATGTTGCTTGGCTGTACATGTTCCAGTTTTCATCTGTGAAATATTGAAAAGTATGGAGCTTTTCAGACGCCTCTTTCAGCCTCTTGCCGCGCAAGCATCCTCCGGTGCAGTAACGAGGCTGCCGCGCGGCAAGGGGCCCATTTCGGATGATGCCGTTTCTCTCTCTGTGTCGTCCGTGACTGTTGCGGCTAGCATTGGAGGTGGCCATGCTGTTTTTCACTCACTGAAGTTGTCTGTGAGTAAAAAACAGTGCGGCCACCTCCAATGGTAGCCGCAAGAGTCACGGACGACACCGAGAGAGAAACGGCATCGGCCAAAATGGACCCCTTGCCGTGCGGCAGCCTCGTTACTGCACCGGAGGCTGCTTGCACAGCAAGAGGCTGAAAGAGGTGTCCGAAAATCTCCTAAGTGTCAGTGGCTTCACTCATTGTTCAAACATGTGGAAAGCTTCTCATAGATCAATTGGATAGAGCATTCTCTGCACAGCCTACCTCCCATGTCCACTTTGACATGAGCTGGAGACTTGTTTTATAAAAACACAAAGATTGAAATCCAGGTCAGTTAACCCAGGCACTTGATGCCATGTCTAGAATCTGAGTAAAACCTAGTTGGTGGGCAATAAGGCAATGCTAAATTAGGAGGGTTTGCCTATGCTGAGCATCTGGATGCCATACAGTATAATCTGTCACCTCTTTTTCTCCTGATGCATATAAAGGTTGGGACCAAAACACACAGAAGCATAGAACAATCTGTGTTATACCTGGTTAAACTTTGTAGACCTAGCACAGTGCCACCTACTCTGAATGGCAGAAGCTCTCCTGAGCATCAGAGGGAGGGCTTTGCCAAAATATGCTGACTGATGCAATTTACCTGGGTGGGTCTTCATAACCTCCAATATTTCATAGATGAAAATCTGGACATGTGTGGCCAAGCAACATTAGAGTGTGGTCAATATGGCAAAAAATATTGATGAGGAAGAACAGATGAGCTCTGAGAGCCTGCAGCAGTTTGCTTTTGCCTGAGTCTACTGGGAAGGGCAACATTCGCTCTCTTCTCTCCTTACCCCACTGCTGAGTTTATTGAATGCTAACTACTTTTCTACTTTGAACACATTTTGAAGCAATTGAAGTAAGCCAATGACAAAGGGGAAAAGTGGGAAGGGGAGACTGAAACAGAGACCCATTAAAAGCAGCTGTAAAAACTGAATGAGGATTCACTGGGATAGTCCCTGCCAAATCAGGAAACTTGGAGGGTATGCGTCTTGGACTGAACCTTCTTCTTCTACATGTCTTCTACATGTAAATCATATGATCAGTCACTGAGCTACAGTACCTCCCTTACAAATTCAAAGGATTCAGAGAGGATGCATCTGGGACCCCCAGATGTTTTGGGCCATTTTTCACATCCCTTTACCATTGGCCATGCTAGATTGAGGTCCAAAACATCTGGAGAGCCAAAGGTTCCCCACCATTGATTCAGATCGTCATTGGTCATGCTGAATAGCATATTGAGGTTTGCTTGGAGAACAGATGGAAGTTTTAGAAGGAGATGCTGGAAAGAAGATTCCTATGGCACCAAGGGGACCAGAAAAGTAAGAAAAAGTAACATTTCTTTCTTGCTTGTTTTTAAAATGTTTTTTTTCCCCTAAGCAATCAATCTCTGCAGACACTAACTGAATTTCCTGTGTGTGCTGTGTTTTGAAATGCAAGAGTGGTCTTTACCCTTTGAAAATATGAAAGTGTTGAAGAGCTTTCATACTTTCAAAGGGCAGTAGCAACTTCAGCAAAAGAGGGGAGTGCAGCAAAACAGACAACTCTACCTTTTCATTTTTTTCATTTTTTGTGTGTGAAAATGCAAGCGTTAAATATTCTGGGTCCATTTTCTGTATTCTGAAGCCGGTGCACTTGCTACAAGGGGAGAGAAGAGTGATTTCTTCGGAAGGGTAAACTTAATTTCTTCTCTGGAAATATGGCATGAATTTTTTTCTCATGTTTGTCTTCTTTCTTTGCTTTCCAAAGGCTCACTTATATTCTTATAAATGAATCCGCAAAGCTGGATTCAGAAGCCTGCCTCTCTCCTTTTTGTTAGCAATTTGCTAACCTATAACCCTCGGGGATGAAATCACAGCTATCAGTAGCTCCACAGAGCTGTTCTTGAGTGAATTTGTGCCTCCAGAGAGTTGCTTATCATTATAGTCTCCTCAGTTCTCTTGAGGGAAAAGGTGCATCTCAGAGTTAGAAGGGAAACAGCAGTCTCATGCTGTGTTTTAAGGAAATGTGAGAACTTAATTTTGTTCTTTTTAACATAAGAACTTTCCCGAATTCTTAAATTTCTTCATAACTTTGATGGAAAGCACTTGAAATCCAAATTTCAGTTTGGATGAATGTAACCGATCCACCCATCCAACTAGAGGGATATGAATGCTTATTTCTTAAAAGTCTGATTTTGAATCCCTGTGTATTCAATCATAGGGCTTGTCTAGACCTGCCAGAATACACCAGCTTCCTGCTATTTTGACCCTGGATCAAACCTGTTTTCCCCATTACCTATACAAAATTGGAAGAAGCCTGCATAGACACACTGGCCCTTATCGGTGGCTGCGTCCCCAGCTGTCACATGCTACTCCCTCTGAAGCCAGGAAGAAGTCCTGCAGCATGTAATCAAGGCTGGTCACATGCTGGGGGCCTTGATCACATGCTGGGGGCCTCCTTCCTGGCTTCAAAGGGACTCCACTGGTGGCACCATCCAACTATATGGGCTGGCGTGCAGGTACAAACCCTGCATTCCCATGCCTGCCTGATCTGGGTTTTCCTACATCAGTGGTTCTCAACCTATGGGTTCCCAGATGTTGTTGGACTACAGTTCCCAGGAGCCCTCTGAGATCCCACCTTGACAGCCAGGTGGTCCTCCCAGTCATTAGTGAGGCTGTGAGTTCAACCCTACAACCTCACTAATGACTGGGAGGACCACCTGGATGTCAAGGTGAGACCTCAGAGGGCTCCTGGGAACTGTAGTCCAACAACATCTGGGGACCCACAGGCTGAGAACCACTGTCCTACATAATGTGGGTTTTTCTGAGGATTTTTTTACACTGTTCTAAAGGACTTTACCCCATCTTCCCCCTGTCTTTGCCTCGGGTGTCATCTGGACTGCCTGGGGGCAAGACAGAGCAAGAGCCCTGCATTGTTTGGATAGCCCATCTAGACAAGCCCATAGTTTCAATATCGGATTAAGATCTCTGCCTCCATGAAGCTTACATTTGAGCTTTATGAGTTACCATTTCTACATACCAGAGCCATTGTTCTTTTGTCACTAAAATAATTTTTAGAAGCTTTTTTTTTTTTTTGGCTTGATAGCTCTGTAATACTTTCTGATGTTGTTTAATATCAATTTATGTAGAACAGGATGATTAACAGAGAGAAACTCTACCAGCACCTCTAACATATTTGGACAATATGGATTTGCCTTGCCAAAAATAGGTAGCTATTATTCTAAACTCATGTCCTGAATATACAATGTCACTCCCCCCACTCCCCATTAAGGATGGCATGAGTTTGGCCTACATCTCCCATCAGCTCTACCCAACTATGGCCAGTGATAAAGATTTCTGGGAACTGTAGCGAAACACAGGGAGATGAAATTCTCTACTCTGGTTTGCTGCTGGTAAAGCAACCCCTAAAGCATGGGTGGCCAACTGTAGAGGTCATTTGGCCTAATTTTGGTACCTGTGCCCCAGGTGAACACAGTTCTCAAAATTGGCTAAAAAGCAACAAAATAGGAAACAAGAAGTTGCTTCCTGTTTATTTCAGCCTGCTTCTAATTTCTCTTTGCAAAATTTGGGGAGTTAAAGGTATCCGCAACTCCTGGAGCCCAGGCATGGCTTTTGACCAATGTGGGGCAATGTTTGCTTCCCTATTTGTGTGTTTGGGGCTGTATGGGTGTCTGAGCGGCTTGGGGTATTCAAAAAAGTCACAGGGGACACATATGGACCACAGGCTTCCTCCAGAGGCTGTTGGATATGGTTAGAAAGAATATTTAACAATTATTCATTCCCAAGTTGAAAAAAATGGGTTTTATGGCAGTCTGGAAACTCCATTGAAAAAAGTGAGGATTTAGTGCAATTTTCTCCCAGTATTTGAATACCTCCAAGGTATTGCAAAGGAATTTTTCTGCACAGAAAAACGTGGTTTCTTGTACAAAAATATACTTATTCAACATCTTGCTGAATACAGGAAACATTTTTTACACCGAAAACATGTCTTTGTGCAAAAAGCCACATGTTTTTCTACACAGAATAATTTCCTCATAACATTCAGGATGTTTAAATACAGGGAGAATACAGTGGAGGAATATTTGTTTTCTCCCACAGCAGGGGGAATGCTATCATAATTATTATTCCTTGTGTGTGAAGATGAAATTGTGAAGGATTTGTTTAGTTACTGTTGCATACAAAAGGAAACTATACATGAAGGAGACTCCAACAGCTTCTGAATTTGGGTGGCTAAATGAATGGAAATCAGCTCATATGAGAAGGACTGAGGTTAGAACCTAAAGAGACAATATATGCATCTCTTTAGAAACTTGGAACATCTGGCTGTAATAAACCATAAGCTTCTAAATCTGGACTGTATTCCGTTAAACAACAAGTGGATACCAGCTGAATCTTTTATAGTGAAGTAGGGAGGTTTTGAGTGAAAGATCATGGGAAACATTATCTTCTTCATTTATAAGGGGTTCAAAATGATCCATATGTCTGAATGTTGGAGAGAACTGTTTTAAGATGCTAATGAAATGCTGTTGAACACCCACTATATAGTGTGTCATTTTATTTATTTATTTATTTTTACAGAACGAAGCATTTCCTTTGTCATGCTATGTATGAAAAGGGACATGCTTATGGTAGATTTGCAGTAGTGCAAAAGCTTCCTTGGGCATGGTAATCGAAACCCTTAATTAATTAATCTAAATGAATTTAAATCTCCAGGACCAGATGAACTACATCCAAGAGTATTAAAAGAGCTGGCAAATGTGATCTCAGAGCCATTGGCAATAATCTTTGAGAACTCTTGGAGAACAGGAGAAGTCCCAGCAGACTGGAGTAGGGCAAACATTGTCCCCATCTTCAAAAAGGGGAAATAAGATGAACCTAATAATTATCGTCCAGTTAGTCTGACATCAATACCAGGGAAGATTCTAGAGCAGATCATTAAACAGAGAGTCTGTGAACATTTAGAAGGCAATGCCATAATCACAAAAAGTCAACATGGGTTTCAGAGAAACAAGTCATGCCAGACTAATCTGATCTCTTTTTTTTGATAAAGTTACCAGCTTGGTAGATGAAGGGAACACTGTGGATATTGCATACCTTGATTTCAGTAAGGCCTTTGACAAGGTTCCCCATGACATTCTTGCAAACAAGCTTGTAAAATGTGGGCTAGACAAGTTAACAGTTCAATGGATTTGTAATTGGTTGACCGGCCGAACCGAAAGGGTGCTCAGCAGTGGCTGCTCTTCATCTTGGAAAGATGCGACCAGTGGGGTGCCACAGGGTTTTGTCCTGGGCCCAGTGCTATTCAACATCTTTATCAATGACTTGGATGAGGGAATTAGGGGCAGACTTATCAAATTTGCAGATGACACCAAATTAGGAGGAGTAGCTGATACCCTAGAAGACAAGATCAAAATTCAGAATGACCTGGATAGACTGGAGAGCTGGGCCAAAGCTAACAAAATGAAATTCAATACGGAGAAATGTAAGGTACTGCACTTAGGGCGGAAAAATGAAATGCATAGATATAGGATGGGAGAGACCTGGCTGAACGAGAGTACATGCAAAAGGGATCTAGGAGTCCTAGTAGACCACAAGTTGAACATGAGTCAACAGTGTGATGCGGCAGCTAAAAAGGCCAATGTGATTTTGGGCTGCATCAATAGAAGTATTGTGTCCAGATCAAGGAAAGTAATAGTGCCACTCTATTCTGCCTTGGTCAGACCTCACCTAGAATACTGTGTCCAGTTCTGGGCACCACAATTCGAAAAGGATATTGACAAATTGGAGCTGTCCAGAGAAAGGTGACTAAAACGGTGAAAAGTCTGGAAACCATGCCTTATGAGGAGAGATTTAGGGAGCTGGGTATGTTTAGCCTGAAAAAAAGACGGTTAAGAGGTGATATGATAGCCCTGTTTAAGTATTTGAAGGGATGTCACACTGAGGATGGACAGGCTTGTTTTCTGCTGCTCCAGAGACTGGAACATGGAGCAATGGATGCAAGCTCCAGGAACAGAGATTCCACCTCAACATTAGGAGGAACTTTTTGACAGTAAGAGCTGTTCAGCAGTGGAACACACTCCCTCGGAGCGTGGTGGGGTCTCCTTCCTTGGAGGTCTTTAAACAGAGGCTGGATTGCCATCTGTCGGGGATGCTTTGATCAAGATTTCCTGCATGGCAGGGGTTGGACTGGATGGCCCTCATGGTCTCTTCCAACTCTACAATTCTATGATTCTATGATTGTATGAAATCCTTTATTTAGTCTGTCACTTCACCTCTTTAAATGGTCCTCAATGCCAAAAAAGTTGTCTGGCAGGCCTCCTTTTAACTGCATTGGTTGCTGTTGGGTTATTGTTTATGTAATAAGCAATGGAGGGAAGTGAGAGTATGCAGAAGTGTCTGGGTAGAACTTAGAACTCATGAAAGGAAGCTAATCAGAGTGTCTTGATGCAATCCATAAATCATCGGCCCCAGTCCGGGGTATGCATATAATCATATTACATTTTCTGCTATACCCCACGGCAGACAGGAATCATTGAAGCCTATGTCTTCTGCAGTGGCATAGTAATTCATTTTTTAGTCTAGGGCTCTCATCTGAGCCATTCTGTTCCCCCCAAATTTCAGGCTGCTGTATTGCTTCATATCAAATAGGGATCAACTAAAGCAATAAACAGAAAGGAACGGGTGTTTTGTAAACTTAATGGGTCTTAACAGACCAAAAAGCAGCTCTCAAATACACAGCAGAATAATAGTATAATTCACAATAATATATTGGGTTTTTCTACAGTGGGTAGAATACCCCACATTCTGGCCAGAGTATTCAATCCCTGGCTCTCAGTCCCCCCTGCCATTACCCGCCCTTCCTTTTTAGCAATGGAGAGGTGTCCGCACACCTGTGACTTGTGCACAACCTGGAGCATCCCATCCTTGTGAGTCCAGGAATGAGATGCTCGGTCATGGTCACATAGCTGGGTGCCTTCAGTGACCTCAGCAAATGCTACACATATGACCCAGATGGGAAATGGTTGTGTCAGTCACCGCATGGGTTACATGTGTGCACACTCCTCCCCCATTGCAGTAATGGAACTCACCATTTTATCCAGAAGAACTGGAGCAAACAGTAAGGTTTTTTTTTTCCCCCATGTGTCTGATCTGTTTTAAGGTGTATTCATTTTGGATTCTCATTGGAACTGCCTGGATGTCATCTGGGCAGTTTGAACTAAGATTGGGGCAAAAACCCTGTGTCGTCCAGACTGTGGGGGTGGGAATGGTGGGAGGAAGGCCACTTCATTTGTCTTGTGTAGACAAGGGCATTGATACTGGAAAAAATGCACTGTCATCAAACCCCTGCAGTTGCTGTGAGGATTGGAGCTCAGTCCATGAGGAACTGGATCATGGTGGAATGAATGCAGTGTTCCAGCTGATCAGTACATTTTGATGCTTCAAACCTGTGAGCCTTGTCTGTACTACACCTCTGGTGGTTTGCATAATTGGCTTTTCTTCTTGATGTAGAGGACAGAGATGTAATTCTTCACTAAATTGATTCTCAAAGGAAGCAATGAGTCATTTTAGCAATTTTATTCTTGCTGTTAGAAAAATGTTTGAAAACCACACCATTTGTGCAAAATTTGGACATGGTTGTTTTATGTAGTGAACAGCATTTTTGTACAGAAAATTGTTTTTCTAGCATTCCCTTTGCAGAAAATGTGGTTTTCTATGCAAACCACCCACATGTGAATTTTGTACAGAACAAGCCTCAAACTACAAAGATTCTCATTTGTCCAGGATTCTTCTCATCAGGGTTTCTCAATACTCAATACATTTTAAAAATAATTTTTGAATATTTTTTTTCAATCCCTAGTAGAGGATATCCATGTGGTGGTGGGGGATGAGCATAACCTTCAAGACTGGGAGAGGGGTGCTTTAAACAGGGATGGGAATTGTGTAG
Source organism: Gambelia wislizenii (assembly GCA_030847615.1). Taxonomy (NCBI): domain Eukaryota; kingdom Metazoa; phylum Chordata; class Lepidosauria; order Squamata; family Crotaphytidae; genus Gambelia; species Gambelia wislizenii. The sequence goes on along the minus strand of JAUMIR010000007.1, from coordinate 19,430,154 downwards.
CCCAGCAGATGTTTCTGACCTACACCTTCCAGCAGCTTTAGTCATCATAGTCAGTGGTGATGAATGCTTGGAGTTGAATTTCAAAAACTCTGGATGGCCACACTATTACCAGCCTAGTCTAAAGACTTTAACTCATACACTATTCGGCAAGGAAATGGATATAATTCAATTTAAATCATGGATGACCAAATTTAAGAGAAGTGTTGGCTGGCTTGCTTCCCCTTTCCGCACAATAGTTAGTCCCATAGCTGTGTATCACAGCAACCTGCTGGCTACTGAAGAGGCAGCCATTTTAAGTAGCTTACAATGACTTCATAAGCCATCAATTCAAGCTTTTGGCACTGAGCTCATGGAAGCAATGGGGGAAGAAGAAAAGTCCAGAGGAGAATAAATAGCTAAATGGCTTGATGTGCTTTGCAGGTGTGTGGAGAACATGTGGCATATACTGTTCAAGATGGCTTACTGCCAATTCTCATTCTCAGAAGATATTCAGTTGGCTCAACTGTATATAAATAAACATTTTTTTTGTACTGTGGAAGGCTAGTACTTGGCTTTTTCTCTATGTATCCCACAAAAGGCATAGCTGAATTTTGGTGCTGCACTTTCTCCAAAAATATTTACAAATGGCCAAAAGTCTTGTCGAGTACCTAGGTTGACCCGTTACTCCTGGAATGAGGAGCATGTGGCTCTCCAGATATGATTGGACTGCAGCTTCCATCAACTTACACCACTGGCTATGATGGCTCGTGCTGATGGGAACTGTACAGTGGCCCCTTATGATCTTCTGAGTTTTGGTTCCAGGATCCCCTGTGGATACCAACATATGTGGATGTTCAAGTTCCATTATATGCAATGGTGTATGTAAAATGGCATCCCTTATATAAAATGGTGAACAGCAAGTTTTGCTTTTTGGATTCCCTGACCCCCCGCTTGGAATATTTTTTAGCCATGGTTGGTTGAATCTGTGTAGGCATAATTTGTCAATACAGAGAGGTGAGGGCGAGGGAGCCCTCTCCCTTCCTTGGCCCCGTGGTGGTGGGCAGGCAGGTGGCGGCGGCGGTGGTGGTGGCAACAGCAGGATGGGGGAACTGAGCAAAGGAGAAGAGGTTGGTAAAGCCCTCCTCCGTTCCTTGGCCCCGTGGGTGTGGTGGGTGGCAACAGCAGCTATGGGTGGGTGGGCATGCCAGCTATGCTCCTCCCTTGCCCATCCTCAATTGCTGGGGGGGGGGGGTGAAAGCTGCATATGCTTGCTTTGTAAGCAAGTCCTGCCCTTTGTGCTCATCTGGCCAATCTGATTTGCACTTCCTCTTGTTTGGGCAAGTGAATCAAATTGATTTGCTTATCCTAACAAGCAGAAATGTGCACCCCCTCATTGTTTTTAAAAAGAAACAGGAAAAGCCACAAAGGCTTTTCTGGTGAGGTTTTTGTCCTTTTCTGCTCCCCTCCTTCACAATATGGTGAAGTCGCATGGAATGGAATTAGGACAGGTAGGATTCTCCTCACATTCCATGAAGAGATTTTCACTGTTTGAACAACTCCATGGACTGCCATGCCCAGTTCATGGGCGCCCCTGAAGTTACCAATTAAGAAGCACTCTTCTTGATGAAGAAGGATAAAGTAGAGACTACAGTAGGACTCCTATATCCACTGGGGATTGGTTCTGTGGGAGGGACATGGATACCAAAAATTGTGGATAATAGTGAACACCATTGAAAATAATGGGACTTCCAGTTTAGAATACCATAGAGTTGCCTTGGAGGACCTAGAAAATGGCTAGAGAGGACACATTTTCTATGAAGACTCTATGGTAGGTGTGCTGTTTTGTGTCCCGTGGATAACTGAATCAGTGGATATGGGGGTTTACTGTATACAGATAATTAATTAACTAGCAACCATCCCTACTCTGCCCTGAAGCTCAGTGGATGACCATGGGCCACTCACTACCTCTCAGCCTAAACATGGTTGTTAGGAGAACATAATGATGATGATAGGGAAGCCCTGTATGCTGTTCCTGGAATAAGTATGGAGTTCCAGTGGTGACAAAAAAATAAAGACATCTTCTCAGTTCTCTCCTATCTGTGAGATAGGGGCCCACATGCCACTGACATTATCAATGGACACCAAATCAAGAGGCTTCTCTTGTCCAGACATTTTGATAGAATGTGATTAGCCAGGTTTTAAAAGGCCAGTCTTATACCAATTCATTATGCCTATGATGTGTTCTTGGGGTGGGAGGCTGTTTTATATTGTAAACCTTCTCTCTTTTTTAAGAAAAATAAAGAATCTCAGAACTTTAGAGTATATGATGAGATAAAATGTAAAATGTGCTTCATTCTTTGACTCTTTATGGCTGTAGCTACACTGTAGAATTAAAGCAGTTTGACACCACTTTAACTGCTATGGCACAATGTTATGGAATTCTGGGATTTGTAGTTTTGGGAGCTATTCAGCCTTCTCTGTCAGAGGGCTCTGGTGCCATGACAAACTACAAATCCCAGGATTCCACAGAATGGAGTCATGGCAGTTAAAGTGGTGTCCAACTGCTTTAATTCTGCATTGTGGCTACAGCCTATGTTGGTAAATACAACTATAGTAATCATATATTCCCAACCTTTTTAACCCTGGATATCTGATGTAAAAGGAGTGTTGACACAGAACAAATATTCTGCTAATGAACAAGCATCTACTCAGTCTTTTCTCCCTTGAGTAGAAGGGATGGAGGAGAACAGAGGTTACCTGTTGAGAGCACTTAGTACTATTTTTGGCCTTGGCATAGGGTTGCACGGGTATCATAAAGCTGTGAGCTACTTCTTATTCTTTCTTCAGTGGCATCATATCACGTTCATCTAATCAGGTCATAGATTCTGTAGCATTTTGCAATTGATAGTTTTTGAAAACGACTGCCATGCTTAAGGAAAGGCTATGAATCTTCGGCCTAAAATAGATATGATGTGGGAGACCTATGACTGGATTGCCTGATTTATTGTTGTTGTTGTTGTTGTTGTTACTACTTCAAAGTAGCTGGGGGAGGCAAGTAGAAGAGAAAGCTTTGAATTGGATTAGAGCAATAGCAATAGGCTCAAGTATAATTTACCCATTGTAATACTCTAAAGGTACCAGATCCCATCTGATCTTGGAACCTAAGTAGGGTCTGCCCTGTTTAGTACCTGGAAGAGAAACTGACAATGAATATGAGATGCTGTAGGCTGTATTTTGGAGGAAGAAATTGGCAAAACCACCTCTTAAGTATTCCTTGTCTAAGAAAACCCTATTAAATTCATGGGGTCATCATAAGTCAACAGGTGACTTGAAGGCACATACCCACACAAAATCTCTCCACCATCCCAAAACTATAGTATTTCTCCCTCCCCTCCCCAGGGAGGTTTAATATTAGCTTTGTGATACAATTAGAAATGGAGTGGGAATAGAATGTGCTGCTTTGATCCAGGTCAGATCATCCCTCCCCAAGGATGGTTTTAAGTTAAAATGGTGGTGGAATCTCCCACTTTATGAATATATATTCATTGTTGGTCTCCCTTCCAAATACTAACCAGGGTGGACCCTGCATAGCTTCCAAGATCAGATAGGATCTGGTGCCTTTAGAGTACTACACTGGGCAAATTTCACCGGAGAAATGTTTTCTTATCTGTTAGGCTTCTGATTTTTACTTGAATCATGTGCTTTCAGCAATTGTGGTTGATACTTAATGCATCATGCTTAATGACATCACCATGCCCACCCCTGTGGCTTCACCAGGGGCCGTTCATCTATCTCAGAGTTTCACCCTGAAGTCTCAGAGCTTGAAGTACCCCTGACCAGGCAATCCCAACAACCCACAGTCTGGACATTTCAGCTGGTTCAGAAGGTGGCAATGAAATTTCCTTCTGGGGGCAGCCGAATAGACCATCCTATTTCAATTTTGGTCCATTGTCATAGGCTTCCAGTTTATTTCCAGGTTCAGTTCCAAGTGTTGCCTTTGGCCTTTAAAACCCTAAATGGCCCAAGAGGAGAATCATGGGAGGTATCCATTTATGTCTGTCTTTATGCCAGGTAGGAACAAGGGAAGCAGCTTTTTTTTATTGGTTGAACTTAAATTGTGGGTTGTTGTTGCTGTTATCTTTATTTTTATCCCACTTTTGCACAGTCTGGGACTCAAGGCATCTTACGAAAGTTAAAATAGCTACAGTTCAATATATATATTTTAGAAATTTAAAAATGTAATTAAACTATCAATAAAGTTTTTTTAAAAAAAGTTTAAAAACAAGCCTCCTAAATGAGGTTTGTCTGCCTATACATATATATATATATATATATATATATAGCCTTTTAAAGTTGACTCTCTCCATTATTTTCATTATAGTGAGCAGCTTAAAATTATTACTGCTAGGTGAGGTGCTTTTTATCTATTCTTCCTGTATGGTTTTTTTAATTTTTTTTTTATTGGACTGGTTCATCTCTGCTGTGAATTTCCTTGTTGCCTTTGGTATTGTTTTTATCTGGATTCCATTGTTTGCTCTGCGGGCAACCTTGCGTATGTGATTAGCTTAGAACAATGGGATAGAAATACCACAAACAACAAAGCAGTCCCTTAAGTTATCTCACAACTGTCTAAACCACCCCATCAAAGCAGTGGATGCTACAGCCCTTAGAGAAAAATACTTTAGCTCCAGACAAATTTGCCCAGTCTCCTGTAGTTGGGAGAAGCCAAGACCATGAATCACCATGAAATCACATACTGGAAAATGGGAACTTGATATGTGTTATAACCCAGTTGCTGTGAGAACTTGGCTTGCCATTCCTTCCATATAAGGGAAGGGGTGTGTTTGTACATATTTGCTTGATTTGCCAATTAAGCCAATATTGAACAATTGGGCAACTATAATGGATGTTAAGTCTTTGCATTTGAAAAAAAGGAACAAACCAGCCATTAAGCTATGTCTTCTAGAGCTACCACCATTCCTCTCTCTGGGAAGTTTGCTTTAATACTTTCAGTTCTTATTAAAAAGAAGCATACTCTCCCCGCTGGCCTCAGATTCCTAGTCAGGTAATCCCAACTGGCCAAAAAGAAAAAAGAAAAAGAAAAGAAAACTGTGTGTGTGTGTGTTTGCTCTCATTTTCTTGCCCTCTGCTACAAGCTAGCAATGCAGAATATTTCATGTTTTCACAGATATTTCCTCACTGTTGTCAAAAGTGACACCGTGTGCTCGGGATATTGATTTGTAATGTGTATTTTTGTTAGTTGGCATATGACTTTGGAAGCTAGGAATGCCTACAGTTTGCTGCTAGCTGAAAGGAATATTAAATTCTTTTATTTTCAGAAATGTCTGGACTTTTCCAGTATGACAGAGAGAGAGAGAAAGAGAGAGAGAGAGGAAGTGGTGGTGGTAGTGAGGAGGGGAGAAGTAATTTAATTGCATGTTACTTCTCAAAATGCTGATTAGCTCCTTCTTCAGATCTGACTGACTACATATTGTTACCTAGTTTTTGAATCACTGAACAACTTGCTGTTTTGTAGGTGACCGGCTACTGCTCCAATGCTCTAAACCTTTCAGCTATATCCTACTCAGGAAGGGACTGCATTTTGCTGTACAGACAAGATTTGTAGACCTTCTTACTAAATTTTGCAGATGCAATATAAAACTGGGCATTTAGGAGACACTGAGAGGTTTTATTTATTTTTAATTTATTTTATTTCTATTAGTTATTTATACCCCGCTCTTCCACCACAAGGCTATCAGAACAGCTTAGAAATTGTTTTAAGCAATAGCAGTTTACACATCGACACTGCAATAAGCAGCTTCCAATGTATTGTATTTATTTCAAAAAATTGAACAATTGCAACATTTACAACATTTACATCAGACTACAGACAAAACACAATCATTAAACCAGATTACATTAACACATAATCTATTAGTATATTGATTATTTGTCCTTTTTCATCTTTAGGCATTAGACGTCACATTCAAACATAAAAACCATTGCAACTTATTTAGAACTGTATGATTTTCCACATACCCTATTCATTTTTAATTTTGCACATTTAAGTTTATCCCATTAATATTTTTATTGATGTTTTTGTTTACATATAAATAAAAATGTGAAAAACAAGTATACATTTTGATTATTATTCTTTACAATGACTAACATTTACATTTACCAAAATAGTTCTCCATCTTCCAAGATATCTTCTTCTTTTATCTCCAATAGAGATCCATTCAAAGAAGACATTGAGAGGTTCTGAGGCACATACCCTCCTACTGTCCCAGTTTGGCAGGAATAGTCCCAATTAATCCTCTGTTGTAACATGTTTTCAGCTGCTTTTAAAATATCCTGGGGGTTGTCGTAACAGTCAAAATAATCATCATAGAATTCGCTTGGAATCCTACCTGTCCTAATGGCATTCCGCATTGGATCACAGTATTCAGAAGGAGGGTGGCCAAATCCACCATAAACTCTGTTGGGAAAGCCTTCATGTCTTTTCCCATTTCTTAAAAAAAGCTCCATAGAGAATGTGCATTGTCACTCATTTGGACAACCGGATTAACATTCATTCACATTTGCGAAAGAGCAGCAGCGGAAGCTGATTGGTTGGACATGGGCAGGGGTTAGAGCTTGCTAATAAGGCAACCACTATCTTGGATTTTTGCTTTAGTGAATGTGTGCTCAGGAGACAAAACAGCCTTTTTCTTTCCTTTTTAAAATGTATTTAGGCGGAATATCGCACTTTCAAGCCTTAGATATGCTTTTTAAAAAAACTGTTCAGCAGCAGCAACTGATGACAATAAGAACACGAGTAATTCACTTGTTGCCGCCATCTTGATTTGTAGGCATGCCTGTTGGGACAGCAAAAGTGAATAGCTTTGCATGCCTGCGATTTTGTGAGAAAACCATTAAGACAAATAGAAGCTGCTTCAAATTTGCATTAGTGCACAACAATCACATTTCCCCCCTCATATAGACAGGCCCCTGGTTTCTTTCCCCTATTCTCACTTTCCCCTCTTTGTCCTCAGCTTACTTCAGTGTAAAACCATGGATATTTATCACTATACTCTGATCCTTCCTTGGAATTAGCTCCAGAATCAGGGCCCCTATTAGCCCAGGGGCATATCCTCCAAATATCCCAGGTTTGCAAGGACAGTCCTGAACTGATTAATCCCGTCATCCCATTTTTATTCCGTTGCGTTTAAAACATCCTGGTGTATCTCTTTTCCTTCCAGTTTTCCCCTTTGTCCTGGTTTACTTCAGTTGCTGCAAACTCAGTTCAGAGTGCAAAAGTAGTTTGTGCTCCCTCCATTAACTCAGCAGCGGAGAAAGGAGAGGAGGGGGCCGAATCTTGCCTTTCTCAGTCGGCTCAGGCAAAAGCAAACTGCTGCAGCCTCTTCTAGTTTGTGTCTTTCACCTCATTAAAGCTTTGCTGTCTTGACCACACAAAATATTTCTTGGCCTCATGTGTCCTGTTTTTTATCTCTGAAATGTTGGAGCAGCCTGTTCATTTGAGGTACATTCCTGAAGCCTCCTTTTCCATTGTGTTTATTTGGTGCTTTGAGTTAGTGGGATTCTGAAAGACTTGAGTTTGCAACAATGCAGCAATGGCAGTGGGATCTATCCTATGTGGGTTCCCTCATATATGATGCAACAGGCCATAGCACCCTGCACACTCCTCCACCTTGAAAAAAAAACTGTGATATAAAATGTCTGCTAGGAACATCACATCCAAACCATGATCTGGCCACTGTGGACAGGATTAGGCTTCTGTACGTTGTTTTGCTTCAGGTGCTGTGGTTCTCTCTCTGTTTCCGATTTAATCCTAATGTGATCCTGTGGCCTACTTTACAGAGTAAAAGATAGTTCACATGTAGTCAGGTGACAGTCCTTTTTTGAAGGCATCCTCTGCTTATAGGACTGTCCAATCCAAGTCCAGTGTGAAGATAAAGAACTCTAAGATGGGAAGTCATGGGTCTGTAAGTTGCCCATCCACAGCCAGCAGCACCTGGATAGCAAACTGAGTAGGATGACAGGGGACACCAGATATACTCTCACTACGGGGACAATGTATTTCTGTTTAAACTGTATGAGTTGTTATTTCTAAATTTGCATGTGTGTTAAGGGTGGGAGAAATATTCACTGTTATTTGTTTCCTGGAAGAAAAATAAGTTTCCTGACACCCAGGAGATCCATTCAGAAAGAATAACATAGTGGTGAGATTTTTCCAGAGATTTGCCTGATGTTTGCACCATCCAAAAGTATTTTGGAAAATTATTTTGTGTAGAAATATTCATTTGTGATTTTTGCATGGAAATCCATTTTGTGTGTGTAACTGTTTCCAAATAACCTTGTAGGTTTCCTTGTGCAAGATTAGGCTGGTGGTGTTGGTAGAAAAACAGCAATCTTGCCCTCCACTAGGGTTGCCAGATTAAAAACTGGAGAGGGCTCCTGTACTTGTAAATGATTATTCAGAAAAAGGGATTTTCAGCAAGTGTTGCTTGTCACACAAACAGGTAACAAGCACACTGTCCTAAATAGATTTTCTCTTATGAAACCATTCTTCAGTTTTCACTCTGGCAACCCTACCTTTTACCCTGGCTATTTGGGAGCATTGCCTTTTGCAAAAAAAAAAAAACAAAACAAAACAAAACAAAAAAACCCCAGTTATTGTCCAAGGAACCCGTATGTATGTTTCTGTACAGAAAAAGTTCCCCAAACAATTCTGGATGTGCAAATGCTGGTTGAGAACTACACAGAAATATTTGCTTTTTCTACAGCAATGAGCAAACTTTGGAAATTATTTGTCCTCCACTGCAAATATTTACACCCCTAATTCTATACTAATTAGCTTACAGTTTATGTGCATCTGTTCTCTTTTACTCTCTTCTTTGTGATGTAGAAGTGCCAACCCTCTCCAGAGCAAGCACAGCTTGCCTTGATGGCAAAATCAGGCAGACTCGTGATGACTGCACAGAGATGCAATGGACTACTGCAGGAGAAAAAGGACATATGTGCTTTCCCCATCAATGAATTAGGCGGTATTAAATATCTCTCTATGCAGCCACAACCCCCCCCACACACACACAACAAATCTCTTCAGTGCTGGGTTGTATCCTCACAACAATTAGTGGTTGGGAGTGGGTGGGGAGCTCTTAGGTAATGTCTAGCTGCAGTCCCCTACTGAAGGAGATTATCAGACACGGCAAATAAAGTGTGATAATGTCAACAGGATACAACAAAAGGGCTCCCCTGTTGCACAATGTTATCCTCCTCACCTTCTGCTGCTGTGAAAAAGGCGTTCTTTTTAATTAGCGGACCAAGCTGCAAATTGATATTCCATGGGTGTTTTTTTCCCCGTGGTATTTCTTGCGTGTGAAACCGTGCCCCGTTCTGCTGGCATGACACTCTTTTTTATGAACCTCCCTGTTTTGTAAGTTTTTAAGAGTGTTTTAGTACTTGTGTGTTCATTTTGTTTGTTAATTTAGGTTTTTTTTTTAGACTTTTAAGTATACTTGCATCTTCTTGCAAGAACTGGTGAAATCTCACCCATGTGAAAACGCAGAAGTAAACAGCACTAACAGTCATGTTGCAATAATTCAGGGGTGGCTCTTTCTTGTGATTATGGCAATTTGTAATAAGAGATGTTACTATGCCAGGATACTTATACTTTAAAATATAGTGGGGCAAATGTTTTTAAATGCTCATCTGAGGCCCCATCTACACGATGAAAAATATCCATACGGCTTTTGAAAAATTGATAATGTGTACATACGTCCATTTGAATACATCTGTGTCTTTCAGAAGAGGGCCCTGTAAATCCCCTGTAAAGTCCGTGAATTAGGATTTTTGGGAGGAATAGCGGATCTCAGCAAAAAATCCATACAACTGTTCGAATTTGTGATCATTTGTACAGGCTATTGATAATTTGAATGACTGATCATTCTAATGTGCACAGATTTTTTCTTATCATGTAGATGGGACCTGATAATTTAAGAGACAAAAACAGATTTACAACAAGATGTTGGCTTCCCTTTCTGCCCCCAACATAGACACTGGAGATCTTGGTGGATAAGTCTATTTTTTCTCTTGGTTGCAGACCTGTACCTGGATGTTGTCAGGTATCCCATACTCTCCCCAGCCACTTGTGAACTATAGGGGTGCTGTAAAGATCCATGGCAAAAAGGTGAATCTCAGTAGAATCTCAGTAGAAGGATATTCATGGAGCATTAGGGTATGAAATAGGATATTGGGCAATGTTTTCAGAAACACATTTAAAACAAGTGTTTAAATACAAAATGTTATTAGGATTTATTAGTTTTTAAAAAGTGCATATTTATATAGGGCAGAATGGAGCAGGCTTATGAAGGATGGCCTATGAAACTGACAGGGAGTGGGAATAGACTGATCTTCCATCTCTGTTTACAGGGTTGCATTTTTCTTTGTAGTGGCTAGAGTTCTGAGTTTCCCTTGGCTTAAGATTTGTGAGTTTTGGTTTTTTTAATTTGTCTCTTGTGTTAAGTTTTGTAAGTTGCCTTGGATCCTGCGGCTAATGAAAAGGCTGGATCTAAATAAAATACACTATCTTCTTTAAATACACACTCAAGCAACCTAGGTGGTGTCTCCTTCATGAACTATGATAGAAGCCATATTACACAAAATACCTTTTGCAATTTGCGGGCTAAATTCTTTCTGTCATGCTCACCTAGTGCATTGCATATACCATATTCAGGTTCATTTGCTCTGGCTGATTACATAAAGAACTTGACTGTGCCAATCTATTGCATATTATTTACGAACGCCAGATGTAATTTTTTCCTTCAGCAATGTTGTATGGTAGATATGCGGGGCTGCCATCTGCATCAAGGCTCTGTCCATGTGGGTCGCAGGAGGTGGAAACCATGTTTAATATCCTACTATCCTGTGTCCTTCATTTTCAGAGTCATAAACAATGGATTTCCCCCTTGCTATGCCATCTGCCTGGCCATTCGGAGAGGTTCTATGTCAAATTCGTACTAGAGGATAAATGTCCTAATATTACCTTGTCAGTTGCTAAGTTCTTATCTGTGGTCATTAAGACCAGTGAGAGGGAAGTTAATAGTTGAATAAGTTGGATGAACTCCAAATAAGTCTATTGATAAGTATCCTAATTTTATTGGTTTATATTACGGTTTTATCTATTAATGTACATCATGTCTGTTGTTGTTTGATGGGTCTATGGACTGTATGAATAAATTGAGTATATTACACAAAGTAGTTTCATAACAGGAGTATAAAATGTCCTAAATCAGGGGTGGGCTAAGTATGGCCCATGGGCTACATGCAGCCCCCCGGGGGTCAAAAAGTGTTTTGCTCCCAAATGCCTCCAAATGTCCTTGAGGGGCATGAAGGACATTCTCTCCATGTTTGCAGACCCCTGGGATTCACCAGGGGTAAAAAAATAATTCTGTGGGTTTTTTTTCAAAACCCTTTTTTTTTGGCCCCAAAATGCATTCTAGGGGGCATGAGAAGCATTTGTTCCATGTACCCCCAACAGACCAATATAGGACCTGCAGAAGACTTTTTGAAACATGGGGTGAAGACTAAATGACTCTACTTCCTGTTGTTAAAAAAGGCCTCTCTCATTATAAAATGGCCCTGGGAGGCCCAAAATCATGGTGAAAAAAACCCGTGCCCCCTAGAGGTCATTTTTGGGCAACCTCCCACTTTTTTGTGTGTTTTTGCATAGGGTGCAGGAGTGTGTGCAGCCCTCCAAGGTCTCCTGGGAGACCAATATGTCCCCCTAGTGTTTCTCAGTTCCAACCTCATCCTAAACATTAAAAAAAATTCAAACGTAAGTTCATAGTTTTCAGGCTATTCTTTCTTTTGGTTTTAAAATGGTCACCCATAATCAATCACCTGTCACAATTGGATACTTGCTAGATGGATGCACAAGGGTTGTGAGGATTGGGAGGCAATCTGGAAAATTTGGTCGGTAGGAGGCAGTCACTTCTGGAACTTGTCATCTATTTTTACCTTCATGCCCAGAAATCTGTGATAAAGTTTGAATATAGCCAATAATCCAAAATCCATATTGTCATAAAATGCCATAATCTGGAGCAGTTTATTTTGAGAACCAGAACTAATTACTCAATGTCCTTGGCTCTTAAAGGAAACTTGAGAAAAGCTTCATTAGCAGTAGTTGCTGACTGTTATCCAAGCCATTGCCTGGAGAGTACACCATTTGCTTATTCACCTAATTAAATCTGCATTTAAAGAGAAATCCCATGTATGCTGCTCTTAGTAAATTGGCCATCTGTAATGTAAAACCTGAGTGCCTTGGCACATTTATTTGTTTTTGGAGTGTCTCTCTTATAGGCAGGATTCTTTAAGGCGCCATGCTTCAGTGGACTGAATCTGATGTGTCTCTTTGATATCAAGTCGCGGAGAAGGAGATACAGTAATGCAGACATACAGTCACCACTGCAACTTAAACATCTTGATTGGTGGCTGGGTTTCTTCTCCCATGTGATCCAGGGTAGGACCAGCCTGGCTTCTCCGTTTACATCTTGGTTCTCAAATTTATACTAGAAAACCACAAAATAGGCCAGTCATGCATGGGATTGCTTCCACTGTATTAGCAATGGACCAAGCAGTCCTACATATGTTTAGACAGAAGTATATCCTGTTGTGTTCAATTGGGGTTACTTCCAGGTAAGTTTGTATTGATACAGTCCTAGATGACATGATTGCACAGCTGCTTTGACTTTTTGATGATATTATAATATTCAAATACTTTATTTCCTTCTTGTTGTTCTTGTATTACTAAACATTATTTAGAAGTGGATGCAACGCAGGGTTTATTTTTCCTACTGAAAGTAGCAATAACAGCAAACCATTTTCCATTGACCTCAGTGCCTCGCATGAAGCGTTGCTCCAGGGCATGCACATGCGTGTGTGGGAGAATGATACCTCCATGAAAAATAGTGGAGTATATGTAGATAGAATGCAAGGTTTTCACTGCCTTTCTGGGGGAAGGGCAGTGATGGGGGCAGAAAGTTCTCAGGAAAATGATATCTCGGAAATTTCAGCATAGCTCTGGTTTGAAGGACTAAAATGGCAGTGCAGGACAAACTCACACAAGAATCATAGAATCATAGAATCATAGAATTGCAGAGTTGGAAGAGACCACGAGGGCCATCCAGTCCAACCCCCTGCCACGCAGGAAATAAGAATGGGTGGAGTTTGCCCTGTTTGTATAATCAAGCAATGATTTTTGTGTACTTGTGGAAGAAATCAACCCTCAGATTGAGTCTCCCTTATCCAGAATTCTGAAATCCAAAATAATCCGAAGTCTATAACTTTTTTGAGCACTGCCATACATAGCATTTTATGTTTTATGTGTTTTCTGATGTTCAATGTACAAAAATTTTGTTTCACGCACAAAATTATTGAAAGTATTGTGTATAAAATTACCTTCAGGCTATGTTGGTAAGGTGTACATGAAACACAAATGAATTCAATGTTTAGGCATGGGTCCAATCTCCAAGATATCTCATTATGTACATGAAAGTATTCCCAAATCCAAAATATTCCAAAATCCAAAATACTTCTGATCCCAAGCATTTCAGATGAGGGAAAGTCAACCCATATATGAACCATTCCACACACCAAGGATGATGGTTTTGATCTTTTGCCACTCTTACATGGAATAACCTGATCTAAAACACAGGGACAAATTGCAAACTAAGGTACAGTTTGACCCCCATATCCTACGGATTCAGTATTCACAGTTTCACTTACCCACATTGAAAAAATATATATTCTGTCTGTGCATTTCTAGGTACCCAATATGATTTCATGGTCAATTTTCGGCGTTCATCTCATTGAGAATAATAGTGTTCCCTATTATTCATGGTTTCAGGTATCCGCAGGTGTGTGTGCATCTTGGAATGTATCGCACACAGATATGGGGGTCGACCTGTATCTGTTAAACTTTGCACTTTTCTATATAATGTGACACAACTTTTGGAAGTATAAATGGATGAAAATATGTTTAATCACATACTGATGTTTTCTGATACTTTTTAAAAATGTCATAGGTTAGTGCAAGAATGGAAAAATGATACAGATTCAGAATGATTTTCTCCATCTCTGTTTAAGATAGATCTCAAATATGTTGTAAATTTGAGACCATTCGCTTGATCTGTGCTATACATACTTGAGGAGAAAGTTCTCAGTCTTTTTATAATACAGTTGCCCCTCCGCATTTACGTCTTTAACATTCACGGTTTTGATTATTCGCAGTTTTGGGAGGGCCTCCCTCAGTCTCCCAAAAGTGGTGAGGGGGCTTTGGAAGCCCCCTTGCCACTTTTGGGAGGGCAGGGGGTTGCGGGAGGGCAGTGGTGTAACCTATTTTTTATTCATTTTTTTTCACATTCATAGGGGTCTTGTGGCCCTAACCCCCACGAATGTGGAGGGACAACTGTACTTCAAAGGATTTAAGCCACACCAAACCCAATATATATGGCTATTAATATTGTGCCAGGTGCTTTATGGCTTTTAAAACAACTCACACTTAGTTGTGCATTACTTCACTGTAAATCCAAATTCTTTATTCCTTCTAAGAGCTGCCAATAAAGAATCCCATTAAATTACTTTGCAGAAGGCTCAAATGCTTTACTTGATGTTAACTCATCTTGCTAATGTGCATCTTCATAGATTGGATATGCTGAGAAAATTGCAAAGGCCTTACTTCTTTTTGACACATTTATTTTATTTTTGCTCAAGAAAGAAACATGAAAGCAATTCTGAACTTCTAAACTCCACTTGCTTTTTTTCTCTTATATTTTATTTCCTGATTTTCTTAGTTGCCTAGAAGACTTTTTTTTTTACGCTTAAAATCTATATAGGAATAAACTGAATGTTAAGGTTCATATACATCTGTGTTTTTAAATTGGTGGTTTTAGGATTTGATTATTCCAGATACCTTGAATTTTACTTAGCCTGTACCCATTTGGATGACTTCTGTGAATCACTTAAGGGCCCCATCTATATGAGGCAGGGGAAAAAAAACCCTGGATAGCTTTGCAGTTATAGGAAATTACAGCAACTGTGATTTGTCTTAGTGATGTTTTAGCCCTCAAAAGCTTTGCATGCATACTGGTCAACATGGCGGCCACGAATGATTTACTTGCGTTTTTACATGTCTTATTTGTCACCACCCAACTTTTTTAAAAAACAAAACTATTTTATATTATGCACTCCAGCGATATTTTGCCTGTAGAACAAAAGAAAAAACATCACTCCATTTAATCTCCTTAGTGATCACTCGGTAAGGCGAAAAAAACAACATGACAGCTTGAGTTGCTTCTGCTGTTAGCAAGGTCCACCCCGTGCAGTCATCCACCCAATCAGCCTGCGCTTCCTCTCCTGTAGGAAAGCGATTCAAATTGAATCACTTGTTGCAACAAGCAGGAATGTGCATTTCCTTCAGAGTTTTTAAAAAACCTCTGAGAAAAACTGTGAAGGCTTTCCTTTTGCATTTTTTGACGTTTTTGGCCCCCTCCTTCTGAATACAGTGAAACGATGTGGGATGCCATTAAGACAGCCCGCATTCTCCTTGCACTCTGTGAGGAGTATTTTCGCTGTTTAGACAACCCCAAGTTCTCCTATAAGTCCTTCTAATTTAACCACAATCTTTTCCCTGTATTTTATTTCCATACCCTCCAAATGTCCCAATGTGGCCCAACTAATTTTATGTTGTCCCACTTGTTCAACTACTTTTAAAATGATCCGGTTTCTCTCTCCTCTTCCCAGTTTTTCCCTTAGTCCTAAGCTTACTTCCATTGCTATACTCAGCACAGAAGGGTGGAGAGAACAGAAGGAACTGCAGAATCTTGCTCTTCCCAGTAGGCATGAACAAAAGCAAACTGCTGCAGCCTCTTTGTATTAATTTTTTTTTTTGCCATCTTGACCACACTTTGATGTTGCTTGACCGCATGTGTCCCAGTTTTCATCTAAATGTTGAAGGGTATGCATTTTCTGGAACTATATTTCTTAGAAAAGTCCATCAGATCAGTTATTTATTTAATCAATTTTCCCAATATGGGACCCAAGGCAGCTTACAATGTAAGTTAACAGAAAAGACCATATCCTTTTGTTGTGTGGCAAAAATCTTCCAGTTTTGCTTTCTCCACATCTAGCTAACACCCACCCACACCTGTGCAGCTTCTATTCTGAAAATATAATTTGCAAATTTTGATAAATTCTTCAAAAGAAGCATAAAATGAAATGTTAGTGGAGATTATCAGACAGGAATGAAAAAAGCATTCCTGTTCCACAATCTCCACTCCCACCCTTGTCCCGTCCCTGTCACACCACAATCACCCTCCCCACCACACTTACCTCCTCTCCCATCATTCCAGCAGCCCAGGAATGTACAGAGCTCTAATGGAGCTCCCTTCACATCCTGGATCGAAATCCTGTGGATTCTCTTGAGAAGATGCGAGCATGGGAAATTCAAAGAGAAAAAGAAAAATAACCTCCCAAAAAGTGACAGCAAGCACAAAAACACACTTTAAAAGGTAGAAATAACCCAGGGAGGGTAATAAGAAAGTGTGTCACTTACCTGGATGTCCCGACCTTACCTGGAAGAGTTCTGGCAGGGACCGCCCATTGACTCTGGGATCTCAGCAGCATAATGGGGCACCTTGTTCCATGCAGGAAGAGCCATGACAGGAACAGAACGGGGGATTTATTGAATGCTTCTCCCATAAATAAAAAGCAGTGCCGGAGGAACGGCAGCAGAATGGGTGCATAACGAGCAGAGAACAATGTCATCTGAAAAGGGAGCCCTTTTGTGATCTCCTGGCATTCATGTAATGCCACTTTTAATGTGTCTGATAATCTCCAGTGACCAAATTTGTCAGGTACAGTTTATCCAGGGGGCCGGTTGTGATGTCCAGCCAGGACTGTTTAAATCTCCCCTGCATTTTCCTTTGTTTTCTTTTCAAGGCCTTAGCATGTCTTGAGTATAGGAATACCCCATTGTATTAGATTTGTGGGAGGAGCTAAGAATTCCCCTGCATTTTTCTAGGTTTTGGTTTGTTCCTTCCCAGCAAGCTCTGTTTTACCTAGAAGCCTGTTAGTTCTTTTGGACAGTCTTTGCTGTGAGCTTGCAGAAAGCAGTTCTGGTGGCAAACAGGCCCAGACAGCCAGGAAGGGCATTTCTTACACCATCAGCCAAATTAGTTATCAACACCATCAGCCAAATTAGTTGCCAATAACAAAGGAATCAGAAGCTGAAAGACCCTGCACCAGCTTCATTGAGTGAGGAGATCAAACCCAGAGAGACGTCACCCTGAAGACTGCTGAAACGCCAACTGTAAAGTACCTTTCATTTCAAGCCTTTTAGAGCTGGGGAGGAGAAAGCCCTTTTCTTTTGTTCTTTAAAATAAACTTCCCCCTTTTTTGAACTGGATATTCAGCATCAGAGCCTTTTTGGGTAAAGGAGTTTGATCTTACCAGGGTACTGGCATTGCACACCCAAACCTGCCATCGTCTTTAGTTGGGTGTGTCTTCACAGTGTAAGAATACCTGGCGGCCTTTCCCACTCCGGTCTCTCAAGAGAGAGTCCCAGTCCATGGCCTAGCATTGAAGCAAGTTCCCCAAGACTCGCATAGAGGGAGAAGAGATCTTTCTGTGGCTGTGAAAGGGGAGAAGCAAAAGTTGCTGTGTTTAGATAGCCTGGCTTGCTACAGCAGCCATTTTGAGTACTTCTTCCTGCAGAGTTCTGAGCACATGGTTGGCGGCCATTTTGGATCTGCTTTTTCCTTCAGAGTTCTGAGCACATGGTCAGCAGCCATCTTGAGTACTTCTTCCTGCAGAGTTCTGAGCACATGGTTGGTGGCCATTTTGGATCTGCTTTTTCCTTCAGAGTTCTGAGCACATGGTCAGCAGCCATTTTGAGGCTACTTTTTCCTGCAGAGTTCTGAGCACATGGTCGGGGGCCATTTTGAAAGAGCTTTTTCCACTTAAGTATATGGATAGAGCATTATAAAGAAAATAATGTGTGTTTTATGTTTGTTCACGTTGCAAATCTGAAGAAAGGAGCTAGAAGACTCTTCAACCAACTCCAGGTCTGGCTGTGCTGAAGTAGCATAGGAGTGGTGATAGCAGGAGAGCGGATAAGTAGCAGGCTGTAAGTAAAAATCAGCACTACACCGTTTAGTCCTCTTCATCCTTGCTGAGTTGTTGCTTTGGCAACTAGGACCAGCCAGAATGGATAGGCTTTCTGAAGAAACAGCACATGAACACACACATGACACTCACTCCCTCAGAGACAGGCACCCAACTGAGAAGGCCCTAGAACTGCTGTTGGAGGAAGAAAGGCACTTAAGTGTGAAAGAACTGCAAGCCTGGAAGGGTTTGCAGCATGCTATGTCTTTGTTGTCAGAAGTCTGTGACTCAGAAGACATGCAAAGAAGAGAGCTTACCCAGCAATCCAGTTTTCTACAGTGGAAAGAAGTGGTGAATAAAAGGATCCAAACACTTCAGACCATTAACAATCCCGATGCAGAATCCAGACTAAAACAGTTTCTGGAAGAAGTTGAGGATAAAGAAAAGGAGTACAGTGCAGTTTTGGACATAGTCAAGTTCCGGCTGCAGAGTTTGGAATTTAATAAAGAGAGTGAAAAGTCCCCTGCCGGCAGTGCCAAATCCAGCAGAGGAGTATACCCAGGGAAACCTCAAAGTGCAAAGAGCTCAAAAACCTGTCACACCAGCAAGTCTTCTTCGCACAGATGTGGTTCCCACTCCAGTAAAGGTTGTAGTAGCAGTTCTTCTTCCCATGCTAGCTGGAGTTCGTCTATGGCAGCCCAGCAATTCAAAGAAGTGGAAAGAATGAAATTGAAGTCTGAAATATTGCATGCTGAAGCAGAAGCAGCAATGGCCAGTGAAGAACTAACCTTTTCCCATCAAGAGGTTGATTTAGAAAAGCAAGAAGCTGCCCTTAAAGCAGAGCAAGCTGCCTGCAAAGCAGAGCAAGAAAAGCAAGAAGCTGCCCTTAAAGCAGAGCAAGCTGCCCGTAAAGCAGAGTTAGAAAAGCAAGAAGCTGCCCTTAAAGCAGAGCAAGCTGCCCACAAAGCAGAGCAAGAAAAGCAAGAACTTGCTATTCAGAATGAGAAGAAACTTCTACTCAAGGCTAAGGAGGCTTCAAAACTGTCCATAAAGGCCAGGATTTTAGCCAGGACCTTCCAAGATGATCTGAGTGAAGAAAACTTGAGGAAGCTCCCTACACAAGAGCCTAGAGACAGGATGTCTACCTTGTTCTTTGTGGGTGAGAGCTCCCCACAAGACCCAGTGGTCAAGTCATCTCCTAATTTAGATGCCAGCAAGTCACAATTGCCTGCCGTTCCATGGTTTCAGCCTACAGAGGAACTTGTCTGCAAAAAGGTCATTCATCGTGACTGTCTACCTATAAATATGCCAGTCAATGAATCCTTTAGAGACCAGAAACCCATGGCGGGGAGCCAAATTCCCAGCCATGCTAGTGTGGCTATCCAGCAAGCCCCAGCTGCTGAAGCTCCCAAGACTTACAGGCCTAGAGAATCAATGGACCTGCCTGCCAGTCAAGCTGATTTGCAGACTAAAAGGAGTCCATGCTTCTTCCAGCCTGCAGAGACGATTCCCACCTTCATGGAGTCTTGTTCACTGTTTATGTTTAAAACTCCCAGGAAGGACCTTAGAGACAAGGGAGTCCAGAAATTCTCAGACCTTCCTGAAGACTTCATCTTATGGAAGGTAACTTTTCAGAGAGCCATTAGAGACTTGAAGCTACAAGCAGATGAGGAGCTCACCTTACTCATGGCATGGTTGGGCCCCAACTCGTCACTTCAGGTCCAGAGAATCTACGCGGCCTACGTGTCAGACCCGGATAAGGCATTGCAGACAGCGTGGAACAGATTAGAGGAGTGATATGGTGCATCAACAGAAATAGAAGCTTCCTTATTGAATCGGCTTTATAAGTTCCCAATCCTCAAGTCAAAGGACTACCGTCAGCTTTGGGACTTAAGTGATCTTTTAGTTGAACTTCAGTCTGCAAAATGTAATCCAGAGTTACCTGGTCCGGCTTGTTTAGATCAGTACATCACGCAGAGGCAGGTGCTCCAAAAACTACCCTTTCAGCTCCAGGAGATGTGGGGAAGAGAGGTGTTTTCTTATAAGGAACTCAACATGCAACACTACCCACCCTTTAGTTACCTTGTGACCTTTGTGACAAGAGCTGCAAAGGAAAGAAATGACCCACAGACTGGGTTCCCAACCCTGTACCAGAATATGCATCCAGGGAAGACTGTAAAGGAGGACAAAAAACCTATCAAAGAGATGGGGAAGAACACGGTTGTAGTTAAATCTACTGAGGTCACTCAGTTCAAGTCAGATAAGAAGCCAGAGACTAAAGAAATTCCATGTCCCATTCATAACAAACCACATAGCCTTGCAGATTGTAAAGAGTTCTCAAAAAGGCCTAATGATGAAAGGCTGGAAATAGCAACTAAAGCAAAGGTCTGCTTCCGATGCTGCGGTTCAAGAAGTCACTTTGCCAAAAACTGCAAAGTAAAGGTGAAATGTGCAGAATGCAGTAGCCCACAGCACTGTTCAGCAATGCACCATTTTAAATCACCTTCAGTGTCACCTAAACTCAAGAAGAAAGCAGAGAGTCCTAAAAGTGAGGCTGCAGAAAAGGCAGTTACACCTACTTCAGAAGCGGAGTCAGTTGTGGCATGCACAAAGCTATGCCAGGACTCAACACAGACTAGGATATGCCATCCAATTTGTCTAGCTGAAGTTTTCTCAGAGAACAAACCTCACTTTAGAAAAAGACTTTATATTGCCCTAGATTCACAGAGCGATGCATCCCTGGCCACACCAGAGTTCTTCAATACTTTTGCAGTCAAAGCCAAGAGGTTTGAATACACCATAGCTACCTGCGCTGGATGACAACGAATGCAGGGTAGAGTGGCAACTGAGTTCATGATTTCGCCATGCAGTGGCAAAAGGTGCATTAAACTTCCTCCATTAATAGAGTGCCCCTCTATCCCAAGAAACAAAAACCAAATAGCAACCAAGGCTGTAGCTGAAAGTCACGCACACCTGAAGGCTATAGCAAAATAAATTCCTGCATTGGACGAAGATGCCGAAATTTCCCTCCTGATAGGCTCAGATTGCCCAGAGCTGTTTCAGGTCTTGAAGCAAGCAAATGGACCTCCAGGTGCACCAATAGCACAGAAATTGCCACTAGGATGGATAGTAATTGGACCTGTGTGCGTCCATAGCAAAAGCCCACCAACAGTGTTCAATCTTACAGGCAACAGCCAATTTCCGAATTCACGACCCACACAACTACAAAGTTGTCTAAGCCACATTAAAGTCTGTTGCCTTGGTATTATCCCAGAAAACAGTGCCATTTTTGAAACTTCATCTAGAGATGAAGACATAGCATTTTCCCATGAGGAAAGAAAGTTCCTAGACATAATGAATCTACAGACAGTCCAGAATAGTGAAGGGAGCTGGATGGCACCTCTTCCCTTTAGAGAAGAACGACCAATTTTGCCTAACAACCGTCAACTTGCTGAGAAAAGACTTTTTGCTTTGAGAAATAGAATGCTTAAAGACCCCACTTTAAAGGAAAAAATTGTGCAGCTCATTGAAGATCTGTTTATAAGCAACTATGCTGAAAGAGTTCCTTTGTGCAGTGACCCCCAAGAACAATGGTTCCTGCCATACCATAAGGTAACTCACCCACAAAAGCCAGAAAAGGTGAGAATATTTTTTGACTCAAGTACAAAGGTGCAAAACATCTCGCTTAATGATGTTCTTCTTAAAGGTCCAGACTTGCTTAACAGCTTACTAGGAGCACTTCTGAAGTTTAGAGAAAGGAGAATAGCGGTGACAGCAGACATACACAAAATGTTCTATGCCTTCCTGGTTAAGCCAGAACATCGCCGCTTCCTAAAGTTCCTGTGGCTCCAAAACATGGAAACCTTGGAAAATATCACCGAGTTCCGCATGAGAGTACATGTTTTCGGAAATACCCCTAGCCCAGCAGTAGCTAACTACTGTCTTAAAAGGTCTGCAGAAACTTATTAAAATCAGTGTAGTACAGAGGCTTATCAAGCAATCAACTAAAACTTTTACGTGGATGACTTACTGATTTCTTTTGACTCAGTACAGGAGGCTAGCAGAGTCGTTAAATAGGTACCGTCTGTGCTAAACTTGGCTAACATAAAACTTCATAAAGTAGTCTCTAACAGCAGAGAAGTTTTGGAGACTTTTCCTAAAGAAGAGCTTGTTGAAAAGGATGTCACAACTATCTTTGAAGACAAGCGTACACAGAGTAGCCTTGGTATTTTGTCGAATGTCTTCACTGATAGACTTTCGATCAGAATCCCAAAACTTGAACTTCAGACTACAAGGAGGAAAGTACTCTCTTCAATTAATAGTATTTATGACTCTATGGGTATTGCAGCACCAGTGCTTATAGTGGCCAAAAACTTCTTTAGAGAAGTAATAAACCAAGTCAAAGACTGGGATGAAAATCTGCCCCCAGCCTTGGATTTAGCATGGAAGGCCTGGGCATCTCAGATCAAGGACATTGAACATCTTACTGTGCCAAGACAGTATGTTCCTGTAGAGCATGGACCAAATACCATTTATGAGTTACACATTTTTTGTGATGCCTCTGAAAAGGCAATTGCCGCAGTAGTGTATTTGAGAGCAAGGAGTAGCACTGAGAGGCATATAGGATTCATTATGGCCAAAGCAAAGGTAGCACCCAAACAGACAATACCCAGATTGGAGCTGTGTGCTGCTTTGCTAGCTACCCAACTACTTTAAACCATTTGTACGGAGGTGGAAACAAAATTCCATAGAACATTATTGTATACTGATAGTATGGTCGTATTAGGATACCTCACAAACACTACGAAGAGATTTAAAATGTACATAACCAACAGAGTGAACAAAATTCTTTCTTGCACCCAGCAAAGTCAATGGAAATATGTTCCTTCTGAGTTAAATCCAGCTGATATTGCTACAAGAGGAGCTTTAGCCCAAAAGGTGCAGTCATCCACTTGGCTGACCGGTCCAAAATTCCTGATGGAGTTAGATGTTCCAGATCACAACAGAAGTAGAACTGAAACATGTTCTGAGTTACCTGAGTGCTTGCCAGAGATTAGCAGCTGCAAAATAGACTTGGTAAATGCGCCCAGCATAAGGTTGCCTCATTTAGATGCCAGGAAATTCACAAAGTTCTCTCAGTGGCTGAGTCTCCAACGTGCTCTTGCTAGACTCATCCGTTTTATAACTTTCAGAGACAAAGCAGCACTAACAACTATGGACATGGTTAAAGTGGAATCCCTGATCTACAGGTCTGTACAGAGATCTGAATTCAAGGAAGAATCCAGATGCATAGAAAAGCAACACTATTTACCTAGGCACAGTGTCCTTAAAGATCTATATCCGGTTATGGACAGCAGAGGTCTTCTACGTATTGGAGGTAGACTTCAAAGAGCTAAAATCAAGAACAGCTTGAAAAATCCTATCATTCTGCCTGCAAGTAGCCATGTAGCCCTTCTAGTAGTCAGACACTACCATGAAAGAGTGCATCATCAAGGGCGTACCCTGACTGAAGCAAGTGTCAGAAATGCTGGCTTGTGGATTATAAACTGCAGAAAATTAGTTAACAAAGACCTTTGACAGACTTAGTCACCCTGTTCAGAGTTAGATAAATCATTTTGGGTTTACTGTATAAATGGATAAGTTAGGTTATAGGATGGCAAAATTTCGTTGAAATTTTGAGAGGGGAGTGTGATGTCCAGCCAGGACTGTTTAAATCTCCCCTGCATTTTCCTTTGTTTTCTTTTCAAGGCCTTAGCATGTGTTGAGTATAGGAATACTCCATTGTATTAGATTTGTGGGAGGAGCTAAGAATTCCCCTGCATTTTTCTAGGTTTTGGTTTGTTCCTTCCCAGCAAGCTCTGTTTCACCTAGAAGCCTGTTAGTTCTTTTGGACAGTCTTTGCTGTGGGCTTGCAGAAAGCAGTTCTGGTGGCAAACAGGCCCAGACAGCCAGGAAGGGCATTTCTTACACCATCAGCTAAATTAGTTGCCAGTAACAAAGGAATCAGAAGCTGAAAGACCCTGCACCAGCTTCATTGAGTGAGGAGATCAAACCCAGAGAGACGTCACCCTGAAGACTGCTGAAACTCCAACTGTAAAGTACCTTTCATTTCAAGTCTTTTAGAGCTGGGGAGGAGAAAGCCCTTTTCTTTTGTTCTTTAAAATAAACTTCCCCCTTTTTTGAACTGGATATTCAGCATCAGAGCCTTTTTGGGTAAAGGAGTTTGATCTTACCAGGGTACTGGAGTTGCACACCCAAACCTGCCACCACCTTTAGTTGGGTGTGTCTTCGCAAGATTCCGGATTACCGTTCTTTCGCATCAGAACAGCATAAATCACACGACTCCTCTGTTTTCGGAAGATGAGCAAATCTGTTTTCCTTATAGTTCACACAGGCAAAGGTGGGGGGGGATCGCCTCCAGATCATTAAAACCAGGCAGGAGGCGGGGAGGGAGCAAAGAGGGAGTCATGGAGACCATAAATAATGAGAGGGAAGAAAAAGTACAAACAAACAAGGAATAGAAAGAGCGATCTGTCAACCCCCCTTCCCTAGCCCCGAAAAGCTTCTATAAAGAAAGGAGTGAATGAAAATACGAACAAGCAAAAGCATGCTGGAGTGGTCTGCTTCCCTTCCCTTCATGCACACACACACACACACACACCACAGAAGCTTGCCTCATTCCTGATTGTTTGAAGCCTTGAATGCAGGCAAGTGAATGGAAGGACAAACAAACAAAAGGACGAACATGCGATCGTCTGTTTCGCCCACATACACGAATGCACGCACACACACACACACTCACAGCAGCGAAGCACGGGCTCCTCCTCCCGATCATTTTCCCAACCCCAAAAGCCTGCCTTTGAAACAGACAGGAAGGGCTCAGAGCAAATTTTCAAAAGTGGGTTGCAAGCAGAAGGAGGGTTAATTTTTCTCTCTCCAACCCCTCTATTCGGATAAAGCAGAAAGGTCACTCCAACCAATCAGGATTCAGCTCTGCTCACAGTAATTCGAAAAGGTATACGATTGTTAGTTCCCATGCCAAATTATGCGCATTTTTGCGAACTTAATCAAAAAAGTCTGGAAAACTAGCGAAAGCTGATACTGCGCAACTTATGGGTTTTTTGCACCCCCTCCTTCTGAAAAGGGCGCTGTTGCTTCGAAATGTGTGGGAACTATCAGGCTTCTTGTCGCATTCTTTGAGGATTTATTTTGCCATGTAATTGACTCCCAGCTTTGAGAGGACCATGGTGTTAAAAATAAGGAGCCTCTCAGAAAGATGTATAGCCCTAACATGTTTGAATACAGCCAGATGTCATGATGTTAAATGCTCACTCCTTGGCCTAAAAAAAGGTGAATTCTTCAGTGTCTGTCTCCCCCCCCCCCACTCCAAATTTCACGTTCCTTGAATTGGTGAGTTAGGGTCAATTCCTACCCAAAATGAACAGTGTATTTCTCACCCATCTATATTTGTGTGTATGTGTGTGTGTGTGTGTGTGTATCTGTATCTATATCTATATGTATATCTATATCTATCCTTCTGGCTCATTCTGCTTAGGGACATACAGGAAAAAACAAATTGCTATTGATGGGATCTGGAGTGATGGATAATGATAGAATTTGGAAACAGAATACTACTTTTCATGATGGGTAGAGTCTTCTGAAGACAGTGATGATTTATACAGCATATTCAGAATTCAAAGCACTTCCCATATATGTTCAAAGAATACTTACACAGTATTGTAAAACAAGAAAATAATTTTATTCTCTGTACAGTGGGCCCTCCTGATGTGTAGGGTCCAGATCCACATTTTTGAGGAACTGCAGATTGTTACATCCTATACTTAAAACAGTGGCGGTGTGAACATGGGAGCACTGAAGCATCCACGTGCACGTTGCTGCCATTTAATAATATTGGAAATGATCACCCGCATTTTGTGTCATCTGTGGGGGATCCTGTGGGGGATCCCCCATGGATCTGGAGGGTCCACTATATTCTCCATTTCCCATATGCCTAGATTTAGTGCCATGTCACCCTGTTTGTATCAGATAGGATGCTTGAACCAGTACACTCTCCGATTTTAGCTCATTCTTTTAACTTCTCCAGTGCTTCAGCTATCATATGAAATCATGGATGGATTACTTTGCAAAATGTAGACTTGGAAATCCAGGCTCATTTTGCAGTCTCGTATAGGCATCTGGATCAGAGTTTGGAAACATTAGGGTTTTTTTTTACAACAGCATCCCAGCCACTGTGGTCCAAAATCCCTAATGTTTTCGAGCTCCAGTTTAGATACTTTAGGGCCAAATCCACACTACACAAATAATCCAATTTGAAACTGGATTATTTGCCACAGCTTCTTCCTGTGGAATACTAGGATTTGTAGTTTGGTGAGGCACCAGCACTCTTTGACAGAGAAGGCTAAAGACCTTGTAGAACTAAAAATCCCAGGATTCGATAGGAAGGAGCCATGGCAAACAAACTGGATTATTTGTGTAGTGTGGAATTAACCTAGGAGTTCAATTTTGCATGATCCCATTTCTTCCTGATTCCTCCCCTATTTCTGAAATCTGAAGGCAGCAAATCTCCTCACATTCCAGGGAGTTGTTAGGAGGAGTAGCTAATACCCTAGAGGACAGGATCAAAATTCAGAATGACCTGGATAGACTGGAGAGCCTGGGTCAAAGCTAACAAAATGAAATTCAATACGGAGAAATGTAAAGTACTGCACTTAGGGCGAAAAAATGAAATGCATAGATATAGGATGGGAGAGACCTGGCTGAACGAGACTACGTGCGAAAGGGATCTAGGAGTCCTAGTAGATCACAAGTTGAACATGAGTCAACAGTGTGATGCGGCAGCTAAAAAGGCCAGTGCAATTTTGGGCTGTATAAATAGAAGTATAGTGTCTAGATCAAGGGAAGTAATAGTGCCACTCTATTCTGCCTTGGTCAGACCTCACTTAGAATACTGTGTCCAGTTCTGGGCACCAGAATTCAAAAAGGATATTGACAAATTGGAGCATGTCCAGAGAAGGGCAACTAAAATGGTGAAAGGCCTGGAAACAATGCCTTATGAGGAGAGACTTAGGGAGCTGGGTATGTTTAGCATGAAAAAAAGATGGTTGAGAGGCGATATGATAGCCCTGTTTAATATTTGAAGGGGTGTCACGTTGAGGATGGAGCAGGCTTGTTTTCTGCTGCTCCAGAGACTGGAACACGGAGGAATGGATGCAAGCTCCAGGAACAGAGATTCCACCTCAACATTAGGAGGAACTTTTTTGACAGTAAGAGCTGTTCGGCAGTGGAACACACTCCCGTCGGAGCATGGTGGGGTCTCCTTCCTTGGAGGTCTTTAAACAGAGGCTGGATGGCCATCTGTCGGGGATGCTTTGATCAAGATTTCCTGCGTGGCAGGGGGTTGGACTGGATGGCCCTCGTGGTCTCTTCCAACTCTACAATTCTATGATTCTATTATTCTCTTCCTTCATTCTATCACACCAAGGCAGTTCTTATTTACTTTGCATACAAAAACCCCTGCCTCTAATTTCATTTCTGACTTACATATTAGAAAATGGGAGTGGTGGCAATGAAGTCAGAGAAAAGCTCAGGCCACAGATCTGGAGTACTGTAAAGGGTCAACTGATCATAGACTTATAGAGTTGGAAGAGACCACGAGGGACACCCAGTCCAACCCCCTGCCTTGCCAGAATACACAATCAAAGCACTCCTGACAGGTGACCATCAATCCTCTCTTTAAAAACCTCCAAAGAAAGAGACTCTTCCACAGTCTGAGGCAGTGTGTTCCACTGCTGAACAGCTCATACCATCAGGAAGTTCTTCCTAATGTTTAAGTGGAATCTCTTTCCATGTAGTTTGAGTCCATTGCTCTGTGTCCTAGTCTCTGGAGCAGCAGGAAACAAGCTTGCTCCACATGCCATATGTAACCCCTTCAAATATTTAAACATGGCTATCATGTCCCCTCTTAACCTTTTCTTCTCCAGGCTAAACATACCCAACTCCCTAAGCTGCTCCTCATAGGGAATGACTTCCAGACCTTTCACTATATTGGTCACAATCCTCTGTACACGTTCCAGCTTGTCAATATCCTTCTTGCATTGCGGTGCTCAGAACTGGACACAGTATTCCAAGTGAGGTTTGACTAAAGCAGAATAAAGTGGTACTATTACATCTCTCAGTCTGGACACCATTTGTCCATCCTATTGATGGAGCCCAGAATTGAATTGGCTTTTTTAGCTGCCACATCACACTATTCACTCATGTTCCGCATGTGGTCTACTAAGACTCCTGGGGGCCGTTTACACGATGAAAATGTCCTGGGAAGAATTCATGTCGATCCCTGGCAGTTTACACGTACATCGGGTCGGGTACGTGATTTTCGGAAGGGGGGCCACCTTTTATCTCTCAACCTGCGGGACTTCCAGTCCCGCAGGTTGTGCCGGTTTTTAAAAAAGTCACTGGAGGATTCGGAAAATCGGAAATGTAAACAGCGTGGGACAAAAAGTCTCGGTACTGGGATGACCGGAAATGGTGACTGGGGGTGGGCTTAGAGGTCAGGGACCAGAAAAGGAGGGGTCAGTCACCCGTTCAACAGATCCAGCCTCACCAGCCGAAAACAAAGGCATCCCTTCCAGCTGCATGAAGGTTGATGTGTGTGTATGTGCGCGCGCGCGAATGTACTCAATCACCTTTTTAAATGGATTTCTACACTGCATGCTACAGAGAGATCGTGGTGGGCAGATCCTCCCTGGTTCTGAACAGAGAGATCGTGGTGGACGGGCACAGTAAAATATTCCAGCCTCTGAGCGAATGAAAATCCCTTAAATTTCCCCTCTATGTCTGTGTGTTTCAAAACAGCCTGTTTGTAGCTGGTTTGAAGCATGAACTCTGCAGCTAATCTGTGTTGTAAGGGTTAACATTTTACAGAGGCAAGGGGAATACGATGCCTCCCCTCCCCTCCCCTCCCCCTCACTCGGCTTGATTTCAAATGGAAAGCATTCTTTCGTTCCTGCGTCTGAGCGAAAGATCTCAGTCTGGATCTTTAAAAATGCTTTCTGCCTCTTCTGAAGGGGTTAAAATGTTCAAGAAGCAAAGGGGGAATAACCAACCTCTGCCCCCCCTCTCTCTCCCCCCCCCCCAGCCAGCCAATAACATCGCTCGTGGCACGGAACTCTAAGGGAAGTGCGTCACCGAGGTTGTGAAAACACGAGTAATCGCATCTTTGATTGACAGCCAAAAAAAAAAAAATTTAAAACCTAAACAAAACCGGAACTATGGACGTGTAAATATCAGTCACGGGACCACACGGGATATCCATATCAGAGACATAAATCGTATAAACAGCGAGGGGCGGATTCGTGATCACTTTGTCCCGGTCGTGTGACTGGCGTGTGACTGGCACCCTAGATTCCTTTCACTGTTGTCAATCCAGGTGTCACCCATCTGATTATCTATGCTTAATTGGAAGTTTTTGTGTTTCTAATGCAAAATTAAAATTTCCCAGTTTCAAGGAGATGCTATTACGGGATTTCTGCATACCATAACTTGGCTGGCTTTTGGTACTATAAATTGTGCCTGGGTGGATGAGGTTGCTGTTTGCTGCTATGCTTCAAATGGTAAAATGTCTTGGGCTGACCTTCCTCACTGTGTGTATGTGTGTGTGTGTATGCATGTGCAGTGCACTCTCAAGCTTGTTGCTGTTCTTTGGGTAGATTAGGATGAGTTCTGTGTGGTTACTACAACCATCATGTGACAGCCTGCTTATAAGGAGCCTGTTTTCCAAGAGAAAGCACTATATGAGGAAGGAGCACTGACTATTACGAATGGGCTGTTTAAATATACAGCATTCTTCTAGTCAAAGACAGCTTATTTCTCATTTGGTCAGAACTTGTGACAAGAAGCAAATGTATAGAAATGTTTGGCTTGCTTTTCATTTGCAGCACTCAGACTATTTTTAGTTTTTTAGTCATCTCACAACAGTGCTTCAGCACAACAATGCTTCTTATCTGCTACTACAAGAACAAGGAGCTGCTGGAAGGCTGGAAAAATCCTAGACACTTGACTGCCCAGGTGCCACATAAGAAAAGGAATCAGGGGCCAGGAGCCTGTTCTGGTGCTTTGCAAATGGAAATATGTTTTTCAACCTGCAAATCTCGAAAGCCAGATTTGAATGTTTAAACTGTAAATTGCCTTGGCATAGAAGAAATCTCTAGGAGGCATGTTTGGTGGTCAGGCCAACACTACTTTTTTGCTGTAGGAATTGTTCTTGAAATCATAGCATTATAAGATTTCTGTTATACTTGGGGCTGTGAGGAACATGTAAAGCTAAAAAGATGTAAATTCAATTGTGAGGGGACCTGCTGACTAGCAAAGCACAAACTTTGCATGGAGAAGGCGCTAGGCTCATTTCTTGGTATTTTCAGTTTAAGCCTTGGAGAATTGGTCTACAGGTGTCATTGCTTTTCCTCTGTCCTAATCCCTTGGGCAAAGAAGAGCAGGCTTGCCAACAGGAGCCTTCTTCTCCACTTCCCAGTGGAAGGCAGAGATACGTGTAACCCAAAGTAAAACCATTTTCTCCTCCCCTCCCCCTGGAGAAGAAAGGAACCTGTGTGTGAGCTAAGTAGCCAAGAGCTCTGCAAGGCTTAACAGAGAGCAAGTCTTATTCTAAGAAGGATTACATCAGGTTTCTGGGTATCATATTTTGGAGCATCCTTCTCCAGGCACAGTTTAGAAAGTGGCAAAGTTATGGAGACAGATTATATTCCAAAGCCACCTTGGAACTGACAACCAGCTAGGGAAATATAACAAACATCCCTGATGCACTCTAACTAAAAATGGTTCCTTGGCACTTACAGAAAAATAGACCTTCTGTTCTCAGGTTTTCCCATGGTGAAGGAAGGAGGAGCCTGACCCTTTGGAGATCAGTCTCTACTAGCCTTCCTTCCTCATGAAGATGGTCAGCATCTCACAGAGAGCTTGAAAGGGCAGACCAACAGCCTGCCCCACCTGAGAACACAAGCAGTAAAACTTTTATACCCCAACTCTGATGGTATCAGAGGATATGTTCCCTGATCTTATGTAACCCATGCCATCCTAAGTGGCAAATTAACCCCTTGTTAGCTGGATGTAGCTTTGTTCACAGCCACTAAATAATGTATGAGTGCATTATCATAACAGGGATCAGAACTCTGATCTGGTAAAAGGCAGCTTCCTACATTCTTTCCTGTCTAGACAATCAGTGGATGCATGGAGGCTGAGAGCAGGCTGTGATTTTAGCATTCAATGGATTCCAGGTAACATATGAAAAGTACAGGTCTCCCCTCCCCATATCTGTGGAGGATACATTCCCAGACTTACTGTTTATACATGAAACCATGAATAATAGTGAACCCTATTAAAATAAAGGACTTCCAGTAAAAACATACCATAGACTTGTGTTGGAAGAACTGGTGATTCCTAGAGAGGACACTCTAGGCATTTTCTATCATCATTCTACAGTATGTTTACCTATTTTTTCAGCTGTAGATAACTGAAACCGAGGATAGTGGCTCCGTGGATATGGGGGAAGGGGGCAACCTGTAGACTTAGAGATAGACAGATCCATCAATTTTGCTTTCTCCCACAGTTGTTGTTGTTGTGGTGGTGGTGTGCCCTCAAGTTGCTTCTGACAAGTCAGTTTTTCTGCAAAAGCAACTCCCCTCACGTGGTCTGACCAGTGTTGAAATGAAAGATCTTTCAAGGTTTTGCATGCTCTTCTAAGGTCTAACTATATTGCAGACTCCAGCAATGTAGCAATAACCTCTTTATGGGAGAGATTTGCATTTCCCCTTTCAAAAATGGTTAATAATAATAAGTCTGTAGCTTCTGATGAGATGATTTCAGAAAATCAGTTATTTTGTGCCAAAAAATCTATTGTCCCAATTGCACCACAGCCTTATCAACAATACTGTGAAATATTATTATTTCTGTGTGAAGCCTAACTAGCGTTAAATTCCATCTATGAATAGTACTCAATATACATTCCCCAAATTGGGCTGACATCAATTTATAAGGTGGCATGGTTCATATTTTGATCTACTGTGCTTCTGAAATAGAAATATTGAAGTCTGATTCCCATAATATTCTTGAACCATTCCCTCTTCCGTATGTTATTTCAATTACGTCTTTATATGCCAGCCATTTAGTTGTTGATGACGTGGGAACTACAGTCAATGTATTTGGGACTCCTAACTGCATTAGTGAAAGATCAAATTTGTCCTTTTTGAAACCACTCCACTTGAATATCGGATAGATTTGTCAGGAGCCATTCCAGTGATAATGGTTTACCCATCAAAAAGTCTTTAATTCTACATAACCTGCTCTTTTCCCTCTCTTTCATCTTGCTTATATTTGTCTCTATGTTTAAAAACTGGGGTGTAATGAAAAAGGACAGAAAGTGACATTGTAAGGCTAAAAACTTGGAATGTGTTCCATGTGGTCATCATTTCCAAAATAAAATGTAAACGTGTCACTGAAATGATAAATTTAATAGAAAGATTGCCTAAATGTAGAATCTGCTGAAGCAAGATGACAATGGTTGTCATGTTCAGTACCAGAAAGGGTGTGAAGAATGGCAAAATTCAGGCCACATGTGGCCTTTGGGACTCCTAAGTATGGTCCGTAGGCCCCCTAAACTCCTTTTTTTTAAAAAAAATGGTCTGATTTTGAGGTGATTTTTACCCCCAAACCACCTAAAAATGTGACAGTTTGCTCCATTAACCCCTACAGCCCGGCAAATTTTCCCAAAACAGACAAAAAAGAGGAAAAAAATCAGCCAAAATGGTAGCTCAAGTTGACATCATGTCACTTCAACAATGCTGAAATGTGCTACTAAGGGTTGCTCGGCAGGCAAGGGGAAATGGCCGCTGCTTGTAGCTGCCTACCTCTGGAATATAGGAAGCATTCCTGTTCCATTGGATAAACTAAGCCAGTAACTCACACAATCCTCCCCCTTATGGGTCCCTACACTGGAACCTGTTGCCTTTTTTATATGTGGGGTAGGGGGTTATATGTAGCTGCTTTTTTAGCTTAAAAAATTCTTCATAAACCTGCTGACTAATAATCTGTTTTCTGAAATATGAATGTCACATTTCAGTATCTGACTTCTAAAAAAGCAAACTTCAAAAGAATAACTTTATCTTATGGGTTCCCTGGGATCTACAGAGATGAAAAACACTTTGTAGGATGGTAAACCCCCGTCTTCTCTCAAATTTATCTTGACAACTGTTAAATGGTATTAACATCACAAACGGAGCTTCCGTTTAACTTTACCATTGACTGAGAAACATAGGCAGATTTCATACTGCATAGAAAAAGCAGTTGGATAAAGAGTTGTGAGGGTTGGGTTTTAACTACATGAGATGCAAAGGCTTACACGAATGAGGTAAGCTTCAGCTAATAGGGCCTCTGATGGAATTGTGGTTTAGATACTGAATGCAATAGGCAGAAATTAACAGGATGTGTAGGGCACAACATACAAGTCAGTTTTACTGTGAAGCTTTCCATTGATATTTTTTTTAAGGACATTGAAGCCACTCTGACCTTGAAGCAACTACGCTATTAAGATTTGGGACATGTAGCAGAGTACTAGATAGTGGGTCTTCCCACCACCCCATTCTAGCACTAATAATAATAATAATAATAATAATATTTATTTATACCCTGCCCCTCTGTTAAAACAATCGGGGCAGCTTACAAAAATTAAAATACTATACAATTAAAATCCCAAAACACCACCCACCCACCCCTCCCCCATAAAAAGATATTAAACAAATATAAATTAAAAAGGAACTAATCTAAAATCACATTTAAAAACAATAAATACAATAAATGGCCAGCAGACTAAAAGAGGCCAGGAGCTGCTGAGGCTGGGATCTAATTAGGAAAGGCCTGCTGAAAGAGATCCGTCTTTAGTGCTTTTTAAAAGCTACTCAAGCTTGTCATCTGACAGATCTCGTTTGGCAGGTCATTCCACAATTTGGGGGTGATTACTGAAAAGGCCCTCTGGGAGGTTGCAGACAGCCTAGATTTTTGTGGCTGAAGCAGATTCCTCCCAGAGGACCAGAGTGCACGGGGAGGATTGTATGGGAGGAGGCGGTTCCAGAGATAAGTTGGACTCAAGCCATTTAGGGCTTTAAAGGTAATAACCAACACCTTATACTGGGCCCGGAAACTGATAGGCAGCCAGTGGAGAGATTTTAATACTGGAGTTATATGGTCTCTCAAAGATGTTCCCCAGACCACTCTGGCTGCCATATTTTGTACCAACTGAAGTTTCTGGACCAAGCATGAGGGTAGACCCATGTAGAGCGCATTGCAGAAATCTAGACGAGAGGTTACCAGCACGTGCACCACTGTCTCGAGGTCCCTTACTTCCAGGAAAGGGCGCAGCTGGCGTATCAATTGAAGCTGATAACAGGCGCTCCTGACCGTCGCATTCACCTGACTAGTCATCTGAAGCGATGAATCAAGGAGCACCCCCAGACTGCGAACACAGTCCTTAACGGAGAGTGTGACCCCATCCAGGACTGGAGGTTGCAACCCAACTCCTGGTTTTGGGGCTGCTACCATGAGCACCTCCGTTTTGTCTGGATTTAATCTCAATCTGTTTTTCCTCATCCAGCCCATTCCTGCTTTAAGACAATCATTAAGAGAAAAGACACCATCGGAACTCGAGGCCGACGATCAGGACAAGGAGAAATAGATCTGGGTGTCAGTCCTACCAGTCCTAGAAGTTGAAGCACAGCTAGCACTTGAAAGATGACAGAGCATGGTGTGGGCATTTCGCACCAGGGTCATATCTGAGATTCATGGAGGAAAGCATAGTGGAGTTGCCTCTCAGGTCTTATGAGATAATATCAGAATGAACCTCAAGGTCCTCCAACTACACAGTCCCACTTATTTCTGTTCTTCCATGTCCTTCATAAAACCCCTTCTAAATAGCCTTGGGGGTTGTCTAGATGATGGAAATACCTCTTGCAAGATTTGAGGAAAATACCTTTTGTCCCAATACACTGTGAACAAAATTCACAGTATTTGGAAGGAGAGGACCCAAATACTCCATCTACAGTGCCAGAAAAGCCTTCGTAGTTTTCCCTGAGGTTTTTTGAATAATGTGTGGGCCTGCACATACCGCGCATCTGGGCACCCAGTTTGGGATGCTGAACATTCTCAGCAAGGGCAGAAGTGGAAAGCTGATTGGTCAGACGTGCAAAGGGGTGGGTGGGGGCTTGCTGGCAATGAAGTGGTCAGAAGTGCCATTTTGGAGTTTTGCATTGTCGATCTTGCACTTGTTGGCTGTGCTGAGGTGACCAAACAGCTTTTTAAAGCAGAAGGCTGCACTTGTGCACCTTTGATTTGCAATTAAAAAAATACTGTGCAGAGGCAACAACCTGTGAAGAGTAATAACACAAATAATTCACTCTCAGCCACCATCTTGATTTGCAGGCATGGCTGCATGTGCACTTCAAACACAGAAAGCTTAGTACAGTTGTGAAGTCAAAGGCTTTCATGGCTGGCATCCATAGATTTTCCTTGCATTTTTTTTCCGGGCTGTGAGGCCGTGTTCTGGAATAGTTTATTTCTGACGTTTCACCTGCATCTGTGGCTGGCATCTTCAGAGAATGGTTGGGTAGGAGTGTGTGTGGAGTTTATATATTGTGAACCCCTGTTGGGGGGGTATATGTACATTTGTGTAATTGAATGGTTAGTTTCTGGGTATAGAAATGCAAGGCTGATTAGTGTCTGTTCGGCTAATGGTTGATGGGCCATTATCTGCTGGATAAAGTTTACCGCATACCATGCAGCTGTGGTATGTATGACTGTGTATAGGGATAACTAAACACAGTGTGCAAACACGAATCAAGGAACATGAGACACACTGCAGACTGGGCCAGCCAGAAAAATCAGCAGTAGCAGAACATGTGATAAACCAACCTGGACACAAAATGTTATTTAAAAACACAGAAATTCTGGAAAAGGCCAACAACTATCATATCAGAATGCACAGAGAAGCTATTGAAATCCACAAACACCTGGACAACTTCAACAGGAAAGAAGAAACCTTAAAAGTAAACAAAATCTGGCTCCCAGTTTTGAAATACAAGAGAATCAAAACTCAACACTTACAAAAGAATTCCACCCAGGGACATGGGGATTCCCAGCAGATAATGGCCCATCAACCAACCATTAGCCAAACAGACACTAATGAGCCTTGCATTTCTGTACTCAGAAATTAACAATTCAATTACACAAATTTACATATACTACCCAACACTGGTTCACAGCATATAAACTCCGCACACGCATCTACCCAACCATTATCTGATGTTGCCAGCCACAGATGCAGGCGAAACGTCAGAAAGAAACTATTCCAGAACATGGCCCCACAGCCCGGAAAAAACAAACAAACAAACAAACAAGGAAAATCTATAGACACTAATCAGCCTTGCATTTCTATACCCAGAAA
The DNA here is from genome assembly GCA_030847615.1 of Gambelia wislizenii. Taxonomy (NCBI): domain Eukaryota; kingdom Metazoa; phylum Chordata; class Lepidosauria; order Squamata; family Crotaphytidae; genus Gambelia; species Gambelia wislizenii. The sequence continues at coordinate 19,393,487 of JAUMIR010000007.1, read as the reverse complement.
CTAACCATTCAATTACACAAATTTACATTTACTCCCCAACAGGGGTTCACAGAATATAAACTCCACACACACTCCTACCCAACCATTCTCTGAAGATGCCAGCCACAGATGCAAAGGAAATGTCAGAAAGAAACTATTCCAGAACATGGCCTCACAGCCTGGGGGGGGGGGACAAGGAAAATCTTAGTATAGTTGCCCCTTCTTATATGCTGGGGTTTGGTTCCAGGATTCCCCGTGGATACCAAAATCCATGAATACTCAAGTCCCATTATATGCAATGGCATAGCAAAATGGTGTTTCTTATATAAGATGGCAAAATCAAGGCTTGCTTTTGGATTATTATTTTTTAAAGAATATTTTCAAGCCATGAATACTTAAATCCATGGATGCAAAATCTGTGGATATAGAGGGACAACTTTATACCAGTGATTTTGCCAAAGGACTGTGGCGACAAATGAACATTGCTGTGAATTTGCATTCATGTGCAGCAATCAGCATTATATTTTCTCAGCGGGACAACAGCTCTGGGGAGGAAGCTGAAAGAAATGGATGCATAGGTTGTCATCTCGTCTCTTCTGTCAGTTGAAGGGCATGGTCCAGGAAGAGAGAGGAAAATAGCCAACGTAAACAACTGGCTCCATAGATTCTTGGATCATGGGCTGCGCTTCCATGAGGGGGGACTTCTGGCAAGGGATGGGGTGCATCTCACACCAGTTGGCAGAAACGTTTTTGCCAACAGTCTCAAGAATTTGATCAGGAGGGCTTTAAACTGAGTCATATGGGGGAAGGAGACAGTATTCTGGAAGGCAAAAGAGCTAGAGAAAATAGTCAAGCTGTCATAGAGGGAACAAGGCAAACAGCACAAGGACACAACAGTGGGAGGCAAAAAAACTTGCACAGGGAGCAAGTAAAGGGATCACATGGTCTTAGATGTCTCTACACTAATGCACAGAGCATGGGAAATAAACAAGGTGAACTTGAACTAGCACTACAAAACAAATATGATATAATAGGCATTACTGAAACCTGGTTGGACGAGTCCCATGATTGGAATGTAGGAATAGAGGGGTATAACCTTTATAAGAGAAACAGGCCAAACAGGAAGGGAGGAGGAACAGCATTATATGTCAAGGATATTTACACCAGTGAAGAGATCCATGACATCAATACTGGAAGGCAGGTGGAGAGCATCTGGATAAAAATTAAAGGGGAGGGAAACAACAGGGATGTTATTGTGGGACTCTACTACAGACCCCCAAATCAGACGGAGGAATTGGATGATGCCTTTCTAGAACAGATGAACACACACAGAGAAAGGAGAGATGTAGTAGTGATGGGTGATTTCAACTATCCTGATATTTGCTGGAAATCTAACTCAGCCAAAACTTCAAGGTCTAGCAAATTCCTGACTTGCCTGGAAGACAATTTCATGGTACAAAAGGTGGAAGAGGCAACAAGGGGGTCAGCTATTTTATATCTGATCCTAATCAACAGGGATGACCTGGTTAATGGGGTGCAAGTGGTGGGATCCTTAGGTGAGAGTGATCATGTTCTCCTGGAGTTTGTTATACAATGGAAAGGAGAAGCCAGGCATAGTCAGACACGCATTCTTGACTTTAGGAGAGCTGATTTCAATAAACTCAGGGAAATACTGGGGGTGATCCCATGGTCAGGAATACTAAAAGAGAAGAGACCTCAAGACGGATGGGACTTTCTCAAAAGGGAGATACTGAAGGCACAATTTCAAACAGTACCATTGAGGAAGAAAAATGGGAGGTGTCTCAAGAAACCAGGATGGATGACTAAAGAAATATCAACAGAGCTAAGTTTTAAACGTAACATGTACAAGAAATGGAAAATTCTTATCCAATCTCCTCCACCTTTCCCACAGTAAAACAGGAATAAAGTGTGTATAAGCTTATGGAGACTTGACTAGGCTCATTTATATAACCAGAAACCATGGTTTCTCACTGCATCTGATCCAAGCCATTTTTTTGTCTTTTAAAGCATCTCAGGGAAAACAATAAACTCTTACTACATATATCAACAGTAATTTGGAACTGTAATACAGCTGGTCAACTATGAACCCTATCACAGTGGTGGAAGATTCAGCAGTAAATTAGCAGTAAAATGCTAGTGTGAGCACAGCAGTAGCAAGGACAGCTGCAGGATGGTTGAAATACTTTTTAAAGCTGGTGACATATATTGGTGCATGTCCATTTGTGTTTTGTCTTAATAAAGAGTACCCACTTTGTTCATGCAGGTTCCTCCTCTTCTGTACAGTCCAAATATTCTTCTATTGTTTTGTTCTCTCCCCACTCCACTTGCTTTTATAGCATAATTGGAAATATGTTTCCTCACTGTAGTTGAAGAAGCAATGGTTCTTCTAGTTGATAGAATGCATAGAGTTTATAATAAATCAATTGTAGGACGTCATATTTTTGGAGAGAGGGGTAAAGGGAGGCCCTTCATTCCTCCCTTCTGTTAAAAACTGGCATTTCTTTGTTCTGCTGAATTTATAAAGCAGTAATAAATGTTCAGTAATTTTCTTGGTACAGGCAGTCAAAGTGAGCAAGGAGCTGAAATACCTTTCCTACGAGAGAAGACTAAAACATTAAGTATATTCAGTATAATTACCATCTGAATATAGGTTAAAGGTAATTAGTTGAGAAGAGGATGAGACAAATGGAAGAAGGGTACACTTTACCATAGCCCAGAAGTCTAAAAGGTGCCCAAAGGTCCCAAAGGGCCTGGTCAAGGCAGCAGTCTCCAGTATTGTCAAGTTGTTTCCGACTTACGGTGACTCTAAGGTGAACCTATCTTGGGGCCTTCTTGGCCACATTTGTTCAGAAGGGGCTTACCATTGCCTTCCTCAGAGGCTGAGAGAGTTTGATTTGCCCAAAGGAAAACCCCATTCCTTTATGGGAATAAATGGGGATAAACTATATACCAGCCTTGCTCAGGCCTCATCTACATAGACAGAATAAGTAACGCAGAAGGCAGCTGCAGTGGTGAGCTGACATACTGGTATGGGCTCCTGCAGTCCTGCAGGGCCCAATCTATTTCTTCCTCAATGGAGCGGTTTTTTGCGGGTATTTTGCTGCAACGCTTTATTGGGCTTTACCTCGTCTTAGCCCCATCTTTGCTCTGGGGGTTTTGATGACTGCACTAGGGTAAAATGGGACAAAAGCCCTGTGTTCAGACTGCAGGGCACCAAGATGGGGGCAGGATGGGACTAATAGCCTGTCATGAACCCTCTTGCTGAGGAGGAAGAGGAGGAAGAAGAGAAAGAAGCAGAGAACAGAGATGAGACAGCGAGGGAAAGCGTGGCTCAGCATGAAAATGCAAAAAGGGAAGGTGTGGCTCAGCCTACAGAGGTTGCCCAGGCTCCCTCTGAGAGGACAGCCAAAGCAGATAAGGAGAACATACCTCACTCTGAAGAACAAACAGTCTGCCAGCTGGTGATAGATGATCCAGATGTCAGGCCTCCTCCTTTCTCTGATGCCAGAGAGAGAAATGCCACACCCAGCATCATTTAAATACCAAATACTGATCTGCTTCCTTGCTAATGAGGTCCACCTGGCCTGGAAATTCTGGCTATAAATCTGGCAATAGTTTTCCTTTGTGCCTCAGTAATAACAACTGCTAATCTTAGCTGTTGCATTCCTCCTGTATTCCTGCTTGCCTTGACTTCAGACAGGCTTCTGGACTATTGCAGTCACCCTTTGCTGACCATGGACTTGGACCTGACTGTGCTGAAGTCTGGACTGGTTCATTGGTTTCCCTGGCGTATGGATACTTGGTAACTGAACTTTGGATTGGCTTTTGACTACTCTTGCATCATGTATGCACTATTGGTGACTGATGTCTGGACTGGCTCTTGGCTTCTCACTTCTAACTGTGGATAATAGCCAACAGACTAGATCTGTATCACCCCTCTGTTGCTCCTCAGACACTTACCACTGTGAGTTCAGGACATCTAGACAAGCTTCAATCTTTTTAATCTAGAAGAACCTCTGAAATAATTTTCAGGTGTCAAGGAACCTCTGCATAAAAATGCCTATATCTACAGCACAAAAAAATTGTTTACTTTATTGCAATCATGATTTCTCACAGAACCCTTAGAAACTTTTTGTAGAACCCTGGAGTTCCAGGGAGCCCTGGTTGATAAACCTTGCTATATAGATCATGTCTAAAGTTTATACAGACTTGTTGTCCAGTATTCACTCAGGGTTTCTCCTTCCTGCCTATTCAGAAGGAGTTCTGGGAGTTGTGGCTCTTCATAAAATAGACCATTGCACATAGAGGAAAACAAATCTGTGCATCAGTCTCACACAGTCTTAGTTTAACAGTGCACACACACCACTTCTATTCTAGAGAACAGCCTTAGACTGAAGGTAGACCAGGAAGCTCTGTAGTTCAGCATGTTGCCTGAAAATTGATCAGAATAAGTGTTAGAACAATCTCAGGCAATACTCTGAACTGCTGTGTTTCCTAGTCTAGTGGGAGGCAGAGCACCATAAAAGAGTGAATGTCTCTAGTAGGGTTTGTAGTAGGTTGGTGAATGAGTGTCTCATTTGCTCACAGTCACAGTTTTGATGCAAGTCTGGCCATTCTATTCAAAGAACTTTAGAACTGGAAGGGACTGCAGTCTTTGCTCCAACCCTGTGCCATGAAAACTTTCAGCAACCAAGTGATTGCTACAAATAGAGGTAATAAATTGATGAGTTAAACTTCACTATTTTAATTTGTATGGATTATTTATTGAAGAGCCTTAATCTGAATCAACTTAGTTTGTGTTTTGATACTGTGGGTGCATCTTACATTGTTGAAATAATTCAGTTTGACAGCACTTTAACTGCCATGATTCCATCCTAAAGAACACTACAATTTGTAGTTTTGTGAGGCACCAGCACTCTTTGGTAGAGAAGGCTAAAGACCTCGTAAAGCTACAGATCCCAGGATTCCATAGACTGGAGCTATAGCACTTAAAGTGATGTCAAACTGATTATTTCTACAGTGTAGATGAACCCTAAGACTCATTTAATTTGTATTTTAATATGCATCATTTATTGTGATTTTACTGACACCTGTTCTTTAATCATGTTGGTGGCTGCCATGAATCCCAGCCATAGAAGACACATGGGATGTAAAATCTAATAAACAAATGAATAAAAATGATAAATAATGGCTAAAAGACACTTTAATTTGCTGAAGTAAAAATGTATGCTAACTAAAGAAGAGGCGTCCATTCCAGAAATGTCTGTGGGGCTCGAGCTTTCCTGTCTAAGCTTATATTGTTAATAATAGCAATACTTTAATACCATCTAATTTAGGTGTCTTGAAAGTGCCTCCCAGCCATGTATTGAAACACAACGTATGCCATCTGCCCTGTGTTGCAAATTTGTGACAACACATGGCTACTCTCAGCTGAGCTTCACTCAAGTCTATATAACCTTGGGTCAGAGCTCGTAGCTGTAGATGCTAACAGCAATTACTTTTAAACTACTCCTTTTTCTTGCGGGAACAGCATTGATCTTCTGAGGAGTTCTACACCATCTAAAAGCTTGTGAAATACAGAATAGAGTCTTTGTCAGGGATTTGACTCCCTTCACTGCAGCCTCACTAAAGACTTCCTTTGATGCCACTTGATGGTTTTTGTATTTTATTTCATATACATTAGCAGGAAACAACACTTGCCATACTCCCAATTACAGCTCTCCCCCCCCCCCTTGGAGAAACGCCCTCTGGGGGAAAATGCTTTGTAAGAAAATTTACATGTTTGACAGCAGACTTTCTCCCCACACTGAAAATGTAGGGCAGTATCTGTCAGTAACAGAAATTCCACCTTTTGCTACCTGTTTTTGTTTCTCACTGGGAATCATCCCTGCTGTTTCAGAAGAAAGTACATTTGGCCAGAGAAGCGAATTGCCACATTGTTGGTGTGAGTTCATTTTGTAATAGCATAATCCTTGTGCTAGGTGTAATCAAATGGTTCAGAGACTAAAGTAAGATGTCTTTAATCTGTTGTAGGAAGAAACTGGTGAAGCTTAAACAAACTTTGACCTATCTTGCTTTACATTATTTGCTCTGGCTGGCAGCTGCTCTCCAAGTTCCTCAGACAGAGAAAGGCCTTTCCCATCGCCACCATCATCTATCCATCTATCCATCCACCCATCCCTCCATCCTACAGAGGGCTTGGTTAACTAGCAGAGGAACTCCCTTTACCTCTGTAATCCATCCATCACTCACTTTAGTTGTATCCTACCTTTCTCCCAGACTGGGAATCAAGGCAGGTTGCAAAAGGCAGAAACTTACTATAAAAACACATGCAGTTAAAATATACAAAAGTTGAGATTAAAACAGTATTAAACAGGCAGCAAAATTAAAATTGTTTGAAAGCTTGCTTTAAACCAAAGGTTTAAAACAGTGCAACACTATGAAAACCCTTCTCTTGTTAACAATGAATTCCCCAAAACTTTCTGGAATAGAAAGGTCTCTACCAAAATACAGCAAGGAAGGAAGCCTCCTAACGTCTATAGGGAGGGAGTTCCAAAGTGTGGAAGCAGTCCCAAAGAGGGCCATCTCCTGAGTTTCTTCCAGACATGTCTGCAAAGGTTGTGGGATAGTCAAGTTCATATGGGAAGATATAGACCTTCAAATAGCCTGGATCTGGTCTATGTTCCTGCTACTTAATACTTTTAGTAAGGGATTCCAGATACTGGACATGGGAAATTCTGTGTGCAAAGCATGCTCTTTGACACTGAGCAAGAGTTCCTCACTGGGTTGCCAAGCATTGTAGTTCAGAACTGAGAAACTTGAGATTATTGTAGAAGAGAAGTGGAAAACTTGTGACCCTTATCCAGCTAGAGATGTTCAAGGGATCTGCTCCAACAGACTTCTTATGGAGACTTCTTCCAGTCCACATTGTATGAGCTGTGGATGTAGATTGGTTGTACTTTACAGTATGGCATCTGCACATTAGTAGATGGCTATGGATGGGCCTGATAAAATTAGCACTTCTATAAAATAAATGTATTATTTTCAAATATATACAGACAAACTGGCCAAGCTAGGCTTCAGTCAAAAGGGGAAATGTATGCAAGCAATGTGCCTGGTTTGGAAAATGTGCACATTTTTTGGAGGGGGAAATATATGCGAAATAAATGGGCAGGTTCGGTCCCATTAAACAAGCACAAAATGGACAGAAATGAGCAGGGAAATTAGCAGGGACTGTACACTAAAGAAGATGCTCCCCCCAGTATAGTTCCTTTTTTAAATCATATTTTTTTTCTTGCACAACATAATGTTTTGGGTCAAAGATTATGACCAGGGATTTGGATTTAATTCTTTTAAATTAAGAGGCCAATCACACACTCTGAACCTAATCTGCCTCATACACTGTTGTAAGGATAAAAGGTGGGAGGATAATTTCGAACACTTTCCAATAATAATTCAATATGCAAGGTGAAAACCATTCTACATTGCACTGCTTAGATAAGGCTAAAGAAATCAGTCACAAATCCAGCTTGCTCCAATAGTTGTTTGCTTACAGTAGGTTGCCCGAGAAGCCATGGAAACATGCTTAAACAATTAAATGAGGAGAATTCTTAAGAGGTTTTAAAGACAATTTTTAAAACCTATCTCCATCAACTTGCAACTTACCCTCTACACCATCCTCATGAGACTAGACAGCTTTTAAAAATTATACAAGGAATGGCTTGGGCATCCTTATAATCATTTTGTAAAGTGAAAAATGTTGTATCTGCAGCTGTAGATAAGTTCCTGAATAAAAGAAAAGGTTAACAATTAACATAAATCTGTGAACAGAAAGAGACAGAGAGAGATTGAGAGTGAGATTAAGAAATATATCAATTATATGCTTCCTAGTTAAACATACTAAGCAGAATGGGAAGATTGCAGAAGTCAGATTGTTCAGTGGGCACAGCTAAGTTCCCATCTGTAGAGCAGATTCTCTTTGGGAAAAAAGCCAAAATCCCCCTCTCAGCAGCAGAAACTCTTACCATTATTTATTATGAACCAAAATCAAGATAAACGCCGCACCTATTCAGTTTAGTTTCCATACAATTCATAGGCCAGCCCCCGTATCCACAGGTGATATCTTCCCAGACTTACCACAGATATGTGAAAGCTTGCATGATACTGAACCATCATAAAATACCAAAGAATCCTGCTGGAGGACCTAGAAAATGCCTAGAGAGGCATCTGACATGACTCTTCTGGCAGAAGGAGATGATAGAGTGATGCTGGGGGACCTCCCTGTGCCTAGAAAGACCACTTCCAGCATGACTCTGTGGTCCTTGATGCCTAGAGAGAGCTTTTACCCCCAACTGTGGGTAAGTGAAACTGCAGGTACTGATCCTGCATATATGGGTGGGGAGCAACTTGTATATGATCTGAAGAGAAACCAAAATTGGTTTATGATCAGAGTACATGGGGAGACAATGGGACTGGATATAAAGGCCCACCACCACATTGTCTGTGCATTAGGAAGTGTGGCCAACATGCCAAGACTATCACTGTGGAGTAAAAATCAGGGCTTTAACAGTCCCAGCTCATGGAATATCCTAAGTATTTAGCAGGTATTCTGCAGAGGTACTCTGACAAAGAGTAAGCACCAGAAAGGATAGTTGATTAAAAGGATGCAAACAACTTATCCAAGATTCATTCTTTTGAGAAAGTCCATATAAACATGGCAGCAACCATTGTGATTTGTGCAAAAGTCATCTGCCCACTTTGTATTAAAAAAAATGATTTGCTAATGTGAATAGTTGTTGTATGCCTTCAAGCCATTTCTGACTTATTGCTCCCCTAGGGCAAACCTGTCATGGGTTGTTCTTGGGGAGATTTGTTCAAAGGGGATTTGCCATTGCATTCCTCTGAAGCTGAGAGACTGTGATTTGCCCAAGATCACTCAATGAATTTCCATGGTTAAGTGGGGATTCGAACCCTGGTCTTCCAGAGTTCTAGTCCAACACTCAAACCAGTACGCCACAGTGGTACTGCAAATGTTAATACTTCTGCAAAATTTCACAAAACACTTTCTCCATCTTGACTTACAAGGAGAAAAAAAATGCTGTTTTTTTTCATGCTCTCACAAGAACAAGATATTGTTCAGTGACTCAAGATCATTGAGGATTTACTATCGCGTATACAAGTGTTTTCCCCCAACCTGTACATTCCCCAAGGAGAGTACATTTAAAGCAGAATGAATGTGTATATGTGTAAGGTTGTAATCAACTTGAACTTCTGCCTTTAGGGTGGTGGTTCTGTCACTGACACTGTTGTTTTATAACAACGATAGCAACAGAAGGAACAGAGCTCAGTGACAGAGTACAGAAGGTCTCAGGGTTCAAACTATGTAACATTTCTTTAAAGAGTTCTGGAAAAAGATTCTTATCTGAAACCCTGGAATAAGAGTGCAGACAAGATTGAGCTATGTAGACCATTGATTTGATTTGATATATCACAATTCCCAGTGCCTCTCCTTTCCATTTAATTAGAAGAATTCCTAAAATTAATTCCAGAACTGGAGAATGTGTAGTTTGCAGATTTCCATTGAGCCAGCTCCCCTGTTTGCTGCACACTATTACAAGTCTTAATGCGATCATACCTGTGATGGCATTGAGATTCATTTTGTATGAGGTTTTACCTAGGCATGCTTGCAATCCTGTGCACTGGTAGTGTGCTGCACAGAAAAATTCTGGATACAACTGAACATATCAGAACATTAGTCTGAGATCTCAGGATGAATTTGGGTCCAGAATTAGATCTTGATGGTTTGACCTGGCATAAGGTATCTTCCTATGTTCCTATTATTATGGAAGTTGGATATATAGCACTATCTGAAAGACTGTATCTCCCTCTACGAGCCTACCCAAGTTTTAAGATATTCAGGGGAAGACTTTCTCTCGGCCCCACCACTATCACAGGCATGTTTAGTGAGGATACGGGAGAGAGCCTTCTCAGTGTCTGCTCCCAGGTTATGGAATTCCCATTACGGGAGGTTCGGTTTGCCCCTGCCCTTTCCCTTCCTTTCGCAAAAAGAGTTTTTAGTGTGGTGGGGTGTTTATCTGTTTTTATCTTATTTACTGTGTTTTAGTTGTGTATTATATTGTTTTAACCTTGTGTTTTTAACCTGAACTGCCAAAATTGTTTTTCATTTTTGTAGAGATATTTTTTTAAACTTCACCTTGTGGTTTTATATATATATATATATATTGTAAGCTTCCTTGAATCCTATATAAGGAGAAAGGTTGGAGATATTAATTATATGTATCAGCTAATCTATCTACCTATCTGTCTGTCTATGCTGTGTGCACTGTACAGCATAGTTATGCAAAGTGTACACACACACACACCTACACACACACTCTATACCTTTGGAACAAGAAGCCTGAGAATCTCAAGCAGTTCTCAGTGGTGTCAAGACCAGCCCTATCATTAGACAAGAGTGAGGGGGACACTTCAGGCAGCCTATTCTGAGAGGCAGCAGCAAAGTGTTGGAGAAAACAGCTGCAAGCCCTGTGTCTTGCTCTCTGCCTCTTAAGCCATGATGTTGTGTGTAGCCACAATACTGAAGAAAATCACATACCAATGTAGGGTTTGTGTGAGAGTGTCCGGAATGGGAGGGTGTGCTGTGTTATTCTTTGCCTCAGGAGATAAAATATCTTGCCCAGACCTGGAGTGGTGCAGCTTTCTCTGCAAAGGTCCTTCTTGTGTCTCCTTCCCTGGATTATGCAAAATGAATGTAGCTCAGTCACTCAGCTGGAGAATTTTTCTCCTTTGTATCATGGCAGGGTGGGATGGGGGTACAGAATGGCAGAAGCCTTTATTAATGGGCCATCTCCTGATTTATTTATTTTTTTGAGCTAATGGACTTATGACAACAGCACTACATCACCACCTAGTGTCAATTTATGAACATCGAAGCATTACTCCATGGCATATCTAAGCATGGTAATTGTGTACAAAACATCCATGTGAAAATGATGCACATTTAAACACAACCGTTATTTCTTTGTGATAGCAGGGATGGGGCTTTTGTAACCCTCCAGGGATTGTGGGACTGCTTTTTCCATCATCTCTTCCTCTTGACTCTGCTGAGTTGGGATGATGAGTGTTACAGTCGAAGGATATCAGGGAGGGCATACTTTACTCACTCTTGTGCTACATGGATACAGATTCCTATATAGATGGTGCAAATTGTTCCTCTCTCAAATATTTGGAAGAACAACCAGCTTGATTTTCCTCTGATATAATCTGGTATCTCCTTTATACTTCCATTCATAGAATCATAGAATCATAGAATTGCAGAGTTGGAAGAGACCACGAGGGCCATCCAGTCCAACCCCCTGCCACGCAGGAAATCACAATCAAAGCATCCCCGACAGATGGCCATCCAGCCTCTGTTTAAAGACTTCCAAGGAAGGAGACCCCACCACGCTCCGAGGGAGTGTGTTCCACTGCCGAACAGCTCTGACTGTCAAAAAGTTCCTCCTCATGTTGAGGTGGAATCTCTGTTCCTGGAGCTTGCACCCATTGCTCCGTGTTCCAGTCTCTGGAGCAGCAGAAAACAAGCCTGCTCCATCCTCAGCGTGACATCCCTTCAAATACTTAAACAGGGCTATCATATCGCCTCTAAACCGTCTTTTTTCCAGGCTAAACATACCCAGCTCCCTAAGTCTCTCCTCATAAGGCATTGTTTCCAGACCTTTCACCATTTTAGTTGCCCTTCTCTGGACACGCTCCAATTTGTCAATATCCTTTCTGAATTGTGGTGCCCAGAACTGGACACAGTATTCTAAGTGAGGTCTGACCAAGGCAGAATAGAGTGGCACTATTACTTCCCTTGATCTAGACACTATACTTCTATTGATACAGCCCAAAATTGCATTGGCCTTTTTAGCTGCCGCATCACACTGTTGGCTCATGTTCAACTTGTGGTCTACTAGGACTCCTAGATCCCTTTCGCACGTAGTCTCATTCAGCCAGGTCTCTCCCATCCTATATTTATGCATTTCATTTTTCCGCCCTAAATGCAGTACTTTACATTTCTCCGTATTGAATTTCATTTTGTTAGCTTTGGCCCAGCTCTCCAGTCTATCCAGGTCATTCTGAATTTTGATCCTGTCCTCTAGGGTATTAGCTACTCCTCCCAATTTGGTGTCATCTGCAAATTTGATAAGTATGCCCCTAATTCCCTCATCTAAGTCATTGATAAAGATGTTGAATAGCACTGGGCCCAGGACAGAACCCTGTGGCACCCCACTGGTCACATCTTTCCAAGACGAAGAGGAGCCACTGCTGAGCACCCTTTGGGTTCGGCCGGTCAACCAATTACAAATCCATTGAACAGTTAACTTGTCTAGCCCACATTCTACAAGCTTGTTTGCAAGAATGTCATGGGGAACCTTGTCAAAGGCCTTACTGAAATCAAGGTATGCAATGTCCACAGCATTCCCTTCATCTACCAAGCTGGTAACTTTATCAAAAAAAGAGATCAGATTAGTCTGGCATGACTTGTTTCTCTGAAACCCATGCTGACTTTTTGTGATTATGGCATTGCCTTCTAAATGTTCACAGACTCTCTGTTTAATGATCTGTTCTAGAATCTTCCCTGGTATTGATGTCAGACTAACTGGACGATAGTTGTTGGGATCCTCTTTTTTCCCCTTTTTGAAGATGGGAACAACGTTTGCCCTCCTCCAGTCTGCTGGGACTTCTCCTGTTCTCCAGGAGTTCTCAAAGATTATTGCCAATGGCTCTGAGATTATATTTGCCAGCTCTTTTAATACTCTTGGATGTAGTTCATCTGGTCCTGGAGATTTAAATTCATTTAGATTAAGAAGGTATTCCTGTACCACCTCTTTACTTATTTTCAGCTGGATTTCCCCTATTGTGTCCTCTGTTCCATTTTCCTCAGGTTGGTCCTCCTTTTCCTTTTCTGAAAACACTGAGGCAAAGAAGGTGTTGAGTAATTCTGCCTTTTCTCTGTCCCCTGTTAGCATTTTGCCATCTTCTCCACGTAGTGGCCCTATCATTTCCTTCTTCCTCCTTTTGCTGCGGACATACCCAAAAAAACCCTTTTTATTGTTCTTAACCTCCCTAGCAAGCCTGAGCTCATTCTGCACTTTAGCTTTTCTGACTTTACTCCTACACGTGTTCGCTATCTGTTTGAATTCTTCTTTGGTGATTTCCCCCCTTTTCCATTTCCTATACATGTTCCGTTTAAAACTTAGCTCCATTGAAAGTTCTTTAGTCATCCATCCTGGTTTCTTGAGACACCTCCCATTTTTCTTCCTCAATGGTACTGTTTGAAATTGTGCCTTCAGTATCTCCCTTTTGAGAAAGTCAAAACCGTCTTGAGGTCCCTTCTCTTTTAGTATTCTTGACCATGGGATCATCCCCAGTATTTCCCTGAGTTTATTGAAATCAGCTCTCCTAAAGTCAAGAATGCGTGTCTGACTATGCCTGGCTTCTCCTTTCCATTGTATAACAAACTCCAGGAGAACATGATCACTCTCACCTAAGGATCCCACCACTTGCACCCCATTAACAAGGTCGTCTCTGTTGGTTAGGATCAGATCTAAAATAGCTGACCCCCTTGTTGCCTCTTCCACCTTTTGGACCATGAAATTGTCTTCCAGGCATGTAAGGAATTTGCTAGACCTTGTAGTTTTGGCTGAGTTAGATTGCCAGCAAATATCAGGATAGTTGAAGTCACCCATCACTACTACATCTCTCCTTTCTGCATGTATGTTCATCTGTTCTAGAAAGGCAACATCCAATTCCTCCGTCTGATTTGGGGGTCTGTAGTAGAGTCCCACAATAACATCCCTGTTGTTTCCCTCCCCTTTAATTTTTATCCAGATGCTCTCCACCTGGCTTCCAGTATTGATGTCATGGATCACTTCACTGGTGTAAATATCCCTGACATATAATGCTATTCCTCCTCCTTTCCTGTTTGGCCTGTTTCTCCTATAAAGGTTATACCCCTCTATTCCTACATTCCAATCATGAGACTCGTCCCACCAGGTTTCAGTAACGCCTATTATATCATATTTGTTTTGTAGTGCAAGGAGTTCTAGTTCATCTTGCTTATTTCCCATGCTCTGTGCATTAGTGTAGAGACATCTGAGACCATGTGTTCCCTTTACTTGCTCCCTGTGCAAGTTTTTTTGCCTCCCACTGTTGGGTCCTTGCACTGTTTGCCTTGTTCCCTCTATGACAGTTTGACTATTTTCTCCAGCCCTTTTGCCTTCCAGAATACTGTCTCCCTCCCCCATTTGACTCAGTTTAAAGCCCTCCTGATCAAATTCTTGAGAGTGTTGGCAAAAATGTTTCTTCCAACTGTTGTAAGATGCACCCCATCTCTTGCCAGAAGTCCCCCTGCATGGAAGCGCTGTCCATGATCCAAGAATCCAATTTGTTCTCGGCGACACCATCTACGGAGCCAGTTGTTTACGTCGGCTATTTTCCTCTCCCTTCTTGGACCATGCCCTTCAACTGGCAGAAGAGACGAGATGACCACCTGTGCGTTCATTTCTTTCAGCTTCCTCCCCAGGGCCTCATAATCTCTTCTGATCTTTGGAAAGCTGTGCCTTGCAGTATCATTGGTTCCCACATGGACCAAAAGGAAGGGGTAATGATCCGTAGGCTTGATGAGTCTTGTCAGCCTCTCAGTCACATCACAGATCTTTGCCCCAGGGAGACAACACACCTCCCGAGTCATCTTGTCAGGCCCACATACCACTGCTTCTGTACCCCTCAGCAAGGAGTCCCCCACCACCACCACACACCTCCGCTGAGGCTTCGCAGCTGCTGTTCCTTGCGGTGTTCCTCTCAAGGTCCCCTGCTCTACCCCTGAAGTCTGTCCATGCTGTTCTTCCTCGTTGTCCTTGATAAGGGAAAGGGCTTCAAATCGATTCTGTAGCTGCAAGCTGCTGGAAGAATCCCTGGATTTTCTTGTTCTGTGTGTGACATTCCTCCAGCTGTCTACTTCCTGTGTCCGTGAAGTGACCCTCTCCTCCACAGCCACTTCCTCTGTGCGGTCCCCATCCAAGAGTGTTCGTTCTGTTCTGTCCAGGAAAACCTCTTGCTCCCGAATCTGTTGAAGTGTAGCTACCCGTGTCTCCAGCTGCTGTACTTTCTCCTCCAAGAGGGCTACCAGCTTGCATTTGGTGCATGTGAAGTTCTCCACGTCTGTAGACAAGAATAGAAACATCGCACAAGTGTTGCAAGTGACTGCTGCAGTCCCCTCAGTGTCCATGATGAGAGCTTTTAGGTAATCTAACAACTCTTAGTTAACGCTGATAATGCTAAGCTGTACTTTTAGGTCTGCTGTATTTTTGTTTGGTTACTGAAATTCGCCTCTGGCTCTTGAGGGTAAAAGGGCAAGGTCAGAAGTTCAAGCCCCTCAGCAACAAGCAGCCTCTCCCAACAGTTTTTTAAAAAAATTCAATCTCCCCAGTCAGAATGGCTGTCCAGAAGTTGCTTCCTTCTTCTCCCTGGCAGGAAACTGGCAGGAAACTTGCTGTCCAGAAGCTGCTCTCCTTCTCTCTGGCAGGAAACTGGCCTGGAAAGCCTCTGCAAGGACTTATATAGAGCTAGGCTCCCAGCTCCACCCCTAATGACTCACAGGTGTGACTCACAGGTGTGACTCACAGGAAGGCCTCTGGCTCTTGAGGGTAAAAGGGGAAGTTCAGAAGTTCAAGCCCCTCAGCAACAAGCAGCCTCTCCCAACAGTTTTTTAAAAAAATTCAATCTCCCCAGTCAGAATGGCTGTCCAGAAGTTGCTTCCTTCTTCTCCCTGGCAGGAAACTGGCAGGAAACTTGCTGTCCAGAAGCTGCTCTCCTTCTCTCTGGCAGGAAACTCCATTTGGTCTTTCCCTCCAAATGTTCTTCCAGGATTGTAGAAAGGCAGCAACACTGAGGATACTGATAAGAACATTTTGCTGAGCTCAGAGCAGGGTGGGAAGTTCTGTGGCCGGGTACATTTTCCTTGTAAAGATAACCAGTCTTTGAACTGTCAGCCTTTAAAAAGTGAAATAGTACATAAAGTCTTTATTAGAGCTGATCTGAAATTCCTCACACACATTTCTAGATTTTTCCCTTACCAAGAAAAAGACATGTTTTCAGAACTTTTCTCCAATTATTCACTACCACTTTTTATGCAATGGCTATTTTTGTGGAGGATCCAAAATGGTGTTAGGTTTTCAGCACATTGGCTGTGGCTGTCACTTACAGCATGACTATGGTTTTGCATTTTTAATAAAAATATCCATCTTGGACTTCCCAGGGTCCCACCTCCTGGCCAATCAGCAACGAAGGCCCCCAGGGAGGCATCAGATTGCCCAGGAGCCATTTAAAACAACCAAAGAGGGTTGGGCTTGTCCTGCCCTGATTGGTTCCCTTTTTATCCCATTCCTGGCCCACTAAGCAGGCCGGGAAGAAGAAGAAAAGCATGGCGGCACACATGCCACCTACCCAAGTGAGAGAGGAACCAGAGGGGGAGACTGGACTGGACCCGCAAACCAGCTGCTGGCGGCAAGCAGGTGAGTCCGGCAGCTACACTACAATGGTATAGTAAAATGGGGTCCCTTATATTCAATGAGAAACAGCAAGGTTTGCTTTTTGGATTTTTTTGAGGGGGGGATATTTTCAAGCCATGGATGGTTGAATCCATGAGGGTCAA
Source organism: Gambelia wislizenii (assembly GCA_030847615.1). Lineage (NCBI taxonomy): Eukaryota > Metazoa > Chordata > Lepidosauria > Squamata > Crotaphytidae > Gambelia > Gambelia wislizenii. The sequence goes on along the minus strand of JAUMIR010000007.1, from coordinate 19,376,770 downwards.
CTGTAAAGATGAGCATGAAACCATCTGTCGGATCTTATTATGTAGAGGCAGCTATCCAGATGTTGGTAAACTTCAACTGCCAGCAGTTGTAGCCAACATAGCCCATGGTGAGAAATGTTGGGGGTTATAGTACAGCAACGTTTGAAAGATGACATAATTCCTAACGTGTCTATAGAGGCAAACTACTCATGGAATGGATTGTTCTGCAAGTGGTTTGACTTCCTTACTGGCTTTCTTACAGGGAGGGAGGATCACAGAGATACTTGCTTGTGTAAGCAGAAAACCAGCAATGAATGGCAGTACCTGTGATGTGCCAAGAACACACGCTCACATTCACTCAATAAGAATTCTTTATTGGTAAGGAAACATGTGTCAGGAACGTAGAACAAAGCCAAAACTAAACACAGACTAGCACAAACCCCCAGATAAACCCTTACAGCATGAGAATGGCATTTAGGGAGGAGAAACGGTCCAGCCAGCACCTGGAGCTGCGACCTTGAGCTGCTGTGGAGAACAGCGTTCCCAGGCCAACAAGGCAGGCTGGCACCCCTCCAAAGACAGAGAGGCCCAAGCAAAAGAAACAGGCCAAAGGCAACCTCATGTCAGGGTCCTCCATGAATTCCACTCTAAACCCCAGAATTCAGGGATGAGCCTGACATACTGCCCTCCTGAAGAGAAACTCCCCCCCCTTCAGCCCGGCTTATCAGGAAACTTCCGTAATAAGCGCGGAGCATTCACATGTTCAACATTAACCCACACAGCATGGCCCAAAGGCAAATGTTTCCATTTCACCAGATACTTCAAGCCTCCCCCCCCCCGTGTACTCGAGAGTCCAATACATCAGAAATCTCAAAATGTTGATCTTTGTCAACCAGGATAGGATGGGGTACAGGTTCAGGATCTTGATGATGATGATCCAAAAGGCACGCCAGCTTGAGTAAGCTAGAATGAAACACAGGGTGGACGTTACGGTACAGCTTGGGCAGTGATAGTTCAAAAGCCACAGGATTAATTTCCCTAACAATAGGGAAAGGACCAATGTATTTAGGCCCCAACTTCTTCGAGGGTTGTCGGCTCTTAAGGAATTTGGTGGACAAGAATACCAAGTCCCCTATTGCGTACTGTGGGGTAGGGTCACGTTTCTGGTCGGCATGATGCTTATAACATGCTTTTGCAAAGTCCAAAGCTGATACAACTTTCAGCCATGCTTCCCTAATCTTTTGGCTCCATTGGGTCACCGAGACTGGGTCCTTTAAGGTCCCCTCCCCTAAAGGCAGAGGGCTGAAAAAAATAGAAGAAGAATGGGAACTGCTAAATAAATTTTTCAGAAGCTAAATAAGCCATAGGTCATGCAAAAAGGGGATGGAAATCATGATATGGTTAGCAATAGACGGGTAAAGGAGAGAAGTATGTGAATCAGGTTTCAGAAGTTCGATTTCAGTGATAGCCAGATGAAACAAATAGAATACAATAAGCAGGCAAGAGGGGAAAATACAAAAATATGGAACACACACATAAACAAAGAAGGAAGGGTCACATAGAGGAATATGTTTAGGTTAACCTTTAAAGTTTATCTGTAAGAAGGAGAAGAATATCAGATAAAGCAACTTCTCTATGTGATTTTTTTTCTTTTTCTTTCTTTTTTCTTTTTTTCCTTTATAATGTAAAAATTTGTTACAAAGTTTGTGATGTTACATCGAAGCTAATGAACAAAATGGATGTAATGATTTTTTAAAAAAATAAAATTAAAAAAAAAGTCCTGTCCTGAAACAATTTTAAAAGGAGAAAAGCCAGTGCTCTGGTGTGTGGAGCTGTTATACGCGACCTCCGCAAAAGGCAAAAGGTCTACCCAATCAGATTGCTGGAAGTTAACATAACACCTTAAATACTGTTCCAAAACCTGATTATACGTTCACTTTGACCATCACTCTGTGGATGATGGGAGTTGCTCAATCCCAATTCGACTCCCAAAAGTTTTGTAAATGCCTTCCAGAACTGGGAGGTGAACTGAGCCCCCCGATCTGAAACAATCTTAGCAGGAACCCCATGTAATCTGTAAATGTCTTGCAGAAACAATTTGGCTAGCTGGGGGGCTGTCGGGAGCTTCTTACAGGCCACAAAATGCACTTGCTTTGAAATAAGTCAGTCATAACCCAGATAACAGTCTTTTTGCTACTCTCTGGCAACTCTACAATGAAATCCATACTGATGACTTCCCAGGGCTTAGTGGGGGTAGGCAAAGGTAGCAATAAGCCCTTCGGCTTTCCCCCCCCTTTTCCCATTGCACACGTGGGACACCCTTTGACATACTCCTCCACCTCCCTCCTCATTTTGGGCCACCAAAACTGCCTTCGTGTCAAATGTAATGTCTTTACATATCCAAAATGCCCTGCACTTTTCACATCATGGCAATGTTTAAGGATGACAGACCTCATGGCCTCTGGAACATACAGGCGCTCCCCCTTCCAAGCCAGGCCCTCTCATAGAACTACCTCCCCTTGGTGAGCTAAAAAACCACGGGTCCTTAGGGAGGGCCGCCACCATTTGGGCTCTCCAACCACCCCCATTGTCCCTGGAGGCTGGGGATGAGGGCGCCAAGGAGGGTGGAGTTGGTGTCACACTGGGGTCTGAGGTCCCTGCGGGTGGCCGGCCATTCACACTTGCCCCAGAGGCCAAGCCTGGCCCCAAAGAGGGGCCTGCCGTGGTCTCCTGACATTTGGCCTTACTGTGCGTGAGAACTGCCAACCCCAAATGGGAGGGGGAGAAGACTGTGTCAATTACCTACTTCCGTTGACTGTCATATTGAGGAAGCCTGGACAAAGCATCAGCTAGGAAATTCTTTTTTCCTGGGATAAGCTTTAGGGTGAAAATTAACCGGTAAAAGAAACTGGCCCACCAAATCTGTTTAGGGTTCAAACAAATTGGGGTTCTCAAAGCTTCCAAGTTCTTGTGATCTGTCCAAACTTCAAAAGGTTTGGAAGATCCTTCCAGCAGGTGGTGCCAGGTCTCTAAGGCCAATTTGATTGCACCTGCCTCCTTCTCCCACACAGGCCAATTTCGCTCAGTCTCATTAAATTTTTTTGACAGATATGCAGAAGGCCTATGCTCCCCCCCCTTCATCCCATTGTAACAACACCCCTCCCATCGCCACGTCCGAAGCGTCTACTTGAACCACAAAAGGTTGGGAAGGGTCGGGGTGCTTAAGAATCGGTTCAGAGGTGAAAAGCTTCTTCAGCTTGTCAAAGGCCCTTTGGCATTGGTCAGACCATACAATCTTTTGGGGAGGCTTCTCGGCCTTCCCCTTTCCTGTCCATTTCTTTTCACCCACCCCCTTGGTTTTCAGCAGGACAGTCAGAGGAAGGGCTACCGCAGCAAAGTCAGGGATGAAGAACTGGTAAAAGTTAGCAAACCCTAGGAAGCTCTGCAGTTGCTTCCTGGTCCCGGGGGCCTCCCATGCAAGCACCCCCTTTACCTTCCCTGGGTCCATTTCCACCCCTTTGCTCGAGATGCGATACCCCAGGTAATCTAAGTGGATTTGATGGAATTCACACTTTGATATTTTGGCATATACATGGTTCTCCCCCAACTAAGTAAGCACCTTTTTGACCAATTTCACATGGGACGTATAGTCCTCAGAATAAATAAGTACATCATCCAAATATACCAGTACCCCTTTGTACAAAAACTCTCTCAGTACATCATTAATTAAGTTCTGAAAAATTCCTGGGGCTCAGCTGAGTCCAAAAGGCATTACACAGAACCCGAAGGCCCCTAATGGGCAATTAAAAGCAGTTTTCCATTCATCCCCTTCTCTGATCCGCACCCTGTAATAGGCTTCCCGCAAGTCCAGTTTGGTAAATATCTTCCCCTTAGCTAAATGAGCCAGTATGTCTTTCATCAAGGGGAGGAGATACTGATTTGACATGCCGATAGCATTTAGGGATCTGTAGTCCTGGCCGAGAGGAAGGGTCCCATCTGCCTTGTGTCTAAACAATACAGGGGCCCCCAAAGGGGATGTCGGGGGTCTAATGAAACCCCGGGCTAAGTTTTTGTCTATGAATTCCCGGAGGGCGTCCATCTCAGCCAGCGTCATGGAATAGATCCTGGGTTTGGGCAGCTTGGTATCAGGGAGTATTTCAATAGCACAGTCAAAGGGTCGGTGGGGTGGTAAAATGTCACATTCCTTCTCCTCAAACACATACTGCCACTTTTTATATTCCACCGCTAACCCTTTCAGCTCCCCTTGGACTAGAGCGGTTGTGCAGTTCCGAGGTTTGGCCCCTGGAGGGATCCCCCCTCAGGAGGCCTCACCCACCCCGTGCTCCCACACACACACAGGATCTGCAAAAATCACTGTCTCTTTTACCCAGTCTATAATGGGGTTGTGGAATTTCAGCCAGTTTAAGCCCACCATTGCAGCAGGAACTAGGCCTGGGGCTTTCACAAACCGAAGCTCCTCCTAATGATTCCCCATCCTCATGTGTACTGGGCCAGCCATTCGCCTTGCAGGGCCCCCCTTTATCATCCCTCCATCCATCTGAGACAGCCACACTGGCTTGTCCAGCTTGATGGTGCTAACTTCCAGTTCACTAACCAGGGAGGGGTGAATTAACACTTGGGTACATCCGCAATCAACCATTAACATTACTTTTTGGGTGACCCCACTGGTGCAACCCCTATTTTGGCTTTTAGGAAAAAAGGGCCTTTTACCCACTCACCACAGCACTTGTGTTCCCTTTGGGGTTAACCCGCCCTCGGGTGCTTAGTAGGGCGGGCTGGAGCTGTTTCCTGATGGCTCCGCATCGGAAGAGGAAGAACCACTGTCATCTGGTTCCTCTGAAGATTCACCTGCCACGTGGCCTGGCACCAAGGCACGCACCGCTGCTTTGGGCTTGGGCTTGAACGGTATCTTGGGTGCCATCGACTTCCCCTCCGCCCTCTTGGGCTTCTCTGCTGCCGCTGGTTCCCGAGGGCTCTTCTGTGGGCCTTTGGCTATGCGGTGGCCACCCTTCCTGCAGTGTAAGCACAGCCCTTTCCTCATCCTTCGCTCCCTCTCCGACTCCTCCGCTGTGGCCCCAGCTGATTGGGCCAGCTTAATTTTCTTCCTGGTGGACCCAGTGGGATTTCCTTCGGACCCCTGCTGGTGTTGAGCCAGCCTGACGCTCTGCCTCAGTGTCTCTACTTCTCTAGCTAGCCGCACCCACACCAAAAGGGTCTCGGGGTTCCCCTGGAACATTGCCCACTCGATGATGTCTGCGTTTAGGCCATCTTGGAAGTACTGTATCTTAATGGCTTCGGTCCAGTCGGGGACCTGGCTGGCCAGGTGGCGGAATTCGGAGGCCTACTTGGCCACGGATCTCGAACCTTGCCTCAGTTGGAGTTCTGTGCGGGCCCATCTCACTCTCAGGGGGTCTTCAAATTGAGTTCGTAAGGGCATCATGATGTCATGGAAACTCCCTAATTCTGGAGCCCCCATTTCATAGAGCCCCACCAGCCACTGCACCGCCTCTCCCTCCAGCTGGTTGGATACACACTGCACTTTCTCGGCCTCTGTCTGGAACTCCTCATCCCACTGGGACATAAACATAAAAAATCATGGATGTTTTCTTACACCAGCCCTTCTATATTGTTCCACATTGGTTTTGAAGAAAGCACAGAGCCCGGTCCTGAGGAAAAAGCCTGTTAATACAGCTGGTCTGTGTTGGGAGATATACGCTGGCCAAATTGAGACCATGTTCTGCTCAATTAAAACTGAATAGGATCTTAGTCCATTTATACACTTGAAAACAATGTGCTTGGCTAAGAATGCATATATTTGAAAAACGTTTGTAGCACGCCATTGCCAATGAGAAAAATGTATGCATAACAAAGATATAAAAGTGTTATGCACACACATATGTTTTATATGTGTATAACATATAACATATGTGTGTACATAACACTTTATATAAAAGTGTCCTTATAAATTTTCATGGGAGGGGGAAAATTTCTCAAACTGGTACAGAATGAGAGGATGGATGAACGTTTGTGTAGGATTCTGAGAATTTGATGCAAAGGACAAACTGTGTCTCAGAGTGTATTAAAAAAGTTTTGTTTCACAAACCCACCCCCTCATTAAAAGAAAAGAAAAGAAAAGAAATATAGCACGAGACTCTTGCTTTGCTCCACACCAGGTTTCATCAGATATTTGCAGTTCCTTCAGAGAATTACAATGAAAATGAACCTGACATATTTTCACACCCGACTTGGAATTATCACAAATGCACAATCTTAAGGAAAATAAACTGTGGTACTGCTACTGTAGGTGGTGTGTCACACTTATGAGAAACTATAGGTGAGTTCATTTCTCTGTTCACAAATGAAGTGGATAATTTTGTGGGCCTACTTGTATACTGAGAGCCAGCATGACATAGTGGATTGAATGTTGGAGTATGACTCTGGAGACCAGGGTTTGAATGTCTGCTCAGGCATGGGAATTCACTGAGTGTCCTTGGGCAAGTCACACTTTCTCAGCCTCAGAAGAAGGCAAAGGCAAACCTTTTCTGAAAAAATCTTGCCAAGGAAACCCCATGTTAGGTTTGCCTTGGAGCCACCATAAGTTGGAAGTGACTTGAGGACACACCACAATGACAAACTTGTACACTGTTTTAGACTGTCAGTATGATTCAGTGGCAAAGTGAATTCTTGATAATCTACGTTCCAATACAAAAGAAGCCCAGGAGCTGTGTGCCGTCCTGCTGAGCTGAACAATGCATCAGCACAGGTACAAAACATGGTGTGCTTTTAGCTTGGTAATGAACCACTGACATTTCTGTGTAATATTTTCTATCCCCAAACATTTTGACGATAGCTTATTCAACACATGTTTGAGGATTTGCAGATTAGTTAGTGCAATGAATATTTCATCAAGGTGTTCTCTTGAGCTGATAGAGAATCTTCAGTGGATCATTTTCCAGGTCAGCACAGAAGCATTGTACGTGTTCTGGTGACTGCAGGGTATGTACAGCAACGGCTTAATTGCAGTGGAGTGGATTGCATGTGCAATATACAAAAGTTAAAATGAATAGTTGCTTTTGGAAATTGTTTGGGTCAGATTTCTTTGATATGGATTTTGCTTTCCAGCAATTTTTGAGCTTCACGTAGGGTTGATGGGGATAGATTTATCAGTCACTGAGAAATTTCAATATATTCACTTAGTGTGGGAAGATGGAAAACCAAAGTCATACCTGCTATAATGTTTCTGCCTTCCATGCTAATCAGAATGCATAGGTTCTGTAGATTTCCCCCAGCCTGGTACTTCTATGTACACAACAGGGGTAGTGTGACCCTGGTGGTGCTTTTGGACCTCTCAGTGGCTTTCAATACGATAGATCCTAGCATCCTCTTGGATCGCCTGAGTGGGTTAGGAATCGGAGGCACTGCACTCCAGTGGTTCCGGTCCTTCCTCTCAGGCAGGTCCCAGAGGGTGCTGCTCGGGGACAGCTGCTCCAGCAGAAAGGAGCTTACTTGTGGCATTCCACAAGGTGCCATCCTGTCCCCGATGTTGTTTAACATCTCTAGGAAGCTGCTGGGTGAGATTATTCGGAGTTATGGGGCTGGGTGTTATCAGTATACTGATGACACCTAGATCTATTTCTCCTTGTCCCAATGGTCGGTCTCGAATTCTGATGGTGTCTCTCCACCTTAATGATTGTCTTAAAGCAGGAATGGGCTGGATGAGGAAAAACAGATTGAGATTAAATCCAGACAAAACGGAGGTGCTCACGGTAGCGGCCCCAAAACCAGGAGTTGGGTTGCAATCTCCAGTCCTGGACAGGGTCACGCTCTCCGTTAAGGACTGTGTTCACAGTCTAGGGGTGCTCCTTGATTCATCGCTTCAGATGACTAGTCAGGTGAATGTGACAGTCAGGAGCGCCTGTTATCAGCTTCGGCTGATACGCCAGCTGTGCCCTTTCCTGGAAGTAAGGGACCTCGAGACTGTAGTGCATGCACTGGTAACCTCTCGTCTAGATTTCTGCAATGCACTCTACATGGGGCTACCCTCATGCTTGGTCCGGAAACTTCAGTTGGTACAAAATATGGCAGCCAGAGTGGGTCCAACTTACCTTCAGAACCGCCTCCTCCCATACAATCCTCCCCATGCACTCCGGTCTTCTGGGAGGAATTTGCTTCAGCCACAAAAATCTAGGCTGTCTGCAACCTCCCAGAGGGTCTTTTTGGTAATCATCCCCAAATTGTGGAATGGCCTGCTGAACGAGATCCGTCAGATGACGAGCCTGAGTAGCTTTAAAAAAGCACTAAAGATGGATCTCTTTCAGCAGGCCTTTCCTGATTAGTTCCCGGCCTCAGGGGCTCCTGGCTCTTTTTAGTCTGCTGGCTATATATTATTTATTATTTTAATGTTATTTTATATCAGTTGTTTTAATGTATTTGGTGTAATATCTTTTTATGGGAGAGGGTGGGGGTGGGTGGTGTTTGGGGATTTTAAATTGTATTGGTATTTTAATTTTTGTAAGCCACCCCGATTGTTTTAACAGAGGGGCGGGATAAAAATAAATATTATTATTATTATTCTATGCAGGTGTGGAATGGACCTCAAGCTACATAGCTGCAGCAAGACTGCTGAATCATGGTGTCTTCCAACCACCCCCAATCTTGGTGTTCCATTTGAAAACTCAGCAACTAAATGTATTTGTTGGTGTAAAAAACAAGTGGGATAGCTATGTATACTATTTCAGACAGAGGTCAGTCCTCTGTCTGAAGGCATCTTCTATTTGAAGGGGTGTCAGTTCAAGCCCAATTTAACTTCTTACAAGTTTTCAAAAGGATATCAGGAATGTTCAAGTTAGCACCTGGCCAGGAACTGAGCAGGCATGTCACCTCTTCACTGTCTTCCCACCATGGTGTGGTGTACTGTAGTACTATTTAATTTACAGTAATTTTTTTATAAAGTGGTACCCATATATATATATATATATATATATATATATATATATGTTAGCATGACTCTGGACTTTGACTCTGGAGACCAGAGGCAGGACAAATCCATTTGTACTTTTTACACTGTTTTTTGATTGAACTGCACACTCTCCTCCTCCCACTCAGATTGGGCAGATGACCAAAAAAAAAAAAAAGCCAATATGATTCTGAGCTGCATTAATATGAGTAGCTCAAGCGATGTAACAGTACCACTTTCTTCTGCTTTGGTCAGACGTAACCTGGAATACTGTGTCGAGCCCTGGGCACTGCAATTCAAGAAGGGGAACTTTCTGTGTAATGCTGTTTTATTGGTGGGTTCATAAGGGATTGTCTGAACTAGGTTATGGTGAGTAAGAAAGGTTGTTACAGTCAGCTTACAGTTGGTACATCCAAGGCACAGTGAGTGTAGAAGCTAGAGCAAACCTAAAATCTAACCAATTCATTGCATACCCATCAGGCAGATGGAGGTGGGAAAGAGCCCCTTTTTTGTTTGCTGTCTGAATACTGTTAGAGACACACCTTCACATGCAGACTATGTCAAATGTTCAGTCATTTTACTCTGCAGTAGAGTAGAGCAGGTGGAAGACTCCTATGACTATCACCCTGCCCGCCCCCCCCCCCCCGCTTCAAGAATCAGAAAAACTAGCCAAAGGAGCATACTTTGAAATGCTTGGATTTTTAAAAGCAAAACCAACAACTCTAGACTTCCCCCCATGCAATCAGTGCTTCAAGCTTTGACAGTGAGTCAATATTGTTTGGAAAGTCACAGCATGGCATTTGTGTGTTCATGGGCTATGTAGGAGAATGAAGGTCAGTGTTTATCTGAAAAATAAAAATCTGTTTTTACAAAGAGCATGAAATGAGATTTGCAAGGTTAATTAAGCACAGGAGACCCCGGGGAAGGGAGTTTGTGTCTTAACCTTCAATACAACATTGTATTTTAGATTAGTGGCTCTTAACCTTTTCTTTACCAGGGACCCCCTTTAAATATCTTTTGTTGTTGAGGTCCCCTCCCAAGACTTAACTCAAGACTTAAAACAACAAAAACAACATTACCAACCAATAATAATACAATTACACCATCCATTGAAACTTCCCTCAGAGGCACTGGGTGGGGGGGTGGGGAGAAGACCTTTCTCCTGCTTTTTCCTGCAAGTTTGTGGCTGGAGTGTGTTGAGTGGCAATGTGCAGGCCAAGAAAGCCAGCCAGCCTTTACCTTGGTTCCTCTGATGTGGCCACTCCACTGCAGGGAGAAGGTGGGCTGAGCAGTCTTCAAGGCTTTGTGGACACCCTTGTGAGGACATCACAGCCCCCCGGGGGGGGGGGTCCATGGACTACAGGTCCTGAACCACTGTGTTAGATGTTGAAACCTTGGAAATGTTAGCATGGAACTGCTACCAGACCTACCAACTATATCTACATGCTCATTAACCCTACCTGTCTTTTGTCTCTACATACCCTCACATTGCCCCACAGCCTCTTATGACAGACTTTGTAAATGAAGGTAAAAAAATGAAGACATAGAAATTCTATTTCTCCTACTATCAATGCAGTTAAGCCAACAAGAAAAATGATTTAGAAAAATCCCATTCACTTGAATAGAATTTATAGTTTGCTTCACACAATTGTGATGGAATTTAGTTTGACATATTATTATTATTACTCTGCTTTTTGCTTAGATAAGGAGAGTTTGCATTGTGGAGTGCGCCTAAGCAAAATGGTAGCCAGCCATTCCCTTTACAAAGATACACTATTCTGTCTCCTTGCCCTGCATCCTGCTTCACCACACACACTGCTCAAAAGACACATAGTTATTGGCCAGCTGTTCCTCTTCCATCTATGGTTTATAAACTGGGCATCCTCCAGGAGCTCTTAAAGAATGGGTTGCTTGTTAAGAGAAAAGACAGTTCCTTAGATATCCTAGACCCAAGCCAATTAAGGCTTTAAAAGTGGTGATAAATATGTCCTCCGTACCAGATGATGTTGGACTTCCACTCACATGATCCTTCACTCATACATATTATGAGTGAATATTTTGGTTTACTTTCCCCTGTGCTTTCTATCTTGTTTCTTTTTCTTGTGTGATAGAAGCATTTCTGTGTGTCTGGTGTGCATTTGTGTGTCTGGTGTGTGTAGTGGTGAACCCCATGTTGAAGGGAGCAGATAAAGTGACTCAGAAGAAACACAGAGCCAGATGACAAGCAAACAATTACACTCAGAAAAAGAAATACTGTAAATGTATTTCTTTCATAGAAAACCAGGACTGTAGTTTTTTGGGGGGACTTCCAACATCTATGCTGAGGCTGTCCTAGTAGGGCTGGCTCAGGACTTCATAGCTTTCATGACAGCTGTGAAGCTGCCTCAGTACATCATTGGTCCAATGCACGAGGATAAAACATAACTGGTATCTGGTTTTCACCATCAGGCAGATGGAGGATGATCTAGTTTTAGGGAGGATTTCAGCATCTCTGTTGTCATGGTTGCATCATTCCCTTGTAAAGTTTGGCTTGGTGGTAATAGATCCTCACTGTGGGGATGGATTAACCTATTAAGATGAGCTGCTTCTAGAGACTTATGAAGTCTGAAGGATTTCTGAATGTTTGGGGGGGGGGGTTCTGGCTGACAATTTAATCGTGTCCTTCATCTCACTATGGAGTGGTGAGATGTAAAGGTCCATTGATTTAATTGCTCCAAAATGTGCAGGCTGGTGCTGTGGAGCCCATAATTTGCCCTTGTTTACAAAAGACCTGTGACCAATGAAACAACCTGGACAACAGCTAGAGTGCAGGTGGCATAGGTCTCTGAGTGAATAATATTTATGTATTTATTCATTCATTCATTTATTTATACCCCGCTCTTCAGCCACAAGGCTATCAGAGCGGCTTACAAATTGTTTTAAGCAATAGCAATTTACACTTCTACAGTGCATTAAGCAGTTTCCAATGTGTGTTAGCTAATTGCCCCCACAAGCTGGGTACTCAGTGTAATTGAAAATCAGCACAGGGTATTTTTTGTACCTGTTATGCATCAGTGAGGTTGCCCAAAACAACTTATTACACGTCCAGGATTGCATCCTTAAGTTCCTGCCCAGCAGAATTATTCCAAGTGGCAAGAAGCCTATTGGGACCAGGAACAGAGAGATCAAGATAGTACCCTTGGCTGGGAAAAAAATTGCCAGGCATCTCAAGGTGAAAGTTGCTTGTGTTTGCCCAGAACCTGGCACCACACCTATCACAGAGTCTAGGGTTCTATCCAGTATAGGATCAGTTTTAGTTATTGTGGCCTAATGATGTGGACAAGATGCTTGAATTGGGGGTTGTCTAAACAGCCAAAATACTCCTCATGGAATGTGAGGAGAATCCTACCTGTCTTAATGGCATTCCATGTCATCTGCCATATTATGAAGGAGGGGGAGCCCAAACACCAAAAATAACATGGGAAAAGCCTTAGTGGCTTTTCCTGGATTTCTTAAAAAAAAAAAAAAAAAAGCAGGGGAGCACATTCCCTCTCGTTGGGACAAGTGATTCGATATGAATCACTTTCCCATATGAGAGGAAGCACAAATATGATTGGTTGGACAAGTGCAGGGGTGGGGCTTGCTAACAGGGCAAGTGCCTGCTGTTCAATTTTTGCCTTAGCAAGCAAGTGCTAAGGCAAGAAAATGGGGTTTTGTTTTTTCTTCTTTTTTTGGTAAAGGGAAAATATCACTCCAGCACACATTGGAAATAGTTCTTTTTAATAAAAGTTCAGTGACGGCAAATTAAGGTAGGTAAAAAAAGGGGGAAATCACTTGTGGCTGCCATCTTTACTTGCAGGCATGCAACGTTTATGGCTGCCAAACAAACAAACAAAAAACAAACATTAAGATAAGTCACAGCTGCTGTGATTTGACATTACTGCAGAGCAATCTGGGTGTTTTGGGGGTTTTTTTTGTCTCATATAGACAGTCTCTTGGTCTATTGTACCACTTGTAAATTTGACCCTTGCCTAGCTGCTATAACAGCGTATGCTCTGCTGGGTCAACTACTAGCTATCTATGTATTAATACCTTTGGGCCTCACTGATTTACTTCAAATGCTATGCAGAGTTTTTAAACTGTTTTAATCTCTGAAGCCTGTTTTAACTTGTCAATGTGCTTGATATATTTCTTAGTCTATTTGAATAGTTGTTTTAAATTGTTTCAACCAGTTAGTATTGATTATACCTGTACTGTGCTCTGTGGTCTTTTGATACAGGATGGGACAGGGTTTAATAACAAATGAATATATATATGAAGCTGCCACATCCTGAGTCAGACTGTTGACCTATCTAGCCCACTGCTGTCCATTCTAATGGACAGTACCTCTCTGTGATATTGGACACAGAAATGTTTTGGGGCTAGCATTGCTCTTGATATCCTATTTGAAATCAGAGATGCCAGAGATTAAACATAAAACTTTCCGTGTGCAAAGCACAAACTCTGCCACTGAGTTCTTGCCCCTACTTTGCAAAATGAAGCAAGTCAGGCATCCCCAAACCCTGAGTGTTGTTTGGCCTGGCAGATGTATGTGAATGTGCAGTTATCTGAACTGCAGGCATTAATCTGATTCTCCAGTCTGGCAACCCAAATAAGTATCACATTTCAGGAGGTGAGATGCAGCAGACTTTTCTGATGGTAACTTTGTGATGTTTCCAGTTTATTGTTCAGTATAATTGCACATAATTTCATGTGTGATAAATCTTTGGAGATGGGTTCCTGTCAGCCCCAGCAGGCTGGCAGCCGTGACCTCTGTGATGCACAGCTTTTTTTTTCAGATGTTTATAATAACATCCAAACCACTTAACTGTGATGGCATAATTGTCAAATATGTATTTGTGTCTTGAATGCTGGTAATGTTAGCTGTCATGGGAAATGACAGAAAGTACTAGTCTAAGCCAGGCAGTCATTTCAAGAGCTGTCCAAAAAGGCATTCTCCACTGTGATCAGAACCAATCCATTTTCTTCAGTGCTGTTAAATTTTTAATGTTTTGTGTACCAGTGAAGGCTTTCTATTGACTTGCGGTGTTTGTAAAGCTTAAGGTCTATCTTTGCATCAGACCAACCATACAATTCAGAATAGCTGGGAGTGGAAATTAGATTTCTGATTCTTTTTTCTTTTTTCTTTTATCAAGCAGAGCACAGGTGCAGATCTGTCAATGACTAAAGCTCTTTCCCCCTAGATTGAAGTTGTAAACTTGAAAATTACAAATATAGTATCTTGAAAACTATATGGGCCATTATAGGGATTTCTGACAGTGTGTGCAAATTGTCTGTTTCATCGTGTGCAGAATAAGAGCTATTCTGGATCAGATAATAAGAGCTGTGTTAATCTAGCATTCTATCCACAGCAGCCAACAAGATATGTCTGAAAAGCTCATAAGCAAGACAATTGCACTGTCCCTTTTATGTTCCCCCTCAGAAATACAGTTCACCTCCATATCCACAGATTCTGCATCCATGGACTCAACCAACCACAGTTTGAAAATATATTAAAAAATAATTCCAAAAAGCAAACCTTGATTTTGCCATTTTATATAAGGGGTGCCATTTTATTATGCTATTGTGTATAATGGGACTTGAGCATCCACAGATTTCGGTATCCACGGGGTGGTGGTGGTCCTGGAACCAAACCCCAGCAGATACTGAGGGCCCACTAAACTCTCCAAAGACACTGTGATACCGGAGATAATATATAGGCATTATGATTCATGGTTCACTGGTAGCTTTATCTAGAGAGGAAAAATAATTTCTTTGAAGTTGAGCTTCTTGATGAGAGTATCCATTTTATCTCCCGAGATCCAAGCAACATCAGAGTGTGGCCAAGATGGCAAAAATTATTAATGCTGAAGAAGACACTTGGCGAGGCTGCAGCAGTTTACTTTTGCCTGAGTCTGCTGAGAAGGACAAGATTCTGCCCCCACCTTTCCTCATCCCTACATTGTGTTAAGTGAACTCAGTTAGCAGCAATTAGACTAAACTGAGGATAAAGGGGGGTGGGAATGGGAGGAGGGGAAAGAGACTGGGACATTTTAAAAGCAGCTGCAAAACTGGGATGATAGAAGATTAATCAGGACTGTCCCTGCCAATTTGGCAGAAATGAGATAGGCAGGCAGCAGGCCTGTTTAGGGGGGTGTAGGTTATGCTGTGGGGCAGATGCAATTCTGTAATTCAGAAGAGGGGAATGCTTGAGAGACACTCAGGATGAATGGCTGGGGGGCTGACATTGCTGATGCACACACAGCATTTAATCACCCTTACTGTACCTATCATAAAGTTGGGCCTATTTGGGGCTTATTTATGCTGCAAATTGATACAGCAAAAATGAGATGCACAGAGCTTTCAACAGTGTGGATTTGTGTGTGTGTTGTGTGTGTGTGTGTGTGAACAACAACAACAACATAGAAATACAAGGCTCGTTAGTGTCTGTGGCCCATCAACCAACCATTAGCCAAACAGATACTAACAAGCCTTGCATTTCTATATGCAGAAACTAACCATTCAATTACACAAATTTACATATACTCCCCAACAGGGGTTCATAGCACATAAACTCCACACACACACCTAAACAACCATTCTCTGAGGATGCCAGCCACAGATGCAGGCAAAAACGTCAGAAAGAAGCTATTCCAGAACATGGTCTCACAGCCCGGGAAAACCCCCAAGGGAAATCTATGGATACCGGTCGTGAAAGCCTTTGGCTCCTATTTTTATTTGTGACAACGGTGGAGGCTTTGCAAAGAAGTTGTACCTACTATGGCATGCACATTTCTGACTGAGAATAATGGGTGGCTCCGGAAAGGAATGAAGCAACTCTATGCTGGTGTGTTTTAATAAACAAATAAATAAATAACCAATCTTCCAGACAGCAACACAAATCCTGCTTCCCTTGGTGTATGTTTCTTTGTGCTTTAAAAAGTCCTAGAAGAAGAGCTCTCTTGGTAACTCAGAGGCAATGCATTGAACCTGTGCCAGGCTTTTGACTCGCATCTCATTGCTGCACCAGGTTTCCTTTCTTCGATGGCTTGTGATTTGCCTGAAACATTTGAAAGCAGGAATTTTGATGTCCTGTAAGAGACACAAGGTTCAATTTCTGCTGCTGTGATTTGTGAGGCTTCTTTGCTATTTGGAGCAGTATCAAATTGGGAGAGCAAAAGACAACACACCTCTCCGTTCCTATCTATACACAACACATCCCACTGTTGCTCTTGTTTAAAGGGTTTGCTTCTCATATGGGGGTTTTAGAGATTGTTAACAGTTTAATTCTTGAACTGATGTGCTTCTTTCTAGGCAGTGATAACACTAAAACAGGTCCTATGGAGTTTTCCTTGGGGTGATCAGAGTTTGCCAAGACAGAATATATAGAGGCTTTCTTTTTCCCCAGTGTCACCCAGCAATTTTTTTCTAGTGGTATGGCAAAAATCCATACACAAATCTTGTAACCTTGCACATACAATACCACACTGGGGTGCAGTGTATCTACCTGCCTGGTACTGTTTGTTCTCCCTGCTGAGAAAAGATGTGCTTGACAATAGGTTTGAAGCTATTCTCAGCCTCAGTTGCATTATTTCCACAGAAGTATCTAAGACCACTCACCTTCTTTTCTTCCTGTGAATGGCCAAGAGGCCATTGTGGCTGTATGGAGGATGCTGGTGGTTCTTGGTGAACAAAGTGGCAAAAGGAAATTATTGACAATGATTGAGGAGGTAGTAATATCCTGGTGTTAACCTTGGCTTTCATGAGTGCACTGTACTGAAAATAAAAATAAATGAGTTTGAGAGAGAGGGAGAAAGAAAGAAAGAAAGAGTGAGGTGAACCTATCTTTTTTCAAAACAAATACAGCAAGAACTGAGAGATGGTGCTGGCGGAGGGAAAAAAAAGACATATGGGACACGGAGAATGTAGACTTACTCGTTAATGCTGAAAGCTTTCTGATTCTAAAGAACTACAGTCAGGGCAACATTTAGCTTTCCAGTTCTGGCACATGATATGGCATCATTTTGAAATAATGAAAAGAATGAAATAATGATCCCATACAATGTAAAATTACGCATTGTTTTATTATGCATTTATGTGTTGTCTCTTTGTATGATTTTATATAACCCCTGAAGAAGACCTTCAAGAGTGTACACAGGCTGAAACACATTAGGCTTTTTTAAATTAAGAAATCATTCATCCATTGGTCACCTTGCAATATATTTCTGTTTTCTGCACCCTTATTGAGTGCTCCCCAGTTGTTGTTTCCTTTGCCATTTTGAAAAGTGTAAGCTTTTATGAGAGAGCCAGTGGGGTGTAATGGTTCGAGTGCTTGACTAGGACTTCAGAAGACTAGGGTTCAAGTCCTCACTTGGATGTGGAAACCCACAGGGTGACCTTAGGAAAAGTCACACACTTGAAGCCTCAGAGGAAGACAATGGCAACTGCCTTCTGAACAAATCTTGCCAAGAAGACCTGTGATAGGTTTAACTTAAGTTCACCATAAGTCAGAAACAACTTGAAATCACACCACGAAAACAAGTTTTACGAAATAAATAAAATTAGATATAAAGAAACTGACTGAAGAGAAAGAACTGAACAGGAATTTTTAAGGAAAAGTAAAAATAACAATTATTCCATTTCATTCACTTAAGCTGAAGTGTGTTACTTCTTTGACTGTTTTGTCCTACTTCAGCTACTCAGTATGTACAAAATGGATGCTCCAAACCCTTTTTGTGTGAAACTCACTGATATTTGTGTATTCATTTATGTTTCCATTCTAGGACAATTTTGTTGGGTTTTTCCTTGCTGAGAATGAAAGTAAAAACCATAACTGAGTTTTGTCCTATTCATCTTGGAAAGATGTGACCAGTGGGGTGCCACAGGGTTCGGACCTGGGCCCAGAAGGGCAAATAAAATGGTGAAAGGTCTGCAAACCATGCCTTATGAGGAGAGACTTAGGGAGCTGGGTATGTTTAGCCTGGAAAAAAGAAGGTTAAGAGGCGATATGATAGCCCTGTTTAAGTATTTGAAGGGGTGTCATGCTGAGGATGGTGCGGGCTTGTTTTCTGCTGCTCCAGAGACTGGAACACGGAGCAATGGATGCAAGCTCCAGGAACAGAGATTCCACCTCAACATTAGGAGGAACTTTTTGACAGTAAGAGCTGTTCGGCAGTGGAACGCACTCCCTCAGAGTGTGGTGGGGTCTCCTTCCTTGGAGGTCTTTAAACTGAGGTTGGATGGCCATCTGTTGGGGATGCTTTGATTGTGATTTCCTGCGTGGCAGGGGGTTGGACTGGATGGCCCTCGTGGTCTTTTCCAACTCTACAATTCTATGATTGTATGATTCTTAACCTTTTAGCTTTTTTTTGGAAGATGGTGAAATGCACAATCTTGTTTCTTTCATTCCAGCTTTGATTACTTTACCATACAGTGTCATAGCATAGCTTGGGGCTGTGGTGTAAAAATCTATGAAATTGAACTTGATGTGAACCATGGCAGGCCTCCATAATGGGTTGAAGCTTCAGCTTTGAGTGTATTCTTCTGCTGTATTATACAAAAAGGTGGATAAAGTGATAAGCAACTTGAAAAAATGATAGTGCCAGTGTAGTGCATTGTCATACGGTAAAGCATTTCACCCCAAGGGAACAAAATAAAGCTCTGTCGTTTTCATCCCCTAAGAAGTGCATGTTAGCTCTCCTTTTTCGCAGCTTCTGAGCACTTTCTCTAATTTTATTCCTTTTTATTAAATTTTCAGTTTTCAAAATGGTTCTATATTGGGTTCCTGGAATAAGGGGAGATAAATGGTGGTTTGGCTATCAAAAATGCTTGTCACTCTTACAGAATTGTAAGATGGGGCAAGTGTTTAGAAATGGCCACTTGTACAACCTTCCATTTAATATTTTATCTGCAGTCTGTGAACCAATTATGTGCTTGAAGATTAAATGATGAAATTGAATCTGGGCAGAATTAGAGTGGAATAGTAAAGAGCTGTCAACGGAATGTTTGATGCTTTTAGCACATTTTTCTTCAGAAATTTGAGGACAGAGACTGAATTTGTTGTAAATGGCTGAATACTACAAGTATAGTTGTTGCTATTGTCCTGTATAGCAAAAAGCATATTTTTTTTCATCAGGTAAGCTTAAGGAATTCCATGTTTGTGAACTACTATAGGAAATGAGCTGACCAATTTTCAGACTAAAGGATAGATGGAAACCTCACTTTCTGTCAGGTTTTGCCTTCTACGAAAGTCGTGCCAGTTTAAGCGAGGAATACTCAAAGATCTTCATTTTAAAATAAACTGACCTGAACCATACACCCCAGATTGATGTGCTAGTTGTAGTGCTGCTATCCTTAGGATTTTGCATTTTTCAGCTCAAAATATATCATAATACATATGATAATAAATGTGCATCATAGGACAAAAGCAGAAAATATATCCAAAATGCTAATGCAAATACAAAATCCTGTGCAGATTAAGGAATAATAATGCAGAAGTAGCTTGGAAAAGGCTTATGAATTCATACAAACCTGATAAAGACTGGCATTCTATCCTTAGTTTAAAATGTATTCAGGTAAGTATTTAAATACAACTTCTGAGAGGGAAAAATAAACATTTAAATATATATTGAAATACATATTCTGAGAGGATATGTGGAAATGAAATGGAATTATGGGTAAAATATGCAAAGGTGACATGTAGTAGAATCCAGATTTGTCCATTCCTGTTTTTAATGTGTCTTAGTTGCTCATGCATGTCTGTGGGGTCTTTTGAACCGTCAAAATGATTTGCCCCAAACTGCCACATTTGCGGAATGGATCAGCATTAAGCTGACTTTGCTTTTGGATCTGAAGTAGTATTATAGAATAATTTCAAGCTTCCAGGCTTTAGATTTTCTATGTAAAGTAAACCAGGGAAGATTAGCTTATAAAATCCTTCTCTTGGGATGGGAAAAAAATTGTTGGAAAGTATCCATTTTACATCTCTCATGACGGTTGCAAGACGAAGCATACCTTGCTTTGAAATTCATTTGTGAGACTTAAGATGCATTTTGGAGAAATAAAATATGCACAAATCTATGTGTGCATTAAAACAATTGTGAACCTCAAAAATGGGTGGGCAACTGTGAAGGCTAGGGGGCTTCATTAACCCCCCAGGAAACCTTGCAGGGCTGCCCCACCAACTACACCTTCTACACACACACACACACACAATCATTTTTGCCCCCCAAATGCCCGCAATACCTTCTAGGGGACAAGAGAGCATTTCCAACATGTTTTGGGGGCTTTCTGAGACATTTTAGGCCCAGGAGAGGTGAGGGTTTTTTTTTTTTTTTTTTACAACATAAAGTGAGTAGAACCCATTTACTGTTTATTTTCTATTTCAAAAAAGCTTAGGAGAGCCAAAACAAGATGGAAATACCCCCTAATATCCCCAGAGGTCATTTGGGGGCAAATTATCTTTGCAAATTTTGCAAAATTTTTCTTTTTCTTTTCTTTTTTAACTTGTCCTGGGGGCTACAGAAACGCTCCGGGGCCCACATATGTTCATGTGCTGCACTCAGCCTGCTTTAAAAAAATATATAGCAGAAACTCAATTTAGTCAATGGGAAAAATGAATAAAAATGTGTACATTAGAGAAAATGCATACAAAAATGTGTACATTGGGAAAATAGTCTAGGTGAATTTCCGTGTATGTAGACAGAACAAAAGTCTTGTAGCCTTCTAGAGACCAAAGGATTGGGGGAGAATGCAGTTGTGATTCAGAGAAACTCAACTAAAGCATTTACTTCTCTAGCCTTTCCTGACCTGATTCCCTTTAGACAATTTGTACTAACTAATAGTTAATGGTCAGGAATACACTGGGTGATTGTCTGAAGCATACAGAGATGGCCAAGTTGAGGAAGGCTGGCTTATAGTTAATTTTCAGTAGTTCCTGCTACCGTATATCTAAAATAGCTCTAGTCACTTTCTATATATTCACTGGAGTTAACATATTGTGGCTGTCATATCTATGATAAATATTTCCAAAGGAAAATTCAACAGTGGTTTAGTATAGTAGATTGGCTTGTCATTAAAACTGCCAAAAATGGAACTTTCTTTAAGAATAACAGATATGCTTGGGCACAAAGTAAGCAGTCTGAAAGACAACATACAGACACTTGGCATAAGTTCAGTAAAATGCTTGTATTTTCACTTTGTCTTGAATTTGTGCACCAAAAATGGAAAGGGAGGCTTGTACTCCTGGTTAGGGCTTTCAGTGGTCAAGCTGAGTAGACAGAGGTATTTGGGAGCCTATTCTTACTCCAGGGAGATTCCAAGCCATACCCTTTGTGGTATACAATATGGGGCAGCAATTTCTACTTCTGTGGGTTCCTGCTTCTAGCCCTGAAGCCTTCTGACAGTCACGGGTGTAAATGTTTTATATCCAAATGGCTACTGAGTGCCTATTTGACTTCTCCAAAGAGTAGGGATTTGAAAATCTGTTAGTCTTGTTTTCATGAATTTTTCAGAAGCCCAACAGCATTCTTGTCTCCTCTCAGCTTATATATATATATATATATATATATATATATATATATATGGCTCCTCTCTTTGGAAAATCATTCCTATTTTCTTGCATGGATGGATTTCTGTAGCATTTTCACTACAGTAACTCTAAGGAACACATTTTTCACATGTTTCCTCCACTGACAAAAGTGTGTTCCTTCATCTTTTTCCAAATACACCCTTATGTAATTTACTGCTGCATGCTTTTGTGCAGATTTATCTTTACCAGAATACATCACAAATCTGTGTGGATTTCCGAGGCAAGATATGCTTAATCCCATTGCCAGTGTCAGGAGGTCAGACACATACCTTTACTCTCCCCCATTCGTACTAAAAAAAGAAAGGGGGTGTTAGAAATACTCATTTCTTCACACTGACAAGTTAGATCTTGATTCAAGCTGCATCTATCTGTGTTCATCAATAGGAGTTCAGGATGTTTTCAGCCATGGATCCTTGCTATGGAACCCTGAGATGTGTAGTTTTGTGAGGCATTTACAATTCTTTGACAGGGAGCTCTAGTCCACTCCCCTGAGTAAGAGCATTAGTAGAGAATTCGAAATGGTCCACATCCCAGAATCCCATTGGATGCAGCCATAGCAATTGCAGTTCTGGACTGCATCAACAAGAGTATAGTGTCACAATGGAGGGAAGTACAGTTGTCCCTTCATATTCGCTGGGGTTTGGTTCCAGGACCCCCTGTGGATACCAAAATGCGTGAATACTCAAGTCCCATTACATGCAATGGGATAGCAAAATGGTGTCCCTTATATAAGATGGCAAAATCAATGTTTGCTTTTTGGATTATTATTTTTTAAAGAATATTTTCAAGCTGTGAATACTTAAATCTGTTGATACCAAATCTGTGGATATGGAGGGACAACTGTATTAGTGCTGCTCTATTCTGCTGTGGTCAGACAGACCTCACCTTCAATACTGTATTCAATTGTGGGTGTCATATAGTTCAAGGATTTCGACATGCTGCAACATGTCCAGAGAAGGGCAACCAAGATAATCAGTGATCTGGAAACCAGCCCTTATGAGGAATAACTTAGGGAGCTGGATATATTTACCTTGGAGAAGAGAAGACTTGAGATGTGACATGATAGCTATTTTTATATATCTGAAGGGAATGCTTATAGAAAATGGAATCAGCTTGTTTTCTGTTGCTCCACAGTCTAGAACACCAAATAATGGATTTAAATTACAAGAAAAGAGATTTCATCTAAACATTAGAAAGAACATTTTTTTACTATAAGAGCTATTCAAAATTGGAATAGATTGTCTTGGGGACTTACCACACTCTGAAATAAAGCAGCAGTGCAGCAGTAAGGTTCTGTCTTCCATCCTGCCTTACTGCACAATGTCATCATTCTTCTGGGGTTCTGCCATTCCAGTCCCGTGGGAGACCAAGGTAAAACAGTGTCTTTTTGCTAATGTTTTTTTCTGGTTAGCAAAAAAGGTATGGTTTTACCTCAGTCTCCCACAGGGCTAGAATAAAAGAATGACAACATCATGCCGTAAAGCAGCACAGTAGATGGAACCTTCCTGCTGCATTACCATTTTGCTTCAGAGTGCAGTAAGCCCTCAGGGTGGTGGGCTCTCTATCTTTGGAGGTCTTTAAACAGAAAGTTGGATGAGCATCTTTCAGAAGTACTTTAGTTGTCTATTCCTGCATGGTAGAGGATTGGACTAAGTGGCCTTTGCTGTGCCTTCCAAGTCAATTGGATTCTATGATTCTGTGAAGTAGTATCAAAATATTATAACCGGATAGTGTGCTCTTCAGGCTCCAAGGATGAAGCAGCCATTTGGAAGTAGGGCATCCCTACCTTGTGAGATGCAGAATCATAGTTGGAGTCTAATTCCAAACCACTCAGTTGGATCATTTCTTGCTTCTGTTCAGTGTAACATGCATTACAGCCACTTGTTCCTTAATGAATTCTGTGTTGTGCCTCATTTTACAGATCAGACACCACAGGCCCATTAACCATCATCATATTCTTGTTTTTCAGCTCCATTTCTGCGGAACACTTTAAAACAGCTTTTTAGTGTTGTGGGCAAAGACCCAGGTCTGAAGATTCCTAGAGACCCCAGTGCTCATGCGCTTTAGTGAGGGTTTCCTCATTCACAACAGTGGACTAGGAACAGAAGCTGCCTTATGGAGTCATATCAGGATATAACCAGTGACTTTATGTCTGTGTTTTTTTTAATGGATATAAATTTGTATACTTTTGTAAATATACCTGGGAGCATATGTATGATTAAGAGAGTATCTCCTGTGTTGTCACTGCTGCAAGAATAGTGGTCTGTGGCTGAGATCCTGTAAAGTTCATCCAACAAATACAACGGGTGGTCCAGGAGGGGATGCCTGTTAAGTGGATGACAGTATGATGGAGCTCTGGCTGGTGTTAACTCCTGGCCAAATAGTGACCATTTTTACTGGGGAGCAGGGTGGCAACTAGTGCCATCCAGCAGCCATTGTGTAGTTGGAGGGAAAATATTGCCCAGTAAAGTATTGAATACCTCCTTGTGCAATGTCCATCTTAATCCATCTCCCTTACACCAGAATAACTCACCCATAGCAATTAGCTAACGCACATTGGAAACTGTTTAATGCAGTGTAGATGTGTAAATAGCTATTGCTTAAAACAATTTGTAAGCCGCTCTGATAGCCTTGTGGCTGAAGAGTGGGGTATAAATAAATAAATAAATAGCATACTCTCCAACTGCCTTCTCCGACTTTCCCACTTTGTCCTCATTTTATTTCCATTATTGTAAAATGGATTCTAAGTGCAAAAGTAGTTTGTACTCCATTAACTCAGCAGGAGAGAGGAGAAAAGGGGAGGGGTGAAATCTTGCACTTCCCAGTAGAGTCAGGCAAAAGCAAACTGCCTATGTGTTCTTCCTGTCTAATCATTTTTGTTCCCTTGATCACACTCTATTGTGGCTTGGCCATAAGTGTCCTGGTTTTTCATCTGTGAAGTACTGGAGGGTATGCAATACAATTCAGTCCCATGCTAGCAAAATTGGAAGCAGTAATACATACATTCAACTGCTGAGATTATTAACACTAGCAGTGGGCCACTTCAAGCCTTGGGGATCTACTTTCTTCTTAGCAGGAGGTGTAGGTCTACCAACATGCAGGAGCCCCATGGCATACTGGGGAGGTTCCAGGAAAGTGAGTAGCAAGAAGCCACCATCTTTTTCTTCCTGGGATCTGTGTGCTGTTTTTGTGGCTCTCTGGGCAGCTGAGGGAGGGAGACCCTCTATGGGGGAATGGGGCATATTTAAAAGAGCAGCAAATACTACCTCGGCATTCAGCTCATGGGGATTCCACAGTGTCACTCCAGGATGACCCCTCAACAAATGATTTGAGCAGTTAGGCATATTAGAATCATAGAATCATAGAATTGTAGAGTTGGAAGAGACCACAAGGGCCATCCAGTCCAACTCCCTGCCATGCAGGAAATCTTGATCAAAGCATCCCCGACAGATGGCAATCCAGCCTCTGTTTAAAGACCTCCAAGGAAGGAGACCCCACCACGCTCCGAGGGAGTGCGTTCCACTGCCGAACAGCTCTAACTGTCAAAAAGTTCCTCCTAATGTTGAGGTGGAATCTCTGTTCCTGGAGCTTGCATCCATTGCTCCGTGTTCCAGTCTCTGGAGCAGCAGAAAACAAGCCTGCTCCACCCTCAGTGCGACACCCATTCAAATACTTAAACAGGGCTATCATATTGCCTCTTAACCATCCTAACAGTTGTCTGATACCTGGATGTATTCCCTCATGCCAAACCCCAGCCTATACAACAATAATCTATAAAGCTGCAGCCTTCTTTTCCTCAGATATTTTCTAGATACCAAATGAAAGTGTTGATTTCAGTTCACTTAACCATGCATTTCTCTGTGAAATTAACACATTCCCCATATTAATAAATTACATGATGAACACATTTCTGCCATATCCCAAAATTTGGGATTCTTTAGCACCTTGTTCAGTCTATATGAGACGGAAACCTTTCTAACCCTCAGACAGGGGACATCACTTACAATAAGGGATACCTGCAGGTCCTATAAAGTACAAGTTTTCTGGCCCTCAAATAAGGGATAATAATAATAATAATAATTGCTTATCATAAGAGATACCTGACAACCTTATTCAAGCTAGGCCCGCAAAGCACAAACATCATCATCTTTCTGAGGCCAGAAATTTCTTCAGTTCTGTTCATGGTATTCTCTATATGTTTATTTCTTCACTATCTCCAACTCTGAAATCATCTGAAGTAACTCATATATAGTAACCCAGAAGTAACCCAGATTGTTTTTGGGTGGTGCTGATTATCCCAGTGAGTAATATATACCTTTGTTTGTCTTTTTCTTGTGGGTGAGAATGATAAACCACAGATTTTTAATCCTTGCCTGCATACCAGTGAGATATCTCCCCATAGTATTGGTGAGATTTCTCACATATGCAAGAACTATTTTTGTTCAACCTGAGGAAAGTCCATCAAACTAAGGCAGCTGTTGCCTTGTTACATAGATTTTTGCAAATGCTGTATGGCTTGTTTGCATATTTTCTATGCTTTCTCTGTGTATGTTCCTAGATTCATAAAAAGAAAAGACACTAACTTTGCCCAAAGACATGTTGTGCAAATTGTGGAAACCTCAATGAAGAAAATAAGCATTTGTTCTTCTTGTGCTGAAGGTGAAAAATCTTGCACGGGTCCATGATTTTTTTTGACACCTTGTCTCATTGTGTTGAGACAGCCTGTCTCATCAACCACTAGTAATTTAGAAAGAAGTTGTCACATCCCTAATCTCAGTGCATGGGTCATGAAGCTTCAGTAGATAATTGGCTCGACTTCCTGAGCAACCATTGAGTTGACCTTGAGGGTTCTAGTAAAAAGCAAACAAAAACCAAAGAGGATCTGGGAAACCTGAAGTTATACCAACCCCTGCTGTAAAGCCCTATTTCAAGGGTAGGGGACTTCAGAAGTTGTTGATCTGTAAATCTTGTCAATCCTGACCAACACAGAATCTATCTATGCTGCAGAAATATAGTGGTTTAACACCATTTTATCCACCATAGTTATATACTGTGGAATCCTGGTATTTGTAGTTTGGTGAAGCACCAGAGTTCTCTAATAGAAAAGACTACAGTTGTCCCTCTGTATCCACGGATTTAGTATCCACAGATTTAAATATTCATGACTTGAAATTATTCTTAAAAAAATAATAATCCCAAAAGCAAATCTTGATTTTGCCATCTTATATAAGGGACACCATTTTGCTATGGTATTGCATATAATTGGACTGGAGTATTCATGGATTTTGGTATCCTTGGAGGGTCCTGAAACCAAACTCCAGAGAATATGAAGGGACAACTGTAAATACCTCTCACCTATGAATACCAGGATTCCATAGGATAGAACTATGGTGGATAAAGTGGTGCCAAACTGCTGCATTTCTGCTGTGTAGACAGGACCACAGTCAGTGATGAGAGAAGCTCAACAGTATTTTGAGGGCCACAGCTGCCCATCCTTGCCTTACATGGTCTGGGCCCCGAATATATCAGGCACAATTTTCTTCCATATGAATTGACATGTAAAATCTATCCATGTGATCCTGCAGGGAAAATATCATTTTATTTGGAGACCAGGTTGGCTGCTATATGGTGCAGGGTCTTTTCTGAAATGATCTCCCGTGGTGGGTGAGTTGTAAATGTGAGAGTATGTGTGTGAGAAGGGAAGTGGGGACTTATATGTCACCAACACTATTACAGCCTATGTCTGCTTGTATGAGGCTGTCCAAGTTTTGTAATCTTGAGGAAAAGGTTTTCCCTCATAAGGACTTTTGGTGTGGACATCAGATAGCCACCTTTGTGGCTGCTTCCAGGCTCTGGAACTTCTTGCCATGGGATGGGTTGATTGCCTCCGCTCTGTTTTCCTTTTGCTGGCAGGCACAGACCTTTTTATTTAGCAGCTTTCTAAACAGTAAAAAATACTCCTTTGTTGAATTCGAGAAGCCTACCTGTCTCAATGGAAATCTGCGTTGTCATGCCATATTTGGGAGGAGGGGACCCAAAATGTCAAAAACTCTGAGGGCAAAGCCTTTGCAGCTTTCACCAGCATTTTTGAAAAACAGCAAGGGGCTTGCACATTTCCCCTCATTGGGACAGCAATTCGAAAGGAATCACTATCCAATAGTACAGGAAGCATGACTTTTATTGGCTGGATAAGCACAGGGGGTGTGGCCTGCTAACAGGGCACGCTCCCTCAGTCACCATTTTTTTTCACCTTAGTGAGTGATTGGGGAAGGGAAGAGGGTGGCTGTCTTCCCCAGTTCCCTGCCCCCCTGGCTGTTACCCCCACTGCCCCCCTGTGCCAATGTCACAGGGATCAGAGAAGGGCAGATTTCATACTGGATATGAAGGTTATGGGGGTTGCTGGGGGAAAAACACCAATAAGACAAGTCACAGCTGCTGCGACTTGCTATTTCTGCAGGACACTACATTCCACCCCCCCTCATATAGACGAGTCCTTAGCCAGGCATTAGTCCACAAATGGCTGCTGTGGAAGGATCTTTTAAATGGAAGGAGTTGTAATATTTCCCCATATGTTTCATATGTTTTAAAACTGTTTTAGTTCAGTGCACTTTTAAAAATAATTGTTATTTAATTGTTGTTGTTGTTGTTTTTAAGGGTTGTTCTTCAATATTGCAATTGAGTGTTAGCAGTATTTTATTTTAATCAAAATTTAAACCACCTTGATTACTGCACTGGAGAAAGGGGGTATATTAAAAAAAAGTGTACAACAAAATGGATTAAAAGCTATATGTTCACACTTCAAAATGTCACTCTACACTACAGTGTGTAAGTAAAGGCATTAAAAAGGACATGCTCACTTTTTAATGTGAAGTAGCAATGGAGATGACTTGCAAAGCAAGAGTTAAATGCTCATCATCTTTGGTGGACAGAATGATGCTGGGAATATCTTTGAAGATATGGCTAAGAAAAACAATCAAGAATAGGCTTGCCAAAAACAAAAACAAAAAACAGAAGGACACAAAGGCAATTTGCATTACAACCGACTCCTCTAATCTATAACAGTGGAACATAAATTGAAATTGCCTTGGGACACTGTTGCAGTTTGAGCTTCTTCATCAATTCATGAGGGAGGAGAATGGGTGAATTTCTGCTGAATGGCAACCAAAGCACATCTGGCCAAGCAAAGAAGCAGAGAGAAGGAGAGAGAAAAAGTCCCATTGGTATGTATCCCAATATGTAACTTTTCCTGCCAAGTAAGGAGTAATTGAGACAAACTTTCATGGGATATTATATAGAGGTTGACATGGTTTACCCTGTGCCTGTCTCCCCACAGTGTGTGTTCTGTATTTATCCCTGCTTATTCTTCTGCAGGACAGAGAGGGGGGGAAATGTTGAGTTTTACTTGGATGGTCGAGATCATCTAGAAGTTGGTGCTGTGATGATCTTTGGCTTATTGTCCAAGAGCAACCATGAGGAACTGTCCCTCAACAGAGAGATTCTGGGACTCTCTTTTGAGATTTCAGCTTGTACTTTAAAAAAAAAAAAGTTCTAGCTCTTTTATTCCTGGAAACAAGGGTTTCTACGACCAATTTGGACAAGGGTTGTACGAACAATTTGATCCAGTGGTTCACTAAGAAATGAATAAATGTTAAAAAAAATCTGAAAGTAATCTTTAAAACCCTTAGTGTAGGCTGGCATTTTGCTGACTACAAAGCAGTGACATTACAATGTGTGGATGTCTGTTGTGCAGTGGTAGCTAGGGGAGTGGCTGATGTACCACCGCCTGATGCGCACTGGGCAACCAATGAACATCAGGACACCAGCTAGGAAGTGCCAGAGCACAATGGGGGGACCCAATGTGCATCTGAAATGCCCAATGTGCATGTGTAAAAATTTGACACCACTTTAACCACCATGGCTCCATCCTACAGAATCCCGGGATCTGTAGTTTGTCAGGCACCAGCACTCATTGGCAGAGAAGGCTAAAGGCCTTGTAAAACTACAAATCCCAGTATTTCCTAGGATGGAGCTACTGCACTTAAAGTGGTGTTAAACTACATTATTTCTACAGTGTAGATGCACCCTATGATGTAGAATCTCAGCTGTAAACTTTAAAAACTTTAAATCCAGGAAGAAACACACGGTTCTGTCCTGGGCCCAGTGCTATTCAACATCTTTATCAATGACTTGGATGAGGGAATTAGGGGCATACTTATCAAATTTGCAGATGACACCAAATTAGGAGGAGTAGCTAATACCCTAGAGGACAGGATCAAAATTCAGAATGACCTGGATAGACTGGAGAGCTGGGCCAAAGCTAACAAAATGAAATTCAATACGGAAAATGTAAAGTACTGCATTTAGGGCGGAAAAATGAAATGCATAAATATAAGATGGGAGAGACCTGGCTGAATGGGACTACATGCGAAAGGGATCTAGGAGTCCTAGTAGACCACAAGTTGAACATGACCCAACAGTGTGATGCGGCAGCTAAAAAGTCCAATGCGATTTTGGGCTGTATCAATAGAAGTATAGTGTTTAGATCAAGGGAAGTAATAGTGCCACTCTATTCTGCCTTGGTCAGACCTCACGTAGAATACTGTGTCCAGTTCTGGGCACCACAATTCAAAAAGGATATTGACAAATTGGAGCGTGTCTAGAGAAGGGCCACTAAAATGGTGAAAGGTCTGGAAACCATGCCTTATGAGGAGAGACTTAGGGAGCTGGGTATGTTTAGCCTGGAAAAAAGACGGTTAAGAGGCGATATGATAGCCCTGTTTAAGTATTTGAAGGGATGTCACGCTGAGGATGGAGCAGGCTTGTTTTCTGCTGCTCCAGAGACTGGAACACGGAGCAATGGGTGCAAGCTCCAGGAACAGAGATTCCACCTCAACATGAGGAGGAACTTTTTGACAGTAAGAGCTGTTCGGCAGTGGAACACACTCCCTCGGAGCATGGTGGGGTCTCCTTCCTTGGAGGTCTTTAAACTGAGGCTGGATTGCCATCTGTCGGGGATGCTTTGATCAAGATTTCCTGCGTGGCAGGGGGGTTGGACTGGATGGCCCTCGTGGTCTCTTCCAACTCTGCAATTCTATGATTCTATGATTCTAAGATTTTTCTCCTCCCAAGACTTACCCCACCATGATCCTAACAGCATCACCAAATAAGGCAGGATGGGTGGCTAAATATGAGAGAGATTTCAATGTGGTGACCCTCTTACCTGTGGGATGTTCTTTTCAAGGACACTTCCATGAGACCTGCATTATGCCCTTTTGGGTGCAAGGTGAAGAACTTGTCCCCCACATACACATTCTCTCTCAAAATGTTTTAGTGCTTTTATACCTTTGCACTTTTATTCCTGCCACTGATTTTAATTTGATTTCTTATGCAGAAATATTTTATTTTCTGTCACCCATTTTATTGCGATTGTATATTCTGTTCATCAGTCATGGTTTTTTGTTTTAACATAAACTTGTATTTATTGTTTGTTTATTTATTTATTTATTTGATTTATATCATGCCTTTCTCCTAACATGGGGCCGAAGGTAGTTTATAGCACAGAATAAAACAAAGGACAGCTAAAAATGGTTTTTTAAATGACAGCTAAATAAGCTATCCTATTTAAACACCACACATTTAAATTAGAATAAAAGTATTCTTTTATAAAGCATAACAATAAGATTGGAAATACAGTGCACACCCTCCATTAAAGGGCCATTCTGCACAACTGGTTAATTGCCAAATGCCTGTTTAAGTAAAAAGGTCTTTATTTAGAGAGTGTTTTATGTTTTAATATACTGCCCAGAAAATGTTGTCATAGTATACTGCATTTTACATGGTTTTTTTAAAAGATTGTATACTACTCAAAGAACTTTGCTTAGTGCATGATTTAAAAGTGTAATACACATGCACACAAATGTACATATGTGTGTGTATATATAGTATGTGTGTGTGTGCGTGTGTGTGTATGTGTGTGCACTTCCTGTTATAGGTAAATCTGGAATAGACAAACAATGAGAGGCCTAAGATAGCCACTGGCATGACTCAGGGTATTTAGAAGGACTCGGTTATTGGCAAGAGTTTGATGGGAACCAAGACGCTTGTAATTTGGACTAAGTGTAATACCAAGTAAGAACCCAGGAGGCAGGAACAAGGCCGAAGTCACCATCGGAGAATAACCAGGGATGCAAGAGTATGGCATTACTCAGGGAAACCTAGTTGCTCACTTGAGTTTGAACTGGGAAATGATGCCATCCCACTACTTTCACACAATGCAATTCTAGTGCTATGATTCCATCCTATGATTTAACTGCTATGGTCCCATCCTATGGAAACCTATGATTTGAGGTTAAGAGCAGGGCCAGTTTAAGGGTCCTGCAGCACCTGCAGCTGCACGGGCCCCCATCATTCTGGGGAGCCCTGTAGTAACCCTCCTTTTGCAAAAACATTATTAGTAATAATCTGAATATCCTGTTCTGTGAATAGGTTAGGTTAGGTTACATTGACTTGAGATAAACATACGGCCCCCACAAAATAAAGCACTGCACCCCCCCCCATTCCTGAAACAGGTCCTGGTTAAGAAAGGGGCATTGAGAATTCTAAACCAGAGAGCTCCTGGCCCTCAACAGTTTACAAACCCTAAACTTCTATAGGGGTTAAAGTGGCCGTTAAAGTGGAATAATATGCTATACTTACCTAGTGTGACTGGTCCCCAGGACAACCCTGTAGCCAGCCTCACTGGATCCAGGGCCTGGGGGTATTTCACTGAGAATCTGTCCCCTGCAGTTCAGTGGCTCACCCAGAACCAAGGACTAATCTCCCCAACATCAGAAAACTCCTGGCAAATTTCAGACTCAAGATTTTGCTAGTCATTATTGGTAACTACTGCCCCACCACCTCGATTTCTATTGTGTCCTAGCTAATCAACATAAAAGGCACCATGTTAACTAATGCCAATAATTTATTTATCATTTAGTTCAATTATACAGCCCTTCAGCGACATTTCCAGAGTTTAAAAAATTTTAATTCACAGAGTTCAAGCTTTTTGTCTTCATGTTTAATACAGTTGAACAGCTGTAAACATATTGAGCTGTTCTGCACAGGCTCTTCTGGCAGTTCTGCACCAATTCTTTCCCATCACACCACAGGTGTACTCTTGCAACATACAATAGGAGTTCTGGCTGTGAGCCTATATGGACAAATTCTGGGAATCTGGCACAAAATATTAGAAGGAATATGGCAGGTTCCTCCCTTGTAGATATGCTCTCAGTATTTTCATAAGCAGATTATTTACAAAAGGCGTATACAATCGGCCCTCTGCATCCACCGATTTTGTATCCATGGATTCCACCATCCACAGCTTGAAAATATTTCCCTAAAATATAAATTTGAAGAAACAATTTTGCCATTGATTTTGCCATTTTATACAAGGGACACCGTTTTACTACACCTTTGTATATAATGGGACTTGAGCATCCATGGATTTTGGTGTCCATGGGGGATCCTGGAACCAATCCCCAGCAGATACCAAAGGCCCACTATATTATAACTCTCTTTAAAATGGAAGCTTTATTCTGATGTACACTTCCATGGACTCGGGTGTGCTTGGTCAGATATGGTATATAAACTATTCTCAGCTGGTAAACAGACACAGAGCTAAAAGGCTATGAAATGCACAAGTAATATATATGATGTTAGTCTGCTAGGCTCAAATCTATATGTTAAGAGAGTGATCATTCATGACTGCAGTAATCCAAATCCTTCATGAAAAGAAAACAATGCTATATTGTAGAGTAGGAAGGCAAACATTACTGATCAAAACATAAAGAGGAACACCACTCACACTAAATAAGGAAATTTCAGTTTGACCTCAGTGTCTCCTTTCTTATATCTTATATGCCAATAGTGGAAGTTTTATGAACCACAGAATTTGCCTGTTTTGCTCTTCAGTATTTCACTGATGAAAACCAGGACAGATGTGGCCAAGCAACATCAGAGTGTGATCAAGAGGACAAAAACATTATTAATGAGGAAGAACACACAAGCTAGGAGAGGCTGCAGCAGTTTGCTTTGCCTTAAGCCTATTGGGAAGGGCAAGATTCTGCCCCTCCTCGCCTTCCATGTGAGCTGAGTGTGAACTACTTTTGCACTTTGAAAAGCAATTGAAATAAGCTGAGAACAAAGGTGGAAAGTGGAAATAGGAGAAAGAAACTGAGACATTTTAAATGCATCTGAAAAAATGGGATTAATTGGCTTTCTCCCTGCCAGATTAAAATAGTTGGACAATGGTATGACTTCTGCATTTGCTTGTACTTGGCAAGAGCATCTAAACCAGTGATTCCCAAACTTCGGTCCTCCAGGTGTTTTGGACTTCAGTTCCCAGAAGCCCTAGCTGACTTGGCCAACAATCAGGAGTCCTGGGAGATGAAGTCTAAAACATCTTGAAGGCCAAAGTTTGGGAAACATTTAATTTAAACTAATAGATTTGCACTGGGAAGCTGAAGGAGAACCTGGGCATACTCAACAAACACTTGATGAGCTAACCTTTGGCTTTTCAAAGCACCAACTCATTGTCCTCACCTCCTCCCTTGCTATGTGGGATCAGGAAGCTGTTGGCAGAGATCCTCAGAGTCTGCCCCATCTCTCTTCTCAAGGCCTGGAAAGCTATGGGTAGGGATGACTGGGGAACCTATGCTGGACAAATGGGGGACTTCTGTGGTTTGGATTAGGTCCACTGGCTGGATGCTCACTTTCTCTGTTGTGAATACTTTTTAACATTTCCAGTTCTTTTAAACCCATGCTTTCATTTCATGGTAAGTATTTGATTAATTACAGCCAATTAACAGTTTTTTTTCATCAATTAATCAAACAGGTGATTTGGTTAAGTGTTGTAACACTCCCATTATTCCCTGTCTAGAAAAGGACTGTTTGATCTCAAATGGATCTTCTTGCAGTGCCTGCCACTTGAGAAAAGCAAACATGTTCCCGCCATGCTAAATGAAATGTCAACGTAAGATGGGTCTAATCCCCAGAAATTCTTACAAGGCAGGCTGCCCAGGTTGTTGTTGTTTTGTTTTGTTTTGTTTTTTTACTGTTGATACAGAAACCATTACTCCATAATTTGTACTTCTCTCTCCTTGGATCTTGAGGCCTTTGGGCCATGTGTACAATACATTTCAGTGGTGGCTTCAGTCCCACAGAGGAGCTTAGAATTGGGCAAATATGTTTCCAGTAACTATTGGAAGCCGTCATCACTGTAGACATCAAGCACAATATCAGATAGCGCACTGAGATGAAATGTTTTCCATTTTTTGGTATCTCCCGTTAAAAACATATTGGGTAGCATACTGGGGAATGCTTCTGCCTGAAGCTCTGGACAGCTCCTGTCTGCTGAAGTAGAAGGTAGTGGATTAGACAGACCAGTGGTCTAATTCAGTAAAAGGCAGCTTCATATCTATCAAGCAGTGCAAAACTGTCATTTCCTTGAGAGAGATCCACGTGGGTTTTGTGTGTCAGACGGCTGGTTGCATGTCAAAATCTTAACAGTCTGTGGAAGGTAGTACCTTTATTAAGACCAAAGAACTCTTCCAGAGGCTAAATGTTAAACAGAACAATAGATAAGGAAAAGTGGGGGAAGAGTGAGAACAAGAGGTTGGGTAATAATAGAAAAGCCTCATCATTTGCAGTAACAAGGTTAAGATGGCACTGAGAAGGTGTTATGCTAGGGTTACCAAAGTCATCTGTCAACTCAGGGTGCCCCATGAATTTTATAGATCTTCCGTTTTCAGAACATGTCCTCTTTTTCAGAGTTAAAATTCCACTCCTCCCTTTTCCTGGACATGCCCTCTTTTTCAGACCTAAAATCTCCATCCAGGATGCTTTTTAAAATGTTCGGGTTTTCTTACAAGGGCCAGACCGGAGGAAGTGGGTGATCAGTTAGTAGAGCTCTGAAGAGGAGGAAGAGACACATGCCAGGTTATAGCAGAGTAAGGGAAGCCCCCAATGCAGCTAACCTCAGCCCTGGTGGTGAGAGGGTTACTGAGTGACTGACTGGCTTCCAGATGGGCCAGGGCTGCTTCTACCATAGTTGTTGCTGGGGTTGCCATCCTTCTCCATCCTGAGGGGAAGGCCCATCAGGGAGGAAGGCAGCAGTTTATCCAAACCATGGATAAAGATGCCCTGCCTCTGTTGCTGGGATGTTGCCTGGCCACCAGGATGGTCTGTCTTATCTGTTGGACTGACTCAGCTGAGAAATGGCTCCTCTTACAAATGTCCGGTGCTTATAGGCTATTTAGAGTGAAAGTTGTCTAATAAGGACTTTATCACACTACACTGTTATAGTGCTATTATTCCACTTTAACTGCTCTGGCTGCCTCTTGTGGAATCCTGGGATTTGCAGTTTAGGAAGTGGCATTTAGAATTGTCAGCCAGAGAGCTCTTAGACCTCTTTAAACTACAAATCCCAGAAGTCCATAGGAGGCAGCTATAGCAGTTAAAGTAGAATAATAGCACTATAACAGTGTAGCATGATAAAATAGTGATCAGTGGTTTGAAACAGTTAGTATACATATCCACTTCCTCCCTTTTTTTCCCTGCTTTTCAAAATATGATAACCGTATGTTATGCAGATCTCCTTCTCTCTTTCTCTTGGGCTATGGCCTGGGCCTGAATAACAGAACTTCACAGACAGAAGGGGGACTATCAGTCATAGTCTCTTTGGATAATTTTCTTGTCCTTGGGACTTTATCACACTACACTGTTATAGTGCTATTACTCCACTTTAACTGCTATGTCTGCCTCCTGTAGAATGCTGGGGTTTGTAGATTAGGGAGGCCTAAGAGCTCTCTGGCTGAGAGTTCTAAATGCCCTTTCCTAAACTACAGATTCCAGGATTCCACAGGACCCAGCTATAGAAGTTAAAGTGGAATAATAGCACTATAACAGTGTAGTGTGATAATCTTCCAGTCTTTTTCTCTCAAGCAGCTGCCTCATCTTCAGCTGAGCCACATCTTCCTTGAAAATAAAACTAAAAACAAATAGGAGTCTTCCTATGCAGCTCCACTGTGTTCTCCTCTCTCTCTTGCTCCTTTGATCTGTTGTCTGCCCAGTGCTCACCCACACCTCACTCACCCACAAAGAGCTCAAAGGACAAAGTAGCAGCCCAGGGTGGCCTGTGATTTTTCATTCCTCGTGCCCCTGAAAAACGTTAGCATAGAAAGTTATTGATTGTGTTTCCAGAAAAAAAAGGTACTTATTATGGCCTGACCATGTTCTTTTCAAAATGTTATACTGTTCCAAAAGTTCCAAGTAACTATAAACTGACCACTGTATCTGTGTGAGGTATGTTCCAAGACACTCCCTACCCCCTGGTGGATGGATAACCATGGATAACAGAGAACTATATTATTTTCAATGAGACAGACACTGGAAGTTGACCATAGAATCACATTGGAGGACCTTGAAATGCCTAGAGAGGACATTTTTTTTTCTCAGACTTGGAGAAGTGAAACCATGGATAGTGAATCTGTGGATACAGGGGCCAACGTGTGCTTACTCTGAAACTCATTATTTCCAAAATCTGGAGGAGAGAGATGAGTTCTTCAAGGTCTAAACAAAATGGTTCAGGCAATGCTTTTCAGTATTGAGCAGGGTGATCTTCCATTGCTGGTGATCTGACATTGAATTGCTGGCATTACTGGTAGACCCTGTTCCTTTGGTTGATAGAAAGAGCCAGAATATTCTTTCCTGTCCCATGGCAGCTAAACTTGCACCTTTTCTGGCTGACGCTCCCTCTTCCTTTGATGGTGTCTCTGGAAGGTAAACAAGCAGGCTACCAGTGGCTGTAGGTCTTCTATTGGATGCCAGACATCAGAATGTGTTTCCACTTTGCTCTGTCCTTCTAGGGAAACCAGGATGCATTTCACTCGCACCTAACCTCACAGTCCAACTTGTATAAATGTGGGGGTGGAAAAATATGGAGGCATATTTGATATTTCTCACCTTGATTGGGTTACTTGAATTACAGCATTTAAGCAACAGCATTCTCTAAAAATAGTAACTGAAAGTGATGTGTTTGAGAATTAATTTCTTTTTTGAAAATTAAATCCTGATCTTATGGATTTAAGAAACTACCTTGTTCAGTGAGAGAGAACTGCCATCATTTGTCTAGGGCTTCTAGGCAAATTTAAAGGATTTGAATTAGGCCCTTAAAGCATGCTATCTCTCATGACTAACATATAACATACTTTTTTTCCTGCAGTGTTGGCAGTGCCATTCAGCAGTGCGGACTACTAGCTCATGCGATTATCTCAGACTTTGTATCTCAGATTGCTACAGAGATATGAGTTGGGTGTGCAGTATGGTGGCCATGGTTTTGTTTGTTTTACAGAAGATGGTCCTTTATTTGAAGCCTTGTCAGGGGACACATTTATTTTCTGAAGCATTCTCTGCGGGAACGGCTATTGAGTTCACGTTAGTTTAAAGATCAAGAACCATAAAATGGGAAAACAGGTCCATTCAACAGGACCCATCAAGAGGTTGCAACTGAGGTGTTGCCTACACTGGCTGAGATAATATGGGTGCAGCCCAGAGTATTCTGGTCCCAGAGCTGCCCTAGATTCCCCTGGGTACCAGTGCACTCCACAGTGACACTGGGCAGATGTCTTCATATATGCCCTCAATTGCCCAGCTCCACAGGCGCCTCGTCAAAACTTCAGAGGATGTGGCTTGGGTCAGTGGTAGCAGAGCTGGGCAACTAGAGACACATGTGAAGATATCTGCCCAGTGTTGCTGTAGAGTGCACCAGGTTTTCCTGTAAAATGCAGAGCAAATGGTGAGATGATTTTTTTACTCCATTTTAAGGGTGGTTTAGTGTGTCTTTGGTGCTGAACTGGCCAGACATCCTGAAGACAGTTCACACTGGAATCAGGAATTGAGCCCTGCATCATCTGGACTGATTGCCATAGGGATGGAAGGAGAGTGTTTTGTTTGGCCAGTGTAGACAAGCCCTAGGTAATAGACTGAGCCAGTACCTAGGCCATCTCAGGCCCTTTCACAATACACTGTTACAGCACTATGATTCAACTTTAACTGTCATTACTTCATCCTGTGGAATCCTGAGGTTTGTAGTTTGGTGAGGGAATAGAACTCTCTGGCTGAGTATTCTAAATACCTTTCCCTAAACTAAAAATCTCAAGAATCCATAGGCTGGAACCATGGCAGTTAAAATGGAATCATAGTACTGTAATAGTGTAGTGTGAAAGAGCTCCAATCATATTCTTCCGCACTATGTTGACATTTATTGCATTTTAATTTAAAATATAGACTTTAAAATATAGACTAAATGTATAAATTAGAATATGCAAATCTGTTTCCCCTTTCCTATTTGTTTTTGTGATGTGCAGTAGGACTCCCATATGCACTGATTCATTGTCCGCTGATTCAATTATCCACGGGACACAAAACAGCACACCTACCATAGAGTCTTCCAAGAAAACATGTCCTCTCTAGCCATTTTCTAGGTCCTCCAAGTAAACTCTATGGTATTTTAAACCAGAAGTCCTATTATTTGCAATGGTGTTTGCTTTTATCCAATTTTTGGTATCTATGCCCCCCCCCCAAGAACCAATCCCCAGTCGATAAGGGGGTCCTACTGTATAAGTCGCCATCCTAGTATATATAGTGAGACAACCATCCAGTTGTTTCACCGGGTGTTCTGGGATCCTGGAAGTTTAGTTGATAATTTCACAGTGGAGTGTTGCTGCACAGTCTATAACAATTCTTGGGAGCCTTTGATTATCTGTGCTCAAAATGTCTGTACACTGGAAACTTTGTCTTTTTTTGGCAGTGGCTGCTTTACTCTGGGCATTTTTTTTTTAAATGGGCTGTCTTCTTATCGCTTGTGCTTTCAAAACTATCTAGTTGCAGTGCCTGAGGGGATAATAATAATAATAATAATTATTATTATTATTATTATTTCAATTTAGGTAGGAAATTGTATGATTTACATGCAGCTTCCAAGCGCTGACACCCCTGCCAGTTTTGGGTTGTGTATGTCAAAAAATTGATCTGCTAATCCGGGAGGTCTCTAGGAGCAGCAGTTTCCCAACAGAACAAGGCACAAGACCTTGTTTTGCTGTGGTTATAGGTCAGTAGGGTGTCAAAATTGGGAGCAAACATCCAGATAGTTCTGGTTTTAACAAAACATGTAGAAAAATCACATTCTTCATGCAGCCTAGAGTGGATGCAAAATTGGTGCCTGGACCCATCAAAGGTCCTCACCCTAAATTTGACCTGTTTGCTTGCAGGATTTGTAAGCTCTTCCCCCTATGCATGCTTTATAAATTTAATATTAGTATCTCTTTATAAAAATTGATATGTAGGCTGCCCATCAGCAAAGCTACTAGACAGGTGTAAACAAGTGATTACAATACAAGTATAAAAAATCAAATTGCATGAGAGTGGTTGTTGTCAAAAACAGCATCTGAGGGCACTAACACAAGACATATAATGAATCAGCAACAGAAACAAGTGACTTCAACTCCCATTGGTCACAGCCAACATAGCCAGTGGTCAGGAATCTTGGGTGTTGTAGACCAAAACACACAGAGAGAGAGAGAGAGAGAGAGAGAGAGAGAGGGCACCGGGTTGGGAAAGGCTGTTACACAACCTGGTGTTTCCCCATTATTTATCTCTGCAGTCTTCCGGCTGTCTTAAGACAGAGTGTGACTCTGGGGCCTTTTCATGCTACACAGTTATAGCAATATGACTTTAACTGATATGGCTCCATCCTATGGAGTCCTGGGATTTGCTGTTTAGGGAGGGTATTTAGAATTCTAAGCCAGAGAGCTCTGGTGCCTCACCAAATTGAGGATTCCATAAGATGTAGGCATGGCAGCTAAAATGTAATAATCATGCTATAACTGTGCAGAACAGTCTGTAGATCTCTCCTTAGCACCTTATATGTGTCACTATGGAAGGCTCCTTTCGTTTGGCATTTATAGTTTACACACTGTCCTACAACTTGCCATGCTAAAGGTGCATACATGTCTTTACCATCCCTTATAATACCCAAAGGCACCAGATCCCATCTGACCCTGGAAGCTAAGCAGGGTCACACACAGTTAGTACTTGGAGGGGAGACCACCAATGAATACCAGGTGCTGCAGGCTATATTTCAGAGGAAGGAACTGACCAAGCCACCTCTAAGGATTCCTTGCCTAAGAAAACACTATGAAATTCATGAGGCCACCACAGGTCTACAGGTGATATGAAGACATATACACACGCATACCCTAAAGGCACCAGATCCCATCTGATATTGGGAGTTCAGCCAAGTCAGCCCGGGTTAGTACTTGGAGGGGAGACTACCAATTAATACCAGGTGCTGCAGGCTATATTTCAGAGGAAAGAACTGACAAAACCACCTCTGAGGATTCCTTGCTTATGAAAACCCTATGAAGTTCATGGCGTTGCCATAAGTCAGCAGGCGAGTTGAAGGCGCACACGCATGCACACACACACACACACACACACACACTAATAGTAACATAAGATGAAATTGTTCTGCCTAAGCAGGCATGCCAGAACAACAATAAACTCCAAGCTGTGGCACAACACTTCCATTGAGCTATATTATAACCTCTTAAACAATCTTTGCCCTTTATGTTGTCATTACCGATGTCAGGTTAGCATATATCAGTTCAGGCAGTCTCACTATATAACTATAGAGGAATGTAAATTATATTCTTTGATATGCTGAATAGCTGCACCAGAATATAAATGATATTTATGAGGAATTTGGGAGTGCTTTAAATATTGTGAAACCACTGACTTTGACACATTGGGGATAATGATGCAGAAACACTGGGCTATTTGTAAACCACTTAATGGCAACAATTTTCTGAATCAAAGCAATCTACCCTTCCCCATTTGCAATTTTGTCTCTAACTACTACAGTTCTCATAAATTGGCTTACAAGGCAGAATCTTTAGCTTCTATGAGCTGCTATCGATGCTGAGATGCTATGGTGTTAGCTTCAAACCATTTGAACATTTTACCTTTGAAATTATACTGTGGAGGATTTGTGTGTGTGTGTGTGTGTGTGTGTGTTCATGAGCGCTTTTCCCCCCTGGAATCTTTAATGCAGAAATAAGATATCATCATTAACAAGAGTCGGGTTCTTTTGTAATTGCATATGCTCAGCACAAAACAAAACAAAAATTCCTTGCTTCTAAGCCTTTCTGAAACAACACTAAATGCCCCAGGTAATTGTCAGGTATTAATAG
The DNA here is from genome assembly GCA_030847615.1 of Gambelia wislizenii. Classification (NCBI taxonomy): domain Eukaryota; kingdom Metazoa; phylum Chordata; class Lepidosauria; order Squamata; family Crotaphytidae; genus Gambelia; species Gambelia wislizenii. Next base: position 19,334,922 of record JAUMIR010000007.1, on the reverse strand, counting down.
GGAGACATTGCTGCAAAATGAATACCCATAGCCCTTACAGCTTAGTTCAGTGGAAGCAGGAAAGCTTTTTCTCTTGTCTGTACAGTGCTTCCATCATTTGTTCAGTGCTGAAGACAAGTTGAGCTGAACTCTTTATCAGTTGATTCTTTTGTTTTTCTTCATGTAATCAAAATTCACCCACTCAAAAAGGCTCTCCAGAAGCTGCTCTCCTTCTCCCCGTCAGGAAACACTTCCATGAGGGGGGACTTCTGGCAAGAGATGGGGTGCATCTCACAACAGTTAGCAGAAACATTTTTGCCTACAATCTCAAGAATTTGATCAGGAGGGCTTTAAACTGAGTCATATGGGGGAGGGAGACAGTATTCTGGAAGGCAAAAGGGCTGGAGAAAATAGTCAAACTGTCATAGCGGGAACAAGGCAAACAGCGCAAGGACCCAACAGTGGGAGGCCAAAAATCTTGCACAGGCAGCAAGTAAAGGGAACACATGGTCTTAGATGTCTTTACACTAATGCACAAAGCATGGGAAATAAGCAAGATGAACTTGAACTCCTAGCACTACAAAGAACGTATGATATAATAGGCATTACTGAAACCTGATGGGACGAGTCTCATGATTGGAATGTAGGAATAGAGGGGTATAACCTTTATAAGAGAAACAGGCCAAACAGGAAAGGAGGAGGAATAGCATTATATGTCAGGGATATTTGCACCAGTGAAGAGACCCATGACAGCAACACTGGAAGCCAGGTGGAGAGCATCTGGATAAAAATTAAAGGGGAGGGAAACAACAGGGATGTTATTGTGGGACTCTACTACAGACCCCCCAGTCAGACGGAGGAATTGGATGATGCCTTTCTAGAACAGATGACCACACACGCAGAAAGGAGAGATGTAGTAGTGATGGGGGACTTCAACTATCCTGATATTTGCTGGCAATCTAACTCAACCAAATCTTTAAGGTCTAGCAAATTCCTTATTTGCCTGGAAGACAATTTCATGGTCCAAAAGGTGGAAGAGGCAACAAAGGGGTCAGCTATTTTAGATCTGATCCTAACCAACAGAGATGACCTGGTTAATGGGGTGCAAGTGGTGGCATCCTTAGGTGAGAGTGATCATGTTCTCCTGGAGTTTGTTATACAATGGAAAGAAGAAGCCAGGCATAGTCAGACACATGTTCTTGACTTTAGGAGAGCTGATTTCAATAAACTCAGGGAAATACTGGGGGTGATCCCATGGTCAGGAATACTAAATACTAAAAGAGAAGAGACCTCAAGATGGATGGGACTTTCTCAGAAGGGAGATACTGAAGGCACAATTTCAAACAGTACCATTGAGGAAGAAAAATGGGAGGTGTCTCAAGAAACCAGGATGGATGACTAAAGAAATTTCAACGGAGTTAAGTTTTAAACGGAACATGTATAGGAAATAGAAAAAGGGGGAAATCACGAAAGATTAATTCAAACAGATAGCGAACACGTGTAGGAGTAAAGTCAGAAAAGCTAAAGTGCTGATGAGCTCAGGCTTGCTAGAGAGGATAAGAACAATAAAAAGGGGGTTTTGGGGTATGTCCACAGAAAAAGGAGGAAGAAGAAAATGGTAGGGCCACTACGTGGAGAAGATGGCAAAATGCTAACAGGGGACAGAGAAAAGGCAGAATTACTCAACACTTTATTTGCCTCAGTGTTTTCAGAAAAGGAAAAGGGTGCCCAGCCTTAGGATAAAGGAACAGAGGACACAGTAGGGGAAATCCAGCACAGAATAAGCAAAGAGGTAATACATGAATACCTTCTTAATCTAAATGAATTTAAATCTCCAGGACCAGATGAACTACATCCAAGAGTATTAAAAGAGCTAGAAAATATAATCTCAGAGTCATTGGCAATAATCTTTGAGAACTCCTGGAGAACAGAAGTCCGAGCAGACTGGAGGAGGGCAAATGTTGTCCCCACCTTCAAAAAGGGGAAAAAAGAGGATCCCAACAATTATCGTCCAGTTAGTCTGACATCAATACCAGGGAAGATTCTAGAGCAGATCATTAAACAGAGAGTCTGTGAACATTTAGAAGGCAATGCCATAATCACAAAAAGTCAACATGTGTTTCAGAGAAACAAGTCATGCCAGACTAATCTGATCTCTTTTTTTGATAAAATGACCAGCTTGGTAGATGAAGGGAACACTGTGGATATTGTATACCTTGATTTCAGTAAGGCCTTTGACAAGGTTCCCCATGACATTCTTGGAAACAAGCTTGTAAAATGTGGGCTAGACAAGTTAACTGTTCAATGGATTTGTAATTGGTTGACCAGCCGAACCCAAAGGGTGCTCAGCAGTGGCTCCTCTTCTTCTAGGAAAGATGTGACCAGTGGGGTTCGGTCCTGGAACCATTGCTATTCAACATCTGTATCAATGACTTGGATGAGGGAATTAGGGGCATACTTATCAAATTTGCAGATGACACCAAATTAGGAGGACTAGCTAATACCCTAGAGGACAGGATCAAAATTCAAAATGACCTGGATAGACTGGAGAGCTGGGCCAAAGCTAACAAAATGAAATTTAATACGGAGAAATGTAAGTTACTGCACTTAGGGTGAAAAAAAAATGAAATGCATAGATATAGGATGGGGGAGGCCTGGCTGAATGAGCCTACATGCAAAAGGGATCTAGGAGTCCTAGTAGACCACAAGTTGAACATGAGTCAACAGTGTGATGCGGCAGCTAAAAAGGCCAATGCGATTTTGGGCTGTATCAATAGAAGTATAATGTCCAGATCAAGGGAAGTAATAGTGCTGCTCTATTCTGACTTGGTCAGACCTCACCTAGAATACTGTGTCCAGTTCTGGGCACCACAATTCAAAAAGGATATGGACAAATTGGAGTGTGTGCAAAGAATGGCGACCAAAATGGTGAAAGGTCTGGAAACGATGCCTTATGAAGAGAGACTTCGGGAGCTGGGTAGGTTTAGCCTGGAAAAAAGATGTTTAAGAGGTGATATGATAGCCCTGTTTAAGTATTTGAAGGGGTGTCACGTTGAGGATGGAGCAGGCTTGTTTCTGCTGCTCCAGAGACTGGAACACGGAGCAATGGATGCAAGCTCCAGGAACAGAGATTCCACCTCAACATTAGGAGGAACTTTTTGACAGTAAGAGCTGTTCGGCAGTGGAACACACTCCCTCGGAGCGTGGTGGGGTGTTCTTCCTTGGAGGTCTTTAAACAGAGGATGGATGGCCATCTGTCAGGGATGCTTTGATTGTGATTTCCTGCATGGCAGGGGGTTGGACTGGACGGCCCTCATGGTCTCTTCCAACTCTGCAATTCTATGATTCTATGATCAGCCCAGAAGTTTCCATAATCTTATAGCCAAAATTTGGAGAACTGCCTGCCCCTCCAAAAGGGAAGGGGAGAAACAGAGTGTGTGAAATCAGTCTCCATGATGTATGTGTATGGCCCAGATCTTGTTCAATGCTAGGGGGTGTAAATGCCAGATAAGCCTTCTGGGACCGTTTCTTTCTGTTGCACTGGGGAAAAAAAACAGGGGAACTGCTGATGTCAGGAAGTGATGGATACCTCTTTACGTAACTGTATAAATATGCATCTGGATTATCTGGCTCCTTGATTGGAGTTCCATGTTGCTTATCTGGGGTGCCAAATTGTAGTGGAAACTCCCCTCAGCATTTAGGTTCAAGAATGGAGGCATTCATGAATTGACAACGGTTTATTTGACAACATGGTTTCCCAGTTGTAAGCATTCATGCTGAACAGTTTTGCGCTCAAGCAAACATAAACCTTGCTATTTGTAGCAGTTTTGGAAAAATCTATGCAGCAACAGCATGCAACTATGTACATCAGGTATGTGTGTTTGTGTATGTGCCTTCAAGTTGCCTGTCGACATATGGCAATCTCATGAATTTCATAGGGTTTTCTTAAGCAAGGAGTACTCAGTGGTGGTTTTGCCAGTTCCTTCTTCTGACACTAGACATATTTTAGCCAATCATTAAATAGTAGTCATTAAGTTGTAGTGGAAAATAACAAAGAAACTACCAAGGAGATTATCAGACGCGATTTTCGGTCTATATATTCCAAAACAGCTCCATTGCTGCTGTGTGGCAGGGGAGCAGTTTTGGATGACGCTGTTCCTCTGGCGAACCCCTCCGTGTCACTTCCGTGACAGAATGAAGGAAGCCATGTCATATTTCACTCACGATTGTTGCCCGTGAGTGAAATATGACGCAGCTTCCTCCATTCCTCCGAAAATCTCCCAAGTGCAAGCTATTCATATTGAACCTTTTCCCTTTGTTTCAGATTGTTATTGTAGTTAGCAGAAAGCACGCTTAGTCCTCGGTAGAGTCAGAGTTCAGGAAATGCTTGATCTGCTTTTGCTTCAGATTCTTAAGAGGTAGGTTTTCCATGGTTTTTTTCCAGGCTGTGAGACTGTATTCTGGAAGAGTTACCAGAACCTAAGAGCTACCCCTTAAGAGGTAACTTTGCAGCTTCTGGAATTTTATTTGGTTAAGGATACTTTTCCTTCAGCTTGGTTATAACTTAATTTGAACTTGTTGGTCCACCTTCAACCTTTCCATGCCACATGACCTGGAGTTACACTGATGTAAAGCCCCACCATAATTCTACCCTACACAGTTGTCCCTCCATATTCACAGATTTGGTATTTATGTATTTAAGTATTCACAGCTTGAAAATATTGTTTAAAAAATAATAATCCAAAAAGCAAACTTTGATTTTGCCATTTTATATAAGGAACACCATTTTGCTATGCCACTGCATAGAATGGGACTTGAGCATTCACAGATTTTGGTATCCACGGAAGGTCCTGGAACCAAACCCCAGCAAATATGGAGGGACAGCTGTAATACGTATTTTGTGTCTGTGAATGCACACATAGTACATTCATATGAATTTTCAGTGCAGCTCTAGAAGAGATGAGTTTTGATAAAGGTTACATAGCCTTTGAATAATTTAAACATTGTAAGGGAAACCTTGATAAATTGGGACCATTTCTTTAGCTGTTTTGATATTTAACACTCTCACTGCTATTATTTCAAGGGGCAAAACATGCAGTCCCATGTTTGACTGATGCAAGAAAGAAGCAGTTGGCTTCTAGCTGTTAAAAATACCACAAAATGCTACAGGAATACATTGGCGGGAGTGATTACATTAGGTATCTAGCAAAACACACACACACACACACACCATTTCATTTCCATCATCTATGTGTATGTCTGGAAAAGGAAAGCATAGTCATGGCAGGTAGCACTACAGCTTATGTATTCATTGTGTGTGTGTGTGCATGCACACCTTCAAGTGACCTGTTCACTTATGGTGACCCCAGGAATTCCATAGGATTTTTTAAGGCAAGAAATACTCAGATGTGGGTTTGTCAGTTCCTTCCTCTGAAATATACCCTACAGCACCTGGTGTTCATTGGTGGTCTCCCATCAAAATACAAAACAGGACAGATCCTGCTTAGCTTCCAATATTGGATGGAATATGGGGCCTTAAGGGTACTTAGGCAAACTTTATACCAGAAAAAAATGGGTATACAGATAACATTATTGAATTCTCTGTGTGTGGCCCACAATGAAGGTGTTGCATCTAATATACAGAATGGGGCTGAAACTCTCATTTGTCTTGGACAGTATAGCCAGTGGTGAGGGACGGATGATGGGAGTTATAGTCCCACAACCTCTGGAAAGCTGAGCATCACTCATACTTGCTGTAGATGCTAGGGACAAATCCTGATCTAGGTGTTAGGAAGACTAGATGAAAGTTCTCCCCTCTGGCATGATTAGTCCTTCCTCTGCCTTCAGACAAGCCAATGAATACCTGCACACATCTATTACGCTCAATAGCCACAGTCCATGCTCTATTCTTGATTGCAGTGTGAAGGCAGTATGGAGGGAGCAACTGTGTTCCTTAGCAACAAATCAGGGTGTCGAGTGCTGAGAAAACAGGCTTCCCTGGAATCATGTTGCTTGCTGCTATCCCTGTTCAACCTGAACCACTGCCAATATAGGAGCCAATAGTAGACTTCCTTGGTTCTTGTTAGTATAGTTAGTTAGTATAGTTAGTATAGTTAGTATAGTATAGTTAGGGCTTGTCTATATGAGGGGGGGAAATACAAACCCCTCCAAAAAATCAGCCATTTGCAAAGATGTGACCTGTCTTAATGGTCAAAACAGCCTCCCTAAACTCCACATGACCCCTAGCCAAGATGGCAGCCACAAGTGATTTACTTGCGATTTTAAATCTGCTGCCACCAAAAAGAGAGAGAGAGAGAGTGAGAGAGTATAAGATTGCTGGACCCTCGCTTAGCTGAAAATCCAACATGACGGCAGCAGGCGCTTTCCTTGTTTGCTAGTCCTGCCCCCATGCTCATCCAGCCAATCAGATTATGCTGCCTGTTCATATCTATGCGAACACAAGTGTTCAAACAATCACACATTTGCATGTCATACCTAGCTTTTAAAAAAATCCTGTCAAAGCCCCAGATGTTTCTTTCATGGACTTTCAGGTGGATTGGGGTGCCCCTGTTCCGAACGGCACATGTTTATGCAAATGTCCATATGAATGGATCACCTTCCATTCACGTTCTGTTAGGATTGTTTGCACCATTTAGACAAGCCCTTAGCATAGTTTAGTTGGCATAACCTTTTGTGTCTTGTGTTCCTGCTTGCTCCTAAGGATCCCAGCCAGATTTCCATGCCAGATTGCAAATTGCTCCTTTGGCTATGAACTGGAGCTGATCTTGCCATCAGTCACAGAGATACAGTCACCTCAGGCGTGGTGCCAAGGTGCAGGAGGAAAGAGCTGTGGGCTACATTGCTTGCCCTAAATCCGTTAAGCTAGTTAGCTGCCTCTAGGTACAGTGAAGAACAGTTTAAGAAAACTCAAGGGCTACTCTTTTGTATGTGCAATGAGAGTGGATGCCATCTTGTTCTTTGCTTCAAGCAGCAACATGTCTTGAGTTAGTCCAAACTGTGCTGCAGTTTGCTCCATCCAGGTCTTCTGCAGCAACCAAGTTTGCATTACAGCTGTTTCTATTTATCCAAATGGTATTTGCAAGTGGTAGTGGAGAAATGACACTTAAAAAGAGCTATGGATTGCCTAAAGGGATTTTCCACCTTGTAATGATGACATCTTAGTTTTATATGTTGACATAACTGCTGGGTTGATATACCATTTTCTAATGCAATGATGGATCCAAATACCTTATTGGAGAATCACTGTAATCAGTATATGTTGGTGTGCAAATCTATAAAACCTGAACTTGTTGAGACAGCCCGGTTTCCATAAATGTTAAGATTTCAGACCACAGAGGGTCTGAATTAGACAGAATTTGGAAATAATGCATCAGAAGTAACATAATCACTTGTACTAGACACTTTTGGGGGTAGTGAAAGTGTAGCAAAGTCATATTTTAAAAGTAGGGTAATGAGTAAAAGCAGTATTAATGTATTGGTGTAACAAGGAACAGCTACTTTCAAAAGTTTTTAAGCATATTGTCAAAGGCATTTTTCACAGCAATTTTTCTACTTTATGTCATTCCCTCACCAATCTAAGTTTTTTCTTTCTTTCTTGAAAAGTAATAGAAAGTGGGTTTTTTAAAAAAAAAAAAAGCCACAAGCATCAAACAAGTGATATAATGAGTTACCATATATACTTGTACATAAGGCAACCTCATGTTGAGGGCAGGTTTTGGGGCCAAAATTATGTATTTTGCTGTGACTGGTGAACAAGTCGAGGATAAAACTTAGGGGCAAATCTTTTCCTCTCCTTTTAAAAATGCATAGAGGGAATATACTTAGGAAGAGCTAAAGAGAAGGAAAGGGGTTTCATTGAGGGGTTACAATGCTGGGGGTGTCAATTGAATTGCTGGTCTTAAAATGTCTACATCTATAAAAATGCAGATATGGAAAGGAATATAAATGAGGCAAAAGAAGGAGAACATGGCTTGGGAAAAAAGCGGGGGGGGGGGAGAAGAGCAAGACAACAAAGTTGCCTCTATTATTGACCTGGTGCTATAGAGACAAGAGATAGAATCAAGAATCCCTTCTTGGCATGATGGGGCAGGGAAACAATGCTCCCACCTCACTACCTCTCTCTTGCCCAAACTGGAGAAAAGAAAGCAGTCCTCCCTCCTTCATTCCTTCCGGACCTTCTTTTTCAGCCTGAGTGGCATTCAGCAGCAACTTGAGGGAGGGTGAAGAATGTGGCATGGCCACCATTTTGGGCACTTGAGGTGGAGCAAAGCTGTGGGCAGACATTTTTAATAAGGGCTTATCCCACCTTGCATTCGTGGTGGCCATTTCTAATAAGGACTTACTGTATAAGCCTCACTTTGTGAGGCTTATGCAGTAAGCCGTTATTAAAAATAGCACCACCATGCCATTCCATTGTTTTACATGGACTCTTTCCCCCAGAAAAGGCAATTTTCCAGCTAAATATTTTTTTTCCCCTACCACTGGGTTTCTTTGGCTATGAAAGAAGAATGGTGCGTTCTTACATCATCTTTGCCTGCTGCCTTTTTAAGCATCTCTTCTATCCTAAGAGACGGAGCACCACATAAATCTATTTTAGACCAAGATTAGAGATTTAGCAACATAGTCTGTTCCTGGGTCTGCCCTATAAAGTTTTATTTAAATGTCCTCTTGAGCCCTCTCAAAAACAGAGGCTATATGAAATATGCATTAGACTTCTTTGTCTAAAATATGTCAAATGTAAAGCTGTCTAATAAAAGTAATACATCAACAGGACCAGAGATTTATGCCTCTAATTCTACACTCTGTCTTCCCCCTCCCTTGATGTCAAAGAACTGGGTTTCAAATGGCACACTGAAGTGTTTGTGAAAATGCCTGGCAAGCCCAAGATGAAGTTAAACAAGATTTGTGCATTTAATTTCAGTCTTTAAACATAAATGCTTCTGCACCTTCCAAATGATGCTGTCTGCTTTAGCCAAAGGATTCTGAAGCAATTATTGTAAATCTCGAGCCCTTTTTGAAGAAAGGGGCTATTCCAAAGGTTTCTAGCAAGGGTTTAAATGGCTTTCTCGTTAGTTCTCTGAGCCATTCCCACTGCCAAGGAGCACTTAATCTTAATTTAGTATTTCTAATATATAAAAAAGCTCTTGTATAAAGATATTGTATTGTTGTTGTGTTAGGTAATGAGAACGGATAGGGGAACTCCATGGAGACGACCTTGTGTTTGTTTTCCTTCTTCCTTTAAATAGCAAGCCAGCTTTCAATGGGTACGATGCTCCAGTCTATCCTCTATGCACAATGTAGCTGTGATAAATGCCTCCAAATACTGAAGGACTGAAAGGGAGACAGGGACATTTCTTCAGTTAATTGTTAGCACTAATGTTCTGTATAGAGAGTGTGTGTGATTTTATCCAGAGAGATCTCAAAAGCCTGGTTGCTACAGTGCCATAGACACTTTATCATATGCTGAAGTAGAACGGCAGGAAGCTTCCACTATCCGTGCTGCCTTATTGCATGACGTTGTCATTCCCGTTTCGGTCCTGTAGGAGGAGACAGAGGTAAAACTGTCTTTTTGCTAACCGAAAAAAATCTGTTATTAAAAAGATGCAGTTTTACATCCACCTCCCATGGGACCGGAATGGCAGAACATTGAAAGAATGACGTCATGCAGTAAGGCAGTTTGGAAAGTGGAACCCTCTGGCTGCCCCAGCACTTTACTTCAGTGTGCAGTAAGCCTCTCAGGTGGCTTTCTTCAGTTACAGTCTATTGTTCTGTTTTAGTACCTTGCCCCAAACTGGCTTGTGGACCACAATGAACATTACCCAAGGTCATGACAAGGAAAGGGTTAGTTCATTTGTAATGCCACAGCCAGCCCTCCTGTTAGGCAGACTGCAGCAATTGCCTAAGGCAACAGTTCCTGGGTATTAAGACAACATGCCCTCTAACCTTTCACAGATGAAAGCTGGGATACATATTGCCAAGAACACACAAGCCAGGTTTTATCTGAGCCTACCTATTGGGAAGGGCAATATTCCCCCTCCTCTCCTCTACCCTAGCTGATTTAATGGAGTGCAAACTCCTTGTGCACTTTGAACTCAGCAGCTGAAGTATGCTGAGGACACAGAGGGGAAATGGGAGGAAAATCTGGGGCATTTGAAGAGCAACTGAGAAACAGAGGATTAATGAAGACAGCCCATGCCAAATCGGGGTAGTTGGAAGGTATGGAACAGTAGCAGCCATTGAGCCTGGGCTCCATCCCTTGAATTAATCTGGAACTCTCAGATGCTGTGAAAAACGCTGCTCCATCTCTAGTGTTGAAATAAAATTCAACTGCATGTTGTTTTGAGTTCTGTATATGGAATGAAATGTGAGGGAGGGGGAACACCATGCTGGAAATAGCTGTATCTTTTGAAATTGGTAGTTCCTTTGGGAGCAATTTTCCAAAATTTGCAGATCATTTATTCAGGTCAGATAGAACTTGTGGTTTCAAGAAATAAGTGCAGGAAAATACCACTCTGTCTATTCCTATAGCAGATACACTAAGCTTGGGTGTCAGAGATGGCCCTTGATGTCTATTTAAGGCCTTTTTGGCAACCTAAAAACACTGAGATCCTGAAGTAGATTTATTAATAGCTACCACAGCATCTTTGGATCTATTAGAAAAAAAACCCTGTCTCTAGCATTTGACAGACTGCAAAACAATCATATCTAATAACTGCAGATGAATGGAAATTATTTTCTCAGCTTGTGTCACAATAGAGAACATGAGTAATCAGGTATTCTTTCTCTAACAGGCTCTTGCAAGGATGGAAATGCTCAAGTAATGTTTCCTATCAACCTGGCTGGTGCCAAGGGAGTAGGGGGGAGGGTGTCCTTCATAGCGAGGGATCAGTCCCAGATCGCTTGTTGCCGAGATCCATTGTGCACCTTCTTTTGAACTAACTTTCTATAAAATGCATGCAGTGTACTTCAGGCCCATCAGCAAATCACAGTCTTGTCTCCTATTATGCTGGTTGACTTAAATAGACAATATGGGTGTAGAACATAGGGGTTTATGAACATTGTTAGGCTGCATCACCCACCAGCCTTAGAAAGCATAGCCAGTGAGGAGGGATCACTGAGAGTTGCAGTATAACAGCATCTGAGGGGCTGCATCTTCCCCATTCCTATCTTAAACCATAACATAGATGCACCTTTCTGTTCCATGTGACTGAACACTCAAAGGCGGCTACTAAGAAGCAAGGCATAGAAGGGGTTGGAACTGCAGTGCTTGGCTGTATGTCCATCATCCTAATCCTTTACCAAAAAAGGAGCAAATGTTAATACAATCTGACAGTGCGGCCCTATGCATAATTACTCAAAAGGAAAATCTAATTAAGTTCTATGGCATTGACTGTCACATTAGTGTACACTTATACACCAAAGATGGTCAATTTAAGATTCTCCAGATATTGCTGGTCTGCAGTGCTCATCAGTCCTGTGCATTGACTGTGCAGGCAGCAACAGATGGAGTTGGAAGTCTTAACAAAATCTGAAGGGCTGTAAATTAGTCATCTACCCCTGCTGTAGACATTTAACCTAGGTGTAATCCCCACTGAATTTATTGGTGGCTAGACATGTACAATTATGGAGATTATCAGTGTGATGTACTGAGAACACACGCTCACATTCACTCAATAGAAATTCTCTATTGGTAAGGAAACATGTGTCAGGAACATGAAACAAAGCCGAGACTGAACACAGCCAGCACAAATCTCCAGATAAACCCCTACAGCATGAGAATGGTGTGTGTGTGGGGGAGGAACAGCCTGGCCTGCCCCTGGAGAATTGACCTTGAGCTGTGGTGGAGAGCAGAGTTCCCAGGCCAACAAGGTGGGCTGGCCCATCTCCAAAACTCCAGGGGTCTAGGCAAGGGAAACAGGCCAGAGGCAGCCTCATGTCAGGGTCCTCCATGAATTCCACTCTCAAGCCCAGAATTCAGGGAAGAGCCTGACATACCACCACCCCCCGAAGAACCCCCCCTTCAGGCTGCCTTATTAGGAAAGCGGGCATGGAACTTTCGTAATAAGCGTGGAGCATTCACATGTTTGACATTGACCCATTCAGCATGGCCCAAGGGCAAGTGTTTCCATTTAACCAAACACTGTAAACCCCCCTGTGCATCCGAGAGTCCAACACCTCAGATATCTCAAAATGTTGATCTTTGTCAACGAGGATAGGGCGGGGTGCAGGTCCAGGTTCTGGATGATGGCGATCCTGAGGGCACGCCAGCTTGAGCAAGCGAGAATGAAACACAGGGTGGGCATTATGATACAGCTTAGGCAATGAGAGTTCAAAAGCCACAGGGTTTATCACCCTAACAATGGGGAAAGGACCAATATACTTGGGCCCCAACTTTTTCGATGGATGAGGGCTCTTAAGGAACTTAGTGGACAAAAACACCAAGTCCCCTACCAAGTACTCTGGGGCAGGGTCCTATTTTTGGTCAGCATGATGTTTGTAGCGTGCTTTTGCAAAGTTCAAAGCCGAGACAAGTTTCGGCCGAGTGTCTCTAATCTTTTGACTCCATTGGGTCACCGAGACTGGGTCCTTTGAAGCCCCTTCCCCTAAAGGTAGGGGATTAAAGTCTTGCCTGGAAACAACCTTAAAAGGGGAGAAGCCAGTACTCTGGTGAGTGGCGTTGTTATATGCGACCTCTGCAAAAGGCAAGAGGTCTACCCAGTTGGATTGTTGGAAGTTGACATAGCATCTCAAATATTGTTCCAGGATCTGGTTCGCTACATTCGCTCTGCCCGTCACTCTGTGGATGATAGGAACTGCTAAGCCCCAACACGACTCCCAGAAGTCTTGTGAACGCCTTCCAAAACTGGGAAGTGAACTGAGCGCCCCGCTATCTTAGCAGGAATTCCATGCAGCTTGTAAATGTGTTGTAGGAACAACCTGGCCAACTAGGGGGTAGTTGGGAGTTTCTTACAGGCCACAAAATGCGCTTGTTTTGAGAACATGTCAGTCACTACCCAAATAACCGTCTTTTTCCTACTCTCGGGTAGCTCAACTATAAAATCCATTCTGATGACTTCCCAAGGCTTGAACAGGGTAGGTAAAGGCAGCAGCAAGCCTTTTGGCTTTCCCGCCCCCCCTTTCGCCATTGCACACGTGGAACACCCTTTGACGTACTCCTCCACCTCCCTTCTCATTTTTAGCCATCAAAACTGCCTCTGGACCAAATGCAAGGTCTTTACATATCCAAAATGTCCAGCACTCTTAACATCATGACATTGCTTGAGAATGGCAGACCACATGGCCTCTGGGACATAGAGGCGCTCCCCCTTCCAAGCCAGACCCTCCCGGAGGGTCACCACCCCTGGGTGAGCCAAAAACCACGGGTCCTTGGGGAGGGCTGTCACCATTTGGGCTCGCCACCCACCCCCATCATCCCTTGAAGGGGAGGAAGAGGGCGGCAATGCAGGCATGGCCGGGGGCCCACTGGGACCTGAGCTGCCTGCTGGTGGGATGGCATTTCCAGTTGCCTTAGGGTCTAACCTCAATGCCAAAGAGGGGCTGGCTGGGGCTTCCTGATGCTTGGCCTTGCTGTGCGTCAAGACAGCCAACCCCAAGTGGGAGGGGGAGAAGACTGTGTCAACCACCTCCTTCCTTTTGCTCTCATGTTGGGGGAGTCTGGACAAAGCGTCAGCTAGGAAATTCTTTTTCCCTGGGATAAACTTCAGGGGGAAATTGAACCGGTAAAAGGAACTGGCCCACCGAACATGTTTGGGGTTCAAACGCCTTGGGGTTTTCAAAGCTTCCAAATTCTTATGATCTGTCCAAACCTCAAAAGGTTTGGAACACCCCTCCAACAGGGGGTGCCAAGTCTCTAAGGCCAATTTGATTACACTTGCCTCCTTCTCCCACACAGGCCAATTTTGCTCAGTCTCATTAAATTTCTTGGACAGGTACGCACAAGGCCTAACCTCCCCCTCCTCCCCCCATTTGCAACAGCATCCCTCCCATTGCTACATCTGAAGCATCAAATTGGACTACAAAAGGTTGGGAGGGGTCGGCGTGCTTAAGGGTTGGTTCAGAGGTGAAAAGCCTCTTCAGCTTATCAAAGGCCTGTTGGCAATTGTCAGACCACACAATCTTTCGGGGAGGCTTCTCTGCCTTCCCCATTCCCTTTCGTTTCTTTACACCCACCCCTTTGGTTTTCAGCAGATCAGTCAGTGGAAGGGCTACCATAGCAAAGTCAGGGATGAAGGACAGGTAAAAGTTAGCAAACCCTAGGAAGCTCTGCAGCTGCTTTCTGGTCCTAGGGGCCTCCCATGCCAGCACCCCCTTTACTTTTTCTGGGTCTATTTCTATCCCCTTGTTTGAGATGCGGTATCACAAGTAATCTAAGCGGCTCTGGTGGAATTCACACTTTGACATTTTTGCATACAGATGTTTCTCCCCCAACTTAGTAAGCACTTTTTTTCACCAGTTTCACATGGGATGTGTAGTCCTCAGAATAAATCAGTACATCATCTAAATACACCAAGAGCCCCTTGTACAAAAATTCTATTAGTACATCATTAATTACGTTCTGAAAAATTCCTGGGGCTCCACTTAATCCAAAAGGCATTGCTAGAAAATTCAAAAGCCCCCAGGGGGCAATTGAAAGCAGTTTTCCATTCATCCCCTTTCTTGATCCGCACCCTGTAATAGGCCTCCTTTAAGTCCAGTTTGGTAAATATCTTCCCCTTGGCCAAATGGGCCAGTATGTCCTTCATCAATGGGAGGGGGTATTGATTACAAATGCTGATCGCGTTTAGGCCCCTGTAATCTTGGCAGAGACGAAGGGTCCCATCTGCCTTACGCTGGAACAAAACAGGGGCCCCCAAAGACGAGGTCGAGGGCCTGATGACGCCTCTAGCCAAGTTTTTATCTATGAACTCCCAGAGGGCATCCATCTCAGCCAGCGTCATGGAATAAATCCTTGGCTTGGGTAGCTCAGTCTCAGAAAGTATCTCAGTGGCATAGTCAAAGGGTCGGTGGGGTGGCAAAATGTCACATTCATTCTTCTCAAATACAAATTGCCATGGTTTATATTCCACCGGTAATCCTTTCAGCTCACCTTGGACTAAAGCGGTTGTGCAGTTCCGCGCATTGGCCTCTAGAGGGATCCCCCCTTAGGGAAGCTTCCCCCACTCCATGCTCCTGTACACACACAGGATCTGCAAAAGTCATTGTCTCTTTCACCCAATCTATGATGGGGTTGTGAAACTTCAGCCAGTTTAACCCCACCACTGCAGCGGGAACTAAACCTGGGGCTATCACAAATTGAAGCTCCTGCTGATGATTCCCCATTCTCATGTGTACTGGACCAGTCATCTGCCTTGCAGGACCCCCCTTCATCATCCCACCATCCATTTGAGACAGCCACACTGGCTTGTCCAGCTTGATGGTGCTAACTTCCAGTTCACTAACCAGGGAGGGGTGAATTAGTACTTGGGTACATCCACAGTCAAACATTAACATCACTTTTCAGGGGACCCCCCCTTTGTCAGCCCCCAACTTGGCTTTTATAAAGAAGGGGCATTTCACCCCACTCACCACATCACATGGGCACCCTTCAGGGTTAGCCCGCCCTCGGGCGCTTAATAGGGCAGGCTGGAGCCATTTCCCGACGGCTTTGGGTTTGGACATGGATGGGGTCTTCGGGGCCATCGGCTTCCCCTCACTCCTCTGGGACTTCTCGGCTGCCATTGGTTCCCGCAGGCTCCTCTCTGGGCATTTGGCTATGCGGTGGCCCCCTTTTACGCAGTGTAAGCACAAGCCATTCTGCATCCTTTGTTCCTTCTCCGATTCCCCCGACGTGGTTCCGCCTGGGTGGGCTGCCTTACTTTTATTCCCGGTGGGCCCTGTGCTCTTCCCCTCGGATCTGTGCTGACACCAAGCCAGCTTGATGCTCTGCCTCAGAGTCTCCACTTCTCCAGCTAGCTGCACCCACCCTAGGAGGGTTTCGGGGTTCCCCTGGAACACGCCCATTCGAGGATGTCGGCATTCAGCCCTTCCTGGAAGAACTGTACCTTGATGGCTTCCATCCAGTCAGGGATCTGGCTGGCCAGGCGGTGAAATTCAGTGGCATACTCAGCCACGGACTTCGAACCTTGCTTCAGTTGCTGAACCTTGCTTCAGTTGCTGGAGGTCCATGCGGGCCCGTCTCACTCTTAGGGGGTCTTCAAATTGAGCCCGAATGGCCACCATGGACTCATGGAAGTTTCCTAGTTCTGGGGCCCCCATGTCATAAAGCCCCACCAGCCACTGCGCCACCTCTCCCTCCAGCTGGTTTGACACATACTGCACCTTCTTGGCCTCTGTCTGAAACTCATCATCCCACTGGCACATAAACCCCATCACCTGGGTCAGGACGTAGGGCAGCTTCGTTGCATGTCCATCAAAAGTCGCCTTTAGGTCTCGGTGCTTCAGGCCCCGGGGACTTTCCTGTGGCTTGAGTGGTCCAGCTCCCCCAGGGGGTACTGGTCCAGGAGCCCCAGGCTGGGGGCCCTGGCAGACATGGCAGGATCCCTAGCCCCGGGTACCAGGGTGTCTCAGGTTGAACTTGGGGAGGCTGGGCCCCACCTGAGGCAGCTGGCGGCTGAGGTAGTCTCTGCAGGATCTCCAGGAGGCTTGTTTGCACCACCTCCATTTGTTGCTTTAACTGCTGGACCTCAGCTCCTACTTCTGCAAGCGAAAACCTCACCCCCGGCTCTCGTTGCCCCTCGGCTAGGGGTCTGTCCCACCGACGGGACCAGCATTCTTCCCAGCTTCGGTCGTCTGGCCAGGCCCAGCTGGCTCCCATGGCCAGTCCAGCTCCATGCACTGGGGTGTCGGAGAATGGCAGGCTGCCCCTCCCCAGGGCTTGCCTGGTTCCCAGCTCCATCAGGTCGAATGGATATGTAAGCCTTCCAGCCCTCCGGCAGGCCCGGCTCCAGTCTTCCTCATGCAGTCCTGCAGCAACCCCCGACATGCCGGCACCATTCCCCCGGTGCTCCGGCCCCTTGGTCGCTGCCTGCAGCCAGGTCCTTCTCCGTCTGGGTTCCAGCCACCACGTCGTCCGATACTGCAGGTAGAACCCATTAGAAGGTTAGACAGCAAAGAGCAGTCTCGGTTTACTGTGATGTACTGTGAACACACGCTCACATCCACTCAATAGAAATTCTTTATTGGTAAGGAAACATGTGTCAGGAACATGAAACAAAGCCGAGACTGAACACAGCCAGCACAAATCTCCAGATAAAACCCCACAGTGTGAGAATGGTTTGTAGGGGGTGGGAGGAACACCCCGGCCTGCACCTGGAGAATCGACCTTGAGCCGCGGTGGAGAGCAGAGTTCCCAGGCCAACAAGGCGGGCTGGCCCATCTCCAAAACCCCAGGAGCCTAGGCAAAGGAAACAGGCCAGAGGCAGCCTCATGTCAGGGTCCTCCATGAATTCCACTCTCAAACCCAGAATTCAGGGATGAGCCTGACAATCAGACTCCCTAAATATGGCATAACAACGATGCCAGGAGATTGCAAAAGGGCTTTCCTTCCACATGATGTCATTCACAGGTTGTCATGCACCTGTGCTGATTCCTTTCCCCTGATACTCCTGTGAATTGTGATGTACCAAGAACACACGATCGCATTCACTCAATAAAAATTCTTTATTGGTAAGGAAAAGTGTATCAAGGACATAGAACAAAGCCAAAACTAAACACAGACTAGCACAACACCCAGATAAACACTTACAGCGTGAGAATGGCATTTAGGGAGGAGAATAAACGGCCCAGCCAGCACCTGGAGCCACGACCTTGAGCTGCTGTGGAGAACAGTGTTCCCAGGCCAACAAGGCAGGCTGGCACCCCTCCAAAGTTAGGGAGGCCCAAGCAAAGAAAACAGGCCAAAGCCAGCCTCATGTCAGGGTCCTCCATGAATTCCACTCTAAACCCCATCACTTGGGTTAGAAGTATGGTAGCTTCGCAGCATCTCCATCAAAGGTGGCATTTAGATCTCGGTGCTTCAGCCCCTGCGGTCTTTCCTGCGGCTCGACCAGGCCAGCTCCCACAGGGAGTACTGGACTGGGAGCCTTCGGGCCAGGGACTCCAGCAGGTACTGCGGGGGCACCTCCCCCAGGTGCTGGGGCTGGAAACTGTGAGTCCTGGGGAGGTTGGCCTCCTCCCGGGCAGATGGTGGTTGAGGTAGTCTCTGCAGGATCTCTAGGAGGCTTGTCTGCATGACCTCCATCTGCTGCTTTAACTGCTGGGCCTCAACTTCCAATTCTGCATGCGAAGATCGCATCCTTTAATTCACAGGCTAAGCTGTGAATTGTGATATACCAAGAACACATGATCGCATTCACTCAATAAAAATTCTTTATTGGTAAGGAAACATGTATCAGGGACATAGAACAAAGCCAAAACTAAACACAGACTAGCACAACACCCAAATAAACCCTTACAGTGTGAGAATGGCATTTTGAATAAAAGGCCCAGCCAGCACCTGGAGCCGTGACCTTGAACTGCTGTGGAGAACAGTGTTCCCAGGCCAACAGGGTGGGCTGGCACCCCTCCAAAGTCAGGGAGGCCCAAGTAAAGAAAACAGGCCAAAGCCAGCCTCATGTCAGGGTCCTCCAGGAATTCCACTCTAAACCCCAGAATTCAGGGATGAGCCTCACATGAATAAATCATCCGTTCCGTTCCTGTCATGGAATGATGGACAAGTGAAAAGGTGCTCTTTTATGCTGGCACAATGCCAGCATCAGTGGGAGGTCTGTTCCAGAACAATTCTGGGTGTAATCGGGACATCCAGGTAAATGACACCCCTTTTTGTACTCTCCCTGGGTAACTTGGTATTTTTTAAGTGTGTTTTTGTGTTTGCTGTCACTTTTAAAAGTGTATTTTTCCTTTAAACTTTGAATTTCCCATGTACTCATCCTAGTGAGAATGCCCTGGGATTTCAAACCAAGAGAGCTGCATTCATTCTAGGGAGGGAACGTTGTATGATTTAGGTAGAGTGAAACTCTTCATATGTGTGTCAGAATGGGGATGGGAGGGGGCAGGAGAGGAGACAGCGAGATGGGGATACTGTTTTTGTCCGTGTCTGAAAAAGCTCCTATATATCACCACCCGTCTGGTAAATGGATGCAATTCAGACTGCAGTTGTATACTCACATGGAAGTAAACCTCACACAATTCAGTCAGAGTTACTTGTTGTGTGTAGATGTGGTTACAATCTTGCTGTTCATCAATTTAATCTTAGTTTCAACTTTCTATGTAAGCAATGGTGATAGTTCTGAAGAACAAAGCCCACAAAAGACAGTCCCTTGTGCATGATGAAATAAGAATGCCTCTTGGAGAAGGTGCCTGGTGCAGCGTGTTAGTGTGTACTTTGGAAATACTATGTTGTGTTAATTTATGTATGCTTTGATGAGGCTCAATGAAATCAAGTCATGATCAATTTAAGTCACAGTGATTTCTGTGATGTACTGTAAGCATGATGACATCTAGATATATCCGAATACACACACACACACACGCACCTATTGAGCTATTGCTACTGCATGATTAATCATGGGTATCTTTTAAACTGCTCATTGCTTCCAAGATGTGTTCTGAAGGAACATGCTGCAACAGTTTTGTTGAATTAGGTGTATATCTAGTCCATGGCTAGATAGAAGACCACTTGGGACACTTATGTATGCTACCCCATTCCCCTCCAAAATCCAGAAAATTATCTTAAGTGTTGCAGTCTAGTAAATATGAAATGCAACAATAATATTGTCAGTCTTGAACAATAAACAATAATAAGACAGCAAATCTAACAGTTCTCAAAGATCCATTAATTTACAGATATAATTCTTCTGTTAATTGGCTTGATTATTGCAATAAGATGCATGCTAATACGTTGGAATGCTGGTCATTAATCTGCTTGGACATTGTGCCTTATTAATACTCATCTTGCTATGTTGACACAGCCCAGATTGGAATGTGTATAGTATGTGCACCAATATCTCTGTCTGTTGAATCGTCAGGAATAAGGGCCTGTTTTAACCACCTCATTAAAGAGTTTGTATGCAACAAACTCTTGGGAGCATTATCCCATTATAAGAGTCTTCTTAAGCTTCCCAATCTTTTTATCCCTTTAAGGCAAACATTGTCTCTCAGATTCCAGTATGACCTTCTCTTCTGAGGATTAAAAGCAAATGATTTGGTTATTACTCTGTGGCATATGGATATATTAAGATAAAGGAAAAGTGTAGTTGATGGGAACAGATGGATTTTGAACTATGCTAGGATCTGCTGAATACTTATAAATATTTAATTTACAATGAATCTTTAATATAACATTTAACTAAGTGTTCTGTCATAGCCTTTCTTAATGTGATGCCTCTTCTGTATAATTGTCTAAGTGATTTCATATGAATACTGAATGGTTAAAATTTTAAAAAGTCAATGGATTATGAGAATAGGAGTGTAATCTCACAATAAATGTTATGGTTAACATATTTACAGAGTTTGAATGCCATACTTAAAAAAGACGACATTTTTTTAAAAACCCAGAAGACAAAATAAAAGAAGCAAAATGGCATCAATGGTAGAGTTCAGGAAGTAGTTATGGAGTTGAAACATTTTTGTTGGTGCTGAGAAGTGCTGGTCCAAAGTTTTTTATATCTGAGGCAAAGAGTAAGATGGCACACGCCAACAACACCTGATCCCCAAGGAGGAAAGATGACCAATTTTTATCTTGATACTGGCAAGGTGACAGCATTAATCCAAAACAATCTTTGTTTTGTTTTGTTTTCAAATTCCCAACAGATGTCAAAATCAATGAAACTGTTTTTTATCCCATAGCTTCAGGACACAGAACTGTTTCCCCCCACAATGACAGAAAATTGTGCACATAATTTTCCACAAACTGCACAGCTCCTGAGCACTGTGCAGCTTTCCCTGAAAACTGCACTGCTTTCAGCATGGAAAGGAGATAGTGCACCGTTCAAGCTGGCAAAGGCTGCAGCCACCATGTCGAACTACATTGTTTGCCCAGGAATGTAGTGCACAATTTAGTTTTGCCTTTTATGCACTTTTCCCAAATACATTGTAAAAAAAAAAAAAAAAAAAAGCAAGCAACAAGTGGTTGTTTTCTCAGAAATCTGTACAGTTTTCTGTGCACAGTGAAAAGACTGGAAGCATAGTTTTTTACAGCAAAGCTGCACCCTTTCTTAAACTCTTGCAGTTTTCAAAAATAGTGGAGTTTGTGTTGTGCCAAGAACAACACCAACAACACCAACAAAAGTTCTAGGAACTTTTGAACTTTTGACATGCCATTTTAATTCCCGCACAAGTCTCTTGAGAAGGTTGCAAACTCCAAATCGTGCAAATGAATTCCCATTCCATCTTTAGGGGCTTGTCTACACTGGGGCCCGGGGGGGGGACCCCATACACCGTATTCAAAGCACAGTTTCCACATGATGTTTTTGATGAGGCACATTTTCACCGGGGTTTCTGCAGGAAACTCCAAGTCTGTAAGATTTGTGGTTTGCTCCACATTTGAGGAAAAACCCATACTGTTGGCCATGTTTCATCTGTGGATTGGCTTTGGTGCAAAGTGATGGGTGGGTCTTCTGGTAGATAGGACTTCATTCTGGCACTCATTTTAAAAAAATTTTTTTTCAATTGTGTGCATATCTGGGTAAGTGTATCTCCGATTGTGCAGTAATACAGTACTACAGTACTGTAAGGAGATTTCCAGATGGGGAAATTATTCCCCGGGGAGATCGGGACAGAATTATTTCTGTCCTGGAAGCTAATAAAATTAAGTTTAATAAAATATGTTAATAAAATATGATGGAAGAGACTAGAAGAAGGACAGCGTGAGGACGGCGGAATATCGGGAGAGGGAAGTGGACGTGTGAACCGCGGCGCTGCTTCCGGGACAGAAATAATTCTTTCCCAATCTCCCCGGGGAATAATTTCCCCATCTGAAAATCTCCTAATACAGACAACATATATTCACATATTTGCCTGCACCAGTGAACAGAAAAAAAAACCTCACACCAATGGAGCAGCCCTGGCTGGGTAGTCAGAAATAGTATCATGTATAGGACATGTGATCAGCGTAGGTCCACTCTTTTACTCTGATACAACTAAGTATCAGTTGTATCAGATACAGTTGTGGCAGGATACTCCAATCTACAATTGGGAAGTCTGGTGTGTGTGGCATTTATGGGGCCTCTGTGGATCAAAAACATCTGCTGTGAGGTTTCCCACCAGTGGTGTGGTGTTTCCCACTAGCGTAGACAAGCCCTACTATGAGGGAAGGAGGAAAATGTAGGTGTACAGAACAGGTTATATGGTATTTACAGCTCTATAGATTATGCACCACCTCAACATCTGCTGCATGAGGTGGCTGCTTCACTGTGCCTAATGTTAGGGCTGGTGTTGTTGCTGAGTATCAACCCTGTTTTCTGCGTGTATGTGTGCATGCGTGTATATACTGTGGGGTGACATCATCAAATTAATCGTGCACAATATTAGTCCTTCTGCTTGATCTTTGTGTTGCTGGGGAAGATTTTTTTTAGGGTGTTTCCTTTTTAGTACAATAGATAGATAATTCTTTTTGCAGGTCACTGGCCCCACTAACAACTTCCCTCTCAGAGTGATTAGCTGCTGTGGACAAGATAGTTATCAGGATGGCATGGAGAAAAGACCCCCCCTTCCATGGCCCCCATTCCAAAAAAACTGATATTGAAGAAGTATTTCAGAGTTCAACTTCTCATGAGCTGTGGGTCAAAAAATAAGGCCTGAATTAAAAATATATCCATTGTTTTCTGAAACCCCTTCCCTGTGTCTCATATATAGCTTCTTCTGCAGTGGTAACAGGGAAGAGAGAGGGAGAAATCAATTCTATCATTACATAGTTTATGAAGAACTACGTTTTGCAAGGTGAGGTGGGAAAGATGAGAAATTAAAGATTTTTTTACTCCTGCTTCTTCTTTACTAATGTGCTTTCAGTATTTGAGTGCTGAAACGTAATAATTGCTTGAGCTGCCTACATTTTAATTAAAAAATTGAACAAGTTTCATTACTGAACAATGAAGGAGGGGGACAACCACAGTCCCAAAATATATAAAGCATTAGCTATGATGAGAGCCAGCATGGTGTAGTGGTTTAATCATTGGACTAGCACTCTGGAGAACAGGGTTCGAATCCTGATTAGCCATGGGAAACCACAGGGTGACCTTGGTCAAGTCACACTCTCTCAGGGGATTATCAGACACTCTAAGTATGGCACTATCACAATGCCAGGAGATCACTAAAGGGCTTCCATTTCACATCGCTATGTCATTACATTTTGCAAATAATCTGATTTTGTCCAATTGATGGCCTTTGACTAGGAAATAAATGTATAACTATATACTTTTTCCTACGTGTATTTGATTGGAGAACTCCCTTGCAAATTTCAAAGAAGTGTAGGTTTCAGTGGATCAACAGAGTTTTGATTCATGCATTGGTCTGAAAGTAAAAATACACATAGGAAAAAGTATATAGTTATACATTTATTTTCTAGTCAAAGGCCATCAATTGGACAAAATCAGATTGTTTGCAAAATGCAATGACATAGCCAATTTATAACTGCAAAATACCAAACACAGATATACCAATTATGCAGAAAATATTTAGGCAAAATATAAACAAATATTTAACCAACAAGTCAAGTTGCCTAGTAGTAATATAAATAGAGACCTGTATATTGTCATTTCCTCCTTTTTGACCTCACTTTCACCATGCCAAGTTATTTTGATAATCTATTGTATCAGCCCAATCCTTTTCAACTGACTGAACTGCCATTAGAAAATAGGTCAAATCAAATATGAGTCTATGGGCCTAGCTTGTCAATAAGAAAATCAGATTATCATATTCTCTCCAGAGCTTTTGTCCCACAGTCCTGGGCTGTAAGTTTCTTTCTTGGGCTGTTATACAGACAGTATTGAAACATGGTATGTTCCAGGGTTTCCACAGCTTACCACCTACACTAGAACCCATGTTCCTCCAAGGGAATTCCTCTCAATCTACTTGAAGTAACTGCAGAGGGGAAAATATTAATTTTTGCCTAAGTAATCACTTTCCTGCATTTTGAACATGTAAGTTTGGTTATGATGGAAGAACACTCTTAAGAAAGTGTATATTAATGCATTCAAAATGTATGCATTAGTGGAAATGCACTCAAAAATGCATATATTAGTGGGGTTAATGTTCAAAATGATTGCTATTAGGAAAATATCTTGTAAAATGTGCATATTAGACAAAACTGTGTATGTAAACAGAAATGAATACAAATGTTCATAAGAACATGAGGTAAAGCAAATTTACGATTCTAAAAATGAGAAGCTAAGAGAAACTGAAACTGATAGATTCCTCTTTCCCTACCTGGAGGTGAATTGACCTTTTCTTGGTAGAGGGATCACAGGTAACCATGCAGTCCTCATCTTGATTTATGGTGCACCAAAGAAGTCAAAATGACTTTGGATTCATCTATCCTAGAATTGTCTTCTGGCCACTTCTAGATTTATTGCATGTTTATCCTGCCCTTACTCCAAGGAGATCAGAACAGCATATACAACTTGCTCTGAACCCATTTCATTCTCACAATAAACTTGCTGAGGTAGTTTAGATGAAGATATTATCCTATGTACCACATTTTGGGTTCTGTTGGGCCAGTTGTAAATAAACACTGTAAATACAATCAAAATGGTTTAAATAGGATGGAAATGTAAACCAAATTTTACATTAAGCAAGATAATGGAACATGCTACATTCTAAATCTAGCACAAATGCCACCTCTCGGTGTTCTCTGCATCAGAAGAGGTGCTAATGCAGGACTTGCTTACATGTGGTTCTCTACAATAAGAAACTTTGGATGCAACCTTAATAGATACAAAAACAGAATACAAAGTCCACATTGAGGAATTTATCCTTCCATTCCATCATAAATTGATACATAGAAATCATATTATCTAATTCAAGGTGACAAAGGCCTAATCATCCCACACAATTGCAGCTCTTCTCGAGCTTTCTCTTTCTGAAGTGAACTAAACTAGTCAAATAATTTACTAGTAGTTTATTAAACCTTTCCTTCAGGTTTCCCCACCCACTGGGCCAAACCAAGAATTCACCAGGCTTCCAATTCCACCTTCTGCACATTACATATATAATTGTTGCAAGATGTAGTGATGGCCACCAATTTTAAAAAGGGGATTAGAGAAATTCAAAAACAATGAAGCTATCAAAAACTTTTAGTTAACATCTGTTTATTAACTCCAGCTTTTAGATGCCAGTTGCTAGTGTACATGAATAGTAGAGTGCTATTCTGTCATGCCATGCTTCCCACTGGGGCATCCAGTTGGCCATTGTATGAACAGAATGTTTGGTTAGATCACCCTTTGGTCTGACCCAGCAGGGTTCTTTTTATGTTGTTATCTGGGGCCCTTGTTTCATGTTCTTTGCCCTCAGATGTCTGCTTGGGAATTGGGATGCATAAAGGACCTTTTCAGTAGTGCAGCCATGTTGTGGAAGTCCTTCTCCTGGGAAACGTTCTCTCTATTGGCATTCTGCTGCATGGTGCATAACATACTGTTTTGCTGGGCCTTTAGTTTGAATTCCTTCCTCCTGTTTGTTGAACTGATAAACGATACGAACTTCTGCTTATAAATTGGCTCTCTTCTTATTTTATTAGTTACATTTTAATTATAGAGGGTTTTTAATTTTAATGCATACTTTACACGGTCTTGGCTTATTTTATTTATTTGTTTGTTTTAGGTATTTATACCCTGCTCTTCAGCCACAAAGGCTCTCAGAGTGGCTTACAAATTGTTTTAAGTAATAGCAATTTATACATCTACACCACATTAAGCAGTTTCCAATGTGTATTAGCTAATTGCCCCTAGAAGCCAGGTACTCATTTTACTGACCTACGAAAGGATGGAAGGCTGAGTGAACCTTGGTGCTCTCTGGGATGGAACTTCCAACGTGGTGGCTGAAGTACTGGCATTTAACTACTGTGCCACCAGTGCTCCCTGGCTATCTACACTAAGGACAAATGTCCGAATGGACTCCCCAATCTGTTCTGCCCTGGACTCACCCCGAGGCCACTCCATTACCTGTTTCTCCACAGGGACAGCAGGTAAATGTCTTCATGTGCCCCTGCATCCAGATGTTAGTTTGGTCTGCTGCCGCTGCCTTTTCTTCATCAGCTCCCTGGCAGCACCTGGATAGATTGCTACCTAGTGGGCACCACCATTTACCTCAATGTCTAGGCCAATTCCAGGCCTGGAATGGTTACAGAAAGGTTTTTCTCTCCTCGGTACTACTGGTGTGTAGTCAATTGACCTCAGACAAATGAATTGCCCAGCCATGTGATATAGGCACCTCATTTCTGACCTCAGAACAAGCAACTGTGCAGTAGCGGCAGTGCCACTGAGGAGGGAAAAACCTTTCTGTAACTGTTCCGGGCCACCCCCATCCTCGAATCCAGGGCAGATCCATTGTTCATATGACAGAAAACACCAGAGTTTCCTGCAAACTCAATATAAAACAGTGATAAAACTGTGTTAAAGTGATATACAGTGAGTTTGGTGTGGATAGGGCTGTATATAATGGTGACAGCTTATACCAGATTTAGGCACCAGTTTTTTTTGTGGGGGGGAGGTACGGGTTTTTTCCTTTGTGTAGACAAGCCCCCTTTCAGTCCTTGGTGGGGCAGAATGACAACATATAAATATTTCAGAAGAAATCCTATTGATCATTCTGGGGCCCTTTCACACTAGACTTATATTACTATGAATTGTCTTGGGATTTGCAGTTTAGGGAAGTGTATTTGGAATTCTCAGTCAGAGAGCTCTAGTTCCTCACAAAACTACATACTCCAGGATTTCATAAGATGCAGCTATGGCATTAATGTGGGATCATAGTGCTATAATTCCATAATGTGAACGTTCCCCTGGTCAGGCTACAGAAATCCATAATTGGTTCAGCTTTTCTTCCACATGTATAGCCCCCAGTTGCTGGAAATTCAGACAACATAATAGGGCAAGGAACTAAAAATCCATTTACCTTCATGGAAAACAGGCTTGAAAAACAGACCTGGTATGTTTCTTTATCTATGAATAGAATTCCGTACTTTTGGGAGAGCAGTGATTCTAAAACTGCATTTCAATCTAAAATATACTTGTAGATGGATATATCTGGGACCTCACTTAATTATGTTGTTTAATTATATTGGAAATAATATTACTTTGCTTCTGGCTTGCAGCTCTCCTGTTTGATATGAAATTGCTTACCACCCAAGTAACCACCATGGAATTGAATTGATCATTTTGTTGCCAGAAAAAAGAAGAAAGTAAGATGGTATCTTTTATTTCCATGGGGTAGACATTTAGATTAACATGTTACTATTTCTGAGTTAGTGACTGGGCTTTTTTTGTTTACATGTCGCATTCAGAACACTCTGCTAGAATTAAAGTATGCTGATTTTCATACATGAAGGATTTTTGTTTAATTTTTTAAAAATGATATAATTCTTCAGTGTTAAAAACTACAATATTTAGTTTAAAATCACAAGTAAATCACTCGCAGCGGCCATCTGGCTAGGGGGTTATGCAGAGTTTAGGGGGGTCTTTTGGCCATGTAGATAGGTCGCACCATTGCGAACGCCTTCCTTCCTGAATGTGTTCATATTTTCCTCTCTCGTATAGACAAGACCTTTACATCCTAAATATGAAGAAATTTGTGGTTGTCAGTAAGTTCATATAAAAATGAATTGAAATGAAATTCTTCCCCATCTCTACTTATCACAGACTGGATCCTTGGTATATCCAGGAGTCTGAATAGCAAAGCTGAGAGATGCCTGAAAGCCACCGACAGAGAACAGTGAGCTAAATAGACCAGCTATGAACCTTGGTCTAAGGCAGCTCCATATGTTCAATCCTAGACTTCCCTAATCATTTTTGCCACATTGTAAGACCTTTTAAGGCTGGCTGGGGAGAGGAGGGAAGCTAATCCTCTTGAGGACTGGGAATTCTAACATTTATTACACTTTAGCACTTTAATTAGATTTTAATTAAATTCTGATTGGATATTTTTATACTCGCTTTCATCTTTTGGCTATCCAGTGGAGGGCTCCAGCATGTTGCATATAGTATATGCTACTAAAATAATGACTTCAAGTAAATCAAAAATAAAGGCTGTTTTGCAACCTGGTGAAGGCTGGTTGAAGGCTGAAGAAATGAAGATAACAGGAACCTGTAAATAAATAATTATCGTTGTGAAATCCTCTTTATAGTGTAAGGTTGGTTCTTAACCAAAGGCCAGTTCAGCATTCTAAGCTTTCCATTAAGTTACATCTTTACTGAAGTCACATTCCTTTGAAATGCCTTAGATTTTGCCAGACATAAAAAGGAAGTGTGCTTTACTGCTTCCAAATGATTAGGCTGTGTCTGACAAATAAAGCCAGACACAGGTTCAAATGAAACAATAATTTGTTGGCTCACAGGTTGTATCTTGGGTGACACACATTTGCATTTTTGTCTAGTCAAGGGGCTGAAAGGATTATTAAATGCATTACAAATAACCTTTAATGAGATGGCATGTTGAAACAGCATTATGAGGATGAGGCTGGATAACATAAGTAGCATTATGAAAACCCTTAAATACCAATTAACCTAGTAAAGTTGAATTGGTATACAGATGGTCTTTTCCGTATTTGGAGATCTGCTGTTGCATTTTTCCTTTTTAATTATCCACCCAACTTCTCTCATTTTCCTGCCTTGGATCAGGGTGTGTGAAAGCCGTTGTTGGACTCCAACTCCCACAAATCCCAACCAACATGTCAGGAGTGATAAGAGTCTAACAATAACTTGAGAGCCATATATCTCTGTCTCATCCCTGTTGCAGAGCTGAGGAAGTCTGTTGGGACAGGTATATGAAACATCTGACCTTCCATCCATTGTAAAACTTCTACAGTTGAAGCCCTGTTTCCATGGGGGTGGTTGTTTCTGGACTTACCACGGATATCAGAAACCACAGATAACAGCGAACCCTATTAAAATAATGGGATTTCTGGTTAAAAATACGAAATAGTTGCATTGGAGGACCTAGAAGATGTCTAGAGAGGACACCTCTCTAGACATTTTCTAGGAAGACTCTATGGCATGTGTTCCTTTTTGTTTCTTGCAGATAACTGAAACCACAGATATTGGTTCCACAGATAACAGGGGCCTGAGTGTACTTCCATTATCCTTCATCCTTGTCTATGCTGGGCTAAGGGGCTTGGGGGCAACCAGTTTGAAATTATTCATAAAACCACTGGTATACAAACTCAGGCCACATGAATGGACATGTAACATAAAGCCTGTTTGGGGTTAAACATTTTTTGATTCCAGAGTCTCTCCTATGAGAGGAAAAAAATCATATCAGTTCTTGCTAGGCTTGGTGTCAGCAAAGGAATGACAAGGATTGGTTTATATCAGGGAGTGAGTATATGTTAATGTTCTACCTTTTCTTTTGTTTTTTTTTAATAAACAAGATGAATAGGATGTGTTTTAGATGTGTCTAACATCTTTGGGTGCCAGGTGCATTGAACAAACAATATTTGCCAAGGGTGATTATCATGTTTTTGAAGATGTTTCCAATGCCTCTGGGATTCCTTTTGAGTACTTCAATAAAAAATAATCCAAACATTTCACAAAGAAGCAATTCTTTATCTTCTTGGGCAGTGGGGAAAAAGTAATTCCAAGGAATCTTAAATGACCTTCAAGAGTTTTTCAGAGCTTGAAAGAACATCTGTCCTTCCTATCTGATGAAAATCTTCAATGTGTTGGAAGGACTTTTTTTTTTTTAAAGCCATACTGAATAAATATAGATCCCCTAAGGCCTACCCTTGCAAATAAATCACAAAAAATTAACAGCCTATGACAAGGCTTACTAGCCCGCATAATTACTCTCCACAACTAGGCTGAAAGAAGAAAGAAAAAAAGTTATTTCCAATTTAAAATCGCTTCTTTTGTATGATCACCTAGATATAACACTAGGACCACAATTTTGAAAGAAAAATCTACTGTGTGATGGACAAACATAAAATGCTGAGATAACCTTGCAGGCTTTCTTAAGTGCTCTCTTGCTATCAGAATTATGCTGCATATGAGCAAGAAACAGAAGCAAGATTCACAAGGCAAATATTGTAGAATGCTCTACCCAGGAAAGTCCACCTAGCTGCATCACTGTGTTGTAGTGTTTTTTAATGTGCCATTGCTTTGGGTATTAGTTAACAAATTGCTGCTCTTTTTTGCTCATTTCTTGTAGGACTGGTTGGTAACTGTCTGTTTTCTTTCTTTATTTATTTTGTTTGTTCATTCGTTCAAGCATTTATACCCCACCCTTCAGCCAAAACAGTTTGCAGAGTAGCTTACAAACGGATAATTTGAAAATCCCTTGCCTTTAGGCTTGCAAGGAAAAAGGGATGGCAGTGAGGGAGGAGATTAAGGGGTTGTTTTAACAGCAAAAATACTCCTCACGGCATGTGAGGAGAACACAACCTGTCCTAATGGCAATCCACATTGTTCCAAGGTTCAACCCAGGACCCAAATAGCCACAAGTTCAGTGAGGGCAGGGTTACAAACAAGGATCAAGGAATAGATTACCCAGGTAATGCTGAGAATTAATCACACTAACTAACAGACACAAAATAGAATTTAGACATTAGGCTCAGGGAAGGACCTAGGTCTGTGAACCAATCAGATCTTTTAATAGGTAAGGCCATTCACAATGAGAGCCCTGTCTGAAACATAACTGTGCAGAGAACTGTATCTACTGGTCAGAAGTGGGTTGACTGCAAGACCAAGGAATGCCGTAGAGGTTTATTATTCCAAAGCTGGCATAAAATTCCATTTTTAAGAGACTGAAAATGTATGATGAGGCTTGTAAGTTCAGAATAAAACTGGTGTAGAGCAGCAGCGGAAGCGACAACAAGCCCAGTCAGCTGCCCACTTCTCTCTTGTGAAGGAGACCCACCACCTCAAAGGTATTCATGCTGGGTTGGATCCATGGGTTGTGCTTTTTATGTATGTTAAATATGGTTTGGGGGGGGTAGAGATATTCACATTTTTCCCACTTTCGTGGGGTTCCTGCACCCCTTACCTCAGCAAAAGTGGAGGATTAAATACAGACTATGAACTGCTTCTAGATGATGTACTACATGGGAGTCAGCAAGCTCTTTGTGAGGGAGAGAGGGGAAAAAACGTATTTCTAATAGTGACCATCTGTTCATCCAGAAAAAAATGGTAAAGGAGAACCTGTGGTCTGGATATTGTTGGGCTGCAGTTCCTATCAATCATTTCCTATCTGACTACTGGTAAGGGGTCATGGGAGTAGTAGTTAATCAATACCTAGAGTGACACAGGTTTCCCAGGTTCATTGTAAAAAGTGGTTTCGAGTCAGTGATACCTCCTGTATGTTCTCTGCATGTTCACAGACACAGATCCATGTGTTGTCTTTGATGAGCTTCACCATCACAGGGACCTGAATTTTGCATGTTCTTGAGGTCAGTATGGGAAAGGGAATCATTTTGCTTACTTGGCACCTGGATGTCCCTCTCGTTGCTATAAGAAAAGCACAAAACTCCAGGGGCTCATCTAGACATGACGGTTTACTGCGAGCGTGTGCACATTTTCGCCCATTCACAGCAAAGTTGATTTGTCTTCACCATTTCCATGCCTGTTTGCATCAATTCAGATTCATTTGAATTGAGCAGGCACACACGCTCGTAAAGGGCAATTGAGCGAATATGCGCAGCAATGCGAATTCAGATGGCCACATGTCTGAAAATCTGTACCTTCATGGAAGCTTTGGGGAAAACTACAAATCCTTTTACTGCACAGTTTGTGAAGTTTTTAGCCTCTCTCCCTCTGAATACTGCGAAACCACTTGTTCGGACAGATCGTATTCTCTGTGATGAGGAGTATTTTCATTGTGTAGACAATCAGCAAGAACAAAGTATTTTGCAATGGGATCAGTCCCAATCCAGTAATTTCAGCTGGAAATGAGCCTGGAGATTGTCCCCATCCAGAAATTAACAAGTGGTAAACATGCAGCCAACACTTTCCTAGGAGAGCAGAGGGTCCAATGCAGAGTTGCCGATCAGTTCTCCAGAACTGCCAAATCACTTCTGTTTATTTAGACTGAAAGGAACCATGCTGTTTGTGAGCAATGCTGTGAGGTAGTAGGCTGGGAAAGTGGGTTCAGCCAGTGATACATTCCTGCCCTTCAGAATGCCAGGTAGCTCTTACTTCTCCTGCTCCACCAACGCCTTCTTCTAGACACATCCAATACATTTTAAATGTCTCAAGCAATAAGCTATTGATTTCTCTCTGTATTTTTCCTTCAGTGTCTGCTGCTTTCATTTTTTCACCTCCTCTTTGTAACTAGTCCTGGTGTAACTTTCCCCCCATTTCAAAATAGCAGCACAAGGAAAGCAAAAGTGCTGTTGTCTCTATCAGACCTTTGTTGTTTTCCATTGTTCTTTTTCCTAAAGAAAGAATATGAACACTCTTAATTTGTTTCAAACTATATTCACTCTTTTAATCTGACTTTTAAAATTTGTTAAATCATTTAATATGCTTTTAGCCTATTCAAGCCATTCAAAACAGCAGCAAAAGTCTACCCAGGTTATTTTTAAATTATTATTTTGGGGGATTTTTTTAAAAAAGAATATGTATTGGTTTTAGATGCTCTTTTAACTGAAGTGATGTGCTTAAACTGTTGTTCCCTGCCTTAATCCATAGGGAAAGGTGGGTAAGAAATAAATGTTGTTATTTAAAATAATTTTAGCATTGATATGATTTAAATTAGTCAGACTGGTTCCTATTCAGAGATTCATCCAGCCAGTCTTGTCTTTCTCCAGTATTCTCTGTGTCATCCTTCTACGCTCCCCTCATTTTCAGTTTCCAGTTTTTCATTTTTTCCCCTAACTGATATTTAGTGATGCAAAAATCCATCAGCTTTATTTTTGAGGATTCTCAGAATCCTCAGCAGATTTTCCTCTGGTTCTGTACTGAGTAGCAAGAGTGTGTTTTAAAAAAACCAAAAAAACTGAATGGAAATGTGGGCATATTTTGGTATATATTTTTCCTTACATTCACCCTTAAGTATGCACTTTTCCCCAATGTACAGGGATTTTACATATTTTTTCCTCATTAACAAAAACTTGTTTCTATGCATTTTGATAGTATGCACATTTTAATCATGTGTAGTTTTCAAATGTATAATTGGCTTTCTGTGCATTCTTTCCTTCACCAGAATATATTGCAAGTGTAGAGATCTCTGAGGCAAGACAAACTTAGTTTGTCTCCACACTTCACTTTGATTCCCCTTTAACTGCTATGACTCCATCCTATGGAATGCTGGGATTTGTATTTTCATAAGACATTGGACATTTGTTGACAGGGAGCTCTGATGATATATAGTTCAGGAAAGGACACCAGAAAAATTTTGAGTAGCTCGCCAAACCATAAAACTCAGGATTCCATGGGGCAGAGCCATGCAGTTAAAATGATATTGAACTGTTAAAGCTGTGTAGTTCCATTAACCAACCATTGAAGCTGTGTAATGGGTATTTGCTTAGGGAAATGAAAACTTGAAATGTTTGTTTTCCATCCATGCTAATTTTCTCCATTCTGTGACTACTCAGCATGCCAATCCTCACTGAGGGGTATGTGTGTCTACAAACTGAGCTTGAACAATTAATATCAGTTGCACTTCTGTGAATCCTAAGGACATCCTTCACCTTGTTTGCTACTCAGTTTTGCTTCCATTCCTATGGTCTTCACTGTCTGAGTTTGCAATTAGAGTGAGAAATAATCTTTGAGAACTCCTGGAGAACAGGAGAAGTCCCAGCAGACTGGAGGAGGGCAAACATTGTTCCCATCTTCAAAAAGGGGGGAAAAGAGGATCCCAACAATTATCGTCCAGTTAGTCTGACGTCAATACCAGGGAAGATTCTAGAGCAGATCATTAAACAGAGAGTCTGTGAACATTTAGAAGGCAACGCCATAATCACAAAAAGTCAACATGTGTTTCAGAGAAACAAGTCATGCCAGACTAATCTGATCTCTTTTTTTGATAAAGTTACCAGCTTGGTAGATGAAGGGAATGCTGTGGACATCACATACCTTGATTTCAGTAAGGCCTTTGACAAGGTTCCCCATGACATTCTTGCAAACAAGCTTGTAAAATGTGGGCTAGACAAGTTGCTTCCCAACTCCAAGCCATCTTGGATGAAACCGATTATCTTGATCCATTTCAAACCGGCTTCAGGACAGGATATGGAGTAGAGACTGCCATGGTCGCTCTAACCGATGACCTCCGCCTGAGCATCGACAGGGGTAATGTGACCCTGCTGGTGCTCTTGGACCTCTCAGCAGCCTTTGACACTATAGATCATTCCATCCTCTTGGACCGCCTGAGAGAGTTAGGAATCGGAGGCACTGCTCTGCGATGGTTCCATTCCTTTCTCTCGGGCAGATCCCAGAGGGTGAGGCTCGGGGACAGCTGCTCTTCCAGAACTGAGCTTAATTGTGGTGTCCCTCAGGGTGCCATTCTGTCCCTGATGCTATTTAACATTTATATGAAGCCGCTGGGAGAGATCATCCGGAGGCATGGAGCTCGGTGTCATCAGTACGCTGATGACACTCAGATATATTTCTCCATGACCAGACCGTCGGCTCAGACTTCAGATGGTGTCTCTCCTCTCAATGACTGTCTTAGAGCGGTAATGGATTGGATGAGGAAAAACAGATTGAGACTAAATCCAGACAAAACGGAGGTACTGACAGTCACAGGCCCGAAACCAGGTCTGGGAATACAACTTCCAGTCCTGGATGGACTCACACTCTCCTCTAAGGACTGTGTTCACAGTTTGGGGGTACTCCTGGATTCGTCGCTTCACATGACTAGTCAGGTGAATGCGACGGCCAGAAGTGCCTGTTATCAGCTTCGGCTGATACGCCAACTGCGCCCTTACCTGGATACAAGGGATCTGGAAACTATGGTACATGCTTTGGTAACCTCACGTTTGGATTACTGTAATGCACTCTACATGGGGCTACCCTTGTGCCTAACCCGGAAACTTCAACTGGTACAAAATATGGCAGCCAGGTTGATTACGGGTACATCTAGGAGACAGCATACAACACCTGTGCTTAAATCTCTCCCCTGGCTGCCGATTAATTTCCGGGCACAGTACAAGGTGTTGGTTTTAACCTTTAAAGCCCTACATGGCTTGGGTCCATCTTATCTCCGGGACCGCCTCATCCCATATGATCCCCCCGCGCACTTCGGTCCTCTGGGAGGAACCTGCTGCAACCTATGAAAACAAGGATGTCGCAGACCTCCCAGAGCACCTTCTCTTCTATGGCTCCCAGACTTTGGAATGGCCTGCCGGATGAGATCCGTCTTATCGCTACTCTTGATAGCTTCAAGAAAGTGCTAAAGATGGATCTCTTCCGGCAGGCCTTCCCGGAATAACTTCCCGGTTCAAGAGGACTAATTGCTACCCACCCCCTCGCCGTCGTTGCATTTATTTATTTATTGTATTTTATCCTTGTTTTAACTTTCTATTTGTTTAATTTAGTTAAAAGGGGTGGGAGGGTAGGATGGGGAAGGACTGTTTTAACTTGATGTTGTTTTAATCTTGCCGTAAGCTGCCCCGGTTGCCGAGCAGAGGGGTGGGTTAAAAATAAAAATTTATTTATTATTATTTATTATTTAACTGTTAAATGGATTTGTAATTGGTTGACCGGTCGAACCCAAAGGGTGCTCAGCAGTGGCTCCTCTTCGTCTTGGAAAGATGTGACCAGTGGGGTGCCACAGGGTTCTGTCCTGGGCCCAGTGCTATTCAACATCTTTATCAATGACTTAGATGAGGGAATTAGGGGCATACTTATCAAATTTGCAGATGACACCAAATTGGGAGGAGTAGCTAATACCCTAGAGGACAGGATCAAAATTCAGAATGACCTGGATAGACTGGAGAGCTGGGCCAAAGCTAACAAAATGAAATTCAATACGGAGAAATGTAAAGTACTGCATTTAGGGCGGAAAAATGAAATGCATAAATATAGGATGGGAGAGACCTGGCTGAATGAAACTACATGCGAAAGGGATCTAGGAGTCCTAGTAGACCACAAGTTGAACATGAGCCAACAGTGTGATGCGGCAGCTAAAAAGGCCAATGCAATTTTGGGCTGTATCAATAGAAGTATAGTGTCTAGATCAAGGGAAGTAATAGTGCCGCTCTATTCTGCCTTGGTCAGACCTCACTTAGAATACTGTGTCCAGTTCTGGGCACCACAATTCAGAAAGGATATTGACAAATTGGAGCGTGTCCAGAGAAGGGCAACTAAAATGGTGAAAGGTCTGGAAACAATGCCTTATGAGGAGAGACTTAGGGAGCTGGGTATGTTTAGCCTGGAAAAAAGACGGTTTAGAGGCGATATGATAGCCCTGTTTAAGAATTTGAAGGGATGTCACACTGAGGATGGAGCAGGCTTGTTTTCTGCTGCTCCAGAGACTGGAACACGGAGCAATGGGTGCAAGCTCCAGGAACAGAGATTCCACCTCAACATGAGGAGGAACTTTTTGACAGTAAGAGCTGTTCGGCAGTGGAACGCACTCCCTTGGAGCGTGGTGGGGTCTCCTTCCTTGGAGGTCTTTAAACAGAGGCTGGATGGACATCTGTCGGGGATGCTTTGATCAAGATTTCCTGCATGGCAGGGGGTTGGACTGGATGGCCCTCGTGGTCTCTTCCAACTCTGCAATTCTATGATTCTATGATTCTATGAAATAAGAATGTATGGAGTGTGAAGATGGTGAGAGAGGGTTTGTGCATTGCCTACATCCATATTTGCATTTGGTTAGTTCTGAGGAAACTCTGGGTTTACAACTGTACATGTGTAGACCTCTCTGTATGTAGCGGACCTTTGTGACTTTATCAGATGTGGAAAATATGGCATTATGAGAATGCCTAATGATCATGAAAGGGTGCACATACCAGACAATGTCATCATTTCACGATCATGTATTGAGAAAAAGTATTCCTTTTTATTGATGGGTCAAGCCATCAGTTGATCTCCCATGGTGATTTGTTGCCAACATTGCTGGCATTTGAATCCTTGCGCCATTTAGCTTACATGAATTACAGCATCAATGACAGAACACTTCTGGGTGAGAATTGTGACAGCCATGTAGGGTGGGTTTTTTTTAATGACAACCTCCCCCCTCCCCATGTACTTGGGACTTTTTGTGTGTTTTTGTGCTTGTGCTTACCTTTTATGTCTTTATTTTAATTTTATTTTTGAATTTGCCACACTCACATCTTCTCACAAGAATCAGTAAGATCTTAAACCAGGTAATGAATGGAGCTCCATTTACTCTCCGTTAGTACCTGGGTTGCCTTTTTAATGCAAGCAAGGTAAAGTCTGGTATGTGTGGGGTTTTTTTCTTTTGCCAGCATAAAAATGTTTCAAAATATGCCAGCAAAAGAACTTTTGAGGAGGGTGGTCTGATAAAGTCCTTAGTCTCTTCAGTTCTGCTTCCCTCACACTACATGCTCACTTACAGTGAAGATGTGAAAATTCAGAATACACCACCTTGACTCATGGCTTCACTGCATAATGTAATATCTGAAAGGCCCTTAAATATTCCTCCTTCTATAATTCTTTAGTTTCCACATGATTTCCATTAATGAAAGGATTTGACACAGCAAAAATTTGCAGACATTTGAGACACTTCATCTGACAGGTATTTTCCCCTTCCTTCCATGGATAGGTTATTCTCAAGGTGATATAAAGTTGAGAACCCAGCTTAAAAATGCTTTTTTGCAACCTCAGTACATCCAACCTCAAATATAGAGTTAACAGTTAAAAAACTAAATAAATCAGCAGCAGAAATCCCAATTACAGTTGAAGATACCATATGTTTATGTGTACAGACTGCATCTGTTAGCAAAAACTTGCCCTGTTTATGGGGATCCATTTGCCTCATTTAAGTTCAAAGTCATATCCTTCCTGAACAGGTTGAAATATTATATTCCATACTGAGGCAATTTTCCCCCACTCTGCAAGTTGAACTCTTTTTTTGAACCTCTATCTCTTTCATTTTAACCGTCCAATATAAATTTTCAAAAGGTCTCCTGCTTTCTCAGTTCATGTCTGTTTTCCTCTAGAGACTTCATATCAAAATGCATTTTTGTTTGCATTATTGAATGCGTTTTTGTTTGCTTTGTTATTACTTTTAGCTTGCATCCTCTTTGATGGAACCCAAGGTTGGGCATGCAAGGTTTCTATTTGGTGTTCCATCTAAACCTTAATTGTACTCAGAACTAAGATGGGTGATGATTCAATCCAGTTTGCTTTTGATTAGAATTTACCAAAATTCACACTTTTCTTCATATTCAAGATGGAAAGAACTTGATTGGTTATAAATTAAACCTGGGGAAAAAGCAAACAGAGAGGTTCATCCATACAATTTCTGGATTGATTGTCATTCAACTAATTTCTAGGGCTTCAAATGCTTAACTTGATAAAAGTGCTTAATATTAATAGTCTGGTTTAGGATCCTTGTGCATTCTGTCAGGTTTTTGATACAAAAAGTTCCTGTTGGGTTTGGTTTTTTTTCCCCCTTCTTTCATTTGTTTGTTTTGAAAATCTCCTCAGTGTTAATTGCTATTCATTTATAAGAATTCAGTGAAATTTTCAATTTTCTACAACTTTTTTTTAATACACCAGATTTGTCAGCAGTTACTTGGGGCTGATTAGCTTTAAGCAGGAGTGAACAGGTCACTTTATCAATATGGTTCCCTTCCTCCTTGGCTTGTGTTATTTGGGCAGATACAGGATATTATGCCTTCATATAAAAAGTCAAAAGTGGGACATTCATTTCACTAAATTTCCCTCTCTGTAAGAGTTAAGTGAGGATTTTGTTTTGGTCTTTTTCTTTTCTGGTTATTAAGAATTTTCCAAAATTGTGCCATTTTTTTCATAGATGTACAACAGGGTAGATAAAGTGTGGCTCATGGACCACCACCCACCATTCCCTCAAAGCCCCCACACACACAATTTCAGCACATTCTTGGGCAATTTTTGTCTTAAAATCATGAAGAAATATCCCCCAACATGAAAACATGTGGGAATGCACCCATCCCACCCCCACAATCACCAGAGAATACCATATTACTTCCAAATACCTCATTTTAATTCTGTAGCCATTTTAAAAATGGTCGAATGGAGTAGGCTTGTTTTCTGCTGCTCCAGAGACTGGAACACGGAGCAATGGATGCAAGCTCCAGGAACAGAGATTCCACTTCAACATTAGGAGGAACTTTTTGACAGTAAGAGCTGTTTGGCAGTGGAACGCACTTCCTCGGAGCGTGGTGGGGTCTCCTTCCTTGGAGGTCTTTAAACAGAGGCTAGATGGCCACCTGTCAGGGATGCTCTGATCATGATTTCCTGCGTGGCAGGGGGTTGGACTGCATGGCCCTCGTGGTCTCTTCCAACTCTACAATTCTATGATGCTATGATTCTATGATATACACTTTTCCATCCTGTCACTGTTTTGAGAAGGCCTGCAGAGGAAGTATTTTACTCCATTCTCCTCTGCAATCCCTCTCGAAATGAGAACAGTGAGAGATGAGCCATCTTTTCCTGTTGCCATTTTGAGAAGCTCTACAGAGGAAAGTAGAAGTATTTGTGTTTGTGGGGGGGGGAGCAGGGGTGTCTGGGGAAAAATTGGCCTGTGTCCCCTATGCAGTTGCCCACCCCTGGTGTAGAAGAGAACTTGAGACTCAAAACTTTCATATGTAGGAGAAGTTTAAACTAACCCATTGTTACCCAAAATGCTCCTTGGAAAATTCCAAGAAAATATCAGTTTCTAATATGTTGGGGAAATTATCAGCAACTCGACTTAGCTATGCAAAAGGGGGTAACAATGGAATCTTTTTAAACCAATTATACCAGTACTCGTCTAGATTGAATACATACAGATTTAAAACTAAGTATGTTTTTTATTAAGGAGTTCAAAAATAACACCAAACATACTCACATTCACCCAGAAGAAGCATTCACTCAAGGCTATAGAAAGAAACAGTAGGAAAACTTGGATAGGGGGTAGCAAGAGGATCTTGAGGTGATACAGACCTGTCCTGTAGTCAATCTGGCAGAGTGGATGGAGGAAACTGGGTGTGGCTAACACAGCGCAATGGAGTGTCCCCCTGTTACTGGCTGTGCGCAAAGAGGCATATTTTGGGGGGTCTTTTATACCTCCAAATACACCTAAGGGGATTGGTGCTTCATGGGTTAAACAATGAATTCCATGAGCCTTCATGGATTGCACAATGAGTTTCCTGGTCTTGACAAAAGGTGAGGAAGATGCCAAATGTGTTCCTTAATGTTCAATGATTGGATTTTAACATCTTTGAGCAACTTCTTTTAGGTTGGGAGCTGAGGAGAGGAAATTTCACAATCAGCAATGCAGCTAAAAAGGCCAATGCAATTTTGGGCTGTATCAATAGAAGTATAGTGTCTAGATCAAGGGAAGTAATAGTGCCACTCTATTCTGCCTTGGTCAGACCTCACTTAGAATACTGTGTCCAGTTCTGGGCACCACAATTCAGAAAGGATATTGACAAATTGGAGCGTGTCCAGAGAAGGGCAACTAAAATGGTGAAAGGTCTGGAAACAATG
Organism: Gambelia wislizenii; assembly: GCA_030847615.1. Classification (NCBI taxonomy): domain Eukaryota; kingdom Metazoa; phylum Chordata; class Lepidosauria; order Squamata; family Crotaphytidae; genus Gambelia; species Gambelia wislizenii. The sequence goes on along the minus strand of JAUMIR010000007.1, from coordinate 19,294,123 downwards.
CCTTATGAGGAGAGACTTAAGGAGCTGGGTATGTTTAGCCTGGAAAAAAGACGGTTTAGAGGCGATATGATAGCCCTGTTTAAGTATTTGAAGGGATGTCACGCTGAGGATGGAGCAGGCTTGTTTTCTGCTGCTCCAGAGACTGGAACACGGAGCAATGGGTGCAAGCTCCAGGAACAGAGATTCCACCTCAACATGAGGAGGAACTTTTTGACAGTAAGAGCTGTTCGGCAGTGGAACACACTCCCTCGGAGCGTGGTGGGGTCTCCTTCCTTGGAGGTCTTTAAACAGAGGCTGGATGGCCATCTGTCGGGGATGCTTTGATTGTGATTTCCTGCGTGGCAGGGGGGTTGGACTGGATGGCCCTCGTGGTCTCTTCCAACTCTGCAATTCTATGATTCTATGATTCTAAAAGGGTTTCTCCATCCATTAACTTCCCATTTATGTGGAATGTATCTCCTTTTGGCTTCACCCTCAGGCCTTCCTTTCCAGGGAAAAACCAGAAATGACCTTTTCTGAGACCATCCTGTCTTTTCCCTTGTACAAGGGCACATTAATGAACCAAGTTGGCCACTTTCTGAGGCCTGTAGCCAATGCTAACATTCCAGAAGTGGGGTGCATTAGAATTAGGGTGCAATGGAAGTGGGGTGCAAGCAAGCTTTGCTTACACCATTCACTCTGCTAGTCAGCGCACCTCAGGATTTGGTAGGCTCAATTTCATTGGGTTTTTTTAAAAATAAAAATGTCGATGGCCAGCTGTCAGAGATGCTTTCCTCTGGATTCTGGCACTGACAGGGGATACTTTCCAGTTGTGCCTCTGAGAACACTACAAAAGGGATATTGGAAAGCTTGAGCTCAGGCACATGGTATCTGGTGGCATCCACTGGGGAGAATAAATGAATAAAGGAACCACAATGGCAGCAGAAGGTCCTCACATTTGATGCTATACAGTGAGACTGGAGGAGGCCCTCACATTGGTGGCAGAGGTGAGGATAAGTAGAAGCTCGCACACAGCCCCATTAAAAAGACAATGTGTTTTTGATGTGTTTTTTTTTTAAGTGTCAGACATGGTTACCTTTCCCATCTCTTGTAAAGAGTCTCCTATTAAGTCTGCATCCAACGTGATGTCTCCAATCATATAAATATGTTATTCAAACCCAGTTTTGGCTTGGCTAAAATGGGAAACCCTAGATGAGGTTATTTTTTTTAAATTACAAATATGCACCCAACAGTAAGTCATAGAATCATAGAATTGTAGTTGGAAGAGACCACAAGGGCCATCCCGTCCAACCCCCTGCCACCCCCAACCATTTCTGCAGTTTAAAGGCTAATATTATATTTCTCCATCCATGCTGCCAGCTGTTGTCCTTTTGACTTCAAACAACAAATTAGTTTCCAAAATAGGGAAGTGTGATGTATTGCAGATTCAGTTAAATTCCTTAATGGAGTGCTGGATGGTATTGAGCTGCTTATCTGTCTGAGACAGTGTTAGTCTACTATCTAGGATAATCAGAGGAGGGAAAAACCAAACAGCTATTCAGACAGATAAAAATGAAGCAGCAGCTGCCTTGAATGCCAACCTGACTGCTCCAGACAGAGCCGTCCTAAAGGTCTCAGGTAAGCACATGGTTGCCACAGAGTACAAGACAAGCTGTGTTAACATAGAAAGTGCCCACTGAACTGAACCTTCAAAGTGTGCAAGCCACATGAAACCCAATGAGATTAAAAAAAACAAAAACTCAAGTAGTTTTATCGGTTAGCTTAGAAAACCTAGTGCAGATATCTTTCCAATATGTGAACTGTTATCTGGCAGTTCATTAACCCCAACCAAGTCTCTCCAAATGTACTGATGCATGGATTCCATTTTCAGATATCTAATTAGCTCCTTTATGGATTAAACTCAGTTTATGGATGATGGATATAACTGCTCAGTAAATTTAACTGGTTTGGGATTTATATTTTATTTTAATTTTTGCTCTGGAAATTTCCACTCCTCCCCTCCCCATGCATCCCAGCTTGAATGCAATTCTCTCAGATAAACACAGTGGAAAAGCAGCAAGACCTATATATTATTCCTCTTTTTTTTTTTGACCCCCAAACATTTTGCTGCCTAAAGGAGAACAGCAAATACTTCCTCAAAAACCCAACCCAACAAAGTCAATGTTTAGCATTTAAAGCTAGCTGAGAGATTTGGTGACTTGAGAGAGAAAAACTCACAAGCAACACTTACCCATTCCTGTTGGAGGGGTAGGATGCAATAAAATTTACAATAAACTAACTAAATTGCAGTTGTTGTCCTTTCATGACACTCCAAATTTGCCATTTGAAGCATTTCCTTCACTCTTTCTAATGGTAAGTCTACCCCATCCCCTCTTTTGGATCACTCTTTTGGGCAGGTGAAGTGTTTTTCTTTCCCCCCTTCCTTCCTTCCTTTTAACAAAGGGACCTTTCACATTTCATTACACAGTTATAGCACTGTGATTCCACTTTAGCTGCCATGGCAACATTCTATAGAATCCTAGGATTGATAGTTTAAGGATACTCTGTGAGACAACTCTAGTGCCTGACTCAACTACAGTTGTCCCTTCATATTTGCTGGGGTTTGGTTCCAGGACCCACCGTGGATACGAAAATCTGTTGAATACTCAAGTCCCAGTATATGCAATGGCATAGCAAAATGGTGTCCCTTATATAAGATGGCAAAATCAAGGTTTGCTTTTTTGGATTACTATTTTTTAAAGAATATTTTCAAGCCGTGAATATTTAAATCCATGGATATCAAATCTATGGATATGGAGGGACAACTGTACAACCTTCTAGATTCCACAAGATGCAGCTGTGGCACATAGCATGGAATCACAATGTTATAATTGTGTAGTATGAAAGGACCCCGACAGAGGAGTTCTGTGAGGAAAGCTTGGTTGACACAGACTGACTGGCTATGTTCATGAGGAACAGGAGAAAATGCTTTTTACACAGTGCCAGCGGTGTGGCTGTGAGGAAGTGCAGGGAAACCAGCTCCTGAATCCATTTTTTACAGCTCAGGAATAATGAGGCTGGGAGCAGCAAGGACTCTCTTTCCTCTGGCAAATGAATGAAGTGATAATGAGACCTTCAGGTATCACTCTTGATTGTGACCAATTAGTATGAAGAAAAAGAGATTAGCATAGAGAAAAAAAATCAGAGAATGAGGGAAAGATAGACTCCCTTTTTCCTTTACTTTGGGGTTCCTATTTCATGGAGTTTAAATTATAACATTGCCTTGCACAATTGCATTTCTGATTAAAAGCTAAAATATAATTTCATCTAGCTAAATAATTCTGCTTAAGGCCAGGGTGGGCAACTGCGCTGGGTGCAGGGGCTGTTTTTTATCCCTGCTCCCCCTTTCCCAGCAGGCCACACCAGCATGTTTTGAGCAACCAGATGAAATGCCGCATCATGTCTTGTTTTGCTTTTTGTCTGGATAACATTTGTTTTTCTTTTCCTACTTCTTTGTGGGTTTAACAGGGTTTTTGATAATCATGGGGAGTGGCAAACATCCAAGCTATATCACATTTTATCAGTGCTTTTGTGGTGTTTTGGGGCTAGTTGGAGGATTTTTTTTTAGCTTTTTTTAAAATGGGAGGGTGGACTTTTGGTGAGTGCCCTAAAGGGCTTGGAAGACATAAAAATGGGGCTGTAGGTCACACTTCCCCTGGTTGTTGTTGTTGTGTGTCTTCTAGTTGTTTCTGATTTATGGTGATGCTAAGGATTTTCTTGGCAAGATTTGTTCAGAGGGGTTTTGTCATTGCCTTCCTCTGATTTGGCCAAGTCACCCAGTGGGTTTCCATGGCCAAGTGGGGATTTGAACCCAGGCCTCCAGGTTCCTAATCCAACACCCAAACCACTACACCACACTTTCCCTACCCTGGGTTAAACCTCAGTAGGAAACCCATGTAGGTAGAATTAAGCACCAATGAGTCCAGTAGAACTTACCCCAACACAACTGTGCATGGCATTGTAGTGCTACCCCATAAATATAATTTTGAAACTTGATTAGTGATTTGCTTGTTTGTTCTGGATGTCTGTGTATTATCATGGACTTTTTTTCATCTGAATGTTATCTTCTCCAAGTATAAATAATAGAAAAGTGAGATGCCTGCCTGCATATAGGCACTATGATTTCCTTGGGTGCACTTCAGAAATTTCTAGCATGCCATCATATGGCTCTTTATTCATGGAACTTGTTACCCCAAGAAAGTGATGATTTAGAAGGGGATGTTAGAAAAATTCACAGAGAATAAGGCTATCAATGGTTGTTATGGCAGGTAGGTAGATGGATAGAATGAGCTTCTACCTGAGTCAGTATGCTTGTATTATGCATGATCAACATTTATGTCTATTCTTGTACCAGGAATAAGCCCAAGTCAAACTGAAGCATAAAATGAATCCTTTAATGTTACAGTGTTGGATGTCAGGGATTCCAATTGGTTGTGCCTAAGAGGAGATGATTGAACAAAGTTGGGCCAATAAGTTAGATTCAGACTTAGGACTTTATCAGACGTGGCAAAAATTGCAAGGTTATGACATCATGGTAGTGCGAATGGGCCCTGCTGTCACGTGATGTCATCTTCACATGGTTACTCCCTGCTCCAGCTGTGAAAACCTGTTGCTTCTAATTGATGGGTTAACCCATCAACAGATCGTCAATAGTGCTTTTTTTTGCATTATTGAAGGCATGCAAAACCATTGTAATCACAAGATTACAGCGTGAGTGGGCAGTCCCCAGGGAGAAAACTTCCAGGTGAGAACATGAAAAAGAAGCACAGGACACTCTTTTTATGAAATCTCTTGGTAGGTTTGCATGTTTTTAGGTTTGTTTTTAACTGTTTGTCTGTTCATTTATTTTGTAAATTAAGCGCACTTGCATCTTCTCACGAGAACTGCCAAAATCACACCCATGCTAAATCCAGGAAGTAAACTCTCATTCTTAAAGTGCTAGTGGACATCATGCAATGATTCCATGGCAGTGCTTTTGTGTGATTACAACAATGTGTGACAGTAAGTGTTATAATACCACGATGGATCCACTATCTTCATTCACGGAATTACAGTGTTTTTAGACGCTGGTCTGATAAAGTCCTTGGTCAACCTTGGAGTTGGCTCACTGAAATCAATAGAGCTCATGCAAGTGAATCTAGACAGTGAACTTCTAAGAATGATTAAACCTGGCTTCAGTTCACTACATTATGTTCCAGTGTATTTGAAATCTTTCTCTCTATTTTCTCCTGTATTATTATTATTATTATTATTATTATTATTTCTTTGAAGCACATACAACCAGAGCCAGAATTTTTCATGCTACACCAGCCTTGAGTCATGCTACATTAAGATACTACACAGCATGCATTAAATCTTTGCTAAGCTCACTCCCCAATCATAGCCTCTGCTACCTTTTGATTTCCCTCAAACCAGGGTGTTTGTTTGTGTGTTTTTTAATTGTACTGGAGTCACCACCCTCCCCCATCTTGCTCCTTAAAAGAGAACTCCCTCTTGTAAACTCGTAAACTCAAAGAAAAGAAGGCCCATGACATGATTATGTGAAGAAAATGCTAAGTTTTCAAACTGTTGTTCTATTCATTGTGTGCTAGTTGGGCCCAGGAGAGAAACTGTTATCTCCTTCAGATGATTATGCAAATATGTCTAAATATCTGAATACCTATTCTTTCTTTTTATCCTCTAATCTAATGACTCCCCTGACATGGTACCATTTCAAATTATCTTCAGTGAGTAATGGTTTGCATTTAACATTTTATATCCAACCTGTCATATAGATCATTTTCTGTAATATTTTACATAAATTAGCAATCCTTTCTCCATGGCACGTATGGTATTGCCGTTGGGGTTTTACGAGATTAGACGTACAAAACAACAGAGTCTTTGTCTTGTTTTTGAAGTGAACAAAGTGGACTGGCAAAATCTGAGTCATAGATTCCATGTTAGTTACGGACAAATTGCTAGGCTATCAGTGCTGAACTTTTTTCCTCCTTTTTGCCTTTATTAAGCACAGTTCTTTGGCTCTATATAAAAGGTTGGCACATAGTGATTGCTTGCAAATGGTTGTCCTGCCAAATCACCCTTAAAGAACTGATGAATATATCTGGTAGCACACAGGGAGATGTTTAGAGCCAGGGGATATGTTAAATGCATGAATAAGTCTTAAATGAATAAATGCATGAATAATTTTTAATTATTCCTATTAAATAATGGTGAGGGACCTTGAACAGGATTGGGACTACAGTTTACAGAAGGTAAGTTAACCTTTCCTCCATGAGCTATGACCCTGATGATAATTCTCCAACACCGTGAACTGCTATTTGCCCTGGAGTGTGGCCCTGATCTCCAGTGACTACCATTTTAGAAAGAAAAGAAAAATCGGGGAAGAAGGCACATCAAATGCAATGATGCATTTAATGTCATTTGCTTCGGCTGTAAAGCTCAACATGGATCAAGTAATGCAGATTTTTATGGTTATAGACTAGGATTTGGCACATTAGTTCTTATTATGTGCAAGGGAAGTTTTGGCATTTCTGACCATGATATGTGCTTGCATGGGCCTGTAAGGGGTGTAGCTATGAGGAGAATGTGTTCCTTGTCCCTCAGTAAGGATTTTGGCCACCCAAATGAAATTTCCCTTCACTCACCAAATTTCCAGAGTTAGACATTGAAAATTGTCCACACCTAGAACCCTTTTTATTTGCGGTGATCACATTCCTTAGGAACTTTCCCTGCCTTTTTTCTTTGGATGCTGAAACCACATTTCTAAATGTTCAATTGAAGTTTGAAGTTACTACAATGTTAGTAATTTGGGGACTGATGAGAAAATTCATGGGGAGGCAGAATGCTTATTTAAGGGAAATGCCTTCATTCTCTGCTACCTCCTTCTGTTCTGATTTTCTGATACTTGCCCCTGGTAAAGATGTTTTCCTATTTTGGCTCCATTTTGACTTCTGAACATAGATTTGAGGGCATCTTAATGGCTATATCCAACTAGAAGACAAATGCATCTTGATTCAAGATTACATCCCTATATGGACATGGAGGAAGATTTGAGGATATCTTCTGACCATATCGCTAACTAGAGGGCAGTTGCAGCTTGTCTCAAGAGTTCATAGAATCATAGAATCATAGCATTGCAGAGTTGGAAGAGACCACGAGGGCCATCCAGTCCAACCCCCTGCCATGCAGGAAATCACAATCAAAGCATCCCTGACAGATGGCCATCCAGCCTCTGTTTAAAGACCTCCAAGGAAGGAGACCCCACCACACTCCAAGGGAGTGTGTTCCACTGCCGAATAGCTCTTACTGTCAAAACGTTCCTGCTAATGTTGAGGTGGAATCTCTGTTCCTGGAGCTTGCACCCATTGCTCTGTATTCCAGTCTCTGGAGCAGCAGAAAACAAGCCTACTCAATCCTCAGCGTGACACCCCTTCAAATACTTAAACAGGGCTATCATATCGCCTTTTAACCGTCTTTTTTCCAGGCTAAACATACCCAGCTCCCTGAGTCTCTCCTCATAAGGCATCTTTTCCAGACCTTTCACCATTTTAGTCGCCCTCCTCTGGACACGCTCTAATTTGTCAATATCCTTTTTGAATCGTGGTGCCCAGAATGGACACAGTATTCTAGGTGAGGTCTGACCAAGGCAGAATAGAGCGGCACTATTACTTCCCTTGATCTGGACACTATTATGTACCTTCAAGTTGTTTCTGACTTAGTGATCCTAAGGTGAATCTATTATGCGGTCTTCTTGGCAAGATTTGTTCAGAGGGGTTTTGTCTTTGCCTTTCTCTGAGGATGAGAGATGTTGACTGGCCCAAGGCTTTCCATGGCTGAGCAGGGATTTGATCCCTGGTCTCCAGAGTCCTATTCCAATGCTCAAACCACTACACCATAGTGTCCTCACAAGTACATCTGTGCAGTTATATGGACATGGATATCAGTGTGGTGCTTTCTTTACCTCACTTTCCATAAATGTGTAATTATAGCAGCTGTTGCTGAATATATTTGAAGTTACAAATGATCTTTGAGGGAAGGAGCCTGTGCTCCTCTACCTGTTGTTGAACTCCCAACAGCCCCAGCCAGCCATACCAGTGGTCAGAGGTTGTGGGAGTTCTAGTCCAACAGGCCCCTGAGGACCACGATCCCCCTACTCTGGCTATAAGTAACCTCACAGTAAATCTGAGTATGTTTAACATTCTAAACAACAGTTATTTAAATACAATTACATGGCAAAAGGATTTAAGTAAAGTGGTGTGGGGGCAGGCATTGCTCCTTGTGTTGATAATAATGAGATTATTTACATGTGTGTCAGGTGGTGCAGTTAGGACAGGACTTTATAACAATGAGCAGGAAGGATCCCAAATATATTGGGGATAGCTTACCAGGGCAACACAAATGAAGTATTGCCCAGTTCCATTTTTAAAAGGGATTAAACCAACTAGTACACATTGCCTGCTGAAGAATGGATGGCCCCTTTCAATTAATAACAGTCTAAGATAGGGCTCGGCAATTTCAGAGGAGCTGTGGCTACTTCTAATATTGGCCAAGAATCCTTTTTGTTGTTAATTGCCATCAAAACAACTTTGACGTATGGTGACACTATGAAGGAGAGGCCACCAAGTTACCCTTTTTATCAATAGCCATGCTCAGGGCTGTGGCTTCCTTGATTGAGTCTATCCACTTATGATGTGGTCTTCATCTTTTCCTACTGCCTTCTACATTGCCACACATCATTGTCTTTTTTAATGAAACATGTCTTCTCATGATATGGCCAAAGCACAACAGTCACAGTTTAGTCATCTTGGCTTCTAGGGAGAGTTATGGCTTGATTTGCTCTTGGAGCATTTATTTGTCTTTCTAGTAGTCCATGGTATCCATCCATCCATCACTTTATTTACATCCTGCTTTCTCCCAGGCTGGGACTTGAGGTGGCTTACAAAAAGGCAGAGAATACTCCCCCCCAAAAAATAACCGTACTACCCCCATATTGAAATATCCCTCAACTTATTGTGGAAACATAAAACTGCAGATAATAGTGAACCCTATTAAAATGAATGACATCCTACCCAAGCATACGATAGAACCGTGCTGGAGGACTTAGAGATCCGTAGGCATTTTCTAGGTCCCCCAGCACAACTCTATGGTCAACGTCTATTGGAAGTATACCATAGAATCATGCTGGAGGACCTAGAAAATGCCTAGAGAGAACACATTCTTTTGGATGTGGGTAAGTCAAACTGCGGGTACTGGTCCTGAGGATATGAGGGTCATACTGTATAGTTAAAAAGAAAATTCTGGTATCCACACAATTCTCCTCCAGCACCACATATTTTTAATTGGTTTAAAAGGGATATATATTACATTCTTTACAAAATAAATTAATTACATTCATTAAAATTAATTTAGCAAATATTAAATGCATCATAAGATTCCCTGCATTTTATTAATTTTTCACTTATTAGATTACTAGAGCATCTGGTGCCAAGTTCCTTTCTCCAGTGCTGATGCATCAATGCAATGGCCCCTAGTTTCCTCTACTACTGTTCCTTCCCTGGCATAACTAACCTAGCCATGGAAAGGCAGAGAAGGGGCCAAAATCACTGCAAAAGGCATTTGTTTCAATGCAAGGACTGATTCATAGGCTGGTGGACTCTCCAATGTGGCAGTGGGATGGTGGGGAGGGAGAGCAGAAAAGGAACTGGCTGGAAGATGGACTGAGTAGCAGAGATCTGAACCACTTTAATGGTTTGCCAGAAACACTGCTGGGTGGCTGTGGCTCATACTGCTGCTGCTAGTGTTAGATAGGCAGGAGCAACACCAGCAGTAGGATTCTTGTGAAGTTTTTTCATTGCTTGAAAAAAGAAAAAGAATAACCAACAATGCTGTTTAATTCTGACTATCTGCTGGAGGGAAATGTACTTCTGTCTGCAGGGTGATTTGTTAATTTGTTAATTATGACCTACTTTACTATGTACAGTAGTTGCATTTGAAATGGAAATAGTAAATACAAATAAAATAAAAAGAAAGCCTTTCCATTTAGTGTCCATTTTAGCATTCCTGTGAGTTGCCATCGAATTTTGGCAGCAAATTGTGTCACCAGTTTTTGCTGGTGGATCACACCATCAAATTTTAGAGTTGTTTTTTTTAAACATTATTTTTCCAGGGTGATACAGAAAGGGGCTTGAAGGGCTCTTTGCAGTCTGCCATGCACTTTCCCCACACCTGGGACCCTTTTTACACTGTGCAAGTATAGCAATGTGATTGCATGTTAACTGCCATAGCAACATCCTATAGAATTCTGGGGTTTATGGTTTGGTGAGGCAACAGAACTCTCTGGGTGGGAATTCCAAGTAGCCCTACCTAAACTGTAAATCCCAGGATTTCACAGGATAGAACCATGGTAGTTGAAGTGGAATCATAATTCCATTCCATCTGCCCCTGCTAGAGCCCTGGTGGTCCAGTGGTTAAATGCCGGTACTGCAGCCCCAACGGTGTGAGTTCAATCCTACAGGGCTCCAAGGTTCACTCAGCCTTCAATCCTTCCGAGGTCAGGGAAGCTTGTTGGGAGGAATTAGGTAAACATATTGTAAACTGCTTAGACAGTGCTTTGAACTGATAAGCAGTACAGAAATATAAATGCTCTTGCTATTGCTGCTGTAGCCTTGAGGGAGAAGGAGAACAGCCAGGCACAGCTCCATCAAGCTTGGACCTGGTGAGAGTCCATTCCACCATGTTCAATCTGCCACAGCTGTGGCTTCTGAGGGAGAGAGAAGAACAGCCAGACACACTTGCATTAATCCTGCCTTGAGTAGGGAGATGGATTTGGTGGCCCATGAGGCCCCTTCTAACCTTCATCATTCCTCCAGATGCTGGTGAAAGCCCTCCCTCCATTCCAATGTCTATTACTGTATCTTCTGAGGGAGGGAAGAGCAGCTAGGCACAGTTCCATGGTACCTGGGCTTCAGTGGCTGGTGAAGCCCCCCCCCAGCCCATCCTCCATTCCAACTGCCATTTCCATGGCCTCTGAGGGTGAAGAAGAGCTTAATCTTTGCCTCATAATACATTGTGTTTCTGTCTTATTTCAGTTATAAGCTGAAGGGCGGGGAACTGTAAAACTAATGAATTATATGCTGCTTTGGAAAACTTTGTGATTAAAAGGCAGGATATAAATATCCAAAATAAATGGATGGAGTGTGGGAAAAGGCCCTTTCTCTAAATTTACCAAAGTATGCCATTTCTATGAGATGTCCTTGTTGAAATTTCTCAGATGTGCTTAGGATGAATCATTCATGTATCCAGTTCATGAGAAGCTGAAAACAATCCATCAGAAAATGGGCAAACGTGCAAAAAGCACAGTAATCATGTGAACTTAGTCTTGAGTGAGGGCTGATTTTTACACATGTTGGGTATAGTGTAGTGTGTGCTGACTCAATCCATATGGAAGTTTGCCTTTTACCCCCCCTCCCCCAATAAAAAATAAATGGTAGTAGTGTTGTTTGTTCACTACATGACTGCTTTAAGTTCAGCTGCTGCACCTTGTTTTGACATGAGTTGACATGTTCTGTGGTGTTACCCTCTCGAGTTTGTGAGCAGCTTTCCATGATCCTCTCAGACTGTTTCTGAGCTTATACACTCCTGGAAAGGGGCTGTCAGTTGTATGAATAGCTTTCAATGTGTCTTGACATGTAGTTTGGCCAGCCAAAGAGTACGGTGAAATTTTATCAGAATATCAACCAGTTCCCTTGATCAAAGCTAATATTTCTTAGTGTGGGAAGTATAAGTTGCTTTTAACCAAAATCCTTGTTCCGATTAACTATATTTCAGATTCAGTGTTCTGGGCTCATAACTTGGGTGTGCAATGGCAGTGTAGGAGAAGATGAATCATGACTAACTAGCATTTTGAATGTGACCTATTGTATATGTTTGTCTTTGCACAGGAACAGTCATTGGAGCTGACACCATGCCACTGAATGGTTCACGGGAAGGCACTAGGGAAAATGAAAACTCTGTTTGCATACCTATGCCTTTACTTTAAAACTGAACTGGTTATTTGCTGTAGAAAGTTGCCCATGAGAGAAACTGGCAAAAATAAGTCTGTGGACCTTATCTATACCCAGCAAGGCTATTATTCTCCCATCCCATTTGCTGTAGGCTATTTTTAAACATGATACCCCACTGAAAATATACACAGCAAAGGTGCTGAAGTACATTTTCCAGTTGGTGAGCTTCTTATGACAAACATAGCATTTAAAAACTCATCACTTACATGTGTTGTTCTAATTATGGGCAGCATCTGTACACTGATGTGACTGCCACAAGGGGATATGGTTGTAAATGTAGGAAATGATTATGATGACACACATGTAATAAAGAGCTCTAAATATTGTAATAATTGCAGAGCAGAGCTGGGATAGATACTTATAAGAAGAATAAATTAAATGGCATGTTGAAGTCATCCATAACTGAGCAATGGTGGCATCATGGTCTAGGTACTATTGCTCAGTTTAGGATGGATTCAGCATGCCATTTTATGCCATCTTTTAAAAAGCAAATTAAAACAACTCTGATAGGAGTATTGTGACTTGAATAACTCTAGATCTATGAAACAGGCCTATTTGAGAATCTGGTGAATGCTGTAGATCCCCTCCCCAAGGGAAAAAAATACTTTAAAATTAAAACTATTTTCAAAATAACAGGAAAGAAATCAAAGAAATAAAAAACCTTCCATCTGGTTCATGAAAGTTCTGAAGCACAATTGTGAGAACTCTGTGAATCTGTAGATTAGAGATGGGGAAAATATTCAAAAATATTTGGGAAATATTTTTCTAGTGCTGAAAAAACATGATGAGAGGGATCTTGGACTGATGCAATGTTCACAGTTCAAGACTTATTCCATGCAAAATTCACACAAGGTTGGTTTGCACATAAAAAGCTATTTCTTATGCTTGACAATGCTGTAACTGAGGACATATTCTACACAAATTTTTCATATGGTTGATTTGCACAGAAAACAGAATTTTTGTGTGTAGGAAACAGCTTTACTTTGCAGAAATGTTATTTTATCTTCAGGAAACGCTATTTTCTACACACACACACACACAAATGCTCTTTTCTGAGCAAAACAATAATGTGAATTTTGTGCAAAACAAGTCCCAAATTGCAAATAGGCTTTGAAAACTGTGGTTTTTAAGGCATTTTTAATGGTGGGGTGAAAAGAGCCAAAATTATTTGTTGCTTTCTTCAAGAAGAAAATGAGTGAAAAATTAAATGCCAGTACCACAAGTCACCACGTTGCAAGTTCTATTCCAGCGGGCTCCAAGGTTCACTCAGCCTTCCATCCTTTCATAGGTTGGTAAAATGAGTACCCAGCTTGTGGGGGCAATTAGCTAACACACATTGGAAACTGTTTAATGCAGTTAGATGTGTAAATAGCTATAGCTTAAGATAATTTGTAAGCCGCTCTGATAGCCTTGTGGCTGAAGAGCGGGGTATAAATAAATAAATAAATAAATAAATAAAAAATACATCCCTACAATGAATCACATTTTAAGAATCCCTTCTCTAGATAGAAAGAAGGTTAGTGGTTATCTTTTCTATCAGGGATAAACAGACATCAGGTTTGTGGGATCTACTTTGTGTTTTGCTAGAGCCCTGAGATTCCTCAGGGTGCAAGAGGCATGACTTAAAGTACAGTCAGAGCCCCATATCCCTCATGGTTCAGTTCCCAGACTTACAGTGGATACCAGAAACCACAGACAACACTGAATGCCATTGAAAATAATGGGATTTCTGTTTACAAATACCATTGAGTTGCCTTGGAGAACCTAGATAATGTCTAGAGAGTACGCTTCTCTAGGAATTTCCTAGGAAGCCCCTATGATATGTGTTCCTCTTTTTGTGACCCACAGATAACTGAAACTTTGTATATTGGTTCTGTGGATATGGGGGTCCAACGATATCCTCATAAAAGTAGCCAGAATTGAATGAGACTCACAGTTCTGTAACAGAAGAAATCTATCTTCTGTTACAGAATGTTATCCCAATGTTCTTTTCTATTTCAGCATAATTTAGGATGGAAAGGGAGTAATGATGATTACTTGGATGAGGGAATTAGGGGCATACTTATCAAATTTGCAGATGACACCAAATTAGGAGAAGTAGCTAACACCCTAGAGGACAGGATCAAAATTCAGAATGACCTGGATAGACTGGAGAGCTGGGCCAAAGCTAACAAAATGAAATTCAATACGGGGAAATGTAAAGTACTGCACTTAGGGCAGAAAAATGAAATGCATAGATATAGGATGGGAGAGACCTGGCTGAATGAGACTACGTGCGAAAGGGATCTAGGAGTCCTAGTAGACCACAAGTTGAAAATGAGTCAACAATGTGATGCGGCAGCTATAAAGGCCAATGCGATTTTGGGCTGTATCAATGGAAGTATAGTGTCTAGATCAAGGGAAGTAATAGTGCCACTCTATTCTGCCTTGGTCAGACCTCACCTAGAATACTGTGTCCAGTTCTGGGCACCACAATTCAAAAAGGATATTGACAAATTGGAGCATGTCCAGAGAAGGGCAACTAAAATGGTGAAAGTTCTGGAAACCATGCCTTATGAGGAGAGACTTGGGGAGCTGGGTATGTTTAGCCTGGAAAAAAGACGGTTAAGAGGCGATATGATAGCCCTGTTTAAGTATTTGAAGGGATGTCACGCTGAGGATGGAGCAGGCTTGTTTTCTGCTGCTCCAGAGACTGGAACATGGAGCAATGGATGCAAGCTCCAGGAACAGAGATTCCACCTCAACATTAGGAGGAACTTTTTGACAGTAAAGTTCGGCAGTGGAACACACTCCCTCGGAGCGTGGTGGGGTGTCCTTCCTTGCAGGTCTTTAAACAGAGGCTGGATGGCCATCTGTCGGGGATGCTTTGATCGAGATTTCCTGCATGGCAGGGGGTTGAACTGGATGGCCTTCGTGGTCTCTTCCAACTCTACAATTCTATGATTCTAATGTTTTTGATGCTATTATAAAATTGTTGGAAATCAGAAATCCTTGCCAGTTAACTGCAAATTATTCTGAAATCTACCTGTAATTAATTATAACATCTGCTTGTCTGTGCTCTAATTGACTTGAAGTCAGTGTAAGCAGGTTGCTGGATAATACTGATCCCTAGCACTGCAAAAGAACTGTATACCTCAGCCAAATACAGAAATGTCCCAAAATATACTCACCCACATATACATAAAACCATTAAACAGTAAAGGAATCTGTGAGTATTAGAACAGGGAAGAAATTTGTGAATTTTGGAAGGTTATTGTCACCAAAAAAAAAAGAAAGAAAAAAACCAAAGTAAATCCCATCCATACTATTACATTTGCAAGTTACCTCCATGCTAGAAGAATATCTAAATCCACCTCTACTCCCACAACCAACAACCCAACAGCAACAACAATAAAACCATTTATATTGATCTTCTAGCTACAGGCAAATGTGTGCCAATTGAATTATTAATTGATCATTTAAAAGCCAGACGATTAATCAAGTACAAACTCTATAATTGGTCGACAGGCCTAATTATATACAGCTACACAATGTTACCTCTGCAAAATACCAACTAATTAACAAATGCTAGGAGTAGAGCTTTCCACCTCCTTTCCAATGAAACTTTTAATAGCATAATATCAGTGCTATTAATCCCTTAGAAACTATAAAGGCTTTGGGGATTTAATTTGGGTCTGAATAAAGTGCTGAATGAGACAGTATTCAAGGTAGAGAACACTTTTCCTTTGTATGAGGAAATGCTAATTTCCCATCAAATATAAACAAAGTGGAATGTAAATGAGTTCACGGTAAATGTTGCACAGCAGAGCTTTTCAGCTGATACTAAAGGGAACTGGCTGTCTCACTGCAGCATAGTTTTAGAGTTAAAGCTGTTACTGCAGTGTGGAACTGAAAGCAAAGCTGGAAGCCAAACAAGAGCCATAGCTCAATGATAGAGCACATGGCTTGCATGTGGGAGACCCCAAATTTCATCCCCAACATTTTGCAGTAAGTGGGCTAGATGCCAGAAACTTGGGTGGTCAACTACCAGTTCCATGACACTTGAAGCTAGTTACATCAGGATGTTCCTTTTCTCAAAATGTCATCCTCAGTGCAGAAGAGGGGCTGATGAGACGTAGGACCACTCCAAATGTACTAGTAATAGCAGCCTAACATTCTGAAATTAATTAGGTGAGGATTTTCTTGTTTCTTTCTTTTTCTATATCATGGGAAGCATTAGCAACTTAATCATGACATGTTAGGCTGATTTTAAAGGCACAGGACCTGACCCCAGGAAAAATATTGGGATCCCTAATTGATTTTGCCTGAGGAGAACAGCTTTTACTGTCTGCCTTAGATAGACACATTGGTCATATTGTTCATGTCCATGAATCACAGATATCTGCTGTCTGTGTCACTTACTCCTACATCTCTTCCACAGGTTGGCCACCCATGATTTAGCCCAAATGCTGAAATAGCCTTCCAGTTTAAGTGCCTAAAAATTGTTAATATTGACTATATCCTCTTGTATAACTTGGAGGTGGGGTTGTCATGAAGTGGGCTGCAAAAGGCTTGAAAGCTCAAAATAAATTGAAGGATATTGTTTGTACAACTGTTGGAGGAGGACATGATGGATTTTTGTTCAGTTCAGTTTTAGAGCAAGATCTCACTTAGAGCATCAGGACAATGTGGTCATTTTAATGAACATCACCTAGAGCTGGTTTGTTGGAGTGTTTAGAGTACTTGTACCCCACCACTCAGCCACAAAAGGCCCCCAGGGCAGGATACAATTCATTAATATGAAAGTTCCTTACCTTGAAGTTTACAATCTAAATAAGGGAAAGGGAATGACAGTGAGTGAGGGGATTAAATCCAGCAGGCACTGGCTGCTCTTCTCTCTCTCAGAGGCCAGAACAATGGCAGTTGGAACATAGAGGAAAGGCCTCTCACCAGCTGCTGGCAAGAGATGATGGAGCTGTGCCTGGCTGCTCTTCTGTCCTTCAGAGGCCAGAGCAATGATAGTTGGAACATGGAGGGAGGTGTTGTCACCAGACACTGGGCGAAGGAACAATGAAAAATTATGATTAAAGAGAATGATTGTGAACTGCATGTGTTTGTGACTACTTTTTGGAAGAGTGGATTGTAGTGGCCTGGATGTTACCCTGGAGGAACCCCAGTCACTCAACTCTTGTCCTAGTTTCACTAGTCTTCAGTTGGGACCGTAACACTTCAAGGGTATCTTGTTAGCCTATTCCTTTCTGTCTTCCTTTGTATAACTATTAGCCTTTCTAAAGCTTTGGGTCCTACACTGGAATATTAAGTAAGTAAGACTGCAAGTCAGAACTATGGAGCCCCCATCCAGTCAGAGAGAGCCTCCATACTGATGACACCTTGACTGTGCAATTCTTTGCTAGCAGAGATTTGGTTGCCCATTCCACTGATGACATTCAGGTAACAACTAAAATAACACAGGTTGGTATTTGGTATCCATGGTTTCACTTATCCATGTCTGAAAATATATGTTCACTCTAGGCATTTCCAGGTCCTCCAATGTGATTCTATGGTCAACTTCCAGTGTTTTCTCACTGAAAATAATAGGGTTCCCTATTATCCATGGTGTCAGGTATCTTTCTTGGGGGGGTCTTGTACATATCCCCCATGGGTACGGAGGTCAACCTATTTATTTTTTAAGATTTTAATAATTTAAGCAAGTGATTTATCTGTTTTTCTGCATGTTCCTTATGTTGGCTTTCTAGTACTTTATTAGATATTTGTGGTTTTAGAGTTGTGATTCTAAGAGAGTTTTAGGGATGTTGTTAACTACCATGGGTTCCTTTGAGGAATGGTGGGATACAAATCAAATTAAATAAATAAGAAACCAATGCCTCATCGTGTTCCAATAAACATAAAACTCCTGTTTGTTTGGGTTTTATTATTTGTTTGTTTTAATGAGTACAGCAAATTAAGGCTGCCCTGAAATTTCTACCCCATTTCCTTGACAATATGCTTCCCTTCCAAGACCAGGGGTATTTTTTTCTGTGGATTTCTGGAGAGAGACTTTTCATTACAATTTCCAGGGTGCTGTTGTCATCATGCCCCTCTCAAAACAACAACAACAACAACAATAAAAACTTGCAAGGTAGGAGTTTATCACACAAGGCTGAAATTGCATGATTACGATGGGATAGTAGCACAAATGCATTCCTATTATCACACAGTATCGTCATCCTCCCATGGCCTGTGTGTGATCCTCTCATTAATTTCATGTAACTTTTCATTGATGGGCAAAACCCATCAATAGCCTTCAATAGCCCTCTTTTTGCAGTATTGATGAGTGTGCAATAACTGCGTGAATGGGCAGTCCTCTTCTCCCTCTCCACTTTCCCAATGAAAACACATAATAAACTTCTGGGAGAGAACATGAAGAGGACCAACAGGACACTGTTTTAATGAACTGTTGCTTTTACTTGGTGCATTTTAATGTTTGTTTAAGTGTTTATCCGTGAAGTTATTTTGTTATGTATTCATTTTGGGTGTTTTTAACCACAGTCATATCTTCTCACGAGAATAGCCAAAATCTCACCCATGAAAAATCATGGAAGTAAGTGAAAACTTTTCTTTAATTTGCAGGCCAGCAGGAAACATTAATATTCTGTCATTAGAAGGTAATGCGAAGAGAAGTGTTACTATAGTGCGAGCTGAAATGCCTTGTTAAACTGCTAGTGGTGGTCATGCAATAATTCCATGGCAGTAGTATGGCACAATTATGGCAACGTGTGATAACTACTGTAATCATGCCACTAAGTTTTCACTTTCCTCAATAGTGGAATTATAGTGTTTTCAGACGCTTGTCTGAGAAAGCCCATAGTCAACACTTTCTCAATTTTTTCTTTAGCCCTCTTAAACACCCAGATACCAGGGAACCCTGGTTGTGCAGTGGTTAAATCCTGTACTGCAGCCACAGTGTTGTAAATTTGATCCTGCAGGGCTCCAAGGTTGACTCAGCCTTCCATCCTTCATAGGTTAGTAAAATGAGTACATGGCTTGTGGGGGCAATTAGCTAACATATTGTAAACTGCTCAGAGAGTGTCTTGCACAATAAAGCAGTGTAGATGTGTGAAAGTGCTATTGCTAAACAATTTGTAAGTTATTCTGAGAGCCTTTGTGGCTGAAGAATATGGTATAAATACTCAATAAATAAATAAAAATAATATACACACACACCAAACCAAACATTTCAGCTCAGTTTGGAAACAAATGGAGGCTTCTGAAAATAAAGCTAGAGAAAAGCAGGGGAGACAAAAGCTCCCTCTAGTCATGACCAGTGGAGAAGAAGTTGCTAATCATCAGAAGTGGTCAGGCAAAAGATATGGCAAGAGGGATGAATTTACTTTGCAGCTGTTGTAGTTTCCTTCTGTGCCTGCTCAGGGTGGCTTGGCTATCACAAGCAAGCAATCTCAAGGTTTTATTACAATGACCCTTCAACCTGATATATTTTGGCTCACAGAACTGCCTTGCCCCAGGAGAAGCAGTTATTATCAGAGACTTCAAGCCACATCTTAATTTGCATATCAATACAAAATAATACACCAATGAGGGAAGAAGGGAAATTACCACAACCATAATACTTTACTGTGTTCCACTATAATGTGAATGAACGTTTGTTAGAGACAATTACTATGTCTTAGAATCACAGAATCATAGGATGATAGAATTGCAGAGTTGGAAGAGACTACGAGGGCCATCCAGTCCAACCCCCTGCTATACCCCTCTCCCGTTTGGCAATGAAAATGGTACATAACTGCTATTTTGGGATTAGGAGGGGTTTTACAAACCAGACTGTATCTCCTCTAATCTCCATTAGGTGATATTTCACAGCCATGCTATCATGCCCATAAAATATGACTTTTAAGGAGCAAACCCCGGCTGTCTGGCTTGCTTAACTTAAAAGCATCTCTGTTTAGCTCTTCTGATTTATACAGGTCTTCAGAGAATGGTAAAATGTTACTGCCTTTTTTAAAAAAAAAAATATTGTTAGAAACCCTGTTCAAAGTGATGCCCTTTCAAATCATATTGATTTCAATGGGAGAGTTAAACATGTGCTTAAAGCTCTTGGCACTGAATCAATCGGTGTTAAAATGGCACAACATTTACTGGGTCGTGCTCCAGTTTTGTGTGAATCTGCTTTTGCAGGGCAGGGGGCAGAAGGAGAGAAAATGAGCTAGGCCTTTTCCTCCCCCCCCCCTCTTTTTCTTCTTCTTGTAGATCTATGGAGAAAACATAGAGGCAGCATTCAACCTAGTTGCTCATATTGGCCAGGATAACATCACTTTGCAGATATTGGCCAAGATGTACTTTCCATGACTTGGATGAGGGAATTAGGGGCATACTTATCAAATTTGCAGATGACACCAAATTAGGAGGAGTAGCTAATACCCTAGAGGACAGGATCAAAATTCAGAATGACCTGGATAGACTGGAGAGCTGACCAAAGCTAACAAAATGAAATTCAATACGGAGAAATGTAAAGTACTGCATTTAGGGCGGAAAAATGAAATGCATAAATATAGGATGGGAGAGACCTGGCTGAATGAGACTACGTGCGAAATGGATCTAGGAGTCCTAGTAGACCACAAGTTGAACATGAGCCAACAGTGTGATGCGGCAGCTAAAAAGGCCAATGCAATTTTGGGCTGTATCAATAGAAGTATAGTGTCTAGATCAAGGGAAGTAATAGTGCCACTCTATTCTGCCTTGGTCAGACCTCACTTAGAATACTGTGTCCAGTTCTGGGCACCACAATTCAAAAAGGATATTGAGAAATTGGAGCGTGTCCAGAGGAGGGCGACTAAAATGGTGAAAGGTCTGGAAACGATGCCTTATGAGGAGAGACTTAGGGAGCTGGGTATGTTTAGCCTGGAAAAAAGACGGTTAAGAGGCGATATGATATCCCTGTTTAAGTATTTGAAGGGATGTCACGCTGAGGATGGAGCAAGCTTGTTTTCTGCTGCTCCAGAGACTGGAACACGGAGCAATGGATGCAAGCTCCAGGAACAGAGATTCTACCTCAACATTAGGAGGAACTTTTTGACAGTAAGAGCTGTTTGGCAGTGGAACGCACTCCCTCAGAGCGTGGTGGGGTCTCCTTCCTTGGTATTCTTTAAACAGAGGCTGGATGGCCATCTGTCGGGGATGCTTTGATCGTGATTTCCTGCATGGCAGGGGGTTGGACTGGATGGCCCTCGTGGTCTCTTCCAACTCTGCAATTCTATGATTCTATGATTCTAATAGTGCCACTCTATTCTGCCTTGGTCAGACCTCACCTAGAATACTGTGTCCAGTTCTGGACACCACAATTCAAAAAGGATATGGACAAATTGGAGCATGTCCAGAGAAGGGCAACTAAAATGGTGAAAGGTCTGGAAACGATGCCTTATGAGGAGAGACTTAGGGAGCTGGGTATGTTTAGCCTGGAAAAAAGATGGTTAAGAGGCGATATGATAGCCCTGTTTAAGTATTTGAAGGGGTGTCACATTGAGGATGGAGCAAGCTTGTTTTCTGCTGCTCCAGAGACTGGAACACAGAGCAATGGATGCAAGCTGCAGGAACAGAGATTCCACCTCAACATTAGGAGGAACTTTTTGACAGTAAGAGCTGTTTGGCAGTAGGGAACACACTCCCTCGGAGCGTGGTGGGGTCTCCTTCCTTGGAGGTCTTTAAACAGAGGCTGGATGGCCATCTGTCAGGGATGCTTTGATCGTGTTTTCCTGCGTCACAGGGGTTTGGACTGGATGGCCCTCGTGGTTTCTTCCAACTCTGCAATTCTATGATTCTATGGTCCCGTCTACACGATTTAAATAATACGTACGGCGTGCGGAAGTTCGCGCTTCGGTACAAACGGCCGTTCGGATGCACACGAATGCAAAAGAGGGGGGCAGTTTTCCACCCTGAAACATGCACACGCGGCATTCGGGAGGGAAAGGGGATCACAAAGAGAAATCCGTACGCCGTTCGGATGGCTGACGGGTCTGTAAGGTCCGTTCGCACACATACGAACAGGCAGGGTAATCTGATTGGCTGGCCGAGTAGAGGGGGCAGGGATAGCACGGAGGGGAATTGGGAGTGGCCGCCATGTTGGTTTCCTGGCTAGCGAGCGTCTGGTAAGTCCGTGAATTTATATGTTTATTTATTTTTATTTTATATCGTAAATACGGAAAACTGACTGTCCACAAACAGGAACCTTTAAAAAAAAAGTGGCAGGAGATTTAAAACTGCTGCTTGGCTTGCTCGCTCCAGCCATCTTCGGGAAGAGGGAGTCATACGGAGTTTAGGGGTTTAAAAATTGTATAGCCAGTTCGTATGCATACGAACGACAGGCTGTTTGTATTTTTTGCCCCCCATACGGATTTTTTTATGATCGTATAGCCACACCCTATGATTCTATTATTCTATTGTGCTTGTCCATTTACACTACACAATTGTAGCACTGTGGTCCCACTTTTACTATCATGGTTCCAGCCTATGGAATCCTAGGAGTTGCAGTTTAGGAAGGCGTGTTTAGAATTCTGAGAGAGAGAGAGCTGTAGTGCCCTTCCAAACTACAAACTCTGGAATGTTACCTGGCCTTACACCCCCTCCATCTAATAATTCATAATTTGGCAATACTGGACATTCTCACAAGGTCCAGGACAGACCAAAATGGGTTCAAGTGAAGGTCATCCAGGACGTAAGAAATATGTCTTAAGAATTCCTAACAAACACACCCAAGATGGAATGAAGTGGAGCCCCTTAGGTCTCTGTCTTTCTCTGTGTGTCATACTGTACTTGTCAAGAAAGCCACTTGAGGGTAAGCAGTTATTTTACATTAGTAAGACAGTTGACCAGGTTCTCTGGAATGGCTGTTGGTTCCATTTTAGTATCATTGCATTTTCATCCAATGTAGTGTTCACTTCACCTGAGTAAAAAAGGATGCTTAACATTTTAGGTTTTGCAGTTGAAACCACTCATCACATTTGATACCTCGCAACATTTTAAGCCTTTGTGTGCACAGATTAACATTCATGCCTTCTTAATGGTAAAGGAGCTTTATACAATTTTTGGCTGAATCAGACCTACCAGTCATGGCTCCTGTATTACCAAATGCTGTCCCACAGCCTCAGTTATAAAAGATTTCTGTAAAGCTGCACCTAAACACCATGCCAGAGTGCCTTTCTGAGGGATATGGAATAGTGACTGGCTGCAAACAAATTCCATCTAAGTATGAGGCCATGAAATTTCTGGCAGGATAGAATGGTAGTGGTAATTAAATGACTGTCAGAGGCTTTCTTATTGTTTGCACTCATTTGGTGGGGGTGATAATTCTCTAATGTGTGAGAACCAAGTTTGGTGAGAAAATTGTACGCAGGTAATAGTGATGGACCAGAATAAAGAAAGAAAATAATACAGTCAGAGTGTGTCTGGCCCCTTCCTCTTTGGAGAAACAAAATAAGGTTATGATTGTTAAGTAAAATAAGTACTGCTGTACACACCTAAATCGATGTGTATATATATATATATATATATATATATAGTGTATATATATGTACATATGTGTGTGTATGTGTGTATATATATATATATATATATAGTGTTTGTGTGTGTGTGTGTATATATCTGTGTGTGTGTATACACAGATGCCTATGTAACTGGTACATGCACTTAAATTGTGTACATTAAAAAAAAGACACAGACATGCAACTACCCACACTTTGATGTAGGTAGCTAAAGATGAACGATAAAACTTCCAGTTTAGCTATCCATATCTAATAAATAAACTTGATTCACTTTTCACCATCTAACTTCATTTTGTATATAAACCCACTCCTCAAAATATTATCTTTAATTAAGAAAGAGGCAAGTGAGATCTTCTAAAGCTAAGCATGATTTAATTTGCAAGGCACCAGATATTATTAGATAGTATTTCTCGCTGGTAAGAAATGCATTTCTTATTCCTGCTGTTAACTGCCTAAACAAAACAAAACAAAACAGGTCTACCTCTTTAAGGCCTGGATTTTGTTACCCCCACATGCACCCTTTTAATGTTTGAAATTAAACAGCAGGGAGATTTAGGCTGGATGTTTCAAACCTATTATAGCTTGCTGTACCTGGCAGATCCATTCAACACCGTGGAACTAACAGAGCACTTAATCCACGTCACTGCCAAGACTCCAGGGTGTATGCCCAACGGAAGGCATTTATTTACCAAATTAAAAGCACAGCAAGTAAAAGCCAGGGTAGTATTTAAGCACTTTTTATCGACTGCTGTTCTGCTGCTATTTGCTAAATTTCTTCCTGATGGAAGATGATGGATCGGCTGATTGCTTGGCTCCTCTAAAGGTGAAATGCATCTTCCATGATTTATTCCTCTTGCATTGACAAAACAGCTTTTGGTATAATTGGAGGCGCTCCAACTCCTGTGAGAGATCTAGAGGCTGGGCAGAAAGTCTCCCTACTTTATTGCACTCTATTAAATGGTTTTAAATCACATAATGGAGATTCTGACAAGTTTGGTATTCTGTGTCAGTTCTGATAGCTGTCACTGTTGCACCTAGCTGTCTGTGTCTTTTTTTTTTTTTAATGTACACAATTTAAGTGCATGTACCAGTTACATAGGCATCTGTGTACCCTGCCAAAGAAGGACAAATACAGGAGCCTAATGGAGTACACCAGTTATTTTGAGCTGTGATAGGTCACGGGTAGCAACTGATCTGAACTGTATCAATTGTTCTGAAAAACTGATTTTTTTCCATATTTTTTTTAAAAAATGTCCTTGCCTCATGTTAATACCAGATGGCTTCCTTCCAAAGTCAGCTTTGCCCTTTGCTTGTTGCCATTCTGGGTTAAATCCTGAGTGTGCAGAATCAAAACACAACTAATTTACTAAATTAAATCATATTCTAGCTGAGAGAAAAGACATATTGCTGAGCAGCCTAGATGACATTTTGATAGAGAGCAAGCTGTGTCTGTCCTTAACAAATGTAGCATCCTCCATGTTCCCCTGTTTATTGTAGGGGATGGATGTGATGCCTACCTTCTGTATAAATTACAGACCAGTGAAGTAGGAGGTCATCTAATGTTAAACATACAGTTTTGTGCACCAACATGCACGTGTCCCTGCCTTCCTGGAGTTAAGTACTTATTATTGGGTGCATCTGTACGATCATAAAAAAATCCGTATGGGGGGTAAAAAATGTGAATAGGCTGTGGTTCATATGCATACAAACTGCCCACATGATTTTTTACCCCCCTAAACTCCGTATGACTCCCTCTTCCCCAAGCTGGCTGGAGCGAGCAAGCCAAGCGGCGGTTTAAAATCTCCCGCCACTTTTTTTTTAAAGGTTCCTGCTTTGCGGACAGTCGGTTTTCCCTATTTACAATATAAAATAAAAATAAATAAATGTATAATTCACGGACTTACCGGACTCTCACTAGCTGGGAATCCAACATGGCGGCTGCTCCCAATTCCCCTCCGTGTTAGCCCCGCCCCCTCTGCTCGGCCAGCCAATCATTTACACTGCCTGTTCGTATGTGTGCGAACGGACCGTACAGACCCATCAGCCATCCGGACGGTGAACAGATTTCTCATCGTGATCCTCTTTCCCTCCCGAACGCCGTGTGTGCATATTTCAGGGTGGAAAACCGCCCCCCTTTTGGATGCGTGTGAATCCAAACGACCGTGTGTACTGAAGCGCAAACTTCCGCACGCTGTATGTATTATTTAAATCGTGTAGATGGGACCATTGCCAGAGCAAAATATTGTGTGTATTTTGAAAGGGGGGGACTCTCAGGTGGGGAACCCATGGCCTTCCAGAGATTTTTGGCATATAACTCTCAAAAGCTCAAGCTGATATGGCCAGAGGCAAGGTAATATAGGACTTATAATCCCAACCATCTGGAAGGGTCTGGAATTTGAGGATCAAGCTAGGCATAATATCAACAATTTCAGGTCAGATCTCCTGAAGTCATTTTCTTTGTTAAAAACAAGGACAGACTCCATATTGTGGCACTTGTGGTGGTTTTAATTTTTGCTGACTGTATCTTAAAGTATCCATTAGCTGCTGAGAGGGGGGAAGGCAGATGCAACGTGGACCCTTCTGCTAATAGCAATGTGAAAGCAATTTATGTTGGAGAAATAGCATAGGTTAACATCTCTGCTGACGCAAAGAGTTTGAGACAATGTGAACGACTGAAAAAGGCCATAATGTCCATTAAAGTAGAAGATAGTATGGAGAGGAAGACCATATTAGAGATGGGTTAATTTAATAAATAAAGCCACAGACCTGAGTTTTCAAGATCTCAAAAGGGCTGCTGCTGACCAGGACTCTCATTGCCATACGTCAAAGCTGACTTGAAGATATATAACAAGCACAAGTTTTTAACTAAATAATAAGAGGTCAAGATAAAGTTTATTCCTACAGAATGGCCAAGTATGATTTGTTTTTGGTAGTGTCTGACTATACTCTGATGCACTGCATCATGGATCATGCAGTCTTAAACATTTGCACAGAACATAGAGACCTTTGGCTGGAAGAGGGTTTCTTTTGGGGTGGAATGAACTCCAGTAACCCTGCTGTCTCACTATAAGCTATAGATTTCAAGAAAAGAAAGGTTTAATATAACTAATTAATTGATAGAATATCCAACTAACAGAATATCAAATAAGAGTCTTTGCTATTTGACAGGGTTAGGAAGCTCTCCAATGTGTCACTAGACAAACTTTAGATCTGTACGGTTTTCCTAAAAGAATTTGGAGCATAAGTGGAATTGTCTACATAGATCATTAATTTTTCTTAATGGTGTTTGCTTTCAGGTTCCGTTCTTGACATTTGGTCTCCCTGACTTGGTCTAAAAATAGGCTTAGGCTACCATCCTGAACAAACTGGACATTGTGAGCATAACTTTAGGATAAACATGTGTAGGTTCCTGCTGTCAAAGGTACTCTTTTTTTTTTTTTTAAGGGCTAGATAGCTGTCAGTTTTTGGCACTGATGTTGAAAACAAGAGAAGAGCTAGAGAGAAGGAGACTTCAGTTTGAGCTCAGAAACCCAATTTGTTTAGAAGAGAATGCAAGGTTTGAGAATAGTGAACAGGGGGTATTATACCTAAAGAAAGGGTGCATACTTAAAACATGGTGTGTGTTTTCCCAATGAACTATGTCCCTTCCACTGTCTCCCCGTGTCTCCGTGCCTTAAAGTAAAGTAAATTACTGGATTTATCATATTAAAACCAATTAATCTAGAGTTGCCAGAGCAAAAACTAAGAGCTTCTGTATCTTTGTGTAGAAAAGGGAATTTCAGCAGGTGCCGCTTGTCATGCAAAAAGCTAACAAGCAATCCCTACTGATATTCCCTCTTCCACACCACCATTGAATGTACAGACACTTTCTCCACTTTTCAACACGCAACCCTGTACTGAATCAAGAACAATACAGACAGTGGTAAGTGCCCCTCCACATTAGTAACTAACTTTATACTAGACCTGACTGTTTATTTGTCTAGACCAGTATGGTCTCCTCTTATCTCAGGAAGAAGGTGGGATACAAATAAAATAAATAAAAATGTATGTATGAATGAATAAAATACTCCAACTAGCTTCAGTTTTACCCAGAGAGAGACAGTTATTTCCTGTCACTTGCTACTTGATCCTTTTAAGTGGTAGATATGAAAGTATCTGTCTATGTTAGTTTATCTCAAGGTAGAATTACAGGATACCTTAAGTATCCTACTCTACTATTGTAAGATGTTCTTTTCCTCTTTCGTAAGTATACATGGACTAATCCAGATTAGAACCAGTGTACACAGGTGGGAGCATGATGTGTATTTAAGGTGTTAATTCAAGGCAGAATATCTCATTTTTCCTATTGTAAGTCCCTGTTATCCTTCCCAGTGAGTCCCTGGTGGACCAGCTAAAAATATGGGATTTCAGGTTTTGTACAGTCACCCCTTGGCATCCACTGGAGTTTGGTTCCAGGACCCCCCCCCCCCCCCGTGGATACCAAAATCTGTGGGTGCTCAAGTTCCATTTTGCTTTTGGGACTTTTTGGAAACATTTTCAAGTTGGGGATGGTAGAATCCATGGATAAAGAATCTGTAGCTACAGAGGGCTGACTGTATATCATTATTATTTTCTTTGATATTCAATAATTTTGCAATGGATTTCAAAATCAATCAACAAATAATGATGCTACCGAGAAAGACAAAAACTATATATATGTGCAATATAGTTGGGCTGTAGGCCCCCTTTTAAACTGCTGGACCCCAATAATTTATATCACCTTCACTCTTCATTGGCCATGTCCCCAGTAGCAGAAACTTGTTTTTATTGCTGCTACTGCTGTTGCCTACATTCAGTTCATGGCAGAATGTGATGCACTTTAGTTTTAGTTCAGTAAGAATAAAATAGATGTAGGCCAAGATTCTAGTTCAGTAATGTTAGTTAAGTATACAGTACTTAATTTAATTTAGTCTTTTCTTCCTGTATTTTCCCCACCTCACGAGTTACCTTCTATTGTGTCCAATTACTTGAGGATCCTAGCTATAAATTCTTGTTCTTTTCCAGATAACTTAGGTACAGCCAGTACAATTGTCTAGCTTGACAAATAAGTCATTAATTCTGAGAACAAAAGCCCTTTCTGTCTCTCCCTAGTCAATGACAAACATATTAGATTAATAATACTGTTTTTCTAAGGAGAGCTGGATAGAATAAGTCACCTACTTAAGTATTGTCTCCTGGTCCAACCCACCTCTCAATCCTGCCTTACTATGTAGCAGCCACTGTGAGTGATGGAGTCTGTTCTCCTGTTGATCAGGACATAGTTTCCACCCCGTCCTGTCAATAATCTCTAATGTGACAATCAGAAGCAGGATCCTGATCTCAATTCCTCCTTGCACCAGAGATTGCTCATGGTGGGGTGTGGTAGAAGCATCAGAGACAGACCTCCATTGCTTGCAGTAGTTGCTGCCCAGTAAGACAGGACTGGGGGACTTTTACAATCCCCATGTATTCCCTACACTATTGCCAGAACTGTGAATACACAGGATCATGAATACAAATCAGCAATGGATGTGTAGCATTAGGTTATGCATGTGTAACTGCAATTGGGAATTCCAGCCCTGGTTCCCACTGAAATCAACTAAAAGCAAGTATATACAGTAACTATAGATGATATCCTGAGAACATAAAGCACTCTGCACAGAGGAGAATGTAAATAATAATAATAAATGCTGCATGCAATTTATGTAGTGACAGATGATCATATGGGCAAGGAACTGAGAATTTAATTTACTCTCTTCTCCCTGTCTTTTCTCTGCCTCCCCAGTTGCCTTCTATTGTGTCCAATTGCTTGAGTATCCCAGCTATAAATTCTTGGTCTTTTCCAGAGAACCACACTGGCTGCCAGGCTGCACCTGAGTTGTCTGGCTTGACAAACAAGTCATTAATTCTGAGAACCAAAGCCCTTTCTATCCCTCCATAGTCAATGATAAACATGCTAGATTAATAATATTGTTTTCTAAGGAGAGCTGGATAGAATGAGTCAAGCAGCAGCTGAAACGTTGAGACATTTTTATTTAGTTTGTCATCATCATGTAGATATGAGATGCTATACCTCACTAATGGACTCCTACAGGTCCTGTTTGCTTGGGAGATCTAGGGTGGAGTGGGCAACACAAGAACTATGGCCACATGTAGACCCCACTGCCCCCATTGGCCATCAATGAAATTGTTAGCACTGCTATTGTGCCTTACCTAGAGGAGGCCTCCTTGGGTGAAGAAGGAGTAGAAGAATGCCAAGAAGATGAGTGCCAGCCAGAGCTGGAGGAGGCTGGCTACCCTGTTGGGAGAGAAACAGATCCTGGTACATGCCAGGCAGCACCTTCATATTTGGAGGAGGTGGCAGAGGCACTACACCCTTTCATACATCAGCAGCTCAAATGCCAGGAACAGAAACGGCAGAAACACTCTCCTCCACCTTAGATAAACTATGCCAAGTTAATGAGGCCAGCTGTGCTAATTTACTGTCATCCAAGGCCAATTTTGGCCCTACAGACAATAGGTCTGACACTCCCTGATAACCTTGTGAGATAACCCTGGTTTGCATTTGAACTAATCTCTCTGGCAACTCCCTTCTTGGTTTTCAATTTGGGCCTGTTTGCTTCTTTTGACACTGGACTATTTGGATTATGCTTCTGCAAACAAGGGTATCACCTTGAGACTGGCCTAGCTTTCCCCAGTCAGCCTCTGTGGACAAGAGGTGTATACCATTGAGTACTTGTCCACTTTAAAACAGGACAACTGCTCCAAGAAGTACACCACTAAGCCACCATTACCCTCCTCTCTTACAGAAGGAAAAGAAACACTCTGTCTTGTCAGGAAGCTTGTGGCATGTGGGAATGCTTCAGATATGACTTCACCACCACCATGCTTCTAAGGCTTGTATAAGGAACCTTTCTGTTGGTGTGTGTGTCTGCATGTGTATACATACGTGCCAGTGGGGCTGGAGCCAGAACCAAAAGCGGGTGAGGACATGGCTTTTCTCTTTAATTCTCTCTTCTCTGAGTGGTGAGAAGAGGAATCCACACAACTTGGGACCACACAACTGCAGAGTAAGAAAGGGACCACTCAGTTCACATCTGCTCGGTGTCTTTGAGGAAGCCCTCACCCTCCCTTGGGCAAGAGAACCAAGAGAGGCCAGAGGGGGTCCACTATGGGGACCTTGAGTTCCTCAAGCACCAGTTTACCTGGTGAGTTAAACTTTTGAGCAATCATGGTCCCTTTCTTACTCTACAGTGGTGTGGGCCCAAGTTGTGTGGATTCTTCCACTCAACAACCCTGAATGCACCTTCATGGTAAGTACCCAATGGGACATTCTTGCTCTACCATTCCATCCCCCCAACCTCATGGAACAAACCACTAAAGCAGTAACTGAGATCAGAGCTTGGAATAGTTACCCTAGGAACTACAAATACCAGAATCCCTCTGCCAGCATGACTATTGTAGATAAATATATATATATATCTTTTTTTTAAAAAAAAAAGCTATGGGTCAGATCACTCTCAGAAGATGACTGTCTGATTGCTTGCTGAGGAACTCTGAAATCTGAGTGAAGAGTACATAAACTGAGACAGCCCAGGCATCCTCCTAATCCTGCAAGGTGCCCACCCCTGGCTTAGCCCATCACAGCAGACCAAAGAGAATAAGAATGAACCGAAGGTGTGCTGTGTATCTGCAGAAGCAAACAATTAAATCTCACATCATTAGAGAAGGGTGAGTCTCAGTTGCTCTCTTGTTCAGGGTAGTTGTGCTGGTTTGCTATCCATTGCAATTCTAAATGGGCAAAACAAGGCCA
This sequence comes from Gambelia wislizenii, assembly GCA_030847615.1. Classification (NCBI taxonomy): domain Eukaryota; kingdom Metazoa; phylum Chordata; class Lepidosauria; order Squamata; family Crotaphytidae; genus Gambelia; species Gambelia wislizenii. The sequence goes on along the minus strand of JAUMIR010000007.1, from coordinate 19,262,660 downwards.
AGAATGGAGCCTGCTAGTGTTGCTTGAGGGCTCATTTTAGAATCAGGTTACGTTAGGTGAAGAGAACACTTCTTTCTTTTTCCATTAAGCTTTGTTTGTCTCAGACAGACTATAGATCCAGGGCAGAGTCATGGTCAATTATTAACGAGGGAATAGTATTCAGAGTACTCTTGCAAACTATGTTAACATTGTGTGTGAAGGAGAATATACTGTAAGTGTATAAGATTCCTGCACACTACACTAAGAAGATGTAAGCCATTTGTCATTGTTTCCCCCTTCAGGGGCACCTCGGTGTACAAGTGCTTTCATTGTATGGGTTTCTGTGGCTAGGGGTGGTGAGGTTGAAGACTGTGATGATGACCTTGGAAACATCAAAATAGGCCTTGAAGATGCAATTCTCCCATATCCTCCAATAGTCCTGATTTGGCAGTCCTGATTAACCCTCTGCCATCCCACTTTTTTTCTGCCACTATTAAAATGTCCCGTTTTTTTCTTCCACCTCTTTCCTCTTTCATCTTCAACTTATTAGAATTGCTGCAAACTGATTTCAAAGTGCAAAAGTGTTTATATTCCCTTAACTCAGTGGGGTGGGGGGAGGAAAAGAGAGGGCAGAATGTTGTCCTCCACAGTAGAATCAGGCAAAATTAAACTGCTACAGTTGCATCCCAGTTTTCATCTGTGAAATGTTGACAAGTATGTTCTTTCAGGGCTAAGGTCAAATGTCCTTTGCCTCTCTGAGATGTTCATAGCTCTATTTGTGAACTTGTGGAAGATTTCTTATGTTTGGGGATGGATGGGTAAGGAAATAATGCTTGAAGAGAAGAACTTCCATCAGCAGCAACAGGCCTTCATTCCCACCAAATTATTATTTTTTTCTACCACCAGCCACTACCTACTCCAAAATGGTGTCCAGGCCACCAAAAAAATCTTTCCAGGCATGGTGTTGTTCCTGAGAATTATGGGAGAAGAAAATGGTTGTCACTATGCAGAGAAGTAGCTTTGGCTATTTTCATTTCAGCCTTACTTACTTCCCTTTGTAGGCCGTCTACATTGAGCAGCCTCCTTATTTTCTCTGAACTGGTTCTAAGGGCTCATCTATATGAGGGGAAAAATGTGAATTGATGTGAACTTACACATATTCGAATCAGGATCACCTTGTCCTAACAATATTTGGCAAAATCTCAGGAATGCAAGGCTAACTGCTTTTGCTGTCCCAATTGGCATGCCTGTGATTCAAGATGGCGGCCACAACTTGCGTTTTTATTTTCATCAGTTTCTGCCACTGATTTTTTTTTAAGGCATGTTGAAAGTGTGGTAGTACAATATTCTTCCTAAATAAATAAAAAAGAAAGAAAAGAAAAGCTGTTTTATCACATGTTTGCTCCCTCACTAAAGTGAAAATCCAAGATGGTGGTTCTGAGATATTTACCTTCTAAGCAAGACCTGCCCCCTTCTCCCATCCGGCCAATCAGCTTTTTACTTCTGCTTTTCTGGGGTGTGTGAATACATGTGATCTCCTGTCCTAATGACTGCTAATGCCCATTCTCCACAGAGTTTTTTAAATACTTTGGGGAAAGCCCCAAGGGCTGTTCCCTCAGGGTTTATGGTGGATATGCCCCCCTCCTTCTGAATACGACAGAATTATGCAGGATCCCATTAAGACAGGTAGGAATTTTTCTAAGCAGATTCTAAGAGGGTGATTTCCACCGTTTAGACAAGCCCTAAATGTCTAGATTACACATTTTCTGTGATGATGGCATTATTCCAGAATTGGGACAGGAGAGCTTTCAACCTTGAAAAGCTTTCTTCTTGGCATGAGAAATGAAACTGAAGCCAGCCTGCTCAGTATTGTAGGATAACATTGGATCAGTCTATCCAGAGGTGGGGGGGATTCCCATGTGTCCAAATGGGATCCTGTAGTGGTCTGTCATTTTTTGGAGGGAGCGGGAGCAGATTTTGGGAAAACTATATGGGAAAAGTTGTGGCTTTTCCCGAGTTTTTTAAAAAGGGGGGGGGAATGTGTACTCTCGCTCATTAGGATTACCAGATCACATCACAGTGCATTTCTGAAGCACATAGCTGATTAGTCAATGTGTGCAGGGGCAGAGCTAACAAAGCAGCACCCAGAATCGCCATGTTGGATTTTTGCAGTAGCAATTGTGTGCTGAGATGATGAAACAACCTTTCTTTCTTCCTTTTTTTTTATTTAAGCAGAAGATTGCTCTTCCGCACCTTGGATTTAGATTTTTTAATAATAGTAATAATAATGATAATGATAATGATAATTTATACCCCAACCCTCTGCTAAAAACAATCGGGGTGGCTTCCAACAATTACACCACCCACCCCCATAAAAAGACATTAAACACTATAAAATTAAAACCTTCTAACTAAAAACACATTAAAACAAATATATACCTAATTTTAAAAAGCCAGGAGACTGAGTTCCTGAGGCCGGGATCTAATCAGGAAAGGCCTGCCAAAAGAGATCCATCTTTAGTGCTTTTTAAAAGCTACTCAAGCTTGTCAACGGACGGATCTCATTCAGCAGGCCATTCCATAAATTGGGGGTGATTACCGAAAAGGCCCTCTGGGAGGTTGCAGACAGCCTAGATTTTTGTGGCTGAAGCAGATTCCTCCCACAGGACCAGAGTGCATGGGGAGGATTGTATGGGAGGAGGCGGTTCCGGAGATAAGTTGGACCCAAGCCATTTAGGGCTTTAAAGTTAATAACCAACACCTTATACTGGGCCCGGAATACTGGAGTTATATGATCTCTCCGAGATGTTCCTGAGACCACTCTGGCTGCCATATTTTGTACCAACTTTGGTAGGGCAAGTTGGAGAGAATAAAATCGCGTGTGATTTTCTCATGCCCACCATCTTGATTCATTGGCATGCCTCCATGTGAACAGCAAACACGAATAGCTTCGCACACCAGCAATCTTGCCAAAAAACATGGAGACAAATGAATGCTGCAAATTGGTGTTACTGTTCCCCGATCCACATTTTATTCCCTTCTACAGACAGGCCCATTGCTATTCTTTCCCATAACAAACTGGGGAAAAAATGAGGCTTCAGGCAGGTAGAGCTTGTGATTCAGAAAACTCTGAAATCTGATAAGTGATGGCAATCCATGTAGTCTAGGATGTGCAGATTAGGGAGATTTTCACACAGGGCCAAAATGCCCCGTTACTGCTCTGCCACATCCTCTCCCGTTCCTGCCATGGAATAACGTAAATCTTTCACACACTTACCTTAATTCTGCGGCAGGAACAGGCTCCCCTTCCCCTCACTGGATGGCTGTAAATGCAGCCATCGTAAGGCTGCTTTTACGACCGGCCATCTGAAATGTTATCACATTATAGCGTGATAATGGCCGGACAGTAAATTTAAAAAATAAAACTCTCTCAAACATAAAATCAGTTCACCAAGCACAAAAACACACGTTAAACAACACAATCAAAACAGGGAGGGTAAAATAAAGGGTGCCACTTACCTGGATGTCCAGATCGTACCAGGAAATGTTCAGAACAGACCTCTCCTCCGTGGCTGTCATTTCGGAACAGGAACGGGGCTCCTGTTCGCATACCTGTGATTGCATGATAGCAATGGAATGAGAGATGTATTCACGATGAAAAATTGTGATTACATTGTTCCAGAACAGTCTCGGGAGCAGGATGGATGCAGGACAGAACAGGGTCAACATCGTCCGAAAGGGAAAACGTTTCCCGACCCTATTCTGTTCCTGCCATGGGATATATAGCCTGTGTGAAAATCTCCCAGGTCAGTTTATAATTGCGATTTGCAAGCATCAAATTCTCCAAGTATCCCTACGTGCAGGGCCGGTTTAAGGAATTTTGGGGCCCCCTGCAATGCTTTATTTTGGGGGCCCCATATGTATATCTCAGATCAATGTAACCTAACCTATTCACCGTACAGGATGTTCAGATTATAGTAGGACCCCCTTATCCATGGATTCATTATCCATGGGACACTAAACAGCACACCTACCATAGAGTCTTCCTAGAAAATGTGTCTTCCCTAGCCCTTTTGTAGGCCCTCCAAGGCAACTCTATGGTATTTTAAACCAGAAGTCCCATTATTTTCAATGGCATTCACTATTATTCTGGTTTTCAAAATCCACGCCCCCCCCCGAACCAATCCCCAGTGGATAAGAGGGGCCTACTATATTACATAATTTGCCACCAATAATTTAGTTTAAAAACTATATTATAGGCAATAACATAATACTTTTTGTTTATTAGCAATTAATGTAACGGTGTAGATTTCCTCAAAGAAAATAAAGAGTAGACTACAAGCTAAGCATGAGTTAGCAGTGTGATGCAGCAGCAAAAAATGCTAGTGCATTCTAGGCTGCATTAATAGGAGTAGTGTATAGATCAAGGGAAGTAATAGTATCACTCCATTCTGCTTTGGTCAGACTTCACCTGGAATACCGTTTCCAATTCTGGGCACAACAATTCAAGAAAGATACTGAGAGGGATGGTGAGAGGTCTGAAAGCCATTATGCCCTATGAGGAACGGCTTAGGGAGCTGGGTATGTTTAGCCTGGAAAAGAGAAGGTTGAGAGGTGATGTGATAGCCATGTTTTAATATTTGAAGGGATGTCATACAGAGGATGGAGCAAGCTTGTTTTCTGCTGCCCCAGAGACTAGAAGACAGAGCAATGGACTCAAACTATAGGAAAAGAGATTCTACCTAAACGTTAGGAAGAACTTCCTGATAGTAAGAGCTGCTCAGAAGTGGAATACACTGCTTCAGCGTGTTGTGGAGGCTCCTTCTTTGGGGGTTTTTAAGCAGAGGCTGGATGACCATCTGTTGTGAGGGCTTTGATTGTGTGTTCTGCAGGACAGAAGCTGATTGGATGGGATTGCTGTTGGGGTCCCTTCCAGCCCTATGATTCTTTGATTTTAGGCTGCATTCAGAGCCTGTGAAAGTTATTCTTGGATTACACCTCCCAAATTCCCTGCCAGTATCCTTCTCAAGGTCTGGTTGCATTGTTCCTTTTCCAGCATTCTCTAGCCCAGTGGTTCTTAACTTGGGGTCCACGATGTCCTCACAGGGGTCCTCAAAGGCTTGAAGACTGCTTGGCCCACCTCCTCCCTGTAGTGGAGCAGCCACATTACAGGAACCAAGGCAAAGGCTGGCTGGCTTGGCCTGCACATTGCCATTCAATCCACTCCAGCCACAAACTTGCAGGAAGAAGCAAGGGTGCCTCTGAGGGAAAGTTTAATGAATTGTGTAATTGTATTGTTGATGTTGTTAGCTATTATTATTAGCTATTATTATTAGGGTTTTAAATCTTGAATTAAGTCTTGGGACAACAAAAGATATTTAAAGGGGGTCCCTGCTAAAGAAAAGGTTAAGAACCACTGCTCTAGGCCAATGCCTCTCACATAACACTAATGGGATACTTGTGTTTTAGTGACAATAAAACCATTGTTCCCAGTAATATTACTCCAAATTTTAATTTATATTCTTTATATTCTTCTGTTAAAAGAACCAGAGTGTTGTAGAAGTTTCAGCATTGCCCTATGACTGTGGAGACCAGGGTTTGAATCCTTACTCAGCCATGAATACCCACTGGCTGACCTTGGGCAAATCACACTCTCTCAGCCTCAAAGGAAGTAAAAGGCAGACCCCCTTTGAACAAACATTCCCTAGAAAACCCCATGGTAGGTTGGCCTTACTCAGAAATGACTTGAAGGCACATAGGCAAAAACACACAATTTTCTTTTGCAGGCTGAACTCAGTTGGCAGCAAGGGGAGGAAGCTGAAGAAGACCAAGGGGAAAGGGAGGGGAGAGGAACCAAGACATGTTAAAAGCAGCTGGAGAGATGGGCTGGAGGGGATCTATGTGCAAGGAAGGAAAGGGAAGAAAGAGAGAAAGAAAGAAAGAAAGAAAGAAAGAAAGAAAGAAAGAAAGAGGCCCTTTCTGAGGGAGACAACCCTCAAATTCCCTGTGTCTCTCTCACACACACACACTCTCCCTCTGCGACGTGCCTCTCCCTCCAGCTTTTGCCACGGAGGGCTGCTGTTTCTTTTTCTCTTTCTCTTTAGTTTTGGAGAGGCTGTTTTGTTTGTTTGTTTGTTTGTTTTTTTAAAAAAGCCAGCAGGAGGTTTTTGGAGGAGGAGGGTAAGAGGGGACTCCTCCTGGCTGTCTCCTGGCTGTCTCCTTCGTCAGATTAAGGAGACCAACACGGGGCCCTCTCTTGACCTCGGGGGGCCCTGCCAGTGCTGATTTGGCAGACAGGTTAAACTGGCCCTGCCTACGTGATTCCTAGAGTTATCAGAACCTAGTACAGGAGGCATATTTTTTCACCATCCAGCAGTGACCCTAACTATAGATGTTTACATTTGCCCAAATAAGTTATTCCTAGAGATTTCCCACTAGAGAAAGATTTATGCCATTTTACCAGTGTGTAAATATAAATCAACAGGTGTCTTGAAGGCACATGCACACAGAGAAATAAAATCCTCTTCTGCTGAACAAGCACTCTGCTCCTGCATATTCCAGTTTCTGCAAAGATGGTCTAAGCCATCCTTCTTGATGTAATCAAAGTCTATTGTTTCTGTGCAATATTATAGTGGAGATATCTAACCTGAAGCTGGATCCTTGCTAATCAGCAGATTGTAATCAGTCTTTGTGACAGATATCAATGTGATCAAAGCAGGTGGTTAGTTATCATCCAGGAAATGTGTGTGAAAGAGAGATATGAAAGACGTAAACCAATGCCATTTATTGAACCAAATTCGGGTAGTTAAATTACTGTTAAAGCTTTCAAATTACACTAAGTGGAAAAGCAGATAATTCTCAGCTGAGATATTTGCTTACTGATGCAAGTACCATTTCAAGCAGTGAGGCCAGCCAAATCGCAAACCAATGGTATTTTGTTTGTTTGTGGAGTTAGGCCTTCAGGAATCAACAACAAAATATTTATTTTAATTTTTGCTATTAGCAAAGTTTGTGTATATTCATCCCCAGGTAGACAATAAAGCTGTGATGTAACTTTCTCTTCCAAGGAATACATATGTATGTAACATTTCACAGATTAAAATTGGGAGATGTGTGGCCAAGCAACGTCAGAATGTGGTCCAGATGTGAGAAGTTACTAATGAGGAAAAACTAGACAAGCTAGGAGAGGCTGCATTGGTTTGCTCTTCCCTGAGCCTACTAGGAAGGGCAAGGTTGTACTCCTCTCCCTCTTCTCTCTGCTGAGTTGAGTGCAAAGTCATTTTGCACTGTGAACTCAGTTTGAAGTAATTGAAATAAGTTGATGATAAAGAGGGAAAGAGCAGAGGAGAAAGAAACTGGGGGCCCATCTACACAAGGGGGAGAAATCCAAAGTAACTTGTAGTATTGGCATCTCACAGCAGTAGTAATATGTCTAAATGTTTTTCCTGGCCTTGGAAGCCCCCATAAGCCTTGCATTCCTGATGGTGGCTGTGAATGATTTACTCACATTACTTCTTCACCGTCATGTTTTTTTAAAAAAACAAAGTCATCCAAGGTGCGCTGGTGTGATAGAGCCATTTTCTAATTTTATAGGACAGCAATAACAATAACAATAACAATAATAATAATCTTGTTTGATCACCTTAGTGAGCTATTGCTATGAAAAAAATCCAACATGGCGGCAGTGGGTGCTTGCCCTGCTAGCAAGCCTCACCCCCGCTCTTGCCTACCAATCAGCTTTGTGCTTCCCTTTGAATTTTTTATTGTTTGATAGACCAATCAAGCAGGAATGTGCACCCCCCCTCACAGTTTTTGAAAACGTATGGGGAAATCTGCAAAGGCTTTTCCTGTGTTGTTGTTGTTGTTTCTGTTTTGGGCTACCCTTCTTCTGAATAGTGTGGATTGACACTGGGTCCCGTTTAGATGGGTAGGATTCCCAGAAAATTCCACGAGGGGTATTTTCACCATTTGGATGGGCTCTGGGACATTAAGCAGTGGAAAAATGGGACAACAGAGGATTAATTGGGACTGTCTCTGACAAACTGGAAGAATTAGAGAGTATGAAAATACAAAATTTGGTTTGGTCTCTTAAAGAGAAGGGGTGGTGGTGGAAAGTGCAGCTGAGGGCTGTTTTTGCAGTTCTTCATCTCTACACACTCCCTGAACTGTCCTTTCATCCTCCAAAAGAATATGTGTGTGTGTGTGTGTGTGTGTGTGTGTATTGCCTCTTTTGGAAGCTCCCAGGAGCAGTACAGTAATTCACTTTTTAAATCACATTTGGCAAAGTGTGGCCCATAGCGCTCCAAAGTACAGCCTCAAAGCCCTGCAAGGCCCCGAGACCCTCTTGAAAATATAAAAACCCAAAAACACTCTCCCTGCAAACATTTCGAAACCACAACAAAATACAGTGATTTTGCCTCCACAATGCACCCAAGCCCTTCTCACACCTTAAAAACCTCTAACACCTCTCATTGGCCCCAAATTGGCCAGTATTGAAACCAGATGAGACATCACTCACTTCCTGGTTAAATATTGGGTATTTTTTGGGTGGGGGGATTTCTGTAAGGTTTTTAAAGTATGTGATAACTGGCGGTATTGGAAGACCAAAACTGCTGCATTTTATAGTGGCCTTGAGCCATTTGGGGATCTAAAACCACTCTGATTTTTTACATTTTTTGGACATTGCTAGCAAAATTATTAGTCAGGTCATAAATCCTTCTCCAGAATTGTTGTTGCTGTCTTTGTTCACCAACTCTAACAAAAGCTTAAAGCATAAAAAAAAAAAATCAATTTTCCTACTCGTTATCTCCCGAATAGTGATTGCTAAAAACTGGAAAAAAGAAATGCCTAACATGAATGCTTGGTGGGATAAATTCTGGGACATTTGGTTCACAGAAAAACTTTCTGCCACTATGCGGATATCAAATGCTGAAGCAGACACTGAAACCTTCATCAAATGCTGGTTTCCTATAGGCACATATCTTTCCGAAACTGAATCAGCAGCACTGCCTCCAGCACATCATGGCGCAATGTGGAACAACGTCTTTTCTTTCCCCTCCCTTTGATTCCGTATGTATGGACTGAAGTACTATGATTTCATAGCAAGTTCAACTCTTCATCCCTTCTCTGATTACTTGTTATATTTTGTTTTTTATTTAATTGTGTTATTGCAGTTATAGAAAGAGTTCTGTAACAAACTGTTGACTACTTAAGCTTGGTTTTATTGATGAAAACTTTATTAAAATAAAATATTTTTAAAAGGGGGGTTTGAATGTTTTGGTGTGCTAGTGTGGTCTGCCAGGGGATGCAAGGGTGAAAGTTGGTCCTCACATCCTCCATAGTTACCCACCCTGTTTTAAATATTTACTCTTGAGTTGTTGTTTTTTCAAAAGCAGAAGTGGGCTAGCATCTCTTTCTTTCTTTCTTTCTTGTTAGTCTTTGTAACCCACCCAACCCCGAGCCCAGGGAACAAAAACTGTCCCCCAGAGCCATGGTAGTCACCCACCCCTGGTTGAATCAGTGCTCATATGGCTGTCCCTTTTGTCCTCCTTTGGATTTGGGAGTTTGGAAGCTTTTGCTTTCCTTTAAACTATAGCTTCTTATGTTGTCTGAGGCAAGAAACTCTGCATAATTATAGTTACTTTAAAGCAGACCTGAATTTCCTTAATAAATATGTAAAGCTATATGTCGATACCATTTGACATGTACAACTTCTGCCAGAATTTTGTGATATCTTTCTTCAAACAGAAATGTGTGTAAAATGAAAAAAAATGTATGGCAGCATATTGTTTGCCAAAAATGTGTATATAAGGGAAATATGCGGGGGGACGGAGGTGACTATTGAGAGAAATGCAATAAAAATCCATACATATTTTCATGTGGGACATTTCTTTTAAAATACCACAAGCATGGAACAGAATGGAACAAACTGGAAACTGGAAAAATAATAAACAATTGATAGATTTGTCCGTCCCTACTTTAAATTTCTGTAAAACACCTTTTGATCTATCTTTTTAAACTATAAAAGAAGTCTGTATTTCCCACTAACTTGATTGACCTTAGCCAGAGATCAATTATTTTTTCTGACAGTGTATGGTAGGTTTTATAGGGGTGAAAGGAGAGCCAGTGTGATATAGTGGTTTGAACATTGGATTATGACTCTGGAGACCAGGGTTTGAATCCCTGCTCAGCCATAGAAACCCACGGGGTGACCTTCGGCAGGTCACACACTCTCAGCTTCAGAGGAAGGTAAAGACAAACTACCTCTGGACAAACCTTGCCAAGAAAACACTATGATAGGTTTGCCTTAGGGTCACCCTAAGTCAGAAATGACTTGGAGGCATGCAACTAAAAAACAAAAGGAAAAGCCTTGCTTGGCCATCAGCCTACTTTCTCCTAAATATCTTCTCAGTGACACATATAATTGATGTGGAAAGGTGCTTTAAATGCCAGTGTGTCCAAAAAGCACTGCTAAGTAGCATTAAATGTGGCCTTCTGAGCACAGCAAAGTTTACCTGTCATTGCAAGAGTGATTATGAACCAAAGCATGCCTTCAGTTAACTGACCTCATTCACAGAACCTGCACATCCTTCTTATTCAAATTTTGTGGATTCTCACATAAGCTGTACCTAAGCCAAAGTATGGCCCAAGGCTGTATATAACCCCTCTAGACTGTTTCTGTAGCAAGACTGCCCCCCCTTTTTGACACCCCACCCCCCAAAAAAGATAAATTGCTTCCAGGAGTGGCAATATATTCTTCAAATAGGTTGCCACTCCTCTTCTAACTGGAACTAGGCTAATTCTGGGCTTTCCTAAGAGTTCTTTCAGTGCCAAACACTTGAATACATTACTGCTATAAGACAAGCCTTATTGGTGGTAAATGATGTTGCAGATGGTACATAGCCATTCACTGATGGGTTACAGCATCCTTGCACAGCCAATTGTAGAACTGGGTTCATAAACAAATTATATCCAGACAGTTTCTGGTGATCCAGTTCAATGCCCTGGCTATATGGGGTTCTGGGCTGGTATGCAAACCCCTGCCCCCCAGCGAGGCTGATGGAAGATGGACTCTTCAGAGTTACATAGTGCCTCTTTAAAGACCTCCAAGGAAGGAGACCCCACCACGCTCCGAGGGAGTGTGTTCCACTGCCGAACAGCTCTTACTGTCAAAAAGTTCCTCCTAATGTTGAGGTGGAATCTCTGTTCCTGCAGCTTGCATCCATTGCTCCATGTTCTAGTCTCTGGAGCAGCAGAAAACAAGCTTGCTCCATCCTCAATGTGACACCCCTTCAAATACTTAAACAGGGCTATCATATCGCCTCTAAACCGTCTTTTTTCCAGGCTAAACATACCCAGCTCCCTAAGTCTCTCCTCATAAGGCATGGTTTCCAGACCTTTCACCATTTTAGTTGCCCTTCTCTGGACATGCTCCAATTTGTCAATATCCTCTTTGAATTGTGGTGCCCAGAACTGGACACAGTATTCTAGGTGAGGCCTGACCAAGGCAGATGAGGTTAGCAACAGAGGGAAATTCACTCCCCCAGTCCCTTCCCAGTCTTCATATCTTTTCCCAGCCTAAAACAGCCAAGTTAGTGCAAAGTAATATCACTCAAAGTCAGTAATACAAATTGTCTCTTTCTGTACACTGGGGAGCTGACCATGATTCTAACAAGGGGTCCCCAACCCCTCTGACTTGTGGTAGATGTCCAATTCACTACAGGCCACTCCTGTACCATTTGACATGGAAAATACTAATTTTTCCCCAAAACAAGAAGTGGACTTTTGTCCTTTTGTGTTGAGGGGGATTGTTGGCAATTTGTGTAGTCTCTGTGGCCCCTGAAGGACAGAAACTTGGCCCTGGACCTGCTACAGTTGCCCACAAAATTACCCAAGCTCCTGACCTAAGCTAACACACATTGGAAACTGCTTGGAGAGTGCCTAGCACACTATAAAAGCAGTGCAGATATGTAGGTGCTATTGCTTAACAATTTGTAAGCTGTTCTGAGAGCCTTTGTGGCTGAAGGGTGGGGTATAAATACCCAAAATAATTAAAAATGAAATGAAATGAAATTTCTTTAAGGATACAGTAACCTATGATGGGAGTGCTGCGTGCCCCCCCCCATTCCTGCTTTAAGCAAAGAAATAATACTCTCATTGATCCAGAATTTTAATTGTAATGCTTTGTGTGCATCTCTTTAATTTCTATGTTTTTGTTCTTGTTCATTCTGGGAGGTTTTAGGCCACTGCACAAGCATTTCTGAGAAAAAGCCCTGCAGAAAACAGTGGTTCAAATGAAATGCACACTTGGGAATAAACGTAAATGGTAAAGACAACTTATGTAACAAAGGCCCAAGGGGTTCTACCATAGTTAGCAATATTTTGCATACCATATCCCAGGTCATCTAGTTCAGCGTTGTCTAGTCTAATTGGCAGTGGCTCTCCAGCGATTCAGGCAGAAAGGGTTTTCCCCCCATCTCCTACTACCCAATTGTTTTTTAACTGGAGATGCCAGGCATTGGATGTTAGAATTTCTGCATGTAAAGCTTATGTCAAACCACTGAATTAGATGCCCTTCCCCTATATATAGAGAATAACCATGCTACAGACTTAAAAATAAACCATCATTCTGCTTCCTCCAAGGAGCCAAGGAGCTGTCATTTTGTGCGGGGAATGAGATGTGGGTTGAAAATTTTCCACACAGCCACAAGCCACAATTCCCAGGTGTCTTCGGAAAAGACCATTAAAATGGTGTGGTGCTCATGTGTTTATGTAGGAGATACATCTCTATTATGTATCAGGAAGCATTATGTTCCTGGATGTGTTCACAGCTGTTCTATCTAGAAATATATCTGTCTTCACTTCCACCAGAGGTTTGTCTTCTAAGATAGAATTTCCAGTGCAATGGTGAGCTGTACAGAGAATACTGTCTTATATTAGATCAGACCACTGGTCCAGTTAACCCAGTAAGGTCTACTCTGATGGCAGTGGCTCTCCAGAGTTTCAGGCACAGGTGTTTCTCACCTACAGGCTGGTCCGTTTAACTGGTGCTTCGAGGGAGTAAACCTTTGAAATACAAAATGTGTCCTCTGCCATGGAACTACAGTACATCCCTGACTTCTGTGTACTCTCTGCACATCTCCTCAGACCTTGGAACATTAGATTTGAAAATCTGACAGTTTGTTATTTCATAGAATCATAGAATGATAAAATTGTAGAGTTGGAAGAGACCACGAGGGCCATCCAGTCCAACCCCCTGCCACGCAGGAAATCTTGATCAAAGCATCCCCGACAGATGGCAATCCAGCCTCTGTTTAAAAACCTCCAAGGAAGGAGACCCCACCACGCTCCGAGGGAGTGTGTTCCACTGCCTAACAGCTTTAACTGTCAAAAAGTTCCTCCTAATGTTGAGGTGGAATCTCTGTTCCTGAAACTTGCATCCATTGCTCCGTGTTCCAGTCTCTAGAGCAGCAGAAAACAAGCCTGCTCCATCCTCAATGTGAAACCCCTTCAAATACTTAAACAGGGCTATCATATCACCTCTTAACCATCTTTTTTCCAGGGTAAACATACCCAGCTCCCTAAGTCTCTCCTCATAAGGCATAATTTCCAGACCTTTCACCATTTTAGTTGCCCTTCTTTGCACACACTCTAATTTCTCCATATCCTTTTTGAATTGTGGTGCCCAGAATTGAACACAGTATTCTACGTGAGGTCTGACCAAGGCAGAATAGAGCGACACTATTACTTCCCTTGATCTAGACACAATACTTCCATTGATGTAGCCCAAAATTGCATTGGCCTTTTTAGCTGCCGCATCACACTGTTGACTTATGTTCAACTTGTGGTCTACTAGGACTCCTAGATCCCTTTTGCATGTAGTCTCATTCAGCCAGGTCTACCCCATCCTATATCGATGCATTCATTTTTTCGCCCTAAGTGCAGTACCTTACATTTCTCCGTATTGAATTTCATTTTGTTAGCTTTGGCCCAGCTCTCCAGTCTATCCAGGTCATTCTGAATTTTGATCCTGTCCTCTAGGGTATTAGCTACCTCTCCTAATTTGGTGTCATCTGCAAATTTGATAATTATGCCCCTAATTCCCTCATCCAAGTCATTGATAAAGATGTTGAATAGCACTGGGCCCAGGACAGAACCCTGTGGCACCCCACTGGTCACATCTTTCCTAGACGAAAAGCAGCCACTGCTGTGCACCCTTTGGGTTCAGCCAGTCAACCAATTACAAATCCATTGAAATTGTCTAGCCCATATTTTACAAGCTTGTTTGCAAGAATGTCATGGGGAACCTTGTCAAAAGCCTTACTGAAATCAAGGTATACGATATCCACAGCGTTCCCTTCATCTACCAAGCTGGTCATTTTATCAAAAAAAGAGATCAGATTAGTCTGGCATGACTTGTTTCTCTGAAACCCATGTTGACTTTTTGTGATTGTGGCATTGCCTTCTAAATGTCCACAGACTCTCTGTTTAATGATCTTCTCTAGAATCTTCCCTGGTATTGATTTCAGACTAACTGGACGAAAATTGTTGGGATCCTCTTTTTTCCCCTTTTTGAAGATGGGGACAAAGTTTGCCCTCCTCCAGTCTGCTGGGACTTCTCCTGTTCCCCCGGAGTTCTCAAAGATTATTGCCAATGGCTCTGAGATTACATTTGCTAGCTCTTTTAATAACCTTGGATGTAGTTCATCTGGTCCTGGAGATTTAAATTCATTTAGATTAAGATGGTATTCCTGTACCACCTCTTTGCTTATTCTGTGCTGGATTTCCCCTATTGTGTCCTCTGTTCCTTTATCCTCAGGTTGGTCCCCCTTTTCCTTTTTTGAAAACACTGAGGCAAAGAAGGTGTTGAGTAATTCTGCCTTTTCTCTGTCCCCTGTTAGCATTTTGCCATCTTCTCCATGTAGTGTCCCTACCATTTCCTTCCTCCTCCTTTTGCTGTGGACATACCCCCCCAAAAAACCCTTTTTTATTGTTCTTATCCTCTCTAGCAAGCCTGAGCTCATTCTGCACTTTAGCTTTTCTGACTTTACTCCTACCCATGTTCACTATCTGTTTGAATTAATCTTTCGTGATTTTCCCCTTTTTCCATTTCCTATACATGTTCCATTTATAACTTAGCTCCGTTGGAATTTCTTTAGTTATCCATCCTGGTTTCTTGAGACACCTCCCATTTTTCTTCCTCAATGTTACTGTTTGAAATTGTGCCTTCAATATCTCCCTTTTGAGAAAGTCTCATCCATCTTGAGGTGTCATCTCTTTTAGTATTCTTGACCATGGGATCACCCCCAGTGTTTCCCTGAGTTTATTGAAATCAGCTCTCCTAAAGTCAAGAATGCGTGTCTGACTATGCCTGGCTTCTCCTTTCCATTGTATAACAAACTCCAGGAGAACATGATCACTCTCACCTAAGGATCCCACCACTTGCACCCCATTAACCAGGTCATCCCTCTTGGTTAGGATCAGATCTAAAATAGCTGACCCCCTTGTTGCCTCTTCCACTTTTTGGACCATGAAATTGTCTTCCAGGCAAGTAAGGAATTTGCTAGACCTTGAAGTTTTGGTTGAGTTAGATTGCCAGCAAATATCAGGATAGTTGAAGTCACCCATCACTACTACATCTTTCCTTTCTGCGTGTGTCTTCATCTGTTCTAGAAAGGCATCATCCAGTTCCTCCGTCTGACTTGGGGGTCTGTAGTAGAGTCCCACAATAACATCCCTGTTTTTTCCCTCCCCTTTAATTTTTATCCAGATGCTCTCCACTTGGCTTCCAGTATTGATGTCATGGATTTCTTCACTGGTGTAAATATCCCTGACATACAATGCTATTCTTCCTCCTTTCCTGTTTGGCCTGTTTCTCTTATAAAGGTTATACCCCTCTAATCCTACATTCCAATCATGAGACTCATCCCACCAAGTTTCAGTAATGCCTATTATATCAAACTTGCTTTTTAGTGCTAGGAGTTCAAGTTCATCTTGCTTATTTCACATGTTCTGTGCATTGGTGTAGAGACATTTAAGACCATGTGTTCCCTTTACTTGCTTCCTGTGCAAGTTTTTTTGCCTCCCACTGTTGGGTCCTTGCGCTGTTTGCCTTGTTCCCGCTATGACAGTTTGACTATTTTCTCCAGCCCTTTTGCCTTCCAGAATACTGTCTCCCTCCGCCATATGACTCAGTTTAAAACCCTCCTGATCAAATTCTTGAGACTGTAGGCAAAAATGTTTCTGCCAACTGTTGTGAGATGCACCCTGTCTCTTGCCAGAAGTCCTCCCTCATGGAAGCGCAGCCCATGATCCAAGAATCCAAATAGTTCTTGGCGACACCATCTACGGAGCCAGTTGTTTACATTGGCTATTTTCCTCTCCCTTCCTGGACCATGCCCTTCAACTGGCAGAAGAGACGAGATGACCACCTGTGTGTCCATTTCTTTCAGCTTCCTCCCCAGAGCCTCATAATTTCTTCTGATCTTTGGAAAGCTGTGCCTTGCAGTATCGTTGGTTCCCACATGGACCAAAAGGAAGGGTTAATGATCTTGACGAGTCTTGCCAGCCTCTCTGTCACATCACGGATCTTTGCCCCAGGGAGACAACACACCTCCCAAGACATCTTGTCAGGCCCACAAACCACTGCTTCTGTACCCCGCAGCAAGGAGTCCCCCACCACAACCACACACCACTGCCGAGGCTTCGCAGCTGCTGTTCCTTGCAGTGGTACTCTCAAGGTCCCCTGCTCTGCCCCTGAAGTCTGTCCATGCTGTTCTTCCTCGTTGTCCTTGATAAGGGAGAGGGCTTCGAATCGATTCTATAGCTGCAAGCTGCTCGAAGAATCCCTGGATGTGCTTGTTCTGTGTGTGCCATTCCTCCAGCTATCAACCTCCTGTGTCTGTGGAGTGACCCCCTCCTCCCAGGCTAGTTCCTCTGTGTGGTCCCTGTCCAAGAGTGTTCGTTCTGTTCTGTCCAGGAAAACCTCTTGCTTCTGAATCTGTTGAAGTGTAGCTACCCTTGTCTCCAGCTGCTGGACTTTCTCCTCCAAGAGGGCTACCAACTTGCACTGGGTGCATGTGAAGTTCCCCACGTCTGTAGACAAGAAGACCAAAATCCCACAAGTGTTGCAGGTGACTGCAGCAGCCCCCTCAGTGTCCATGGTGAGAGCTTTTAGAACTCTTAGTTAATGCTGAGAACTCTAAGCTGTACTTTTAGGTATGCTGTATTTTTGTTGGTCACTCAAATTCACGCGCCGTTAGGCACACGCCTCACCAACAAGCAACCTCTCCCAAGAGTTTTAAAAAAATTCAAACTCCCAGAAGCTCCACCCCCCTCACCAACAAGCAGCCTCTCCCAAGAGTTTAAAAAAAATTCAAACTGCGAGAAGCTCCACCCCCCTCAGAAACAAGAAGCCTCTCCCCATTCTTGTGTTTTTGATTTAGTCCTAAACAAACCTATCACATAGTTTTCTTGGCAAGATTTGTTCAGAGGGGCTTTGCCGCTGCCTTTCTTTAAGGCTCAGAAAGTGTGATATGCAGAAGGTCACCCAGTGGCTTTCCATGGCCAAACACCTAGTGGGTTTGCTTCCATGGCCCAGAGTCCTAGTCCAATACTCAAAACACTACACCATGCAGGATAGTGCTAAATGTTAAAACAAATTGTTAAATGATAGTGTTAACTTGATAGCATTAAATATTAGAAACTGGAAAGTTCACGAGCATAACCACTAATAATTGAAGTTCCTTAATGTGGCAAGTGACTCTTATTTGAGCTGATCAAAATGTTAATTTTGAGCCAGGCCTTGGGATTAACAGAAAATGACATTGGGAATATCCCTGTTGGCCTCAAGAATTCATTTGTTACTGCCTCCTTCGAAAGGATGTCTTTTGGTCTTTTAAAAATTGCTGGATTTCCCCCAACATGAACTACAAAATCGATAACATGATTATTGCCTGGGAATGGCAGGAATCTAACATGTATGGGAACTCTCCTATCCTGAAGGATGATATCTCATCTAATAGCCTCTTCCATTCACTTTGCTACTCACCTGTATCTCTACATCCTCATCCCTACACACACACTTCACTCACTCTTCAAGTGCCTTGTTTGTTAATAAGGTTAATAAGGAGTGATTTGTTTTAGTTAGAGGGCACTGGTCCACCACAAGAAGAACAATAAGTACATAGCTGCAAAGATTGGAGAATACTCAATCTGTGATTTTTGAGTCTCTGAGCACATGCAGAATATTTTTCCCCCTGTAGAACTGAATCACTACATCCTTTCTCCCTCCCCCACTCGCAATCAAGAAATGCAGTCTGCAAAGAGCAGTGGTAGAGCACAGGTTCTGCATGCAGGATGGAACCAGGGATCCCAAATAGAATCTGTAGCATCTGCAGTTTTAATGAGCAGCATTAATAAGCCCATTCTTCTCTGTGCTTGTTTTAACTGTACACGTAAAAAAGGGGGCGGGTAAGAAAAGGAACTGGCAAAAATACCTCTGAGTATTCATTGCCCAAGAAAATCCTATGACATTCATGGGCTCACCATAAGTTGACAAATGACTTGAAGGTGCGTGCGTGCGCGCACGCACACACACACACATGAAAAAAGCAGGAGAAAGGTAAGTAAAAAGCAGAATGGGAAGGGTGGGGAGAAACAGAGATAGAGAGGAAGGGTTCATAATTACTATTGCTATGACAGGTCATACAGAGAATACACTCCCACTCCTGAGAAAGACGTCAGGTACCGTATATTCCGGCGTATAAGACGACTTTTGAGCACTCAAAAGTGCCCTCCAAAATTGACAGTCGTCTTATACGCCGGATACACTTTGCTTCGCCTGCCTGCCTATCTCCTGCCTCTTCGCAAACGGAGCGAAGAGGCAGGAGACGGGGCACGGGGTGAAGCAAAGTGCTCCTCCCTCCCCCCCGCCCACCCCCCGCGCTTCCACCCCCCCTCCCGAAAGTCGCGGAACAGCGGCTTTGGGGGGGTGGCTAGAAAGCCCCCTCCTCCCGTCCCCCAGCCCACTCCCCGTGCATCCACCCCCCTCCCTGAAAGCTGCAGAAACGCGCTTTCAGGGAGGGGGGGCGGAAAAGCCCCCTCCTCCCTTCCCCAAGCCCACACCCCCCCGGCATCCACCCCCCTCCCTGAAAGCAGTGGAACCGCTGCTTTCAGGGAGGGGGGGCGGAGAAGCCCCCTCCTCCCTTCCCCCCGCCCACCCCCCGCTCATCCACCCCCCTCCCTGAAAGAAGCGGAACTGCTGCTTTCAGGGAGGGGGGGAGAAGCCCCCTCCTCCCTTCCCCCTGCCCACCCCCCCGCTCATCCACCCCCCTCCCTGAAAGCAGCGGAACCACTGCTTTCAGGGGGGGGCGGAGAAGCCCCCTCCTCCCTTCCCCCCGCCCACCCCCCGCTCGTCCACCCCCTCCCTGAAAGCAGCGGAACCGCTGCTTTCAGGGAGGGGGGGCGGAGAAGCCCCCTCCTCCCTTCCCCCCGCCCACCCCCCCGCTCATCCACCCTCCTTCCTGAAAGCAGCAGAACCGCTGCTTTCAGGGAGGGGGGGCGGAGAAGCCCCCTCCTCCCTTCCCCCCGCACACCCCCCGCTCATCCACCCCCCTCCCTGAAAGCAGCGGAACCGCTGCTTTCAGGGAGGGGGGGTTGCGGAGAAGCCCCCTCCTCCCTTCCCCCTGCCCACTCCCCCTGCCCACTCCCCATGCATCCACCCCCCCTCCCTGAAAGCTGCGGAAACGCGCTTTCAGGGAGGGGGATGGTGGAGAAGCCCCCTCCTCCCTTCCCCCTGCCCTCTCCCCATGCATCCACCCCCCCTCCCTGAAAGCCACGGAAACGCGCTTTCAGGGAGGGGGGGTGGCGGAGAAGCCCCCTCCTCCCTTCCCCCTGCCCACTCCCCGTGCATCCACCCCCCTCCCTGAAAGCCGCGGAAACGTGCTTTCAGGGAGGGCGGGTGGCGGAGAAACTCCCTCCTCCCTTTCCCCTGCCCACTCCCCATGCATCCACCCCCCCTCCTCCCTTCCCCCTGCCCACTCCCCATGCATCCACCCCCCCTCCCTGAAAGCCGCAGAAACACGCTTTCAGGGAGGGGGGGTGGCGGAGAAGCCCCCTCCTCCCTTCCCCTGCCCACTCCCCATGCATCCACCCCCCTCCCTGAAAGCCGCGGAAATGCGCTTTCAGGGAGGGGGGGTGGCGGAGAAGCCCCCTCCTCCCTTCCCCCCACCCACCCCCTGCGCATCCACCCCCCCTCCCGAATGGGAGGGGGGCTGGGAAGCCCCCTACTCCCTGCCACCCTCCCACCCTCCACCCAGCCACCCCCCTTCCCCAAAGGCTCGCTTTGGAGAGGGGGGTGGCTGCGAAGCCCCCTCCCCCCTGCCACCCTCCCCGCCCAGCCTCCCCCCTTCCCCAAAGCCCCATTTGGCCGCACAACCTGCGGATCCTCCTCGTGCGCTCCCTCCTGGAAGGGAGCGCAGGAGGGGCATGCAGAGGCTGCGCGGCCAAACCGCAATTCGCCCCTTCTCCCCACCTTCCTGGAAGGTTGGGAGAAGGGGCGAACATGCCCCTTTTGGGCGCACAGCCTCCGCATCCTCCTCCTGCGCTCCCTCCTGGAAGGGAGCGGAGGAGGGGCATGCGGGGGCTATGCGTTGGAAGAGGGGGGTCGTCTTATAGGGCGAATATATTACAAACTCTGCATTTTACCTTAAAAATTGGGGCGGGTCGTCTTATACGCCGGGTCGTCTTATACGCCGGAATATACGGTACTTTTCTTTCATAGGGCTTGACTACATGGGTAGAAACTCTGTACCTATCCTTAACTGCAGCAGATTTCTTTGATCTGCAGCACTCCCATAAATGACCCAATCACCAGGCTTCTCCGATTGTGGATTGGAGTATCCTGCCACACTGTTAATTGTGTCAGAGTACAAAGGTAGGCCTATGCTTGATCCTATACATTGTACTGTTTCTGGCCATACAGCCCGGAGCTGTACCAGTGTTGTTTTTTCTGTTCGGTCATGCATATGAGTAAGAGAATATATGTGGTCCCAGAGTACTGTATTATTGGATAAGCATAGATACACTTAGCCAGATATGCACATAATCATTTTTTTAAAGCACCAGAATGGAGTCCCGTCCCACTGGAAGTCTCTCCTCGGCTTTGCTCCAAAGCCAATCCTTAGCTGGCACATGACCAAAAATCTTGGTTTCCCCCTCAAACCTGGAGCAAACTGTGAATTTTAAAGGCCCAGAGTTTCCTGCAGAAATTCTGGTGAAAATGCTCATCATCAAAAATGTTGTGTGCTAACTGTGCCACAAATACCAGGTGAATATGAGTTTTATTGTCCATGTAGACAAGCTCATTAATGCTCATGCGGGAGGGAAATCTGTCTTTTGTCCTGAATGGCCTTTCTGAGAGGGCCCCAAATACTTTATAATAATTATATATCATACCACAATGTACAGGAGAAAGCCGTCCAGATCAAAAACAATGGAGCAAGAAAGTCACGATGTACTCCCATCACCCAGAAAGACTTCAAATACTTTCCTCCCATACAGAGCCATGGGAGGTATTCTGAAAGGCTGCTGGAAGGCTTTGGTTTCCTGCTAATCAAACAAGTCACCCTTTCCCTTCTTTATTTCCTTCTGAACCACCCTCCCCCATTTTTGCCATTCTTCTACTTTCTTTATCTTCCAAACTTAGCTGTTGTTCTGCTCCACAAGTCCAACTTTCTGACCTAGGTTCCAGAAAGTTCTTTCTCTTCCCCTCCATGCTGTAAGGAAATCACACAGTTTAGTCTGCCAAACAAGAGAGCTGTATGACACATTTTCTCCAGTTCTTCTGTGGCAACAGGCTTTCTTGTTGACTGAATTTGTCAAAGGGGGAGGTACCCACCCTAAGGAATTTTAACAAATTCCAAAGACCTAATTCACTCAAACTTATTTTTTAACTTCAGTGTTAGGAGATTATCAGATATAGCAAAAACCACTCGAGCAGCACGACAGGACATTACTGTCCCGCAAACGGGACCTGGTTTCAGATGACGTCGTCCTCATCATGTTCTGCTCCTGGGCTGCATCAGTTAATAAGGCATCACTTTTCATTGACAGGACCTCTGAAACTGGTCCCCATTTGTGGGACAGTAACATCATCCTGGCATGCTGCTCGGGTGGTTTTTTGGACATGTCTAATAATCCCCTTAATTGGGGGACTTAGAAAGTTGGGCAAGAACACTAGGAAAAAAAAATAATGAATTAATAACCTAATAAGTTAACCAATGAGTTAAACCCAAGCCCTATGTTCCAATGACTAGGCATAGGACAGGGATGGATACTGTTGTCCAATGTCTTTCCCATGTGCGTCTATTATATTGATATCAGAAAAAGGCCAAAGTTTAGATCAAGAGTGCTGTAATTATTCATGGACTACATAACATATCTTGAGCTTGCAGATACACATAACGACGTAAACAGTGGGACAAATTGCTCCTGCAGTAGCATACATTCTATGACATTTCCACGGAAAGTTTAAACTTTCATAATCAGCGACAGGTTTGCCCATTGCAAGAGTTGAATTAGGATAGCAAAACTAGGAGGACACCAATGAATGCTGCTGTGAATGGTTATCATGCTTATCTTATGTCCATTTGAGATTAGAAATGTCACAAACATGACTGGATGAATTTCATGCCCCTTTGGTCCCATTTATAACTTATTTTTAGTTTTAATTTTGTAGCATTCTGCATTGCCTAGAAGGAGATGGGCCATGTACAACCTGTAGATGCTTATGCTTGCTCCAGAAAATCAGTTGAATGTGTAGGGCTTTGGGAAATGGAACATTTGTAATAATAATAATAATAATAATAATAATAATAATATCCACTGATCTAAGTATTTTGATCATGGTAGGCCTTCTGAACTGACAATCTTCACTGTCCATACCTCTTTGGTGACCTTTGGTGACCGAGTTCCATGGAAACTATGTGTATTGTAAAGTTCAGGTATCTTTGAAGAATCTCCTTTTCATCAGTCCCACAAAGAAAATGACCAAATACGTTATTCAGATGCATTTTAGCTTTTCAAGTATACAGCTTTAGTCACATTCCATCTCTGTTAAGAGACACTGTGCTTATTAAGTATAACAAATGTCAGCTTTTTAGTGAAAATTGACACATAAGGTGCCCCTTAAGTTAACATCTCTTTCTGATCATGATGACTAAAGAGCTTTTCTGATGGTAAAGTCCTCAGGTAGGTGACCCCTTCTGCATCAACCCTACCATGATCAAAATACTTAGATCAGTGGATCTTAACCTGTGGACTGTGGACCCCCAGGGCTCTGTGATGTCCTCACAGGGCGTCCATGCAGGCTTGAAGACTGCTTGGTCCATCTCCTCTCCACAATTGAGCAGCCATGTGACAGAAGCCAAGACAAAGGCTGGCTGGCTGGCTTGGCCTGTGCATTGCCATTCAATCTACTCCAGCTGCAAACTTGCAGGAAGAAGCAGGAGAAAAGTCTTCCCTCCCCCTCCCATGCCTCTGAAGGAAGGTTTAATGGATGGTGTAATTGTATCATCATCATCATCATCATCATCATTGTTTTAAATCTTGAGTTAAGTCTTGGGGGTCCATGGCAACAAAAGATATTTAAAGAGGGTCCTTGGTAAAGAAAAGGTTAAGAGCCACTGACTTAGATGATTGAATGAGCTCATAGTTCATTCTTCCTAGCCCTAGGATGTAAAAATTACTGTTTTAATTTTACTACATTTCTTTTTATCCCACCTCCATACTTGTCCCAATTTTGATTCATATCAGATTGCAAGACTTCATTTCCCCCTTCTTTCAAGGGGATACAGGGTTTTTCGTATCTAAATTCCCCATTGACTAAAGTTTGTATAAAATTGGCCATGCACACATTCTGAAAAGTGTTTACGTGGCTTCATGTATATTTTATTTATTTGAAACACATCAGAAACCTTCCATATATGCAACTTTTGAAAGATGATAACTGTTGACCTCTTGGCCACATCCTGTTGGGAAAGATGGCCTTTCCCAGAGAGGACCAAGACATGGTAAAATTGCCCCCTTATACCCACTAAGGGGAACTTGGGCCAGGGGGTGGTGGTGGTGGGGAGAATTCAACAATATTTTGAGAGATGCAAGAGGATGTGGATGTTTGTGTCACCTTAACCCTCATTATTTGCCAATACCTGATCTAAAGTCCTGTAAGAAGCAGTATGTGTGAAACAGCTTCTTCTGTGGTCACGCACATGGTAGAAATTGTCATGAAGAAAGATAAGTGCATGGAAATACATCATGTTACAGGCTGTGACATTGTTGCATATAGAACAGTTGGTAATATCAGGCAGAGGGCAGCAATTAGGCTGCTGAACTTTTCACCCTTTCCATGGCATTCCACAGGTTTCTAGCTTCAAATTAATTAGACTTTTCACCCATCTTCCCTTGAAAATATGCAGCAGCAACTGTGAGATATTTCACTATGGCTATTTTGTTTCTCTATTTTGGCTGTTTCCAGAAGGTTAGGGAGCTTCTTAAAATCCCCAGCCTTGCAGCTTTCTTTCCTGACCATAGGCCACCATATGAACACAGAATCATGTTATCATCTGGAAAAAAAACTGGTTCAATGTATGCGTATCCTGAAGCAGAAGAGGATGCCTGGATAGCAGTAAAAAAAATCTGAAGTATGGAAGCACCTCTCATATACCTCCAACTGGTATTGCTTCCAACACATTTCAAGAAGTGGGGAGCATGTCAACTAAATTATGCTAGAAGCTTCATGCTATGAGTAAGGATCATATTTAGAGCCTGCAAAAAGGCAGAAAAGGAAGCAAATGGGATTTTTTTTTTAAAAAAAAAATCAGATATATTCTCCCCCCCCCCCCCCAGCATCAGGAAACAAAACAGAGAGAGAGAAAACAAAAATTTCCTCCTTTTGTACGAGTGCCTAAAGTTTTGAAAGCCTATAAACATTATCTCTTTGGAGACCACAGTAAAATGGTGGACAGGTTCTTTGGGCTTGAGGGCCAGTTTTCCTTCTGCAGGACCCACTGCCGGTCTTCCCAAGCTCTAAAACAAACAAACAAACAAACAAACAAACAGACAGACAGAAAAATGAAATGACTGGACATCTGCTTTTGGTTTCATTTGTTTGGTTTTTTGGTGGTGGGAGACTTCTGGGGGTGCTAACATGGATGGGGACTGTGGTGGGAGTATTTGTTGCCACAAGGAAAACAAATGTACATGATTATGAATTGTATTCCTGTTAGTATAGGGTAGGAGGGTTCACACATTGCCTTACAATTGGCTGTACTGGCAGAGATTTTGGAAATTGGAGCCCCAAACAGCTTGAGAGCCAAAGATTCCTAACTAGGGCTATCAGATCAGGACTATCCTAGGCTTTGAGATTTCAGGTTGAAATGCAAGAATTATGTGTGACCCGTTGTGATGTCACAACAGGCAGGCTATGGATGATACATTAAGCATTAAACATCGTGTTGATTTCATCGAGCATGATATATTAAACACAGTTGCACAGTATGCACAAATCTAACAGAGAATACATACATACACCTTTCAAGGCAACACTTTCACCCTGAGATTCCTCACCCTTGTCTCCAATCTCACAGTTCTATTCCTCACCCCATTGTAAAGCTTCTGTTTTTGCAAAGTTCCTCTATTCTCATGATCTTCTCATGTTTGGTGGGGTCTGATCCTTTATATGTAATTTCTTTGTACAGAGGGAAACATTCTGAAACTGGTAGTCTTTGCATGATGAACTATAGCTCTCTGCAGTCTCTGTCACTTAGTTAGAATTGACTGGTAACCCCTGAAGTGTGAACAATTTCTCTCTCAGAAACTCAACTCATGCTAAATTCATCTCAGTGGTCTTTGACCCTTTGCAAGTGACCATCCTCTCCTTTCACTCTCCCACCTTGAAAACCTAATGGAGTTAAGTGCCATAGAACTATGAAGTAACACCTCATTGGCTTGTTAATAAACTCAGGTACTGAGAAATCATTGAGTACAAAGATGGATAAAACTATTTGTATTTTTACTTTATCTTTTGTATCTTTAGATGAGGAACATTAAGGTTGCAATGGTCACTTCCTCCAGCAGAATCTCTTAGAAAATTGTCCCATATGCCTTTTTACTAGGAGTGGATGAATCTGTTGACTTTGGATTTGCTCATTTTCTCATTTTTTTGAGCCTAAGGTTCATTGTTTTTCATTTCCATTTTTTAAAAGGCTGTATGAACATTTGCTTTTACTCTTCCTAATGTACATGTGCATATGTATTTGCATGCAACTTTGCATGACTTACCCATTTTGCAAAGAATTCCACATACATAATGCATTTTGGATAGTACAGTATTGCCTCTAATATACAAATTAGTTGAGTATTATGCACATTTTGAGGCTAGATGTGCAAGCATGGCTATATGTCATTATTACATTCTGGTCCTATAGACAGTTGACACAAAATATGATGTTTCTCTTCAAGTTTGTTCCTCTGTGCTGTTGAAAGGAACTTGGGTCTTTGGAATGAGTCCTCATGTCAAGATATTTAGAGCCATCCAATAGACCAGAACTAGTCTCCAGCTGAAATCCTCCTTGGCTGGCTCTGTTATTTTACATCATCTGGTGAAGCCCAGGGGCTTCACAGCCCGAAAGCCCAGTCTCCCCAGAATATATTTTGTTTTTGTTTTTTTAAATGACATTATTTGCCACCAAAATGCAATAAGAAAGTGCTAAATATACTGTAATTAGTAGGAAATGGAAACAAATGCACTATAACCAGTGGGATAGTAAATGTCATGGCCATTATTATGGTTCAATAGCAAGAGTCAATATCACAGTTAATATTGTATTAATTAATATTTAATAATTTATACATAAATATAAATTTGATAATAATGAATCATGGGTGGGAGGATTTTAATGAATTTAATATTGTGTAACAAAGAATGTGTTTTAATTAATTAGAGCTAATTTTAATTGACTTTACATGTAGATAATTTTCATATATTTTAACTTACCCTTTAAAAAATGACACACAATCAAAGCCAAAAATGTGGAACCTTTGATCACTGGACCAATGTCAAAAGGGGCTTCAGCCCTGTAGCAGTAGCTCAGCCTAATTCAGGTCCTTGCTTTCAAAAGAAACTGGTAATTTTCCAAGAACTATGGGTTGAATTTGTACCTACTTGATGAGATGTCTGATCACCAATCTTGTCAGTCTTACCTGTAGGTGGAAGGATGGGGGAGATATTAGTTTGTTCTGCATTTTAATTCAGACCTGCCTATTTTGCATTTCCTGAACCACAGTGCAAACCAAAACATAATTATCCTTTTGTTATTCACACTTCTGTGAATTTCTGTTCTGTTATTGTGTAGGTTTTTTCAAAGACCATTGCAGTGCATAAATTAGGATAAGATGGCTGCAAAAATGTGTAGGTTGGTAAAAATAATATGATAATGCATTTTAATATTATTTCTACATTAAGGGGTCATCTATATGAGCCTGAACAAAATAGATTGCTCTGCAGTCATAGCAATTCACAGCAGCTGCGACTTGTCTTAGCAGTTTTACAGCCCCCATAAATTTCAAATGCCCTCTAGCCAAGATGGCAGCCACCAGTGAACTACTAGCATTTTTAAATCTGCCACCGCCCAGCATTTTTTTTATAAAAAAAAATCTTTTACCATGATGCGCACAAGCAATATTTCATGTTTACCAAAAAAGAGAGAGAAAAAGATAATACACATTGCCATTTTATCACCATAGCATTCACTTGCTAAGGTGAAAATCCAACATGGCAGCAGCAAGTACTTGCCCTGTTAGTAAGCCTTGACCCCTGCACTCATCTGGCCAATCAGCTTGTGCTTCCTCGGATGTGGGAAAGTGCAGCAATGCAAATATGATGTCTTAGCGAGCGAGAATGTGCATTCTCTATGGAGCTTTTTAAAAACTCCAGAAAATGCTGTGAAGGCTCTCTGGGCAGAGTTTTTGGAGTTTTTTGCTGCTCCCCTTCTGAACACGATGCATTAATGCAGATTCCCATTAAGGCAGATCGTATTCTCAGTGAATTCCATGAGGATTATTTTGACTGTTTAGATAGGACTTAAGAAAAAGAGCTTGCAAATGAGCATTTCGGGAGAAAATGTGTACAGATTGTCACATTGATTCCCTCTCCCTGCAAAATGCCCCATAAGCTGATATGGAAGTGGAACAAAAACAATAGACTGGAAAACTGGAAAACAGAATGACACTGAACTTGATAGCTTCATCAACCCCTATATAAAACTGGGCTCACACAATATGAAGAGGAGGACTAGTAGTGAAGAGTCAACATTGACTTAATTCTAAAAGCAGTTAGCACTCAGAGACAAATTCTTTATCTCTGGAAGGTGATCTGTCTTTAGGATATCTTGGAAAACATAATGGAAAATCTAATTCATGCTGCATGCCAGAATTATTTCTATCTTCCACCCCAACTTTGTTTTTAAAGCTAATGTCTTGTTTCCAGAATAGGAGACAGAAAATTATATGTTTCCCTTTGTTATAGTCTCTGCATAGATACAAGCTAAATGTAAGAAGCCAAAAGTGTTAAAGGTGGCCAAATCACATCCATTCCTTGATCCCCTGACAGCAGTTCTTTTAGGACAAGTCCTTATTGAAGTATACACTCCTCATTGAATTTTGATTTAATCTGAAAAGTTACATTTGCTGGGCTTTATTGTGCAAACCTTTTGACACTGAAGGTCAGATGTTACAGATGAAATTTGAAGGTCATGCAGTGTATTGAAAGGAAGATGAAAGTTGACATAAAGCCATGTTCCTCACCTACCTCCCACAGGAACCATCTTTAGACTTCACCTGTCACTATCACCAAACACAATATTAATATCTTTTGAAGAAAGAATTTCATTTTCTCCCATATAGTCATTCAGTCTGTTAAAACAGAATACAGAGAAACAGAGTGGTCCCCAATCAGAAAGGGGGTCAGATGAGGCTGCATTATATCACCCTATTTGTTCAACTTGTATGCAGAAAATATCATATACAGAACAGGTTTAGACTCGGAGGAAGGAGGAGTGAAGATCGGAGGAAGGAATAGCAACAATTTAAGATAGGCAGACAACACCATACTACTAGCAGAAAACAACAAAGACTTGGAACAAATACTAAAGATAGTCAAAGAAGAAAGTGTGAAGGCAGGCTTACTGTTGAACATTAAGAAAACACTTTCAAGGTAGCTTGTTTGCATAAAAATATGTGGTCCCCCCCCCCTGTTTTGATAACACAGTTTTTGTACAGAAAACACATTTTTGTGCAGGGTTTTGCTGGAGAAAACCATTTTCCATGCAGCAAAACCATGTGTACAATAGGAAACTGCAGAGAAATCTTCATGTTTCATACAGCATGAAGAAACCTATGGAAATTATTCATTCTTAATTGCAAGGACAATGTCAGGCTCATCCCTGAATTCTAGGTGTTGGAGTGGAATTCCTGGATGAGCCTGACATGAGGCCGTTCTCCTTGTCTGGCCCTTTGGAGTTTTGGAGAGAGGCCAGCCTGCCTTGTTGGCCTGGGAATGCTTCTCTCCACAGCGGCTCAAGGTCAGGGTGTCCAGGTGCCAGCTGCCCTGAGAGGGAGGCATTTTTACTCCCTGAATTCTTTTCTCACCTAGAGGGGTTTATCTGGGGGTTTGCTCTTGCTGTATTCAGTTTCAGCTTTGTTCTATGTTCCTGACACATGAATCCATGTCAATAAAGCAATTTATTGATTGCATGTGAGTGTGTGTGCTTGGTACATCACAGACAAAATGCACCACTATTTTCATTACATTTGACAAGAGTTACGTGAACAGAATATTCTTTTAAATGCTCCCTTGTATCCTACTCCTCTTTTATCCTTAATTTTTGAGTGGTGGCAAAGCGATAATAAACTCATGGCAAAATCTCTGCATCCTGAATGACTCTATAACTTTGTATTTTACTAAGGACAAGGGGGAATTGATGCAAGCTGTTTCTTCACTTTTTCTTTTCTGGAACTTTCATTATTGTATTAAAAAATTATGCAATTGTTAGCCTGAGGTAGCTGTCTAGGAAGCATCTGCCCAAGGAGCAGGGGGAAGAATGGGGATCTCATATGGTTAATTGGGCAGCAAGTCTGCAGGCTGAGATTTAGCTGACACCTATGCAGAACCAGCAAAACAATAAAAGAAAATAAAATCTTTTATCAGAAATCTGTCTCCAGGCTTGCTAGAGGAGAGGTTTAATCCTCTCTTGCGAAGGTGGTTTGTCAGTAAAAAGTGCTAGACTGGCGAGATTTTCATTTTTGTTCCTGTCTAACATGTCAATTACATTGGATTTCACATTGGGAAACCATTTTGATGGTGCAGTGTGTGTGTGTGTGTGTGTGTGTGTGTGTGTATGATATACAGTAGTTTTTCATACATGGCTTCTCCAATTGGGCTTCATTTTTGTTGAATAAATCATGGCATGGTGTAATATGTCATGTGTTATTCATCTGAGGTTGTATTTACCTAACGTTAAGACCTGCTAAGGAACAGATGATTGTTATTATGTATGTAAAACCATAGAATTCATGATATGTAAAACCATAGAATTCAAAGAAAATATACTTTCTTTTTCACACAACTGTATACTCAGCAGGTTCATTTTATTGCATGAGAGACTGCAGAAATGCGAGTACCTATTCCAGCTACTTCTAATCTTCAAGCTTAGGAAGGCGGTAAACCGAGCAATGAAAGTAATGCATAGGGCCATACTGCAACATCCACCCCGATTGTTTTAACAGAGGGGTGGGATATAAATAAATTATTATTATTATTATTATTATTATTACATCAATTAATTTTTATTCATTGATTCTGAGGGGGGAGGTATGCATTATTTATCACTCCTATGAATCAGGTTGTTGTTACATTTCCAACACCATAGTAGAAAATGTAAGCCTTTGAGCAACACCTGCTAACTGATTTCTTTCCCACCTGTTTACAGGTCATGAATAAATAGTGAAAGAAACACAGTAGTTATACAATGCTTGATTTGTATTGATTTGTATTGTATTGATTTGCCAATCAACTCTGGAAAATAAAGAGACCAGACACAAGATATGGGGTAAAATAAAGGGTTTTTATTTAACCCTACCTATTTAATTCCCTCTAATATCTTCAGTGGAGGGGAGGCAACCTAGTGAGGGAGCAGCTGAGGCCGTAGGTCAAACCGAGACCTTACTCCTCAGCTTCCCCGGGCGAACACCTGAGACCTCAAGAGGAACCCCAAAGCTGGGGTTGCTCTCAAGCCGGCCCGCGTCTGGAAGTCCAACCTAAAAGTCCCCCACTCAAGCCCCACGGATTAGGGTGGGGGATTCTCCCTTGGGCCAGCCCCAAAGTGGGTCTTCTTCCCTTCCGCTAAGTCCCACGACTTTATTGGTCGTTCCAGAGACCCTCCCTTCACCCAAATAGGTGCCAAGGTGCACGCCGACAGCTATACCTCCCCCAATTTTAGGCCATGGATAGGGTCAAGCGTCTCCACGGAACAGAAGGAGCGTGGGGGGAAATACCCTCCCAGGAGATCAAAGCAAATTTCGTTGCTTCCCTCCCTAGACTGCAGCTGCTCCCCGACGATCGCCCAGGAGATGGGTAAGCAAACTCCGCCTCCCTTGCGAACCCCAAATCGCAGCCGTGATCAAGGCAGGGAAGTGTGGGGAAACCCCCTCCCAGGGGATCGCAGCGACCAAGGGAAGGGAAGTGCGGGGAAACCTCTCCCCCAGGGGAATCGAAGCCACAGGCTGCCACTGCCCTCCTTCCCATGGAGTGCAAAGCCCTTAGCAAAGAAAATGAAAGGCACAAGGGGAAACCCCTTCTAGGATACGAAAGCAAACCAATCCGCAGTTTGTCCTCCGGACTGCTCGCTCTCTCCAACGAAGTCATCTTCAGCCTGCAGCTGTCAAGCCTGCTTAAGATCGATTGCAATCAATCAAGCTGAAAAGAGGGAAAGGGGAGGGCGGAGCAGCCTTAAATAGATCCTCAGCTCAGCCCTGCCCCCTTTTCTGATGCTGGCGCTAGCATGCCTAGGATCCCAGTAGCTGGTCTCCTCCCTTCGTGGCAGGCAAATGCCGCTCCCCCCTCCCACAGGCTACGCCTGATGAGGGGGAACCAGGGGCCTTTGAGCAACACCTGCTAACTGATTTCTTTCCCACCTGTTTACAGGTCATGAATAAATAGCGAGAGAAACACAGTAGTTATACAATGCTTGATTTGGGTGTCTGAGGCTGCAAATATGATAGGAACTGCATCGCGGTACTTAAGGAAAAAATGAGCAAAATCAAAGCATCAGGTGAGCACTGAGGAAAAGTGTCAAACTGGAACTTCCCCCAGTTATGACACTGGCATGTTACCATCTGTGTGGCCAGTGTATGTTGCAGTATTGCCTGGTGAATAGTTCTGTGTGTTCAGAATGCCCTCTAGATACACATTCAGCTCAACCCCAAAGGAAAATCAGATTAAACCAGTATTGCCATGGAGACAGGGCTTCCAGGTTTGAAAACATTAAATATATATATATATATATTATTAACAGGGCCTATGAGATAATCTATTACCCCTTGGACTCTCATGTTCCCTCTGAGTTTTGTTGTAGTACCCACAGTAGATAGAGGATAAATGGTTTTTCCCTGTGCACTGGTCTTGAGTGGATAAGAGTCTATGGGGTTGTCTAAACAGGGATAATACTCCTCACATAATTCGAGGAAAATAAAGGATGTCTTAATGGCATCCCACATTGTTTCACCGTATTCAGAAGGAGGGGGGCCAAAAATGTCATGAACTGTGAAGGGAAAGCCTTTGCAGTTTTTCCCGGAGTTTTTAAAAAGCTCCATGGGAAATGTGCATTCTCACTCATTGGGACAAGTGATTCTACTTGAATTGCTTTCCCATAGGAGAGGAAGCACAAGATGATTGGCTGGATGAGCATGGGGACAGGGCTTGCTAACAGGGGAAGCGCCCACTGCCGCCATGTTGGATTTTCACCTTAGTGAGTGACCGCTAAGGCGATTAAATGGGATGTTGTTGTGTACAAAGCAAAATATTGCTTATGTGCACCATGGAAATAGTTTTTTTAATGATCGGTAGTGGCAGATTTAAAAATGGGAGTAAATCACCTGTGATCACCACCTTGAATAAAGGGCATGGGAAGTTTATGGGGGCTGTAAGACCATTAAGGCAAGTTGCAGCTGCTGTGAATTATCTTTACTGCGGCTCACTCCATTTTTGGGGGGAAGTCATATAGACACCCCTTTATCTCTACAATGCATATCTAATGAGTGGTCCACTAATCCACCTATGTTTTGGGACTTAATTGGGGGCTGTCAGAATGATGGCTTGCACTTCAAAATTTACCACTACGCCACTGTGCCACATCATGTAAAGTTCAAACTGAAAAACTTATTCCTCAGTTTAAGCAATTTGACTCTGGAATGAGATAGGGATGGGGGATAATTTTGTTCTGAGTCAAAGAATGATAGAGTTGTTAGCTCTAAAACAAAAACAAAATCGGAGGTATGAGTGACTCAGGCATCCATGTTTTATGTTTTGCTTTACATACTGAGGGGGGATATGCACATCTCTTCTACAGTCTATGGTGTGAAGATGATGATTATGATGAGAAACAGGATTATCAAAAAGGTTTTGAAATGGTCCCCAAAAGTCAACAAATCAGACAACTCAATAAAATATGTAACACAAAAATCCATAGGGAAATTCATGTAGAGTTGTCCCTTCATATTTGCTGGGGTTTGGTTCCAGGACTTCCCGTGGATAACAAAATCCATGAATACTCAAGTCCCATGATATGCAATGGCATAGCAAAATAGTGTCCTTTATATAAGATGGCAAAATCAAGGTTTGCTTTTTTGGATTATTATTTTTTTAAAGAATATTTTCAAGTCATGAATACTTAAATCTATGGATTCCAAATCTGTGGATACAGAGGGATAACTGTACCTTTTTTTCTTGGAAACCTAACCAGGGATGTGGAAGATCCTGGTAGACTTTAAAGATTACACTGCAAATCTGTATTAACTGGGAATATACATATTCCATACATCCACCCCACATGTGTTTTGGCAGGTCAGATGCTCTTGTCTACTCTGTCTTCTGAATAGCAGGCTCTTCTGTTTTTTCCCCCCTCCTGCCAGCAGATTTTGTTCACAAATAATACTCAAAATAATACACATTTTCCAGTTATACATATTTCTACACATGGAAATGTGCTTCTTAATATTCTCCAGTTTTATTTGCATCTCTTTCATTATCATCCATCATCATTCTCAATTTTGTAACAAAAAGAGAGGGTACTTCTTGAGTAGATAAGCTGCAAGGAAAGGCAACAAAAATAATAACAAGTATCAGCCACTACGATCTGAGGCCATTCAGATGCATAAATAGCTCAGTTACTCCTTAACTGTCGATATGAGGGGGGGAAACCGATGAAGAAAACTCAGAGCTGTGACAGTCACTTATACATTAAATAAAAATAAATGCATTTACATCTCCTAAATTAATGTATGGTAGATTAAGGAGGCACCAAGAAGCTGTGTGAAAAATAAAATACATGAATAAAATGAAGCAGTCTACATAAGCTTTCCTGGGGGGAAATGATAACTGGGTGGTGGGGGAGATAAGTTCTTCTCCACCACACACACACACACACACACACACAGAGATAATTAGATTTTTTTAAATTTTATTTATTACAGTTAATAACAATACAATAAAAATACAAAGAAAAAAAGAAGGACAAAAGAGATACAGTAGGATCCCTTATCTGCTGGGGATTGATTCTGGGGGGCCCCGTGGATACTGAAAACTGTGGATAATAGCAAACACCATTGAAAATAATGGGACTTCCAGTTTAAAATACCATAGAGTTGCCTTGGAGGATCTAGAAAATGGCTAGAGAGGATACATTTTCTAGGAAGACACTATGGTAGGTGTGCTGTTTTGTGTCCTGTGGATAATTGAATCAGTGGATAATGAATCAGTGGATATGAGGGTCCTACTGTAAAGAGAAAGATGAAGAACCACCTGATCTTCCTCGCTGCAGTTATATGTACATACACAAAATTATTCATCTCTCTGTCTCTCTCTCTCTCTAAACATTAACACAAATTCACTTCCTTCCATAACCAATCCTTTCTAATCATCTAACCAAAAATTAGCAAGTCTGTCTGTCTGTCTTTCTTTCTTTCTTTCTTTCTTTCTTTCTTTCTTTCTTTCTTTCTTTCTTTCTTTTGCAACAGGCCATAAGGAATTCCCATTCTTTAAGAAATGACACTAGTGACCTGTGAATCCTTTATGGACTGTGATCATACAGTGCAGTAATCTCCCATGGGTCTTCTCCAACTGTACATCTATCAGTTCCCAAGAGAAACAGTTCTGGTTTTAGTTGAATCTTAATCTTTAAAATCCTCTGCATCATGTAAGTATTTGAATTCAACATTTTTTTAGTTTTACATATATCCACCACATGGGATAAAACAACCCTTTGCTTCATGTTGCTCACATTTCCAACATACGCTGGTAACCCCTTTATACATTCTAGACAACTTCTCTGGTGACATATACCGCCAGTACATCTATTAGTAAAAATGCTCTTTAACATAATAACATAATGCAAATTTCAATCCCTTTGACCACATATGTTCCCATTGGTCCATCTGTATATTATAACCAAAATTGTTAGCCCATTTTATCTTAGAGGCAGAGAAGAAATTTGCCTTTGTTGCCTCTGTTGCCACAGAGTAGGCCCTCAGATAAGCTTTAGCTGTGTTCTATTGGATGAGCCCTGAGTTTTCTACTAGATGCCTTCTCACTTGTTTTGTCACTACAAGCTCCCTGGAAAACCAGGGGGGATGTTTGACTACACTCCATGGGAGGGGACACTTGAGAGCGAAGGGTCCACTGCCCTGGCCCTTTCTCCAGTGGGCCAGGACTTTGACAGGATCACCTGTCAAGGCAGCAGGAAACCCCCTAAGAACTATCAGGATCCTTAAGCTTCCTGGGGCAGACCATCTTAATGGTCTTCAGAGGTTCTGAGTCCCAGCAGTTCTAAACTCCATCAGGTGGTGATTTTTCCATGACAACAGATCTATGGATAGTTCCTTCACTCCCAGATCACATTCATGCCACCCACTACAGAAAACAAGGTTCAGAGTGTGTCCAGCATCACAAGCTGGGCCAGATACCACTTGGGACAGGCTCATGGTTGTCATGGCAGACATGAAGTCCTGGGCTAATCTCGACAGATCAGTCTCAACATGGATCTTGGAATCTCCCAGCACTACAAGCTTAGAGAATTCCAACACCAACCCCAAGATCACCTTGGCTACCACAAGAAGAGAGTCTTGGGCAGCAGGTTGGGCAGTACACCAACAGAATTCTTTATCTTTCCCAGCCACCCAGCTTCAGGTAAATGTACTCAAACTCAGAAAACGGCAGGATGGAGCACCTGGTCAGGGGATAGAATTGTAATAGACTACTGCAACTCCAACTCCCTATCCCAGGTCTTGCCTGCTGCTGAACAGGAAGCCCAGTAGTGGACAAAGTGGAAAGAGATTAACCACTCACAGCCTCATCCAAACAGGTCTCTGTGATACAAGCCACACCATCCTACTCATCCAGGGTCAAGTCCTGAAGGACAGATGCCATCTCTTTTATCAATCTGACATTCACCAGCAGCATTTTCAACTCACAGTTTGTGTTGACTAGACCATCCTGGTTGGTTTTTTTTTTTTAAATTTATTTAGTTTGTTATTTATACCCCGCTCTTTATCCACAAGGCTATCAGAGCGGCTTACCAATTGTTTTAAGCAATAGCTATTTACACATCTACACTGCATTAAACAGTTTCCAATGTGTGTGTTTGAGTTGGGGGACATTTTTAGGACAACTAGCACCCTAATTCTGTCCTGTTGATTAAGGTGTAACTGTCTCCCCTTTCCATATCTCCGTCTACTCTGTCAACTGTACCATGGTATCTCTAATGTAGAGATACAGCTTTGCCTTCAGTGTGGCCAACGTCAGTGATATCAAGATACATCTTTGATATGTCTCTGCCTTTGGTGCTTTGGTACGTATATGTGCATCTTTATTATCTCTGAAACTCACACTTGGGAATACCTGAGCCCCCTAGACAGTGTGCCTGGAACCTTCTAGAAGTGAGCTATGGCCTTTTATGGGTTCAAGTGCTGTCTCTCTACTGTGTATCACTTTAATCCTCAAAATCTCCCCCAATTCATTTTCATCTGCTGTGCTAGCAGGAATGTCTAAGAATCTTCTAAGAGTAGCAGGAATGTCTAAGAATCTTCTAAGAATGTCTAAGGTCTGGAAACCATGCCTTATGAGGAAAGACTAAGGGAGGTGGGTATGTTTAGCCTGGAAAAAAGACGGTTAAGGGGTGATATGATAGCCCTGTTTAAGTATTTGAAGGGGTGTCACGTTGAGGATGGAACAAGCTTGTTTTCTGCTGCTCCAGAGACTAGAACATGGAGCAATGGATGCAAGCTGCAGGAACAGAGATTCCACCTCAACATTAGGAGGAACGTTTTGACAGTAAGAGTTGTTCGGCAGTGGAACACACTCCCTCGGAGCATGGTAGGGTCTCCTTCCTTGGAGGTCTTTAAACAGAGGCTGGATGGCCATCTGTCAGGGATGCTTTGATCATGATTTCAGTAGGGCCTTTGACAAGGTTCCCCGTGGCATTCTTCCAAACAAGCTTGTAAAATGTGGGCTAGACAAGTTAACTGTTCAATGGATTTGTAATTGGTTGACCGGCTGAACCCAAAGGGTGCTCAGCAGTGGCTCCTCTTCGTCTTGGAAAGATGTGACCAATGGGGTGCCACAGTGTTCTGTCCTGGGCCCAGTGCTATTCAACATCTTTATCAATGACATGGATGAGGGAATTACGGGCATACTTGTCAAATTTGCAGATGACACCAAATTAGGAGGAGTAGCTGATACCCTGGAGGACAGGATTGAAATTCAGAATGACCTGGATAGACTGGAGAGCTGGGCCAAAGCTAACAAAATGAAATTGAACACGGAGAAATGTAAAGTCCTGCACTTAGGGTGGAAAAATGAAATGCATAGATATAGGATGGGAGAGACCTGGCTGAATGAGACTATGTGCGAAAGGGATCTAGGAGTCCTAGTAGACCACAAGTTGAACATGAGTCAACAGTGTGATGTGGCAGCTAAAAAGGCCAATGCAATTTTGGGCTGTATCAATAGAATTATAGTATCTAGATCAAGGGAAGTAATAGTGCCGCTCTATTCTGCCTTGGTCAGACCTCACCTTTCTAGTCCAGTTCTGGGCACCACAATTTAAAAAGGATATTGACAAATTGGAGCATGTCCAGAGAAGGGCAACTAAAATGGTGAAAGGTCTGGAAACGATGCCTTATGAGGAGAGACTTAGGGAGCTGGGTATGTTTAACCTGGAAAAAAGACGGTTAAGAGGCGATATGATAGCCCTGTTTAAGTATTTGAAGGGGTGTCACGCTGAGGATGGAGCAGGCTTGTTTTCTGCTGCTCCAGAGACTGGAACACGGAGCAATGGATGCAAGCTCCAGGAACAGAGATTCCACCTCAACATTAGGAGGAACTTTTTGACAGTAAGAGCTGTTCGGCAGTAGAATGCACTCCCTCGGAGCGTGGTGGGGTCTCCTTCCTTGGAGGTCTTCATACAGAGGCTGGATTGCCATCTGTCGGGGATGCTTTGATCAAGATTTCCTGCGTGGCAGGGAGTTGGACTGGATGACCCTCGTGGTCTCTTCCAACTCTCCAATTCTATGATTCTATGATTCTATGATTCCTGCGTTGCAGGGGGTTGGACTGGATGGCCCTTGTGGTATCTTCTAACTCTACAATTCTATGAGTCTAATGAGGGTGGATAATTTTTGTCCTCTCACAGAGTTTGAATTACCTCAGACTCGTTTCAATTTAACTGATCTTCTACTCTTCTTTATCTTTGCTATCATTCTTTTGTCCCTTTCTTTGCATTATTTAATTTTTCCCATTCTCTCTCAGAATCTACCATTGCATGTTAGGGCATTTAACTGTGTTTATAGGATTATGGCTCCAAATCCACTTTCTAAGAAATCTGTTTCTTGCAGGGCTAAGGTCTCACTTATGTTTGACCATTTCAAACATATAACGTGGCAGCTCAGTGAAGGGTATAAAATTGCAGTCTGCTGCCATTGTCAGGCTTTTATTCTCAAGGAGCTCAGAAGTCTTCTTTCAAAGTGCCACATAAAGTGGGAATATATTCTAAAGATTTTTGTTTTAGTGGGTTGAAGCCATACTTCTCAAGCCTCTTTTCATTTCTTTTAATTATTTATAAAAAGCCAGATCATGTCTGTTGCACAGCTTATGCCTAACAGTTTGGTATCAACACTAGCTGTCAGATCTCTCAAACTTTCCACTGACACTGAAGACTGAATTCAGTATGGAAGCCCAAATTCAAGGAGTCCAAGTGCATGGCATCACTAGATCCACCTGCATCTAAGCAGCAAAAGAAAGCTGCCTGGAAGCATAATGGCTCATCCTTCCAGGCTTCATAACTGAACCACAAACAGAAAAAGCAGCTAAGCATTGGAAAACTGTAGATTTCTTGATAGATGGGTGCTGGGAGAGGGTTTGGTCCACTTGGCTACTAGAAAAGTTGTCATATACTATAAGAACCTATGGTGGAAACATGAGAAAGACCACCTTTCAAGAGGACTGGTATATTTTACTGGACTATGTGAATAATAACAAACATTAATTTCAAACCCCGGAGTCTCAGACGATCTTCTGGAAGGATGTCCTGCTTCTTGATGCTTCCTTTTCTTTGAACCATTCCTCCACAATGCTGGATCATCCTTAAATATACCTGTGCATGAAATGCAATAAAGAGCACTTTACTAATAGCATCTTCTTCTGATTTGTATTCATTTTGTGTTTGTTTTATGTTTAATGTTTAATGTTGCAATTTTGCTACTTTGTTTAATCCACTTTGCTTATGAGTGGCAAATTCAATAAATTTTTATTGAATTTATCAATAAAAAAATAATAAAGAAAAAGCAGGAGGATGTAGAGCAAGGATTCCCAAACTTTGGTACACCAGAGCCAACAGGAAAAGGGGGCGGGGAAATAGACTGCACCACAGTAGCAAGTTGCAGAATCTGTGACCTGTCTTAATGGTTTTATAACCCCTATAAACCCCACATGGCTGTAGTTGAGATGGTGGCAGCAAGTGGATTACTCTGGTTTTTAAATCTGCCACCTCCAACTTTTTTTTAAACCTCTTTCTATGGTGCACACAAGTGATATTTCACCTTTCCCCAAAAAGAAAGACAAAAAAAAAAAAGATAGCACAAACTCCTTTTTATCGCCTTAGCGATCACTCACTAAAGCAAAAATCCAACATGGTTACAGTGGGTTCTTGCCCTGTAACCCAGCCCCACTCACTGCGCTTGTCCAGCCAATCAGGTTTGCACTGTGTCCTTCATGGGAAAACAATTCATGTTGAATCACTTGTGTTAACAAGCAAAAATGCACATATCACTGGAGGTTTTTTTTCAAAAAAAAAAAACGTCAGGAAAAGCTGTGAAGGCTTTTCTTGTGTAGTTCCACTTTTTGCCTCCCTCCTTCACAATATGACAAGACAATGTGGGATTCCATTAAGACAGCTCATTTTCTGAGCAAATTCTGTGAGGGATATTTTCACTGTGTGGACAACCCCCAGGTGTTTTGAAGTTCCAGAAGTTCCAGCCAGCTTAGCCAACTATCGGGAATTCTGGGAAATGAAGTCCAAAACACTTGCAGGATCAAAGTTTGGGAACCACTGATAATAGAGGCTCTTCCTAGGTTCTTTTGCTTGTGATGGAAATGGTTGAAATTATTGGCACCACTGAAATTTCTGGCCATGAGAACTGGTTCATAGACGGCCACCAAGTTAGATAGCATTCTGGAATGAGTCAGAAAATGGGTTAGGGTTAGATTTTGGATAAAGACTTTTTGCTGGTGGAGGAGATGGTTTAAAATGTGGGAATCCCATAAAAGTTGTAAATGCTGATAGTAAAGATCCATTACTTCTATATATCTGAGCCTACCCTGCCACAGATAGTCTTATCAGCAGGTAGAGAATCACATCAGGCAGTAGGTGTTAGGGGGCAGCAATGACATCCCTGCTGGTGTTTTTCCAAAAGCTGCTGACCATTCCAGTTCCTTTGGAGAACAGAGCTAGGGTTGTCAAGCATCCTCTAAGCAAGTCTGCTTGCTTCATCTGTGATGGAAGCTCCTATTTCACTGCGACTGCTCAAGTTCCATTTTCAGTCCAGCTGGTTTCTGTGCATGCAATGGAGTGGGTATCACCTTATCCTTTGCTTAGCCATCAGTTTCTTGAGCCAGGCCTGTTGCCCATGGTTGCCTTTGTCAAAACAGTCCTCTACTGGCGATGACAGTTCTGTTTTCCTAGATTCACTGACATTGGTGCTTAGGACTTCAAGTAAATTAAAAATTCTTTCAGCATAGCAAATGCTGGCAAGATCACAATATATGCTGAAGTGGGTTAGGAAGATCTATTGTTGCAAGAGAAGAAGAAATGGGGAGGGGATAAATGAAAGAATTCCTCCTGGCCTCTTCATCTTGGCAGGAGTTCCAGGCTTTTGCAGAGCTAAGTAATAGCTCTGTGACACTTAAATGAGAAAAACAGGGATGCAAACAGATTTTGAAAGAACAATTTGTATTTTCTGAAACAATTGACTGGAGGGCATCACAGAAGGATCATCATTTTTTAATAGAAAAAACCCATTTATATAGGGAAAGCAACATAAAATAATTGAGATACTATACAGAACTTTTTCCCATAATAAATTTTGTTTAAAAGTATATTTTTATTTTGGCTTTAACAGCATGGATGGTGACAGGCCAACATTAATTTAAAGAGCAGTACAAATATAGTTCTCTTCCCTAAGAAAAGATTAGGGCTTTCTGTCGGCCAGCTTTATTGTGTGTGTGTGTGTGTGTGTGTGTGGTCCTCCCCCACCCCTGTGTGTGTCATAAAGTTACAATATCCTTTCCAAAATTATTTTATTGATTTTGATACATTTTGAAATTGAAGTTGCAGTTTAATAACAAAAACAAACCAAACACAAACTAAATACTCCAGTTCTTTATATTTATCTGATCTATTCTTTACTTTACATTTTATATAATTACATAATAAGCATAGTTGTGGGATCATAGTTGTTTCTGGGTTTTTAGATAAGTGTTTCATATGAGGACTGGATATTTTGGGCAGGATGAGGAACTTAGAAATAAACAAACAGCCAAAAATCTTCCAAAATGACTCCCCCAGTAAGATTATAGGAGTAATAAACAAACATTACTCACAAAGATTTAAAAGTAATGTTATTAGTTGTCACATTACATTTTAAAAGTAATAATGTTGCAAACACTGTAATCTCAAAAGTAACACGCTACAGATATGGTTATTAATTCTGAGACATTATGTCGAAGTACTAGAAATCTTAAGGATGAGATCTAGAAATTTTAAAGTGTAATAGACAGCCAGTAGAACCATAATTTCTGTCACATTTTTCATGCACTCACATTAATATAAATACATAAGCTCTATCCGAATAAAATAAATGCATAGATTGTGGGAATGTGGGACAGGAATTTATTTCCTGGTCCCACACCTCGAGTTCCACTCATGAGGTATGCAAAGGGATATTTTAGCATCTTTGAGACTGCGTGAAAGTTTGTAACATAAGCTTTCATAGACTAAATCTACTTCATCAGATGCACAGAGTGAAGACAGATGCATGAACAGACACTTATGCCCATGAATGAGCAGGTGAGAGTGTGAACAGTAATCAAAATGTGAAACTTATGGGTATGGTATGATGTGACAAATGCAGCTTTATCAACTGGTATCTTACTCTCAAAGGTACTAAAATATCCCTTTGCTCCAGACTAACATGGCTATGTCTTTGAATTCTACCTTCATGAAGTACAGTATAACATGTAGAGCCAACTTACAACATACAAGTGACATGGATCAAGACTCTCCCTGACACTTGCCATTTGGGGGAGAGTCCAGGCCATGTCTTTATCAGCATGTAGGCTTTGTTTCATCACTGTTCAGAGCTGTATGGTGCTGAGAGAGGCCTGGTGTCCACTTCTACATCACTGGCATTCTGAGCCTTTGGGCAGTCAGACAGCAGCCAACCAGCCTGGATTCTATTAGGTAAGAGGAGATTCTAGTCTGGAATGCTGTTAGCTGAGCCCACAACCTCATGATAGGCAACTGATCTCCTCATCCAGTATGAACGTGCCAGGCCTTATAAAGCTTAGAGACTAGTCTACCAGTCTAAAGTACTTGACACATTGGATGAGAAGAAACTCCCCTTGCTTCCCTTGTCCAATCCTGCATTTGATCTCCTGTCTAACCATGACCACATCTCCTTTGTCCTTCTGTTCATGTTTTCCTGGTTGTTCCAGACCATTTGTGACCATGCTGCCTGCCTCTCACCCACATGGCTGCTTCATCTGGCCTTACCATCAGATTTGGCACCCATGGCAGTTGGTTATAGGGCAATTCCTAGGTCTTATGGCTTGTAAGTTTAGTGAAGGACATTCCATTTTCTACCCTATCCTTTTAGCAATTTTTACGTGAATCTATAGTCTGATGAAGGTCATAGGTTTCCTTCAGACAACATAGCAAAACATGATAAAGAAAGCCTGACTATAATTAATCCTTAATTGTGCACAATCCAGGTTAAAATCAGCCAGTAAATCAGAAGCAGAAAATAGTCTTGAAGTGGAGCTAAAGATCCTGGCTTGTGGTAAATATGGTTAGGCTGGTATATGACACTTGTTCCGCTGGGCCCTAAGGAGCCCAATCTACTTTTTCTCACAGACCAACTGATTGACCATCAGCTGAGTAGTGGGGGAAATATGGCTGTATTTTCCCCACTACTCAGCTGATGGTCAATCAGTTGGTCTGTGAGAAAAAGTAGATTGGGCTCCATAGGGCTCAGTGGAACAAGTGTCATATACCAGCCTAACCATATTTACCACAAGCCAGGATCTTTAGCTCCACTTCAAGACATATTTTCTGCTTCTGGTTTCTACATAGGGATCACAGTCTAGCTGTGTAAGGATTTCACAGTCTAGCTGTGTAAGGATTTCAGGGGAGTTAGGGCTTTGACCTACTCCTTCCACACTCCCAATGTTCCTGATGAAGCTACGAGTGCTGTCCCTACACTACCATTAGGAGTTTGGAGACAATACTCTTGGCTGCTTCAGAAGATAAGAGGGTGGAGAATGTTCAAGTGCATTTGTATGTCTGAGAGAGAGAAAGACTGAGAGAAAGAAAAGGTTAGTTAGGTAGGGTTGTATGTGTCTGTCTGTGAGTGTTTGGCTATCTGTATTCACATTTGCATCTAAATATATGTCAATGTGATAGGAGGAGAGATGTGTTTTTTATGTGTAGAGGGTGAATAAATGTGAATGTGAGTACACTTGTGAACCACTGTATGCATGTGTGAAAGGGATCAAGGGAAACTCCAGACCTCTCCCTACACTGCCATTATGATGCCACCCTTAGAATCATAGAGTTGGAAGAGACCACGAGGGCCATCCAGTCCAACCCCCTGCCCTGCAGGAATACACAATCCAAGCATTTCTGACAGATGACCATCCAGCTTCTGTTTAAAAACTTCCAAAGAAGGAGACTCCATCACACTCCCAGGCAGTTCATTCCACTGCCGAACAGCTCTTATTGTCAGGAAGATCTTCCTAATGTTTAGGTGGGATCTCTTTTCCTGTAGTTTGAGTCCATTGCTCCATATCCTAGTCTCTGGAGCAGCATAAAACAAGTTTGCTCC
This sequence comes from Gambelia wislizenii, assembly GCA_030847615.1. Taxonomy (NCBI): domain Eukaryota; kingdom Metazoa; phylum Chordata; class Lepidosauria; order Squamata; family Crotaphytidae; genus Gambelia; species Gambelia wislizenii. The sequence continues at coordinate 19,217,696 of JAUMIR010000007.1, read as the reverse complement.
ATCCTCAGAATGCCATCCCTTCAAATATTTAAACATGGCTATCTTGTAACCTCTTAGCCCCCACTGTTCTACTGCACCAAAGTAATGATACTTTTTCCTTAGTTTGACGAGTGGCTCGTGGCAGCTATCTCCAAACACACTCTCTAGTGGGACGTGACTCTCATGCAAATCTCAGCCTACAACTCAATGTAGCCAAGTCTCATCTCCATCCAAGATAGGTTCTACCCTTCTTAGGGGCTGTATTGGATTCATGGTGACCCGAGTCTTTCGGACTTGACCACAGGCGCTCATTCTAACAGTCCTCATTCACTGCATTCTCCACAAGTGAACCATCCCAGCTCACCTCCTAATGCGACTCCTGTTTCCTGGCCTCCACCACAATGGTGGTCCCATATACCAGGCTACACACTCTGCCAGTTCAAATCTGGTTCCTCTGGGGCATCAACCTCAGGCACAACTCTCCTCAAATTACACAAATTCAGAGAGTGGAACACGGAGCAATGGATGCAAGCTCCAGGAACAGAGATTCCACCTCAACATTAGGAGGAACTTTTTGACAGTAAGAGCTGTTCAGCAATGGAACACACTCCCTCGGAGTGTGGTGGGGTCTCCTTCCTTGGAGGTCTTTAAACAGAGGCTGGATTGCCACCTGTCGGGGATGCTTTGATCAAGATTTCCTGCATGGCAGGGGGTTGGACTGGATGGCCCTCGTGGTCTCTTCCAACTCTACAATTCTATGATTCTATGATTCTATGATTCTTGAGGATAAAAACTATGTATGCCAACTCCTGGTTTTGCAGGATGCTTAAACCAGCAAATCATACTTTCAACATGTGATTTGTCTGCAGGGTTAAACCATGTTTAAAGATCGTAGTGCTATGCACATAAAAGAGGAAAGCAGGCAAACAGCAGATATATCAACCAACCATTAGCCAAACAGACACTAATCATCTTGCATTTCTGTACCCAGAAACTAACCATTCAATTACACAAATTTACATATACTCCCCAACAGGGGTTCACAATATATAAACTCCACACACACTCCTACCCAACCATTCTCTGAAGATGCCAGTCACAGATGCAGGCAAAATGACAGAAACTATTCCAGAACACAGCTTCATAGCCCAGAAAAAAACAAGGAAAATCTAGGCAAACAGCTGTTGTCCAGATTGTTTGGTCTCTGAAATCATGGTTTTATGTGATGTCTGAATGAAGCTGTACTTCAACCTTCTCCAAACTGGTGCTCTTCACATGTTTTGGATGACACCTCTCATGATCCCTAACTATTGACCAGCCTGATTGAGACTGGTGGAAGTCATAATCCATCTATAGGATTCCAGTTTTGGAAATGCTACCATAACGTAAAGATAATGCAACAGATTTTTTGTATTACTGTTCAATTTAAAACTGAAGGCCATGTGCTGAGTAGATGATATGAAGTATTGACTTAACCTCCTGAAGTTGAATTTTCTAATTTCCATCCAAGGTATTAAAACTAAAAAGAAAGAAAGAAAATATTCATTGAAGTATATGAATTTACTGGAGAGACGAGGAAATTTCAGATTTATTACATTGATCAGAATGAGCTAATAAATATACAGAATCAAATAAACAGACTAAGAGTAATAAAGGGATTGATTTAAGATTGCCTTCAGAAAATTACAAGCTGGCTGTGACCAAACAGAGATTGGATGGATGAGGTGGATTTTGTTATCTCTGGTATCATAATTGGACACTCATTTTTAACAAAAATACTCATAAATTTAAAGCTTTGAAAAGATAATGCAGGAACACGATGAGGAAGATGGAGAAGAATACCATATAACTAGGGATGGAAAGAATAGTCACCATTGTTTGTTTCGCAGGTAAAAGGAAGGGTTTTGTTATACTCAGGAAGCTCAGCTGGGAAGAGTAGTGTAGAACTGAAAATTCTGTGAAGTTTTGACCTAATGTTCACACACCTTGATGTGATTCAGGAACTAATTCTGCACAGAAATACATGTGGGTTTTTTTTTGTGTATGTGGTAAAAACACTTATCAGAATCCTTTGGGGGTCTTATAACTTCATAAGCAGACTTAATATCTGCGAGAATTAGAATTGTGTAGTTGTTTAATGTCCATATCCAGTAGAGGGCTACTGTTACATTACTATGTAGCAAAGTGCTCGATGCACATCAGTGCACAATATGTATCAGTATGCAATGCATATCAGTGTACAATGCACATCAACACATGATTATACAACAGTGCGTGATATGCATCAGTGCATGATGTTCATGAGTGCACAATGTGCATCAGTGTGCAATGTGTACCAATGCACACCACACACTGAGGTGCATTGCATCGGTCTCAATATGCATCACATTGGTTCCAATGTGTTTCAGGTGTTCTTGTCAGTGTCCTGTTATGCACCTTTGCAATTCAATAAAGGAATTTTTTAGTGCCTCTGTTAGGTAGCTAATACATAAAGTTACATAATGTAACAGTTCATATAGGATTCTGGAGACTTTTTCAGAGACATGTATGGATTTATTTGTACCAAAGTTGTGTTTTGCAAAGGAACTGTGTTGCAGAGGAACTAGAGCAGTCTTTCCCAGTATAGAGCCGTCCAGATGTTTTGTATATCAACTGCTGAGAATTCATCACTGGCCATATGAGAACTGTAGTCCAAAACATCTAGATGGCACTAGGCTAGGGGAGTCCAGATCAGTGAGGTGAGACCAAGTCAGCAATTGAAGGAGAATGTCTAAAGGCCACAGCTATGACCACCTAGGAAATAAGAAAGAAGTTGCGGGGGGAGGGGGAACTATCACATGTGGAGACTATGCTGTTGATGGAAAGGAACTTTGAAAAGTCAGGCAGCCTGACTTTCACATATCAATGAGATCGGTGACATATGATTAATCAGCTTGTGACTCATACTTAATGGCTGAATTTGGGCTAAAATCAACCCTAGTAATTTTGAGCCTGTGTGATATATCACTTTCAGAGCTTGAAAACAATTAGTTAATTATCTCCTCCCCATCCATCTCCTAGTTGTTATTCTATCCCGCCATTTTTCAAGTTCATGACTCAAGGATGCTTACAACAGTTAAAACAAACATAGCTAAATGTTCACCTCATACAAAAGTTAAAAATGTAATTAGACTATCATTAAAATTAAAACCTTTTAAAAACATAACATGGAAAAGAAAACAAGAAATAATCAATACAGCACATTGTGCAAAGCCTTTCCCCCTTCAACAATCAGTCTTCAAAGGCCTGCCAAAACAAAATTTCACCTGCCTGCAGAAAGATAGCAAAGGGCACCAATCCAAACTCTTCAGAAAGGTAATGTTACATTATGTTATTAGCTTTTTCTACCAGTGTGGTTTAACTTTTCTGATTAACATTGGTAGTAATTTCATCTTTAATGAATCAATTATTTTAGAATATTATAATTACTTAAATGGATGTCTCTGGGAGATCCAGTAAGACAGGAAAGCCTAAGGAGAAGGATTGGAGCAAATGTATCACATGCCTGTGCTAGTAGGCAGCAGAAACCAGCAGAATAATAGCTGGGAAACTGTTCAGGACTTGAAAATGGGGAGTAATGGAAGAAGAAAATGGAAAGGGGGAAATGAGTCCTGGTATGGAATGGAGCTGAATAGGGTACAGATTTGTTTCCTTAGTTATGAGGTAGTCATGACTCTTACAGAATGTCAGGTCTATAGGCCTGAAATGTTACTGCCCCCCCCCCCATTTGTCCTGTGTGTCTTTCTGCTGGGCAGGGTATACCGTGACTCTCTTCATTTCTCTTCCTTTGTTCATTTTATTCTGTTTATTTAAAATATACATTATTATTTACAGTGAGCAGCAGTGAATCCCTTTGTAATCCTTTACTGTACTTATTTTTGCTCAAGCAGCTCTAGATATTTGGATAATACAGTGAAAACACTTCCTCAGCCCACTCTCCTTTTCCTGCTCTCATGGCTTCCCACTCCTCTCTCTTTCCTGTTATTCTGCTTTCCACCATTCCCTTGATTTCATTGAATCACAAGTTTTGAGGGATTTTCTGAGGTTAGAGCTATTAGTACAAAGCCAAAAAAAATCATGTAGCTCAACCTATGCCTTCCCTGTGTCTACACAGACATAAGATCAATTGAAACATGTTGCAGCCCTCTTATTTGTCATTCTTTGTAATCCTTTATTATTGCTTACACAGTGCTGGGCATTTGAGTGTATAGTTACCTCCAATCCATTTGCTTCTTTCTTGGATTTTAATCTGCTTTCTGCCCTCCCTTACTCTCTTTCACATTCTGCTTTTCATCTACCTTCTTCTTGAATATAAGACATAGTTTGAGGGTTTGGTAAGGTTGGAGCTTTGAGCTATGAAGCTTGGAGTCTCCCTGTGTTCTTTTTTTTTAAAAAAAACTACTCAGATATAAGTCCAATTAAATTAAATTAGCAGAATATATACTGTACCACTGAGCTTAGTATATAACACTTATTAATAGAGAGTAAGAAAGAATAAAAGATATACTGATTCAGTTGTGCAGGTCCTAGTCGCCTAAACTTGACTCTCTGCCTTTCATGTGTGCGAATATTGAATCTGAAGAGAACTAGCATGGTGTAGTGGTTTGAGTGCTGGATTAGAACTCTGGGAGACCAGGGATCAAATACTTACTTACACCACTGGGTGACCTTGGGAAAATCACGCTTTCTCAGCCTTAGAGGAAAGGAGTACTCAAAACATTTCTGATTAAGAATTCTCCACCCATGACTGATCTTTGTATTGTTGTTACACTTGAAATGGATTAAATATCCTGAAGCTGACATTAACACACCATTCCTTAATAACTTACTAACCTGTCTCTCTCTGGCTTTTCTTCGCAAATGAAGATTCAGGAAGGACTCATCCTGCGCTTTCTACAAGCACGCTGATGATTGAAAAGGCCAATCCAAGATAAACAAGTCCGGTTGCAGAAGGCACAGCAGAAGGTCTCCTTGGGTGATGATTCCGGGTTGTGATTCTTTCTGCGTTGTCATTTCTCTTCAAGACTTGTTCAGCGTGGGTTCTCAAATAAGGCTGCAGCATTGTGAATAGTGCGTCTCCATGCCTCCTGATGTGAGGCCAGGGCGGACCATTGTTGGTGATCAATTTGGCCGAGCCTGAGATGTTGTTTCAGGGAGTCCTTGTTTCGCTTTTTTGGAGCGCCCCTCTTGCGCTGACCCATGGCGAGTTCACCGTAGAGTACTATTTTTGGGAGGCAATGGTCCTCCATCCTAGAAACATGCCCTGCCTAGCGCAGCTGTGTTCTCAATATCATGACCTCAATGCTGGTTATCCCTGAAGGGGACATCAATGCAGAGGACTAACCTGTAACATACTCCTTATTAACCTTTAATAAACAAGATTTTTTTGAAAGACAAGTAAACAGTGTACATATTGACAAGAGTGGGAGGGGCTATGAATACAACATAGCAACTTTCTTCTGATCTACTACACTTGCATTTTCACCATGACTTAACAAAATTATCTGTTGTTTAATATCCTGCCTGTTTTCCTTGACTCTTCATAATTGTTTTAGACAAGGTTAATTGAATGCGCTGCCTAAAGTTGTTTTTTAGGGAAGAATATTTTCATAGTGGAGAACAATAATTTTTTATCATGTGGAACAGCTTGACTTCTGTATTTGGATCTCTCTCTCTCTCTCTCTCTCTCTCTCTCTCTCTCTCTCCCTCAAATATCGAAGTGATAACAATTTAATCATGTATGAATTTTTGTGCTTTACTTTTTGATGATGGTAGATGGTTACTCATACCTGACTCATAGCACCGTTAATGCATAAGTCATGTGAAGAATGGTTATTGAGAAATAGCAGTGTTTTCTACAGAAGCAACATTTTAGATGAGCTCACACAATTAATCTTGCTATCAGCTATTTTGGATCAATATGGGGGATGACTTATTCACAAGGCTTCTGCAAACACCTTCTTTGCTTTCATCTTCATTCCCACAGGTTAGATATAGCTTAGTATCTCTGAAGGCTCAGGGTTTCTGCTTCATTATGCATCACACTGTTTGATAAAGAACAATGTTTTGGTTCAGGATCATGTGCAACAGCTACAGTAATTTTTTTTAAAAAAATCCAAAGGCTCAGCCCACTGAATGTTGAAACACTTCACTGGAAAAAAAAAAGTTGTCACAGGCTTTGAGAAATATTTTTAGTTCTTATTTTAATTCGAACGTACCTAATTCTCACTTCCTGAATAACTATGAGAACTGAAATGCAGTTAGTTATACTGTGATGTTCACACTCTTATGAATGTTACCATGTAGTGTTCCAATCTAAAATTCATATCAAAATACATCAGTAAAGCATAGAGCACAGAAAGATGTGTGGATTTGTGAAAATAAATAAGGGAATCGTTTGCAAAAGAACATATTTTAGAGAAAAGTATATGTGTATTAGGAGGGACACACACCAGCATTTTCATGCAAAGAAGAAAAATGCAAACCATTGCAGAAATGGAATAAATGAAACATAAGGTTGGGGAAAATAAGTAAAACCAAAATAGATAGATTTATTAGTCTCTATTTGTGGAAATGTAGCAGCAAACAATGCGTTCCATTGGAAATAATGCTTAGTCTAATATTGTTTATGCACCATGCATTAATGTCTCCAGCTCTGGGCACCACAATTCAAGAAGAATATTGGAAAAGCTGGACCATGTCCAGAGAAGGGCAACCAAAATGTCTGGAAGCCATACCCTATGAGGAGTGGCCTAGGGAGCTGGGTATGTTTAGCCTTAAGAAAGGTTAAGAAGGGACATAATAGCCATGTTTAAATATTTGAAGGGATTTTATATAGAAGGAGCAAACTTGTTTTCTGTTGCTTCAGAGACTAGGAGCAATGGATTCAAACTACAGGAAAAGAGATTCCACCTAAATATTAGGAAGAACTTTCTGGAGGCAAGAGCTGTTTGACAGTAGAGTATGCTGCCTCAGTGTGTGGTGGAGTCTTCTTCTTTGTAGGTTTTTAAACAGAGGCTATTTGGCCATCGGTCGAGAATGCTTTGACTGTGTATTCCTGCAGGGTAGGGGGCTGGACTTGATGGCTCTTTTGGTCTCTTCAAACTCTATGAGTCTATGAATGGACTTTAGAATAAACCACCCTAGTCTAGTGGTTTGAGTATTGGACTAGGACTTTGGGAGACCAGGATCTGAATTCCCACGCAGCCTTGGAAACGCACTGGGGTGACCTTCGGCAAATCACACTCTCTCAGTCTTAGGACTTTTTCGGATGAGAGTTTATAATGCTAGCAGAATATATACTGTACCACTGAGCGCTGCAGGGCGTCCCTTTCAGATGATGCTCTGCCCTGCCGGTACTGTTGCATAACCGCGGGGATGCAGCAGCATTATATTTGGCGGTTTTCTAATCATGATCAACTTTCGTGATTAGAAAACTGCCAAATATAACACTGCTGTGTCCCCACGGTTATGCAACAGTACCAGCAGAGGATCAGCAGGGCGTCATCTGAAAGGGATGCCCTGCAGCGCTGCAGCCTCGCAATGGGGACGAGGCTGCTAGCGTTATAAACCCTCATCCGAAAAAGTCCTTAGAGGAAGCTAATGGTAGACCTCCTCTGAATACATCTTGCCACAAAAACTTTCCATAAGTGAGAGCTGACTTGAAGGCACAGAACAACAAAAATGCACTTGAAGGTTTGACTCATCTTTTCATTAGGTCATAAATTGTTTGATTTTCTTTTGTATTCTTGACATCAATACTTAATATGACAGGAGAGGAAGATTATGCCTCTCAACCCTGCCACCTGCTTTCCTGTATCCGCTACTGCAGCTTTGCCACTTTGAGCAATGCAAGTTCAGTGAAGATGTAGGCTCCTCTGCGTGATTGAAAGCCCTGCCTACGCAGAGCTCCTGATTATGTGAAAAAGACTGCACAAGTACAGCCGCCTCTCCCTCCTGACCATCACTGAATACAGAGAAGTCAGTGAGTGGAGCCAGGTAGCCAGGTGTAATGTTAGGGCATGGTAGCACTCTGCTAGGTTCTTCCTTATTTATTTGTCAGGTAGAGCTGACCCAAGACATTGTGTTGTCTGAGGCAAAAGGTCAGATGAAAAGCCATCCTTTCCATGTAACAGAAGCCACTGCTGAGTTTTATTTTAGCTACAACCGCAGACAGTATTGTCCTCTATAACTTAGGCTTAATGGTACAGGTCAGGCTGCAAAAAAGAACAAATAGCTCCATCCTCCAACAAAGGAGAATAGGTGGTGAGCTCAGGTGGAATTGCCATGGGGTTGCCACTTCTCCCCCCCACACACACACACACATTCTAGTGTCTGCCAGCTGAGGCATTTGCCTCACTTTGCTTAATGGTAGGCCTGGCCAAAGCATTAGCCATTCACATCTATAGAGTTTAACAGACTAGTTTATCAGAAATTCACCTTCATCTAGTCCATACCTTCCTTTACCTCATATCTACATTCCATCAGATACAGAAATGATTGCTAAGAACAAATGGCCACTTGCCATTGCTTCTCCCCCACCCCCAACAAAAGTGACTACATTTTACATATCTTGTTTCCCTTCCAAATGAAGATTTGCATCACTGACAATGGTGACAATCTGTCTCTGCCTTCTGTTTTAGGCAGATGTTTTAGGAAGAGAAAGCAGGGGCTGGTACTGAACTCACTTGAAGGGAAATTGTTTATAAGCCAACTTGGGAAAACAGCACTAGCAATCAAAATGCAATCCCTTTCTTTTATTTTCATTTAAAAAAGAGAGAAAAGAATGATGAAATCTGACTGACGACTTAAAAAGCAGGGCTCCAAGAATATTCACCTCAAAAATGGGCATTGCTGTTGCTTAGCTGCCTTTTTGGATTAAAAAAAAAACTACTATGTAGCTGAAACCCGAAATATCACACATGTGCTGTTGAATTGCTGCATCTCAAACATTTTTCCTTGTAATGATAATTTGAAATGCCAGTGTATCTAGCAAGAAGCAAAGAATCTCTGTTTTCATGAGAATGTGAGCATCTGTATACTAGGCATAGGCGTTATCTACACAAGCTATTTATCCCTCTCTGCCCCCTCTCCAACTGAGAGCCCTTCAGTCTAAGCCATGCAGGGCATTTACCCTGTTCTGCCCCTGGGCAGTCTTTACGACCCCTGAGACAGAAACAGGCTCAGATGGAGGCAAGACAAGGCAGGGCCCAATACAGTAGTTTTAAAAATGCACAATTTACTCTGTTTCTGCTTGGAGGATTGGGCCCTCCATGTGCGTGGAAGCCCATCTTTGCAGGCCAGGTCATTGCTCTATTGGCCAGTTGCCCTTGCTCTTCTGGGTCTATTCAGCAGGCCTGCGGCTGTGACCAAGGATGGCCACACGCAGGGAGCCTTGTCACATGTTGCAAGCCAGCTTCCTGGGCCTGGCAGGGCAAGGAAAATGGCAGCAGCAGTGGCTGCACTGATGGCCCCCAGTGTCCTGTCTGGACTCCAGGCCACTTCATCCAGGTAATAGGGGTAAAATGAGTCTAACTGGCAACTGGTGTGGAGCTGGCATATCCTGGCTTGTGTAGATAAACCTATAGGGAGTTTGCTTTCTGCTACCAGGCAGCTGGTTTTGGGAGTCCTTGTTAGCATCAAAGCCAAACAGTAACACCTGTCCAGTGCTATAAAATGGGCTAATTTGTACTAGTGACCTAGTTAGGTGCTTTTTGCAATAGTTTGGCAATTTTAGGCTGAGAAGAGATACGACAGCTGAGAACAGACTGAAGGGGTGAATTTTCCTCCATTACTAACCCATTTGCCCAGTTATCATAGCCATGAAGGGGAGATGGGTCATGCTTGCACACTTTTGTTTTCTCTGTTTGCTTTTGCATTATAGAACTCTTATGAGTCCATCGTCCATTGGCCTCACCAAGGTGAGGTTAACACCATCCCAGGGGCTTCTTACATTCAGCTATGGAGAACAGAATTGCTATCCAAGGATAGTCTAGATAGAATTTGTTGTTTAGGGGCCTAATTCCACCATTGGCTGTGTGGGGATGCTGGGCCCCATCAGTACAAGGGCTGGAATACTTCTCTGCTGTATACCATCTGCTCATAACTTACCACTAATAAAGTTTATCTTGTAGCAGGAATGTGTTAGTATTCAGCATCAAATGAAATCTTGGGGAAGTTTGAAACTACATTCAGTTCTGGAACAGAACACTAGGGAACCTTCATCTACACAGTCAAGACATGGTGTTTAGTCTGTGTGAAAGAGCCATGGTTCCAGGTGGATGGGAAATGAATAAAAGCTGGGGAACCGCATACTTTCCAACTGTCCCAATTTGGCAAAGACAGTCCCGACTAATCTGTTGTCCCACTTTTTCAGCTGCTTTTAAAATGTCCCAGTTTCTCTCTCCTCCCTGCACTTTCTCCTTTGGTCCTCGGCTTCCTTCAGTTGCTGCAAACTGAATTCAAATTGCAAAAGGAGTTTGCACTCAACTTCACAGTGGGGAGAAGACAGGAGCTGGTAGTATCGTGCCTTTCCCTGTAAACTCAGGTAAAATCAAACTGCTGCAGCCTCTCCTAGTTTATCTGTTCTTCCTCATCAATAACTTTTGACATCTTAACCACCCTCCAATGTTACTTGACCATGTGTCCCAGTTTTCGTATGTGACATTTCGGAAGGTATGTTGTTGGACTCTCCAGATATTTTTCAGCCAAAAAGTTACCTTCCTGGGGTCACATTCTGCTTTCTACTTATGTTTTGGAGCCCAAATTACTCCCCAAAACAACTGGGAGTGAGAGAACCTCAATTTCAGGCACCAAAGATGGCACCTGTGACAGTGTGATGTGGCCACTGTGGATCTCAGAGAAGCTAAAGATGGTTCTCCAAGCTAAAAATTGCTTTCCATAGTGTGTCCACTCCTGAAACAGAGTGAATGATTGTATATTCAATGTTTAAGTTCAAACATTGGGAGAAAAATTGTTTAGTGCATATATTTTTAAAAAAATACAAAGACCCAACACACACACTTTTAAAGCCCACAAACAATGTTGATGGAACATATTAAAATATGTCACCTCCGCATTTTCATCCTGGGTCCCCCCCCCCATTTCTTTGACCTGTGCTATAGATTGCCACCTTAAAAGAAAGAAAGAAAGACAAACCAGTCTCAACTCTCACCTTCACCTACTATCAGTAATCATGGTTTCTGTTTTGTACAGCATGCTGTATCTCTCTAGTCCATTCTGGAGTCAAATAACTCAGCAGTAAGCATCTTCTCAAGCGGTTGAATCAGCAGTTAGCCCCATCAAAGTCTTTAAACCTTAATCATGACAATTGATTTGTGAATCGAGTTGGTGGGAGGAAGGGTGAAAGATTTCTCCAACTCATTCTGGCCAACAAGTCCAGTAAATAAAATGCTACTTTAGCTAAGAGTAAGCACTGTAGCACAAGGTGCAATTATGAGCTGGGTACAGCGATTATTTTTATTATTGTCCTGTCCCTGCATGCAACCACTTGCGTCAGCAAAGCCATTTTTGGTCCAATGTCTGATAAGCCACAGTGCTAAGTCAGGAATGGAACCCAGGAGGGGAGCTGCTTTCCACTCACTGATTTTTTGAGCAAATGGGAACTCTCTTTAGATGAACAGCCCCTTCTACCTTTTCACTTTCTGGGAAGGCCCATCCCTTTTAATAACTTTCTTCTGAGCAAAGGTGTTGCAAAGACAAGCCATTTTTCATAGTTTCCAGGATTTTGGATATGAATTATAGTATGCAACCCCTCTGCACTCACAGGAAGGATCCCTCCCAATTACACAGTCCAGAAGTCTCTTCTCCAAGCCCATAGCAGTTTACCAGATTCTGAATAAACACATAAGGGCTTGCATTCTCTAAGTGGTATTCACACATGTAAGTTTCCCTTACTCCTGTGTGTGCTTTTTGGGTGCTGCTGCAGTTGGTATTCCCTTCTTCCCTTCATGGCACTGCAAGTCTTCCTGTCGCCCACTTATCATACAGCTTTTAAAGCCCCCACACATGGCCACTGGGGAGGATCAGAGAAGCACTAGGTTATGACCCTGTAGGCAAAGTGATTCTAGCAGTGCTAAGACCTCCAAAGGACTCAGGCAAATATCAGAGCTGATGGTGATGGAATCATTTTGCATCTGGGAACAGGAGCTTAGCTAGAGGCTTCTCTGATTCTGCTTGTTTCTCATGAAGCATTGAATGCCTGGGGTGGTGGGTTGTACATTAAGTCCAGGTAGTAATGATATATGCTCAGCCTACATAGATCCTATACTGTGCTGAGCCTTATAGGACTGTAGTCATGGGATCAGTCTATCCTTATCCCTTCTCTGTTTCTTCTCATCCTATTCCATCTGTTGTTGTTTGTTGTTCCATTTATTTACAGGCCAACCTACATGTGGCATAAGAATGGTGGCTTGATGTTACTTATATATTTCGACAAACTATAAAAATCACTACCAAGGCTAGGAGTTTTTTTTCTGTTTATCCATGTCTTTTAATTTGTGATGGATTTGCATTTCTACTTTTACCATTTTTTTAAAAAAAATATTGCAATTGCTTTTAAAAAAACTATTTTAAATTAATGTTTTTATGTGGCCGTTTATTTGTTTTTCTAAACATTTTTGTGGCCATAGTTTTAACTGTGCTTGGCTTTCACTTAAATTGTTAGCCCTCTTGGGTGCCACATTGTGAGAATATGTATTATTGTTATTATTATTTTGCCTTATGCAGTAAAATGTCAGGCTGATCCTGCTGTTCAGCTTTCCTCATACCCGCCATTTAGAGTTTTAAGAAAAAATATATAGAATTGCAATCTATGTGTTTAACATCGCATGTACTTTGGTGGTAAGATGTATGTATAGAAGGAAAAAACAAATAGAAGAAATAAGTTGTGTGGTTTTTTTGTTATTTTTTTTAAGAAAAAATGCTGACACTTTAATTAGATTGTCTGGGAGGAAAATATCAATTTGAAACTGAGTAAACATCAAATAACTGTGCTCTTCTTAATGAAATATGTTTGCAGCAGTGTCATTATGCAAATATATTTGTAGACATTTAGTGGGCTCTTTTTAATGGTGGGGAGGTACCAATACAAACATTACTATAAGTTTACATTTTCAAGGAGAAAATAGCAATCTCCTAGAAACTCTTAACCTCAATAGTGCTATTTTTATTTTTAACATTTTGCATATTTATATTTTTTATTTTATTTTTATTTTTTCTGAGGGTCTTCTCTTCCTTAAGAGAGATCACAATGCTACCGTGGAATATGGAAAGGATTTTCTGGAATATAGAAAGATGTACGCCAGCATGGTTAGTTCCAATGTTTGCTCATTCCTTTACAGAAGAGACTTCCATGTAGCAATTAACCTGAATTGAGACTGGGGTAGGCAACTCCACAGGGGATAGGGGACATTTTTTCCACCACATTTCAGCATACCCAAAGTGATGTGAAATCGCAACTGGCTGCCATTTTAGCTGCTTTTTTGGCTGGCTTGTACATTTTATTTTGTGTTTTGGGAATGTTTGAGGGACTTAGGAGGGTCAAGGAAAGCAAAAGCACTGTGGTTGGGGCACAATTGGGGGGTTGTATTTTGAGCAAAAAATACCCATTTTTTAGTCTTGGTGCTTGCGGGGAGGGGACTTCAGCGCCCATGCTTAGGCATTCCAGTGGTCTCATGCAGCCTCATGGGCTGGACTTTGCTCACCCTTCATTTAGATGTTCATTTTGTGGTGTATCATTGGCCTCAGTGTTGGAGGCAAGAGAGGTGATCTACCTTGCTCTCCTCTCCAGCAGTCTTCAGAGTACAATCCATTTGGTACATTCCACAGAACCTAACATGGAGAACAACTGTAGTTCCACTCTCATTTATTTGCATAGACTAATCCTTATCTATACAAATTTGGGAATGTCTCCCTTTCTCCCTCCATTACTGTCTCCCATCTTTTCTTATCTGTCTAGTTAATCCATCAGTGTGCCTTTCCATCTGTTACGACATTGGGGGAACTGCTCATTTTGAGATGTCTGATCGGTGTTGGCCAGAGGCAATTGTGAAATGAGAAGCTGGACACGCCTGGGAGGAACCAGGCAAACACAGCTCATAGAATGCCATGAAAAGGTGGGCCTGTGGGGGAAAGGACATAGAATCATAGAATCATAGAACTGCAGAGTTGGAAGAGACCATGCAGGCCATCCAGTCCAACCCCCTGCCATGCAGGAAATCTTGATCAAAGCATCCCCGACAGATGGCAATCCAGCCTCTGTTTAAAGACCTCCAAGGAAGGAGACCCCACCACGCTCCGAGGGAGTGTGTTGCACTGCCGAACAGCTCTTACTCTCAAAAAGTTCCTCCTAATGTTGAGGTGGAATCTCTGTTCCTGGAGCTTGCATCCATTTCTCCGTGTTCCAGCCTCTGGAGCAGCAGAAAACAAGCCTGCTCCATCCTCAATGTGACACCCCTTCAAATACTTAAACAGGGCTATCATATCACCTCTTAGCCATCTTTTTTCCAGGCTAAACATACCCAGCTCCCTAAGTCTCTCCTGATAAGGCATAGTTTCCAGACCTTTCACCATTTTAGTCGCCCTTCTTTGGACATGCTCCAATTTGTCCATATCCTTTTTGAATTGTGGTGCCCAGAACTGGACACAGTATTCTAGGTGAGTTCTGACCAAGGCAGAATAGAGCGGCACTATTACTTCCCTTGATCTGGACACTATACTTCTATTGATGCAGCCCAAAATTGCATTGGCCTTTTTAGCTGCTGCATCACACTGTTGACATAACCTAGAGGCTTGTCTGGGAAATAGTTAGATAGGGCAGGATGAAATAGGGCTAGGACAGTCAGAAAGAGAGTGAAGGCTGGTTAGGGGAGCGATGCATAGGATCGGAATTGGGCAGTGGGATCCGGGAATGTGGAAACTGTTCAGAGAGTTAATGTTTAAATTAAATGTGATGTGATAAATATTTACTGTTTTTATCTGCTGTACCTCATGTCTGAATGTTTTATTTTACTACTTAACAAGGAAGATTGGTCAAAATGTGAAGTTGAAGGCATTCACGGCCGGCATCCATAGTTTTTCCGTGGGTTTTTACGGGCTGTGAGGTTGTATTCTGGAAGAGTTTATTCTCTGAAGATGCCAGCCACAGATGCAGGTGAAACATCAGGCATAAACTCTTCCAGAACACAGCCTCACAGCCCAGAAAAAAAGCACGCAAAACCTAAAGACCGGTCACACTTTACCAAACTGAACCCAACAACCAGCATATCCACTTGTCCAGTATAGCAGTCACCTTGAGTCCCAATTATGACATCCAGGAAGGGATCTTTAGGATAAAAGAGCAGGGTGACTGATTCCAAGGGTTGGAAGTGCAGTGCCAACTTGAGTAGGGGTTCCCTCATACCATCTCTCATCTGTGTTCTTGATGTAGACTTATTGTAATACATTGGAACATTTCCAAGTTAATCGGAACCAGCCAGCAAGCCAGAGGTTCTCCAGCCTGCAGCAGCCTTTTACCCCATTCCACCGGGCAAGGAGGCTGTAGTGGGGCCCTGAGGACTTCTTGGTAGCGAGGCAGTAGCGGTAGGGGGTGTGGCCAGGAGTGGCTGGTGTCCTAAGCCACCCCCACTCCCCTCAGGAGCACCAGTCATCAAGCCAGAGGTTCTCCAGCCTGCAGCAGCCTTTTACCCCGTTCCATCGGGCCAGGAGGCTGTAGTGGGGCCCTGAGGACTTCTTGGCAGTGAGGCGGCAGCAGGAGGGGGCATGGCCAGGAAGCCACTCCCACCCCCTCAGGAACACCAGCCAGTAGCCAGAATGACTCGAAGCCAGCAACTGGAGTCAGCAGAGGCCGGGAATGGAGTGGGGGCGGAAATTGGAGTTGTGCTGGGGAAAGGGAGGTATGGTCGGAACAGAGTGAACACATGGTACAAAAGAAGGAGGGATCGCTGTTTGTTAGCTATCCCACCTTCAGTTCACCCTGTTTCACGGAATGGATTGGAGAGCATACCAACCATTCCATAGAAACTTACTTTGCTCCTCTGCAATGCCAGGTCGGTTAAGAATAAAACTCATATTATTTACGATCTACTCTTGGATGAGAATGCCGACCTGGCTTGCTTCACAGAAACCTGGCTGGGAGAGGATAGCGCTGTCACGTGGGCCCAGGCCCTCCCAGCAGGGTATTCTGTCAGTGAGCGGGTGAGGTGGAGTGGCTCTGGTTTATAAGAACAATCTGACCTTGACCAGGATACCTGTCCGAAACATAGTCCACTTTGAGTGTATGTACCTTAGCCTAAGGACCAGGGATAGTTTGGGGATTCTGCTAGTATACCGACCACCCCGTTGTCTAGCAGACTCCCTAACCAAGCTGACACAGCTGGTCTCAGAGTTGCTGTTGGAGTCACCCAGACTTTTAGTTCTGGGCGACTTTAACATTCCACTCGAGACCAGCTTGACAAATCTGACTGGTGCAGCTCTGGAGTTCATGGAAACCATGACAAACATGGGCCTATCCCAATTGGTCATTGGGCCCACACATTGTGCGGGTCATACTCTCGATGCGGTCTTTAGTACGGAACAGGAATATCCGTGGGCGGCGGTTATTAAAACCACCGCATTGTCATGGACGGATCATTTCCTGGTCAAGACTGAACTAAGAGTCTCTTCCCGCCGCACCGGGGGTGGTGGACCCATTAGAATGGTCCACCCCTGAAGGCTAATGGAACCAATAGGATTCCAGAAAGCCTTGGAGGGTTTAATGGTTGGTAACGCCGGTGACCCTGTTGAAGCTTTGGTTAATACCTGGAACACCGATCTTACCAAGGCTATTGACACGATCACTCCCAAGCGTCCTTTCCAACCCGCTTCTAACCGTAAGCCATGGTATACTTCAGAGCTTAGGAAAATGAAGCGGATTGAACAACGACTAGAGCGCAACTGGCAGAAAACTCGACTCTTATCCGACAGGACTCGACATAGGAATTTTCTTCAGTCCTATCGAGAGGCAATACGTGCATCGCAGAGATCCTTCTCCTCTGCACGTATTGCATCTGCAGAGTCCCGTCCAGCAGAGCTGTTTAGGGTGGTAAGGGAGATGACGCAGGTTATACCTGCGCAGAACCCATTGCTTAACCCAACAACGGCCCACGCATTTAACAACTACGTTGCAGATAAAATCTCTCGGATAAGAGCCGACTTAGATGCCAGCATTTTGACAGAAAAAATTGACAAGGTGTCCAGCAACTCCGTTGATGTAAGTTTACTGAATCAATTTCAATCTGTGAGTACCGAGGACATGGACAAGCTACTTTGTAGAGTGAGGAAGACGACCTGCCCTCTTGATCCTTGCCCTTCATGGCTGGCCATCCAGGGGGGGAGTACCTTGATGGTGTTCCTCAAGGACATCATCAATGCATCCCTCAGGGAAGGGTGTGTTCCATCTTGTTTAAAGGAAGCGGCGGTTAGGCCACTCCTGAAAAAACCTTCCCTAGACCCCCTGGACATGAACAACTATAGGCCGGTTTCTATGTTACCATTCTTGAGCAAAGTGATTGAGAGGGCAGTTGCTCTTCAACTCCAAGTGGTCTAGACCCATTTCAAACTGGCTTCAGGATGAGATTTGGAGTTGAGACTGCCATGGTTGCCTTGACCGATGATCTGCATCTAAGCATCAACAGGGGTAATGTGTCCGTGTTGGTGCTTCTGGACCTCTCAGCGGCTTTCGATTCGATAGATCATGGCATTCTCCTGGATCGCCTGAGTGGGTTAGGAATCGGAGGCACTGCGCTCCAGTGGTTCCGGTCCTTCCTCTTGGGCAGGTCCCAGAGGGTGCGGCTTGGGGACAGCTGCTCCAGCAGAAAGGAGCTTACTTGTGGTGTTCCGCAGGGCACCATCCTGTCCCCGATGCTGTTTAACATCTATATGAAGCCGCTGGGTGAGATTATTCGGGGTTATGGGGCTGGGTGTTATCATTACGCTGATGACACCCAGATCTATTTCTCCTTGTCCCAATCATCGGCCTCGAATTCCAATGGCATCTCTCCTCTTAATGACTGTCTTAAAGCAGTAATGGGCTGGATGAGGAAAAACAGATTGAGATTGAATCTGGACAAAACGGAGGTGCTCAAGGTAGCGGCCCCGAAACCAGGAGTTGGGTTGCAACCGCCAGTCCTGGACGGGGTCACGCTCTCCGTTAAGGACTGTGTTCGCAGTCTGGGGGTGCTCCTTGATTCATCACTTCAGATGACGAGTCAAGTGAATGCGACGGTCAGGAGCACTTGTTATCAGCTTTGGCTGATACGCCAGCTGCGCCCTTTCCTGGAAGTAAGGGACCTCAAGACTGTGGTGCACGCACTGGTAACCTCTCGTCTAGATTTCTGCAATGCACCCTACATGGGGCTACCCTCGTGCTGGGTCCGGAAACTTCAGTTGGTACAAAATATGGCAGCCAGAGTGGTCTCAGAACATCTCAGAGAGATCATATAACTCCAATATTAAAATCTCTCCACTGGCTGCCTATTAGTTTCCAGGCCCAGTATAAGGTGTTGGTTATTACCTTTAAAGCCCTAAATGACTTGGGTCCAACTTATCTCCGGAACCACCTCCTCCCATACAATCCTCCCCACGCACTCCGGTCCTCTGGGAGGAATCTCCTTCAGCCACAATAATCTAGGCTGTCTGCAACCTCCCAGAGGGCCTTTTCAGTAATCGCCCCCAATTTATGGAATGGCCTGCTGAATGAGATCCGTCAGTTGACAAGCTTGAGTAGCTTTAAAAAAGCACTAAAGATTTCCTGATTAGATCCCGGCCTCAGGAGCTCAGTCTCCTGGCTTTTTTAAAATTATGTATATATTTGTTTTTAATGTGTTTTTAGTTAGAAGGTTTTCATCTTATTGTGTTTAATGTCTTTTTATGGGGGTGGGTGGGGGTGGGGTTTTTTTTTTAGTCATTATTATAATGTTTTAATTGTTGGTAGCCGCCTCGATTGTTTTTAGCAGAGGGGCGGGGTATAAATAAATTTTATTATTATTATTATTATTATTATTATTAATTATTTGACAAAAGTCTCTGGAGATTATCAGGCACACTATATATCCCACCATAGGGATGACAGGACATAGCTAAATGGCTTGAATATCAGGCAACGTCATCCCTGTGGCGTTATGCCCCCATGCCTCTTCCGTCCCCCCCACGCTCCTTTTTGGTCACGGCTTAAGCCGTGAATTGACCTGTCATTCCGTTTCTGTAATGGAATGAGAGGTGAGCAAAAAAGTACCCATTATGCTGGTGTGATGCCACCCCCGGTGGGGGGTCCCTGCCAAATACTTCAGGTCGAGATTGGGACATCGAGGTAAGTGACACACATTTTTCCCTCCTTGGGTCACTTGGGGTTTTTAAAATGTGTTTTGGTGCTTTGTGTATTGTACTTTTTAACCTTTTATTTTTATTTTTCTTGCGTGATTGTTCTCTCATAAGAACGGCTGGGATTTGCTTTCCAGGAAGTGAATGGGGGTCCGTGAGAGCACCATTCACTCCTGGACTGCTGGAGGGGAGGGGAGCAGTTTCTGTGCCTCTATCAAGGTAAGTCTGAAAACTTTTCTTTTTAAAGTGCTACAGGGATGGCAGTGGGGTGGAAGAGGAGATAGCGAGATGGAGACACATTTTTGTCCCTGTCCGATAATCTCCTCTGTTACCAACTGTCACAAAATCAGAAGGGTGCTGGGTTTGCTTGAGTTTCCTATCATTAGAAAGTTCAGTTAGGGTTTCCTTGATTCCTGCTTCAATTCTTTAAATAGAAGAGGCCTCAGACTACCCAGAAAATAAGCTCTGTGCATCACTGCCTAGCCATATTGCCCTATAATGTTTTTGGAGTCAGATCTCTCTCCCTGCCTCCACCCATGCATTGTGCTTTTGTATTCTGTGCACATTGGATGCTAGACGCCTTTTCGTTACAGCTTTACCTATTTAGACTGCTGGTGGAGGAAACCTTTTGTGAATTTAAAGAAAAAAGAGATTTATATATTCCATGTACTCTTCTTTAAAAAAATTACCAAGATGTTAAATAAATGCATGAAGGATTCTTCAAGTTTGTAATCCATTTAATATTTAATAAATGCAATATATCATTTTTATAAATATGCATAAGTAAGACACAGATTTAGAATACATATGGG
The DNA here is from genome assembly GCA_030847615.1 of Gambelia wislizenii. NCBI lineage: Eukaryota > Metazoa > Chordata > Lepidosauria > Squamata > Crotaphytidae > Gambelia > Gambelia wislizenii. Next base: position 19,197,489 of record JAUMIR010000007.1, on the reverse strand, counting down.
ATTACAATAGGATAACACATTCATCTCGTCTGGCAAGGGAAGGCCACTAGTGTTTTCTAAAGATCATATTAATCCTCATTGGTGGAGATAAACTCTCTGCCCTGATGCAACTATTATAAATTGGGTTTATGCAAAATGGCTCTCTTAATTTCCCCAAAGTGTAAATTTCACATGAAACTGCTGAAGGGAGTACAACACAAAACATCAGTCAAATATTTAAATGTGCAATAGAAAAACAGTGCAGGCAATACGTGGCTTTTATACCATCCACAAAATTACAGTAGCTGAAACAGTGAAGATACCAGATTATCCAAAATGCTCTCTGGTGAGGGAATCTAAATTTCAGAATTTGGCTAGGACTGAATCACATTTCACATGCATCTATGGTTTCAGAGTAGCCTTGCTGGGATGTAATGGGGTGAGCAATACATGAAAGGGCTTCCCTTTCCTCTCCTCTCTTCTAGTATGGCCCCAACAACAACAAAAATTAGCAACTTTTGACTACCATTTTTAATCAAATATACTTTTGCCATTTGTCAGAACCTGGAGAAGCAATTAAGGTTAAGTGGCCACAGGAGGAAAGGAATATACTAGCCCTTGCTCTTCTCTCATCACTATGCCCACATGAAAAGCAACAACTGATTATCAAATTTGCAGATGACACCAAATTAGGAGGAGTAGCTAATACCCTAGAGGACAGGATCAAAATTCAGAATGACCTGGATAGACTGGAGAGCTGGGCCAAAGCTAACAAAATGAAATTCAATACGGAGAAATGTAAAGTACTGCATTTAGGGCGGAAAAATGAAATGCATAAATATAGGATGGGAGAGACCTGGCTGAATGAGACTACGTGCGAAAGGGATCTAGGAGTCCTAGTAGACCACAAGTTGAACATGAGCCAACAGTGTGATGTGGCAGCTAAAAAGGCCAATGCAATTTTGGGCTGTATCAATAGAAGTATAGTGTCTAGATCAAGGGAAGTAATAGTGCCACTCTATTCTGCCTTGGTCAGACCTCACTTAGAATACTGTGTCCAGTTCTGGGCACCACAATTCAGAAAGGATATTGACAAATTGGAGCGTGTCCAGAGAAGGGCAACTAAAATGGTGAAAGGTCTGGAAACTATGCCTTATGAGGAGAGACTTAGGGAGCTGGGTATATTTAGCCTGCAAAAAAGACGGTTAAGAGGCGATATGATAGCCCTGTTTAAGTATTTGAAGGGATGTCACACTGAGGATGGAGCAGACTTGTTTTCTGCTGCTCCAGAGATTGGAACATGGAGCAATGGATGCAAGGTCCAGGAACAGAGATTCCACCTCAACATGAGGAGGAACTTTTTGACAGTAAGAGCTGTTCGGCAGTGGAACACACTCCCTCGGAGCATGGTGGGGTCTCCTTCCTTGGAGGTCTTTAAACAGAAGCTGGATGGCCATCTGTCGGGGATGCTTTGATCAAAATTTCCTGCATGGCAGGGGGGTTGGACTGGATGGCCCTCGTGGTCTCTTCCAACTCTGCAATTCTATGATTCTATGAACTGAGCCTCTTCTGTGCATGGAGAAACTCCATCTGAGTTACTAACTCTGGAAAATCCTCTGTATGTAAAAGATACTTTCCTCTTCAGAAGTGTCACTTTTCATATAAGCAAAGCAACAACAACAGGGGTAAGCCTGCTCACTGCCTTTCTTGTGGGTTTATTTATTTATCTTGTTGGATTTATTTATTTGTTTGTATATTTTTAGGCATTTATACCCCACTCTTCAGCCACAAAGTCTCTCAGAGCAGCTTACAAATATTAAGCAATAGCACCTACATATCTACACCACTTTTATAGCATGCTAGGCATTCTCCAAGCGGTTTCCAATGTGTGTTAGCTCATTGCCCCCACAAGCTGGGTACTCATCTTACTGACCTATGAAAGGATGGAAAACTGAATGAACCTTGGAGCCCTTGGGATTGAACTTGCAATGTTGTGGCTTGCAGTACACCTGAACAGGGCTAGTGTTTACTTTTGGCAATGGTTTATTGTTTCCTTTAATCATAGTTAAAATTAACCAGAGCTAAGGTTTTAGAAATATTGAGAAAAGAATAACTAATGTCCAGTTTTGGGCACCACAATTCAAAAAGGATATTGAAAAATTGGAGCGTGTCCAGAGAAGGGTGACTAAAATGGTGAAAGGTCTGGAAATCATGCCTTATGAGGAAAGACTTAGGGAGTTGGGTATGTTTAGCCTGGAGAAAAGCCAGTTAAGAGGCGATATGATAGCCCTGTTTAAGTATTTGAAGGGGTGTCACATTGAGGATGGAGCAAGCTTGTTTTCCACTTCTCCAGAGACTAGAACACAAAACAATGGATGCAGAGATTCCACCTCAACATTAGGAGGAACTTTCTGACAGTAAGAGCTGTTCGGCAGTGGAACACACTCCCTCGGAGCGTGGTGGGGTCTCCTTTCTTGGAGGTCTTTAAACAGAGGCTGGATTGCCATCTGTCAGGGATGCTTTGATTGTGTATTCCTGCATGGCAGGGGTGTGGACTGGATGGCCCTTGTGGTCTCTTTCAACTCTACAATTCTATGATTCTATGATTCTAATTAAAGATTTTTTTTTAAAAAAATCCAGGCTTTCTGATCTCCTTCTTGAGAGTAGGAGGAGTACATGTCAACCTCAGCCTGGAGAACAGAAAGGAAAGGTGTTCTAGCTTCTGCTGAGAGACTAAAAGCTGATGGGATGTTTCATCCCATGTCTCATATCCCATGTCTGGAGACTATCATAGTGTATTTGCCTACCATATTTCTCTTAAAGATGACCAACCATGTCAGATTTTATTTTGTTTGTTTTTTACAGGTCGACTCTCTTATCCATGGGGGATATGTTCCAAGACCCCCTGTGGATACCTGAAACCATGGATAATAATAGGGTACCCTATTGTTTTCAATCAGATGTCCACCAGAAGTTGACCATAGAATCACATTGGAGGGTCTAGAAATGCCTACAGAGAACATATTTTTTTCAGACATGGATAAATGAAACCATGGGTACCATATCTGTGGATAGGGGGGTTGACCTGTGTTTTAATTATGTTTAGTGGAAAGGTGGCATAAAATGTAATGAATAAAATTAAACTAAATCCGAGTTAGCAGAAATAGTAACAATAATAAAAGGACTAAGTACCAAAGCCCTCTAGTTGATTGCATGATTGAATGTTCCATGTATAATGACCTTAGAAATGTTTATATTTTCCCTTTGTTAAAATCATTTTAAAGGCTTTTCATCTCATGCCAAGGTTTGCTTTTTGTTATCTGATGCTGAGAAATTTGTATCCTTTAGAATGTCTAAATTCTTAGATAAGGCTGTGCAAATACACTCTACACAGTCTAAGATAGGTTTGGGAAGTGTTCCTTCCCATGAAGCTCAACTATTTCTATTGTAAATTGTTTTTGCTTGTTTTTTACATTTCTGTAAACTGGCTGCTTGCTTGAAACATAACCTGACTGACTGACTGGCTCAATATGCTGGTTTTGACTTCCACTTCATTCCTCACTCTGCTTTCCTTTTTAATCTCATGTTCTTTCCATCCCATTTATGAAGACTTTGCTGTGCTGAAGTACAGTTAATTCAGTGGATCTGCTCTGGATAGGAAAAGCAATCGGAACTAGGGCAATGCCATTTTTTGTGTTAGTGTGGCCAGAACTATACACATGTTTCACATCATAGGTTGGTATAAATGGATTGTGGTATTGACATTTTCTTAAATTCTTCTTTTAATGATAACCAATATGCAATTCACCTGTTTTCCCGACAGCCAGCTGCCAAGAAATTATAATTAGAAGGATATTTCTAAAACTGGAGGTTTTGGAAATGACTAGCACTTGTGAGAGCTAGTCCATGGAGTGATGGGGCGGGGTATTAGTAGAAGATTTAGGAGTTGGAATAGACCACAAGTCAAACATGGGCCTACATTGTCTCATGTGGCAGAAAGGCAGAATGAAAGTAAGTAAGTAAGTGAGTAAGCAAGAATACTGCAATGCAATTTAATCAACAAAACTATAGTGGCCTCGTCAAGAGAAGTACAGTCGGGGCCCCATAACCACAGGGATTTGGTTCCTGGACTTACTGTGGATACTGGAAACCACGAGTAACAGTGAACCCTATTGAAATGATGAGATATCTGGTTTAAAATACCATAGAGTTGCATTGGACACCTCTCTAGGCATTTTCTAGGAAGGTTCTATGGTATGTGTTCCAGTTTTGTGTCCCGCGCATAACTGAAACCATGGATATTGCTGATATAAGGGTCTGGCTGTATCATTCTATTCTGCTTTGGTCATACCTCATGCAGAGTACTATGTCCAGTTCTGGGCACCACAGTTTTAGGAGTATATGGAATGTATCTATAGTAGAGTGGCCAAGATGCTAAAGGAACTGGGCACCATGCCCTGTGAGATAAAGTTGAGGGAGTTCAGCATGTTTAGCCTGAAAAAGGGAGCCTGAGAGATGGCATGAAAGCCATCTTCCGATATCTGAAGGACTGTCATGTGAAAGACATGCCACTTCAAAGGGCAGGACCCAAACCAATATTGTTCAAATTGGGGGGGGGGGAGATTCTGAAAAAAAAAGAAAGTCCTGAAGAACTGATTGATAAAGGAATGGGCTAAACTGAAAGGTGGTGGATTTCCATTCATTGGATATTCTAAAACACAGATTGAATGTTGTAGATGTGGACTCCTGCACTCACAGGGGGTTGAGTAAATTAATGTTGGTGTCCCTTCCGATTCTGTGGGGAAAAAGCAACAAAACACAATTCTTGCTAATACCCCTTTTGGAATGTAAAACTATTGGAATGTAAAACTATTGGAATGTAAAACTATTGGAATGTAAAACTATGTAAAACTCCCTTAATTTCTCCTGGTTTGTGTTTCTACACATCTTTAATTACCCCACTGCTTGACACTTGGACTATGCTGGGTTGCGGCAGAGGCAGCAGGGAGGGGAAGCCTATTATATTGGAATTAGGTCTAATTGAGAAATTTTTGTGTAATGCATATTTTTGATTGAGCTACATCAGTCCCTGTGTGTGTGTATTTGTGGTATGTGCAATAGTTAAGGTAACTGGGAGGCACTAGAGGGAGAGGGTCATGGGAATATTTCATTTATTTATATAATAAAAATATCTTCCAACACATGGTAATTACATTAGTCACATCTATTTTGCTTATACCTCTTTCCTTGGATAGTTTGGAGAGCAAAGGATCCATAGACCACTTCTTTATAAGACATTTAATAGCTTGAAAAGAATAGAATGCAGTGGCAACACCATTATTTTTGTCTTTCCTTTCCCCTGCAGGGGTGGCAGTCTCACCCATGGAGACATTTCAGCCCTTAGGTTCTCCCCTGATTGCCTTGCTGTGAAACTAACCTTCCACAGTAGTTCTCCAGTCTGGTGAAAGGTTTGGAAACTATGCCTTATGAGGAGAGACTTAGGGAGCTGGGTATGTTTAGCCTGGAAAAAAGATGTTAAGAGGTGATATGATAGCCCTGTTTAAGTATTTGAAGGGGTGTCATGTTGAGGATGGAGCAGACTTGTTTTCTGCTGCTCCAGAGACTGGAACATGGAACAATGGATGCAAGCTCCAGGAACAGAGATTCCACCTCAACATTAGGAGGAAGTTTTTGACAGTAAGAGCTGTTCGGCAGTGGAACACACTCCCTCGGAGCGTGGTGGGGTCTCCTTCCTTGGAGATCTTTAAACAGAGGCTGGATAGCCATCTGTCGGGGATGCTTTGATCGTGATTTCCTGAGTGGCAGGGGGTTGGACTGGATGGCCCTCGTGGTCTCTTCCAACTCTGCAATTCTATGATTCGTCACCTTACATTCCCAGCTGCTCCATCTTGTCAACATTAAAACAAGAGCTGTTCTCACTCCCCATCCTCTCTCTCTCTCTCTCTCTCTCTTTCTTTCACACAGACACACACACACACACACACTTTTAAAAAATACTTTTTGTTCCATTCAGTTGAAATATCAATTATATTTGAGGCCAAGCAATGTTATTTGAGGGAACCTGTGGTCCTCCAGATGCTGTTGGACTCTTATCAGATCCACCCAGCATAGCCAATGATAAAGGAGAGATGGGGTCTTTAGGTAGTCTATACCTGGAGGGCCATAGGTTCTCCTACATCTTGAAGAGGACTTGAATCTTCAGCTCTTATAATGGTACTAAGGACTTTCTCAGACATGGAAAATATTGTGGGATTACAATGCCATGGTAGCGCGAATGAGTCCTGCTATTGCATGACATAGAATCATAGAACTGTAGAGTTGGAAGAGACCACTTGTTACTCTGTGCTCCAGCTGCAAAAAAAAAAAAAAGTTGCTTTTAATTGATTAGTTGACCCATCAATAGATCATCAATAGTGCTTTTTTAGCATTATTGATAATGTGAAACCACATCCCATTGTAATTGCAAGATTACAGCATGAATGGGTGGTCCTCAGTGAGAAAACTTCCAGGCAAGAACACAAAAACGAAGCACAGGATGCTCTTTTTATGAATGCCTCATTGAGTGTCAACTTTCTAACGTTTGTTTCAATGCTTCTGAGTTCATTTACTCTGTTAGTTAAGGGGTTTTTTGTTTGTTTGTTTTTTGTTTTTGGCGTTTGTAAGCACACTCACATCTTCTTGTGAGAAGCACTGAAATCTTGCCAATGCTAAATCCAGGAAGCAAGTTCCCATTATTAAACTCTAGTGGTCATTGTGCAATAATCCTGTGGTGGTTCTTTCCTGTGATTACAGCAATGTGTGATGGTAAGTTTAATAATGCCATGATGTTTCTGCTATCCTCATTTGTGGAATTACAACATTTTTAGATGCCAGTCTGATAGTCTTAAGTACCATAGGGAGTAGAGATGGAAAGAATATTGGAAAATATTTGGGAAAATGATTTTAAAACATTTTTTTTTAATACCAAGGAACCCTGACAAGATGAATTCTGGACTGAAGAGGATCTTCTTCAGCAGTTAAAACAAACCTAACTAAAATTCACAACAATCAATTTAAGACTTATTCTGAGCAAAATGTACATATTATTTATATTACCATTTATTATATTGTAATTTCAATATTATTTCCTACACAGAGAAAGCAGTCTCCTGTGCAGAGAATGTTGTTTTCTGTGCAAAACAACCAGATGCAAATTTTGTGCAGAAAAAAGTCAGACATTGTGAATAGCCTTCAAAAACTGCATGTTTTTTGAAGTCTTTCTTGCAATGGAAAAAAAATGGCTAAAATTAGTTGTTGCTTCCTTTGAGAAGACAATTATCAACAAATTACACCTCTATCAGGGAGTGCATCTAAAGTGGCCGTTGTTGTCTCCACTACAGCTTGAAGAGCATAGAACATAGTTCAGCTCTCATTTGCAGCTAGAGGAGAGAAGAGGTGCTGGGGGGAGAGGGGATGTGGAAGAAATTTTCTTCTATGTCATTTCTCTATGTCAGCAGAAAACAGCTTTTTCAGCCCCCAAGTTTGTGGAACTTCACCATCATGTCTAATCACTACTTTGAAATATAACAATAGGATCACTATAAAGATATGATTACAAGGTGACATTAAGCCCCTTACTTTGATATCTGGTTACAGTCATCTATCAAAATTTTCTTCACACTGTCCACTTACACATTTGTAAAATGGATGTTTAAATATCAACTTCCCTGGTCAAGAGCCAGAATAGAGTTGCCATGTGTTGGAAACTATTTGGAGGCACACAGCAAGAAAACTCTTGAGTAGAGCATGGTATAGTGGTTTGCTTGTTGGACTAGACCTCTAAGAGACCAGGGCTTAAATCCCCACTCAGTCATGGAAACCTGCTGGGTGACGTTGGGCAAATCACTGTGTCTCCGCCTCAGAGGAAGGCATTGGCACTGAATAAATCTTGCCAAGAAAACCCCACAGTAGGTTAGCCTTAGTGTCACTATAAATTGGAAATGACTTGAAGGCAGACAACAACAGACTTCCTGAGTCTCTGGTACAAGATATAAGAGAAACATGTACTCAGATGTTTAGAAGGCACAATGAATATTTTAAAGGAAAGGGATACTTTAAAACACAATAGGTACTCATTACATAGTGGAAAACCCTGCTTCATACTAGAAGGCTTTCCTTAATACACATTAACGGAAATCAGCCATCCACCATTGACGTTCTGATAAGCTGGATAATAGGTTTCTGCTTGGTGATCTTGCGTGTGTTGCCTCTGTGTGAGATTTCAAATTTATTTCCACAACTTATTGCACATTCATTGGGGAGGGGTGTCCTTGCAGAAAATTGCCCGGGGAAATGAATTTTGTTTTCTTTTAGGGGCAGAACAATTTTCCACCTGTCGCCCAACTATCTGATGAAAGGGATTAAGAGAGATGCATTGCAAGTACCCCTAGGAAGAAAGAGAGGTTCTGATGATACTGCAGCTCTGATAGCAAAGGTTGGGTTTTTCAGGTGCACACACAGCTGGTAGGCAATGTGATGGAAATGTAAGGTCCAGAGTTTATATGCTTTGGAATAGTGGTTGTTGGGAAGCTACAGCAGGAAAAGGCTCTTGCCTTCCCAAACTGCTTGAAAACTAGTAGCACTCATCTGATCACTGTGGAGGGGGGACCAGGCTAGACCGTGCTCTCTGATCCATCAGGGTCTGCTTCTTATTCTTACATTGTTGTGGTGGTTATTTATTAATTGTATTAGACATTAAGGACATTTTCAGACGGGGCCTTTTCCTCCATTCCTCCCTCGATACCCTCACTCCCATTCCTGCCTGTACAGAATCAAGGAAAATCTTTCAGACACTTACCTTGATCCCATTGCAGGAACATCCTCCCCCTCCCTTTGCTGGCTGGGAGTAAATGTAGCTGTTGTAATGCTGCATTTACGACCCAGAAATGAAATCCCACTCATTCTAGCGAGAGACTGATCATGCAGGAAATTTAAATATAAAAACTAAACAAAACATCAAAATAAAAAACCAAGCCCCCAAACAATTTTTTTTAAAGTAACCTGGGGAGGGTGAAAAAAGAGTGCCACTTACCTCCCCATCGCGATCTCCACTGGAAGTGTTCTGAATGGACCTCCCCCTGTGGCTGGCATCATGGGACAGGAACTTTTCCTTCTCCCACACCCATGATGTCATGACAGACATGGAATGGGTGTTCTCTTCACAACGTTTCATCATGAATACTATATTCCAGGAACAGAATGGGGTCAGCATGGGGTCAGCACATGTCATCTGAAATGGAGACCCTTTTTTGACCCTGTTCCATGCCTACCATGGAATATAGAGCCCATCTGAAAAATCTCCTTAGTTTCTTTAAAAACAGAGTCAAGCTGAAGTCGAAGGCTTTCATGGCTGGCATCCGTAGATTTTATTTGTTTTTTTTCCGGGCTGTGAGGCTGTTCCTATTCCAGAACATGGCCTCACAGCCCAGGGAAAAGAACAACAACAAGGAAAATCTAGAGTCAAGCTGTCTTACAACAATAGAAATATGCAAAATGTGCAAACCAAAGTAATAGAAGCTATGATATGTGTGTACATCACTGACAAAAACAACAAGCAAAATAAGTCATAAGAAAAAAGACATTTCTTATATTGTGAAAACTTCCTCCCCTCCTCCTCCTCCTTTATCTATTTATTTACTTTTATTCTCCTCTCCACCAGTTTGGGACTCAAGGTGGCTTTCAACAGCTAAAACAAATATAATTAAAATTCACAACATAAAAAAGCTACAGTTGTATTTAAAATGTCAAAGAATTAAAATCTGTTAACATAAACCATGAAAAATAAAGCAGCAAATCGAAAATCCATCACATTATAAAAGGCATGTTAGCAATAGCAATAACAATAATGATGAATATGGGCTTGTCTACACTAAGGTAATAAACTGAATTTACCCCATATCCAGTATGAGGTGTCCAGATGATGCACACAGCTAATCCACTTTATTAAAATGTTAATCTGGATTAAGAGATCTGGGGGAAACTCTGATTCTTTTGCTGTCGGGACAGTGGGATTGGGTTACATTTGGCCCAGTCCAGTTGTCCACATGCAAACACAGTGCCATCTCCCTTATTCTGTCCTGAGGAGCTCAGGGAAGGGGATGGATCCTCCTCAAAGAACAGTACCACAGCTGCCTTGCTGGCCAGTCAGCTCCCTGCGCTGCTGCTTTTGCTGAGGTCAGAACAGGGCAGATGTATGATCAATGAGGAGGGGGTAGAGTGGCCCTTTCCTGATTGATAACCAGTGGCTCATGAGTACCCAGTGCACTGACTCACTAGAAGATAGTGGAGATCTGATATGGAGGTCTGTTTGCAAAGATATTAAAGAGGTTAAATAGCCAATCTCTATTTTATGGATCCATGCTAAAATGGCACTGGTGTAAATGACCTCTGTTATTTTTGATACCTTTCCTCTTAAATATGAGAATGGGGGGAAGATATGAATGAAAGCTTCTCCATTTTAAATGCAGGAAAAGTGTGCAAATCAAATAATCTATCACATTTCCCCCCTCTCTTTCCCCATAAAGCATAAAGATTTTTGTAGTTAGTTAATTAGGTAGTGCCGTATTTTCCCTTTATTAAAAACATGCAAAATTCTCTAAACAGCTCATTTCTCCTGTGCCTCTGCATTTAACTCTATGCACCTGGCAAGGTTTAAAATTTAAGAAGCTTGATGAAAGACAGGGTTTGAATAGTCACAGTCATGTTCATTGCGGTGTGAAAGATGCACTCAAGCGGGCTTGTTTTACCAGCTCTCAGTACTTTGGAATCTCACGTCACAGGACAAGATTGCAAGCTATAGTTTTGTAGTAACAAAATTTCTTCTGTGTTGCAACAATGTTTGCAAGATCTCCTTTAACAACCCTGAATAAGATCAGCACACAATTCTGCTCTCAAGACAATTACTGCTTGGAGAAAAGAAAGTTAAAATAAAATAAAACATCCCAGCTAAATAGAAAAGACAGAACCTCAGGAACAGACAATGTATTGATCCTCACATATTGTTCTTTGTCTAAACTACAGTGCAGATATTTGGCTTTTAGGCAGTCACACCCAAAGGCTTTTTAACGGTTGGGGGCGGGGGAACAGGCATCCCTGCTTCTTCCGGATCTCAGTTGTGGTCGCTTTCTTCTTTGGCAGTGTTTTATCTAAGGATGGAAGCCCCTGTTGGTTTTGGTTTCTCTCAGTTTCTTATTTTTCCAGTCTTAACTTTACTTCTTCCAACACTTTGAGAATTTTTCCATACAATTGAGTACAACATAGTTCAGTTCATTCCAAAGGGTGAATTTATTTTAAAGTGTGTGCGGATATCTGTTTATATTGTCTATATTTCTCTGAGTACATGCATTTTTATACCCAGTTTTACCCATCCACAGTTTTGGGAAGTCATTATCCTTCTACGATACATTGTAATGCTGTTTTCACTTATATGCATATTTTGGTGCATTCTTTTCACCTATCTAAACATTATTGTGTGCCTTTTTGAGTGGAATATTCTGTTGCAAAGTTTTGGAGAAGTGAAAATATAGAAGGTTAACTGAGTTTTTTGTAAGTAGCACTGAAGTACAAGTCAACCTCTGTATCCATGGATTTGGTATCCACGGTTTCACTTATCCATGTTCTAAAATATGTTCTCTCTAGGCATTTCTAGGATCTCCAATGTGATTCTATGGTCAACTTCTGGCGTTCGTCTCATGAACATAATAGGGTCACTGTTATCCATGCTTTCAAGTATCCATGGGGTGTGTGTGTGTGTGTGTCTTGGAATGTATCCCCAATGATTTTGGGGGTCAACCTGTATATAAAACAAGGAAAAACCTGTATTACATTTGATCCAGATACATTTGTTTCTCCATCTAGCAGACTAGCATCAGGTTTGTAATTAGAGCATTAGAGAATTCAGAATAAACCACAACTTTTCTTTATATTATTTTATTCATTTATTACATTCTTCTACTGTCCCAAACCCAACATTTCCAGTTTAAATGCAATGAGAAACTGTTTTAGCAAGTAAGCCTTTCTCTCTGGCTTGTGAAAAAAAGGAAGAGGGAGTATATGGACACAGTAATTCCCAGTTTGATAAACCACTGTAGCTGTTGAGTTGTGCCAGATGTACATTCCCTTCTTTTTGCTTGACTGAAGATAAATCCAGCCACAGGCATGCATTGACAGATTGGGCAAGAACCTGCTTATGGTGCTATTAGAAAACAGTTTAAGGTACCATCAGCAGTCGAATGCCATAACTAAAGTCCAGCAAGAAACATGTTTTCTGAATAAACACCTCATCAAATGCAGTGTGGTGACCTAAGATGTGTGTTTGTAAATTGTATGTGAAGCAGGAAAGAGAATGAAAGAGAAAGAGAAGTGGAACTTTGAACTGGCTGAAGGTGAAGTACTTTCTGGGTCTACAGAGTCTTATGTCTTCCTTCCACAATTTTAAATAAAACATAAGTTACAAAGAAGATCATGCCTCCAGTGCTCTGTTATCCAGAGGAAATGTAATCAGATAGTGGCTCACTTGAGCTCATGGTGCAGTGGGAAGCATGAAATGATATTCTGGAATACTTCGGTAGATGTCAGGTGCTAAAAATGTTGAACACATCTTTGCTGCTTAGAAAATGAGACTGGAGTTGTAGATTCCAATGACATGCTTTGATTTGAAATTTGCAATGCTACTCACATCAGTATCCCCTCGACACTGTTGAGATGTTGTCTGTGTGTCACACTGTCACACTGAGACGTGTTAACATTGCCCCCCCTTTAATGCCTTGACATTGAACAGTTGTCTTCCCACACTCACTATGACATTATTTGCTACAACCTGGTATCAGAAAGTCATCTCTGTTTCAACAGCACAGACATCACCTTTTTTTCTTTTATTTTCGACATTGTCTTGCCATATCACACTTGTGCGGATATTATCTTGGCAACCCAATTATGATTGCAAGTTCCACTGAAATGAAACAGGAGCAATATCTCTACAGAAATCTAAAAGGAAAAGAGTGCAGTATGTCCACAATGGCTTACTCTGCCTTTGGAGCATGTCAGAACAATTTAGCCCCTGTGCAATCTCTTGTGGATAGACTAAACCACCTTTTATTTTATTTTGCCTGTGCATTTCAATCTGTTGTCTGTTTTTCCTTATGCATGGAGGAAGCCCTTTGACCAAAGCCCTATAACTGATACATTTGCTGGTTTTGTCTATAACAAAAGAAGAAAGAAAGAAAGAAAGAAAGAAAGAAAGAGGACTGTTTCTTGATCCAGATACACTTTAAAAGCCAGACAGATGCATCAAATGAAGGAGTTCTTTGGAACTTATAAGTGGGGCTTTGAAGGATAGTGGCACTGAGTGGGGCATTGAAGGATGCTGTGAGTGGGGTGCTGAAGGAGGATACAGTCAGGCCCTTCTTGCCAGCAATCTGTGGTGCAGGAAGCAGTGGCACTGGCACCTGTGGGGCCCTGTCTCAACTGCTATCTCACCATAGCTCCCTTGCAGGAGGTGTCTATGAGTGAAAACTGGGTGCCAGAATAAAAGGAGAGGGAACGACCCTGCCCAGTTTTTGTTCTAGTTGTGATACTGCTGGCTTCATCCTCTCTCTCTGCTAGGAATGTGTCCCTTAGTGGAAAAAGGGATGCCAACCTTAATAACTGAGAATCAGGACTGGGTGCACTATTAACTCTATTACATATCCAGTGCCAAGAATCATGCTGGAGAACCTGTCAGGGATATGGACACATGCTGAATCCCAACTTTCTTTTTAAGCTACAAATTAATCATAAATGGATCCCTCCCTCCTGTGCATGCACGCGCATGCACGCTCTCGCCCACACATTATAATTCTCTGCTCTCTTTATAAGCTGTGAAACAAATCAGCATGCATGTTCTATCCGTGGCCACTCTTGCTGTTTCCTTTATTGTCAATCTTTGCTAAATGCCACATCCCTGTAGGCTTTAGCAAATCCATGTATTAAAGGTACAAAGGTATTAGGGATTTGTGCGGACATCAAATCTCCAGCTCTCATCAACATCTTAAGTAATTTTTAAAAGAAATCCTCATGCAAAAAGGGGAAAGGGGGTCAGATCTCCTTGATTAAGAGCATGTAGACAAGGCCCATCTGGTTGCACATTCCCATCTGAATAACAAATGTGCTTTTCTCTGCTAATACTCTTTTCTTGCATACAGTAAATGCATTCTAGTGCATCTTGGCTTTCTTTTTTTTCTTTTTTCTTTTTCTTTTTGTTTTTACCATCTTTGTGATGCTGTCATCTGCTCACACAATCTAACTCTTTGAATATAGCCTGAAGCTGTGTAGCCAAGAAAGAAAGAAATGGGGGGGGGGGGATTGGAAAGATTAAGGCTGCAGTCATGTGCCCCCCTTGCTCCTGGGGTGAATGCCATTACATTCAGAGGGACCAGATTCTGGACTCAAACTCTGGCCCATCCAAATGGGTTTAGTTACTCTCCTAAATGGAAGTGCTTATAGAAAGTGATTACTTTTTACATTTGAAGTGGATTGTGAGATCTGAGAAGAAAATGGCAAAAGTGAACACTGATCTATCAGCTCAGTTCAGCAAAGATGAGCTTCTGTAAAATTCTCTACCTACCTTTCTTCCTTCTCCAAGAAGCTACAGCAAGAAAAAGAGGCTGTTTCTTTCTTCCCTAGTATACCCAGCAGCTTCCTCACTGCTGATGCATTAATCTCCCCCAACCCCACACTGAAAAATCAGGTGAATTAGAGAAAGAAGTCTGTCCAAAGGGCTGTCCAGCTGAGCAGGTGCCTGGCAAATCTAGCGTTCTATTCTTCATCTATGGTTATTCCTTTTTTACACTGACCACTGAAGAATTCAGTGTAAAGTACAAGGAAAGACAAAGTATTCTTGCTGAGTGTATGCACCATTTAGTTGAGCAATCTGTATTTCTGGCCTCTTGCAGATTGAGTACTGCACTTCCTTTGGGGCCAACTGATCTTCTCCCACATGAGTGCTTTGCACTTGATGCCTAAAATGGCTGAGTACTCACTGAACCATCTCCAGCTGGTCTGTTGATATGCATATGAATTTCACTGTCACCACCCACCCCATAGTGCACTAATTTTTCTCCAAGGCAGAGAATAGGCTTGAATTGACTAACAGGATCTGGATTCATGTTTACATTTTAGATCAAATGATGTGTTTACCTTCCTATTTTTCTCTTTGGAAATATGCAGGTTGCTCCAAAGACCCTTTCTAGAAGAGCAAGGTATTTGTTCTGTTTCAACCACCGATCTTTTTCGTTCTTCCTCTTAGGTGCTTCCTAAGGCATATTTTCTGCAATAATATGCTGTTCGGTTTTATGGCAGCTATATAAAAGCTACCAAATCACAGCTGATAAAATTAGGGAGAAATAGGATGTAACAGTTTGTTAACGGTGTATCTGTTGTCTTATCGTAGCATGGCTAATGCTCTTTATTTCCATGAGAGTATTTTGAACTGAGTTTTAAAAGAAAACCGGTTTAATTTAAAATGTTTTCCTTCGAACAAATGGTTTGGGTTGGACAAATTTACATTATCAGAACTCTCTTGCTCCTTATTGTAAGAGCTGTTCGACAATGTAATGGAATACCTGAATAGGGTGGTCTCTCTTTCCTTCAAGGTTTTAAAGCAGAGGCTGAATGGCCATCTGTCAGGGATTCCTACCATTGTAAATTCCTGCACTGGCAGGGAGCTGAACTAGCTTTAGGCTCCTTCTAACTTGTCAACACTTGTATGATTCTGTGATTCTTCTTTATAAAATTGCTCAGTGCTTTCAAATCTAAAATTATATTTTCTTCGGCCTTAAATTTGCAAAGTGTTGTTCTTCCCACTTCTGCTGCCAATACCTTTGAGAGAAGAATTCCACCTGGGCTTGAGGTGGTGGAATGAAACCATGGATCCTCTACATCTTCTAAGGTCCTTCAGACTTACAGCGGACAGGTCAAGAAATGTGGGAATGGTTGGGCTTGGCTTTTCAGCCTGGCAGATGTTCCTTTTCTTCTTCCCTGCTTTCTCCTAGTTTGAAAGCAAAGGGGCATGACCATTAGGCATTCCAGGTCCAGGTCCCTTGTGTGAGAACAGAGAGAGGGTCATTGGTTCCAATAGATCCTTAGCCATTTCTGCACTGTGAACAGAAACTGATCAATTTCCTGAATGGGGTTGACCTCTTTTTATAGACCTGCTGCATATTGTGAATGGCAGATGTATATCCACAGAGCTTTGTGTGAGCATAAATAGGGTGAATATCCCCACCAGTAAAGCTGAAGCAAATGCCTGCTGAATCCTAACCCCATTTGGACTTCTGGGACTAAGACTGTTATCCCCAACAGGGCAATGTATGGCCAAAACGTTTTGGTTAGCATCTCGTTGTGAAAGATGTAAAGTGACTTACAGTTGCATCAAGTTGAATTGTTCCATTGTGCAATGTTCATATTCTCAGGGGAGGAGCAGAGATGTAGGTACACCATTTGGATCATTATCCAAGAGGAACCAGCAGTGTGGCTGTTGCACTGCAGTCTCATTGCTCTATCGGTCCCATAGTGCTATGCTTCCCACCACATTATGTGTCCCATAGTGCAATGGGCACTGTGCCCAATGCTCCAGTGTCCATTGTGTCAGGGATGTAGCTATGGAGGTGTCTAAATGACAAAAATCATCCTCATAGAATTCAAGGAGAATGTGATTTGTCTAAATGTCATCCCAAATCATTCAGACCGAGGGGGGGGGCATATCCACCAAAAACTCCCCAGGAAAAGCCTTTGTGGCTTTCCCCAAAATTTATTTAAAAAGCTCTGTGGGGAATTCATATTCCTGCTCATTGGAACAACTTATTCACATTCCTAAGAGCAGAAGTGTAAAGCTGATTGGTCAGTTGTGCACAGGGGGATGGAGCTTGCTAACAAGGCAAGCGCCCGGAACCACCATTGGATTTTTGCCTTAGCAATCATGACTGAGGTGATGAAACAGCCTTCCTCCCACTTTTTTTAAAATTTATTTTAGGCAGAATATCACACTTGTACACCTAAGATATACATTTTAAAAAAATACTATTTGACAAAGGCAACTTGGTCACAACAGATACAAAAATAATTCACTTGCACCAGCCATCTTGATTTGCAGGCATGCCCATTGGAACAGCGGAAGCGGATAGCTTTGCATGACTGTGATCTTGCCAAAAAAACCATAAGACAAATCAAAGCTGCTTTGAATTGGCATTAGTGCACATCAGTCTACATTTCCACCCCTTGTGTAGACAAGCCCTGTGTCACTGTAAAGTCACACATCAGAACTTCTGATGCAGGATATCAGCCTTTATTTTTATCATACTGAAGTAGGTCCCCCCAGCTCTCCCCCTTTGATTATTATCATAAAAAGAAAAAAAAACTGTCATATTAATGTATAGGATAGAAAGTATGTTCTTCCCCTCTGAAAGGTAATTTCTGAACAATAAAAAATATTTTCCTATTGCTAGATCAGCAGATAGATTTGATTGTTGGGTCTTTCACTGTAGGATTCAACAACTCTTTTTTTCTAGAGTAAGAAAAGCTTTAATCTTGCAAACTGACAGGTATGAATGAAAAATTGTAATAATTTTGAAAGCAGAAGTGTCCCAGAATCCCATTTGGTACTAAAAATCTTTGTCACAGAACAATAAATTATTACACTAAATAAACAACCCAGAAAATACTTTATTTTTGTCCAGGGATGTCATTCAGCAAGTAACTTGATTGTATTTGAACTGATTTTTTATTTATCTATTGGAGCTAATATTCTACATATTATTCTGAATAGAATTTGGAAACAAAGTAATGGGATGGCAGAGTTGCTTTTCAATTATGTCTGTCTGAAGGTAACAGTGTGTAACTTCAGGTGTTGTGGCATGCCCGGGGCACATGTTAGAGGTTTATAAATGGGATGAAGAATTCAGTGAAAGTTAATAAATGCTCCTTGTCATAGTAACAGAACTGAGGAGTTTCCAAGAAAAGGCATTTCTCCCAGGATAGAGACAGCAACATTGCAAGGGTTTCCATTGGTCACTGGGCAGAAGTTCAGTCTTTTCCAAACTTTGGCTCACTGCTAGAACTACGGCAATTTTTTTCAGAAGTTTTCTCAGCAAAAGTAGGTCTGTTTACTAGGGATGCAATTATTCACTGATTTTCTCCTTGAAGGAAGCAATGAGTACTTAGAGTAATTTTCAAGAAAGTCTTTCGAAACCACACAGTTTTCAAAGCCTATTCACAATTCAGGACTTATTCCTAGCAATACTTGTGGTTGATTTGTTTTGCCCAGAAGACATTATTTTCTACATAAGAAGCAGCCATTCTGTACAGAAATAATAATAACAGCAGCAGCAGCTACTAATATTACTATTGTTTTCCTGTGCCTTTAAGTAATTTCTGACTTATGGTGACCATACTGTGAACCCCTTGGGCAAGTCACATTCTCTCAGCCTCAGGGAGGTCAATGGCAAACCCCCTCTGAAGAAATCTTGCCAAGGAAACCCTGTGATAGGTTCGCCTTAGGGTCACCATAAGTCAGAAATGACTTGAAGGCATACCACAAAAATGGGAGGGAAACAGCCTAGATTCTGTTATGTACATACAAGGTCAGTCAACCTGTCTCTCTATCTATCATTCTCTCTGTCTATTCATCCATCAGTCCATCCAGTGATGTGTACACAAAAATCACACACATAAGTACTTCCCATGTATGGAGCAAGTTAGGAAGAAGTGGTTTAGCATAATGACTAGTTGCTATTGTTTTAATCTGTTCATCACCCACCAGTTTCTGCCCTGGGCCCAGGTCCAGTGCCACCACCCACATTGACAGTTCTAGTCTACAAGAATCATCTACCATACTACCCATTCAAAACTCCAGCTATAGCCACCAATGCCCAGAGTGGGATCCAGGTGGTTGTATCTGGCACCTGCCATTTCAATCCCTACACAATATCTCTGGAACACCAATAAAGCATCTCTCTGGGGCAATGTTATACCACTCCTCAGGAGGCATCATGTAGAATAAAAGGCACATAGTTGCTAGCTAGACTGCTTTCCCCTTTTACTGCTGCTAGGCTTGCCTGCCTGCCACATCTGTGGCCCACCCAGGGTAGATACCAACATCTGACACTAGCCCTGCTTGAGCCTATTTTTACTTGCCAAATTCAACACTTGTTGATTCACTTCCACTCTGAATTCAAGGTGCTGGTGATGACATTCAAAGCCTTAAATAGCTTGGGACCTTTCTACTTGAAGGAGCACCTCTCCTAGAAGTGCCTGCCCAAGGAATTAGATTTGCCAGAGGAAGGCTTTCTTTCTATCCCACCAGTGGGGGCAATATGATGGGGGAGGACACATGAGAGGGCCTTCTCAGCTGTGGTGACCCATATGTGGAATGCTATCCCCTTGGAGGCCTGACTGGCACCAGCACTGGTTTCTTTTCATAGCCAGGTCAAGACATGTTTTTTTAAATTTTTATTAAAGCCTTTGAGGGGTTTAATTTACTTTTACACATACACATGGTTTTAACCCCTTTAGCTTTCTAAAGCTCTTTGAACTTGTTTGAATTATTTAATATAACTTTATCTTATTTATTTATTTATTTATTTTAATTTACAATTGTTTATATTATTTTATCAGTTGGCTGCCCTGAGATCTTATGATAAATGGACGGAATAAAAAAATAAAGAAACATACAAAATATGAGTACCCCTTACTTCATTGAAATGGGACCCCCAGCCATATTAACACCCAAATCCAGTGCAGATGGAGATAGACTAAAACCTGGATTAACATGGTATTACCGGAATCTGGAGTGGATAGGGCCATGTGGCATTCTTGCCCTGGATTCAGGGAAAAGGTTGCAAGTTGTGTGGCATTATCAGGCCAGGTTCAGGGGAGATTCATGGTTTTTCTCTAGTGTAGACAAGCTCAATGGTAACAGTGTTATAAATTACAGAGAATTCTTAGGGTTCTGGATGAACTAGTTAATATGTTCAGCTCTTTTCAGGATTCTGTGATTACACTGAACTGTGTAAGTTCAAGCAAGAATGTACAACTTAGCTGTTGTTCAAGGAATCAGTGGAAGCATGATGTACTCTTTTATAACATTTTTGGGCCCCTCTTTCATAATCTCCTTGGCATCAAAAATGAAATGAGAAACAAAGAAAATACTGAGAGCAACAAATTTGCACATGCTTCCTACCCCAGTAACCAGAATGTAGGATCATTCCTATGTCTTTTTTTCGGGGGGGGGGACACCAAAAACAGTGTCCCCGCCACTATTTTATGTGAGGCAACCACTACCACCATGCACCCATACCCACACAAAGCCCCAGAATGACACTACATCCAAGGGTTGAGCAGAAGAAAAATGGCAGTCCAGTTACCAAAATTGTGGCTTTGTGGTAACTACCTCCTGCGGTGGTGAAATGAAGTGGATGGAAATGTAGAACTCACTTCCACCTGTGCTCCTGTTAAGGTAAGCCCCACACCAGTGTAGCAAATTGTTCCACTACAACCATCCCAGTAAACAAACTTCTTCCTACACACAATAAGCTAAGCTTTTTCAGGGGCCTAGTTGTAACAGAAGCCTAGCTCAGCTTATTCAGGGGCACTAGTTGTAACATGACAAGTGACTAGAATTATATTGAATGGGGAGCTGCAGTGTTGTTTAAGAATGTCCTGTGCATTATTTTGCATGGGTAGTGGCTTGTACATGATCTTTTGTTTGTTTACTATGGGTGCACACATTAAGGTGGACTGTTCAGCTATCTGGCTCCCTGTTCCCCATCTGTAAATGACAAAATGTTTTGCAGAAGTGCCCTCTACATGTTTGCTTGCATAATAATAATGGTCAGGAATTATCTTTGTCTTGGCTCACTTTAGATAAAGGTTCTTAGTTTCCGTTTTTTGTTTATGGTGCATTTGCAGGTGGGTTTTTTTCTCTACCAAGTAGCTGTCACTGATAACACCATTTTCCAACATACTGTACTCTCAAGTCTTCTGGCCTCTTTGCCTGTTGCTGTTTATGCACAGATGTGTATGCATTTTCATCTTTAAAATGTTGGAGCAGTGTAGTTCTTATACTCTCTCCCCAACCAATTATGGCACTGTTTTATTTTGCAGAATTGGGATATAAGCCAAAGCTCTGAGAAATGCAGTGATGATGTCTGGATATCCATGACTTCCGTTACACTGAATATTTCACATCTCTCATGTCTGTTTTATTCTTAAAATGATGATTCAATCATTCCCTCCTTTCATACTGATTTTGCTTCCCTGTGAGTTGCCATCCCCTTGGCTATCATTTCCCCCCTGCTATTTGTACCAGTTGTCTTTAATCTTGCTGCATAAATTGGGTGACTATGAGTACCCTCACTAAACTGCCAAGGCATAAACATGCCACAGGAGTATTTGGCTTCGTCTACATGGGCCAGAATATGTCAACTTCCTACTGATGCCTTCTGGCCCCACATCAGGCCTGTTGCTCCCTCATTTCCTGCACAGAATGGGGTAGAGTCCTCACAGACATGCCAGCCCATCTCTGCAGCTGCTGTTGCTGCTGTCAGTGCCAGTTTAAGGGTCTTGCAGCACCTGCAGCCTCAGGGGGGCTGATCATTGTGGAGGGGGGGTGTCATAACCCTCCTCCAGCAAAAACATTGTTAGTAATAATCTGAATATCCTGTACTGTGAATAGGTTAGGTTAGGTTATATTGACCTGAGATAAACATATGGGTCCTCCAAAATAAAGTGTTGCAGCCCCCCCCCCAATTCCTTAAACCGGCCCTGTCTGCTGTCCGCGTCACACTCTCCGAAGTCAGGAAGCAGGCCTACAGCATGTGAGCAATGCCCCCTGCATGTAACCCTTGTCACATGATGCAAGCCTGCTTTCTTGCTTCAGAGCGTGCGATGAGGATAGCAGAGGTGTTGTCTACAGAGATGGGCCAGCATAGCCATACAGCCTCCTGTGGAGCTGAGGGGCCCAATAGATTTTTTCTTGAATGAAATGTTTCCCCCCAGGTATTTTGCTGGAATGGTTTATTGTGCTTTCCCCCATCTTTGCCCCAGGGGTCATGAATACTGCCCAGGGGCAAAATGGGGCCAAAGTCTTGTATGGACAGCAGGGCTGCAAGATGGGTCCAAGGCAGGGTAAATTGCCCATCTAGACAAGCCCTTTATCTCTTTCTGGGAACTGGTAGCTGCATTCCTTTTTTTCCTCCTTCCTTCTAATACCATAGAATTTGACTCAATTAAAATGGCTATAAGAAGCCATTTGATAGCACTGGGGTCTTTAATATTGTCCTTTCCTTATTAGTAGAATGGCCCTTGAATCACCATGACAGGTATGAAGATTCCACGGATCCAACAAGGTTTTCAGAGCAAGTTGCTCACCAGAAAAGTTAAGGTTCTGTCTGTTTTTCACATCTGAGTGGGTGAATCTTTATAGAAACAATATTGACTTCTGGGATGAAGAAATATGTCAGTGTCAGTTTTGCTAAGCTTCCAATTTTTCCGACTTTAAGTTTATTTTGTCCTGTTTTCTGTCAGATTCTATTCTAAAAGTATATTCTAATATTCATCTCCCAATATACATGTTGTTGTATGCAAATGTGTATAATATAGATATTTCTTGAAAGCATACATATTTCTTTCATATACGTATTCCTTCCAATATAAACTGCTTCTGTACAGTGTTTTTGTTAAGATACAGATCTTTTAATACACACATTTTATATGCATTTTTCCATTGAATAATGGCATCACAAAACTCGAGAAAATGTGGAGATTGAAAGAGAACCATGTCTCTGTGTTTTGGTTCAGAAAGTGTGAATTATGTAAATTCATATTAAAATGTGAAGTGAACTCATTTCTCCTCCACTCTTTTCTTTTTTCTGTTCTGCTCTTTTCACTGCTACTGTTACCGCCGATGCTAGTAATGCTTATAGTACTAATAAAAATTGTTCTATCCTGCCTTTGATCCATGCAATGTCAAGTGGTACACACTGTTACCCATGTATTGATTGCTTGAAAATGCTTACAATGCTACTTTCAGCCCAAACACAGCCACCAATGCAATCTACATTTGGTCTGCATGTGGTCTTTCAAGCCAGATACTAATCCAGTCCAGACCCACTGCTCTTCAGCAAAACTGTTCCATCCTGTGCATTCAGACAGTGGCAGTTTTAATGTGCAGGCTTTATTCACAAATAGAAAGTTCCAGTCAGGTCCAGGAGTCTCACAACCTGAAACCAGCCTTCTTGTGCTCCTAATCCAACTCTCTGGAGTTCCCATTGGAAACAGCCCCTACTCCTTACGTATGGCTTGTGTCCAAACTATGTGAAATATCTTTTTTTCCACATATAAGCCTGCCTGAGTTTTAAGATCCTCAGAGGAGAGATTTCTCTTGCTCCCACCACTTTTAATCCATGAGAGTTTAATCCACTTTTAATCCTTGTTGCTGGCTGCTCCCAGGCTATGGAACTCTCTATCATGAGAGACCAGGCTGGCCCCCTCCTTGCTTTCCTTCTACCAGGAGGTAAAGATTTTTCCTGTTGTTGTTATTTGAAGAAGTGTTTTGTGACTATGTGGCAATGTGCAAAGGCCTTTTATGGGGTTCATGTGCCACATTCATTTTAAATGGTTTTAGTTACAGTTTGAAATGATTTTATATTGTTTTAATAATGATGTTTTAAGATGGTATCTTATTTATGTTTTAATTTTTAATACTATTTTTTTTAAAAAAATCTGTGTACCTTGCATTAACTAGTGTGCGAGCCATGTTATCTTCCATTCAGGGAAAGGGCAGGTATAAACTGAGTAGCTAACTAAATAAATAAATAATATGGTATCATTATCTGGTGGTTTCTAATTTTTTGTATAGTTTTCCTTCACCCCCCAAAATTGAAATTATTTAACTGTTGCTTACTTACTGGCACTTAGAGGTTTAAGAACAGCCACCACCACCTTCCCACCCCTGGCCTCCTCCTCTTTCTCCTCAACAATGGTTGCAAACAGAAGCTCTGACTTCTACTCTTCGGCTACTGCATCACCAGGAGACTTTATTTTCAGACTGTGTCACGAAGGCTAAGTTTGCTGGGTGGTGTGCTTGTAGTGTGTGTGTCTGTGCATGAATTAGATTGTTGCTGCCCAGCCTGGTGAGGGGAGTGATTGGTGTTGGTGAGTGTTTGTGTTTGATGGTGGCTACTTTGTAACTGTTATTGGGTTAGGACTATTTGGGGTGCCTGGGGAATTTGGGGCTTCCTCTTCTGAGCTGCCTCCTTTTTTCCTCCCTCTTCCTTCTCCTGGCTGGCCTGGCCACACCTTATGGCTTCCCCATAATAGGCAGAGCTTGCCACCCCTGGCCTTCTCCTCTTTCTCCTTGACAAAACCCACCCATCCATCTCTTTCACAGTATGAGTTTTCTGGTCACTTCTCGGGCCGGGTAGGAATTTTCCACCCCCCCTTTCCCCAGGTTTTTATTTGCCTACCCCATACTGTCACTTTGGAATTGGACGATTGGCTTTGGGTGAGGTTATAAATAGGTGGTCACTGGCAGGGAATGGGGAGACAGGTACCCGGCATTCACATATGGCACCCCATTGCGGGTTGAAGGATGGGGCTTATCAAACTGCACCTGCATATCATGCGGATGGGGTGCAGGGAGAAAGACTATCCTTGAGGCCAGCAGCAGGATGTAACCCTCAATAGAAGCCATGCGGCTTGAGGACTTACATCCTGGGAGATTTTCAGATACCGTTTAACAGTACCTACCACGGAAGGAGGTCCTGGGAGAGGAACAGCGTTCTTGCACGGCAGGGGGTCATTTTCGGATGCCGCCGTCCTTCTTCCGGGATCCTTCGCTGCACGTCCATGAAGCTTTGGAAGCGGCCATGCCATATTTTAAGCACGGGCAACTTCAGTGCGTAAAATATGGCACGGCCGCTTCCAAAGATTCATGGACGTGCAACGAAGGATCCCAGAAGAGGGACGGCGGCATCCGAAAATGACCCCCTGCCATGCAAGAGCGCTGTTCCTCTCCCGGGACCTCCTCCCATGGTAGGTACTGCTAAACGGTGTCTGAAAATCTCCCTGGTGTATGGCCTTCCAGTAGATGGTGCACGTGGGGCATCCCAGTCACTGGGATCCCTCCCGGGGCTCAGGTGCTTCGCCCAGGGAAGCTGAAATACCCTAGAGTACAGGGTCAAAATTCAGAATGACCTGGATAGACTGGAGAGCTGGGCCAAAGCTAACAAAATGAAATTCAATACGGAGAAATGTAAAGTACTGCATTTAGGGCGGAAAAATGAAATGCATAAATATAGGATGGGAGAGACCTGCTGAATGAGACTACGTGCGAAAGGGATCTAGGAGTCCTAGTAGACCACAAGTTGAACAAGAGTCAACAGTGTGATGCTGCAGCTAAAAAGGCCAATGCGATTTTGGGCTGTATCAATAGAAGTATAGTATCTAGATCAAGGGAAGTAACAGTGCCGCTCTATTCTGCCTTGGTCAGACCTTACCTAGAATACTGTGTCCAGTTCTGGGCACCACAATTCAAAAAGGATATTGACAAATTGGAGCATGTGCAAAGAAGGGCGACTAAAATGGTGAAAGGTCTGGAAATGATGCCTTATGAGGAGAGACTTAGGGAGTTGGGTATGTTTAGCCTGGAAAAAAGATGTTTAAGAGGCGATATGATAGCCCTGTTTAAGTATTTGAAGGGGTGTCACATTGAGGATGGAGCAGGCTTGTTTTCTGCTGCTCCAGAGACTAGAACACGGAGCAATGGATGCAAGCTCCAGGAACAGAGATTCCACCTCAACATTAGGAGGAACTTTTTGACAGTCAGAGCTGTTCGGCAGTGGAACACACTCCCTCGGAGCGTGGTGGGGTCTCCTTCCTTGGAGGTCTTTAAACAGAGGCTGGATTGCCATCTGTCGGGGATACTTTGATCAAGATTTCCTGTGTGGCAGGGGGTTGGACTGGATGGCCCTCGTGGTCTCTTCCAACTCTACAATTCTATGATTCTATGACTGTCTGCTTCAGCTGGTCCCGCACTAGGTCTCCCCTTTGGATTCACATACCCCAAGAAATAAACCAAATAAATAGATATGATGGAAAATAAAAGTGGCCCATATTTCAACCCATCCTCTGTGTCTGGTCTCGTTATTGCATGTGTTAATCATTAAAGGACATGCTGGTGTTTGGGGTCCTAGATAGATTGTTCAATTGTTTTCTAAAAATAACACACACACACACACACACACACACAGAGAGAGAGAGAGAGAGAGAGAGAGAGAGTTTTGTCTATACTGGTACTTAATATTTTGTAAGCTGCTTTGGCTAGAAGGCAGGATTTAAATGAGTTAAATGCCCTGTTGTCTTTGGCTCCATATACTGTTGGAGTACAACCCCTAAGAGCTTATTATTATTATTATTATTATTATTACTAAGCAGCTATTTGGACAATATAAAGTCAGATATATATCTATCGACAAAAATTATCCTTCTTTAGCTTATGACAGTCCTTAGGTTATCATAGAAAGTTCATGCAAAAACTGAAAACTAAAACCCAACAAACGTAAAAAGGTTCAAACGTAAAAAGGTTCATAATGTCCATAACTTCCTTGGTATTGGTATTGGTATTGTTGAAACGGAGAAAACTGTCTATTTTGATGATTGTTGACTTCTATTCATCTTCTGCCCTCTGTTTTCTGCCGCTCTCTTTGTTCTTTCTTTCTTTATTCCTTTTGTCTGTTCGCTCTCTCCAACTCTTTAATATATATATATATATATACACATTAATTACCTTAATTAGTTAATTACATGTACACACATCCTCAATCCCTTATTGTATATCTCTACATCATTAACAAAAGATGCTCTTTATCATATATCATACCCCTTTTCTCCCATTTTTGTATTACAGTCAACCATTTGTTTAGAGATTTTCTTTTGGGTGTGTTATGTATTTTACCTGTTAGTATGTCTAATTCCAACATTTCAACTAATTTCTCCAACCATTCTTCTATCGTCGGTGATTTGGTAGATTTCCATACCTGAGCTATTGTGATTCGTGCTGCAGTTATTAAGTAGAGAATAATCCTCCAGTTTTTTGCTTCATCTTCTTTTTTAAGAACATTAGTCATGTTCAGCAAAAAGAGCTCTGGTTTTGCCTCAACTTTTTTCTGTAATGTGTCTTCTATAAATTTATGTACCTTCACCCAAAAGTTTTTATGACCTTGCAAGACCACCACATATGAATCAGCGTGCCCATGTTATTTTGACATTTCCAACATCTATTGCTAATCTTATTACTGATTTTGTTTAACTAAGAGCTTTCTTAAATTGTATTTAGTCCTTGGATTGAAAGAGGTTCCCCATACTTTTTTAAAGCACTATAAAATAACCCACCTAGTTATTAGCCCTTAGGTACAATGATCCTATTTGAAATGGAACATATTTCGTATTGGGATTTGGAAGAAACTCCTGATATTATGTGACATTATTTTTCCTTTACATTTACAGGAAATGACAATAGTGAAACCCTTCCGGAATCTATCCCATCTGCTCCTGGGACACTGCCCCATTTTATTCAGGAGCCGGATGATGCATACATTATTAAAAGCAACCCTATAGTGTTGCGCTGCAGAGCTGCACCTGCAATGCAGATCTTCTTCAAGTGCAACGGGGAGTGGGTCCACCAAAATGAGCATGTCTCCGAAGAGAGCACAGATGAAAGTACAGGTAAGGGAGGGATGGGCTTCCATGTGATTTTGAAGGTGTTACCATTTCAAAGCACCTTAGTCGTTGTGGTCTGAAATCATAGGATGGAGGCTACAAAAAGGAGCCACATCATCCAATGTTTATTTTATGTTTCAATATGGTGGACATGTGCCAACCTCAAGGCCTCTGCTCTTCCTTCTTATAACCTTTAAGCCAAACTTGCTTGGACCAAGCAACTTAGGGAGCTGGGTATGTTTAGCCTGGAAAAAAGACGGTTAAGAGGCGATATGATAGCCCTGTTTAAGTATTTGAAAGGATGTCACGCTGAGGATGGAGCAGGCTTGTTTTCTGCTGCTCCAGAGACTGGAACACGGAGCAATGGGTGCAAGCTCCAGGAACAAAGATTCCACCTCAACATGAGGAGGAACTTTTTGACAGTAAGAGCTGTTCGGCAGTGGAACACACTCCCTCGGAGCGTGGTGGGTTCTCCTTCCTTGGAGGTCTTTAAACAGAGGCTGGATGGCCATCTGTCGGGGATGCTTTGATCAAGATTTCCTGCGTGGCAGGGGGGTTGGACTGGATGGCCCTCGTGGTCTCTTCCAACTCTGCAATTCTATGATTCTATGATTCTAACCTGTTGGTAGAGAATGTTGGGGACTTTCAAATAGAGGAGTCTGTTCTGTACAGTAAGTCAAATGGCCATCCAACCATGTATTAACAATATCTCAAAAAGCTACATGTACTAAGGCTTTTGCAATATTCAGTTTTGCAAATCTATTTGAATTTTACCTTATTACATTGATTGACTAAAAGGTAGATAATTGATCAAATAAAATTGTCTACTCTATGAATTACAGTATATGTCTTATCATCTGACTCCTGTCTGTCTTTCTATGTATCTACCTGTGCACCTGCTTATGTACCCATTATTCAAGGTGCTGTAGGAAATTCTAGAAAGTTCCTAAAAGTCCTCTCAGCTGTAAATGATAGGCATCTCCCTGTCCTAATTTGTACATGTCCCTGTCCTAATATTTCAGAAACTCAGAGCAAATAGTTCAGGGCTTGATAGATTAATAGTCTGACTCAATATAAGATTTTACTTATGGTGCCATCCTGTACATGTCTACTCATTATGTCAGTAGAAAGCAAGTTACTTGTATTTCATCACCTCCATGTGAATGTCTTAACAGAATTAAGAGCTAATATTGTGCCTTTGCTTTCTTAAAAGGCCCTTATAAGAAACTACTGTTAGAGCAGCATTGCTATGTGTTCTGCAAAAGTGCTTGATAATGAAGTTCATTACATTACTCAGTATCCTGTTTATAATGATTCATGTGAAAATTAATACATTTGTCTTTTAGTTAGGAAGAATTTTGTTACACCTAGTGAAATGGCATATTTTCTGTCATATAGTAACGAAAAACATGGGCTAGAATTCTGTTAGGGACATGCACACACATAAGTTTCCCTTACCTTTTCAGATGTCCTTTTTTGGATGCTGGGGGGACTGGTATACCCTTCCTCCCTATGCAGTACCCAAGGCCCCTCTCCCCAACCAACTGATAAGACCGTGATGCTACTCCATGTGGCCACTCCCTATTTCTTGGCAAGCAGGCAGTCTCAGAGAAGCATCTGGCTACATCCCTCATAGCCAGATGCAAAATCATGACATCAGTGCTGAGATCTGCTGGGGCCCTCCAGGGGTCTCAGTGCGGCTGTAAATCATGTTGTGTCTGACTTCTCATTGTAAAGCATGCAGTGACCATGGAGTGGTGGTGTCAAGGACTTATCAGTAAGTCAGGGGGAGGGTGTATGGCTCAGTGTACAGTCAGTCCATATGTGGGTATTTACCCTATGCTGAGGAGATGTTGGATTGAGGCCATTGTATATGTGTGTGCATGCCTTCAAGTTGCCTGTTGCCTTATTTACACTGTCAGCTAGGAAACTGGAAGCTATCTTTGTTGTTTGGCTGTGAACGTTCTTTTTTTTTTTTTGCTATGTTATTCATATGGCCAAATAATGAAATTACCATTACTAGAACTATGATGACAACAACCACTGCTACTTGTACTGCTACTACACATCTCTTCAGAGGTATAAGCCCCATTGTGTTTAAAAGACCATACTCCAAGCTATGTGGAGTAATGTTACATAGACTGAAATCTTATGTTTAGCTCAAAAGAAGCTAACAGTTAGGATCTCAGGCTTAAATAGATATATTTAGGGATGATGCACATTTCCTGAACCAATATGGTAGGTAACATGCTGCTATGTTTCAACATTCTCATATATCCAAATTTTGTGATGCATGTCTCCATTTTAAAAGAAAAATGTATATTTAGCAGGAAAATGAAAACAAAATGTGTATATTGGTGAAAACAATGCACTATTCAAACCATGAAATGTAAAATGCATTATAGCAGTGCAAACTGCACAATGAAATATCTGTATTTAGGAGAAACAGTGTGAAAATGTGACAGGAGAAATGAATATAAAATGCATAGAAATGTTCATCTGGAATCAAAATGAGTTGAAAAATTGCTTTGGAAACAGGATGACGTGAAGTTAAGTTTAGAACAGTGGTTCTTAAGCTGTGGTCTGGGGGCCCGAGGGGTCCGCAATGTCCTCAAGAGGGGTCCACAGAGGCTTGAAGGCTGCTTGGCCCACCTCTTCCCTGCACTGGACTGGACACATGACAGCAGCCAAGGCAAAGTCTGGTTGGCTAGCTTGGCCTGTGCATTGCCATTCAACCTGCTCCAGCCACAAACTTGTAGGAAGAAGCAGGAGATAAATCTTCTCTCTCCCTCCAGTGCCTCTGAGGGAAGGTTTAATGGATGGTGTAACTGTATTGTTTGTTGTTGTTGTTGTTGTTGTTGTTGTTAGGGTTTTAAATCTTGAGTTGAGTCCATGACAACAAAAGATATTTAAAGGGAGTCCCTGGTAAAGAAAAAGTTCAGAGCCATTGGTTTAGAATATTGAGACACTGACATATTTGTGCCTCCATTGTTATATCTCATGTTTTACGATCATTTTCTGGAGTTTTGTTGGAGGATGTACCTGCACAGCGTCTTGCCCCCACATTAGATAGAGAAGCAACTTGCAAAGTTACAACAAGAAGCCTGTGGTTCACAGCATCCAGTTCTCTAATAGGAGTTTGGCAGCTAATGATGTTAAATGTAGAAACTCCATTTTGCAATAATGGCATATCTGGGTAGCAAAGGATTGTAAGGCTGAGGAGGATGTCGGAAAAATGATAAAGAGATTCTATCAGTCTCCTAGCAAATCTGATATCCTTTCTCATTTAGAAAGACCCTTATAACGATTGCAAAGCAATTTAACGGTTGTACTGCCTTGTAATTTCAGAACTCTGTTTTGTTATTACTTCACTCCTCACCCTTCTTCCACCTTAACTTCCCAGGCTGGTAAGTGAGCGCTCTGTCTTTGAAATAATAATGTGAATATAAGATCACCTCAAAAGGGAGAAATGGAGAAGGGGAAAACAATGACTTCTAAACAGGAAGAAACAACCCCTGAACAGAGAATAGGGATTGGGGACAAGGAGCAAATTATAAATTGACACTTATTTTAAAGAGTGTTAGAAATAAATTTTTGTATTCTGTTGGTGATTCAGACCAGAACTCAGCTCTCTATGTCACTTGAAAACCAATTCTGAAAGGTTTCTCAGCCCTCCAGAGCTATTTTAGAAGTGCTTGGGAGGCTGCAGGGGGATGAATGGAGCACCCTCTTTCCTGTTATGCTGG
This sequence comes from Gambelia wislizenii, assembly GCA_030847615.1. NCBI lineage: Eukaryota > Metazoa > Chordata > Lepidosauria > Squamata > Crotaphytidae > Gambelia > Gambelia wislizenii. The sequence goes on along the minus strand of JAUMIR010000007.1, from coordinate 19,165,954 downwards.
GTCTTGCTCTTTTGGAAAAAGGAAAGTCTTCATTACCTGCAGGCCAAGGCAACAAAAAGGGAATGGACCAATGGCATTTTTATTAGAGGAGGGAGGAAGGGTATGATTTTTAACTTTTTTTTTTTAAAAAAAAATAAGCATTATCCTTATTTCCAAATATTTCCTCACATATTTCTATATGGCTAATGGAGATTTTTTGTGTGTGTGCATATCATGCATATGTCCTTTTTAATGTCTTTATCTAGGTTGCCACTGCCTATATCAGCCTGTCTGTGATTTGACATAATCAAGACAGCCTGTCTTCCAAGCATTGATGGTACATTTTGGGCTCATCTACACAGGCCAGGATATGCCAGCTCCCCACTGGCATATCCTGGCCATGGATCAGGCCCATTGCCCCACCCCAAGTAGAACCTGCTTTTTCAGAGGGAGTACAACCCCATCCAGAACAGGCTGCAATCTCAACCCCAAGTTGATTTTCCTTCTGACCAGCAGGATGTCCATCTTGCCTAGATGAAACCTCTGACTGTTCACCCACATCCAATCGTTTACTGCATCCAGACAGTGATTCAGGACTACCACAGCCTCCTTGGCATCAGTTGTAAAGGAGAGATAGAGCATATTGATGATACTCAACCCCAAAGCTTTGGATGACCTCTCCCAGTAGCTTCATGTAGATGTTGAAAAGCATAGGGGACATTATTGATCCCTGTGGAACCTCACAGGCTAGTGGCCAAAAGGCTGAACAGCAGTTCCCCAGCAGCACTTTCTGGGTATGTTCAGCCAAGGAAGACCACAATTACTGCAAAGCAATGCCTTCAAGTCACGTATCAGCCAGAAGACCCAGAAGGATACCGTGTCTGATGGTCTCAAATACTACTGAAAGATCTAAGACAGTCAATAGGGATTCACTTCGCTGTCCAACTCCTGGTGTAAGTCATCCACAAAGGTGACCAAGGCTATTTCTGTCCCAGGTATCAGGTATATAGTCCCCCACCTCCATTTTTTGGGTAAAAAGATATTCTCCATCCCAATATCTAGTTATAATGGCAGCATGTGATTAATCTAATCCAATGTAGTACCAACATAAGGCCATGAGTGTTGATTGGTAATAATCTTATTATTTTCCAACCCTAATCTAAACATTTCAAAACTATGTTGTGTTTGTTCAAAATGCTTATTAAAGTAGTTCTGGCTCTATTAGAGTATACACAGAGTAACAGAAGAATTTACAATTTACTGCAATCTGTGAATTGGGTGGACAGGTTGACCCCTCTATCCACGGATTTGGTAGCCACAGTTTCACTTATCCACATTCAACATAAGTTCTCTTTAGGCATATTTAGGTCCTCCACTGTGATTCTATGGTCAACTTCTGGTGTTCATCTCATTGAAAATAATAGAGTTCCATTATTTTCCACTGTTTCAGGTATCCATGGGGAGGATCTTGGAACACATCTCACATGGATATGGGGGGGGGTCAACCTGTACCATATTGTATGTCCCACTGCTTCATTTTAATACAGTTTTTTAATCTCTACATTTAAAGCATTTATTCTCTACCCTGGTACTCTATTATTACTGTTACTATTGCTATAAGATTTTCATAACATTGTACAACTTGAACTAAATAAATAAATAGTATTCATCTTTTTTAAAGGATTAACTTGCAAACTACATTTTAGTTGCAGTTAATAATTAGCTTTTAACAATGGAATAAGATTCTGCTTTTAATTATCCACATTTAAATTACCAGTACAGGTATTCTAGCCTGCAGGCATCTAATCTTCAGAACAGATGAATTTGCTTGCTCTGACAACTGATATTATATGCTCCCTTTAGTGCCTCAGCTTGATCTTCCTTTTATTTATTTCTTTTTTTAAAAAATTGAAACTCAAAAGAAGAAAAGATAAAGACGTGCATCAATGGCAGACATAGTGTGTTCTAGACTCTGGTAGAAATAATTTGGGGAGAAGAGCACTTTCCATTTTATTTTGATTTTACACTAGTAATCATCATCATTGATAATGCCAGTTTCAATCTTCTTGTTCTCACCATCAATTCTTAACTGCTTTTGTTATAGGAAATCTTTGACTTTTGGACATTTAGCAATCTAGCTTTCAGTCTCCACTTCCTTTTCCCTGTTTGCAGAATTCCTACTATGAATATTTCTTACTTTCTCAGAAGACATAATGCTGCTATAATGTGACATAGCTAGGACTCCTGTTGATTCTGCCCAATATTATTATGCATTTACCAGAACCTACCAGAAATTTTATAGATCTTTCTCTCTCAAACTATGGGTTTACACATACTACAGAATTACAGCACTTGGATACCACTTTAACTGCCATGGTTCTATCCTACTGAACCATGGGATTTGTAGTTTCATGGGATGCTCAGAATTCTGTACTAGAGTGCTCTAATGTTATAGTTCAGAGAGGTGGACTACAGAATTCCAAGTGCCTCAGAAACAACAAATCCCAAGGTTCCATAGGCTTGAGCCATGGCAGTTAGAAGTGGCATCAAACTACTATAATTGTGCAGTTGGATACACCCTAACTTGCATCTTACCTTTCATCATCATACAGTTGTAGCACTATGATTCCATTTTTAACTTGTCTTGGCCACATCCTATGGAATCCAATATTTTGTAGTTTGATGAGGCTCTGGAGCTCTCTGAACGAGAATTCTAAATACTCCTCAAAATCAAATCCCAGGACTCCACAGGACACAACTATAGCAATTAAAGAGGAATCATAGTGTTTTAACTTTGTGGTGCGAAAGAGATCTGAAGATCTCTAAAGCTTGCCGTGTTTCTGTATCCCTTTGGCTGGCATAATAGAGCAATATGGATTTTGGAATAAAAAATTAATATGCTTTTATCAGATTATGCCAGAAATTAAACAACATTTTATCAGACCAAAGCTCATGGTATGAGCTTCCCTAACCACATAGGGGGAAGGCGGAGGGGTAGAGCCATTGAAGGATGGATTGTCTGCAAGGGAGACAGGCTGCACCTGATATTTCTTGCCCCAATTAAAAAGAAGGGAAGTGGGAAAGAAGTTGGAATAAATCTTCCTCTGAGACATTAGTCTTATTGAAGCTAGCTGCACTGAAGTGGTAATGGGTGGCGGTTTATCCTCCCCAGTAGGAACACGACATTGGAATGAAGACTTACTGGTAGTTCTCTTTAAACTTTCATGGCATTTTGGTTGTGGTAAAGTGGTGGGGGCTGAGGTGATCTTCTCCTTGACCTCTCTATGTAACACTAAGAAATGGGTGTGTAAGTATTTGTATGTGTATGTGCCTTCAAGTGAGCTGTTGACTTATGAACACCCCATGAATTTCATAGGGTTTTCTTAGTGCTCTTCTACATGACCCAGGATATGCCAGTGCATTCCAGCTGTGGATCTGGCTTGTTGTTCTCCCATTCCCTTGATGAAACGGGTCGTAATTTAGACAGGGACATTGGTTCATTGCTCTTGCCATCGCCATCATGTCCCCTGCTGTCTCAGAATGCAGGAAGGGGGCCCACAATATGTGTCTGAGGCCCTCTGCATGTGACCAGCCTTGACCATATGCTGCAGGACACCATTCTGCCTTCCAAGACAGCAAGGCAGTCCACAGCAGCAGTGAGGACTGGTCTGCAAGAATGGGCTCCTGCGGACTTGCACGGCCTGATCCAATTTTTGCCAGCAGAAATGGTTTTAAACTGGCATTATATTAAAATGTGTTATTGGCCCCTACCCTGATTTGCCCCTGTCTCAGCCCTGTTTCTGCCCTGGGGGTTGTAAGGACTGGCCATAGACAGAACATGGCAAATAGCCCATGTAGACAAGCCCTTAGGCAATGAATACTCAGAAGTGATTTGCCATTACCTTTCTCTGAAATATAGCCTTCAGTGCCTGGTATTCTTTGGCGATGTCCCATCCAAGTACTAGCTAGGGCTGACCCTGCTTACCTTCCAAGATAAGGCAAGATCTGGTACTCCCAGGATATTTAGGTGTAGTAAGTATTTGTTTATTAGTTCTTAATTAATTAGGTCCCCTTTTCCTCCAGTTTGTTCACTGCTGTGTGCAAGTGACCACAACATCCCAGCAGGTCATCCATGCTGAACCCTAAAAGAAAATTTGTGAAATGCTATGTGGAAATACACTAGCTGACTTACAATGACAATCACACAAGAGCACATAATTACACTCATTTTACACTCATAATTACAACACAACAACATGAAATATGGTGCTAGAGGACAGTACTGTAGCTACAAGGGGTTGCTGAAAAGACAAATAAATGGGTCCTAGAGAAAATCAGGCCTGAACTCTTCCTAAAAGCCAAGATGAGTAAAATGAGACTGCTGTACTTTAGACATACAATGAGAAGAATGACTTACTAAAAAAGACTATGTTGCTTCACTAGGTAGAAGGCAGTAGGAAAAGAGGAAGATCAGATTACATGTGGATAGACTCAATCAAGGAAGCCACAGTCCTGAGTCTGCAAGACCTGAGCAGTGCTGTTGATAACAGGGTGACTTGGAGTCTCTCATTCATAGGGTCACCAGAAGCCAAAGTCAACCTGATGGTGGTTAAACACAACAACAACAGAATTGCACAATTATGAAATATAGGAATGTAATATTGACTGCAAAGAAAACAGAAAATAATCATTGCATATGTAATCACACAAAAGTGATCTGTGATTTTAGTTTGTTTTCTAGAACGAGTTTCCCTATACTCCTCCAATAATAATAATTATTATTATTTATACCCCACCCCTCTGTTAAAACAATCGGGGCGGCTTACAAAAATTAAAATACAATACAGATAAAAAACCCTAAACACCACCCACCCCCACCCTCCCTCATAAAAAGATATTAAACAAATATAAATTAAAAGCAACAAATCTGAAATCACATTTAAAAACAATAAATACAATAAATGGCCAGCAGACTAAAAGAGGCCAGGAGCTCCTGAGGCTGGGATCTAGTTAGGAAAGGCCTGCTGAGAGATATCCGTCTTTGGTGCTTTTTTAAAGCTACTCAGGCTTGTCATCTGACAGAGCTCGTTCAGCAGGTCATTCCACAATTTGGGGGCGATTACTGAAAAGGCCCTCTGGGAGGTTGCAGACAGCCTAGATTTTTGTGGCTGAAGGAGATTCCTCCCAGAGGACCGGAGTGCGTGGGGAGGATTGTATGGGAGGAGGCGGTTCCAGAGATAAGTTGGACCCAAGTCATTTAGGGCTTTAAAGGTAATAACCAACACCTTATACACTTGTCCCTTCACATTTGCGGGGGTTCTGTTCCCCAGACCCCTGCAAATGTGAAAATTCCACGAATAACAACTGCCCTCCCCCTCCCCCGCTAAATCAACAACGGGGCCTCCGGAGGCCCCATAGTCACTTTCCCCTGCCTCCCCCTCCCTCCCAAGGCTTTCACGGGGCCTCCGGAGACCCTCCCAAGGCCCCGTGGATGCCTCCCCAGCCTTCCCCCCTCCCACCCAGGGCCTTCATGCGGCCTCCGGAGCATCTCCGGAGGCCCCATGGAGTCCTCCCCGGCCATCCCCCTCCCGCCCAAAGCCTTAACGGGGCCTCCAGAGGCCCTGTGTCATTGCTTTTGGGAGGGTGGGGCCTCTCCCAAAATCCACGAATATTCAAAACCGTGAATGTTAAGTTCACGAATGTGGAGGGGCAACTGTACTGGGCCTGGAAACTGATCGGCAGCCAGTGGAGAGATTGTAATACTGGAGTTATATGGTCTCTCCGAGATGTTTCCGAGACCACTCTGGCTGCCATATTTTGTACCAACTGAAGTTTCCGGACCAAGCATGGGGGTAGCCCCATGTAGTAGAGTGCATTGCAGAAATCTCGATGAGAGGTCACCAGCGTGTACACCACAGTCTTGAGGTCCCTTACTTCCAGGAAAGAGTGCAGCTGGCTTATCAGCTGAAGCTGATAACAGGCACTCCTGACCGTCGCATTCACCTGACTAGTCATCTGAAGAGATGAATCAAGGATCCCAGACTGTGAACACAGTCCTTAAAGGAGAGCGTGACCCCGTCCAGGACTGGAGGTTGCAACCCAACTCCTGGTTTTGGGGCCGCTACCGTGAGCACCTCCATTTTGTCTGGATTTAATCTCAATCTGTTTTTCCTCATCCAGCCCATTACTGCTTTAAGGCAATCATTAAGAGGAGAGATGCCATCGGAATTCGAGGCTGACGATCAGGACAAGGAGAAATAGATCTGGGTGTCATCCATGTACTGATAACACCCAGCCCCATAACTCCGAATAATCTCACCCAGCAGCTTCATATAGATGTTAAACAGCATCGGGGACAGGATGGTGCCCTGCACAATGCCAGAAGTAAGCTCCTTTCTGCTGGAGCAGCTGTCCCCGAGCAATACCCTCTGGGACCTGCCTGAGAGGAAGGACCGGAACCACTGGAGCGCAATGCCTCCGATTCCTAACCCACTCAGGCGATCCAAGAGGATGCTATGATCTATCGTATTGAAAGCCGCTGAGATGTCTAAAAGCACCAACAGGGTCACACTACCCCTGTCGATGCTTAGACGCAGGTCGTTGGTCAAGGCAACCATGGAGGTCTCAACTCCAAATCCCATCCTAAAGCCAGTTTGAAATGGGTCTAGATAATTGGTTTCATCGGAGACCACTTGGAGCTGAAGCACAACTGCCCTCTCGATCACTTTGCTCAAGAATGGTAACATAGAAGCCGACCTATAGTTGTTCATGTCTAGGGGATCAAGGGAAGATTTTTTCAGGAGCGGCCCAACAGCCGCTTCCTTTAAACAAGATGAAACACACCCTTCTCTGAGGGATGCATTGATGATGTCCTTATAAGGAACACCATGAAGGCAACCCCCCCCCAGATCGCCAGCTGTGAAGGGCAAGGATCGAGAGGGCAGGTCGTCTTCCTCACCCTACCAAGTAGCTTGTCCGCGTCCTCGGTACTCACAGACATTTGGATGCATGGCTAGCATTTCTTCCTTTGCTTTGCCAAAAGTTTTGTCTATAAGTATTTCTCAGTGAGAAGAGTGGAAGGGTGGACTCTTTTACAACAGAAAAAATAAAATAATTGTCCTTATTAATATGATCACACCTTGTCTACACATCCTACTGAATCTAGAATGTAGAATAAAATATTCCACATCAACTAATAAGGTTGGGATGCTGATAAGGATGGCATGCATACCCACAGAAATGTCTGATGATGGGTAAAACCTGACACATATTATAATGTACATATACATAGTTTTAGCCTTTTTACTGTTTTAACTTGGGAATCTGTTTAATATGCTTTTATCCTGTTTGAATTATTTTATTGTTTTTGTCTGGAGTGGCTTTAGATTGTTTCTACTGTTTTAAGTGAATGTTGCTTTGAGATGTCATGATAGAGGATGGCATAGAAATATTTTAATAAATATGAAATAAAATACAGTTGTCCCTTCATATTCACTGGGGGTTGGTTCCAGGACCCCCCATGGATACCAAAATCCATGAATACTCCAGTCCAATTATATGCAATGGCATAGCAAAATGGTGTCCCTTATATATTTTTTATTTATTTATTGTATTTAGTTATTTATACCCCACTCTTCAGCCACAAGGCTATCAGAGCGGCTTATAAATTGTTTTAAGCTATAGCTATTTACAAATCTACACTGCATTAAACAGTTTCCAATGTGTGTTAGCTAATTACCCCCACAAGCTGGGTACTCAATTTACCGACCTACGAAAGGATGGAAGGCTGAGTGAATCTTGGAGCTGAGTGAACCTTGGAATCGAACTTGCAACATTGTGGCTTGCATTACTGGCATTTAAGCACTGCGCCACCAGGGCTCCCTGGCAAAATCAAGGTTTGCTTTTTGGATTATTATTTTTTAAAGAATATTTTCAAGCCGAGAATACTTAAATCCATGGATACCAAATCCATTAGATACAGAGGGACAACTGTATTAGTAAAAATTAGTTAGCATGCCAATACTTAGTTTTCATGCCACACTTAGTTTTCTATAGTGTGTGTATGTGTGTGTGTTTATATATAGGTCCTTGAAACCATATAGCTGTCAGTGACAGAAGGTTGGGCCCAGATTTGTCTTTTCACTGGAATAGACACATCAAGTCGGTGCAATTGAAAGTGTCATGAAACTGAAAATACTGTTCCATGTTTCAAGTCCTTGTCTGGCAACTAATACCATCCACATCGAATTAAGCTTTTTTCCCTCAGCCTCATCTCCAGCTTCAATATGGGGTAATATCGTTGTATATCAAAGAGTTGTCTGTAAGTGAAGTGCTCTGAATTAGTTTAAAGTAGTATTTTCCAATCTTGGTTCGCCAATTGTTGTTGGTCTTGAACTCTAAGAAGCCCAGGCAGCATAGTCATGATCAGGGATTCTGTAACTAGTAGCTCAAAAACACCTGGGAATAGGCTTGCCAATTTAGAATCACCCCAGGCTCTGATGTTTCCAGGTCAAAAACTGTAACTTAGAGACAGTCATTGGTGGTGTCATTAAGAATTATAAATTAAGTGCTGGGCATGTTTTGCTCACAGCTTGTCATTCAAACACACGTACAGAGAACTTATTTTACTTTTTGGAAACAAAGGAGAAATCATAGTTGAAGGGACTGTTCCAGAGCATGGAGAAAAAAAGGGATTATTCACTTACTCACTTAGAGAGGTAGGATAAGGGACACTATTTGCTTCTAGACAGAAGGGGGATGGAGTGCAGAGCAGAGGGTGAGCCCTGGTACTATGACTGGGAGAGAAGGAAGAAGCTAATCAGCTAAACAGATACACCCTCTGGAAAGTCTTTGCAAACTGCAGCAACAACACATAACAATTTTTGCAAGCTGTAGCAAGCTGCTGCTTTAATAGGAGAACTGGAGCAGATAGTCCTTTCCTCTTGCCTTGAACTGAGCTCACCCAGACTGGAGTCTCTCATCTCCCAACTAGAGATAACTCATGAAAAAAGGAGAGTCAGGGCTAGGCCCTGAGATCTGGCAACCCTGTCTGTGAATGTTTTTAACCCATGGGAATGTTGCTGTGCAGATCAGTAAAGGGAAGCATGATGTGGTCTCTTCCAACTCTACAATTCTATGATTCTATGATTCTATGAATGACCTACTTGCTTCCTACTACAGCTAATCCTGCTACTATTTCAGAAAAAAAGGTTGTTTCTTTAAGGGGAAGGAGCTGGAGGGCTGGCAGGGGCAGTGTGGTGGGTTGTCCTGCTCAAATTTTGTTCTGAATGGGAGAAGAACTTGCAGTGGTCAGTTGGTCTTTTGAGATGAGACTTATAAGTCCCCTGAAGCTAATTTCCAGGGCTGAAAATTCCTTGTGTGACCTGACTGATAAAACCAAAGCCAAACATTCCTCATATATAATAAACTTGCTTTGCTGTCCTTAATATAATAATGTCATTTGAGTCATCTTATGTAGGCAATATAGTTGATGAGTAGTGTGTAGGTTGGGCTTTTGGGAATGGAATGGCCTGGCAAAACTAAGAAGTTGTTTTGAAGTGTGATGTACTCCGAAGACTGTCCCTTGTTAGTATATTGTGTTCTGGGCATTGGATATAATACATATGTTTAGGAACATGGGAGCACTGGTGTAAAACTGGTGCGTAAGGGAAGTTAATCCACATGAACCTGTTGAATTGCTGAGAATGGGCAGTGGATGGATAGGTGTCAGGTTTCATGCAAAGTAAAAGGGCAGTGCAATTGCTTTGGCACCTATGGAGCTTGCAATTCAGTGCATGTTTCCTTTCAACTCTCTTGCAAACAGCTTTGTAGAAGTTCAATAAATAAATGTAGGTTGTTACAGTGAGGGCATGTGATACAGTCTGTGTGAAGCACTCACAGAACCACTTTTCTCTGGGTGCCAGTATCTACATGGAACAACATGTTAACCAAATTTTCATCATGTTAAATTAGTCATGCAACCTGGCCCTATGGCACCTTCTAACAAAAGTAATGGTAGCAGTATTTATTCTTCCTGGCCCTGATTCTAACTATCATTGTATAATATTGGCACAGTTGCATATTTCTCTTGCAGTTTATGGCTCAGTTTCATTCGTCGTTATAACAGTGTATGTTCACTTTCCCCGTGTGCATTGACTCATTTTCTTGGAACATCTGAACCTATTCATTCCATAGGAATTTACTGAAAGAAGAAAACATGGTTGATTGATAAATAACCATGAGGTGCTGTATAATTATTTAACCTAACTTAATAATATTTTCTCAAGCTTGGTTGCTTGCTTATTTTTTTTTTATTTATACCCTCACTTCTGCCAAGAAGTAGCACTTAATGTAGCTGACAATATTAAAATTGAAATAAGAACCAGTACAAGTATTACAATATAAATATAGATTAAAGCACAATCACAGACTTTCTAATAAAAACTTAGTTGAAAGCAAGAACAATTAGCTCAAGCCATTTTCCAGCGAAGGATGCTTGAGGGATTTGATACCTGTATTTGTGAATCCTTTCATAATATGGCTTGATCCGCAGCTGTCAGACTAATGTGCAAAGCCAAATTTAGCTGTTTCCTAGATTTTGCACATCATCAAATATTGGAACAGAATTCCTAGCAGTTTAAACATAACACAGTTTATTCAGAGAGAGAGAGAGAGAGAGAGAGAGAGAGAATACCCATTGGTATATGTATTCAAATATTATTTTGAGAGGTAAAGATGCTTAGTAATGGAGAAACACAATCAAACACAGTAGCAATATGGACTGGAAGTAAACTCTTGAGTCCCTGTCCAGATTATTTCTGATTTCTGGGGTAATGACAGGAGGGAAAATAGAGACATAAGCTCTAGTCCTGGTACTTCCAGCACTACCTGCCTGATATTATGGGGAACACTGGTTGGGCTTCACATGCTTACCATCCTCTGTGCCTTTGGGAGAACTGTTCAGGTACCCTGAATGCATGGAGCATCTATATATCTATAAAACTCCTGGGTATGTTGCCTTTTCCAGTGTGCTGATTGGTTGGGTGTGTTTCCTGAGCAGCCAATCACCACCCACATGCAAATTCCCTCTCCACCTCACAATCCACTCCTGCCACTCAATCTGTGGCCCAGCTTGGGACTAAGATAGTCAAATGTAGGTGGCAGTGGTGGCAGACTGCCTGCGATGGGACCCAGGCAGTCAACTGGCAGTGGCATTCTGGGAAAAATGTGGAACACTGAGAAAGGGAAGGAGGAATTTAAAAATCCACTGGCCTACAGCCTACCTTACATGGTTGTTGTAAAGTCTACCGGGCATTTTTTGGGGAGTTACGGCATAGATTATGCCAGGTACAGCTAGTTTTAAGTATGTTCAGATGAATGCAGTTATCTAATGTAAAAGGTATCTCTTTAGGTATTCAATGACAACACAGGGAGGGTAGAAGTGTTGGGGGCAAAGCTAGAGTGGCATCCTTGCTTTCCCTCTACAATCTGTAATTTTAAATACCATAATAGGGCTTGTGTCCTATTCGATATGTCTGTTTAACTCATAGAACAAATCCCTGATGTAAACAATGGTTTGCAAATTAGGAGAGGTCAGGCTCAAAATGCAAGCTAACTGAATGCAGCATTCAGTAAGGAGTACAGTAAAAAGCCTTCAGCAATATGGAACTGGAGATGCTTTGGGAAGTGATTTGTGATGTTAACAAGCCACTACCTCCATCTATAAAATTAAGGACATTAAATTTCTTTTGGGGTCTTGGGGAGTATTATTATGCATAGTTGTTCTTTGCTAGTAGTGCACATGAGGCTTGGGTTGTATTGTGAATGGGTGGATTGAAAGAGGGTAAACAGTCCTGTCTTGTTTATATCAGGGATTTCTCCCAATGAACACCTGATGCTATGATAGGATTCACTGGCCACATGATGGTGTTATGCTTAACCATAGTTCAGTACAAAGAGAATGAGCCAAAGTGAGTCCTGAGTCTGTATGCTTCCCCCTTCTCCCATCCTCTTGCACAGCCAATTAGACTGACTACAGTTAGTCAGAGGTTTGTAATTTCACATAGTTTATTATATTGCCCCTCAATTGACGCCCCCTTGTTGTGGGAGAGAGGATTGCGTACCCTAATGATGTTTTGAGCTATGCTGGCGGTGGCATAATAGCCACCGGTAGGGTCTCCCATGCCAGATAGGTCAAAACCGAAGGGTCTGACACAGAGCGACAAAGGGCATATGGGCTCTCTAGCCTTATGGCAACCGTCCTGGCAGAAGGAAAACTCTAATCCCAAATCTGGGCAGATGGTGCTCATCCAACCCTGTAAGGTCAACCATTTAAGAAAAGGAAACTCTAAACAAACCTATGGCCCGAGGACCTTGCTGCTACGTCCATGCTTTCAAGGCCATGGCAGATGAACCCCTGGTTTAAAGGGTGAGGCCAGATCTGTGCACGCTGTGCTCCACCAGAAAAATCCATTGCACAGGCTCGAAGGACAAATCCAATTCAAAAAAAAAAAAAAAAGCCCTGTAGCAATAGGCGAGGGATGAAATGGCAGGTGTAAAGATGCACTGGAAGCCGCAGACCCAACCCTGCATGCAGGCGGTTCAGGAATTTGGTCGCTCGAGGCTGACCCGGGAGATGACAGTCTTGTTCGGCAGCATCCTGAACGACCGAGCAGCCTTTTTTAAGGAGAGCACTGATTGCTCCATATGGAGAGGGGCCTAGAAAAGGTGGCCTAACGAAAGCTCATCCCCAACTACCTGGTTGGCTAGCTGCGGCCAACAGGAATCTTCTGATGCGGTCAAAACAAGACAAAGAAACAAAGGTGCACATCAGCTTCCAAAGGTGTAAATAAACTTACGCATGCATGCTGGAACATCAGAAACATGCGAGACTCTGAAGATAGTGGATGGCCGGAGCGTCGTTCTGCTCTAATAGCTCATGAACTATCAGGACTTAATATTGACATCGCTGCTCTTAGTGAAGTTCGTCTCCATGAGGAAGGCAGCCTTAAAGAACATGGTGCCGGCTACACACTTTACTGGTCTGGCAAACCCAAAACCAAAAAACATCTTTCAGGGGTAGGCTTCATGATTAAAAACTCCATTGCCTCTAAACTCGAAACCTTGCCAAGAGGACACTCTGATCGCATTATTTCCTTACGCCTCCCACATGTTGTTCTCTTTAGTATATATGCCCCAACTATGTAAGCCTACCTTGTAGAGAAAGAAAAATTCTACACAGACCTATGCCACCTCATACAAAAAGTCCCTGTAGAAGATAACATTATTATCCTTGGTGACTTCAGTGCCAGAGTAGGAAAGAACTCCGAAGCCTGGAAAGGTGTCTTAGGCAAGCATGGTGTTGAAAATTGCAATTATAACGGACACCTCCTGCTAGAGTTCTGTGCAGAACAACAGCTGACTATTACAAACACTATCTTTCAGCAGAAAGACAGCTTGAAGACAACCTGGATGCATCCCCAATCCAAACATTGGCACATCATTGACTATATTCTAGTCCGCCAGAGAAACATTCGCAATGTCTGTAATACTTGAGTGATGCCCAGTGCAGAATGCCAGACAGATCATCGCCTCGTCAGATGTAAACTAAATCTTCATCTTAAGTTCAAACCTAAGAGGAGTGGCATCTTAAAGAAGAGACTCCAAGTCAACAATCTTCAACAAGCTACCATGAGAGACAACTTCCAGGCACACCTTCAAACAAACTTGAAGACCATCCTACAGATCCTTCTCCTACAGTGCTTTGGCAACATATCAAAAACAGTATCCTGCAGTCTGCGGAAGAATCCCCTTGGGTTCTCCCACAAGAAAAATCAAGACTGGTTTCATGAAAACAACCAAGATATCCAGGAGCTGTTGGCAAAGAAGAGAACTGCTCACCAGGCATACCTCGCCCAGCCAACTTGCCATGTAAGGAAAGCAGCTTTCTGTCTCACATTATGGGTGCGGCTATACGATCATAAAAAAATCCATATGGGGGGCAAAAAATATGAACAGCCTGTCGTTTGTATGCATACGAACAGGCTATACGATTTTTAAGCCCCTAAACTCCGTATGACTCCCTCTTCCCGAAGCTGGCTGGAGCGAGCAAGCCAAGTGGCAGATTTAAATCTCCCACCGCTTTTTTTTTTTAAAAGGTTCCTGGTTTGCGCACAGTCGGTTTTCCGTATTTACAATATAAAATAAAAATAAATAAATATATAAATTCATGGACTTACCGGATGCTCGCTAGCCAGGAAACCAACATGGTGGCCGCTCCCAATTCCCCTCCGTGCTAGCCCCTCCCCCTCTACTCTGCCAGCGAATCAGATTACCCTGCCTGTTCGTATTTGTGCAAATGGACCGTACAGACCCGTCAGCCATCCGAACGGCGTACGGATTTCTCTTCGCGATCTGCTTTCCCTCACGAATGCCGCGTGTGCATGTTTCAGGGTGGAAAACCGGGGGCCCCCTCTTTTGCATTCGTGTGCATCCGAACGGCCATTTGTACCGAAGCGCAAACTTCCGCACGCCATATGTATTATGTAAATCGTGTAGACGGGACCATAGTAAACTTCAACAAAAACTCAGAGACATGCAGAACAAATGGTGGATCAATATAGCAGAAAAGACAATGCTGTGCAGATCTAGGGGATTCTAGAGGATTTTATGAAGCTCTTAAGGCAGTGTTTGGAACTACTTATCAGGTCCAAAGCTCCTTATACAGTACAGATGGTCAAACATTAATTACTGATAAAGCCTCCATCCTGAATCGATGGGCTGAACACTTTCAAAGTCTCTTTAGTGCCAACTGAGTAGTCCAAGGCTCAGCTATCCAACATATGATACAAAAACTGATGAATAATGAATTGGACATAGCTCCCACTTTGTCCATACAGCAGTTGAAAAATGGCAAGGCAGCTGGGATTGATGGAATCCCACCTGAAGTTTGGAAACACGGAGGTCATGTACTCCATGATAAATTCCACGAACTCCGTGTGAATTGCTAGGAAAAGGGGAACTGCCATCAGATCTCCGAGATGCAGTCATCATCAACCTGTACAAGAAAAAAGGTGCAAAATCCGATTGCTCAAACTATCGAGGCATAACACTGCTCTCTATTGCTGGAAAAATCCTTGCAAGATACTCCTGAACAGATTAGTTCCTGCCATTGCAGAAGAACTTCTCCCTGAAAGCCAATGTGGCTTCAGAACCAATACGAGTACTACAGATATGGTATTTGCCCTTAGACAACTGCAAGAGAAATGTAGAGAGCAGAAGAAGGGTCTCTATGTAACATTTGTTGACCTCACCAAAGCCTTCGACACCGTGAGTAGGAAAGGTCTGTGGCAGATCCTGGAAAGACTAGGATGTCCCCCCAAATTCCTTAAAATGATAATCTTGCTACACGAGGGCCAACGCGGTCAAGTCAGAGCCCTTTCTAATAACTAATGGAGTGAAGCAAGGTTGTGTTCTTGCGCCAACTTTATTTTCAAACTTCTTCAGCATATGATGCTCCAAAGGGCTACGGCAAAGCTTGAAGAAGACAACCGCATCTATATACGCTACCGTACTGATGGTAGCTTGTTTAACTCAAGTCGTCTGAGGTCTTGCACTAAGACTCTAAACTATCTAGTCCGTGAGCTACTCTTCGCTGATGATGCTGCCCTTGTTGCCCACACAGAAGCAGCTCTGCAGCGCCTAACATCCTGCTTCGCAACAGCTGCAGAGCTGTTTGGGCTGGAAGTCAACCTGAAGAAAACGGAAGTTCTTTACCAGCCTGCACCACAGGACGAATGCCACCATCCCCACATTGCTGTTGGCAATTCTGTGCTTAAGTCTGTTCAACAGGTCACCTACCTGGGAAGCATCATCTCCTCAGATGCCAAGATTGACAAAGAGATCGATCACAGATTAGCAAAGGCACATAGCGCATTTGGAAGACTTTACAAAAGAGTCTGGAGTAATAAACACCTGAGGTGAAATACAAAAATCAGTGTGTATAGAGCCACTGTACTGTCTATTCTCCTTTATGGGTCTGAAACATGGGTCACCTATCGCCACGACTTACAACTCCTCGAACGCTTCCATCAGCACTGTTTACGCACAATCCTAAATATACACTGGACTGACTATGTGACGAATGTTGCTGTCCTTGAGCAAGCAGGGATCACCAGCGTTGAGTTCATGATATTGATAACACAGCTGCGCTGGGCAGGGCACGCTTCTAGGATGGAGGACCATCGCCTCCCAAAAATACTACTCTACGGTGGACTCACCACGGGTCAGCATAAGAGGGGCACTCCAAAAAAGCGATACAAGGACTCCCTGAAACAACATCACAGGCATGGCCAAATTGATCACCAACAGTGGTCCGCCCTGGCCTCACATCAGGAGGCATGGAGACAAACTATCCACAATGCTGCAGCTTTATTTGAGAACTCACAACGAACAAGTCTTGAAGAGAAATGACAATGCAGAAAGAATAACAACAGGAAACATCACCCAAGGAGACCTTCTGCTGTGCTTTCTGCAACCGGACTTGTCTATCTCGGATTGGCCGTTTTAGTCATCAGCACGCTTGCAGAAAGTGCGGGATGAGTCCTTCCTGAATCTTCGTTTGCAAAGAAAAGCCAGAGAGAGATTATATTGTTTGGATGCTAAACTGTGGTTCATGTTAATTATGTTTTGTTTACCCAAGTCAACTTAATAACCTCTGGAGTTGTTTTATTCAAGCAAACCATGGTTAAGATTCACCAGTTGTATACCAATTAATCCTCTGTCATCCCACTTTTTCAGCTGCTTTTAAAATGTCCTGGTTTCTCTCTCCCCTTCCCATTTTCCCCCTTTGTCCTCAGCTACTTCAGCTGCTGTAAACTGAATTTGAAATGCAAAAGTATTTTGTACTCAATTAACCCAGTGGGAGAGGGCAGAGGAGAGAGTGGAGTCTTGCTCTTCACTGGAGGCTCAGACAAAAGCAAACTGTTATTGTCTCTCCTAGCTTTTGAGTTCTTCCTCATTAATAACTTTTGCCACTTTAGTTGCTTTGCCACATGTGTCCTTGTTTTCATTGGTGAAATGTTGGAGCATATATGATAAGAATTTAAATATGTTTAGGGAAAGGAGAAAGCTTCGCTTTTGTCCTGCATTATAAGATTTTGAAGAACCTGCCTCAGTTTGGCTCTAAAATATTTCAACTTCTGTTTTTGCCAGTGGGATGATGAAGAGTAAGTAAAGTTTCCTTGTCTGATAAAATAAAAAGATTACAGCAATAACTGCTGTCAGCATTTTTCTCATTTAAACAAATAAAGCTGACAAATGATGAAGTTTGGTGCTGCTCTGTTATGTTTAGCACATACCAAGCAATTATTCATCCTTTGCCAGCATTACTTTGCTGCTAAAGTGCTCAGCAGTACAGAAAGCTTATTAGCATAGGAGTACCAGAGGCAAACATTCCATATTCATTGAGGCTGTGTTAGATGACAAAGGATGATGGTTATAATTTGCACAACAATTTAAAGGGCTGGGCTACTGCTGTGAATTGGAATTACTTAAGAGGTGATATGATAGCCCTGTTTAAGTATTTGAAGGGGTGTCACGCTGAGGATGGAGCAGGCTTGTTTTCCGCTGCTCCAGAGACTGGAACACGGAGCAATGGATGCAAGCTCCAGGAACAGAGATTCCACCTCAACATTAGGAGGAACTTTTTGACAGTAAGAGCTGTTTGGCAGTGGAACACACTCCCTTGGAGCGTGGTGGGGTCTCCTTCCTTGGATGTCTTTAAACAGAAGCTGGATTGCAATCTGTCGGGGATGCTTTGATCAAAATTTCCTGTGTGGTAGGGGGCTGGGCTGGATGGCCCTCGTGGTCTCTTCCAACTATACAGTTCTATGATTCTATGATTCTATGATTCTAAGATATCAAGGAACAGCTTCCATTTTCATTTATAATACAGTTGCTCTTTCTCGCATTGATTATAAGTGTTTGTCATGTAATTTCCATTATTCAAGGAGGAGAAGATCTGAAGTTTAATGTAGCAGTAAAAAAACTAGAAAACTAGTAACTAGTATTCACTATAACTGTTATTTACTGTAACTCCCATAATGGTGGGAGATCTGGAACCCATACCAGGAGCTGAGTACATTTAGCCTGGAGAAGAGAAGGTTGAGAGGTGACATGATAGCTATGTTTGAATATTTGAAGGGATGTCATACTGAGGATGGAGGAAGCTTGTTTTCTGAGGCTCCAGAGACTAGGACACAGAGCAGTGGACTCAAACTACAGGAAAAGAGATTTCATCTAAACATTAGGAAGAACTGTTTGGCAGTGGAATACACTGCCTTGTACTGTGGCAGAGTTTCCTTCTTTGGAGGTTTTTAACAGAGGCTGGATGGCAATCTACTGGGAATGATTTGATTGTTTCTTCCTGCAGGTCAGGGTGTTGGACTAGATGGCCCTTGGGGTCTCTATCAACTCTATGATCCTATGATTATTCTTTATTCTGTTTGTTAATATCTTGATAGAGCTCACTGAGGGTTGTCCATTTTGTGGTGTATCCCAATTGGTGTTTGGGATGTAGGGATGTTTGGTACCCAGTAAGACATGTATCTCACAGAATAGACCTTGGACCAATCTTCACCATCTCCTAGCTTAATGTACCTCTAAGGGTCCATGTGATGACATTTTATGGCTAAGAATAGGGACCCTGGAACTGTTTTAAGATGGAGGGGGGCTCAAGGCTAGCAGACAGGTCATTATGACTTTTGAATACTTGCATGTACAGTTTTCCTCCATACCTGAGGAACCAACATCTGTGGTTTCAGTTATCCACTGCTGAAAAAAAAGGACACATTACCATGGAATCATGCTGGAAATTCCTAGACAGATGTCCTCTATAGGAATTGCTAGGTCCTCCATTTCAACTATATGGTATGTTTGTACCAGAAATCCTTTATTTTAATAGAGTTTGCAGGGGAGACGATTCAGCCTTAGTTGAGACCTGGGGGTTCAACACCCCCAGCCCCTCTGTTCTGTGGTTTGTGTGTAGTAATACACTCCTTTGAACTTTGAAAAAGAATAGATGAAGAACAATCTACTTTTTTGTTGTTTTTTAGTAATTATAATGTGAGTTCAATATACTGAGAGATTGTGACAAACTTTAACTTAACCAATCATTGTTATGGATGAGTGAACATTTTGACATCAGGTTCCCTATGCCCTGGTCCGTACACTGGTCACCACAGCACACTGGATAGATGCAATGAATACTGAGAGTGGCTTCCTCCACTCTCAGCCATACAAAGGAGAAATACATTTGAGTCACATTTTAATATGAACCAACTTAATTTGCACTTCCTAAACTAATATATGCCATGATTTCTCAGTTTTTGCAGTTTTCTGAATTTTGCAAGGCAGACCTCCAGTCAAATACTGCATTAAATTCTTAATAAGGAAAATAATGTGCAAAGTAAAATAGGGAACAAGAAAGCATACATTTGGGGAAATTGCTTACGGAAATGCATGTGTTGGGGAAAAATGCATGCAAAAATATCTATAATATTTTTGTGCAAATGTTAAAAAAAAACAGATACTGGAAACAGAAGGAGAAATGGGAGGACAGAAATCTGTGCTTCAGAAAATGTAAACGCTATAGAAAGTGAAGCAGATTAATCCACCCCTAATGTTTACCAGCCTTTTGTTTTGTTTTGCTCTTCAACAGCAGCACACTCTACCTAAATTCCTAGAGTCCGTTTTTGTTAGTTTCAGAATCAAACCAAACCAGACACTAAGCTCACAATTAAAAGCTGTTAGCACATTCTCCAGCCAATAACTGCTTTAGAAATAGGTGTCTGGGCAATTAGGCTTGCAAATTAAGTGTATGGTTACATTTCATAGATCAATCACATTTCTGCTGATAAAGTCCTCCCAGAATTCTATAGCAATGGTGGGCCACTGAAGTTAGTTTCACAACACACACAGGTGGATCTTACCCCATGTCACCTAAACATGTCCCCCATCAGCCATATTCCAGCTGAAATAGCAATATTCTGTGCTGGTCAGGCCTCATCTGGAGTACTGCATTCAGTTCTGGGGACTCATTTTAAGATGTATATAGATAAGCTGGAGCAGGCTCAGGCAAGGGCAACAAGAATGGAGAACAAAACATATGAGAAAAGGTTGAAGGAGCTGGGTATTATTCAGCTTGGTGAAGAGAAGATTGAGAGGTAATATGATTACACTCTTTAAAAAGCTGAATGGCTCTCACAGAGAGGAGGGTACAGGCCTGTTCTCTGCCACTCCAGAGGGTAGGGCCAGATGTAAATGGTTTTAAGTTATAGGATTGTAGATTTCATTAAACACTAGAAGGAACTTATTGACAGTAAGCATGGTTCAGCAATGGAACCAATTGCCTAGAGAGGTGGTGGGGCCTCCTTCTCTGGACATCTTCAGAAAGAGTCTGGACAGCTACCTGTTGGGGATGTTTTAGCTGGGGATCCTGCAGGAGGCTTGACATGATGGCCCTTTAGTCACCTTCCAACTCTATGATCCTGTGTGAAGTTATTGTTTCATTTTTGGTTGCCATTGTGTACAGGTTATGACCTAAGAAGAGGGATTTGGGGAGGCATGTTCCTGGTGTTTTTTGAGGGATGTTTCATTATTGGTGCATCTTTTCATATGCCTAGGTGGGTTTAGTGCGCTTTAAAAAAAACAACATATTTTCGTTAAAGATTTCCAGATTTATAAGACAGACTGATAACGATACATAAAACAGCCATACATACAAATCTCACCATACAAAGAGTTAACACTTTTGCCTTCACAGTGACTCCTCCACTGGAATGAGGTTAGCTTTTCTTGTTATTCAGATTGCTTTCAGTGAGATACGTCTCCCAGATAAAACAACTCCACCTTCTCAAAACAAACCAGTCTCTTTCTTTAATTGATTTTTACTTGCAAAGTGCAAACAACACCAACCAGTCTTCCAATTTTAAAAAGTTACTTTCCTCATTCAGTCTTACTGTGTCCTTTATCCACTTAGGAACTTTATTTTTCCCTTTTTTTCACACAGTTTAATAGACTTTCTGATTTTAATCTGCAATCTTAAAGCTTCTTAAAAGTAATCCTAGACATCTCTTTATCTGTACAAAAAGGAGGAAACTCACTGAAGCATTAATGCCACTGCTGAGTTGAAGATTTCTTTTTGTTGCTTAAATCCAAATGTTAATGGAGAAATAGTGTTGTTGTTGTTTTTTTAAAAAAGTGTGGTTGCTGGTGTGAAGTCCATCAAGTTTTGCATGCAGTGGGATACAATTGATGGATTTGTCCCATGGTCTCCCCTCACCTTGCTCCCAATCAATTGCAACAGTCCTGGTGAGCTTGCCAAGGTTTTCAGACCCTTGTGGGTGATCTCCTTACTGTCCCCTTGTTCAAGGAGAAAATCACTGGTTGGAACTTTCCTCCAAAACTCGTAACCATCACTACTGTTGCTCCCTCTTTCATGAGGCCCCATGAAAGAGGTGTTAACCAACCACTACCATGCCTGGAAGTTCCCACATTTATTGTTTTGGTGTGGTTCTGGGGTGAAAATCACTTGAAAATTGCTCCCCAAAAGAGTGGTGTTCAGGACGTTTTGAGACACTGCTGAGGCTTTGAGGAATGCAGAAATGGGTTCTGGGTGCAACTTTTGGTCTTCAGAACACACGTTCCTTGACCATGTTCTGTAGTCATCTTTTCATTTGTCTATTTGGATTTTTCTCTACAATCTATTTTCTCACACTTGACAGTGTGTATTGTGATTTTGTATAAACTTCTTTATGAAGGAAGGAGAGAAATAATGGGATTTTGCCTTGGCTCCTCTCTAGAGGTAATTCCTTCACTAGAGGTAATTACTAGAGGTTAATTACTCCTCTCTAGAGGTAGTTCCTTCACTTCTTTATCTTTCTTTCTTCAGTTGAGGTTACTGAGAATTGGAGGTATAGATGGAAGAGTTGGATTTATTCTCTGCTTTACATTATGATACAATAGTCTGCTGGGTAACGTAGAAGAAAGGGAGGAGAAAATAATATTGACCTAGGGCTTGTCTACACTGGCAAGAATACTCCACATTCTTGCCAGAGTATTCCAGCCCTAGGCCTGTGGCATTGCCCCCCCCTTACCTGCCTTTCTGTTGCAGTAACAGAGGGGTGTCCTCACATTTGTGGCCCATGTGCAAATTGGTGCTTCTCTTCCCAGGGCTGGTTGTGTCTTCTGAGGCCAGGAATGAGGTGCCCAGCCATAGTCAGATGGCTGGGTGCCTCACAGTGAACTCAGCAGATGTGATGCATGCAACCTGGCCAGGAAATGGCTGTGCTTGGCACCGTGTGGACCGTGTGTGCAAACACATGCACACACCATTGTGGTAATGGAGCTCACTGTTTTCTCTGAGGGGAAAAAACTGCAGCAAATGGTGAAGGTTTTTTAAACACATGTACACACCATTTTATTTCCCCCAGATTCGTGTTGGAACTTCCCAGACATCATCTGGACAGTTTGGACTAGAAATGGGGTAAAAATGCTGTGCTGCCCAGACTGATGAGTGAGGAAATGGAGGGGGGAAGCCATTTCATTCAGTCTGTCTAGACAAGGCCTTAGGATTTCCCCCTCATTCTACAGTCAAATGGACAAGTGGGGGGGTATGTGTTTCCCCTAAATTAACACATTTTACCCCACAGAATAGAATGATGAGTATGTGTGCGAGAGAAGGGGGAAATAGGGGTCCTTATTTGCTGTTCTAGGAGAAACACAAAGTTGGGAGGACAGATGTGTGGATATGAATAAAGAATTTTTACACAAATATTGTCTTCCCAGAGAAATAATTTATTTCAGACCAGGGCAAATTATTTGCTTTGCATGTCTAAATTCTGCAAGGTTCACCTCTGCTCCTGATCCATCACACTTTACTCTCCATGGGTTGAGGTGAAACAGTTGTAAACAAAGGGAGTTTTATTTTGGTTTGGCTTTTGCTAACCCATAACAGTTGTGTGTGAAATTATCAAGGCCCTATAAAATGTCTCAGAATCTAAGCTTCACCTCTTTAATTTTGTGGGGGTTTGTTTTTAACCCTGCAACATTAACATGGCTGTCTTGCTAGTGTCACCACCTGTAGTGCAAACACATGCACACACAAACACACATACTTTTCCCTTTGTTTAACCTCCACCTTGATGAAGAATTCTTGCAAACTCAAAAGTTTGCTCACTGTTCTCTTACTGTATTGTCACAATTGCCAATAGCCATTCTGGCTGGGAGACTGTGGGAGTTGTAGCCTCAAAGAAGTAACTTTTCCAAGTTCTGGCTTCTCCTAATAAAGTTATTTCTTCATCTTTTGAGGGTTTAATTTTCTGATTAAATAAATAAAGAAAACATCTCACTGTTGCTGTTGTTGTGTGTATTTATTTTCCCAGGCACCCCTGGAGAGATGAAAGAGGAATGAGAATGTGTTTTGGAATTTTTAGTTCTCCCATAGCCTCAATTTATCATGACCTGAAGTTCAAATATTTCCCTTGGAGGAAGAGCCAGTAAGATGAGAGGGTGAGAGGAAGAGATAAGCTAATTAATGAAGCTTTGGGCTGATTTGTTATTTCAAAAAGGCTTATATTTCAAATGGGGAACTATGTGTGACTGATTTTTCAATTAGAAATGTCTGGTTAGTTCACATTAAAAGCTATTCAGAAAGAAATATTTGTATGATGTATATAAAGCGAGGGGGGGGAGGGAAGGAGAGAAGGAGGAAGGGAAAGAGAGAGAAAGATCTATATGTACATTAGTCCCTACCTAAGTTCTTTTTTTAAAAAAATGATGAACCTCATGTCAGTAAAAATGAGAAGTATAATTACCTTGCTAAAATAATTAACTATCCAGATGTCTTGGGATGCTCAGATACAGATGCGAAGGGGATCTTGGTCCTTCCTTTTTGAGTATTAACTTTGGGTACTCTCCACATTCTTGCACTGTGAAAGAGGAAGAAATGCTAGGCATTCATAATTTTATAAATGTCTTCCCTGTCCTTTGTCAAACTTCTTTAAGGAAATAAACAGCCACATACCATTTAACTTTTCCCCATTTTAGTTCTCTTTTAATAGAGCAACCAGAAATGAGATAATGTAACAAGGACTATATGGAGACACTGGTGATTTTTATACGTTGGCTTTATGACTACTATCAAACAATAGTAAAGAATCGGCTGCTGCTGTAATCCATGGGACATCCATATGCTTCCAGTCCCGCTTTTTAATGGTAGCAAGACATGTGCACTCAAGTACACACCACTTTTTGTTCAAAACAGGGTGTGTGGAAGAATATGCCTTGTTTTGTTAAATGGAACACACTCCTGGAATCACCTCCTAATAAAGTTTTTTTTTAAAAAGTGAAGTGTTACAATTCTGTCAAATTCTGAGTAGTTTTGTGACTAATTTACTAACTGTAAGTAATCTAATCAAGAATCTATTTCAATGTAAATCACCTTTAAGCAAAGGTACATTTAAAATCCAACAATAGTGGTAAACCATTTGTTTCCCATGATTTATGGAATTTGCTGCAAAATATGGTAATGGCTTTAAATGGCTTTGAAGAGGGATTATACAAATTTATGGAGGAGTGATGTGTAAGTCTATCAATAGCTACTGGTCATGGGAGTTATGTCCCCTTTGTGAGGCACCATATTATTGGGTACTAAGTTGCTTGAAGAAAAGCACAGAGGAAGAACTGTAGCCTTTGTGACCCAATTGTGGACTTTCCAGAGGCATCTCATTTGACACTGTGAGGAATAGGATGCTGGAGTATTTATCATTGAGGGTCTGTGGAACTGGACCTCATCCAGAGATCTCAGTGGTTATAAAAGTAAATGATGAGATGAGACAGCATTGCTTAAATATGCTCATATCAAGCTGTTCAAGCAACCTCTGTTCCCTGTTACGCAAAATGGAAAAGAAAAAAAAACAGGGAGCTGAATGTGGATTAAGACAACATGACAATGAGAAGCCACAGAGGTATAGCCAGGTTTACCTACCTGAACAATTCTGAATCACAAAATATCATGCATAATCATCAGCTGAAGTAGACTCAACAGGAAGGAAGATCTCAAGTGTTTTGTTTTGCTTTTCTTCCTATGAGTGGTAAAGAAGATGGGATGCTCTGTTTTGGAATATCAAATCCTTGCTTGGTCACAGAGGTCATTCTGCAGTCTTGGACAAAATGTCTGTTGGCTTTGCAGTTGAGATATTTGAAGCTATTGAAATTTGAAGAAATTTATTTGGGGGAAAACCCTTTAACATCTCTTGTATTGGCATTTTGTAACCCTTTCTCATGCTTTAATTCATCACTCTAAGGATCTTCTCTTCCCTTTTCTCCCTTAAATATCTATATTTCTCTGTTGGTTATTGAAAGAACGGATTGACTTCTGAAGGCCTCTTGGTGCCTGAGATTCAGTAGGAGCTGATTAATGGACAATCTAGGCATACTAAACTGGAAAAAAAAAACCCACAGTGCAAAACAGATGTTTAAAATGTGTTAGGATTTGCACTCAGCTCTTCATCAAGGGAATGAACCAAAAAGAACAAACAAACCCCAATTGTTGCAGTTGCATTATATACAGTACACTTGAGAGCTTCCTTCATGATATCCCCATTCTCCATTTCCTTTCAGTGTATTCTGTGCACAACATGGACACAGGAAAGTAAAATAAATTGGTAATAAATTTCACTGGCTAGAACTAAAAGGTTGTTATTGCTGATGCTGTTGCTGCTGTTTGCCTTCAAGTTGTTTCTGACTTATGGCGACCCTAAGGCAAACCTATCATGGGGTCTTCTTGACAAGATTTGTCCAGAGGGAGTTTGCCTTTTCCTTCCTCTGAGGCTGAGAGAGTGTGACTTGTCCAAGGCCACCCAGTGGGTTTTGATGGCTGAGCAAGAATTCAAACCCTGTTCTCCAGTCATAGTCCAACACTCAAACCACTACATCATGCTGGCTCAAACACTCAAACCACTACACCATGCCAAACAGAAAGTACTGGGGCCTATAGGGTAGGGATGGGGAATGTGTGGTAGATATGGCTAGACTCCGGCTCCAGTCAGTATGACCAGTGATCAGTGATGCTGGGAGCTGGAATTACACAACATCCTGGAGGGCCATAGATGCACCACCCCTGCTATTGGGCTTGCCAGAAAATGCAGCTGAGCCCGTCTTCCTTAAGAAGGATGCCACCAAAGTTCTGTTTAGTTCAATATCTGGTTGCCAATTTAGATGTTTCTTAGAAACTCATATACACCAGTCCCCTTCTTGGTATTTCCACCTGGCTCTGTCCACAGCTAGACATTTTATTTAAATCATGGTTGTTCTTAGTCTTTGATATATCTATTCCCAATGATTTTGTCTAGTTATTTCTTAAACTGGGGGTCAGCCAATTTCACATTTACTAGGAACTGTGAGAAGAATGGTAGTAAAGAGAGAAATGCGTTCTATTCACTTTTTAATGTATGTAATTCACAATTCCTGGAACCAATATGCCGACGAAAACTTCTTGAAATTTTGTGACTTAGTCCCCAGCTGTTATTTTAAATATAAAGAAATGCATATCTTAGTGCAACCCGTGCAAGTGTTTGCAAAAAGCATGTACCTGATAAAAGACCATGCAAAATGTGTTATTGAGTGCCCTAAGTAGTTTCAACTTATGGCGACGCTAAGGTAAACTGCGTTCATGGGGTTTTCTTGGCAAGATTTGTTCGGGGGGGGGGTTGCCATTACATTCTTCTGAGGCTGAGAGAATGTGACTTGTTCAAGGTCACTGTGGGTTTTCATGCCTGAGTGGGGATTTGAACCTGGATCTCCTAGAGTCCTAGTCCAACACGCAAACTACTACACTGCACTGTTGCTCCTTTATAGCATGAGTTAGTAATTACCAGAAATATACAAAAAATATGCATTTTTTAATGCTGACTTTTGTTATTGTTGCTTTCATCTGTCTGTCCCAAAGTGACTATCCATCAATTTCATTGTCTAACTCTAGGTTTTAGTATTATGAGAGTGGAGGAAAAAGGAACTTTTTCCATCAACATTTGATTCACTACGTCATGCATAATATTGCTTCCTTGATATTGGACAGAAGTTTAGTTGCTGCATATGTCAACCAGACAGTAGGGTCAGAGTCTTATTCAAGGACGAATCCAGGTTATGCTCACCATATAGGGTCATTTTAAAACTACCTATCTGTATACCCTCTTGACAATTTATACTGGAACACACAACTCATCTTATGTGGGCCCTGCTGCCTACTTGCACATATTAATTTGAATAGAGTGTGTCCTGTTCTAGTGTGATGGACAGGGCTGTCTCTTTATCATTGTGACAATTGCTTTCCCAGGGTTCCTAACTACATGGGAAAAACTACCACAGGCATTTAGTGATGTCTAGCCTCTTTTGTGGTGTAAAGTTCCATGCACACTGATGGTATGCATGAAAAGATGCACCAAATCACAACCAGTACTTCAATTACAGTACATAGAGTTAGACTGAATCTACACTAAACAAATAATCCAGTTTGAAACTGGATTATTTACCATGGTTCCTTCCTATGGAATCTTGGGATTTGTAGTTTTAAAAGGTCTTCAGTGCTGGTGCCTCACCAAACTACAAATCCCAGGATTCCCTAGGAAGGAGCTATGGCAAATAATCCAGTTTCAAACTGGATTATTTGTGTAGTGTGGATTCAGCCTAAAACAAACACCTCAGGTGGCAGACGCTGGGAGGTGGCAGCAAGAGGTTGAAAGAGAGGTCTGAGTTTGCCACAGGGCTTGCCCATGCCCCCATGAGCTGACCTGCTGCTCCCAGGTGTGTAGAAGGACACTGTCCAATCCAGTTGCAAGTGTTGAAGAAAATTCAATTGCCAGCTCATTTGGCATCTGTAGATGGGTTAGGATAAAAAGGGTTTTTTTGGGTATGTCTGCAGCAAAAGGAGGAAGAAGGAAATGATAGGGCTACTATGTGGAGAAGATGGCAAAATGCTAACAGGGAACAGAGAAAAGGCAGAATTACTCAACACCTTCTTTGCCTCAGTGTTTTCAGAAAAGGAAAAGGGGGACCAACCTGAGGATAAAGGAACAGAGGACACAATAGGGGAAATCCAGCACAGAATAAGCAAAGAGGTAGTACAGGAATACCTTCTTAATCTAAATGAATTTAAATCTCTAGGACCAGATGAACTACATCCAAGAGTATTAAAAGAGCTGGCAAATATGATCTCAGAGCCATTGGCAATAATCTTTGAGAACTCTTGGAGAATAGCAGAAGTCCCAGCAGAATGGAGGAGGGCAAATGTTGTCCCCATCTTCAAAAATGGGAAAAAAGAGGATCCCAACAATTATCGTCCAGTTAGTCTGACATCAATACCAGGGAAGATTCTAGAGCAGATCATTAAACAGAGAGTCTGTGAACATTTAGAAGGCAACACCATAATCACAAAAAGTCAACATGGGTTTCAGAGAACAAGTCATGCCAGACTAATCTGATCTCTTTTTTTGATAAAGTTACCAGCTTGGTAGATGAAGGGAATGCTGTGGACATCACATACCTTGATTTCAGTAAGGCCTTTGACAAGGTTCCCCATGACATTCTTGCAAACAAGCTTGTAAAATGTGGGCTAGACAAGTTAACTGTTAAATTAGGGTGTAAAAATGAAATGCATAGATATAGGATGGGAGAGACCTGGCTGAACGAGACTACGTGTGAAAGGGATCTAGGAGTCCTAGTAGACCACAGGTTGAACATGAGTCAACAGTGTGATGCGGCAGCTAAAAAGGCCAATGCAATTTTGGGCTGTATCAATAGAAGTATAGTGTCTAGATCAAGGGATAGCCCTGTTTAAGTATTTGAAGTGGTGTCATGTTGAAGATGGAGCAGGCTTGTTTTCTGCTGCTCCAGAGACTAGAACACGGAGCAATGGATGCAAGCTCCAGGAACAGAGATTCCACCTCAACATTAGGAGGAACTTTTTGACAGTCAGAGCTGTTCGGCAGTGGAACACACTCCCTTGGAGCATGGTGGGGTCTCCTTCCTTGGAGGTCTTTAAACAGAGGCTGGATGGCCATCTGTCGGGGATGCTTTGATCAAGATTTCCTGTGTGGCAGGTGTTGGACTGGATGGCCCTCGTGGTCTCTTCCAAGTCTACAATTCTATGATTCTATGACTCCTTTGGCTCCTCCTCCTCCTCCTCCTCCTCCTAAAGCAGCAATAGATTTTGGGCTAGCCCTGAAGGATGTATATTTACAAATGAATGCACATGGGCAGGATGAGGTCTGGTGTTGGTTTCCCAGGAATGCTGTTCAATTTCCCTCCAGGTAACCTGATAAAGATCATAAGATAGCAGTGGGCTTAGCTGAAGTCTGTAGTGGGCAGAAGAACCAGAGCCAGAAGTTTTTCTCCAACCCTGCAGTGGACTGCCAGAGGAAGAACAGGGAACTGATTGCTTGCAGAGGGCTTTTGACATCAGGCTGAGTCCTCATGAATGTAGACTTAATCTGCCTGACTCCATTATACCTGTCTGCATTTGCATGGAGAGACACTACATGCATAGTGTCTCAGGTTGGTACCATGTCTCAAGTTGATACATGTAATGGGCAGAAAAAGAAAGATCCAGAAAGAAACAGAAAGAACTGAGGAACAAAAAGAACATTAGGCTCTAAGTGTCCTTAGATTCAATAGGGATTACTAGATGCAAAACAGGCGCAATGTTACAGAATATCTGGACCCTTCATCTCAAGAAGCAACAGTGTATCAGTTAATGAAATTAATACATTTTTGTCATTGATGAAGACTTTATGGCAAGACATTCGACCGTTTATTCCACATCAGCTTCCCATTTGCCCTTAAGCTAATTTCCTTCACTTCTCAGAGGACGCACCAATGTCCAGTGCAGCCAAAAGGGATTTTATGTACATTTAAATTATCATTCAAAGGATGAAATGCCCAAAACTTGTTAGATGTTTTCCAAACATTCAGAAAGGGTTTCTGTCATCCTTGAAAGCTAGTCCTCTTAGGCCCCATCCCTAAAGTGTGCTTTGACTTCACATGGGCGTGCTTAATCTCTGCAAGGTGACATAAGGATAAGTGTGCGTTTATTCTTTTACATCTCTAGACAGAGATTTGAAGATATTAAATGGCTATCAGCAAATTAAAGTTTTCTTCCATCCTCCCACACTCTAGTGAGGAAGCAGAGATGGAGAAGAATAGATGTTTGAAAAGATTTATAAATGGAATAAGGATGTGCTCCTTTATCTTTTTATTTCATATATATATATATATATATATATATATATATATAGCTTTCCATGAGCATTCAAGGTAGAAAATCCAGAGCTTGGAATCTTTTTTTTTTAAAGTTAATTGTTGTTAATTGTAACAGTTTTGATAATGTATTCATCACTTTGCATGGAATGAACCTTGTATCACTTTCAAGACAAAAAACAAACAAACAAACAAAATCCCCAAAACAAAACCCAGGTTGTATCTGGCATAAGATTTGATGGCCTGGACTTCATTTCATCAAATATATACACCTGTCTTCATCTCTCTGATCAGAAGTTCTAGCTTATTGATAATACCCTGTCTCTTCACCCCTTGTAGCTCCAGAGTGATTATGCCTTTTCAGGGTGAGCACCACTCCATGTCAATTGTCAAAAAAGTTGCTGAGATTCTTCATCATGGTCTACAATTCTTAGCCTTACAGATCTGTACCTACATTGCAGAAATACAACAAAACTTCGTCAGTGAATTGCAAACATGCATATCCAGACACCTTCAAGATGCATTATGATGCATATTGGGTGTTTCCAGTGTGCATTGGGTACTCCTGATGAGCATCAGGCACTTCTGATGTGAATTGAGCCTCCTGATGTGCATGTGGCACTTGTGATGCACCTCAGACATTTCTGATGATCATTGGACACTTGTGATGCTCACTGGACACTTGTGATGTGCAATAGACAGTCGTGAGACACATTGGACATGTGCATTGGACACTTCTGCTGTATTCCAGTACTTCCTAGCCACTGTATGGATGTGTATCAGGAGTGCCCCCATGTGCACTGATGCCCGTTGAACATCAGGGCCATGGCACATCAGTCACTCCACCGGCTACTATTGCCCAATTGACGTCCATACGTTGTCATTTCACGGCAGCCCCTAGGTGAAATACAGACATTGAAAAACTACAGTAGGACCCCCGTATCTGCTGGAGATTGGTTGTGGGTGGGGGGCATGGATACTGAAAACCGTGGATAATAGCGAACACCACTGAAAATAATGGGACTTCTGGTTTAAAATGCCACAGAGTTGCCTCGGAGGACCTAAAAAATGACTAGAGAGGACACATTTTCTAGGAAGACTCTATGGTAGGTATGATGATTTGTGTCCCGTGGATAATTGAATCAGTGGATAATGAATCAGTGGATACGGGGGTCCTACTATACTCAGTTCTTTTTCCCATACACATAAGTCCCCTTACAAAGATGTAAGTGCTATGCTGAATGATACTGATAGTTTCTGTGGCAACATGAGGAAGCATAACTGGTGGTGATGGTGGTAATAATAATAATAATAATAATAGCAACAACCAGTAGCAGTGTGGTTTAGTGGTTAGTTGTTTTGAAACAGGATTTAGAAGAACCAAGTTCAAGTCACCACTGAGATGTGAAAGTCACTTAGGGGACCTTGGGACCAGTCACTCCTTTTCAGCCTCTACCTGACAGGATTATTTTGAGGATAAAGTGGGAAAGAAAAGAGCCCTGTATACTACATTCAGCTCCATGGAGGAAAGGCAGGAGAGAAATGTTACTGTAAAAAAAAAAAAAAACCACCCTTACCTCTGCCTTCTCAGATTGTCTGTGCTGCCTCAGTGACCCAGTTCTTTCCTACTGCTGCTGCTTCTAATCTTGCCCATATTAGCCCCAAGGAAAGCTGACTAAGACTAATGACATATGCCAGATTTAAAAAGAGCTGAAGGTAATTTATTAGGGTACAACCATTGCCTGTGGTAGTTTCTTTTGTCCTGCTCATGTCTTTGGTCAAGTAGAACTTGGTTTTTAACACTATTAAAATTCATAATGCATGTCTGACTAGAGACTGTAGGGTAGTGGGGGTGGCAGGGGAAAGATTCATGGGATGTACAGGCCACATGCAGCTTTTGAGTTTTTTATTGTAGCTCGTGGGCCCCTCCAACATCTGCCATGGGGGGGGGGAAGTGATGAAAAAAGGAGAATTGCTTCTGGAAGTCCCTTTCAAACAAGGTGCAGATTTACCACTCCATACCTTTGAAATGTTTAAAATAGCATTTTTACAGAACTGTGACTGGATGTCCAGTTCTTAGAGATCAGGCCTGAATATAGAGCTGATCCCTCATCTCTGGTCCTTGGCATGAGGGAATGGAAACTCAGGTCAAGAGTGTTGATAGATTTTTTTTTTTAAGTGAATGGCATCCTTTGTGCAACTATGATTGATTTCACAGATGAAAACTGGGACACCTGTGGCCAAGAAGTATCATAGTGTGGTCATGATAACAAAAGTTTAAAATGAGAAGAACACAGAGGGTAGGGCAGACTTCATCGGTTTGCTTTTGTCTGATCCTACTGGGAAGGCAAACACTTTGCCCTCTCCTCTCCTCTTCCTCACTGCTGAGTTAACGGAATGCAAACACTTTTGTAACTTTGAAATTAGTTTGTACCAGTCAAAGTAAGCTAAGGACAAAGAGAGAAAACTTGAAGAGGAGAGAGAAATTGGGATAATTTAAAAGCAGTTGAAAAAGTAGACTGATGCATTATGAACCGGGACTGTCCCACCAAATCAGGACAGTTGGGGGATATGTTAATGACATTACCACATACTGCATCTTGTAATATCACCCTATAAGGCATCACCAGGGGCCCCTTTACACTACACAGCTATAGCACTATGATTTCTTTTTAACTGTCATAGCTCCATCCTATGGGATCCTGAAGTTTGTGGTTTGGTGAGGCAATAGGGAGCCCTGGTGGCTCAGTGGTTAAATGCTAGTAGTGTAAGCCACAACATTATGATTTTGATCCCAGAGGGCTCTAAGGTTGACTCAGCCTTCCATCCTTGTGTAGGTTGGTAAAATGAGTACCCAGCTGGTTGGGGGCAATTAGCTAACAAAATTGCAAACCACTTAGGGAGTGCTTTGGTACTGATAAGCGGTATAGAAATATCAATACTAATGCTATTAGTGCTCTCCGGCTGAGAATTGTAAGTACCCCTCACTAAACTGCAGATACCAGGATAGTTAAAATGGAAGCACAGCACCATAATTGTGTAGTCTGAAAAGGCCTGTACCAGCCTTGAGTGACATCACAAGGGATTGCTCCTAAATCTCAGGTTTTAGTGCTGAAATCTCAGGGCCTAGAATGGTACTAACCTTGAACTCTAGTGACAAAGGTTGAGGGGGTGGTATTTGAAGTTGGTATCAGCTTCCAGTAGTTTTGGATATTGGAAATTGCCCCCCTAACTCTTGGAGCTTTTTCTCCCCTGTTATGGGAGACAAAGGTATAAGGATGTAATAATAAATAATCCAATGTTCCTGTTGTTTTGAAAACAATGCCTCTAACATACTATACTCAGGTCTTTCTGTCTTCTTTCATGGTATACATCTAAAAGAAGGTTTGTTTTCTGGGATATTAGCTGACATTCTGTTAGTGACAAATACATGTACACATACAGGGTGAATGATCTGCCATTCCACAACAGACACAGGACTTTATCACACCACCTCTAAAAAGCCTGTTTGTTATTTTGCCGACATAACCTTTCCATTTTTATGCCAGCAAAAGAACTCCCATGTTGCACTTAATTTGCCTCCCGTCCAAAGGCTTTCTGGCAATAAAAGAGGAAATGAACAGAGCTCCATTCACTTCCTTGTTCAAAATCCGCAGATTCTCATGAGAAGATGCTGGTGCGGGAAATAAAACACACACACACACACACACACACACAGAGAGAGAGAGAGAGAGAGAGAAAGAGAGAGTTTTAAAAAGTGCATACACACACTTAAAAACTTACAAGTAACCCGGGGAGGGTCATAAAAAGTGTGTTACTTACCTGGATGTCACAATCTCACTTGGATGTGTTTGTGCTGAACTGGCCATTCACACTGCATTCACATCCAACATCCAAAACTACTGGAAGCTGATACCAACTTGAAATACTACCCCCTCAACCTCGGTCACTAGAGTTGTAAAGGCACGAGATTTCACACACTGGCAATGCCTGCACTAAAGCACCATGGGGGATTAGTTGACAGCTTCAGCCATCAATAAAGAAGTACGGGTTTTGGCCAGTACATAAAGGTGAAAGGGCAACGTCATCTGATATGCACGTCCTTTCGTGTTTATGTGGCATCGTTATGACGTTATGACGCCATCTTTTGTATGTCTGATAAAGTCCATAGTCTACTGACAGCACTTGAAGTGGAGTTGCACATACAGCAAGTTTGTACAATGTAGTTGCACATTACGATTGTACTTTGCAAAATGGTACCAAGTCATTGACGTGCATTGTGCCATGTTGCTATTCTGCATTGTGGTTTTGTAGTGCTGCCATAGTGTATCTATCTCCACATGATGTGGATGTTTACGCTACACTGAGGGGATTTTGGATTGAAGCTTTTTTATTATTTTCCCAAATATTTAGCCAGGCTTCAGCTAGTGATGCTGGAAGATTAAAATTTGGACATCAATTTAATTAATATTTGCAAAGTGGCAAACATTCAGGAATCAGAGCACTTGACAAATATTATTTGCATATCTCTCACTGGCCTCATATAGGAATGTTTCCCTCTTGTTTTGTAAGCTTTGAGCTTGGAAGGGTTTCCTGTTGGGTCTGCTTTAGGTCTGTGTTACTGGTCAGTTTATATTGAGCGTAGTTTTTCTGAATTAATCTTCAAAGTA
This sequence comes from Gambelia wislizenii, assembly GCA_030847615.1. Classification (NCBI taxonomy): domain Eukaryota; kingdom Metazoa; phylum Chordata; class Lepidosauria; order Squamata; family Crotaphytidae; genus Gambelia; species Gambelia wislizenii. The sequence goes on along the minus strand of JAUMIR010000007.1, from coordinate 19,130,993 downwards.
GCTGACATCTTCTTCCAACACCATTTTATGCAAAACTTATAAATGTCCAAGATCTGAACTTGATAGATGCAAGAAAGGTTCTTTGGAAGCAAATGAGGTTTAAAAGAAATGTAAATATATTACGAAATGCCAGCCAGTTATTTTGCAAAGCAGCTGGGTGGCGTTGCAAAGTCTAGTAAGTTTAATTGGACCACTTAATTTCTGTAATGTTAATTGTGAAATATTTAGAAAGGACATAGTCTTCAAAATTTCACAGATTAAACTGAGGGCATGTGTGTAAATTCTTTTCATCAGAGCTATTACTAGCCAACCCTTGGCCATACTTTGCCAAACACTGTGTTCCAATTGTATTGATGTACAGCGCAGCAAATAACCCTGAATTATTTTAAAAACCAAGAAAGGGCTTCTTCTTTTGGTTAATGATATGCTCGGGAGGATAAAGATATGTAGAATCATAGAATTATAGAACCATCGTTATCATGTATGCCCTCAGAACATTTGAATGAATTTACACTTGTTCTGAGTATATATGTGTATCAGGGATCATATAACTTTGGCAAAATAGTGCATCATGCAAATTGGACTCAAAAACTCACATTCATACAGAACTCTGTAAAAGGGGAATTTAATTGAACATGTAGTAATCAAGGTATATACAATAGTTGTATTGGGGAATAGCAAATATTATGGTAGAACTTCACAAATGGCAAAACTACATGCAGAATAGCAAACTTGAAGAAAGCTGTAGGGGTTGCTTATGGGAGAGAGAGATGAGAGGAGGAGCTTCAAATGTAAGGACAGTATAATAATCCACACACATACACCAGACAAAGAGGGGACAGTTTTGAGGAGCTGCAATGTTCAGGGAAACTACTTTCTGGAAGATAATTTTAAGAGATTAAGGGATTACCTCTCCTTAGTCCTGTTAGATTTGGATTTGTGAGTAGCTGGGGACCGCTCCTGGCTGGAAAAGTACAAGAAAAGGAAGACAAGCTAACCAAGTTCCTCTGAAGCCAGAGACAGGAGTTTGAGATAGAGAAATACATTAACAAGATTATTGGGCCAAAATCCTGGATTCTAGGGTTCTGGAAGAGTGATTTCTGCTGGTTAAGGCTGTGATTTTTAGCAAGCAGCATCCAGGAGGAGGTAGGCAGCTCAGGGTCTTTCTTCCGTAGACCTTGCCCCAGAATGGATCCCCCTGAATTTGAAATTCTTTTAAAAGCATCTCACATAGGGAAAAATGAGAATGACATAGAATTTCTCTAAAACAAAGGAACTTCTTCGAACAAAAGGTGTCCACCTAGACTTCTGGAGATGCATTACTCAGTACTTGAGTTAGCTAAAGATGTCTCAGGCCAACACTCAGTTAAGAAAGATACTATAGAAATGTTAAGTCCATCACCCTTGCCCCAAAGGTGACATTTCCTGTTAGTGTAATCTCTTGTCTGCAATGCATTGTTTGCCAGTTACTGGCAGAGACAGAACTTTCTCTGGGGTGGGGGTATTCAGTATTTCAATTGTTTAATCACAAAACTCAAGCAAATTTGAGGCAGGTAGATAATGTTGACTTTAGCAGAGGTGCTGACTATAAGATTTCCTAACCAACCTTTCTGTATCCTTGGTAAGGCAATCAAAAGTGCCTCCATTTTGGAGCATTCACATCTCAGCACGGGTGTTGTACATGGATCTGAAACATGGGTCTGAAACATGGGTGACCTATCGCCACCACCTACAACTCCTTGAATGCTTTCATCAGCGCTGTATATGCATAATCCTAAATATACACTGGACTGACTATGTGACGAATGTTGCTATCCTTGAGCAAGCAGGGATCACCAGCATTGAGGCCATGATATTGAGAACACAGCTGCGCTGGGCAGGGCACATTTCTAGGATGGAGGACCATTGCCTCCCTAAAATAGTACTCTATGGTGAACTCAAGTACGGGTCAGTGTAAGAGGGGTGCTCCAAAAGAGCGATACAAGGACTCCCTGAAACAACATCTCAGGCTCGGCCAAATTGGTCACCAACAATGGTCCGCCCTGGCCTCACATTGGGAGGCATGGAGAAGCACTATCCACAATGCTGCAGCCTTATTTGAGAACTCACGCCGAACAAGTCTTGAAAAGAAACGACAACGCAGAAAAAAACACAACCCAGAAACATTACCCAAGGAGACCTTCTGCTGTGCTTTCAGCAACTGGACTTGTTTATCTCAGATTGGCCTTTTTAGTCATCAGTGTGCTTGCAGAAAGCACGGGATGAGTCCTTCCTGAATCTTCGTTTGTGAAGAAAAGCCAGAGAGTGTTGGAAGGGATCCCATGAGCCATCTAGTCCAACCCCCTGCCAATGCAGGAATCTACTACAGCATCCCAAAAGGTGGCCATCTAACCTCTGTTTAAAAATCTCCAGTGAAGTAGAGTCCACTTCTGAGGTGGCCTGTTCCACTGTCAAATAGCTCTTGTAAACTCAATATATTGATGCTCCATGTTCTCCATGATACTCCTTCAGATATTTAAAAATGGCTACCATAGCAACTCTCACTCTTATGTTCTCCAGCCTAAAGATGCCCAACTCCCTCAACCACTCCTCTCCATGCATCCAAGGAAGTATGTAGGAGGTATGAGTCTAAAAATAAAAATGTATTAAAAATTCCAGAGATCTAGCCCTTTTAAAAGCAATAAAAATATCTTCTTTAAAAGGAGTTTTAAAAAATCACTTTTCTTTCAAAGTTATGCAGAGTGGCTTAAGAATGCTGAGACAGACAGCTCAATTAACATTTAAAAGTGTATTCTGAGGTCTGTGGTTTGATCTGATCACCCAGTGAATAAGACTCATTACAAAAACAAAGGAGTCAGTTTAAAAATGCAAATCAAAAGTTTACTGAAGGTATATCAATCTCAATCTACATACTAAAACAAACTTTAAAAAGAAAGGTTCCTAACTAACTAGGAGGATTTAGGGTAGAACTACTTACCCAGCCTTTAGCGGTAGAGGCTGCACGGTGAACATCATGGCATGGCTTCATAGCAGCAGCATGGCTACGACATCATGGCTAGACTACAGCCGCATGGAGAATCTAACTCCAAAGAGACTCACAAAGAGCAATAACATTTAAATTAGGTCATGTGTTGAATGACCCATCTCTCCAGTTGGCTGGAATTGACCAGTGAAATAAGAGAAAGGGAGTTTGGGAGAACAGAAGCATGCAGGGAAAATTCTTAGACTTATCTTAGGATGTGAATGGGGTACACAAGATTGTTTTACATTACAATTATTATTTCCCCACATACTACATTTCCCCTTCTCAGTCGTAGGGTACTCATGAACAATCTTCATTTCTTCTCGTAGTTTCAGGAAACTGTCCTTAGGAAGAGGTTTAGTCAAAATATCAGCTATCATTTCTTCTGAGTTGCAGTCCTCCAGTTGAACAAGTTGACTCTGGCACATCTCTCTCACCTTGTGGAAAGCAATGTCTATGTTCTTCTTCAGAGGCTTGTCACTCTGAGAAATTTTGATACAGCTTTGATTGTCTTGCATCAAAATGGTTGGCTTGGGTCCCTCTATCCCAAGATCCAGAAGCAAATTCTGCAGCCATTTGATTTCATCACAAGCTGTTTTCGCTGAGACGCACTCGGCACCTGTGGAACTATCTGCCACTGTACTCTGCTTCCGACTTGTCCAACTTACTGCTCCACCACCGTAAAATATGATGTTTCCACTGGTTGACTTTCTCTCCACCAGATTGCAGCCCCAATCAGCATCCGCATAGGCAATCAGTTGTGGCTTGTCACATGCTGGCAGCATCAGTTTGAAGTCAGTGGTCGATTTTAAATATCTTGAAATTCTTTTCACTGCAGTAAAATCTCGAAGAGTAGGAGAATTAACCATTCTACATAAGATGCCAACAGCATTTGCAATATCAGATCTGGTAAAATTTGCTATGTACAAAAGTTTTCCAACTGCAGTTCTGTACTTTTCACTGTCTCTCAAAGGTTCAGATGCTTCATTGTTGTTTAAGAAACCTACTTCCATTGGAGTTTGAGCACCTTTTGCATCCTTTAAGCCAAGACAGTCCAGAAGACCTATAATCTTTTGCTTTTGATTAAGAAAGAAGCTTCCATCATGGTCTCTTTCAATTTGTACTCCAAGATAGTGTGAGATGTCTCCCAAACTTTTAATATGTATTTCTTTCTGGAGATTCAGGAGTATCTCTTGACTATCTGCTTTGTCTTGACTGCATAGAATCAAATCATCAACATAACTTGCAATGTAAGTCCATCTATTGTTTCTGAATCTTTTTTAAACACATTGATCAACAGTGCCTGGAATAAATCCTTCTTTGATAAGGAGCTGATTTAACTTTTCGTGCCATTTCTTCATTGCTTGTTTTAATCCATACAAGCTTTTCTCAAGTTTACACACTAGATGTTCCTTTCCAGGTACTTCAGTTCCTGAAGGCTGTTGCATGTACAGTTCCTCACTGACATCTCCATAAAGAAATGCTGTTCCAGATGTTGTAAATGCATTTTCTTGGAAGCTGCAACAGCCAATAAGGTTCTAAAAGTTGTGTGTGTGACTACTGGGTTGAAATTTTCATGAAAATCTTCTCCAAATTGCTGATTGTAATCTTTAGCTACAAGTCTGGCTTTATATATTTCAATCTCCCTTTTTTGGATTTTGCTTTGTTGTAAAGACCCATCTGCAGCCAATTGCCTTCTTGCCTTTTGGCAATTGTGTCAAAGTCCAAGTTTTATTCTTATATAAAGACTGCATTTCCTCTATTGCTGCTTTCACCCATTTCTCAGAATCAGACTTTGGCGGTCCTTTGATCTTCTGCCAATCAGAGGGTTCCAGAAGGCTTTCCCCTGTGGCTAGATAGGAGAATCTCAAAGAAGGCACTGCCCTATTACCCTTCGCAGATTGTCTCACCTGGACTTGAGTTCCTGGCTCTGCCCGTGATGCGCCGTCCGGTCCTCCATTCTCTGAGGGAGCCCCTTCTGGATGTGAAGCACTTGCAGGAGGGTGAAAGAGCTGCACACGCTGTGGCTGCCGCTGGGAATCAGGGTCTTCTTCCACTGCAAACACATCTGAATAGAAATCTTTGGATTAGAATTAAATTGAGGTCTTTCATCAACATAAACAGCACTTGTTATTCTCATTGTGCATCCATCAGGGTTCAGGATTTTGTAAGCACCTTTGGCATAGCCAATAAAAATTCCCTCTTCACTTTTACAGTCCAGTTTGTCTCTTTTCTGTTTGGGAATGTATGTATAAACTTTAGATCCAAAAACCCTGAGATGGTTCAGTCTGGGTTTCACACCATGCCACAATTCAAATGGAGTAACATCTCTGGATCTGGCTGGAAGTCTATTGTATAAGTATGTGGCTATGAGAATTGCCTCAGACCTATAAGCTTTAGACATCTTAGCCTGTAAAAGCATTGCAACTGCCATTTCCTTTAAGGTGTGGTTCATCCTCTCTGATAAACTGTTTTGTTGAGGACTATAAATCCAAGTAGTGTGGTGTCTGATGCCATGTTCCTTTAAGAACTCATCAAATTGAGTATTGACAAACTCAGACCCATTATCTGTCCTCAAATTTTGAATTTTATAATTGAATTTATTAGTGACATAATTAAAGTACTCTTTGAACTTTTCAAAAGCTTGATTTTTCTCCCTTAGGAGGTAGCAACGGCAATATCTGTTGAAATCATAGAATCATAGAATTTCAGAGTTGGAAGAGACCACGAGGGCCATCCAGTACAACCCCCCTGCCACGCAGGAAATCTTGATCAAAGCATCCCCGACAGATGGCCATCCAGCCTCTGTTTAAAGACCTCCAAGGAAGGAGACCCCACCACGCTCCGAGGGAGTGTGTTCCACTGCCGAACAGCTCTTACTGTCAAAAAGTTCCTCCTCATGTTGAGGTGGAATCTCTGTTCCTGGAGCTTGCACCCATTGCTCCGTGTTCCAGTCTCTGGAGCAGCAGAAAACAAGCCTGCTCCATCCTCAGCGTGACATCCCTTCAAATACTTAAACAGGGCTATCATATCGCCTCTTAACCGTCTTTTTTCCAGGCTAAACATACCCAGCTCCCTAAGTCTCTCCTCATAAGGCATCGTTTCCAGACCTTTCACCATTTCACCATCTGTGAGTGTCAAGAAATAGAGGTTTCCACCAACTGATTTCTGTCTAAATGGCCCACAGAGATCAGAATGGATCAACTCAAGAGGTTTAGTAGATTGTCTTTCTGTGAGAGGCTTGTGTGAAGGTGCAGTAGCCTTAACTTTAATGCATTCCACACACCTTTCATTCACACAACAGTTCTTGAAATGAAAGTCTCTTGCTAGCTCTTGATTAGCCAATCTTTATGCATTCAACATTTCGATGAGCAAATCTTTTATGCCATAAATTTATGCAGTCTTTGTGTTTACACTGAGTGGCAACATTGGCACTTGAGTCACTGATCTCCATGTGATAAAGGCCATCATCCTTTAGAGTGCCTTTAAAAATCAAATGGCTGCCATGAAGACCATAACATGCATTCTTTTTGAAAAGTACTCTGTTGCCTCTAGATGTGCTCATTTTTACTGAATAGAGGGAGCTCTTGAGGTTGGGGGTGAAAAGAGCATCCATAATTCTTAATACCTCTGTTTTAGCTCCCAATCTTATAGGAAGACACACTGTATCCTTGCACTGTAACAGAATCTCCATTGGCAAGATACACAGGAATTTTACTTCTTCATTAAAATCTTGGAAATATTCCCTTTTATTAATAAATGTGTTGCTAGCTCCACTGTCTATGATGAAGGCATCTTTATATTCATTTCCAGAAGCTTGCATTACTTTTTCATAAGCCAATCCAATGTTAAATTTCTGCTTAGCATTGGCTTCTCTATCTCTATGGCCTTTTGCATTCTCTTGCCTCTGGCCAGTCATCCCTTCCTGTGAGAACGACTTTCCTTTTCCCTTTAATTGCACCCCATTTGGCTCAGAAGAGGAGGGGGTTTGTAGTGGGTGGCATTCCTTTTAAAATACTGCTTTTCTTTTTCTGCCAAGTTAACTTGTTGGTTAAAGTTAGGATTTCTGGATTCAAACTTCTAATTTTGCATCTAATTTTGCCTATGTTGAAACTCTCTTATTTGAATATAGGCTTCTGGTAGAGTTAAATCATTCTTTAACTGTAAAGTGTTTATGTAGAACTTTGGTAAGCTTGCTAAAAAAAAATCCCAACTTGCATAGACTTTGGAATCTCTTCTCCAGGAGATTGTAATTCTGGTAATGTAGCACTGAAATGTGTTCATCTAAAAATTTGGGATTTGCCAGTTTCATATTTACAATTTTCATCATCAATGCAACTTTATTTCCCATAGATGGAACAACACATAGATTTTTCAAAGTGTCCCAAGCAGCTTTTGCTGTTCTCTCATCTTTGATTTCAGAAGCTAATCCTAGATCAACTGTTAAAATTATGAAGGCTAAAACCTTTTGATCATCCCTATCAAAATCATTCCTCTCTCTCCCCTGAGAAGGTCTTGGTTTGTGTAAAACATCAATAAGTCCCATGGCCTTCAGGTATGTTTCAAAAGAAAAAGGCCATCTTCTATAATTCGGCCCATTCAGTTTCTCCAAGTTTAAAATAGAGCTGAGGCCAGGCGCTTCAGCCATAATAGCTTTATTGCTTTATTGCCTTTGTCTTCAAGCCGAGAGAGACCAAAAACAGCAACTCTGAGGTGATGAGATAAAAGGAAAAACAAAGCTTTTGCAAAAAACAAAAATTAAATTCAGCTTTTAGGTCTTAAAACTGGGAACCATAACCCTTCAATGTAAGAGGTATAAGTCTAAAAATAAAAATGTATTAAAAATTCCAGGGATCTAGCCCTTTTAAAAACAATAAAAATATCTTCTTTAAAATGAGTTTAAAAAATCACTTTTCTTTCAAAATTATGCAGAGTGGCTTAAGAATGCTGAGACAGAGAGCTCAATTAACATTTAAAAGTGTATTCTGAGGTCTGTGGTTTGATCTGATCACCCAGTGAATTAGACTCATTACAAAAACAAAGGAGTCAGTTTAAAAATGCAAATCAAAAGTTTACTGAAGGTATATCAATCTCAATCTACATACTAAAACAAACTTTAAAAAGAAAGGTTCCTAACTAACTAGGAAGATTTAGGGTAGAATGACTCACCCAGCCTTTAGCGGTAGACGCTGCATGGTGAACATCATGGCATGGCTTCATAGCAGCATTATGGCTACGGCATCATGGCTAGACTACAGCCGCATGGGGAATCTAACTCCAAAGAGACTCACAAAGAGCAATAAAATTTAAATTAGGTCATGTGCTGAATGACCCATCTCTCCAGTTGGCTGGAATTGCCCAGTGAAATAAGAGAAATAATAATAATAATAATAATAAAATTTTATTTATATCCCGCCCCTCTGCAACGCAATCGGGGCGGCTTACAATATAAAAACCCCATACTCACAATACCCTAGCCCACCCACCCCTTAAAATAATATTAAATTGCAAAGGATTAAAAACATGCATTAATTAAAATATATATAAATTAGAAGAAAGAAAAAAAATTAAAAACATACAATCGTATCCTATAAAGGGCAGCTGAGTCTTGGGCCGGGATAATTATTCAGGAAAGGCCTGCCGGAAAAGATCCGTCTTGACAGCTTTTTTAAAGCTGTCTAAGGTGGTAATAAGACGGATCTCGTCCGGCAGGCCATTCCATAATCTGGGAGCAGCAGCAGAGAAGGCCCTCTGGGAGGTCACCGACAGCCTTGTTTTCATAGGCTGTAACAGATTCCTCCCAGAGGACCGAAGTGTGCGGGGAGGGTCGTATGGAAGGAGGCGGTCCCGGAGGTAAGTTGGACCCAAGCCATGTAGGGCTTTAAAGGTCATAACCAACACCTTGTACTGTGCCCGGAAACTAATAGGCAGCCAGTGGAGAGCTTTTAGCACCGGTGTTATATGCTCTCTTCTGGGAACGCCAGAAATCAACCTGGATGCCATGTTCTGGACTAGTTGAAGTTTCCGAGTCAAGCACAAGGGTAGCCCCATGTAGAGCGCATTACAGAAATCCAGACGGGAGGTTACCAGTGCATGTACCACAGTTTCGAGGTCCCTAGTTTCCAGGAAAGGGCGCAGCTGGCGTACCAGCCGAAGTTGATAACAGGCACTCCTGACCGTTGCATTTACCTGATTAGTCATCTGGAGCGACGGGTCCAGGAGCACCCCCAGACTGCGAACACAATCCTTGGAGGAGAGTGTAATTCCATCCAGGATTGGAGTTTGTATTCCCAGACCTGGTTTTGGGCCTGTAACTGTTAGTACCTCCGTTTTGTCTGGATTCAGTCTCAATTTGTTTTTCCTCATCCAGTCCATTACTGCTTTAAGACAATCATTCAGAGGAGAGACGCCATCTGAAGTCGAAGCCGATGACCGAGACATGGAGAAGTATATCTGGGTGTCATCCGCATACTGATGACACCGCATTCCATGCCTCCGAATGACTTCTCCCAGCGGCTTCATATAGATGTTAAATAGCATCGGGGACAGGATGGCACCCTGAGGAACGCCACAGTTAAGCTCTATTCTAGTAGAGCAACTGTCCCCAAGCCTCACCCTCTGGGATCTGCTCGAGAGGAAGGAACGGAACCACTGCAAGGCAGTGCCTCCGATTCCTAACTCCCTCAGGCGATCCAAGAGGATGGAATGGTCTATTGTATCAAAGGCCGCTGAGAGGTCCAGGAGCACCAACAGGGTCACACTACCCCTGTCGATACCCAAGCGGAGGTCATCAGCCAGAGCAACCATGGCAGTCTCCACTCCATAACCCGTCCTAAAGCCAGTTTGAAATGGATCTAGATAATCGGTTTCATCCAAGACAGCTTGGAGTTGGGAAGCGACTGCCCTCTCAATCACTTTGCTTAGAAAAGGCAGCAAAGAGACTGGTCTATAGTTGTTCCTGTCCAAGGGGTCCAGGGAAGGCTTTTTCAGGAGCGGCTTAACCACTGCTTCCTTCAGACAAGGTGGAAGGGAGCCCTCCCTGAAGGACGCATTGATAATATCCCTAAGGAGTACTCTCGATGCGTCACCCCCTTGGGTGGCCAGCCAAGATGGACAGGGATCGAGGGGACAGGTCGTTTTCCTCACTCTACCAAGGAGCTTGTCCACGTCATCGGTACTCACAGATTGAAGCTGATCCAATAAAATTTCATCAACGGAGTTGCTGGACACCTCGTCTATAGATTCTGTCATAACACTGGCATCTAAGTCGGCTCTTATCCGAGAGATTTTATCTGCAAAGTGGATATTAAACACATCACAGCAGGCCGTTGTCGGGTTGAGTAAGGGGTTCTGCGCAGGTGGAATCTGTGTCAGCTCCCCCACTACCCTAAACAGTTCTGCTGGATGGGACTCTGCAGATGCAATACGTGCAGCGGAGAAAGACTTCTGCGCTGCACGTATCGCCTCTCGATAAGAATTAAGGAAATTCCTATGACAAGTCTTGTCGGATAAGAGTCGAGTCTTCCGCCAGGTGCGCTCTAGTCGTTATCCAGCCTGCTTCATTTTCCTAAGCTCCTCTGAGTACCAGGGCTTACGGTTAGGAGCAGGCTGGAAAGGACGCTTGGGAGCGATTGTGTCAATAGCCTTGGTGAGGTCGGTATTCCAAATATTAACCAAAGCTTCAACAGAATCACCGGCGTTACCAACCATTAAACCCTCCAAGGCTTTCTGGAATCCAATTGGTTCCATTAGCCTTCGAGGGCGGACCATTCTAATGGGTCCACCACCCCCGGTGGGGCAGACAGTGGCTCTTAGCTCCATCTTGACCAGGAAATGATCCGTCCATGACAATGCGGAGGTTTCAATCACCTCTGCCCACGGATATTCCTGTTCTGTACTAAAGGCCGCATCGAGGGTATGACCTGCACAGTGAGTAGGCCCGACAACCAATTGGGATAGGCCCATGTTTGTCATGGATTCCATGAACTCCCGAGCTGCGCCCGTTAGATTTAGCAAGCTGGTCTCGAGTGGGATGTTGAAGTCACCAAGAACTAAAAGTCTGGGTGACTCCAGCAGCAACTCTGAGACCAGCTGTGTTAGCTCGGTTCAGGAGTCTGTTAGACAACGGGGTGGCCGGTATACTAACAGAATCCCTAAGCTATCCCTGGACCTCAGGCTTAGGTACATACACTCGATGTGGACTGTGTTCCGGATAGGCTTCCTGGTCAAGGTTAGATTATTTTTATGAACCAGAGCCACTCCGCCCACCCCCGCCCACTTTTCCTTACCTGCTCACTAACTGAGTACCCGGCCGGGAGTGCCTGCGCCCAAGTCGCAGCACTGGCCTCTCCCAGCCAGGTCTCCGTAAAGCATGCCAGGTCGGCAGCCTCATCCAATAAGAGGTCATGGATAATATGTGTCTTGTTTTTAACCGACCTGGCATTGCAAAGGAGCAGAGTAAGGGTCTGTGGAATGGTTGGTGCACTCTCCAAATTATTCTGGGAAACAGAGTGAACTGAAGGCAGGATAGGTATTAAACATCGATCCTGCCTTCTTTTGTAACAATTTTTCACTCTGTTGCCGCCATACCTTCCCTTCCCCCACACAACCTCAATTCCCACTCCCAGATCATTCCCGGCCCCTGGTAGGTATTCCTGGGGTGGGGTGGTGGAGTGACTTTTAAGGCCAGCCACTCCTGGCCACACCCCAACTCCTTGCTGCCTCAGCTGCCCTTACGCCGGTGTAACAGGGAAGGAAGCTTCCTCACAGCCCTGCAGAGTCTGCTGGCTGGCTGGCTGGCTGGTAAATCTTCCTGGGGTGGGGGTGGTGGAGTGACTTTTAAGGCCAGCCACTCCTGGCCACACCCCAACTCCCTGCTCAGCTGCCCTTAGCCTGGTGTAAAGGGGAAGGAAGACTTCCTTGCAGTCCTCTGGAGTCTTCTCTGGCTGGCTGGCTGGCTTGCTGGTAGGTCTTCCTGGGGTGGGGGTGGTGGAGTGACTTTTAAGGCCAGCCACTCCTGGCCACACCCCAACTCCTTGCTGCCTCAGCTGCCCTTACGCCGGTGTAACAGGGAAGGAAGCTTCCTCACAGCCCTGCAGAGTCTGCTGGCTGGCTGGCTGGCTGAAAGGGAGTTTGGGAGAACAGAAGCATGCAGGGAAAATTCCTAGACTTATCTTAGGATGTGAATGGGGTACACAAGATTGTTTTACATTACAATAATTATTTCCCCACATACTACAAAGTAGACCAAGGGATGGTCTACACAGGCGATTAACCCCATCCTGCCCCTGTTTTGGAGCCCTGGAGTCCTGACGACACAGGGCTTTTGCCCTGTTTTGTCCCCAGGAAGCCTCACAACCCCAGGGCAAAGATGGGGCTAAGATGGGGGGGAGATGGGGGTAGGGTCTGATAAAACTTTTTGTAAATTTTTATTAAAGATTTTATAACAAAACATACAAATATTAACATCATCAAAATAAAATAAACAAGAGTAAGCATTTTAAAATAATACCTTTATAAATCCATTCCAACTGGGGAAAAAACGGATTGGTCCTTAAGTGACCGCAGGAGCCTGTTCTGGCATGCCAGCATGTGACTGCAGGTGCCCTCTTCCTTGCTCTTCTAGATCTAGGAAGGGGGTCCACAGTATGCAACCAGCCTGACTACATGCTGTGGGACTTCTTCCTGCTGCAGGAGAGTGATGGCAGACCACCAGCATCAGTGATGGTATGGTGTGCCAGAATGGGCTCTTGTCACGTGGGGTCCATTCAGTTTTTTGCCAGCGGGAACATATTTAAAGCAGGTATTATTTTAAAATTCTGTAATGGATCCTATCCTATCTTCCCTCCATCTTTGCCCCAGGGTTGTGAGGATTGCCCAGGGGTAAAACAAGGCAAAAGCCATGTGTCATCAGTACTGTAGGGCTCTAAGAAGGGGGCAAGATGGGGTATATTGCCAATGTAGATAAGCCCGTAGATATTAACATCACTTCCCCCAATGGAGACTATGTCTAATATTTGGGGACAGCTGGGAGAAAATAAGTTTGCGATGTCGAGCAACTCATTTCATTATATGAGGAATAATGAGTTCATGTATTAATAGATGAGCGATTGCACTCATTTGCAGAACTTCAATCACTTAGATTGAACTTTAAGATTTGTGTGGTATAGACATGAAAGAGTCTGATAGCACTTGGAGAAATATGGAGTGTCTGAGACTGATGCATGTAACAGTGGGAATGGAGGCAAAGGAATAACATTCACTAAACAGATTTTCTATGGAAGTGAGCTGGTCAGTCCTTATAACTTGCCAGCTTCTGGCAGATGGCTCAACTGACCTGGTTGCAGTTGCTATAAGGCTTTGTCATAGTATTCTGAGTACTACAAACATCAGGCCTGCTCCTACCATTAGGATGAGTGAGGCAACCACCTCAGGTGGCAGAGACTGGGTCATAAGGTCGGAATCTTTTGGACACTCATTCCCAAGCCCCTACATATTCTCTAGGAAGATGGTGGACCCTCCTTCATCAAAGGCTTTTAAACAGATTTTGGATGCTCCCCTCTTAAGGGTACTTTAGTTGTCGATTCCTGCAGTGGTCATGGAGTCCATTCAATCTCTATGATTCTATCCCCTCTCCTGGAGGGCAGAGTTTTGTATACCACACTCCTGGTCCTGAACCCTCTAAACTTGCTGTCTGCCCTCTTGTGATATGAAAGATACCATCCTTTTGTCATGTAAAAATCAGCCGAGAGTCTGGTTCACTCCTATACACTGACTGGAATAGGGACCATTTTTCTTTCCCTGAAGTGGTGAACCATCTTGGTCCAACCTTGGAATACATGAAGACTTTGGGCATGTGCAAAGCATCTTCCTCTTTCTATTAAGCAACCATACTTTTGGGATTTTAGCAGAAAGGCCTCTGGGACCTGTTTCATAGAATTGTTGTTGTTGTTGTTGTTGTTGTTGTTGTTATTTTCAGTTATTATTTCAGTTATTATTATTATTATTATTTTCAGTACTAAATTCAGCCTCTGCACAATCAATGAGTATCAATGACAATAACAATAACCACAGCAACCTCAAGGACAGTCGATCACAATCCCAATGACTTTCCTATGACTTCCACAAAATGGCTACCTTCCGAATAAGCTCTGCAAAATGGCTGCTCTGATGAACTAGGGAGGGGGGGAAGGGCAGTAAGAATAGCCCCCTGGTGGCCCGCCAATAAGCAGTAACTACAGCCCAATTCCTAAGTAACAGGCAAAGCCCTCTGGAGGCCCGCCTAAGGAACTGAATAACAGGACTCCTTCAGCAAAGATACCCCCCTGGTGGCCCGCCAAATCCCCGGGAGAGCAGAAATCCAACAATTAACTGTCAAAATTAGCAAGCCTCGCACATAAACAACCCAGGCAAGCCAACCCCACAACCTTCCAAAATTATACCAGCCCCCCGTCCCGATACTCCCTGAAACCAGGAATCCAACGCTGCCAGACTTGTCAGAAGAGCCGAAATTTTTCTTCACCTGAGAACGGCCACGCAGGGGAGGCCAAGGCAGGCCAAGCGGCCCGAGCTCTGCCGGCCACAAGGGAGAGCGGGCCGCGAGAACCGTCTTGCCCCCAACTCCCAGGGACCCCTCCCGGGCTGAGGGACCCCAGCCCTGCGCCAATAGAGGCACCACCGAAGCCGCCCACCAAGCCTTGGTCACAGCCACAACCAAGCACAGGTGCACTGGACCCAGGGGCCTCCCAGGAGAAAAGATCCGCCGCACCAAGCACCCCCTCACATGGGCAATGCCTCCAACTGCCCTTCAAACTCAAGCCTCAGTCGCACACCGGCACCACAGGGAGGGGGGGAGAGCGTGAAGTCCGCCCAAGAGCCCAGGCCGCAGCTGCGACCAGGCACAGGCGTGCAGGAAGAAGGAAGAGCACCGGGATAAGATCGCTGCACCAAGCGCCCTGCCCGAAAAGTGCCTCCCTCAAGCCTCAGTCGCCGCCGGGGGGGGAGGAGCGCAAATGCCACCCAAGGACCCAGGCCACAGCCGCGACCAGGTACGGGCGCACAGAAAGAAAGAGCGCAGGTGACCAACAGTGCTCGCTCAGTGCCCCAGACTGCACGCTCCACCCTCCAGTGACACAAAAGTCAGCCAAGTAAGCAGCAATCTCCAAGATCACTTTGGCTGAAAGGAGGGTGGAGAAGGGCGGCAGGGCTTTATATTACCTCTGGCCCCGCCCTTCACCATCTGTCACAGGCAACGCCGCCTACAACTGAGCAAGTGGTCTCCAGACCACAATTACGGCGGCAAAGGCGGCTCCTCTGCCTTAACGGCTCCGGCGCACGGTGGGGAGCTGGATTCCCTGAAGTGGTGAACCATCTTGGTCCAACCCTGGAATACATGAAGACTTTGGGCATGTGCAAAGCATCTTCCTCTTTCTATTAAGCAACCACACTTTTGGGATTTCAGCAGAAAGGCCTCTGGGACCAGTTTCATAGATATCTATCTTTAAAATTGGCAGGAGTGTCTGCTTCACAGAGGTGGGAAAACCCTTTCAATAACTACCTCACTCCTATATTCTTTCTTTATCCTCATTCTCTTCTCCCCCCTCCCCACAACCAAGAAAGATTAATAATTCAGGTGTCCTACAGAGGAGATCACTACATAAAAGCCTATGAACAAATGGATCCCCTAGGCCTGTTCTAGCTTTTTCTGACTAGAGGCTCATCTACATGGGCCACAATACACTGGCTACGCAACAGCATATTCTGGCCATAGATCTGGCCCATTTCTCCCCCATTATCTGAATGAAATGGAATGGAGTCTAGACTAACATACTGGCCCGTCTTTGCAGACACCACTGCTGCCATCCACATTGCACTCTCTGAAGCCAGGAAAGTGACCCACAGCTTGTGATCAAGGCCCCCTACATGTGACCAACTTTGGTCACAGGCTACGGAACACCTTCCTGGTTTCAGAGTGAGTGACATGGATGGCAGCTGCAGTGATGGGCCGGTGTGCTAGTGTGATGGGCTCCTGCAGTCACATGGGGCTCAATCTATTTTTTCCACCAGAAATGAGACAGTTTTCCCCTGGTATTTTGCTAAAACATTTCAACAGGCTTTACCCCATCTTAGTTCATTTTAAGCCTTGGGCATTGTGAGGAGTGCCCAGGGGCAACATGGAGAAAATGCCCTGCATTGTTTGGACTGTTGGATTCCAAGATGGGGGCAAGATGGTGTAAATAGCCAATCTAGACAAATCGTAGGTTAGGGAAAGTCTGTTACCTCATTGCTGAAGAAGGTATTGCAGGCTACAAATAGATTTTAATTAATTAAAATGAATTAGTTAATTTTAAAAGAAACAAAAGGAACCATGAAATGGTTACCAACTAGTATTAAGGAAAGAACTGTTCAACAGTGGAATAGACTGCCTCAGAGGATGGTGGACTCTCCTTCTTTGAAGGTCTTTAAACAGAGGTTGGCTGTGCATCTTTCAGGAGTGCTTTAGTTCCTGCATGATGGGGGCTGGATGGGCTACGTGTCCACTGCATCCCTTTCCAGTTCCAGGTGACTAGGTTGCACAGTCTTGGAGCTATGCTAGACAGAGATAAACAGCCAGACATACAGATACAAATACACACACACACACACACACATTTATTCATATAGGTAGAAGAAGCATGCAAGCATAGAGGGGAATCGAACACCACTCAGAAAGAGGAGAAAATAATGCACCCAATTTTATTTTTCTGCTTCCTGCTCTTGCTCATCCATGATTTCTGGCCTGGGGAATGAGGAGCAGAGCAGTCTTATGACTCACTGACTTGTTCCTCTTCATTATGTAACCAATCCAATGAACTGCATGGGTATGAAAGCTTTTCCAGGCTTCAGATTGATATCTGGGTTTCATGTAAGCTATATCATGCCTCTGTCATTACATCAACATCATGCTGACCTACCAATTGTCCACATCATGATGACCAGCCCTTTCTCTCCTAGCTCCCATTGGGGTAAAATTGTTCTATCTATAATTTGGGAGTTGGAAAATGGCAGACATTTCTGCTGGACAGACAAAGCATGGCTTTCCTAGACCATTATATGGTATAAATGCATGTGCTGAGCAGTTTAAGGTTCTATATAAGCAGATTACAGTTTCTTCGTTATATGGAAAATGAGGTGTGTCTGAATCAAGAGGTGGCTTCTGGGAAGCATAGTTCTAGGAGTGGAAAGAATATTGGATCATATTTGAACAATTGTTGAAAAACATGTTTTTCAAATGCTGAAAAATCTTGATGAGAAGGATACTGGACTGACAAAAATCTTTGCAGTTTGGGACTTATTCTGCACAAAATTCACATGTTCTTTTGCATAGAAAATAGCATATTCTGCATGGGAATTAATATTTCTATGTTGAAATATTATATTCCATGCATAAAATGCTGTTTCCTGCATACACAAAAATGATGTTTTCTATACAAACCAACCACATGCAAATTTTGCACAGAGAAAGTCATGAGTTGCTAATAGCATTCAAAAATTGCACGGCTTTCAAAGACTTTCACCCATCATTCCGTTATGATAATGGAACAGGCTTCTTATTCACGGATTTTCCCATGAATAAGAGGAAGCAAGGGAGGAACAGAAGCAGAACTGGAACATCCCAGGACAGGGACGACATCATGTAAAAGGTAAGCCTTTTAGCGATCTCCTGTCATCCTTGTCCTGGGATTTTTTCAGCATGTGATAATCTCCACACATACACATATGCATTTAATCTGTTCTTTTCTGTTATCATGATAGTTTTGTGTAATCACTTCTTGTTTTTATCTGTTGTAATTTAAAACAACATCCTGATGGAAAAGCAGTGAATCCCAGTGGTGTGTTCAATTAATCATGATTCTGGCCTCTCAGTGACATTTGGCATTAGGCTGTGGGCACACTGTACTCATTTCTTCACTATCTACTGCTCTGTCACTTTTGTTTTACTGTTTTTGGCTATTATTCTCTGGCCATGCTTCAGTACTGCCAATGGCTGCAACCAATAAACAGACCGGGTCTGCCCATTTGCTCAGAAGTGAGACCCACTGACCCACATGTTTAAAAAGAGCTGAGTAAGAAAATGTGCTTAAAATTGCAGTCATGGCTTATTAGGTGACTGCTTTCTTACAATAGTTGTGTGTGTGTGTGTGTGTGTGTTTCAAGCTAAACAAACTAACATTTTGGAAGACTGGAAGTGCCAAGAGAAGGTTTTAAATGCAGATATCACATGGTTTTGAAAAACCATCTTGGCAGGCAAATTCTTTCAGCTCATGCATCCTGACCTACTTGGCTGTTAGGATTTAATTAGCAGCCATACATTATTGTCAAAGTAATTAAAGCTTTGCCTTGATTAAAAATGGAATTGTTTAATTAAAAAGCAAAGGTTTGGCTAACCTTAGCATTATGCTAGACTAAGACATTTTATATCAGCTAATTTTCCTGTATCTTTCCCATTCAGGCTTGAAGGTTCGGGAGGCATACATTAATGTGACAAGACAGCAAGTGGAGGATTTTCATGGGCCAGAAGACTATTGGTGCCAGTGTGTTGCATGGAGCCACCTAGGAACCTCAAAGAGTAGGAAGGCATCAGTCCGCATAGCCTGTAAGTGGCTTCCAGCTGCTATTGAGTGTGGTACGCTTGAAAAAACATTCTGGGCTTCCTGCTGTCTAGGTGCACTGGATGAGTAAAGCAGTTTGATACCACTTTAACTGCTGTGGTTTCCTCCTACAGAATCCTGGGTTTTGTAGTTTGTAGACTTGTAGTTTGCATCCTGTTGAATTACAACATCAAAGTTTTCTGGCAGAGAATTCTAAGTAGCTCACCAAGCTAGAAACTCCAAAATTCCACAAGAAGTTAAAGTGGTATCAAACTGCTATATCTGTATACTGTGGATACACCTCCTATCTCAACATCGTATTTTTCTCTGAGGATACTTTTTCTTGTATCATGGTTTGGACATCACAAACATGGTGGCCTGGTTTGGGTAACCCAACCTACCAGGGTTTCAGGGGAGCCCCTGACTTCTTCTGCTTGAGCACCGTGCTGGGACACATCCCCCTGGTATTCCTGTTTGGCACCATCTGAGATTGGTGAAGTGAACCATTTCAACCAAGGGTTGTTTATTTTTATGAGTTCGTCTATAGCAGGAGTGAGCAAATGTGGGAGGCTAGGGGAGTACATGCCCCCCCAAGAGACCTGGGGGAGAACACCACACCACTTCAAAAAACAGATTACCCCCCCCCCCAATGCTCTGAAGTGCTCTAGGAGCTGTGGGGCAATTTTTGGCACATTCGTAGCCCTTCCAGGGCCATTTTAGGCCCATGAAAGGCCTTCCCCCCCCTCCAAAACAGGAAACAATGGGTAGTCACTTCCATTTTTCATGTGTGTGTAGCCTACATGTCAAAATTTCCTCCATGTCCCCTAGATGGCATTTTGGGAAAGATATTTTTACATTTTTGACCTCCTGGGAATGCTGGGAGCCACATACAGCCCATGGGTCACGCCTTGCCCACCCCTCCTCTACAGACATGCCAAAGTCATACATCACTTAGAAACCATAGCTTGTGAATCTAGCTTGTCTAGGAGACATCGGACCCAGTACAGATGGAAGGTCTGTGCTTTGCAAGCTATTCCTGCTTTCAAGAGGTGCTGTGAATGGGAACAATTGGACAACATAGACCAACACATGCCTCAGAAATGAACTTTTTCTTATTGTGTTACATGTGAACCAAGCAAACTACTTTATTGGAATAAAATATTTTTCCCCATTTCATCCATTCCGCCCCTCCCCAAGAACATTTTGCATGCCCTTTCTTGTACAAAAGAGCAACCCTCCTTCAGGAGGATCACAGAGGTGTTCTCATCTCCCTAAATATGCCACTTTATTGTTTATTCTGTTTATTTGTGTGTATCAGATATGTTTCTACCACATTCCCCCCCAAAGGTGCCTACTCAAGACAGCCCCTTTAAATTGAACATAGGGGTAAACTAATAAGACAACACACCAGACTCATGATTTTTATAAATGGCTGTGATTTTTCCTAGGCTGGTTTACTTGGAATGCATAAATTATTTTTATTTCACTGCATTAACTGCCATTACATTGAAGAAGTGGATAATTCCCCAGTTTTGCAGTGCTGCAATGGGGTATTATTCAGAATTGAATTTTTATTGACTTGTGCTCTGTTCTATGAATTTTATTTTCTGACATGGAAGTGTGAAAAGGGAGCCAAATATCTACTGAAGCAGGTGATTCGATCTGGTTCTCTTATGTTCTCAGTCCGTATTGGCACTTGATACTGGAACACTCATATACTACACATCCACTTGTTCTTTCCATGCCCATTAAGGTTTTGCATCATATCGACAAGGCCTTGAGCCCTTTCCTAGCTGTATGTATATAAAAATAACTATTTGGTTTATTTCCATTGAGAAGACTGAAACAACCTTGTCCACATTCTCAAAGTCACTTTGGTTTATTGCCATATATCTTGAAAAAGTCTTATATGGATATGAAAGGAGAAATAGGGTGTCATACAGGGCAAGAAAAGACCTTTATCATTGTTTAAAGAGAGGAAGCTATTTTTTCCCTTCTTCTTGGTTCTTTATCTGCCAACCCCTTCCATGTAGGAGCTTATATATGTATGAATGAATGAAATTTTATTACAGTCAATGACCAGCATAAACAATATAAAAATACAATGTAAAATAGTACAGTATTATACAACACAAGAAAATTGTACAATGCACAATGAACAACAACAACAAAAAGTTAAGATAAGTTAAGTTGGTCTTTAAACAGAGGCTGGGTCTTTAAACAGAGGCTGGATGGCCATCTGTCGGGGATGCTTTGATTGTGATTTCCTGCGTGGCAGGGGGTTGGACTGGATGGCCCTCGTGGTCTCTTCCAACTCTGCAATTCTATGATTCTATGATTCTATGATACCATTTTTCTTCAGCAAACTATTGCCATCCCTGGTTGCCAGTCAGCCAAAAGATAGTCAATGTAAAATGTATCAGATTTACCTAATATTTTTTGCAACATTGGTACTATAAAACAATGCTGCAGATCCCGATAAAAAGTACAGTACAATAAAACATGCCCCACAGATTCTACCTCCCCAGACCCACAAGGACATAAACGTTCACAGAGAGGTTTGTTGTTATATCTTACTGCATTAAACAGTTTCCAATGTGTGTTAACTAATTGCCCCCCACAAGCTGGGTACTCAATTTACCGACCTACGAAAGGATGGAAGGCTGAGTGAACCTTGGAGCCAGCTGAAATTGAACTTGCGACGTGGTGGCTTGCAGTACTGGCATTTAACCACTGCGCTATCTGTCTTAGGCCTCTCCTTAAGTACTCTGGTTTTGTTTTCTAACAAGACCTGTGCCCATGGGTCTTGGACTAATGAGATCTGTAAGAAATCTGTGTGTGATGAGGGGGGCAAATTTGGGGAAACCAATGTGGTGTTAGAACATTGTTTAGGTGATTCCTGTTTCTTCCTTGCTTTTGTCTTTTTTGTTGTTATTCTAGAGGGGTTTTTTGATCTTAAACTGTGGCTGCCATCTAGTAACTTCCAAAGATTTTTTTAAGCTTGCTCTTTTTTTCTTAACTACTTTGCAAGGTTTAACATTTTTTTTCTTTCTTAGCTTTGATAGTGCTCTCTTTAGCCTTAGCAGTCCTATGACTCTCTTCTGATGGGCTGATCTCAATGTCCGAAATGGGGCCCTTGCAGTCATTTGCAAGTTTACAGGTGTCCACTAAAAGAGTAATGACCTTATTGCAGTCTCCCAGAAAATTTTAATTGTTTAATATCTTCTGTCAAGACAGCCAGCCACTCAATGATTGGTAAATCATCTGAATCCATTACATTATTGAGTACAGATGAACTTGGACCATTGTTTTTTGTTCAAAATTCAGAGATTTGCCGTAACATTAACTGCTCTAGTTGGTCATTCTGATTTCCTCACATGTTCCTAAGTTTTGCATGGAGGACAGGTTAGAAGCTATACTATCTGTGTTGCTATCTACATTGTTAACATCAGTATAGGCATTGTTAACAGGGGGGTCCCTTTAAGATCAATATTAACTTCTGGGAGGTCATGGTTTGATGCCACCTCCTCTCGTTCTTTATTTGCATAGACATGTGTAATTTTTGTTTGCATCCTCAGCTTCCTTAGAGGAGATTTAATTGATAATGGAGTAATGCCATGGCATTTATAGTTAGTCTGAGTCATCACCATAGCCTTATTTCTGCTTGGGTATTTCTTAAAAGTTTCTGCCTGGGGCTGCGGATCGAGTTTATTAGCACCTTGGTCTTATTTTGAGACTACATGACATTAAAGCCATCCTACAGATCTTTCAAAGCCTTTCTACAGGTCTTTCTAATTTACTCAAAACTTTTCGGGTCTCGTCACTTACAGTTCTAAGGCAAAATTCTTAACATTCATGGTCAAATTGCTTGCTCGACTTGCAAAGTCTGTGGTGAAGGTGGGCCTGTGTAGTTTTCCCTCTGGGCTCTTCCTCTCACTGCAGCTTGTGGAGAGCTGGTGTTAAAGGTGAGGCCTTTCTAGTTTTACCTCTGGGCTCTTCCTCTCACTGCAGCTTGTGGAGAGCTGGTGTTAAAGGTGAGGCCTTTGTAGTTTTCCCTCTGGGCTCTTCGTCTCACTGCAGCTTGTAGAGAGCTGGTGTTAAAGGTGAGGCCTTTCTAGTTTTCCCTCTGGGCTCTTTCTCTCACTGCAGCTTGTGGAGAGCTGCTGGTGGTGAGGACTTTGTTGTTTTCCCTCTGGGCTCTTCCTCTCACTGCAGCTTGTGGAGAGCTGGTGTTAAAGTGAGGCCTTTGTAGTTTTCCCCCTGGGCTCTTCCTCTCACTGCAGCTTGTAGAGAGCTGGCGTTAAAGGTGAGGCCTTTAGAGTTTTCCCTCTGGGCTCTTCCTCTCACTGCAGCTTGTGGAGAGCTGGTGGTGGTGAGGACTTTGTAGTTTTCCCTCTGGGCTCTTCCTCTCACTGCAGCTTGTGGAGAGCTGGTGTTAAAGGTGAGGGCTTTGTAGTTTTCCCTCTGGGCTCTTCATCTCACTGCAGCTTGTGGAGAGCTGGTGGTGAAGGTGAGACCTTTGTAGTTTTCCCTCTGGGCTCTTCATCTCACTGCAGCTTGTGGAGAGCTGGTGGTGAAGGTGAGACCTTTGTAGTTTTCCCTCTGGGCTCTTCCTCTCACTGCAGCTTGTCCATGTAGGAGCTTAGAATCAAAGAAACATAGAATTATAGAATTGTAGAGTTGGAAGAAACCAGAACGGTTATCCAGTTCAACCCCCTGCCATGCAGGAATACACAATCAAAGTATCCCGGACAGATGGCCACCCAGCCTCTGTTTAAAGACCTCCAAGGAAGGCGACCCCACCATGCTCCGAGGGAGTGTGTTCCACTGCCCAACAGCTTACTGTCAGAAAGTTCCTCCTAATGTTGAGGTGGAATCTCTGTTCCTGGAGCTTGCCTCCATTGCTCTGTGTTCCAGTCTCTGGAGCAGCAGGAAACAAGCCTGGTCCATCCTCAGTATGACACCCCTTCAAATACTTAAACAGGGCTATCATATTTCCCCTTAACCATCTTTTTCCGGGGCAAATCTACCCAGGTCCCTATGTCTCTCCTCATAAGGCATGGTGTCCAGGCCTTCACTATTTTAGTCGCCCTTCTCTGGACATGCTCCAATTTGTCCATATCCTTTTTTGAATTGTGGTGCCCAGAACTGGACATAGTGTTCCAGGTGAGGCCTGACCAAGGCAGAATAGAGTGGCACTATTACTTCCCTTGATCTAAACACTATACTTCTATTGATGCAGCCCAAAATCGCATTGGCCTTTTTAGCTGCCGCATCACACTGTTGACTCAGGTTCAACTTGTGGTCTACTAGGACTCCTAGATCCCTTTCACTTGTAGTTTCTTGATTTGCTAACATTTTCTCTGTAATCCAGAAAGCTCAGTATATTCCCTTTGAGCTAGAGTAATCTGAAAGGGCAATCACTGTTTGCAACTTTGCCCAAAAGTGAGTCAGATACATATGTAATTATTAAAAATTTGTACCTGAATTAATTTATGTGTCATGCCAAGATAGGATGTGCATGCAAAAGGGATAGGGAAGAGTTTTTGCTCAGTTAATAGTACAGAAAAAAAAGTGTACCAAGTTTTCACTTCCACTGCAGTTGTCAAATTTAATGGTGCTTGGTTCTGAATATGTGTCTCAAGAGCATTTCCTGCCTTTACATTGTTGTAAAAATGTTTCGGTAATCAGTTATAATTTCATTTCCAATAGCTGGTTATTGTTTGCTTGTGTGCATTTCTCAGCTTGTGGAATGGGGAGTGCCATTGAAACTCAGTCCTTTCCAAGAAGGGCTTGAGTGCTTCAGCCCACCCCATACCTCCAGCAGAGAGGAGGGTTGAAATAAACTAGCAAGGAGAATGGTGTCACTCATTGAGTATCATGGCTAAGAGGAGATTTGAGTCTGAGTCTTCCTGGTCCTGAAGAGCTTACTGGCTCTTGAGTGAAGAGCTATGACCATGTGACAATTTACTGAGAAGCAACTTCCACTGTACCCCAGTTAAAATAAAATTAGATTTAAGTTTTTGCTCAGAACTTCTCAGTCTGTTCAAGCTTGAGGCTGCTTTTCCTTACCACTGTATCCCCCAAAATCAGGAGTGTGTGTGAGAGAGACAAACATATGTACATGAATGGGAAGATAAGGGAGGTACATTTTCTCTAAAAGGCATTGATTGCAGTGCAGTAGGAAGAGAGGTGCATTCTGACAGCTTCAGACTCTCTATAAAGGCAAAAGTGTTTAATCAGTTTCCAGACTCAGAAGATGTGTATCATAATTTTGGGCTGCATATGCACTGCAGAAATAATCCAGTTTGACACTGTTTTAACTGCCATGGCTCAATGGTATGGAATCCTGGGATTTGTAGTTTGTTGTGGCACCAGAGTACTCTGAGACAGCAGGCTAAATGTTTCACAAAATGACAAATCCCAGAATTCCATAGCATTGATCCATGGCAGTTAAAGCAGTGTTAAACTGGATTGTTCATGCAGTGCAGATGCAGCCTTAGACATGATTCTTTTGAATTAAGTCCCATGAAATTAAGTGGACTAACTCCCTAGTAAGTATATTTACAACTGCATGCTTAGCATGTAAGGCAATCTTATGTTTGCTTTACTCTATTGACCTTAATGGAATTTACTTCAGAGCCAGCAGCCCAATTCTATGCCTGCTTAATGATGTATGGAACTACCAACCCATGGAATGGGGCAAAGAAAGGAACCTCAGGCCCACAAAAATTCACTACTTGGTCTGTGGTAGGAGACTCAGGTCTTTTCTATACGAGGAGGGAAAATTACCAACACATTCGAAAAAGCAGACATTCACAATCATAGAATCATTGAATTGTAGAGTTGGAAGAGACCACAAGGGCCATCCAGTCCAACCCCCTGCCATGATGTGACCTGTCTTCACAGTCAAAAGAGCCCCCCTAAACTCCGCATGACTCCCTAGCCAAGATGGTGGCCATGAGTGATTTACTCACAATTTTAAATCTGCTGCCACCAATCTTTTTTTTTTTAAAGTTTCCCATGGTGTGCACAATCAATAGTTTGTATTTACCAAAAAAAAAAAAAAAAGAAAGAAAGAAAGAAAGAAAAAGAAAAAGAAAAAGAATATAAGATTGCTGTGTTATCAACTTACCAGACCCTTGCTTAGCTGAAATCCAACATGGCAGCCGTAGGCAATTTCCCTTTTTGCTAGCCCTGCTCCCATGCTCATCCAGCCAATCAGGTTACGCTGCCTGTTTGTATCTGTGTGAATGCGAGTGTTCAAACGATTGCACATTCACATGTCATACAGAGCTTTTTAAAAAATCTGGAGAAAGCCCTTGACACGATGCATGTGGGCTTTGCGGTGGATTTGGCTGTCCCTCTTCCCCCTTCCAAATGACTTGTATTTATGCACAAGTCCATATGAACGGCTCGCCATATGTTCAAATCCCGTTTGTATTATTTTGACCATATAAGACAAGACCTCAAGTATGGGGAGATTCACTGGGTATCAATTAGGAAGACCAGTGGTTTGTGTGTGGGTGGTGGTGGTGGAATTTCAAATCTTATCACCTGAGACCAACTGGCCCATGGAGGGCTCTGTGGAGGGTTGGGAGAAACCAGCCCCCAACTTCAAGAAGATTTCCCATCCTGGCAACAGATTCTAACATCATTGCCCAAAGGTATTTGTTACATGGGGATGATCAAATCTATGCCATTTTCATATCCCTTAACCTTTTCATTCATGGAAAACCTTGTTGGAAAATATTGTTGATGCAGGCATTTTGTACTGTCACCTATAACAAAGGAACAAACACATACATATTTTCTTTTGTTTGTAACAGGCAGAATCACTAATGTGCATGTATGACTTCTCTAGAGGTTACATGCTCCAGCAAGGACAATCTATGCCCTTGCACATACCTTTGACTAATTTCAGAAAATAAAATTGGATGAATGTCAGAAACTAATCATGTTAGTGGTGCACTGTCAACAGAACAAGGTAAACCCAGAACTGTTAAATATCAGGGGAGGTTTGAAACAAAACACAAAACTCCTTGCTATGGGCAGAATAGTTATCCATATTACAGAATTCATAAACCCATTGGGTAAAATGTTGTTTAGTCACATTACAACTGAAGACTGGTTAAGTCATTTCAAATGGAACTTAATCCACACACAATATCATTCAGATCGATCCATCTGCCTCAGAGTTTGAATGTGTGCATGGGCCTATCAACAGCCACAGGCTTGTGACCGCCTTGTGTTCAATTCAGTGTTCAAAAGTCGGCTGCCGGGCACTCACCGGGTGGCCACCTTTGCGGCTGGTGTCCTCCCCGGCGCCGTCGAACACGTGGCAGGCATGAGCGCCAACATGCCTGCCCTGGCGTCCTCTTCCCTGCAAGCTTTGGCGAGCTGGGAAGAGGATAGAAAATGGACCAATGAGAGAAGGGCTCCCCTTCCCTGATTGGCTGAGCAGGACACAAATCAGCCAATGGGGGCAGCCTGAGTTTCTGGGATTCCAATTGGCTGAGGGGTGGAGCCAGTTTTCTTTTGTGTCTGGCAGCTGGGGATTTATTCCCGGCTCCTTGCTGGACCCAGCCAGTTGTTAGGGACTACTCTGAAGGATGCCCTCGGGCATCCACCCCAGTTAAGCTCCAGGCTCTGCTCCCCCTTTTAGAGGCCTACCCCAACAGGCAGGTGGCTGCCTACCTTCGAGAGGGGTTTTCAGTAGATTTTAGGATCCCCACGGTAGGACCCAGCCAGGCTTTTGTATCTGGCAACCTTAAGTCTGCCGCTGAGCTGCCTGACATTGTAGCAGTGAAAATCGCAAAAGAATGCGCAGCAGGCAGGGTAGCGAGCCCATTCTTTTCCCCTCCTATGGACAACCTTAGGGTGTCCCCGCTTGGGGTGGTTCCCAAGAAGACACCGGGGGAGTTTTGGCTCATCCATCATCTATCCGCCTCTGCCTGAGCATCGACAGGGGTAGTGTGACCCTCCTGGTGTTCTTGGACCTCTTAGCAGCCTTTGACACTATAAACCATTCCATCCTCTTGGATCGCCTGAGAGAGTTAGGAATTGGAGGCACTGCTCTGCTATGGTTTTATTCCTCTCTCTCGGGCAGATCCCAGAGGGTGAGGCTCAGGGACAGCTGCTCTTCCAGAATTGAGCTTAATTGTGGTGTCCCTCAGGGTGCCATCCTGTCCCTGATGCTATTTAACATTTATATGAAGCCGTTGGAAGAGGTCATCCAGAGGCATGGAGCTCGGTGCCATCAGTATGCTGATGACACTCAGATATATTTCTCCATGACCAGATCGTCGGCTCAAACTTCAGATGGCGTCTCTCCTCTCAATGACTGTCTTAGAGTGGTAATGGATTGGATGAGGAAAAACAGATTGAGACTAAATCCAGACAAAACAGAGGTGCTGACAGTCACAGGCCCAAAACCAGGTCTGGAAATACAGCTTCCAGTCCTGGATGGAGTCACACTCTCTCTAAGGACTGTGTTCGCAGTCTGGGGGTACACCTGGATTTGTCACTTCACATGACTAGTCAGGTGAGTGCGACGGCCAGGAGCGCCTGTTATCAGCTTCGGCTGATACGCCAACTGCGCTCTTACCTGGATACAAAGGATCTGGAAACTGTGGTACATACTTTGGTAACCTCACGTTTGGATTTCTGTAACGCACTCTACATGGGCTGCCATTGTGCCTAACCTGGAAACTTCAACTGGTACAAAATATGGCAGCCACATTCATTACTGGTACATCTAGGAGAGAGAATATAACACCTGTGCTTAAATCTCTCCACTGGCTGCTGATTAGTTTCCGGGCACAGTACAAGGTATTGCTTTTAACCTTTAAAGCCCTACATGGCTTGGGTCCATCTTATCTCAGGGACCGCCTCCTACCATATGATCCCCCCAGCGCACTTCGGTCCTCTGGGAGGAACCTGCTGCAGCCTATGAAAACTAGGCTGTTGCAGACCTCCCAGAGGGCCTAATCTTCTATGGCTACCAGACTTTGGAATGGCCTGCCGGACGAGATCCGTCTTATCACTACTCTTGATAGCTTCAAGAAAGCGCTAAAGACGGATCTCTTTCGGCAGGTCTTCCCGGAATAACTTCCCAGTCCAAGTGGAGCTGATTGCTTACCCACCCACTTGCCATCGTTGCCTTTATTTATTTATTTATTTATTTATTGTATTTTATCTTTGTTTTAATTCTCATTAGTTTAATTTAGTTTTAAGGGGTGGGAGGGTTAGAATGGGGAAGGATCGTTTTAACTGGAGAGCTGGGCCAAAGC
Source organism: Gambelia wislizenii (assembly GCA_030847615.1). Classification (NCBI taxonomy): domain Eukaryota; kingdom Metazoa; phylum Chordata; class Lepidosauria; order Squamata; family Crotaphytidae; genus Gambelia; species Gambelia wislizenii. Next base: position 19,102,050 of record JAUMIR010000007.1, on the reverse strand, counting down.
TAACAAAATGAAATTCAATACGGAGAAATGTAGAGTAGTGCACTTAGGGCGGAAAAATGAAATGCATAAATATAGGATGGGAGAGACCTGGCTGAACGAGATTACATGCGAAAGGGATCTAGGAGTCCTAGTAGACCACAAGTTGAACATGAGTCAACAGTGTGATGCAGCATCTAAAAAGGCCAATGCGATTTTGGGCTGTATCAATAAAAGTATAGTGTCTAGATCAAGGGAAGTAATAGTGCCGCTCTATTCTGCCTTGGTCAGACCTCACCTAGAATACTGTGTCCAGTTCTGGGCACCACAATTCAAAAAGGATATGGACAAATTGGAGCATGTCCAGAGAAGGGCAACTAAAATGGTGAAAGGTCTGGAAACGATGCCTTATGAGGAGAGACTTAGGGAGCTGGGTATGTTTAGCCTGGAAAAAAGATGGCTAAGAGGCCATATGATAGTCCTGTTTAAGTATTTGAAGGGGTGTAACGCTGAGGATGGAGTGGGCTTGTTTTCTGCTGCTCCAGAGACTGGAACACGGAGCAATGGGTGCAAGCTCCAGGAATAGAGATTCCACCTCAACATTAGGAGGAACTTTTTGACAGTCAGAGCTGTTTGGCAGTGGAACACACTCCCTCAGAGCGTGGTGGGGTCTCCTTCCTTGGAGGTCTTTAAACAGAGGCTTGATTGCCATCTGTTGGGGATGCTTTGATCGTGATTTCCTGCATGGCAGGGGGTTGGACTGGATGGCCCTCGTGGTCTGTTCCAACTCTACAATTCTATGATTCTATGATGTTTTAATTTTACAATTCTATGATTCTATGATGCTTGCTGTACGCCACCCCAGTTGCTGAGTAGAGGGGTGGGTTAAAAAATAAAAAATTATTATTATTATTATTATTATTATTATCATCCTACCCAAAAGGAGCATCGGTCAACGACACCATACCCCCGGAGCTATGCTCCGTTCGCTATGTGTCATTTGACCATGCTGTCAAACTGGTCAGGGCATGTGGTCCCGGTGCCCTTATGGCAAAATGCGATATTCAGTCGGCATTCTGGCTGCTACCGGTCCACCCCGAGGACCACTGCCTATTAGGCTTTAAGTTTAATGGGCTCTGGTACTATGATATGGCTCTCCCTATGGGATTCTCCATCAGCTGTTCCTTCTTCGAGGCTTTTAGCGCCTTCCTTGAATGGGCCCTCCGGTCCTGGACTTGTTCCACCTTTGTCACCCATTACCTCTATGACTTCCTCATGATTTCGGCAGCGAGGGGAGGGCGCAGATTGCAGGCTTCTGCTTCAATCTTTCCAGGAGTTGGCTCATGAGCTGGGATTTCCACTGGCACCTGATAAGACCATGGGGCCATCCAGCATCATGACCTACTTGGGGATCATGCTGGATTCTTTGGCCGCTATGTCGCGTCTACCAGAAGACAAGCTACTTGGAATCAAGCAGAGCATCCAGAACCTACTGTCCAGGGATAAAGCCACTGCGAGAGGTGCAGTTGCTGCTAGGACATCTTAACTTTGCTTGTCGGGTAGTGGCGCCTGGCAGGGCCTTTTGTGGTTGTCTGGCTATGATTACAGCGGGCATTCGGTCTCCGTGACACCACATTAGTCTTACAAAGGGGGATAAGGATGATCTGGGGTTTGGCTCAGATTTCTGGAGGGGTACAATGGGGTTACCTTCTGGCAAGGGGACATCTCAGTTTGGGCAGGGCTTCAAGTCCAATCAGATGCTGCAGGGGTGTTTGTGTTCAGGGTGTACTATAACGGGCACTGGTGCACCCAGCCATGACCTCCAGGCTGGAGGGAGGCCGATGTCATCCGGGACTTAACTTTTCTTGAGTTTTTTCCCATATTAATTGCGGTTCACCTATGGGGAGATGAGTTACGGAATAAGCGGGTTTGCTTCTGGTGTGACAACCAGGCAGTGGTCCGGATCATTAACAAGCAGTCCTCCAAATCTGACAGGGTCATGCGGCTCATCAGGGAGTTTGTGCTGGTTTGCCTGGCTGCCAACATATCATTCACAGCACGGCATGTACCTGGTGTGGACAACGAAATCGCAGATGCCTTGTCTCAATTCCAGGATGGCAGATTCCGGGAACTAGCTCCAGAAACGGATGCTATACCAATGGCTTTCCCTATCGAGCTCTGGCACCTTGGGAAGGAATGGTGATCCAGGGGGTGTTTAGCTCCCTGGCTCCCTCCACCCAGGCCAGTTACTCCAGGGCGGTTTGGCAGTTCTCCAGCTTCAGGCAGTAGTTTGGCTATGGGAGCTCCTGGTCATCCATGGAATGGGAACTCCTCCACTACATGGTTTCCCTGAGAGAAAGAGGCTTGGCATCTAGATCCATATCGCTTCATCTGGTGGCCATCTCCTTCTTCAGCAGAGCCGCTGAGCAGGAGGACCCATGCACTACGTTCCTGGTATGCAAAACAGTTGAAGGATGGTGTCGGGAGAAAAGATCGAAGCTGGATTCCCTCAGGCCGGTCTCCTTCGAGGTGCTGCGTGGGTTGGTGTCATCCCTTCCAGCGGTGTGTCGGTCCAGGTACGAGACTCTGCTTTTCCACACAGCCTTTGCGGTTGCATTCTTTGCAGCTCTGCGAGTCGGGGAGCTGCTCTGCAGCTCCAAGTCAGACCGATCCAAGCGGGCCCTACAGCGGGGATATGTTAGGATGCAAAATGGGGTCCTGCTGGTCCAGATACGGCAGTCCAAGAATGACCAGCTTGGATAAGGGGCCTGCCTGCGGCTGAACATGCTTGAGGAAGCACCAGCCTGCCCGGTGCGCCTCATGAGACACTACCTGAGGCACCGTCCGAATGTCCAAGGCCCCCTATTCATCCACACGGACTTTTCCCCGTTACATGATTTCAGTTCGTCAGTGTGCTATGGATGGCATTACGTGTTCTGGGGCAGCCAGCAGAAAAAATCAGCAGTCCTTCATTCTGCATCGGGCTAGCTACCACGGCGGCATCGGAAGGCTTGGCACCCTCAGCGATCCAGCAACTGGGCAGGTGGCGCTCCAGGGGTTACACTGCTTACATCCATCCAGAACTCGATCTACTCCTCAGTTAGGGTATCAGGCCTCCCACAGGTAGAAAAGGTTGTGTTTGGCGATAGCTGCAGGGTTGGCGGAAGCTGAGCTGGGGGGGCAGCTTGGCTTTTGGTGGCGATGGGCATGGGTTAGTTCCCGTCCTCAGGGACAGGGTTCTCCAGTTTCGGATTACAGCAGGCCAGGTTTAGGCCTCGTCCGGCCCACATCTCGGGGACCCCATTCATTGTAGTAGAATGGAGCACGTGGGCTGTCGCAGGGATGGAGCACGTGATCGGGTCTCGGGGGCAGATCTTGTGATCTGGCCAATGGATCATGTGTTTCCGGTCATGTGCTTCCGGTCATGTGCTTCTGGTCATGTAGCCTGTTTGCCGCCTTGTTAGTCGGCTGGCTGACAAGGTGGTGTAGGGCCTGCTAAGACTGGCTTAGCGGAAGGTAGATCTAACCCATGCCCCGTCCAACCGCAGCAATTATCACCATAACAGAAAGCTGTGGCCATTTTTGCCAACACCTTCTCAACCTGTAATTTTCTTATTCTGTATCAATAAACTTTTGTGCATGTATCCTGTTACTGTTTATTGGGCCAGGCGGGAGGACTCGAGGGAGGAGGGGAGGATCTTTTCACTCAGCCCGCAAGCCGGCTGCCTGGCACTCACCGGGCAGCCACCTTTGCAGCTGGTGTCCTCCCCAGCCTCATCAAACATGGGGCAGGCATAGGCACCGCCATGCCTGTCCCAGCGTTCTCTTCCCAGCATGCTCCGGCGAGCTAGGAAGAGGATAGAAAATGGACCAGTCAGAGAATCATAGAATCATAGAATTGCAGAGTTGGAAGAGACCACGAGGGCCATCCAGTCCAACTCCCCTGCCACGCAGGAAATCACAATCAAAGCATCCCCGACAGATGGCCATCCAGCCTCTGTTTAAAGACCTCCAAGGAAGGAGACCCCACCACGCTCCGAGGGAGTGTGTTCCACTGCCGAACAGCTCTTACTGTCAAAAAGTTCCTCCTCATGTTGAGGTGGAATCTCTGTTCCTGGAGCTTGCACCCATTGCTCCGTGTTCCAGTCTCTGGAGCAGCAGAAAACAAGCCTGCTCCATCCTCAACGTGACATCCCTTCAAATACTTAAACAGGGCTATCATATCGCCTCTAAACCGTCTTTTTTCCAGGCTAAACATACCCAGCTCCCTAAGTCTCTCCTCATAAGGCATTGTTTCCAGACCTTTCACCATTTTAGTTGCCCTTCTCTGGACACGCTCCAATTTGTCAATATCCTTTCTGAATTGTGGTGCCCAGAACTGGACACAGTATTCTAAGTGAGGTCTGACCAAGGCAGAATAGAGTGGCACTATTACTTCCCTTGATCTAGACACTATACTTCTATTGATACAGCCCAAAATCGCATTGGCCTTTTTAGCTGCCGCATCACACTGTTGGCTCATGTTCAACTTGTGGTCTACTAGGACTCCTAGATCCCTTTCGCACGTAATCTCATTCAGCCAGGTCTCCCCCATCCTATATTTATGCATTTCATTTTTCCGCCCTAAATGCAGTACTTTACATTTCTCCGTATTGAATTTCATTTTGTTAGCTTTGGCCCAGCTCTCCAGTCTATCCAGGTCATTCTGAATTTTGATTGGCTGAGTGGGACGCACCTCAGCCAATGGGGGCAGCCCGAGTTTCCGGGCTTTCAATTGGCTGAGGGGTGGAGCCAGTCTTCTTTTGGGTCCGGCACCCGGGGATTTATTCCCGGCCCCTTGCTGGACCCAGCCAGTTGGCTCGCCTGAGCCGAAGGCCCACTCACCCTCCCTTAGTTAGGTTGTTTTTTCTGTATTACTGGGATTGTTTCTGTATTGTACTTCAGTGTTATTCCTATATCACAGCTTTCTACGCGAGGCGATGGGCATGGGTTAGTTCCCGTCCTCAGGGACAGGGTTCTCCAGTTTCGGATTACAGCAGGCCAGGTTTAGGCCTCGTCCGGCCCACATCTCGGAGACCCCATTCATTGTAGTAGAATGGAGCACGTGGGCTGTCGCAGGGATGGAGCACGTGATCGGGTCTCGGGGGCAGATCTTGTGATCTGGCCAATGGATCATGTGTTTCCGGTCATGTGCTTCCGGTCACGTGTTTCCGGTCACGTGCTTCCGGTCACATGGCCTGTTTGCTGCCTTGTTAGTCGGCTGGCTGACAAGGTGGTGTAGGGCCTGCTAAGACTGGCTTAGAGGAAGGTAGATCTAACCCATGCCCCATCCAGCTGCAGCAACTATCACCATAACAGAAAGCTGTGGCCATTTTTGCCAACACCTTCTCAACCTGTAATTTTCTTATTCTGTATCAATAAACTTTTGTGCATCTATCCTGTAACTGTTTATTGGGCCAGGCGGGAGGACTCGAGGGGGGAGGGGAGGATCTTTTCACTCAGCCTGCAAATGTGCTTCTTTTCTTTTCATTTCACTGTGTGCCATATAAGTGGTTTGAATGTTGGACCCATCTTCAAGTCTAGAGTCAACAGTAACTGTGGGCAATGGGTGACCTTTTTCCAATTATTTGGTCTCAGCCTGATTTATCTAGTGTCTCTTTCTTTTTTTCTTTTTTTTTTAAAAATGGAGATAAAATTGTAAGAGAGTCATGTACCTGTATCTGGAACATAAGCTGGAATTCAAAAGAGATGGAATATTAAAAATGTAGCAATATTTTTCCAGTTTTTGTTGTGTGTATGTGTACATATAAATACACAACTCATTTGCATTGTTCACTTTTCACGTCAAGTAGATGCTTACCCATGAAATTTCACACCACAATAAATGTGCTAGGACTTTATCATACTGCACTCTTATAGTGCTATTATTCCATTTTAACTGCTCTGGCTGCCTCCTATGGAATCCTGGGATTTGCAGTTTAGGGAGGAGCATTTAGAACTCTCAACCAGAGAGCTCTTAGGCCTCACTAAACTACAAACCCCAGAACTCTACAGGAGGAACCATAGCAATTAAAGTGGAATAATTGCACTATAACAGTGTAGTGGGATAAAGTCGCTAGTTTTTGAGATGACACAAGGTGCTTTTTAAAAAGTTATTATTTGTTGGAAGAGGCCTTTCTGTCTACTGCTTCCAAATTATTGGCACTGTTAATCCCCTCATGCTCTTCTTTTACAGATTTACGCAAAAATTTTGAGCAAGACCCCCAGGGAAAGGAAGTTCCTATTGAAGGCATGATAGTACTACACTGTCGGCCACCAGAGGGAGTGCCTGCTGCAGAGGTGAGAGCTGAGGCCTTTGGTGTTGCACACTTGTGTGTTTGATCTTGTGATATGTTGTAATAAGAACTTGAAATCAAGGTTGGCCACAGAGCGCTTTTGCTTTACAAACACACTTCTACTTTCTTGTTTCCCTATGGAATTATAAGTTGTTAACATAACCAGTGCAAGAAGGGTCAAACACTACCTGAGCCTCTTGTATTGAAACAAGGTGTGTGTGTATGCGAGTGTACTGTCTATGCTCTTGATATGTTTCTCAGATCTTACAGTAAGCTCTTCAACAAAATACAAAATTGATCCAGTTGTGAAAAAAGAGCAATAGAAGTTCCCTCCTCTGATAATACCTTGCTTGCAGCAGTAGAAGATAAATAAGCCGCATCCAAGTGTGTCTCTTTCAACACTTGGATGAGTTCCAGAGGCTGGAATTATGCCCAATTCGTATTGTTGTGTGGCCTGCATCTGAGTGATGAGAAGTTCCAGGGCATTGCTATATAGGTTTGGCTTTTGTTGTTGAAAAAAAAAAAAAGAGTCTGGAAATACTGGGACATATTTCTAGTATCTAATGTATTTGTAAGAACAGAACACCAGTGGAGGCAAAATGAATGTGTTTCTGACAAACCAGCTTGTCCACTATCTCACATCCTTTCCCTTGGGAAATCCCTGGGCCAAAGCCTGGCCCTATTGTTAGGCAGAATGAGGCATTTGGAAAGGCAGCAGATGTTAGGAGGTGGCAACAAGGTAAGGGGGAGGGCTGCAATGTGGTCCAGCTTCTGTCTCCTATGCTTGGCTGCTGCCTTGAGATGCAATGCAGGATGCTATATTATCAATGTTGGGGGAAAAAATACAACTGACATTCTAGTCAGCTTCTGCATAAGGAATGGGAGGGGCACTGTCTTGTCTTTGTCTGTGCAGCAGGAAGGGAAATATCTTTGCCCTGCCCTGATGAAAAATAACTTCCAGAGAGGTAGCCTTGTACTCTGTCTCAATCTACAAGGTGCCTTCAGCTTACAGCTCTTTCTCTCTTGCTGCACATACAACAACAGCTTTCAAGTGTGAAAACATGTAGAAACAATAAATCTTTTTGATGCAGGAAGAGATCTCTTCATGGTGTGGAAGAAGACAGGGGTTTCTTTCAACAGCCAGGAGAGGCCCTTCTTCCCTTGTGCTATCAGTCTTTAGCCAATGGACATTTATTAAGGTGAAGGGGGTGTAAATGTTGTTGGGGACAGACTGCTCTCTTGAAATGAAGGAAAGTATTGACAGGAAGGGAAGGCAGAGGTCCTCTTTGTCTTCCACTACTTACACATTCATGTTAAGGGTGTGTCTGCATCTCACTGGCAGATGGTGGGAAGAACAGTGTGCCTCTCTGCTTCCTTAGGATCAGGCAAGGCTGTCCCTGTGCCCTTATTTACTAAGCATCATCAGTGTACTCAGCATTTTGTAAGCACAGGAGGACAATTCCCTGCCTCAAATTGCTTACAAACTAAAATCTGACCACCACCACCCCCCCCAAAAAAAGGCAAAGGAATGGAAGATGGAGATAGGAATGAAAAGGAAAAGAGTATATGCTTGGAACCAGGTTACCTGAAGAATAGTCTCCTTCCACATATACCTGTCTAAATCCTAAGTGCTTGTCTAGACAAAAAGATATAATGCTGATTGCTGCACATTAATGCAAATTTGCAGCAACACTCATTTGTCTCCACTTTTTTTTTTTTGTTGTTGGCAAAATTACTGGTATGCAAAGCTATCCCTGTTTAATGTTCACATGGAGCTATGCCTGTGAATCAAGATGGCGGCCAGGAGTGAATTGCTCACATTATTATTCTCAACAAGTTGCTGCCTCTGCAAAGTAATTTTTAAAATCTTTCATGCACAAGTGTGGCCTTATGTTTAAAAAGCTGTTTAGTCTCCTCAGCACAGCAAAAAAGCTCATGAGTGTGAGGGCAAAACTCCAAAGTGGCTCTTCCGGCCACTTGCATATGTCCAACCAATTAGGTTTCCACTTCTGTTCTTATCCAGGAATGTGTTGTGATACGATTTGGTTGTCCTAACAAGTGGGAATGCACTTCCCCAAGTACATTTTTAAGAAATCCTCAGGAGAAGCCACAAAGACTTATACCACATAGTTTTGGTGGTTTTGGGGCCCCCTGCTTCTGCATATGGTGAATCACCATGGGAGCTCATTGGGACAAAAGGAATTCTCCTTGAATTATATGAGGAGTTTTTTCACCGTCTAGACAACCCCTAAGATAATTTTCAATGGCCCTTGTTCTAGTGCCTTTCCCAAAGGAAGGGAGCCAAATGTTTCCTAAGTAGGGAATGTAATTATTCACTAATTTTCCCCTTGAAAGAAGCAATGACTAATTTTAACAAATTTCTTCTCATTGAAATAAAGTCTTTGAAAACCACACAGTTTGAAAGTCTGTTAACAGTTTGGGACTTATTTGGCATAAACTTCCCATGTGATAGTTTTGCACAGAAAACATTTTTCTGTACAAGAAACAACATTTTCTGTGCAGAAATGATATGCCTATTGAAAAACAAATATATTATTTTCTGTGCACAAAATGCTGTTTCCTGCACATTGAATTGTGTTTTCTGCACAAAACAACCATGTGCGAATTTTGTGCAGAACAAGTCCTAAACTATGAAGATTCTCATCAGTCCAAGACCCTTTTCATCAGGCTTTCTTGACACTCAAAAACTATGCTTTTCAACCAGTGACATATTTTCAAATAATCCTTCTATCCCCATTCCTACGGAGTGGTCCTTCTTAATAATGTTGATCCAGTCATGGAGTTGGGTCAGCTGGGTGGCTCAGTTGGTGGTCTTTTCGGTGAATACCTTTTTTATTTACCCAGGTTTTTAGGTTCCAAAAGTGTTTTCGTATTGTTGATTTTAAGGCCTAGGGTACTACTGCTTTCTCTGCTGCTAGGTTTATTGTGATGCAGTTTTAATAAGTTATTTGTTATATATTAAGATTGTATTTTTATATTTAATGAGACCTCCTCCATATGCTATTAAGAGTAAATATTGATAAAGGACGGTATAAAATGATTGGTATTGATGTTGTTCAGTCACATCTGCAGGATGTGAGAACAGGATGTTCTACCAAAGTCTTTACTGACAAGTTGGATTTTAAGGAGAAATTTGAAAGGCACAGGACAATTTCATTTTGATTTACATTGTTGGCAACAGGATGTTATAACTCTTCCTTTTTCAGTTTTGCTTGCCTCGTGTCCTTGGAGGAGGAAAAAGGATGGAGGGATGCCTTTTTCAATGTTTCATGTGGGGAAACATCCTTTTTCAATGTTTCATGTGGGGAAACATTGTATGCAATCCTGATTTTATTCATATGAAAAATCTATTAAAATGCAATCAATTAATTGATGATTAAGATCAATTGATTGAAGATATTAAAGTGCATGAAAAACCAATAGCAGTAGTGGCACTATTTTATTTGCAGTGGTGATGATGAAAGTTGTGAAGGGAGATAATTCAAACATGCAGTTTTGCACTCGAAGCCCATAGGGGTGCATACCAGGTTTGGTTTTACCACGTGATGTCAGCTATTTGTCCAGATTAGGCCCTAGGGCTCACTACATGAGCCAAGATATGCTGGCTCCCTGCTGGCATATCCTGGCTGTGGACCAGACCCCTTCCTCCCCTGTCACCACCTCCATATGGGCCAGAGTCCAGACTGGCATGCAGGCCTGTCACTACAGCTGCTGCTGTCTCCTGTGCTCTCCCGGAAATGAGGGACCAAATCCCCATACATGTTTTATTTTATTTATTTATTTATTTATTTATTTATACCCCGCTCTTCAGCCACAAGGCTATCAGAGCGGCTTACAAATTGTTTTAAGCAATAGCTATTTACACATCTAACTGCATTAAACAGTTTCCAATGTGTGTTAGCTAACTGCCCCCCCACAAGCTGGGTACTCAATTTACCGACCTACGAAAGGATGGAAGGCTGAGTGAACCTTGGAGCCGGCTGGAATTGAACTTGCGACGTGGTGGCTTGCAGTACTGGCATTTAACCACTGCACCACCAAGGCTCCTTGGTGGCCATTCTTTGTCACATGTGGCCATTCTTTGTCACATGCTGTGGGACCCCTTGCTGCTTCTGAGGAGCAAGGCAAACCAGCAGCTGCAGTGGCAGGCCAGTCTACCGGGATGGGCACCTATGGACATGTGAGACCCGATCCATTCCTTCCTAGTGGGAATAGAGTAAAGCACGTATTTAAAAATAATAATATGGTAAACGGCCCTCCTTTACCTTCCCCCCATCTCAGCCTCCTATCTGCCCCGGGGGTGGTGAGGACTGCCCAGGGGCAGAATGGGGTAAAAGCCCTGCATTTTCAGGACTGCACTGCTCTAAGATGGAGGCAAAAGAGGGTATATTGCCCATGTAGACAAGCCCCTAGAAAGAACAATGTAATGAGCTGATGTTTAAAAGTTAAAAAATATAGAAGTTAAAAATACAAAATGATTCTTCTAGTCCTCTGTGGGATAAAAATGCTGTGGAAACAAAGACTTATTAATTGACTATGGCTGGCAGTGCAGCTTAATAAAAAAAAAAGTCTATATTGCTGCAGTTTCTTTTTGATCATCGTGGCTTACCAAGTTGGAGGCATTCTGGACATTTCTTCAAGCTTTTCTTCAACAGTCTCCTTTCAGCGTTCTGACAGACTCTGAGGATGGCCAGATTATTTCTAATTATTTATGCTGTAATTGTTTTTGTTTCTGTGAAAGTTTCTCTTCTGTCTTCCCTAAAAAGCCAACTACTTTCAAATGAGCAGTTGGGAATAACACAGGCTATATTGTGAAAATAGTTAGAATTTATACACACAACCTCTCTTCCAGCACCTTCCCAACTGTACTGTTGTTTCTTCAATAAAGCATGCTGTTAAAAGTCCAAGGGACCAGCCATTATGTTATTATATTGATATTCTAATAAGTAAAAATACAAATTTGTATTTGGGAATGTACAAATCAGTGGGATCCACTAACAATTGAGTTTATCCTCTGCTGTATTTACCTATATGCTCAAAATCTAGACAAAAGGAAAAGGGGAAAGGAACAGAAGAGGAAAACAAGCAAGCCCAGGCATTAATCCTTTAAAGTTACATCTTAAGGGTTGACAGCACTGGTTTTAGAAAACTGATTATTTAAACATCTTGCAGGTAAATCAGGAAGGAATTGGCCAACAGAATCTGAAGACATACAAGGGTGTCTTGTATTGGCAGAGCATTAATCTATAATGCTCAGTCTGTTCTATACCCAGTCTGTTGTCTATGTCCAAGCTGGTGCCTCTGTGTATTTTGGACCATCTCCATGGACCGACCATGCTGGTTAAGCTTATGAGACTTGTAGTCCAAAACATACAGAGGAAATTTCTTCTGATATTCAGATCCTATCTAAATGGTGAAAATAATCCTCATGGAATTTACTGGGAATATGATGTGTCTTAATGTGAACCCTCATTGATGTGTGGTATTTGGAAGGGGGGCAGCAAAAACAAAACAAACAAAAAAACCCCTCTAAAACTGAAAAAAACTATGTCCAGAGAGCCTTCATGACGTTTCCCAGAGTTTTTAAATAGCCCCGTAGGAAATGTGCATTCCCACTTGTTAAGACAATCACATTCACATCACTGCACTTTCCCAGATGAGAGGAAATACAAGCTGATTGGCTGGATGAGCACAGGAGGCAGGGCTTGCTAACAGGGCAAGTGCCCTCTGCCACTGTGTTGGATTTTCACCTTAGTGAGCAATCTCTAATATGATAAAAATTTGTGATTTGTATTATCTTTTTCTCTCTCTCTTTAAGTAAACTTCAAATATTGCTTGTGCACACCATGGAAAAACATTTTTTTTAAAAAAAAAATGTCAGATTTAAAAATGCGAGTAATTCACTTGCAGCCAACATCTTAGCTAGGCAGCATGCAAAGTTTATGGGGGCTGTAAAATCATTAAGACAAGTCATAGCTGCTGTGAATTGCTATTATTGCAGAACAATCTGCATGCCCCCCCCCCTTGTAGAGATGTCCCTTCACTCTCTAGTATTACAAATGGAGATCTTTTCCAGCCCTGCCTGGAGACACCCGACATTGAACTTGGAGCATCTCTCCACACAGCATGTGTTCTATTCAAATTAAATAGGGCATGGGGGTGGGAGGAGTTGTAATCAACACATCTGGTGGGTGCCATATTTGAGAAGGTTGACCCAAATCAGTGATATCAGCTCTGGCAGTGGCTTTGGAGAGGGTGTCTCATGAAGAATTTGGAAGGGTACTTCTAAAAATAATTGCTTGTGATTATCCTTCTAAGACTGAAACAGGTGCTTGTTACTCTTATAATAATACTTTCCTAAGTAACTCTTTAATTCCTTTTGCTATAGAAGTTACTAAATATAATTTCTAGTTGCTTTCTAAAAGCCTAATGCTGCAAGTCACTGGCTTGTGGTACAAACCACAGTCTCATGCCATCGACATTGGGAGCAGCCACATCAGATCATAAAGCAGCAATGCCAACCAGCAGTTGAACTATGATATTCTTTTTCAACTGGTTAGTGAGGCTATAACTATAGAAAGTAACTGAATTACTGTTACACTGCAGACAATATAAGTCACTAAACTTAATTTTACACTGCAAAAAACGTAATGTTATCCCTCATGTCATTACAATCATCATCATACAGTCATCATGTTATTTGAAAAATAATTTAATTTAAAGCCCATACAAATGAAGATCTCAGATACTTTGGGCTTGTCTACATGGACAAAATACCCTGTCTTGCCCCCATCTCAGAGCCATGCAGTCCTGATGATGCTGGACATTTGCCCTGTTTTGAACCCTGGTCAGTCCTCACCAACTCCAAGGCTGAGATGGGGGGACTGCGGGGTAGGGCCTGATACAACTTTTTAGAATAATACCTGTTTTACTCCATTTCTTCCAGGAGGAAATGGATTCAGGCCCTGTGTGTTTGTAGGAGCCCATCCTGGCAGGCTGGCCCTCACTGCTGCTACCATCTCCCTGGCTATCCCAGAAGACAGGAAGGAGTCCTGCAGTATGTGAGCAAGGCTGGTCACATGCAAGGGCCCTTGATCACAGGTTGCAGGCCCTCTTTGTGCCTTCCAAGGCAGCAAGGGAAATCACAACAGCGGTAGCTGCACCAGCGGGCCAGCATGCCCTTCAAGACTTTCTCCCATTCCATGGAGGGAACAGGGGAACAATGGGCCTGATCCACAGCCAGGATACACCAGTGCAGTGTCAGCATATCCTGGCTCATGTTGATGAGTACTTTGTGCATATAAAATATGGGCTTTGTAAACATCAGAGCTGCTACTTAGTGCAGTGACTACTGTTAATGGTGCAAAATGTCATTAAAAATGTACACATTTGGTAAATAACAGAGGAATCCTTTCAGTGGAACAGAAAGGGAGCCCAGTTCCCAACTGCATGTCTGTAAAGAAAGCTGGGGGAGCAATGGTTTTTGCCTTATGGCATGTTCTAGCTAGCTGCTGAAGTTCTGGGCCAACAGCTCCATCTGTACTTTGGAATATTTTCTATCAACACGTCTCCAGCTGCATCTGTGCTGCTGCTATTTAGATGCACTGACACAGAGAGAAACTGATATAACCCAGAGGTTGGTTGTTTCTTATCTCACTCAAAATCACTATGGTATCTGTTAACTGGGTGGACAGAACATGCTGGAGAGACAGAAATCAACTGCAAAGAACAAACAGCACATTCTGTTCATTAGTAAAAAGTCCTGCTGAGCACATGTCATCGGAAACTGATTTACAGAATGAGCAAACTAGGGGTGGGTGGGGAATCACAAAATCAACAGGAATAAGCCACCAGTTAGCCAGGAACACAAAAAGACTGACTAGAAATGAAGAGAAGAGACAAATACATTTCTAAGGACTGGAACATGTGTTAAATGTATGAGTAGATATAAGTGTCGTCTCTTCCTCGGCCTCCTCTTCTTGGAAATAGCATGTGTGGAGGATTAGGATTGTGGCCATAATGTGTGGACAAGTGGGATCTTAAACAGTTCCTTCCCATGCTGGAGTCTGAATGGGCAGTCTCTCCATCACATCTCAAGTTGATGTTCCCCATGGAAGCGAGATGGCTGTTGGCATCAATGCCAGCTTCTCTTTTGCAGAAAATCACAACTCTAGGTACCCCTCACCATCTTGATCTTAATTAGATGCAGGTGTGAATTTCATGTCAGATAATTTTTCATCAGAGATTATCAAAATTTCACGGACAGATTTCCACATCCCTTAACCTTGATTAGACCTACTGAAAGCCACAGTCCAACAAACTAAAGAACACATTACACACACAGAACATGTTAAATGCACACATTTAATGTAGTGTGGTTTTTGTTTCTAAAACTGGAAATAATATAATATTTGCCAAAGTGTAAGATGATGTGAAATCAGAATTGTTGCCCATCCCTTTCCATTTCATTAAAGTGATGATATTCTGCTTGGGACAGTGGGACAGGGGCATTTCAGATTCTTTGCCAAGTAAATTCTTTTCCAAGACAGCTGCTAGTTCCAAGAAGTAGTAGAAGATACTTTTTCCTCCCTCCCTCCCTCATTGTGAGCTCACCCATACCCCATGTCTTTGTGTGTGTTTGTTTAAATTGAGTTTACATGATGTTGGGGAACAGAGCAAACTTGTGGTGATAGCCAAAGGCAGTGCATATTTGGGTGGACTGGGATGAGAATTGTTGTATTATCCTTTCATAAATAATACACTGGAAAGGAAGATTAAGGCTGCATCTCCACTGCAGAAATCATCCAATTTGACATTGCTTTAAGTGCCATGGCTCAATGCTATAGAATCCTATGATTTGTAGTTAGTTGTGGCACCAGAGCTCTCACAAAATTCACAATAATATCTCACAAAAGTACAAATCCCAGAATCCTATATCATTGAACCATGGCAGTTCATAGAATTATAGAATCATAGAATTGGAAGCCTCTCCATTGATGCCCCCTTGTTGTGGGAGAGAGGCTTGCGTACCCTAATAATGTTTTGAGCTATGCTGGCGGTGGCATAATAGCCACCGGTAGGGTCTCCCATGCCAGACAGGTCAAAATCAAAGGGTCTGACAAAGAGCGTCAAAGGGCAGGATGGGCTCTCTAGCCTATGGCAACCATCCTAGGAGAAGGAAAACTCTAATCCCAAACCCGGGCAGATGGTGCTCGTCCAACCCTGTAAGGTCAACCATCTAAGAGAAGGAAACTCTAATCAAACCTACGGCCCGAAGACCTCACTGCAACCATCTATGCTTGCAAGGCCAGCAGATGAACCTTTGGTTTAAAGGGTGAGGCCAGTTCTGTGCACACTGCACTCCACCAGAAAAATCCATTCCACAGGCTTGAAGGACAAATCCAATTCCAAAAAAGCCCTGTAGCGATAGGTGAGGGATGAAACGGCAGGTGTAAAGATTCACTGGAAGCTACAGACCCAACCCTGCATGCAGGCGGTTCACGACTTTGGTCTCTCGAGGATGACCCAGGAGATGACAGTCTTGTTCGATAGAATCCTGAATGACCAAGCAGCCTTTTTTAAGGAGAGCACTGCTTGCTCCATATGGAGAGGGGCCTAGAAAAGGTGGCCTAACAAAAGCTCATCCCCAACTACCTGGTTGGCTAACCACAGCCAATGGGAATCTTCTGATGCGGTCAAACCAAGGCAAAGAAACAAAGGCACACACCGGCCTCCAAAGGTGTAAATAAATTGATGCTTGCATGCTGGGACATCAGAACCATGCGAGACTCTGCAGATAGTGGACAGCCTGAGCGTCGTTCTGCTCTAATAGCCCATGAACTATCACGGCTTAATATTGACATCGCTGCTCTTAGTGAACTTTGTCTCCATGAGGAAGGCAGCCTTAAAGAACACGGCGCCGGCTACACACTTTACTGGTCTGGCAAACCCAAAACTGAAAAACATCTTTAAGGAGTAGGCTTTATGATTAAAAACTCCATTGCCTCCAAACTCGAAACCTTGCCAACAGGACACTCTGATCGTATTATTTCCTTACACCTCCCACATGTTATTCTCTTTAGTGTATATGCCGCAACTATGCAAGCTGACCCTGTAGAGAAAGACAAATTCTACACAGACCAACGCCATCTCATACAAAAAGTCCCTGTAGAAGATAAAATTATTACCCTTGGTGACTTCAATGCCAGAGTCGGAAAGAACTCCGAAGCCTGGAAAGGTGTCTTAGGCAAGCATGGTGTTGGAAATTGCAATGATAACGGATGCCTCCTGCTAGAGTTCTGTTCAGAACAACAGCTGATTATTACAAACACAATCTTTCAGTAGAAAGATAGCTTGAAGACAACCTGGATGCATCCCCGATCCAAACATTGGCACCACATTGACTGTGTTCTAGTCCACCAGAGAAACATGCGTGATGTCCATCATACCCGAGTGATGCCCAGTGCAGAATGCCAGACAGATCATTGCCTCGCCAGATGTAAACTAAACCTTCATCTTAAGTTCAAACCTAAGAGGGGTGGCATTTTAAAGAAGAGACTCCAAGTCAACAATCTTCAACAAGCTACCACGAGAGACAAATTCCAGGCAAACCTGCAAACAAACTTAAAGACAATCCTACAGATCCTTCTCCTACAGTGCTTTGGCAGCATATCAAAAACAGTATCCTGCAGTCTGCGGAAGAATCCCTTGGGTTTTCCCACAAGAAAAATCAAGACTAGTTTGATGAAAACAACCAAGAGATCCAAGAGCTGTTGGCAAAGAAGAGAACTGCTCACAGGCATACCTTGCCCAGCCGAGTTGCCATGTAAGAAAAGCATTTTTCCATCTCACATGTAGTAAACTTCAACAAAAATTTTGAGACATACAGAACAAGTGGTGGATCAATATAGCAGAAAAGACACAACGCTGTGCAGATCTGGGTGATCCTAGAGGATTTTATGAAGCTCTTAAGGCAGTGTTTGGACCTACTTATCAGGTCCAAAGCTCCTTATACAGTACAGATGGTCAAACATTAATTACTGATAAAGCCTCCATCCTGAATCAATGGGATGAACATTTTCAAAGTCTCTTTGGTGCCAGCCGAGTAGTCCAAGGCTTAGCTATCCAACATATGATACAGAAACTGGTGAAAAATGAATTGGACATAGCTCCCACTTTGGAAGAGACCCTTAAGGCCATACAGCAGATGAAAAACGGCAAGGCAGCTGGGATTGATGGAATCCCACCTGAAGTTTGGAAACACGGAGGTCATGTACTCCATGATAAATTCCACGAACTCCTTGTGAATTGCTGGGAAAAGGGGAAACTGCCATCAGATCTCCGAGATGCAGTCATCATCACCCTGTACAAGAAAAAAGGAGCAAAATCTGATTGCTCAAACTATCGAGGCATAACACTGCTCTCTATTGCTGGAAAAATCCTTGCAAGGATACTCCTGAACAGATTAGTTCCTGCCATTGCAGAAGAACTTCTTCCTGAAAGCCAATGTGGCTTCAGAGCCAATAGGAGTACTACAGATATGGTATTTGCCCTTAGACAACTGCAAGAGAAATGTAGAGAGCAGAACAAGGGTCTCTATGTAACATTTGTTGACCTCACCAAAGCCTTCGACACTGTGAGTAGAACAGGTCTGTGACAGATCCTGGAAAGACTAGGATGTCCCCCCAAAATCCTTAAAATGATTATCATGCTACACGAGGGCCAGCATGGTCAAGTCAGATATGGCGATGCTCTTTCAGAGCCCTTTCTAATAATTAATGGAGTGAAGCAATGTTGTGTTCTTGCTCCAACTTTATTTACAATCTTCTTCAGCATGATGCTCCAAAGGGCTACGGCAGAGCTTGAAGAAGAAGACGGCATCTATATAAGTTACTGTACTGATGGTAGCTTGTTTAACTTAAGCTGGCTGAGAGCTCACACCAAGACTCTAAACTATCTAGTCCTTGAGCTGCTCTTCGCTGATGATACTGCCATTGTTGCCCACATAGAAGCAGCTCTGCAGCACCTAACATTCTGCTTCACAATAGCTGCAGAGCTGTTTGGGCTGGAACTCAACCTGAAGACAACGGAAGTTCTTTACCAGCCTGCACCACAGGATGAACACCATCATCCCCACATTGCCATCGGCAACTCTGTGCTTAAGTCCGTTCAGCAGTTCACCTTCCTGGGAAGCATCATCTCCTCAGATGCCGAGATTGACAAAGAGATCGATCGCAGATTAACAAAGGCATATAGCGCATTTGGAAGACTTTACAAAAGAGTCTGGAGTAATAAACACCTAAGGCGAAGCTCAAAAATCAGTGTGTATAGAGCCATTGTACTGTCTATTCTCCTTTATGGGTCTGAAACATGGGTCCCCTATCGCCACCACTTACGACTAGGCACAATCCTAAATATACACTGGACTGAATATATGATGAATGTTGCTGTCCTTGAGCAAGCAGGGATCACCAAAATTGACGCCAAGATACAGAGAACACAGCTGCGCTGGGCAGGGCACGTTTCTAGGATGGAGGACCATCGCCTCCCCAAAATAGTACTCTACAGTGAACTCACCACAGGTCAGCGTAAGAGGGGCGCTCCAAAAAAGCGATACAAGGACTCCCTGAAACAACATCTCAGACTTGGCCAAATTGATCACCAACAATGGTCCACCCTGGCCTCACATCGGGAGGCATGGAGAAGCACTATCCAAAATGCTGCAGCCTTATTTGAGAACTCACACCGAACAAGTCTTGAAGAGAAAGAACAAAGCAGAAAGAATCACAACCCAGAAACATCACCGAAGTAGACCTTCTGCTGTGCTTTCTGCAACCAGACTTGTTTATCTCGGATCGGTCTTTTTAGTCATCAGCGCGCTTGCAGTAAGCGCGGGATGAGTCCTTCCTGAATCTTTGTTTGCGAAGAAAAGCCAGAGAGAGAGTTGGAGGAGACTATGAGGTCCATCCAGTCCAACTCCGTGCCATGCAGGAATACACAATCAAAGCATCCCCGACAGATGGCCATCCAGCCTCTGTTTAAAGACATCCAAGGAAGGAGACCGCACCACGCTCTGAGGGAGTGTGTTCCACTGCCAAACAGCTCTTACTGTCAGAAAGTTCCTCCTAATGTTGAGGTGGAATCTCTGTTCCTGGAGCTTGCATCCATTGCTCCATGTTCTCTGGAGCAGAAGAAAACAAGCTTGCTCCATCCTCAATGTGACACCCCTTCAAATACTTAAACAGGGCTATCATATCACCCCTTAACTGTCTTTTTTCCAGGCTAAACATACCCAGCTCCCTAAGTCTTTCCTCCTAAGGCATGGTTTCCAGACCTTTCCCCATTTTAGTCACCCTTCTCTGGACACGCTCCAATTTGTCCATATCCTTTTTGAATTGTGGTGCCCAGAACTGGACACATATTCCAGGTGAGGCCTGACCAAAGCAGAATAGAGCGGCACTATTACTTCCCTTGATCTAGACACTATACTTCTCTTGATGCAGCCCAAAATTGCATTGGCCTTTTTAGCTGCTGCATCACACTGTTGATTCATGTTCAACTTGTGGTCTACTAAGACTCCTAGATCCCTTTTGCATGTAATCTTGTTCAGCCAGGTCTCCCCCATCCTGTATCTATGCATTCCGTTTTTCCGCCCTAAGTGCAGTACCTTACATTTCTCTGTACTGAATTTCATTTTGTTAGCTTTGGCCCAACTCTCAAGTCTATCCAGGTCATTTTGAATTTTGATCCTGTCCTCTAGGGTATTACCTACTCCTCCTAATTTGATGTCATCTGCAAATTTGATAAGTATGCCCCTAATTCCATCATCCAAGTCATTAAAGCGATATAAAACTGGAATATTTCTGCAGTGCAGATGCAGCCTTGGGCTTTGTCTAGACAGGCTATTTACCCCATCTTGGTCCCGCCTTGGAACCCTGCAACCCAGACGATGCAGGGCATTTGCCCTGGGCAATCTGCACAACCCCTGGGGGAAAAGGTGTAGTAGAGACAGGATGGAGCCACTATGATGACTTTGAAATTACCAGCCAAGTTTACCTAATTACTCAGCCTGGCTGCCTCCCACTGGCACATTTCCTTGAGATCCCCCTTTAATCCCTTCCTGAACTAAGGTCTGAGTCTTATGTGGATAGATTATGTGTCAATGTGGTCTCTGTTGGTTAGCATGGCTAATCCCTTTCAGTGAATGGAATAAAGCACAATGAATCTGGAGCTTATAAACAAACAACTGGTTGGTTTATTGTTCTTAAAGTTATAACTTCAACTGTTTGCTACTTTGTATGCAACTTTGTTCCTTTTCTTAGGTTCACTTATTATTACTATTGAATGACAGACTGTAACCGTATATGTTAATGCTTTAGTTTTTTTTACTACTTTAACTAAAGTGCCTTCATATAGGACACTCTTAATATAGTTCAGAGAATAGACTCATCAACTATTTGTCTCTCAAATCTGACTTTTTCAAATGGGGTAAAAAAAAACCCCAAGGAGGTTGGGAGAATGGGGCTGTCGTGCTTACAGAGCCCCATTTCAGAGAGCCCCGTCCTCCTCCTGACTTCCTCCCGACCCCTGTGCTGTGGGCACCACTTTTTATTGATGAAGGTTTTCCATCAATAAAAAGCAGTGCCCACAGCATGGAGGAAGGATGGAGGAAGGTCAGGAGGAGGACAGGGGCGGATTGGGCTGTCTGAAATGGGTCTCTATAGTTGCGACAGACCCGTTCTTCTCTCAACCTCCTTCGGGATTTTTAACCCTGTTGAGAAAGTCCTCAATCTCCACTCACACTCTCAACCACTCAATCTCATCTTTCAGATTCAACTTAAACTCCCCACCTCCAAACTCACGACTGAACTTATAACTGACATTCACTCAGTTCATCTTCTCTGAAACCCCTCCCACCACAGTTTCCTGCTCTGGGATTGGTTCCTACATTCTCTCATTGCATTGGCTCAGATGCATTCTATATCTCTCCATAGCCACTTACACCACTTATCAAAAATACCTGGGGGGAATTGCTGCAGCCAGCAAAAAATGGGCCCCATGTGACTGCAGGAGCCCAGATTGCTACTCTGGCCCATCACTGCAGCTTCCATCTGCCATTGTTCTTCTGAAGCCAGGAAGCAGGCCCACAGCATGTGAGCAAGGTGGTCACATGCGGGGGGGGGGGTGTTTGCTGACATGCTGTGGGCTGGCTTCCTGGTTTCAGAGAGTGGGACATGGGAGGAGACAGTTGCAATGATGGGCTAACTTGGCGGTCTGGGCACCATCCCATTTTGTGTGGGTAAAGGGGAGGAATGGGCCTGATCCATGGGCAGAAGACACCATTGGGAAGCTGGCATAGTCTGACACATAGTCTGTAGATGAGCCCTCAGTTATGAAGATATACGCACTTTGCAAAGAGGGAATTGTTTTTTGTAAAGTGGCCTCTATTAAACTTAAAAACAGGAACATGGAAAGTTTTGTGACATCCTCAACACTTCTAATTTTTGGCTGTTCTCCCGTAATCTGTCCAGTGTGTCAGGTCAAGATAAATACGTTCTTTCAAGGAGAGACAATCAAGGGGAAACAACTGTTACAATTCAGTAATCTGATTGTATCTGAAGGAAAAAGATTAACAAGTGTGATCAAATCTTATCCACCAGGATTTAAAAAATATGTTGAGTGAATTCTGGAGTATTTTTGACCCCAATAAGAATTGCATTGTACTGTAGGGTAATAAAATGTTCCGTTAAAATGCCCAGAAGATTGTTTATCTATGGAGGCTTAAGAGTGGTTCCACAATGCCAAAATAGCCAGAGCCAGAAAGCACACATTCATATGAGAGGAAATATTTATTATCAGTAGCTGTCAGCCCACCTTCCTCTTTCTGCTTTTCTTCCTCCTCCTCCTCTGTTTTCCTTCTCTTCTTACTCTTCTTCTTTTGAGAAAAAAAAATCCAACACAATTTCTGTATCTTAAAAAAATTTAAGTATATCTCCAATGGAAGAAGATTCTATGGAGCCAACCGACTGATGGCAGAGAATGTAACTTCCATTTTGCCACATTAAGGCTTGTTGAAAAATAATCTAAAAGGTATCCAAATGGTAAAAAACAAATAACAGTTTTGTGGCACATATTTTATCCCATGTTTGTTTGTTTGTTTGTTTGTAAATAAATAAAACTGTACAAGGCAAGCAGCTGGAATTGGAGGGAATCATTTATAACTTGTTCAGGTGACAGTATTGAAAAATGCCTATTTTGTGGTTCTAGGGGTTTGTCTAGGTGGGCTATTTACCTTGGTTTCCTTCCAGGCAGTCCTGATGATGCTTGAGGCAAAGCCAGGTGGGAGCTAGGATAAAGCCCATTAAATTGTTTTAATTCCATACCTAAGAAAACCCTTTCATGTGGGAAAACCCAGATTGGGCCAGTGTGGGAACCCAGGTTCCATACCTGCATGCCACCCCATATAGATGGCCTCCACTGCTGCTAGAGTCACTCTGAAATCAGGAAGGAGGCCCCCAGCATCAAGGCCTCCTAAATGTGACCATCTTTGATCACATGCTGCGGGTTTCCTCCCGGGCTTCAGATGACACACAACAGAGGGGGAGGGTCCCACTGATGCCGGCCATTGTGTGCATGTGGATTTCATCCCATTTCATCTAGGTAATGTGGGGCGGGGGGGGGGGAATCTGGGGCCATAATATACTGGCAAGAAGCTGGCATATTCTGGCAGGTCTAGATAAGCCCTAGGTATATCTGGATTCTGCAACAGAATGTGATATGTGGCTTAATAGGAACAGTTAAAACAGTAGATAAATGTTCTTCAGCCATTCATTAAGGGTCTGTCATCTACTTAGAATCATAGAATCATAGAATTGTAGAGTTGGAAGAGACCACGAGGGCCATCCAGTCCAACCCCCCTGCCATGCAGGAAATCTTGATTAAAGCATCCCCGACAGATGGCAATCCAGCCTCTGTTTAAAGACCTCCAAGGAAGGAGACCCCACCACACTCCGGGCGAGTGCGTTCCACTGCTAAACAGCTCTTACTGTCAAAAAGTTCCTCCTAATGTTGAGGTGGAATCTCTGTTCCTGGAGCTTGCATCCATTGCTCCGTGTTCTAGTCTCTGGAGCAGCAGAAAACAAGCCTGCTCCATCCTCAACGTGACACCCCTTCAAATACTTAAACAGGGCTATCATGTCGCCTCTTAACTGTCTTTTTTCCAGGCTAAACATACCCAGCTCCCTAAGTCTCTCCTCATAAGGCATGGTTTCCAGACCTTTCACCATTTTAGTTGCCCTTCTCTGGACATGCTCCAATTTGTCAATATCCTTTTTGAATTGTGGTGCCCAGAACTGGACACAGTATTCTAGGTGAGGTCTGACCAAGGCAGAATAGAGCGGCACTATTACTTCCCTTGATCTAGACACTATACTTCTATTGATACAACCCAAAATCACATTGGCCTTTTTAGCTGCCACATCACACTGTTGACTCATGTTCAACTTGTGGTCTACTAGGACTCCTAGATACCTTTTGCACGTAGTCTCGTTCATCCAGGTCTCTCCCATCCTACTTGTGCCATTTAATTTGATTTCTTACTTTCAAGATACAATACCTGAATTTTGCAGTGTAATTCCAAGAAATATGTCGTCATACTTTCTTAGTATGAGACAGCCAATGTGGTGTTGGAGAGCTAGCCTAGTGTAGTGGTTTGAATGATGGACTAGGACTCTGGGAGACCAAGGTTCAAATCCTCTCTGACCATGGACACCCACTGGGTGACCTTAGGTAAGTCACACACTCTCAGCCTCAGAGGAAGGTCATGCTATGGACTTTGAACAAATCTTGCCAAGAAACCCCATGATAGGTTCACCTTAGGATCAGCAGAAGTCGAAAATGACTTGCAGGCATACAGCAACCACAAACCTTTATTTCACAAAAGCATGTCATTGATGTGGTGCCTTTGCATTTCTATCCTTAAACATCCTGAAGCCATTCAGGTCCTCTCCACCAGAAAAGTCCTCCACTTTTATGCTTCTGACAGTGCACTTCTTTACATACCCATCTGGGTGAATGCTTACCTCTTGAAGTACTTCCGTCAGCATTTATTTATGACTTTACCCCCATGTTACCATCTTAAAAATACATACAGTATTATACATCTTAATAATAAAAAGCACAAATAAAAAAACACAAATCTATTTTAAAAAGGAAACTACTTGATGTTGCATTCAATATGAACTTATAAAAAGGCATCAGCTCATTTTTCCCCTATTTACTTTTATGCTAACATAGCAGAGGTTAGAATCTTTTTGGGGAACCACACCATCATTACATTATTTGTACCTTCTTGGAGGTTGTGTAAGTGTGGTCCTGAGTGCAGTCAATTTTTCCACAAGCAGACACACACCACATCCCCTCTCTCTTTTTTTCTTTGGGGGATGTGAAGAGCTAACTGACCTTAGAGCAACCAGTGAGCTGAAGGCCTTTGGCATCCACTGAACAATCTTTTGTACAAATGTGGGATCCAGCATAACTATACTGGATATATCTGAGCTAGAAGTCTTTTTGCCAGAATATGTCACTTTTTATTATCATCTGCCTTATAACAGATTAGTTATGTTAAGTGTGCACCCTTGATTTTTACACAGATTTTTACATAGGTCCCTCTATATAATTGTAGAATTCAAAGACATGTCTTTCTCTCAGTTAGTTTCAAAGGTGTTACAAGATCCCTTTGTTCTATATAATTGTGTATGAGAAAGCAGATATGTGTGAAATATTGTTATATACCTGTAGAATGATGCAAAAATAAACCAGAGAAGTGTACAGAAAACAATGAGTTTGATTTTTTTAAAATCTGTGCATACAAAAAATGGAGAGCAAAAGCAAAATAGCTGTTGGCTCTGACACAATTTTTTTGTTCACCAGTACTACTACTGTACTGTACAGTAGCAGCGACATAGCAGGTTTCATCCTTCTTGCACAAGAGGTTTTGGGAAGCCTCTTGTGACTCATGGGAAAAGAGCACTCTACTTGTCTTGCATAACATTGTTGCACAAGGTGTAGAGTGGCCATGTCATGTTTGGTAGGCCCTGCAGCGTTACTAAGGCTGGTGTCACCCCTCCCTCCAACAGTGTCACCTGGTCCAGTTCGGCCTCTCTGTACCCCTTTCAGCGCTGCTACTGGGAAGGCCCCTTATTGGTTCACTTTGTAAGATTTTGTGGTTCTTTCTATACTTGCTCAATCACACCTGTAAAAGATTTAGTGTTCCCGATTTTCAAAATTCATATAGCTGTTTTGACTGATATTCCAGTTAAGGTTATGGAAAGCCTCTAGGAGGATATCCTCTTTTTGTTATGGAAAACCCAACATATACATTTGTGAATATTTTGTCACTGTCCTCATTATATGTGAACTTCATCCATGGAAGCATAACACATATAGAGTTCTCATTCCAACTTAACAGTCTTTGGTACTTTATCATGGAGACAGAAAGAGATAAAATTACTGGGCTGTTATGAGGCAGAGGATTAAATGCTCTAGAGGAACCAGTCTTCCCTTTCATATATTGTGTTCATGTTAATTGTGTAATGTGGATCTAGTGAACCACGAAAATCATTCCTGGAGTTAGCCTGTATGGCTATTGAAACACAACCCACTCGACTACTTTCAGATCAATTCATTATTCTGAACTCTAGTACATTACATTTACCAGTTAAAAGGAAAATCTATCTTTCATAAAAGTTAGGAATGATGTCCAATAAAAAGGCGACATTTTAATGGGTTTCCACAGATTAAAATGGTGGAGTTCTCAATAAACCCTGATTTACTGATGTTGGTTGTAAAATGGTTATTGCTGCTAATAAAGTCTGTAAATCCTAACAGGTCATATTTGCTTTGGACAATAAAACTTCCTATAAAGGCTTGGTATATAAGGCTAATTCTCTCTTCATATCAAGGTAGGCAGTCTACTCAAAATAGTAATTCATAACCTTTGGAGTTCTAGTCTACATTCAAATAAATGATAGGGGCTCCTCACAGCAATAGAAGTCTAGGGAGTATGTTTCTTTCTTCTGAAAAGTATGATAATATATGATACAGACAGCTAATTCACTCCAAAATGGAGGATCAGCCTGGACACTTTCAATGGGACAATCTTGTTCTCATGCAGTCAGCCATGAGCCAATAGGTTTCTCCTCTGAGACCTCCAAAATGATAGAATGTATGATAGAATGTAAATGGATTTGTAGGGGGGAGATTAACTGGTTGGGATGCTGGATTTATCTTGTGATTTTATGCATAGCTTAAATGTGTGTGTGTGTGTGTGTGTGTGTGTGTGTGTGCATTAGCAGTGATTCTTTGATTTGGCATTACATATTTCATTATTTTAAATGCTATATATCATCATATGTAAGTTGATCTCATTTATAAGTTAAGGGCGGGTTTTGGGGACAAAATTATGGATTTGAATATGACCCATGGATAAGTCAAGGGTTATTCCACAGAGAGGAGAAAGTGCCAGGACCAGCACTGCCTCAGAGGGATAGCCACCTCTGGCCACCTCCACCACCATTTTTCTGCCCAGGCACTCAAAGGTCCACCCTCTTATTTGAGTGATCATTTAAGCAATATGGATTGTGATGTGGCATCTTATGCTGTGATTAGTTCCAGATTTACCATTACCTTTAAGCTTGATGGTCATCAGTATCAGACCAGATTTGTTTGTTCACTTGAATTGACACCTTAAGTTCATGCAACTGAAGCTATTATTGTGTGTTTCAGGTACAAAACTAGCAATCAATCCCATTCAAATAAAAAGGATTGTTTTGGATGCTACCCTTGAGGTCTGATTTATAATGACAGGATGTGATTCATCCAACCCAGCCTTAATATAGTGCCACTCTAATGGCCTTATGAAAGATTAATCTCTTCCAAAGCAGAAGATTCTCTGCATACCCAAAGATGTCAGCAAACTCTAGCAGGAAAAGTTTAGAGATATACATAGATAGTATCATTCTCTATTTTGTGCCCATCAGTTTGCATGTACTGTTTTGAGACGTTACTTTGAGATAGTGTATTGTAGTGATTTGAATATTGGATGAGAACTCTGGGAGGCAAGGGTTCAAATGCCAGTTAGATCATGGAAACCCACTGGGTGACCTTGGACAAGTGAGACTCTTTCAGCATCAGAGACAATGGTAAACCCCCTCTGAACCCCCATCTTGACAAGAAAACCCTATGATAGGCTCACCTTAAGTCACCATAAGTCAAAAATGACTTGAAGGCACAAAAAACCCCAACAGCACACTCAAAAGCACCTCTGATGCATATAAAATTTTAATATAAAATTTAAACAAAGAAAATAGGAGGGATACAATAGGAAAAAAAATGATGAAACATATGTATGTAACTCAAACAGGAGGGGCAAAAAGGAAGTTGTGGAGGAGGTGGGTTTATGATTTGGAGGGAGAAAGTAAGTGAGATGGTAAAGAGGAAGGGAAGTGAGTATGAAAGGGGGGAGTTTGAATGGAAGAGAGGAACGATTGAAGAAGAGGTGAAATAGAAGGATGATGGGAAGTGAATAAAATGAGGAAAGGATGAAAGGATGTGAGATATGTGAGATATATGGGGGGAATTAGTAATAGAAAAAATGTAGTGTTGAAATGAAACTTGTCTTACGATAACATTGTAAATATTTTGATTTATGCTGCAAATAAAAATATATAAAAAAATAATTAAAAAAAAGCACCTCTGATGCATGAATGACTCAAGAATATTCTAAGACTTTGCTTATTAGTGAGAAAATGTTTTTATGTGTTTGGAAAGCAGCTGTTTGGATACCAAGCTATTAGAAATGTCAGGCCTATGAGCTTCCTGATTGGTGAATTGTGTTCAGCTGTGTTACAGTCTTTCCTATAATTTTGAGCAGTTTGTTTCTGGGAAGCAAGTTTTAGACTTTATCCTTTGTTGTTGCTCCAGTTTGCTGAAACAATGGTATTGGATCTTGATTTACAAGGAGGTCCATGTTTAAGTGTCTAGTACATATAAGAACTAGGATAGCTAGCTTGCTGTATTTGCCATATAGATTATTCAGTGTTCTAATTACCTTATTCATAAAGGTAATTTAATCTTTTACTCCTTTACTTTTAAATACAAGTTTGTTTTTAACTGCTGTCAAGTTGACTTTGACTTATGGTAGCATGGGGGTACTATAAGTCAAAGACTTATGGTACCCCTCATACAATCGCTGTCAAGTTTTAACTGCTGTCAAGTTGACTTTGACTTATGGTAGCACCCCTCATACAACCAGGCATAGCCTGAAGGAACTTGCTCCATGTGTGTGTCCCTCCCCAGTCTCGTGGTGGCCTGGTCTACCACCTAAATGAAAAAGTAGACCATGCATGTCTCAGTGCTCATCCAGGGTGATTCTGACTAGCACCAAATAAGGTCCCACCATGTGCTTGCTATACTATGTATAGGACCTTGACCCAAAATCATGTTGTCTATGAATGACATAGCACTGGGTGCCCCATGAATATGTAGTTCATTGTAGGTATGTGGGAAGTAAAACAATTAAAAACATTACAAGGAGTTTTTTTTTTTTACATCTGTGGCAAAAGGAAGAACAAGGAAATGGTAGGGTCACTGCATGGAGAAGATGGAGACATGCTAACAGGGAACAGAGAAAAGGCAGAACTACTCAACACTTTCTTTTGCTTCGGTCTTCTCCTGGAAGGAAAACAGTGCTCAGTCTGGGAAAATGGAGCAGATGATGCAGTAGTGGAAATGCAGCACAGAATAAGTAAAGTGATAGTATGGGAATACCTGGCTACTCTAAATGAATTCAAGTCCCCAGGGCCAGATGAAGGGTGTGCAAAGAACTGGTAGAAATAATCTCAGAATCTCTAGCAATAATCTTTGCAAATTCTAGAAGAAAAGGAGAGGTCCCAATAGACTGGAGGAGGATAGATGTTGTCCCCATCTTCAAAAAGGGGGAAAAAGAGGACCCAAACAATTATCACCCCAGTCATCCTGACATCAATACCAGGAAAAAAAAAAATATGCAGCTCAATAAACGGACAGTCTGTAAGTACTTAGAAAGGGATGCCATGATCACTAAAAGTCAACATGGGTTTCTCTAAAACAAGTCATGCCAGATTAATCTTATCTCTTTTTTTATAAGAGTTACAATCTTGGTAGATGAGGGGAATGCTGTTCATGAAGCATATCTTGATTTCAGTAAGGCCTTTGACAAGGTTCGTAACACCACTCCTGTAGGGTCCTCACGACTAACCTAACACCAACTTGGAGAACTGTATTTAATATAATTATTTTCTGAATGGTCTTAGATAAACTACAATTGCATACAACTTCAGTACCAAGTTGCACTATAAATCAAGTGATCAAGTATGAGCTAAACTATAAACCAAGTACTAATTATTATACAATAACCATGTGTCACAAACACATAGATTAAGTCACAATCACATATGGTAATGTTTTTGTCTTTAACATATCACATACAAGCTCCACTATAATTCAGGTGCTAGCTAACTTTACATGAACCAGTGTCACAAGCATGAATGGATTGAGAAATAGTCACTTATGGTGATACTTTTTGACTTATTACATACACAATGTTTTAATGAACATTTAGGAATACAATTCAAAACCACATGTTGTATAGTTATATAAACTGGTTCCCAACTTTAGAAAGAATTCTCTTTAGCAAGCACTTGTACAATTATACATGAAAATAGTCCCCATGATATTTTTGCAAGGTTCCCCATGATATTCTTGCAAAAAAAGTTAGTGATGTGCAGGCTAGACAATGCAACTGTTAGATAGATTTGTAATTGGTTGACAGGCTGAACCCAAGTGTGCTCACCAGGGGCTCCTCTTCATCCTGGAAAGAAGTGACTAATGGGGTATGACAGGGTTCTGTCCTGGGCTCAGTGCTATTTAACTTCTTTATCAATGAATTGGATGATGCTTATCAAATGTGCAGATACACCAAATTAGGAGGGGTAGCTAATAGCCTAGAGGACAGGATCACAATTCAAAATTACCTTAATAGATTAGAGAGCTGGGCCAAAGCTAACAACATGAATTTCAACTGGGAGAAATGTAAGGTACTACACTTAAGCAGAAAAAAAAAATGAAATGTATAGATATTGGATTTATGACACTTGGCTTGACAACAGTACATGCGAATGGGATCTAGGAGTCTTTGTAGACCACAAGCTGAACATGAGTTAGCATTGTGATCTAGTAGCTAAAAAGGTCAATGAGATTCTAGGCATCAATAGGAATATAGTGTCTAGATCAAGGGAAATCATAGTGCCACTCTATTCTGCTTTGGTCACACCTCACCTGGAATGCTGTGTCCAGTTCTGAGCACCACAATTCAAGAAGGGTATTGAGAAGGTGGGATGTGTCCAAAGGAGGGCAACAAAAATTGTAAAAAGTCTGGAAACCATGCCCCATGAGAAGTGGTTTAGGGAGATGGGTATGTTTAGCCTGGGGTAGAAAAGGTTAAGAGGTAACATGATAGCTATTGTTTTAATATTTGAATTGATGTCATACTGAGGATAGAGCAAGCTTGTTTTCTGCTGCTCCAGAGATAGGACACAGAGCGATGGATTCAAACTACAGGAAAAGAGATTTTACCTAAATATTAGGAAGCACTTTCTGATGGTAAGAGCTGCTCGACAGTGAAGTAGTACACTGCCTCAGAGTGTGGTGAACCCTTCTTCTTTGGTTGATTTTAAACAGAGGCTGGATGGCCATCTGTTGGGAATGCTTTGATTGTATATTCCTGCATGCCACTGAGTCAGACTGGATGGCCCTTGTGGTCTCTTCTAGCTCTATGATTCTATGAGTATGACTGAAACATTCCACCTATCAAACCATAAGGCAGGCGTTACTCAGAGGGTTTAGGGAAGAAAGAAGCTTCACGTGATGCAGAAGGACAAAACCTCATTTGATCTAGATTTTTAGTTTGAACTCCAAAGCAATAATTTACATTTCCAGTCACAAAATAGAAACAAATTGTTATTATGTATCCTCATGATGTCATTTTCACCTTTCTTATAATCATTAACACCATCAGCAGCAGCATAAACTTTGTGAGTGTGGCCAAACTGAGAGATGGTTACTGGCCCAAGGCTGTGTGTAGAGCTTCTTAGCTAAATATGGATTTGAATCTGGTCTAATACTGGTTTCCTCTTTATGGTTTCTACTTTGCATACCTATTTATGGTTTCCACTTTGCTGAATAAACACAGCATATTCCGCAATTAATGTGCCACATCATAATAATCCCATCGCATTTCCCTACTAATGTATTTGTA
Source organism: Gambelia wislizenii (assembly GCA_030847615.1). NCBI lineage: Eukaryota > Metazoa > Chordata > Lepidosauria > Squamata > Crotaphytidae > Gambelia > Gambelia wislizenii. The sequence goes on along the minus strand of JAUMIR010000007.1, from coordinate 19,070,364 downwards.
TTGAGGTTGGGATAGGGTGGACAGAAGGCTTCATCACATATTATCATAGAAGCTAAACTGTTATTTTTCATATCATGTTCTATGATATAATTAAATCCTATCTCTTCTGGGGTTTGGCATTGTTAGGAATCTCTTCCCCTTCTCTTATGATCTGCCTAAAATGTTAATTTAACTTGGGGTTGTAGGGATGGGCTCGATGAACCAGTTCTCAAGCTTTAAATATGTGTTTGCAAAGATCAAATTAATTTACAGCTAAGAGGGCAATGCAGCACTGTTTATTCTATGTGATAACACACAGTTACATTTTAATAAATGGGCTTTAGGCTGAAATACATATTGATAAATGCGAACAAACAGGGAGAGACCCATAAATACCCAAACTGCAGCCTTGGAATTCAGTTTGAATGTTGTACAACTAAAAAATTGAGAAGCTTGGATACTCCTGAAAGTAAGTACTGTTCTGAAATACAATGCCCTGTTTTCATTTGTTCCACATGAAATTCACATGAAATAGTACCATTATATCTTAATTAGGGCCATGTAAAGAATATTCACATGTTTTCTTGTCCTTGGCTGAGATATCCCACTGAGGATCAACTGCTGCATGTTTTCATCATTTAACAGAAGTGAAAAGACCAGCGTGCTGCTTTTCTTCCCAGTTTTCATGGCTTTTACATTAAGAACATAACTCTTGGTGCAAAATATGAAGCAATTTATGTGAAACGCAGTGTTTTTGTGCACAAAATAATTGTGTTTTATTATGCAAATGACATTTTCAGAAAGAGGTTTCCAAATGTGAAAGATCATAGAAAAATACACAGAACTCTCATTTCATTCAGATTTTTCATTTTCACAGAGAATGAAATAGGCAAAGCTATACCTCTCTGAATCTGAAAAATTACTAAGGATGCATCTACACTGTCGAAATAATGGAGTTTGACACCATTTGAGGTGCTCTTGCTCCATCCTATGGAATCCTGGGATTTTTAGTTTTACAAGGTATTTAGCCTTCTCTGCCAAAGAGTGCTGGTGCCTCACAAAACTACAAATCCCAGGATAAACAAAAAGTGGTGGTAAGAATAGTATGTGAGCAGACGCATAGGAGACATCCTGGCTGGACTCCTCTTGGTAACTTGCATGCATATAACCTCAGGTTAGTGCTTGCATGCAGTACGGTGCCAGTAGCTGCTTGTGTAGCTACTTTTGAAATGCTTCACCCTCACTTCACAAGGCTTCTGAAAAGGGCCGCTGAGCAATCCCTTGGCCATTTACTGGCCAGGGAGGGTGTGGGGTGACCAGGCTGCAGCCTGGTGGAAGGCATTGTGTCTTTCCTACTGGATGCTGAATATGCCTGCTTGACATCTGGGAAGGGAGTCCTGCAGTTTTCTGCCTGTTGCAGATGTGGAGTCAGTTGCTGCCTAGGCACCACACCCTCCCCCAACCACTAAATAGCCAAGGGAGAACATAGCTACCTTCTCAAGAAGGATTCCAGTAGACTGGATAGAACTGCATGGGCATGATATCATGTTTAAAGCCAGTGGATAATAAAATGTAGGTGGAGGCAGCCAGTCCAATAGTGGCACAGGAAGACAATAACCCTAGTAGCTTCACTATACACCCTACAGTCACTCAGTGGAGCTGTGCCTACATGCCAACTAAACCATACTCCAGCATCCAACAATGCAGGAAGAAGGAAGGAGATACTGCATATCTCTTTTGGCAAGTTAATAAAAAGCACAACATCTGGTTCAACCAGGAGTTATGACAACAGAGTGTCCAAAAAGGATTGTTACTTATATCCCCCCCTTCCAATGTGTTCATGGAAGTGTTCACTCAGTATAGGCCCACCAAGAGGCACCTGGCACAGTCTGAGGACAGACTAAACCATGAGTAGCCAAACAGCAGACCTGCACAGCAGAATGGGCACACGTACAAAGGCTTTAGCTAGCAGCTGTTTCACAGTTCTGACCCACTTTCACACACAAAAATACTTACAGGCAGCAAGGTTCATCCAAAGATATCTGGATGCCTCTATCATCAGTTGCAGTATAAACAAACACAATATATACACAGTAAACCTCATTAACAAACTCAACAGCAATTTCTCCAACATCCACCAACACCCCTCTTTCTCTGCAACACCAACCCACACACAATGCAACTTGTGCTTTGACTATATAGGAGTGTTTGCTAGTCAGCCTTCTGCCTAGCCACAGCTGTGATCAAAAGCACTTCAGCTGTGTTAGTCAGTGGTTTGTTGCTCCAACCTTTTTTTTTTTTTTTTTTTTTTTTGCACTTAAAGCAATATTATCCTGGCAGGAACATGTGAGTATCAGTGGGGAAATCTTTCTGTCTCACTTTCTCCCACATTCTGCTTTTTTTAATTCTTCAAAATTTGTATCCCAAATATGCAAAAATGTATTAATTTTGCTGCATTCTTCAAAACAGCCTAAACAAAATTATCAATTTAAACCAACCAAATCCAGCTTTACTCCTTCCGCCACCCCAGGAATTCATTAAAGTTTGTGCAGGTTTTTGTGACAGAAAGAAGTTGAGTTTTTTTTAACTGGGTGCATAGAAAAGTGAAACTGACAGACTTTCCTATCACTAATCAGAAGAAGAGCCAGTGTGGTATAGTGGTTTGAATGTTGGACCACAATTCTGGAGACCAGCGTCCCAATCCCTGCTCAGACACGGAAAACCATTGGGTGACCTTAAGCAAGTCACACTCCCTCAGGATCAGAGGGAGGGAAAGGCAACCCCCCACTGAACAAATCTCTCCAAGAAAGACCCATGATAGGTTTGTCTTAGTGTCACCATAAGCTAGAAACAACTTGAATGCACAAGAAATGGTTGGTGTCATGATACACTTATTCTAAACCTATAATGCTGATGAAAAGTGACTCCATTCAGGTGGCAAGGGTCTGGAAATACATATGGTGCAAGAGGTAAATGATCCTGTGGCCCGGTGGGTGTACATTTGGACCGCTGAATCTGTGGGAATTCAGTTCCCAGACTTACCGCTATTGCCGTAAACTGCAAATAACAGTGACCCCTATTAAAATAAAGGACTTTGGGTAAAAACATACCATAGAGAACCTAGAAGATGCCTAGAGAGGGCACCTTGCTAGGCACTTCCCAACATGAGCATATGGTACGTGTCCCTATTTTGTGACCTGTGGATAACTGAAATCATGGATATTAGAATCATAGAATTGTAGAGTTGGAAGGGCCATCCAGTCCAACCTCCTGCCATACAGGAAATCATGATCAAAGTATCCCTGACAGATGGCCATCCAGTCTCTGTTTGCAGACCTCCAAGGAAGGAGACCCCACCATGCTCCAAGCGAGTGTGTTCCACTGCCAGACAGCTCTTACTATCAGAAAGTTCCTCCTAATGTTGAGGTGGAATCTCTGTTCCTGGAGCTTGCATCCATTGCTCTGTGTTCTAGTCTCTGGAACAGCAGAAAACAAGCTTGCTCCATCCTCAATGTGACACCCCTTCAAATACTTAAACAGCGCTATCATATCACCCCTTAACTGTTTTTTTTTCCAGGCTAAACATACCCAGCTCCCTAAGTCTTCCCTCGTAAGGCATAGTTTCCAGACCTTTCACCATTTTAGTCACCCTGCTCTGGACATGCTCCAATTTATCCATACCATTTTTGAATTGTGGTGCCCAGAACTGGACACAGTATTTTAGGTGACACCTGACCAAGGCAGAATAGAGTGGCACTATTACTTCGCTTGATCTAGACACTATCTAGATCTATTGATACAGCCCAAAATCACATTGGCCTTTTTAGCTGCTGCATCATACTGTTGACTGGTATTGATGTCAGACTAACTGGACGATAATTGTTGGGATCCTCTGTTTCCCCCTTTTTGAAGATGGGGACAACATTTGCCCTCCTTCAGTCTGCTGGGACTTCTCCTGTTCTCCAAGATTATTGCCAATGGCTCTGGGATTACATTTGCCAGCTCTTTTAATACTCTTGGATGTAGTTCATCTGGTCCTGGAGATTTAAATTCATTTAGATTAAGAAGGTATTCCTGTACTACCTCTTTGTCTATTCTGTGTTGGATTTCCCCTATTGTGTCCTCTGTCCCATTATTCTCAGGTTGATCATCCTTTTCCTTTTCTGAAAACACTGAGGCAAAGAAGATCTTGAATAATTCTGCCTTTTCTCTGTCCCCTGTTAGCATTTTGCCATCTTCTCCACGTAGCGACCTTACCATTTGCTTCTTCTTCCTTTTGCTTCGGACATACCCCAAAAAACCTTTTTATTGTTCTTAACCTCTCTAGCGCACCTGAGCTCATACTGTGCTTTAGCTTTTCTGACTTTACTCCTACACGTGATCACTATTTTTTTGAATTCTTCTTTGGTGATTTCCCCCTTTTTCCATTTCCTGTACATGTTCCATTTAAAACTTAGCTCTGTTGAAAGTTCTTTAGTCATCCATCTTGGTTTCTTGAGACACCTCCCATTTTTCTTCCTCATTGGTACTGTTTGAAATTGTGCCTTCCGTATCTCCCTTTTGAGAAAGTCAAAAGGGACTTAGTATTCCTGACCATGGGATCACACCCAGTATTTCCCTGAGTTTCTTGAAATCAGCTCTCCCAAAGTCATGAATGTGTGTCTGACTATGCCTGCCTTCTCCTTTTCATTGTATAACAAACTTCAGGAGGACATGAGCACTCTCACCTAAGAATCCCACCACTTGCACCCCATTAACCAGGTCATTTCTGTTGGTTAGGATCAGATCCAAAATAGCTGAACCCCTTCTTGACTCTTCCACCTTTTGGACAATGAAATTGTCTTCTAGGCAAGTAAGGAATTTGCTAGACCTTGAAGTGTTGGTTGAGTTAGATTTTCAGCAAATATCAGGATAGTTGAAGTCACCCATCACTACTACATCTCTCCTTTCTGCATGTGTGGTCATCTGTTCTAGAAAGGCATCATCCAATTCCTCCGTCTGACTTGGGGGTCAGCTGCTGTTAGCTTCTCTGAGGGAGAAAAAAATATCAGGCAGGTACATGTATTTTGCCAGTACTTCCACCCCCATACAAATTGTGGAGCATGTCAGTTCCATCGGCACTTTAGATCTGAAAAACTTCATGAATTGATGGAAGTAAAGCTCCTTCCCCTTCATCTAGCATTGCTGCCCAAAAAATAAAACTAAGGTTTCCGTTGGCTGTTTAAAGATTAAACATAAATGAGGGGGGGGGGAATACAATTACACTATTCAACATATGCTAGAAATATGAGAATTGCATGAGTTAGAATTTCAGTTCAGTTCATTTAAAAAAAAATAATCAAAATGTACCCAAACTCAAATGTTGGAGAAAGCAAAACTGACCAATTTCACCAGCCCTACTAGGAATGCACTTCCCAACAAGTGTGGTTTTAAAAACTTTCCGTGATTTCCCATATCTTTTCTCATGCTTAGCTTGAATCTTGACTCCTGCAGAGGTTTCAGTTAGCATTTTTGCCCCAACCAAAAGTATGCAATGTAGCCCCAGTTTTTCTTCTCTCACTCTTTTTACAATCTGTCAAGTTGTTATCTGCTGTATTTCACTAAAGCTGTTTCGTTTGTAATAGGAGATGTTATACTGTGTACCTTCTTTCTATTGGGGTTATTCTGATGTGTTCTACAATAAAGAACACTCTCCCTTTTTGTTCCATCTCCCACATGTTCCTTCAAGTGAATGCCCCAATGTGCCCCCTTTTTGTCGTTGACCTTTGCATTGGTTTCCTTAGATTTTGCTTCTCCTGCATTGTTCAGATGTGCCTTGAAGCACCACTTATCGCCCAATCACTGTTGTTTCTTTCGTTGCTAGGCCCACAAATGAAATGTATTGTATTCCATTGTGTGCTGAAAATAAACATTGCCATTGTGTGTGTGTGTGTGTCCATTCAATCTCTTCTTTCGCTTTGCACATCTACTTCTGCGCTCAGGTTTAGTGTGCCATGTTGTTGCAGTCTTTCTGTGGCAATCAATTTAAATGCAGGCTTTTTACAAGTTTGTTACAAGGCATACCTTCTTTCAGGACCTCATTTTCTAAATGATCTCATTGAGAATTTTTCCAAAAAATAAGAAAAGAAAGAAATGTTGTGGCCCAATAAAGTGAAATGTTTCAATTGATTGAGATGGGAATAAATCTATTTGAAATAGGAACTGCAATTTAAATAAATAAATACATACATAAATAAGCATCTGCAAAATCACATCCTTTGGTTTAATTGATAAGCCTAGACCCTGCCCCCTTTTATTAGGCAGTCTACTTGCATTCTGCATAGGCAGGGTGAAAGAGGAAGAAGGCAGCCCTGGCTCACCTGATGTGTCATGGCCAGAGGTTTCCAGAAACTTGACATCCATCAGCTGCACTTGTTTCCCAGGGACATAGATAAGCCTTTGGGGTGGGGGTCCTTCTAAGATCTGTCTTCAGAGCTTGAAAAAAAACAACAAGCCATTGCTACTGCAAAGATGGCCAAGACTGCTCTCTTGCTCTCTGTGTGTGTGTGTGCATGCATGTGTGCATGTGTGTATAAAATCATAGAATATCAGAAGGTAGCGCAAGGGCCATCTACCCCAACCCTCTGCCATCCAGGAATACACAGCAGAAGCACTCCTGTTCTGTGCGCTATCTGCACATGGCGTTTTTGCACAGAAATACAATTCTTTTGCATAGGAAACAACATTTTCTGCAGAGGAATTAATATTTCTGCACAGGAATATAATTCTCTGTGTAGGAAGTAGTGTAGTTGTGGACTTACTGTGCATGAAATTCACATGTAGTGTTAGTTGCGGGGGGTTAGCAGAAAATTATATCCTTTGCAAAAGTAACACATGTGAATTTTGAGCAGAATAAGCCCTGAACTGCAAAACATCTCTTCAAATTCTCCTTGTCAGGGTTTCCTGAACACCCCCCCCAAAAAAACATGTTGTTGCTGCTGCTGTTGTTTCACCATTTTAAAATATTTTGAGGTATTCTTTCCATTCTTTGTATGTATGTGTTCCATCAAAATCTCTCAAGAGCTGTGCATCCTTCCAGCTGCTACACTTTCCCTGGGCTTTCATTGAAACATAGGAAGTCAAAAAAACTGCAGAACCCAGGAGAAATTGTTCTAGTGGAAAGAAAGAAAAACACATACACACAAACATCATTCATCCACTCCATGTCTGTTAGGTAAGTTCAAAAATACAATGAGACAAAAGCTCTTAAGCACCCTGCAAATGAAGCAGAAAAATGGAACCCTCTTTCATGTGGGGAAAAAAAACTTTTATAAATTTGGGGGATAAATTTCAGGGTACCTCAGGGCTTACAGATGATATTAATTTGTAAAAGGGGGAGAAGCCTTGTCAGTCTCTTACAGAAGAACCAGTGTCATGGTATTTTAAAAGACTAACACATGCATTACAACATGAGCTTATGAAATGTGATAGTCAAAAGTATGTACTTCTAAAATATACTGTATGTCCTATGAAGGTCACTCAGGAGATTATCAGATGCTTGGGAATACACCAAAAAATCATGTTCCCAACCATGCCAGAAGATCGCTACAAGAACAGAAAGGGCAACTTTACCAGACGCCTGTGTCCTTCTGCCTTTCTGGGGGCATACACTGCCATGGATGAGGCTTCCCTTTTGCATTGCGGGGGACAGGCCACTAATAAAAAGAGACACCTTACTGATACCCGCACTATACCCCTGGAATGCTGGAGGATGACGTCTGGTAAGGTCACCCCTCCCTGTCCTCATCACAATCTTTTGATGCAGTTTTTGCTACGTCTGATAATCTCCTCAGTGTCCATTTGTGCTGTATTCAAAAGGGCAGAGGAGGGTATACACAAAGCCTGTCCATATTTCTGAGTATTAAGCTCAGATGTGCATGTCAGACCATTGCATTAATTTCTTTACTTGTTCATGTACAAGTAGAACATATATACCTTTGTTTGTGTTGTTTGTGTGTAGCACATATGCGGTTTGAGTGCCCAGATTTGCAAAACAGAAAACGAAGCTGAGGATGATGGTGTCCTAGAGGAATCAGTCCATCAGTTAATGAGACTCACATCTGAATCTAAGAGACAGCAAGCCATCAACAAGTTTAGAAGGCTGCACCCTACCCTGGCAGGCCGGTGCTTGGCTTTTGCAATATCCCGTGACTCTTGTGGCTAGCATTGGAGGTGGCCGCACTGTTTTTTACTCATGGACAACTTCCGTGAGTGAAAAACAGCGTGGTCACCTTCAATGCTAGCCGCAACACTCATGGACGACACCGAGAGAGAAACGGCGTCGTCCAAAATGGACCCCTTGTTGCGCGGCAGCCTTGTTACTGCTCCAGAGGCTGCTTGCGTGGCAAGAGGCTGAAAGAGGCGTCCGAAAATCTCCTTAGGTTCAGATCCGCACTTGGCCATAGAAACCTACTGGGTGCCCTTGGGCAAGTCACACTCTTTCAGACTCGAAGGAAAGCAATGTCAACCCCTTTTTAAACAAATCTCATCATGATAAGTTCACCTTAGGGTTGCCATAAGGCAGAAACAACTTGAAGGCATACAACAGCAACTTGAAACTAACAAATTTATTTTAACCAGTGTGGTGTAGTGGTTTAAGTGCTGGATTAGGACTCTGGAAAACAGGGTTTGAATCCCTTCTCAGCCATGGAAACCCACTGGGTGCCTCAGTCATGTCACAGTGTCTCAGTCTAAAGACAAATGTTTCCTTTAGGGTTGCTGTAAGTCAGACCTTAATGGCATCAAACAAGAGTTTGGTACAATCTGGAAAGGTCTTGCCTGAATTCTGTTGGACCACTTCAATATACGTAATTTGTTACAATGCGTATCCAACAATACTTGCAAAATGTACACCACATTTATGATTATATGTGGTGGTGTAGATATCATTTATCTTTAACACATAAAACAATTTGGGAATGCTCTGTCTCCCTTATCCTCAGGTACATAGCCCTCATACTTAAATGCCATGTTCTTAGTGTTTCCTTACTGAATGAAAGTTATCTGTTCCTTGGTATAAGTTGTACTGAGTGCAGGAGCCACCACTTTGTAGAAGCACACTCATTTACTTTCAAAGTAAAATAACGATGAATGTGGCTAACTTGATTCTGTCATTGTGTGCAGCTCAGTATCATCAAAGGTGGAAAATCCAGAATCAATATGACTAATAGATTCTGTCTCTCTGTGATAGAGCCAACAAACAAGATAAATGATCACATCCTTTCTCGCTCTCTAAAAGTAATCGCTTCCTTCTTTTTGGTTGTAATTTTAAATCTGCCACCGCCATTTTTTTAAAAAAAGTTTCCCATGGTGCACATATGCAATATTTTGTATTTAAAAAAAAAGAAAAAGGAAAAAAGAAAGTATAAGATCACAGTTTGATCGACTTACCAGACCCTCACTTAACCAAAAATCCAACATGGCAGCAGCAGCCGCTTTCCCTGTTTGCTAGCCCCGGCCCATGCTCATCCAGCCGATCAGATTACACTGCCTGTTCATATTGTGTGAATATGACTTTCCAAATGATTACACATTCACATGTCATACAGAACTTTTTACAAAATCTGGATGATGCCACAGACACTATGCACACGGACTTTGCAGTGGATTTGGCTGCCCCCTTCCTAATGACACATATTTGTGTGAATGTCCATATGAAAAGATCACCTTCTGTTTGCATCCCATTCATATTATTTTCACTTTTTAAAAGGCCCATTATCAACTATTCCAAATTCCCCTTTTAAGACAGAAAAAATAAACCTCCCCTTTTAATACATGGCCATTGTAGTACAACGAAATAAACTGCAGGATATAGAGCTACCACACAAACTGGTAAGAGCCACTGGGGGTATGTATCTCTACTGAAAAAGACACTTAGGAGATTTTCAGACACGGAAAAATCGTCCCTTGCCGCGCGAGCAGCCTCCCGAAACTGCTGCGCGGCAAGGGTATTTTTCGGACGACGCTGTGCCTCTTGCGAAGCCGTCCATGTCACTTCCGTGAAGCTTGGGACGGCTCCGCGTCATATTTCAATCACGGAGGCTGCCCGTGCTTGAAATATGGCGCGGAGCCATCCCAAGCTTCACGGAAGTGACACGGACGGCTTCGCAAGAGGCACAGCGTCGTCCGAAAAATACCCTTGCCGCGCAGCAGTTTCGGGAGGCTGCTCGCGCGGCAAGGGACGATTTTTCCGTGTCTGAAAATCTCCGTAGAATCATAGAATCATAGAATTGCAGAGTTGTAAGAGACCACGAGGGCCATCCAGTCCAACCCCCTGCCATGCAGGAAATCACAATCAAAGCATCCCCAACAGATGGCCATCCAGCCTCTGTTTAAAGACCTCCAAGGAAGGAGACCCCACCATGCTCCAAGGGAGTGCGTTCCACTGCCGAACAGCTCTTACTGTCAAAAAGTTCCTCCTAATGTTGAGGTGGAATCTCTGTTCCTGGAGCTTGCATCCATTGCTCCGTGTTCCAATCTCTGGAGCAGCAGAAAACAAGCTTGCTCCATCCTCAATGTGACACCCCTTCAAATACTTAAACAGGGCTATCATATCGCCTCTTAACCGTCTTTTTTTCAGGCTAAACATACCCAGCTCCCTAAGTCTCTCCTCATAAGGCATAATTTCCAGACCTTTCACCATTTTAGTCGCCCTCCTCTGGACACGCTCCAATTTGTCAATATCCTTTTTGAATTGTGGTGCCCAGAACTGGACACAGTATTCTAGGTGAGTTCTGACCAAGGCAGAATAGAGCGGCACTATTACTTCCCTTGATCTGGACACTATACTTCTATTGATGCAGCCCAAAATCGCATTGGCCTTTTTAGCTGCTGCATCACACTGTGGACTCATGTTAAACTTGTGGTCTACTAGAACTCCTAGAGCCCTTTCGCATGTAGTCTCGTTCAGCCAGGTCTCCTCCATCCTATATCTATGCATTTCATTTTTTTGCCCTAAGTGCAGTACCTTACATTTCTCCGTATTGAATTTCATTTTGTTAGCTTCAGCCCAGCTCTCCAGTTTATCCAGGTCATCTTGAATTTTGATCCTGTCCTCCAGGGTATTAGCTACTCCTCCTAATTTAGTGTCATCTGCAAATTTGGTAAGTATGCCCCTAATTCCCTCATCCAAGTCATTGATAAAGATGTTGAATAGCACTGGGCCCAGGACAGAACCCTGTGGCACCCCAATGGTCACATCTTTCCAAGATGAAGAGGAGCCATTGCTGAGCACCCTTTGGGTTCTGCCGGTCAACGAATTACAAATCCATTGAACTGTTAACTTGTCTAGCCCACATTTTACAAGCTTGTTTGCAAGAATGTCATGGGGAACCTTGTCAAAAGCCTTACTGAAATCAAGGTATGCGATGTCCACAGCGTTGCCTTCATCTACCAAGCGGGTAATTTTATCAAAAAAAGAGATCAGATTAGTCTGGCATGACTTGGTTCTCTGAAACCCATGTTGACTTTTTGTGATTATGGCATTGCCTTCTAAATGTTCATAGACTCTCTGTTTAATGATCTGCTCTAGAATCTTCCCTGGTATTGATGTCAGACTAACTGGACAAAAATTGTTGGGATCCTCTTTTTCCCCCTTTTTGAAGATGGGGACAACGTTTGCCCTCCTCTAGTCTGCTGGGACTTCTCCTGTTCTCCAGGAGTTCTCAAAGATTATTGCCAATGGCTCTGAGATTATATTTGCCAGCTCTTTTAATACTCTTGGATGTAGTTCATCTGGTCCTGGAGATTTAAATTCATTTAGATTAAGAAGGTATTCCTGTACTACCTCTTTGCTTATTCTGTGCTGGATTTCCCCTGTTGTGTCTTCTGTACTTTTATCGTCAGGTTGGTCCCCCTTTACCTTTTCTGAAAACACTGAGGCAAAGAAGGTGTTGAGTAATTCTACCTTTTCTCTATCCCCTGTTAGCATTTTGCCATCTTCTCCGTGTAGTGGCCCTACCATTTCCTTCTTCCTCCTTTTGCTGCAGATATACCCAAAAAAAACCCTTTTTATTGTTCTTAAACTCTCTAGTAAGCCTGAGCTCATTCTGTGCTTTAGCTTTTCTGACTTTATTCCTACATGTGTTCACTATCTGTTTGAATTGTTCTTTGGTGATTTCCCCCTTTTCCCATTTCTTATACGTGTTCCGTTTAAAACTTAGCTCTGTTGATATTTATTTAGTCATCCATCCTGGTTTCTTGAAACACCTCCCATTTTTCTTCCTCATTGGTACTGTTTGAAATTGTGCCTTCAGTATCTCCCTTTTGAGAAAGTCCCATCTGTCTTGAGGTCTCTTCTCTTTTAGTATTTTTATTGACCATGGGATCACCCCCAGTATTTCCCTGAGTTTATTGAAATCAGCTCTCCTAAAGTCAAGAATGCGTGTCTGACTATGCCTGGCTTATCCTTTCCATTGTATAACAAACTCCAGGAGAACATGATCACTCTCACCTAAGGATCCCACCACTTGCACCCCATTAACCAGGTCATCCCTGTTGGTTAGGATCAGATCTAAAATAGCTGACTCCCTTGTTGCCTCTTCCACCTTTTGGACCATGAAATTGTCTTCCAGGCAAGTAAGGAATTTGCTAGACCTTGAAGTTTTGGTTGAGTTAGATTTCCAGCAAATATCAGGATAGTTGAAGTCACCCATCACTACTACATCTCTCCTTTCTGCGTGTGTGTTCATCTGTTCTAGAAAGGCATCATCCAATTCCTCCGTCTGACTTGGGGGTCTGTAGTATAGTCCCAGAATAACATCCGTGTTGTTTCCCTCCCCTTTAATTTTTATCCAGATGATCTCCACCTGGCTTCCAGTATTGATTTCATGGATCTCTTCACTGGTGTAAATATCCTTGACATATAATGCTGTTCCTCCTCCTTTCCTGTTTGGCCTGTTTCTCTTATAAAGGTTATACCCCTCTATTCCTACATTCCAATCATGAGACTCGTCCCACCAGGTTTCAGTAATGCCTATGATATCATATTTGTTTTGTAGTGCTAGGAGTTCAAGTTCACCTTGCTTATTTCCCATGCTCTATTCATTAGTGTAGAGACATCTACTAGTGTAGAGACTTCACACTAGTGTAGAGACTTCACACTTATGGTGTATAGGTTGGTAAAAAGATGTTGGTATATAGGGATTCACACATCCACACTGGATGTAGAATCCCTGTATACCAATATCCCACATAAGGATGGACTACAACCTGTCAGGAACATAAATCCAGATTGGACCATAGCAGGCACAACCACGCAGGTCTGCCATTTTGTTCTCACATACAACTATTTTACTTTTGGTAATAACATATACCTTCAACTTAATGGTGCTGTCTTGGTCACACACACCCAAAATGTTGGTACCACAATATGCCAACGTCTTCATGGCTGAGCGAGAACATTGCTCTCTTAACTCCTGCACCTAGAAACCTCTACTCTACCTGAAGTACATTGATTGTATCTTCCTAATTTGGACTCATGGAGAGGACTCACTCAAGGCACTCCACCAGAATTTCAACAGCTTCCACTCCACCATCAATCTCAGCCTGGAGCTATCAACAGACCAAGTCCACTTTCTGGACACCACCACACAGCTACATGATGGATGTCTAAGCACCACACTATATTGCAAACCCACTGACCACTGCATGTACTTACATGCCTCCAGTTTCCACCCTGAACAGACTACCAAATCAATAGTTTACAGCCAAACTCTCCAATGCAATCAGATCTGCTCATACCCACAGGACAGGGACACCAAGCATCCCTCAAGCTACAGTACCGAACATATGAAGTAAAAAACAAACAAACAAAAACAAATCAACAAGGCAAGACTTGCACTCAAGACTAATCTTTTACAGAACAGACTGAAGTCAAGAAATGTCCATTCCCAATTATGGCCACTCAGACATTTTGTCCATAAAATACAGCCTGTTTTGGACAATAACACTCTCTCCCCTGTCCTCACCAGATCTCTGATGGTGGCAGGACCAAGAGAAAACATTTCCCTGAGAATCTTAAGACTCTGGCAGGTTTGTATAGAGAGGTACATTTTTTCAAACAGTCTGGACCTAAGCTATATAGAGTTTTATAGGTCATTATCAGAACCTTGGATTGTGTCCAGAAATGAACCTGTAGCCAGTGGAGCTATTTGCTACATGCTTCCTGTAACTATCCCTAATCAGAATTCTAGCTGCAACATTTTGGACATACACAAGTTTCCAAAGAGTTTCTAAAGGTAGTCCCATGTAGAGTATGTTGCAATGCTCCAAATGGGACATAATCAAGGTGTGTGTTACCATAGCCAGATCTGACTTCTCAAGGAATGGGCCCAACTGACTCACTAGTCTTCTTAACAATATCCTCCCCCACATTTTATAGACCCATGATTATCTTCCTTTCAGACCCATCTCTCTCACTCTCTGACTTCCTCCAGTCCCTGCATCACCTTCTTTTCCCTGAGCGCTGCTTTTCAACCCTGTTTCTTCTTTACTCCCTACACTCCTTTTGGCTTCCTCACTTTCTCGTACTCTTTCCCCATCCTGTGTGTCTTTCCAACCCCAGTCTCTCTGCTGGAGGGTGATTGGGAGTAAGGTAGACAGTGGCCCAGTTGACAGAACAAGAGGATGATAAGTACCCCCCGACTCTGTAACAGGTTCAGCAGCTGGATTCCGGGGTTCGTGACACTAAAAAATATATCTTAAAGTGGAGTATTCTCACCTGGGGCTCATTTACATGGCAGGTTTTATTACGTTAAGTTGCACTTTAGCGCTTTCCCGCATCAGTGGTGGGTAGTTTACACGGTATATGTTTACACAGCTATATTTTGTGGCTCTTTGATTTTTTTCGCTGTGAGATTCACACCGCCAAATTTGGTGGGGGCATGGTAAAGCATTGGAGAGAAGACAAAGGAATGCCATAGGAATGTCTGCCCTGGCCCCAACTCCATGGTTAACAACTTAGATGCAAAGAATGTCCCCCCCTAGGTCCTTGCCCACAAATCAAACTCCAAACGGAAAGTTTTTTCTCCTTGCTTAACAGCATTTTCTT
This sequence comes from Gambelia wislizenii, assembly GCA_030847615.1. NCBI lineage: Eukaryota > Metazoa > Chordata > Lepidosauria > Squamata > Crotaphytidae > Gambelia > Gambelia wislizenii. Next base: position 19,055,297 of record JAUMIR010000007.1, on the reverse strand, counting down.
GTCAAATAAACAGACTGCCAAAATAGGGCAAGAGATAAGTTTCTCTCTTTCTCTCTCTCACTCTCCCTCCATCCCCCAATCACAGTGCAGCTCTGCTGCAGCCCTTAGTGAAATGGTTTCTCTCGCTCGCTCGCTTTATCCCTCCCCCAAGCAGAGCTGACGAGATGGGAGCTTTATGGGCAGAACAGATCTTCCCCTGACTGAAAGGTCTTGGGAATCCTTTTTCTTGGCAGACTTGCAAAATAGCAGAGAGGATTTTTCAGTTTCCTGATCGCTACTGACTCTCCCTCCCTCAGTCCCCCTCTTTTAAGCCCACCCCTTCATCATAGCAACCAATCACAGTGCAGCTCTGCTGCAGCCATTACTGGAATGGTTGTTTACACTACCAATAATGCGCTACATTGCAAATATACCGGCAAAAGTAGCGACATCCCTTACCACATTATATTTGGGTGTTTTACCTTCCCCCCTTCCGAATGAGGTGATGCTGTGGTGCGATCCATGGGAACAATGAGCTATCTTTGTGGTATATTTAGAAGAATATTTACCTGTGTAAATTAACCCCTGAATTTTCTGCCCTTGTCTGCATGGCAGGGAAAGGGAGCAAATCCTGAGACAGAATCTGGCCCAGTGTCTAGGAAGACTTGAAATTTTAACATATATATCCTGGAATGAGCTTCTAGGGAACTCTTTATGAAGGCCAACCAAACCTTCAAATGTCTTCTGAAGGTCACAGGCCATAAAATGTCATGTGAACATACCCTCCAATATTTCACAGCTCAGAACTGGAACATGTGTGGCCAAGCAACATCAGAGTGTGGTGTAGATGGCAAAGATTATTAGTGAGGAAGAACACACAGGCTAGGAGAGTCTGTAGCAGTTTGGTTTCTCCTGAGCCTACTGGGGAGGGCAAGATTTGGTCCTTCTTCTCCCGCTGCCGAGTTCATGGAGTGGAAACTACTTGTACATTTTGAACTCAGTTTGCAGCAGCTGAAGTAAGTTGAAGATAAAGAGGAAACATGGAAGAGAGAGAAACTGAGATATTTTAAAAGCAGCTGAAAAAGTAGGATGACAGAGGATTAGTACGCTGATGACACCCAGATCTATTTCTCCTTGTCCCGATCATCGGCCTCGAATCCTAATGGCATCTCTCCTCTTAATGACTGTCTTAAAGCTGTAATGGGCTGGATGAGGAAAAACAGATTGAGATTAAATCCAGACAAAACGGAGGTGCTCAAGGTAGCGGCCCCGAAACCAGGAGTTGAGTTGCAACCTCCAGTCCTGGATGGGGTCACACTCCCCGTTAAGGACTGTGTTCGCAGTCTGGGGGTGCTCCTTGATTCATCGCTTCAGATGACGAGTCAAGTGAATGCGACGGTCAGGAGCACTTGTTATCAGCTTCGGCTGATACGCCAGCTGTGCCCTTTCCTGGAAGTAAGGGACCTTGAGACTGTGGTGCACGCGCTGGTAACCTCTCGTCTAGATTTCTGCAATGTGCTCTACATGGGGCTACCCTCGTGCTTGGTCCGGAAACTTCAGTTGGTACAAAATATGGCAGCCAGAGTGGTCTCAGGAACATCTCGGAGAGATCATATAACTCCAATACTAAAATCTCTCCACTGGCTGCCTATCAGTTTCCGGGCCCAGTATAAGGTGTTGGTTATTACCTTTAAAGCCCTAAATGGCTTGGGTCCAACTTATCTCCGGAACCGCCTCCTCCCATACAATCCTCCCCGCATACTCCGGTCCTCTGGGAGGAATCTGCTTCAGCCACAAAAATCTAGGCTGTCTGCAACCTCCCAGAGGGCCTTTTCAGTAATCGCCCCCAAATTGTGGAATGGCCTGCCGAATGAGATCCGTCAGCTGACGAGCTTGAGTAGCTTTAAAAAAGCACTAAAGATGGATCTCTTTCGGCAGGCCTTTCCTGATTAGATCCCGGCCTCAGGAACTCAGTCTCCTGGCTTTTTAAAAATTATGTATATATTTGTTTTTAATGTATTTTTTTAGCTAGAAGGTTTTAATCTTATTGTGTTTAATGTCTTTTTATGTGGGAGGGTGGGGGTGGGTGGGGTTTTTAGTCATTATTATAATGTTTTAATTGTTGGAAGCCGCCCCGATTGTTTTTAGCAGAGGGGCGGGGTATAAATAAATTTTATTATTATTATTATTATTAGTCAGGACTGTCCCCATCAAATCAGGACAGCTGGAGGGTAGTTGTGAAGAGGCCGGGCTCTCTTCATTGATTTCATCAACAAAGTGATTTTACTCAGCTTCTCTTTACCAGTTTCATACTTCATTCTGTCCATGACAGGGCCCACTGCTGCTCTGAACAGTCCTGTAAAATAACCCTGCTGTTTAATTATATAAAATAATGTCTTGAACATGTTGTATAACAGTTTCTTTTTCAAGCACTCATCACTGCTTTTGACAACTTAATGGACTATTGTAAGGCAATAAAAAAAACTCGACTAAACTCTGTTAGTTTATTTAATGCCATTGTTTTGAATGGAAATGCAGAACAATCTTTCTTCAAGGCAGTCCACATTCCTATTGAAAGCACATCAACAAAATATGAACAAAACCAGAGAAAATCGAAAATGTTGCCAGTATTGTAAAAGCAACTTGTGTCCTTTCAGCATCTGGGAGACGGGTATATTTATAGTTCTTGCACATAACAGTGTAAAGTGTAATCTAGCAGGATAACTATATTGTAATAAAGCACTGTGGTTCTTGCAAAAATGGTTTGTGAATTATGGTCATCACTACACCATGTTTCCAGTTATAGAAAACACAGTATGATTACTTAATACGTACAACATGCATTTTATGTTCTTCTGTATAGATCTTATACTTTTCGTGGCTGGAATATCAATACTTGTTTTACTTTGAAGGTATTGTGCATACAAATACAATCAGTCTACTGTTTACATTACCCCCAAGATTCTAAATCCTGTTCTTTCAATAAGACTTTACAGTATAGTTGTAATGAAAGGTTATTCAAAATGATTATCTGTTTAAATTACTTCCAGTATTCCTCCAGTACTAAATTTATCCTTTCAGTTGTTTGAGATATTGTAATCAATCTGTTATTATGGCTGTTTTTTGAGGAAAGATTGCTGTACCATAGCATCATTGGGGTGTATGTGTGTGGGCGGTGCATCTCAGCGACAGATTGTGTAACATTCATGGACATGTTCACAGGCATGTTCCATCCCTTGCATCATTTGGTGAGTCTGCAAAAACCCTGTCTTGAACCCTGGAGAGCCATTGCTAGTAGATTAGGGGTGTGTGAAATTGTAGATGTTCCTGGGCTAAAGCTCCCATCGTTCCGGGGCATTGGCTAGGCTGATAATGAGGGGAGACATCACAGGCTTACCACTCTTAGCATAGACAAAATCAGATGAGCATTGGCCTTACTTAAGATGTGAGGCATTTTCCTATGTCCATATATAGGCAACTCCGGGTGGACAACTCTGGGAGGCTGGAGGGATGTATTAGCCCCTTAGGAGAAGTGGAGGAGGGGAGGCACACACACCAACATACCCACCCACTGCAAAAAAATTGCCCACAAATACCCCCAACACTTTCTAGGGGGCTTTTTCACTATGTTTTCATCCCCACCAGGGCCATTTTAGGCCCAGGAGAAGCCTTTTTTTTTCCAAAATAGGAAGTGACCAGAAGTTACTTCCGGTTTACTTCTAGTTTTTTTTTTAAAAAGGCCTTTCCTGGGCCTAATATGGCCCAAGGGGGGATGAAAACATGGCAAAAATGTCCCCCTGGAGTGTGATGGGACGCACTGCGAGTCACAAAACAGCCCTGAGGGTTACATACTGCCCACAAGCCACACTTTGTCCATCCTGCTATAAAGGACACACAATGGCTCACCCTTGATTTAACCGGTGAAATGGGCAGGGGGGAAATTGCTGGGATAGCTCACTTTTGCAGCTGCTCATCTGAACTCTGGCTTATGAATGTTGTTGCTTTGCAACAAGAATTAAAACCCACTTGCAAAAACATAACTTTGCAGATTCACCCATGCGTGTTTCTCTGCAGTAGAAGTCCACTGGGGAACTTTAAAGTGTATGAACTCTGGCTGATTATCATTCTTTTTGAGTGAGCTGTCAAAAGCCTGTGCTTTTGTTTTATTTGATATCTCACAAAATAACATATCTTTGGGGGGAAGAAGCTCTGTTCGGTACAACACTGCATTCAAGCTGAGTGGCAGCTATTGATTAGATCAAGGGAGTCTATGGCTGTCCCTTGGTATATCCAGCACAAGGGCTGCTTCCATTAATTCATTGACATGTAAGCTTTCCTGTGTTTCTAGCAAAGGATCCACCAAAAAAATCAAAATCATTTTGCTGTCTGTGTTAACTTTACTGTACATCTGTTGTTGGATGGAGAAGCTCACAAATAGATTTATCTCTCCTTGTTTGTGTGGTCACATGAAGTTTTTAATGAAGACTTAAGGGATTGTTTGAGCATGTCAGCCAACCATTAATTCTTTTTCTAGGCAATACTTCCTATCTACAAGAACATCTGAAGAAATTTCAGAGGGGACATAGCTGCTTATGTGGTTTCCCTCTTATGTTTCCCATGCTATCTGTCCTATATATTGACGATTAAATACATACAATGAGTGTCTATGCCTCAAAGCTGCCATCTTTGAATAGGGCCAAAGAGAAGCCAAATAATGATACTTTCATCCTTTTAAATGTTAACAATTCTGCCATTTGCTTGCTATCTCTTCTTAAAGAAGTTGTCCAGAATCCTGTTACCAGCTACTTAGTTAAGTATACTTAACTGAGTAACCTCTCCTGGACTGAACCCCTCCTCAAAAAATGGTGGAAACATCCTTCACTCATGCTTCAGTCACCAGCAAAATGGACCACCTTCTCCCCATGCAGCTGATACCCAGTAAAGTATCTTGGAAGGATAGTTTCAATTGTTTCAATAGTGTCAAAATTGTGAATAAGTAGCAACTGTGAATATGGAACAGTTACAGATGCACTTGTTTGCTGCAGCTCCAGAGACTAGAACATGTAACAGTGGGTTCAAACTACAGGAAAAGAGATTCCCTCTAAGCACTAGGAAGAGTACCCTTATGGTAAAAGCTGTTCGGCAATGGAACACACTGCCTCATAGTGTGGTGGAGTCTCCTTCTTTGGAGGTTTTTAAACAGTGGCTGGATGGCCATCTGTTGTGAATGTTTTGATTGTGAATTCCTGCATCACAGGGGGGTGGACTAGATGGCCCTTGTGGTATCTTTAAACTCTATGATTCTGATTCCATTCATGATTGCACTATTTACACAATCATAATTGCCCCCCCCAAAAAAAACTTATTTTACCAAGCATCAGCTGCATGAGGAGAAGGAGATCCATTCAGCCACTGATTTGAGCAGGGTAAATGAGATTTTCATCATGTTTGGATGGTGTCAGGCCAACAGAAGTTACTTATGAATACTTAACTAAGTAGCCAATACAGGAGTCCAGCTATTGTGTGCTTATGTTTTCAGTGGCCACACTGAACACTTCAGTGATCTCCTATATAGCTGTCAATATCTATCAAGTGAGAACTGAGCACGAGAAAGGCTCACCTACACCAGCCAGTATTCACCAGCTCTCCACCGGCATATCTTGTCTGTGGAGGTAGCACATTCTGCCCCATTACCTGTTACCCCATTACCTATAGAAAACAGCCTAGAGTCCACAGAGGAATTGTAGTGATGTAGACTCAAGTCAGTTCACTCAGACTCCAGTTGCTTCAGTGACTCGACTTGGATTAGACTTCAATAAATGGTTGAGTCACTAACCTTCCTTCATTCACAACTTGTATATTTTTAGCAACCAACTTGCTGGCCTTGATTCAGTAGCACAATACATTCATCCAGAAAAGCTATGGAATGGAAAAACAGTTTTCCTCCTTTCAACAATGCTTCCACTGCTTTTTGCCTACCAATCATGTGATGGAAGTGGTAACAGCAAATGCATTAGGCAACAGGCTTGAGGTGGAAGGCTCCTCTGATGTGCAGCAGGGACAGGCTGCTGAGCAGACCTCAACCCCTGCCCCTAGCCCATTGCCTAACACATTTGCTGATAATTTATTTTTTTAACTGAACTTTGTGCATGTCTTCTTGATTTTCTAGTTATTAAAACTCCACCCCCACCCCCCCACACACCACTCCCTTTTTTTCTGTAAAAGTTGGCTCCCAGACTTGAGACTCAACTTGAGACTTGACTTGAAAGTATCTTGCAAGGATTTGAGACTTGACTTGAGATTTGGCCTAAAAGACTTGAATACATCATAGGTGAATTGTCACATTAACAGTTGGTAAGCCACTCCGGAAGCCTTTTTGGCTGAAGAGTAGGGTAGAAACAAACAAACAAATATCAAATTGAGGAAGATTCATAGAAATGATTCTCTGCTAACCTGGTTCAGTGTATCAATCCAAATTGCTTCAGTTCTTTCTCATCATTCTACCCCCCCTTGCCTAACTTGTCTAAGCAACAAATAAAACCTGCAGATCATAGAATCATAGAATCATAGAATCATAGAATTGCAGAGTTGGAAGAGACCACGAGGGCCATCCAGTCCAACCCCCCTGCCACGCAGGAAATCTTGATCAAAGCATCCCCGACAGATGGCCATCCAGCCTCTATTTAAAGACCTCCAAGGAAGGAGACCCCACCACGCTCCGAGGGAATGTGTTCCACTGCCGAACAGCTCTTACTGTCAAAAAGTTCCTCCTCATGTCATCTATCTGTTAAGTTCTATTCCATCTGTTTGCCATTGTTGTCTATAGAAGCAATATAAGGAAACAATTTATTCATATGGTTCCCCCACACGCACACACACCGTGTACTCCTGGAACTTAACAGAGTAACAGGCATCAGCTTAGAGGCCTCTTTTGCCTCCTTTTAACAAATATTTGTGGAGTAAAGGGACTTTGGGATTTTGTAAAAAGTATTATTGTGGCTCTGTTTATTTTAAGAGATCATCCCACCTTCACAGTGTTTGTTCTGTTTTCAGTTGGCTCAGGGATGCATTCCTTGCCCTTTGACAGTTACTCTTTTGGAAGGGGAAAAAAAAACCCAGTTTGAGGCAATATCTTCTGGTTGCTGATGTTACTGTTCCTAAGTGGTTCATCTTTACTACCCTGAGCATATTTTTCTTGGCCCTGGATCTCAGATGAAGTATTAGAACAGCAGGCACAATCACAGAGCCTAGAGTAATACTCTGTGAAGGTTCAGACAAAGAACAGGTTTCAAAGGTAAAAAGCTTCTGATCACTGGTACACTTAAAAACTGTTTTATGCTATGTCTCAGTACGATAAAATAAAAAGGACTTATTGTGATGTAGGATAATTGAGCATAGTTTGGAACAAAGAGGTTTTTTTATTTTTCCATTTTCCATTCAAGAGTGGATTTAAAGCCTGAATATCTTGTTTTAAATCAGGTTACAACCCTATGCATGCTTATTTGGACATTGTCGATTCATTTTCATTTTCATTTTCACTTCCACTTCACTTCCATTTCATTTTCACACTTTCATTTCAGTAAATTGGATTTACTTCTGAGTAAACTTGCACAGAATTAATTTGCATGTGTCTAATCTACAGAGCAATCCAAAAACTGGACACAAGGAGAGAATTAAAGCACAGCTGGCAGAGTGTGTCTTCTGTCACGACACAAGAAACCAGGATTGGGGCAGGATTTCTTGCTGTTTTTTCCCCTTTTGGTGTGTGCAAATAAACTGAAAGGTGTTTTGGATGCAATGTTAAATCATAGTTTCCTGTTATGAATGAGAATAAACTCAGGGAAATACTGGGGATGATCCCATGGTCAAGAATACTAAAAGAGAAGGGACCTCAAGACGGATGGGACTTTCTCAAAAGGGAGATACTGAAGGCACAATTTCAAACAGTACCATTGAGGAAGAAAAATGGGAGGTGTCTCAAGAAACCAGGATGGATGACTAAAGAACTTTCAAGGGAGCTAAGTTTTAAACGGAACATGTATAGGAAATGGAAAAGGGGGGAAATCACCAAAGAAGAATTCAAACAGATAGCGAACACGTGTAGGAGTAAAGTCAGAAAAGCTAAAGCGCAGAATGAGCTCAGGCTTGCTAGGGAGGTTAAGAACAATAAAAAGGGTTTTTTTGGGTATGTCCGCAGCAAAAGGAGGAAGAAGGAAATGATAGGGCCGCTACGTGGAGAAGATGGCAAAATGCTAACAGGGGACAGAGAAAAGGCAGAATTACTCAACACCTTCTTTGCCTCAGTGTTTTCAGAAAAGGAAAAGGAGGACCAACCTGAGGAGAATGGAACAGAGGACACAATAGGGGAAATCCAGCTCAAAATAAGTAAAGAGGTAGTACAGGAATACCTTCTTAATCTAAATGAATTTAAATCTCCAGGACCAGATGAACTACATCCAAGAGTATTAAAAGAGCTGGCAAATATAATCTCAGAGCCATTGGCAATAATATTTGAGAACTCCTGGAGAACAGGAGAAGTCCCAGCAGACTGGAGGAGGGCAAACGTTGTTCCCATCTTCAAAAAGGGGAAAAAAGAGGATCCCAACAACTATCGTCCAGTTAGTCTGACATCAATACCAGGGAAGATTCTAGAACAGATCATTAAACAGAGAGTCTGTGAACATTTAGAAGGCAATGCCATAATCACAAAAAGTCAGCATGGGTTTCAGAGAACCAAGTCATGCCAGACTAATCTGATCTCTTTTTTTGATAAAGTTACCAGCTTGGTAGATGAAGGGAATGCTGTGGACATTGCATACCTTGATTTCAGTAAGGCCTTTGACAAGGTTCCCCATGACATTCTTGCAAACAAGCTTGTAGAATGTGGGCTAGACAAGTTAACTGTTCAATGGATTTGTAATTGGTTGACCGGCCGAACCCAAAGGGTGCTCAGCAGTGGCTCCTCTTCGTCTTGGAAAGATGTGACCAGTGGGGTGCCACAGGGTTCTGTCCTGGGCCCAGTGCTATTCAACATCTTTATCAATGACTTAGATAAGGGAATTAGGGGCATACTTATCAAATTTGCAGATGACACCAAATTGGGAGGAGCAGCTAATACCCTAGAGGACAGGATCAAAATTCAGAATGACCTGGATAGACTGGAGAGCTGGGCCAAAGCTAACAAAATGAAATTCAATACGGAGAAATGTAAAGTACTGCATTTAGGGCGGAAAAATGAAATGCATAAATATAGGATGGGAGAGACCTGGCTGAATGAGACTACGTGCGAAAGGGATCTAGGAGTCCTAGTAGACCACAAGTTGAACATGAGCCAACAGTGTGATGTGGCAGCTAAAAAGGCCAATGCAATTTTGGGCTGTATCAATAGAAGTATAGTGTCTAGATCAAGGGAAGTAATAGTGCCACTCTATTCTGCCTTGGTCAGACCTCACTTAGAATACTGTGTCCAGTTCTGGGCACCACAATTCAGAAAGGATATTGACAAATTGGAGCGTGTCCAGAGAAGGGCAACTAAAATGGTGAAAGGTCTGGAAACAATGCCTTATGAGGAGAGACTTAGGGAGCTGGGTATGTTTAGCCTGGAAAAAAGACGGTTTAGAGGCGATATGATAGCCCTGTTTAAGTATTTGAAGGGATGTCACGCTGAGGATGGAGCAGGCTTGTTTTCTGCTGCTCCAGAGACTGGAACACGGAGCAATGGGTGCAAGCTCCAGGAACAGAGATTCCACCTCAACATGAGGAGGAACTTTTTGACAGTAAGAGCTGTTCGGCAGTGGAACGCACTCCCTCGGAGCGTGGTGGGGTCTCCTTCCTTGGAGGTCTTTAAACAGAGGCTGGATGGCCATCTGTCGGGGATGCTTTGATTGTGATTTCCTGCGTGGCAGGGGGGTTGGACTGGATGGCCCTCATGGTCTCTTCCAACTCTGCAATTCTATGATTCTATGATTCTATGAGAACCACAGAGAGTCTTGGGGCTCATCTACATGAGCCAAGATATGCTGGCTCCCTGTGGGCATATCCTGGCTGTGGAGCTGGCCTGTTCTTTCCCCATTACCTGTACAGAATGGGCCAGAGTCCAAACATGCACATTGACCCATCCCTGAAGCTGCCACCACTACAATTCTCTTTGCTGACTCAGAAGGCAGGAAGGGGGACTGTAATATGTGACTGAAGGCCCGCTGCATGTGACAACAGCCATAGAAAACAGAAAAAACACTTGGGCAAGTCTGGGATTATGGACAGAGGTTGAAGAGGTTGTTGTGCTCATTTTGAGTATCATCCTTGCTCGTATACTGCCTTAGTCAGATTACCTCAAAGAGTCCCCTACCTACTCTAACCACTAGCTCTCTTTCGTTATCCTTTTGTGTCTGAGATGATGGCACTAATGAGAGGGTTCACCACTAGTTGGCTTTGTTTTCCCCTGTTTTCCTGCAGCTGCTATTCCTGACCAACCTTGCTATACATAATACATCCTGAGCTATTCCCTCTGGCCAAGGGGTACATACAAAAGATTTGGTAGAAGCAGGTGAGCATTGCACCTGCATTTTTCCCCCTGATGGGTGAGAACTTTAAAAACATAAATAAGTCTTTGTTCTCATTCAGATCATGTAAGTCAATACACAAAGGAATGGTAAAGGTCACAAACAGAAATGCTGAGGCAAAACATCATTTCTACTTAATGACATTGATCAAAAGACGGCCAGAAAAAGGATGGGGGAAGGGGATAGCTTGGGGATGTTTGTGGATTCTGACTGACTGGACTGTTTTCTTAGTGACTGCAGGGACCCACTTTTTCCATAAGTTCTGCAGAAGTAATTTGATTTAACAATCTTGCTCCTAAGTGGTTATGATTGTTAATGGATTGTGGGTGCCTTGTCCCTAATAGGATATTCTTTGGACTTAACGGGGGCAGTATGGTATAATGATTAATCCTCTACATTTAATAAAGGGAAAGCTTTCTGCTCAGCCACAGGGTTCACCTAGAGATTGGAAGTAAGGAGTTACAAGTAACACCATTACTTGTAATTATTTATTTGGACAGGGAATAAGGAAAGCATATTTCAAAAAATAACATAAGAGTATGAGCATTACTACTTCTCTGGTGTAATGACTAAATTAATTCTAGTTACTTTCAAAAGCATGTTTTGAAGGACATATGATAGATACTTTGATAGAAATTTTCAAGTGTTCTGCCATTCTCTTTTCTTTCTTAAAAAGGTAATGGGACCTAACTGAAAAGTATTTATCATCTCAGTCAGTAATGTAACAAGTTACTTAATTTCATCATCATAACAAAAAACAACAGCAGGCTACCTTTAAAATACTGGAATATGTAGCAGAACAAATTTACTGTTTCAAAGTAATTTTCCAAGTAGTAGGGCTTACTAGATAACCCATGATAATGATAATATTAAATTGCCTAAGCTTTCCTTTTTGGAAACCCACTGAGGTCCAAAGTTTGATCATGATCAAATTGTCATAGTCATGATGAAATTGTATCATATAGAGCCAAGAAAATGACTTTAAATTTGCTTTTGAAGGCAGTGATTTTTTCCCCCTCAAAATCTGTTTTCAACTCTAAGTTGGAAGCTTCTGGTTTGACAGATGAAGAATAGACTTGAGAAAATCCAAAGGACTTTATTAATAATGTCATCCTTTATAACCGGTACTCTCAGCTTGTAGTGTTTAAGGGATAGTTGTGGTTATTAAGTAGTCTATTTGAAAACCAAGTTGAGGGGCTTGCCTACACTGGCCAGGATACACCAACTCTCCACTAGCATATCCTGCCTACAGATCAAGCTGCTTCCTGGAGGAAGTCCAGACAGGCATACTTTCCCATTACTGCAACCACTGCTGCAGTCTCCCTTGCTCTCCTGGAAGCTTTGGTCACATGTTGAGGGCCAGCTTCCTAGCTTCCAGGAGAGCAGGGGAGACTGTGGCAGTGGTTTCAGCGATGGGACACAGAGAAAGGCCCCTCCAGCATACCTCAATCCTTGGGCAGACATATCTATGGAAAGGGGCTCCTTTGAATATTGAGGTCACAGGCCATTGCCAGCACCTTGAATTCAGACCAGCAGCAGATTAGCAGCCAGTGCAATTCTTTTAAAAATGGTGTTACATTAATGTTCTTTTTTAGCCATAATTGGGAATAATTGTACAGTGGACCCTTGGCATCCACTGGGATTTGGCTCCAGACACCCCCATCCCACCCCACCCCATGGATACCAAAATCTGTGGATGCTCAAGTCCCATTATATACAATGGCATAGTAAAATGGTGTCCCTTATATAAAATGGCAAGCAGCAAGATTTGCTTTTTGGAATTTTTTTAAAATATTTTCAAGCCGTGGATGGTTGAATCAATGGATAAAGAATCTGTGAATATGGTGGGCTAACTGTATGTGTTGAATTTGGTCAGGCCAGTGCAGGTAGTTGAAATTTTGTACATTTTTCTATCAGAGCTAACCAAATGTTTATCAAAATTTGCAAATTTCTTCATAAACAGAAGGGAAAGAATTTAAGTGTTTGTTTTTTTAAAAGTATGTTAGTAAAACTGATAGGTCGTCCATCTGTCTGCCTAATAAGAGACCACAGCAGATCATTTTTACAGTCATCTATTCTGAAGAGCACCCAAATGTCATAGGGAACCCTGGTGGTGCAGTGGTTAAATGCAGCCACCGTGTTGTGCTTTTGATCCTACAGGGCTCCAAGATCCTACAAAGGCTTCCATCCTTTGGTAGGTCAGTAAAATGGGTACCCAGCTTGTTGGGGGCAATTAGCTTAAAAACAATGTAAACTGCTTAGGGAGTGCTTTGCACTGATAAGCAATATAGAAATATAAATACTATTGCCATTGCTTTCTGCAACTATGCAATTAAACAATTAGAAAGCTCACATATATACTTTATTTTCCATAATCTTGAGAGGTTGGAAGGTTGGTGTTCTGTTATAAGAAGTATTAGAGAGCCAGTGTGGTGTAGCAATTTGAGTATTGGATCTTGGCTCTGGGAGACCTGAAATCTGTGGCGTCACCAAGGCTGGTGTCACCCCTCCCACCCACGGTGTTACCTGGTGCAATTCAGCCTCTATGCACCCCCTTGGTGCCATTACTGGTTCAAATCCAGTCAGCAGTGGGTGGCCTTGGGTGAGTCACACTCTCTCAGTCTCAGAGGAAGTCTGAATCAATTTTGCCAAGAATATCCCATGGTAGGGTCACCTTAGGGTCACCCTCAGTCAGAAATAACCTTAAGGTGCATAACAACAACAAATTGGTGTCAAAGAGGTGAAATGCAAATTACATGCTGGAATGATTCAAACTTTGTTAGCCTAATTAATTATTTGTGTGTCTTTGCATTATTTTTTATTTTTTGCAAAAAAAAAGAAAAGAAAAAAAAAAGGAAGCACATAAGGAAATTGAATATTCTGCCTTGGTCAGACCTCACTTAGAATACTGTGTCCAGTTCTGGGCACCACAATTCAGAAAGGATATTGACAAATTGGAGCATGTCCAGAGAAGGGCGACTAAAATGGTGAAAGGTCTGGAAACGATGCCTTATGCGGAGAGACTTAGGGAGCTGGGTATGTTTAGCCTGGAAAAAAGACGGTTAAGAGGCGATATGATAGCCCTGTTTAAGTATTTGAAGGGATGTCACGCTGAGGATGGAGCAGGCTTGTTTTCTGCTGCTCCAGAGACTGGAACATGGAGCAATGGGTGCAAGCTCCAGGAACAGAGATTCCACCTCAACATGAGGAGGAACTTTTTGACAGTAAGAGCTGTTCGGCAGTGGAACACACTCCCTCGGAGTGTAGTGGGGTCTCCTTCCTTGGCCATCTGTCGGGGATGCTTTGATCAAGATTTCCTGCGTGGCAGGGGGGTTGGACTGGATGGCCCTCGTGGTCTCTTCCAACTCTGCAATTCTATGATTCTATGATTCTATGATTCTATGATTCTATGAATACCTGAGGACATAATAACTAGAAAAAGAGCAGGAAGCAAACATCCTTGCCATTGCTTCTTGTGCTCAGAAAAGTGATGCTTAGCTTGCAGGTCATAATGTGATTTCTGGATGCCTATACATAATAGCTAATATCCAATAACCTTGGTTTCCAGGACACTGGGACTTAAGTAATGACTCTGCTAATAATGTTTAAGGCCATCTTTTCTTGGAGGGAGATGATTTCCATGTCAAACTGCTCTCTAGGCACAAAACAGGGTAAGTGATTGGTGGTCTAGTTTCTCTTAATGCCATACCATCGACTTACATCTCACATCAGCCAGGGATAAGCAGCTATTTTCCTTTGGGCTTGTATAAGGAACTCTGCCAATTTGCTTGCCTCTTACTACAAATCACTGTACAGTGAAAATCAGAGTCCAGCAATAGTGCTGCTTACTGTTTATTTATTACATATTTGTCACACGCTTCCTGTAAGATGCTCAGGGAGGGAGATGTTGTTTTTCCACCATCTCCATCCCATCACTACAAGCCTGTGTGTTGTAAGTTAAGTAATGGAAACTGGCATGAGGACACCCACGGAGCTTCATGGCTGACTGGAGGTTTGATGCTAGTTCTAGCTTGCAGTGCTCTAACTAGTATACAACCTTGCCTTTTGTTGGACTTAAAACAGAGGTGGTAATCATGCACACCCATGAGTGGGACTGCAGCTTCCACCATCCCTAGCCAGTTTAACCAGTGGTGAAGAATGCTGGGAGTTGCAGTCCATAAACATCTGGAAGATCATAATGTATGTATGTATGAATTCCACCCAGGGACAGGAGGATTTCCAGTAGCTAATGGCCCATCAACCAACCATTAGCCGAACAGACACTAACGAGCCTTGCATTTCTATACCCAGAAACTAACCAGTCAATTACACAAATTTACATATACTCCCTAACAGGGGTTCACAACATATAAACTCCACATACTGTGATGTACCAAGCACACACGCTCACATTCAATCAATAAATTTCTTTATTGGCAAGAATTTGTGTGTCAGGAACATGGAACAAAGACGAAACTGAATAGAATTGAAACAAAACACCAGATAACCCCCCCCCAGTGTGGGAAAGGCATTTGGTGAGGAACATCGGCCTGGCTTGCACCTGGAAGGACTGACCTTGAGCCACAGTGGAGAGTAGCATTCCCAGGACAACAAGGTGGGCTGGCTTCCCTCCAGAACCTCTAGAGGCCTAGGCAAGGGACACAAGCCAGAGGCAGCCTCATGTCAGGGTCCTCCATGAATTCTACTCCAAAGTCCAGAATTCAGGGATGAGCCTGACATACCTCCCACCCGAAGATAATTCCCCACTTCTCAACCCGGCTTATCAGGAAAGCTGGCATGGAACTTTTGCAATAAGCGCGGGGCACTCACATGTTTGCTACTGACCCATTCGGCATGCCCTAAAGGGAAATGTTTCCATTTTACTAAATACTGCAAGCCCCCCCCCCCCCCCCGTGAACCCGAGAGTCCAAAACTTTAGAAATTTCAAAATACTGATGGTCGTCAAACAGGATAGGACGGGGTACAGGTCCTGGGTCAGGATGATGACAGTCTGGAGGGCACGCTGGCTTGAGCAAGCTAGAATGAAACACAGGATGAACATTACGGTACAGTTTGGGTAGCTCTAGTTCGAACACTACATGATTTATCACTTTAGTAACAGGAAAAGGACCTATATACTAGGGCCCCAACTTCTTCGAAGGTTGGGGACTTTTAAGAAACTTGATGGACAAAAATACCAAGTCCCCTACTGCGTACTCTGGCGTGGGGTCCCGTTTCTAGTCAGCATGATGTTTGTAACGTGCTTTTGCAAAGTCCAAGGCTGAAACAACTTTTGGCCAGGCATCTTTATCTCTTTGACGCCACTGGGTTACTGAAACCGGGTCCTTGGGGTTCCCCTCCCCTGGGGTAGAGGATTGAAGTCTTGCCCAGAAACTATCTTAAATGGGGAGAGACAGGTGCTCTGGTGAGTGGCGTTGTTGTAGGCAATCTCCACAAAAGGCAAGAGGTCCACCCAGTCAGATTGCTGGAAGTTCACGTAACACATCAAATATTGTTCCAGAATCTGATTAGCACATTCGCTCTGCCCATCACTCTGGGGATGATGGGAGCTGCTAAGACCCAATTGAACTCCCAGAAGGTTTGTGAATGGCTTCCAGAACTGGGAAGTGAACTGAGCCCCCAGGTCAGACACTATCTTAGCAGGAATCCCATGTAATCTGCAAATGTGTTGAATGACCATCCTGGATAACTGGGGGGCAGTTGGGAGTTTTTTGCAGGCTACAAAATGCGCTTGTTTTGATAACATGTGAGTCACCACCCAAATGACAGTCTTCTTCCCACTTTCTGGCAATTCCACTATAACATCCATGCTGATGACTTCCCAAGGCTTGGTTGGTGTAGGCAAAGGCTGCAGCAAGTCTTTTTGCTTTCCCGCCCCCCCCCCCTTTTCGCCATTGCACACGTGGAACACCCCTTGACATACTCCTCCACCGCCCTCCTCATCTTTGGCCACCAAAACTGCCTCCGGGCCAAATGCAAGGTTTTGACATACCCAAAATGCCCAGCACTTTTGACATCATGGCATTGTTTGAGAATGGAGGACCACATGGCCTCAGGGACATATAGGCGCTCCCCCTTCCAAGCCAGACCCTCCAAGAGGGCCTCCTCCCCTGGGTGAGCCAAAAACCACGGGTCCTTGGGAACACCAACACCATTTGGGTTTCCCACCCGGCCCCATCACCTCGGTGAGACTGCATTTTCAGTTGCCTTGGGGTACAGCTGTGGCCCCAAAGAGGGGCTGTCTGAGGCTTCTTGGAGCTTGGCCTTGCTGTGTGTTAGAAATTCTAGTCCCAAGTGGGAGGGGGAGAAGACTGTGTCAATGACCTCTTTTTGTTTGCTGTCATGTTGGGGAAGTCTGGACAAAGTGTCAGCTAGGAAATTCTTTTTCCCGGGATAAACTTCAGGTTGAATTTGAACCAGTAGAAGAAACTGGCCCACTGAACCTGTTTGGGGCTCAACCTCCTTGGGGTGGCTAAAACTTCCAAATTTTTGTGATCTGTCAAAACTTCAAAGGGTTTGGAAGATCCCACCAATAGGTGGCGCCAAGTTTCTAAGGCCAGTTTGATTGCACCCACCTCCTTTTCCCAGACAGGCCAATTTCACTCAGTCTCATTGAATTTCTTGGACAGGTATGCACATGGCCTGAGCTCTCCCTCCTCCCCCCATTGCAACAGCACCCCTCCCATCGCTACATCTGAAGCATCAACTTGGACTACAAAAGGTTGGGCAGGGTGGGGGTGTTTGAGAAATGGTTCAGATGTGAAGAGTTTCTTCAACTTATCAAAAGCCTCTTGGCATTGGTCAGACCACACTATCTTTTGGAGAGGTTTCTCTGCCTTCCCCATTCCCTTTCAGGGTTTCTTCCCCACCTCTTTTGTTTTTAATAGATCAGTCAGAGGGAGGGCTACCGTCGCAAAGTCAGGGATGAAGGACCGGTAAAAGTTAGCAAATCCAAGGAATCATAGAATCATAGAATCATAGAATCATAGAATTGCAGAGTTGGAAGAGACCACGAGGGCCATCCAGTCCAACCCCCCTGCCACGCAGGAAATCACAATCAAAGCATCCCCGACAGATGGCCATCCAGCCTCTGTTTAAAGACCTCCAAGGAAGGAGACCCCACCACGCTCCGAGGGAGTGTGTTCCACTGCCGAACAGCTCTTACTGTCAAAAAGTTCCTCCTCATGTTGAGGTGGAATCTCTGTTCCTGGAGCTTGCACCCATTGCTCCGTGTTCCAGTCTCTGGAGCAGCAGAAAACAAGCCTGCTCCATCCTCAGCGTGACATCCCTTCAAATACTTAAACAGGGCTATCATATCGCCTCTAAACCGTCTTTTTTCCAGGCTAAACATACCCAGCTCCCTAAGTCTCTCCTCATAAGGCATTGTTTCCAGACCTTTCACCATTTTAGTTGCCCTTCTCTGGACACGCTCCAATTTGTCAATATCCTTTCTGAATTGTGGTGCCCAGAACTGGACACAGTATTCTAAGTGAGGTCTGACCAAGGCAGAATAGAGTGGCGCTATTACTTCCCTTGATCTAGACACTATACTTCTATTGATACAGCCCAAAATTGCATTGGCCTTTTTAGCTGCCGCATCCCACTGTTGGCTCATGTTCAACTTGTGGTCTACTAGGACTCCTAGATCCCTTTCGCACGTAGTCTCATTCAGCCAGGTCTCTCCCATCCTATATTTATGCATTTCATTTTTCCGCCCTAAATGCAGTACTTTACATTTCTCCATATTGAATTTCATTTTGTTAGCTTTGGCCCAGCTCTCCAGTCTATCCAGGTCATTCTGAATTTTGATCCTGTCCTCTAGGGTATTAGCTACTCCTCCCAATTTGGTGTCATCTGCAAATTTGATAAGTATGCCCCTAATTCCCTCATCTAAGTCATTGATAAAGATGTTGAATAGCACTGGGCCCAGGACAGAACCCTGTGGCACCCCACTGGTCACATCTTTCCAAGACGAAGAGGAGCCACTGCTGAGCACCCTTTGGGTTCGGCCGGTCAACCAATTACAAATCCATTGAACAGTTAACTTGTCTAGCCCACATTCTACAAGCTTGTTTGCAAGAATGTCATGGGGAACCTTGTCAAAGGCCTTACCGAAATCAAGGAAACTCTGCAGCTGCTTCCTGGTTCTAGGGGCCTCCCATGCCAACATCCCTTTGACTTTTTCCGGGTCCATTTCTATCCCCTTATTTGAGATGCGGTACCCCAAATAGTCCAAGCGGCTTTGGTGGAATTCACACTTTGACATCTTAGCATACAGATGGTTCTCCCCCAGTCTAAGAAGCACTTTTTTCACCAGTTTCACATGGAGCGTGTAGTCCTCAGGATAAATCAATACATCGTCCAAATACACCAAGACCCCCTTGTACAGAAATTCTCTTAATACATCATTGATCAAGTTCTGGAAAATGCCTGGAGCTCCACTTAACCAGAAAGGCATTACTAGGAATTCGAAAGTCCCCAGGGGGCAATTGAAAGCAGTTTTCCATTCATCCCCCTCCTTGATTCGTACCCTGTAATAAGCCTCCCTCAGGTTCAGTTTGGTAAATATCTTCCCCTTGGACAAATGGGCTAGTATGTCCTTCATCAAGGGCAGGGGGTACTGATTTGAAACACTGATTGCATTTAACCCCTGGTAGTCTTGGATCAGATGAAGACCCCCATCTGATTTTCACCTGAACATCACCGGGGCCCCCACAGGTGAGGTTGAGGGCCTAATGAACTCCCGCACCAAATTTTTAGTCTATAAACTCCCGGAGTCCATCCATTTCCGCTGGCGTCATGGAATAAATCCTGGGCTTGGGTAGTTTAGTCTCAGAAAGTATCTCAATGGCACAATCAAAGGGCCTATGGGGTGGCAAAATGTCACACTCCCTCTCCCCAAAAACATATTGCCATGCCTTGTATACTACCGGTAATCCTTTCAGCTCCCCTTGGACTAAAGCGGCCGTGCAGTTCCGTAAATTGGCCTCTAGAGGGACTTCTCCCCCTGGGGAAGCTTCCCCCACCCGGTGCTCCTGCGCACACACAGGATCTGCAAAAGTCATTGTCTCTTTTACCCAGTCTATGGTGGGTTGTGGAACTTTAACTCTGGGGCAATCACAAATTGAAGTTCCTCCTGATGATTCCCCATTCTCATGCATATTAAGCCAGTAATTTGCCTGGCGGGGCCCCCCTTCATCATCCCCCCATCCATCTGTGACAGCCACACTGGCTTGTCCAGCTTAATAGTACTAATGTCCAGCTCACTGACTAGGGAGGTGTGCATTAGGACTTGGGTACATTCGCAATCAACCATTAACATTACTTTTTGGGTGGGTCCCCCTTTTCCAACCCCTAACTTGGCTTTTATGAAGAAATGGCCTTTCACCCAACTCACCACAGCATCTGGGCACCCTTCGGGGTTAGCCTGCCCTCAGGCACTTAGTAGGGCGGGCTGGAGCCGTTTCCCGCCGGCTCCGCGTTAGAACAGTAAGATCCTCTGTCATCTGGTTCTTCCGAAGACTCCCCCGCCGTGTGGCCTGGTATAAAGGCCCGTACTGCTGCTTTAGGCTTGGGCTTGAGTGGGGTCCTCGACATCAACAACCTCCCTTCGCTCCGCTGGGGCTTCTTGGCTGCAACTGGTTCCCGAGGGCTCCTCTCCGGGCATTCAGCTATGCGATGGCCCCCTTTTCCACAGTGCAGACACAAGCCTTTTCTCATCCTTCACTCCCTCTCCGACTCCCCTGTCATGGTTCCACCTGGGCGGGCTGCTTTACCTTTCTTTCTGGTAGACACGGTGGTCTTCCCCTTGGATCCTTGCTGGCGCCGAGCCAGCTTGATGCTCTGTCTCAGCGTCTCCACTTCTCTGGCAAGCCGTACCCACCCCAAGAGGGTCTCGGGTTTTCCTTGGAACAACACCCATGTGAGGATGTCTGCGTTCAGGCTATCCTGGAAGAACTGTACCTTTATGGCCTCCGTCCAGTTGGGCACCTGACTGGCCAGGCGGTGGAATGCAGTGGCATACTCCCCCACGGTCTTCGAACCCTGCTTCAGTTGCCTGAGGTCCGCACGGGCCCTTCTCACTCTCAGGGGGTCTTCAAATTGGGCCTGCAAAGCTAGTAGGAACTCATGGAAGTTTCCTAGTTCTGGGGCTCCCATATCATAAAGCCCCACCAACCACTGTGCTGCCTCTCCCTCTAGCTGTTTGGACACATACTGCACCTTCTCAGCCTCCGTCTGGAACTCCTCATCCCACTGGGACATAAACCGCACCACCTGAGTCAGGAAGTATGGCAGCTTCGCCGCATCTCCATCAATGGTTGCCTTTAAGTCTCGGTGCTTTAGGCCCCGGGGTCTTTCCCATGGCTCGACTGGTCCAACTCCTCCAGGGGGGGCTGGTCCAGGAGCCGGTGGGCCAGGAACCTCAGCAGGCACAGCAGGGTCCCCTGCCCCAGGTGCCGGGGTGGCCGCTGGTTGAACTTGGGGAGGCTGGGCCCCTCCAAGGGCAGGTGGTGGCTTTGGCAATCTCTGCAGGATCTCTAGGAGGCTCGTTTGCAGCACCCCATTTGCTGCTTCAAATGCTGGACCTCAACTCCTACTTCTGCCAGTGAAAACCTCACCCCCGGCTCTCGGTACCCCTTGGCCAGGGGCCTGTCCCACCGACAGGACTGGCGTTCCTCCCAGCTTCGGTCGCCTGGCCAGGGCCAGCTGGCTCCCAGGGCTGCTCCAGCTCCTCGCTCTG
Organism: Gambelia wislizenii; assembly: GCA_030847615.1. Classification (NCBI taxonomy): domain Eukaryota; kingdom Metazoa; phylum Chordata; class Lepidosauria; order Squamata; family Crotaphytidae; genus Gambelia; species Gambelia wislizenii. The sequence goes on along the minus strand of JAUMIR010000007.1, from coordinate 19,033,994 downwards.
GAGTGCCAGAGATTGGCAGGCTGCCCCTCCCCAGGGCTTGCTTGGGTCCCAGCTCCATCAGGTCGTAGGGATGAGTAAACCTCCCAGTCCTCTGGCGGGCCCGGCTCACGTCTTCTTCAGAAGCTCCTGAAACATCCCCCGACATGCCGACCCCCTCTCACAGGGCCCCGGCTCCCTGGTCGCCGCTTGCAGCCAGGTCTTTCTCCGTCTGGGTTCCAGCCTCTGTGTCTTCCGACATTGCGGATAGAACCTCTCAAAAAAGGATTAGGTATTGAAGAGGAGTTTTGGCTTACTGTGATGTACCAAGCACACATGCTCACATTCAATCAATAAATTTCTTTATTGGCAAGGATTTGTGTGTCAGGAACATGGAACAAAGACGAAACTGAATAGAATTGAAACAAAACCCCAGATAAACCCCCCCAGCGTGGGAAAGGCATTTGGGGAGGAACATCAGCCTGGCTTGCACCTGGAAGGACTGACCTTGAGCCGCAGTGGAGAGCAGCGTTCCCAGGCCAACAAGGCGGGCTGGCTTCCCTCTAGAACGTCTAGAGGCCTAGGCAAGGGACACAAGCCAGAGGCAGCCTCATGTCAGTGTCCTCCATGAATTCTATTCCAAAGTCTAGAATTCAGGGATGAGCCTGACACATATACTCCTACCCAACCATTCTCTGAAGATGCCAGCCACAGATGCAGGTGAAATGTCAGAACGAAACTATTCCAGAACACGGTCTCACAGCCCGGAAAAAAACAAGGAAAATCTATGGATGCCGGCTGTGAAAGCCTTCAACTTCCCAATGTATGTAAGTGTTGAGTCACCAGTGGGTCTGCTCAGGTTGGAGGTATCATTAGCTATTTCTGAGTGCATTTTTTCAAGCTTTATGCCAGTCTCTTATCCATCTGAGGATTTTGTTTTCCTTTAAAAAAAGATGGAAAAAATAACATAAAGGAAAGAGTAATCAATCATTTTTTACATTGTAAACTGCAGTAACAAGTGAGAGCAAATACTGTAGTTCCTGATCACCTTCCTCATGTTGGGATTTCCAGTAACTTTCTGCAAAGGAGAGACTTCTCTTTTAATGGAAGCATTCTGTAGTTTTAATCCTGGTAGATCAAGATTCTAAATCATGTACAAAACCTTACCTAGGTTTCCACTGTGACAGTTCCTTTCCTATCATGTGGAATACAATGGAATGAGAGATGGAGGCCCAAAGATCTTATCCTCAATCTCCTCCTTGCATTCATGTATTTATATTTTATTTTATTCATTTGTATCCCCCCTTTCTCCCAACAAAGGGACTCAAGGGGAAGAACAATGTATTTAAAATGATAGATATTAAAAGCTGTACAAAAACATCAATTATCTCATAAATATAAACATTATCTTAAAAACAATTAAACAATTTATACACTTTAAACATTAAAACTATTAAAATTCATTCAAAGTCTATACAGAAACTGCATCACACTACATTAAAAGTTTACCCCAATCCATTTCTAAGAGAAACATCAATTATCTCATAAATATAAACATTATCTTAAAAACAATTAAACAATTAATACACTTTAAACATTAAAACTATTAAAATTCATTCAAAGTCTATATAGAAACTGCATCACACCACATTAAAAGTTTACCCCAGTCCATTTCTAAGAGCCTGATGGCATTGTTGTTGTTGTTGTTTTGTGGCTTCAAGTCATTTCCAACTTATGGTGACCCTAAGGTGAACCTATCACAGGGTTTTCAGATAAGATAAGTCTGTGACTTGCCCATGGTCACTCTGTCGGTTTTCATGGCCGAGCGAGGATTCAAATCCTGATCTCCAGAGTCATAGAAGATTATCAGACAGGAACACATAAAGTGTTCCTCTCCCACAATCTCCAATGCTGCCCCTGTCCTGCACATAACCCTCCCTATCACACTTACCTTCTCTCCCGTGGAGAAACCCACAGAGTGACCATGGGCAAGTCATAGACTTATCTTATCTGAAAACCCCGTGATAGGTTCACCTTAGGGTCACCATTTTCCTTTCATTGGCAGGCAATGACTTTTTATTATTATTCTGACAAGCCTGTAGAATGGAAGGCTATAAGATCTGTGTTGTTTTAAAATGTACTGTTTAACTTTTAAATAAATCTTTTTAATAGTATTTGTTTTCAATTTGCTTAATACAGTGGGGATCCATGTATCCATGGGGATTTGGCTCTGAACCCCCACCCCCACCACCATGAATACCAAAAAAAGTGGATGGTTGAATCCTACAACTGTACAGTGGGCCCTCTGTATCTGCAGTTTCAGTACCCATGGAGTCCTGTATCCAATTTATGGTTAAATTAAATGGATGGGTGCTGTGATTTTTGTTACAGGCACCAGCAATTTAGGTTTGGGTGTCACCATTTTAGATATCCAACAAGATGATCCATGGATACAGGACTCTATGGGTACAGAAACTGCAGATACAGAGGGCCCACTGTACAGTTGTCCCTTCACATTTGTGAGGGTTAGGGGTGGCACACCACTGCAAAAGTGAAAAAAAATGTAAATAAGTTAAGCTCCACCCCCAACATGCATACTACACTACAGTATTATAGACTACTCTCCCGCCAACAGGACTGCCAATCCCTCCACCATGTGGCAGTGGTGCTCATGCTGATTTGTTCATGAATGAATGAGCAGGAGTGCTGCTGCCACTGCCAATCACTGTGGAAGCTGCTCATCACCCTGCTCAGTGGCATTCCTGCTTCTGTAAACAAATGATCAGGAGCACCTCCACCAACCACCATGTCCCTGTGGAATCTGCTTGAAGGCAGAAGCAGGTGACTGATGGGCTCCCTGAATGCAGGGGAGCCCAAAGAATACATGCCTGGTGGCTGAGGATTGCCACCACCTCTACTGCTGACCTACACCATTTTAAGAGGGACTTAGAAGCTTTGTTTCACATTTGCAGTCATTTGCATGAGGCTTGCAGAGAGACTGCGGGCACAAGGTGAGACTTATAAGTCCCCATTAAAACTGGCATAGGGCAACAGCAGAGGTGGCATATGGCATGCTCCCCATTGCAGATTCAAATGAGTTGTTTATATTGTGTGTATCTTCTGTGGGATGAATCCGTGGATTGTGGGCCTGGAGATATGGCAGGCCCACTGTATATATATCTATGGGCTGGAATTCTGTATCAACTTAACTAAGTAACCCAACCTCCAAGCTCAACCCCCAAATCTGTCAGAAATGTAATTCACCCATGCTCTGATCACCAGCAGAAAAGCCCATGGTGCTGATGGGCAGTAAAGTAGGAGGTATTGTTAGGACATTTTCAAATGGGGAATAAAACCCCCATTGAGGTCGGGAGGAGGACGGTGCTGTCTCGCTTACAGTGCTCCATTTCATACAGCTCCATCCTCCTCCCGACCTTCCTGCATGCTTCCTCTGTGCCAGAGGAGAGAGAAACACACTGCTTTTTATTTATGGGGGTTCGCCATTAATAAAAGCAGCACCATTTCTCCTTCCCTTGGCACAGCGGGAGGTCAGGAGGGGGACGGTGTCTTATGAAAAGGAGCGCTGTAAGTGAGACTGCTCCGTCCTCCTCCCGACCTCAATGGGGGTTTTATTCCCCGTTTGAAAAAGTCCTTAGTTACAATTGTGCCAATAGTGTCACAATCATGACTACATAGTGAACATGAATATGAAACAGTTATAGCAGGATAAATCTAGGTAAACTGTTTTATTTTCATAATCACTGCTTAGTCACAATTGTGACACTATTGCAATGATCATAACTTGCCCCTAGTTTACCAGGCATCAGCTGTATGGGGGAGGTAGGTCCATTATTTCAGTGATTGGGAGCATGAGTGAATAATGTCTCTATGATGGCAGGGGCAGGAAAAGTGACATGGGACTTTTTTGGACAAAGTAAAAATAACGCTAGCAGCCTCGCCAGGTTGTGAGGCTGCATCGCTAGAGGGCGTCAGTTTCGCATGACGCCTCTTCCCAGTGGTACTGTTGCAGTACCGCTGGGAGATTTGACCGTCAGTTGACCGTCGTTGATCGTGAGTAAAAATCTTCCAAATATGACGGTCAACTGACGGTCAAATCTCCCAGCGGTACTGCAACAGTACCACTGGGAAGAGGCGTCATGCGAAACTGATGCTCTCTAGCGCTGCAGCCTCGCAACCTGGCGAGGCTGCTAGCGTTATTTTTACTTTGTCCGAAAAAGTCCTTAGTTAAGTATCTTTCACAAAGTAGCTGATACAGAATTGTGGCCATAATTCTTGTTTCTGCTGTAAAAAAATTTGCACCCCAAAGATAAGCAGCTTTTTTTCCTTTGTGTTTTAAATGTCATTTTGCATGCTGTTTAGACTCTTATAACATCAACTTCTACTTTTAGATTTAGATAATATCATTCCAGACAGGATTGCAGAGAGGACCATTGTAATCATCATTTCTCATGTCCTCCTCTGAATATATGTAACTGATGGTAGAACCCAGTCACCTTGTAGTGATCAATTTTCTAGAAATGTCCAGTGTGAAATAGGTTAAGAATAACAGCAGAAATAAATACTTTGCAAGGATGGAGGAGACATGTAGGAGATATCAGGGAGAATTCCACAGGACATCCAAAGCTGAAAACATATGTATACAGATACAGGAATGTGTGAAAATTTAATTTGATTCATTTTCTGATAAGAACTTATCCAGATCCCCCCCTCCCCGATTTCTTCATAACTGAGATAGGGAAAAAATCTAATTTTTTTAAAAATGTAAGAATAGCAGAGCTGACAGATTCAACCATCTTGGCAGAGGGCTTTGAGTTAGAAATCTAGGATTCAAGCCCTGCATATTCAAACATGTTTGTGGTACTGATTTAAGGTTGCTCTTTTGGCTTTGCTTCAAGCTTCTTCTTCAAGTTACATGGTAGGCCTGTACAATATATGCAATCTGTTCTGAGAAAATCTATTGAATTTGGCCAGTGAGATAGGACATAATTTGTTCAGTTTGCTTTTGGATAAGAACTTACTAATTTCAAAGATTTCTTTATTCTTTTTTTTTTTTAAAGACTAGATTTTGAGATTTTAAAAACTGGAATAAGTGAGACAGCAATGTTGCCATATTTATCACATTCCCAATATGAGTGAACACACTGTGAGTGAAATCCCGTGTGACCTCTTACATTATGTAACTATGCACATACCTACGTAGCTATGCAGCAGAAGCACTAAGAAACCCTGTTACTGAATTGAAAAGATGTGTAACAAAACACTGGCAAATGTGCCTGACTCACATCAGTCACTTTGCTGACTCTGCTACTGTCCTGAACTCACAATAGCAAGTGCCTGAGGAGCAACAGTGTAGGGATGCAGGATCAACAGAATAAGGGGTGCAGTTCTGGCCTGTCACTAGTTGTCCATGCTAGATGCAAGAGAAGTCAATAGCCAGTCCAGAAGTCAATCACCAATTGTCCATACCAAATGCCAGAGAAGTCAATAGCCAGTCCAGAGTCAATAGTCAGTCACCAATTGTCCATACAAGATGCAATAGAAGTCAATAGCCAGTCCAGAGGTCAATAGAGTCAGGTCCAAGGTCCAGGTACTTGGTCAGCAAGGGTTTACTGCAACAATCCAGAAGTCAGTCCGAAGCCAAGGTAAGCAGGAACACATGAAAAATTCAAACTGCTACTATAAGCAGTTGTCTGCACTGGCCCTGGCAGTAGAACTATTGGGATTTATAGCCAGATCCTTCAAGACCAGCTGAGCTTCATCAATGAGTAATCAGGTTAGTGTTTAGTATAAACAATGCTGGACATATTGTTTCTCCCTTCTGAGTTCAGAGAAGGAAGGTGGCATGTCATCTGGATCATCCATCACTGGTTGGCAGACTGTTTGTTCTTCAGGGTGAGGTATGTTTTCTCTATCTGGTTCAGCTGCCCTCTCACAGAGGGAGCCAGGGCAGTCTCTTCAGGGTGAAGCGGGCATTCTCTATCTGTTTCATCTGTATTCTCTGCTTCCTCCTCCTCATCCTCTGAATCCTTGGCAAGGGGATTCATAACAGCTACGTGGTAATGCAACAGCAGGCCTTTACTGGATATGGCCGTTACGCAACTGCACAATTCTAATTGGTGCGGACCTACAGTAAGTCCACTGACGAAGACGTAACACCCCAACAGGATTCCAGCCCTCATCTTTGGCCTCAGATGGCTATGTAAGAGCTCTTTGTGCCACCTTTTAATTGTTCATTTTGTGGGTTTTTCTGTCTTTATCGCTCAGTGTATCTTGAAAATGTGCACATCTTTAAAAGACAGATCGATCCAGCCTACCATCTCACCCATTATATGTCTCTACATCTGGTGCAGGAAAGCAAAGCAAGAGCAAATTGGCAAACCTTTAGTTTGGAAACACTATAACTTGTTCCCCTCCCTCCAAGCTGCTTCAGCATGTTTCTATGGTCAACACATTTGCCATCCAATGGTCCAGTTGCATTTCTTTTTACTGCATGCCGTCTGTTAGCATCTAAAATAAAAGAAGGGGAGGGGGTTGTGCTCACATTTGGTAGATACAATATGCCTAGCCCTGACTTTTTTACTGTGCGTGTGTGTGTGGAGGGGGGGGAGTGCTATAAAACACAAGCTCAAACTGCAACAGTTTTACTCTTAAAGAACTTGGTTTATTTTTCTGACATAAATCTGTGCCTATTTAAATTATGGTGGGGCTGCTGGAAGAAAGAAAGTGCTTGGATATTCAGTTTCTCAAGAAACCTGGTGTTTAGGTGCATTTAGTATGCATCTTATAGCACTACTTAAATGGAACACATTTGTTAGCCAATAACTCTGCTTCTCATTTGCAACTATAGTGTGTGTAAGTGAAAGTGTATGTGGGAAGGAAACCATCTTAATGATTCTATCATTACGATTTTTTTTTCATTATCCTATGTGAAAACATGGTGATACTGAAATATGTTTATAATATTGTAGTGTTTACAAATATTGCCGTGTTGTATCTGGTATTGTAAGTTACATCTCTGAGAGTTGCCTATTGTTTTCATGTTACTATTAAAACTACACAAACATGGACTGGAGTCCTGTATGACTCAGTGTAATGAAGTAGTTGCCCATGTGAACCTAAGCTACCCTGAGCTGTATACCACTTCCAACTTACTATACAGCCTGTGAACTCCCCCCCCCACTCTACCTATTCTGTGCCTCAGGGGGAGTAGGCAGTGTAGGAGAAACATCTGGCTATGTCCATGGGGTTCTCCAGAGATCACAGTGCTATTGTAATCATTTCACATCTGGCTATAGGACATAGCCAGAAGCTTCTCCAATCCTACCCACTCCCTATGAGAGGCAGAGAAGGGAAGGATGCCATAGCCAGTACAGTAAATCCAGGGGAAAGCTTCGGACACTGCAGAGGGAGGGAAAACCTATTTCTGCAGCCCCCCCCCCCAAAAAAACACATATGCACACATAAAGGGAACATGTGTGTATAACATATGTAGATTTATGTTAGCTATCACTTCCAGACCTATAAAAAAAAAAGGTCTATGTGTACGTATATAATTCCCCCCACTCCTAGTTAACATGACAGAAAGACTCAGTTGATGACTTACTCATCTGATAATCTTCAGGGATGAATGGGCATTTGAAACTGGATTTTCCCCATCCACATCCAATACTGAGTGAATGCAAGCAAGTCACATCACCACATGGTAACTGCAAAAATGGGTCCCTTTTTTTAGAATGGGAGCAAGCATGCAGCTGTACAAGTGACTCTCTTAAATCTAATGATGTCATAAACTGATCGTTGGTATTCTATCATTCTCTTTAGTGAGTCGTTTTGATGATGATAACATGAAAGGATTCAGTTAAATAAGTTTGCTGAAATTATGTCTGTGATCCTTCTCTGTAAGGAATATATGTGAGTACCATCCCTGGTTTATAGTTTCATTTTTAAGAAGATATCAAAGAGCTAAGTGAAGTTAGTCAAGAGAGTATGTTTGGTTGAAGTGCATAAAACACTAACAAGATTTAGGGATGTGTGTTCCAAAGCCATACCTAAATCGTTTCTGTTTAACCTGCTCTTTGAAGCATTGGAGGGGAAGTGGGATGAACTGTGATAGTGACATTTAGAAGAGCAATCAAAGGAGAGCAGTTACTTCTGTCCTTTGATAGTTACCATTTTCTAGCACAACACAAAGACTGAGCTCCCACCAGTGGCAGCTGGGGGCTTCCATGTCAATGAGGTGGTGAATCCTCTCCCTTTCAGTCTGAATTTTAAAGGATCTATTCAGGGTGCTGAACACACTCTCCAAAATAACTTGGATAGCTCCCTTAGAGAATAGGAAAAAGGGCTAGTGCTGTGAATAATCCCAAAAAGAGATTTTAAGAGCCTGCATGAGCTTTGCTTCATCCTGTGCTAAGGTTCTATTCTCTTTTCCTCTTTAACAGAAAAGTGTGCCCTGCAAGAAGGGTATGTATTTATAGGTTACTTTTTTTTTTACCCAAATCTTCCTCAAAGAGCTCAGGGTAGTTTTGTTCATTTTAACCCATCCCTCTTTTATCCTCCCAATGACAGTGTGAGACAAATTGAAAGAGAGAGAGGACTTTATCAGACATGGCAAAAATTCCACAATTACGATCTCATGGTAGCACAAATGGGTCCCGTTATCGCAGGATGTTGTCATGTTCGTGTGGTCAAACTGTGCTCCATCTATGAATAAGGTGTCACTTTTAATTGATGGGACAAGCCATCAATAGCTCTCAATATCATTTTTTTACGGTGTTGAAGAGCATGGAAAAACACATCCTGCTGTAATCATGAGATTACAGTATGAATGGGTGGTCCTCTTTCCCCCCTTCCTGTTCCCAGTAAGAAAACGTCAAAGTGAGAACGTGAAAACTATCCATAGGATGCTCTTTTTATGAACTGTCCTGGTTCGTTTGCATGTTTTTAGGTTTGTTTAAGTGTTTGTGTGTTTGTTTACTTTGAAAATTAAGGGGTTTTGTGTGTGTGTGTGTTTCAAGGGTGCTTGCATCTTCTCATGAAAACTGCCGAAATTTCACCCATGCTAAATCATGGAAGTAAAGTCTTGTTTCTAAAGTGCTAGTGGTGGTTGTGCAATAATTCCGTGGTGGTTCTTTCATGTGATTATAGCGATTTGCGATAAGTGTAATAATGCCACTGTTTCCACTTTCTTCATGTGCAGAATTATAGGTTTTTAGACGCTAGTGTGAGAAAGTCCACTGACTTGCCCAAGATCAACCATTAATATAATAATAATAATAATAAATTATTTACAATAAATTTTATTACAATAAAAAATAATAAATTAAACATCCCCTTACATCCTCTTAGCAAATTCCAATGTTGTAAATCTGTCTTAAAACATCACAACTCACTTTTAAAGTTGTAGTATAGGTTGACATTTTTTTCCAATCATGCAATGACCAAAAGCCACCCCCCCCCCAAAAAAAAAACACCTTGTAAGCTGTTCAGCCTCCAGCCTCTATAGCCTGGGCATTTCTGGGTTGTCTGAGAATGATGGTATCAGCAGTAACAGTTGCAGTGAATCTGCAGGAGTTCCCCAGAGGTCCCTGCTGTTACCTGTTGTAGCATGTCCAGCTACAAGAAAATAGCTGGATGTGTCACTGCTTGTCCCTTCACTCTTCAACAATCCAGAAGTTACTTGAGGGACTGTATGGCTTACAATTTGGGTTTGTGGTGTAGCATTGGGAGACATTGCTACAATGATGTTCCTACATGACACATGTATGTCTCCCAATGCAGGATCTGAGCCATCATGTTTGATTGGGAGTTCCCCCACTGTGTGAGAAATGAAGACTGAAACACATTTGTGCATCACTGTTGTACCCCCCCCCCAAAAAAGCTCATAAATGTTTTGTAGAAATGGGCATTTTTTGGGGGGAGGGATTGGTTTTGTGGGGGAGGCATTCTTTTTTCACAGACTTCAAGTTTCCAGAAATATGTGAGGGTGGTGGTGGCAAAATCTTTTTTGGCAAAAATCAATGTTTCTATACAAAAATGCCATATATTTCTGTAAGCTGATATTTTATACAAAACAATGTTTTTGAAAGCAATTATTTGTATGATGTATCTATTCATAGAGAAAGGTTGATATTTCTAGAAATACCTATTTCTAGAAAAAAATATGTAGTTTTTCCTGGGTAGGGGGGTTGGCTAAAAACAACATTTTTTTTTTTTTTTGCACAAAAATGCATATTCTGCATAGAATATTTCAGGATGTGTTAATACTGGGGGAAAGTCCACAAAATTCTTGCCCCTGATTTTTTTTCCCCCTTCCTTGCTGGGTTACTTCAAAATTGGATGTTGGAAAACTTTTTTTCCCCAGCTGGGAAATGAATAATGGCAAATATTTTTTTTCTATCCCTGAGCCACTTGTTATCAGCCTATTGTTAGAAGCTGAAATTCTGATCTTGTTTCAGTGAGCTATTTTCTCAAATGAATTAGTAATACAAATGAATAGATAGGACAGAGGTCAGTATAGAAATTAAGTCTCTGTCCATCACTTTGTTGTTATTGGCTGTTAAGTTGGCTTTGACTTAACCCTGTGAATGAGAGATTTGTAAGAGATTCTGATATTAACAATCCTGTTCTTATTTTGTAAACTTAGGGCCATGGCTTCCTGTAGTGAATCAATCCATCTGTAATGTGGTTTTTCCTCATTTCCTACTCCCATCAGCTTTTCCCAGCAGTACTATCTTTTCCAGGGTGTCATGTTTTCTCATTATATGTCCGAAGCACAAAAAGCCCAGTTTAGTCATTTGGGTTTCTTGGAAGAGTTCAGGTTTGATTTGGTTTCAGATCCATTCAGTTGTCTTTTCGATAATCCATGGTAGAACTTTTCTCCAGAGCCACATTTCATATGTGTTGATTCTCCTCCTGCCCACTTTCTTCATTGTCTGGCGTTGACAGCCATTTGTAGAAATCAGAAATTGTATATTTAATACTTGAAGATCTTGTCTAGTTCCTTCAAGGTTACACTTCCAAGTCTTAGGGCCTGTTTACACGGCAGGTTTTATTGCGTTAAGTTGCGCTTTAGCGCTTTCCCGCATCAGTGGTGGGTAGTTTACACGGTGTATGTTTACACAGCTATATTTTTTGGCTCTTTGATTTTTTCCACTTTGAGATTCACACAGCCAAATGTGGTGGGGGCATAGCCAAGCATTGGAGAGGAGACAAAGGAATGCCATAGGAATATCTGCCCTGGCTCCAACTCCGTGGTTAACAGCTTAGAGGCAGTCAACCTTTGCCTCCCCCCCCCAGCTCCCTGCCCACAAATCAAACTCCAAATGGAAGGTTTTTTCTCCTTGCTTAACAGCATTTTCTAGTCAAACAGACTGTCAAAATAGCAGTGAAAAAGAAAAAAGTTTTTTTCTCTCTCTCTCCCTTGCCGAATCACAATGCAGCTCTGCTGCAGCCCTTTGTGAAATGGTTTCTCTCCCTCCCCCAAGCACAGGATCACATGGAGCTTTACCTACTTGCAAAATAGCAGAGAGGAGGAGAAGGAATGCTCCCTGACTGAAAATTGTTGGGAATCCTTTTTGTTTGCAAACTGGCTTGCAAAATAGCAGAGAGGATTTTTCAAAGTTTCCTCTAATCGCTACTGACTCTCCCTCACTCACTCCCCCTCTTTTAAGCTCACCCCTGCATCATAGCAACCAATCACAGTGCAGCTCTGGCCTAGCCCTTAGCGGAATGGTTGTTTACACTGCCAATAATGCGCTACATTGCAAATATACCGGCAAAAGTAGCGACAACCCTTGCCATGCTATATTGGGGTGTTTTACTTTTCCCCCTTCTGAATGAGGCGATGCTGTGGTGCAATCCGTGGGAACAATGAGCTATCTTTGCGGTATATTTAGAGGAATATTTGCCCCTGTAAACGCACCCTTAGCCTTCTCCTGATTTCTTGACTACAGTCTTCATTTTGATTTTTTACTAAACCAAAGTATAGAAAATTCTCAACTATGTTTATGTTTTCATCATCTACTTTGAAGTTACATAAATCTTAACTATGGTTTCATTTCATAACCAAAATGTTTTTTACTTTTACACTTTCTTTTACTTTGGCACTTTGTTCCTTTGACACTTTGTTCCTTAAGTTTCATCAGTAGTCATATCAGGTCTTTGTTATTTTCTGTTAGTAATATGGTGTCATCTTCATGTCTAAAACTGTTGATGTTCCTTCTCCCAGTTTTCACGCCTGCTTCCTCTGACTGTAATCCTGTTTGTGTGTGATGTGTTCTGCTTATATAATTATACAGATAGGGAAATGAAATGTACCATTGTCTGACTCCCTTGCCATTTGGAAACCATTCTGCTTCTCCATCCACTGTTCTGACAGTGGCCTCCTCCAGAGTATGGGTTATGCATCAGAGAAATCAGATGTGTTGTGGCATATTAATTTCTTTTAAAGCAAACCATAATTTCTCATGATCTGCACCATTAAAGGCTATGCTTTACTCTATAAAGCACAGGTTGATTTTCTTCTGAAATTATTTAGCACTCTCTGTCACCCAATATACTTTTACAATATCATCCTTGGTGGCTCTTCCTTTTCTGAACCCAGCTTGGATGTCTAACCTTTCTCAATCTATGGACATTTTCAGACACGACTTACAGCGGAAGAATCGAGCGGGAGAGCTTCGCCGCTGCAGTGCGACAGGGGACCCATTTCGGACGAAGCCGTCCCTGTGGCGAAATTGTCTGTGTCACTTCCGTTTAGGATTGGAGCCGGCCACACCATAGTTTGCCAGATTTTATTCACGGAAGTTGTCCGTGAACAAAATATAGCGCGGCTGGCTCCAATCCTAAATGGAAGTGACACAGACAATTTTGCCACAGGGACAGCTTTGTTCAAAATGGGTCCCCTGCTGCGCTGCAGCAGTGAAGCTCTCCCGCTCAATTCTTCCGCTGTAAGTCGTGTCTGAAACTGTCATATATATATATGTGTGTGTGTGTGTGATAAAAAGCTTTATTGTAAAATCTTGAGCATCACTTTGCGTGTATGGGAGGTAAGTACAATAGTCCAATGGTTACAACTGGTGTCCCCTTTCTTGGGAATTGGAATGTCTATTGAACATTTCTAGTCTGTAGGTCGTTGTTTCATTTTCCATATCTGTTGACAGATTTCTGTTATAATTTGGATGGATTCCATCTCTATAGCTTGAAACAGCTCTATTGGTATGCCATCTGTTCCTGATTATTTATTCCCTCCAAGTGCTTTGAGAGCTACTTCTACATCACTGTCTAAAATTGTGAATTCATCATCAAAAGGTTCTTCCTTAAAGGGGTCTTTCATTGTTTCATCTCATTTATGTAGCTCCTCAATAGATGCCTTCCACCATCCTTTTTTTTAAAAAAAATTATCCTGATCATATCATGTATTCCCATGTTGGTCATATAACTTTCCTACTCTTCATGTGAATTTCCCTTTAATTTCTTGGATCTTGTGGAAGAGGCTTCCTGTTCTAACTTTTTTGTTGTCTTCTGTTTCTTTTCACTGGCTGTTATAAAAGTTCTTTTTGCCCCTATGTACTAGTCATTGAATAGTTGCATTATAGATTATCACCCATGCATAGGGTGCTTCTCACCTGTCCTTAACTGTTTGCAAACCTTCATCAGTCATCCAATGTGATCATCAATATGTTTTACATAATTGAACATAACATTTGTTTAGCAGAAAATTCACATTGTCCATCTGTGAATATGTGTCCAATATGTGAATGTACCTATATTTACATGTGTGCATGCATGCACAGAGAGAGAGAGAGAGAGAGAGAGAGAGAGAGAGAGACGGACACACACACACACAGAGAGAGAGAGAGAGTTTTACAATTCTTACACAATAATCCACCCTTTCATCTTAGATTTTGGCCTCAAAACCTCACTTAATGGAATGTTGTTGACCTGGCAATCCTATGTGCCAGATGTTCTTAGACTTCAGGTCATATTCTCCTTATCTGGGCATCTGATGAGAGTTGTAAGCCAACAATATATGTAAGGACATGGATGCTCTGTCCTAGTCCTAGTGTAACTTATGTCTGCAACTAGGCTTAAATCATGTTAAAGTGAAATAACTGGATACCAGTTTCCTTTCCTCCCACCTGCATTCCCTTTCTCTTCCGCTGTTTTTTATCTCTCTTCATTTTTAATAGTATTTGTATCTTATTCAATATATCACTGAATACCATAGTCAAGTTTGTCCGGACTATTTTATTTCTGATTTCTATGTATGGTTGTGAAAGCGGGACAGTGAAGAAAGCTGATAGGAAGAAAACTCAATTGAAATTTAGTGCTGGAGAAGAGGTCTATGGATACCATGGGTTGCCAAAAAGACAAATGAATGGGTAGTAGAGCAAATCAAGCCTGAACTCTCCCTAGAAGCCAGGATGACTAAACTGTAATACTTTGGACATATCATGAGAAGACATGGCAGCAAAAAAAGAGGAAGACCTCATTACAGTTGGAGAGACTCAACCATTGAAGCCATAGCCCCGAGTCTGCAGGACCCGAGTAGGGCTCTTGAAAACAGGGATACTTGGAGGTGTCTCAGTCATAGGACTGCTATAATTTAAACTTGACTTGATGACAATTAACCACAATAGCAAAGTATTTATGGGATCAGGTATTTGGATCCTTGTGTCCTAGAAGAGAGGAAGAGTATGGAAATCCTCGCAGATTATGACTGCCAGTTGCTCACTGTAGCCCTCCAGCATACAGAGTAACAAAGAGAGCGAGCGAGAGCAGAAAGAATAATCTTACCTGACTTGAGTGGTTTGTATTTACTGTACTGTCTCCTTAGCAAACTACTTGCAGCTACCTGAAGGCAAACACTACAGTTGGATTTTCTTTTTTGTCACAACCACAAAAGTACTAAAAAAATTGTGCAGAGACTTCAAGAATAAGAAGTTTCTCCTTTTTGTTGTTGTTGCAATGACTGTAGAAGCATTTTAAATTGCTGCTATTATCAAATATGTTGGGCAAGCCAACAGAACAGGGATAGGAGGAAATTTATCAGGAAACCTTTGTCATGATGATAGTGCAGACTGTTGTAAAGAACTGAGTCTTGAAGTTGCTTAATACATAGGTCAGGCATTTGACTTCATGGTCCCAAGTTAATTAATTACTCAACTCGTTTGCTAGAGAAAATGGAAATAGAAAAAACCTGGTTTTCTTAAAACAGCTAGCATAAATGGAGTTGCAATTTAATTTGTTCCCAGGTATATTATGGAAATGTGCACAAAACAGCATGTGTGGTAGTGAAAATAACGTTCAAAGTGCACTGTTAGGAAAATTGCCTGCAAAAATGTAGCTGCTAGGCAGAATTGCATGTATCATAAGAAATGTGGACAAAATGCATATAAATTTTCCTTTAGTCCCTATAGGCATGAATCTATAAGTTTGGGACAAACCAAAATTAAGATTGGAAAAAAAATTCCAAAATTCAGGATGAACTAAACCTGAGACTGAAAAATAAGAGACTGAGAGAAAACGGACAGACCTAACCATCCCTATGTTGAGCTATCCCTATCCACAGCTCTTGTTGATTCCTCAATTGGGATCCTGGTTGTAATGCCTCAATCTCCCATTCCCTATGCAGGAAGAGCTACTGCTGGGTTGTGGAAAATTCATGAGGCCAACCTTTTAATGGACAAAAAATGATGGAAGAATTAAAGAAAGGGAAAAGGTCCTTACAATGACTGATTGTGTAATTTTCCCCCCGTTTCCAAAGCAAATCTGTTTTACTGTCTTTTAGTCCAAGTACTATAACGGCATGCATAATCATGCAACATGTGTATAAGTCTTGTAAAATCACAGCAGATCTTCAGAATGTGTACAGATGTGTACTGTGGTGTGAATGGGCTTTTAACAGCATGCTGTGTTATTGGTTTGTGGAGTGAGGCTTGCTGCAAGAAAGGTATGAATACTGGATTCATAAAAACACTATCGTCTGAGCTAGGAAGATCACCCACTGAACATCATAAAATCTTTGTGACTTTGTTTCCTTGATGATCTCCAATGCCTGCCTCCCTTTGATATTACTGTGTTTTGGACTTCCAGTCTGAGCCAAAGCGAGCGGCGGACGATCAAAGAGGAGCTCTGACTCCTAACCCTCCCTGACGTGGCTGTGGGAGGAAAATCGGGGCTAATAAACCCCTTTAAACCCATTAGAAGGGTCCCTCGGGCGAGGGGGTCTCGAATGGTACCACTGAGAAAGAGCTCCGTGTGTGGAGTCCACTGAAAAAGTAAGGACGCGACGGGTTGCATGGTGGTTCCCAGCACAATGAGAGTAGAGTGGGGTGAAAGACATACCCACATCTCGCTGGAGAAGCCATCAAACACTGCGGACTAAAGAAAGAAAAATAGAACTAAAAAGGTCCGTGGAGCTTGCTCTTGGGAGGTAGCTCTATTCCTCCAGAAAAATAGGGCACTGCCTTTAAATAGCAGTTGGTGAAATTTTTGATTATTTGATTATTTGCTTGCGGTATCTTTACTATTTTTGGAAAAATTTCAAGGACTAAATGAGCTCAATTTGAAAGGCTTTTCCTTTTGTATGTTTGCTTGTTGCCTCTTTTGGTTCTTGTTCTTCTTTTTGTGTGTTTTAAGTCTTTTTTGTGTGTAGATTTAAGTGCATAGTTCTTTTTTTATAATTTTTTTATTTTTCTTTTTTTTAGTCCTTCAACATTTCTTCTCTTTATGTCCTTTTTCTTTTTTCCTTTTCCCCCATAGGTTTGAACTGTTATTACTATTATTTGAATATTATCACTTTTTACTTTGTAAGTTTTGAAGTTTTGGTTGTTTTTGTTGTCAATCAATATAATAGAATATTTACACTACCACAATGAAACCAAAGGAGCCCTATTTTTTCTAGACGCAGAAAAAGCGTTCGATAACTTAAATTGGCCCTTTATGATAAAGGTACTAGAAGAAATGGATTTTGGTCCAAAATGTAAGTGGATCCAAATGATATATCGGGAACAAAAAGCTAAATTAATAATAAATGGAAAGATATCAGATGAACAAGGAATTGAAAAAGGCACTAGACAGGGATGTCCACTATATCCTCTATTGTTTATTTTAGTACTAGAAATCCTTCTTGATGAAATAGGAAAGGATAAAGAAATTAGAGAACTCAAAGTTAAGAAAGAAGAATACAAAGTAAAAGCATTTGCAGGTGATCTGGTGGTAATCTTAGAGGATCCAATAGAAGGAGTGGATGGTTTAATGGCAAAAATAGAGGAATTTGGAAAATTGGCAGGATTCAAAATTAACAAAGAAAAAACAAAAATATTGACAAATAATTTAGACAGAAATGAAAAAGAAGAATTACAAAAGAGAACAAAATATGAGATAGAGAAAAAGGTAAGATATTTAGGGATTAATCTGTCAACAAATAATCAACAATTATTTTATAATAACTATGATAAAGTATAGTTATTATAAAATAATTGTTGATTATTTGTTGACAGATTAATCCCTAAATATCTTACCTTTTTCACTATCACACATTTTGTTCTCTTTCGTAATTCTTCTTTTTCATTTCTGTCTAAATTATTTGTCAATATTTTTGTTTTTTTCTTTGTTAATTTTGAATCCCGCCAATTTTATAATAACTATGATAAAGGATCCTCTCCATTGATGCCCCCTTGTCATGGGAGAGAGACTTGCGTACACTAATGATGTTTTGAGCTATGCTGGCGGTGGCATAATAGCCACTGGTAGGGTCTCCCATGCCAGACAGGTCAAAACCAAAAGGTCTGACAAAGAGTGTCAAAGGGCAGGATGGGCTCTCTAGCCTTGTGGCAACTGTCCTAGGAGAAGGAAAACTCTAA
This sequence comes from Gambelia wislizenii, assembly GCA_030847615.1. NCBI lineage: Eukaryota > Metazoa > Chordata > Lepidosauria > Squamata > Crotaphytidae > Gambelia > Gambelia wislizenii. The sequence continues at coordinate 19,016,127 of JAUMIR010000007.1, read as the reverse complement.
TCCCAAACCCAGGCAGATGGTGCTCGTCCAACCCTGTAAGGTCAACCATCTAAGAGAAGGAAATTCTAATCAAACCTACGACCCGAGGACCTCGCTGCTACTGTCCATGCTTGCAAGGCCAGCAGACGAACCTTTGGTTTAAAGGGTGAGGCCAGTTCTGTGCACGCTGAGCTCCACCAGAAAAATCAATTACACAGGCTCGAAGGACAAATCCAATCTCAAAAAAGCCCTGTAGCGATAGGCGAGGGATGAAACCGGCAAGTGTAAAGATGCACTGGAAGCCGCAGCCCCAACCCTGCATGCAGGCGGTTCAGGACATTGGTCACTCGAGGCTGACCCGGGAGATGACAGTCTTGTTCGGCAGCATCCTGAACGACCAAGCAGCCTTTTTTAAGGAGAGCACTGCTTGCTCCATATGGAGAGGGGCCTAGAAAAGGTGGCCTAATTAAAGCTCATCCCCAACTACCTGGTTGGCTAGATGCGGCCAACAGGAATCTTCTGATGCGGTCAAACCAAGGCAAAGAAACAAAGGCACACACCGACCTCCAAAGGTGTAAATAAACGGACACTTGCATGCTGGAACATCAGAACCATGCAAGACTCTGAAGATAGTGGACGGCCTGAGAGTCGTTCTGCCCTAATAGCCCATGAACTATCACGGATTAATATTGACATCGCTGCTCTTAGTGAAGTTCGCTTCCATGAGGAAGGCAGCCTTAAAGAACATGGCGCCGGCTACACACTTTACTGGTCTGGCAAACCCAAAACCGAAAAACATCTTTCAGGAGTAGGCTTTATGATTAAAAACTCCATTGCCTCCAAACTCAAAACCTTGCCAACAGGACACTCTGATCGCATTATTTCCTTACGCCTCCCACATGTTGTTCTCTTCAGTATATATGCCCCAACTATGCAAGCCAACCCTGTAGAGAAAGACAAATTCTACACAGACCTATGCCAACTCATACAAAAAGTCCCTGTAGAAGATAAAATTATTATCCTTGGTGACTTCAATGCCAGAGTAGGAAAGAACTCTGAAGCCTGGAAAGGTGTCTTAGGCAAGCATGGTGTTGGAAATTGCAATGATAATGGACGCCTCCTGCTAGAGTTCTGTGCAGAACAACAGCTGACTATTACAAACACAATCTCTCAGCAGGAATATAGCTTGAAGACAACCTGGATGCATCCCCGATCCAAACATTGGCACCTCATTGACTATGTTCTAGTCCATCAGAGAGACATTCGTGATGTCCGTCATACCCGAGTGATGCCCAGTGCAGAATGCCAAACAGACCATCACCTCGTCAGATGTAAACTAAATCTTCATCTTAAGTTCAAACCTAAGAGGGGTGGCATCTTAAAGAAGAGACTCCAAGTCAACAATCTTCAACAAGCTACCATGAGAGACAACTTTCAGGAAAATCTAGAAATGAAACTTGAAGACCATCCTACAGATCCTTCTCCTACAGTGCTTTGGCAACATATCAAAAACAGTATCCTCCAGTCTGCAGAAGAATCCCTCGGGTTCTCCCACAAGAAAAATCAAGACTGGTTTGATGAAAACAACCAAGAGATCCAGGAGCTGTTGGCAAAGAAGAGAACTGCTCACCAGGCATACCTCGCCCAGCCAACCTGCCATGTAAGAAAAGCAGCTTTCCATCTCACATGTAGTAAACTTCAACAAAAACTCCGAGACATGCAGAACAAGTGGTGGATCAATATAGCAGAAAAGACACAACGCTGTGCAGATCTGGGTGATCATAGAGGACTTTATGAAGCTCTTAAAGCAGTGTTTGGACCTACTTATCAGGTCCAAAGCTCCTTATACAGTACAGATGGTCAAACATTAATTACTGATAAAGCCTCCATCCTGAATCGATGGGCTGAACATTTTCAAAGTCTCTTTAGCACCAACCGAATAGTCCAAGGCTCAGCTATCCAAAGTATGATACAAAAACCAATGAAAAATGAATTGGGCATAGCACCCACTTTGGAAGAGACCCTTAAGGCCATACAGCAGATGAAAAACGGCAAGGCAGCTGGGATTGATGGAATCCCACCTGAAGTTTGGAAACTCGGAGGTCATGCACTCCACGAAAAATTCCACGAATTCCTTGTGAATTGCTGGGAAAAAGGGGAACTGCCATCAGACCTCCGAGATGCAGTCATCATCACCCTGTACAAGAAAAAAGGAGCAAAATCCGACTGCTCAAACTATCGAGGCATAACACTGCTCTCTATTGCTGGAAAAATCCTTGCAAGGATACTCCTGAACAGATTAGTTCCTGCTATTGCAGAAGAACTTCTCCCTGAAAGCCAATGTGGCTTCAGAGCTACTAGGAGCACTACAGACATGGTATTTGCCCTTAGACAACTGCAAGAAAAATGTAGGGAGCAGAACAAGGGTCTCTATGTAACATTTGTTGACCTCACCAAAGCCTTCGACACTGTGAGTAGAACAGGTCTGTGGCAGATTCTGGAAAGACTAGGATGTCCCCCTAAATTCCTTAAAATGATTATCTTGCTACACGAGGGCCAGCGTGGTCAAGTCAGATATGGCAATGCTCTTTCAGAGCCCTTTCTAATAATTAATGGAGTGAAGCAAGGTTGTGTTCTTGCACCAACTTTATTTACAATCTTCTTTAGCATGATGCTCCAAAGGGCTATGGCAGAGCTTGAAGAAGACGATGGCATCTATATATGTTACCGTACTGATGGTAGCTTGTTTAACTTAAGCCGTCTGAGGGCTCACACTAAGACTCTAAACTATCTAGTCCCTGAACTGCTCTTCGCTGATGATGCTGCCTTTGTGGCCCACACAGAAGCAGCTCTGCAGCGCCTAACATCCTGCTTTGCAACAGCTGCAGAGCTGTTTGGGCTGCAAGTCAACCTGAAGAAAACAGAAGTTCTTTACCAGCCTGCACCACAGGACGAACACCTCCACCCCCACATTGCCGTCGGCAAATCTGTGCTCAAGTCCATTCAGCAGTTCACCTACCTGGGAAGCATCATCTCCTCAGATGCCAAGATTGACAAAGAGATCGATCACAGATTAGCAAAGGCATATAGCGCATTTGGAAGACTTCACAAAAGAGTCTGGAGCAATAAACACCTGAGGCAAAGCACAAAAATCAGTGTGTATAGAGCCATCGTACTGTCTATCCTCCTTTATGGATCTGAAACATGGGTCACCTATCACCACCACCTACGACTCCTCGAGCGCTTTCATCAGTGCTGTCTACGCACAATCCTAAATATACACTGGACTGACTATGTGATGAATGTTGTTGTCCTTGAGCAAGCAGGGATCACCAGTATTGAGGCCATGATATTGAGAACACAGCTGCGCTGGGCAGGGCACGTTTGTAGGATGGAGGACCATCGCCTCCCAAAAATACTACTCTACGGTGAACTCGCCACGGGTCAGCGTAAGATGGGCACTCCAAAAAAGCGATACAAAGACTCCCTGAAACAACATCTCAGGTTTGGCCAAATTGATCACCAACAGTGGTCCGCCCTGGCCTCACATCGGGAGTCATGGAGACACACTATCCACAATGCTGCAGCCTTATTTGAGAACTCACGCCAAACAAGTCTTGAAGAGAAACGACAACACAGAAAGAATCACAACCCAAAAACATCACCCAAGGAGACCTTCTGCTGTGCTTTTTGCAACCGGACTTGTTTATCTCGGATTGGCCTTTTTAGTCATCAGCGCACTTGCAGAAAGCGCGGGATGTGTCCTTCCTGAATCTTTGTTTGCGAAGAAAAGAGAGAGATAAAGTATGGAAAGATATTAAAACAGATTTGAGTAGATGGCAAGGACTGAGTTTGTCACTTTTAGGAAGAATAGCTACTATCAAAATGAGTGTACTACCAAAACTAATGTTTCTCTTCTAAGCTATACCTATAATTATTTCAAATAAAATTTTCAGAATCTGGCAAACAGACTTAAGTAATTTTTATGGGCGGGTAAGAAACCTAGAATTAAATGGAAACTATTAGCAGATGATAAAGATAGAGGAGGATTGGGACTACCAGATCTGAGAATTTATTTTGAAGCAACGTGTTTATCTTGGTTAAAACAATGGATACTGTTAGAGAATAGAAGAGATCTAGAATTAGAGGGATTTGAATTAAAAGCAGGCTGGCATGGTTATTTAGGATACAACAAATTAAAAATAAATAAGGAATTTAAGAATCATGTATTGCGAAGAGCACTGATTAGAATTTGGGAGAAGTATAAAATTAGGCTATGTCCAAAAATCCCAGGGTGGCTATCTCCACAGGAAGCCTTTTGCAAAAATGAATTAAGAGACTACAATTGGTTGACCTATCGAGAATTAATGCTGAAAGATAGAAATGAATGGAAAGTTAAAGAATGGCAGGACTTAATAGCAGAAGGTGTACAATTACAATGGTTAACTTACTATCAAATTTGATGTAGGATTAATGAAGATTTAAAAGCAAGACAGTATGAAGGAGAAATTCTAGAGTTAGCAAAATGATTGAGAGCAAACAATAAGCATCTAATTTGTAGACTTTAGAGATTTTTATTAAAATGAAATACAGAAGATGAACAGGTAAAACATTGTATGATAAAATGGGCCGGGGATATTGGGCACAGTATTCAATTGGAACAGTGGGAGGAGATTTGGAAGAGGAGTTTGAAATTCACATGTTGTTACAATTTGAAGGAAAATTTTTTATAAGTTAATGTATAGATGGTATATGACCCCATCAAAACTAGCCAAAATGAAAAAAGGAATTTCTTCACAATGTTGGAGGTGTAAACACCAAAAAGGATCCTTTCCAGGCCAGTTTCCTGCCAGAGAGAAGGAGAGCAGCTTCTGGACAGCAAGTTTCCTGCCAGTTTCCTGCCAGGGAGAAGAAGGAAGCAACTTCTGGACAGCCATTCTGACTGGGGAGATTGAATTTTTAAAAAAAACTGTTGGGAGAGGCTGCTTATTGCTGAGGGGCTTGAACTTCTGACCTTCCCCTTTTACCCTCAAGAGCCAGAGGCGCGCGCCGAACGGCGCACGAATTTCAGTAACCAAACAAAAATACAGCAGTCCTAAAAGTACAGCTTAGCATTCTCAGCGTTAACTAAGAGTTCTTAGATTACCTAAAAGCTCTCATCATGGACACTGAGGGGACTGCAGCAGTCACTTGCAACACTTGTGCGATGTTTGTATTCTTGTCTACAGACGTGGAGAACTTCACATGCACCAAATGCAAGCTGGTAGCCCTCTTGGAGGAGAAAGTACAGCAGCTGGAGACACGGCTAGCTACACTTCAACAGATTCGGGAGCAAGAGGTTTTTCTGGACAGAACAGAACGAACACTCTTGGATGGGGACCGCACAGAGGAAGTGGCTGTGGAGGAGAGGGTCACTTCACGGACACAGGAAGTAGACAGCTGGAGGAATGTCACACACAGAACAAGAAAATCCAGGGATTCTTCCAGCAGCTTGCAGCTACAGAATCGATTCGAAGCCCTTTCCCTTATCAAGGACAACGAGGAAGAACAGCATGGACAGACTTCAGGGGTAGAGCAGGGGACCTTGAGAGGACCACCGCAAGGAACAGCAGCTGCGAAGCCTCAGCGGAGGCGTGTGGTGGTGGTGGGGGACTCCTTGCTGAGGGGTACAGAAGCAGTGGTATGTGGGCCTGACAAGATGACTCGGGAGGTGTGTTGTCTCCCTGGGGCAAAGATCTGTGATGTGACTGAGAGGCTGACAAGACTCGTCAAGCCTACGGATCATTACCCCTTCCTTTTGGTCCATGTGGGAACCAATGATACTGCAAGGCACAGCTTTCCCAAGATCAGAAGAGATTATGAGGCCCTGGGGAGGAAGCTGAAAGAAATGAACGCACAGGTGGTCATCTCGTCTCTTCTGCCAGTTGAAGGGCATGGTCCAAGAAGGGAGAGGAAAATAGCCGATGTAAACAACTGGCTCCGTAGATGGTGTTGCCGAGAACAAATTGGATTCTTGGATCATGGACTGCGCTTCCATGCGGGGGGACTTCTGGCAAGAGATGGGGTGCATCTTACAACAGTTGGAAGGAACATTTTTGCCAACAGTCACAAGAATTTGATCAGGAGGGCTTTAAACTGAGTCAAATGGGGGAGGGAGACAGTATTCTGGAAGGCAAAAGGGCTGGAGAAAATAGTCAAACTGTCATAGAGGGAACAAGGCAAACAGCGCAAGGACCCAACAGTGGGAGGCAAAAAAACTTGCACAGGGAGCAAGTAAAGGGAACACATGGTCTCAGATGTCTCTACACTAATGCACAGAGCATGGGAAATAAGCAAGATGAACTTGAACTCCTTGCACTACAAAACAAATATGATATAATAGGCGTTACTGAAACCTGGTGGGACGAGTCTCATGATTGGAATGTAGGCATAGAGGGGTATAACCTTTATAAGAGAAACAGGCCAAACAGGAAAGGAGGAGGAATAGCATTATATGTCAGGGATATTTACACCAGTGAAGTGATCCATGACATCAATACTGGAAGCCAGGTGGAGAGCATCTGGATAAAAATTAAAGGGGAGGGAAACAACAGGGATGTTATTGTGGGACTCTACTACAGACCCCCAAATCAGATGGAGGAATTGGATGTTGCCTTTCTAGAACAGATGAACATACATGCAGAAAGGAGAGAGGTAGTAGTGATGGGTGACTTCAACTATCCTGATATTTGCTGGCAATCTAACTCAGCCAAAACTACAAGGTCCAGCAAATTCCTTACATGCCTGGAAGACAATTTCATGGTCCAAAAGGTGGAAGAGGCAACAAGGGGTCAGCTATTTTAGATCTGATCCTAACCAACAGAGACGACCTTGTTAATGGGGTGCAAGTGGTGGGATCCTTAGGTGAGAGTGATCATGTTCTCCTGGAGTTTGTTATACAATGGAAAGGAGAAGCCAGGCATAGTCAGACACGCATTCTTGACTTTAGGAGAGCTGATTTCAATAAACTCAGGGAAATACTGGGGATGATCCCATGGTCAAGAATACTAAAAGAGAAGGGACCTCAAGACGGATGGGACTTTCTCAAAAGGGAGATACTGCAGGCACAATTTCAAACAGTACCATTGAGGAAGAAAAATGGGAGGTGTCTCAAGAAACCAGGATGGATGACTAAAGAACTTTCAATGGAGCTAAGTTTTAAACGGAACATGTATAGGAAATGGAAAAGGGGGGAAATCACCAAAGAAGAATTCAAACAGATAGCGAACACGTGTAGGAGTAAAGTCAGAAAAGCTAAAGCGCAGAATGAGCTCAGGCTTGCTAGGGAGGTTAAGAACAATAAAAAGGGTTTTTTTGGGTATGTCCGCAGCAAAAGGAGGAAGAAGGAAATGATAGGGCCGCTACGTGGAGAAGATGGCAAAATGCTAACAGGGGACAGAGAAAAGGCAGAATTACTCAACACCTTCTTTGCCTCAGTGTTTTCAGAAAAGGAAAAGGAGGACCAACCTGAGGAGAATGGAACAGAGGACACAATAGGGGAAATCCAGCTCAAAATAAGTAAAGAGGTAGTACAGGAATACCTTCTTAATCTAAATGAATTTAAATCTCCAGGACCAGATGAACTACATCCAAGAGTATTAAAAGAGCTGGCAAATATAATCTCAGAGCCATTGGCAATAATATTTGAGAACTCCTGGAGAACAGGAGAAGTCCCAGCAGACTGGAGGAGGGCAAACGTTGTTCCCATCTTCAAAAAGGGGAAAAAAGAGGATCCCAACAACTATCGTCCAGTTAGTCTGACATCAATACCAGGGAAGATTCTAGAACAGATCATTAAACAGAGAGTCTGTGAACATTTAGAAGGCAATGCCATAATCACAAAAAGTCAGCATGGGTTTCAGAGAAACAAGTCATGCCAGACTAATCTGATCTCTTTTTTTGATAAAGTTACCAGCTTGGTAGATGAAGGGAATGCTGTGGACATTGCATACCTTGATTTCAGTAAGGCCTTTGACAAGGTTCCCCATGACATTCTTGCAAACAAGCTTGTAGAATGTGGGCTAGACAAGTTAACTGTTCAATGGATTTGTAATTGGTTGACCGGCCGAACCCAAAGGGTGCTCAGCAGTGGCTCCTCTTCGTCTTGGAAAGATGTGACCAGTGGCGTGCCACAGGGTTCTGTCCTGGGCCCAGTGCTATTCAACGTCTTTATCAATGACTTAGATGAGGGAATTAGGGGCATACTTATCAAATTTGCAGATGACACCAAATTGGGAGGAGTAGCTAATACCCTAGAGGACAGGATCAAAATTCAGAATGACCTGGATAGACTGGAGAGCTGGGCCAAAGCTAACAAAATGAAATTCAATACGGAGAAATGTAAAGTACTGCATTTAGGGCGGAAAAATGAAATGCATAAATATAGGATGGGAGAGACCTGGCTGAATGAGACTACATGCGAAAGGGATCTAGGAGTCCTAGTAGACCACAAGTTGAACATGAGCCAACAGTGTGATGCGGCAGCTAAAAAGGCCAATGCAATTTTGGGCTGTATCAATAGAAGTATAGTGTCTAGATCAAGGGAAGTAATAGTGCCGCTCTATTCTGCCTTGGTCAGACCTCACTTAGAATACTGTGTCCAGTTCTGGGCACCACAATTCAGAAAGGATATTGACAAATTGGAGCGTGTCCAGAGAAGGGCAACTAAAATGGTGAAAGGTCTGGAAACAATGCCTTATGAGGAGAGACTTAGGGAGCTGGGTATGTTTAGCGTGGAAAAAAGACGGTTTAGAGGCGATATGATAGCCCTGTTTAAGTATTTGAAGGGATGTCACGCTGAGGATGGAGCAGGCTTGTTTTCTGCTGCTCCAGAGACTGGAACACGGAGCAATGGGTGCAAGCTCCAGGAACAGAGATTCCACCTCAACATGAGGAGGAACTTTTTGACAGTAAGAGCTGTTCGGCAGTGGAACACACTCCCTCGGAGCGTGGTGGGGTCCCCTTCCTTGGAGGTCTTTAAACAGAGGCTGGATGGCCATCTGTCGGGGATGCTTTGATTGTGATTTCCTGCGTGGCAGGGGGGTTGGACTGGATGGCCCTCGTGGTCTCTTCCAACTCTGCAATTCTATGATTCTATGATTTTATCATATGTGGTGGGATTGCAATATAGTAAGAAGATTGTGGTGGAAAATAAATAAAGAAATAGAGAAAATTATAGGTATGAAGTTGGATCTAAGACCAGAACTATATTTATTAAATATGGTTAACCTAGAAAATCCAAAAGAGAAGGAACATAGATACCTAATACTCTACCTGGTTACGGCAGCAAGGATGGTCTTAGCAAGAAATTGGAGAGCAGCAGAAGTTCCAACCAAATTGGAATGGTTACAGAAGGTTGTAGAGTTGGCTCAACTGGCCAAATTGATGAATTGGATGAGAAAGAAAACAATAAAAGACTATATAAAGTTATGGGAACCATTTATAAATTATGTTAAACAGAAAGATCGAGATATAAGTATTCTTGGTTTCTACAGTTAGGCAAATAATCAGATAGATAAATTGTGTACATGGTAAAAGTTTATTCACTGTTTAATGTATTGTTTAGATGTCATATTAAGGAATATTTGTAAATATATATATATATATATAGCTAGAAGAGAATGTGGTTATGTATTTAATGATTACATATGAGTTACCTCCAGTAGAAAAATATATACAGCAGAAAAGAAAAAGAAAAAAGAAGGCAGTGTAGACTATAAGGCTTAGAACTAAACAATGGAGATGTTAAAATGATAATTTGTGTTATAGGAGGTGAAGTATGAAAAATACTATAGAACCAAACAAAAACAAGCGGGAAGTCGTTTAAAACTAGATGTATATTTGATGAATGTTAGTTAAATTTTGGATTTTTTTTCTTTTTTGTCTTTGTCTTTGTATAGGTTGTTTTTGTTATTGTTTGACTTTTTTGTTATTATTTGTTACTATTTGTTAATATTTGTTACTATTTTTGTCATTATTTGTTATTCAATAAAATCTATAATAAAAGAAAAAAAAAGATACTACTGTGTTTTATGTTGCAAAGCATTGCTGGTGTTTAGCTTCCCCACATGCAGATATTTTCAAAAAGGAAGCCCATTAAAGCATCTCAGTCCTGCTGAGCAACCTGTAGGGTTGTTTTGGTCCTATTTATAACAGATGTTTATACGGCTGATCACTGCAATGAATACAAGGTTGTAGGCACTGTAAGAGTTATGGTAATAGCCTTTTTTGTACTTTTAATTTGATGTGTTTTTAATAAAAGCCAAAAAAAAAAAAAAGAAGAATAAAAAGAAGAGAAGGGATGTTGAACATCCCAGAATAAAGTATAGATCCTGAGGATTAGATGAGTCAGGAGGCTATTGTTGCAGCACAAAGATAAACATTCATTTTCAGTGACTTGAAAAGAGAGCAGGTTGACTCATTTTTACTCATCTCATCAAGCCGTGATGTGTAAAACAGCAAACATGGATGAAGTAACTATCATAGTTTCAAATGCAGTATGTCTCTGTGTAGGCAGCTCACTGATTCAGGTGAAACTCTTTTCTGAGGTGGCAGATGAGAGCTGCCAGGATGAGAACTAGGAAACCCAAGTTACCTTGCACCACTCCTATGAATGGTTATTAAGGAGACTCACCATAACTCATTAGGTCTGAGGTTTACATCCATGGTATACTGGTAGCATCTAAAGTGCAGCCTCTCCTCATGACAGTCCCTGTGCCCATACGCTCAAGAATCTAAACATTCAAGCAGCTGTTTTATTGCATATCAACAATAAAACAATTCTGGCAATTTCCAGGAGCAGGTATCTTTAGAAACAGTCTTATAAAACCAGTGTGCCATAATTGCCATTTGAAACCAAACACCATAAGAGAGAGGGTTCACAATATTGCATGAGACACACCACCAGAGCTCAGTAAAAGTCTTCAGGACTACAGCTCCTATAATCTTAGCCAGCATGGCCAGTAGTCCTCAAAAGTAACTTTTCCATGCTCAGAAATCTATCCCCCCTGCCCTGTATATTTAGTATGATGATTTAGTGAACCTCAGAAGAAACGGGAAAGCTGGAGGTTGGGATAGAGATAAAGTTACTGTCCTTGCTTATGAAAAGCTCCCACTATTTGGGCCCTGCAAGCTCTGGCTCTAAGCCACCTGAATCCCATCTTGGGAGAAAAGTGGAATATAAACCCAGTGGACAGACAAACAACAAACAAACAAGCAAACCACTGGGTGAAGTGTTTCCCTAGACAATACATCCTGGAATATAGCTCTACTTAGGTAAACTGGCAATTTGCTCTCATCACCATTGCATGCACATGCATACACACATGCACACACTGGTATTCAGTAACAACCAGTGCTAAGAACAGGGACTTTTGTTTCCTATAAAGTTGCTTTATGAGATAGATACCAGAACTGCTTATTGGAGCATCCTCCTGATAGTGAATTATTATCTTTCTTGGCTGGCCCTGTCCATACACACTGTTCATTGGATATATCTCATCAGTGTGGTATTTTTCCTAAACAACATCTTCCCAGCTCTTGCATGTTTCATTGTGATCCTCCACAGTGGGCTCAGGTAGACAGGATAATTAATTGCAGAAAATAGCACATTAACTCACCATTGCAGCAGCGTTCATTAGTCTCCACGATACGTTTGCAAGATTGCTGCATGGGAAGCTATCCATATTTGAAGTTCACATGGAGCATGCCCACAAGTAAAGATGGTGGCCATGACTGAATTATGTGCATTATAATTCTCCAAAGCTCCCTCCATCATTCCTCATTCTGTTTTAGTCTTCTACAAGATATGAGGTATAATAACAGAGTATACCCTTGCTGGTGTTGTTCAACATGCAGTCCTCAGAAATGTCAAACTCCTGTTATTCCCAAACACTGGTGTTTCTGGCTGGGGTTGATTGTGGTTGTAGTTCAATAACACATGAGAAGTCAAAATTAGAAAAGGCTACCTTATAGGCAAATGACATGTTTCCTCACTCAAGATGATGCTATTATAGCAGATGCTGCAATTGGACCACCGTGTGATGTACAGTAGTACTCACACAGCAGTACAGACGAAATAATCACTATGCCTGAATATATTGTAATCAGTTTTAATTATGTATTTTTGCTGCATAAGTGAACACTGAAGTCTTGTTTTCTACTTCTCAAATTTAGATATGCATCTTTAAAATGAACAATTTGTAGTGTTGAAAATTGGTGCAGATGTTGACCTTTTTCTGTCTTTTAACTAACACAACTATTTTTTCATGTATCAGAAAGCTAACTCATTCTCTTTTCAAGGGGAGCTGGTAATTCTGTTCTCTTATCTGTATGTGCACTCTGGATATTGACCAAGGAAAAAGGTCAGACTTCTCGAAAGGACATGATGGCTTAATCTAATAACTTGGATTCTAAGTGTTGTTGTATAGTGACCTATAAAGAAATTAGGTGAGCCCAGAATTGCTCCATTGTTCACTGTTCTTGTTTATCAGGGAATGTCTTTATTTTCTTATGTTGCTCCCTAGTGAACCACTGTTTTGTGTTTTGCTTTTGGGTAACATCTGGGAGAGAGAGTCCTCAGATGTGTTGTTACCCTGAGAGGTGGGTGGTCCTTTAGAGTCCCTCCCGTGATGCCAAAATCTCCTTTAATATCTGGGGGAATTATTAGCTCAAAAGAATGCGTGCAAGAGAAGGGTATTTTTAGGGATCTTTTCACCTATGTATACCAGTACTAACTGTAGAGAGCACTTCAGTTAAAGTGAAATGAAGTATTTTATTGGAATAACACAAAAGTGAACTAATATACACAACACACGTACTTAAGAACCATTCAAGGCTATAGCAGAGAAAGACAGAAAGATCAGATAGACGGAGAGAGGTCCGGGAATCGTTACCAGTCTTGAAGAGGAGTGTTCCGTGCAGCGATTTATACCGTAGCATGAGCTCAGTCAATGCATCTGAGGAAGTGGATTACTCTCCACCAAAGCTCATGCTAAAATATCAATCAGTCTTACAAGTGCCGCTAGATTTGTTTATTTTTCTCTCTCCCCTTCCTTTTTATGATGTAGCAGATTAACATGGTTACTTCTTTGAAGATGAATGGTTTCATTTTCAAAAGGGAGCTGCACCTACTCTCATGCACACCCTCTATCTCCTCCTTTTCAAAGAAATTCCAATCTCATTGCAGAGATAGTGAGTTAAGGGGAGGGAGGAGGAAGGAAGATCAGCTTGATTTAATGCAGGTTGTGAGTATCTCTTGCCCAACTCAGATTCCTTGTAGATGATCCTTTCTTTGTTTTTCTGGGAGCCTCAGTGAGGGAGGGGAAACAGAGGAACCTGTTCACTCATCAAACATTGCACCTCTTTATTGCTTTCACCTGGGATGGACCACACTCCCCACACCCCCTTGGTATGCCACTGCTGTCATCTGAGGCTGATGGATGCTATCCCAAGGATAGGAGAAGCTGACAAACAGCAAGAGGCCGATATATACAGACACACAGATAGATAGATGTGCATAGGAGACTTCTGTTTATCAGGAAACAGATGCAGGGAAACAAAAAAAAATCATTGTAAGGATGAGACTGTATACAAAACTATATCAAAGAGAAGTAGCACTAGGAAAGGGAACAGATCTGCCAAACTGGATTATTTTTGTGGGGTTTTTTTCTTTCACCCCTCTTACACAAATGAATACTTTCACTCTTTAGTGGCATAGCTCTGTTAACCTGTTGCACCAAAAGCAATAGTGTCTTGTGGCATCTTGAAGATTAACAGTTTTATTTAGTATAAACTTTTGTCGACTGCAGCCCACTTCAGTAGATTCATGGAGTGTTAACCTCAGTTTGATAGGAGGGTGTCATTGGGTGAAGGGAGAGGAAAATGAAATGTAAAAGATACAAATGTTTATAATTGACTTAACTGGTCATTAGCAAATAGTTGAGTGGTAGCGTAGACCTCCCAACAGAGATAAACTGATTAGCACATGTATTGTGGTGAAAGGGAGTAGAGGACAAATAACATTAAGCTAGATTCTTGTTATAATGAAATGTTTAATCTTTGAAGGAAATCACACAACTTTTTGTTTGCTTGTCTGTAATTACTGCTGTCTTTCCTTTCCTATGCATTTCCCCATCGATATTTGGTGACAGTCACTCTCAGAGGCTTCTTGTTGTATTTTCATGGATCTGTATCTTTTTTTCATCATTAAGGACAATAATTGCAAAAACAAAAAAAAAACCCAAAAAAACCAAAAACAAAAAAACCTATGGCCACCTGATGAAAATAGCACTAGAAATGCCTATGTGTTACAGTATGGTTACATGTCATTATTACTGCATGACAATAAGTCTTTGTTGCCTTCTTGTTTACTCCCTCCCTCCCTGTCTCCCTCCTCTTTGTTCCCCTTACACTAGGAATATACATGGCCACTTTGCATGGTAACTCTCTTACTAATTCCCACCAAAAACACCCCCACAATGTAGATTATTATTTGAGTGGTAATAATGTTCACAGGGTAAATATCATGACCAAGCAGGGATCTGAAACTTGGCTCTCCCCTTTTCAAAGTCTAGCCTTTTAAATATCACCCTATACCTGTTGTTCAAGAGCTGTTACTGTAAAGAATGGTAACAAGGCTACAGCATATTTGTAGGGGGGAAATGAAATGATTAACGTGCTGAATTTGCTTCATTAGAATGCAAATTAATACTGTACATAATTATACTTTGCATAATATGAAAATCAGATGCCTGAATTTGAGCAGCTAGAATATGGCAATTTTAGTCTTGGTCATCTCCTGTAACATGGGCATGTTATTGAATCTATCATTCTTAAATGTGCTCAGTCAAACTACAGAGTCATATTGGTTTCTTGTTATTCTGAATTGCTGAGGGTGGACATGGTAAGAATATGACAAAATACAGATTAGAGCCCATTTTAGGCACAATGTTAGGCAACACGGAGATTTTGCATGGCCCCTGGTAGGTCAGCTTACTAAATGGAACCTTTCAAGGGCTTCTATGATCAATATGGCTAATATTCTGCAGGTTAAAAAAAAACACATATCTGGTATTAGATCTCTGTTAGATTCCACTGTTGTGGCTGAATCAGAGAAGGATGTAACCATGACATGGTTTGGCTCTGTTGCAATGTGATTTTTCTGTTGCTTGGAAGACTAAGGCATTGCATCTTGCCCCTGATGTCTTCCGAATCTTCTAGTGATGGGTTTAAAATAAAGCTATGAGAAGTAGTTAATGTCTCATTAAAGCTTAAAGAGAATGGAGGGGTGGAAATGTTTATTTGGAGGTTTGTTTTCTTGGTTTTCAACAGTAGATACAAAGCAGATGGTAAAAGGAAGAAGTCAGCATCAAACATCATTTAGATTTAGAATGCATATGAAGTGGCAACACAGCAAGAGGATCCATCCTAACCATATTTATTCAAAAGCCTTAAGAAAGCTGTTGAGATACCATTAGGATTTTAATATTTTGTTCATCAGAAAGCTCTCCTTAACACCCTCTTTTCTTCTGGTTCATTCTTCCACATATCAGTAATTGGGCAGCAATTTACTAACTCTTTCAATTTTCCTAAGTTGTACTTTTGAAACTATATATGACCAAGGGTGGTGGGAGCAATAAAAAAAATTCTTAAATTTGCTTCTTCTGATTTGCAAAGATCAAGCATAATGCTTAATTTTATTACTGAAATCAGGTAGAGAACCTTGATTCTCTGTATATTTTGGACTTTGTTGTTGTGTACCTTAAAGACATTTCTGATGTATGGTGACCTCAAGGTGAATGTATCCCAGGGTTTCCTTGGCAAGATTTTTTCAGAGTGGGTTTGGCTCTGAGGTTAAGAGACCGTGACTTGCCCAAGGTCACCCATTAGGTTTTCATGGCCAAACAGGGATTCAAACCTTGTTCTCCCAGAGTCTTAGCCCAACACTCAACTTTCTTCTGGTCTCACCATCATCACACCATCTCAGTGGCTGCTCCCACCCTCAGGAATTGCCTTCCATAGGAGTCTATGCTGGCCCCCTCCTTGGTTCTCTTTCACCAGCAGGCAAAGAGCTTTTTGTTCAAGATAGGTAACTGCTTGCATGGCACCTTTTATGGGTGTGGGTGTGTGCGCTGTTTTAACTTTGGTATGTTTTTTTTAACAATTTCCTACTGTGTATGGTTGTGTTTGTGTGCCTTCAAGGCCTTTCTGACTTAGGGTGACCCCATCACAGGGTTTTCTGAGGGCAGAAAGTGTGTGATGTGCTAATGTCACCCCATGGGCTTTCATGGCTGAGCAGGGATTCATACCCTGGGCTCCAGAGTTGTAGTCCAACACTGAAACCATGATCCCATGCTGGCTCTAAATATTGTTTTAATGAGATTTTAGTTCTGTTTAAAATGTTATTGTTCAGGTTTTAGCTGATTGTTTTTGTGAGCCACCTTGGATCTCACCCCAGGAGAAAGGTGGAGTATGAATGAAACAAACAAATAAACACTCTGACCACTACACAACGCTGACCATTTTGGACTACAACATCCATGATTTCTTTACCTTTGGTCATGCTGTGTGGAGCTTATGGCTGTTGTATACCAAATGATTTGGAGAGCCAAAGGTTTTTCTAAGAGTAACAGCTCTATGAGATCCTCATTTTCTAAATGTATGCTAAGATTGATTCTTATTCACCCATGTTATATGAGAATTGATAAAATGATGGATAACCTTTCTCCTCTTCAGCAAGGGAGAGTGCTTCTCCTCCTTGCCTCTACCTGGGATGTAGGTTGCTTCGCTGATTTCATTTGGATAATATTGTAAGCTGCTCTTTCCAAATGACACATAATTAGTACAAATTTATGATTATGCTAATTTAGTTGCTACCATGCTATATGTAGAAGTGGAGTCAAACCAGACTGCCCCTGAATTGCTTTCATAGCTCATTTTGTGCTTGGGCGATGCTTGATAGGAACATTTCAATTCTGAGCATGCTTGAGATCAAGAGGGGGAGCGAATGATAAATTTAGAGTGTGCTTTACACCATTATTCTGACATTTTTTTAACTTCATGATGGAGGCATTAAAATTTTCTCACAGCCTAATCCAGTGCAGGGGATGTCTGAATATTCAGCCCATTATGAACAGTCGCACAATAGATACCTCTGATAAAGCAAAAGGAGTTCAGTACAAATTAATCTCTAATCTTTCTTTCTTTCTTTCTTTCTTTCTTTCTTTCTTTCCTGATTTTTTGTTTCTTTAAAGTGCAGCACCTGTTTTGATTCAGATATGGAAATTTAGCACACTCTTATCTCCCCTCATTATTATTTTTTTTTTCATTTCCGTCTCCTGCAGAGACATTCTAGATGTTTCTTTTCCCAAAGAAAACTCAAACTGCTGGGAAGAATAAAATAAAATAAAGAAAACGGTAGTGTCTCATTCTTGAAAGAAGTATCTTTAAAGTCCTATTGCTTTGGAAGCACTCGACAGCTGTAGAGGGAACACAGTATGACATCGAAACCAGTTTTTTTCTAGGCAGGCCAGATTTTTCTAGGAGTTGACTAGAATTAAAACAGGATCTGGAAGAATATCTAAAAAGCAAATAGAAGGCGTTTCATGCCCCATGCTCTCCCTTACAAATTACCATCCCGCTACATTAAATTGTAGAATTTTTGCCTTTATCTCCCTTCTGCTTAATGTTCTCCCCTTGCTCAGAGCATCATTCTTTTTAAATACTGCTCATTAACATAAACATTTTTGTTTCATCTCACAAAATTTCAGCCCCAGCAAAACAATAGATCTCTCCCACCAAGAAGATAGTGAGTGTCTAAGGAGGAAGCAGTAATGCAGCATACGTCTATGATCTACCTCTGTCATCCTGACTTTTTGTTCTTTGTCTTTATAAAATTACTGTTTCAGCATTGCATCATTTTTGCCCTTTGAAGATGTTGCAGTTGCATTGGTGGGTATTGTTAGAGTTTCAAAATCCATACTAAAGTAATATATTTTTAGGTTCACTCCAAGGACAGTGAAAAGGTACAAGAATCGGGCTGAAGACAGGAGAAAGAAAGAAATATAGCTGACAGTGTTGCTGGAATGAAGTCTACACTGTCAGCCCTTTCATACTATACAGTCATAAGGCTATGATTCCATTTTAACTGCCATGCCAACCTTCTATAGCCTCTTGGCATTAGAGCCTTCTGGCTGAGATTTCCAAAAAAAATTCCCTCCCTCAACTATGAGTCTCAGGATTCCATAGGATGTTGAAATGCCGCTTAAGGTAGAATAACAACATTGCAACTGTATAGTGTCAAAGGGCTCCCAAAAACCACCCCCTTTTTTTCCTAATGTGAAATGCAGCTGTTACATGAAAATATCTCCATCTTTAGGTGAAACATAGCTTGGTTAGTAGCTGGTAAACAGAAGCTGAGATATATAAGACAATTTTTGTACTAAGAAGTCTGGAGCTAATTCGGAAAGTCAGTAGAAGCCAAATTGGGTAGCTTTAGCTAGAAGTTAGAGAATAAAGTCCCAGCTTCAGGTTGTATAAAATAGTTTTTCTACCAGGGTAGGATCCTGCAATTGAGTTGCTGATTTCTTATTCTCTAATTTCTCTCTCTCTCTCTCTCTCTCTCTCACTCTCTCTCTCTCTCTCTCACACACACACAGAGAGAGAGAGAGAGAGAGAGAATAGTGCTAGGATCTAAAAGCACTAAGAACCATTAATCATCATCATCATCATCATCATCTTTACTTGGGGATGAAACTACAATAATGTAGATGCCAGGTGAGTGACTCTATGGAGGGCATTCTGCAACTGTGTACAAAAGGCCCTCTTTCTTAGCCATCCACACACAACTCACCTTAG
Source organism: Gambelia wislizenii (assembly GCA_030847615.1). Lineage (NCBI taxonomy): Eukaryota > Metazoa > Chordata > Lepidosauria > Squamata > Crotaphytidae > Gambelia > Gambelia wislizenii. The sequence continues at coordinate 18,997,254 of JAUMIR010000007.1, read as the reverse complement.
TTGGCAAGGATAAGCTCTAGCCCCAACAGTGGTATCACTAGGGTTGGTGGCAACCAGGTAACTTATAGTGCCACCCCCATGGACCTCCTCCCATACCAGCCCATACAGAATCCTTGGTAATGTACAGTATATGAATATTAACAACAAAAATATGACAAAATCGGTGACTCACTGTTGTCCTATAACTAAAGCAATAGCCATACAGAAAGTGAGCCATGCCAAATTCCTGAAAACACCACCAGCAGCAACACTCCATAAAATGGTGCGGCAAGAACCACAAAGGGAAATGACCAGGGGCACAAGTACTTACAGTTCTTCGACACCCCCCATAGCTGCTCCTTTTGGCCCCCTCCCTCCCTTCCTTCCGACAATGAACCACAACAGGGAGTCCTTCACAGCTAGGTCCTGAGACTATGGAGTTGACTTTGCCTCACTTTTTAAAAAAATTCTATAGGCACTCTATGGGAGGATGTAGTGGTAGCTAAAAAGGACCACAGTCTGCACTGTAGGCTTCAATTGGACAGTCATTCTGGAGTCACCCCTTCTGATGGTGTCACCAGGTGTGGTATGCATCCCTGCACCCCTCTAGTGATGCCACTGAGCCCCAAGCCAGTTGGTGCCCCAAAGTTTAAACCCAGCACTTTGAATTTTGCTGAAAATCAGACTGGCCCCCAGCACAGATAGGAAAAAACAAAAAAGCAAACCCTCCCACATCTTCTACATAGAGTAAAGCGAAGTGAGTAAGGAGGGAAAATTGAAGGCAAATGGAGACAATACCACTTAGATGTTCCAGTCAGTGTTAATGCCTCGATAACTATAGGCCATGTCTACATGATGAAAAAAAAAATCAGTTTGGCATTCAAAAGATTGATAATGTGTACACACGGCTGTTCAGAAGCATTCATGTCTTTCAGAAGGGGGGCTAGTAAATCCCCCGTAAACTACGTGTATTTGGCGTTCGGGATGGTTAGCGGATCTCGACCTAAAATCAGTACAGCCGTTCAAATTGTTGATTGTCTGTACACCCCATTTGCACACATACAAATAGGCAGTGTAATCTGATTGGTTGGCCAAGCAGAGGCGGCGGGGCTAGCAAAGAGGGGAATTGAGAGTGGCCACCATGTTGGATTCCTGGCTAAGCGAGAGTCCGGTAAGGCCATGAAATGGAGATTTTTTTACATTTATTCATTTTTATTTTATATTGTAAATATGGAAGACCAATTGTCTGCATAATAGGCACCTTTTTAAATTTAAAAAAAAACCTGGCAGGAGATTTAAATCCCTGCTTGGCTCACTCGTTTCAGCCAGCTAGGCAAGGGGGGGTCATACGGAGTTTACGGGGAGTAAAAATTGTATAGGCAGATCATATGCCTTTGAATGACTGCCTTTTCGAATTTTTTACCCCCCAATTTTATTTTTTTTTTGGTTGTGTAGAGGGGGCCTATGATCTAAAGCAAAAGTTCATAGTATTCCTCCATGCCACATCTGATGTGCTTGTTAGTCCTATGCATTTCTGCATAAATACAACATAATGTATTATATTGATGTAACTTAAGGCACTCTATAATGCGATCTTATATAATGCTATCAATTTATGTTGCAATCCAAATATAGCATAGCCCAATGCAATGTGTCATAGTTTCTTGATTTCCCCCTCCCCTTCCTCCCCACAGTGTCTTCCTTTTTGCTCCTTCTGTTCCCAGCTAACCAAGTTGATGGATGATTGTGGGGAGGGGAGAGAGAGAGAGAGAGAGAGGAAGAAGAAGAAGAAGAAGCCGCCTGCTGCTTGGCATGGATTCTAATTGGCTGTGATGGTTTGTGGCTGCAGATTTGTTTATAAACTAGAAAATCTACAAATTGCCAACCATCTGCACAGAACAGTGTGCTAATGAATGCCTGTAGCCTGCAGATCCATAAGCTGATTACCTACACAGGACAAGACCTTCTTCCACTGGTTCCCAGATGAAATTATCTGCTCGAGCTGGAGACAGAGAAATAAATTGTGACTTAACTGTCCCTTGCTAATGCCTATGGATTTAGAAGACCTGCCTCTAAGAGCAGATCCCACATTTCTGAATGTTTTGATGGAGGCTGCTGATTCTGCCTTTAATTTGCCTGCTCTGCAGTGCCAATTAGCTTGGTGGTGTTTAGTTTAAGCTGGTTTGTGCCAGCTTTCCTCACAAAGTGGTATCTTACACAGAGTGCCTGGGGGGGTTGGATGTGCATAATACCCATAGTTTGTTACCCCCTAAAAAAAGAAGTGTGGGATCTTAGGAATCTGAAGGTACTCTTGTGCCCCAGGTTGGCAGGATGGTGCAGAGGGTGGGGCTGGGGGGTTATTGGCTAACTTTATTTGTATCCTGCCTTGCTTCCAGAACTGGGAGCCAAGGTAGCTTATAACTTTTTTTAAAGTCTCAATAAAACACAGTAAGGAGATCATCAGACATGGCAAATACGGCATTATTATGCCAAAATGAGACCACAAAAGGGCCCACCTATTGGACAATGCCATGCCCCAGCATTCTGCATGTGTTTTGCTGCTGTTAAAAAGGCATTCTTTTGTATTAGCAGGCATAAGCAGCCAATTGATATCCCATGGCTTGTGTGTGTGTGTCATTGCTTGTGTGCAAAACAGCACCCTGTTCTCCTGGCGTGATTCCAGCATCAGAACACTTCTGGGAGACAATGCAAAAATTAGGTACAGGACACTCTTTTTATAAACCTCCCTGTTTTGCTAGCAAGTTTCCAAGTGTGTTTCAGTGCTTGTGTATTCATTATGTTTGTTAATTTAGGTGTTTTTAGGCTTTTAAGCATGCTCACGTCTTCTAGTGAGAACCACCAAAATCTCGCCCATGCAAAAACATGGAAGTGAGCAGTGTGAGCAGTCATGTGGCAATAATTAAGGGGCATCTATGTCTCATGATTAAAGCAGCATGCAAAAAGAAGTGCTATTATGCCAGGATACTTATGTTGTGAAATATAGTGCCAAAAGAACATTTTTAGATGCTCGTCTGATAATCTCCTACATTATAAACACTAAAATACAATTAAACAAGTTATATTATTAAAACATATTTGAAAGTTTTAAAGTGCTGCTGCTGCTGCTGTTGTTGTTGCTGTTGTTGTTGTGAAGAAGTTCGTTGTGTTGATTAGAATGCTTGTTAGTAGCAGAAGGACAGGTGCATACAAAGAAGTAAAAACTGAGGAGAGGAGCAGCCTAGAAGGGTGTCTGAGAAGGCCCTCTGTTGCATCATGAGCAAATGTGCCACTGAAGAGGGCAAGAAGGAGAGAAGGTCCTTTCAGGTGGACCTCAAATGACAGGCAGGGAGAACATCACATTTGAATTGTTGTTGTTGCTGCTGCTACTGCTGCTGCTGTGTGCCTTCAAATCCATTTTGACTCATGACAATACTAAAGTGAGATTTTCCTGGCAAGATTTCTTCAGAGGGGATTCTTCCCATTGCTGCCTTCTGAGGCTGAGAGTGTGACTTGTCCAAGGTTGCCCAGTGGGTTACCATGGCTGACTGGAGATTGGAACCTTGAGGCCCATCTGTATGGGGGGGGGATGCGATAATGTAGTAATGGCATTTTGCAGCAGCAGCAACATGTCTTGATGGTGGCTCTCCCCCTGGGCAATCCAAATGACCCCCAGGGCAGATATGGGGCTATAATTGGGGCAAGCCAGGACAGTGATATAATACCCGATTTAACCCGGTACTGCTGGATCAGGCTTCACGTGTCTGTGGAAGCCCATCCCAGAATGCCATTCCTCACTGCTGCCACCAGCTCCCTGGCTCTCCCAGAAGTCACGTGGGGTCCCTTGACATATGACCGAGTGTGGTCATACGCAGGGGGCCTGCAATCACGTGCTGTGGGCCCCCTTCCTCACTTCTGTTTCAGTAGAGAAAATGGTGGCAGCTGCAGCAAAGGGCCAGCATTCTGTTTGGATCCAATCCATTTTCTTCAATAATGTGTGTGGGGGGGGAACAGTCCAGAGCCAGGATACACTGGTAGAGAGCCTGTGTATCCTGGCTAGTGTAGATAAGTCCCTAGTCCAACACTTAAACCACTACACCATTCTGGCTTTTTCAGATAGTCTGCAGTGAAATCACATAGGTCATCAACAGTACTTTGAATTGTGCCCATGCCAGTAAACAGGTGAGCTATTTTATGTAGGGACTGCCCTGATCAAAGGTCTGGCTGCATCATTTTGGACCGGCTGAAGATTGCAGATGCAAGGCAAGCATCACCATGGCAAGATCAGACATCTTAATTTACATCCACCTGCTACTCACAACTAGAATAGTTTCATTGAATCAATTGCATTTATCTATGTGTTGACTTAGATACGTGTTGATTTTTTTTTTGATTGCCAAAAAACAATGGAAGCACATTCTATACATTGTTATGTGGTATGAAATTGTACTTTGTCCTAATTCAACTGGCACCTGACTTCTTTGTGCAACTAACAATATAAAACATCCTTAGTGCTGGAAATGCAGTGTATAAATATTGTAAGTCAATAAATTAATTCTCCCTTCCTGCTTTCCTGTTCTCTTTGTTTTCAGGTAGAATGGCTGAAGAATGAGGAACTAATTGATGCAGAGGAGGATGAGAATATTGACACCAGAGCAGATCACAATCTGATCATCCGTCAAGCCCGCCTGTCTGATTCTGGGAACTATACCTGTATGGCAACCAACATAGTTGCCAAGAGAAGAAGCCTGTCAGCCACAGTTGTGGTGTATGGTCAGTGGATATGAAATGCTATATTTTTTTGTCCTGATTTGAGTTAGAGGTGGTCCTTTTAATGGTCTTCCAGCAGTGAAGTGTGAAGGGAAAATCTGCCACTGACCCCTTCCTGATCTTGAACATCAGTTTTATGTTTGCTTGTGGAATTTACAAGTAAACAACTTTTGATCAAAAGGGGTATCAGTAACTTATTTGTACATAAATACCACTTGCATATAGGTAAACTTCTGTGCTATCAAAACCAAGGATTTGGATGCCCAGTTATAAAGAGAAAGCCTACAAGCATACAAGCTGCACATGTTCTGTGTATAAATTATGCTGCTGATAAATGGATGAATTGTGTGTCCAAGGACCAAAGTAGTTGCGCACAAGAAACAAAACACACACTAAACGTGAGTGGAAGAAAATAGGCCACAGCTTTAGGAGGACTGCCTGGCTGGCAGAGGAGTGCCTAAATAAATACTCTGTGATCTGACCAAAGTGAAGGGTGTAGCTCTTCACTCCAGCCAGATTCATTCAGCCAAAGAGATCAAACTGCAGTTTGAACCCATTGGCTGAAGTTCCCACTTCTCCCAGCAGACCCAGTGGGCATGCACCGCCTCCTGGGAGAAAGAAGGAATTGTGGCCCTGCCGGCCTTCATGTTCACCCCGGATTACAATCTACTTGTGAGGTAAGTCATTCAAGATCTTTTCAGGAGCAGGAATACAGTAGGACACCTGTATCCACAGAACCAATATCTGTGGTTTCAGTTATCTGTGAGACATAAAACAGAACACATACCATAGAACCTTCCTAGAAAATGCCTAGAGAGGCATCCTCTCTAGACATTTTCTAGGTCCTCCAAGGCAACTCTATGGTATTTTAAACCAGATGTCCCATTATTTTCAATGGTGTTCACTGTTATCTGTGGTTTCCGGTATCCACGGTAAGTCCGGGAACTGAACCTCCTGTATTATAGATACGAGGCTCCTACTATAGCACTGTTTCTCAACCAGGGTTCCCTGGAACTCTAGGGTTCCCCAAGAGGTTGCTAGGGGTTCCTCGATAGATTGTGATTGTGGAGGGGAAAAATAATAGCAGTATATAGAATTATGTTTATACAGGGGTTCCCTGAGACCTGTAAATTATTTCAAGTGTTCCTCAATGATAACTGCACTATAGTGTAATGATTCAATGTATGTATTTGAAATTCCATGTAAAAGAATATCATTCATGGAGTCTTGTAGGACCATGATTATTGTAGGAGCATGAAAGGTTTGAGTGAAGGGGCCATGAGCATTTGCAGCCACAAAAAATGGGTTCACAGGCCGCATGTTGTCTACTCCACCCTCTTTTTAATGAACTCTCTATGAGATGTATGAGAATTCTGATGAGAGTTTTTTAAAGCAATACACCTAATCCACACCTCCCAGACCAAACAGTAGTCAGTACACCATGTACTTTTCTAAAATATCATGAACTCACTTTAATCAGTGTGGGTTGGGGTTAGGGGTCATTTTAAAAATGTGCACAAAAATGCAGATACTTCAAGAGGGTTAAAAAGAAACCCAAAAAATTGAATTGGCACTGTTTTAGACAAGTACTAGAAGTAGTAAAAGTAGGGACTTGACAAATATTACCATTTCTATCCACTGTGCTATATAGGAAACCATCTTTATTTCTTGTCCTGTGTCAACATTCATTTTCATTTTTCAAATCTTCATTCATTTTGCTTAGTTATTTCTTCATTGTGTTACAAATAGCATTTGTTGGTGTCTTCTCATTGACTTTTCTGCTCCCTGTAATTTGGGTGCTTTCTTTCCTGCCAATGTGACATTTTCAAACATTCTTCTACCCTTCAAAGATATCACGTGGGCCACATTTCAGTCAGTTTAAAAAAAGGGAGGCATTATTTAGGTAATAAAATATGTTTTCCAAACAGAACATTACTCTTAAGACCAGATGATGGGGGGAACTGGGATGGACAGGTAAAAACATGGTGGAATAGCATTCCCTTTTTCTAAGTTCTCATTTGTGGGAGATTGAGTTGTTGTGCTTTCTCCCAAAGGAGATGGGATAAAGGTGGAGAGCATCTGGATAAATGCTATGTAAGTCCATTCAACATTTGCTCTTGGTTCTGTTCCTGAGCACTCACTTTCCTGTCCTAAGTGTAGGAGTTATTGTTACTTTAGGCCTAAGTAATGCATAGTCAGTTTTGGACAGAGCTTGAAAATGAACTTTAACAAGCAAATAGTTATCTTAAGTAATATGGTCTAAGGATGACTATTAATTAGTTGCAATTTTTGAAGAGCACTTCTTTACTTTCCTGTATTTAAGAAGAAATTAACTATGTTTTACTTGCTTTGGAGGGAGGAATCTGAATGCTACCAATGGTACACTTTTTCTGTACACTTTTGATGTTTCAACACCCACAACAGAGAGCATTTGGCAGCAGCATGAGGCAGAGCACATGCCAGCACTTGAACTCGGATGTGATATTGCTCTTCCATTTAGTGAGGCTATACACTCTTAACTATAAATGTTACAGTTACACAAAAAACAATGACACTCTCTCTCCCACTGCCACTTTCCTTTTCTTTTTGCCCCTTAGGTTATATCAGTAATGTACATAACTATTGGTGAAATGGAATCATTACAAATAACTCATTATCTGTAAGTGATTACTTCCAGATTGTGGCTTTGGAGCCCTGACATCAGTTTTTGCCTGCTGTGCCCTGATCTGATGACAGTGGGATTAGCTAGAATGGAGCAGACTCCTTGAATAAGATGATTTTTCCCTTCCCCAAACAATAAATGCCTTGTCTGTGGCAAATGAATAATTGAGAGATCCTCCTTAACTGTTCTAAAAATGTCACTTAGATTAAGATACCTGTATTGCAATATACATTTTAATCAGTGAACAGAATAAACAGTTAATAGCAAGAGCATTAATTAGCTTTTAAAACCTGTTGATTGGCAGTCCTAACATGCCTCCTTGATAACTTAACACCATTACACCAAACAGCAATTACAAAATGACATGCTTCACCACAAGTTATTAATATGTAGCTAGGCAACCATGGTGCAAACAGACAATCAGAAATAGCTAACCCATCCCAAGGGTCAATAGCTGAGAGAAAATAAACTGTGTGTTGGATTGCGTAAAGGCAAATCCCTGGCTATGCCATCAATACTTAATGCTTTTTTTATAGATACCATTTTTTTTTTTTGCCAACAGTGTGTTGAGTATACATGAATAATTCAATCTCTACCCAGACCATTTCCATTGCATATGCTCGAAGATGGGGGAGGCGATCAGCAATTGATTTTGGAGCAATATATAGCCAAGTGGAAGATCAGATTTTGTGGAAATGAGGTCACAGTGACTCAAGGCAAGCTTTATTGAAGAAGTGCTCTTAGATATATAAGATTTGAGGTGCTGCTTAAATCCCACTCAGCGTATCAGTTCATCGAGTCAACTCTGATTGGCAGTTGGTCTCCAAGGCCTCAGCAGGAAATCTTTTTAATGAGACTTTGCCCAACAGTTGCATATAACTGTGTATGTCCCTTCCTGTCTCATTCACATGAAAGGGGGACATCATGGGGACACAGGGAACACAGTACTGTGTTGTTAGTACTGGTTGATACATTGGTTTGTTGTTGTTATTGATTTTCAGCAACCATGCTGTGTGTTGTGTGCTGGCATGCGTTCCTGAGTGCATGTGTGCGTGTGTGTTTTATTTTATTATTATTGCTAGCTAATAGGATTTTAACAACCTCATTGTAGCAAAAACAGCAAAAGATAGCTTATGAGAGACTTCACATTGAAGCCATGATCCTATATGTCTCAACATAGGGCCCATCTATACAATTTTTTTTAAAAAAAATCCATTTGGGGGGTAAAAAATAGTCATTCGAATACCTACGATCCGCCTACATGATTTTTACCTCCCCAAAACTCCGTATGACCCCCCCTTCCCCAGCTGGCTGGAGCGAGCAAGCCAAGCAGCGGTTTTCAATCTCCTGCCTCTTTTTTTTTTAATTTAAAAAGTTGCCTGCTTTGCAGACAGTCGGTTTTCCCTATTTACAATGTAAAATAAATACATATATATATATATATATATATATATATATATAATTCACGGATTTACCAACTCTAGCTTAGCCAGGAATCCAACATTCTGGCTGCTCTCAATTCCCCTCCTTGTTAGCCCCGCCCCCTCTACTTGGCCAGCCAATGAGACTACACTGCCTGTTCATATGTGTGTGAATGGGGGGTACAGACGATCAACCATTTGAACGGCTGTATGGATTTTAGGCCGAGATCCACTAATCCTTCCGAATGCCGAATACACGTAGTTTACAGGGGATTCACTAGCCCCCCTTCCGAATGACACGTATGAATCTGAACAGCCATGTGTATGGATGATCAATCTTCTGAATGGCATTCATATTTTTTTTTTTACCGTGTAGACAGGCCCATAGTATAGTAGTTCTGCAAGAAACCTATGAGCTATATACTACACCCTGGTCTTACTGTATAGCCTCCGAACCCCCCTCTCTTCACAGATATCCCCTCTCTGCGCAGCCTCTTGGGATGTGGGCTGGATTGAAGAAGCATCTGGCTATGTCCCCGTAGCCGTAACCAAAATGATTATATCAGCACTGAGATCTGCTTAGGTCCTCCAGAGCTCTCAGTGCTGCTGTAATAATTTTGCACCTCACCAAGGAGATATAGCCAAATGCTTCTCCAATGCTGCTCACTATCCATGAAGCATGGAGTGGTTGTGGGGCAAGGGTGGGAAGGGGGGGGAGTTCAGAGGCTGTATGTTAAGTCCAGGGGGGGGGTTAGGCACTGAGGGAGAGAATACCAATCTCTGCAATACCCCCCAAAGTATCAGGGAAACTTATATGTGTGTATGCCACTAACAGGATGCCAGCCTATATATGCATGTTCTGTCCCCCAGTTTGTGTGAAACAGCACTTGGATGAGAGGTAGAACCTGAAGCCATTTAAATGTTGAAGTACAACTCCTCTTACTGCTAGTCATTGCCCATGATGGTTGGAAACAGAGGGAGCTGAAGTCCCACAATGTCACGAGGTCCATTCCCTCCCTGCCTTAAATAGTCAGCCAGAGAGTCCTGTATATGTGGTGACTCTTCAGCTTGTTGATAAAATTTAGGGCACTATGGGGGCAGGGGAGGATTCTCTTTAGAAGCTTTTCAATATCCTAATCTGACTGCCAAGGGAAAGTTTCCAGTCTCTTTTCTTCCTTATTACCTCTCTTCTTCTCATTAATGTGCAGAATGACATTTTATTGATTAAGACAGAAGGATGTTTCAACAACCTCTCTTCATCTTCCCCCCCCCCCTAAAGAATGTGTTTATCCCTTAAGAGAGAATGAGCATGGTTGCCTCCCCTTTTCTCCCCAACAGTTTAGTGTTGTCTCTAGCACCTCCTGGCACATTAATCAGCTTTGCACAAACATGTCCATTTGTTGACACCAAGTCCTTTATGTAATATCATCTCAACATTATTTATGAAGCGGTATTTACAACAGAGCTTGAAATTTAACATGCAGATTTTTTTTTAAAAAGAACTTGAAAACAGGAGGATTTGCAATGAAGGTTTGCTCTTTAGAAATGATAATGTGCTATCCATCTTTCTCCCTTCGAATGTGCTGGTTGCAGTGAATGGAGGCTGGTCTTCGTGGACAGAATGGTCTAACTGCAATGTACGCTGCGGCAGAGGGTGGCAGAAGAGGTCAAGGACCTGTACAAACCCTGCTCCTCTCAATGGTGGTGCTTTCTGCGAGGGAATGTCCGTGCAGAAAATTACCTGCACTTCCTTGTGTCCTGGTAAGAGACAGAGACAGAGATGTAATTGTTACCTCGCCCTGAACTCTTAGCATTATGAAAAATCACTGGATGATGTTTCTTTCTTCAGCACAAAATTCTAGCAGCTTTCCCCAATGAACCTCTGGAGTCAAATGTACATCCAGCATCAGGTGCTAGGTCTGCTCTTCCTGGTGCAGCCTCATTTCTTGTGGTATGATAGAGGTGTGGACTCCCCACCCAAATGTTTATGACAATGGGGTGTCATAATGATGCCTAAGGATGGAAAGAATATTCAAAAATATTTGAAAAATCATCATAAACATACTCTTTCAGTGTCATGAAACCCTGATGAGTAGAATTCTGGACTATTGAGAATCTTCACAGTTTGGGGCTTATTCTGCACAAAAATTGCATGTTATTGTTTTGTGTAGGAAATAAGATTTTCTGTGCAAGAAATAGGATTTTCTGTGCAGAAAATATTCCTATACAGATATATTATTTCCTGCTCATAAAATACAGTTTTTTTTTTGCACAATAAATGCCATAATTGCTGTCCAACAATGTCTGGGCAACCAGCCAAAGGCTGATTACTACACAGCTGATAGCAGAGGCCCAGCACAGTCAAGCTAATTACAGGCAAAGGAATCAAGGCAGCATAAAGTCAGAAACTTACTTTACTAACAAGCAAAACACAAGTCCACAAGCAAAGTCCAATATACAAGGTCCTGGTCTGGCAAACAGATTTCAGGGTAGTCCAGAAGAATCCTGGTCAGGCAAACAGAATGCAAAGTAAACAAACAGAGTCCAGGTCAAACGCAGTGAGCAGGAACAAAATGGGTAATCAGGTAGGCCAGATAACCTCAGACAACCTATGGAGGGCAGTGTTGCATATTTATAGAGCAGCAGCTAATGCAGCTGCTGCTTAACTAATTGCTGTTTCCTATAAATATGCTGAGACTGCCTCATGCCACCTTTTTGTTGTCTCTGTGCTGTGAAGGCAGGTATAGATAAGTTGTACTCTGTATCTGAAGGGGCAGGACCCTCTGCCAGAGCTGGTACTGCACTATTATTTGTGTCTAAGGCCTGTGGCTCTGGAACATGCTCCGGCTCTGGTTCAGCAGGTCCTGGCATGTCCACTGCTTCAGTATCTGAGTCAGAGTCCATTCCCAAGTTCTGGAAGCAGAGCATGACAATTGCAGACTTTGCATGTGATTGAGTTGCATGGAAAGCAGCATTCTCTGTGCAGAAAACAGCTTTTCCTGCACTGAAAAGAATGCTGCTACTTGGAAATACTGCTTTCTGTGCAGTAAACACTGTTTCTTGTGCAGAGGTTGTTGTTTTCTATGCAAAACTACCGCATGAGAATTTTGCATAGACTAAGTTCTGAATTGTAAATGGACTTCAAAAACAGCATGTTTTCAAAAACATTCTTGCAGCAGGAAGAAAACTGCTAAAATTATTTGTTGCTTCCTTCAAGAAGAAACTTAGTGAGGAATTATATCCCTACTGATGCCCCAGTGAGGGCCATTGAGGATCTTTCTTTGCACAGATTATCAATTCTTGTCAAGGTCTTTGTAGGCTGACTGGTGGTAACAGCTATTCCTCACCCACCTATTTTATTTTATTTTTATTTTTATTTTTATTTGAAAAACCCTCATGTGAGCCTAGTGGCAGGCAGACACTCTAGCCAGCTCTCTCCATCCCTCTGTCCCACCTGCATTCAAAATAAAACCCTTAAAGCCTTCCTCAATCATAGTATGACCCTCTAATGCCATTACCAGGAGCATTCAGGGGAGTTTGTTCTCTTCATCCCACTTTCCTTAAAAATATAACCCTCACACTAATTCCCTCCTGACCTCCAGAATAGCCCTAAAATAATGCTAGCTAGGGACATGCGGAGTATGGCATGTTAAATATATCTATGGCTGAAGCCCTGGGGGAAGGAGAGAGAACACCTCTTTCTGTCATCAGCTCACATGGGGAGCTTTCAAAAGAAAACACCCCACCCTGTGAAATACTTGGCATCCATTCATCCAATAATAAAAATGAAAGGGGATGATTAATTGGGAGGGTTCTGGCCTCATACTCATTTCAGTTCTGGCCTCATACCCACTGCTCTAAATATGCAACAGAAACACTTGATGGAAATACAAGAGTTTACAAAGAGCACTGCTAAATCAGAGCAAACTAGTATCTGGCTTTACACAGTGGCCAATCACATGCTTCTGAAGCAGACAATGAAGGCAAGAAGGTGTGAAACCTCTTCCAGTTTTTCACTCACAAGTCAACACCACCTCCCTGACAGCTTCTTAAAAAGCTTTAACACTTTAAGCTCTCTTCAAAATGTTCCTCAGTCTACAGGCTATAGCACACATAAGCAGGAAGAGCAGCTGGCCAATAGTCTTCTGTGTTTTTCTGAACGCATAAGGGTTTTTTTCCCCTTCTCTTTGCAAACAAACCTGTACTGTGCATGTCGGTAAATTTTCAGACTGCATGCATATTCTCTCTAGCGTTTATTATTCATAGTCCTTTGAACACCATAGGTGTCTGTTCATGTCTACAGGCTTTAAATTGGAATTTATTGAATCTGGAATTTCTCTTCCCCCCCCCCCCCGCATTTCTTTCTTTTGAACTGCCTCTGTTAATTTGAATAATGTGGACATAAGCAATATCTAGTGGAGCTGGATTGTAGACCATAAGGCAAAAAGTGGGCTGTTGTAAGTCAGTTAACAAATAAATATTAATCCCTGTTGTTGTTGTTTTGTAGTTGTTAACAAATGGCCTACAAGACCAGCTGTGATATTTCTTGTCCATGTCAGAATTATCTCTGCCTCTAGACTTATTTATTTATTATTTAGGTATTTATACCCCACTCTTCAGCCACAAAGGCTCTCATAGTAGCTTACAAATAGTTAAGCAACAGCATTTTACACATCTACGCTGTGTTATAGCTTGCTAGGCACTAAGCAGTTTCCAATGTGAAGCATAACACGAGTTGTCACTGCAAACATGAGAATTCACAGAAAAGCTTTCTAGCATATTTTCCCCCCTTTGGACTTTTTCAGACAGGGTGAAAAAACCCCTAGGAAATTGGGGGAAGAACGGGGCTGTCACACTTACAGAGCCCTGTTTCAGACAGCCCCATCCTCCTCCGTCCTAATCCTGACCTTCCCCCATGCTGTGGGTGCCGCTTTTTATTGATGGAGGTTTTCTGTCAATAACAAGCGGTGCCCACAGCATGCATGAAGAAAGGTCAGGAGGAGGATGGAGAGGACGGCGTCATCTGAAATGGGGCTCTGTAAGTGCAACAGCCGCGTTCTTCTCCCAACCTCCTCGTGGTTTCCCCCCCCCCCCATCTGATTAGGAGAAAAAGGCATGCATACTTCACATAAGTCCCCATGGACAGGGAAAGAAGATAAAAGGAAGCAATTAACTGCTACACTATGTAGATCAGGGAGAATTTCAGTTCACATTTGGATAAGAATTTACAAAGTTTTCATCAAGATTGTGTTTCTAAAATGAATATAAAAATTTTGGGGGATATTCACACATCCTTGGGATTCTTTGATGCATTTTAACAAACAAAAGTGTGTACAAAAATTTGTATATGAAGCAAAAGAGTGTATATTACAAAGCTGTGTAATTTGGGGAAGGTGTGCACAAAACATGTATATTAGTGAATAATTGCACATAACAACATAATACTAAGGAAGTTCCCTTCCCTGAAGATGTTACAACTTGGAATCCAGTTCAGAAAAGGCAGAAGGAGGAGGAGTTAAAATAAGGGAGGGTGAAATGGGCAATGACTAATCTGTTCGGTCTCACATATTTATTTATAGTCAAAGGCATAGCCATATTAGTCTCTATAAGTATAGTGGACCCTCCTGATCCACGAGCTCCATATCCACAGATTCAACCACCCATGGATTGTCACGTCCCATACCTAAAATGGCAACATGCACGCATACACACTGGCACGTCTGTGTGCATATCACCATTTAATAATATGGAGCATGACCATCCACATTTTTTGCCATCTGCAGGGGGTCATGGAAGTGAACCCCCATGGATCCAGAGGGCCCACTGTATATGAAAGGATCTTGTAGCACACTTTGAGAGTAGCCGAGAGAAAGAAGCTTATAGCATAAGCTTTCACAGACTCAGTCTACAAAAGTCTGCATCTGATGAAGTAGCCTGTGAAAACTGATGCTACAAACTTCTTTCTCTCAATTAGTCTCATAGGTGCTGCAAGATCCATTTGTATACTTATATTTAATTCTGTTAGGGCGGGAATGGGCAACTTGTGGCCTTCCACATGTTGGGGTTGTATATTTCCCATCATTCTTCACCATTGGCTATGATGGCTAAGGTTGATGGGAATAACAGACTAACAACACCTGGAGGGTCTCAAGGTGCTCAGCTTTGGCTTTGTGTATTGTGGGTTAGGGTTTGGGACTTGAGGTTTGTGCTATAAACCATATAACAAAGTGTGGGCTTCCAGAGGATTTGGAGGGGTTATATATGTTATGGGGGGAAGTTTCTACTCTAAGGAGTATCAAGGGAGCCAGGAACTGTTGAATGTTGTAAAAATGGAGGAACGAACAGGAAAGGATACACTGCCACCTTTTGAGTCTACAGAATAATAGAATCATAGAATTGCAGGGTTGGAAGAGACCACGAGGGCCATCTAGTCCAACCCCCTGCCATGCAGGAAATCACGATCAAAGCATCCCCAAGAGATGGCCATCCAGCCTCTGTTTAAAGACCTCCAAGGAAGGAGACCCCACCATGCTCCGAGGGAGTGTGTTCCACTGCTGAACAGCTCTTACTGTCAAAAAGTTCCTCCTAATGTTGAGGTGGAATCTCTGTTCCTGGAGCTTGCATCCATTGCTCCGTGTTCCAATCTCTGGAGCAGCAGAAAACAAGCTTGCTCCATCCTCACCGTGACACCCCTTCAAATACTTAAACATATCGCTTCTTAACTGTCTTTTTTCCAGGCTAAACATACCCAGCTCTCTAAGTCTCTCCTCATAAGGCATCGTTTCCAGACCTTTCACCATTTTAGTCACCCTTCTCTGGACACGCTCCAATTTGTCCATATCTTTTTTGAATTGTGGTGCCCTGAACTGGACACAGTATTCTAAGTGAGGTCTGACCAAGGCAGAATAGAGCGGCACTATTACTTCCCTTGATCTGGACACTATACTTCTATTGATGCAGCCCAAAATCGCATTGGCCTTTTTAGCTGCCGCATCACACTGTTGACTCATGTTCAACTTGTGGTCTAGTAGGACTCCTAGATCCCTTAGTCTCATTCAGCCAGGTCTCCCCCATCCTATATCTATGCATTTCATTTTTTCGCCCTAAGTGCAGTACCTTAGTGCTAAGTGCAGAATCAATTTGAGAGTGGCTAGAAAGGACTAGGAGAGGTGATTTTAATAATTCACTAAATGGCTGAAATGACCAAAACAACTTGCTGAAATGACCAAAACAACTTGCATGCATTTTCCTCTGTTTAGTGGATGGTGCTTGGGAAGCATGGAGTGAGTGGTCTGTCTGCAGCCCTGAATGTGAGCACTTGAGGATCCGTGAATGCACTGCTCCACCTCCCCGTAATGGTGGGAAATTCTGTGAAGGCCCAAATCAAGAGTCGGAGAACTGCACTGAAGGTCTTTGCATTCAAGGTAAGTAGCTCTGACAGAAAGTCTTTGTGTGTCATTATCCAAACTTTCAACATCTCTCTAGATCAGTAGGTCTCAACCTGTGGGTCCCCAGATGTTGTTGGACTACAGTTCCCTGGAGCCCTCTGAGGTCTCACATTGACAGCCAGGTGGTCCTCCCAGTCATTAGTGAGGCTGTAGGATTGAACTCACAGCTTCACTAATGACTGGGAGGACCATCTGCCTGTCAAGGTGAGACCTCAGAGGACTCCTGAGAACTGTAGTCCAACAACACCTGGAGTTCCACAGGTTGAGAACCACTGCTCTAGATAGATAGGCAGGAAAGTAGATAAATCTGCTCCATTAAATGAAAACTAATGGATGAATCTAAGAATCACGTGAGAGACTGGTAAGAGTTGTATGTAGTAAAATATCTCTCTCTCTCTGGCTTTTCTTCGCAAATGAAGATTCAGGAAGGACTCATCCCGCGCTTTCTGCAAGCGCGCTGATGACTAAAGAGGCCAATCCAAGATAAACAAGTCCAGTTGCAGAAAGCACAGCAGAAGGTCTCCTTGGGTGATGTTTTTGGGTTGTGATTCTTTCTGCGTTGTCGTTTCTCTTCGAGATTTGTTCGGCGTGAGTTCTCAAATAAGGCTGCAGCATTGTGGATAGTGTGTCTCCATGCCTCCTGATGTGAGGCCAGGGCGGACCACTGTTGGTGATCAATTTGGCCGAGCCTGAGATGTTGTTTCAGGGAGTCTTTGTATCGCTTTTTTGGAGTGCCCCTCTTACGCTGACCCGTGGTGAGTTCACCGTAGAGTAGTATTTTTGGGAGGTAATGGTCCTCCATCCTAGAAACGTGCCCTGCCCAGCGCAGCTGTGTTCTCAATATCATGGCCTCAATACTGGTGATCCCTGCTTGCTCAAGGACAGCAACATTCGTCACATAGTCAGTCCAGTGTATATTTAGGATTGTGCGTCGACAGCGCTGATGAAAGCGCTCGAGGAATCGTAGGTGGTGGCTATAGGTGACCCATGTTTCAGATCCATAAAGTAGTAAAATACTTTCACAAGAAGTGTGTGTGTGTGTGTTTTATGTGTGTGATAGCAGCTTTGAAATTCATTTGACTAAAGTCTTTTGCTTGGAGCACAAATCCTTTGAAGTTTTTGGAAAGAGTTACATTGGCTAGAAGGGATGTTTTCCTCCTGTGGTGAATAATTTATCAGGTATTACCTGGGATGTCTTAATATGTATCATCTGCTCAGAAACAGACAAAGTTAATGGAAGGGCACAGACTCTCTGCCAGTCCAGATGAGAAGCAAACTTTACAAGCATCTCTTTTGACTCCTGAGGAATTCGACCTTTGAAGATCCTATACTGTACAGCTCTGGAGGGCTGCATTCTAGTAGTTGGTCTGGCCAGAGTCAAGTCAGTAAGGGCAGAACTACATATGCTTTCTTAGTCTTCTTTTTACATACTCTGTCTTTCTACATTACTTTTTCCCTTCTCTACTTTGTTTTCTTGCATTTTAACCATTTCAACCCCCCCAAAAAAACATAATAAGAGTCTGAACTATTTTCAGACTCTTATTACCCTCTGAAGTGCTATTTTTGCGCAGAAGGAGGGAGGATGTGCAGTGAAGTCTTTTCTGTGTTTATTATCATGCAAAGTTCCAGTAGAGTTATTCCCAGAAAAGAGAGTGGTGGATTGTAACCCTGAATTAAAAAGGGGAGGTAACATTTAATATAGAATCAGGCCTAGAATTGGTTAGAACCCTTGTCAAAGCCTGAAATTATTTTGGAGTCCTCAATTTTTATTATACCTCTCAGAATGAGATTAGCCAATTCTTGGAGTTCTAGTCCAATAAATAGCAAAATGTTTTGAAGCTCTGTCCTTATGTGTATTCCATACTTTTCTCTACATTGATTAATATATGTGTACTTTGAATACCTTAAAGATATGTGATTTCATTGATGCAGAAGATCACAATGTTCCACCCCATAGTAGTGTTCATAGAATCATAGAGTTAGAAGAGATCACAAGGTCCATCTAGTCCGATCCCCTGGCATGCAAGAATATACAATCAAAACATTCCCAACAGATGGCCTTCCAGCCTCTGTTTAAAAACCTCCAAAGATGGAGACTCCACCACACTCCAAGGCAAGTGCATTCCACTGCTGAAGAGCTCTTACTATCAGGAAGTTCTTCCTAATGTTTAGGTAGGAATCACTTTTTCTGTAGTTTAAGTCCATTGCTCTGTGTCCTAGTCTCTGGGACAACAGAAAACAAGTTTGTTCCATCATCACTATGACATCCCTTTAAATATTTTAACATTTGTATCATGTTACCTCTTAACCGTCTCTTCTCCAGACTAAACATACCCAGCTCCCTAAGGTGCTCCTCATAGGACATGGGTTCCAGACCTCCATTTTGGTCACCCTCCTCTGGACATGATCCAGAGTTGTTCACAATCATACTTGTTGTGACCAGTTCATCATCTAATGGCCAACCTTCTGGTGACAAACCTGTCTTAAATAAGGTGATTCTCAAATCTGAGATATGCTGTCTGCCATAAAGGACATTTTCAGAACCCTTGAGGACACATTCAAGAACCTACCAGAGTTTGTGTTCCACTGGAATAACCTTCAAGAACTGAGTGTCACCTCCATGTCATCGTGTTGTGGAGAGTAGGACTCTGTGCAGGAATATACACATATAAGAAAGATGTGACAAATGCTTTTTAATATCCACATTATCAACAAAAACACAACATGTCTTGACACTTGTGACTCCACTAAGGAAAATAAGACCAGCTGTGAGATTATTCACACTTTGGAATATTGTTAAGGAAAATCCATTTACATGAACAGAAAACATGTTAGAAGGCATATTTTTTCTATACAGGTTTGTGTAAAAACATGTAATTCTCATACAAAATAGTGAGTTTTTGTTTTTGTTTTGTTTTGTTGCCGAAATCACATGGTGGAAAACTACATGGAGGAATCCATATGTTTCATATATATATATATATATATATCACCAGCATTGAGGCCATGATATTGAGAACACAGCTGCGCTGGGCAGGGCACGTTTCTAGGATGGAGGACCATTACCTCCCAAAAATACTACTCTATGGTGAACTCGCCACGGGTCAGCGTAAGAGGGGCGCTCCAAAAAAGCGATACAAAGACTCCCTGAAACAACATCTCAGGCTCGGCCAAATTGATCACCAACAGTGGTCCGCCCTGGCCTCACATCGGGAGGCATGGAGACACACTATCCACAATGCTGCAGCCTTATTTGAGAACGCACGACGAACAAGTCTTAAAGAGAAACGACAACGCAGAAAGAATCACAACCCAAAAACATCACCCAAGGAGACCTTCTGCTGTGCTTTTTGCAACTGGACCTGTCTATCTCGGATTGGCCTTTTTAGTCATCAGAGCGCTTGCAGAAAGCGCGGGATGAGTCCTTCCTGAATCTTCGTTTGCGAAGAAAAGCCAGAGAGAGAGAGAGAGAGAGAGAGAGAGAGAGATTCTACCTACAAAACATGTTTTCTACACAGAAAAAAAGTGTATTTTAATGTGAATGAATTTCCAACAACAAAATCCACAAGTACAAATAGTGCTTAAAATTTTTGCAGTAATCATATGTATTCTCATGGAACACAGGGAAAATTGCTGAAATTATTCATTCTTGCATGAAGGAATGAGATAATAGAACATTTATGTCCCTAGTATATGCCCATATATATATATATATATATATATACTGTCAAAATGTATATTTCTAAATGTATTTGCTTTAAAAATGTGCAATTCAAATGCATTTTGATGTGGTTAGTGTGAATTTCCTCAAGCATGCCTAATCAAAAGTATCAACGAGAGGCTTGTTCATGGGTCTCATAACTATGTAGAATACTCTTTTACCCCCTATTTGAGTCAGTCAGTTTACTGGACAGGAAATGATTTTAAAGTACTTTACAAGCAAAAATACACTTGTTCATGTAGAACTAAAATAATAGGCAGCGAGGTTCTTTAATGTGTACAGGAATGCCTATATCTATTGAGGCCTGTGCCTGTGAATCTGTCATGCTGCTTTATGCTTGATCATCCCGCTGTGCATGAAATGAACTCTTCACCATAGGCACTTGTTAAGTAAACCTTTGCATTTCTATATGGATGCTTGCACTAGGCATGGCTAGAACATACCATAGAATCATAGAGCTGAAAGTACTTCAAAGGATATCAAGGCTAGCCCCCCTGCCAATGCAGGAAATATGTTCCTAAAGCACCCCAATAAATGTCTGTTTAAAACCATCAAATGAAGGGGAGTCTACCACATTCTAAGGTATTCTGTTTCATTGGTTTCATTGTCACAATAGCCTGTACCAGTGGTTCTTAACCTTTTCTTTACCATGGACCCCCTTTAAATATATTTTGTCGCTGTGGACCCCCAAGACTTAACTCAAGATTTAAAACCTAACAACAACAACACAATTACACCATCCATTAAACCTTCCATCAGAGGCATTGGAGGGGGAGGGAAGACTTTTCTCCTACTTCTTCCTGCAAGTTTGTGGCTGGAGCAAATTGAAGGGCAATAAGCACGCCAAGCCAGCCATCCAGCCTTTGCCTTGGCTCCTGTCATGTGGCCTCTCCATCACAGGGAGGAGGTGGGCCAAGAAACATTCAAGCCTTCATGGAAGCTTGGAAGAATCGCTAGCCTATACGATCAGCATGTTCTTAATGTTTAATCAAAACTTCACTTCTTGTAGTATAGACCTGCTGGCTCAGGTCCTTTCTTCTGGGGGCAGCCCCTACGTTAGAAAAGCAAACCCACAACTCCATCATCTATATAACAGCCCATTGAGTATTTGAAGATTGCTATCCTGTTACCTCTTAACAGTTTCTTTTCCATGCTAAACGGGCCCATTTCCTTCAATGGGGTTGTCCAAACAGTGAAAAAACATCTCACAGAATGCGAGGAGAATCCTACCTGTCTTAATGGCATTCTATGTGATTTTACCATATTGTGAAGGAGGGGAGTGAAAAATGCCAAAAATCTTACCGGAAAAGCCTTCACAACTTTTCACGTCTTTAAAAAACAAAACAAAAAACAATGAGAGGGTGTGCATTTCTGTTCATTACGACAAGCGAGTCAATTTGATTTGCTTCCCCATACAAAAGGAAGTGCAAATCTGATTGGCCAGATGAGCAAAGGGGGTGGGGCTTGCTAGCAAGGCAAGCGCCCGCTGCCATCATGTTAGATTTTAGCCTTAGCGAGCAAGTGCTAAGGCAAGAAAACAGGGTTTGGGTTTTCTTTTGTTTTTTGCTTTTATGTTACAGTAAAAAATCAATTGCAGCTTGGGCATCATTTTAAAAAAATAATAGGGTTGGTGGTAGCAAATTCAGGTATGTGCAAACATGAGTAAATTACTCATGGCCACCATGTTTCCTAATGGGCATCCAGAACTTAAGGGGGCAGAAAAACCATTAGGACAGGTTGCAGCTGCTGCAAAATGTCATTAGTGTAAGGGATTCCTTTTTGGGCTCTTATAGACAAACCCAATGTGTTTTCATAGGATTTGGTCTCCATCTTTGTCAATTTTGTCTGGACATATTCCACTTTGGCATCCTCCTCCTCAAACAACAGGGTAAAATCTACTAGATGTTAGGTAGATGTAAGACAAAGGTAGGCACCATACATGCACTTCCTAACTCATGCTCTTGGGAGGAAAGAAATATGTCTTTTCCAAGATGTTAAATTCTGTTTAAGAAATACAGTTTTGAATATACTCTTATTAATACAGTATGTCACACTTTTCTAAACACACACACACATTATTATTATTATTATTATTATTATTATTATTACCCCGCCCCTCTGTTAAAAACAATTGGATAACCAAAATCCAGTTGATAGTTGTAATGAGAGTGGACCTCTTGAATAAATTGAACTTATGTAAGTGTTGTATTTAAAAGTTCTAATTGATTTAATGTGTTTACTTTTGTTAGAACTAACAATTGAATTTAAGCCAGAGAATTTATCTTCTATAGTTTCTTTACTATTTTGCTAGTCACAAGAGTCAGGCAGGCCACTGAAGCCCCCAAATTCCTCATATTTCATTTTAAAGCTATCTTCTTGGGACTGAGTACTATCAAGCTTTAATTTTATAAAGAAAGTTGCATTCCTGCCCCCCCTGGTGAATTATATTGCCATAATTCCATAAGCATTTTTAAACACTGTAATAAGTCATGTAGTCCTATTTTGGCTTATTGGTTGGAATGGCAGATTTGAAACACAATGCTAATACATCCCAAACAAATATAAAACCAATACAAACACAAGTATTGGGCTGTGGTCTGCATCCTACTTCCCTTCTTTTTCAAAATGTTTCTTACCCCAAAAATATGCCCAGGCATATACATGCCTCCATGACCACAGATAGGAAAGTTAATGTAGAAATGATACTGTGGGCTCATCTGCACCAGGCAGGACACACCAGCATATCCTGCCTCCAGAACTGCCCAGTCCTCCCCCTCTACCATTTACTTGCAGAAAAGTGGCCATTTCCTTCAATGTGGTTGTCAGAGCGTGGTGGGGTCTCCTTCCTTGGAGGTCTTTAAACAGAGGCTGGATGGCCATCTGTCGGGGATGCTTTGATTGTGATTTCCTGCGTGGCAGGGGGGTTGGACTGGATGGCCCTTGTGGTCTCTTCCAACTCTGCAATTCTATGATTCTATGATTCTATGAAACAGTGAAAAAAGACTCATGGAATGTGAGGAGAATCCTACCTGTCTTAATGAAATTCCATGTGATTTTGTCATATTGTGAAGGAGGGGAGTGAAAAATGCCAAAAACCTTACCAGAAAAGCCTTCGCTCAAACAGGATGCTGGCCCATCACTGAAGCCACCACCACCATTTTCTTTACCAATGCAGAAGCCAGGCAGGGGTCCTGCAACGTATGACTGAAGCCCCCCTGCATGTGACCAGCCTAGGTCACATGCTGTAGGACCCCTGCCTGGTTTCCAGGAGAGCCAGGGAGATAGCAGAGGCAGCGAGGAGTGGCATTCTGGGACAGGCTCCTGTGGACATGCAGGACTTGATCTGGCAGATATGGATAAAGCCACGTATTTTTTTAAGCACACAGTAAAAGGCCCTATCCTGGCTTGTCCCTGGTCCAGCCCCGTATCTGCTACGGGTGTTATTTGGACTGCCCAGTGGCAGATCAGGGTGCATCATTTGGACTGCAGGGCTCTTGAATGGGGGAAGCTGGGGTACTTGGCCGGTGCAGGCATTTTGTGCACTTACACAAAAGCGTTTTTCAAAGTATATTAATTCTAATATATAATGTTAAATCTAATGCATTAATGTTTACATTTACATTAAAGTATTACACTATAAACCTTGGTGGAATGAAGGTAAAAAAAAAAAAATCCCATCTATTATTTCCTTCCCTTCTGCTCTTCTTACCTCATTTTCAGTTTAGGAGCGAAGGGCACAACTATCTCATTAAAAAAAATATGAATTTTTCACTCATTCACTCTGGAATAAGAATAAAAATAGATACATATAAACAGAAAAGATGCAGGAAATGAAACATTTCTTGGGGGCCATGGCATAAAAGAGGTAGGAATACAAGAGTATGTTTAATAGAGAAGTTGGATTAAATGCAGTATTACAACAACCAAATAATAGATATTAACCCAGTAACAAAGAAATATCAACTGACACTCTGAGCAACCATCAAAGAGACTTTTACAGCACTTTAAAAACAATCCACCCCTATAGTCACAATGATCCAAACTCCCTTCCACTGTCAATACAGTCAATAATTGATCAAATATATACTTGTGGATCCCCAAAAGGTGGCAGGTTAATATGTAGATAAATGCAGTGTGACCAAGTGGGAGGCAGAAGGCTACACCTGCATTTCTAATTTTCATAGACAAATTTTCTCAGTTCCAAGCTGTGCTATGAACACTGCTCTGAGGTTCAAAGCTGCTATTCCTTTCTGTTCATAATCAGATTTAGCTGCAGTCATTCACTTATTGTTGTGGCTGCACTTAGCTCCAACGTGTTTTCTCCCTGTAGTTCACATAGCAGCAGCTGGCTGGAAGCTATTACTCTGAGATTAGACCTCATTGGTTTTTCACTTCAACAACTATTACAATTAGATATCCTCAGAGTTAAGGAAATACTGAAGCAACAACTGCTAGTGCAATGTTGAGGTAGAATCTCCAGGAACAGAGATTCCACCTCAACATTAGGAGGAACTTTCTGACAGTAAGAGCTGTTCAGCAGTGGAACACACTCCCTTGAAGTGTGGTAGGGTCTCCTTCCTTGGAGGTCTTTAAACAGAGGCTGGATGGCCATCTCTCAGGGATGCTTTGATCATGATTTCCTGCATAGCAGGGGGTTGGACTGGATGGCCCTTGTGTGGTCTCTTCCAACTCTACAATTCTATTATTCTATGATTCTAGATCTTAAACACCAAAATAACTTGTCCATAGAGTCAAACCTGAATTCTTGGCTTAGCTAGAGGTCATCCAGTTTGTCTGATTCCATTCCCCCACTTTGTTTACAGTGCTTAATATACCCCAAATACAAGAAATTCTTCTCCTGTCCTTCAGCAATACTTGAAGGCCAGTACAGGAGAATCCTGTTTCAGAATCAGGTTTATGTATTCAATGGAAACATTGAAACAGTTGACTATGACTGTTTCATGACTGTATAGAAAGTCAGAAGAAGAGTTAATTACCCCTTTGTTGTTATCTCACTCAGGGCATGAAACCAATTATTATGGAAAGTTCCTTCTTGAGGATATGATCACAGTAAAAGCAGCATTTTTTTAAAGCAATTGCAGTTAAAATTGCCTGAATTTTAAATTACACATTTTTATATATGCACACACACACACATACACACACACTGCATGTTAAGACCTTTTGTTTATACTGTTTATATCTGTTTTAGTATGAGAGCCATATTGTAGAAATAAGATTGTTGACAAAGAGATTGATCACAGATTAGCAAAGGCATATAGCACATTTGGAAGACTTTACAAAAGAGTCTGGAGTAACAAACATCTGAGGCGAAGCACAAAAATCAGTGTGTATAGAGCCATTGTACTGTCGGTTCTCCTTTACGGGTCTGAAACATGGGTCATCTATCGCCAACACTTATGACTCCTGGAACACTTTCATCAGCACTGTATACGCACAATCCTAAATATACACTGGACTGACTATGTGACAAATGTTGCTATGCTTGAGCAAGCAGGGATCACCAGAATTGAGGCCATGATATTGAGAACACAGCTGTGCTGAGCAGGGCACATTTCTAGGATGGAGGACCATCGCCTCCCAAAAATAATACTCTAGGGTGAACTCGCCATGGGTCAGCATAAGAGGGGCGCTCCAAAAAAGCGATACAAGGATTCCCTGAAACAACATCTCAGGTTCGGCAAAATTGATCACCCACAATGGTCCGCCCTGGCCTCACATCGGGAGGCATGGAGATGCACTATCCACAATGCTGCAGCTTTATTTGAGAACTCACGCCAAACAAGTCTTGAAGAGAAATGACAATGCAGAAAGAATCACAACCTGGAAACATCACCCAAGGAGACCTTCTGCTGTGCTTTCTGCAACCGGACTTGTTTATCTCAGATTGGCCTTTTTAGTCATGAGCGCACTTGCAGAAAGCGCGGGATGAATCCTTCCTGAATCTTCAATTTTTTGTGGACTCTACTCATATATGGCCATGTGAACCTCATTTTGAAGGAGTTACAGGGATCTTTGAGAAGAGACAATCCTTCTGCATATTAATGTGAAATTCTGATGCCGGCTGTATGCAAGATATAAGAATTAGTGCTGTGCCCAAAGCCCCCCCCCGGCCCCCCCAAAAACTTTTTCAACTGTTCTCATTCAGTTGAACAGAAAAGAAATACATTTCAAAAATAATTTAAAGGCGGGAGAGGAATCAGAAAAAATCTCAGGAGTGAGATTCAAGATTCTTGTCTTTACCATACTTAAGAGAAGTGGCTGAGAAATGTGTCTGGATGTCCTATTTTTCATTGTACAAGCATCTCTGTGGCAGCCAATAGCCTTCTCAGCTTCTTAAATCAATTAAAGCCCAGAGGAAGACATCATAGTGTAAGTTCTGCTTTTTACAGATCAGGAAGTATGGGTAGCTGGAGAGGCTGCAGGGTGATGAAGAGATCTGTAATCGAAAACAAAACCAAACAAAAACAAGTGTAATAGAAAGAACAACAAAACAAGAACAAGTGTTGCAGCCTGGGGCACCTTGCAGTATTATGATAATTTCAAAAATAGGACCTAAAGGAATTCCGGTGAGCCATGAGAATGAGGGAAAGAACCAGAAGCCATTTTCATGAGGAAATAAAACTGCTAGAAAATTGGGACACAAATAATGGAGTTGGACACAACTTTCTCATAAACCTGCCACAGAGAAGGAGTTGTAAGCATTTGCAGTAGAGACAAAACTATATGTGTAGTAACCTCCATGATGTGTGACATTTGGGAGACCATGTGGAAGGTCCTAAACTAGAATCCATATCCTGAGTCAAAAATTCTCAGAAGATATTTTCATGAGAAACATTCTAAGCTTCCCTGCCCCCTTTTCCTCTACAAGGCATGAATTTTCTCCAAGTTGTCTACACCATTTTTGAGGGGCTTCCTCCCCCATGTCCACCACAAATAACCCAGAATCGAGTTAGTGGAACTGTGGAGAATACAGAATGGCAGGCAAGCTACCAAAAGACATAATGGCAATGGTGGGGGGACCCAAAACATTGTGGCCTAATCCACACTACACAAATAATTCAGTTTGAAACAGGATTTTTTTTTGCCAACGCTCCTTCCTATTGAATCCTGAGCTTTTAGTTTTAGAATGTCTTTAGCCTCCTCTGCTAAAGAGTGCTGGGTCCTCACCAAACTACATATCCCATGATCCCAGAGGAAGAAGCCATGGCAAAAAATCCCATTTCAAACTGGATTATTTGTATAGTGTAGATGCACCCTTAGCGAAGAAAGAACTATGTAAGGTGTGCTATTGCTAAAAGTGTGTCTCACGTCTGAGAAACTGTCAGAGAGTTTCTCCTACCCTTGGAGTCATTAAGTGAAATACTTCCTCAACTCACAGTTTTTCTAACCACAAATAGGGTAGAACATTTTAAGAGGCAAATTGTACACAGCTGTAATAGGAATTATTTAAAACATGAGTGGTGGCACATAGATGAAAGATATCTGGCAGCCTGCCAAACTCACAGGGCTAGAAGTACAGCCACATTGGTTTGTCAGAAGAAGGCATTTAACATCTCATTCTAAACACTGAGTCACATATTTCATTTTTGTCACTAATAGTTTGGCTGTGCTATGTGAATGATAAAGATAAATACACAAAAGGCCTTGGGATGGCATTGTTGTTGTGTCTCCAGCTTTGACTTTAAGTATGTAACAATTGTCTGGCTAACAAGGTCAGCTCCAGGTTTGAGGGGGTGAGATGGGGTATGGAGGGAAACTTCAGCAAGATAATTTAGTTCTCTCCTCCTTGAGTAGACCAGCTTCCTTGCCACTATTACCAATACGCATGTAATTACTCTCTCGCTAACCAAACCTACATCACTGCCAGAAGGAGAGTTCAAAGCAAGTGGAGTTTGCTGTTTCTGCTCCACTACTCCCGTGTTCGGAGAAGACTTGTGGACAGATAGCAACAACTCTGAGAAGGCTCTGGGATCAGCAGTGTGTCTTCCCTAGTCACAGCTGCCCACCAATACCAACATTCAGTAATAGCCCTGTTTACTACACCAGACCAGGGTGTGTCTAATTCTGCATTCTTTCTTCAACCATTACAGATATTCCTATTTATTTCTCAGGGCGTATCTACATGGGCTAAATACCCCAGCTTTTGCCTGTTCCAGAGCCTGGCATTTGCCCCATTCTGCCCCCAGACAGTCCTAACCAACCCTGGGCAGATACAGGGTTAAGATGGAAGCAAACTGGAATAGGGCCTGATAAACTGTTACATAATAATACCTAGTTTAATCCAGTACTGCTATCCAAAACCTGGATTAGGCCCTGCATGTCTGTTGGAGCCTGGCTGGCATGCTGGCCCTTGCTGCTGCTGCCACCAGCTCCCTAGCTCTCCCAGAAACCAGGCAGGGGTCCTTTAGCATGTGACCAAAGCTGGTCCCATGTTGTGGGCCCCCTTCCTGATTTCTGAGGTAGCAAAGAAAATGGCAGCAGTGGCTGCAGTGACATACCGGTGTTCCTGTGTGGGCTCTGGCTCATTTCATTGAGGTAATGGGGGAGAAATGGGCCACCTCCACAGCCAGGATTCACCAGCATGGGGCCGGCATACCCTAGCTGGTGTAGATAAGCCCTCAGACTTGCAATGTATATTGCTCTGTTGTTGTTGTTGTTGTTGTTGTTGTTGTTAAGAACAAAGGAACCAGATTGTCACTTATGATATGAAGGCATAGATGGAATGAATCACTGCTACTAGTTGGATGTATGTAGGTTGTATATTATAAACAGCATACTTTTAAAGAATACTTTCGTAAGTAGCTATAGAATTTTTGTAATCTAGGGATGATCTTTGTAACAGGACGGTCCCTGACTGTTGGGCAAGTATGTAAGGTATATATTATTAAAGCTGGGGTAGCTTGCAATGAGCTAGCTATTTTCTTTTCCATGTAAAGCAAACAAATAGACCAAGGTGACAAGGAGTAAAGAGAGTGAAATAATGCATGCATATTTAAAGAACAGTACAAGGTAAACCAAGAGGTGAAAAAGAAAATAAAGAATAGTTGTGAACGTTGTGAACAGTACAGGAGTGACAGGTTCCAGAATGTCATGGTGTAAAATGTCAATATAGATGCTACCGAATCCTCCATACAACTGGGTGGAATAACTAGTCTAACCTGATAGGACCAATATTGCCGGCTTGCCCTGGCAGCAACTCATTTGCATGTCGATACACCTTTTCCCCTCACATTGCCACATGGGCATATGAAAAGTGGTGCCTATTACCTACGTTGAGCCAGTCTTCTTTACCTCAAGGCTCATCTGAAGACACTTTTTCAATCAACATTTTTACCTTAACCTACCTAATTTTTTACTTCCTAGTCATGGATTGGAATGCATTTATCTTTCCAAGGCTCTTATCCTGTTAGTGTTGTACACAGGTGTAATTTATCCCCACACCTGTATATTACTATTTCTGTTCACTGGGGAGCGGGTTGGAATTCCCTTCCAGTGATAAAGGCCTGCTGCCCCCAGCCTATCATAGAGCCATTGAAGGTGCCCTCCCACAGGTATTCATGACTAGAGGTGAGCAGTGGGGGAGGGAATTGCAGAAGCATCTGGCTATATCCCTTTAGCCAGATGTGAAATTATTACATCAGCTACTGTGACCTCCAGAGGACCCCAGTAGACCTCAGCAGAACATATAATTCTTCATGTCTGCCTACAGGGACATAGCCAGATGTTTCTGCAACCTCCCATCTCTTTCAGGCATGAATTTTCTTTTGGCCATCAGTTGAAAAGGACATAATTTTAACTTCCCAAATGAACCAGTGGAATGGAATGCAATTATCCTACAGATTTTTGTGCTTCTCCAAATTTTGTGACAACTGAAAAATTGCATACTAAAATGTCCACTTTTTAAAAAATATATTTTTATTAATTGTATAATCATACATTATATTATCCAATCAATACTTAGTATAACACATAAAATTACTATAAACATCGCAATTTTTCTATTAACTAATTTCAAAAGTTAACATAGATTCTTTACTATAATTCTATTCAAAACAATAATTCCCCTACCCCCCCACCTCAGTGCTCCCCTTCACCGGAGCCATTATCCCTTACCTAATCTTTCCAGAATCTCATTTCTTCCCGTGGCGGTAACCTCCCATCTTTTGTCTGTAATACTTTTTTAACGAATACTTTCCAAATTTTATCAAAATCATTTTCTTTCCAACTTCCTCTTCTTACTTTAATTCTACATGTTAACTTATCATTTACTGCCATCTTCCAAACTTCTTTATACCACTCCTCCACTTGTACATTTATTTGCATTTTCCAATATCTTGCTATAATTAATCTTGCTGCCATTAATAAATTTGTTATTAAATCCTTTTCTACTTGGTTTCCATTCTCTCCATTATAAATTGACATCAATGCTATGCTCGGTTTCCTTTCTATATTTCTATTCAGAATATTCTCTATTTCTATGCAAACCATTTCCCAAAACTGCTGTACAAATTTACAATTCCACCACATATGCATATATGTACCTATTTCTTGACAACCTCTCCAACAATATTTAGAGTTATTCTTATCTATATTATGCAATCTTGCTGGTGTCAAATACCATCTCCATATTATTTTATAATAATTTTCTTTTATCCGTATCGACATATTTTTTAGATGTCTTTGTTTCCATATCTTATCCCATTCATGATCTCCAATTTTTTGTTTCAAATCTTCCTCCCATATTCTCCTTAAATATTCCCCTTTGTCTTTTTTCCCTTATTTTTTTATCAATATTTTATATAATTCACTTGTAATACCTTTCATACTTTCATTATCATCCCTCTTTTCACTTTTTTCACCAAATTTTCAAATTTTGTAAATTCCCTTGTTTCTTTGTGATTCTTTTTCCAATTTTTAATCCATTGTTCTAACTGTATACAATTAAACCATGAAATTTTCATTCTACATAATTTCTCTCTTATACTCCCTTTCTCATCCATCCATCCTTTCCATCCCTCTATTTTATCTATCCTCTTTTCTTCCCCATTTTTTCCTTCAAATTATTTGGGAATTTTTTTCCCCATTATAGCCGGTGTTAATACTGAATCAATAGGCAAAAATTCTCTCTTATATTTATACCATATTTCCCATATATTTTGCAAAAATGGGTTCTCAAATCCTTTAATTCCTGTTTTGTAAAATTATCAAAAAATATGTTCCATATTCTCTTTTCTATTCTCCCTGTTTCTGTCTCTAACCATTCTAAATCCCCTTGTCCTACAATTCCTTCTATAACATATCTCAATTGATTAGCTTCATAATATCCTTTTATTTTGGGAAGTAAAATGTCCACTTTAAGGAATGCTGTGCACAAAAATGCAGGTATTATGAAAAGATAAATACAGAAAGTGCATACTGGAGAAAAATACCTATAAATGTTAAGGAAAGTTGCACATGAAAAATGCAAATGCATGTGTATACATATTAAAAGCTGCGGGACTTACCCCGCGGCTTGTGTTGCGCTGGGGGAGCCCTCCGCAGCACCTACCTCATGGAGTGGCATGGGCGCCACCATCTTCTTCTGTGCCTTCTCCCAGGCAGCTTTGGCTGGATGGGAGAAGGATCTTACAGCAGCCAATCAGAAAGGGGTTGCCCCTTTCTGATTGGCTGTTTAGGAGCACCCCCAGCCAATCAGAGAGCGGGACTTTCTGGCTCTCTTATTGGCCAAGGGGCGAAGACTGCAGCCTGAAGTCTTCCCTCTGGTCCGGCAACTGGGGATAAATTCCCCAGCGTGAGCCGGGCCAGAGCAGTTGGCTCCGTGGAGTCGAAGACCCAACCCACCCACCCTAGATAGATTAACTTTGTATCAGCTAGATCTTGCATGTTTTGTGTGTTTCTTGTCACAGCTTGTGCGGGGCAGCGGTGATCATGGGGGGACCATTTCGCTGGAGGGAGCATGGGGGGAACTGTTTCCCCCTACCTTTCTGGTGGGGGGAGGGCTGGCTCCCCCTTCCCCTCACAGGGTAGTCCAGTGACCCAGTCACGTGCTTCCGGTCACGTGCCTTCCGGTCATGTGCTTTCCGGTCACTGGTTTTGCCGGTCACGTGTTTCCGGTCACATGACCCCCATTTGCTGACCAGGTTTGGCTGGTCCACCTCCATGCTCATGCGCCAACCAGGCAACTACCATCCACAAGTTGTGGCCTTTTCTGCCACTTACTTCTCACTTGTACCAATACACTTTGTGAATCCTATGTTGTTGCAGTGTCATTATTTCTGGGTCATTTGGGGAAGGGAGGGCTGCCGGGGGAGCTGACTCACTCCGGCATGCAATAAATTCACATAATGGTGCAGCAGTTTGACAAAATATCCATGACCGAATACATGCAAAACTGATAGGGATGAGATATAGACTTCTTTGTTTGTTCCTCAGTGTCCAATGAAAAACAGAATGGTATTCCCCCTGATTATTCCATAATGTAACCTCTTTGTACTTGGATGTTTTAACTTTGTTTGACTCCAATTGAAACCAAATTTTGTAAAATGGAAAAGAATCTGTGGCACCTTAAAGACTGAGGATTATTTGCCATCAAGTTGACTTTGACTTAGGGGACATTATCAGACTAGCATCTAAAAATGCTATAATTCCACGAATGAAGATAGCGGGAACATCATGGCATTATAACACTTGTTATCACAGGTAGCTGTAATAATGTTAAAGAAAGGCCGTGGAATTATCTCACGACAACCAGTAGTGCTTCAAGAATGGGAGTTTACTTCCGTGACTTAGCATGGGCTTGATTTTGGCAGCTGTGGCTTTCTTGATTGAATCCATCCACCTGTAGTACAGCCTCCCCCTTTTCCTATTGCCCAAGCTAGAAGGTGTTTGAGACATGGGTAGCTTCAAATGTTGCCTCATAGAAAACAAAGTTTGAATTTTAACCAGTTGTGCCACAAGACACAAACATGGATTTCCATTCAAAAGGATTTTGTCATTCTTATGTACCAAGAGCCAAGCTGAGGATATGCCGTTGGAAATGAAAAGATCATGAATACTTTGGGCTTTAAATACCCCAGATTTTTGTTTTACTGTGAGACAAAGAGATATATTTCCCTCCTTTACTGGGATCTACTAGCCTGATAGCACACTGAAGAAATAGTTCTATGCAGCCTCTTCATTTCCTCTTCTGTTTCCTCTCCTTCTTATTAAATTTATTAGTAGTGAAAGATGTCAGATAAAAACAGTCTAGAGACTGCAACAGGTGATTCCATCTCTCCAGAGGATGGATTCATCACAAGTAGATACTGCTTTAGTTCTGCTAAGACATGCATGTTTGGCATTCACATCTTAGGTTGAATTATTCTACCACCACATGAAGAGGAAATACATATGAGCCAGAGATTTCATTTATCTTAATGTTATCCATGTGGTCACATGGAGAGATGTGAAAAGCTCTCAGTCTCTATTTTGTTGAATTTATATTAACCTTACCTGTATTTTTGTCTGATCTTTCCCCCCATCAGACTCTGAGACATTTTGTATTGTTGTATTCCTGCATGGAAATCTCTCTCTCTCTCTCTCTCTCTCTCTCTCCTCTCTCTCTCTCTCTGTGTGTGTGTGTGTGCATATTTTTAGACATTTGCAGCTTTTAGATGCACACATGGATTTATGAATCTTTTATTTCTATAATCCAAACGGCAACACACACCTCTTAAATATGTGAATTTCCAATGAAAGGTGCACATGTATGCACAGATTTTTGGTGGAAAGATCTATGTAGAATTTGTTTTACCAGGGCCATTTCAATTTCAAGTGGTAATATTTTTTTTAAAGCTTTCTCATGGAAAACCACTGCTAGCTATATGAAGATGTTGCCATGTGTAGACTGCTAGTAATGTATTCAGATATTTTATTTGACAACAGTTTTATAAATGTCTGTTTATCAGCATGCTCCATCTTGTTTCCCCATTTATCTCTTTGTTGTTGGCCAGTA
This sequence comes from Gambelia wislizenii, assembly GCA_030847615.1. NCBI lineage: Eukaryota > Metazoa > Chordata > Lepidosauria > Squamata > Crotaphytidae > Gambelia > Gambelia wislizenii. Next base: position 18,963,239 of record JAUMIR010000007.1, on the reverse strand, counting down.
TTCAGTATCAGCTACTTAGTTTAACAAAGGCTGCTGACACACTGCAGAAATAATGCAGTTTGAAACTGCTTTAACTGTCATGGCTACATCCTATGGAATCCTGGGATTTGTAGTTTGTTGTGGCACCAAAGCACTATGACAGAGAAGGTGACTATCTCATAAAACTACAAATCCCATAATGTCATATCATTGAGCCATGGAAGCTAAAACCATGTCAAACTGCATTATTTCTGCAGTATGTCAGAAGCCTAAGTAACCTCTCCTGGCCCAGCTCCCCACCCCACCAAAAACCTTAGGGAAACACCATTCACCCATGCTCCTCTCACTGCCAGAATTGACTTCTTTTTCACCATGCTGCTGATGCCTGGTAAAGTAGTCTGGGGGAGTTACGATCATGATACAATCACAACTAAATTATGACTAACAATTGTGAATATAGAATAAATTTGTATATTTATTTTCTTCATACCCTGCCTTTCTCCTTGGATGGGATCCAAGGGGGCTTGTCCAATTAATAGATGAGTAATTTAGATGACTGTTCCTTATTCACAGTACTACATATAATATGTACTGACTGCTTTGCTTCTACCAGTACCCTAGCAGCTGTATTTTGATCCAGTTCTATTTTCTATACTGCCTTGAGAGATAGTTCCCACAAAGACAGAATTAAGACTAGTCAAATCTGTATATAACTGGTACCCATGCACAGCCTTCTTGTGAAACAATTTGGAAGAGTATTTTGGATCAGCAGAGTCTGCTGTACCTGTACCTGTTGAGATCCTTTGTTTTGTTTTTGCCTTGCTTCCAGCTTCCCATGCAAGATGAAGGCACAAAGTTTGAATGTTTATATCAAATGTAAAAAATGTTGGAAGACCCAGTATTGCTCACTGAGCCCTGAAACTTCTAAATGTCAAGGCCAGGGACAGAACTGTCACACTTCTATTTTGAAAGCATACTGATGCAATTTGACACACTGAGCCTAACCTGCCTACACCCTGTTTCCGCATCAGCTTGGTTCTACATTGGATAGAACTTACCAGCTTCAGGGCCCTTTCAGACAAATCTAAAAAAAGATATTTATGACTAAGGGTTGGGGGCAGAGGGAGAATAAGAATGAAGCTGAGATCAACACAGTCTCTTTATGTTTTTTCATAAGTTACTGTCCTTGTTTGGACAAGAGAGACTATACATTTTATTGGGAGCCCAAATTTCCATTTCTGTTAGTGCAATCCATTGAAGTACTAAACTAATTTCTCTCCCTCTCTCTGAGTGATGCTTTTACTCCTCTGTGGGTCACACAATATATTTATGGCACAGTGTTCCACTGCATTCTTTTTTATTATTTATTTTCTTGCTTTCTCAGCTAGTACTAATTATACTGACTACCGTAGGTTCCTTTCCTCCCCTGCCTCCTCTTGCAATATGTTCCATTCCAGCTCTGATCCTTTCCCCATAGGGAGTTATGAAGGAAGCAGAGTGCAGTGCTTCAGTGAAGTAATTTCTGAGCCCCCCCCCGATTATTGTTTGTTTGCAGGCACAGCTTTGTTATTGTCCTTTCTTTCATCAGAACAAAATATATTTAAACCAGTTCTGCCATTAACTAGCATTATTTTTACTTATGCTTGTTCAAATGCAGTGTTGCCAATGCATGGTCACCAATGATTCTGACCTATTCAAAAAATGTCCAGACTTTTGGTATCTAAACTGGAGTTTAGCAAAATGCAGCTGGCAGGTGTCACATATCCTCAAGACAATTTTGGAGCTCTCTAAGGATCCCTTATTTCCATGCCATTCAAATGTTTGGTGAGGGGTCTAAAACTGTGCAGCAGCAGTGTCATCATCATCATCTTCTTCTTCATCATCATCATCTTTATTTCTTACCCACCTCTCGCCAAGGCTCGAGACAGGCTACAACATAAATCAAAATACAATCTATGACATAAAATAATTTTAAAACACCAATAAAAACATATAGGATTAAAACAAACATTAACATCATTCATAGACTTAAAATACATAGTTTAAAATCAACTGGGGAGGCCTGCTGGAAGAAATAGGTATAGGTGCTGTTTTAAATTCCAACAGCATGTTTAGCTGTCTAATCTTCTCTGGCAGACCATTCCTCAGTCTGGGGGCAGCCCACAAAAAGGTCCTCTGGGTGACAGTTGCCAGTCTAGTCCTGGCTGGCTGAAGTAAATGTCCCCAAGAGGACCTGAGTGTATGGGGCAGATTGTACAGGAGGAAGCGATCCTGAAGATAACCTGGACCTAAGCCACACAGAGCTTTAAAGGTAACAACCAACACTTTGGACTTTGCCTGGAAACTAATTGGCAGCCAGTGGAGTGATTTTAATATTGGCCATTTTGCCATACTTTCAGGTACTGGGGGAGGGGGAACGTTTTTCTATTCTTTTTTAACTTTCCTGAACAAATATATCAATTTTCATCCTAATGTTTCAGTATTTCTGTTTCATTCTTTTTGGGGCTCCTTGGAAACAGCAGCCTAGGTCAAGCTTGTGTTTACCTCTGAAATGCAACATTGGGTCTAGAACATGCGCCAACATTCATTCATTCCCTCAGTCTTCAGATTAAAGATTGCATGCTGAAGCATTTTGAATCTTTTCAGACACAGAGAACAACCCTGCAAATGTTTGGGAGGAGGGAGCAAAGATCATTTTTCAGCATCAAATAGGCAATTATGCTATCAGCATGAATATGTAATATTCTGCATGATCTCTCATCATGAGGGAGTGTATGGCTTTATATTGAGATTTCTATTTTTCTTGGCCTTGAAAATAGGTAAAGGGATGAGCCAGTGTCAAGAACTTATTTGTAAGTGAACATAGTGTTGATGGTACTTGACACCTTCTTTTTGCTATTAAAGGAAATGATACTGGTACATATCCTCCAACATTGCTCAGATGAAAACTTGAATGCATGTGGCCAAACAACATCAGAGTGTGGTCAAGATGGCAAACATTATTAATAAAGAAGAACAGACAAATTAGGAGAGGCTGCCGCAATTTACTTTTGCCTCAGTCTAAAGGAAAGGGCACACTCTGCCCCCTCTATTTTCTCCCCACAGATTTAATTGAGTGCAATCTACTTATGCACTTTGAACTCAGTTTGCAGCAATTGAAGTAAGCTGAGGACAAAGGAGGAAAGTGTGAGAAGGAGAGAAAAAACTGAGACATTGTAAAAGGAACTGAAAAAGTGGGATGAAAGATGATGAATCAGGATTGTCTTTGCCAAATTGGGACAGATGGAGGGTATGCTGGTAAAGCTTTCTGGACTTGGATTCAGAAAGTTGCTTTTGGGTCTCATATTTGCATTAGAGGAAAAAGGAAACATTATATGAAGCCTTTCCAATTGAATTAAAAGCATTTATGTTCCCTGAGAAACAGATGGTCAAATTTCAGGGCTTGAGAGGAGCTTCCACAAAACCTCCTGGGGGCTGCAACCTCATCCTCACCACTCCTGAGTTCACTGCTAGCACATGTGCAGAGGTCAGGGTGTGTTGCCAGTGGTCATTGAGGGTGAGGTCCATGATCATAACACCATTCTCCCAGTGTGTATTTTGTGAATAAACAGGAGGGGGGCGCTATTGTATCTGTTGTGTGCACGCTTTTGTTTTATTTTTTAAAGATGACTCATGCTGTCAGAATCTTCTGCATTGTTGGGTGAAAGTGACCAAGTTGTGTCACAGTGCATTTACAAATATGGCACATATGTTTAATGTGCCCATAATGTTTTACATTATTTGTTCTTGTTGTGATTTAAAATATACATTTTATATGCATTCTAACATAGATTTGATGTGTGTACATTTTTAATATGTGTGGATTTTCCCCATGCACATTTCAAAAATGCATCTAATGAATTTGATTCAGAATGAAACTAGTTGTAGAAAATGGAAGGTTAAATGCATTATGTTCTGTTTTCCATCATAACATTCAATATTGACATATTAATAGTGGCCAACGTCCTGCATGAAATACACTACACTTTAACCCATCCGATGCCTGAAACTCACCTTAAAAGCCAGCCAGCTGTCTGGAGTGATGGAGGGTTGTTCTGCTGAGGAGTGGGTCAGTGCAGGATGGCATGACCAAGCTTCTCTCACCAGCAAGGGAGGTAGAACAGAGCTCCATCATTCTGGAGAGCTGGGAGGCTTTTAAGGTGGGTTTCAGGGTCATTTATGGTTGTGGCAACAGTGCCATCATCACAAATAAGGATAAAAAGCAGTTACAATGTCCTAGGTCTCACATACAACATCCTAAGCGGCTAACAGGATGCCAGACTGTATATGGCAAAGGTGATCATTAGGATGTGGAGACTGTTCCTTTTTTAGCCCTAAGTGTTAATTGGGAGGAAGAATTCTAGTTCCTCTCCTGGAGGAAGAAGCATCATTTTACCAGCTAAGCCCAAATACAAAAAGCAGAGTGTCCATTCAAATTGTGTGTGTATGTGCCTTCAAGTCACCTGTTGACTCCATGAATTCCATAGGGTTTTCTTAGATAAGGAATACTCAGAGGTGGTTTTTCCAGTTTCTTCCTCTGAAATGTAGCCTACAGCACTATGTGCGAAAGGGATCTAGGAGTCCTAGTAGACCACAAGTTGAACATGAGTCAACAATGTGATGCGGCAGCTAAAAAGGCCAATGCAATTTTGGGCTGTATCAATAGAAGTATAGTGTCTAGATCAAGGGAAGTAATAGTGCCACTCTATTCTGCCTTGGTCAGACCTCACTTAGAATACTGTGTCCAGTTCTGGGCACCACAATTTAAAAAGGATATTGACAAATTGGAGCATGTCCAGAGAAGGGCAACTAAAATGGTGAAAGGTCTGGAAACGATGCCTTATGAGGAGAGACTTAGGGAGCTGGATATGTTTAGCCTGGAAAAAAGATGGTTAAGAGGCGGTATGATAGCCCTGTTTAAGTATTTGAAGGGATGTCACGCTGAGGATGGAGCAGGCTTGTTTTCTGCTGCTCCAGAGACTGGAACACGGAGCAATGGATGCAAGCTCCAGGAACAGAGATTCCACCTCAACATTAGGAGGAACTTTTTGACAGTAAGAGCTGTTCGGCAGTGGAACACACTCCCTCGGAGTGTGGTGGGGTCTCTTTCCTTGGAGGCCTTTAAACAGAGGGTGGATTGCCATCTGTCGGGGATGCTTTGATTGTGATTTCCTGCGTGGCAGGGGGGTTGGACTGGATGGCCCTTGTGGTCTCTTCCAACTCTGTAATTCTATGATTCTATGATTCTATTTGTTGGCGGTCTTCCATCCAAGTTCTAACCATGGCTGACCCAGCTTAGTTTCCTAGCTCAGAAGGGCTATGCCCTTTCTACTCCACTCTTTTTATATCCTCCCATACACCTGAGAATGCAGCTCAGCAGGGAATGCACGTCCTATTGAAATTATGCCATCAAAACAAAATTAAATTAGACTGGCATTTTATTTCTCAGTATGGAAGAAACTATTATATATCTGTATAAAGGGAGGAAGGGGGAGATGCCAAAAATGGATTTTATCAGTAGCCAAGGAGAAAATGTTTCATTCATAAAGCTGGACAGAAAGTGATCTAGGAAATAGATACATTCCTTACATGTTATTAAGTGCAACTTTCTCTCTTTTTCTCTTTCTCTCTCTTTTCTCTCTCTCCTTTGCTCCCATTTCCTCTTCCCCTTTTTAGATAGAAAGCCTCTTCATGAAATAAAACCCCAAAGTAAGTTTTTTTAATTGTATTTTCTCTATCAAAAGTTTTCTTTTTTTTAAAAAGATAAGAATTTAATTGAACATACAGGTTAGATGTAAGGCAGATTGCTCAGTGGAAAGCAGCCGTAAGTCCTTTCACAGATGTGCCTTCCATGTGTTCACTATTTGTGCAAAGAAGAGGAGAAGGTTAACCAGCTCCACCTTCAACCTCAATGTGTTCATTGGCTCTATAGTATTGTCTGCATTGTCTGCAATTCTGAATATAACATGCACAGCCTTTTCACTGAATGCACAAAAGTCAAGGGATGAAGGCAGCGGTCAAGTTGATGCTGAGGTTGGGTTTAGTCTACATCAACCTCAAGTTGATGTAGAGGGTTTCATCCTGTTCTCCCTATTTGAGTATTGAATGAGTGTATGAAGGCACTATGAAAGGGGTGATTAAGTAGAGAAGGTTGGAATTTGTTTTCAGTTACATTTCATTAGCTCATACTTGTGCTTGTATGTGCCTTCAAGTGGCCTGTCAACTTATGGTGACAACATGAATTTTTAGGGTTTTCTTAAGCAAAGAATAATCAGAAGAGCTCCTTCTTCTGAAATATAGCCTACAACATCATTGGTAGTCTCCCATCCTGATACTAACCAGAGCTGACCCTGCTTAGCTTCCAAGATCAGATGGGATCTGGTTCATATAAACTGAAATCCAGTTGTACTTTGCTATGTACATGTTTCAGAATTTTAAGGTGCAGATTTCCAATCATACCATACATTAAAATTTGTAGGTTATGTGTATGTTTTTTTAAGGGTATGGGAAAATGGATATACAATCGGACCCATGTATCCATGGGGGTTTGGTTCTCAGTCTTACTGTGGATACCAGAAACTTTGGATAAGAGCAAACACTGGTAAAATGAACAATTTCAGGTTTAAAAAAAAAAAAAAACACCGTAGAGTTGCATTGGTTGACCTAGATGTTGCCTAGAGAGTTTGCCTCTCTAGGCATTTTCCAGCATGACTCTATGGTATGTGTCCCTATTTTGTGTGTTTTTTTATATAGTTTTTATTAATTTTATAATCATACATTATAATATCCAAACAATACTTATTTAGTATAACACATAAAATTACCATAAACATCACAATTTTCTATTAACTAATTCCAAAAGTTAACATAGATTCTTTACTATAATTATTTTCATGAATATTACTTCCCCTACCCCCCCCTCAGAGCTCCCCTTCACCAGAGCCATTATTCCTTACCTAATCTTTCCAGAATCTCATTTCTTCCCGTGGAGGTAACCTCCCATCTTTTGTCTGTAATACTTTTTTAACGAATACTTCCCAAATTTTATCAAAATCACTTTCTTTCCAACTTCCTTTTCTTACTTTAATTCTACATGTTAACTTATCATTTATTGCCATTTTCCAAACTTCTTTATACCACTCCTCCACTTGTACATTTATTTGCATTTTCCAATATCTTGCTACAATTAATCTTGCTGCCGTTAATAAATGTGTTATTAAATCCTTTTCTGCTTGGTTCCCATTCTCTTCATTATAAATTGACATCGATGCTATACTCGGTTTCTTTTCTATATTTCTATTCAGAATATTCTCTATTTCTATAAAAACCATTTCCCAAAACTGCTGTAAAAATTTACAGTTCCACCACATATGCATATATGTACCTATTTCTTCACAACCTCTCCAACAATATTTAGAGTTATTCTTGTCTATATTATCCAATCTTGCTGGTATCAAATGCCATCTCCATATTATTTTATAATAATTTTCTTTTATCCGTATCGACATATTTTTTAGATGTCTTTGTTTCCATATCTTATCCCATTCATGATCTCCAATTTTTTGTTTCAAATCTTCCTCCCATATTCTCCTTAAATATTCCCCTTTGTCTTTTTTTCCCTTATTTTTTATCAATATTTTATACAATTCACTTGTAATACCTTTCAAACATTCATTATCATCCCTCTTTTCACCTTTTTTCACCAAATTTTCAAATTTTGTAAATTCCCTTGTTTCTTTATAATTCTTTTTCCAATTTTTAATCCATTGTTCTAACTGTATGCAATTAAACCATGAAATTTTCATCCCACCTAATTTCTCTCTTATACTCCCTTTCTCATTCATCCATCCTATCCATCCCTCTAATTTGTCTAGTCCTCTTTTCTTTAATTCCTTTCCCATTTTTTTCCTTCAAATTATTTGGGAATTTTTTCCCATTATAACCGGTGTTAATACTGAATCAATAGGCAAAAATTATCTCTTATATTTATACCATATTTCCCATATATTTTGCAAAAATGGGTTCTCATTTCCTTTAATTTCCTTTTTTGTAAAATTACCAAAAAATATGTTTCATATTCTCTTTTCTGTTCTCCCTGTTTCTGTCTCTAACCATTCTAAATCCCCCTGTCCAACAATTCCTTCTATAACATATCTCAATTGATTAGCTTCATAATATCCTTTTATTTTGGGAAGACTAAGTCCTCCCTCCTTCTGTGATATATACCAAAATAATTTATTTAATCTTGTCCTTTTCCCTCCATTACAATATTTATTCAACATATTTTGCATTTTTTTCAGTTCTACTTCTAGTAACATTCTAAACAAAAAAAATTAGTTTAGGTAATATTTTCATTTTAACTAAAGCTACTCTTCCAAACCATGATAATTGAATATTTTTATATTCTTCCAACTTCTTTTCCATTTCTTTCCTAAATACCATAATATTTTTCTCTTCTAATTCTTTTAAATCTTTTGTAATATTTATGCCTAAATACTTAATATTACTTTTTAATCCTACTTCTAATTTTTTCTCTTTTACAAATATATTTTTTTCTTCCTTAGTATAGTTAAGCAATATCATATCTGATTTATTCCAATTAACCTGTAAGCCTGTCATCTCCTCAAATACTTTTAAATGTTTTTAATTTTTCCTATTCCAATAATACTAATAATACTACTACTAATAAAATTTATTTATACCCCGCCCCTCTGTTAAAACAATTGGGGCGGCTTACAAAAATTAAAATACAATACAGATAAAAATCCCTAAACACCCCCCACCCCCACACAAAAATATTAAACAAATATAAATTAAAAACAACTATCTAAAGTCACCTTTAAAAACAATAAATACAATAAATAGCCAGCGGACTAGAAGAGGCCAGGATCCCCTGAGGCCGGGATCTAATTAGGAAAGGCCTGCCGAAAGAGTTCCGTCTATAGTGTTTTTTTAAAGCTACTCAGGCTTGTCATCTGACGGATCTCATTCGGCAGGTCATTCTACAATTTGGGGGTGATTACCGAAAAGGCCCTCTGAGAGGTAGCAGACAGCCTAGATTTTTGTGGCTGAAGCAAATTCCTCCCAGAGGAGTGCGCGGGGAGGATTGTATGGGAGGAGGCGGTTCCAGAGATAAGTTGGACCCAAACCATTTAGGGCTTTAAAGGTAATAACCAACACCTTATACTGGGCCCAGAAACTGATAGGCAGCCAGTGTAGAGATCTTAATACTGGAGTTATATGGTCTCTCCGAGATGTTCCCGAGACCACTCTGGCTGCCATATTTTGTACCAACTGAAGTTTCTGGACCAAGCATGGGGGCAGCCCCATGTAGAGCGCATTGCAGAAATCTAGACGAGAGGTTACCAGCGCGTGCACCACAGTCTCGAGGTCCCTTACTTCCAGGGAATGGTGCAGCTGGCGTATCAGCCGAAGCAGATAACAGGCGCTCCTGACTGTCGCATTCATTTGACTAGTCATTTGAAGTGATGAATCAAGGAGCACCCCCAGACTGCGAACACAGTCCTTAACGGAGAGTGTGACCCTAGTACTGGAGGTTGCAACCCAAGTCCTGGTTTTGGGGCCGCTACCGTGAGCACCTCTGTTTTGTCTGGATTTAATCTCAATATGTTTTTCCTCATCCAGCCCATTACTGCTTTAAGACAGTCATTAAGAGGAGAGACACCATCAGAATTCAAGGCCGATGATCGGAACAAGGAGAAATAGATCTGGGTGCCATCAGCGTACTGATAATACCCAGCCCCATAACTCTAAATAATCTCACCCAGCTGCTTCATATAGATGTTAAATAGCATCGGAGACAGGATGGCGCCCTGCGGAACGCCACAAGTAAGCTCCTTTCTGCTGGAGCAGCTGTCCCCGAGCAACACCCTCTGGGACCTGCCCGAGAGGAAGGACCGGAACCACTGGAGCGCAGTGCCTCCGATTCCTAACCCTCTCAGGTGATCCAAGAGGATGCTATGATCTATAGTATCGAAAGCCGCTGAGAGGTCCAGAAGCACCAACAGGGACACATTACCCCTGTCGATGCTTAGATGCAGATCATCGGTCAAGGCAACCATGGCAGTCTCAACTCTCATCCTGAAGCCAATTTGAAATGGGTCTACATAATCAGTTTCCTCCAAGACCACTTGGAGTTGAAGAGCAACTGCCCTCTCAATCACTTTGCTCAAGAATGGTAACATAGAAACCGGCCTATAGTTGTTCATGTCCAGGGGGTCAAGGGAAGATTTTTTTCAGGAGCAGCCTAACGTCTGCTTCCTTTAAACAAGATGGAACACACCCTTCTTTGAGGGATGCATTGATGATGTCCTTAAGTAACACCATCAAGGCAGTCCCCCCCTGGATGGCCAACCATGAAGGGCAAGGATCCAGAGGGCAGGTCATCTTCTTCACCCTACCAAGTAGCTTGTCCACATCCTCGGTACTCACAGATTGAAATTGATTCAGTAAACTTACATCAACTGAGTTGCTGGACACCTCGTCAATTGTTTCTGTCAAATTACTGGCATCTAAGTCGGCTCTTATCCGAGAGATTTTATCTGCAAAGAAATTGTTAAACTCGTCGCAGCAGGCTTTCGTTGGGTTAAGCAACGGGTTCTGCGCAGGAATAAGCTGTGTCATCTCCCTTACCACCCTAAACAGCTCTGCTAGACGGGACTCTGCAGACGCAATACGTGAAGAGGAGAAGGATCTCTGCGCTGCATGTATTGCCTCTCGATAGGACCAAAGAAAGTTCCTATGACGAGTCCTGTCAGATAAGAGTCGAGTTTTCAGCCAGTTGCACTCTAGCCGTTGTCCAACCCGCTTCATTTTCCTAAGCTCTGTTGTATACCATGGCTTAGGATTTGGAGTGGGTTGGAAAGGACGCTTGGGAGCAATCGTGTCGATAGCCTTGGTAAGGTCGGTGTTATTAACCAATTAACCAAAGCTTCGACAGGGTCACCGGCATTACCAACCATTAAACCCTCCGAGGCTTTCTGGAATCCTATTGGTTCCATTAGCCTTCGAGGGCGGACCATTTTAATGGGTCCACCACCCCCGGTGGGGTGGGAAGAGACTCTTAGTTTAGTCTTGACCAGGAAATGATCCGTCCATGACAATGTGGTGGTTTTTATAACCTCTGCCCACGGATATTCCTGCTCCATAATAAAGACCGCATCGAGGGTATGACCCACAGAATGTGTGGGCCCGATGACCATTTGGGATAGGCCCATGTTTGTCATGGTTTCCATGAACTCCCAAGCTGCACCAATCAGATTTGTCAAGCTGGTCTCGAGTGGAATGTTGAAGTCTCCCAAAACGAAAAGTCTGGGTGACTCCAACAGCAGCTCTGAGACCAGCTGTGTCAGCTCAGTTAGGGAGTCTGCTAGACAAATGGGTGGTCGGTATACTAGCAGAATCCCCAAACTATCCCTGGTCCTCAGGCTAAGGTACATACACTCAAAGTGGACTGTGTTTCAGACAGGTATCCTGTTCAAGGTCAGATTGTTCTTATAAACCAGAACCACTCCACCCCCTCGCCCACTTCCCCTCACCTGCTCACTGACAGAATACCCGGCCTGCGCCCACGTGACAGCGCTATCCTCTCCCAGCCAGGTTTCTGTGAAGCAAGCCAGGTCAGCATCCTCATCCAAGAGAAGATCATAAATAATATGACTTTTATTCTTAACCGACCTGGCATTGCAGAGGAGCAAAGTAAGGTTCTATGGAATGGTTGGTATGCTCTCCAATCCATTCCGGGAAACAGGGTGAACTGAAGGTGGGATAGCTAACAAACAGCGATCCCGCCTTCTTTTGTAACATCTGTTCACTCTGTTCCAACCATACCTCCCTTTCTCCAGCACAACTCCAATTTCTGCCCCCACTCCATTCCCGGCCTCAGCTGACTCCAATTGCAGGCTTAGAGTCCTTCTGGCTGCTGGCTGGTGTTCCTGAGGGGTGTGGGCCACACCCCCTCCCACTGCTTCCTCGCTGCCCAGAAGTCCTCAGGGCCCCACTACAGCCTCCTGGCCCGGTAGAATGGGGTGAAAGGCTGCTGCAGGCTGGAGAACCCCTGGCTTGCTGGCTGGTGTTCCTGAGGGGTGTGGGAGTGGCTTAAGAGGCCAGCCACTCCTGGCCACGCCCCCTCCCACTGCTGCCTCGCTGCCAAGAAGTCCTCAGGGCCCCACTACAGCCTCCTGGCCTGGTGGAATGGGGTGAAAGGCTGCTGCAGGCTGGAGAACCTCTGGCTTGCTGGCTGGATTAATCAAATCCTTAATTGTTAGGAATGTATCATCAGCAAACATGATTATCTTATGTTTTGTTTCTAATCCAATTCCTTCTATACTATTATCATTTCTTATCACATTTGCTAGAATTTCTATTACCATTGCAAACAATATTGGAGAAAGTGGGCAACCTTGCCTTGTTCCTCTCATTATTTTTATCTCTTGTTATTCTGTCATTAACCATCACTATAACTGTGTTATGGGAATACAATTGATGTATTAATCCTCTAAACCTCTTCCCCATTCCAAATTCTTTCAATATTATTTTTAATGTTGGCCATTCCACACAGTCAAATGCTTTAAATATATCTAATGCTAATATCCCTGCTTTTACTTTTGTTTTGCCGATTATATGTATTTTATTTAACACCCTTCCTATCAAATTTGACATTTGTCTTCCTTTCACAAATCCACATTGGTCCTTTAATATATATTTATACATACAACTATTCTTTCTCTTTGCCATTATTGCAGATAATAACTTTGCATCTTGATTTATCAATGATATAGGCCTGTATGATCCCAGGTCCATCAAATCCTTATCTGGCTTTGGTATCAATATTATCAATGATTGTTGCCATGATGAAGGGACTTTATCTCCCATTATTATATTGTTATATAATTCTAATAATTTAGGTATTAACTTCTTTTTAAATACTTTATAATAATCTGGTCCTAGCCCATCCATTCCTGGAGATTTCCCACTTTTTAAATTATTTATTGCTTCCTCTACTTCCATTTTTGTAATTGGTTTTTCTAATAGATTCCTGTCTTCCTCTTCTATTTTAATCTTCCAATTTTCCCCTACATATTTTTCTATTTGTTCCACTGATTTATTTCCTGACTGGTACAGGTCTTTATAAAACTCCTCAAAAATTGTTAATTTTTCCTTCATTGTTCTACACATTTTACCTGTTTTATATCTAATCCCATTTATAATATTTTCCATTTTCTTCTTCTGTGTGGATCTAGCCAACATTTTTGAATTTTTATTACTAAATTCGAAATACTCCCTTCTTAAATAAATTAAATTTTCCTGTACTTCATCTACTTCCATTTTATCCAATTCCTCCCTCTTTGCTCGTAACTCAATGTAAGTTTGTTTTTCCTTGTCTAATATATATTTATTTTCCAATAATACTATTTACCTTTCTAAATTCCCTTTTCTTTCTTCTTGCCTTTTTTTTAAGTTAAAGGTTTCTTTTATACATATCCCCCTTGTCACAGCTTTCATAGTATCCCACAGAATTCCTTTTGATACTTCTTTATCATTTAATTCCCATAATTCTTGCCATTCATGCTCAATTTTCTCTACTATTTCTCTGTAGTTTAAAATCTTTGTATTCAGCCTCCACCTTTTCACCTGTTCATAATCGCTCTTCATTATAAACTCCACATTGACCAAGGCATGGTCTGTTACTTTTATATTTCCTATCTCTGAATTTATGATTTTATCAATCAAATTTTTTGATACAAAAATATAATCAATTCTTGAATAACTCTTATGTACCATTGAAAAATACGTATATTTCCTTTCATCTCCCTTTACCAATCTCCACACATCTTTCAAGCCCTTTCTTTTTATTATTTTATTTAAATTTGTAATATTATCATATTTATCCCTTAATGAGTAATTTGATTTATCTTTTATTCTTTCCATTTGCATGTTAAAGTCTCCTGTTACAACAATATTTTGTTCTTGCATATTGTCCATTTCTTTAAATACTTTCTCATAAAATTCCTCTTATTTTTTATTTGGAGCATATACATTGATTAAAACATATTTATCTTCTCCCATTTCACCTTGCATTATAATATATCTACCATTTTCATCTTTTTTCACCTTTTTATGACAAAATTACATTTTTTGCTATTAATATTGCAACCCCTCTAGCTTTTGAATTCCCATATGCTTTTTCATAAACTCTTACCCAATTCAATTTCAATTAATTTACTCCTTCCCTTTTTTGATGTGTCTCTTGTAAAAATATTATATCCACTTGATCCTTCTTCATTAATGCTTCAATCCTTTTTCGTTTTATTACCATGCCAAGGCAATGAACATTTAAGGTCGATATCTTTAATTTATTAACCATTAGATTCCTTATTACATTTTCTATAAAATCTTCTGGCTCCAAACATGACCTCCCTTCCCCATACCCACCCCTTCCCAATTTTTCCCCATTCCCTTCCCCCCTTTCTCTTCTTTACCTACCCACCTTGTCTTCCCAAGGCAAATTGCCTTGCTCATGACCCCCGAGGTCTTCCAGGTGAGGAGTGGTGAAGAGATCATCCAATGGCCCAGAACAACTCCCTCCCCCCGAGTGCTCATAAAAATAAATATATATATATTTTTCCCCTCTTTTTCTTTTTTCCCCTGTAATGTATTCTTCTTCCTTCTGCTTTCTTCATCTGTCTAAACTTTTCCATCATTATTCTGCCTTGGTCAGACCTCACCTAGAATACTGTGTCCAGTTCTGGGCACCACAATTCAAAAAGGATATTGACAAATTGGAACGTGTCCAGAGGAGGGCGACTAAAATGGTGAAAGGTCTGGAAACCATGCCTTATGAGGAAAGACTTAGGGAGCTGGGTATGCTTAGCCTGGAAAAAAGATGGTTAAGAGGTGATATGATAGCCCTGTTTAAGTATTTGAAGGGGTATCACGTTGAGGATGGGGCAGGCTTATTTTCTGCTGCTCCAGACTGGAACACGGAGCAATGGATGCAAGCTCCAGGAACAGAGATTCCACCTCAACATTAGGAGGAACTTTTTGACATTAAGAGCTGTTCAGCAGTGGAAAGCGCTCCCTCGGAGCGTGGTGGGGTCTCCTTCCTTGGAGGTCTTTAAACAGAGGCTGGATGGCCATCTGTCAGGGATACTTTGATTGTGATTTCCTGCATGGCAGGGGGTTGGACTGGATGGCCCTCGTGGTCTCTTCCAACTCTGCAATTCTATGATTCTATGATTCTATGAGATAGGATCCTTGCTTGCTTGTGATCCTCATTTCGCTTCCCATGCTGCATTGGTTCTTCCAATT
This sequence comes from Gambelia wislizenii, assembly GCA_030847615.1. Taxonomy (NCBI): domain Eukaryota; kingdom Metazoa; phylum Chordata; class Lepidosauria; order Squamata; family Crotaphytidae; genus Gambelia; species Gambelia wislizenii. The sequence continues at coordinate 18,947,891 of JAUMIR010000007.1, read as the reverse complement.
TCCCTTCCAGAACAGGCAGGGCAGGAAGAACAGGAATGTGATTCACTACCCCTCCATCCACAGAGGAGGACACAGCCACAGTCAACCCAGTCATTTAACCAACTGCCATCAGATGAATTACCCATTCAGCCTGTGGCCTGTAATGCGACTGCCTGACTTCCAACAGACCAGCACAAGGTTACCCTTATGACCTGGAACATCGCTGGGTGGCCAATGGCCCACAGAGATCCCTGTCCTAGTGACTTCCTCACCCAATATGACATTATAATGATCCAGGAAACTGAACTAATAAGGATCTGTTATTAAATGGCTTTCACTCATTCTCAATTCCAGCAGAGCGAGGGAAAAAGCATGGAAGAGCTAGAGGCGGCCTGGGAGTCCTGGTTTCCACCACCCTACGTGCCATAACAACTTTTAAAACATATTTCCATGGCAGTGTTAATTCAATTTAACCATTGCACTTTGCTGATAATAAATGCCTACATGCCTCCAATGAAGAAGAAATCCCAAATCAGAGGCCTATGGGGTGAATTGGAATCATACACTGCTAATCTCATGTTGCAGAACTCAAATGCATTTGTAATTTTGGGGGGTGATTTGAATGCCAAACTGGGCCCCAGCAATCATACCCTATATGCCCAGCACAAATGCCCTCCTCCTGATTTTGAAGATGATGGAACCCACCTCATCCGATGCTCAAAGGAGAAGAAATCAAATTGTGCAGGACTTTGTCTGGACCAAACAGCATTCAGGCTGAACCTTCAAATCCTAAATGGTGCCCTGAAAAATGACTGCCCAGCTGAATTCACTTATCTCTCTGGGTCCAGAATGAGTGCCATTGATTACATAATCATTTCTAGGGACCTTCTTCCCTATGCCAAGGAATTAGAAGTTATGCCCAGATTTGAAAGTGATCATTTTCCAATTCAGCTACATCTTAGTGACTTCACTCAGGAGACACACACCAGGGAGCGCTATCATCTCTTTGTGACACCATCAGGAAGGACTTATCTACGAGATAAATGGACCCCCCAACTAAACCAAACAATAAGTGAGGTATTGGCTTCAGACCAACTTCAGCATCTTAGGACTGCCTTGATATCAGCTGAGTTTCCTGATGAAATCTTGGAAAATTACAACACACTTACCCAAGCTCTACACCAATATCTAATCTGTCAAAGTAGCGCACATCAGTGGAAACAACAACAGCACCACTACAAACCATGGTTTGACAAGGAATGTGTTAATGCTAAAAAAGCCCTCAGTGATATTTATCAGGGCTACCTATCTAATAACATCCCAGATGCCGCACCAATGCTGCTTCAGCAGAAAAGAGACTACAAAAAGCTGCTGATGAACAAGAAAAAAGAAGCCATGAAGAATGACTGGACATAACTTATCCAGGCAGTCAGATCCAACAACACAGCTCTATTCTGGCATATTACATCAAGTTCCCAGAGAAATGGGCCAGCTACAGTGGAGCTGTACACGGAGCAATGGGTGCAAGCTCCAGGAACAGAGATTCCACCTCAACATGAGGAGGAACTTTTTGACAGTGAGAGCTGTTCGGCAGTGGAACACACTCCCTCGGAGCGTGGTGGGGTCTCCTTCCTTGGAGGTCTTTAAACAGAGGCTGGATGGCCATCTGTCGGGGATGCTTTGATTGTGATTTCCTGCGTGGCAGGGGGGTTGGACTGGATGGCCCTCGTGGTCTCTTCCAACTCTGCAATTCTATGATTCTATGATTCTATGATTGTCACATCCCTCCAGGGATATGAGAGGATCACTTTCAAGCACTTTATAAGGACAACTACATTGAAAGTGGATGCACTAGCCAAAATATAGAAAATATCCAAGGGTGGCCACCAGTGACAGCAACAGAGATCAAGAACCTTGTAGCCCAGCTGAGAATGGGGAAGGCTCCAGGGGAAGACTTAATACCTGCAGAAGCCATTAAAAACAACCTTGAATTTTGGGCCCCTATCCTGGCCTCACTTTTCACCTGTATCAACTAATATGGTCGAGCACCCAAGGATTGGGGCCTTGCAATCATCGTCCCCATATATAAAAAAGGAAGCAAGGATGATCCTGTCAACTACAGACCAATTAGTCTCCTCAGTACAATCAGCAAACTCTATGCAAGACACTTACAGTGGAAATTTCAGACCTGGTTGGAACAAGAAAACATACTTGTAGAAGAACAAGCTGGCTGTAGGGAAGGCCGCGCCACCATAGATCAGTGCCTTGTACTCCACCACCTTATTGAAAAATACTCCACCTGCAGCACAGTTTCACTCTATGCTGCCTTCATAGACTTTAAAGCAGCTTTTGACTCTATATCCCGTACCAAACTGTGGAAAAAAACTGGAGGCTTCTTCGATTGACCGACGTTTACTCCATCTAATACGTATGCTGCACGAAGGGACCTCATTAAAAGTAAGATGTAACCCCCAGGGACATCTCACCAATGACATTGTCACTGAGAAGGGTGTCAAGCAAGGCTGCATTCTAGCTCCAGTCTTGTTTAACTTCTACATCAATGATTTGGTGGATCACCTCAACAACACTAACTTCCATCCCCCAAAATTAGAGGGAAGGCATATCTCAATGCTGCTTTATGCAGATGATGCAGCAGTACTTTCAAGAACTCCCATTGAACTAAAAAGAGCCCTAAGAGCACTAACACAATATTGCAGAGTGGAACAGCTAGAACTCAACTATCAAAAAACTAAAATCATGGCATTCACTAAAAGGCCTAAGAACTACAACTGGAATATAGATGGCCACAAGATTGAGCAGGTCTCTTGCTTCAAATACCTGGGAGTAATTTTTCAAGCCACTGTTAGTAGGAAAGTGCATGGGGAGTATGCTGCTTGCAATGCGCAGAGGAGTACAACAGTCATTCTCAAATTTCTTAAGACAAGAGAAGGCCACTATTTACCTGCAGTGCTCAAACTCTTTGAAGCCAAACCAGTAGATCAACTGCTTTATGGATCCCAATTGGGACCCTTCCCCAACCCTGCTCCATTAGAACTTGTCCAATCCAAATTTTTAAGATCAGCTTTCCAAACTCCAAAATGTGTCTCTAACGCAGCTCTGAGACTGGAGTCAGGATTTATGAAATTGGAGGCCAGAGTGTGGGTGACCATACTCAGCTACTGGCTCAGACTATCCCTCTTTCCCACTGGCCTTGCTCCACTAACCTTAAGTGATGATTTCCAATCCAGCTAGAAACAGACAGTGATGACTAAAATTTCAATGCTGGGCCTTTCTCCAGATCTTCTGCGTAGCCTGGGATATGATAGGGTGAAAGCTACTATCAAACAACGGGTAGTAGATATAGAGCGACAACTGGATCTAGCCAGTACTCCAACCTTCATTGCTAGTGACTCCAATAGATATCTGGCCTCTCCTTTGGCATACTTAGCAACAATTGACATACCTAAACATCGAAGGGCCTTTACTCTTGCACGGTGTCGTGCCCTCCCTTCAGCTGTCCTTGAAGGCCGATACAAGAAGATCCCCTTCTCAGGCAGACTGTGCCCCTGCAATTCGGGCCAAATAGAAACAACAGAGCATGTATTACTCCAGTGCTCATACTACAGGGACATACGTCTCAGCCTAATTTCACCCCTGTTGCATAAATATCAAGGGCACACTTGACAATTCTACATAAACTTGTTGCTTTCAGACAACAACCCAGGAACAACTTATAATGTTGCCAGATTCTGTGCAGCTGTGGTTAAAATTCAACAGACAATGTCCTCAACAGTAGAATAGTATCAACCTAGTCTTGTTATACTGGAGCTAATATTTTAAATACTGCTTTTAGCCTGTTTTTATCCTGTGTTTTAACCTTTATTCTGTATCCCCTTTTTACCTGTTCTGGTCTATGACCGTAATAAAGATTCTATGTCTATGTCTATGTCACTTGCTGTAGCCATTTCAACACTTCAGATTTCAGGTTAGATCCTTGATCTTTCCCCACAGATTCTGGCAGGAACCTTATTCTAAAGTTATTCCTGCATTGATAATCTTGCATGTATATCATTTTTTTTTCCATATTTGTGATTTTCTTCATATTATCCTGGATCTGACTGCCTCGAAGTGTTTGGGTTTTAATTATTTCTTTGTTCTCTTTTACTATATTAAGAATATCTCTTTGTATTCCTTGTATTTTTGTACTCATTTCCACAAATCTTTCTTCAGATCTTTTCCTCTCTTTCTGCATTTCTTCTCTTATGCTTGCAAACTCTGACAACATTCTCTTTTTGTCTTCTCTAAGTTCTGTCATCATTTTTGTAAAGAGAGAATCCATATGAGTTTTAATATTCTCTATGCTTTCTCCCCTTCTTTCCCTCCCTTTTTGGGATGGAGGATCTAGGGCTAAGGCACATAATGGAGGGCTAATTTCTTTTTCCATCCTTAGTCCTTCTGGTTCACCCGTTATTCTGTGCTTCTGGAAATATCCTCTCCAATCTCTTATGTGAACTATCTGATGGTTTACTTAATGTTTGTGGTCTCAACCAGCTTTTTCCTGCTGTATTGCTTCTTTTTTTAGACATAAGAAAATCAAAACACTCCAAACTTTTGTTTCTTCCCTTCTGTTAATGGCCCCCCCTTCCTCCACCACTTATTTTTTTTAAAGCTTTCCACTTATTCTCCTGTTAGATCAAATATTTCTTCCTCTGTTAAATCATGCTTTTCATTTGCCTACAATTGTTTGCTGCTTTCTCCAACCTTAGTGATTTATTAGCCAAATGTTCTTTTTAATTATGTTGGAGACAGCTCGAAGATCAAGATCGGACAAAACTGAAAGTAACTATCCGTTTACTTTAGGCTTCTTTGATCTGCAGTTTTCCCTTCTATTAACATTCCTTAGTAATTCACAACCATAATTCTTCCCTCAAGAGCTCTCCTCATGCCTTTTTGAGGGGAAATTATTCATTTAATTCCATTACCTTGAGCACCCATCCTGGGAATTGTTCCTACACTATTGAAGCTTTGCTCCTCCCCCCCCCATTTTGTGTTCTGTGGATAACTGAAACTACAGATATTGGTTCCACAGATATGGACTCCAACTGTATTTGTGAAAATGAGTTAGAAAAACAGAGGCCCAAACCCAGTGGTATCTTTCCTTCACTGATTCTGTCAAAATCAGCTATCTCCCCCACTTCCTTTACCCTTTTAAAAACTACTACAAAGGGCTGGGAAACTCTGAAGGATTTTTGTTCCCATGAAATTTTGCAATGGGAGGAAAGCCCCAATTTTGGTGGTATAGAATGAGAGTGTACATCACTGGCTTTTTCCTAATATATTTGGGGAAACTGTTATCTCAGATGAGTACATCAGGCAAAAATTCAATTGAAGTGAATGCATAAAGTGAATTGTACATGGAAATGTGTCCACATTTTTTGAAATGTGGACATTTCTTCTTAACACATATTCAGAAAGTGGGATAAAATTAAAGTTGGGTTGGATATATTAAAAAATGAACAAAAAGGCACATTGCTACTTTTTAGGCCAGGAATGGACAACAATGGGAGTTGGGGGGGGCACATCACCCTCCCAAATTAGACATTTATTTATTTATTTATTTAATGACCCCCATTTCCCCCAACATGGGATCCATTGAGGTCTGCAACCCCCACAACTCCCAAGCACAAAAGGGTGTGGGGGGCATTTTACCCATTTTAGGTCCACAGGAGGCCCTTTTATTTTAAGAAGAGGAGGTGACCAGAAGTCACTGCCACTTCATTTCCTGTTTCCTAAAAAGAGGCTTCTTCTGGCCCTAAAATAGTGGACGGGGGAAAATGTCGAAGTAGATCATTGGTGCCTCTGAGCATATCAAGAGGACCAGGCAGCAAAAGTTGTTGTAGCAAAGGTGCAGTCATCAGGTGAAGAAATGAGCACACAGACACAGGCATGTGTCTAAACCATTTCTCTTTACTAAAGTGTGTTGGAGTGTTATTTACAATGAATCTGAGACTCCTAGCATACAGACTACACAGCACAATGTACCGTGCAGTCCTGCAGTGCAGTCCTGCACTGTACATCACAGACTGAAATGAACAGTCTGAGAGCAAATTACAAGTCAAGTGCAGAGACAGTTAGTGTGGTAATCCAGTTATACAGTATAGTAATGGGTTATGCAGTTGTGCTTTCTTCACATGTCTTTCCCGTTCCTGTCTCCCAGACATAATCTAGATATGCTCACCAGCTGCAGTTAGCCTGCTGATTGCTGCCCTCTGCTGGCTGTAGCATACCATACCATGCCAGCTCTTTACAGTATAAATTGCCTGTGATTGTATATCCCATCACCTTAACAGAAAAAAAAATGACACAAATGACCCCACAGGGCATCTGTGGGTATTTTGTACAAATATTTTTGCTGCATTGGGTTCCTTTGTCCACATTTGATATAGATAAAGCAATTATTAACATGCAAGTTCAGGAATTTGTGGACCATTACTTAGTGTATAATTCTGCGAAGTATATATTTTGTTGGGTGACACCCCCCCCCCAAGCTTTAATCCTTGATGGACTTTCAGAGTTGAGGTTCCTACTGGCAGTTGTGTTTTAACAATGGACAACCACAGGAGGTCAGAGCTCTTTTTGGTAGTGATTTATGCATCTTTGTTTTATATCTTTCTCTGCAGTATGGGAGTAGTATTGAATAGCAATTCATTTCATTCTGAGTAACCTTTGAAGAGTTTCCTTCGGGACATTTCCACTGGTGCATTTACAGTCCCTTTGCTATAATAAGGACTGTGTGTGTGTCTGTGTTTCTTACACAAAAATAAGTGATCTTCAGCATCAAAAAAATCTTGCACAACAAAAATTTTACAAAACAAAAATCTTGTACAATGAAAATCTTCTGCAGGGAAAAGCAATCTTGAACCAAAAAAAATGTGAGTTTTAATGGTGCAAGATGTCTCCTTTTTGTATATTTATTTTTTGTTTAAGATTTTTGATGTGCAAAATTGCTGTGTAGAAAAAGTAATGTTGTATGAAGCCCACCCCCTCACATGGGGTCTGGAAACAGTGTTTTTTGCATGCACATTCACACACACAAAATTCTGATGCAAAAATCATGTCTATTTCTGTTCAGAACAATTTGTCTAAATATTTCAAGATATACAATACCAGATTAAAAATCTGTGTTTCTCTCTCTACTATATTATTCTTCCTACTGGGTTTCCTGTGTTAGGAAGCTGATTCTATGTCTACGAAACAAATAATGTAACTATAGGTTTTCTGTGGTTTTTTTCTGGGCTGTGAGGCCGTGTTCTGTAACTGCATATACTGTGACTGCAAATATTCTTTTTATCCTTACTAATAACAAATTGATGCAGTCCCAGGCCACATATTTCACAACAGACCAAGAACTTGCCTGCACAGGCAATATACCCCATCTTGCCCCATCTTAGAGCCCTGCAGTCCTGATGACACAGAGCTTTAGTTCCTTTTTGCCCCTGAACAGTCTTTACCACCCCTGGGACAAAGATGAGGCCTCCTAGCCTTCCACAGTTGCACACCCCAATGTAAGATCTTAAACAGGGTTTGGACAGGAACAACGCCAGTCCAGAATATGTGATAAATGGGTACCCAGTCTCAGAAATTGCACTGACGTCCTCCCTGCTCAAGAAAACCTTGAAATATTTCATTATTAACTTTGCTGTTTAGGAACATTTCCTTTTCTTCAACCATAATATCCTTGGTAGCCCAGAAGTTCCTTAGATTGTCTGAGCAATTGTTGTGTTTTGTTTATCTTCTCATCTCCAGTATCATGAAGACCACATCCTTAAAGAGAGGCAGCCAAACTACTGAGGTCGATATTAGTGCTTTTAGTTCCTTGGAGAATTAAACTATTTATTTGGAAGTGTGTGATCAGAGACGAGTTATATAAATACAGCTCGTCGCCTGCTATTGAATGAAATGAATGCTAAGTTTAAGAGCGCATGCATCATCACTGATGCAAAATCAAAGGCAATTATTAAGATAATTGAGAAACAACCAGTTGTAGTAAATAGCCTTATATATAACCCTCTCCAGTTTGGAATTGTGTTTCTTGGATGGTAGGCCTTGTCCACAGGCAGGGGAGGGAATTTCTTGATAGAGGAGTAGAGTTCTACATCTTACAGGTTTAAAAGGGATGGGGTGAAGAAAATAAAAACTGAGAAACCGAGAAAAGTGATTGTGAACCTCAGATAAAATGTGCCCTGCAAAACTTTTGCAAAACTTTATTCTACAGTATGACCCACATCTTTGCGGGACCCATATCCATGGATTTATTTACCCACATCAGAAAAAAATCTTTCCAGGCATTTTCTAAGTCCTCCACTGCAATTCTATGGTTTGCTTCTACCAGAAGCTAATGGGAAACCTGGCTTCTACAAGACAAGCACATACAATAGTTTGACTGCTCAGACAAAATACCAAGTGTAGTTTACTCAAAACAGGAAAGGAGGGAACTAATGATTTGATGTTCTAGAAAAAAAAATGTTATCATCAGAAATCGAGTAGAGAGGGTTCTTGCGGGGGAGGGGGTTAAACTACCAGTCTACATATGAACTATCATATTTTTGATATCGTATTGTCTTATACATTCAACTTATCCAATTATACAATTAACCTTGTGTTACATTTGGCAAAATTAGATACAAAATGGTGACTCAGAGGGTAAAGGAAATCACCTAAAGATGATCAAGATAGAGAAATAAGAATTTACATCTGCATTACAGTAGATCAGTAGTTCTAGTGGGCTAATATAGCTATACAAAGGCAACTAGTTAATGCTAATGTTTTATATGGCTCAATTAACACATGGCTAGCCATAACAAATGGTCATCATCATCATTATCTGCTCTTGTAAATTACTAGGAATTAGAAATAGAATTAGATCAGTACAGTTGTCCCTTCATATTCGCTGGGGTTTGTTTCCAGGACCCTCCCCCCGTGGATACCAAAATCTGTGAATACTCAAGTCCCATTATATGCAATGGCATAGCAAAATCATGTCCATTACATAAGATGGCAAAATCAAGGTTTGCTTTTTGGATTATTATTTTTTAAGAATATTTTCAAGCTGCAAATACTTAAATCTGTGCGTACCAAATCCGTGGATATGGAGGGACAACCATGTATTCTGATCTACCTTCTTCCTATCTCAGCTGTAGAATTATGAAGAGAGACAAGGTCAGAGTTAGGGGTGCAGTTTTTCACTAAGTTTCATCTTGAAGGAAGCAATAAGTAGTTTTAGCAATTTTCTTTCCACTGTGAAAAAGTCTTCAAAAACTTCTGGAAGCCTTGTTGCAATTTGACACTTATTCTGTGCAAAATTCAGACATGGTTGTTTTGCACAGAAAACAGCTTATTCTGTGCAGAAGATAGTATTTCTATGCAAAAATATTCTTTAAGTAGAAAAATCTGTTTCCTTTGGTGAAAATGCTTTGTATATGCAAATTAACCATGTGTGAATTTGGTTCAGAATAAGTCCTCAATGGCAGCATTGTCTATGCAGAAAACAGCTATTTCTGCACAGGTAATAGATAACATTTCCATGCAGAAGTATTGTTTCCTGTAGATAAAAAAGAGAGACATCTTTTCTGTGTAAATCATATGCAAATTTTATGTGAAATAGCTCTCCAGTTACAGACTTTTCTATGCAGGAAACTACTTTTTCTGTATTGTTTTCCACACATAAAATGTTTCCTGTGCAGAAAATGCTGTTTCCTATGCAAAGCAACCACATGCAAATTTTGTGCAGAATAAGTCCTAAACCGCAAAGATTCTCTTCAATCCAGGATTCTTCTTCTCCGGGTTTCTTGATTCTTGAAAAAATATATTTTTTTACCATTATTTTAATGCATGCGCAGTACCATGGAAAGTACACACCTGAATACACAATGGTACAATATACATATCTCTTCTTTTGGAACCTTGAACTGAATTTAGATGTTGCTCATCAGACAAAAATGACCAACTACTTCCATAGAGGAATGCTACTCATGGGGAAATGTAACACCAACAGGATTGTGACCAAAGTTATTAAAAGAATGATGTTGCTGTTGCTGCTGCTGTGTGCCTTCAAGTCATTTCTGACTTACGGCGACCCTATCACAAGGTTTTCTTGGCAAGATTTGTTCAGTGGAGGTTTGCCATTGCCTTCCTCTGAGGCTGAGAGAGTGTGACTTGCCCGTCACTCAGTGGGTTTTCATGTTTGTGCAGTAATTAGAACCCTGCCCTCTAGAGTCCTAGTCCAGCATTCAAACCACTACACCATGTTGGCTCTCTCTCTCAATAACATAATGAAAACAGAATTACAAGATAAGAAATATAAAATAAATTAACCCAGCTAACAAAGGAATCACTTGCTGCCTGTTGGTGGTTGTGCCATGTGTTAAACTAAAATGTTAATGTCTGTGGAGACAGGAATATTTTGATTTGTCCTTGAAAAAGAAGCAAGGTCAGCTTCCAATTAACACCGGCCTTTCAGGAGGGCATTCAAAAGTTAGGATGCTATGACACAGAAGGCCTTATCTTTTATTCTGGTATAATGCCTATGCCGAAATGCCTCCTGTGAATATCTCACCACACAGCCAGGATGAAGCAGGAGGAAGTGCTCCTTGAGAAAGTTGTGCCTTGGGCTATGTGTGCAAAGAATAAATGCATGAAAGCAGAGTGTGTATGTACTGAGACCTTTCTGTTTCCCTCAGTATATAAAGATTTTCATACCTCAGTTTTAAATGATGAGCAAAAAATAATTGTTGAGGACCAACTTGTTTGTCACGTCCCTGCAGTTTTCCTGAAGTAACATTGTGTTGTTGTTGTTTTAATGATGCAACAAGCCAATGCTGTATCATTGCCTAATTGGCCCTACTGACAAAGATTAATGTCTCTTTTATGTCTGGAGAGTTTTGAAAGAAGAAAGAAATTGCATGGTCCCAATGATATCAAGTGCTTTTGTATTTTTGCATTGTTTCCTATATAAATATAAGAATTTCCACCCTTGACCCATTTTTTGTAGAAAATAATTACTCATTTGGAAAAGAAAAGAAATGTAGTGTAGTGAAAATAATGTAGGTTTTCTGAATTGTTTCTTTTTATTCGTAACTTTCCCAATATCATTACTGTAATGGCTTCCCCCTTGGGTTCTCTTTTCAGAACACATCTTTCCTGTAGTAGACTACCTGTACGCTTACAGAGGATACACTTACAGAGCCCTTGTGGCACAGTGGTTAAATGCCAGTGCTGCAGCCACAATGTTGTGAGTTCAATCCTGCAGGGCTGCAAGGTTCACTCAGCCTTCCATCCTTTCGTAGGTCGGTAAAATGAGTACCTGGCTTGTGGGGTCAATGAGCTAACACACATTGGAAACTGCTTGGAGAGTGCCTAGTGCACTATTTTTAAAAGTGGTGTAGATGTGTAGTTGTTATTGTTTAACAATTTGTAAGCCACTCTGAAAGTCTTTGTGGCTGAAGAGTGGGGTATAAATACCCAAATAAATAAATAAATATGTAATGGTAAAATGCAAATTAACAGAATGAAGCCCTCCCCCTTCTTTCAAGCAGCACAACAGGCCCTTACCCTTGTGTTCCCCCCAAGTGGCTCCCCCAAAGAGATAATCTCCTTTGGTGTGGCCTCCCTTGGTGGCAACCCCGCTGGCAGTGGACCTGCCCCCTGCTGGACTCTTGCTTTTGTCTGCCAGTTGAGGGAGCTTTTCAGCTGGGGCAGGTGGAACTGGCTGGCAGTATCTGCAGAGTCACAGGTGGTGGGGGCCTTGTGTCTGCAAAGGGGTAGGAGAGGTAGACCCCCCCCTCACCCAGACACACAGTTCCACAGGTAGAGCACAACCACGCACTGGCAGCAACAGCAGCAGTAGCTGGATGGAAGATGCTTGCCTTGCACTGAGTCTCCTGAACAGGTTTTCCTGGGGCTTCCTCTCCTGGCAGAAAGTGTTAGAATGTCTCTGGCAGAAAGTTCTGGAATTTCCCTTCAATCACACCACCACAACCATGAATCCATGCATATATCCTGAGCTTTGAAGATTGTACTCCAGCCATCTGAGGAAGTGAGTTATAGTACATAAAATCTCATGTTAAAATAAATCTGTTAAAGGTGCCACAAAATTCATTTTTCCCCTTTGTGCACATTTTATTCAAATTCTGTTTCCCCATCTGAGCATGCAGCCCAGAAGCAGATATCTATGTCTTGAGGCATTCATCCAAAACCTGTATTAAAGACTGCTGCCACACTACAGAAATAATGCAGTTTGAGACCACTTTAACAGCCATGGCTCAATGCTATGGGATTCTGGGATCTGTAGTTTTGTGCGATATTTAACCTTCTTTGTTAGGGAGCTCTGGTGTCACAACAAACTACAACTACTAAGATTCCATAAGACGGAGCCATGCCAGTTATAGTAGTGTCAAACTGGCCCATATTCTGGCTCACATAGATGAGCCTGCAGTCTCAATGTAGTGGATAATGCAGAGGTAGATGGACTGCAGGTTTGACTCTGAATAAGGCAGCTTCCTATGTTTGTATATTGGACAGCAACATAAAACTGGGAGTGCTGGTGTTGTTTTTAGCACCACAGAGTTGAAATTATGAGGAAAGCTGCAGTGAATTTTTTCTTTCTTTGTAACTCTTGAGCCCTATGCACTCTCTTTCCTCATATGTAAGAGGACAAGGGTATAACTACAACCTCTTTGAAATTCTCATCACCTGCATTATTTCTGCAGTGTGGCAGCAGCCAAAGGGATGGAGACCCTAACTTACTTAGCTTTTCCTAAGCTTTTCCTAAGTCACACAGAGATATAACAGTACAATAAACCAGCAGCTTTTCCCCAATCAGGCTGGGGAAGCGATGTGAGTAGATCAGAACACATAAAGCCCATGCCAGTTGATTATGTGCTAGAGTTCATTGAATGCATCCATGTAACACCTAAGCTTGGGCTTCTGTCTGAGAAAGGCTTTACTAGCCTCAAGATGTTATCTTTCTCTGGAACATTGTATCCACCCTTAGAGAAACACTTTGGTGAAATAATAATTAAAGTGTCATAGACGCATTGAGGAAGAGCATGTTCTTAGATAGTCATATCTATAAAGACTACCCCAGTGGTCTCTTCCATTTTCCACCTCCATGTCCAGTCCATGATGTCTTCTGCCATTGTGTTGTTTGTTAATTTGTTTTTATGAGATGAAATTTAATCCTTATTACATATTTTCCCCCAATTGTGCCAACTATAAGCACATTTTTGGAATGTACACATACTTGAACACTTCCCTCTATTAACATCTTCAATTCTTTGCCCATTTGATAGGGTCATCTTTCTATGCATGCTTCAAATATATGCATTTTTTTCATATGTGTCTACAGACATCCATGACTGTGTAGATATTATAGTACACATTATAACCAGCCCGTAGATAGCAGAGGATTTGCCATCCAGGTGACACCTGCCAAAAAACAAAACCTCAGGAAGGAATCTGTCACATACTTCTATGTTAGATAAGCCATGCCCTATGAGGAGTGGCTTAGGGAACTGGGCATGTTTAGTCTGGAGAAAAGAAGGTTGAGAGGGGATATGATGGCCATGTTTAAATATTCGAAAGGATGTCATACTGAGGATGGAGCAAGCTTGTTTTCTGCTGCTCCAGAGACTAGGATACAGAGCAACGGGTTCATAGAATCATAGAATCATAGAATCATAGAACTGCAGAGTTGGAAGAGACCACAAGGGCCATCCAGTCCAACCCCCCCTGCCACGCAGGAAATCTTGATCAAAGCATCCCCGACAGATGGCCATCCAGCCTCTGTTTAAAGACCTCCAAGGAAGGAGACCCCATCACGCTCCGAGGGAGTGTGTTCCACTGCCGAACAGCTCTTACTGTCAAAAAGTTCCTCCTCATGTTGAGGTGGAATCTCTGTTCCTGGAGCTTGCATCCATTGCTCCGTGTTCCAGTCTCTGGAGCAGCAGAAAACAAGCTTGCTCCATCCTCAGCGTGACATCCATTCAAATACTTAAACAGGGTTATCATATCGCCTCTTAACCGTCTTTTTTCCAGGCTAAACATACCCAGCTCCCTAAGTCTCTCCTCATAAGGCATCATTTCCAGACCTTTCACCATTTTAGTTGCCCTTCTCTGGACACGCAGAGATCCCACCTAAACATTAGGAAAAACTTCCTGACAGTAAGAGCTGTTCAGAAGTGGAATACACTGCCTTGTAGTGTGGTGGAGTCTCCTTCTTTGGAGGTTTTTAAACAGAGGTCAATGGCCATCTGTCGTGAGTGCTTTGATTGTATATTCCTGCATGGCAGGGATTGGACTAGATAGCCCTTGTGGTCTCTTCCAACTCTATAATTCTATGATTCTAAGATGTAAAGCTGGACATTCTGAATTTCTCTCCTTCTCAGTTCAAACTGATCCATTTTTTTAACTGAAAAGTTTCCCTTAGTATTCAGAAGAAAAGCTTGAAATGTGTTGCTCATTTGGTGCCACACCTTCTTTCTTTGCAGACATTGAAAATGCAACAGACATTGCCTTGTACTCAGGCCTGGGAGCTGCAGTCATCACAGTAGCTGTCATTGTTGTCGGTGTGACTCTCTACAGACGGAGCCAGAGCGAATACGGGGTGGATGTGATTGACTCATCAGCTCTTACAGGAGGCTTCCAGACATTTAATTTCAAAACTGCCCGGCAAGGTTTGTAATTCAGATTGCAGCTTATTGATGGGATATTGTTGGGACGTAGGAGTTCCTTCCTCATGTTTGTGTCCTGCACCAAGCATGTAACATCACTATAGTCCCAAGCCACACACCACTTGTCCTGCCACTGTGAAACCACATAGGAAAGGCAGACAGCTTCAGTTTAAATAAGTAAATGTCCATGTATTACTATACTTCCTTTTGTAGACTGAGTGCTGTGTTGTGATGTTTTTAAGATTGCGAGGTGAAAATGCTTCTTCCTCAAAATATATGAGGGAAGGATAATAGGTGCTGCAATCACACATCTTTTGAGAGCCATGCATACTTATAAGTAAATTGACCCCCCCACCATATTGCCATGCCTTTATTGGAAACTATTGTGTAGTATTGATGGAGTGGTTTGAGTGTTGAACCAGGGTTCAAATCCCCACTCACTCACGGAAACCCACTGGGTGACCTTGGCCACACACTCTCAGCCTCAGAGGAAGGCAAGGACAACCCCCCTCTGAACAAATTCTGCCAAGAAAACCCCACCATAGGGGTGATTCAGAAATGACTTGAAGATAAACAACAACAATAACAACAATGGTAGAGTGTATGTCAAGATGTTGGGATTCCATTATAGTTATAGCCCAGAGAGTTTTTGTTTCCAGTTTAAATTATGCCTTACTATATTTCTAGAATGAGCCTGAACTCTATTAGTAGTCCAAACTAGAGTAAGCCCATTGAATCAATGAGATTTACATCATTGTTGACTTACCATGTGACATTTGATTCAGTGGGTCCCAATACTGGTTGAGATTGCTAGCAAATAAAATCCTAGCATTTTTTTTTCTTACCAAGATATCAATGGGACAAATCAAAAACTCTCCACACATCAGTCTCTTTGTTGTATAGAGGAAACAAGAAACAAATGGATTAAGAAGTGGTGGTACACCACTTAAAATGTTTTATTTCTTTTTCTTGGATTTTCAATTTTCCTAGAAATAATATGCCATAGATTCCATTATCTGCATTCTGAGCTCTGCTTCAATACATCTTTACCCAAACTGTTGTGTGTATATGCATATAAGTGTTTGTGTGTGCATGTATGCAAGCTGAGTACACCATGTGCAATCATTAAGATACATTACCAGACACTTAAAAGACTGAATTCAGACATAATAGAGATCCAGTAAAAAGCAATGAAGTAAGTCAGTGGAGACTTATCTCCTGTTGCTTTCAATGGGTCTCCTCTAAACATGACACCAAGCCTGGATTCAGGCCACTGTATTTAAATTATATATTGTTATTATTTTTTTCTGGAACACAACTTTCCTCAAGGATACAACAGAGTGTTTTTATGTAGTGGGTGAGTAAAGCTCTTTTAAATTCTACCACTGCTATTTTTGAGATGGAAACCTTATTGTAGGTGGGAGAAAGTGTTGGGAGAAGTGTGAACATAGCTCTGTTTAATTCTCCTTAAAGAAGAGATGATACAGTATTTCATGGGTAAATACATAAATGTCCTCCTCTCCATGGGACATATGCCATGCCATGCATGCACTAAAATAACTGTGACACAGAGATTCACATATTTTTTTTAATCTAAGCACAGCTTGGAAAGGGTTGATTTCCCCAGGCCTTTTATCTTTAAGTTGATTACCAGAAGTACAAATGTGTACTATTTTGTATGCATGTGTGCATGCACGGAAACCAGGAAAGAGCTTAACAATTTTCCAACAACACAAGCCAGAGTAGAGTCAAGAACTGGTAATTTTATGGAACTGTCTTTAGAAGCTTCCCCAGAATTGCCAGTTCTTGACGCTTTACTTTGGCTTACTTATTGGAAGACTTTTAAGCTGTTTCCTAGTGTTAATACATGCTACTTAGTTACTAACCTATTGTAAGGCTCCATGTAGCATACTCATCTAACGCCTTGTCAAGATGGGCTATTTACCCCATCTAGGAGCCCTACAATCCTAACAATACAGGGCTTTTGCCCCATTTTGCCCCATTTTGCTCAGGATGCCCAGGGCAAGGATAGGGCTAAGATGGGGGCAAGATGGGGTAAAGCCCATTATACTATTTTTTATAACACCTACAAAAAAATATTACTGCAGAAGCCCATACCAGCATGCCAGTCTGTTGCTGCAGGTGTGTCAGTGTTGTTCTCTCCACAGTCAGGAAGCAGGCCAGCAGCAAGGGACCAGGGCTGGTCACATGCAGGGGGGTTTGATAATGTGTTATGGGTCTCCTGCATAGAGTCAGAGAGAGCAACACAGACAGTGGTGGAGGCAATTGCAGAGATGGGCCAGCATGGCCATTCAGACTCCATCTATGAGACTATGTGCGAAAGGGATCTAGGAGTCCTAGTAGACCACAGGTTGAACATGAGTCAACAGTGTGATGCGGCAGCTAAAAAGGCCAATGCGATTTTGGGCTGCATCAATAGAAATATAGTGTCTAGATCAAGGGAAGTAATAGTGCCGCTCTATTCTGCGTTGGTCAGACCTCACCTGGAATACTGTGTCCAGTTCTGGGCACCACAATTCAAAAGGATATGGACAAATTGGAGCATGTCCAGAGAAGGGCAACTAAAATGGTGAAAGGTCTGGAAACCATGCCTTATGAGGAAAGACTTAGGGAGGTGGGTATGTTTAGCCTGGAAAAAAGATGGTTAAGAGGTGATATGATAGCCCTGTTTAAGTATTTGAAGGGGTATCATGTTGAGGATGGAGCAGGCTTGTTTTCTGCTGCTCCAGAGACTGGAACATGGAGCAATGGATGCAAGCTCCAGGAACAGAGATTCCACCTCAACATTAGGAGGAACTTTCTCACACTAAGAGCTTTTTGGCAGTGGAACGCACTCCCTCGGAGCGTGGTGGGGTCTCCTTCCTTGGAGGTCTTTAAACAGAGGCTGGCTGGCCATCTGTCAGGGATGCTTTGATCATGATTTCCTGCATGGCAGGGGGTTGGACTCGATATTGGATGGCCCTCATGGTCTCTTCCAACTCTACAATTCTATGATTCTATGTTCTATGATTCTATCCCATTCCATAGAGGTAACAGGGGAGCAATAGGCTTGATCTGGTACCAGAATACACTGGTGGGAAGCTGGCATATTCTGGCAGTGTAAACAAGTCATAAGTTACTCCTGTTGGCTGTAGTTTGTTTGTTCTGGAAATGGCTTTGTCCTAGGGTCAGTATGCAAATACTGCATGTGATTTCTGATAAGAAGTCTTTGGGTTTGTGTGCTTCATGGCCAATTTGAGGAGTTATGGCTTGGCAGTAATTGGTCCTAGAAATCCACTTAGATCAAGGAAGAGCTGGCTCCATTTCCTAATCAATCTTGTGTTTTCTAAGTTGATGTATTTTGTTTGTTTTTTATAATTAGGAAGATATTCTTTAATTGTTGGCTTGTAGAACTTATACACACCCAACTCGTTTTCTCGTGTGAAATAGACCTTGCATGTGTTAATATGAAATGGTACGCCAATAGGATGCATCATTAGTGACAACTGCAATTGTGGAAAATTCACTACCCTATTTTTGAATAGAGCAATTCAGCCCACCAAATTTTACCAAATGTCTTCAAAAAGTGAAATTATACAACATGTTTCTCAGAGAGTTCACGGTTAACAGTAGTTGTAGAATATCTTGTGTTTTCACCTAATGTTTTTTTTTTTTTTTGGCACTGCTTCTTTAATTGACAATAGCAGCAATTTTGTTGACACAATTTGCCATTCTCCACCAGATATCCGGGGCTTGTCTATACTCCTAATAGAATTTGAGGACAATACATTTTGTCTAAATGGGATCCTCCATCAATCTGCCTTATTCAGAAGGAGGGAAGACCAAGTTCTGCCACTTCCTCAGGAAAGGAAGCCCAGTTGGGCTTTCCTCCTGAGTAAACCCACCTGGGATTGCAGCATGGGCTCCTGAGGAAGCCACGAGAAACCCGGTTCAGCAGCATGTTTGGGGTTCAGCTGAATAGCCCAGAGGGGGGGAACCCTTTATTCACAGGTAAACCTCTGTGGACCTGCCTGGCAGCACACTCAGGGCCTGCAGTTAGTGGAAGCATTCCACACATTTCCACTCCCAGTGTGCTGATTGGCTGGCCTATGGAGAGCTTTGATTGGTTGAGAAGTTTCCTAAGCGGCCAATCAGCACACTGGGGATGGCAACATACCTGAGAGAATTATACATATATATATATATATATATATATAGATTTTAAGAACTGTTCAACAGTGGAATAGACTGGTGAGGACTCTCCTTCTTTGAGGTCTTTAAATGGAGGTTGAATGGGAATTTTTCAGGAGTGCTGTTTTTGTGTATTTCTACATGGCTGGCATTTAGACTAGGTGACTTTTATGCCCTTTCCAATTCTAAGATTCTGTTATTCTCTACCTCTCTTAAAAGTAACATGATGATACAGAAATCAGTGCAGAAACATGACAGAACAAACTTAAGTCTAGAAAAATGAGGAGCCAATAGAAACCAAAACTGGCAAATGTGTACATGTATTCAGGCTGTACATGTCTCAGGTTTTATCCCTATATATCAAGCATTGTTTGTGAAATTCTCCTTGGCTGTGGATTATATGATGAAATTAATATTTTATATGCCATTAGAAGCTGATTTAGTTCTGTTTTGTCATGTGTCTACATGTGTCACTGAGAATTACCCTTAAAGTGCTTGGAAATCAAAGGACAGAGATTCAGCACATCCTGATCAATGGTCTCTTCTGTGAAGATTCCCCTAATTAAGACAATGAAATATGAAGACACTGGCAGAAGAAGAAATCAATAGTCCCCTTGAAAATGGGGTCACCAATTTGCTCAGTTTTCACTAGGCCAGAGGTTTCTTATAATAAGATTTGTAGGCATTCCCCCCTGTGTATGTATTATTTTTAGAAAGTGAAATTCAGAATTAAATGAGAAAAACAAAAGAGACCATAAACTCATAGGAATTCAAAATAAACTATAATAGGGCAATCCAAATGAGAACTGTGGGGGGGGGGGAATGAAGACAAAGAACATTCCATCCCACCCCCCCAAAAATAACATCCTGTATTACTAATGTGGGTCTGTGCATATGTTATCATGCATGTTCTGGTCTTTTTCTGCTGGTGGAATCATGAGAGTATTTTTTTTAAAAAAATGTCAAAGGAGCCAGGCTATTGTGGAAAAGTTAATTATGTACAGTAGGACCCCTGTATCCACTGATTCAGTTATCCACTGATTCAGTTATCCACAGGACACAAAACAGCACACCTACCATAAAGTCTTCTTAGAATATGTGTCCTCTCTAGCCATTGTCTAGGCCCTCCAAGGCAACTCTATGGTATTTTAAACTGGAAGTCCCATTATTTTCATTGGCAATCACTATTCTCCACAGTTTTTGGTATCCACACCCCCACCCCGAACCAATCCCCAGCAGATATGGGGGTCCTACTGTAATCCCACACAATCATAGCATGTAGGGAAAAAAAATCAACATTTCTCCTGAATTGCTGAAGCAATTGTACATATCAAATTAACAGAGCAGGTGCTGAATTAGCCCTTGGAGGATGCACCCCCACACTGTACCCCCCTGCAAAAAAAAAAAATCAATTTCCCCCCCAAATATCCTCTAGGGGTGTGGGAAGCATTTCTGACATGTTTTAAGCTCCCCCCCCCAAACATGTTAGGCCAGGAGACACCTTTTTTAACAATAGGAAGAAAGAAGAAATCGCTTACTGTTGAATACAAGTTACTTTTGCACTTTGAAATTAGTTTACCAATTGGAGTAAAATAAGAACAAGGGAGGAAAGTGGTAGGAGGAGAGAGAAACTGGGACATTTTCTGAACAGCTTTAAAAGTGGGATGGCAGAGGATTGAACAGGACTGTCCCTGACAAACTGGGACAGTTGGAAAGTAAGATTCTCCCCTACCCACAGACTCCCTGTCTATTTTGGAGGCATAATTACAACCAAAAGTCTCTTACTTCCCTTCTATGGTGCTCAGTGGACCCAGAGCACTGGGAATATTTTTCTAGGACTACTACACTCTAAGGAGCTCAACTGTGTCTGTTTCATCTCCCAAACTCCCTAGTAAGCAAAGAAGGAGGAGGGAAATTTCTCTCACTTCCCCAGTTCCACATTTTTAGCCAGCAGGTAAGTTAAGCTTCAGTAAACTAGTTGTGTGAGTGGGAAGTGGCAAGAAGAGACTGCGACTTTTTCAGTGGCTCGCTTTTAAAATTCATCAGGCCATGCTGTGTTTTAGGTGGATAGTGATGGTGGAGGAGTGCAAAATCAACCTGCAAAACCAGGCAAAGACAGAGGAAAGGAAGGGGGATTAGTATAGGCTCCAAGTCGTGATGTTTTATTATATTACCATACATTTATGTATTGCATTTCTATATCTTTCTTTTTAAGCATTTTATTATACAGGTGGCACCACTGCTTACCTAATCAATGCAAAAGGTTCAACATCCCAGAATGAGGCTCCTCCTCATTGTTAATTAGCTCTTAAACACTCCTCTGTGCCTTATGTATGACATAACTGGCAAGAGCAGCCAGCATTTGTGTGTGTGGGGGTGTTTTAATAAAATGGAAACAAAAGCCATATTATTAAAAGCCATATGTTTTAATAATATGGAAACAAAAGCCAGTATTGTGTAGTGATTTGAGTATTGAACTAGAACTCCAGTAGACCAGAGTTTGGCTCCCCACTCAGCCAAGGAAATCCACCGGATGATTAGGATTACAAGATTGAAAACTGGATAGAGCTCCCATACCTTTAATGATTGTGTTATAGAGCCATTGTACTGTCTATTCTCCTTTATGGGTCTGAAACATGGGTCACCTTTCGCCAAAACATAAGACTCCTCTAACGTTTTCATCAGTGCTGTATATGCACAATCCTAAATATACACTGGACTCACTATGTGACAAATGTTGCTGTCCTTGAGCAAGCAGGGATCACCAGCATTGAGGCCATGATATTGAGAACACAGCTGCACTGGGCAGGGCATGTTTCTAGGATGGAGGACCATCACCTCCCAAAAATAGTACTCTATGGTGAACTCACCACGGGTCAGCATAAGAGGAGCGCTCCAAAAAAGTGATACAAGGATTCCCTGATACAACATCACAGGCACGGCCAAATTGATCACCAACAATGGTCCGCCCTGGCTTCACATTGGGACGCATGGAGACACGCTATCCACATTGCTGCAGCTTTATTTGAGAGCTCATGCCGAACAAGTCTTGAAGAGAAACGACAACGCAGAAAGAATCACAATGCGGAAACATCACCCAAGGAGACCTTCTGCTGTGCTTTCTGCAACCGGACTTGTTTATCTTGGATTGGCCTTTTTAGTCATCAGCGCGCTTGCAGAAAGCGCGGGATGAGTCCTTCCTGAATCTTCATTTGCGATGAAAAGCCAGAGAGAATTTTAGCATGTGTTGCTTGTTGCATAGCCAGGTAACAAACAACATCTGCTGAAATTCCGTTTCCTACATACCATTAAAGATAAGGGAGCCCTCTCCAGTTTTGACTATAGCAACCCTTTGGATGACCTTGGCCTAAGTCACACTCTCTCAGCCTTAGAGGAAAATAATGGCAAAGCTCCTCTGAGTAAATCTTGCCAAGAAAACCCTATGGTGGAGTCACATGTTGGATTTGATTTAATTGCACATATGAACAAACAACATAGAAAAAGATTAAATCAGCCCAGCTTCTACAATAATACCTTTGAAATGCTGACTTGGGTCTGTAGGAATTAGTGAGGTTATGCATGTGGTGAATGAATATAAGGCCCATGGGTCCAGGAAAGACAGAGAACAACCTGGAAGGAAGAAGAAAACAGCTGGTCATTGTATAGCTGAAGATAAACAATGTAACACCTAATATGAACTGAGAAGTTTATCTCCAGGCACCCCAATTTCAGAATAACAGACTCAAGTGATACTGGTGACTACTTGGAAAGGATGTGCCAAACAGCAAGTGGGGAACTCACATCAGGACCTGGAACTCATGTTCTGTACCCTATTCATTGGCTGATAGATATCCTGCCTTTCTCACAGAACTCGTCTCTTCTATTAAAGTGGTCACAACTTTTAAAAAATGGACTGACATAACAACCCAGTCAATCAGTTACAATCTTAAAAACACAGTTAAACCTGTTACAGTATAGAAATACAATGAAGGAAAAACAATTAGAGAGTATAATATATACAAAAAATGAAAAGCATAGTATGCACACATTGAAAAGTTTATCCTTAGCAATCAGTTCCTGAAATACTACCTGAGTAGGAAGTTCTGCCTGCTGGCAAGAAGACACATTTGGCATTATCGAAGAAACAAGAACATTTTGGCTGAGGTCTGTCATCTACCTGGTGGAGCACAGAGTAACTTGTTGTTTCTTATGATAAGGAACGTTCCCTGTTTGAAGACCAGAAAACTTGCTCCTGAGATACACTAAATGGGATGCAAAAAAAACAAAACAAAAAAAAAAACAAAAAAACAAAAAACAAAAAACAAAAAAAACCACGCCCAAAGTTTCAAGAGGCAACAAGCACGTCTGAAGCTCTCCACCAATTATCATTAGCTCTCCTATCTTCATTTCCTTTGTTTAAAGCTAGTGGATATTTTCCTCTGAGCACCCCAGTAACCAATCAAAATGGGTGTGAGGAGAGAGGAGTAATGTCATTCTTTGGTACATGCATAGAGACGGCCTGGTTACTTGTTGTTCTTGGCATACAGAAAGTTAAAGACAAAAGTTCATTGAGCTGCTGGGAAGGGATACTCAGTTGAAGACAAAGCAACAAGAAAAGCATAGAGCCCTAGTGCACTCCGAGGAAAAGCGGCAAAGCAGCAGGAATGTTCCCTCTTTCCTCCTCCCTTCCTGCATGAAGTCGGCATCCTTTCAGTGTTCTTTCATTCTGGTCCCATGGAGGACTGAGCTAAAATCATGCCTTTTTGTAAATGGATTCTTCTGGTTAGCAAAAAGACACAGTTTTACCTTGGTCCCTTATGGGACTGAAATGGGGGAAAAAACAATGCATATGGGAAGGTGACAGGAAAGACGAAATGTTCCTGCTGCTTTGCTGTTTTTTCTCAGAGTGTGGTAAAGCTCATAGTTTCTCTTTCAGCTTGTGGATGAGTGCATATCTTAATAAAAGTAAGTGTGTGAGAGTCCAAGCAAGTGAGAGAACAGAACTTCGAGCTTCTTTTTTTTTCTTTTTCTTGCTTTAGCAATTGGAAACTGAGAGCCTTATTCTGACCATTTAAAAAAATGGTTCCAGGTATGATATGGCTCATTTTGTGTTCTATTCCAATGTTGTGTCACTCAAATTCAAATAGGATATTTATACAGCTAGGAAGGTTGCCAGAAAGTTGAACAAAAATTATCAAAGAATTGAAATACTTTCTTTACCAAGAAAAGCTAAAGTATTTTAGGCTTCTGAAATCCCCAGGGTAAGCCCCTAGAAGGGTTTCCCTCCATCCCAACTGCCACTACCCTGGCCTTGGAAGGAAAGAAGAAGAGGCAGGAACAGTTCCACCATGCCTGGGCCAAGAAGAAGATGAAAGGTCCTCCCTCCATCTCAGCTGCCACTGTCCTTGCCTTGGAGGAAGAGAAGAAGAGGTAGGCAGAGCTTCATTATGCCTAGGCCAGAAAGAGATGAAAGGACCTCCCTCCCAGCTACCACTGTCCTAGCCTCAGAGTGAGAGAAGAGGCAGTATCTGCTGGACTTATTCCTCTCCCCTACTGTCGTCCACTTTCCTTGTATGTTATGTCTGTAGATTGTTAAGTTTGAAGGCAGTTAACTGTTTTTTCTTGTTCTTTTTCTTGTAAAGCATGATGTACAAGGATGGGCACTATATAAATAAATGTGGTGGTGATTATGATGATAGAAGTCAAGTTGGATTGCTATTCTGAGTGTGGATGTTAGCATAACTATTGTTTGGTCTAGTATCCCTTGTTTGGAGCCATTCCAGGATCAAATGCTTTCAAAGAAAGATTTTTTCAATTCTAAAATATAAATATGTTGATGAGAGGAAAAGATGCTCTGTAAATCTAATCAAATTGGACATTCATGTTACTTTGAATTTTAATCATAGTTGTCAAGCAGTTTTTTATGATTAAAATGGATTTGGGACTGTTGATGCACGCCAAAAAAGAAGCCACATATGGATTTTCATAACGACAGAAGCTTGTGCATCATGTAATTTGTATTTGGAGAACGTGGACAATATGTTAATTTTACAAAGAAATGTGTTGCTAAGTTAACTAAAATCAATACCATTATTTGCTATTTAGGTAGAACACAACCTTGTTAATAGCCCCTTTGTGATTGTCAATCTTCTGTGACATGAATTTCAAATGCCCATTAATACTGTTTTGAAAACCTGCCAACCCCAGCAGAGCATAAATCTCCACCACGTACAGCTCCATATCCTTCTCCTCTAGCAGTACACAGCACCTGCCTCCCTACAATTAGGAGATTATCAGACGTGTAAAATATCCCAGGACAGGGATGACAGGAGATCACTAAAAGGCTTACCTTTTAGATGACATCATCCCTGTCCTGGGATGCTCCTGTTCTACTCCTGTTCCTCCCCAGTTACCTCTTATTCACAGAAAAATCCGTAAATAAGAGGCCCGTTCCATTATTATAACAGGCAAGTGAACAGGAGCCCATTGTGCTTCTGGGATGACAACTTGATGTGATGTCACCAGGAAGTCCCTGCCGGAC
The DNA here is from genome assembly GCA_030847615.1 of Gambelia wislizenii. Classification (NCBI taxonomy): domain Eukaryota; kingdom Metazoa; phylum Chordata; class Lepidosauria; order Squamata; family Crotaphytidae; genus Gambelia; species Gambelia wislizenii. The sequence goes on along the minus strand of JAUMIR010000007.1, from coordinate 18,922,451 downwards.
ACTTCTGGGTGCGATTGGGACAGAAAGGTAAGTAAAAAAAAAAATTCCCTACCCAGGTAGCTTTTTCTTTTTTATATGTGTTTTACTGCTTGTTTTGTTTTTGACAGCTGGGGGTGTCTTTTTAAATTTCCCTCCTGGCCATTCTCTTGCAAGAACAGTTGGGATTTGAGTTCCTGGTTACGACCGGACAGGGAAGGAAGGGAGAGCCCGTTCCTGTCATGGAATACAGGTAAGTGTGTGGGGGAAAAAAATCTTTATTCCATGGCAGGAATGGGAGAGGGGCGGGTGGGGGGCAGCAGGACAGAAATGGACCCAAGGGGTCCGTCTGATAATCTTCATAGTGGCAAGGGGAGAACAGGCAGTATCTGGTTGTCTTCCTCCCGCTGGATACACACAGATTACATCCTCCTCCCAGATCTCAAGAGAACCATCAGGTTGCCTGTGTCCAGAAGCAGAAAACCACAAGGGTGCTGCCTGGCCAGTCAATGCCCTCCCCCAGCCTCTAAATGGTCATGGGGTGTCCAGGTGAAAGGTTGTGCAGAGGGGGTCATTGTGGTGGAAACACTGAATACCTCCATCCTCAGTGATCATAAAAGGACTTAGGTATAATTTGCAATAGAATTATGGACTATCTGAAATGGGCAGATTACCAAAATACAGGTCGCTGCCCTGTATCTGTGGTATCAGTAGCTGTGGTTTCATTTCACCATGATCAGGGAGGGAGGAAGTTCTCTCTTGGCATTTGGAGGCTCTTTCTAGGCATCTGGAGGTCTTCCATCGCAACTCTGTGGTCAGCATCTGCTGGAAATTGACCACAGAGTCATGCTGGAGAACCTCCAGATGCCCAGACAGGTATCCTCCAAAGGCATTTTTTTAAGTCTTTCAGCGTGATTCTATGGTATTCTATGGTGGTTCATTATCCAGTTTCTGTTATAAATGGCATGTCTGGGGATGTATTCCCTGTGAATACAGGGACGGTGGTGTGGAGGAACCTATACTGATATTAAAAGATCTGAGGTGAAATAGGAAGAAGTACCCCCCCCCCAGAGCCTAGAACTTTGAAAAGACCTTTCCATCAGAACCCAGACTTCCACTGATTATCTTCTCTCACTTCTGCACACTCACTCTCGGGATGGCCACCCAACATTTAGGTGAGATAAGGATGTGTCTGCATGAATGTATGTGTGGCTAGGGACTGGCTTTGCTATGATCTCATCTTCCTTAGGCAATACAAACACTTTATATCTGGTACCTACACCCAATGGTTTGTGGGGGGTTTTCTCTTTCTTTCTCCATGTTCCCTAGAGATGCAATTCTTCACTAAGTTTCTTCTCAAAGGTAGCGATGAATAATTTTATCAGTTTTCTTCCTGTTGTAAGCAAGGCTGTGTTTACATGGGCAAATATTCCCCTAAATATACCGCAAAGATAGCTCATTGTTCCCACGGATCGCACCTCAGCATCGCCTCATTCAGAAGGGAGGAAGGTAAAACACCCAAATATAGCATGACAGGGGATGTCGCTATTTTTGCCAAGTTATTTGCAAAGTAGCGCATTATTGCTAGTGTAAACAACCATTTCACTAAGGGCTGCAGCAGAGCTGCACTGTGATTGGATGTTATGATGAAGGGGTGGGCTTAAAAGAGGTGGAGTGAGGGAGGGAGATTCAGTAGCGATTAGGAAATTTTGAAAAACCCTCTCTGCTATTTTGCAAGTCTATGTGAATCCAGTTTGCCAAGAAAAAGGATTCCCAAGTCCTTTCAGTCAGGGGAAGATCTGTTCTCCCCATAAAGCTCTTCCGTCTCATCAGCTGTGATCCCTGTTTCTGCTTGGGGGAGGGAGAGGGGGGGAGAGAGAGAGAGAGAGAGAGACTTTTCTCTGATCTTTCCTCCTGCTATTTTGGCAGTCTGTTTATATGGCAAGAAAATGCAGGATTCCAATCCTTTCAGTCACGGAAGATCTAGCCCCCTCCCCATCAAGCCTTCCTCGGCTTGGGAGGCCACGCCCCTGCACCTTTGCCAGTCTGAAACATAAAGCAAATTAGTAAACAAAAGTAACTGACCGGCACAGCTGCGGAAAAGAACTAAAGTGCAATTTGCTGCAGTAAATCTGCCGTGTAAATGCACCCCAGGTCTTTGAAAAGCACACCGTTTGCAAAAGGCTATTTGCAATTCAAGACTTCTGCTAAAAAATTTGGACATGGTAGTTTTATGCAGACAACAGCATTTTCTGTGCAGGACACAGCATTTTCTGTATGCAAAATAATATTTCAATGCAGAAATATTAATTCCTTCACAGAAACTGTTGCTTTCTGCACAGAAAATTATATTTTCTAAGCAAATCAACCATATGTGAATTTTATGCATGATAAATCCCCAATTGCAGCATTTTCTATACAGGCATTAATATTTCTGCATTGAAATATTATTTTTTCACACAGAACTTGGTGTTTATGGCTTAGAAAATGCTGTTTTCTGTGCAAACCCACTTAGTATGAATTTTGTGCAGAAGAACTCTTGAACTGTGAAGATTCACATCAGTCCAGGGACTTGTTTACACAATTGAAAAAAAAAACCTGAACCCCCCTCCCCGAATATAGCATGATAAGGTCACAGGGTGTACAGCCCTATAACAAAAAGTAGGATATACCACCTTTAACCTGCATTTCAAAAACACATTTTCTCTGGAGTTTGCAGAACTCTCCTTTGGAAGGGAAAATCCCTCTTTTTGTTGATTTAGGCCAAGCCATTGTCAGTTCACCTTTACCCTACTTTTTCTATCCTATTAGGTTTGGCCCCATTGTGGACTCACTGAGATGTAGTCAATTCCATATATGGAACTACTGTATATGCACAGTTTAAACTGGACATAACATTGATAACTGATTGCTTGATTGATTTGCTTCCATTAGGTAACTCCCTGCTTTTGAACTCATCAATGCAGCCTGACTTGACAGTGAGTAGAACCTATAGCGGACCCATTTGCCTTCAAGACCCCATTGACAAGGAGCTCATGACAGAATCATCTCTCTTCAACCCTTTGTCTGACATTAAAGTCAAAGTTCAGAGTTCCTTCATGGTTTCGTTGGGTGTGACAGAGAGATCTGAATATCATGGAAAAACTCATTCTGGGACATTTCCGCATGATAGCAACAGAACCTTCAGCTCTATACATCCAAAGAACAAAGCTACATATATCCAAAATTTGTCAACACTCTCCAAAAGAAGTGAGATGAAGGCCACTGGTGTATTTGGCCACCTGGGAGGACGTTTGGGAATCCCCAGTTCAGGTGGGTTGCTGCAAAATCTAGAAATGGTTTAAAATGCATGTAAGGGGTTTATGTAAGCTTTCTACTGTCACCTAAGATGTGCCATGATAGTGACTTCTATCCATTGGATAACCATTTTCTCACTCGTTCTCACTTTCACATTCTCTCACTTTAAAATGCAAGCAAAAGTGATTTCCTTGTCAATCCCTAGTGAAATACTGTTTACTTGTCAGCAAAACAAATGATCAGGGCAATTTTGTGGATCATGGGAATGCTTTGGAAATAGTGTGTCTTGATTTCAGTAGGGCTATTCGTATCATCCTTCATGATATTCCAGCAGACAAGGTAATAAAATATAGATTCAAGAATGCTGCTGTTAGGTGGATTTGTACTGGCTGACAAACCAAATAAATAAATAAAAAACACCCGCCAAGCTTTGTCATCATCCTGGAGAGTGTGACAGGCTTCTGCCCCGACCCAGGGATCTCTATAAATGACTTGGATGATGGAATAGAAGGCATGCTCACCAAATTTGTAGATGACACTAAAATGAGAGTGGTAGCTAATCTCAGAAGCCAGAATCAGGATTCAAGATAATCTTTAAAAGATTGGAGAATGGGCCAAAACTAACAACATGAATTTTGATATAATTAATTGTTAGGTAATTTATATAGACAGGAAAAATCAGATGCATAAAATTTGTATGGGTAACGCTTGGCTTGTCACCCATACAAGCAGAACTTATGAGTCACAGTGTGAGGTAGTACCCATCAACAGAACTATAGTGTCCAGATGAAGGGACGTAATAGTGCCACTTCATTCTGCTTTGCTCAAATGTCACCTGAAATCCAGTCCTGGTTGCCATAGTTTAAGAAGGAACAAGCTAAAGGCAGAAGAAGGTGATTAAGATGTTAAAGGATCTGGAAACCAAGCCTTATGAAGAATGGTTGAGGGAGATGGGCATGTTTAGTTTGGAGAAGAAATGAATGAGAAGTGATAATGGATAATTGAAGCATGTGTGCCTTCAAGTCTCTTGTTGACTTACAGCAACACCATAGTGATCTTTAAATATCCAAAGATCTGGCTTTAGTAGATGGAGAGAGTTTATTTTATGCTGCTCCAGAGGTTAGCCCAGTGGATTCAAATTACAAGAAAGGAGATTCTAACTGAACATTAGGAAAAACCTTTCAGATGTTCAATAGTAGAACAGGCTACCTTGACACAGTAGTGAATTTGTCTTCGCTGGAGGTTGGTTTTTTGAAACATAGAATCATAGAGTTCGAAGAGACCACAAGGGCCATCTAGATCAACCCCCTGCCATGCAGGAAGAAACAATCAAAGCACTCCTGACAGATGGACATACAGCCTCTGTTTTAAAACTTCCAAAGAAGGAGACTCCACCATACTCCGAGGCAGTGCATTTCACTCTCAAACAGCTTTTATGGTCAGGAAGTTCTTCCTAGTGTTTAGGTGGAATCTCTTTTCCTGTAGCTTGAGTCCATTGCTCCATGTCCTAGTCTCTGGAGCCACACACACGCACACACACACACAAAGCTTTCTCCTTCCTTGGTATGACATCCCTTCAAATATTTAAACACAGATATCATGTCACATCTCAAGCCTCTCTTCTCCAGGGCAAACATACCCAGGTTCCTAAGCTGCTCCTCATAGGGCATGGCCTCCAGACCTCCCAACATCCTGGTTGACCTCTTCTGGACATGTTTGTTTTTGTTTTTAACTAGAGGTTGGATGTCTTGCTATCAAGGATGCTTTTGCACTGGTTTCCTGAACTGACAGTGGGTTGGGCTGAGTACCACCCCCACCCCCACCACTTTGTGATTTTATGTGACTGTGTCCCATGTAGATGTAAGTTTGTCACTTCGTGATTTGTAAGAGGTTTAAAGGTGTTGCAAGTGCACATCCTATCTTGAAGTGTTTTTAAAATGGCAGCATGCAAATCTCTTGTTTATATTCTGTAAACCATTTTCTCCCTTAAAACCATATTGGTGATGGCAATACCATTTAGATAACAAAAAGTTTATAATGTGCAGTTTATATTAACAATATGTGATTAAAACTGGATCTTTGCTTGCTATCCCAAAACAGGAATATTTCCAAGAACCCCACTCCACATTACTTTCCATCATTTCTAAGCACATAACATTTCATTGTGGAATATTTACAATTTGGACAGATGCTGAGTTTTATTAGGAAATATCACCAGCTACCAATGAACTCATTGATTCAGGAAACAATCTGTAGCAGTAGTCATAATACGAATGAGCATATGATGATGGACGGCATATAATAATGCATGATATATGGACTGCCTGATCTTGAGGATTGGATGGAGCAATCAAAATGCATTCTTCACAAATCCCATAACTTTATTATGCATGTGAAGAAGTACAATCACCGATCTACTCAGGACAGATGCTACTTTGACAGGATTGTAATTTTGTGGCTTTTTAAGAAAGTGTTGTGCCAGCTGCTTTCCTAAATAATGCTACTGTTTTCACAACATTACATGGTTTAGCCCAGAGGTCAATAATTTATCATTTAAATTTTTAAAGAACATCTAGCTCTTAAAACTTTGTCATTTGCCATCTATGCTTGACAATAGCTCATCAAGTACACATGTAAAGGAAGATGATTTGGACAAAAGAATTAGTCCAGCAGGTTACTTTAATACCCATTACATTAGCTTTCAAAGCTCATAGCCTTCTTCAGCAAGTGAAGAAGGCAAAATACTAACAAGGAAATTAAAATCACAATATTGGAATCACAGTGTCTACATTTTTCTTTGAGGTAGCATACACATGCATTGTTGTTGGTTGCTGTCAAGTCTACTTCCACTTATGGAGACCCTGTGAATGACCTTCAAGTCACCCTGTTATCAGCAACCCTGCTCAGGTCTTGTAAACTTAAGGCCATGACTTCCTTGACTGAGTCTATCCATCTGTAATACAGTCTTCCTCTTTTCCTATTGCCTGCTACCGTACCAAGCTTTCTTGTCTTTTCTAGTGAGTCATGTCTTCTCATGATATGTCCAAAATATGACAATATCTGTTTAGCCATCTTTGCTTCTATGTAGAGATCAGGCTTGATTTGATCTAGGACCCATTTATTTCTCTTTTTAGCAGTCTGCAGTATCCACAGAGTTTATTTTCTTCCTATCAACTTTCTTCACTGTCCAGCTTTCACAACCATACGTAGAATTAGGAAATATGATACTTTGGACAGTCCTGACTTTGGTATTTTGTGATATATCTTTTCACTTGAGGAGCCTGTCTAGTCCTATTTCATAGCTGCCCTTTTAATCCTAGTCTTCTTCTGATTTCTTAACTGCAGTCTGCATTCTGATTAATGACTGAGCCAAGGTATGGAAAATCTTTAACTATTTCAATTTGTTCATTGTCTAGTTTACAGTTTTGTACATAAGCTGTGGTCATAATTTGTGTTTTCTTAATGTTCAGCTGTAAACCTGCCTTTGCATTTTCTTCTTTTTCTTCCTTGACTTTCTTCAATACTCATTCCAAGTGCTTTTTTCTGCTTTGCTTTTTTCTGCTAATCATATGGTGTCATCTTGAATTGTTGGTGTTCCTTCCTCCAATTTTCACATCTCCTTCCTCCAAGTCTAATCCATAAAATTCAGCCTTGTCTGGCCTCCTTGCCAATCTGGTAAGCATTTTATTTCTCCATGCTCCATACAGGGGTCTCTTGTCCTGAGTACAGATTATGCATCTAGACAATCAAACATTGTGGCACACCCATTTCTTCAAGAGTCATCCACATATGCATTTTGGACATCTTATTTATTTTATACCTTGTTTCTCTAAAGCCTATACGAATTCTCAGAAGGAAGGCTTTCTTCTCACAGCAACTCTGTGGAAGAAGAATAGGAATACTTTCATCAATACTGTCCAATCCAATGAAATTCTTTTCTATCCCTACCAACAATGACTCCCCTCCCCTGCACCTTCCCCATCCACATAACTATAATTACATGAGAGGTGATGCCTGGAAAAGGCTACAGCTGTGAAGAGATCTGGGTGCATTTTTAATATGCAAAATCTTATTAATTTCAAAAGAGGCTGCTCTCTTGTCACATGAAATAAAAAGGATGTCAAGGTGGCAGGTGTTTCTTTCTTTCTTTCTTAATCAAAGCTAACTACAGGAGTTGCATGTCAAAAATGGAAAGCCAGCCCTTGAGCATCCAAACAGTTAGATGAGATACTTGCTTTGCTCTGTGAAATTAAGTGCTTTTTCACCTTTGATGACACAGGGTTTCTATAGCCTTCAGTCATCATTTTTGACTCATATGCTTTTGTATGAGTAAAAGCAAAATAAAATAAAATAAAATAAAATAAAATAGGGCAATGGAATGTTGTTGCTTGATTGTGCCCCTAGCAGTTAAGATGCTGGGAACTCAGAATAATGTGATAAAGTTATGAATTATACTGAAATTACAAGAGGAATTTCTTGTTCATGATATTCTTGTAATACTACTCATTACCTTCTTTTTTTAACCATGCAGAATTGATAGTTATTCATGACATTCATTTTTTTTTTGCATTTTTAGTTCAGATAAGCTTCTATTATTTCACAATAATACAGTACAGTGTACAGCTGTGCTATAAACCAGGAAGGGAGAAGTGACCATGTAATGCTAGGGGGAAGTGACCATTTAATGCTAGAATTCGCAGTTGTGGACAGGGGAAAGAAGAGGATAGTCAAAGACATACCTTGGGTTTTAGGAAAGCTGATTTTAACAAGTTCATGGAATTAATGGGTGAAATCCCATGGCTAGACCTGCTAAAGGAAATAGACACCCAGCAAGGGTGGGTGTTCTTGGAGTTGCCAAAAGTATAATCACAAACGATCCCATGGAAGAAGAAGAAAATGGAAACATCTGAAAAAGCCAATGTGGCTGCATAGCAAACTCAATGAGGAAATGAAGAGGAAAAAAGAGTATGGAGATTTTCACACGGAGGCTAAAAAGCCCCGATTCTGTCCCACCACCTCCTCTCCCATTCCTGCAACAGAATGGAGGTAAATGTTCGCACATTTACCTCCATTCTGGAACAGGAACGGTCCTCCTCCCTCCTTACCCGGCTGGCCGTAAATGCAGCTGTCGTAAAGCTGGTTTTACAACCGGCTTGAGGACCTCCCACTCATTCTCGCGAGAGAATGAATGGGAGGAAAATTCAAATTACCCCCCCCCAGCTGTCAAAAGAATGAATAAAAATAAAAATAAATTTAAATACAAGTAACCTGGGAAGGGGGGGGTGGGAAGGCTGGCACTTACCTGGCCGTCCAGATCATGGCAGGAAGTGCCTGCCATGGAGCTCCTCCCCCATCCCTATCATTCCAGAACAGGGATGAGATCCGATTCATACACCTGTGATTCTGTAACAGAAACAGAACCGGGTGCTTATTAATGACTTCTCCCCGTGAATACTATATCACGAGGAGGAAACAGAACAGGCACAATGTAGGAATGGGACAGGGTGGACGTCGTCCAAAAGGGAAAACCTTTCCCCACCCTGTTCCATTCCAGCCATGGGATATATAGCCCGTGTGAAAATCTCCTATGCATATAAAATGGAAGGAAAGACAGACTACCAAGGAAGAATACAGGTGTGTAGCCAAAGCTTGAAGGAATAATGTAAGGAAAGCTAAAGCTCAGAATGAGCAGAGACTAGCTAGGCAAGCAAGAAGGTACAAAAAGGGATTTTTTTAGACACATTCAAGGCAAGAGAATGACCAACAAGACAATGGGGCTGCTGTTCAATAAGGATGGTAAAATACCAACAGATCAAAATCAAAAGGCAGAGCTACTTGATACTTATTTTGCTTCAGTTCCCTCCCCCCAAAGGAGAACTGTGTGCTTCCATGCAGCAGCAGAGACCTTGCCAATCAAGACTGATAGGGAGTTAGTCAGCTAACTTAAACAATTTCAGACCTGCAGGGCCAGACAAACTGCATCCAAAAGCACTGAAGGAACTTGCTGATGTATTCTCTGAACTCCTTGTCATCATTTCTGAAAAATCTTGGAAGGCAGCTGAGGTACAAAGGACTGGAAAAGGGCATTGCCCCTCTCTTCAAAAAAGAAGATCCAGAAAACAACAGAACAGTCAGCCTAACCACAGTCCAGGAAAAAAATATTAGCATGAATTATACAGGAGTCTGTGTGCTAATATTTTGATGACAATGCAATGATCAGTAGGAGGCAACAAGGGTTTGTCAAGTACAAATCCTACCAACTATCCTTCTCTCTCTCTCTCTCTCTCTCTCTCTCTCTCTTTTGATCTAGTCACTACTAATTTAGTAGATGGTGAGGATGCTGTGGATGTCATTTATCTGGATTTCAGCAAAACATTTGATAAGGTTCCCTGATAATATTTTGATAAGCAAATGGATTAAATGTGAAATAGATGGGAACACTGTCAGATGGCTCTATATTTGTTTGGAAAACCATACTCAAAGAGTAATAATCACTGGCTGCACATTAAACTGGAAGGAGGCCTTGAGTGGAGCACATCAGAGTTCTATCATAGGGCTGTTACTCTTCAACATTTTAATCAATGACTGAGATGACAGGGTGGAGAGAATCCTTATCAAGTTTGCAGATGGCATAAAATGGGGAGGGGTGGCTAACACATTGGAATATAGGAACAGAATTCAAAAGGATGTAGATAAACTAAAAAAAAAAAATCAGGCAATATAGACAAATGGAAAATCAGGCATTAGAGACAAATGGAAAATTCTACACTTAGGCCACAAAAACCAAATACACCAGTATGGGGTGGGGGGTTCATGGCTCAGCAGTGCTATGTGTAAAAAGGACCTTGGGTTTATTGTTGCTCATAAGTTGAACATGAGCCAGCAGTGTCTATTTTAGCCTGCATTAATAGAAACATATGACTCAAATACATTAGAATATGGGTCTAGGAAGATCTAGGTGTAAATTATAAATGATTAACTAGATAGTGACACCAAGAATACAGTACTTTATATGGGAATTTGAACTGGATAAAATTCTACAATGGTTGTTGGTGTTATTATTATTTAGTTGTTAATTATTTTAATTTAATTTAATTCCTTTCTCCCAGCATGGTACCCAGAGTGGCTTACACTGATTTAAAACAAAGTTCAGCTAAAATATTAACATTTAAAAGTAATTAAACAGACAATTTTGTTTTAAAAAAGCACATAATAAAAGCACATAATAAAAAGGAATAAGTACAATATAGTATCTAAAGGTTTATTAATGTATGCGTATAATAGCAGTGGTTGTTTCCACTGAAAGAGGCAGTGTTTGAGTGGAAGGGCATAACACATTTCTCAATGTAAGGTGGAGCTTCCATAACAAGATATAGCAATACCTGTGAGATGGGAAAGGATGCTGCATCTATACACAGAAAATGGGAGGAGACTATCTGTATAGAAATGCAAGGATGGGAGGATGGAAGCACAATATGTTTTTCTTGCATTGAGAATTCTACATATGATGAACAGAATAGTGTGTACTACTACTGTTTATTACACATTCTGATTGCTGTGTACTAATACTGATTAGTAATCATTCTCTTTGTGTGGATCTTCATTTAGCCCAAATATCTTCATCCATGCACAAAGTAAGAGGTATCAGCAAGCCGAGGAAAGTACCTATTAGGAAAAATGACTATTAGGAAAGTTCTTGATAGTATCCCATAACACTTGTTAGGAAAAAAGGGGATATGGCCTGACAAGGACTGACCTTTTTCAATGGGCACAGAATGCTCTTTGATTGCTGGTGGGCATGAGGTGGATGAAGAGCCAGAGGTGGTGAATGAAATATATCCCAGTAGATGACCTTGGACAAGTGACTCTCTCTCAGATGTAGAGGAAAGCAAGAACATACCTCTTCTGAATAAATATTGGCAAGAAAGCCCTGTGGAAGGGTTGCCGTAAGTCAGAGCTAACTTGAAAGCATATAAGACAGAGCTGACTTGAAGGAGGAGGTAATGATTTGGATGAGGAAAACAAACTGGAGGTGAATCAGGGCAAGATGGAGGTACTTACTGTCAAGGGTTCTAACCTGGGTTTGGAGGTGTGCCACGCAGTCCTGAATGGGGTTACACTTCCCCTGAAAGACTGTATTCTTGCAGTCTGGGCATGCTTCTGGACCCTTTGACCCAAAGTACAACCTAGATAGATGTGGCAATCAGGAGGGCCTGTTATCAGCTTCAGCCGTTACTCCAGCTGCACCTCTTCCTAGAGATGGATGATCTATAAATGGTAGTGCACACACTGATAACCTCAGTGCTAGAGTTTGGCAATGTGCTGTACTTTGGGCTACCTCTGTACAAAGTTCAGAAACTTCAATAAGCTCAGAACATGACAGCCAGATTGGTTACTGGTACATTTAGGAGAGATCTACTACAGGTCGACCCCCATATCCATGGAGGAAACATTCTAAGACCCCCTGTGGGTACCTGAAACCATGGATAATAGGGAACCCTATTGTTTTCAATGAAACAAATGCCCGAAGTTGACCATAGAATCACATCGGAGGACCTAGAAATGCCTAGAGAGAACATTTTTTTTCTGATGTCGATAAGTGAAACCATGGATACCAAAACCAAGGATACAAACTTGTATACCAATAGTAAAATCATTCCACTGGCTGCCAATTAGTTTCTGGGCAATATACAAAGTGTCAGTTGTTACCATTAAAGCCCTACATGGTTTAGGTTCAGGTTATCTACAGGATTGCCTTCTCCCATATGTTCTGATCCATACAGTAACATCTTCTGGGAGACATTTAATCCTGTTAGCCAGGACTAGGCAACTGTCACCCAGAGGACTTTTTCTTCAGCCTTCCCCAGACTCTGGAATGACTTGCTGGAAGATATTCAAAAGGTGGATATGGATTTAAAACTTCATTAAAGACCAGCCTCTTCCAGCAGGCATATCCAGATGACTTTTAAATTATGCATTTTAAAGCATGGATTGATTGTTTTAATATGTATTGGTTTTATCTGTTCCTTTAACTGATTTCATTTGTTTTTAACTGGTTTATGTGTTTTTAACTGATGTCATTTGTTGTATTTTAATTTGTCATTGTTACCTGCCTTGATCTCTAGGGAGATGTGGGTAAGAAATAAATTATTATTATTAATAGTAGTAGTAGTAGTTAGTGTTGCTGTTGTTGGGGCATAGAAAGATGCGCTGTGTCCACCACGACCACCTGCAGAGTTGTTCCACGTCGACAGTACGCCAAGGAGAAGGTTTCTGGAGAGACTTCTGCAAAAGATTTCAGGCTGAGAAGGAAAAATTCCTTCACCCCAGCACACTGCCTTGAGCTCTGGCTTGTCAAATAAAGACAGCAACAAAGCCAGCCTTCACTCAACTTGAGGGCTTTAATCTTTGTTTGAAGTATATTTACAATATATATACAGAGTATAGGACAATCTCTCTTAAACCAACAAACTGCTTCGCCAACCACCATCCACAACAAAACCACACTGGAGATAATTCCCATCTCCTTTTTATAGGTAGTTAAACAATGCCTGTTACATCAGGCATCTCAACTGTGCATACTCTCAAGTGCTGACTCACACACACACACACACACCTGCCACTGGAGCTTAACTATTTACATTACTAAGCTTACAGCTCCATCTTGTGGTCACATCCATGTCATTTCCTGACATTCCCCTCCAAATGACATGTGGGGTGTCCCATGTGTCATTTACACCTATCCTTTTATATACAGTCACCTTACTCACTGATACCTAACCTGTTAGTCAATTTCGTGTGCTGTTCTACAGATAAAGGTTTTGTGAGAATGTTTGCTACATTGTCCTCTGTGCCAACATATTGTAACCTCAGTGTTCCACTTTGTACATGTTCCCTCACGTTTTGGTATCTCACTGCGATATACTGTGTTCTACATTTTAGATTTTCTGACTTCTGCCATGCCAATGCATGCTTGCGACTCTTCGTTTGCCATTGTTGCTCCACTGCATTCTTCTCCTAAATCTTTTAACAATTGTCTAGCCCACTGGATTTCATTTACTAGCTCTGACAACGCAGCAAACTCTGCCTCTGTAGTACTTAGTGCGATACATCCTTGTTTTCTGGACCTCCAAATAACCAGGCTACCAGCATAGCTGACCATCAAACCTGTTACTGTTAAGCATCTATCTCATAAGCATCTATCTCTTGTGCCCTTCAAATATTGCACAACTCGCTTCAATGCTGTCCAGTCTACTTGTCTGGGATTTGTTGCTCTTCTGCTGAGCAAAACTGTGAAACTAATGTCTGGTCTCGTGTTGTTGGCCAAAAACAACAAACTCCCAAATACTGAATGATATATATCTGGCCTTTCAAACATCTCCTCTGATTCCAAATTTTGGTAATCAGGCGTCATTGGGCTTCCTACGACTTTAGCTTCACCTAAACCAGACTTTTTTTTTCTCCTTTGGTACAACCTGAAACCACCACTCTGGTCTCTCTTGACATCTATTCCCAGGTAGCTTTTTAGATGACCAAGATCCTTGAGTTTGAACTTATGTGCTAACTCATTCTACACCAGTCTGATCTCTTCTTCGTCCCTTGCAGCTACACATAGGTCATCAACATAAATTAATAGAATTATACTACACATGCATCGGCCACACTTCACCGATAACCCAGTCTCACTAATTCCTCGTGTATACACTGATTCCAGCATCTGGCACTTTGCTTAAGTCCATATAATGCTTTCCTCAGCCTATAAACTTTGTTACTGCCTTCAAACTCATATCCAGGAGGTTGTTCCATGAATACAATTTCATCTAAACTGGCATTGAGATATGCTGTCTCGAAGTCAAAATGATGAACACTAACTTCTTTTTGACAGCCACAGCAAGCACCATCCTGAGACTCTCTGCCTTGGCTGTTGGTGAGAATGTCTTATCATAATTCTCAAACTGTCTCTGTGAGTAACCTTTTGCTACTATTCTAGCCTTATATTTCACAGTCCCATCAGGCATGTCCTTCTTCCTGTAGACCCATCTACAGCCAACTACTTTCTGTTCTCCAGTTCTATCAACTATCTCAAATACTTTCCTATCCACCGATGCACTGATCTCCTGATCCATAGCCATATTCCACTTCTCCTGCTCTATTACTGGATACCTGAGCATATCCTTATAGTCATCAGGCTCCTCTGCCACAACAGTGCAAGTTCATGCCTCTTGCACCACAAACCTTTCTGGTGGTCTCCTGACTCGTTGAGTCCTTCGTGGAATAATGACTCTGGTTCTACCATACTCATCCTCAGTGTCGCTACTACTACTCTGAATAGCCTGTCTATGCATTGGCTCTTGTTTTGGTGTTTGAGTGTCTTCAGAAGTGCTTGCATATTCATCACTCACATCTCTGGGTGCTATCGCCCCTCCATTTCCAGTGTTTTTTTTTACAACAATATTTTTAAGCTTTATAAAAACATCTTGATTAGAATGAATTTTCTTCCCCTCCCCAGCATGGATTTCAAAACTAGCACTCCTTGAATACAAAATCCTATTTCCATCCATCAGGAACATGTACTTGTTCCCCTCATAGCCCACAAAACACAACCTTTGGCTTTTGGGCTGATTCTTTTTTCTGAACTGAGGAAGAATGTACACTGATGCAAATGGTCCAAACACTCTTAAGTACTTCAGGTTTGGTGCTCTTCCATACAATAAGTAGTATGGTGTTTGGTTTATCGCACTGCACCATGACCTATTTACAATACGACAAGCGGTTCTTGTTGCTTCTCCCCACAAATTAGCTGGTGCTCCAGAATACTCTAACATACAATCCCTTATTTGGTTTATCATCCCAATCCTACGTTCAGCCAAACCATCCTCAGCTGGACATCCGGGATTTGTAGTTTTATGTTGGATCCCTTTCCACCCAAACCACTGCTGCAAATTACTACTTAAGAATTCCCCACCTCTGTCAGTCACAACAATGCCAACCTTGTAGGGAAACTCCCTTTCAATACAATTGACCCATTTTTTTAATCATATCAGCAGCCTCACTTTTGGTTTTGAGCATTGCCACATATGTAAATCTGGTATGCCTATCTACTATCAATAGGGTAAACCTGCTACCCCCTATACTCTTTACTTGATGCGGCCCTGATAAATCTGCATGTACAATCTGAAAAGGCCTCTGGGTTATGCATTTGCTCACCTTCGCTACAGGGTAAGCCTTGACCTTTACCTTTTTGCAAATAGCACAGCCCAGGTAACTTTTACAATTCTCTACCTTGAACTCTGGGCAAACTTTCTCTAGGTTTCTCAAACCTTTGAAGCTTATATGGCCCATAATTCTATGAAGGTAATGAGCACACCCATCATGCAGTGGCTTATTTGTTACATTCCCACACTGCACCTATGCTACCATTTGATAAATGTGATTTTTCTTTATGGCTTTACCACATATTACTCCCTCCTTGGACACAATCCCCTTATCTCCTTTGAAAAGGATTTCATATTCATCACTGGTTAGGGATGCCACACTTACAAGACTATTTAGTAGTTTTGGTGCACAAAGTACATTATGAAATACCTTGTTTAAACCAGGGATTAATACAGACCCTTGAATCTCTACACTGCCAGATTCACCATCTGAAAATACCACAGTGTCCACTGGTGCTGACTTTGGGCTCTGTAGTTTTTCCCTATCAGAGGTCATATGGTGAGAACACCCACTGTCCAAAATCCAGACAGACTGGTCCTTTTTCTCATTTACAACTCCCTCTACAGTAGTAGCAAACCCCCTCCCATCTTGGGGCTTGTCATTTCTTTTTCTTTGAGAGTTCTGTCCTTTCTTTGCTGCAGAGACCTTAGGACAGTTCTTTATCAAATGTCCAGTCTCTCCACAGGAAAAATATCTCCGTGTTCTGCAGACAGCAGCACTCCCTTCCTCAGAGAAAGACATGGATTGGTTGATTGGTTGTCTCCTCCAGCTGGTCACTGTCTTGAAGCTCTCCTCTGAGTTTCTCCTCTGTGCCTCTTCCAATATTCTGGATGCCATGAGGTCGACATTTAAATCAGCTTCGGCTACTCCTGTAGATTGTACATTAGAAATTCCTACTCACTGTTTAGACTACTCAGGAGTATAAAAGTTTTTTTTAGGTTTCTTCTATTCGGATGCCATGCTCGCTGCACTCTGCAAAATTATCCTGCATCCTTTTTAAATGCACAAGCACTGATTCACCTTCCTGCTGTTTACAACAATATAGCTTTCTGCTGCACAGCATTTTTGACAAGGCTCCAGCTGGTTGGTTGACATTCTCAAGAGCTTTCCAGACTTCAAACACTGACCTCTTATCCCTTATATTATTCAGCTGATTCGGTTCTAAAGCCAAAACAATTGTTGCTCTAGCTTTTTCATCACCTATTAATTCATCCTCATTAGTAGGGTCAGGTTATTTCTTTACATAGTCCCATAAGTCCTGCTTTATTAGCAAAGCCTGCATGTAAAATTTCCAGGAAGCATAGTTCTTCTCAGACAGCTTTTCAAACCTGACCGCTCTTTCCATGTTTGCACTGAGTCTGCGACTTAAACAGATGCAAACAAACACACTGATAACAGTCCAAGCAGGATGCCAAAAAAAAATAGCTTCCCAAAGCAAACAGATAAGAGCAGAGTCTGTGAGTAGACACACTTAACTCACTCCTTTCCAGGACTTTTCTCTTCAGCCCTCCAGAAACACAAAACAGCTCACCAATTGCAGAACTATATCTCCCACAGCTTCTCAAGCATTGGCCACACAGACACTGGGCCCATAACCCTTGTTGGGGTGTAGAAAGATGCGCTGTGCCCACCACGACCACCAGCAGAGGTGTTCCACGTCAACAGGACACCAAGGAGAAGGTTTCTGGAGAGACTTCTGCAAAAGATTTCAGGCTGAGAAGGAAAAATTCCTTCACTCCAGCACACTGCCTTGAGCTCTGGCTTGCCAAATAAAGACAGCAACAAAGCCAGCCTTCACTCAGCTTGAGGGCTTTAATCTTTGTTTGCAGTATATTTACAATATATATGCAGAGTATAGGACAATCTCTCTTAAACCAACAAACTGCTTTGCCAACCACCATCCACAACAAAACCACACTGGAGGTAATTCCCATCTCCTTTTTATAGGTAGTTAAACAATGCCTGTTACATCAGGCATAATCTCAAGTGCTGACTCACACACACACACACCTGCCACTGGAGCTTAACTATTTACATTACTAAGCTTACAGCTCCATCTTGTGGTCACATCCATGTCATTTCCTGACAGCTGTTGCTGCTACTATTTTTATTTCCTGAAAATGATCATTGCTAGTTAGCTAGAATGTTTAAGTGGAATAAGTTACACTGTGTTTATTTATTTATTTATTTATTTTGAGATTGCACTTTTTTCTGTATAAAGTGACTTGTGGATCTTAAATTAGCAGTACTGTTCTGTTATCTAAAGTGACATAATACTTTTCTCCCATGAAATCATTCCAGTTTCAGGAGCTGGGGCAAAGAAAGACTGTATAAAAGCAAGACTCTCAGCAGGGTTGAAATACAACAGAGTTCAAAACAGTGCAGTAAGAGTTCTTGCTCTTTGTGCCTCATAATAAGTGTAACCAAACTAGCGCTGTTATTGATACAAGGTCAAAAAGTCACCTTTGTATAAGTAAACAGATTAGTGTGTGCACTTAGCACACAGGCCCCATTTAACTCTCAACAAAAATGCTACTTAGTACAGTGAATTGTCCCAGATATTTAAGTGACTGAAAACATATTACATTGGGGGGGGGGGGAATTAGGGGAAAGATTTGTTTCTTTTTGAGGCTTTCTGTAATTATCAAGTGGAGGTGCTAAATCCTTGCAAACTATCTGGAATGTGTTTCGAGCCAATCTGATTCATTTGCGTATGCACATAATAAGAATGTGTGTGTGTAAAAAAAGGGGGGGAGTGAGTTCTATGTGTCTGCCCTGCTAATAAAAAGAACACCCCACATGGATAATGATGCTGAGAGTCTTCCTCCACCAGTCTGTATCACTTTTAGTCCTATATACAACAGAGGTTGTGGGGCAGCGAGTATTGCTGCTTGGTCATAACTGCATATATTCCACTGGACAGATACACCTAAGGTATCTCGTACAGAAGCACAAACCAAAGTGGAGTGATGTTTTCTCCCACCATCCTATACCATCCTTCCCAAGAGAGGCCCCTCCCTTTAGATTGTGTTATTAGCAATTTGGATATGTGTTCTTCTACTGCCACCAAGAGGAAAGGAAGACCTACACCTTGACATAACACAGACACTTGAAGAAAGCTTTTCCAGTCAGTATGAAATTTCACCACTCTCCAAGTTTATGCTCCACCTACAGAGGTAAAAAAAGAAGAAATAGAAATATCTATGCTAGAATCTATGTAGAAACTGGTCACACACCAAAACAAGACTTTTTGTTGATTATAGGTGATTGGAACTCAAAAGTAGGAAACATGGCAGAATCAATGATTGTAGGAAACTTTGGTCCAGGATCAAGAAATGAAAAGTGACTGGCTGAATTTTGAAAGGCCAATAGTTTGTTCATCACAAACACATTCTTCAAGCAACCAAAGAGGCAATTGTATACATGGGCATCACCTGATGGCCAATATAGAAATCAGATAGATTAGATAATTGGAAGCAGAAGATGGAGAAGCTCCTGTCTGTCTGCAAAAACAAGACCAGGAGGAGATTGTGGCACAGAACATGAACTGCTAATATCAAAAATTAAAGGAAAGCTAAAGAAAACTAAATCAATCATAGATTTTCCTTGGTTTTCTTCCAGGCTGTGAGGCCATGTTCTAGAATAGTTTCTTTCTGATGTTTTGCCTGCATCTGTGGCTGGCATCCTCAGAGAATGGTCTAAGGATGCCAGCCAGAGATGCAGGTGCAACGTCAGAAACTATTCCAGAACACGGCCTCACAGCCTGGGAAAAAGCCAAGGAAAATCTATGGATGCTGGCAGTGAAAGCCTTCGACTTCACACTAAATCAACCATTCTGCCCAAATACAACCTGAAGAACTTTCCTATAGAATGTAAAGATACTGTAAAAAAAAAATAGATTTGTACTATTTTGCCTAATTGACCAGGAGGCAGAGGATCTCTGGACTGAAGCCAGGAACATTGTGAGGGAAGAATGCAAAGTCCCATGCAAGCAAAGTGATGGTCAAAATTCTACAACAAGTAAGAAATGCCAGATGCTCAAGCTGGGTTCAGGAAAGGGAGAGGCACTAGGGATAATATTGCAAACCTATGTTGAATGTGGAGAGTACCAAAGACAATATATGTCATTGAATACTAAAGTTCAGATTGTCCGTGCCATCGTATTTCCCATTTCTATATGTGGTTGTGAAAGCTGGATAGGGAAGAAAGCTGAAAGGGAGAAAATCGACTCATTTAAAATGTGGTGCTGGAGAAGAGTTTGGAGGATACTATACTGTGAACTGCTAAAAAGACAACTAAATGTGTCCTCAAGCAAATGAAACCTGAACTTCCCTAGAAACCAAGATGACGAAACTGAGACTGTTGTACTATTGACTCTTTATGCATTCCGAACCAGAACAGGTCTGGATTTATATTAGAGACTGCTACCTTAAAAAGTCCAACCCATGTTCAACAGCCTCTCACACATCCACCTAGCTCCATGGCAGTGCCTGAGTATGGAAGGCACTGCCCATCACTGAAATTTCCTTTCAAGTTTCCATGGTGATACTAATGGGCACTTTAGAAAAACCAATTGGTCAGTGATTTCAGCTTCAGCCACTGTAAGTTTGTGGCATGCCCTCTAACATTTCACAGGTAAGCATGTGGCCAATCAACTTCAGAGTGTCATCAAGATGTCAAACATTATTAATAAGGAAGAACAAACAAGCTAGGGGAGACTGCAGCAGTTTTCTTTTGCCTGACTGCAGGGAAGGGTGAGATTTGACTCCCAACCAAGGCTGGTCACATGCAGGGGGCCTTGGTCACATGTTGCAGGCCAGTTTCCTAGCTTTTGGGGGAGCCAAAGAGATGGTGGCAGGGGTGGCTGCAGCAACAGGCTGGCGTGCCCATCTGGACTTCCTTCCATTTCATGGAGGGAGCAGGGGAGGAATGGGCCTCATCCACACTACCAGGATATGCTGGTGAAGAGCCAGTGTATCTTGGCCCGTGTAGATGAGCCCATGGTTTTGTGTTTTGTGATGCTGGGTTCCAAACAGAATGAAGGCCGGGTTTATAGTGGTCATGTTCAAATTCTTTTACTATAAAACCACCAGTGCAGCCTGGATTATGCATCAAAATTTGAACTCCACAGCAAAGTCAACTATTTTTTAAAAAAATGATTGTTTCTGTAGCTTCACTGCTGGCAGTTCTCCGCTCTTATGCATGCTTTACTGTTGTAGGCTAGGAGCACTTTCTCTCTTATGTTTTCTGAATGCCTCATACAACAGAAACCTAATCTTATCAGAGACCTTGAAGAGAGAGTGCAATACAAATACTGTAGTATAAATAATGCGGATAAATTGGAACATGATCCAAGCTGTGCTGTTCTCATGCTGCTGATGAAGTTTCATCTGTTGCCAGGCCACAGTGAAGCTGTTATGTTCCATCATCATCATCATCATCAATTTATTTATATCCTGCTTCCCCCCCCCCCCCAGAATTGGGACTCAAAGTGGCTAACAATTTAAAAGAACAATACAATTAAAAGAATGAACATTAAATTAGAATTGAACTATTTACAGTATTAAAAAATTTCACAGCTCAATATAAGAATGCAATTTAAAAAGGTAAAAAGTCTGACATCAATACGAGGGAAGATACTAGAGCAGATCATTAAACAGAGAGTCTGTGAACATTTAGAAGGCAATGCCATAATCACAAAAAGTCAACATGGGTTTCAGAGAAACAAGTCATGCCAGACTAATCTGATCTCTTTTTTTGATAAAGTTACCAGCTTGGTAGATGAAGGGAACACTATGGACATCACATACCTTCATTTCAGTAAGGCCTTTGACAAGGTTCCCCATGACATTCTTGCAAACAAGCTTGTAAAATATGGGGTAGACAAGTTAACTGTTCAATGGATTTGTAATTGGTTGACCGGCCGAACCCAAAGGGTGCTCAGCAGTGGCTCCTCTTCATCTTGGAAAGATGTGACCAGTGGGGCGCCACAGGGTTCTGTCCTGGGCCCAGTGCTATTCAACATCTTTATCAATGACTTGGATGAGGGAATTAGGGGCATACTTACCAAATTTGCAGATGTCACCAAATTAGGAGGAGTAGCTAATACCCTGGAGGACAGGATCAAAATTCAAGATGACCTGGATAAACTGGAGAGCTGGGCCGAAGCTAACAAAATGAACAGTTTTTATCTTTCTATACCAAAACTATACAAAATAGGAAGTCAGAGAAGAAGAAAATGAGAAGATAGTTTGTATAAATAATTGTTGGAATTGCCTTCTGGATGTAATCAATTCTGAAAAAGAAACCATGAAAAGAACTATGGGAATAGCTGATGAGATTGTTGTTCTAGAGGCGCGATGTAAAAAAAATGTTTTATGGAAATCATGTACAAAATAAGAGGAAATGTAGGTTTGTTAAAATGGTTAATAAAAAATAAAATGGAAAAAAAAATCTGCAGACTCTGGAAGAGGGAACCTGGTTAGGGGAATGGAATCATGATAGACCACTGCAACTCCAACTCTCTGCCCTCTTGGTCTCACCTGCTGCTGAACAGAAAAACATGGTGAGCAGAGCTGAGCGAGATTATCCCCCACCACCACCAGTCTCATCCAGCCAGGTCTCTATAATACAGGCCAGGCTGGCATGCTCATCCAGAATGAAATCCTGAATAGCACTTGTTTTCCCATTCACCGATCTGGTGTTCAACAGCAGGCTGACAGTGTGCTGAAACGGTGATTCACTTTCCTTCCAGCAGAGATTTAGAGTCTCTCCTGGTAACTTTTGTTCTTGTTTTGTTACAGGGGTTAGCCTGCTGATTCCACATGGGGCTATTCCTGAAGAAATATCTTGGGAGATCTATCTTTCCATCAACCAAGGCGAGTCCAGGTAATACAGGAACAAAAATTATGTGCATATTTTGAGTTAAACTGCTGAATAGAAGAAAACAAAGGAAACAAACTTGTAGTGCAGGGGTGGGTAAAGTGTGGCCTGTTGACTAGATATAGCCTGCATACAGCCTCCAGGGCCATTTTTACCCCTGGGGGGTTAAAAAATGGAAAAGAAATAAATTCTGCCCCCAAATCCCCTGTAGGGGATGTGCGGAACATTTTTGCCCCATCTTCCCCAGCCATTATAGGCCCAGGAGAGACCCCTTTTTTAAAAAAGGAAGTGAACAGAAAGTGCACTTGGGGTGTAGCCCTGGCAAGGTTTCCTGGGGGACTAATGTAATCCCCTAGCTTTTGACAGTTGCCGAACCTTGGTGTAACGGAGCCATAAGTGAAGGCCTGAAAGGTGAGACACCTGTCTTTTGTGGACATTCCTCCACATCTTTAGGAGTCCACATGTTTAGGAGCTCTCAATCATATAGAGCAAGTTTGATTCACTTCCCTCTTCAGACCTCTCAATCTTCTTTCCATGGTCTTGCTTAACTCCTTGTGACTCTCTGCTGCTTTTTCCAATCTGCTTCTGCTTTTCTCACCCCAATTCCTCTTCAGGGTCTTCACAACCCTCCAAAGCTGAACCGGCAGTAGTAGTGTGGGTCCCCATTTTCTTTCATTGCCTTCTACTCTTTAACAATGATTGCAGTATCTCACCAGCCACAGTTCGAAATGTTTCAGTAACTGTACCTAGCACTTTCATTTCTAAATAATGCCTCTAAGGGCTTGTCTACACCATCAAATACCCCAGATCCCCATGTGAATGTCCCTGAATCTGCTGTGATCAGGCCACAGGTGGCATGGCCTTTGCCTTGAATCTGAGGCTACCTGGCCACATGTGCCATTCCCCAGCATTTTGGGGTATCATACCAGAATGCACAGTATGTGGATTTGGGGTTTTCTGCAGAGTTTCCTCTGCTGCTGTGGCTGCCCCCACTGCCACTACCAACACTGAGTCCAATTTTTAAGCTCCGGAGCCAGTTCCTGATAGAAGGGAAAGGTTTTCTCCCTTCCCCTGGCTCAGCAGTGCTTTCTCTGCCTGCTCTGCTCTGCCTGCCCATCGCAGAGGAGGTGCTTGAAGAAAGTGATGGAAGCACTTAAAGGAAGGAACGGGAGAACAGGCAGAGGCAGCACTGCCAAGCCAGGTTTTCTCCCTTCCACCAACAACTGGCTCCAGACCTTTAAAATTGGTTCTGGTGGCAGTTGTGGTTACCTTTGACCTCTGACAAGCTTCTTTGCAAGAAAAATGCCTTTAAGGAAGTGGGACCATTTAGCTCCTTTTATACCTCACATGCCTAAAATTGGAGCAGCCCTCCACGTATCTCCCACATTGTATGTGATCATAGCATACCTGACAGACATATTGTGTCCATCATGTTTATACAGAAATATTACTTCTGCATGGAAGATGCTGCAATTGTTGACTTGTTTTCTGCAAAATTTGCATGTAATTGATTTGCATAATAAACAGTATTTTCTACTCAGGAAATTACCATTTCTGCCCAGAAAATAATAATTCTGTGTAGAAATATTATTTCCTGTGCAGAAAATGCTGTTCCCTGCTCAAAACAACAATGCATGAATTTTACATAGAATAAGTTCTAAACTGCAGAGACTATTATCAGACAAGGATTCTTTTCATGAGGCTTTCTCAACAATTAAATAACATGTTTTTCAATCATTTTTGGAATATTTTCTATTCTTACCCAACCCTACATCTGATATGGTTTTAAAAGGCCAAATTTGCTATTTTTCCTAGACAAATAAACTTTTTTAAAAAGTCCATTTTCCCAGTAAATGTCTGGGACAGATGTTTCATGTCCCTCTAAATGTATTGCTCTAGCCTACACTCATACAGAGAAAATTGTTGTTATGTGCTTTCAAGTTATTTCTGATGACCCTAAGGCTATCATTTTTTTTTTTGTAAGATATGTTAAGAGGGAGTTTGCCTCTGAGGGTGAGAGAGTGTGATTGTCCAAGGTCACCAAGTTGGTTTCCATGGCCAAGTGGAAACCCTGGGCTGCGTTTACGTGGGCAAATATTCCCCTAAATATACCGCTAAGATTGCTCATTGTTCCCACGGATCACGTCACAGTATTACCTCATTCAGAAGGGGGGGAAGGTAAAAAAAACCAAAAATAGGGGATGTCACTACTTTTGCTGACTTATTTGAAAAGTAGCACGACTTAGTGCATTATTGCTTGTGTAAACAACCATTTCGCTAAGGGCTGTGTGAATTACCAGCAATTTTCCTGGTACAGTTGCAGCAGAGCAGCACTGTGATTGGTTCTTATGATGAAGGGGTGGGCTGGCAAGATGCTGCTTCCTTTGGTGCCAACGGAAGTCGAGGGAATGGGTGAAAATCGATCAGCTGTTAAATGGAGAAAAAACTTTAGTTTCTGCAGTTTGCTTTGGGGCCAAGGAAGGCTGTGTGTTTAAGACAGAAACGGGGGGGGGGAATGGGTGAGATTCAATCAGCTGTTAAATGGAGAAAAAACCCTTCGGTTTCTGCAGTTTGCTTTGGGGCCAGGGCAGACATTCCTATTGCATTCCTTTGTCCTTCTCTCCAATGCTTGGCCACGCCCCCCCCCCCATTTGCCTGTCTGGACCACAAAGCAGGAAAAAACAAAGAACAACAAAATACAACTGTTTTCCCCATAAACCGTGGAAACTACCCACCACTGGTGCAAAAAAGCGCTAAAGCGCAATTTATCGCAATAAAACCTGCTGTGTAATTGCAGCCCTGGTCTCCAGAGTTGTCGTCCAATGCTCAAACCACTACACCATGATGGCTCTAGAGAGAAAATACCTCATTAGATTATGGTGACTTTGCTGGTTACAATCATGTTATGGATACTTGTAAAAGTGGAAAAGAAGACATGATTCTTCTATTCTTCTTTGGAAGCATTCTAGGGACTGTCATAGCCCACAGCAAAGTGATAACTTCCTGCTTTTCAACATTTCAGTGGACAAATGGCTTCCTTTAGTCCTTTTTAAAGAAATGTAATAACTTTTTTTTCCATTTCTTAAAACTTAGTAATTCAAGATGTTCCATAATGTCAACTTTGGCCTACAGTTTTGGTATCTTAAAAATGATGTTTTCTTCTCCTTTGTGCTATGGGGGAAAACAACCCAAGTGAAATGGGGATTTAAGAGGTTTTGCTACCTATTCTTCTTGAAAGAGAAGAACAGGAAAGTGGGTTCCTAGTACCTTTCATTTTTTTCATTGCACCTGCTTTTGAAAAATCAAACCAATCTGCCACAGGTTTGTTTAGTTTGCTTTTCTTTGGAGCTCCAGGGGAGCTGTCAGTGTGCTGCCTTTGGCAAAGCTGTTTAGTTTAAAGCAGGCCTGCATACAAGATACAGTTGGAGGGCAAATGTGGCCCCATCTGCAAGTCTTCACAGCCCATTGGGTTGACGTTAGCCTCATTATATGTGGCCTGCCAAGTTCAAGGTGGCCAAGGAATGTGAGTCAAGAGATTTAATTTGGCATTTGTACTAGTCTAACATTGCCAGAAGCAGCATGTGAGTTGAGCTGAATATCTCCAATATTCTAGAAGAGGCGTGAGCTATTCTGAATATCTCTCTGGTGGCCAAGTGTGGAGAGAAGGTATTAAGAGAACAAGTTATGAAGTGGACATTCCCAGTTGAACTCTATATATTGGTAGTGTTCCTGCTGCTACATATATATTGCAAGTGTATTTGCAGTATACTTGCAAATACAGACCATATTATGTAGTCACACAGAAACATTTCCAGCAGCCAACAACCCCCTTATGTCATCTGATGACTACTAAATTCTGCATCTTCACATTCGTCTGCAGATGGTCTCATTTACAGACTTAAATTCTTGACTGCTTTCTGACACTACTTTTAAACTCCCACATACCAATGTTCTGCCCTACCTTTGGTTTAGTCACTTTACATAACTAGCAGCTGTCGAGTTTTGCTTCAAACAAGAAGATGCAGAAGCCCCAGGTTTTCAAACTTTTCTAGGATTCAGGATGGCTTTCATTATCTGCATACCTAATTTTAGATCCTCAACAGTTCCTGAAAGCAGCTTTCTCCTGCTTGTGACTGAGCTCACATAGGAGGCTATATGCTAAGAGCACTGTGAGCAAAGAGAACTAAGTTAGGTTGAGGGTAATACTTCCTCAATTGGTCACGTGAGTGGCCCTAGCTAATAAAGAAATGCATTTTTGCCAGTTGAACATTGTTTATTTCCCTGGGAATAAATGTAGAAGAGGGTGACATGGTGGGAGGTCTGGAAGCCATGCCCTATGAGGAGCAGCTTAGGGAGCTGGGCATGTTTAGTCTGGAGAAGAGAAGGTTGAGAGGGGACATGATAGCCATGTTTAAATATTTGAGGGGACGTCATATTGAGGAGGGGGCAAGCTTGTTTTCTGCTGCTCCAGAGACTAAGACATGGAGCAGTGGGTTCAAACTAAGGAAAAGAGATTCCACCTAAACATTAGGAAGAACTTCCTAACAATAAGAGCTGTCTGGAAGTGGAATATACTGCCTTAGAGCGTGGTGGAGTCTCCTTCTTTGGAGGTTTTTAAACAGAGGCTGGATGGCCATCTGTTGGGAATAATTTGATTGTATATTCTTGCATGGCAGGGGTTTGGACTGGGTGGCCCTCGAGGTCTCTTCCAGCACTATGATTCTATGATTCTATAAGTAATCTCTTAGGGGCTGCATACTGATGGTTGGTGGGGTCAGAGCCAAAAGAGGACATGACCATCCCTTTTTACATTTCTTGTCATCATCTGGTTTCTTACAGTTGGACCACCATTTTGAATTTTCCACAACACCCTGAACTTTGAATTATTCTGGACTTGGGAGAGGGGCATTAGCAACAGTCACATTTTAAAAGTATGGATAAATTTGGATAAATTCTAAAACATTGCCTCGACTTCTAAGGAATGAGTTGAGGGTGAGTGTGGGTGGGGAAATGGGAATATAAGCTTTTTTTCAGACAGATGTCTTCTGAAAAAATTCAGTCTAGTGATGTCTTTCTCTGTTTACTGAAATGATGGAATCACATATGTTACATCAACTCAGAGAAAATTTCATATTGAAGCATTGGTTTGACTGCCATGCCTGTTTTCATAAGTTGAGGAAGATACCATTGTAATTAATATTGGTGGTGAGGCCTCACAACTTTCGATTTACTAAACCTAGAAACAGAGATCCTGGATGGGCAAATCTGGCAGTTTCACTCTTTGTTACATTCAATTGTATTGAATTATGACCAGAAATCAACTAGAATGAAATTTTCACCAATCTGGAGAAATCACTCAGTAAAATGTGCTTGTCACAGAAATCAGGACAGACCAAAGGAAGTACTTCATGCAACTCATATTCAGCTTTTAGAATTTGTTCCCACTAGATTTGGTGATGGTGAGTAGCTGGGATAGCTGTCTGTCTTTCTTTTAAAGGAGATGAAGTTATGCAGGAATGTATATCCTGTCAATGAATGTAGTGGTTTCTTGTTTGTCTTGCTTCTGGGCTTCGCAGAAGAGACTGGTTAGCTACTGTGTGAACAGAATGCTTGACTAATAGGCTTTTTGTCTGATCCAACAGGGTTCTTCATGTGTTTGTATGTCAATGGCTACTATTTATGATAGCTAATCAGAACATCTGCATAGAGAAAATTCTGTATGCTAGATAGTTGCAAACAACTAGGGCTCGCCATGTTCCTCCATGATGTGCTGGTGACTTTCCAGTAGTACATACTTAGGCCAAATCCACACTACACAAATAATCCAGTTTGAAACTTGGTTATTTGCCATGGCTCCTTCCTATGGAATCCTGGGGTTCATAGTTTGGTGAGGCACTTCTCTTTGGCAGAGAAGGCTAAAGACGTTTAAAAACTACAAAACCCAGGGTTCTATAGGAAGGAATCATGGCAAATAATCCAGTTGCAGTTGGGCTATTTGTGTAGTGTGGATTTGGCCTTAGTTGCCATGTTAAAACGGAATGTAGGAAAGTTGGACAATTTTGGTTTCAGTGACATAGTTAGGTAATTTTTGAGTTTCAACAGGCTGGTCTTGCCAGGTTTAAAATGGCAGTCTTCATGCAGTGATTGGAATTATTTCATATAACTTCAAAATATGGTGAGCCAGTTCTGCTGCATTTGGAGTGGTCCCACTGTTCATTCAGCTGAGTGGTGTCTTTTCTGCCTCAAAGATCTATATCAATGGCATCTCTTCTTGGTTTGCTCATGTGATACTGTTCTCCAATAAATCAAATTCAAAATTTAATGCAGAATCATTCATCTTGTTTTTAAAGTGCACAGAATCCTATTTCCTTTTGATTTATGCTTGCTCCATCTGGTTCCACCACTCCCCACCTTCCTTTGGTTGAGCCCTTGTAGTTCCTTCAGTCAGTTGTGCTCCCTAATATATTTTCTCTGCCTTCCTTTTATGTTTCAGCCTTGGTTCCGATACATTGTTCTGTAGTGCTAGCAACTAGTGCTGATCTTTCTTTCCACTTTAAGGTAGTCCTTAAACACTACCTGATTAAAAGGACCTCTATGTGGTCATAACACTTGTTGCTGAGGGCTGCTGCAGATTTCCTTGTTACAACTCAGTGTGAGGATTGGATTTGTGATACCCATTTCCCTCACTGCCTCTGTTTACAACATCTGTCTGATGTAATTAAATAAGCTCCAACAATGTACTGGCCATGTTTGCAAGTGTTCTTCAATCCTAAATTCCTGATATACTTTCTAAGCTGATAGAAGAGAATAATTTACAAGGGGGTAATTGACTGGGGGTTTTCTCTGCACTCTTTAGATTGCAACAGGCATCTCTCACAGGAGATCAGTTCTAGATCTTTCACCCTTTTACTATATCCTCTTCTGACCATGGAGTATCACTCTTCCTGGATAAGCTTCCTTCTGCTTCAGAGGATAAGAAAAAAGCTTCAGTGCCCAGGAGAATGGAGAATGTAAACATGTAGCTATTCTTCCAGACTTCTGACCTTTCCAGGTGTTAGGAAATGTGAGACTCCTGCAATGTTGCTGAGATTTCACTTTAAAGAAAAGTAAGAAAAAACTCAAAAGCTATAGCAGCGATTTATTGGAAAGAGAATAGATATTGACAAGCCAGTGTGTTGGTAATGGCTTGAGTTTAGGATGAGGCTCTCGGAGACCAGGTTTCCATTTCCCATGAAAATATACTGGGTGACCTTGGGCATATCACACTCTCAGTCTCAGAGGAAGGCAATGACAACTCTGCCTAAACAAATATTGGCAAGAAAACCCCATGATGGGTTTACATTAAGGTTGCCATAAGTTGCAAATTATTTGAAGGCATGCAACAACAGAAATTTTGATCCAATAGCTAAGAAAATTGTTGGATCCTTTTTCCAGGAGGAAGTAAGTATATGTGTGTATGTGTGGGGGGAGAGATGGAGGTCCTATTCAGTTGTTATTTCATGTGCTTAGTCAACCCCCAAGGAACAAAGTGCCCAAGTTCCATCCCCTGTTTGTCCCCCTACAAGTGGACAGTTATAGTCTGAATGGTACCCTCTGCTATCTGTGAATATTCTTTATGTGAATCCTGGACCATGGAAGATTGAGATTTCAAATCACAGATAGGATCATTAACAAATCATTAACAGATAGCAGAGGATCTCTGCTTCAGACTATTGCCTTCTATGTATAAGAGGGTGAAGGAACCAGTGAGAGAGAGGGGCAGGACTGACATGCTCCTCCATGTTCTTTCAACATTCAAAATAATTATCTAGATTGGCCTGTCAATTTAGATGCTTAGAGATAGAGGTAAGGGGACCTGACACCCCTTACAGCTTCATATCACCACCTTAGGTAGCTCAGTTCCTTTGCAAAACCTTTCATATCACAACCCCATCTTCTGCTCTTGCTTTTTGAACATTTTCAAAAGAGGATTAAGATATATGAAGGGAGGAAGAAAAGGCAAAAATGCAAGGATGAACCCAGCTGTTTCATCTGCAAGGGCTCAGTAGAAGCGAATTAAAATGGGTTAATTAAATAGAAGGACCACATATTTTGTCTGCCGTTTTACTATTTCTGTAGGCTAAAAGCAAGGAGTGCAAGACAGACCAAAAGAATTGTCACACAGAGATTTGCTTTCTAAAATGTTAGGGAGGAAAAAAAAATCAAACAAAAGCAAACTTTAATTAGAATGCCACACGTTCTTTCTCCTTTTCAAAGAGTTGACACAGCTGTGACATGTATTCTGACTCCTTTGGTATAAAAGGTAGGTTCCCCCTCCCCCGCAGCATAGGAAGTATAACGTCAGATTTAGTATCAACTTCCCAAGAGCCCAGTTAACTTGACCTAGATTTACACAGTTGAGATGTCTGCCACCATGTCATCCATCTTGCACCCATGCCTGAGATCAAAATTGTGCATTACTGCAAAGATGTGGCTACCAGCCTTTTCATTTAACTGTTTAAATTAAATGCAATGAAAATGACATATAGGCTGGAGGCTGGAGGGGATGTTATGCAGGCATTTAGCTTTGGGAAAGTGAAATGAGGGCTTCCCCCCCAAAAAAAAACAAATTATGTTTGGGCTGTATCAATAGAAGTATAGTGTCTAGATCAAGGGAAGTAATAGTGCCACTCTATTCTGCCTTGGTCAGACCTCACTTAGAATACTGTGTCCAGTTCTGGGCACCACAATTCAAAAAGGATATTGACAAATTGGAGCGTGTCCAGAGAAGGGCAACTAAAATGGTGAAAGGTCTGGAAACGATGCCTTATGAGGAGAGACTTAGGGAGCTGGGTATGTTTAGCCTGGAAAAATGACGGTTAAGAGGCGATATGATAGCCCTGTTTAAGTATTTGAAGGGATGTCACGCTGAGGATGGAGCAGGCTTGTTTTCTGCTGCTCCAGAGACTGGAACACGGAGCAATGGATACAAGCTCCAGGAACAGAGATTCCACCTCAACATGAGGAGGAACTTTTTGACAGTAAGAGCTGTTCGGCAGTGGAACACACTCCCTCGGAGCGTGGTGGGGTCTCCTTCCTTGGAGGTCTTTAAACAGAGGCTGGATGGCCATCTGTCGGGGATGCTTTGATTGTGATTTCCTGCATGGCAGGGGGGTTGGACTGGATGGCCCTCGTGGTCTCTTCCAACTCTGCAATTCTATGATTCTATGATTCTATGATTCTATTTGCTGTGTTTGCATTCCCTTGGGGACTTTGCCTGCCCCTTTTATTTGGATGCCTAAACTCTATTTCTGAATAGGCAAAGGGATCTTGTGGCACCTTTGAGATTAATTGTGAGACAAAATTGTAGCATAAGCTTATATATCTCACTCCAACATCTGAGGAAGTAGACTAAGTCTGTGAAAGCTGATGCTAGAAATTTCTCTCACAGTTAGTCTCAAAAGTGTGCAACCCAAATATCCTCGGCTCCTTGGGGACCTTATAATGTCTGAATATTAATTTGGGGAATATTTAATTAGCTAAAAATGGCAGCGAGAGGCCAGGTAAAAGCAGGATCTTTTGACCTATGTATACCAGTAGTAACTGAGAAGACTTCAAGCCAGAACGTACAACTAAATGTTTCTTATTTGAAATTAATCTTAAGAGCATTCACACAAACACACGGGCTTGAAGCACACAGCTGTCAGAGGAAGTAGGAAGTCTTTGGATAGAGGAATAGAGTAAGGGGATGATGGGTGATGCTATACCTATCCTGGAGGGATGGGATCATGAAGTAAACTGGCAGATATGAGGTCTGTAAGGCAGACTGCTAATACAGACTGCTGTGGAGTCAGAAGGAAGAAGGTCTGTGCACACTTGGGTGGTATTTTGGGGTGATATTTAGATTGGATGATTCCCCTGAAGGGATGATTAGTAGAGTGGAATATAATGTCTCTTGGAGTTTCCTAGGCTAAAACAAAGGGTTCTCCGGAAGATGAAATAACCGTTAATGGACTATACGTTTGAAATTGAATAGGAGCAGGCAACTTTTTTTGTCTGGGAGAAGGGAAGATGAAAAACCTATTTTGCAACCATTGAGGACTCTGCTATTGTTGTGTGCACTAGTGAATGACTGTTCTCCATGTGTTAACCTGGCTATGATCTGTCTGGGGAATTTCCAAAAGCCCCTTGCTAGGTTGTACATGTCTCCAGCCTTGGTATCTGGTGGTGCCTCATTTAATTGCCAACCACAGGAAGCCAAATTATCAAATATTGCCAATTATGCAATATTCCAAGATGGGGGCGATTAGGGTAGGCAACAGTTGCTCCAAGATACCCTTGCATACTGATATTCAAGACTAACACGACTGTGTCTTTGAATTCTATTTCTAAATGCTCAACTGAAGTTTTATATTATTGCAATGATAGAAATTTGAGGACTTGAAGGAGAATTCCATGGGGGGACAGAATTCTTATTGGGGGACAATGCCCTCAACACCAGAATTTTTTATTGGGGGGGACATAGTTGCTACACCCCCTCAGCTTTATGTTTCCTCCATATGCATCTGGACCCTTGTTATAACACCCTTGTTATTTATATTGCCAAGTAGTGATTAATAAAAACAAATAATTTTTTTTTGACAGTATAAATTTCTGGTATAGGAATAGACCTATGCTGAAACCATAGGGAGGGGAAGGTTAATACCCTTAAACCCCTTTGCCCCACTTTATCTAATCTGTTTTGTTGTTCTAAATTGCTTTCATTGCATACCCTCCAATATTTCACAAATGAAAACTGGGACATATGGTATGTGGCCATACAACATGAGAATGTGATCAAGATGGTAACTGTTATTAATGAGGAGGAACACAAAAGCTAAGAGAAGCTACAACAGTTTGCTTTTGCCTGACTCTGCTGGGAAGGCCAAGATTCCATAGCCTCTTCCTTCTCCTCTCCCCACTACTGAGGCCTCGTCTATATGATTAAAAAAAAAATCCATTTGGGGGGTAAAAAATACGAATAGGCATTCGTTTGAATACGTACACTCCGCCTACACGATTTTTTACCCCCCCAAACTCCGTATGACTCCTCTTGCTCAACTGGCTGTAGCGAGTGATCCAAGCAGTGGTTTTAAATCTCCCACTGCTTTTTTCTTTAAAAAAATTAAGAGGTTCCTATTATGCAGACATTCGCTTTTCCATATTTACAAAAATAAAATAAAAAAGAATAGATTTTAAATTCACTGACTTACAGGACTCTCGCTTAACTGGGAATACAACATGGCAGTTGCTCCTAATTCCCCTCTTTGTTAGCCCCACCCCCTATGCTCAGCCAGCCAATCAGATTACACTGCCTGTTCGTGTGTGTGAGAATGGGGGGTAGAGACGATCAACCATTCGAATGGCTGTATGGATTTTAGCTCGAGATCCGCTAATCCTCCCGAACGCTGAATCCACATTTACAGGGGATTCGCTATCCCCCCTTCCGAATGACACATATGCATCCAAATGGCCGTGTGTACGGATGATCGATCTTTCGAATGCTGTGTGTATTTTTTTTTTACTGTATAGACAGGCCCTGTGTTTAACTGTGTGTACTTTTGCACTTTGAACTCCATTTTTGCAGCAAATGCAGTAAGCTGAAGACAAAGGGGAAAAGTGGAGTGAAGAGAAAGAAACTGGGACATATTAAAAGCAGCTGAAAAGGGACAACAGAGGATTAATCAAGATTGCCCCTGCCAAATCAGAACAATTGGAGGGCGTGTCATTGTCTGTTATTTGCAGCACCTGAAGGTGTTGTTTAGGACTGAAAGGAATAAATCAGGAAGGTAGGCAGGCAGGACAGATAGATGGACAAAGAACAGTGCCACTGAGACCATAATAATAAGGAATATTTTTACTAATCATGACAGTATATTCTGATGCTTCCATAACACCAATGTTAAAGAAAGTCAGTGAGAACAAAAGGACTGATGAGCTAAGCCATTCCTTCTTCACTCTAATTAATAATAATAACAATAATAATAACAATAATAATAATAATAATAATAATAAATTTAAAAAATAAAAAATATACACATGTCTGATAGCAGCATACATATGCCAGCATGACAAACTGAGAGGGAACTCTTGGGAAAAACAAGTTGAGTTGTTTCTAAACAATTGTGAGAAGGCCATAAATACCAAGACAGTTCCAAATCAGACTGAGTGGTGTATCCTTCTGTATCATTATAACCGTATAATACTGTATATAACTGTATCCTTCTAGTTAGTATTTTATCGTGATGTTATTAATTCACAAATGTTCAGGAACAACTTACAATCCACCGAAGAACTGTGTCTATTCTTACACTGATTCATTTCTTCTTTTGGTACTAACATTATTGGGGAAAGTAGATACGCTCTAAAATTTGCTTACACTTGAGAATTCTCCAATCTTGGGAAATACTCTACATGATAAAATGATGTTATTTTCTTAGAAAATGGAATATAAATTTCAGTGAACCTGGTTTGGACAGTTATATCTATTTTGCCTCTGTGAAACACATTCATGAGTACTAATAATTATAAAAGAGTTACAGTATATGTTCCTTCTCTTTTAGGAACATTGTCCTAGGAGATGTAACATTGTCTTACAGGTTCTAAACTTCATGCAGGGTGGAAGCAGTACTGATTAAGGGGAAGGATGGAGCCAGAAAGTTGCAAGATTTGTAGCTTTTCTTTCTCTGTGCCACCATATCCTCCCTGCACACTGTGGCAAAAGGACCATTTGGACAAAGTGGGTAAACTGGAGACTAACAGTAGAACTTAAGAGTCCAGAAAGCGCAATTATGTTGAAGGCTGCATGTTCTTCCATGCACCCCAGATACAGTAAATGAAATCAATAAATGTACTATCCCAAATATTATATATCTTTCAGTTGCATAGCAAATATCAGTGTCATACATTCATTAGGTCCAGTAATCATGGGTGAATTAGATATTTCCTCCCTTATGGTATGATTTCCAGGGAAGATTATATACCTTTTCTAAATTGTATGTATGCTTCAAACTCATAGTAATATCTTTGTCAAAAGTATACCAAATTTTTCAATATACAGTATGATTGACTTAATGTTTCCAGATCTGTTGATATGTACATTTAGATGTAGGGATAGTCATGGGGGAGGGAAGGAATCATGTGTACAATGTGTACCAAAAGGTTATAAGAAAGGTTCTTCTATCCTAAGAAGCTGACAGCAAATCACTGCAAGGACATCATGTTTAGGAACATGGAGGGATACTTTGGCTTACTTTGTGCACTTACAGTGCCGCAGCTCAACAAGAAATGCTTGTTGTGGTATCAGGCTCATGGACAATAGAGCTAGCACTGTGGGGAAAGAAACACTTAATGCACTAATGGTTTGTATACAGCCTTGATGCCTTGGCATTCAGCCTCCATTTATTGTAGGGGATGCTGAATGCTCTGAATAGAAATGGTTGGAAGCATAGAGAAACATGAACAATACAAACAGAAAGTAATGAATAAGACCGTTGCTCAGATCCCTTTAGGTATATCTTGCTAGTGGTTTGTCAAGGCCAGGGCTCATTGATGCTGGCAAGTTTAAGTTTTTATCCTTTAAGAAAGAAAGGAGGAACAGATACAAAATTGCATTGAATTCAGTAAGAACTGTTCACAATTGCATTGGGACGGTATGCTTTTGGTGCTTAGGTGCTCTCTTGAAGGGATGTGAAATCTCCCTGTCTCAATTTTGCTGTTTCTCCAAATTCCACCTGCATTTTTATCGCATTGTTGGTTCATTCCAACTTGAGAGACTTTTCTTCTTCTCTTTCACAAGGGAATCCATACATTTTTTCAAGTTTTTTGAAAAGATTTTTCATGTTGATTAAAGATCACCAAAAGCCAATATAGATTCCTGCACTGTTTGGGTGTTTATGCCTCTTCAAGGACTCTTTATAAGATAAGGAACAAGCCTGACATTGCCAGCATGAAATGGCAGAGACCAAGCAAATACACAGTCAAACAGTCAAGGACCAGCCATGCCCCTCTCCTGCTAGGCAAGATAGCATGAGGAACAGCACCCTCGCCCCAAGAAAGGCATAGCAAAATTGGCTGGCCCAAAATCTTTCCATCAGAGGGCTACAGGACAGTCGAGATTTTTTGGAAGGGAGCTCATGCAAGTATGGCATAACTAAATATATGTAGGAACTAGGGTCAGCTAGACTCTTCAGCATTATAAGCTGGGCAGTAGCTCTGACCAGCATTAGTACCAACACCAGTATTAGTGCATCTCTACATGACATCTCCTAATGCTGCTTTATTAACCTTGATGGGTTAATAAATCTGTTTCCTGATGAACCTTTTGACATTGATTTACCACTTGGTTTTCAAAATTGGGCTGTTCTTAGCTCATGTTCTTCAGCCCTTCTCCTTACAATATTTCTGACCTCAGACTGGTTTGATCAACTTAAAGCACATTTTTATATTGTATTAAATTATTGTACCTTTCTTAACTTATTTCCAATGAGCATTGGAAGCAGCAACACAGTTCCATGACACATTTCAAACACATATTTTAGCTGTACTGTACTTCCCTTTAATTTGTTGCAAGCTGCCTTGAGTCTCATACTGGGAGAAAGGAGGAATGTAAGTCAAATAAATATATAAGTAATAAAATGATAATGCTAAATAGCAGTATTAATCTTCTTAATGTCATGGATGCTTTAGTTGTGGATTCTCTTTAGTTGTGCATCAGCAGGAGATTGAGGTTGGTGGCCCTTGAGGTCACTTCCAAATTCTATAGTTCTGTTGTTATGTGGTTGCAACAGTCCTGCAACAGAAGTAATGCCCATAGACAGGGCTCCACGTAATGAAGAAACACACTTCTCCTTCAGGAAAGTTGACAGATTCATCCATTCCCTAGCTATCTGTACAAAGACACAGAAAACTGAATACCATTGCATGATTTTTAATGTAAATAAGTGATCTCTTTTTACCTTGTGTTTTGGACTTGATATCTTACTCTAGTCAAAGGTTGTAGACCTTAACTGGGCCTCCAAATTTCTATCTTCTTCCATATTTATAAAGCTTCTAAGAATACACAGGTTACAATATAATGTATCAAAACCATTGTAAGAGAAAAAACAGTAGGAAGTGGAGTGTGGGAAGTTGTGCAGCATCTAAGGAAGGAAAGTTGATAAAGGAGACTAAGGGCCTATCTAGGTGAGAAGATATAGTGTGAACTGCTGCATGTTAATGCAAATTCGCAGAAGCTTTCACTTGT
Organism: Gambelia wislizenii; assembly: GCA_030847615.1. NCBI lineage: Eukaryota > Metazoa > Chordata > Lepidosauria > Squamata > Crotaphytidae > Gambelia > Gambelia wislizenii. Next base: position 18,884,818 of record JAUMIR010000007.1, on the reverse strand, counting down.
CTCCACGGTCCTTTGGCAAAATCACCGGTATGTGAAGCTATCTGAGTTTGAAGTGTACACTCAGCCATGCCAGCAAAACATCTGCGGGACTTACCTGGTCCTGGCGGCTGTCATTTGTGGCTGGGGGAGCCCCTTCATGGACACCCCCTCCGGGTGGCGGGTATGGGCGCTGCCATCTTGCCAGGCTCCCTCTCTCTGGCTGGCTCAGGCCGGCCGGAGAGAGGATCGTAGGACAGCCAATAGGGAAGAAGCTTCTCTTCCCTGATTCGCTGTCGAACTGGTACCTCGGCCAATCAGAGACTCAGAGTGTTCTGAGCCTCTGATTGGTTAAGGGGGGGGCGGGACTGCTTCAGTAGTCTTCACTCAGGTCTGGAAGCCAGGAATATATTCCCAGCCCCTCGCCGGACCAGGACAGTTGGCTCCCGAGAGCCGAAGAGGAAGGAGCTCCTTCAGAGCTCCGAGAAGCTGCGTCGCAGCAGAGACCAGCCGGAGCACGAGAGCAACGAGGATGAGAGCGGCGAGGATGAGAGCAGCGAGGACAGCGGTGGCGGCGGGAGCAGTGAAAAGGCCACGGTCGAGCATCTGCAGCAGAGCAGCAGCGGGGAGAGAGGCCCAGTGGTGGCTGGGCTGCGACACCTTGCAGGCCTCTGGAGTAGGCTGAAGTGGCAGCCTCAGTGGAGGCCGCACGAGCTGAAATCACTAGGGAGGGGCAGGTGAGGCGGCTCGTAGCCCCATACCCAGTAGGAGGGTGAGGGGCCTGGTGAGGCGGCTCACTGCGGCCACAGGGAAGGGCGGGGCCAGCAGGGGCCAGCGGGGGGGGGGGGTTGGCTCCGCAGCCGCACGGAAAGGCAGGGGCCAGCTGGGGCCAGCGAGGCAGCTGGCTTGGCAGTGGACCCAGGGAGGGTCGGAGGCCCATGGCAGTGGCAGCTGGCCCATCATAGTCACCCAATTGGGCAGGGTTGGCAAGGGGCCAGTGAGGACCTGGGAGGGCCGGGGGACCCGGGTTGGTGGACACGGCAGGGGTAGCTGGCGGGGCGGACCGCACAGCCCACCAAAGGGGGGGCAGACCGTGGTCCACCAGGGCTGCGGCAGGGGAAGGCCAGAGAGGCGGCTCGCGGCAATCACAGCAGCGGCCAGAAGGGGCAGCGCCCCCTCCCCTCAGTGGGCAGGAGTCCCCAGGAGGCTCCTGGGATATCGGGCAGCCTACAACCAGGCAGGTGCTCAGGGGGGAAACTCAACCCAGGCGCTTGCTGGGGTATACCCCCCCAACGGAAGGATGCACAAGGCAGTTGAGGGGATAGGTGGATATCCCACCAGAGTGGACAAGCCAGTGAGGGCCAACCGAGGCCAATAAACAGGGCATACAGCCCAAGCAAATTTTTTTTTAAAAAAAAGCTAAAATCACTCTCTGGGCACCAGTGCCAAAAGCTGATTCCACAGACACCTGCGCACCATGCCACCCACGAAGAAGGCACAGCCCAACCGGCCGGTCACCAGGGCTCAAACTGGCAGGACACCAAGATCTTTGGCAGTGCTAGGTGCTAGGGGGTGCAAGGCCATGGTAGCAAGCCAGAACAGCGCACCCAGAATGACCAACCAATCTGGGGCCGTCCAGGAACTCCTGACTGGGACAGAAACTCCCAATCTACAGGAACTCATCCAGGCGGTTGCTCTCTTTGCCGAGCAGATGGGGGAGCTTAAGTCCAGAAGTGATTCCGGGGCTAGCACTGAGTAAGCTACCAAGAACGGCATGAAGGCCCAACCTCAGGCCAAGGCTGGAGAAACATCACAATCAGCCAGGACGGCGCGAAGGCAGCGCAGACACCGCTCCCCATCTGAGAGTGATGTCAGCGTGGTCCCTCGTCACCAGACAGAAAAAGGAGGCAAGGCGCGAAAAGAAGAAGCGGCGTTTCAAGCACAAAAGGAAGAGGGAATCGAACAGTGATGGATCATCGGGTGAGTCCTCTGATGATGACTTGGATTGGGTGGATCAGGGTTACCCGCCTAGGCTATCAAAGCATGGAACCAGGTGGGTTCCTCTGCTTCTGGGCCCACCAGGGCTTGGCGGGATGGGGCAGTCTCCTCTAGTGCCCCGAATCTATTCCAGGATCACGAGGATCCACTTGGTATCCCCCTGGATAGGAAGACTAGGGATAATATTCTCAAGGGATATTATGTCAATGTCTTCACCCTTCTGAAGCCTGAGGGGGAAGTGGGCAGCACACACAAACCAGAAAAAAGCGGGGACAAGACCAAACCCGACCCAGTCGAGCGCACCTTCTCCAACTGGTTGGCCGGGTACACCGTCTTCGTGGGAGTGGTGGGATTAGCTTACCCAGACAGAGGATGGCACCTGGCTAACCATTTGGGAAATGTGCTCAAAGCTAAGATGCTGGCTGGGGAAGCAGCTGCCATCGAATACAATGCAGCCTTCTGAAAACTGGCATACCACAATGCTAGGGCCAGATGGGACCTGATAAATGATAAGCTTTGGCTGGTCATTGTGGGCTCCCATATCAAGGCAAAAGCTGAGGCCTCCAAGCCGCCTCGTAAGAAGCATTCCTGGCATCTGGTTTGCTGGGAATACAATGTGGGAAAATGTGCCCGCTCCCGCTGCAAGTTCGAGCATTTCTGGGAGAACTGCTACAGGAGCCACCCCAGAACCAGCTGCCCCCGGGACAGGCCCTCCCAGTCCTTTCACCCAGGGCACCCTGCTTCATCCAGCATCAAAAAGGAGGCAGGGTCAGGGAGCAGCGCTGGAAGCAGCAAGAGCTAGGGATCCCCCTTCCACCCCCCGCATGGCCTACACTCCAGTTCGACTACAGGCCATGCTTCCCCTCTTGGTCCTTTACCCGGACAAGCAAGTGGCAGCTTACCTAAAGGAGGGATTTTCAGCTGGCTTCAGGATCCCGGCATCAGGCCCCAGGTTGGCTTCAGTATCCAGAAACCTCAAGTCGGCTATGGCCCTGCCTGAGGTCTTGGTGGCCAAGATTGCAAAAGAATGCACAGCAGGGAGGGTGGCAGGCCCCTTTTCTTCCCCTCCCATGAACAACCTCAGGGTATCCCCCTTAGGAGTGGTGCCCAAAAAGGCTCCCGGGGAATTCAGGCTTATCCACCACCTATCATATCCCAAGGGGTCATCCATTAAAGACGCCAAACCGTCGGAGCTCTGCTCTGTCAGGTATGTGTCCTTTGATCAGGCGGTCAGGTTGGTTAGGGCATATGGTCCGGGCACCCTTATGGCAAAGTGTGACATCCAGTCAGCTTTCCAACTCCTCCCGGTCCACCCTGACGACCACTGCCTGCTGGGCTTTAAGTTCCAAGGGCAGTGGTATTACGACATGGCACTTCCTATGGGATGTTCCATTAGCTGCTATGCCTTTGAGACATTCAGCACTTTCTTAGAATGGGCCCTTCGTCACTGTACGGGCTCCTCTGCTGTCACACACTACCTGGACGATTTCCTCCTGATAGGGGCTGCAGGGAGGGAGGATTGTGGGCTTTTTCTCCATGCCTTTCAGGATTTGGCGCATGAATTGGGTGTTCCGTTGGCACCGGACAAGACTGTGGGGCCTACCAGCTTGATCATATACCTCGGGATTGAGTTGGACTCAGTGGCACAGATCTCTCGCCTCCTGGAAGACAAGCTAAGAGGTGTTGAGGAAAAGCTATGTTACCTTCTGGGGAAGGCGAAGGCCATGCTGAAGGAGGTGCAGTCGCTGCTTGGCCACCTCAACTTTACATGCCGTGTTGTTTCTCCTGGCAGGGCCTTCTGCAGCAGGCTTATTAGGATCACTAGAGGCGTTTGGTCACCGCATCACCACCTTTGGCTCACACGGGCAGTTAAGGAAGATCTGAGGGTGTGGCTTCGCTTTAATGGGGTTACCTTCTGGCAGGGGGAGGCAGCTCTGGAGGTGGGACTACAGGTCCAGTCCAATGCAGCGGGAGGCATTGGGTTTGGGGTGTATTTTAATGGCCAGTGGTATGCCCAGCGGTGACCTCCCGACTGGAGGGACTCTGATGTCATTCGGGACCTAATTTTTTTACAGTTCTTTCCCATAGTTGTGGCAGTCTGCTTGTGGAAGAACGAATTCCAGAACAAAAGGATCTGCTTCTGGTGCGATAATCAGGCCGTGGTCCGGATTATCAACAAACAGTCCTCCAAGTCTGACAGGGTCATGCAACTCATCAGGGAATTTGTGCTCATCTGTCTGGCTGCTAACATCTCCTTCTCACCAAAACATATCCCCGGGGTGGATAATGAAATCACGGCTACCCTGAAAGAAAGGGGCATGGCACCAAGATCCATCTCGCTTCATTTGGCAGCCATATCCTTCTACAGCAAAGTGGTTGGGCAGGGCAACCCTTGTGGCTCGCTCTTAGTGCGTAGACTGATCGAGGGATGGCGTCAGGGCAACAGTCATGAAAGGGATACTCGCAGACCCATCTCCTATGGGCTACTTTGCAACCTGATGACAGCCCTATGTAGCATCTGCAGATCCAGGTACGAAATGTTATTGTTTCGCATGGCCTTTTCCTTGGCTTTCTTTGCAGCACTGCGTATTGAGGAAGTGATATGTGGCTCCAGGCAGGACAAATTCGGGCAGACGCTCCAGTTGGGAGATGTGGCAGTAATTGAGGATGACCTTCAGCTGCGGATCTGGCACTCCAAGTCCGACCAGCATGGGAAAGGAATACACCTACGCCTACACAAGCTGGACAAGTTTTCGGCCTGCCCGGTAGGGCTGCTCAGGCGGTACCTACAAAGACGACCTGACGTCCTGGAGACACTCTTCATCCACAAAGACGCATCCGCCCTGACCCACTTCCAGTTCACGAGCATCCTGCGTGCAGCTCTGCAGCAGTTGGGTTACCCGATGGGTGAATATGGTGGTCACTCCTTCCAGATTGGGGCAGCCACCATGGCAGCGGAAGAAGGACTGTCTGCATCAGATATCCAGTGGCTGGGGAGATGGTGTTCTAGGGCATACACCACCTACATTTGGCCAGAACTCAATCTTTTAGCCTGACAGGTCCAACAGAGTGCCTCCAGTTGAAAGGCCAACCCTCGTGGGGGGAGATAGCTGCCGGGTTGGCAGAAGCCGAGGAGGCATGTGCATGCCACTCAGCTTGGTGGCAGTGAGCATGGGGGTTCGGGATCCAAACTCGGGGGGTTTGGGGTCTCTGGTGATGGGCCTAGGTCATCTATAGGTCAAGTTCCACTTCATGATCACCGAGACTGAAGGGGAATCATTCCACACACACACCATTTTGAGTTTGGATCATGTGGCCCAGTCACGTGACCAATCACATGATCAGTTAACTGACACATCATCAACCAACAGGCGGGTTGGTTGATCTCGGGTAACTACCCATGCTCAAACGCCAACCAGGCAACTATTCCCTATTGAGTTGTGGCTAATTTTTGCCAATTATCTTTATTTCTACTATTTCATTTATATGTATCTACTTTTTCTTATGTATCAATATATTCTTCTGCCTACATGGTTTGTTTGTCTTCTTTGGGGGGGGGTGACTAAAGGGAGCACCATCTCACCTCAGCCTACAAATCAAGATGATGGCTGAGAGTGAATTACTCAGGTTATTATTTTCAACTGGTTGTTGCTGTTGCACAGTATTTTTATCTGTAAATTAAAGGTGTGCAAGTGCAACCTTCCACATGAAAAAAACTGTTCAGTCACCTCAGCACAGCAAAAAAGCTCAGGATCGATAAGGCAATACTTCAAAATGATGCTCCTGGCAACTTCACTGCTGGCAAGTCTGGCCCCGCAAACATCCCAGTTCTGTTTTCCACTTCTGTCCTCATTGAGAATGCGCTGCAATGCAAATCAGATTTTCAAACAAGTGGTAATGCACATTTCCATGTATTATTCAGAAAACCTTGGGAGAAGCCGCAAAGGCATTTCCCATGCAGTAAATGGAGTTTTTGGCCCCCCTCCTTCCAAAAACCACAAATCTCAGTTGGATCCCATTGGGACAAAAGCTACTCTTTCCAAATGCTATTAGGATTAATTTCACCATCTAGACAACCCCTAGGCTTTGGGAGCTGTGCAGTGGGCAAATCCAAACTTTAGGGCTCTTTTTTCCTTGTTTTCTTTAGGGTGAACTTTACTGAACTATTGTTTTCCAGTTTTGGTCAGAAAAAAGTATCTTCTGTATGTGTGTATATATATATATATATATATATATATATATATGAAATTTATATTATGATTCTCCAAGCAATTGGCAGGCATTTGACCTGGTGTCTGGCTCTCTGGAAATTCTTGAATTTTTTTGCTTAGTGTTTCAGAGCATGTTTAAGCCATTAGATGAGGTCGTGGGTGTGCTTCAAATGCAGAGCTTGGAACAAACAAATTAATTATTAATTCATTTGCAAAATTAATTAACAGTAAGCCCAGCAAGGGCTTAATGTCATTGTAATCAGTATCTAACTTAACATAGACCAAAAAACTTTGCAAGTACACTCACTACGCTAACAGATTGCTTGTTTTCTTGGGGTTGCTAGAAGTCAAGAGGAAGGAGGAAGGATTCAGTTGATGATATGACTCTCTGCTGCTGGGATGCTCCTTTATAGTTTAGAACAGGAATAGAGCTAGACTTTATGGGAGAGAGTTACAACAAGCTGAGCCACAACTTAGGATGTTAGGTTTGAAAACAAATTTGTTCGTGTGAAATGTTAAGAAGTAAAGGATAATTTGATGGCATTGATGTTAATAATGGAGATAAATGAATTTATTGGAACACCATCAATCAATTCCTTTTTCAAAATGTTAGTTTTCAAAACAGTTTATGAGATTTACAGAGAATGCCATGAAGGTGGTCACCATTAAAGTGTATGGACAGATTTTGTGTTTGATGTCTCCTAAAAGGCTATTTCTGTCATTTCAAAGTTTCCCTCCCCCAAACTGGCTACTTCATTGAAGATGGACTATAATGCCCATAATATGATTGTTGCCTGGAGAAAGTGGGTCTGAAACATATTTGGAAGCTGTCAAGATAGGAACATGTGTCCTAAAGCATGGGATTCTAATTTATAATCTTTCCTTTTTGTCCCTGATCTGCATTTCTCTTCTTTTCTCTTCTTTTTACCCTTTGCAAACATGTATCCTGTTCACAATTCTTCAGTCACCTTGTTTGTTAAAGATTTACAAGGAGAGTTAAAGGTTGATAAAAATTTCAACTAGAGGATACTGTGTATGCAGCAACAGATAGATAGTGACAAAGACCAGTCAGTGAATCAAGGGTGGAGAATTCCTAATTGGAAATATTTTGCGTCATTCTGAACATATGCAGAATATTTTTCTGCTCAACTATATCATTGGTTCCCCTGCCACAATCAAGAAACATGGTCTTGCAAAGATCTATAGCAGTGCACATGTTTTGCATGCAGAAGCCAGAGATCCTAAATTCCAGTTTAAGAAGATCAGATATCTAACAAGTCCACTACTCTCTTCACTAATCTTAGTTGAATACTTGTTTATTTAAATTTCTTAACTATTAGCACTGTCAGACTAGTGAAATTAAGGGATGGTTGCACTCATTCATTTTGTTGTCTGGCTGTGGTTCATATGACACATATGAAATCTTTCCAGTATATAAAGCTTTCAAGATTTATATGGATTATAGGTTGAAGACAATCTATCTAATACAGTTTTTTTTTTCAGTTGCTCAATTTTTACAAGGGTTGAGAGTGGGCAGGTGTATTAAAAAAGAAAAAGAAAAAATATGCATATAAGGAGGCTTCTGGGTTATACTAAAATTAAAAAGAGGATTTGATATGTTATGCATTATGAGTAAGGTTTACAGATGTGATAGATTAAATATAAGCTAAATATAAGGTTATTTTAGTGAAAAGAATGAAATAACTTAAGAACTTATTACTTAAGATGTTAATATTGCAGGGTAAATAGTTGGATGTTGGAAATGCTAGGTCTAGGTGATATGGATAACCTACCTATGATTTGTGATACAACTTTCATTTTCCAAATGTTTTGGACTTCAGTTCCTAGAAGCCCTAACTATTGTGTATGCTAGCTAGGGCTTCTGGGAGGTCTGAGAGCTACTGACTTAGAACAAGCCAGTGTGGAGTCATATGATACATTTCATCCAATTCTAATCCTTCTCTTCCTGAGCCCTCCTCTTTTACTGAATATGGCAAAGGTGTCAGGGTTCCTAGTGTCCCTTCCTCCTATTTCTGCCTGAGTAGAATAGGACCCTTAGAGACTACCATCCATTGCTGCCACTACCCATTGAGTTTAATCCACTTCAGTGTAACTCAGTGGGAAGTAACAGGGTTCAATTTGTACTTTCCACTCTGTCACTGTAGAGCTTTTCCTTTCCCCACCCCTGTGGGGAGAGGGACCAAGCAGGTATGAGAAAGAGAGTGTGGAAGAAAGGAGAACTTTAAAGGTAAGTTTGTCTAAATGGTGAAAATAATCCTAATGGGATGTGCATAGAAGGTGATTCGTTCAGAGGGACATTTGCATCAACATGTGTCATTTGGAAAGGGGCAGCCAAATCCACCTGAAAGTCCATGTGGAAAGTGTCCGGGCTTTGATCAGATTTTTTTTTTAAGCTCCGTATTACATGCGAATGTGCGATAGTTCAGACACTTGCATTCACATAGATACAAAGAGGCAGTGTGATCTGATTGGCTGGATGAGCTTGGAGGTGAGGCTAGCAAACAAGGAAAGTGCCTGCTGCTACTGTGTTGGATTTTCAGCTAATCGAGGGCTCGGTAAGTCAATAAAACGGTGATCTTATAATCTCTATCTCTCTCTTTGTAAATATGAAATATCACACGTGCAAACCATGGTAAACTGTTTAAAAAGAATTTGGTGGTGGCAGATTTAAAATTGTGAGCAAATCAACCATGGCCACCATCTTGGCTAGGGGTTATGCAGAGTTTAGGGGGAGCTGTTTTGACTGTTAAGATAGGTTGCAGCATTAGTAATGGCTGCTTTTTTTTCGGAGGCGTTCATATTTTCCCCCTTGTATAGACAAGCCCTAATAAGGAATCAGCATAGCTAAAGGTCTCTCTGTACATGAAAGGCACCTCCTAGCAGGCATTGGTTGGGAAGTTACAAAGTTACAGATAGTCTGTCTTTCCAGGCAAGTTGAAAACATAAGTCCTCATGCATTCTGTCTAAACACACTCCTACTCTACTCTCACGTTGATGCAGTTTTGAGTCTCTAGATGTTCATGGTGCTGAGTGCTGGGCCCTTTGGCCCACTCTCTACCAAGCACTCTCTTAGCCGCAATGTGAGTCTCCCCCAGCTGTTGCCTCTCTTGGTTCTTCTCTTTTGCCTCATGGCCCATGACACATTATTGATAACCTCTTCACAGAAGCATCTCAAAGTTTCCTCTTTCCTTGGTCAGCTATCTCCTGATGCTGACCCCTATAAAATGTGAAACTTTAAACTCATACCTCATTAACCATTTGTTTACCTCCTTGGCTATGCTACCCCATAATAAGAGAACCCATTATCACAAAAGGGAGAGCCACCCTACCAGCTTACGAATACCAATGACTTCATTTTTTTAAAAAAAAATGTTTAGGAATAACAGCTGTATTAATCAGACATGGGAGTGCAGCTACGCTTGGGGGAAATCTAACAAGTTAATAATTTAACTTATTAATGAATATTTCCAAGGTCTGAACAGAGCTGAGAAGAAAAGAGGAAAGGTGAAGAGACAGATTTGCCAGGAGGCCAGATAAAGGAGTGTGTGCGCAGCTTCAACAAAACCTTGGTCAGCTGAGGTGATGGAAATGTGTTGTGCTTCGGGCATCCTTCACTAATTCTTCTTCCAGTCTCATTAGATGATACCCAGCAGGCTCAGGTCCAGTTCATTCTTGCAGAAAAGTCAAGTGATGATGCTTTTCTTTGCCTGGCACCATTTCAGCATGCCAGTGGACTGGCACATTTAAATGATCCTCTATAAAAACATGTAGAAAAATTGCATGTAGAAATCTAATAGATCAGGGAGTACTTCATCGTTGCCCTGGATAAATGGCCATGAATTAGAGAGAGAAAAAAACAAATTAAATTCCAGGTGGAGCATGTATATGTGTCTTCAAGTCCTTTCTGACTTACAGTGACCCTAAGGTGTGCCTGTTGTTATATGCCTTCAAGTTATGGCAACCCTAACACAAACCTATTATGGGGTCTTCTTGTCAAATTTTGTTCAGAGGGGATTTGCCCTTGCCTTCCTCTGAGGGTAAGAGAGTGTGACTTGCCCAAGGTCGTCCAATGGGTTTCCATGGCTGAGCAGGGATTCAGACCTTGGTCTCCAGAGACATAGTCCAACACTCAAACCATTACACCACAATGGCTATCAAGGCGAACTGATACATTGTCACTCAAGTACATCAACCTATTGAACCAAGGAGCATAGTGTCCCTTTCATTTCAATAGGCCCATTCTTTGAGATTAATAGTTCCTTAATGCCTTATTAATTTTCTCTGATCCAAAGAATCCACATTGTTCGTGTGAAAATAGCACACGCTTCCAGGGATGATGGGTGACACATGAAAGAGAAAGAGAGATGCAGATCAGTGATGAAATGTAAATAACAGGTTATTAGATAACCATGCGTTGGGATCATCTTTCCCAACCTAGCAGTTTCTGGATGTGTGGGGTTATAATTCCCAGATATATTAGAAGAAAAAACCTCACCATCTCCAGCCAGCAATTGAATTGTGGCTTTGTGGTCAAAGGCATTCAGAAACTGACAGATTGGGGGAGGCATTTTAAAGTACAAAAAGAGCCAATTTAAACAAGGAAATAACAAATTGTTCCACTATGGGTCAGTGATTTCAACTACATATATATCAACCGTATGTAACGATACACCATCTTTTCCTTTGATTCATTTTAAAACTAATTACTTTTAACTTAATAATTACTTTAATGCATTATAAAATTTCCCCATTAATGATAATCTGAACTGAACTAGGTTTGGAGGCCCTGCAACTAAAATCTTAATGAATTAGACTTTTATTCTAACATTCCAAACTCTCTTCAGATGAAACCATTATAGTGTATTAACAATGTCAACTTATGTTTAGTTACATGATACTGAGATGATAATTTAAGTCCTACATTGCCTTGGTTGTCTTTTTTGTCCCAAAGTTTATTTACATTTTGGAATGTCATCACCACAAAAAAAATGTTGCACTGCATCTATAGGGCTGTAGCATGTAGACAAGTCTGCCGTTGGGCTTGTCTACATGGCCAACCCTCCCCCATATTTACACAGTTGACATACAACATTTTCAATGATTTGCATTTTTGCTGGGGCTTCTGCAGTAAATTCCAGATCTGGACAATGCATGGTTTGCTCTGCATTTGAGGGGGAAACCTGGATTTTTGGCAATCTGTCTGGTGAGGATTGGCTTCATACCAAAGCTGGGCAAGACTTCTGGTGGACATGACTTCATTCTGGCACTTTTAATTTAAAAAAAAAACCCACACAATTATGCATATCTCCACTTATCCATTAATATAGTACTCTGTGACCACATATATTTGCTTGTTCACATGCATGAGCAAATGGGGGAGGGGAACCCAGAGCAGCTCCATCCGTGTGGCCAGAAATAGTACGACATAAAGGACATGTGATCAGCATAGGGGCACTCTTTTACTCCAACACAGATTACAGTGTGGTGGGATACTCCAATCTACAATTGGACTAACCCTGGTGCATGTGGTGTTTACGGGGCCACTGCAGATCAAAAAATCTGCCATAGCTACAAGGTATGTGTGGGTTTTCACTCCAGTTGTAGACAAGCCCCTATTGATGCAGTGATTGTGCAGAACAGAGTTTCATTTCAGTTTGATTTTGATCTAAATTGACCAAACTTCAAATATTTCTTCAAATAACTTAATGGTTAGGGAAGGAAACTGCAAGAGAAACTGAAACTGACAAATTTGTCCACCAAGGCAAATTTGTTTAAGTTTTTTAACTCTTAAAAGGCTGAGTTTGAATCTCTGTGTATTCAACTATATTAGTTCTGAGTTAGAGGTTGTTCCTTCCTTTTTTCTGAAAGGCTCCTCATCTTTAATACTTGTATGGCAGGCAGGTAAAACATGTTAGGAATAGATGGATTTGACAAGTTTAAGTGGAGGTGATTTTTTTTTCAATTTGTTTTTGAAGAAGTTCCTAAAATCATTATTTTTCTTCATGTTTGAGACAGACTTGAGGTTTAAAAATTCTGGATGTGGGGTGTGTGTATGTGGAATGAAACTGACATATTTTTTCCATCTTTATGTAACAGATTCCATGATGCAGTATGCAGAAAACCCTGTAAATCTCATAAGTTAAAATACTATACTCCTAGTAGCTTTAGGTATCTGCCCTAGTTCAAATGAAAAAGGTTATTTCAGTGATAAAGGTAAGGAAGGAGTGGTGAATAGAGTGAATAGCGGTGAAGGAAGAGGGTGATGGAAAAAATATTTGAAACTATTTTAAAAAGAGGTCAAACACATGTTTTTCAAATGTTGAGGAAACCAGATGAGAAGAATCTTCAACATTCAGAACTTATTCTTCACAAAAATTTCATGTTGGTTGTTTTGCAGAGTAAACAGCATTTTCTGAGCAGTAAATAGCATTTTCTGCACAGAAAACAACATTTATACACAAAAAATTTTATGTTCCACACATAAAAAAAGTTGTTTCTTGAATAGAAAATGCAGTACTTGGACATATTCTGTGTGAACTTTGCATGTGAGTGATTTGCATAGAAAACAGCATTTTCTGCACAGAAAATAATATTTCTACACAGGAATATTATTTTCTGCACAGAAAATGCTGTTTTCGGTACAAAACAACCACATATGAATTTTATGCATAATAATTCCTGAGTTTTCCTCTAATAGTCCTTAAGAACTGCATAATTTTCAAAGACTTTCATGCAGCAGGAAGGAAATTGCTACAATTACTCATTGTTTCCTTTAAGGAAAAAATGTGAAGAATTACATCCCTAGTAGTGAATAGGGTAATGCGTGGAGGGGGGAAGGGGGGAGGAATCATTAATATGTTACTGATAAGAACATTCAGAAATGTTTGGAGTGTGTGTAGTATGTTGAGCAACAGTAGTTTCTTATCCCTGTCCCTTCCTTGTCTAAGGAGGAGGGAAGAGAGATGAAATAGCTTTATCTTCCAAGAAGAGTGAAATATTTTCTATGAGCAAGCCATTTCTATTCCAAGACAGATGCACTTCATCTCCTTCAGTAAGTGATAACCAGGCCAGGATTGGGCTATGTTTAGACATTTTCTGTAATCAAATGACCTAACTGCCTCTTCAAAGTTGTCCAGAAAATGGAAGATAATCTGTCAGCCCAATTCAAGTGTCATAGTCACCAAATTTCCATTCTTTCAGATACTGTCTTAATTACATTCCATGTGCCTAACCTTGATACTTTGGTGTCTATTTCACTAAGATATAATTTTCATGTATCTATATAACATTTGACTTTCTGCCTTGCCCATTTGTCAGCCTGGCACTCAAACACATGTCTAATTCAACAGAATGCAGGGCAGCAAGGTGGTTGTTCTTGCCTGCGTCTATGATTCAGACCTTGTTAATATTGGTGGTGTGTATGTGTGAAACCAGTGTGCACTGCACTACAAGAAAAGACAAAGATCAGTAATGATTTTTTATGCCATGTGTATGTGAAGGGATGTAGATGCACAGGGACATTGCCCATTGCTTCGCAAACTGCAATTGTGATCCCTTTATTACATGTACAGTGGGCCCTCAGTATTCGCTGGGGTTTGGTTCCAGGACCATCACCACCTGGTCTGTGGATGCTCAAGTCCCATTATCTACAATGGCATAGTAAAATAGCATTCCTGCTATAAAATGGAAAACAGTAAGGTTTGCTTTCTGGAATGTTTTTCCTCCAATTATATTTGAGCTGCGACTGGTTGGTTGGTTGGTGGTTGGTTTGAATCAGTGGGTTCATAAGTGTGGATATCTTTTGTCTGCACCATAGCAAGAAATTGTAGCTCTGTTTTGCTGAGGTGCTGTGGCTAAAATCTTATTCATAGTTACCTGGGAGTAAACATTATTGGATATAGTGGAACTTATTTCAGTTTAAACATGCATAAGATTGCACTGCACATTCCTTAAATTCATTTTGATGAGCTTAGGAAATGGCTTTATTCATAGATCTAATGACTGAGTGACCTGTTAGTAAAAAACACACAACTATAAGAACATAACAGAGCAAAACTGTAGCTGCTCCCTGAGGATCCTGACCATTATGAGTAGTGATGAGTATGCAAATTAGAGTCAGCAAAGAATAGAATAAAGGAATATGTCTGTTGAACTCCCTTAATATATTACAGTACAGACCACCTTAATATGGTCATTCTATCTTTCTTTTCCACACTCTCTGTTTCTCACCCTTTTCATCTGTAATATATGAGATCTTAATAAATCAATATGTAGAACATTTTGGGTCATCAACATTGGTGAGCTTAAGAGTGTGTGAAGGAGAGAGAAAGAGAGAGAGACAGTGTGTGAGTGTGAAAGCTTTGTACTTTAAAATAAATTTAAGGTTTTGTAGAGTTCTTAAAAGGTTTTCTTTGAAAGAAGGATTGAAGATAAGAGCTTTTTCATAAACTTTTTTTTTTACATTTCTTGCTGTCATTTTTAATTAGAAGAAATACATTTTCTAAGTACCCAACACTTCACCAATAGGGTTAAAAAAATAGTGTTCGGAGCTTGACAATTTCATTTTGATGAAATAATTGAACCATGATGAATTCTAAAATTCTTCAGTTTGATGAAACACCTCCTTTACCTTCACCTACTCATAATTTTGAAGACTGGTAAATACTGTGTAATTAGAATGGTGGGAAAGACTGTTTTCTCTCCAGCCTTCCTCCATTTCTCAGAAAACAAAACAAGCTTCTGATTTTGATGAAGTCTAAAGGATTAGATCTGGTTTGTGATTTGTTTACTCTGCACTCCAGGGAATCTTAAATACCTGCAAATATACAATGTTTTCCTCCCCTGCCTCCCTTAATAAACAGTGAGTGAACCGTATTCATGGTCTTCCTGCCATGCTGGTTATTACAGAAAAAGACTCTTGCTGTTTCCTGTGTGTGAGAGTTCATCTAATTAGTTGATTTCAGTTCATTTGGCATTACATAATTCCCAGAATTCCTGTATATTTGTACATTATGCTCACTGGGAGAGACATCTTTTCAGAAAGCAATTAAAAAGCTCCCTGCAGAAGTACCTACCATTGGTCACACAGCACATGCATGTGAATACCTACCAGGACAATTGCTGGCAGAATTGGCTTCAACGAGTATCGTAAACATAGAGTGCAGTCGAGGGAACACTAGAAAAGCTGTGGAGCTCAATTAAGAAATCAAGCCAAAACTTTGGGATTAGTTTATGGTTCTGCTGCTATTGATGCAGCCTCTATAATCATGTTGTACTGACCAACATGGAATTCTATAATATCTTGCAATTCCATACCATGCAGGGATACATTGCTTGAAGGTGGTCATTGTGGTGCAGTGGTTAAATGCCACTACTGCAAGCCACAACATTATGAAGTTGATCCCGGAGGGCTCCAAGGCTGACTCAGCCTTCCATCCTTAAATAGGTTGGTAAAATGAGTATCCAGCTTGTTGGGAGCAATTAGCTAAAAACATGTAAACCGCTTAGGGAGTGCTTTGGCACTGATAAGTGGTATAGAAATATCAATGCTATTGCTATTACTAAGGTTGGAAGGTCGACTAGGGTTTCATTTGTCCCAGAGATCATCACAGCTGAAACCTGAGTTGGGAGGATAGCACTAATGGATATGGTGCCTTTTAAAGATTTTAGTAGTGTATTTCTGCTCATTTGCTTTTACAATTTTATATAATGTTGGAACTTAATAGCCTTGATATGGTCTAGCAACTAATCAATAAACTATGTTGTTGCTGAGTTGGGAGGACACACATCATCCCGTGCCATTTTGCTACCATACGACATTCTCACAATTGTTCTAATTCTGAGTCTTCTCCCTCCAGCTGGTAATTTATTCCACATGCCTTGGTCTGAGGGAACCTTTGTTAGAGTAAGCATTGTGTGTCGAGAGGCCTCTGGGACTGCCTGTGTCACACAATGAGATCTGTCGAGACTATCAAACTTGCATCATGTCCGTGCAACAGCTTGGGGGCTGGGTGTGTTCACATCAAACCTCTGAGAACAGGGCTTTGTCTCCCATTGTGAGGCACTCTGTTTTTACATGTGGCTAATGAGGTTTTATCACTGGGGGGTTGTCTTAACAGTCAAAATAATCCTCATGGAATTTGCTGGGAATCCGACCTGTCCTAATGGCATTCTGCATCAGATCGTAGTATTCAGAAGGAGGGGGGGCAAATCCACCATAAACTCTGCCAGGAAAGCCTTTGCGGCTTTCCACACAGTTTTTAAAAAGCTCTGTAGAGAATGTGCATTCCCACTTGTTGGGACAATCAGATTCACATTCATTTGAATTTCTGATAAGAGTGGAAGTGGAAGCAGATTGATCGGATGTGGTCAGAGGACAGAGCTTGCTAACAAGGCAGGTGCCCAGAACCGTCATCTTGGATTTTTGCTTTAGTGATTGTGCACTCAGGTGATGAAACAGCTTTTTTCTTTTCTTTTCTGTATTTAGGCGGGATATTGCACTTCCACACCTTAGATATGCTTTTTTTAAAAAAATACTGTTCGGAAGCAGCAACTGGCAACAATAAAAATGCAAGTAATTCACTCGCGCACAGCATCTTGATTCGCAGGCATGCCTGTTGGGATAGCGAAAGTGGATAGCTTCGCATACCTGTGATTTTGCCAGGAAACTGTTAAGACAAATCAAAGCTGCTTTGAATTGGCATTAGGGTGTGTCAATCCACATTTTCCCCCTCATATAGACAGGCCCTGGTTATCATTCCATGTATAGTACCAGAAGGTTATGACTTGTAAAGCTAATTGCCACTGAGTCTCCTTATACTCCTGGGTCTTCTCTGCAAGCCCCCCTGTGTTTGTGTTTCCACTCATAAACCTCTTTAAGTCTACATTGAATACTGCCACATGGCACTTGGGCAGAATGTTTCTCAGGCTGTAGGTTGTCATGGCCTGTCAACACTGAGTTTTATAGCAAGTGTGGACAAATGCAACCAACAGGCAGTGTATGGCCTCCTACCAAATTTGGAGCTCCCTTCACCCACCTTCTTCCCTGAAACTGGAGAGGGGGTACTAGTGCACCCTGGTTGCAGTCAAATTTGGGCTGCTTAGTAGCAAAACTGATGGTATGGTAGCAGTGGTGGGCCCTGATAGGTCAGAGGGGAAACAATGGACCCTTTACCCACAGAACTGTCCACGTCCTTTTATAGATCTACCCTTATGAGAGTGTTAGGAACCCCTCATAACTGCATCCTGCATATGTTGAGAGGTGGTCTATGCATGCCAGGAATTAGAGGGACAGGCTTCAGGATCAAGAAATAAAGTTTTCAAACTCAGTTTTGAATACAGTTGTCCCTCCATATCCATGGATTTAAGTATTCATGGCTTGATAATATTCTTTTAAAAATAATAATCCAAAAAGCAAAGCTTGATTTTGCCATCTTATATAAGGGACACCATTTTGCTATGCCACTGCATATAATGGGACTTGAGTATTCATGGATTTTGGTATCAACGGGGGGGGGGGGGTAGGTGTCCTGGAACCAAACCCCAGTGAATATGAAGGGACAAATGTATTCTCTTTCTCGCCCCCTCCCATCTTTCTTCTCTGGATTATGTTAACATGTTTTCACTGTAATGTCTAGAGGGCCGTGAACTGGCAATAGCCACATTTGAGCACATCTTGATGACCACTGCATGGCTCTGGAGTGTGCACACACACTGCAGTAAAAAACAGAATCCTCAGTATCTTTTCAAAGTCATGCCATCCCATTTGTTTATTCACCATATATCCTGTGATGGATGATAGGCATGGCTGTTTTAAAACAACATGTTTTATGGATGAACTCTTATAGTACATTTGATATAATAGGCCAGCTCTGCAGCCTCACACCACTGAATACACATATACAATATACAAACAAAGATAAAGCCATGTTTTTCTTCCACTCTGGTAAGACTAGAAGACTGGGTCATCCAATGAATCTGAATGATGCTGGTCATTGAAGCTACATGCTGTCTCCAAAATCACGCAGCCCACCTCTATATATGGGTTTGTTGTTGTTGTTGTGTACCATCAAGCAATTTCTGACTTAAGAGGACTCTAAGGCAAACATATCACAGGGTTTTATTGGCAAGATATGTTCAGAGTGAGTTTGCCTTTGTTCTCATCTGAGGCTGAGAGAATGTGACTTGCCCAAGGTTAGTTTCCATGACTGAGTGGAGATTAAAACTCTGATATCCCAGAGCCCTAGTTCAATCCCCTGCAACATGCTGGCTCATATATGAGTTTGCTGAGGAATAACTAGAGAGAAATAGCTATTGCTCTCATGTCCTGAGCTGCTGCTCTCATGTGGTTTCTCATAGTTAGTAAGTAACCATGTCAGTAGAGATGAGTGTGAAACACACATATGAATGCATGCAATTTTTATGTATCAAAACACACATATTGCTTTTTGGTAGTATTTTTCTAGTTCATAGCACATTGTTAAAACTACAGTTGTTTTTCATCTACAGCTTACCTTTTTGCAGCTTATAAAAAAAATTAACAGATGCAGATAAAAACACACATGAATATGCAAATAAAAGCATACCAAAAGTTCTTGTTTAAAGGTGGTTAAACTATAGAATTAAAACCATTAAAAACAAATCCATTAAGAAGCAAAAGACAAACATGAACCAAGGAGTTTATGATAATTGTATCAAGCTTTTGTTGTTGCTGCTTTGACAATGTATACATGTGTTTCGGCAATGCTGATTGAGGGAAGGTCATGAACAAACTGAAAGCTAGAGCAATTTGCATTTGTGCATTGCTCTGTGCAAACTCCAGAAATTTAAACACACGGAACAGTGGAGAATTCCCAAAGTATTAGCTCCATCTTGGAAACCAGACTCAAGACATGCCAAACACGACCATCTGGAAAGAAATTTGGATAAATATTTCAGAAGCATCCCTGTTCTGAATGTTTTAAAAGAAATAACCATGTCAGACTCTTGTAACATAAAAAGGGAAGGGGAAAAAAGAAAGAAATTGTAGCAACACCTTTAAGACTAACTGGTTTTTATATTTGCATGAGCTTTTTTGAATAAAACCCCACTTCTTTGGATGCAGTACCAAGTGGTATTAACGCCTCAGGTCTAAGGCATATTTATACAGTTGTAAGAATATAGAATATAGTAGGATCCAGAAACATGCAAATCCTGTCCCTTTCCCTAAATGTTCAAAGTCCTGGGTGAGGTGATACAGGTCTTTCAGACCTTTAGAGTAGACAGTTAAGACTTTATCAGATGAGGAAAATAAAGTGTCATCACAATGCCACATAACCACGAAAGAGTGCGCAGATCAGACAACATCACCCTTTCGTAAAATCCCATTGTTTTTAATTGATGGGTTAAGCCATCAATAGATCTTCCTGCCACTCTTTTGCCAACATTGCCGGCATGCAATACTTTGGGCCATTTAAATCTTGGACTTACCCCAACAATGGCTATTCCAGCCTGAACACTTCCAGGTGAGATCGGGACATCTAGGTAAGTTTCACTCTTTTTATGACCCTCCCTGGTTACTTGGGACTTTTACAGTGTGTTTGGGTGCTTGGTGTAACTTAAAATGCTTTATTTTTGTTTTTAAATTTTTAAATTTGAATTTCCCACACAATGAAATCGCATGAGATTTCGAACGAGTAAATGAATGGGACTCCGTTCACTTCTTTATTTCTGGGAGCTTTTGCCAGGATTAGAAGGTAAATACAGGGGGAGTGTTCTTTTGCTGGCACAAAAATGTTTTTTTTTTTAATGTCATCCAAAGAACATTTAAAGAGGCTGCGTCTGATAAAGTCCTTAGTGTCAATGTGTGAAACCAATAAATCTGCTTACCAAAAGTCAGTTTCCAGGGGTTCAAAACTGTCTCTGAGAATATTCCTTAATAACTTAAGTCAAATGTTTTCACACAGAGACTTTTGGTCTGGCTTGACCCACACTTGTTTTTCCAATTTCAAACTCCATCTTCAGCAGCTTAACTGGAAAAAAGAGAATTGATCTGTAATTAGCAAGCAATTTGTCATTTTACATCTCCCTCATTCTTGTAACCTGCTCTACTGCCTTGCCTCAGGAATAAGGTGGGGCTCCAGGCTCCCAATCTAACATGTCAAAATGTACAAGCTCTTTCTCTGAGAGGAATGCTGTTCTTTGCTATTCAAACATAAGGATGACCTTTTAACTAGGATTCTTTCTATCTGATAGTTACAGCTATTTTCTTCATGGCTAATCATTACTTGAAGATATTTTCTTAAGCAAGCATTAATGGCTGGTGTTTGCAACTAGACTCTTCTAACCTGTTTGGGTGGGGGATAGGAAGAAACAGTCTGGCCCTTAGGAAAAAAAAAAAGAAATCTGAAGCTGTATTGCAAGGAGGAGCCTTGTTGGTTTACAAAAGTATGCTTTTTGCACAGGGTGCGGAGAAGCTAATACTGCTTTACAGAAAAATATTGGTTATCTGAGTGTCTGCCCATGCTCAGCAAGCATACATATTACAAAAATATTACAGTCCTCAAGTAATTCTTCACATGTGAAAAGTGACCCTAGCCAAAAGACTGTCACAGGAATGCTGCTGCTCAGGGATGTTATTATATTGTTTCTGTGTTGTTGTGTTGTTTTGATTTTTGAAAAGATTTCAATGCATGGAAAGTCTGATTATTTTCTACTGGGAATCACACCTATAAGCATAAGTAAAAACTCTGGAATCATAGTCCCTGGGAAGTATGCATGCAGTGGCTTTGAGAGCTTAACCTATATTTTACTCTCATGGTGGGACATAAATTGTCTTTTCCCCCACCCCACAGTAAACTTTTCCATTTGTTTGTCCGCAGCATCTTTTTGATGCAGGAAACAAGGTTTGAATTTTGCTTACCTGATGTGAATGAGATATTAAGGATAAGGATGCAACCGCAGAGTTAAATAATGAGGAGGTTTGACTCTGTCTTTGGATGTACAAGTTGTCAGATTAGATAGTCCTGGGCTGGACAAACAAATAGTTTGATATTGTAGAAAGAAGCTTCCTTTTTTATCCGAGGCCTAGAGAGGAACCATTTTCTTTCATTCAGTTTTGATAAGATTTTACCACATGGTCTTTATATTCGGGATGAAAAGGATATGCAGTTTTTAAACAGAAATGATGTGGGAGAAACTGAAATGTACAGGTTCACACTTTCAGGTCTAGGGATTTTATTCTTTAAAATAGCAGTGTGAATGTGTGTGTGCGTGTTCATGCTGAATTAACATTACCACCTCTAAGGGCTTGTCTACACTAGGAAAAATACCCATTTGGCAGTGGAACACACTCCCTCAGAGTGTGGTGGGGTCTCCTTCCTTGGAGGTCTTTAAACAGAGGCTGGATGGCCATCTGTCAGGGATGCTGCATGCTCCCCTGCATGGGAGGGGGTTGGACTGCATGGCCCTCATGGTCTCTTCTAACTCTACAATTCTATGATTCTATGAAATACCCATACTCACCTCATATTCACTGTGGAGTTACCCCATGACATTCATGATGATTTGCAGCTTCAGTGGGGGGTTTTCAGGAAAATCTGGATCTCAAAGATTTGTGGTTTGCCCCATTTTTTAGGGGAAAACTCAGATTATTGCCCATGTGGCAACTGTGGATTTGATCTAGTGCAAAGCTGGGGTTCCTCTCTGACAGCATGTAGGTGTTTTTAATTTTTTTATTGTGTGCATATCTGTATAAGCATATCTCAGCTTATCCAGTAATACAGTATTCTGGGACAGCATGCATTCATATGCATGAGTGAATGGGAGGGACCAAGAAAAAATGGAGTAGCCTCAGCCATATGACCAGAAATAATGTGATAGGACATGTGATCAGTGTAGGACCACCCTTTTATACTGACAAGAGTTTGCCTATGATTATAGTGTGGTGGCATACTCCGATCTCCCATCAGACAAGCCATGATGAGTGTGGCGTTTGCGGGATTGCTGCTGATCAAAAACATCTGCGGTAGCTACGAGGTGGGTTTGGGTTTTCCCACCAGTGTAGACAAGCCCTAAGAAGCTTTTTGCCATTAACATCTTCATGGCATGGTTTTCTTCACTCTAGGATAGTTATACCTATAAAATGTGGCCAATGCTAACAGAAGGAAAAAATTGTTTTTGAAGAATTTAACACAATTGTTCAATCAAATATTTGAGGTGGAAGCTTAATATGTGGGAGAAAGGAAAATTGACAGAGAAGGTTTCAGGACAGCCTGGGAAGAAAAGCTGGGCATGCCTGTGGCAGACGTGAGCTTGGATAAGATATGGAAACAGTAGTTTTTCTCTGCAAAAATCAGGTAAATGGTACGTTAAATAGGGCACAAGTGTTAATCTATTTTACATGCACATATCCCTCTTTCCTTTCTTCTGGAGAAGCTGCCTCATGAGAGCATAAGTGGTAGAAATGCACCAGAAATTCATGAATTCTGATTAATATTTGCTATCTTATCAGGTGTCTTCTCCCAAATTGTAAATCTAAGACATGGACAAATATTTCTTTTTATTTATTGTTTTTAACACTCCATTTACATTTACATCCTCATTTCCACCAAATTTTAAAAAAACACAACTTCCTACTCATAGAATCATAGAATCATAGAATTGTAGAGTGGAAGAGACCACGAGGGCCATCCATTCCAACCCCTTGCCATGCAGGAAATCTTGATCAAAGCATCCCCGACAGATGGCCAGCCAGCCTCTGTTTAAAGACCTCCAAGGAAGGAGACCCCACCACGCTCCGAGGGAGTGTGTTCCACTGCCGAACAGCTCTTACTGTTAAAAAGTTCCTCCTAATGTTGAGGTGGAATCTCTGTTCCTGGAGCTTGCATCCATTGCTCCGTGTTCCAGTCTCTGGAGCAGCAGAAAACAAGCCTGCTCCATCCTCAACGTGACACCCCTTCAAATACTTAAACAGGTACTCATCAATTCTGAGTCAGTTTAACAAATTAACATTCATAGAATCATAGAATTGTAGAGTTGGAAGAGACC
This sequence comes from Gambelia wislizenii, assembly GCA_030847615.1. Taxonomy (NCBI): domain Eukaryota; kingdom Metazoa; phylum Chordata; class Lepidosauria; order Squamata; family Crotaphytidae; genus Gambelia; species Gambelia wislizenii. The sequence continues at coordinate 18,861,587 of JAUMIR010000007.1, read as the reverse complement.
ACGAGGGCCATCCGGTCCAACTCCCTGCCACGCAGGAAATCTTGATCAAAGCATCCCCGACAGATGGCAATCCAGCCTCTGTTTAATGACCTCCAAGGAAGGAGACCCCACCACACTCTGAGGGAGTGCGTTCCACTGCCGAACAGCTCTTACTGTCAAAAAGTTCCTCCTAGTGTTGAGGTGGAATCTCTGTTCCTGGAGCTTGCATCCATTGCTCCGTGTTCCAGTCTCTGGAGCAGCAGAAAACAAGCCTGCTCCATCCTCAACGTGACACCCCTTCAAATACTTAAACAGGGCTATCATATCGCCTCTTAACCTTCTTTTTTCCAGGCTAAACATACCCAGCTCCCTAAGTCTCTCCTCATAAGGCATGGTTTCCAGACCTTTCACCATTTTAGTTGCCCTTCTCTGGACACGCTCCAATTTGTCAATATCCTTTTTGAATTGTGGTGCCCAGAACTGGACACAGTATTCTAGGTGAGGTCTGACCAAGGCAGAACAGAGCGGCACTATTACTTCCCTTGATCTAGATACTATACTTCTATTGATACAGCCCAAAATCGCATTGTCTTTCATTAAACACAAACATAAAGTTACTATACTGTTTAAAGTTCTAGTAGGGGGTCACGTATTGTAACCACAATTTTATAAACATTATACATATTCTAAGCTGTCTCAGTTACACTCAAATTATTTCATTTTAGCTTTACAGCCCCTGTAACACAGACAGAAGACATTCAAAGATATAACTTTCTATCTAAACTTTCTTATACGCCTTATTCACTTCATATTATATCACAACCATAAGTATTAGTCCTTAAGCCATGTAACCATACATCCATTCCATTTCCACTCCAATATTGAATTATTACTTTCCAATCTTCTCTAAAGTTCTCGACCAAGCGAAATTTAAGCCAACATGTAAGTTGCTCCATCTGTACCACTTCCCATAGTTTAAACATCCATTCTTCCTTACTAGGAGTCCTTGTTGTTTCCAGTACCTCACATACACGATCCTCGCAGTGGTGGACATGTAAAGCATTATCTTCTTAAATTCTCGTGGAAACTCTATATCAAAGACGTTTAACAAATAAAGTTCAGGACTACATTTGACGTCCTTCTTAATGAGTTTCCTAATTTCCTCATGAATGATACCCCAAAATTTCTTCGCTGCTTTACATGTCCACCACATATGATAGAAGGAGCCATTTGGCTCACCGCATTTCCAGCAATTAGGTTTCCGTTCCTTATACATTTTTGCCAATCTGGTTGGTGTTAGATACCGGTAAGCCTAGTCCTCCTCTACTTCTTTCCTCCTGTAAATTTTTCCACTTTATTCTAGGTTTTTTATTTTGCCAAATAAAAGCTGATATATCCCTGTCCCACTTTTGAAATAGTTTATCAGAGCTTATGATAGGCAGATTTTGGAAAAGGAAAAGCATTTGGGGCAGTATCATCATTTTAACTGTGGATATTCTCCCCAACAATGATAAATTCTAATGCTTCCATCTATCCATATCATTTTTTGATTTCTCTCCATTTTTTACATGTTATTATCCACCAGATCCATGTTGTTTTTTGTGATGATAATGCCCAGATATCTAACCTTTTTTTCAATTTTGTTTGAGCCTCTAATGTACACTCTTCCTTTTTATCCATTTTTTTGGTCAATATTACCATTTTGTCTCTATTTATTTTGATTCCTGTAATTTTTCCATATTCCTCTAATACTTTCTGTAAAGTGGAGATAGATTTATGAGGATCTTCCAGACAGATCGCTATGTCATCAGCATATGCAAAAATTTTAAATACTTGATTTTTAATTTGGACCCCGTAGATTCCCTCTTCATTTCTGATGTTATTACATAGAGTTTCCAAAACCATAATAAAGAGCAATGGGGAAAGAGGGCATCCTTGTCTTACCCCTTTCTCCAGCTTTATTGTCTTGTTTTATACCCATTGACTATTACTTGCGCCGTTTGGTTCTTATATATAGCTCTGATACCTTTTAGAAAGCTCTCTCCACAACCCATTGTGTTTAACAGTTCCAACATGTAATCCCAATCCACACTGTCACAGGCCCTCTCTGCGTCTAGAGCTATCAAGGCAAATTTCTTTTCTGGGTGCTTATTAAAATACTCTATTAAGTTTAATATTTTCCTGAAGTTGAACCGTAGATGTCTATTTGGAAGAAATCCAGTTTGATCTTGGTTTATATACTCAATTAATACCTTCTTTAACCTCCCCGCCATAATACTAGTGAAGATCTTGTAATCTGTGTGTAACAGTGAGATAGGCTAAGACATGGACAAATATTTTATAAAGACCATCCATGCATCCATCACTCTATGTATGTCCCACACTTCTCCCAGACTCGGACTCAATGCATATAGTTAAAAGCATACAAAAGTTGAGTTTAAAACAGTATTTAACAACAGAATTAAAACCATATAAAACCTTACTTTAAAATAAAGGTTCCAAACAGTGCAGAACCATAAAAAAACCCTTCTCTTGTTAACAATCAATTCCAAAAAGTTTGATGGAATAGAAAGGAAGGAACCTATCTTAACTTCTGTAGGTAGGGAGCTCTAAAGTGTGAAAGTATGTGATGTACCAAGCACACACGCTGACATGCATTCAATAAATTGCTTTATTGACATAGATTCATGTGTCAGGAACATAGGAAAAAGCGGAAACTGAGCACAGTCAAAGCAAACCCCCAGATAAAAGCACACAGCATGAGAAAAGCATTTAGGGAGGATTTCTCATAGTGCCTTGCACCTGGGAACACTGACCTTGAGCTGCTGCTGTGGAGAGCAGCGTTCCCAAGCCAACCAGGTGGGCTGGCCTCTCTCCAAAACTTTCAGGGGCCTAGGCAGGGAACCAGGCCTGAACCAACCCTATGTCAGGGTCCTCCATGAATTCTACTCCAATACCCAGAATTCAGGGACAAGCCTGACATAGTATTCACAGAGAAGGCCCTCTTGTCTGTTTTGTTTTGTTTTATTATTTTATTTTATTTTTATCCCACCTTTCTGCCAGTACAGAATGCAAGGCGGTGTACAATGTTTTAAAATAACAACACAATTAAAAACTGCTTAATACAAAAGTTAAAACACAATCGAACTAATTTTTTGTTTAAACAACCCACAAGCTAAACACAGCATTGAAATCAATTTTAAAACAGTATTAAAATTCTTAAAACAGAATAAATCAACAACAAAACATTACACCCCTCCCAATTAAAAGCCTTATCTACTGCAACAGACTAAAACCCAAAAGTTATTTAAATAAAAAGGTCTTTACCTGCCGGTGAAAAGATAGCAGGAAGTGAGTTGGACAGGAATCCCGGGGAAGGAAGTTACATAACTTGGGAGCAGGCAAGGAGAAGACTGTCTCTCATGTCATCAGCAGACATGCCTAGGATGGTGGTGAGACCATGTCTGTTGCCACACTGCAGAAATAATGCAGTTTGGCACCATTTTAATGGTCATGGCTCCATCCTATGGCATCATTGGGATTTGTAATTTGTTGTGGCACCAGAGCTCTCTGATAGAGAAGGCTAAATAGCTCACAAAATTACAAATCTCAGAATCCCATAGCATTGAGCCATGGTAGTTAAAGCGGTGTCAAACCGCATTATTTCTGCAGTGTGGCAGCAGCCCAAGAGAAAACCCTTCCCTGCAGCTCTTAAAACACAGGCAGGCTCAGGTAGGGAGATACAGGGGGTTTTTTGGTTCCCACCAAACATGCCTGTGAAAGCAGTGGGATAGAGGGAAGTGCCTCCTCTGAAGATCTTAAAACTTGGGCAGGCTTCAATGGGAAGATGCAGTCCTTCAAACAGTCTGGACCAGAGCTGTATTGGGTTTTGTTGGTTATAACCAGGACTTTGAATTGTGCCCTTAAAAAGACTGGCAGCCAGTGGAGCAGTTGTAACAAGGGAATTGCATGCTCCCTGAAGCCAACTCTTGTACCTGTTAAAAGAATAAAAAATAATCTGGTTGGACTGAATTCATGAACTGTTGTGATAAGACACACAAGTATTTTATATTCAGAATACTAAAATTATAAATGCATGGCTCATTTGAGCTGCATGTTTGTAGAAAGTTTATTTTAATTTCTCTCTTAGGATGTATGAATATTTGCACAACAAATGAAAATGAAAGAAAAAAATAAGAGAAAAAAGTTTTCTTCATTCTTTATAAAGACCAAGGCTTCAGTTAAACGACAGTTTTTATTGCGGTAATTTGCGCTTTATTGCTGTTTCGCAGCTGTAGTGCATCATTCAGATGATATATGGCTTAATTGATCTATCGCTTTTGTTTTCAGCTGTGTTTCGCTTTGATATTTACACAGCAGACTGAGACAGGGGCGTGGCCTCCCAAGCACATCCTCTGATTACCACAGGAATGCCTGAGAGGAACATTCACACACACACACACACAAAAGAGAGACTGGAAAAGGCTTGCTTAATTCTTCAGATTGTAGCAGCTGGGCACAAGATAGCATGGAGGGAGGGAGAGAAGGAAAGATGTCTTTTTCGTGGCTAAGCACAAGACAGGGAGAAGGGTTGAGTTGATCGCAGGAGGGGAGATTAGATCATTCCAACACACTGAGAAAGGCGGGAGGGAGAGAAGGAAAGACGTCTTTTTCGTGGCTAAGCATGGCGCAGGAGGGGAGATTAGATCATTCACACACACTGAGAAAGGCGGGAGGGAGAGAAGGAAAGACGTCTTTTTCATGGCTAAGCACGGTGCAGGAGGGGAGATTAGATCATTCACACACACTGAGACTGAAAGTAGCAAGGTGGGAGGGAGAGAAAGACACACATGATGGGAGGCTAGCACACAGTCTTTTGTGGCTGGAAACATCTTTCCTCCATCCCCTCCTTGTCCAAACCCCTCCCTGATGAGTTCAACCAATCATGGCAAAGCTCTGCTGTGAATTTATCTGAAAGATTGCTGGTAATTCACACAGAATGTAGTGTGATGCTTGTTCAGACTATTGAAAATGCGCTACTTTTCAAAAAAGTTGGGAAAAGTCCCGAAATCCTTTATTGCGTTACTAATGGGTTTTTGAGCCCACCTCCTTCTGAAAGAGGCGACTTTGTGCCGCAATGCATGTAAACAATTAGGAATCTTGGTGAATTCTTCACGGTTTTTTTTTCACCATTTAACCAAGCCCCAGGAGAATGTATATACTCAGGGGGAGAGGGAAAGGAGAGAGAGATCAAAAATTGTATTTTGTGGAAATAAACTGGGAACATATAACTAATGTCAATGTCAGTAATAAAAGCTGTATAACTAATAAAGTAGATCAGTCAAAGCTCATTTCTGTTCTAGCCAAAATTATTATTCCATATTGTCCATGAGTACCAAGGGCTTGTTTTCTAGTTTCTCTATCATTCTTTCCCACTAAATTGAGAAAACTATTAAGTAATAAAACACTTGCAATAGAGGAAGATGCTAACATAGAACTGGCTTGTACTGAGTGCTTTGTTGTTTTATGATTCAGATTTGTTTATTGTTTTTTTTTTAATTGTGGAAGGTTTCATTTCTGTTCCTTCTTCACAGACTCATCTAAGTCATTTTCTCTGTGTAGTTTTTTCTATGCTGTTATAGTCTCACAAATTGTGTTGAAAAGATATATTGATTCCTACTGCAACCAGTAACGATTGGTTTCTTCTACCATACTTGCTGAAAGGAATTTGTCCCCCTGAGAAACCATCTATTTGAAAAGGAGGCCCCATGTATACTTGACAGAAACTTTTCACAATTTATCTGTGTATGGTTTTAGGCTACATCATCTTTGATGATGTTCTCATTCTTGGAAGTGTGGCAGGACTCACCTCTTGTAGAAGTGTTACGGCTGTTTCTTTATATTTTGTCACATTTATTTTTCTCAATTCAGGGACGACAGTTTATTTTACCAGATATGTCGTGAATCTTAAAATTGTAGTGTTGGTTTTGTTATTCTGTGCCTTCGGGTAGTTTCTGAAACATGGTGACCCTAAGGCAAACCTATTGTGGGGGGGTCTTGACAAGATTTGTTGGGGGAGGTGATTTTAGAGAAAAAGCTCAGTGTCCTCTTTCAAAAACATTCTCTAGATATTTATGTTAGGTAACAATTCTTTGAATAATTCTCTTATGAGTGCAATAGTATAACCCCCAGATTCTAGGAGATTGCAGACCCTCAGGTTCCAACAGTAGCTGCAAGCCTCCAGATTCTCCAATTCCACTTAAATCTCTTGTGTAACTTGTGTGTGACCATTGATAATTCATCTGATGTTTCACCCCCATTTCAAAGGCTTCATTCATCTTGCGTGTGATGTCAGATATTTTCTCTCTCAAAGTCGATATCAATTTTTTGAGGGGTTTAATGGATACGAACCCTTTTGCTATCAAAGCTTAGTGGTGTTTTTGTGGCTTATTTGACTTTTCTTGGATAATGTCCATCTCTTTTGACCCACGTTATCATCTCATCAGAAGTGATGGCTTCAGCCAGGCTCTTGCAGGGAAGTGCTGGGCTGGTGAGGTGGCCGCAGCATTGGGGAAAAGGGGATGGGCCAGCAGGGCTGATACAATGTCAGCCCGGCTTGCTCAGCTGGACTCCAACACAGATTCAACCTGGGTATGTGTGGTCGCCATCATGTTGAATCTGGGGCCAGTCCAGAGCATAATGCTCCAGTGAGGGCACCAGTCTAGGCAAGCCCACAGTGTGTCTCTCTCAGTTCAATTTTGACCACAATGAGAACATCATGAAGAACATTTTTCTGTTTTATCAAGGACCTCACAATCCATGACAACTGATTAGTTTGTTCTTATTCAGTACTTCAATCTTTATCACTTCAGTTTTATTTCATTTATTATGTTGAGTTTTCCTTCTTTCTTTGTTTGCACTATTTCCTTATTCCTCTGAGGACATTTACCCAAGGCATGTATGATTTAAAGCCTCATTTTAAAAATGTGGGTCATGTGGGGGAAAGATGATAACTTTAGAAAGAAACTTGAAGCATCTGTCTTGCCGCACAGAAGGTCAGTTATAGTAGTGTAGCCTTGGCTTTACTAAACACAACCTTCTTTTTTTCACATAATTTTAAAATTAATTTTATAATCATACATTATAATATCCAATCAATACTTATTGACTAAAGCACATATTATCATAAACATAACAATAATTCTGTTAACTATTTTTAAAAGTTAGCATAAGTTCTTTACTATGATTCTTTTCAAGAATATTAATTCCCCTACCCCCGTCCCACCACAGTGCTCCCCTTTACTGGAGCCATTATCTCTTACCTAATCTTTCCAGAATCTCATTTCTTCTCATGGAGGTAACCTCCCATCCTTTGTCTGTAATACTTTTTTTAACCAATACTTTCCAAATTTTATTAAAATCATTTTCTTTCATATTCCTCTTCTTACTTTAATTCTACATGTTAACTTATCGTTCATTGTCATTTTCCAAACTTCTTCATACCACTCCTCCACTTGTACATTTATTTGAATTTTTCAGTATCTTGCTATAATTTATCTTGCCACCATTAATAAATTTGTTATTAAATCCTTTTCTGCTTGATTCCCATTCTCTCCATTATAAATTGACATCGATGCTATACTTGGTTTCCTTTCTATATTCAAAATATTCTCTATTTTTATAAAGACCATTTCCCAAAACTGATGTACACATTTACAATTCCACCGCATATGCATATATGTACCTATTTCTTGAAACCTCTCCAACAATATTTAGTTATTCTTATCTATATTATGCAATCTTGCTGGTGTCAAATACCATCCCTTATTATTTTATAATAATTTTCTTTTATCCGTATTGACATATTTTTAGTTGTCTTTGTTTCCAAATCTTATCCCATTCATAATCTCCAATTTTTTGTTTCAAATCTTCCTCCCATATTCTCCTTAAATATTCTACTTTGTCTTTATTATCCTTATTTTTTATCAATATTTTATATAATTCACTTGTAATACCTTTCAAACTTTCATTATTATCCATCTTTTCACCTTTTTTCCACCAAATTTTCACATTTTGTAAACTCCCTTATTCGTTTATTCTTTTCCCAATTTTTAATCCGTTATTCTAACTGTATGCAATTAAACCATGAAATTTTCATTCCATATAATTTCTCTCTTATACTCCCTTTCTCACACATCCATCCTATTCATCCCTCTACTAAACACAATCTTCAAAATCATCAGTCACCCAAGTGGCTGCAGGTTGAAATTCATCTTGTTTCGTGGGAAATGCCCTGAAGATAGCAGGCCAAAAGGCCCTTAATTGCCCTCTTCATACTTCAATCTGCAAAACATCCACTTTATTGAAGAACCTGCCTTGTACACTGATTTTCCACTAGTTGTTCCTGCTCAGTGACCATCACTACTTTAGCCCTCATAAACATGTTTCTAATTTGAATTGTGAGATTAGTCATGTTACTCCAGATCTATCTCCTCTGCTTAACTGTTGAAGACTGTGTTGGCAGTAGAGGCATATTTTTCTTTAATGCACATTCTTGAACTTGAACATGATTCCTCCTTTTCACACAATAACAAAGCTGAGTTTGAAGGGCTGATAACAGATGGTAAGGCAAATATGTTTTTTCCTTGTCATATTTTCTAACCAAAAGTAAAAGCATCAAATTGGTTTATAAAAACGGTACAGGACAGCTTGTTGCAGAGTAAATTAATATAGCATATAATAGGCAGAGAACAGCCTTCTGCAATGCATAAAAGTAGGGAAGGAAGCAAACACACACACACACACACACACACACACACACACACGTACCCTGGCTGTCCAATGCATATGCCTGCCCTTAGCAACCAGTGTGTGATGTCTTGTTCACTGTAAAGCTTCCTGCAAAGGGAAATGGTGATAAATTAGAATCTGAAAAAATGAAACAAGAAACATCACCATAATTTAAAATTTTAATATCCACTTACTTTCTGTGACCTGTTGGGTTTGTTCAGAGGCAGCAAGAGCTAGAAACCCCCTGTTGAATGGTATTTGATGTTGGTTGGGAATGCATTAGTGTTACATAATTATTTGGGTGTTGTTGTTGTTTGCAGCTATAAAATATTGCTTGTAGCAATCTCTGGAAATAAAAGGAAGCCAGGGGAATTGAGTCACCTAAAGCTTTTTTTATTATTGTTACTGAAAACTTTCCTTTTGAGAAGCAAGATAAAGAAACTATTTTGAGTTTATTGTAATGCCTACAAAGTTTGAGCTGCACTAATCTGAGATTGTTTTTAGAAGATTTAAAAAAACATTTAGTTGTCAGCACTAAGCAAACATAAATGGTACAGTAACAAGAAAGGGGATGAATGAATGTTCACTTAGCTTCCATTTTTTTCTCCTGAAATAAAATTTCATGTTCCAGTTTTGGCTTTTCCTTTCTATATTCTCTCCCGTCTTTATGTGAAGCTTGCAGCCAGAAGGCAGTGAAGTTCTCCTTGGCCCGGAAGTAACTTGTGGTCCTCCAGAAGTGACAGTCTCCACCCCATTTGCCTTGACGATACCACACTGTGCAGAAGTGAACTCTGAGCACTGGAACATCCATGTGAAAAAGAAGAAGCATCAGGGCAAATGGGAGGTAAGTGAAACCCTTCCAGAGACCGATGGGTGGGGGAGAAATGGATCTAACATATTGAAATGTGGTTGGTGCTGATGGCTAAAGGAGTTGTGTACTTGAGCCATAAAGAGAAAGCAGATTTGAGGATATATGCAAATGCCTGCAATGGAGATACATATGCATTTATGGAATTCTTATTTGCACAACATTTTGTCTGAATATTTGAGCCTCTCTTGCTATGGCTGAAGTTGTATGACATAGTCCTGAGGGGAGGATAAAGAACAGCTTAGGCAGGCACCCAGCTCTGTTCCTGAAGCCACCCACAGGAAGGAAAATGCATCCACCTGGAGCTCCAGGGGTCCTTGGAGGTCCAGAAGGATGAAATCTTTTTTTTTCTGGGTGTAGAATAGCCATGTTGTTAGCATGCCCTACTACCCCTCCCCGTGATAGCTCACAATTGGTTATATTGGACACTTCTCAGGGTCAGGCTGGCTTGGGCAACCCAAAAAGGTCAGTTGGATGTCACAATGACCTGGGATGTGTCTTAGAAATATTTTGGCAAACAAGCACATATTAGGATTGTGTGGAAGCCCCTTCATTGAGGCTGTATTTTCCAACCCTGGGTGCCTCAGCAATGGTTCATTCAAGCAAATAATTAAGTGACCATACCCAAATCTACTCCTATGGAAATCTCTCATATACCCCATCCTATCCAAACCTGTGAGGTTATTGTAAACCCATCAGTTCCTGTCTCTCAGCCATTAACACAGTAAGTTGAGTTTTCGTTTCCTTTTTCTGTCTGGTGGGAAAACCATCCAGGCTTTGCCATAACCAGAGTACCCCTTCAGGATATAAAATAGGGTATAAATATTAGTCCCTCAGTAATAGAAAGGTGTGCCATGGTGGATGGACCTGGCCACTCTTTTTCTCAGTGTGCCCCTTGATTGGAACCTCCTCTGCCACCCTCAGATGCCTGTCTGAGTATCTTTGCTGCAAGAAACTCTACTCTTCAAGATTGGTAACTATTGTCCTATACCACTGAATATCTTCCTCTATTCAATCTTTCTGCTTACTCCTCAAGAGCCTTGTATGGTTCTTAGGAACATGTGTTGCCTGTGTGAGTTCACTTTGTGCTGTTTCCATTTCATTTTAACCTGGAGAGCTCACTATAGTTAGCACTGACATATATATACTGAAAATATCCCAAAGTTACCCACCTTTCACAGGCTTCCATTTGATCTAACAACTTTCTGTGAGTAAAAAATGGTGTGGTAGCCTTCAGTGGAACACGGAAGTGACACAGACGAGGGACGGCATCATCCGAAAGAGACCCCCTGCCGCACGATAGCGGAGTACCTCTCCCAGAGTCTTCTTGAGCAGTAAGACTTGTCTGAAAATGTCCTTAGTCTGGAATATCAGTAAGCAAGGGGATCTTGCAGTATCTTTAAGACTATCAGAGAGCCATGCTTCTGAGGAAGTAGACCAAGGGGTTGACTACAGGAAATACAGCACATACAGGTGCATTACTGGGTATTTGAAGCAGCTCCCTGCTGTCTCCATGATTTTCACAAAAAAAAAAAAAAGTTGCCTGCAAAGTGATGTGCAGCGAAGTTCAGACAGACCCCATAAATCAAGATGCTGGCTGTGAGTACGGGCCGCATTCCTCCCCCCAATAATAATTGTTGCACATTTTTTTATTACTCTTTCATTAAAGGGAAAGAAGGGAGACCTTCTGCTTATAAAAATATTTTTCCACCCCTGCACTGAGATACAGTGCACACTCTCTAGGCAAACCCTCAGTCCTCTGGAAGGCCAAAATGGCACTTCCTGGCCAAGTAAGAGGAAAGCCTGTCCCCGTTTGCACTATGGACCTATCACTTTTCAACTTCTTCTAGGCTCAGAATATGCAGAGCTGTGAATTGGTCATTCAGACGACTGGTAATGTGCAGTGCTGTGCTGTATAAATAAATAAATAAATAAATAAATAAATAAATTTCACAGAAACCTGTGAAGTCCCATAACACATGGTAAATGCAGTTTTTTCCCCTTCCCTCTGAAAATGCCAACAGCACAGCTCATTGGGACAATAGGTATTTCCCACAAATTCTAAGAGGGATATTTTCATCATTTAGACAACCCCCCAAGTCTATGAAAACTTATGCTACAATTTCATTCTCTCAGTCTCAAAGGTGCTACAAGATCTTTTTCCTACTGCCAGTTCCAGGAACAGAGCTAGCTGGCTACCCAACTGTCCTTCGTATTCCACCCTGTGTCCTCCTCTGGCTGCCGAATGACCATAGCAGTAGACGTTCAGCCAGAAAACAGGTAGTTTGAGTGTGTGAGTAAGGGGGGAGACATGTTACTATACCTGGTGAAACTCAAGTGCCTTATAACCCCATTCTGGAGTTGGCAGTAGACATTCAGCCAGAAAACAGGTAGTTTGAGTGTGTGAGTGAGGGGGGAAGACACATTATTACACCTGGTGAAACTTTAGTGCTTTATAACCCCATTCTGGAGTTGGCAAGAGACCTCCAGCCAGAAAACAGGTAGCTTGAGTGTGTGAGTGAGGGAGCAAGACATGAAACTACACCTGGTGAAACTTTAGTGGTTTATAACCCCATTCTGGTATTTTGATTTTGTATACAGTACAGAACTATTCCTTTATCAAAGCAACTTTCTTCCATTGGAAGAAAGGAATCTTTCAATTCAGCACATTGGCTCCTCCCATTCACCACTTTTTGGTCTTCAGCTTCCAGTCCCAAAATGTGATCCCATATCTACTGGACTATTTCTCCTTGTAAATGCTCTCTCTCCCCTCTTTTCATATTTATTCCAAACTAAGCAAGAAAATATAAAACAAGTGCTATAATACATAGTCTAAACCATACCACTCTCCCCCACCCTTTCTCTTTGTGTTTCATGTTCTTATGAATAAGGAGGTTATGTCCATGGAAGAGGAGACCACTTCCTGCTACTGTCTCTGGGACCCCTATGCCTGTCACATTCTCTTGGACTCTTTTGGAACTTATGCTCTTATTGGAGAGTCCCTCTCTGACTATTCTGTTAAAGAACTAAAAGTAGCCGTCTTTGGCTGTATGTCTTGCAACTCACTGGATTACAGTCTGCGAGTATATTGTGTGGATAACACCCCCTGTGCATTTCAGGTAATGTAGGAAAATCATGCATTTTTTTTCCATTCTGGATTTATGTTTATTCCACTTCCCTGACAAAGCAGGGATGCTGGGAAAAGTAAAGGGATGAAAAACAACACTAATCACCATGGTATAAAGAGAGACGGGAAATGTGAAGTCGAAGGCTTTTACAACTGGCATCCATAGATTTTCCTTGGTTTTTTTTATGGGCTGTGAGGCCGTGTTCTGGAAGAATTTGCTTCTGATGTTTCGCCTGCATCTGTGGCTGGCATCTTCAGAGAATTCTCTGAGGACGCCAGGCACAAATGCAGGTGAAACGTCAGAAGCAAACTCTTCCAGAACACGGCCTCACAGCACAGAAAAAAAACAAGGAAAATCTACAGACAGGAAATTTGTAGACCTAGAAAATGTAGTTCTAATTATACTTTGGAAAGTTCTACAACTTCTTTTTTTCCTATTCTTTTTTTTTTCATTCTACGTGCTTAGGCAGACACATTACATCAGAGAACTGATAAAATACAGTGGATAAGGGTATAATCCTATACACACTGACCTGGAAGACCCATTGACATATAGAGGACTCTGCCAATTTCCTCAGAAGTCTTCTTCAGGCTAGATGTTAGGAAAGAAACAGAGTGCATAGGAGAAATCATTGTATAAAGAATAACCATGTAAAATGGCCTCCTATATTTCTAAGGCTGTTTTTCTCTTGCCTTTCTTTTGTTCTAATCATTTCTAGTACAGATGCAGTATTATAAATCTACAGTAACTGTACAGACTACAGGTGGCAGTTCATGACCAAAACCTAGCCATGAGAATCACATGTGTCTCATTCCAAAATATGTCCACATTTGCCAAAAATGAGTTACATGATACACAAACTTCAATGTTTTAAGAAAATCCTTATTTGGTTTCTTCTTTTCTTTTCTGCCTATGTTGCTAATACCTTATGCAAGGGGACAGTGTCCACCAAAGCCTAAGTGATAATAAAATTGATTATAAAATTGTTATAAGTTGATAATATATTGAAAATAACATTAATTGTAATATAAAATTGATTATAAATTGATAATGAAATTGATTCCTCTCTGGTTTTTAGTTTCACATGGTAATACTATTTTTATATATGTTTATATTTATTGCTGCATCCTAGATTTCAAAATATTTATTGCTATTAGCCATAGACTGTTGAAAACAAAAATACAAGAGGATGCAGTACAATAGAAGACTGTTCTTATAGGTATAGATAAAAACAGGTATATGAGTGTTATAAATTATTGGGAGTGTGCTATAGTAACATGTAAAATTTGAAACATGACTACAAACAAGCAAAAGAAGGGGACTCTATATCTTATAACAAACAATTATTATTTTTCTTTAAAAAGTGTCAGAAGTGGGTACAGTACAATGTTCAAATGCCTGCTCTGCCATATAAACTCCCTGGGTGATGATGAGCAAGTCACTCTCTCGCAGCTTCAGAGTACGGCAATGGCAAACTTCCTCTGAACAAATCTTACCAAGAAAACCCTAGTATAGGATTGCCACAAGTCAGAGTCAGGTTGAAGGCACAATTACAAGAGAGAGATGGGGAAGAGGAGCCACTGAGGCCTGTGAACTTTTTAGATGTGCATATGTGTAGTTTGGGGGATCCTTTAGAACATTATAAGAGGTAGCATGGGAGCTGCAGAGGAAAGGAGCCATAAGAGGATCCTTATCCCTTTTGACCTTCAGGAAGCTCTTCCATTCACTGAAAGGCAAATCCAGATTCAACTGTATGCTAACGTGCAGAGAAAAGAGTGTACTATTGAAAGCAGAGCCTTTCCAGCAGAGCATTTGATGACAGATGCAGGAAGAAGGAGACCAGACACAATAAAGAGGCCACACATATAAGCTGGTTTGTAAAGGGCCCCTTTTATTTAGCTATAACCTATTTAACCCCTTTCTGAGAGATCTGCAATGGGGGAACAACCTAGTGTGGGAATTGTTGGGACAGGATGTCAGCTCCAAAACCCCTTCCCAACTTCCCTTGGGAAAAACACCCAGGGATAACCCATAAGCTGGGTTGCTCCGGAGTCAGCCGGCATCTGGAAGTCCAACCCAAAAGTTCCTCCCCTCAAGTCACATGACTTAAACAGAGGGTTTATCCCTCGGACCAGCCCCAAAGGAGGTCACTTTCCCCACCTCTCCATTTGCAGGACCTAAAACAACGGTTCAAGATCTCCCCTTCACCTCCAAAAAGGGGCAGGTGCCAAAGGTGCACACTGAACTACCAAATTTCCCCCTTTACCTGCCAAATGACTGCCTAATTAAGACACTGCCCTAAACCAATTGTCAAGTCTCCATCCACAGTGTGGGGTAAGCAAAAAGACCCCAAGTAAAAGGGCAAAAATTCTTATCTGGCCCTGAAGTGACCAATTAAACCACACTGATTCAGTGGAGGTAGGGAGGGAGGGCCAATCAAACATTGAAAAGTAGAAGGCAGAAGGCAGCCAGGTTTAAATACTCTGTTGCTATGTCCTCTGCTCTCCAAGCAACAGCGCAGACACCAAGGCCACGTTAAAGTCCTCCATCCTGCGTGTCATTGAAAGGGGTTCCTCCAGCACAGTTGTGACCATGCTGGGAACCCTATTGTTCTACCTTCCTGCCCCCAGAAACCAGAAAAGGAGCTGCTGCCTAAAGGACAGCTGTTTCTGGACAGCTGACAAAGAGGAAGTTCATTCAGGGAAGAAGAAATGATAGACTATCATATGGGAATGAGTGTGGTGGCTGGATGTAATGGCCTGTTGCTTTATGTGAGTGGGGCAATGTCTCCTGCTATTTACAGTCATTCCAAAGAACCCATCAGCACAAAAACTTACTAAATGGAGCATGGTGACCCCTCAGGAAAATCTCCACTTAAGGCTTGTCTACACTGGCAATTTACCCTGTCTTGCCACTATATTGGAACCTTGCAGTCCTGACAATGCAGGACTCTTGCCCCTCAGTGGTCCTCATGACCTCCAGGGCAAAGACGGGGCTAAGACAGGAGGAAGACAGGGTAGTACCCAATAAAACATGTTTTTAAATACCTGTTTAAATGTGTTCCAGTGGCAGGGGGACAGATTGAGCCCTGTGTGACCACAGGAGCTCATTCTGGCATGCTGGCCCATCACTGCAGTTGCCCTTTGCCTCATTCTTCCAAAACCAAGAAGGGGGTACACAGCATGTAACCAAGGCTGGTCACATGCAGGGGGTCTTGTTTACATGCTATGGTCCTGCTTCCTGATGTCAGAGAGTAGAATGTGGGCGGCAGCCGGAAGGCTGGGCCGGTGTGCCCTTCTGGACTCCAGCCCGTTTCATGGAGGAAACAGGGGTGGAATGGACCTGATCCATTGCAACAGTGACAGTTAAATCTATTTCAGTTCCAGGATGCCTTTTGCAAGGCACTGGAACTGGGCTTCCATGAAGACCACCACTGACATGGTGGTATGCATTTGTTTCTATGGTGTATCATTTTGTGAGTCATCACAGCACTGAAGCACATGAGCAGAGAACCATAGATCATCACTGGTGCTGCGGACTTGCTTTGTTGAAAGAATAAGCAATACAAGAGTGGAAGTGTTTTACTCTGGATCTGAACCATCATGTGCGTATTTGGGGAGTGGGGGGACATGTTGTCCTTTCTATACCAAACAATTGATTTCTGAGATTTCCTTCCTTCCCAACTGGTGTGTGGAAAGAAAAAAAAAGTGCCTGACAGAATTTATGAAGCATTCTCCTCCAACAGTAGGGGAATTTCAGGAAGCAAGTGGCTGGGGAGGTGATCTAAACTTTCCAATCTTGTGTCTTACAACTGAATTGCAAACTTCTCACAGGAAAGGGCAGGAAAAGATAAGGAACTTGGATGCACAGACCTTGGCTGCATCTTCCCTTCCATCTTAGCTGGGAATCATAGAATCACAGAGTTGGAAGAGACCACAACAGCCATCTAGTCCAACCCCCTGCCCTGCAGGAACCCACAATCAAAGCATTCCTGACAGATGGCCATCCAGCCTCTGTTTAAAAACTTCCAAAGAAGGAGACTCCACCACACTCAGAGGCATCTTATTCCACTGCCAAGCAGCTCTTACTATTCCTAACGTCTAGGTGGAATCTCTTTTCCTGTAGTTTGAGTCCATTGCTCTGTGTCCTAGGGATCATTTACATGGCAAAATAAATCCTCAAAGAATGCGACAAGAAGCCTGATAGTTCCCACGCATTTCGAAGCAACAGCGCCCTTTTTCAGAAGGAGGGGGTACAAAAAACCCATAAGTCGCATAGTATCAGCTTTTGCTAGTTTTCCAGACTTTTTTTATTACATTCACAAAAATGTGCATAATTGGTCATGGGAAATAACTATTGTGTAAACTGGCATCAACCTTTTCGAATTACTGTGAGCAGAGCTGAATCCTGATTGGTTGGAGTGACCATTGTGCGAATAGACTGAGGGGTTGGAGAGAAGAAATTCAACCTTCTTCTGCTTGCAGCCCACTTTGGAAAATCAGCTCTGAGCTCTTCCTGTCTGTTTCCAAGGAAGGCTTTGGGGGTTGGGAAGATGATCGCTACCAGCCCCTGCTTCGCTGGTGTGTCCATGTGTATGTGTGTGCATTTGTGTATGTGGGGAAATAGCCGATTGCATGTTCGTCCTTTTGTTTGTTTGCCCTTCCCTTCACTTGCCTTTATTCAAGGCTTCGGAGGCAGGGCTAGCCCCTGCTTCTGTGGTGTGTGTTTGTGTGTGCGTGCATGAAGGGAAGGGAAGGGAAGGAGATCACTCCACCATACTTTTGCTTGTTCGCCCTTTCATTCACTATTTTCTTTATAGAAGCCTTTCGAGGGGAAGACGGGGAAGTTGACAGATCGCTCTTTCGATCTTTTGTTTGTTTGTGCTTTTCCTCCTCTCATTATTTATGGTCTCCATGACCCCCTCCTTGCTCCCTCCCTGCCTCCTGCCTGGCTTTAATCATCTGGAGGCGACACCCCCCCACACTTTTGCCTGTGTAAACTAAGAAAAACCGAAACTGGCTGCATCAGGCTGCATCTTCCGAATAAGCCAGAATTCATGTAATTTATGTGCCTGATGCGAAAGAATGGTAATTCGGAATCTCACGAAATATTTCCTGTCATGGAACCAGCCCCCTAGTCTCTGGAGCAGCAGAAAACAAGCTTGCTCCATCCTCAGTATGGCATCCAAATATGTAAACATAGCTCTCATGTCGCCTCTTAACCTTCTCTTCTCCAGAGTAAATATACCCAGCTCCCTAAGCCACTCCTCATAGGACATGGCTTCCAGACCTCCCACCATTTTGGTTGCTCTCCACATTCCCAAGCGGAGTTATTTTGCTGCTGCTAATGGAGTTTAAATATAACTGTCCTTTGTCTTGGTCCCCACATGGTCAAGAATGGAGTGGCCTCTGTCTCTGTTGAGATCCCTCCAGACCAACTAGACTATAGCAGAGACAACATCCAATACAAAATATAGGCCCTGACTCCAACACAGTCACCCTTTTTTCTTCTCTTTCTCTTGTATGACTTTTTAAACATCTTTAGCCTGATGAAGAAGGCATTGGAAATTCAAAAGCTCACATGATATGTTTTGTTGCATTTTGGTTGACCAATAAAGGTATCACTCTTTTGTGGCTTTTGACTTTTGTTTTATTTTTGCTTTATAGCCAACACAGCTAGCACTGATTTTTTTTTCTTTCCCAAGAGCAGATGAAACCTGAGTGCCCCCATCACTGCTTCTTTGCTAGCAATCCTTTGCTCTCTGTGTTTATGGCCAAAGCGAAGGCATGGAATTATCAACAGCTACCATGGCTCTCTGTTATGTTTGATTCCTTTGTATGTGTAGAGGCATCTAAGCAGAAAGAATTGAAGAGAAGTGTTTTCAGGCATATTCCTCTTATGCCATTAATGGAACCGGGAAAGACTGCACCTCCTTACCACCACTTCAAGTCCAGCATCACCAGCTCAAATTCACTTCTTTCTTCAGTCTAACACAGGGTTTTTTTTTAATAAGATATTTTCAGTGAGGGAAAGAGAGATGAAATTCAAAAGTGCACTTGAAAATCATGCCAAGTCCATTTGAATTTTTCTTTTTAAATAATTAAGCACATGTTTAAATAGGGAAATGTCATTAAACATGTATTTTAATAGCAAATGATTGCAATTTAAAGATATGTAGCCTTTAAAATTTAAGTAAAAAATTAATTGGTTTGTGCCCTCTTTTCTTCCTGTTTCTTAAACAAAAATGCCTGGAGTGCATGGGGTGCAAGATTTCTGCCTGGAGTGGATAAGGAATGTATATGTATCCCTCCCCCTACCCCCAACATACTGCTTTGTATTCATCATCTTAAAGTCTTCTTCTGCTTCTCTATACAATGGTGATTGTTGCTTTTTAAAGTGGTTTTAAAGATATGCTGGTTGGAGCACCAGGTGGTGGTGGTGGTATACTGCTAATATTAATAATGCTACATGCAGTGGGCTGGCCATTTTCAGGACTTGCTCCTCATGCTTACTCCTCAGTTAATCTAGCCATTCTGAGTGACTGCATGCATTGAGCTATTTTTGTGGTGGCCTTCCTCTCACTATTACTTCAGAGTTCATGATCATGCTGTAGGATAGATGTGCAAAAGAATAGATTACAGCTGGTTTTGGAATTTGCTGCTGAGTTTCCTGATAGTGTGGATTTTACCTACTGCTTTTGTGCTCATGATTTTGAACTCACTTGGCTGTCTGTGAAGTGGGGATTGTTCATGGAACAGAGGAACATTAATAGAAAGGAGTATCACTGTATGGATTTTCAAGACAGCTAGTGTAGTGTAGTGCTTTGAATGTTGGACTAGGACTCTGGGAGACTAGGATGTGAATTTCCACTTAGCCATGGAAACCCACTTGCCAACTTTGGGCAAGTCATGTTCTCTCAGTCTAAGAGGAAGGTTGTGATGAATGTTCT
Source organism: Gambelia wislizenii (assembly GCA_030847615.1). NCBI lineage: Eukaryota > Metazoa > Chordata > Lepidosauria > Squamata > Crotaphytidae > Gambelia > Gambelia wislizenii. The sequence continues at coordinate 18,841,873 of JAUMIR010000007.1, read as the reverse complement.
CTCAATAAGTCTTGCCAAAAAAACAACAACCCTATGAGAGGTTGAACATATGTCAAAGTTGACTTGAAGGCATATAGCAGCAGAGTCTCCACCCTGAGCTTTGCATGCATGTTCTTAAAAGTTTTTCTGCCTCCAGTTCTCCTCACTGCTGAGGATCCAGAAGAATACTCTGCCGCTGGTGACCCTGCCTTCTGTCCCACCAGAACCAACTGGAACAGCAGAGGTCTAGGTGGGAGATTTTACTTTTGCTGCCACCAGCAGATAAGGAAATTCTGTGCTTTATTGGTAGTCTGATGAGTGGCTCTGGGACTCAATTGTTAACCAGATGGCTAATAGAGGCTGCCTCTATTTGTATGATCTTGGAACAAGGGGAGATATAGCAGAGGCAGGAGGTTTAAATAGGACAATTGAGAAGAAAATCTATTAAATATCTACTAGTTTTTTCACCAGCTGAAAGGTTTCCTGAACCAAAATGCCAGTATAAACCATAGTAAAATCCATCTGATCTATAATTTAATTGTGGAATTGAAGGCTGACCTGATATGCAAGCACACACTAAAAGGTTTGGCAGCAAAGTTAAGGCAGCAAGGAGGAGCTATAGTTCTCTTGCTATGTTCTCCTGGGAATTCTGTGCAATAGTAACATAGACCTGAGGGCTGTGGAGAGGGAGTTTCTATATTCTATAGGGATGCTATCTCTGTTTCTAGACTTCCAATCTATTTGAGCACCAAAACTAAGCAGAGGTTCAGCCCTTGGGACAGATTAGGAATTCTGCTGTGTGTACCATCCACTTTGCTACAGTACCTATCAGTCCACGTCTGTAAGCTTAGATTTGGTGATGAGAACATCTACTCATGATCAACATACATGCTGAGGTCATTGATTCTAGGCTAGCTCAGGGCATCTTGGCCACTGTGACAACCATGTGGCTGCTCTAACGTGTTTCTAGCCTAGCACATGGAGGACAATTCTCTGGATTGGCTTTCTCATTTGGGAAGGAAACTAGTGCTCTCAATGTAAATGTGTTCCTTGTAATAGACAGATAATTTCCTGCTGAAGATCTTCCTGCTGCATTGAGCAGAGCTTCTGTTGATGCCTTAGTTATTCTGTGGAACATAGAAATCTTGTGGCTGAATGATGCAATCATGCCTAAACACCCCTTCCCCCTTCTCACAAGTTTATGAAGAACCCAATATGTTCTGGTTCTTATGAAGCAAGTGGAGTGACAGCTAGAACACAGGTGCAGAAAAACTCATTGATCAAACATGCTTCAACATATTATTTTGTGTGGGGGGTGGTGGTGGTAGTGAGAGTGGTAAAGGAGAAACTCTTTTCCATCCCCATTGCAAATTGACAGTGTCATCCAGCAGAACTTTCCTGGGTTGTGAGGGGTCTCTTCCAACCTGGCTCAGAGAAATAATTGAATTTATTTATTTAAGTTACATCCCATTTTTCTTCCATGTGAGACCCACAGCAGTTTTGAGCCCTTGGTGGCACGCTGCAACAACTTTGTAAGAATTGCTGACATCCATCACAACAGTTAGTGTTCTGAACTTTTATTCATTTATTTTTTAATGTTTTTATTTACACTTTCCAAAATATACTAACCCTACTTGTGATACTACTGATGATGGTATTTTTCTGAGTATTACTCAAGCTTATTTTTTAGACATTCTCCTTTTGTGTTAGAATTCTTCCTGATGCTCAATTTCAGGGTCATCTATATGAGCCCCCCCAAAAAACAGAGTGATCTGCAGTAAAGATAATTTGCAGAAGCTGTGACGGTGATGGCGAACCTATGAAACGCGTGTCGCCACCGACAGGTGTCACCATCTGTGGTGACACACAGCTAGGCCTCCTCCCCCCTCCCCCCTCAACCTCACCACCATCCCTAAAGTGGCAGGCAGGACTTTGAAGCCCGAATCACCACTTTAGGGGAGGGGGAGGGAGGAAAATGGTGGGCGGGGCTACAAAGCCCCAATTGCCACCACCACCCCTGAGGCCTCCTGCTTCCCCGAAGCTGCCTCGGAAAGACCGGGTAAGGCAGCGGGCGGGTCGGTGGGAGTCTTCTTGGTCTGTCCCCGGCCTTCCCGAGGGGGCTTCGGGGCTTTGAAGTCCTGGAGCTACTTTGGAAAGTCTGGGGAAGGTGGTGGGCTGGCGGGAAGGTAGGCGAGAGTCTGCCCGGCCTACCCGATGTGGCTCTGGGGCTTTGAAGCCCTGGAGCCACCTGGGAAAGGTTGGGGAAGGTGGTGGGCTGGTGGGAGGGTGGGCAGGAATCTTCCCAGCCTCTCTCTGGACTTCCTGAGGGGGCTCCGGGGTTTCGAAGCACTGGAGCCACCCTGGAAAGGCTGGGGAAGGCAGCAGGCTGGTGGGAAGTTTGGTGAGAGTGTGCCCGGCCATCTTGAGGGGGCTCTGGGACTTCAAAGCCCTGGAGCTGCCTTGGAAAGGCTGGGGAAGGCGGCGGGCTGGTGGGAGGGTGGGTGGGAGTCCGCCTGGCTTCTACCTGGCCTTCCCGAGGGGGCTCCCAGGCTTCAAAGCCCTGAAGCCTCCTTGGAAAGGCTGGGGAAGGCAGCGGGCTGGCAGGAGGGAGTCTGCCCAGCCTTTCCCCGGCCTGCCTGAGAGGGCTCTGGGGCTTTGAAGCCATGGATCCACCTTGGAAAGGCTGGGGAAGGAGGCAGGCCAGTGGGAGGGTGGGCAGGAGTCTGCCCGGCCTCTCCCTGGCTTTCCCATGGGGACTCCGGGGCTTCAAAGCCCCGGAGCCACCTTGGAAATGCCAGGGAAGGCAGAGGGCGAGAGCCTTGGAAGCCCATCTGTGCCTTGGGAAGGGAGGGAGGAAGTGTGTGGGTGGGAGGCTCTCCCCCCTCCCCTTGCCAAGGCACCAACAGGCTTCATGAGAAGCCCATCTGTGCCTTAGGAGGGGAGGGGGAAAGCATGTTCTCCACCTTCCCCTTGCCAAGGCAGGGACAGATTTGATGAGAAGCCAGTCAGTGCCTTGGGAAGTGTGTGGGTGGGAGGTTTTCCACCCTCCCCTTGCCAAGGCACCGACAGGCTTCATGAGAAGCCCGTTGGTGCCTTGGGAAGGGAGAGAGGAAACGTGCGGGTTGGAGGCTTTCCACGAATAGTCGAAGTCACGAATGTGGACAGGCAAATGTATACATTTATGTTATTTAAACAATAAATATCGCGAAATAATGTCTTTTCTCTAAGTGACACAGCTCTCGAGTTATTCTCAGTTTTTTTGGTGAGGTTTGACACACCAAGCTCAAAAGGTTGCCCATCACTGAGCTGTGATTTGACTTAATGGTCTTACAGCCCCCATAAACATTGCATGCTCTCTAGCAATGCTTATGTTTAACATTGTTTATGTTTAACTGGTGGCGCAACGGTTAAATGCCAGTACTGCAAGCCACCACATCGCAAGTTCAATTCCAGCCGGCTACAAGGTTCACTCAGCCTTCCATCCTTTCGTAGGTCGGTAAATTGAGTACCCAGCTTGTGGGGGGCAATTAGCTAACACACATTGGAAACTGTTTAATGCAGTGTAGATGTGTAAATAGCTGTTGCTTAAAACAATTTGTAAGCCGCTCTGATAGCCTTGTGGCTGAAGAGAGGGGTATAAATAAATAAATAAAATAAAATAAATAAAAAATAGCCAAGATGGCAGCAGTGAATGAATTACTCACATTTTTAAATATGCTGCTGCCAGACTTTTTTTTTTTAAAAAAAACCCTATTTACATGGTGCGCATAATCAATATTTTGCCTTTACACTCACACACAAAGAAAAAAAAATAGAAAAAACAACACCCCATTTTCTTGCCTTAGCAATCACTCGTTAAGGCGAAAATCCAACATGGTGGCACTAGGAACTTGCCCTGTTGTTGTTTTTTTTATTTTTTTTTAATTTATAGCAAGCCCCACCCCCTGTGCTCATTCAGCCAATCAGCTTGTGCTTCCTCTCCTATGGGAAAGCCATTCAAATCGAATCGCATGTTGCAATACATGGGAATGCACATTTCCTTTAGAGCTTTTTAAAAACTCTGGGAAAAACTGTGAAGGCTTTTCCTTCGCAGTTTATGATGTTTTTGGCCCCCTCCTTCTGAATATAGCAATATTATGTGGGATGCCATTAAGACAGCTCATATTCTCACATTCTGTGAGGGGTATTTTTGCAGTTTAGACAACCCCTCAGAGTCATCAAAATTGATTGCATCTACAAACTTACCAGTATTTCTTTGGTCCATCTATATAAAAGAAGCCACCATATTGTGAAAAAGCACACTGCTAGATACATCCCAGACAAGGGCTGGAAGCTTGAATCTTAGCTTGGAGAGAAAGAAACCATGGGAATTCTTACTGTCTGTTCTGTTTGTCTTTCCCACATCCATTGCAGGAAGTGATTTCAGATGAGAGACAACAAGGGGGGCAGTTGCTGGAAGAACCAAAGTTGTTGCATTTCAAAGGGAATACCTTCAGTCTACAGATCTCCATCCTTGATATTCCTCCTTTCCTCTGGAGAATCAAACCATTCACAGCATGTCAGGTATTTGGGTATCAAGGCTGGTGTCTTTGTGTATAATTTTCAGACAACTTGAAAGCTCCAAGGCATTTCTCAATGGGGTTCAACAGGATCTTTAATGTGTGTGCACGTTTTATGAATAAATAATATAGTTTATGATTGCACTCTTGGCTCTCTGTTGGTAAGATAGACTCCCAGGACTGGGTCCCACTGCAATCCAAGTCATTGACAGCCAGACAGGTTATTCACCTCAATCTTTATGCGTTGGAATGGTTTTGCTTTGATGCCAAATAGCCCAGTATGCCTTTTAATTAAATCACTGTCCTACAAATTAGAACAAACAGTTTGGAGAGCATCATTTAAATCAATCATAAATGAAATGTTCAACAAGGCTGCTGACACATTGCAGAAATAATGCAGTTTGGCATGGATTTAACTGCAATTGCTTGATGCTATGGAATTCTGGGATAAGTAGTTTTGTGAGATATTTAGCCTTCTCTGTCAGAGAACTCTGATACCACAACAAACTATGAATCCCAGGATTCCATAAGATGGAGCCATGATAGTTAAAGCAGTGCCAACCTGCGATATTTCTGTAGTGTGTCAGGAGCCCAATTCATGTTAATTTAACAAGATTTGAGGTATGTGAGTTAGCCCGTGATCCTCTCACTATAGCCAATTCCTGGGAAACGTGCCACGAAGATTACATGCACATTAATTGAGATTGGGTAACAATGGTCAGGGAAACATTGAAATTAACTGTGATAATCCTTTATTGTAACTTTAAACCATATTAGGTAAGGTTTCTATGACTGTGAGTGTTTCACTGAAAAGTTCTTCTCTTTTGGCATGTATCCTGGAACAGCAAACTCAAATTGTTGTTGTTAACTGCCATCAAGTTGACTTCAACTTATGCTGACCCTATGAATGAATAGAATAGAATCTGTATTATTGTCATAGACCAGCGCAGGTAAAAAAAGGATACAGAATTAAAGAGGCTAAAAGCACAGGTTAAAAACAGCATTTCAGATTGTACAGCTTCAGTACATCAAGGCAAGACAAGGTTGGTACTAGTCTTCTATGGAGGTCAATGCCTGATGGCTTTTAACCGCTGCTGCACAGACTGTGGCAACATTATCTCTTGTACCAGGGCTGGAGTCTGAAAGTAACAGAGAAGTGTAGAATTGTCCTGTGTGTCCTTGGTATTTTTGCAATAGGGGTGAAAAAAGGCTGAGACATATGTCCCTGTAGTATTTTGTTTTAATCTGTTCTATATTAGTTAGCCACCTTGAGGCTAATGTAAAAGAGAGATAGACAAAGCCTTAACACACACACACACACACACACACATACACATGTGCCACGTCTATCCCTGCATCAGCTGAGATCATGCATAGGGAGATAGAAAATAGAATGGAAAGTAGATGAAAAGTGTGAGATGGACATCATCAACATGTATCTATATCTATATCTGGCTTTTCTTCGCAAACGAAGATTCAGGAAGGACTCATCCCGCACTTTCTGCAAGCGCGCTGATGACCAAAAAGGCCAATCTGAGATAAACAAGTCCGGTTGCAAAAAGCACAGCAGAAGGTCTCCTTGGGTGATGTTTTTGGGTTGTGATTCTTTCTGCGTTGCCGTTTCTCTTCAAGACTTGTTCGTCGTGAGTTCTCAAATAAGGCTGCAGCATTGTGGATAGTGCGTCTCCATGCCTCCCGATGTGAGGCCAGGGCGGACCACTGTTGGTGATCAATTTGGCCAAGCCTGAGATGTTGTTTCAGGGAGTCTTTGTATCGCTTTTTTGGAGCGCCCCTCTTACGCTGACCCGTGGCGAGTTCACCGTAGAGTAGTATTTTTGGGAGGCAATGGTCCTCCATCCTAGAAACGTGCCCTGCCCAGCAGCATTGTGGATAGTGCGTCTCCATGCCTCCCGATGTGAGGCCAGGGCGGACCACTGTTGGGGAATATCCTACCTTCTTCTGATACAGGGTTCTACAGCTAGAGTTATCACACAAACCACAATACAACTCTAAACTATAAAAGGTGGAAGTTCCTCCTTATTCATTTCTGTCCATATGGTTCACCAGACCGTTTTGTTCACAGCAGTTCATTACTAGGAACAAATTGCAATTGTGAAGCCCAGTGCCTGCAAACAGAGACTAGTACAATGACAACATTGCAATCTTTCATGATAACTAGAATCTATTAGTTTTGCTTTCTGTCACATTGAAATATATTAAATATGAAGTTCTTTCCATTACATTTATGATGTAATGTGCAAAGTGTTCATCCTTCCCCCATTTCTTTCTTGTTCAAAAAAGAAGAAGATATTGTGGTCAGTCCCTCCTACCTTCATAGTGCACCATTTTTTGTCGCATAACCCTTATACTGTGAGTGTTTCTGGGAACAGAGAAAAGCAGTACTCTCTATCAATCTGGAGAGAAAGCAGAAGGGAAGATACCGTCTAACATTTCACAGATGAAAACCAAGACAGGTGTGGCCAAGCAGCATCAGCAACATAACTGGGGGGCAGGGGTGTGACAACATTTTTTGAGCTTGCAGATATATATTTTTCTGCACAGATTCCCTGAAACCTGATAATTATTTCAAGGATTCCTCCAGGGCAAAAAAGACTGATAAAGGCTGCCTTAAATGGGAGGAGCATACAGGGCGGTCTTTCATTGCTTTGTACATTAGTGGTTCTTAACCTTTTCTTTACCAAGAACTCCCTTTAAATATCTTTTGTTGCCATGGATCCCTAAGATTTAACTCAAGATTTAAAACCCTAATAATAATAATAATACCTGATAATAATAATATACAATAACACCATCCATGAAACCTTCCCGCAGAGGCACTGGAGGGGTGGGGGAGAGACTTTTCTCCTGCTTTTTCCTGAAAGTTTGTGACTTGAGCAGATTGAATGGCAATGTGCAGGCCAAGCCAGCCAGCCTTGGCTTCTGTCATGTGGCCATTCCACTATGGGGAGGAGGTGGGCTGAGCAACCTTCAAGACTTTGCAGACCCCTTGTGAGGACACTGAGGGCCCCCGGGGGTCCCTGGACCACAGGTTAAGAACCACTGTAATACACTATTGAAGAATTCAGTATTTTTACTGCTCAACTTTATATCCGAATATGCTGCTAGTCTAGTCTTTAATATTGTGATTGCTTGAGACTATTTCAGTTAAGGTTTTTTATTTATTGGGAAATGGTGGCTTCTCTTTCATTTTCCCCTCCTACTCAGGATGTAAAAAACCTAAATTGTGTGTGCTTAGGTGGAGTAGGATGCAGCATTTTGCCTCTCTGTCTTTTGTGTAGAGTATATTTATAGTATGGTATGTACAAAGGGCTTTTATACTTTTAAAATTCCTTAATATGCCTAATACTAGAATGATATATGGTAGCTGGTCAAGAACGATGAATTTTGTGGTGCTACGACAGTAATATAAGCTTGAATTTACTATAATAATACTGTCACTTTCTCCCAAATTTCTGCTGCTGCTATTGTTTTTAAAGTGAAAAATAATTCATTGTGGCCTCAACATTTCTGGAAGTGTCATTTTCCTATCCCTGCTATTATCTTGTCTCAAGGGAGCATGCCTCAGTTTTAGTACTTGTGATCATTGGGATGGGCAAGTTATATTTTTTTTCCTCTCAAAATTTATGTTTACAGCACAGTTCCTGTATCCACGGGGGATATGTGCCCAGACTTACTACAGATAGCAAAAATTGCTGATAGCAATGAACCCTATATTTCTGGCAGAAGCTGACCATAGAATCATGCTGTAGGACCTCCAAATGCTTAAAGACAACACCTCTCTAGACATTTGGAGGTCCTCCAGCAGGACCCTACGGTCAGCATCTGCCAGAAGCTGATCATAGAATTGCACTGGAGGACCTAGAAAATACCTAGAGAGAACATACAGTACAACCCCCTGTGATCAGTTTGTGGGGTCCTTCAAGTGTGAGAACCCCTAAAGCTGCCCCTATTTAGATGCAATCTTAGGAATTCCTCTACCTGGGAATCCCCTCAACAGCTTCACCTTCAGGTATGCTGCCACCCCTCTTGGATTCCATACCGCTTTTTGCACGGTCCAAGGGGAGACCGTGGGGTACCTTCAGAACTCCCTGCCACTTGCAGAGATGTACCTTCCCTCCCTCTTTCCCAAAGAAGGAGGCAACAGCCGAGCAAAAACAGGCATGTGACGCATCAACTTTGAAGAAAGATTAGAAAAGCTATTTATTTCAAGCAGAGCTCAAACATGCAAATGATCTCATGGGAAAGGCTTCCCCTTTCCTAGGCTCAGTCTTTAAGTTACAGAGTTAGCAAACCATTCAGCCAAGGAAAATAAAACATAAATTCCCTAATGCAAAAACTAGCTAAAAACATTTCCCTAACATACTCACACACTGGGGCTAGTCTATCTATCTCAGATCAGGTTCAACAGTGTTCTCCATCTTAGGTCCTTTGTTATCTCACCTCTGCCTGAGATGCGGTATTACCTCCATTTCAGAGTTTGTCTGCCACTTCAGGACTTCTAGCCAGCCTCTATTAACTTTTTAAATTGCCACTCTGACAGTCCTAATTGGTCAGTTCTATCTGGTGATCTGGTGTCATGATGACGCTGCTAACCTTAAAGTTAACCATTTGTTTACCTGATTTCTGAGCTTACAGATACCTGATTGTTGCCAGCCAATAATGGGAGATGTAGTCCACCCATTATCATCTGTGGGACTAGTACTCATGGGTTCACTTATCTGTGTCTGAAAAATATATGTTCTCTCTAGGCATTTTCTAGGTCCTCCAGCACAATTCTGTGGTCAACTTCTACCAGAAATACAGGGTTTGCTACTATCCATGATTTTTGCTATCCTTGGTATCCTCCACAGATACAGAGGTCATACTGTATTTTTTTTTCCAGACGTGGCTAAGTGAAACCATGGGTACCGGTCCTGTGGATATGGGCTCATAATGTATTCTAAAAGCTATTCCAGCACCGGTGGATACCCTACAACTTTTTCCAGAGGGAAACAGGGACACCTGTGGGCAAACAACATTAGAATATGGCCAAGATGTCAAAAAGTTATTAATAAGGGAGAACAGATAGCTAGGAGAGGCTGCAGCAGTTTGCTTTTGCTTGAACCTCCTAGGAAGGGCAAGGTTCCAGCCCTCCTCCCCTCTCTCTCACTGCTGAGTTAATGGAGTGCAAACTAGTTGGCAAAACTTTGAACTCAGTTTGTACCAAGCAGAGGAAAGTAGTAGTAGGTGAGAGAAACTGGGACATTTTTAAAGCAGCTGAAAAAGTGGGACAAGAGAGAATTAATCTGGACTGTCCCTGCCAAATTGACATGGTTGGAAGCTATGCTGGTGTTCATGGTCATGTGCATTTGTTTCTTCCTCTTTTTGCTCACCTTCCTCATTCCTTTTCTATTCCTTTTCTAGGAAGTTCCTTTCTCACGCGTGTGGCACAACAATCAGCAGCCACTCCACTGTGCCTTTTCTCTGGAGCGTTATACTCCTGCCACCACACAGCTCTCATGCAAAATCTGTGTCCGACAAGTAAAGGGCCATGAACAGATCTTACAGATTCAGACATCTATTCTCGAGGCAAGTCCCTCCCCACCCCTACAAAATCCATTCTCCCTTGCTCATGTTCCTTAGGACCTTATCAGATACTCAAAAAATGGTGTTTTAATGACATCACATAAACACAAAAGGGCGTGCATATCAGATGGCGTTGCCCTTTCATGTTTACGTACTGGCCATAAGCCAGTCTATTTTATTAATGAGCCAACCCGTCAATAGATTTTTTGCTGGCATTGCTGGCATTTGAAACCCCATGCAATGTCCTTTCATCATTACAACGTCATGGCCAGAACACTTCTGGGTGAGAGCACAACATCCAGGTAGGTGACACACTTCTTATGACCCTCCCCAGTTTACTTGGGACTTTTATAGTGTGCTTGTGTGCTTTGTGTAACTTTTACTTTGTTATTTTTGTTTTCATTTTTGAATTTCACATGCTATGTATTCTTGCAAGAATCTGCGAGATTTCAGTAGAGGAAGTGGACAGAGCTCCGTTCACTCCTCATTCATTGCGCGGGGGGGGAGCCTTTTTCTGCAGATGCAAGGTAAGTATGGTATGGGGAGTTCTTTTGCCAGCATAAAAGCATCACAAATTATGCTGGCAAAAGAACAGGTTTTGAGGATGGTCTGAGAAAGTCCTTAGACAGGTTTATTTTCTGTAAAAAACAAAAACAAAAAAACTTAAAACTTTATTTTGAATATGTGTTTAATATCTGTATTTTATATTTAAAACTTAACTGATTCACTACTGTAGAGATGTTTTAATGATGTAATGTTTTAACATGTGTTTCGTTTTAACATTTGTGTTGTTTTTAACATTATGTTGGACTGTTGTTTTATATGATGTTGCCACCCCGATCCTGATGGGAGAGGCGGGATACAAAGAAATCTATTATTATTATTATTATTATTATTATTATTATTATTATTATTTTAAAAAGGTTGAATATCTGCTGTTAATATTGCTTAAATGCTATGTAATTTTGAAAGACATAGTTGAAGGAGGACAGAATTGTCTGAACTGAAGTCAGTAAAACATAAACATTGTACTATTAGATAGGGATGTAAATATTGGATTGATTAGTCCTCATGTGTGGGGACAAATAATTTTTTCAGTTTTCTTCCCAGTGTGGAAGAAGATAAATAGTTCTGTGCAGTTCTTCCATGGTATTCTCACATCCCAAAGTCTTTCAGGAAATTAATTCGTGCAGAAAGACGGGGGTGGGGAGGGGTAGCATAAAAAACATGAGGTATTTTTGAGGGAAAGAGAAACACTGTTTCCAGATAGCCATGTGTGTATGTGTGCAAAATTGCTGGGTTTTGAACAAAAAGCAATTTAACATTTTTTAAAAATCATGTGGCTATCTGGAAATTCTCTCTCTCTCTCTCTCTCTCTCTCTCTCTCTCTCTCTGAACATGTGTGTGTGGGGGGAGCTGTGATAAGTTTGCCGTACAGTCACCATTAGTTGGAAATGACTTGAAGGCACACAGCAACAATTGGATTTATATCCTTCCTTTCCCCTCACTTTGAGTTCCAAGTACAGTTGTCCCTTCACATTTGCTGGGGTTTGGTTCCAGGATCCCCCTGAATACCCAAATCCATGAATACTCAAGTCCCATTATATGCAATGGCATAGCAAAATGGTGTCCCTTATATAAGATGGCAAAATCAAGGTTTGCTTTTTGGATTATTATTTTTTTTAAAGAATATTTTCAAGCCATGAATATTTAAAGCCATGAATGCCAAATCTGTGAATGTGGAGGGACAACTGCGGTTTGCCTTATGATGAATAAAATGTAATTAAGAAAGAAATCAAGTTTTAAAAGTCAAATTAAATCACAGATATCTCAATAAAGAAGTACAGAAAGAAAATATAGCACCCACCCAATTAAATCCCCTTTCCACAGCAGGCCAATCTAATTGCTCAAAGCCTGCCTAAACTAAAAGGTCTTTGTCTTTTTGGCTTCCATGCCTTGTGCATTGCTCCCTCCTGATATACAAGGACATGAACAACTTTGAGCAAGGTATTGAACACACCACCTTGATTGTTACATTCCTTCTTTCCCCCTGCAGTCTCTTTGGGCATTCCCTGGATCTCTCTAGCAACCACTCTCAAATGCCCCCCTCCCCAATGTTGTTGAAGTGTAACTCCCATGATCCCTCTAACTGGCTATGGTGCAGTACAATAGCACCTAATAGCCATGTGTTTCTCACACCTGCCATAGGTACATCATTTTGAGACATGATTTATTTTTCCCTATTCCTGAATAGTGGCACCTTGTGTTTCTTCCACTAAGGAGATTTTCAGACGCCTCTTGCCACGCAAGCAGCCTCCGGAGCAGTAACGAGGCTGCTGCGCGGCAAAGGGTCCATTTTGGACGACACCGTTTCTCTCTCGGCGTCGTCCGTGACAGTTGCAGCTAGCATTGAAGGCGGCCGCACTGTTTTTTACTCACGAACAACTTCCGTGAGTGAAAAACAGTGCAGCCGCCTCCAATGCTAGCCGCAACAGTCATGGACGACACCGAGAGAGAAATGGCGTCGTCCAAAATGGACCCCTTGCCACGGAGCAGCCTCGTTACTGCTCCAGAGGCTGCTAGTGCAGCAAGAGGCATCTGAAAATCTCGTAAGACTCAATCTGTTGAATGCTAGGTGCTCCTTGTTAATGATTTCCTCTTCAACCTTATTCATTGATACAGCAAGTACCTCTCTTAATCTTGCCTCAAAAAGATGATAGGAAGATATGTTTAATTCAACACCCACTGACATGCACACACACGCACACACAGAAACAATCTTGGTGCTTCAAGTTATCATTGTATGTGTTGTTGTTTTTTACAAACCAGGTAGCAGCAGCTTTATCTTCAAAGTGCAGAGTACCAAATCTGCTGCATATTTAATTGAAAACAATCAGCAAACGCGATGTATCTACAGTGTTCCTATTACTTTGCATGCGTAGCTTTCAAGATGTGCCATAAATGTTATATGAAAAAGCTTATAGCGCCATTTCCATAAAATATTTATACTGCCTGAACACCCAAAAAGTCTCAGACAAAGGACATAACCTGATGTGCTAGACAGGGAGAAAAACATATGAGGAAAAATAATTAAAACAGGGAGGGGAAGAAAGTTCTTAACTGGTGCAGCTTACAGTCTCAAAGACCGTAAGGAGTAAACGGGAAGACACACTAAGAAATGTGTGAGAAGAACGGCCAAAGGCAGGGTGTGGGGGCTACATGGGGCCAGAAGACATAGCGTCCCTCATCCGTTTATGAGTATCTCTCAAGTCATATAATCTATCTGATTGCGTTGCAGAGGGGTGGGATGTAAATAAAATATTATTATTATTATTATTATTATTATTATTATTATCCAGCTTCTACTACAGGTATACTTCAGTTAACAACATAAATGTGTTCCTGGGCATTAGTTCTTTAACAGAAGGGGGCTTGGACAATGACTTTTGCAGACCCAGTGTGTGTGCAGGAGCACCGGGTGGGGAAAACATCCCCTAGGGAGGGGGTTGTGCCTGCATTGTGGGAAAGGTGGCCATCGCATAGCTTCTGATGAAGACAGGAGCCGGGAACGCCGAAGGGCTGGGAGATTTATTCTCCCCTCCGACCCCTTGGAGCTGGGAGCCAAGCAAGCTCAGGGGAGGGGCAGCATGCCGCTCTTCAGTACTCCAGTCCGAGAAGTCCTGGCTCCCCACTGGTCTTGGGCGGGTGACCGCAGCTTGGAGGAACGTCAGTCCCGCCGGTGGGACAGGCCCCTGGGCGAGGGGACTCGTGAGCCAGGAGTGAGGTTTTCCCTGGCAGAGGTAGGAGCTGAGGTCCTGCAGTTGAAGCAGCAAATGGGGGAGGTGCAGACAAGCCTCCTAGAACTCCTGCAAAGGATACCACCAGCCCCACCCACCCCTAGAGGGGCCCAGCCTCCCCAAGCCCAACCAGCAGCTGCTCCGGCGCCCGGAGCAGGGGCCCCAGCTCTGCCTCCTGATGTCCCTGGCCTGCCGGCTCCTGGACTGGCTCCTCCTGGAGGGGCTGGGCTGGTCAAGCCACAGGAAAGACCCCGGGTCCTGAAGCAACAGAATCTGAAGGTGACTTTTGATGAAGATGCAGCAAAGCTACCCTACTTCCTGACCCAAATGGTGAGTTTCATGACCCAGTGGGAAGGGGAGTTTCAGACGGAAGCTGAGAAAGTGCAGTATGTGTCCAACCAACTAGAGGGAGAGGCGGCACAGTGGTTGGTGGGGCTCTATGATATGGGAGCACCAGAACTGGGAAACTTCCAAGAGTTCTTGCTAGCCTTAAGAGCCCAATTTGAAGACCTCTTGAGAGTGAGAAGAGCTCGGGCGGAGCTCAGGCAACTAAAGCAAGGCACTAAGACAGTGGGAGAGTATGCTGCTGAGTTCCGCTGCCTGGCCAGCCAAGTGCCTGAGTGGCCGGAAGATGTCAAGGTGCAGTTTTTCCAAGAAGGGCTGAACGCTGACATCCTAGAATGGGCGATGTTCCAGGGGAACCCCGAAACCCTCCTAGGGTGGATGCGGCTCGCCAGGGAAGTGGAGACGCTGAGACGGAGCATCAAGATGGTACGGCATCAGCAAGGGGCAGAGGGGAAGGCCACCGGGTCCACCGGGAAGAAGGGCAAGTCGGTATGTCAGGCTCATCCCTGAATTCTGGGTGTTGGAGTAGAATTCATGGACGACCCTGATATGTAGCTGGTTCAGGCCTGGTTTCTTCTCAGGCCCCGGAATGTCTTGGAGTGAGGCCAGCCTGCCTGGTAGGCATGGGAACGTTGGTCTCTCCAGCAGCTCAAGGACGTTGAGGCCCAGGTGCAGACATCTTCCCCCCTTGTCTGTGGTGTCCTCCCTTTTCTGCATTTCTCATGCTGTGTGCTTTTATCTACAGCCCTGCTTGCCTTTAACTCAGTTTCGGCTTACTGTGATGTACAGAGAACACACGCTCACATGCATTCAATAAATTGCTTTATTGACATGGATTCATGTGTCAGGAACATTGGAAAAGCCGAAACTGAGTTACAGGCAAGCAGGGCTGTAGATAAAAGCACATAGCGTGAGAAATGCAGAAAAGGGAGGACACCACAGACAAAGGGGAAGGGGGAAAGATGTCTGCACCTGGGCCTCAATGTCCTTGAGCTGCTGGAGAGACCAGCTTTCCCATGCCTACCAGGCGGGCTGGCCTCACTCCAAGACATTCCTGGACCTGAGAAGAAACCAGGCCTGAACCAGCTACATGTCAGGTTCCTCCATGAATTCTACTCCAACACCCAGAATTCAGGGATGAGCATGACAATTCACCAGCGGGCCTTTTTGTGGCCTGACTGGCACCCCGGATGCTGCTTTGCACCCCCCTCACCATGGCCAAGGGGTGGGGGGATAGAGCGGAGGACCGCATGGTCCTCCATGGTGGCCGCCATGCCACCTTCTCCTTCCCAGGCCGCGTTGCGACCGGAAGGGGCAGTGGGAGGGCACCAGCCAATCAGAGCGGGCCTATTCGCCTCTAGTTGGCTGGGGCCCTCCCAGGTAGGCGGGTCATCCAGCCAGCTCTGGCGCGGATGGTTGACGTCAGAGGGGAGGTGACAGAGCTGTTAAATAGCAGCTCTGTTGGCACTCTGGCCTCTTTTGGCTCTGAGGAGCCGAAGATCCACCCACCCTCCCTCAGGGTGCTTCATTCCTTGTCGCAATTTGCAGGGTGGCGGATGTCATGGGTCGTGATAGGGCACGAGGTCAGGGGTCTCTGTCAAGTGCAAGTTCAAGCACTAGTTCAAGTTCAAGTTCAAGGGAGACCCCACCTCTAATGATTAACTGTTTGTTTTCAGGGGAGGAGAGGGAGTCGAGCAGATGGCTCGGCCAGCAGCCCTCTTCTCCAGGGAGTCGGTATGGACCAACGGGTGGTCTTGGCTCACATGGGTGGGCTCAAGAAGGGATCACGACCCATACATTGCTGCCAACCATCTAGCTAAAATTGCGGCCATTTTATTGCCAAACATGTATTTACTAACCTGTATCTAATCTATGTTTTCTGAAGATGTAACCAAAATATAATCATCGTTATGTAACCAAGTATGTAAGTGTTTCATTCAGAGGGGCGGAGGGGTCGTACGGTCTGGGCCCGCAAAAGCTGGTACCAGAGACAAATAATATGAAAAGAATTGGTTCCAACACCACAAAAAAGAAGAGCAGTTAAACATGTTTCTGCAGCTTTCTTATTCAAAGCTTACAATATACGCACGTAAAATGAAACAACTAAATCTAGTAAGCCTTGGATAAATAAACAAAAAACAATTTGAACTTTCTAGAGACCATTTGAAAGTTTCTTCCAAATGCACCCAGGAATGACTTTCTGCATTCTGGTTGGGGTATTCTGGCCCTGGAGCTGCCCTGAATTCCCCGTTACCTTGTGTTCCATGGTAGGAACGGGCAGCTGTCCGCACGTGTGTGCTCCACATTATCAACATGCACCTATACTGCCACCCCTAGTTTCACGCGTTGTGCTCTCTGAGGCCAAAAACCAGGTGCCCAGCCTTGATCACATGCTGGGGGCCTTGTTTTGACCTTAGATAATGTGACATGTGACACCAGCAGCAGAGGCACCCACCAATACAGTGGAGTGCATGTGTGCCATGGAACACTGTTCCCACACACACACACAGGATATAGGTTTTTCCTTGTATTTTTAAAAGCCCTTTTAAGGATGGTTTGCCTCATTTCTAGTCGGAACTGCTTGCATGTCATCTGGTCAGTTCGGACTAGATTTAGGGCCAAAACCCTGTGTTGTCTGGACAGTTGGACAAAGGAACGGGGGCACGCCATTTCATTCAGCCAGTGTGGACAAGGCCTTTTTCTTTCACCAGCCTCCACTTATGATTTCCATCTTGGTGACCAAACCAATAGATCTATGCTTTTGTTCCCCTAACGTATTAAAGATAGCAGATTAATCTGTTGCCCCCTTTTTTTTATGGCCAACACATGAAATAACGAGGCCAGACACAAAGCTTGGGATAAAAACGGGGTCACTTTATTTATTCTATCACCTATTTAATCTTTATTCCTTGGGATATGCAAACTAGCGGGGAGACCCAATGTAGAAAAAAACTGGAGCTGATGGTCTCACCCAGACCTACCTCCAAGCTTCCCTGTGCAAAACACCTGAGCCCCGGGGGGGGGTCCATCAATTGGGCTACCCCCCAGGCATCATCTGCTGGGAGGCAAACCCCCAGGACAAGACACCTCAAGTCGCACAATTTCTGGCAAGGGCTCAGCCCTTGGGCCAGCCTCAAGCGTAATCTACTCTGCACCCTCCAGTCGCATGATCTGCAAGGGTAGTTTGATAGAGCCATTCTTCACCCAACAGAGGTGCCATAGGTGTACACTGAACTAATCCTCATCTCCCCCACAACCTGCCAGGTGACCACCTATTGATGACCCCACGCTAAGGCCAATTCTGCAAGTCCCTTGTAACAGTGTGGGGTTGGCAAAAACCCTGTGGAAAAGAGGAAAGAATTCCTACCTGGCCCATAAGCGACCAGAAGACTCACACGATGACAGAGGTGGAAGGGTAGGTCAAATTCAACGAAAAGAGGAGGAGGGAAGGGTCGGCCCTTGTTTAGGTAGCCTCTGCTCTTTCCCAAACCTCCTACATCATGGCATCTCATTATGTGAAGCAATCAAAGCACCTCCCCTCACACAATGCTACGCTGTGCTGCATGTGTGTGTTCATTCAAACCATTGTGCTCTTCACACATGCTGAAAAAGGGATTCTGGAGGCAGTTGCTACTTAGTTTTCTTATTTTAGCAGACACAGCTATGGTAGGATCAGCTAGAGCAGAATCCGATTCTTTCATAGGCCAAGCTTTCTTGTAATGTTTACTACAGACATGCTATTGCAACCCAACACAAAAAGTCTGTGTTTCTTCACAATCATTGCAATGATGATTCTGCTAAAAAAAAAAAAAAAAAAAAAAAAAACTTCCAGATAGAGGACAATAGGGAAAAGGGGGAGGCAGCTAGGCAAACATTTTTTAAAAATTGAAAAAAAAAAGAGCTTCTTTCTTAGAGGCTTTGTTAACTGAGGTGCGCTTGTACTGAATTTTCTACCACTGTGGCAAGAAAGCTACAATTTCCCTTTAAAACATTGCACATATTCCCTATACCCCTTGTTTTATAGGGAAAAGGAGGACATTGTTATGCAGCAGTAATAAATTCAGGTGCATCGGCCCAGCATGGCAGGTTTCATTTTCATTTGCCTGAGGGTAGCCAAGCAGCCTTACTAACTTAACAGCACCAGATCTCACCATGTAGCATTTTTGTCCTTTCCATTACATTCAAGAATAAGATAAACAATAAACACTCTGTGCTATGAATTCTTCACTGAGGACTCTTGGCCTGACATGTGAGAAAGCCAGATGTGCCTTGGATTCTTCTCTCCCTTTTCTGGCTCACCTTTTGTTTCATTTTACCTTCCACTCCCTGCTTTGTACTGCAGTGGGATTGCAGCTCCCTTCATCCTTGGCTACTGGCCATGCTAACTGGGGATTGTAGGAGTTGTGTAAAACATCTGAAGGGCATTCAGTTGGCTGCCCCCATGAATAGCATCAATTTGGTAAAACTTCTTGTCTTTTTTAAAAAAGAGAGGCTTTGGAGAATACCGTTGCTGGTAATTGATATGATTTTTACCCCCTTTCTTCCTCCCCATAAAGTTATGAAACTGACCTCTCTAAATTTGAAGGACATTTCACCTTAGCTCTGTCAAACATACTCAATTCTCAGGTTTCTTAGTGTAGCTGTGGTTCTGCCCAGAACAGTCAGGCCTCCGTATCCATGGAGTCTACAGCTTGAAAATATCTTTTTTAAAAAAATCCAAGAAGAAAACCTTGATTTTGCCATTTTATATAAGAGACACCATTTTACTACACCATTGCATATAGTGGGACTTGAGCGTCCACAGAGTTTGGTATCCATGGGAAGTCCTGGAACCAAACCAGAGTAGTTACCAAGGACTCACTGTATAATACATTCTGTTTCCGCACTATTTCTTCAACAGCTCTTAAGCACCAAGAGATGTTACTCTAAATGTATTGTTTTATGACATGAATGTTCATGGTTATGTTTAAGCTAACAATGATTCAGATTCACAAAGATGTCCAGGGAATTCACCAAGCTGGTTCTGAGAGATCTCAACCCGCTTTAATTATTTTTCATGCAGACTGAAAGAGAAACAATCCCTTTCTTTGCACACGAGGACAGCAGCTTTCCTGTTCAGATGGGTCCGCAAGCCTTCAAGATACCGTACTCTATCAGGCAAAGGATATGTGCGACTTTTGACACACCCAACGCCAAAGGCAAAGACTGGCAGATGTTAGCACAGAAAAACAGCTTCAACAGGTAATCTGTGGCAACATTTAAATGCAACAGGTTAACACAACAGTGCCAATGTGCCATGTACATGGGATTTCCTCCAGCCCTGGCTCAGGTTTATTAACCATTTTAATAGTTATTATTGCATTTACACTTCAGCCATGAATTGAAACTTATCCTATCTTGAAAAATGAAACATTTTTCATTGGTCAGATTTGTACTATTTCAGTGGTGCTTATTTGTACTATTTTCACTCAAATGTATTCCCTCTCTGCTTTGAGATCTGCTATAGTAACTTCACTCATGGTACTATATTTGGGGAATGCAATACTACCATCCACCAGTAGCAAATATTTGGTGCTGAAATTGCCCAGTACAATAGAATCCCTGCCACCAGGAAGTGTGTGTGGTTTCATCATAGGCTTTCTGCTTTGGGAAGCAGACCTTGGTTGCAATCCAACATCCTCTCAGTGTAGTGTAAATATCTACGTGAAGAGATATGCTGCTCTAGCACTATGTAACATCCATGCAAAAGGTCAACACAGTGCAACATGTATCAATGACTGGTGCCACTGTGTAGTGCACAGACTGCAGTGTGAAATTGCAATGCACAGTGCTTGACTGCAACCTGCAATGCAGAACCACACTGTGCAATATGGAACTGCAGCATGCGGTGCACAACCACCATGCTCAGTGTTGCTGTATGTGCAACACTGCTTCTGCCACTGTCAGCAAAAGACTACTGTTGCACTAATTCAAAATCTTGACTCAGGATACTATAATTTGGGAAGGCAATACAGGTCGACACCCATATCCACAAATTTGATAACCATGGTTTCACTTATCCACATCTGAAAATGTATGTTCTCTCTAGGCATTTCTAGGGCCTCCAATGTGATTCTTTGGTCAACGTCCAGCATTCTTCTCATTGAAAATAATAAGGTTCCCTTTCATCCACGGTTTCAGGTATCCACAGGGGTGTGTGTCTTGGAACATATCTCCCTGTACAGGAGTATCAAACTGTACAGTAGTGTCCCCGTATCTGCTGATTCAAAGTCTTCACTTTACTCAGAGAAGGTAGTGGTTTCCTTTTTTGATAAGAGTTAAGGTACAGTACTTATATTGACCCATAGATAAGTCAGCCTATCTTTTTCAGGTCTATTTTTGAACTAAAATTTCTTGATTTAGTGGGGGGATGGGTCTTATGCACACACTCAAATCCTTTTTCCTAGTTTTAGCTTTGTATGTGAGCAGGTGAGTGCCTGAATATTGCCAAAGTAGTAGTGGGATGATTTATAAAAGTCCTGAAAGAAATCCTGGGATTAGGGATGTGTGAAAAATTTATTCCATTAAGTTTTCTGTAAGAATTTACTCAGTCTGCACCTTCAGGACCAAACACAGAAATTAAAAATATTCCCTGGAAGAAACCCATACATTTCCAGGCTTGTGACATGTGAAAAGAAAATGTATTCAACATCATGCACCCATTTTTTTAAGAAAATGTGCAAAATGACTGTGTACATTTTTACCATGCACATGCACACACAGTTTAGTCAATGGGGGAATGCATCCATTAACAGATCTGTCTGAAACATGTGCAAAAATAATACACAGGTTGTCCCTGTTTACACAGGGGAAACATTCCCAGACATACTGGTGATACACAAACCATGTATGATAGTGAACTGCCATATTATGCTATAGAATCGCACCAGAGGACCTAGAAAATGCCTAGAGATGATGCTTCTGTAGGCATCTGGCATGACTCTATGGTCAACATCCTAATATGTGATATTTCAGCTACCCAAAAGTGGAAATTGGTTTAAAAAAAGTAATCAACCGATTAAAACATAGTAATTCGAAAAAAGTGTGAACAGCTGCACTTCAATAAAATGATCTTAGTAGACCTTTTTTCTTCTTCTTGCAGTCATCCATTTGCTTGCCATCTGTCTCTGGACCCAGGCCCAGATGCTACACAAAGAAAGAACAGTTGAGACAGCAGACAATGCCAACTTCTGGTTTATCCCCCCCACACACACACCCCATGTTCACTTTCATTGCTTGATGGCATTCTCCCTCAGGGTCTAAGGGAGAGAGTGAGTGGCAGTGACAGGAAAAATTATAGGGCCAGAGTTTTCTAGCCAATAGTGAGCCCTCTGATGTGATGTGTGGACTGCAACTGCCCAATGATCCTCACATGAGATCAAGTCCAACAAATGTATCAATGACCTCCTGACAGGACATTGATTCTCAGTGTGTTGTTGCAAGCCATCAAGTCATTTCTGACTCATGGTACCCCTAAGGTGAACCTATCATGGGGTTTTCTTGGCAAGATTTGTTCAGAGGGATTTGCCTTCCTCTGAAGCTGGGGCAGTGTGATGTGCCCAAGGTCACCCACTGGGATTCAGGGTGGAGAGAGGATTCAAATCCTGGTCTCCTGGAGTCCTAATCCAACACTCAAATCACTATGTTATGCTGGCTCTTGCAACCCTATTCCCACCCCCCCCCACACACACACACAATTAATTTTATCACATGGCCTGGACTGTTGTGCAGTTTTTCTTTTGTGTTGCTTGAAATGATTAATTAATCCACTACAAAAGTTCAGTCTGTACATAAAAGCTCTCTTTAACCCATGCAGCAGATGACGTTGATAGCATGGCAAGATGACTTTGGGCCTTCTCTGTGTTGGAAATTATGTGCTCAGTCTCACTTTCTCATTTTGTATTCTGTGTATGCCCAGGAAGAAAAAACATGTTCTATCCGGGCCTTGGAAACACCTACCACAACTACTTGTCTTGGCTACAAATATATGTTTTGGGCTTTGGGACAGGGGCAGGTGGAGACAGCTTATGGGATTCAGGGAAGCAAAACCCCTAGCAGACTCCAAGGTGCCAGTTACACAACAAAAATTGTCGCAGGGCTTACCGTGACTTCCTGATCCTGTATCTGTCCCTCGCTGTTTATACGATTTTTGTCACTCTTTAGGAAATCCTGGAAGATCCCATGATTGATATTTACACGACAAAAGTTTTTATTGGTCCCGCACTCTTATATCCCGTGCTTTTGCTGTTTACACATGTTTAGCCTACCGGGATTTTTTTTTTGGCTGTCAATCAAGGATGCGATTACTCCTGTTTTCACAACCTTGGTGACGTACTTCCTTTAGAGTTCCGCACCACGAGCGATGCTATTGGCTGGCTGGGGGGAGGGGAGGGGGCAGACGCTTGTGTTTGTCCTGTGTCTTAAAAATGTTAACCCTTTAAGCAGAGGCAGAAGGCATTTTGAAAGACCAAGAATGTGATATTTCGCTCAGACGGAGGAACAATTAAACCATGTCCTTTCCTTTTGAAATCAAGCCGAGTTGGGGGGGGGAGGAGAGGCTTGGGATTTCTTTTAAAATCTTGACGCTTAAAGCAGAGGGAGCAGCATTTTGAAAGACCCAGAATGTGAATGTGATCCCTGCTCAGACGCAGGGAGTGCTTTCCTTTTGAAATCAAGCCGAGTGAGGTGGGGGGAGGGGGGTATTCCCCTTGCCTCTTTAAAATGTTAACCCTTACAGCAGAGTTTTAGCTGCAGAGTGAAGATTTCAAGCCAGCGACAGACAGGCATTTTGAAAGACACAGACACAGAGGGGGGGGAATAAAAGTGTGTTCATTCGTTCAGAGGCTGGAATATATTACTGTGCCCGTTCAGACCCAGGGAGGTGATCAAGGCAGGGGATGAATGGGCAACCCTCTGCCCAGCACGATCTCTTTGTAACATGCAGTTGAGAAAGAGGTTAAAGCTGAAGGGTTTGCAGTGTCGAAATCCATTTTAAAAGGTGATTGAGTACATGCACGCGCACACACACATCAACCTACATGCAGCTGGAAGGGATGCCTTTGTTTTCAGCTGGTGAGGCTGGATCTGTTGAACGGGTGACTGACCCCTCCTTTCCTGGTCGCTGATCTCTAAGCCCGCCCCCAGTCACCATTTCCGGTCATCTCCTAGTACCGAGATATTTTGTCCCAGGCTGTTTACATTTCCAATTTTCCGAATCCTCCAGTGACTTTTTTAAAAAATGGCACAACCTGCGGGACTGGAAGCCCCGCAGGTTGAGGGATAAAAGGTGGCTCCCCTTCCAAAAATCACGTACCCAACCCGATGTACATGTAAACTGCCAGGGATCGACACAAATTCTTCCTGGGACATTTTCATTGTGTAAACGGCACCCAAAGCAATAACAAAATACCACAGTAAAATGGATTATAAATGTAACTGATGTACCGCAAAGGAGATGAACCACTAAATGTTACATGAGGAAAGGACATAGGATGATCAAGATTTGTGATGCCAAATGAGCCCTGCAACAAAATGTTGCAGGGGTGCTCCTGTTCAGATTTCTTACAACCCAGTCATGCCATTCTCCATACCATAGGCCTGACTTCTCTAGCCTGGGGTTTTTTCACAATACACAGTTAGAGGTTGCCCACTGTATCAAAGGGGTTACGTTTCTGGACTTACCATTTATAAGTGACACTGCAGATAATATCAAACCCTATTAAAAGAAAGGACTTTGTTGCAAACATGCTATAGAGTTGCATTGGAGGACTTAGCGATTCCTAGAGAGGTAACCTCTTGGCATTTTCCAGTGTGACTCTATGGTATATGTCCCTATTTTTTTTCCCAGCTGTAGATAACTGAAACTGCAGAAGTTTCTTCTGTTGAGACTGGGGAGAGCGGGGAGATGACACCTGTGATTCTACTTGACATATCATGGCAATATGCTATGGAAGCCAGGAGTTTGGTAAATTGTTGGGCTAAGAATTCAAAAAAATCCCTCACTTACCTGTGAACCCCAGGATTCCATAGGATGTTGCTATGATTAAATCTAAATTTTGGCTCAATTTCTCTCAGCATTATCACCTGAATTTGCTGCTAGATGGTGACAGTGATGTTTTCCCCAAGGCAACATTTAAATGACACTCTCTTGTGGGTTTTTTCTAAATCATCAGAGATGGAATTGTAAAACAATTCACTACAGAATGGATCTTGTTAAAATTTGAAACGCATGGACCATAGGGAGACAAAAGAATGAAGACCTACTGTTCCCCCACCCCCCAAAAAAAATTCCAATTTAGAAATAAGCCAACTTCTCTATCTTTTAAAATAGTGAATATCTTTCCAAGCTCAAAATCAGTGAGTGTTTGTTGGGTTGTTTGGAATACACATGTCATAGAATCATAGAATTGCAGAGTTGGAAGAGACCATGAGGCTATCCAGTCCAACCCCCTGCCATGCAGGAAATCACGATCAAAGCATCCCTGACAGATGGCCATCCAGCTTCTGTTTAAAGACCTCCAAGGAAGGAGACCCCACCACGCTCTGAGGGAGTGCGTTCCACTGCTGAACAGCTCTTACTGTCAAAAAGTTCCTCCTAATGTTGAGGTGGAATCTCTGTTCCTGGAGCTTGCATCCATTGCTCCGTGTTCCAATCTCTGGAGCAGCAGAAAACAAGCTTGCTCCATCCTCAATGTGACACCCCTTCAAATACTTTAACAGGGCTATCACATCGCCTCTTAACAGTCTTTTTTCCAGGCTAAACATACCCAGCTCCCTAAGTCTCTCCTCATAAGGCATATGTTCTGGAACTCAATGTGATATGTTCTGGATATGTTCTGGAACTCAAAAGTATACTTGGCTATGTTAATTACACCTGGAAAAAACAAACAAGACACCAAAGGTAATTGGAGATGGAAGGTTTTGGGACATGTTGAATGGGTGTGTTGTTGTTTTCAGCAAGTTAAGTATAGGTAGCTGAACTGGCTATTTTTCATCAGATTTCTTCTTGTTCTTTGTTGTTGTTCTTGTTGCTATGGCTGTTGAGTTCCACATGCTGCCTTAACATTGTTAAGACATCTATTATTCATGAAAAGACCAGAAACAGACTATTCATGGTGGACAATTTGACATGTTTTCTACCATGATCATAAATTGCGGGACACTACAAAGAAATCCTCAGGTTCACTGAAGACTGTGGCTGACATCCTGCATCAAGCACACAGGCACGATCTTGTAGCTAGGCTTTAATTCCCTATCAGGCTCTGGAAATCCACTTTGAAAGCCAGTCAGCCATGCAGTGTGGTGGAAGTCAGTATTGCTGCTGAGCAGGGTGCTGCAAGATGATGTGACCACCCCATTCCTACTAGCAAGCAATGATGAGATGAAGAGTTGTGACAGGTCTCCAGAGGGTCCTTGATTCTGTACTTGTAGCATTGCTCACCGGAGAAAGCAGGCTGCTCATGTCTTCCTGCAGTGCTCTGCTCACCAGCAGAACAGATCTCCATTGCTCAGGGTGGCTGACTGCTTTTATGATGGGTTTCTGGGTCATTTGCAGTCATGGCAGTAGTGCCTCAATCACAGGTGTTGTCTAGACAGTGAAAATATTCCTCATAGAATTCATAAGAATACCTTTTGTCCCAAGAAGATCCTGCAGTGATTCACTGTATTCAGAAGGAAGCGGGCCAAAAATGCAAAGAAACTATGTGGGAAAAGCCTTTGCGGCTTTTCCCGAAGTCTTTAAAGTAATGCGTAGAAATGCATATTACCACCCATTTGGACATCCGATCCAAATCTCAGCATATTCTCAGAGAGGAGCAGAAGTGGAATTCTGATTGGTTGGACATGCGCAGGGGGTGGACTTGCCAGCTGGAAGTGTCATTTTTGAGTTTTGTGGTAGCAATTGTATGCTTTTTCACTGCACTGAGACGACCAAGCCCCTGCTTTAAGTGGGAGGTCATACTTGCATACCCTTGATATACATTTTTTTAAAAAAAATACTATGCAGCGGTGGCAACTTGTACAGAATAAGAATGCGAG
Source organism: Gambelia wislizenii (assembly GCA_030847615.1). NCBI lineage: Eukaryota > Metazoa > Chordata > Lepidosauria > Squamata > Crotaphytidae > Gambelia > Gambelia wislizenii. Next base: position 18,815,532 of record JAUMIR010000007.1, on the reverse strand, counting down.
TAAGTCACTCGTGGCCACCATCTTGATCCACAAGCATGGCTGCATGTGAACTTCAAACATGGATAGCTTTGCATACCAGTGATTTTGCCAAAAACACACACACACACACACACACACACACACAACCATAGAAACAAATGAACACTGCTGCAAATTTGTATTATTGTGCAGCACCCACATTATATTGTCTCATCCAGACAACACCCAATGAGAATACAAAGCAGTTATGATGTCCTAAGTCTTATTTAGGACACCATAACTTACCAAGAGGGTACAAGCCTTCATTTCTTTCTTCTGAAAGCATATTAGAGCTTTGCGTGGCAGAAAGGCAAGAAATTCTTGCTTTCCATGTTTGCTTTCTTGAACCCAGTAGTCATGCTAGAGTGATGGTTCTCACCCTTTGGACCTCTAGATGTTTTGGAATTCAGAAACCTCAGACAGCATGGTCAATGGCAAGAGATTTGGGGAGGTGAAAGGTTAAGAACCATTGTGCTACAGCAAGGAACTGTGGAAATAATCCCAAAGAATGGTGTCTCTCCCATGCCTAGGGGATTAATCAAACTTTGCAGCTCATGTGTTACAAACTGCTGTCCCACTGAGCAATTGCTTCCCCCCAGAATGTTAGTTCAGCTTCCCTTTTATCTGTGAGAAACAAGGTTTTTGTTTTGATCAGTTCTTCATATGATTCTTTCTATAGTGGCTGAGGCAAAGGTTATTAAGCTGCAGAAGACATCTGTGATCTAAACTGTAAACAACATTTTTGTCACTGCCCAAAGATTTTTATTCCTATTGTGAAGGATTAGACATTCTTTAAGAAGCAAAACAAATAGAGACACAGAAATCATGACAAATATTTTGCTGACAAACTGAACTGCAAGGGCAGAGCTAGTACCCTGACAGAAAAATACTTTGTTTTATTACTCTATCAGTGCATCTGAAGAAGGGGATTGAAATCCATGAAAACTCATGCTGAAATAAATCAATTAGGCTGGCATCCTTTCCTTTACATGTGCAGATGTCCTTTTATGGTTGCTGTAGAGGCTGCTCCTCTCCATTGATGCCCCCTTGTCATGGGAGAGAGGCTTGCGTACCCTAATGATGTTTTGAGCTATGCTGGTGGTGGCACAATAGCCACCGGTAGAGTCTCCCATGTCAGAAAGGTCAAAGCTGAAGGGTTTGACAAAGCGCGTCAAAGGGCAGGATGGGCTCTCTAGCCTTATGGTAACCGTCCTAGGAGAAGGAAAACTCTAATTCCAAACCCGGGCAGATGGTGCTCATCCAACCCTGTAAGGTCAACCATCTAAGAGAAGGAAACTCTAATCAAACCTACGGCCCGAGGACCTCACTGCTACCGTCCATGCTGGCAAGGCCTGCAGATGAAACTTTGGTTTAAAGGGTGAGGCCAGTTCTGTGCATGCTGTGCTCCACCAGACAAATCCATTGCACAGGCTCGAAGGACAAATCCAATTCCAAAAAAAAGCCCTGTAGCGATAGGCGAGGGACGAAACGGGAGGTGTAAGGATGCACTGGAAGCCGCAGACCCAACCCTGCATGCAGGCGGATCAGGACTTTGGTCACTCGAGGCTGACCCGGGAGATGACAGTCTTGTTCGGCAGCATCCTGAATGACCAAGCAGCCTTTTTTAAGGAGAGCACTGCTTGCTCCATTTGGAGAGGGGCCTAGACAAGGTGGCCTAACGAAAGCTCATCCACAACTACCTGGTTGGCTAAGCCATGGCCAATGGGAATCTTCTGATGTGGTCAAACCAAGGCAAAGAAACAAAGGCTCACGCCAGACTCCAAAGGTGTAAATAACTGATGCTTGCATGCTGGAACATCAGAACCATGCGAGACTCTGAAGATAGTGGACGGCCTGAGCATCATTCTGCCCTAATAGCCCATGAACTAGCACGGCTTAATATTGACATCACTGGTCTTAGTGAAGTTTGTCTCCATAAGGAAGGCAGCCTTAAAGAACATGGCACCGGCTACACACTTTACTGGTCTGGCAAACCAAAAACCGAAAAACATCTTTCAGGAGTAGGCTTCATGATTAAAAACTCCATTGCCTCCAAACTCGAAACCTTACCAACAGGACACTCTAATCGCATTATTTCTTTACGGCTCCCACATGTTGTACTCTTTAGTATATATGCCACAACTATGCAAGCCAACCCTGTAGAGAAAGACAAATTCTACACAGACCTACGCCACCTCATACAAAAAGTCCCGGTAGAAGATAAAATTATTATCCTTTGTGACTTCAATGCCAGAATAGGAAAGAACTCTGAAGCCTAGAAAGGTGTCTTAGGCAAGCATGGTGTTGGAAATTACAATGATAACGGACGCCTCTTGCTAGAGTTCTGTGCAGAACAACAGCTGACTATTGCAAACATATCTTTTAGCAGAAAGACAGCTTGAAGACAACCTGGATGCATCCCCGATCCAAACATTGGCACCTCATTGACTATGTTCCAGTCTGCCAGAGAAACATTCGCGATGTCCACCATACTCGAGTGATGCCCAGTGCAGAATGCCAGACAGTTCATTGCCTCATCAAATGTAAACTAAATCCTCATCTTAAGTTCAAACCTAAGAGGGGTGGCATCTTAAAGAAGAGACTCCAAATCAACAATCTTCAACAAGCTACCATGAGAGACAACTTCCAGGCAAACCTGCAAACAAAACTTGAAGACCATCCTACAGATCCTTCTCCTACAGTGCTTTGGCAACATATCAAAAACAGTATCCTCCAGTCTGCGGAAGAATCCCTCAGGTTATCCCACAAGAAAAATCAAGACTGGTTTGATGAAAACAACCAAGAGATCCAGGAGCTGTTGGCAAAGAAGAGAACTGCTCACCAGGAATACTTGCCATGTAAGAAAAGCAGCTTTCCGTCACACATGTAGTAAACTTCAACAAAATCTCCGAGACATGCAGAACAAGTGGTTGATCAATATAGCAGAAAAGGCACAACACTGTGCAGATCTGGGTGATTCTAGAGGATTTTATGAAGCTCTTAAGGCAGTGTTTGAACCTACTTATCAGGTCCAAAGCTCCTTATACAGTACAGATGGTCAAACATTAATTACTGATAAAGCCTCCATCCTGAATCGATGGGCTGAACACTTTCAAAGTCTCTTTAGTGCCAATCGAGTAGTCCAAGGCTCAGCTATCCAACGTATGATACAAAAACTGATGAAAAATGAATTGGACATAGCTCCCACTTTGGAAGAGACCATTAAGGCAATACAGCAGTTGAAAAATGGCAAGGCAGCTGGGATTGATGGAATCCCACCTGAAGTTTGGAAACACGGAGATCATGTCCTCCATGATAAATTCCACGAACTCCTTGTGAATTGCTGGGAAAAGGGGGAACTACCATCAGATCTCTGAGATACAGTCATCATCACCCTGTACAAGAAAAAAGGAGCAAAATCCGATTGCTCAAACTATCGAGGCATAACACTGATCTCTATTGCTGGAAAAATCCTTGCAAGGATACTCCTGAACAGATTAGTTCCTACCATTTTAGAAGAACCTCTTCCTGAAAACCAATGTGGCTTCAGAGCCAATAGGGGTACTACAGATATGGTATTCGCCCTTAGACAACTGCAAGAAAAATGTAGAGCAGAACAAGGGTCTCTATGTAACATTTGTTGACCTCACCAAAGCCTTTGACACCATGAGTAGGAAAGGTCTGTGGCAGATCCTGGAAAGACTAGGATGTCAACCCAAATTCCTTAAAATGATTATCTTGCTACAGGAGGGCCAATGTGGTCAAGTCAGATATGGCGATGCTCTTTCAGAGCCCTTTCTGATAACTAATGGAATGAAGCAAGGTTGTGTTCTTGTGCCAACTTTATTTACAATCTTCTTCAGCATGATGCTCCAAAGGGCTATGGCAGAGCTCGAAGAAGACGACGGCATCTATATACGTTACCGTACTGATGGTAGCTTGTTTAACTTAAGCCGTCTGAGGGCTCGCACTAAGAATCTAAACTATCTAGTCCATGAGCTGCTCTTCGCTGATGATGCTGCCCTTGTTGCCTACACAGAAGCAGCTCTGCAGCGCCTAACATCCTGTTTCGCAACAGCTGCAGAGCTGTTTGGGCTGGAATTCAACCTGAAGAAAATGGAATTTCTTTACCAGCCTGCACCACAGGACGAACACCACCATCCCCACATTGCCATCGGCAACTCTTCATTCAGCAGTTCATTCAGCAGTTCACCTACCTGGGAAGCATCATCTCCTCAGATGCCAAGATTGACAAAGAGATTGATCACAGATTAGCAAAGGCACATAGCGCATTTGGAAGACTTTACAAAAGAGTCTGGAGTAATAAACACCTGAGGCGAAACACAAAAATCAGTGTGTACAGAGCCATTGTATTGTCTATTCTCCTTTATGGGTCTGAAACATGGGTCACCTATCACCACCACTTACGACTCCTCGAATGCTTCCATCAGCTCTGTTTACGCACAATCCTAAATATACACTGGACTGACTATGTGACGAATGTTGCTGTCCTCGAGCAAGCAGGGATCACGAGCATTGAGACCATGATACTGAGAACACAGCTGTTCCGGGCATGGCACGTTTCTAGGATGGAGGACCTTCGCCTCCCAAAAATAGTACTCTACGGTGAACTCACCACGGGTCAGCATAAGAGGGGCACTCCAAAAAAGCGATACAAGGACTCCCTGAAACAACACCTCAGGCTCGGCCAAATTGATCACCAACAATGGTCCGCCCTGGCCTCACATCGGGAGGTATGAGACACAGTATCCACAATGCTGCAGCCTTATTTGAGAACTCACACCGAACAAGTCTTGAAGAGAAATGACAATGCAGAAAAAATCAAAAACCGGAAACATCACCCAAGGAAACCTTCTGTTGTGCTTTCTGCAGCCGGACTTGTCTATCTCGGATTGGCCTTTTTAGTCATCAGCGCGCTTGCAGAAAGCGCGGGATGAGTCCTTCCTGAATCTTCATTTGCGAAGAGAAGCCAGAGAGAGAGAGAGAGAGGCTGGTATTTTCTCTCATCCTCTGCATCACCCAAGCCCCTCTCCACCATACTTATTGAAAGTCTCTGAAGCCACCAACATAGCCATTCCATGCTTTGTGGCAAGCAGGCAGGATCACAGACACATCTGTCTATGTCCCCGTAGCCAAGTCTGAAATGATGACATCAGTGCTGAGATCCTCCAAAGGCCACGGCACTTCTGTAATCATATTGCATCTGGCTATGGGGATGTGGCCAGACATTCTGCTGTCCTGTCCACTCCTCACAAAGCAAGAAATGGCAATCTGGGGATGGGAGTTCAGAGGCTTTCAGTAGGTTGGAATGGTGTTGGCATGGCAGGGGGGTTGGACGGAAGGGCCATTATGTTCTCTTCCAACTCTATGAATCTATGATTCTGTGATATGGCTCAACTTAGTGTAGGTCTACATGTGGACCTACTACACTACACTGAGCCATGGCTCAATTTAGCATACGTCTGCATGTGGACCTACTACACTACACTGAGCCATGGGGGATTGCAACCTCAGCCTTAAAGGTGTGGCTAGATTCTTCCCTCCCCTTTCCCAACATTTTTTTTTCATGTTCATTTTAGGAGTCTCACTTTTGGAGATAGGTGGCCTATAAATTAATTAAATAAAAAGTAGGGAAAGATGGGTAAGAATTTTCACACATTCCCTAGTGTCAGTATCCCTTACTATGAGAGATGGAAAAATAGGAGAGCTGAAAAAGCTACATGTAGGAGGAATCAAACCTGTATCCACGGTTTTGAATCCTTCGCTCTTAAAACTCTGAATTTTGTATCTATTGAATATGGCCAATGCATATAAGGATGAATTTAGTTTCAGTTCATTTTTTAAGAATATACCAACAGTTCCCAACATCTTCATGTACAATGGGGGTGGGGGGGCTTTCAGATAATCAAATATGGGAGAAAGCAAAGGCATCAGATTTTCCCATGGATTAGGAATAGCAATAGCATTTATATTTCTGTATTGTTTATCAGTGCAAAGCACTCCCTAAGTGGTTTATATTATGTTAGCTAATTGCCCCCAACAAGCTGGGTACTCATTTTACCGACCTATGGAAGGGTAGAAGGCTGAGTCAACCTGGAGCTCTATAGAATCGAACTCACAACATTGTGGTTGTAGTACCAGCATTTAACCACTGTGCCACCAGGACTCCATAACTGGGGTAACTAGGGAGACTTTGAGTGCCTCAATATGGACTTGGAAGGCTAAATGCAGCGAACAGACTGTACTTTCTCCACCCCAGCATTAGAGAATTCTAGCAGCAAAAATGGGATAAGACCTTTTAATCAATCCCCCAATCACCATAGATTTACCACACTACTCCCTGCCAGAGGGCTGGAGGGAAAGGGTGCTACAATAGGAAGGGGCATGTCTTCTGCTGGCAGGATAGATGGCAAGAGAGCCAATGATCTCATCCTGAAAAACAAAAGTGCCGCAGTTCACTGAAAGCAAAAGCTATCATTCTTATTTTAGAGGTGTAAAGTTGCTCTGATAGAAAGTTTTGCTGGAAGGGTAGATCTATGCTTTTTGAGCTATATTTACTTATTGATTGTCTCAACCCTGCTGTCAGGAAGTGAAGATTTTAACAGGAATTATGTGGTAGCAGCTCTGATGACTTTCAGAAACAGTTTTGGTACTCCTGTAAAGCTTGTAAAGTACCTTTATCATCCAAGTTTCTGTGTTTCAACTGAGGACTTTATCAGACCAGCCCCTTAAAAGCATTCTTTTACTGGCACAAAAAGTCCATGTTTATCCTAGCAAAAGAATGCTCCCCACTGGATTTACTTCTAATCCCAGCAAAGGCTTCACCGGCAATGAAAGAGGAAATGAACGGAGCTCTGTTCACTTCCTCCTTTGAAATCCTGCAGATTATTGCGAGACTTCTTCTCATGGGAATTTTTTTTAAAAAAAAACTAAACAAAAATAAGACAGAAAATCTTTTAAAAAGCACATACACACACTTTAAAGGTCCAAGTAACCTGGGGAGAATCATAAAAAGTGTGTCACTTACCTGGCTGTCATGATCTCACCCAGAAGAGTTCATGCTGGACTGGCCATTGAGAACAATGGTGTGAGGTTTCACACGCCAGCAATATCGGCACAAAAGCACCATGGGGGATCTATTGACGGCTTCTGCCATCAATAAAAAATCTACTCGTTTTGGCTTGGACATAACCACAAAAGGGTGATGTTGTCTGATATGTGCACCCTTTCGCTGCTATGTGGCATAGTTATGATACCATATTTTATGCATCTGATAAAGTCCTGAGAGAAAATGTCTCTTAACCTGTGAAAAGAAACAATGGAATGAATGTCCATGTTAATTACAGTTGTCCCTCTGTATCCTCAGATTTGGTATCCATGGATTTAAGTATTCATGGCTTGAAAATATTCTTTAAAAAATAATAACTCAAAAAGCAAAGTTTGGTTTTGCCATCTTATATAAGGGACACCATTTCGCTATGCCATTGCATATAACGGGACCTTAGTATTCATGGATTTTGGTATCCATGGGGGGGGGGTCCTGGAACCAAACCCAGCAAATATGAAGGGACAACTGTAATCTGTTTTCATTCTGTGCTGCTGCTTGCATGAAGCAAAGCCTTTCATAATCTTGGAATATGCATTCATGAATTACCACTTCAGACAAACCACATAATGAAACACAGGGTGGGATTTGATGCTACCTTTACCCAGATACATTCCCCTGTACATGAAAGAAAGAAATGATTTCTCTCCCCATCAACCATGTACACCTCTCCCATGTCTGTTAGTCTTAGATTTCCATACTTGAAGGCATAGGGGCATAAATTCAGTGCCCCTGTATCCACAATTCCTAGATTTTATCAGAAACATTTTCTGTTCAGTCTGGCTCTACACATATTGAACTGTTCATACCACTTCTTCTAAGATGATTGTGTTCATGTTTGGATGTCCAGTGAAGGCAACATTGACATGTTGGGTTTGCAGGAATCACTTCCCATCAGACAGGAAAAAATGGCTTGAGTGCAAGGTACTGTCTGATTCAATTATGGTTATTGGTTTCTATAGGTTAGCAGAAGGTGTTCATTGTATGGCTGACGTTTGTGATAAACCCAGCTTCACAATGTTTATAAAGCAGTAGAATTTCCCCTGGATGAGTTAGTAGTTTTAATCTTCCAAGATCTTGGAGCAGGCTGTATGTAAATATGTACATATGCATACTAGTGCCAGTTCAATAGCCTTACTTGGATGATTATCTCCCAGAAGAAATAACCAAGTCAGTTTACTAGGAAGCATAATCTCTTAATAATGTAGTGTGAGAATAATCATAGAATCATAGAATTGCAGAGTTGGAAGAGACCACAAGGGCCATCCAGTCCAACCCCCTGCCACGCAGGAAATCACAATCAAAGCATCCCCGACAGATGGCCATCCAGCCTCTGTTTAAAGACCTCCAAGGAAGGAGACCCCACCACGCAACGAGGGAGTGTGTTCCACTGCCGAACAGCTCTGACTGTCAAAAAGTTCCTCCTCATGTTGAGGTGGAATCTCTGTTCCTGGAGCTTGCACCCATTGCTCCGTGTTCCAGTCTCTGGAGCAGCAGAAAACAAGCCTGCTCCATCCTCAGCGTGACATCCCTTCAAATACTTAAATACTTAATGTGCATTCAAAAACTGAAATAAAGCTGTCTGGACTACATAATCCATGCTGGGTAGCTATATGCTCTGGAAGAAACCAACAGATATCAAAGCACCCAAAAAAATTGGACTATGGGGTCAGAAGCATTGAATCAACACAGATATGTGCTTCACTCATCTATGTCCATGCCCATCTATAATAGCTCACTACTCAGGGATGATCAGTAACAACTGAACATATAAACTGCCTCCACTGAAATGTATTGTGTTTGAGATGATGCCCTGTTTGAAAACTCTGTCCTGGAACAAATTTTATACATAGCAGTGTGACTTGCAAAAAATTACTTTCTGTATAACAACTCCGCCAGCCACTATAGCCAGAAATCTGGGAAAGGTTATTTGAATATTTCTTTTTCCAGAGTTCCTGCAAACAGTTAACTCCAACAAACCCTGTGTGCATGTATTATGTAATTGTGGGCTGTATGGAAATATAACTACGCAGTCTGGTTCATTAGCCTTACTTGGATTATTATGCCCACAGGAAGTAACACAAGTCAATTTGTCAAGATGCATACTCTCTTAATGATAGAGTCTGAGAATAATGTGCATTTAAAAAACAGTTTGTTCCACCAGGTCCCTTGCAAATAAATGTCCTGAACATTTCCATAAATCATCCAGATAATATTTTAGCAGGATCAAAACTGGCTACTGAAGAAAGACAACTAAAAAGCCAAAATCCCATTTTGAAGCCAAAGCACTACAAATCTCTGTTGAAAGGCAAATGTAATTTCCTCTCACCTTGTGTACGGATTCACAATTTGTTACTAAAAAAATAATCTTCATTTTAGAACCCTTTCCTCTTTACACTAGGGTTACAGATACAAGAGAACATAAGAACTCTCTTGCTGGATCAGATTGAAGAGCTATCCAAATTTCTGTTCTCACAGTAGACAACCAGATGCTTCTGGGAAGTCCACAAGAAGGTCATGAACTCTGTACCACTCTTCTGCTCATGTTTCCCAGTAGCTGGCATCCAGACTTACACTGCCTTCAATACTAAATGAAATACATACGGTAATCATCATGACTGGCAGGCAATGTCATGTAGTGGCTAGGAGTGCTGCATTAGGACTTGAGTTCAAATTCAAGTCCCCACTGAACCCTGTTACTTATTGGATGACCATGAACCAGTGATTCTTTCTCTCAGCCCAACACCACAGCATTAGGAGGATAAAGGCCCAAATTCCTTTGTTTGTCCCAACTGCAAGAGACCCATTGAGACAAAACTGACATTCTGTTGGTCATTAGTAAAGTTAACCTAAGATTGGGATTATAGCCTGTTTTCACTCCCTCTGAAAAGCTAGGTTCATAGCTTGGGGGTGCTGTTGGATTTGGTATTGCTTCTGTAAGGCCATGTGGCTGCTGTGGCAAGGGGTAGCTTTGCCCGGCTTCAGTTGACGCACAGCTGCACCTCTTCCTATGGTAGGTGGATTTAGCCACATGTGGTTAATGCCCTCATTTAGCTTACAGTTAGACCACTGTAATGCATTCTATGTGGGGCCTCTTTGGAAGTGTTCAGAAGCTACAGATAGTGTAGGGACTGCATATCACCTGTTTTGTATCAACTACACTGGCTACCAGTGTGCTTCTGAATTCAATTCAAGGTGCTGGCTTTGACCCACAAAGCAGTAAACAGAACAATATTCCTTGAGCATGCTCAGAAGCATAATTTAACTCAGAGGTTGAGTAGGCATCTCTATCTATGTGCCCACCCTCATTTTGATTACTGTCTCTATAGTCTTCAAGAGTTTCCTTGCAGACTAAACCAGTGATGGGATTGTTGGAGCTGGTGTCTGTCAGTGATAATTGGATCAACAGCCAAATGTATAATTAATGGTGCAGCAATGGTAAAATGGTGCACCAATTTTATGAATGGGATGGTGGTCTCTTTTTAATCTCTCTTCCTGCCAAATGTCAACAGCAGCCTACCAACAAGGTCATCATCTTGAATGTACCACTGCATCGCTTGATGTAGTGTTGATACTAGAAATTCCCTTGCCCTAACGCCTTTGCTTTTTATCTCTCTCCTTGTTTAGGAATTTGTCTTACTTTGCTACGCAGCGCAGCCCATCTGCTGTCATTTTGGACTTATGGGAAGCCAGACATCAGCATGATGGTGACTTAGACTCTCTAGCCTGTGCTTTGGAAGAGATAGGAAGGACACAACCCAAAATCTCGGACCTCACAGAAACTCATATCGAGGAGTCCAACTTCAGCTACAGCAGACAAAATGGACTTTAGTTGTCACTTTCCTTTTGAAGAACTAAGGCCTGGGTTCACCTTTGTACTTGATGAAATTCCTGTTGGCAGGGAAGAAGCTACAAACCATGCTATGATTTCATGCTTACACACACACACACACACACACACACACAAACACATACTTAACTTGTCCTGTATTTCATGCAGTGGCTCACTCCCTCATGCCATCAAAGCAATTTCCATTCAGAGGAAGATAATAATCTGCTAAACTACAAGGAAAACATTTGACTCTCTATGAGAGGAGGAAAATATTGTCTCCCTATGCTGAAGGTTGAATTTGATATTTGGGTACATTCTTAAGCCACAACATGTTTAGAATGAATTTTACTGTATCCTGGAGAGGAAAATGAGTGAATATTCAAAGATGACTAACATTATCTAAAATCTAGATGTTTCTGTGTCTTAGACTGTTCACTTGGTTCTTTTCTGTTCTATGAGTTATGGTTTGGCTTGTAACTTAGGCTGAGGGTATGGCCCTGTAGAGGGCACAGGTAAGAAGGCACTATTGGGGCAGGGGCAGGGGCAGTAGAGAGGCCAAAATATGATTTGCTGAAAGATGGTTAATGGTTCAAATTGAAAGACTCTGGAGCTGAGGCAAAATTTCTCAGAAGTCCTATTTCCATGAAAGATTACTAGATTTTTTTTGTAGTTGTCCTCTTCATAAAAAAAAAATGGCATGGCACTTTTCAGAATTTTCTCCAGATATTCTGCAGCCTTTTGGATTTGCTTCGTGGCTTCTATTTTCTTCACTCAGGGTCCAAGGGTGGGACAAGTGAAGCACAGGGGAGGAAGTAAAATGGCAGCCAGGTGGAAAATACAGCAAAAATAAAACAATTTAGGAAAAAGAAACTATGCTTCTGCCACTGTTAAAGGTGCTTTTCACCCCTGAAAAACTGTTGGAGAATTTCTCCATCTCATGGAAACATTTCCTTAATTTCTTTGACCACAAATAGAAAATATTTTTTTGAGAGAGCATCTGCCCAAAACTCTAGAAGAAGCTACTGGTGATGAAGCTGGTTTTCTTTTTAAAAATAAAACATGGTTCAAGGAGTGAAAGGACAGGTTTATGAATCCCTATGCTATGAAGACCAAGTCCAATACTTCATTACACCATATTAGCATTATTAGAATGGCTGTCAAAATATCCAGATAAATTCGCATTCCTGTTAAAACATGCATGGAATGCAAAGAGCCTAGACAGTGGTGGTGGGTTCTAGGTCGAACGATTCCTACATTAAAGTTGCTCTGTAATATGTTTTTCTAGATAGAGATTGCTAACTAAATAAGCAAAGAAAATATCACAAAGATAGATGAAACACTCCCTTGATTTCATCATTTTATTTCCCAGTTTTACGACAACAAAATGCTCTCAACGAATGCACTGCTAAATGTTCTGAGGCTTTAAAAGAGAGAGAGCTGTGATGACATCTGAAGCATTCAGGTCTCCTTCTCTTTAAAGAGATGCCAGTATAGCTTCTATACGACCTTTTAAACTCACATCACAGAGAAAGTGCCAGGGTGGCTGGACTACTTGTGGTAATATGATGCACGTTGGAGTCCTATACAACCTGTATACATTACATTACATAACTTTACATAGACCAAGCTATGTAGCAGAGGTGCTAAGAAAGCCCATTACTGAATTGTGTAATGGGATACCAACAAGAGTGCTCGATGCACATTGGTACCCAATGCTCATTGGTCCCATTGTGCAATGGTCATTTTGCAGGCTCTGCTACGTAGTAATGTAACAACAGCCTTCTCCTGGATGTGGACGTCATGCTACTGTGCAGTTCTAATTCCTGTATACATAAATCCACTTATGAAGGTGCAAGTCTCCAACAGGATTCCGACCATTGTTTTTAAGCATAAACATGTTTTTCCTGCCTTTAACTAGTACTGTGTTAATCTGTTTTTCTCTTACAAACAGTACAATACCAGTGTTGCAGGAGTGCTTTCAGATACCAGCTTTATGGGGCTTCTGCTGCTGCTAAATGAAAACAGCATTGAAGCAGGCCTTCTTCCCTTTTCATTTATAAGATTTGAAGCTAGAAAAGACTTTAAAAACATTATCAGAACATTTGAATTCAACTTTATGGTGCTGGAGTCTGACAAAGCTGCAATGCACATCAATCTGGTGGAACTGTAATGTAATATTTTATTTTATTTTTTAGTTCAGAAATGACGTGTAGATTAGGGAGGGAGTAGAATCAAGAAAAGAGAATTTGAAAATGAGGGAAAAGTATGTGTGTACTTATTTAATAAGCACACATTCTCCATTCTGGGTGTGAAACAGGTGTGAGGTTATCTTTTTTTTAATTTAATGGGTATACAGGGCAGAGTGAAACCCATCCCTCATGGTATGTCAGTGTGGTGTTTTGTTGTAATAAATTCTTTCTCCTTTCCTGCTGGGATATGAGGTGCTGAGGTAAATGGGGAGGGGTAGCTCACCCATTCCCACTTCATAGCCAAAAGGCCAGTGTTACTAAACAAGCACACATGAAGCCTGACCTACACCTGTTTACTCTAAAGTTAATGGCTCTGTGTATATGTCTACACAGAAGTAAATCCTTTTCAGTTCAGTGGGATTTACACTCTAGTAAATTTGTCTAGGATTGCAGCTTTAATTCAGCAGGACTTAATCCCCAGGGAGAGTGGAAGACATTACTGCCTTAAAAGCATACAATACAAGTTCAAAACATTATCCCCATTCCCATCTCCAATCAGAATTTCAAATCCACTTTCCTATGCATATCAGTTCACAGCAAAATTTGAGGAAAGGGGGATCAGAAGACAACTTTAACATGATGCTAGGATCACAGAACAAAAATAGCACTACTAAAATAGTATATAAACTAGTGGTAGGCAACTGTGTGGGTCCGGGGGGGGGGGCACATTCACTTCTTAGGAGACCTTGAGGGACTACAGAAGAAAAAAATATATTTTTGTTCCCAACACCATTTAGGGGTTGGGGGGTATTTCCACCATGTTTTTAGTGGCCCCGAGCTATTTTAGACCCAGGAGAAGCCTTTAAAAACAAACAAACCAGGATGTGGCTGGAAGTTACTCCAGTCTACTTCCAGGGGGGTTGTTTTTTAAAGGTCTTTTCTGGGCCTAAAATGGCTTGAGGGGACCCAAAATGTGGCAAAATGACCCACACACTACCTAGAAGGTATTTGGAGACCAAAAAAAAAAAAAAAAAGGAAAGCAACTACCCCTGGAGGTGGGCCTTGAGGGCTACAGAAACTTTGCCCAGCCTGATATAAACCACAGAAACCTCAAGCTGTTTTTAAGATTAAAAACCAGAATTCAATTTTTTAAAAAATCCAACAGACATTTGAGGGTGACAGACACTTGCTTCCAACAGCCTCACACTGTCATTGCCTGCTGAAAGGACCCAGGTCAGTCTCTTTTGGGAGGCTGTTCCATCACAACCACAAAGGTTTCTGGTGTGTGTGTGGTTTTTTTCTTGGTGGTCACTATTAGCTTATTTTTATAAAGCCATGGTGATGGAAGACAACAATTCCCAATTCAAGCAGACAGGTTGGATAAAATGCACATATAGAATTTAAGTACCAATTTTGCTAAATATCTCATATGTACACAACCGGTGTTTCTTTGGTCTGAAATGCAATGAAAGCAAACTCCCATGGCATCTATGGATGTCTCCATGTAGTATGTGTGCCAGCTCTGGAGAAATCTTGTAATTATAGTAACGTGGAACGTACACATGGTGTTGTAAGGCACATAAGCTTGGCACAGGATAATGACAATTTGTCCTAAATCATTGAATTGAGACTATGGAGCCCCTATGAATATGATCTAAAGATGGAGCCCACATCATTGTTTGATTCATGTTGTGCAATGGTCAGCTCTATGATTAATGTTTTTTCCTCTCTTCTAAGCTCTAAAACTGCACAATGGTTTTGGATTAAATATTGGACTGAATTTTAGACTTTAAAATAAACACACATAAGTACGAATGGGATTCCCGTTCATAATGCAACATTACAATAAGACCTATCTCTGAAGGAAGTAGTGACATAGGTAGACATTTTTACTATGTAGCTGTTGTTGTTGTTTTAAATCAGTCTCTAGATGTTGGATCAGTCCAGGGTGTAGGTTGTCTGTGGAGAGGAATGGCAACCTGCACAACAAGGGTATTTTGCAAAGGGATCAGCATTATGGGAAAATATCACAGTGGCCACCAAAAGCAGCTGCCACAATTGGCTCTTCCACAACCAATGCTGGCATAATAAATGTTACAAGAAAGCAAGGACTTTATCAAATGAGGAATAAAGCCCCTGTCAAGGTTGGGAGGAGGACAGCGCTGTCTTGCTTACAGCACTCCGTTTCATATGACTCTGTCCTCCTCCCGACCTTTCCCTGTGCTTCCTTCGTGTCAGGGAAGAGAGAAACATGCTGCTTTTTATTAATGGGGGTTCTCGGTTAATAAAAGCAGTGCATTTCTCCTGCTTCCCCCTTCGGCATGGGGGAAGGTCAGGAGGAGGATGGTGTCATATGAAACGGAGCACTGTAAGTGAGACAGTGCCGTCCTCCTCCCGACCTTGGTGGGGGTTTTATTTGCCATTTGAAAAAGTCCCAAAACACCAGGAAAAGATAAGTGTGAATAATGGAATGAATAATGTTTCAGTTAATGCTGTGTAACAAATTATGTGAAACTTGAAATCTGTCACCCATCCTTGTGAAAGATGTGGCCATTTAATTCCTCTTGGGGTGGTAGAAGAGTCTCACCAAAATATCAAGGGAGGTGTGGCAGATTTGACCACTCACCTTAATAATGAACATTACAAGTTGACCAAGGAGGACTGATATTCTTTAGCTTTAAAAAGACATCCTCATACTGCTTTCTGCCACTTCGCCAACTTTCAATACATTATTGAAAAACCTGGAGTGGGAAGCATACCATCATAATGGCATCCCATGCACATTTCAGGAAGTGTGCCAGATAGGGAGACTGCCCAAGGAGCACGCCACAGGGATTTTTTAAAACTGAAAATAAGTATTTCTGTCCCCACAAATGCCCAGCAAGAAATTTCAGCCATAATAATCAGAGCAACTTCAACTTAAAGAAGTTAATCTTGAAACAAATCCTATTTTAATAAAAAGATTATGAAATAAATTTAATGTTTTCAATGAAAATAGAGTGACTAAACACACTTTTCCTTGCACACCCCTACTAGGCTCCTCAAAGCATCTGAACTACAGCTAATCCAATACTTCTCTTGCTTTCTCCTCAATACCTACAGTGACTATTATGTTATAGAATGCTAATTCCCTCTATGAGTTGGTGCCCCAATATTCTTTAAAGTCTTTAGCTGTCTTTTGAACCCCTAGGTTGCTTTTTTCTCTGAATCCTGATCAGCATCTGAATAACTTGGGTAAAATAATTTACAATGCAGTCCTGTGGACCTGGGATGGTGTCCTGGGGGGGCATAATAGATACTGGATGCCCTGTTTGGAGGGAGGGAGCTGATCTTGGAGCAGATCCAACCTTGAAGACCCCTAGCATGTCCTTAGAACATTAATTCCAGAATTTTAGATCTAATATAAATTTTATTTCTAATGGTACAACTGCCTTCTTAAGTGTGTATCACTTTCCTCCTCAACATTTGGAGGTCTGATGTGAGGAGCAGTAAAAATGGGCTAGCTTTTGAGAGATTTTTTTAATCCCATAGATTCAAAGCTCTCCCAGTCCCCAAACATTCCACCACCACCAACGTTCTCACCATCACTGAAGTTGACATCCCATTGTGCAAATAAACTTATCAACCCCATTCTCCTCCAGGTCTGTTCCTCCCTCATATAGCCTGGCAGGACTTAGGAGATGTTGGAGAGCCCAACATCTTGTATATCTTATGGTGCAATTGCTCTGTTAAGCTAGTTCTCTGTTTGCAGCTTCACAAATAATGGCTGGCATCCTGATCATTATTTACAATATAGTAAGCTATACTTACAACATCATAAATTTTGGTATTCACATTTACAATCATAGCACTATGGCCATGATTACAAATATCCCCTAAAACACACCTTAAAAGCCAGGCAGATGGCTACAGAACTGAAGGAGTCCTGTAGCACAGGCAAGCAAGGCACTGAAAGATGATGCATATAGGCTCCTCCTGACAGCAAGCCATAGGGACTTGTCATAATTGCCTGGTGCACTGCAAGTTCACTGGCAGAAGGGGGCTGGATGTGTCATCCTTCATTACCCACTTGTCAGCATGGCAGAACTCCTTTAGTGTATGTGGCTTCCTGGCTTTTAAGGTGGGTTTTAGAGGGTGGGCTGGGAGACAGATCATAGCTACAACATTGTAGTTGTGTCTTCCATGCAGAATATAAATGCTATCATGATAAAACACACACAATGATGTGAATTGGTGAATTGGTCATGGGGTGGGGTTGCACAATGCATTTTGTATGGAGAAGCAATTTGATGGCTGAGCCTAAATTCTCAAAAAAGAAGGAAAACTATTGTCAGGCCAACTACTTACGCTGTTTACATCTTATCCACACAAAATTAGCTTCCAGCACCAATATGTCTAAAGTAGGGGCACAGACAGCATATATTGGTACATTAACTGAACAAGAGCTGTAAACAACTTGCTTTAATGCCATGAAGAGTAACGGTCCTAAATAGAAAATCTGTATTCAAAAGCAAGTTTCAGATTTATCCTAGCTTCATCATACCTCTTATTACCCAAACCACTGATGCCTGGAATTAACTTACTGCTGCTTCTTACTAAAGAGTGAAAAGAGGAAAACATTCTTTCATCACATTCTTCAGAGGATGCTGTGAACCAGCTGATAATAAAATAAATAATTTAATCTGGATTTGCAGACCCAGTTATTGAGAGCTAAACTGCAGATGACCTGAGACGTCTGTGAATTAGGGATGGCTGAACATTCCCTCCACTTCCTATGAATGTGCCTTGGGTTTTTGGAATATTTCATCGAACACTCACCCCTGTACTTAAAAAAGCCCAGTGAGATATCTCCATGGAATGCCATATTTTCCTGCTGGGGATATAGACTTATTTACAAATCCTAGGATTTGTGGAAGCTGGCCTTACTATTTCAGCAAACTGGGTGGGCTCTCTTAGGCAGATTTTGTGTGCTAGAAAAGAACTGCAAATTGTGAGTTATTTCAGTTGTCATCAGTTGGAGAGAAGTGTTGGTGAGGTTTTCTGCCTCAGGTGCCAAAATAACATGACTGTCTTTGAGTACAGGTCAACCCCTGTGTCCACAGTATACACAGTTTAACTTATCCATGTCTGAATTTTTTTTCTCTCTCTAGGCATTTCTAGGTCCTCCAGTGCAATTCTATGGTCAACTTCCAGTGTTTGTCCATTGAAAATAATAGGAATCCCTGTTATCCTCGGTTTCAGGTATCCACAGGAGGTCTTGGAACATATCCCCTGTGGGTATAGGTGTTGACCTGTACTATGTATTGTAATATGCATAGTATATTAATGGAAACATTATTGTTCCCAAGTATAGTATTAATTTTGTTGGTAACCAAACTTTTAAAGCCAGATTAAACATTCAACTGCCTTTTCACACTACTGATGTAAGATAAAAGATGCCAAAGTAGGTTTACCCACCCTTCCCCAAAGACACACACACACACACACACACACACACTTTTTAAAATTATGTAGTATTTGCAGTCTTAAACTTACATTTCTTTTCTTCCAGATTCATTTATTATGGTAATTAATCTGTAGAATTCTCCTCTGTGCCAATATGGATTCAAATCACCATGTTCTTCTATTAATCTCTTTGAAAGATTATGTTTTTTATGATGTTCACACTAAGGGGTCTTATGAACTTCCCTTTTGGAGAACTCTTGGATTGCCACAACATCAGCTTTAGGACCATGGTGAACACATCAAAAGAAAGAGAATAAATGTGATAACGTCCTTGTGTTTTGTTCTTTAAAAAAAAGTTGGGGCATTTAGATGACATCTATTGGAATTATATCGCCAGACTGTGTTTCTTGTGACATTTTTTTGTAACTGGAGTAGGACTGGGGGAATCTTGTTGTTATTTGCAAGGTATTTCTTAAGTTGATCTTACAATTCAATTAGTGTTATTGGATCGATTGGTTAGAACTTTTGTTGGGATCTGTGTGGGAGCTAATATATTCTAATGAGAAAAATTGCCTATGTCTTATGGTCTTGGCAAAATTAGACGTGATATCACTTGTGAAACATTAGCTCAGGGGTAGTGAAATTAGAAAAATAATCTCTACTTAATCCTGTAGAGCAGTGTAGTATTCTGAAATGAGGCTTTATATTTGCTTAATCTAGTCTTGTGTTTTTCTTAGAAGCTACTTAGTTTATGCACTCGGTGTGAAGAACAACCAGCAAAATGCCATCTAAACCAAAGTGCAGGAGCATGCATTAGGCAGAGATTACAGATGCAACATTTTTTTTATTCTTTATTTTTTATTGGCAGAGAAAATAGTCCAGAAATGTCCTCTTGTTAAGCCATGGAGACATATCCCTTGTGAGATGTTGTCAATCCCAGTTGACGTTGGTAACCCTAGTTCCTGACCTTTGTAAACCCATCCTCCTAATATACATTTCATATTATCATGTTGAACACAATTGGAAGTAAATATTAAGCCCCTTAGGGATATCTAAATGTTAATTTGTAGAATAATATATCGGCTATATAAAACATCCATGTTCAGAGGCATATGCCCAAGCCTGACCAGTTGCTGCAGAGCAACAGTAAGATAATACTGTTTGCCTTCCTGCCCTCTTGTATAGAGGCATCTTTGAGGCACCTTGGTTTGTCACCAGAGGAAGCAAGATGGAGGAGTAAATCAGAGTGGGCAACAAAATATGTTGTTAAGACTGCACATCAGTCACATCAGCCCTACCTAGCAATGGTGAAAGATTATGGGAGTTGTAGCCCAAAAACATCTAAAAGGCCACAATTTCATACCTGTGGACTAGGTCAACCTTTGGTTTGATCCAGCAGAGCTCTCTCTATTCTTATGTAGGGGCTTACTGCACTCTGAAGAAAAGTTACTGCATGATGTCACCATTCTTCTGGTGTTCTTTTGTTCTGATCCCATGGGGGACCGAGCTAAAAATGTGTCTTTTTGCTAATGGGTTTTTCTGGTTAGCAAAAAGGCATGGTTTTACATCAGACCCTAATGGGACTGGAACAAAAAAAGATGATACCATGCAGTAAGGCAGCAGGAAATATGGAAAGTCCCTGCTGCCTTGCTGCTTTTCTTTAGAATGCAGTAAGCCCTGTGGATATTGTTTGCATAAATCATCTAGTTTACTGTGACAAGAACAACTTATCCATTCTAGTTCCTTGTGTTCCCATTTAGAGGTTGATAGGTCAGACTTCTGCTGTTGCCTGACCACCTCAGGAATGTGTTCCAGAAAGTTATCCTGTGGTGGTGCCTTTCTAGCAGTATGTGATGTGACAATAGAACATGTATTAAAGCATGGTACTGGTTCACATTGCCGTATAAACTGACTTTCTAAACATTTGGCTGCCAGAGGAAAACAAGACAGAGGAAAACATGGACATGCACATGAAATTCTTGGATTTCACCACTGCTTTGTAAGGTAAAAGAAGTCAACCAAGTATAACCAACATTTTTTCAAAACAGCTGCACAAGGTAATCTAATGCTATTGAGCTCTTACATTCAGAAGGCACACTTTTCATACACCTGCCCATATTTTGTGCATACACATGATTCCTCTACCAGCCCTTCCTGTCATATAGAATGCATTGCCATATAGAATCAATAGACTGAGATGTCTCCCAGTTGTTTGGCTCCATTCTTTCATTATTACCTTAACATAATTTCACTTCACTCAACACAGAGTTATCTTTCAGAGTCAGAGATTTGCAGTTCCCTGCTTTTTGGATGACCAGCAATCTTTGGTCCCACCTTTGGTCCCATTGTGTGTGTTTTAGTAGTAGGTGTGTAAGTAGATGAATATTAGAAGTACAGTTTTTTTCTAAGAGCCAAGTCATGCTCCATAAGTCACTTTTGCCAGCATGGCAAAGCATCAGAAAAACATACAACTGCATTTTGAGACCCATTTTTTCTCTCTCTCTCCCCCTTGAATAAACAGAAACAAACCTGTAGGAAAATCATGACGAACCCTTATATAAATTTTCTTGCTGACAAAATCTATTATATTTTCCTCATTTCTTTTCCAGTTCTTTGATTATGGGTTGGATTCAGATTTGTTCACACTTGGAATAGACCAACTGAAATTAGTGGGGGCTTAACTAAGTCCTACTGATAGAAATTCCTAATGATTTCTGTGGGCCCACTGGATCAAATCAAATGGATATTGCTGATACTGTCTTACCTTTTGTTTCTTTTTTCATGTATCCTTCAAAATAATTGAGTTATGGAACCAAAGTCCTTTAACTTCACAAAATTAATTTCTGACATTTTGGCAAAGTTTGTTGACATAACATTTTTGTTATACCTTAAGAAAGCCAACAAGCAGAAATTTGATACCCCCTTTAAGGTAGGAAAAGGATACGGCCTTGGCTTCATACCACTCTTTCTGTGCCTTGTATTATCAATGTAAATTCTGAATGTTGTAAAGTAAATGCTGTTTGGAAAAGTAGCAATGGCTTCTTTTTCAGAGTATGTACATATTTTATAAATAGGTATATACATCATATATGTATCTATGTATATGTATCCCTATAGATATATATGTGTGTGTGTGTATAAATATGCACACACATATATAATAATGCCAAACATGCTATCTTATATGGGGAAAGGAAATAACAGAAT
Organism: Gambelia wislizenii; assembly: GCA_030847615.1. Classification (NCBI taxonomy): domain Eukaryota; kingdom Metazoa; phylum Chordata; class Lepidosauria; order Squamata; family Crotaphytidae; genus Gambelia; species Gambelia wislizenii. Next base: position 18,793,715 of record JAUMIR010000007.1, on the reverse strand, counting down.
CTGGATGTTTTATGTAGAGTTTGCATAAAATTGTATGGCTGCAAAAGCCTTTGAAGATGTACAGAATTACTGCAGATCAGTTATTTATGAATAAAAATCCTTTTATTGACAGATTGCAAAGGCCACATTCATTTTGTCAAGAACTGCACATCTCAGTTCTCTGAATTTGCAGTGGATATTATTCGCATAGTCTACATACAACTCAACAAACTGTAGTTGTGCTGTCTTTATTGCATAGGTTTCACAGCAATTTTCCTGTGTCTAATAATTTGATGAAATGACTGATCTCTGCGCAAAGATAATAAATATCCCAGAAAACTGAAATACTCTAAAGCATTATCTGTAACCCTACCCAAATGGTAACAAAATGTGGAGCTATTCCAAAGGGAACTGTTGCTATGGTTTCTCCGCCTATCTGACTCTGCATTACTACAGGGCAAATTCACACTAACCAGTCCAGCCTATGTCTGCAGCTGTTGCCATTTTTCCTATGTTCACTTCTAGCTGTGTTTTCAGAAGAACAATTTCCTTTGCACCCATTAATATGCCATTGATTCATTAAAGCCTTCATCTCTTTCAGTGGCCAGAGAACTAGTTTTGTATATTGGCAGTGAAATGGACTACACATGGCTATGTGAGTACTGATTTACATTACAAATGTAAGTTCACAGTGTGATAATAAAAATGTGAACAAGACCAAAGGTAACATGTTGGTGACATGCACACCCCTGCTTTAAAGATAGCAAGCACCTCAATATTCAAAACCGCTATGCCAAAGATTATTGGCTGAATCCTTTATAATGGTCTATGTTATGTAACTTTACATATACTTTGGCCTTGTCTAGATGGGCATTTACCCCATCCTGGCCCCATCTTAGAGCCCTGCAATCCAAATGATGCAAGGCTTTTGCCCTGTTTTTCCCACAGGCAGTCCTCGCAACTCTTGGGGCAAAGATAGGGTAAAGCCTGAGAAAACGTTTTAGCAAAATAGCCGGGGAAAACCATTCCAGTTGAGAAAAAACAGACCAGGCCCTGCAGGAGTACAGGAGCCCATACCATCACACCGGCTCATCTCTGCAGCTGCAATCTGTGTCACATTCTCTGAAACCAGAAGGAAGGCCCTCAGTGTGTGACCAAGGCTGGTGACATGCCAGGGGGCCTTAGTCACATGTTGCAGGCCCCCTTCCTGGCTTCAGAGACTCTAACAGGGATGGCAGCAGTGGCAGCTGTAGGGACAGGATGGTGTGGTGGTCTGGGCTCCATCCTGTTTTGTGCTGGTAAGGAGAGGAACAGGCCAAATCTGGGCCCAAAATACACTGGTGTGGAACTGGCATATTCTGCCTATGTAGGTGAGGCCTTAGCCACATAGCAGAGGTGCTAAGAAGTCCTGTTAGTGAATTGCAATGATTCATAAAGGGTCACTGGCAAGAGTGCCCCAATGCACATCAGCCTCTACCCATGTGCATCAGCAATCATTAGAGATGCACTGATGCACAACGGACTGATGCATATTGATCCTATTGTGCATCAGCCCTGTTGGGCATCAGACTCGATGTGCATTGATCACTTTGATGGTTCCCTACGCAGTCATGTCATGGCAGCCCTTTACTGGATATGGATGTTATGGAACTGCCCTATTCTAATTCACACAGACACACGTCCACTTATTAAAACATAAGTCCCCAACAGGATTCCAGCCATTTCACCCAGATATTCCTGGGAATTTGTGTTCATACCTTAATTGTTGCACTCCTGTAGCTAAGATCCACCCATAACTGACAGCCGTGGATATCTCTGGGAGCCTGTATTCAGGTCTGGTCTTCTTAAAATCAAAACATTCATTTTTAGTGATATCTATAATGCATGTAAGAAAACAGCATACTTTTTAACCATTTGGTGGTCAGATTTCATGGAACTTATGTTGCAGTTTCTACAAAGTTGCACCACCGTTCTCTGCAGAACCACTAGTCTCTGCTACCTATTAAGTATCTGCCCTGATGCTCTGTTTGTGGGCTTGACAGAATATCTGCTTGGTCAGTGTGAAACATGATGAAAGGACAATATTGATCTTTAATCTAATCCAACAGATGCAGGTTCTTAGGTTATTAGCTGAATGTATATTATCCTTACATCCGCCTAATTCCTTGCCCTTTATAGCCTCTCCCTGGAATGAACACAGGATACAAGCTTCTCCTCTTGCTTCATGCAGTCACAGAATTGAACAGAGCCTTGTAGGCCATACAGTTCAGTGCAGGAAATCCAGATCGACAGCACCTTCAACAGAAGGTTATCCAGCTTGAAGACTTCCACCGAAAAAGAGCCCATCACTCTTCTAGTCATTTGGTTGCACTGTCAAAGTGTTCTTACCTTGAAAGAGTCTCCTGTAACGGAATATAAATCTTGTTCCCTGGGACCAGCTAAAAATGAATCTTTGCTTTTTTTCTGCATGACATTTCTTTTGAGTGTTTGAAAAAGACCTCTCTTTGTTCAGGTGAAATATTAACAGTTCCTTTAACCTTTCAGAATAGGACCTGTTACAATGCACTTTCTGAGTGTTATGTTAATCACAGTGGTTGGCATCTTATATTTCAGTTATGGATTTGTAATATTGAATTATGGATCTACAACTGTTCCGTATTCACCTGTGCTATGTATCCACTGTTGAAGATACAACCTGATTTGAATGACATACTGTCCTAGAGTCCTAGAATCACAGAATTAGAAGGGTTCTCATGGGCCATTGAGTCCAACCCCTTGCTCAGTGCAGGATCTCTAGCTAAAGCATCCCCAGCAGGTAGCTGTCCAGACTCTTTTTGAAGATGTCCAAAGGAGGAGACCCCACTACTTCTCTAGACATATTACCCCACTTTAATGTTCTTTTGCCGGCATAAATTGTGGCATACCAGACCTTACCTTACTGGTGTTAAAGAGGCCTTCCTCAGCAGTAAAGGAGCTCCATTTATTTCTGGATTTGATATCCCCTGGATTCTCATGAGACTCTTGTGTGGGAATTAAAACACACACACACACACACACACATACACAAAGTTAAGGAAAGCACACACACACACATTTAAAGTCCCAAATACATGTTTGTTTTTTTCATAAATAGAGTGTACCCTACCTGGCAGTCCCGATCTTACTCAGAAGCGTTTGCCCATTGATGCTGCATTCATGTGAGTACAATGGCGCATGGATTCAAATGCCAGCAATGCCAGCAACAAATTGCTACTGGAAATCTATTGATGGCTTGGGCCGTCAATAAAATGTGATGGGTTTTAAAAGATGTATGATTGTGAAAGTGCAACGTTGTCTGGTATACAGACTCTTTTGCGATCATTATGCAGCCTTATGATGCTGTATTTGACTTGTCTGATAAAGTCCTAAGTCAGCAATGTAGAATCTCAACTATTGTAAAAACAAGCCTTTTATTTGCATTGCAAATTGCAAGCCTTTTATTGGTGCTTCCCACCTTTGTTTGGGCAATTCTAGGACTATCATTCCAACAGAGGAATTCAGGATTCTCAATATTTAGAATGTCTTGTTCCACATTTCCCTTTATACTACCATGCCTGCACTGACCTTTTAGTGCCCAGAATTCTATTGGTTAGCCCAAAAGATGAGACCCTTTGAAGCAATTATTGACTACTGCTATAGAGAAAATGGCATGAACCAATGGATTCAAATTACAAATAAATAAATAAATCCCACCTAAACATTAAAAGAACTGTCTGATAGTACAAGATGTTTGACAGGGGAACAGACTTTATCAGTAAGGTTGGATGCTCATCTCTCAAGAGTGTTTCGGCTCTGTATTCCTCCATAGCATGAGGTTGGCTTAGATGGCCTTTCAACTCTATATTTTTGTGAAAGGTGAGCCAATGTACATGAAAATACATTTTATTCAGTGGGTCTACTCTAGCCAGGACTAACAGCAGGATTTAGGCCAGCAATTCCAGCTCCTTCGTGGAGTCTGGGATTAGACATGAATACATCTGAGGATGATCAAATGGCATGTAGCACTCCAACAAGCAGAAAGCCTCATATCCCATTTCCATTCATGCAAGAGAAACAGTTCAGATGACTAAATTCAATTTAAACAAAAAGAAATCACTTGGCAAATGGATATCTAAATGTGGCAACAGCCTTAAGCAAGTCTTTATAATAAACTGCATTATACATGAAGCAAAAGAAAGAGAATTTGTTGTAACCTATTCATCAGCCCCTTTTATTATATACATTTTAGTTATCAACCAGACTATCATATACTGTAGAAAATAATGGTGGCACTATATTATAAATGGGACATAATCACAACTGCTTTTGAAGAGTCATTGAGGTATTAATCATAATTAATTATGTTTTTATGTCAGGAACATATAATATTGTGTCAAAGCCTATTGTGGCTTAATGAACAGTCACTTTAAAATTAGGCTGCATATAAGACTGCCAGAAAATTCAGCATTAGAAAGATGTAATCTTTTGTTTATGACAAACTCAGAGAAAGCTAGCTATACCTGTGTTGTATCAGTCTGGAAATATGCAATGTGTATTTTATTTCATTTTATTTTTTGCTCTAGCACAATTGGGGTGGGGGGAGAGACTTCAAGGAGTTGATTTTTTAGTAAAAATAAGAATTAATCCTAATTTTTTATTTTATTTATTTTGTAGATTGTTCCACTTTCCTTCAATCATGGCACTTATGGTTATACAGAGTTCCCAGGGAATCACCTATCCATATGAAAACTAGACCAAAACCTGTAAGAAAGTGAGGTTTCTAGCAGGTCCAGTGTCTGTAAAAATGGCTCACTTTTTGCAGCTGACCCAGCTGTAAATCCCAAGCCGCCACCCCCTACACCCACATATGCCAATAATGATTTTAATGGTCTCCATGTGAGAAACAGGGTTCCAGGGCACACAGGGGCAATTCTCTAGGGAGAATTTTTACCAGCTGGATCATGCCTCCCAGCCAGTGATCTCACTGCCCAAACCTTTCCCTGTCATGGAACGCTCATAGGGATATCAGCCCCATCGTCAATCCTCACTTTGGGCTAATAGATGGTTGGAGATATCTTCAGCCAAATTCCAGGGACTATACATTTTCTCAAGTCATCATGAATCTTTCTCTAAAAGAGATACAGCTGCAGGGGGAGGGATGGAATGAACAGAATTCTGTGTATGGTGGATCTTGCCCATATTCTTGGCTGTAGCACAACAAACTTTTCTGAATAATCCAGATGAAGAAATCAGCCCAACAAAGTCTATGGGAAAAATAACACAAACAAATCATGTTTTTAAAACTTTTACAGTTCACTCAAACATTAAAGTCTTGTAAATATGCTATCTGACTCAATGTCAACACAGACTTTTCTCAAACCACTTTCTCCCACACTCCCAAGCTGCAGATCAACCTTCTGAGGATGAGCCACATATAGTTGCTCCTGTTGCTAAGAATTTAAGAAGAGTGGTATAGCATGTAGTGATAGCCTAAGTTAGCCTAGCACTTTGTTCTCATATGGTTTGCTGGATGCCTCCAAGAAACCCAAAGACAGGATTTCTTTCTTGTGTTCCCCAGGAGTTGGTATTCAGAGGCATAGTATACCTGGTACAGGGAGTGATATCTTCATCTTCCTCCTTCTTCATTGCCAGTGTAAGTACATTTGGATAACATGCTTTGCTGGTTCAAAAACACTGAAAATTATTTATCTCAAAATCTTCATCAACACACAGGAATTGTTATACAGGAAGGTGCCATGTTCTCCAAGTATTACAGCTGAATATAAAGTGGCCTTTCAGCAACACTCTGCATTGTGTGTGGCCATATGCACGTCCCGTAATCTTGCTCATTATTCTATTAGACTTTAATGGTGCTCACAGGTTGTTCAGGATTAACGAGGAAAATGTCTTCAATCAAGAAAGATGTTTAAGAACAGATTGCTAATTCTAAATTTAAAATGTAATAGGGGCTGTGATCTTTACCGGAGGAGGAGGAGGAAGAGGAGGAAGAAGAAGAAGATGATGAAGAAGAAGAGATTTAAAATTAGCAGCTATATTTGCTCTTAAACAGTGGAAGCTTGGCTGTGTGGGTTTGACTGAGTGGCTGATAATGAGAGAACACCTCTTCCATCAATCCAATTGGCCTTTGAGTAAGAAAGAACTTTGTCTGCTTTCGGCCACCTTCTCCTTTCTAAAGCACTTGGGAAACATTGGGGCCATCACTGGGCACATATTAAGAGCGCTGAATTCAGGGGAACTTGCAACTCACTAAACATAATATCAGCAATAAGTGAAAGTAATTAAAAAAAAACCAAAAAATCAAATAAGACTGAAGAAATAGGGGAAAAAGGATATTCAGGTACAGACAGGTTGGTAGAAAATGGTTTCAAGTTTACAGGTGTGGAATGCAGAGGGATGATTAGTTCTTACTATTAAATTAATATGAAGTATTCTCAAGGTGCTAACACAACACCAAACAAAACAGGTTATAAGGAGTCAGGTAGCAAGGTAAGAGGCTTATCAGTGTATAGTCTTAAACAGCAACTAAAAGTTTAACAGACTACTTGCTCAAACATGTCATAAATTGCCTTTCAGTACTATGAACTGAAGGATATTCTCTGTCATGGAAAAAACATTCAGTTCCTTCCAGTTCAGTAGAGATCATGTCAAGCTTTGGGCTCATGTGATCATAGCATGGTGCTCTAATCTCTTGGGCTTCTCTACGCAAACGAAGATTCAGGAAGAACTCATCCCGCGCTTTCTGCAAGTGCACTGATGACTAAAAAGGCCAAGTCCGGTTGCAGAAAGCACAACAGAAGATTTCCTTGGGTGATGTTTCCGGGTTGTGATTCTTTATGCATTGTCGTTTCTCTTCAAGACTTGTTCAGTGTGAGTTCTCAAATAAGGCTGCAGCATTGTGGATAGTGTGTCTCCATGCCTCCCGATGTGAGGCCAGGGCGGACCATTGTTGGTCATCAATTCGGCTGAGCCTGAGGTGTTGTTTCAGGGAGTTCTTGTATCGCTTTTTTGGAGTGCCCCTCTTACGCTGACCCATGGTGAGTTCACCGTAGAGTACTATTTTTGGGAGGCGATGGTCCTCCATCCTAGAAACATGCCCTGCCCAGTGCAGCTGTGTTCTCAATATCATGGCCTCAATGCTGGTTATCCCTGCTTCCTCAAGGACAGCAACATTCGTCACATAGTCAGCCCAGTGTATATTTAGGATTGTGGGTAAACAGCACTGATGGAAGCATTTGAGGAGTCGTAAGTGGTGGTGATAGGTGACCCATGTTTCAAACCCATAAAGGAGAATAGACAGTACAATGGCTCTGTACACACTGATTTTTGTGTTTTGCCTCAGGTGTTTATTACTCCAGACTCTTTTGTAAAATCTTCCAAATGCGCTATGTGCCTTTGCTAATCTGTGATCGATCTCTTTGTCAATCTTGGCATCTGAGGAGATGATGCTTCCCAGGTAGGTGAACTGCTGAACGGACTTAAGCACAGAGTTGCTGACGGCAATGTGGGGATGGTGGTGTTCGTCCTGTGGTGCAGGCTGTTAAAAGAAATTCCATTTTCTTCAGGTTGACTTCCAGCCCAAACAGCTCTGCAGCTGTTGCGAAACAAGATGTTAGGTGCTGCAGAGCTGCTTCTGTGTAGGCAACAAGGGCAGCAGCATCAGCGAAGAGCAGCTCACGGACTAGATAGTTGAGAGTCTTAGTGCGAGCCCTCAGACAGCTTAAGTTAAACAAGCTACCATCAGTACGGTAATGTATATAGATGCCGTCGTCTTCTTCGAGCTCTGCTGTAGCCCTTTGGAGCATCATGCTGAAGAAGATTGTAAATAAAGTTGGCACAAGAACACAACCTTGCTTCATTCCATTAGTTATTAGAAAGGGCTCTGAAAGAGCATCTCCATATCTGACTTGACCACGCTGGCCCTCGTGTAGCAAGATAATCATTTTAAGGAATTTGGGGGGACATCCTAGTCTTTCCAGGATCTGCCACAGACCTTTCCTACTCACGGTGTCGAAGGCTTTGATGACGTCAACAAATGTTACATAGAGACCCTTGTTCTGCTCTCTACATTTCTCTTGCAGTTGTCTAAGGGCAAATACCATATCTGTAGTACTCCTATTGGCCCTGAAGCCGCATTGGTTTTCAGGAAGAGGTTCTTCTGCAATGGCAGGAACTAATCTGTTCAGGAGTAATCTTCCAAGGATTTTTCCAGCAATAGAGAGCAGTGTTATGCCTCGATAGTCTGAGCAATCGGATTTTGCTCCTTTTTTCTTGTATAGGGTGATGATGACTGCATCTCGGAGGTCTGATGGCAGTTCCCCCTTTTCCCAGCAATTCACAAGGAGTTCGTGGAATTTATCATGGAGGACATGACCTCCGTGTTTCCAAACTTCAGGTGGGATTCCATCAATCCCAGCTGCCTTGCCATTTTTCAACTGCTGTATGGCCTTAAGGGTCTCTTCCAAAGTGGGAGCTATGTCTAATTCATTTTTCATCGGTTTTTGTATCATATGTTGGATAGCTGAGCATTGGACTACTCGGTTGGCACTAAAGAGGCTTTGAAAGTGTTCAGCCCATTGATTCAGGATGGAGGCTTTATCAGTAATTAATGTTTGACCATCTGTACTGTATAAGGAGCTTTGGACCTGATTTAAGTAGGTCCAAACACTGCCTTAAGAGCTTCATAAAATCCTCTAGAATCCCCCAGATCTGCACAGCATTGTGTCTTTTCTGCTATATTGATCCACCACTTGTTCTGCATGTCTCGGAGTTTTTGTTGAAGTTTACTACATGTGAGATGGAAAGCTGCTTTTCTTACATCGCAAGTTGGCTGGGCGAGGTATTCCTGGTGAGCAGTTCTCTTCTTTGCCAACAGCTCCTGGATCTCTTGGTTCTTTTCATCAAACCAGTCTTGATTTTTCCTGTGGGAGAACCCGAGGGATTCTTCCACAGACTGGAGGATACTGTTTTTGATATGTTGCCAAAGCACTGTAGGAGAAGGATCTATAGGATGGTCTTCAAGTTTTGTTTGCAGGTTTGCCTGGAAGTTGTCTCTCATGGTAGCTTGTTGAAGATTGTTGACTTGGAGTCTCCTCTTTAAGATGCCACCCCTCTTAGGTTTGAACTTAAGATGAAGATTTAGTTTACATCTGACGTGGCGATGATCTGTCTGGCATTCTGCACTGGGCATTCTCAAGGTGCTAACACAACACCAAACAAAACAAGTTATAAGGAGTCAGGTAGCAAGGTAAGAGGCTTATCAGTGTATAGTCTTAAACAGCAACTAAAAGTTCAACAGACTACTTGCTCAAACATGTCATAAATTGCCTTTCAGTACTATGAACTGAAGGATATTCTCTGTCATGGAATAAACATTCAGTTCCTTCCAGTTCAGTAGAGATCATGCCCAGCTTTGGGCTCATGTGATCATAGCATGGTACTCTAATAATCTCTAGTAAACTCATGGATACTGTAGTAAACTCTAATAATCTAGAGATAATTATTTAACCTAAGACAATTATATGTCCAGGATTTGATAAGGGTGCAGTAATCCATGCAGAGGACCACTTAACCTACCAACTGGCTATTTGCCACTAACAATGTGTCATAAATACATATTCATGTACTTCTTGTTCTGATCTTTCATCATACTATCATCTGGATTTCATAACCAGAAATCATTTGCTTAGAAGATATTATTGGGTAATTACATGAACTTCCTGCATGTCTATCATCAAAATTCTAGCTCCTTTTCAAAACTGGGCCTACAGAAACAGTTATGTTAGTCTGTTGCAACAGAAGGAACAAATTATTTTGTAGTAAATACTTAATACATTAAGGTATAAGTTAATTTATATCTTACTATTCTCCAATGACCTCCAAGGATATTTACTTGACTTTCTTGCCTATTTCATTCTCAGTTGATCCTCCAATGACTTTTGCAGATCAGTGGAAACATGACAATGGATCTCCCAAATTTGCACTCATAATTCTCACCACACTGCCATAGAAATGGAATTTGAACTAGTTAATTAGTGCCAGTATTAAGGGATGATATTGCTGATCACCTCCGGAGGCATGCATCCCAGCAGAGGAACTGCTGCTGACCACCAAAGCAATAGTAGCATCGATATGCTCTGACCTCATCTTCTGGGTAGCAGCACAAATTGGTCGCACTGGGAGAATGTCAATTGTCCAACAGAGACAGTGGCAGGAGACAGGCTTACTCAGGTACATGACTCACAGATGGTGTATTATCCAAGCTTCTCCTTCACCCCCCCAAAAAAAAATACAGATAGACCCAATTATGATCTCGATACATTCTGCTTCTTGTTGACTGATTGATCTTGGTGTGATGTGAAGTCTGAAAACCTTTGCAAGCCAGGCGTCTTATTTCCAACAGGCCTCTCCATTGCCAAGACAATTTCTGTAATCAATAGACCTAAAATGTAGAACTAAATCAATGCCAAGGGTTTTCCAAATGGCTGTGAAAGATGAAATCCTGCTGTCACAATGTGATGTTAAGGACAAGAAGAATCTTTAAGAAAGTGCTAATGTTTCTGCATAAACTGGATTCTGCTCCGCTCCACAGGGCGTGCGGAGCAGAATACACTATTGAAGCCAAGGCGGAGGGAGACTGGCCGCTTATGTCACCGGCAAGCACCGGCGACGCGAGCAGAGGGGCGGGGCCCAAGAGAATATAAGGACGGCTCGCCCCTCTTATCTCCCTCTTTGCTTCGGCGACCCACCCTCCCGCCACTGGAATAGTGTGATAATGGTTGCTTCGGAGCCGGGTAGTAATTTTTCCCCCCTTTTCTCGGAGGGTTTTTCGCCTACCCAATAATAGGAAGGTGGCAAAATGAGAAAATGGGCTAAGGTGGAGCCTAATTAGGTCAAATTACCTTGAGGTGTAGGAAAGGGGAGAGGCGTAGATGATGGTGTACACCTTTGGCACCGATTTCGGTGAAGGGACAGTCTCCGAAAGGGTCTCCTTAGATTGCACGATCTGGGAGAACAGAAGGAGACCTACCTTGGGGTTGGCCTGAAGGATAATTCCCTCACCTTAATCTGTAGGGATTGGGTGAGGGTCTGTTGGGTTGACCTTCCAGACACGGGCCGGCTGGAAAGCAACCCCACGTTTGGGGTTGCTCAACAAGGCTCAGATGTTCGCCCAGGGAAGTGGGGGGGGCATAAGTCCAGGAGGGATGATCCACCCTAGCTGCTCCCACACTAGGTTGCCTCCCCCCACTGAAAATTTAAAGGGAAATTAAATAGGTAGGGTTATAAATAAAGCCCATTTTATTTAAACCCATATTTGGTGTGTGGTCTCTTTATTTCTCCGAGTCTGTCTGCAATAGCAAAACTAGTTATCAGATAATGTGACAGAAGGGGAAAGGGGGGGGGTATTTTGTAGAATATAATTTTTTTGTTACAGGCTGAAAGGCTTTATATGAAAACACACACACACATATTCACCAACAACAACAACACTTCTATCCCACTTTTTATCACAGAATCTCAGGGCAGCATACAATACCATTTTAAAAATTTCCTGATTAAAATCACAAATAATTTAAACAATATGAAAACATATTAAACACGGCAACAATTAAAATTACTTCAAAAGCCACGAATAAACCACTTTAAAAACCTCCACCATTTTAAACCATGTGCATGTGCACTCCAAATAAATTAGTCTTTGAAAGCTTTAATAAAAAGCCATGTTTTGGCTTGGAGCCAGAAAGAAATTAAACAAACCAATCTGCCACGGTTGAGGCAATCTCATGTTGGTTCAAACTCCACAAAAGAAAGAAATTGGAAGCTAAGGTTGATGCCCTAACAAACAAGCCCCATGATCAGTAATGTTTTGTGATGTCACAAATTGTGCTTTGCTTACAATGTACTTTCCACACATCCGTGTTTGCTTTGGTCTTTCAACCCAAATACAGACAGGAGAATGGAGTGGCTGGAAGTAGTAAAAGTACCCTGTATTGTCCATGTTATATTTATAGGCTTGGAGTTCCTAGAAGTGAGAATTGAGACTTACCAGAAAGGATGCAGGCTTTATTGCTATATGTTTCCTTCCCTATCCCAGATCACATACCAACCAATCTAGCCTTCCTAGCCATATGTTATAAAACCTGGGGTGATTAGCCCAGTACATTCTCAAAAACTTGAACAAGATCAAGGAATAGATTTGCCACCACAATCTTTATTTCAGGGGTAGGAAAAGTACAGCCTGTAAGCCACAGTTAGCCCACCAGGACCATCACACACACCCTGCCACCCCAACCCCCCTATGCTGGAAAAAATGGTGCAAAAGTGATCAGTCACACACCCCAGAAGCCTCTAGGCTCAACTGGGGGTGTTCAGATAACACTATCCCTTATGCATTAAAAGCAATTGAAAGGGTTATATAGGCTAGTAATCAATGGATGTATACACCATGCAATGATGAGTCAAGACTAGCTCTTACACGGAGGGCATTTGGATGCATATGTTTGCGTGTTCATAGAATCATAGAATCATAGAATTGTAGAGTTGGAAGAGACCACGAGGGCCATCCAGTCCAACTCCCTGCCACGCAGGAAATCATGATCAAAGCATCCCCAACAGATGGCCATCCAGCCTCTGTTTAAAGACCTCCAAGGAAGGAGACCCCACCACGCTCCAAGGGATTGCGTTCCACTGCTGAACAGCTTTTCCTGTCAAAAAGTTCCTCCTAATGTTGAGGTGGAATCTCTGTTCCTGGAGCTTGCATCCATTGCTCCGTGTTCCAGTCTCTGGAGCAGCAGAAAACAAGCCTGCTCCATCCTCAGTGTGACACCACTTCAAATACTTAAACAGGGCTATCATATCGCCTCTTAACTGTTTTTTTTCCAGGCTAAACATACCCAGCTCCCTAAGTCTCTCCTCATAAGGCATGGTTTCCAGACCTTTCACCATTTTAGTTGCCCTTCTCTGGACACACTCCAATTTGTCAATATCCTTTTTGAATTGTGGTGCCCAGAACTGGACACAGTATTCTAGGTGAGGTCTGAATAAGCCAGAATAGAGCGGCACTATTACTTCCCTTGATCTAGATACTATACTTCTATTGATACAGCCCAAAATCGCATAGGCCTTTTTAGCTGCCGCATCACACTGTTGACTCATGTTCAACTTGTGGTCTACTAGGACTCCTAGATCCCTTTCACACGTAGTCTCGTTCAGACAGGTCTCTCCCATCCTATATCTATCCATTTCATTTTTCCACCCTAAGTGCAGCACTTTACATTTCTCCGTGTTGAATTTCATTTTGTTAGCTTTGGCTCAGCTCTCCAGTCTATCCAGGTCATTTTGAATTTTGATCCTGTCCTCCAGGGTATTAGCTACTCCTCCTAATTTGGTGTCATCTACAAATTTGATAAGTATGCCCCTAGTTCCCTCATCCAAGTCATTGATAAAGATGTTGAATAGCACTGGGCCCAGGACAGAACCCTGAGGCACCCCACTGGTCACATCTTTCCAAGACAAAGAGGAGCCACTGCTGAGCACCCTTTGAGTTTGGCTGGTCAACCAATTACAAATCCATTGAACAGTTAACTTGTCTAACCCACATTTAACAAGCTTCTTTGCCAGAATGTCATGGGGAACCTTGTCAAAGGCCTTACTGAAATCAAGGTATGCGATGTCCACAGTGTTCCCTTTATCTACCAAGCTGGTAACTTTATCAAAAAAAGAGATCAGATTAGTCTGGCATGACTTGTTTCTCTGAAACCCATGTTAACTTTTTGTGATTATGGCATTGCTTTCTAAATGTTCACAGACTCTCTGTTTAATGATCTGCTCTAGTATCTTCCCTGGTATTGATCCTCTTCACATAGGGCTTGTCTACATGTGGGCAAAAACTCTGAATAGAGTTCTGCCTGCATGCTCCTGCATTTGCCCCAACTCCCTGCACATTATTATTTTCTGCGGGGATGTGTAGTACCTTGTCTTCACTGTCCATGCGGAGTTTCATCCACCACTGCTACTACCACCACCACTGCCACCACTACCTTGAGCATAATTTAAAGCTGAGGAGGTAGTCCCCAGCTGAAGGGAGAGGTTTGCTCCCTTCCCCTGACTTGGCAGCATTGCCTCTGCCTGCTTTCCTGCTTGCCCGTTGCAGGAAGAGGCCCTTGAGGTAAGCAACAGAAGTGCTTGAAGGTAGCATCAAGTGAGCAGAGAGTAGGCAGAGGATGTGCTGTTGAACCAGGGAAAGGGAAAGAACCTCTGCCTTCAGCTGGAAACTGCCTCCTAAGCTTTAAAATGATTGTGGTGGTGGCGGCAGTGATGGAAGTGGCAGCTGCAACAGCCTCAGTAGCAGATGAAAATGCAGAGAAAACCCTAAATCATAAAAACTTCACATCTATGTGAAATAACCCAGAATGCTCTGAATCTGGTAGAATAATGTGGCCTGATTGCCCCAGATTCAGGGGAAAGGCCATATGTTGTGTGGCCTCATCACCACAGATTCAGTGGAATTTGCAGAGAGGAGTTGGGTATTTTTTAATAATGTAGACAAGCCCATAGTCACGGAACACACAGCTGACCGATGGAAACTAACACGTGCAGCTTTTTATGCATGTGTGTGTGGAGGTCTTATCTTAGTCCCTACTATATATGTTTTGCCATTCTTCCCTAGCTCCCAGATTTGACTCTTTTTGTGCGTGTGGGGAGGGTGGATGCAGGAGGAAGCTCTGCTAGTCAAGGATCTTGGCCACGCTGGAACTACACTTTGCCCATCTATGGAATATCTATGGAATTGTTCTTAGTCAAATTCTTTGAGTAGTACTTATGAATCTGAACTGGAGAGTTATTGAATTTAACTTCTTGGTCTACTCAGTCGTGCTGATTTCTTCCTCTTTGCAGATTTGCGTAATGAAAGTGGACACATCTCCATACATTCCCCATTTATCCTTTAATTATATACTGGGTCTTATGAAACCTTGTCATGTTGTCGTAAGAGGTCTTTGAGCTGAACTTTGTCTTGCCAGGCCAGTTTTATCATTCATACATATTTCAGTGTGAACCAAAGACGGCTTATGAATGATTGATTTTTTTTTATACTTCACTGACCTTTTCTTATGAGGATTTCTATTAAAAATGAAAAAAAAAAACACGTGACCATCAATGGTTAATACTATATGCTTCCTGAAAGGTGGAGATGATAAGAAATGGCACAGTCTGCCATTGAAAATGATGTACTTTAGCTTAAAAAATTAAAAGCAAGAAATGGTTTAAGTATGCCAATATTCAGACTCCGAATCAAGAGAGTGGAATGTTCTGGAGGAAGAGTCATGGCTAAATATGATTTTCAAAGACAGAATGGAAATACAGTAACATCCTCACAGAGGACTTTTGTAGCATACTGACTAAGAAATGGAGCAACAAATGAAGAGGTCCCTGATTCAAATCATATCTCTCCCATGAACTCACACTAGATAGCTGCTCCAAAATGTGCAGAAATGACAGCAATAACAGAAATAATAGTATCTGTCACTAAAAAAGATGGCTAGACAGGGGTATGGACACAGAAAATCTCACATACAAAATGAGACTGTGAAGAGATGAAATACTAAAAGAGACAAATTTAAAGGAATCTGAACACCATTTCTCTTCCATATTTCAAATATGAACATGTGTCACTGACCAACAAAGATTTGACTAACAGACTGGAGATGTATCTTCTAACAAACCAGTAGCATCTGGTTTCATAGAATCATAGAATCATAGAATTGCAGAGTTGGAAGAGACCACGAGGGCCATCCAGTCCAACCCCCTGCCATACAGGAAATCACAATCAAAGCATCCCCAACAGATGGCCATCCAGCCTCTGTTTAAAGACCTCCAAGGAAGGAGACCCCACCACGCTCTGAGGGAGTGTGTTTCACTGCTGAACAGCTCTTACTGTCAGAAAGTTCCTCCTGATGTTGAGGTGGAATCTCTGTTCCTGGAGCTTGCATCCATTGCTCCGTGTTCCAGTCTCTGGAGCAGCAGAAAAGAAGCCTGCTCCATCCTCAACATGACACCACTTCAAATACTTAAACAAGGCTATCATATCCCCTCTTAACCGTCTTTTTTCCAGGCTAAACATACCCAGCTCCCTAAGTCTCTCCCCATAAGGCATTGTTTCCAGACCTTTCACCATTTTAGTCACCCTTCTCTGGACACGCTCCAATTTGTCAATATCCTTTTTGAATTGTGGTGCCCAGAACTGGACACAGTATTCTAGGTGAGGTCTGACCAAGGCAGAATAGAATGGCACTATTACTTCCCTTGATCTGGACACTATACTTCTATTGATGCAGCCCAAAATCGCATTGGCCTTTTTAGCTGCTGCATCACACTGTTGACTCATGTTCAACTGGTGGTCTACTACGACTCCTAGATCCCTTTCACACGTAGTCTCATTCAGCCAGGTCTCCCCCATCCTATATCTATGCATTTCATTTTTTTCACCCTAAGTACAGTACCTTACATTTCTCCGTATTGAATTTCATTTTGTTAGCTTTGGCTCAGCTCTCCAGTTTATCCAGGTCATTTTGAATTTTGATCCTGTCCTCCAGGGTATTAGCTACTCCTCCTAATTTGGTGTCATCTGCAAATTTGGTAAGTATGCCCCTAATTCCCTCATCCAAGTCATTGATAAAGATGTTGAATAGCACTGGGCCCAGGACAGAACCCTGTGGCACCCCACTGGTCACATCTTTCCAAGATGAAGAGGAGCCATTGCTGAGCACCCTTTGGGTTCGGCCTGTCAACCAATTACAAATCCATTGAAGAGTTAACTTGTCTAGCCCACATTTTACAAGCTTGTTTGCTAGAATGTCATGGGGAACCTTGTCAAACCATATTGCTGTATCTTGGTGGCTGAAACATTGAAGCAAGTTATTATACCTGTATGCTAAATGATGTCTGCATGTGGTGCATGTTTCCTGTATCAGGAGAATAATGTAGAGAGAGAGGGATGGGGACCAAGTTAATGTAATAAGATTGGGGGGAAATTATATTTGTATACAGTCAGATCCCCGTATCCATGGGGGCTTGGTTCCTGCACTTACCGCAAATACTGGAAACCATGGATAACAGTGAACCCTATTAAAAGTAATTGACTTCTGGTAAAAAAATACCATAGAGTTGCCTTGGAGGCCCTAGAAGATGTTTAGAGAAGATGGCTACCTAGGCATTTTCTAGAATGTCTCTATGGTATCTGTCCGTGTTTCAGGTCCCATGGATAACTGAAACTGTGGATATTGGTTCCGCATATATGGGAGTCTTACTGTAGTTCACTCAAGTTTGTTCAATAAAAAGAATTTAAAAACAATAAAAAAATACCAACCACATTGCTCCCCACATACCCAAGAATGGTGCATGTACCCAAGGAATACCAACTGGCATTGGTATTGAATACCAATTGGAACTGAATATTAACACCAATACTGGTGTGCAGTGCACTCTCCCTTTTTCCAAATGGCTTCCACATTATCAAACACTGCCATCTTTTTCTGATGAGTCATATTGGCTCATGATCCATCCAAAGTATGTCAGCCTCAGTTTATTCATCTTGGCTTCTAGTTAGAGCTATTTATTAGATAATACCAGGTTTCTAGAGAGCCAGCCTAGTGTAGTGGTTTGAGCATTGGACCATAACTCCAGACACCAGTGTTTGAATCTGCACTCAACCACTGAAATCCACTGGGTGACCTTGAGCAAGTCACATTCTCTTAGCCTCAGAGGAAAGCCAAGGGAAACCCCTTCTGAACAAATCTTGTCAAGGAAACCCCATTATAAGTTTAAAAGAAAGACACCTTTGAATCTCACATTTTCTCACGGAAGGACACAAAACAGCTTCCAACAGAAGGAGGGAGGGATAAAAATACAATAAATTCTACACATTAAAATACAAATTAAAGTGAACATACTATTCACACACAAATTAAGTCAAACCAGTCTTGATGATGATGATGATGATGATAACAACAATGAAAATATTTTGAGAAATTATAAGGCTGACAAAGGCCTTGTCTGCAGGAGCAAATTAAATGGTTTCCCCCCCCCCCAGTCTTGCACCTGGTTGTCCAGACGATGCAGGGTTTTGGCTCCAATTCTAGTCCAAACTATCTGGATGACCTCTGCTGATTGACTTGAGTGCCAACTGCTTTTGCACTTTGAACTCAGTTTGCAGCAATTGAAGTAAGCTGAGGGCAATGGGAGAAGGTCAGAGGAGAACAGAGAAACTTTAAATTTTAAAACATTGGGTTCTGTCCTGGGCCCAATGCTATTCAACATCTTTATCAATGACTTGGATGAGGGAATAGAGGTTATGCTTATCAAGTTTGCAGATGACACCAAATTAGGAGGGGTAGCTAATAACCCAGAGGACAGGATCAGAATCCAAAATTACCTCAACAAATTAGAAAGCTGGGCCAATACTAACAAAATGAATTTCAATATGGAGAAATATAGAATATGACACTTGGGCAGTAAAAATAAAATTGACAGATGTAGGATGGGTGACACCTGGCTTGATGGCAGTATGTGCGAAAGGGATCTAGGATTCTTAGTGGACCACAAACTGAACATGAGTCAGCAGTGTGACACAACAGCTAAAAAAGCCAATGCAGTTCTACGTTGCATCAATAGGAGTATAGTTTTGAGATCAAGGGAAGTAATAGAGTAGGGCCCTTGTATCCACTGAACCATTATCTACTGATTCAATTATCCACGGGACACAAAACAGCATATCTACTATAGCGTCTTCCTAGAAAATGTGTCCTCTCTAGCCACTTTCTAGATCCTCCAAGTCAACCCTATGGTATTTTAAACTGGAAGTCCCATTATTTTCAATGGCATTTGCTATTATCCATGGTTTTCGGTATTCACACACGCACACGCACACACACGAACCAATCCCCAGTGGATACAGGAGTCCTACTGTAGTGTCACTCTATTCTGCTTTAGTCAGACCTCACCTGGTATACTATGTCCAGTTCTGGGCACCACAATTCAAGAAGGATATGGACAAGCTGGAATGTGTCCAGAGGGGGGCAACCAAAATGGTAGGCGGTCTGGAAGCTATGCCCTATGAGGAGCAGCTTAGGGAGCTGGGTATGTTTAGCCTGGAGAAGAGATGGTTAAGAGGGGACATGATAGCCATGTTTAAATATTTAAAGGGATTGCATACTGAGGATGGAGCAAGCTTGTTTTCTGCAACTCCAGAGACTAGGACACCTAACAATGGGTTCAAACTACAGGAAAAAAGATTCCACCTAAACATTAGGAAGAACTTCCTGACTGTAAGAGCTGTTTGGCAGTGGAGCATACTGCCTCAGAGTGTGGTGGAGTCTCTTTCTTTGGAGGTTTTTAAACAGAGGCTGGATGGCCATCTGTCGGGAATGCTTTGATTGGGTATTCCTGCATGGCATGGGGTTGGACTGAATGGCCCTAGTGGTCTCTTCCAACTCTATGATTCTATGAAAAGCATCTAACAAAGTGGTACAGCAGAGAACTAATCGGGACTGTACCTGCCAAACTTAGACAGATAACTTTTTGTTATTTTCCTGTGAGGTTATTTTGTGGGAGGTTACAATGCCTTGCATAAGACTCTGTTATGAGTAGTTAAGAACTTTAAGCTAAAATATTTTGGCATTTTTGATCTGAAATTCACTTTGGCCCTCAAACTGAAAGGTGTTCCTCGCTTTGCTGTAACACCTTGTCTCATCTGTATTATTGCTCCAAGAAAAGCAGAATGGGCAGCAAGGAGTGAGAACATCCTGAGGCCACTTCCTGACTTTTCTGCAATGTGTTCTTCACTAAAATATGTGTGCTGTCTACTGTAACTTAATCAAAGCTACTGTCCTGTAATGCACAGTTTGGGGTGGGGAGAGCCCTTTCTAACTACTCTCCGCCATGCCTTTTAAAAAGAACTGTACAGAAATGGTTTCTCACATTTCTTCAACCTATTTATGTGCAGGAATAGTGGGGGTGAGTTGAGAGAAGTCAAGCTATTCAGTTTCTGTAGTAGGAAGAGAAATTTTCCAACGGTTTTCAGGGGGCAAGTTTGCCATTTTTGTGGATGTAACAGGGGAGAAACAGGCCTGATCCATGGGCAGGATACACCAGCGGGGAGCCAGCACATCCTGGCCCATGTAGATGAGCTCCAAGAGTTCTAGGTTCTTTTGGGCTCCAGGATGAACTAAACAAAAACTGCAATGCTGCATCCACATGCCCAATGGATGTGGGATTGCATAATACAATCAACATGATCTTAGCCACTCTCTACGCTGCTCTTGGGAATGTGGTGTCTGGGTGTTTTCTGTGACCTAAGTGGGCCATTGCCAGCAGAGCACCAAGGGGGAGGGCACAAGGCATGTGTGCCACCCAGGTGATTCGACTTCAGTTGTGTATTCTTGTGTACCTGGGGGGGTTGGACTAGATGGTCCTTGCAGCTCCTTCCAGCTCTAAACTTCTAAGGGCTAAGATCCTATGTCACAGTCTGAGAAACTGAACCAAAGTCAAAGCAATGTTTTACTAGTGTGGGGGATCCATAGTCAATCCAACCACAGTCTAGGCTGAGATGGTAGCAGAGCAAAGCATGACAGGAGTTCAAGCATGCTAACAGAAAAGTATGGTTATGGATGAGATGCTTACAGTAGCTTCTCCAGATTTGGACAAAGATTTTTATGCAGGAACCTCCAGCCCTATCCAAAGTCTAGCTGTAGCTGACTGGAGACAGATTCCTCCAGACAATGAGCCCTGTACTGCCAAGGATCCCTCTGCTGCAGATCTGCCCCCACTTCTTCAAGCATTGCCATTTTCAGGCGGTAGCCACCTCTCCTGAGGAGAGACTGTTTGCTGGGGTCTCTGGGGACTCTTCTATTGTATATGCAGCATAACAATACAGATCAATGTAACTGCCTGCCTTTCTGGACTCTCTTTGTGGGCTCTCATGATGGATACCTATTTCAAAATTTATACCACCTCACTGCTGGACTGATTTCAGTTTCACATTTAAAATACTAAGTCCGAAACAACGGAGGAGTTTTGGGTTGCCAAGAAGTTAACATTCACACCCTGATTCCATCATTTCAACATTGCTGCATTACTAATTTTGTTGCTCAATCAACATGGAGAAAAACCCTGAGCAATTAAACATAGACGCTGATGACATGTAGAAATCATAATACTCCAAGGCTTTCTTTTTGCAATACTTCTGCTGAAGTTGGTGGTAAAAATCAATCTGTATTCACCAGATTGATTGCTGTGTACTAATTTCATCAATACAAGCCCTGAGGTCTGTGGAGGGGGTTAAGCCAAATATTGCATGGGCCTTCTCACTTTTGACATTCAAAACACTGCACTGAATACAAAGCAACCTGATGGTTAGGCTCTTGCTTCACTCTTACTATTTCCCTCCTTCCTTTAAAAATAACAGGTTGTACCTTTTCACCCAGGATCAGCAGATTTATTTTTTCAGGTGAATAAATAAACAGGCACACATTCCATCTCTTGCTTATCCATGCATAAGATTTCATTTGCAGAGAAGTTGCTAGGCCTAGTGCTTGTACAATGAAAACAAATTGATGCTTGTGAAAATCTTGATTGCGATGATAGCCCGATTTCAATTGGAGAATATAAATAAATGGCAGCCGGTCATACATTATTTAGATTTATCTCATTTCAAGGTAGGGAAAGAGAGCAATTGTCCCAGAAGACTAAATCTCAGCCTCTCCCTTGCTATTCACATCCCTTTACACAGAAAGAGCATCTGTATGAGGCAGATAGTCTGAGAATGAAACATGAAGGAACTAAGAGGGTAGAAAGTGGAGAAAGGAAAGTATTTCAAATGGGTGTTTTTAAAAATGGCTCTGGAAAGCTGTTTATAACAACTGTGTCAAAGGTAGTCCTTTCTTAGTATCACATGTTTAAACATAGGGATGTGATTAATACCCCCTGCTTTCTGTGGCAAAGTGCAGATGTCCTCTTTGCCAATTTTACTGTGCCTGCTATGTATTTTTGTTTGGATATTTCTGAAATTCAGGAATTCACTATTGGCCAAAGGGAACCCACCATCTATACAGGTCCTGCCCCCAAGGGACCAGTACCCAAGTCTGAAACGTATGGTTTCTCTAGGCATTTTTAAGGTCCTCTAGTTCAGCTCTATGGTAACTTCTGCTGGAAATTATGATAGAGTTGTGCAGGAGATGCCTAGAGAGGCAGCCTCACTGGTTGTTTCCTAGGTCATCCAGCATGATTCCATGGGGTTTGCTATTACCCACAGTTTCAAGTATTTGCGATAAGTCTTGGAATGTATACCACGGACATACATGGGCAACATGTAGTGTCACCTAAAATGTCAGAGCCATATGAGATGACTGATCCTCCCATCACTGGAAGCCAGATGCCTGTGAGTGACACCTGCCATTTTAAGTCCCTGTCTTAAAAAAGAACAGCACTGCTTTGAGCCCAATGATGTTTTGCCTGAATCAAAATGGCAGGCACTAGCAGCAGTGTTTCCTGGTTAAACTGACTTTTGCATCTGTTAAATTATCTTCTTCAATTTTTGTTTCTACTTCTCATTTCCTCCTTGGGACAGAATATGCCAGCTTGCCACTGGTGTATCCTGGCTGCGGGTCTGGCCCATTCCTTCTCTGTTACATGAAAAAATTGGATGGAGTCTGGACTGCCACACCAGCCCATCTCTGCAGCCGCCACCACTGCCATCTATGTCACACTCTCTGAAGTCTGGAAGGAGTCCTGCAGCACAGGATCACAACCTCCTGCATGTGACCAACCTTGGTCACATGCTGTGGGGGGCTTAGGAGAGAGCAATAGGAAGGAGCCATGGCAAATAATTAGGTTTCAAACTGGATTATTTCTGTAGTGGACTTAGGGCTGGTCTAGACGAGGGAATAAAATGTGGATTGGTGCACACACAGGCCAATTCGTAGCAGCTGTCATCTGTCTCAACAATTTTTGGCAAGGTCGCTGGTGTGCAAAGCTATCCGTGTTTGATGTTCATATGGAGGCATGCCAGCAAATCAAGATGGTGGACATGAGTAAACTATACCTGGTTTTGTACTCCCCAAATTGCCCCTGACAAACAGTATTTTTTAAAAAAACAACAACTAATTCCAAGGTGTGGAAGAGCGATCTTCTGCTGAGAAAAAAAAAAAGGAAAGAAAGGCTGTTTCATCACCTGAGCACATGATCGCTATGGCAACAATCCAACATGGCAGTTCCAGGATCTGACTTCTTAGCAAGCTCTGCCCCCTGTGAACATCTGACCAATCCACTGTTCTCTTCAGCAATGTGCTTCAATGAGATTTGGTTGTCCTAAAATGCAGGAGTCCACATTTCCTCCACAGTTGTCAAAAAACCTCATGGAAAGTCCTGGAGGCTTTTGTTGTGGGCTTTCCCCAAATTTTGCTCCCCCTCTGTCCAAAACGATGGAACACTGTTGGATCCCATTTGGACACATGGGATTCCATAAGGATTTGTTTCACAGTCTGGACTACCCCTTAGATACTGAGCTAAAGATCCTCTACTTTCATCGCACAGAAGTGCTTTCATATCACTTTTCTGGAGATGAAAATAACTTTGTAACCTCATCAGTAGAAAATACCCAGGATGATATCAAGTTAAAGTACAAGGAGAAAAGCTAAGGAGCATCACATCTCTCTGCTATGGCCTCATTATTTAAACTTCTGGATAAACTGCTAGTACAGAGCTTAGCACTCTGTAATATCACAATTAATACAACTGAGTGAACTTCAAAATGTGTGTTAAGTGGCAATGTCTTGGGTCATTAGTTTTAACAATGTCAGTGCTCTATTTGATTTACCATAATTGGTGTACTTATTATTATTTAGCATGCTTCACCTGTAGACACTTCCCTTAACTCTCAGTAGATGGAGAATAAAGAGTATTTCCCACTGTTACTGCCATATCAATCTAATCAAAATTTATTCCAAAGAAACCCGATTTGTATGTAAGGATTAAGTTTTAGAAGAGATAGAGAAAAGTCTTAACATTCAGACCAAACTACAGTTGTCCATGTTTGCTGGGGTTTGACTCCAGGACACCCTGTGGATATCAAAATCCATGAATACTTAAGTCCCATTATATGCAATGGCATAGCAAAATTGTCTCCCTTATATAAGATGGCAAAATCAAGGTTTGCTTTTTGGATTATTATTTTTTAAGAATATTTTCAAGCCATGGACACTTCAAACTGTGGACACTTAAATCCGTGGATATGGAGGGACAACTGTACTTATTACATGTACCCATATGAACATTTTGCTTCATTTATTTTCCCCTTACCAAGTGAAAAGCAGCTGGAGGGTCCTTCTCCTTATCATTAGCAACACCTGAGCCTGTGCATGTGTAGGATGAGGGTTAATAAACTGAAGCTGTATTCAAATCAGATGGAAATCTGTGGACTGGGTAATTTGCTTGCCCTGTATGGAATTACCCATTCTACCCCCCAGACAGTCCTTATGACCCCTGGGGCAGATACAAGGCTAAGATGGGGGGGGGAGATGGGGTAGGGCCCATTAAAATATTCTAAGATAATATCCGCTTTAATCTGTTCTCACCAGGAATAAACGGATTGGGCCCCGTGTGTCCACAGGAGCCTGTTCTACCAAGCCCTCTGCCTCACTCTTCTGCAGCAGGAAGCAGGACCACAGCATGTGACCAGCCTATTTCTAAAAGCGGGGCATGACACTGATCCGGCTTATCCTGGCTTGTGTAGATGAGCCCTATCACTGGAAGCCTAGTAGATCCCATGGGATGGAGTACTTGACACAAGCTTTGAATGGTTGATCTACTAGCCTTTCCTGGACAGTGGCAGCCTAGCCACAGTAGCTCATGCACTGGTAAACTTCCTGACTAGACTACTGCAACATACTCTACATGGCACTATCCTTGAAGATGACTTGGAAGCTGTCATGAGTGCAAAACCCTAGACTGTTGGCAGGAACATTATGGGACCTGTATAAACTACTGTTAAAGCAGTTGTACTTTCTGACTGGATACAGGCTGTTGGTGATATCATTCAAAGGCCTAAATGGGTTGGGACCTCCCTTCATACTTCTCTCTACCTACCCGAAACTGGAAGGGCACTTCTCTGTGTACCATCTCTGTGAAAGTGTATGGGAATGGGTCTTCTCTGCTAATTGTGGAATTTGCACAGATGCAGAGTTTTAAATCGTCTTCAGCTGTTTTAAATAGTTTTACAACCTCATGTTTTCTTTGTGCTAAATTGTTTCACATGGTTTCATTCTATTCAAATTATTTGCTTTTGTGTTAATTTTTTTGAAATTGGTCAAGTTGACTTAATTGAATAACATACAGATATTTTTCAATATAGGGCAGAATGTAAGCATTTAAACAAACAAACAAACATAGAGGTACTCAGTCATAATTCTCATCCAATACTAATGCAAAGAAGCCCAAGAACAAATTGCATACATTATGGAACAATATATCATTCTGTGCACTATAATGAATGTGATCTACCAAGCACACACACTCACATTCAATCAATACATTTCTTTATTGTCAAGCATCCGTGTGTCAGGAACATGGAACAAAGCCGAAACTGAATACAACTGAAACAAAACCCCAGATAAACCCCCCCAGCGTGGGAAAGGCATTTGGGGAGGAACATCAGCCCGGCTTGAACCTGGAAGAAGTGACCTTGAGCCGCAGTGGAGAGCAGCGTTCCCAGGCCAACAAGGCGGGCTGGCTTCCCTCCAGAACCTCTAGAGGCCTAGGCAAGGGAAACAAGCCAGAGGCAGCCTCATGTCAGGGTCCTCCATGAATTCTACTCCAAAGTCCAGAATTCAGGGATGAGCCTGACATACCGCCCACCCGAAGATAATTCCCCCCTTCTCAACCCGGCTTATCAGGAAAGCTGGCATGGAACTTTTGCAATAAGTGCGGGGCACTCACATGTTTGCTATTGACCCATTCGGCATGCCCTAAAGGTAAATGTTTCCATTTCACTAAATATTGCAAGGCCCCCCTGTGAACCCGAGAGTCCAAAACTTCAGAAATTTCAAAATGTTGATGGTCGTCAACCAGGATAGGATGGGGTGCAGGTCCCGGGTCAGGATGATGACGGTCCGGAGGGCACGCTGGCTTGAGCAAGCTAGAATGAAACACAGGGTGAACATTACGGTACAGTTTGGGTAGCTCTAGTTCGAACGCTACAGGATCTATCACTTTAGTAACAGGAAAAGGACCTATATACTTGGGCCCCAAATTCTTCAAAGATTGGGGGCTTTTAAGAAACTTGGTGGACAAAAATACCAAGTCCCCTACAGCGTACCTCAGGGTGGGGTCCCATTTCTGGTCTGCATGATGTTTGCAAATTCATAGGCCGAAACAACTTTTGGCCAGGCATCTTTAACTCTTTGACTCCACTGAGTTACTGAGACCGGGCCCTTGGGGGTCCCCTCCCCTAGGGGTAGAGGATTTAAGTCTTGCCCGGAAACTATCTTAAATGGGGAGAGAGCGGTGCTCTGGTGAGTGGTCTTTTTGTAGGCGACCTCTGCAAAAGGCAAGAGGTCCACCCAGTCAGATTGCTGGAAGTTCACATAACACCTCAAATATTGTTCCAGAATGTGATTAGTATGTTCGCTCTGCCCATCACTCTGGGGATGATGGGAACTGCTAAGACCCAATTCAGCTCCCAGAAGGTTTGTGAATGCCTTCCAAAACTGGGAAGTGAACTGAGCCCCCCGGTCAGACACGATCTTAGTAGGAATCCCATGTAATCTGTAAATGTGTTGAATGAATATCCTGGCTAACTGGGGGGCAGTTGGGAGTTTCTTGCAGGCTACAAAATGCACTTGTTTCGAGAACATGTCAGTCACCACCCAAATGACAGTCTTCTTCCTACTTTCCAGCAATTCCACTATAAAATCCATGCTGATGACTTCCCAAGGCTTGTTCAGGGTAGGCAAAGGCTGCAGCAAGTCTTTTTGCTTTCCCGTCCCCCTTTTCGCCATTGCACACGTGGAACACCCCTTGACATACTCCTCCACCTCCCTCCTCATCTTTGGCCACCAAAACTGCCTCCGGGCCAAATGCAAGGTTTTGACATACCCAAAATGCCCAGCACTTTTGACCATGGCATTGTTTGAGAATGGAGGACCCCATGGCCTCAGGGACATATAGGTGCTCCCCCTTCCAAGCCAGACCCTACCGGAGGGCTACCTCCCCTGGGTGAGCGAAAAACCATGGGTCCTTGGGAAGGGCCAATGTCATTTGGGTTTGCCACCCGGCCCCATCACCCCGGGAGGGAGGGGAAGAAGGGACCAACACCGGTGTGGCTAGTGCCTTACTGGAATCTGTGCGCACCACTGGTAAGACTGCATTTTCAGTTGCTTTGAGGTCAAGCCCTGGCCCCAAAGAAGGGCTGGCTGGGGCTTCTTGGCATTTGGCCTTGCTGCATGTTAGAACTGCTAGTCCCAAGTGGGAGGGGGAGAAGACTGTGTCAATGACCTCTTTTCATTTGCTGTCATGTTGGGGAAGTCTGGACAAAGCGTCAGCTAGGAAATTCTTTTTTCCCGGGATAAACTTCAGGGTGAATTTGAACTGGTAGAAGAAACTGGCCCACCGAACCTGTTTGGGGCTCAACCACCTTAGGATGCTCCAAAACTTCCAAATTTTTGTGATCTGTCCAAACTTCAAAGGGTTTGGAAGATCCCTCCAATAGGTGGTGCCAAGTTTCTAAGGCCAGCTTCATTGCACCCGCCTCCTTTTCCCACACATGCCAATTTTGCTCAGTCTCATTGAATTTCTTGGACAGGTATGCAACGGCCTGAGCTCCCCCTCCCCACCCCGTTGCAACAGCACCCCTCCCATCACTACATTTGAAGCATCAACGTGGACCACAAAAGGTTGGGAGGGGTTGGGGTGTTTGAGAATTGGTTCAGATGTGAAGAGTTTCTTCAGCTTATCAAAGGCCTGTTGGCATTGGTCAGACCACACTATATTTTGGGGAGGTTTCTCTGCCTTCCCCATTCCCTTTTGGGTTTTCTTCCCCACCTCTTTAGTTTTTAACAGATCAGTCAGTGGAAGGGCTACCGTTTCCTTCAAGGATGAAGGACCGGTAAAAGTTAGCAAATCCAAGGAAGCTCTGCAGCTGCTACCTGGTTCTAGGAGCCTCCCATGCCAACACCCCTTTGACTTTTTCTGGGTCCATTTCTATCCCCTTATTTGAGATGCGGTACCCCAAGTAGTCTAAGCGGCTTTGGTGAAATTCATACTTTGACTTCTTAGCATACAGATGGTTCTCCCCCAGTCTAGCAAGCACTTTTTTTCACCAGTTTCACATGAGACGTATATTTCTCAGAATAAATCAATACATCATCCAAATACACCAAGACCCCCAAGACAAGACAAAACTCTCTCAATACATCATTGATTAGGTTCTGAAAAATTCCTGGGGCTCAGCTGAGTCCAAAAGGCATTACTAGGAATTTGAAAGCCCCCAGGGGGCAATTGAAAGCAGTTTTCCATTCGTCCCCCTCCTTGATTCGTACCCTGTAATAAGCCTCCCTCAGGTCCAGTTTGGTAAATATCTTCCCCTTGGACAAATGGGCTAGTATATCCTTCATCAAGGGAAGGGGGTACTGATTCGAAACGTTGATTGCATTCAACCCCCAGTAGTCTTGGATCAGACAAAGACCCCCATCTGCCTTGTGCCTTAACAAAACAGGGGCCCCCAACGGCGAGGTCGAGGGCCCAATGAACCCCCAAGCCAGATTTTTATCAATGAACTCCCAAAGGGCATTCATCTCAGCCAGCGTCATGGAATAAATCCTGGGTTTGGGTGGCTTAGTCTTAGAAAGTATTTCAATGGCACAGTCAAAGGTCTGTGAGGTGGCCAAATGTCACACTCCCTCTCCTCAAAAACATATTGCCATGCCTTATATTTCACCAGCAATCTTTTCAGCTCCCCTTGGACTAAAGTGGTTGTGTAGTTCTGTGACTTGGCCTCTACAGGGGCTCCTTCCCCTGGGAAACTTCCCCCATGGTCTTCGAACCCTGCTTCAGTTGCCTAAGGTCCACACGGGCCCTTCTCACTCTCAGGGGGTCTTCAAATTCAGCCTGCAAAGCTAGCAGGAACTCATGGAAGTTTCCTAGTTCTGGGGCTCCCATATCATAAAGCCCCACCAACCACTGCACCACCTCTCCCTCTAGCTGGTTGGACACATACTGCACCTTCTTAGCCTCCGTCTGGAACTCCTCATCCCACTGGGACATAAACCCCACCACCTGGGTCAGGAAGTAGGCAGCTTCGCCGCATCTTAATCAAAGGTTGCCTTTAAGTCTTGGTGCTTTAGGCCCCTGTGACTCGACTGGTCCAGCTCCTCCAGGGGGGGCTGGTCCAGGAGCCGGCAAGCCAGGAATCTCAGCAGGTATGGCAGGGTCCCCTGCCCCGGGTGCCGGGGCGGCCGCTGGTTGAACATGGGGAGGCTGGGCCTCTCCAGGGCAGGTGGTGGCTGTGGTAATCTCTGCAGGATCTCTAGGAGGCTCATTTGTATGACCCCCATTTGTTCCTTCAACTGCTGGACCTCAGCTCCTACTTCTGCCAGCGAAAACCTCACCCCCGGCTCTTGGTACCCCTTGGCCAGGGTCCTGTCCCACCGACGGGACAGTCATTCCTCCCAGCTTTGGTCGCCTGGCCAGGGCCAGCTGGCTCCCAGGGCCGTTCCAGCTCCTTGCTCTGGAGTGCCAGAGAGCCTCCCCAGGGCTTGCTTGGGTCCCAGCTCCATCAGGTCGAAGGGATGAGTAAACCTCCCAGCCCTCCAGCAGGCCCAGCTCGCGTCTTCTTCAGAAGCTCCTGCAACATCCCCCGATGCGCCGGCTCCCTCTCCCGGGGCCCTGGCTCCCTGGTCGCTGCTTGCAGCCAGGTATTTGTCCATCTGGGTTCCAGCCTCCATGTCTTCCAACATTGCGGGTAGAACCTCTCAAAAAGGAGTAGGTATTGAAGAGGAGTTTTGGCTTACTGTGATGTACCAAGCACACACGCTCACATTCAATCAGTACATTTCTTTATTGTCAAGCATCCGTGTGTCAGGAACATGGAACAAAGCCGAAACTGAATACAAATGAAACAAAACCCCAGATAAACCCCCCAGCGTGGGAAAGGCATTTGGGGAGGAACATAGGCCCGGCTTGCACCTGGAAGAACTGACCTTGAGCCGCAGTGGAGAGCAGCATTCCCAGGCCAACAAGGCGGACTGGCTTCCCTCCAGAACCTCTAGAGGCCTAAGCAAGGGAAACAAGCCAGAGGCAGCCTCATGTCAGGGTCCTCCATGAATTCTACTCCAAAGTCCAGAATTCAGGGATGAGCCTGACAATGAATAAGCAAAACAACATACTCACCAACATTGACTTTCCTAGGAGTCACTGAATTCAGGGCCTGATTTCTTAGTTGACTCTATACACAAAGAAGACCCACAGTTTTAAAGATTACTGAGCACAAATAGGTTGGATATTTTTTTGAGGCTCTTTTCACTCATCCCTACTATATGGAAATATAGAACGTAAGGAAGAAATAAAGAATGTAAGAATGGTCATCCAGTAAAATTCTTTTGAAAGCTGTAGTCCTTGGGTTCATCTACATGGGCCAGGATATACCAACCTGCCAGCGTACCCTTTCTGCAGAACAGGCCCTCTCCTCCTTGTTATCTGCACAGAACAGACGGAAATCCAGATAAGCATGTTGGCCTGTTGGTGCAACCACCAATACCTCCTCCCTCACTCTCTGAAGCCATGAAGCCAGCTCACAACATGTGACCAAGGCCCTCTGCATGTGACCATCCTTGGTCACATGCTGTGGGCCTGCTTCATGCTTCAGAAAAGTGATGGCAGAAGGCAGGGGAAGCAATGGGCTAGCATTCCAGAATGGCCTCCTGTGGTCACACAGAGCCAGATCTGTTTTTTTTTTTTTTTGTTTTGTTTTTGGCAGGAGTGATTTTTCCTGTGTTTTATTTTAATTTTTTTTAATCAAGCCATAGTCCATTCCCCTGCCCCTGGTCATAGTCCCATCTTTGCCCTGGGGGTTGTGAGGACTGCCCGGAAGTAAAATGGGCAAAAGCCCTATATCATCTGGACTGTAGGGCTCGAAGATGAAGGCAAGATGGGGTAAATGGCCCATCCCATGCAGACAAGACCCTTGATGTTTCAGAACACCTGTGGATGGTGACATTAGGCAGCAACCAAACCAAACCTTAGGAGATAAATCTGAAGAAAAACAGCTAAAAATCAGGGACTACAGTTAAGGATAACAGAGTTACACAAATGTATAAGATGCAGGGAAATTTAATAGCCAACTTAGCTTTTCAATACCAGGATCTGAAGAATAATTTGTGGATTCTACACAAGGGTTTATCTTGGTTCAGCAAAGCAACCCATTCCCTCAAGACATGGAGCATTTGGCAGGAACAGAGAGCTCTTTGCTGCTCTGGTTGCCTGTAGCATTTCATGGCAATCTTGTCAGTGGCACAAGTGTAACAAATTGCATCTGTTTATTTCTGCTAATGTCTCAGAGGCAAAAGCATACAGCTTTTCAGTACGAGTCCTTCCCACATGCTTGCTTTGAGAACAGGTCTGTAATTGTGAGGAACTTGAGCACTGAAAGAAATGGTTTTATGGATGCTAACATTGCTCAAGCAAAAATCTCTCAGCCATCTTGAGGAAGTTGAGCAAATAGTGATGATGGGGAGGGGAGCTCATTCATCTCAGTGGAAGCATATGGTTTTTTCTTAATTGTTTCGAAGACTATATTTGTGCTAAGACGGTCTAGTTGGCTGCCATACTAACCTCCAACATTTCAACTCACCCTTGGATGGGTAACACTTGGTTTGATAGCAGTGTGTGCAAAAGGGATCTAGGAGTCTTAGTCAGCCACAAGCTGAACACAGGTCATTAGTGTGATGCAGCAGCCAGAAAAGCCAATATGATTCTAGGCTACATCAATAAGAGTATAGTGTCTAGATTGGGGGAATAATAATGCCACTCTATTCTGCTTTGGTCAGACCTCACCTTGAGTACTGTGTCCAGTTCTGGGCACCACAATTCAAAAAGGATGTTGACAAATTGGAGTATGTCCAGAAGAGGAAGAACAAAATTGTGAATGTCTAGAAACCATGCTCTATGTGGTGTGGCTTAGGAAGGTGGGGATGTTTAGCCTGGGGAAGAGAAGGTTAAGCAGGGACATGATAGCCATGTTTAAATATTTGAAGGAATGTCATACTGAGGATGGAGCAAAGATGTTTGGGATTCCAGAGATTAGGACACAGAGCTATGGAGTCAAACTACAGGAGAAGAGATTCCACCTGAACATTAGGAAGAGCTTCCTGACATGTAAGAGCTATTCAACAGTTGAATGTGCTGCCTTGGAGTGTGATAGAGTCTTCTTCTTTGGAGGTTTTTAAACAGAGGCTGGATGGCCATCTGTTGGGCATGCTGTGATTGTGTGTTCCTGCATGGCAGGGGGTTTGGACTGGATGGCCCTTGTAGTCTGTTCCAATTCTGATTCTACAAACATTGTATTCAAAACTAACATTATGCACATGAGAAATGAAACAACCAGGCCAGGTAATTTTCTAGGGACCACCTGAATGTTTCTTCCAAAATGCACCTCAGAATGATTTTCCCCCCCAGCACTCTTTCTCTGATTTTCATTTTGGTGGCAAAACTTAGATCTATGCTTTTCCAACATGCCAGGGTAGGTAGGCAGGCTAATCTGCTTTCCCCCTTTCTTCCTGTTTTGCTCTTCACAAATGTTGTGAGTGTTTCTAGAGGCAGCTGTTTAACTTGCTTACAGTAGGATCAGAGCAGAGTAGAATCCCATTCTTTCCCAAGTCAAGCTTTCTTGCCTTACTCATGCCTGCAGACAGACAGCTGCAACCCAAAACTGAAAGTCTGTCTTTCGCCAGCCCTCCTTGACCATCCTCCCAAAGTGCAGATCAGAGAATGCCTCCCTCCACACCCTAAATGCAGCATATGTTCTAACTGACAAGATACAATACTCCAAAACCTGATTCAGTCCTTATTTTGCTAGAGTATGAAACATAGTAAAGGCCAAACTGGTTTACTTGGCTTATAAAAAGCTACTTGGTCACCTTACCCCTTTAGAAATGTGTACGATGGCTACTGCAAAAATAAAAAATGGCAGTTCTAGCCACTTGGTTGCTGACAAGCCCACCCTTCCAGAATGTGCTGCATTGCGAATCGCTCATCCAAGCAGGTAGAAATGTGCATTTCCACATATATATTTTTTCAAAAAACTTCAGGAAAAGCTGTGAAGGCTTTTCACAGTTTCACAAAACAAAGTTTCACAAAACTGCTCATGCAGTTTTTGCCCCCCCTCCTTCTGAAAATGGCAAATCACCATGGGATGAGGATTTTTTTCATCAACACTCTCTCCGCTACCAACTCCTACCTGCCTCACATATTCTTTTCTGTAAAATTCTCAAAATCTTTAGAATTGAAAGAGATCGGGGGGAGGGAGAGGAATTATCTTCTAAAGATAAACACATGGAATTCCATGGTAAACACACTGCTAACTGCAGTCTCTCTCTCTCTCTTTCTCACACACACACACACACTGGGAACAGATGTTGAAGTGTAGTTGAAGGGAGGGGAGGAGTTAAGAAAGAAAAAGAAATGAGGAGGACAGAGTTGCTTCACATTTGTTCTTTAAATGAAACGTGGGCCAGAAAATGTGGCCCACATGTGGCCCTTGGAAATGCTGTAAGATGAGCCAAGATTTTGAAAGAAATTTGGGAGGGAGGGCAAAAAGGGGGGGTTCCCCACCACTTTTCATTAGGCTCCCATATGGGCAGACCCCTCCGCAACATACACACACACAGCCTCCGCATCATGACAGTTGATAGATGGGCTTTTCCTTACAAGCTTTCCTTGTTATTTCATCCAAAAGCAAATTTAAAAGGAAATTGTGTATGTGGTTTCACTACAACAAATTCAAAATGAAATAATTTTGAATCATGGCTGTACTAATCAGAAAAAGAGCTTCACAGAAACCCTTCAAGGTAGGACAGGAGAGAATGAAGAGGAATGCAGCTGGAGGAAGGTTGCCATCATAGAAGGTGGCAGAACAGCCTGAAAGATTTTCAGAGCTCCCCTCCTTCTTCTTTAGTATTTTCCTAGGTGGGATGTGCAAATGAGCAAAAATACCAAGGAGAGACACTTTGGAAAAGGTTTCTGGGGAAATATCTGGGTTTGGAGTGGGAACGGAGCTTGTGTCTGTTAAGGCCTGTCTCAACAGACACAAATTCTATAAAAGTTACAGGGGCCACCTAGTGGCTTGACATAACACACTCTGCAACTACGTAATTTGAGCAAATTTCTCCAGGGATTTTCTGCTGGCTCTCATTGTTTGGGAATTTGTCAGGAATGGTTAGGCTTCCTGGTGCAAAAGGAGCTAGTTCAAATATCTCACTCTCCCCGGAGCAGCGAGAAGAGTAATACAATTTCCCTCCCACTTCAAGGATGGGAAGAATAAAGGGAGAAATATACATCACTAGTACCACATATGACCTGAAGCCTAAACTGGCAAAACTTAAGGTGTGTGCTATGCACCATCATGGCAAAATGCTTCAGGCACAGGTCACATTATCTATTTGAAAATAAAGTGGTGCTTGTCTACAGCATTGTTTTGGTACATTTTATAAAAATACAAAAAGTCTGTTGCTTTTTTTGTACCTTTTGAAAGAATTTTGGGGTGATTTTTGAAGTAATCCAAAGTTTTAAAATTTATTAACCAACTAAAGGCAGTATGCAATCTCTTCCCTATCATTTTCAAAGTAGAAAATAATTTCTGTTTTGTTTTGTTTTGTTTTTTTTTAAATATTCAGCTAATATTTTACCATTTAGGCTTCTTACAATGTTAAAATGTAGAATTGATTACACTTAACCCTTACATTCTCCAGCAGGAAAAAAACACACCAAAGTCTGTTGTGAAGAGAGTGTTTATCCTAAGCCAAAGTGTGCTTGGCATTGAAGTACTGAAACCCAATGAGATGCTTCTTTCCTTTATGTTGTCTGGAATAACTTGTCTTGGCTAACAAGTTAGACTTTGAATAGCCCTATCCTCAGTTTCTAGGCTTAGTTGAACTTTATGTTATTACATTAAATAATAAAATTGTCTGGAATTCCTCATGGGACTTATACCTTTGCAAGTGGAAAATAGAACTGAGTACAGTGAGCCCTTGGTATCAGCTTGGGTTTGGTTCCAGGACCCCTTCTATGGATACCAAAAACTGGATGCTGAATTCCCATTGTATACAATGGTATAGTAAAATGGTGTCCCTTATCTAAAATGGCAAAATCAGGCTTTGCTTTTGGGATATGAATATAGATTTGGAATATTTTCAATCTGTGGATGGTTGAATTCATGGATATAGAATCCATAAATATAGAGGGCTGACTGTAGTTTTTCAACATCTGCATTCACCTAGGAGCTGCTGTGACATCAGAACATATAGGTGTCCACTGTGCAATTGTAGCCAGTGGCACAATTGATGCACCATGGTTCTGATGGGCAACAGGCACCAATGTTTATCAGGGGACTCCTGATGCAGATCTGGACACTGACTAGGAAGTGAAGGAGCACAACAGGAGTGTTCTATGGGCATCAAAATTATCCAATGAGCCTCACGCATGTCCAGCAGGCATGTCCTCGCTTCCAGCAGGGGGAGTGAGGATGAAGGAGAGGCTCTAACAGAGCTTCGTGGGGGACCTGTGGTCTAGGAGCAGCAAAGGGGTGGTTGAGGAGAGGGTCACCCCAACTTTATGCCTGGGAAGGTAAAAAAAGACTGGGGCTTGCAGTAGTTGCCTATATTGAGCCTTGGGGGGGATATAGAAAGATTCCTACCCCCAGAAGCAAGGTGGCAGACTGAGCAGCCATTGCTGCTCCTAGAGCCTTTTGGGCACATAGTCCTCATTTCTCCCCCTACTTTTATTAAAGGTTTTTTTAAACTACAATTTAAGTTAAAAATAACTCAAAGAGTTTGTGAATACTTCATCCAGTGAACTCTCATTCAAAAGATGTTTATTTAGTGGACTGTTGTAATAGAGATTTCTTTATGTTTAAAGCTCTCCCAACCATAAGTGAAAGTAACATTATTTAGGGAGAAGCAAGAATAAAGGAAATAGAGTGATCAAAGGTTATATTTAGAGAGAGAAAATAACAGACATAAAAGTCTGTTAAGGACTGCTAAATATAACAAAACTCCTCCCCACAAGACCAGCAAAAGCAGAAAGCAGAAATTAAACTGTGTTGCGGCTGGCTATGCAGCTGGAAAACCAGCTAGCTGTTCGGATTGGTTTGGAGGAGGAGAGAGACAGAAGGGAGTGAACGAGAGAGAGAAAGTGACACTGGCCAAACAAGGGCCAGGGAAAGATATAAGCTGTGGTCTGGATTATATAAGATGGCAAAACAAGACACAAGACAGTACTGAGCAGGGAGAGTTGAGGAAAGACTGGAGAATGGTATTATCGGAGGTGGAGAGACATGGACGGACGGAGACAAACGGGCGGTTTGATAGGCAGACAGAGGAGCAGATGGAAAGTTGTGATGCAGAAACAGACAGGGCTGGGATTAAGCAGCAAGCTGAGAGCAGATAGTAACAGGCAGATGGGAGGAGAGCGATGTGGGACCAGACAGGTGCGGAGTCGAGGAGCAAGCAGAGGGTGGAGAGATGCGGAGGCAGACGAAGGAGCAGACAGAGGCAGGGTGAGTGAGCAGAAAGGCTGGGTTTAGTAACGCAACAGAGGAGAGGAGGGAGCGGAGAGTGAGAGCGAGAGGCACAGTCTGACAGATGGAGCAGACGAGTGATATGCAGAGTTTAAAGGGGCAGACGGAGGATAAAGACGCAGACTTGGAAAGATGAGCTGAGGCAAGGAAAGGGACAGATGGGTGATACAGACGAAGGGCTTGGATGGGTCTGGACTCTGGGGAGACACAGGAGTTGAGCTGCAAAAAGACCAGGAGGAAGATACTGGGGGACCATAGGGCAAAGAAACCCCATGACTTTGGTGGAAACAACAGGGGAAAGAGTGAAAGGAAATAACGATTTAATATTAGCTGAGGAAAGGGGATAGAGGAATAGTCTGACATCATTAACAAGTAAAGTATTGCTGAGATTAAGGGAAGAGTATTAGCTAATTTGGTAGTAATTTTTTGTTGCTATCATTAGTGTTAATTTATAAGCATCAACAAATATCCAATACTTTGGTGGATATTGAGTACTATCTCCCTATTTAAATTGATATAGTGGCAAAGTGAAATAGACATTTTGGGGGTACCCTTTTTGAAGGTAGGATAAATATAGTGGAGATTTATCTACTGAACTAGATTGTGAATGTAAGTGTGATTACATATATATACACTTTATATTTACACCATATATACCCTATATACATTACTTTAAATGAATATACACTAATATATACATATAAATAGACAGATTGGATTATCACCTCGACAGCTTTTACAGCTATACCAATAGATGGCCTCTGGCTTAAAACCCAGAGCTTACACCACCTCTCAAGTATCAACCTCAAGGAGGGCTTCTACAGAAATGCCGCCCAAACAATATGACCTTAATGCTCAAATCCTGGAAGAACTCAAGTCCTTTAAAAGAGAGATAAAGGAGGAAATATGGAGTCTTAGGAAGGACATGAAGCAAGATTTTGAAAAAAAATGAGAAACGGCTAGATAAAATGTCAACGGATATCAAAGAAATCAAAGGATTGGTGGATAACATGAAGAATAGAACTGCAATTTTAGAAAGCCCATCAGTAGATATGGTGAAAGATCTGGAGAAGGGGAAACACTCAAATCTATTGCAAGAGATTAGATACAGAGAGAGGTGTGTGAAATTGAGAGGTCTTCCAGACAAATTATATGAAAAATTACAGGAAAGGTTAATAACAGGTATAGCAAGTTACATAGAAGAAACAGAAGAAATTTTAGAAAAAGAAATTGACAAAATATTCAGAACAAGCTCGGTAATTGCAAAGGAACGTAAACTACCTAGAGACATTGTGATTTCTTTTATAAGATCAAAGTATAGTGATAGGATAATCCAGATGAACTATACACAGAAATTGACAATTGAGGGGAAAGAGATTCAGGTGTATAAGGATATCCTGACTGAGATTCTCAGGAAGCGTCAAGAATATAAGCAACTTACCCAGAAATTAACACGAATGGGGGTGAATTACAAATGGGATCATATAGAGGGAATATCATATATGTACAGGCAAAAAAGATACAGAATAAATTCAGTTGAAAAAGCAAAAGAAATATTGAGAAAACATAATGAGGGTGAACAAAAAGAAGAAGACAAGAGAAGAAGAAAGAAAGGTAGACAAGGAGAAAGGAAGGAAGCAATGAATAATGGAAAACAGGAAGATGATGAAGAGAGAGAAGGGAATGATAAAAATCCAGAAGAAGAGGAAGAAGTACCACGAGAAGATGAAATAGAGAAGGATGAAGAAGAAGAGGAGGAGGAGGGGGGAAAGGAAGAAGCGGAAGGAGGGGAGAGAGAAGAAGATGAAGGTCTATAAAAATGTCAATAAATATAACATCTTGGAATGTTAAAGGCCTCAATACAGCAATTAAGAGAAGAAGAGTATATCACTATCTGGAGAGGAATAAAGTAGATGTCATGTGTCTTCAAGAGATTAGGATATGACAAAATGAGAGTAAATATCTTAAAAATGTAAAATTAGGCCAGGGATTTGTTTCCTTATCACAAAAAAAGAAAAAGGGAGTGGTAATTTATGTTGACAGAAAGTACGAAGCACAACAAATTTTGAATGATAATGAAAGCCACTTGATTGGTGTAGAGCTTAACCTTATTATCGAAAAGATATATATAATTGCAGTTTATGGCCCATTGGAAAAAAAGAATGATTTTATAAGGATATAAGCTTGGAAATGACAAAGTTAGAAAAGGGAGCAATAATACTCACTGGAGACTTCAATGGGGTGTTGGATGGAAAAAGAGATTGATCCGGTGAGACCAAAGAAAATCAAGGCAGACTCCTGAGGATCTGCCTTGATTTAATGGAAGAATTCTATTTAACAGATCTTTGGACAGCAAAATATCAAGAGGAGAAAGGATACACATTTCGCTTGGAGGTGCATAAGATGATGTCGAAAATTGACATGTTCTGGACATGAATAGCTTTATTACCAAGAATAAAGGTGATGGAAATAATGCCAAAAATTATATCAGACCATAACCCCATAAAAATGAAAATGACAACCCTTAAGAGAGAGTACACCTAGAAACTAAAAGATAGTCTGTTTAGGGAAGAGAACTTGGGACAAACAATCAAAGAAAGAATTAACCAATATTTTGATGATAACAAAAAGGAAGACACAAAAATGAGGATAATATGGGACACATTTAAGGCTACCATTAGAGGTATTTTTTTATTTATTTTTTTACAAAAAGGAGCTGAAAATGCTAAAGCTAAGAGAGATAGAAACTGGGTACGTCTTCAAAAACTAAAAGAAAAAGAGGATAAACTGAGAGAAACACCTCAAAATAAAGTGTTAATCAAAGAAATAGAACTGTTAAAGAGATCAATAAATGCCAAGATGGATGAAGAGATAGAGGAAAAATTGAAGAAGATAAAACAGAGGTCATTTGAGCAGGCTAATAAGACGGGTAGATGGCTGTCCTATAAACTGAAAAAGGAGAAACAGAGAAGGATGATAAAAGAAATTAAATCAGAAGGGAAGACCCTAACGCTTCAGGAGGACATCAAGAAAGAATTTACTAATTATTATTCTTCATTATATAAGGAACGGACACAGGAAGGAGACTGGGAAGAGATGGTGAATAAATATATAAAGGAGAATAAATGTATACTATTATCAGATAATCATAGACTGAATCTATCTAAACCCTTTGGCATAGAGGGATTGATTAAAGCGATCCAGAGTTTAAAAAGTGGCAAAGCGCCAGGACCGGATGCGTTCACAGACACAATTTATAAACTTTTTGAAAAAGAAATATCAAGACCATTATTGGAAGTGATTAATTTGATACATCTGGAGGGTACGCCTGACACGTGGAAAACAGCAAACATTACAATGATATGCAAGGAAAGCGAGGACAAAACGGATGTCAAGAATTATCATCCGATCTCTCTCCTAAATGTCGATTACAAGATCTACACAACTATGTTGGCAAGTAGAATAAAGGTAGTGCTAAAAGAAATAATAAATGAGGATCAAAGTGGTTTCCTCCCAGGAAGATCATTATCATCAAATATTAGAAATATTATAGACATATTGGAATTTCTAGAAAAGAATAACAAAAGAAAGATGGCTATAATTTTTGCGGATGCTGAGAAGGCATTCGACAATATCAACTGGCGCTGCCTAATTAAAATGATGGAGGAACTGGGATTTGGTCAATTTGTGATAACCAATGTTGAAAAAATATACATGGAACAAAAAGCTTCGATCATTACAAATGGAGAAAAATCTCGAGAAAAATCAATCCAGAAAGGAACTAGACAAGGATGTCCCTTGTCCCCATTGTTATTCATAATGGTATTGGAAATTTTAATGAACAAAATTAGGGGAGAAAAAAGGATGCAAGGACTGAAAAACAAGAATCAAGAGTACAAGGTCAGAGCATTCACAGACGACGTGGCCATAATATTAGAAGACCCTATACAAAATGTTAACTGCTTAATGGAAACTATTGCTGAGTTCGGAAAATATGTAGGTTTCAAGATCAATAAAGAGAAAACTATAATTCTTACAAAGAACTTATCTAAAAAAGAACAAGAACAGGCAGCTCAGTGGGAGCAGCTGGTGCGTTCGCTGGGTAGAAGGAGTCCTGAGAAAATTTGTTTGGTATTCAGGAGAATTTGCCCCTGTGAAAGGGGAAACAGAGTGAGCTCGGCAGGGCTTATTTCCAGCTACTAATGCCCCCCTGTCTTATCTGACAATGAGAAGGGGTGCATAAGTACACTGATGGAGCTTGGAGCCAGCAACACTTCTACCCAGTACTCTCCTGGAGGGGGGCAAGCAACTTCACCGACTTTTTAAAAAAGCAAGGATAAACAATGGAATGGTTGGCGGAAGTAAGCACTGTGAGTTTGAACCTTGCTAAATCTTTCACGGCAGAGTTATACCCATCGGGAAGCAGTGGAGAGCATGGCAGAGAGTAACGGGTGGGAGGAGATGAGAGAACCAGAGAGCTACAAAGTGAGTAATTGAGAGTAATTGAGACAGGAGACTGGAATAAAGAGTAAAAAAGAGCAAGTGTACAAGGAAGAGGAAGAAAAACAGAGGAGGAAAGAGGCAGAAGGAGAAGAAGACACCAAAGTAAGGCAAAGGAGTAGAGGGGAAAGCCTGAACTTTGAAACAAGGAGAGGACTTGTAAACATGGAGAGAATGTGTTATAAAGCTGTTAGAGGAGAAGGAGAAAAGGACTAAGGTGGATAGAGAGAAGGTGAAAGTGTGAAGTAGGAAGGAGAGGCGTGGACTGGAACGGAGAGAAGTGGTCTGGTGCAGTTGGTCTGGAGTAAAAGGAATGGGAAAAAGGAATGCAGGAACTCTAAAGGCAGGATAATAACAAAAAAAGGGGAGAAACAGACTCCTGAGGAAACCCTTTGTGAGTAAACTTTGGGGCGACTAACAAGAGAGAAAGAATAGAGAAGGAAAGAGAAAAGAGAGATAATGAGAGTACTGTAAACTGAGAACGACAACGAGGAAGATAGGAGCTGAGAAAGTTTGGGGAAAGTGTAATATATGGAGCCCAGAGTCTGGTCACGAAACCCCAGTATAGGTGGGGAAAAATAGAAGGCATAACACTTACTTATAATCAGAGAAAATCTAGATTAAATATGGTAAAGAAAGCAAAGGAATTCATAGTGAAATTTAAGAAAGATTTTGGTGATATTGAGAATGCTACAAAAGTTGATAGCGGGGGGCCAAAAACCCCAAAAGAAAGGACAGACGAGAGGAGTGAGAAATAAATAGATGAGATAGAAAACATGAGAGGTGGCGAAGAGGATAGTGAAAGAGAGCCTGAGGAAAAAGAGGGTAGTGAGGAAGAAGAATTGGAAGTAGAAGAAGCTGAAGAGAAAGAAGAAGCAGGTGAAATAGAAAGTGACAAAGGGATATTGGAAGAGGGAGAAGGAAGTCAAGAGGAAGAAATTGAAACAAGTTAAAGAGAAATAAAGTTAGATTATTACATAAGTATATAAATAAAATATTGAACAAGAAAATAAGACTTATATCCTGGTATGTTAGGGGGATGAATTCCCCACATAAAAGAAATCAAATATTTCATAGATTGATGAAAATGAAAGCTGATATTACATGTATTCAGGAAACACATATAAAGAATAAAGATCAGAGGTTATTGAGAAATAGAAGGTTGGACCAAGAGTTTATAAATTCTGAACAAGAAAAGAAAAAAGGAATACTTATATATGTAAATAGAAAATGGGCAGCGAAAGAAGTTCTAGTGGACCCAAATGGAAGATATATAGGAGTGGAGACTAACTTACTGGGGAAAAAACCTTGATTATAGGAATTTATGCTCTATCAGAGAATAAGGATGGGTTTTATAGAAATTTGATGAAGACAATCCTTAACACGGAACATGATAGTTTAATTTTTCTTGGAGACTGGAATGGAATCTTGGACCCGACAAAAGATAGAACATTGAGAAGTCTGAAGAAAAATGAAAAGCACGGGAAATCACCAAATTCATTTTTGAAGCTTATGGGAAACCTATCACTTATTGATGTATGGAGGTACCTATGTGGAAAAAGGAAAGAGTACACTTATTATTCAGATTATCATAAGTCCTTCTCTCGGACTGATATGTTCTTGGTCTCCAAAAATATCATAGCAAATTTGGAAAAGATGGAAATATTCCCAAAGGTGTTATCGGATCATAATTTAATATCATTAACAATCAAAGATTTTAAAAGAGAATATAACTGGAGACTTAATGAAACACTACTACAAGATGAGAAGTACAAGATAAAGTAAGACAAGCATTAAAAAACTATTTTGAAGAAAACAAAGAAGGAGAGACATTGATTCAAAATGTATGGGATGCAAGCAAAGCGGTCCTAAGAGGGACATTGATGCAACTAAATTGGGAACGAAATAAAAGAAGTAGAGAGAAATTGCAAATTTTACAAGAGACTTTACAAAAGAAAGAGAAAGAACATGAAAAAGACCCATCAAATGAGGTAGTGAAAAAAGAATTGAAGATAATACAAGATCAAATAAAGATGGATTACATAGAAGAAATAGAGAAAAAGATGAGGTTCGCGAAACAAAGATTTTATGAGGGCAGAAATAAAGTTAGCAAATGGCTGGCTCACAAGCTGAGAAAAGAGCAAGAGAAGAAACAGATTTTGAGAATAAGGGAAAATGGAAATATAATAACAAACCCGGATAAAATTAGAAATTGCTTTCAGAGGTATTATGTTAATCGGTTTAAGGAACGTCAACAAAATGAAGAAAAGGAAGCCAAAATTAAAAAATATTTGATATCACAGAACATACAGAAAATAAGTGGCACGGATAGAGAGGAATTAGATAAACAAATAACGACTGGAGAAATCGAGCAGGCACTGAAGAAATAAAAAATGGGAAAACTCCAGGCCCGGATGGGTTCTCAGCATTATACTACAAGATGTTTGAAGGAGAATTGAAGATACCATTATTAAAATTATTCAATACAATAATAAGGGAAGGCAAAATGCCTGCTTCTTGGGAAAATGCTAATATTTCACTAATACCAAGAGAAAATAAAAACCCAGAAGAGTTAGGTAATTACAGACCCATTTCATTATTAAATACAGACTACAAAATCTTTACGAAAATCATGGCAGAAACATTGAAGAAAATCTTAAATGAGTGGAAAAGAAAGGATCAAACAGGCTTTTTACCAAATAGGCATTTGAGATATAATATAAGAAAGATAGTAGATTTGATAGAATATTTTGATCTATCATCAAAATATCCTGGAAAGAAATTTGCATTGATATGCTTGGACACAGAAAAAGCCTTTGACAGCATAAATTAGGTCTGTATGATAGAAACCTTGAACAATCTGGGCATAGGACAGAATTTTTTGAATGGAATTAAAGCAATATATAAAGAACAGACTGCTCAAATTATCATAAACTGTCAAAGAACAGAGAAAACAGGGATGGAGAAAGGGGTCAATATTGCCAATATTAAATAATGATAAATTATTTAAAGAATGGGACAAGGACTTATCCAAGTTTATATGGAATAACAGGAAACCGAGAATCAAGTGGAAACTATTGCAGGAGGAAAAGGTTAAAGGTGGATTAAATCTTCCAAGTCTGAAATTATATCATGAATCATGTGCACTGGTATGGTTAACTGAATGGTTCTTATTGAATGATGATAAGATTATAACCCTGGAAGGTTTCGATTTCAGATTTGGCCTTCATGCTTATTTGTGGTATCAAAAGGAGACAATAGTTAGAAGCTTTAACAACCATCTGGTTAGGAAAGCTTTATTAAAAGCATGGAAAGAAATAAAAAATAAGATGTATATAAAGATGCCTCTGTGGGTCTCCCCTCAGGAACCCTTTAGAAGAACCGAGATGCCACACCTAGAAACATGGGGGACTTATGGTGATTTATTACATATG
Organism: Gambelia wislizenii; assembly: GCA_030847615.1. Taxonomy (NCBI): domain Eukaryota; kingdom Metazoa; phylum Chordata; class Lepidosauria; order Squamata; family Crotaphytidae; genus Gambelia; species Gambelia wislizenii. The sequence goes on along the minus strand of JAUMIR010000007.1, from coordinate 18,748,931 downwards.
CAAAAAGGAGGCAGTAGATTGAAAACAAGAGAAGAACTAGAACAGAAGCAGATAAAGTGTAATTGGTTCCAATGTAGGCAAATTATGGAGAGATATAACATAGACAGAAAACTGATAGGAATAGAAGAGTTAAAAACTGAATTAGATGAGTTGATTATGGAAGAGAAGGCCTTTAAAATATCAAAGATATATAAGTTGCTGCTAAAACTTGACTTAGACCCAGAGGCTGTGAAAGAATTCATGATCAGATGGTCACGAGATGTGAGAAATAATATCTTAATAGAGGACTGGGAGGTTCTATGGAGGAAAAACATGAATTCTCACCAAACAGTGAACTAAAGGAGAATTACTACAAAATGCAACACCGGTGGTACATGACTCCTTCAAAGTTAGCTAAAATATATAAAGCAAGGATACATAAGTGTTGGAAATGTGAAGCTACAGAAGGTACTTTTTTCCATATGTGGTGGTCTTGCAAAGCCGCAAAAAAAATTTGGAAAAATATACATAATCTGATCAGAAGGATAATTAAAACAGATTTCAGATTCAAACCAGAATTATATCTACTAAACATGTTTGACAAGGAATTTCCAAAGGAACTCAAAAGTATGATGCTCTGCATGGCCACCACAGCGTGTATTGTTTTTGCAAGGTATTGGAAAATAAAATCAATCCCGGACTGTGATGAATGGATGGAGAAATTATGCGAAGTTGCCCAAATGGAACAACTCACTTGCTGGATAAAATACCAATCTATAAATGAATTTAGAAAAGAGTGGAGATGTTTAATTGAATATTGGAAAACCAAAGGAAATAGTGTAAGAGCAATCTGGTTTATTGATTAAGGAAACTTAATGAATCTATAAGAAATAATGTAAATATGTATATGAATCTCTTTGTCTGGAGAATACAGGTGAAAGGTTATTCATAGAAATGTATATATAGAAAAAAGGAATTCTGTATCTATGTATTAAGGGTATAATACAATCTAAAAAAAATGGATAGAAAAACCAATGTTAGAAATACAATTGAATTCAGACAACAGAGTAAGAAGGAAGTAAATGGAATTTTATTATGTGAAATAAATTAAAAAATAATTTAAAAAATAAAAAAAGAACAAGAATTATTAAGAGTAAAATCAGAATGCAAACTGGAAAAGAAAGTGAGGTATTTGGGAATTTGGCTGTCAAGTAGAAATTTAGATCTATATAAAAATAACTAAGAAAAAACTTGGGAGATAATAAAGGAAAACTTAGCGGTTTGGTCAAAACTGAACCTCTCAATAATAGGGAAGGTAGCCGCTATTAAAATGTCCGTCCTCCCGAAAGTAATGTTTCTATTTCAGAATTTGCCAATTATAATGAACAACAAACCATTTAAAAGCTGGTGAAAAGATCTGAGTGATTTTATATGGAATGGCCAGAAGGCAAGGATAAAATGAGAAAACCTAATTGAGGGTTCAGAAAGGGGAGGACTGTATTTGCCAGATTTTCAAAATTATTACAAGGCATGCGGTCTGGTATGGTTAGAGGAGTGGTTCAAATTGAAAGACCAGAAGCTATTAACACTAGAAGGAGCAGGATTGAGGCTAGGCTGGCATGCCTATTTAGGATATGATAAAGCTACAATTCACAGAGATTTCAACAACCACATTATAAGAAAAGCATTATTACAGACCTGGAAGAAAATTCAGAAGCAATACTTTGGGAAAATACCAAAATGGATCTCTCCAGTTGAAGCTTTCATTGGAAGATGGGGACAACTAGGCAAGCCAGATAGATGGATCTCATATAATGAAATATGTAAAAAGAACAGTGATAGAAAGTTGGAAATAAAAACGAAGGAAGAGCTGGAACGTGAAAGATGACTATTTAATTGGTTCTCCTATCAGCGAATACATAGCAGATTCAATAAAGATAAAGAAGACTTAGGAGTTTTTGATGAGGAAACAGAGTTAGAAAAGATAATATGGGACGACAAGGAAAAGAAAATTGCAAGATTATATAGAATCATAGAATCATAGAATTGTAGAGTTGGAAGAGACAACGAGGGCCATCCAGTCCAACTCCCTTCCACACAGGAAATCTTGATCAAAGCATCCCCAACAGATGGCAATCCAGCCTCTGTTTAAAGACCTCCAAGGAAGGAGACCCCACCACGCTCTGAGGGAGTGCGTTCCACTGCCGAACAGCTCTTACTGTCAAAAAGTTCCTCCTAATGTTGAGGTGGAATCTCTGTTCCTGGAGCTTGCATCCATTGCTCCGTGTTCCAGTCTCTGGAGCAGCAGAAAACAAGCCTGCTCCATCCTCAGCGTGACACCCCTTCAAACAGGGCTATCATATCGCCTCTAAACCGTCTTTTTTCCAGGCTAAACATACCCAGCTCCCTAAGTCTCTCCTCATAAGGCATCATTTCCAGACCATTCACCATTTTAGTTGCCCTTCTCCAGACATGCTCCAATTTGTCAATAACCTTTTTGAATTGTGGTGCCCAGAACTGGACACAGTATTCTAGGTGAGGTCTTACCAAGGCAGAATAGAGCGGCACTATCGCTTCCCTTGATCTAGATACTATACTTCTATTGATACAGCCCAAAATCGCATTGGCCTTTTTAGCTGCCGCATCACACTGTTGACTCATGTTCAACTTGTGGTCTACTAGGACTCCTAGATCCCTTTTGCATGTGCTCTCATTCAGCCAGGAATCTCCCATCCTATATCTATGCATTTCATTTTTTCACCCTAAGTGCAGTACTTTACATTTCTCCGTGTTGAATTTCATTTTGTTAGCTTTGGCCCAGCTCTCCAGTCTATCCAGGTCATTCTGAATTTTGATCCTGTCCTCCAGGGTATAAGCTACTCCTCCTAATTTGGTGTCATCTGCAAATTTGATAAGTATGCCCCTAATTCCCTCATCCAAGTCATCGATAAAGATGTTGAATAGCACTGGGCCCAGGACAGAACCCTGAGGCACCCCACTGGTCACATCTTTCCAAGATGAAGAGGAGCCACTGCTGAGCACCCTTTGGGTTCGGCCAGTCAACCAATTACAAATCCATTGAACAGTTAACTTGTCTAGCCCACATTTTACACGCTTGTTTGCAAGAATGTCATGGGGAACCTTGTCAAAGGCCTTACTGAAATCAAGGTATGCGATGTCCACAGCATTCCCTTCATCTACCAAGCTGGTAACTTTATCAAAAAAAGAGATCAGATTAGTCTGGCATGACTTGTTTCTGTGAAACCCATGTTGACTTTTTGTGATTATGGCATTGCCTTCTAAATGTTCACAGACAACTTTATTTCCAAATCCAGACAACTTGAGATGGAAGTAGTGAGAGATACAATGATTAAATGGGCAAGAGACATTGGTGAATAGATTTAATTGGAAGAATGGGAAAGCACCTGGAGAAAGATGAAAAAATTCATGGTGTGCCAAAACCTAAAAGAGAACTTCTTTAAAATAAGCAACAGGTGGTACCTAACCCCATTGAGTCTAAATAAAATGTTTGGATCTAAAGATAAGAATTGTTGGAAATGTCAAAAAGTAACAGGCACATTAAAACATATGTGGTGGACCTGCCGGTCGATATATAAATTTTGGATGAAGATACATAAGATCATTCAAAAAATATTCAATATATAGTTTGAATTGAATCTGAAATTATATCTTTTAAATATCACATCGATACTGACAAACGAAACAGAAAAGAAATATTGGAGAGTACTGCTATATCTCTGCACTGCGGCTCGTATAATCATAACAGCAAAATGGAAGACTAAGGAAGAGCCGCAGGTAGAATAATGGATTGACAAGATACAAGAAATGAGAGATAACGATAGATTAACACATACATTAAATCAAAAACTAACACAAAAAACAGAAACAGAATGGTCACCAGTAATCAATTATTGTAGAAAAAGGTGGAACACTGCAGGGGATATTGAAATTTAGGAAGAAAAAAATGTGGTATTAACAAATAAGTTCATAGATTACAGAAAGTATAAAGAGGCAGGAAAGAAAAGGAAGGGAGATGAGATAATTCTTTAAAAAAACAAAAGAAGAAAGGGATGAGAAGAGAAAAACATAATTGAACGATGAGAAAACTATAGTAGAAGAAAGAGATATAATGTGTAGAAAGGAAGACATGATACAGAATGCAGAGAAAGATAAATCCTTTGAGATATTTTTACGAAGGAAGTCAGGTTTTTTAAAAAAATTGAAAACTGTTCTATTTCAAGGTTACATAACTTAAATGAATGTATAAGGGGTGGGAAAGCAGGGATGAGAATTTGTTCCTCATTTCTTCTTTTCTGTATCCCAATTTTGTGATGCTTAAACAATAAATATATTATGAATAAAGGGGTGTTCTATGGGCATCAAAATTATCCAATGAGCCTTGCACATGTCCAAGAAGCATGGGAAGTGCCCAATGCACAGCAGAAGTGCCTGATGCTCATTAAGTATGTTCTTGCCTGGATACCCATCTTTGCAAAACAGGGAGGTTGTCTAAACAGTGAAAATATCCCCCATGGAATTCACTGGGAATGCTACCTGTCTAAATAGGATCCAGCATCAATCCACTGTATTCAGAAGGCGGGGGGGGGGGCAAAATGGCAAAAACAACACAGAAAAGCCTTTGTGGCTTTTCCTGTAGGTTTTTAAAAAAAAAAAAAAAGAGCAAGGGGGGTGCACATTCCTGCTTGTTGGAACAAGCAATTCACCTTAAATCACTTTCCCATAGGAGAGGAAGTGCAAAGCTGATTGGCCAGACAAGCATGGGGGTGTGGCTTGCTAACAGGGCAAGCACCCACTGCTACCATGTTGGAATTTCACCTTACCAAGCAATCACTAAGGTGATAAAATGGGGTGAGGTTTTTTTGTTATTGTTTTGCTGTCCTGTTTAATCAAAACATCATTCTATCACTCTAACATACTTTGGACATTTTTTTAAAAAAATAAGTTTGGCGGCGGCAAAGTCTATCTCTCTGGCTTTTCTTCGCAAACGAAGATTCAGGAAGGACTCATCCCACACTTTCTGCAAGCGCGCTGATGACTAAAAAGGCCAATCCGAGATAAACAAGTCCGGTTGCAGAAAGCACAGCAGAAGGTCTCCTTGGGTGATGTTTCCGGGTTGTGATTCTTTCTGCATTGTTGTTTCTCTTCAAGACTTGTTCGGCATGAGTTCTCAAATAAGGCTGCAGCATTGTGGATAGTGTGTCTCCATGCCTCCTGATGTGAGGCCAGGGCAGACCATTGTTGGTGATCAATTTGGCCAAGCCTGAGATGTTGTTTCAGGGAATCCTTGTATCGCTTTTTTGGAGCGCCCCTCTTACACTGACCCGTGGTGAGTTCACCGTAGAGTACTGTTTTTTGGGAGGCAATAGTCCTCCATGCTAGAAATGTGCCCTGCCCAGCGCAGCTGTGTTCTCAATATCGTGGCCTCAATGCTGGTGATCCCTGCTTGCTCAGGGACAGCAACATTCGTCACATAGTCAGTCCAGTGTATATTTAGGATTGTGCGTATACAGCACTGATGAAAGCATTTGAGGAGTAGTAAGTGGTGGCGATAGGTGACCCATGTTTCAGATCCATAAAGGAGAATAGACAGTACAATGGCTCTATACACACTGATTTTTGTGCTTCGCCTCAGGTGTTTATTACTCCAGCGCCATAAGTACAAATGCGAGTAAATCACTCACTGCTGCCATCTAGCATGCGACATTTATGGGGGCCTATAGAGGCAAAAACACCATTAAGACAAGTTACTGCTGCTGCAAAATGCCATCACTGCATGGTACTTCATTTCCCCCCTCACATCGATGGGCCTGGGTTTCATTGCATCTCTGTAATGTAGCTATGGATTTCTAATGTTTCAAAATACAGATCATGCTGCAGAATCTCTGTCATGATTCAAAAAACAAACATAGAAACAAACAAACCAGAGTCCAAAGGCTGGTAGTCAGGATTAATTTTAGTTTGCCAAGCAATGAAGGGAGGAGACATGAAAGTGATATTTCTAATTGTCAAATCCTTAAGAAGAAAGTGGCCCCTTCCAGCTTGGTTACTGCTGTAGCTTCTGCTCTGTACACACGATGATCAGACAGAAAAATGAGGAAAATCTTGCATCATTTCCACGCCTTTGAAATATTTATCACCTCCAGATTCAGCAACTGCCTGTGTTATTCCTGTACAAAGCTGACATCTGGCAACAAGGCTGGATGTGGAGTGAGTGGTGGGGAGAACCTTTAGAGAGGTTGCCAACAAGATGTGCTAATTCATTTCTCTGACATGGGACTGAGCATATCATAAGTGTCAAGTGCAAGACTAACAGCTGGAGACAAATGAACGGAAATAAAGCTTTAACGCAACCTCTAGGCTCTTTGTCACAATATGATGTGACCTTGAGGTCCCCCTCACCTCTCCTTTAGCAACAAAAACAACTAAGGAGTGGTCTCCTGGTTGCACCACTCAAGTTCTGCAAAGCAGATGACTAAGGGAGATGGAGCATTTCACCCATGAAGGAAAGTAACTGCAAATGTATCATGATAAAAAACAAACAAACAAACAAACAAACAAAACCCAGCAAGATCCCTGTAAATCAAAGGTGATTAACACACAACCCACAGGCTCTCCTGGCTGTTTTTGCTGGATTTCCTCATACCACTGCCACAAAATGTACTCTTGCTGCCATGGCTTTTCCTTTTGAGAGGACAAGGCTGCTACTAATTCTCTACAAGTTAACTGTTCAATGGATTTGTAATTGGTTGACCGGCCGAACCCAAAGGGTGCTCAGCAGTGGCTCCTCTTCGTCTTGGAAAGATGTGACCAGTGGGGTGCCACAGGGTTCTGTCCTGGGCCCAGTGCTTTTCAACATCTTTATCAATGACTTAGATGAGGGAATTAGGGGCATACTTATCAAATTTGCAGATGACACCAAATTGGGAGGAGTAGCTAATACCCTAGAGGACAGGATCAAAATTCAGAATGACCTGGATAGACTGGAGAGCTGGGCCAAAGCTAACAAAATGAAATTCAATACGGAGAAATGTAAAGTACTGCATTTAGGGCGGAAAAATGAAATGCATAAATATAGGATGGGAGAGACCTGGCTGAATGAGACTACGTGCGAAAGGGATCTAGGAGTCCTAGTAGACCACAAGTTGAACATGAGCCAACAGTGTGATGCGGCAGCTAAAAAGGCCAATGCAATTTTGGGCTGTATCAATAGAAGTATAGTGTCTAGATCAAGGGAAGTAATAGTGCCACTCTATTCTGCCTTGGTCAGACCTAACTTAGAATACTGTGTCCAGTTCTGGGCACCACAATTCAGAAAGGATATTGACAAATTGGAGCGTGTCCAGAGAAGGGCAACTAAAATGGTGAAAGGTCTGGAAACAATGCCTTATGAGGAGAGACTTAGGGAGCTGGGTATGTTTAGCCTGGAAAAAAGACGGTTTAGAGGCGATATGATAGCCCTGTTTAAGTATTTGAAGGGATGTCACGCTGAGGATGGAGCAGGCTTGTTTTCTGCTGCTCCAGAGACTGGAACACGGAGCAATGGGTGCAAGCTCCAGGAACAGAGATTCCACCTCAACATGAGGAGGAACTTTTTGACAGTAAGAGCTGTTCGGCAGTGGAACGCACTCCCTCGGAGCGTGGTGGGGTCTCCTTCCTTGGAGGTCTTTAAACAGAGGCTGGATGGCCATCTGTCGGGGATGCTTTGATTGTGATTTCCTGCGTGGCAGGGGGGTTGGACTGGATGGCCCTCATGGTCTCTTCCAACTCTGCAATTCTATGATTCTATGATTCTATGATTCTACTTTCTGGACAAAACAGAATGTGTTTTCTGAGAAGACTAGGAAATGGCCACCGCTGCCCAGTCAGTGGCTTCAGCAGAAAATCTGTACATGCCTGGGAAAAAACACACACATTCACATTAAAACCTATTTCTTCCCCTCTCCAGAGACAATTTCATGGGATAGAGATGTTGCTGTTATGCTATGTCTATACTATAATTTAAAGTGTTGGTCCATCTGTTATGTTGTGCTGTGCACCAGGCTGAAGAGAGATGATTGGACAAGGGTTCAAAATCCATGGTGCCTGGGTCTCTGACAGGCCAAGGCATTGGAAGGGCCTGGGCACTGGAAAAAAAATCTTGCAAAATTTTAAATTTTAATATCTCAACAGACAAAGAAGAGGTTATAATATTTGTTGCTACAGTATCACACCATTTGCCCCAGGCTCAGTACTTGCTCTCAAAATGTTTGGAACCCATCATATACCTCCCAGCTACTTCAGATATCTCCTGAATCAATCTATCTATCTATCTATCTATCTATCTATCTATCTATCTATCTATCTGTCTATCTATCTTAATCTATTGAACCTTCCTTCCTTCCTTTATTTCCTTCTATTTCATTTTAGGGGGAAAAGGAAAAATATAAACAAGTTTTGACTAAGTTAAATGTTTAAATTTCATCTGACATGCAAATTCAGGACTGATCAACAAACTGGCTTTTTTCCACACAATTGCTGGGCTTGATCCATGTTGCTTTAAATTAAATGTGAAACACATTTTAATGACTTTAGGTGTTGCCAGTCAATCTTTCCTTTCATTGTGATCATTAAAAAAATCATCAAGACCATATAAATCAACACCACGTACCATTCAACAGGAATTGCAACAGGGAGAAATCTAAGGTACTACACACTGGCAGAAAAAAATGAAATGCACAGATATAGGATGGTGACATCTGGCTTGACAACAGTAAATGTGAAAGGAATCTAGACATCTTAGTATTCACAAACTGAATGTGAGTCAACAGTGTTATGTGGCAGCTTAAAAAGCCCACATGATTCTAGGCTGCATCAATAGGAGTATAGTGTCTAGATCTGGGGAAGTAACAGCACTACTCTATTCTGCTTTGGTCAGAACTCACCTGGAATACTGTGTCCACTTATGGGCACCACAATTCAAAAAGGATATTGACAAAATACAACATGTCCAGAGGAAGGCAACCAAAATAGTGAATGGTCTGGAAGCCATGCCCTATGAGTGGTTTAGAGAGCTGGGCATGCTTAGCCTGGAGGAGAGAATGGTAAGAGGTGACATGGTACCTGTGTTTAACTATTTGAAGTATGTCTTATTGAAGATGGAGCAAGCTTGTTTTCTGCTGCTCTAGACACAGAGCAATGGATTCAAACTACTGGGAAAAGAAATTCCGCCTAAATATTAGGAAGAACTTCCTGATGGTAGAAGCTGTTCAACAGTGGAGTATGCTGCCTTGGAGTATAGTGGAGTCTCTTTCTTTGGAGATTTTTAAACAGAGGCTGGATGACTGTCTGTCAGGAGTGCTTTGATTGTGTATTCCCACATGGTAGAGGGTTGGACTGGATGGTCCTTGTGGTCTCTTCCAGCTCCATGGTTTTATAAATCTATGATTCCCAATGTATCTTACAAACACATTGGTGCTGGAAAATGCCATTCTTGTGCCTTTTTAATTGTTGCCATTGCTTCACCTTTGCCTGTCCTTTCCGTGTTTAAGTAAAAGGAAATAATATATTTTTTCAAAGCTTTAAAGCAGGATTAGGGATTCACTGGTCCTCCAGATGTTCATCTCCTAAAAGTCCCATGCAGGATACTAGTAGTATACCCTCCAACATTTCAGTTAAAAACTGGGGTCTGTGTGGCCAAGCAACATTGGAGTGTGGTCAAGATGGTAAAAAATTATTAATTAATTATTAATTAACATACATGCTAGGAGAGGCTGCAGCAATTTGCTTTTTCCTGAACCTACTGGAAAGGGCAAGATTCTACTCCCTCCTCGCCTCCCACAAGTTACTTTTGCACTTTGAACTCATTTTGCAGCAATTGAAGTAAACTGAAGACAAAGGGAGGAAAGTGGGAGAGAGAGAGAGCTGCTTTAAAAAGTGGGATGACCAATGATTAATTGGGACTGTCCCTGCCAAACTATACAGTAGAAGTGATGGTGTAAAACATCTTTAAGGTCAAAGGCTGTCCAACCTAGCTTTAGAGCATAGGCATAATTAACTCTCAGAGGTAGAGAGCATTGGGGAAAACTGATAACTGGGGATTTCATGTTCTTGAAATATACTTGTAGTAGGAGTAGTGTTTGCAGAGAGAAATGTTCTGGGATGGGGGAATCTGGTGACTGGGACTACTTGGGACAAAATGTGCTGGCTGTTAGTACAGAAGCATTCTCTTCTCCTGTATGTATTTATCTGACCTTGAACATCCTCTTCAGAGGCTTTTCTTGATGTGACCTGTCAAGTGAGATGAGATGAGCGGCAGCTAGGGAGATGGCCTTCTTGGTGTTACTGTAGAATAGCCCTCATGGAAATGCTTACTTGTTACCTTCTTTATGGTCTTTCCAGCTCAGTTTGAAGAACTTTTCTTTTAACTTTGAAACTATTTGCATTGAGAGAAAATCTGGATTCTTCATTATTGAGTTTGTGCTCTACTTTATCTGCTGAACACCTAATTGAAGCTTCGAGGGGTAATTCCTGCTCCACTGACTATCACAAAACACACCAGAACACACAGCAGGAGAAAATAAGGCCACATTGTTTTTAGAAGTTACAGCTGCATGGAAGGTTAGCATTGTCAAAGGACTCAATCCAGGCACTGACCAACCTACCTGTTGGTCAATGAACTGATGCCTGCCCAGCCTGCCAGGTGGTACCAGGGATGACAGCTATGGTATTCCACATGGGCAGACACCACTACATAGTTCCACTGTTACTTGAGGGTATAGTATACCCCAAACCTGGGTATGACTCCTGCTGCCAAGACCCCCACAAGGGAATCCCTTCCAATGTTTGTTGGGCTTACCAACTCACTGAATGCCTACCTCCTGGATCCAGATCTCATGTTGAACTGCCTCTCAGGTTGTGGTGATAGAATGCATGCAAGTGTCATGAACCCTCTTGCCAAGGACTAAGAGGAGGAGGAGGAAGCAAGGAATGCAGATGAACCAGACAGAGAAATCCTAGTTCACCTTGAAGAATCTGCCTTGGCTCCCTCTGAGAGGGCAGCTGAAGCAGATAGAGAAAACATACCTCACCCTGAAGAACAGTCTTCCAGCCAGTGATAGATGATCCAGATGACATACTGCCTTCCTTCTCTGAACTCAGGAGGGAGAAATGCTACACCCAACATCATTTAAATACTAAATGCTCAGCTGATTATTGTTAATGAGGCCCACTTGGCCTTGAGAAACTGGCTATAAACCTTACAGCGGGTTTCCTTTAAGTGGCAGTGCTGGCAACTGTTTATCTTAGGTGTTGCACTCTTCAGTATTCCTGAATTGCTTTGGCGTCAGACTGACTTCATCCTCTGGACTGCTGCACTAACTCCTTGCTGACCACAAACCTAGACCTCAGATCTGACTGTATTGATCTCTGAACTGGATACTGACTTCCCTGGTACCTGGTATGGACAATTGGTGACAACCTAGGACTGCACCCCTTGTTCTTTTGATCCTGCACCCCTGCCCTGCTGCTCCTCAGGCACTTGCTATTGTGAGTTCAGGGCAGCAAGTATATTCCACACTTCTGGACAAGGTGGGACAAAGCTGCAGAACAGCCTGAGCAGCCTTATATACCCCAGATCTTGATTGGAGTAAAAACAGCACACAGCTTCACTCTGGTCCCACCTAGCAGCCAAGAACTTCATATCTATTGGATGGAAGTTCCTGTCATTCCCAAAGCCCAACATAAAGGTATGCAGGATTCTGGGAAGAAGAAGATTGTCCAGCACCATGACTAGCATGGTGCTGACTACTCCATCTTGCCACCAGACTGCAGACTCTCAGGAAATGCACTTAGTGGTTTCATTCTGCTCTGTTAGAAGGAAAGATTTTATATTGCTTTTTATTGCTTATTTAATTAGTGCATTTAATTAAATCAGTTTAATTAGTGCAATATTTAATTAGTACATTTTGGTGGGGGACTTTTATTCTTTTCTTCTCTGAGCTGCTTAGAAACTATACATTTAGTAACACATTATTTTTTTTAAAAAAAAACACCAATAAAGGCACTCTATACAGCCCACCCCATCCCCTGTATCTGTAGACTTAGGAGATTTTCAGACACAATTTTCGGGTGTATATATTCCAAAAGAGCTCCGTTGCTGCCGCGCGGCAGGGGAGCAGTTTTGGACGATGCCATTCTTCTGCCGAACCCCTCCATGTCACTTCTGTGACAGAATGGAGGAAGCCACGTCATATTTCATTTACGATTGTTGCCCGTGAGTGAAATATGATGCGGTTTCCTCCATTCTGTAACAGAAGCGACACGGAGGGGTTCGGCAGAGGAACGGTGTCATCCAAAACTGCTCCCGTGCCGCATGGCAGCAACGGAGCTGTTTTGGAATATATACACCCGAAAATCACGTCTGAAAATCTCCTTACTGTATCCCTGTACTGTAGACTTATATGTATCCCTAGACTTACTGTGGATATGTAAATCCATGGATAATAGCAATCCCTATTGAAATAAATGACTTCTGGCCCAACATCCAGTGGAAGCATACCATCGAATCACACTGTAGGGCCTAGAAAATGCATAGAGAGGACATATTTTTTCAGATGTGTAAAAGTTAAGCTGTGGACACTGGTCCTGTGCATATGGGGTTGTCCTGTGGTACATTTTATAGCTCATGACCTCTAAGTGTTATTTAGCACTTCAGTAGGCTGGTCTGCTCTGATATCTCACTGAATGTTGATATCCAAAAGAGTCACAGGCCCTTAGGCTGCAGAGTTAGCAGCTGTAATGCCACAGGGAGGCTGGGCTGGTGATGGTGTTATCTGAATTGTGTGGGTTCTGTGGGGACACACTTGTGTCACTCATATTCAGATATCAATATGGGGAATTTTAATTAGCTCAAATATGGCAGCAAGAGGCTGGGCCACTACGGATCTTTACAGCTGTGTATACCAGTACCCACTGATGAGACTCTAAACCAAAAGGTAAAATAAAAATGGTTTTTATTGGAAAATTAATCACAGAATCACTCACATATGCACTTACATCAAGCAATCACACAGGGCTAACAAAGAATTAGGTGGAAGTATTGGGATAGAGGAGTAGATTCAGGGGATGATGGGCTATACTTTACCCATCCAATATCATACCCTTAAGTGGTATTTTGAGTGGAGAGCAATGACTGAGTGAGTTTCCCAGAGCTTAGACAATGGAAGCTCAGGCTTCATTAATTGCTGTTAATGGTTAGAACATTAAGACTGATGGGTTTGAGGCAACCTTCTATTGTTGGTTAGGCAAGGTGTGAAGGGAGACCTTTGTAGAGTAATGAATGTTCTGATCTCTTGTTTGTGTTGGAGTATGACTCATGGCCAGGTGTGTCCAGGGTGGATTAGCACATTCCTCCCTAACAACTTGTCTAAGGGGACTTCACATAACCTGTCCTAGGTGTGTCTGAGTTTTGGGAATTTTCTGAGACAATTTCATTTAGGTCTCTGTGTGACCTTTACATGAACCTTTCTGTGGAGGTCCTGGTCAACTGGGACCCACGTGAAGTGATGTTTACTGCCAAATATATGAATTATTGCCAATTAATAAATTATTGTACAGGAGGGGTGTTAAGGCAGGTAACAATGGATTTGCAGCAGAGTCTAGGAGCAAAGAACGAAGGTTGGAATTCTCTACTATAGTCTGTGTTCTGTAACTGTATGCATACCTGGCTACATAGCAGAGGCACTAAGGAACTATCTATCTATCTATAATTCTTTTGTCTGTCTGTCTATCTATCTATCTATCTATCTATCTATCTTTCTATCCATCTATCTATCTATCCATCTATCTATAATTCTCTTGGGTATATTGCCATTTTCAGTGTGCTGATTGGCTGCTTAGGTGTCAGAATCTGCCTCTCCTTGCAGGACTAGGCCCCTGGCTGCAGCAGCCAGCACAGCCTCTTTGCAGACTCAGGCCCTGGCTGTGGGAGTCTTGGAAGAACCAAGGCCAAGCTATCAAATGCAGCCGGCTACAATCATGCAGCACACCTGAAGCAGCCAGGGGACCTGCTATTTAAGAGTGGCATTCGGCCCTCAGTCTTGGCTACTACAACATGGTCTTCTGTGTTGTCTGTAGCTAGGCTTTGCTCTTGAATCTTGGGGTGGAAACATGTGAAAAGCTTCAAGTCCTTTCTACACATGGTGGTGGAAGGGATCTCACATCCTGGTACATGTGGTGTGTGTGTGTGGAATGGGTGTGTGAGTAACATGGGGTGTTGTAGTGTGGGGTTTGTATGTTTGTGCATGGTGGCGGCTTAGGGGCTTTCAGATTCTGGAATGCATGGTTTGTGTGTGGGTAGCATAGGGTGTGTGTGTAGTGTAGGGTGTGTCTGCAGTTGCATGGTGGTGGTGGAGGGGTTCTCATATCCTGGTGCACATGGGGTAGCATGGTGTGTGTGCACGCACATGGTTGGATGCTGGCAGCAGAAAGGCTCTTTCATGCTGCTGTGTGTTGTATGTGTGTAATGGTGTGTGTGTGGTGTGTGTGTAGTATGGTGTTTCTGTATTTGCAACTGCATGGAAAGGGAAAAGGGGCTCTCATGTCCTGGTGCACATGGTGTGTATGTACAGCGTGCCATGTGTGTGTATACACACGGTTGCATGGTGGCAGTAGAGGGGCTGTTGCATCCTGGCACACATTGTGTGTGTGTAGTGTGGTGTTCTGTACACATGGTTCCATGGCGGTAGAGGGGTTATTGCATCCTGGTGCGCATGGTGTATGTGTGCGAGTTGTGTGTGTTTCCCAATGTGCATTGGTCAGTCCGTGGTTGGTGTCTCAATGCACATTGGATCCCATTATGCATCAGTCCCATTGTTCATGGTCCTGTTTTGCAGAAGTTTGATGTGGATTGGTCATTTTGATGGTTTCCCTATGTAGTAACAGCAGGCCCTTGCTAAATGCACACATTGTGAAACTGCTTAATTCTTACAATGACTTAAGTCCCCAAGTGAATTCAGGCCTAAAATTCTAAGCTCACTAGCCAGCTTTGACCCAAGACATGGGATTTTCCCCTATAAGCCATATTCCCTCCCTCTCTCCCCCCACCTCCAAAATTCCTTCAGGCGTTTATATGTTTATAAGTCCTGCATTTCCAGTTCTTGAGTGGCCCTTCTTTGTACCTGCTTGATCTGTGTGGACAATTGAGAGAATAAGACCAGCCTCTTCCCACTTTTCAGACAATCACAGAACAGCAGAGTTGGAAGGAAGCCAAGGGTCATATAGTCCAACCTGATGCCACTGCAGACAGGTAAAGCATCTCTGGCAAATGACCATCCATAGGTTTTGCTTACAAACCTTCAAAGAAAGTGAGTCCACCACCTTCCAAAGCAGTCCATTCCCCTAAGGAATAGTTCTTCCTACTGTTTAGCTGGAATCTCCTTTCTTGTTCGGGTTCCTATACACCGGACTGTTTTTCTGGACCTATTTCTGGGCTTTCATGACTTATCTGAGTCATCTTGTTTTTGTATTTGTCTACTCTCTTGGTGGCTGAAATGAGTAAACAATGTAGGAAATTATTCAACTTTCCTGAGTTTATGTTCCACTTGATACTTCAGACACTAGGGCTAGCCTGAGGCAATGTTTCTAAACATGTAGCAAATGCCAGGAAAATTAGTACTAGGTTATTTTCCTCCATCAAAACAAAGCACACAGCTGAAATATTGTTGAAATTTTTATGGCGTATGGCCTTTGAATGACATTTATTCAGTACATGTGCCTCAGCAAACTCTTCCACACTTTAATAATTAGGAGGAGGTAAAAAGAAAGTATCAGGTTGTTATAGGAACTTATTGGAAATAATATACTGCTTTGGCCAGTTTTAGAAAGGGTTATAGTTCTAAGGGCTAGACTACCTACTAGACTGAACACACATTGTAAGAAAAATGTGTTTCAACTGCCTGTTTTCATTTTGAAGGAAGAACGCCTGCATCAAGTTCTGATTTTGATTGGACGCCCAATATGGATCAGGGCCCTGTTTCATTTTCCCATCAAAAAGTGACACACGCGCATCAGCATCAATATGCTCCAAAATGTGCTGTTTTATCTGATCCATCTGTATTTGTATTTGCACCCTTTCTGCTTCAACATGCTATATATTGCAAATAGCATGTGGAGGCAAAAAACAATAGCAAGGTGACGGGGTCAGGAAATAAGGATGAGTTGATCTGGGGCCCCACATAGCTGATTTTTCCACCAGAATGGAAGTGGTCAGTTTAAATATGTCTGAAATGAAGACCATCCAGGCAATGGGACTTGTCAGCTAGAACTCAAATTTGTTATCACTTCTGTGTCTGCTATGGATGTAAGGAAGTAAAGTAAAAGCAAAGAAAGGTTGCTGTGGCATTTACTTCCCCATGTGTTTTTCTCAATGTATTCCTCCATGCAAAAGAACCAAGAATTTCACTACAAAAGTAAGCTAAGGCATAAGGATTATCTTGACAAATCTCAAGAGACCCTAACTCTCCTGTACTTTATGTCTGCTTTTTGCTTCACAGTGTAATTTTTGTCTATACAACAGTAAAAAGAAAAGAAATTGGTGAACCTATGGTCTCATTCTTACTGAAGGCCAAATTAAATGGGCTATTAGGAGGAGATTGCAATTGGATTTCCTGTTTTCTTTGTATTTCAAAACAATGATAGGAAATGAATCAGATAGGGAACATTGCACTACGGGTTAACCCAGTGTAATTTTCCCAGTCTAAATTGTCCTACAAGGTGCTATTTGTTCCATGGTGGGAGAAGGTGTCCATAATGGTATTTATGCTTTGTTTGGGGCATGGTAGATATAGTAGTTTCAGGTATTTCTTTAATTTTCTTTTTCCTAACATTTCTATGACAGCCAGCACATTGTAGTGGCGTGAGTGTTAGACTAAGACTCCAGAGGCCAAATCCATACTGCACAAATAATCCTGTTTGAAACTGTATTATATGCCATGTCTCCTTCCTATGGAAACCTGGCATTTGTAGTTTGGTGAGGCACCAGCACTCTTTGGCAGTGAAGGATAAAGATGTTGTAAAACTACAAATCCCAGACTTCCATAGGAAGGAACCATGGCAAATAATCCAGTTTCAAACTGGGTTATTTGTATAGTGTGGGCTTGGCCTAGGTCTCTCCATTGCTAGAACCATGAACTTCCTCTCACTTCCAGTGACAAATGTCTAACAAACACTCCTGAGAATGTGTTCTCTTTAGACAGAGAAATATATCTGTGGTGAGCATATACGCTGGAGAAGGTTTTGTGATTGAGCAATCACTTTATAATATATTGCAGAAATAGAGGGGTAAATGAGAGAGCAATAATTTCACACATTGCAAAAGAGTATACATAAAAGAAAGAGATTATTATAAAGTAAGGAAATTATGATTGTAATGAAAAATGTGTTTCCCCCTCAGCACATAAAATTAAATACAGCAGCTGAGGTTAAAGAACTGTGAAGACCTTTCCCATTTTCTATATATATCTTTTTCAGAAGCTCATTAGCATAACCAATGGAACACTCTGGCACGTTACCATATTGTGAATGTTTTATCTCCCATATTGGGAAATAATGAAAAATTAATTGGTCCAGATGTGTCCATCCTGGTAGTGGACAGATGTTCATTTTACACCCCATTTAAGAATTCCCACTCCAGCTAACTCTGGGATGATAAATAAAGTATTTAATTGCTAGAAGTGGAACAGATGTGTGTAAATTTGTGTATAGGTGGTGGAGAACCTGATTCTTGGGTTGTCTGGTATGAAGATGAAAACTGTGATACTGAGAAATTCAAACGATTTCCCAGTATCACAGTGAACAAAGAAAGGGGGGCACCTTTCATACCCCAAGTGAACAGTTGCATTCTGTACCCTGAAATGTTGTATGCTGCTACCATGCAACACTCCTTTCCTGCATTTGCAATGCCATTACATATCTCCATCATACCAAGTTGTGTATGAAAGGTTGTGCTTTTCCCATCTGTTCTAAGCATGGTGATATGCCCAAGTGCCTAAACTCTGACAGAGTTTCAGACACAAAACAGTCTTCCCAGTGCAAACTGTCCTTACAAGAGTAGCCAGGATTTTTGCTATTATATGTGAAATAGCTGGACCTGGCATTCTCCCACAAAAAACTCCCAGTAGACCTCATGACAATCCTGTAAGTTTGGTTGATGGATTTAAATTCCTCCTCCCACTTCTCAGCATTCCACACCTTCCCCAGAATTGCTGAGGATGACTTGCTCTGTTACCCTGCTGCAGCCACCACCAGTCAACTGCCTGGCTCCGGCCCATTGGCAGCAGCGGCATCCTGTTGCCACCACCAGTTCACTGCCTGGATCCCATTGGAGCCCATGACTGATGAGTGGCTGAGGGAGTGAGAGGAGGGAGGGGCCCTTGTGTGGTGGTGATGCAGTGGATTGTAATGCAGAGAGGGAATTTGCATGTGGGTAGTGATTGGTTGTGTGTGTTTCCTGAGCAGCCAATCAGCACACTGGGAAAGGCAACATAACTAAGAGAAATAAATAAATAAATACACACACACACACACACACACACACACACACATATATATATATAAAATAATCCTACATGGTATCCCCAAAGTTATGGGGTTGTCTGGACAGTGAAATACTCCTCATAGAATGCAAGGAGAATACCTTTTGTCTCAATGGAAAGCAAATGAGATCCACCTTCTTAGGAAGGAGGAAACCCAGAAACCCCAATTACTGCATGGAAGGAGCCTCTGTGGCTTTCCCTGAAGTTTTGTAAATAATGTGTGGAAATGCTTGTTACCACTCATTTGGACAATCGATTCAGAACACTGTGCATTTTTTGTGAGGGCGGAAGTGGAAAGTTGATTGGTTGGACATGTGCCGAAGGTGAGCTTAATGGCAATGAAGCAGCTGAGAGTGCCATTTTGGAGTTTTGCATTATCAATTGTGTGCTTTTTGCTGTACTGAGGTGACCAACAACTTTTTTTAAGTAGAAGGTCACACTTATGCACCTTTGATTTACAGTTTTTTAAAAAAACCTGTACAGTGGCGACAACTTGTGGAGAATAATAATGCAAGCAGCTCACCCTCATAGAATCATAGAATCATAGAATTGCAGAGTTGGAAGAGACCACGAGGGCCATCCAGTCCAACCCCCTGCCATGCAGGAAATCACGATCAAAGCATCCCCGACAGATGGCCATCCAGCCTCTGTTTAAAGACCTCCAAGGAAAGAGACCCCACCACACTCCAAGGGAGTGTGTTCTAATGCCGAACAGCTCTTACTGTCAAAAAGTTCCTCCTAATGTTGAGGTGGAATCTCTGTTCCTGGAGCTTGCATCCATTGCTCCATGTTCCAGTCTCAGGAGCAGCAGAAAACAAGCCTGCTCCATCATCAACGTGACACACCTTCAAATACTTAAACAGGGCTATCATATCACCTCTTAACCGTCTTTTTTTCAGGCTAAACATACCCAGCTCCCTAAGTCTCTCCTCATAAGGCATCATTTCCAGACCATTCACCATTTTAGTTGCCCTTCTCCAGACACGCTCCAATTTGTCAATAACCTTTTTGAATTGTGGTGCCCAGAACTGGACACAGTATTCTAGGTGAGGTCTGACCAAGGCAGAATAGAGCGGCACTATCGCTTCCCTTGATCTAGATACTATACTTCTATTGATACAGCCCAAAATCGCATTGGCCTTTTTAGCTGCCGCATCACACTGTTGACTCATGTTCAACTTGTGGTCTACTAGGACTCCTAGATCCCTTTCGCACGTAGTCTCATTCAGCCAGGTCTCTCCCATCCTATATTTATGCATTTCATTTTTCCGCCCTAAATGCAGCACCTTACATTTCTCCGTATTGAATTTCATTTTGTTAGCTTTGGCCCAGCTCTCCAGTCTATCCAGGTCATTCTGAATTTTGATCCTGTCCTCTAGGGTATTAGCTACTCCTCCTAATTTGGTGTCATCTGCAAATTTGATAAGTATGCCCCTAATTCCCTCATCCAAGTCATTGATAAAGATGTTGAATAGCACTGGGCCCAGGACAGAACCCTGTGGCACCCCACTGGTCACATCTTTCCAAGACGAAGGGGAGCCACTGCTGAGCACCGTTTGTGTTCGGCCGGTCAACCAATTACAAATCCATTGAACAGTTAATTTGTCTAGCCCACATTTTACAAGCTTGTTTGCTAGAATGTCATGGGGAACCTTGTCAAAGGCCTTACTGAAATCAAGGTATGCAATGTCCACAGCATTCCCTTCATCTACCAAGCTGGTAACTTTATCAAAAAAAGAGATCAGATTAGTCTGGCATGACTTGTTTCTGTGAAACCCATGTTGACTTTTTGTGATTATGGCATTGCCTTCTAAATGTTCACAGACTCTCTGTTTAATGATCTGTTCTAGAATCTTCCCTGGTATTGATGTCAGACTAACTGGACGATAATTGTTGGGATCCTCTTTTTCCCCCTTTTTGAAGATGGGAACAACGTTTGCCCTCCTCCAGTCTGCTGGGACTTCTCCTGTTCTCCAAGAGTTCTCAAATATTATTGCCAATGGCTCTGAGATTATATTTGCCAGCTCTTTTAATACTCTTGGATGTAGTTCATCTGGTCCTGGAGATTTAAATTCATTTAGATTAAGAAGGTATTCCTGTACTACCTCTTTACTTATTTTGAGCTGGATTTCCCCTATTGTGTCCTCTGTTCCATTATCCTCAGGTTGGTCCTCCTTTTCGTTTTCTGAAAACACTGAGGCAAAGAAGGTGTTGAATAATTCTGCCTTTTCTCTGTCCCCTGTTAGCATTTTGCCATCTTCTCCACGTAGTGGCCCTATCATTTCCTTCTTCCTCCTTTTGGACATACCCCCCAAAACCCTTTTTATTGTTCTTAACCTCCCTAGCAAGCCTGAGCTCATTCTGCGCTTTAGCTTTTCTGACTTTACTCCTACACGTGTTCGCTATCTGTTTGAATTCTTCTTTGGTGATTTCTCCCCTTTTCCATTTCCTATACATGTTCCATTTAAAACTTAGCTCCATTGAAAGTTCTTTATTCATCCATCCTGGTTTCTTGAGACACCTCCCATTTTTCTTCCTCAATGGTACTGTTTGAAATTGTGCCTTCAGTATCGCCCTTTTGAGAAAGTCCCATCCGTCTTAGGTCTCTTCTCTTTTAATATTCCTGACCATGGGATCACTCCCAGTATTTCCCTGAGTTTATTGAAATCAGCTCTCCTAAAGTCAAGAATGCGTGTCTGACTATGCCTGGCTTCTCTTTTCCATTGTATAACAAACTCCAGGGGGTCGTTTACACGAGCAAATATTCCCCTAAATATACCGCTAAGATCGCTCATAGTTCCCACGGGTCGAGGCACAGAATCGCCTCATTCAGAAGGGGGGTAGTTAAAATCCCCAAATATAGTGTGTCCTGCAATGTCGCAAGTTTTGCTGGTATATTTCAAAAGTAGCGATACGCACAGGTTTTTTTGTGTGTGTGAACAGCTTATCGGAATATTTTTTTAAAAAAAACAACCGGAAGCTAGTGCCCGGTGGGCAGTGCCATGGGAGGGGTCAATCCCCTTTGCCCGCTAATTTTTTTTTTTAAAAAGTAAGGGGATAGAGAAAGCGCATCTTCTCAGGAGCGGTATTGTTTTCTGGCGCAGAAACAATGGCGTGCACATCTCAGGTCAGAACAAAGAAGGGTGGCCGTGGCATAGCATGGGGGATGTAGAAACACTAGATTTGATTGAGTTATGGGGTGAGCAGAAGGTGCAGGAGCAGCTTCAAAGCAGCCACCGAAACATTGATGTTTTTGAAAAGATAGCTGAAGTAATGCGTAAGAGAGGGCATGACCGCACCGCAGAGGAGTGCCGTTCCAAGAGTAAAACGCTGAAGGCGAGGTATAGGCAGATAAAAGACCACAATTCTACTAGCGGGAATAATGCAGCAACCATGCCATTCTTTGCAGAACTTCATGCTATATTCTCCGGGGACTGCAGTTTAAACCCGCCGCGAGTTTGTCACAGCTCTTCTGCCGATCGCAGACCTTTCTCCCCTGAGCAATCAAGGAACAGCATCTCCGTTTGCTCCGGCACCTCTGTGAGGGACTCGGAGGTGAACTCTCCCCCTTTGTTTGACGAAGACTTAGGTACGTTGAAAAGCTTACTGAATACTTATTAAAAAACTGGCATTATGATCTACTTTGCCTTTTTGAAGTACTGTAACATATTTATATTTACCGGCCCACTGACAACAAAAGCGCTTTGTCGATAGTTTTGAATTCCCTTTTTTTGCAATTCTAATATATATTTTCCTTTCCCTAACATTTCCGATTTCAGGTTTTATGAGACTTGATACCTGCCTCTTCATTACCTCCATTCAGGCTGCCATTAGATAGCCCTTTACTTAAGGCTCGTTAGTACCCCTTTACAGAGCAGCAGCGCACATTTGTTAATGTTTACTGTGTACTTAGACACAATATATTACAAACAAGTAACTGTACTTCCTAAAAAAAGTTGGTAAAACAAAAGTGCTTGCAGATACTGAAATATGCCACATGTGTCCTTTTGTGGGTAAAAAAAGGGTCTTATGGTGGCTGGCCGACTGATAAAGGTACACCCAGCCATTTATTTTTGTTATGGGCGAAATGCATTTCGTCGTTTGGGGGGGGGGTTAAAATGTGATGATGCTTACAGTTTTTTCAAATGTTTACGTGCGCTGTGTAAATTACATAATGGCTACCCTTACATTCTTTGGCAGAGCCTGAATGAGGGCAATAAAAGGGTGATTTAAGGTGGCCGGAAAAGCTGCTTCCTTTGTTTGCAGGATTACTTTTGGTTTCAGGCAGATGACATCTTACCCATCCTATTCTTGTACTGCAGCTTTATATTTTTTCATTCCTGTACTGCCAATTTCTCAGTTCCGAAGGCCTGTTTTTGGAAAGCACAGCTACTGCTGGAAATTAATATGTGGTAGCTGAATTACCTATTCATGGGAAGTCTGCCTCTAATAATAATTTAAAGGGTGCATTTTCCCTTATATACATAGCATATACATTAATTGCTATTTTTCTCAACTGGTTAACCTTAGCGGCTATAAATGGTAGTACATGTGGTACTACTGGTACCTACCATTTATAAAACCTATGTGACACTTTTACATAGTCTACATCATCATTGTGTTGTTTTGTTGTAATCATTTAACCTGGAAACTTATTCTTACATTCCTAGACATGCAGGCAACAACAGAGATCAATCCGGAGGAAACATTAACCATTACACTTGAAGAAATAGACACTCAAACAACATCTACACCAGTTGTTCTGCTTGACAGCCAGGATCCAGAGCTTGATTTGGCTGCTGAGAGGAGAGCAACCGAATTTGAGATTGCATGGACCAGTCAGCAGACAGAGACCAATGAAGGTGGGAGTAAAGCACATATTTATTTCTTCTAAGCAATGCAGCTGTTATGGTACTGCTAGGGGGTTGACATAACTAGTCTAATTTTTTCTCCTTACTTCAGGGACAACCACATCCTCTCCTCTGTCTGCCCTCACCCCTGGTGAAAGACTGGCAATAAGTAAGAGACGGAAGGAAAGGAAGCCCTCTGAACATCAGCAGCTTATGCTACACTCCTCCCGATTAATGACACGGATGCTCTCGCATATGGATGCTCTGGCTGAAAAAGAAAATCAGCGGCTGGAAAGGTTGGAAAAAGCTGCTGAAGAAAGACAGAAGATTGAGGATGCCATGCATGAACGTAACACTTCTGTCTTGCATGCCAATTTGGAGAAGCAGACATCTCTGCTCTCTGAAATGGTCCAATACATAGGAACTATAGCCAATAGACCACCATCTGTACGTAGAGTGGTTAGAAAGCAGCCTACCCCTAGGCCTTGTTGTGATCATGCTCATCCAATGCCAGACAGTGTGGTGTTATTCTCTGAACCACTATCTGACAAGGAAAATACAGGTAATGCTCAACCGGTAAAGACAAGGCCGGCCAGAAAAATTAAAAAACCAGATATTATGTCACTATAGATGTGCATACCTTACATTTCTGTCAACTGCACACAGACATGGTGGTCATGTGTGCCATAACTCGTAATAATTATAAAATGCACCTTCCCAGCCAGTATTAATCTGGAACTTTAACTTTACAGTCAGTTAACCCCTATAAGGAACTACCCCTTTCTTCTTGAACTAAGGTGCATGTGTATATCCTTTAGAATGGTAGAATAGTGACCACCTTCTGTAGTTGTTCTGTTAGACATGTGTTCTACTTCCTAAATAAAGACACATCACTATGAGAAGTAAAGTGATATAAAAAGGCAATATTTTATTTACATAACACTGTATTTCTATTGACATTATGTACATTACACATTTGAAATCAGAGCAGTATTACTTGGAAACATAACTTAACATGCAGAAATCCTGCAAAGTATACCATATAAAAACTATGTACATTGTAAACATACACTGCACTGCTGACCAAAAAAAAAAAGAATACACCAAAAAATTGGTTTATAATAGAAGAGAAACAGAAATTAAAGGCCCCCCTCCTGAAGCCGTTCCTCTATTGCAGATAGTCTGGGCTCCAGTATCCTGACTGGAATAAAACATAAAAAAAACAATTAATGTTATATATCCTATACTGCACAATACATACTACACAGAAGGCAAGAATATACAGGTTTGACTTCAATTAGCTGTGACAAGAACATTAAATTTAATTTGAGCAATTTTTCAAAGTCTTCTTATTTCATTCAGTAAGATGAACTTTTCTGAAATGATTAAATATATTTCACAGTGTGTACGTAAGTCAAATTAAAAGGATAAATTTATGGAGAACAGCAACACTTGTGGATGCATTCCTGGGTACATACCTACTGCATCTGCAACTGCAGCAATGAACTGCTGGCCC
The DNA here is from genome assembly GCA_030847615.1 of Gambelia wislizenii. Lineage (NCBI taxonomy): Eukaryota > Metazoa > Chordata > Lepidosauria > Squamata > Crotaphytidae > Gambelia > Gambelia wislizenii. Next base: position 18,723,975 of record JAUMIR010000007.1, on the reverse strand, counting down.
TCCTCCCCTCTAAGGAACTCCAGCATATTCATCCTTGGAATTTCTCAAAGTAAGAAATTGACAATTAAAAACACTATGCTCATTTCCATGGCAACGAAAATGGGATAGTATGCAGTTATTGGATGATGGTGTAGACACAGATCAATTGCATATTGGAGATGAGTATTAACATTTGATTTACTGTTCAGCTTGGCTAAAAACACACACACACACGCACCCACGCACCCACACATAAGAGAAAAAATAACAGTAATATGTGGTATTCCTTCCTCATTGGAGATTAATAGTTTCCCTACAGCTACCATCCTACATTATGTTACATGTCCTGTACTTTGAATTTCTTACCAAAAGTGCTTTTGAAAATGCAATGATAACAGTGGCTGTAGATTTTAATGGGCAACTTAACGGACACTATTCATACTTAAGTGCTCTGGAAGTTAAACATTACTGGGTGCTTCAGCAGCTTGCTGGGGGGGGGTGTTCCTCCTCCTCCGGCCTTTGTCCACCTGGCTGCTCAGCTTGCCCGGCGGCTGACTCCTCCGAGGAAGACTCGGCTGCTTCCGCAGCCCTTCTCACGCGGCCACGCATCCCTAGCAAATGGAAGCACCCTTCCTGAATTCCAATTCATAAAAATGAAAGCACACATTGGGATGTCTAATGGAATACACTTACCAGCTGGTCGGCGATCCCTCCAACTGGGTTTCCCCCCCCCGTAACCCACAGGTCATGCATTGCCTGGTAGAAGGGGGGTCGACGGCGTGGGGGCGGGCTGCCATCGAAGGCCTTGCGGGCCTCAAAAAATTTGGCCTTTAATATTTTGAACTTCGATCGGCACTGCTGTGCCGATCGATTAAAACCTGTGTGTTGCAGGCTTGTGGCCGCCGAGGCAAAAAAGTGGCGGTTCACACAGTTTGAGGAGTGCATTATCCTCCTAGGACACCCCTCCTGCTGGACAAGGTGTTCTAGGAGGAACAATGTCTCCTGCGACCTCCAGTATGTGATCCGCCGTGGTTCCATGCCCCGGTCAGCCATGCCTGCAATGACAAAAAAAGCGCTCTTCCCTTTTTGCACTCTTCCGGAAGTTAGTATAGGTCCGGCGCGGTAACCGGTGGGGACATTTAAATTTGAAAGTATCAACTTTGAGGAACCACTGCAATAGGTTAATTGTAACTGGTAAGGTGTATTGATACTCTTGCATACATACACTGCCGACAATGCATATATTCAAGTCCGTTTAGGGACTAGTTTATTGGCGGTTTCGCACCCCATGAATAAATGACACCAAAAGAGATTGTTTAATACTTTTAAAATGAAAACAAACTTTATTTTCAGTACTATTTTGAGAAACATTTTAAAAAAAGCAAGTAGGCTTAGTAGGAGTACTTTTTCTACAGAACAGTCGTCAGGAGAAGACACACATTCCCTGAAGCTACCTTCTTCTTCTGTCCCAGAAATAATTGGCCAGCGCGTTGCACACTGCCTCGCCCTCCTCTTTCTTTTCCTGCTCTAAATTTAATAGTGGTGCTCCCAATGTGTGCAGAACATAATGGTTGGAACGGTAACGTTCTGGATTAAAAATCTCTCCTTTAGTTTCACAGTAGTTGTGTAAAATAACGCATGCGGCAATCACAGAACATATGTTCTGTTCTGATACCTCGAGGGGTACTTTTAATGCCCTCCATCTGGACTTGAGACGCCCATAACTTCGTTCTATACAATTTCTAACCCTATTATGGGTTTTGTTGTACAGAACTTGCTTTGGTGTTAAACGGCCCTGCCTGTATGGAGTCATTAGCCACTTCCTGATGGGGTATGCACCATCAGCAAGAACAAGTGGAGGAATCAACACACCGTTAACAGTAATGCTAGGGTTATTTGGGACATATATCCCGGCTTCCATGGCCTCAAAAAAAATTGAGTTACGCAACATGCGTGCGTCGTGCACCTTGCCGCTCCAACCGATGACCGTGTCCACAAACAACCCTCTGTGATCACAAACACCTTGAAGCAACACAGAGTAGCTATTTTTTCTATTGATGTAATCATTCCCCTGCCTCACAGGTGGGACTATCGTTATGTGGCATCCATCAATGGCCGCAATTACGTTTGGAAATCCCATCCGCTTGAAACCAGCCATTATCTGCAAAAGTTAAAAAAGGATATTACAAGCATGTAAAAAGCACGTAAATGTATAAACTTTATGTCATCTGGTTTTTTGTTTATAAATTGGTTTATGATCTCTGAGTGATGAACATTATGACAACAATTTCGCATATGAGGAATTACTCCATTCCACAAAGGAACATTCAAACACCAAGATGAATGTGCAATACAGTAAAAAATTAAAGGGAACATCCCCCGTAGTTTCTGTTGTTTGTTTGGTTTTTAAAAGTTAATGATAATAAGTACATCAATGACAAATTCTAGAACTCTTAGAAAAGCGCAACTTTTTTTTTTTTATAACAGCTAAATACCTCCACAAGGTAAAGAGACCTTATAGTGTGAGCATACATAAAATAGTTTGTACTTTGTATCAATAGTAGACTGGTAGGTTAACATATGAGGAAAGACTGGAAAGCAGCAACTATTAAAGCAGGGAACGGGGGAAAAGCGCAAGACTGATTGTATGGTACACATTTTCAGGTTTGTAATCATAGCAAATAAGGGAGTAATAATTGGATAAAAAGTTAAAAATTACCTCGTCAGGATCACCTAGATACACCGCTTTAGGTAGGAATACATGTTCCATTGTTAATACGACCTCCTCCAGAATTTTGGAAATTGTTGCTTTCCCCACTCCGAATAGATGACTTGCGGTAAGGAAGGAGCACCGATGGCCGAAGACTCAGATAGCAATAGTGACACGCTTCTCTGGAGGTATTGCTTTCCTCATATTAGTGTCCGACTTCTGGATATGTGGCCGGAGCATCTCAACAAGTTTGATAAAGAGAGACCTGTCCATTCTAAAATTTGAAAACCAGCGCTGATCAGACCATACAGACATAACGAACTTCTCCCACCACTCTTTCGATCTCGGATACTCCCAATATAATCTCCCCCTTTGAGAGCGACGTTGTATTTCCGAACGCATTGATGGGACTAACTGGGAGGTAGCAAGCATGCCAGCACATGACGACGTACGCGATTTTCTTCTTTTGTACCCATCGCGCGTTCCGTGACTCCATCGCAGAGCCCTGCTTGTTCGTCTAGATTTCCTGTCAAGGTACACACGCAAGTTCTCATCTAAGGCACTCAATGTTGAGCATATGGTGGATAACAAATAAAACCCACATGCAACTATCACAAGCGACTCTATCTCATCCTCATCCGCCATTGCTCATCCAGATGTGCAGACAAAGGCAATAGAGCCAGACCAATGAGAGCACACCTTTGCCTTCTTTGGGATAGCCAATAGGAGTAAAGGTGGCGGGAAGACCAAACGGAAATACGTGTGGAATTTAGGTCATGTGAGCTTGATTGACAGGACTACCTTAGCGCATCTTTGCCAGTGGGAACTAAAATTGGAGCGGTATGATAAATAGCGATTTATTTAGAATGACGGAATTATTTCCGTGTAAACTAATTTCACACTATATATTTACAAAGCTACAAATGCCGTGGGAACTATGCGCTACAATATCGAAATTGCGTAATTGCGCAATTTCGCGTAATAAATCATTCCGTGTAAACTACCCCCAGGAGAACATGATCACTCTCACCTAAGGATCCCACCACTTGCACCCCATTAACCAGGTCATCTCTGTTGGTTAGGATCAGATCTAAAGTAGCTGACCCCCTTGTTGCCTCTTCCACCTTTTGGACCATGAAATTGTCTTCCAGGCATGTAAGGAATTTGCTAGACCTTGAGGTTTTGGCTGAGTTAGATTGCCAGCAAATATCAGGATAGTATATCTTCTTTGTCTAGACAAGCCCTATGTAAGAGATCCACTAGTATACTTCAGTATTCAATGCCAGTGAAATTCTTACTTTCTTACCCTTTCTCTCGCATTGTATACTTCTGTGGCATACACACACACAAAAACTACTCCAGATTGATTCCTTGGCCTTTCGGGCAGGTTTTCCAGATACAAGGCAGCTGTAGGAAGGAACAGGATCACCACATCTAATAGGATTCAGTGGAAGTACATCAATATAGGTATACCTCAGTTAGCAAAGTAGATGTGTTCCTGGGCATTACTTTGTTAACATAAAATTTAGTACTAGAGGCAGTAATATCATGGATAGATTAGAGATAGATTTCTAAAACACACAAAAAAGAAGAGCACATCAACATGTTCCCACAAATTTCAAAACTAACAATATGCACATGTGAAATGAATCAACTGCATTTACACTGTAGAAATAATGCAGTTTGGCACCACTTCAATTGCCATGGCTCCATCCTACAAAATCCTGGAATGTGTAGCTTTGTGAGGCACTAGGACTCTTTGGCAAAGATGGAAAAAGACCTTGTAAAACTACAAATTCCAGGATTCCATAGGATGGCACTACCACACCTAAAGCAGTGTCAAACTGCATTATTTCTACAGAGAAAACTGTGAGTTTTAAAACATGTTTCCACCCAGTTTTAAGGTTAGTTTTCACCAGATTTCACCAAAACTACCCAGACATCATCTAGGCAGTTTGGACTAGGATTGGGACACACACCCTGCATCATCTGGACCACTGGGTGCAGGAATGGGGTAAGGCTATTTAATTTGGCCCATCTAGACAAGCCCTCTGTTGCTCAGTTGGTGTGGAAAGATCTCAATGCAGGCAGAGATCATGCCTTTCTTGGCCATGTGCTGACCAGGACAAAGGGCAGTAAAATTTAAACTCCATTAACAGCAATAAAGTAACACCTCCAGAATGTCTCTGTCAGAGAAATCAGATTTCTCAAGAAGACTCTGTACTGCTACATCTGGAAAAATGGTGCCATATAGGTAAAACTCAGCAAGGCATAGTCTAAAAGAAAAACTTTAGCAATAACACTGCTATTTATGGACTGCCTATCAGTGCCAAAGCACTCCCTAAGCAGTTTACAATGTTTTTAGCTAATTGCCCCCAACAAGCTGGGTACTCATTTTAATGACCTATGGAAGGATGGAAGGCTGAGTCAACCTTGGAGCCCTCTGGGATCAAACTCATAACCTTGTGGCTTGTAGTACTGGCATTTAACCATTGCGCCACCTTTGTGGAAGGTAGAAACCTCAAAGAGTTAAGTCTCAGTCCCCTCTTGTTTAGGATTCCCCTGTTGCAGCTAAATCCATTATCTTCAAATCCAGTAGAAAAAATATTCAGGGGTAGCCATGTTGGCCATATAGGAAAATAAAACAATCCAGAAAAGAAAAGGAAAGAAAAGAAAAGAAAAGAAAAGAAAGCCACTTCTGTCTAGAACAAGATCTTTCAAGAACCATGGTCATAGTCTTACAGTAATTTATTGATAAATGTTCATGTTTACAATATGTTCTAAATGCATTCAAAGGGTTGACTCAGGAGGAGAGGGAAGCATAATGTTAAAAGGAGAGGGAAGCATAAAAGGAGAGGGAAGCATAATGTTATCTGCATACATCAGGATAAAAATCTTACTGTTTCAGAATACTGGGGAAGGAGAGTCAGCCTGAATTAGTCACAGACCCAAATCACTAACATAGAAGGGGTTTGAAAAAAATAGTCATCCTTGTTAAAAATATTAATCTTACACAGATTTTTTTTAAAGCAAGAATCATGCAGAAAGAAGAAGGAATGCACTTATGGATGGACCCATGCAGAAGTGACATAGACTGAAAACAGGAAGATTTCTTGGTGGTACTATCTGAAGAGAATTATAACATGCAGTATTTCTGAATATGTCTGACTGCATCCCAAACATTTGTTGGTCTTGGAACATTTGTCTCTTTGGAAATTATTCCTCCTTTGTCTCTCTTATGCTTGTACAATATGGTACTTAATGCTTTACAGTCTCATGGATAAAATTGTCTCTGTCAGTCCACACTTGTCATGCCTAGAGAAGGTTTTACTGCCACACAAAACCATGTAATGTCCCAGTGTTTAAAAAAGATCTATCACTCTATCATCAGATCTTTATAGTCTCTGCATATGTTCCCTTGCAAAGCAATGATGGCTGCCAGAGCTGGGAAGTGAAAGAGATGGATGTAACAATGACTGCTAATGAATGTCACCCAACTGGGGTTCCATTTATATCCTGACATTATTTAGTACCTAAGGAAGATTACACAAGTCTTTCGACACAACATTTTCCATACAAATTTACTATTTACAGAACAACATTTGGCCATAAAGAGAATCTGCTCAGGGCATGTCTATATCACAAATTGTCAGGCTTCCTTGAGGATAGCAGTGGCTGTGACATTCAACTGGTTTATAATGGGTTTGTATTTAGACTCCTAAAGGCTGTCAGCATAGGCTGAACAATTCCCACATGGTTCTTGCTTCCATCAAGTTCTGAAATCTTCCTGGCTATGTTTATTGGGAGTTTGGTTAAATTTTCAGGGCTGTTGGTTTGCTCGTGAAGCTGTGGTTAGAGGGCTGTAGAAATCAAATTACAGTTCCCAGAGGTAATACAGTATGAAACATGAAAATAGCACCATTAATGTTCCTGGTTCATTGCCAGTATTATCAGCCAGAGATAACTCTTGGGACATGGAATAGCATTTTTTAAAAATAAGCTCATTCAGAAAGTATCAAGCTAATTCCCATATTGCTCTGATGGGACTTCATTAAGGCCAAGTGAGGATTTAATTCTACTTTAGATGTGATTTTTTTTTAAAAAAAATACAGTTTTCTTCATATGCTTAGTCACTGTGGGACCTAAGGGGGAAAAGGCACATGGGACACATTGCTCCAGGGCTGGTAGAAAGAAGAAATTAGCCTGAAGGGTATGTTGGGAACATAATCTAGGAAAATGCCAATGGACTAGATAGAAGTTTGTATGAAAGAGAGAGACTGAGGACTTCTCTAGACTGGCAATATAACCCACCTTGTCCCTTTTTTATTTTTATTTTTTTATTTATTTATACCCTGCTCTTTGGCCACAAGGCTATCAGAGCGGCTTACAAATTGTTTTAAGCAATAGCAATTTACACATCTACACTGCATTTAAGCAGTTTCCAATGTGTGTTAGCTAATTGCTCCCACAAGCCGGGTACTCATTTTACTGACCTATAAAAGGATGGAAGGCTGAATGAACCTTGGAGCCCTCTGGAATTGAACTTGCAATGTGGTGATTTGCAGTACTGACACTGGCTTCTGTCTTAGAGCCCTGCAATCCTGAAGATGCAGGGCATTTGCTCCATTCTGCCCCTGGGGCAGGTGGGCTCAGATGGGGGAAAGAGGGGTAGGGTCTGATACAATGTTGTTGTTGTTGTTGTTGTTTTTAAATTACCTGTTTTACTCTGTTTCTGTTGGGAAGGAATAGATTGGACAGTGTGTGTCCTCAGGAGCTCATCCTGGCAGGCTAGTCCTCACTGCTGCTGCCCTCTGCCTCTCTCCCCTGGAAGACAGGAAGGAGTCCCACAGCATGTGCCCAAAGCTGGTCACATGCAAGGGGGCTTGGACACATTTTGAAGGCTAGCTTCCTACTGTCTTGGGACAGCGAGGGAGATGGTGGTCGTGGCTGCAGTGATGGGCTCGTGTGTCCATCTGGATTCTGGCCCATTTGGAGGCAGTAACAGGGGAACAATAGGTCTGATCCCAGGGAGCCGGCGTATCCTGGCTCATGTAGATGAGCCCAGAGGCTGCATCTGCACTGCAGAAATAATCCAGCATGACACCACTTTAACTGCCATGGTTCAATGTGATGGAATCTTGGGATTTGTAGTTTGTTCTGACACCAGAGCATTCTGACAGAAGGCTAAATATCTTACAAAAACTACAGTTGCCAGGATTCCATAGCATTTAACCATAGCAGTTAAAGTGGTGTCAAACTAGAATATTTCTGCAGTGCAGATGAAGCCTGTGTCTCAGGGTGTTAAAAAAAAGTTTTATTTCAGAAATTAGCTCAATGTATTTCATATAAATAGTACTTGTACTGACATCTTCTCAGACTATTAACAGAATAAGGATAGTCGGCAATTCTTATGCACTAATAATTATAAGCAAGGTACAGCCTGTGCAATTCTAGTCTCATATATTTGATTTTCTTTTAAAAAAATATTGAATTCTTGTCATGAGAATTATGGAGAATCTGTGAATTTTGGAAAGTTCCTAGCCTCCCCCCTCTCCCGTCCAACCACAACTAAATGAAATTCTCACCCATTCATAGCAATGGACTATGCAAGAACTATTGGATGCCCAAGATCACAGAGGTGAAGACATCATGTCTTTCTTTTGTGTCTTCCTTTTTATTTCCATTTTGTGCTAGCCAATATGCTCCCAGTCTTCACAAAAGGTGGAAAACTATAATGTCTAAGCCACCTGCATAATTTCTTGCTTACAATTGGCACAAGGATATTCTAAGGCCTTATTCATTACTGAGAAAGCTTTGTTCACTAGTGAAAGAATGATTCCGAGTGGGAAAGTACCCAACTGGAAGCCAAATGACTAAAATGTTCAGGCCTGTCAGGGTCTTCATTGGTCAGTTATGCTCACCTGAGCTACAACCTGTCTTCTTTCTTTGCTTGCTGAAACAATTTCCTGAACTTCTCCTTCCATTTTGCCTATGCTGAACCAATGGTCTCAATCTGTGCTTTGTCAGGAAGTGTGTTTTACTATTACGCAGTTAGACTCTGTTCTGTACCTGATGTACAGATATGCAGCTGGATCTTGGAGTTCTTTGTCTCTTGTTCTTCTATTGTCTTATTTTACCTTGATCATTTTATCCTTTTAGCAAATTCATTTCTATCTAATTTGGTTGTTATCTCTGTGTATATTTTATTGCATTTACATCCCACCTTTTATCTAGCATGGGACCCATTAATAAGAATTGCCTAACTCTAAATCTAGCACCTTTCTGCTTGGTTATTACTATTGAAATTGGTTTTACATTTTGCTTGGGACACTTTGGAACAGATGGTGAAGAATTTTGCCCTTTTGTGCTTTAGGTTCCTCCGTCTGAACACTGATTTGAAGACCAGTAGACATGTTGCAGTCTACTTCACAAAGCTGCTGTTCCTCCTAGGTAAACTTACCTAAATCAAGGCTAAGCAGCTGTGTGCTTTTTGACAAGAAGGTCTGAGAGTAATGGGTCTACACCTATGGTGTGACTCCCAAATTTATCATCATTCCTATTAAAACGTGGATGCTATTTTTTTTTAAAAAAAAGCCTCCCAACACAACTGTCATAACAAAAATGAAATTGGAAAGAACTAGACAAGGTGATAGAATGGAAGCCTGAATAGTGAGCCTCGCACTTAGGTTTTTGGAAATCTCTCTGCCACCCACCCCCACACCCCCGCATCCACACATGCAGAACTCCATATTTATCCTCCAGGCTTTAGCAGCCATTAAGTGCTGGGAATTATTTAGCAAGTTTATGGAGAATCACAATGATTTATCAACACTGAAGGGGGAAAATAGCCCAATTTTTCAGCAAAGAAGGGAGGGGAGAGGGGACTCCTTTGAGCATAAACAGATTGCACTATTTATGCAAGATATTTTTTGTTGCATCTATAAACTTACTACATACAAGTATTTTAATTAATTGCAGGAGTTACTATGGAAACACTCATAATTCAATTACATACCTGCAGGGCGAAGCTGCATATTTATGGCCACGTGAAAGCATGTAAAAGCAGGTAGCTCTTTTGTTAAATTGGAGTCTAGGAAAAGCCTTGCATTAAAAGCATTTGGGCATCCATCAATAAGAGCCAGTGAGAATTATCCATTGATTCCTCCTAAATATAAGTATAGTGCCAATCAGAAGGAGCTCCAATATAGGGATTGACGTCCCAAGCTTGAAACTTATTTCCAAAATTAATTTGTTACAGTTACGATTCCATGCCTACTCACAATAGGTAGTTACTATTTTAGTTACAGGGTGTCATTTTAAAAAAATGTGATTCTGGAGATTATCAGATGCCTTAAATATGGTATTATCACGACACCAGGGGATCGCTAAAGGGCTTGCTTTTCAGATGATGTTGTTTACCTTTTATTATGCTCCCATTTGCCTGTCGTTATGCCAGTGCTGCTTTTTATTGACAGGCTAAGCCATCAATGGATCCCCCGTTCCACTGCTGTCATGGATTTGACAGCGAGGGAAAAGGTGCCCGTTTTGCTGGCGCAATCCCATTGTCAATAGAATGTTCCTTCCAGAACACTTCCAGGTGAGAACGGGACATCCAGGTAAGTGACACACTCTTTTGTACCCTCCCTGGGTTACTTCTAAACTCTTAAGTGTGTTTAGATGCTTAGTGTAACTTTTTTTTAGTGTATTTTCCTTTTACAGTTTGAATTTCCCACGATCTAGTATTCTTACGAGAACAGTGGTTTTTTTTATAGAGTTACAAACTTGATAGATGAAGGGAACACAGTGGATGTAGTTTATCTTGATTTCAGTAAGGCTTTTGAAAAGGTCCCCCATGATATTCTTGCAAAAAAGTTAGTAACCTATGGGCTAGACAATGCAACTGTTAGGTGGATTTGTAATTGGTTGACTGACTGAACCAAAGGATAGTCACCTGTTGGGGCATAGAAAGATGCGCTGTGTCCACCACGACCACCTGCAGAGTTGTTCCATGTCAACAGGATGCCAAGGAGAAGGTTTCTGGAGAGACTTCTGCAAAAGACTTCAGGCTGAGAAGGAAAACTTCCTTCACCCCAGCACACTGCCTTGAGCTCTGGCTTGCCAAATAAAGACAGCAACAAGGCCAGCCTTCACTCAACTTGAGGGCTTTAATCTTTGTTTGCAGTATATTTACAATATATATACAGAGTATAGGACAGCCATCTCTAATACTCATAAATCTCTCTCAAACCAACAAACTGCTTCGCCAACCACCATCCACAACAAACCCACACTGGAGATAATCCCCATCTCCTTTTTATAGGCAGTTAAACAATGTGTGTTACATCAGGCATCTCAGATGTGCATACTCTCAAGTGCTGACTCACACACACACCTGCCACTGGAGCTTAACTACTTTCATTACTAAGCTTACAGCTCCATCCTGTGGTTACATCCATGTCATTTCCTGACATCACCAGTGTTTCCTCTTCATCCTCTTCATCCTGGAGAGAAGTGACCAGTGGGGTGCCACAGGGTTCTGTCCTGGGCCCAGTGCCAGTCAACATGTTTATCAGTGACTTTGATGAGTGAATAGAGGGTATGCTTATCAAGTTTGCATATTATACCAAATTAGGAGGGGTAGCTAATACCCCAGAAGACAGGAACAGAATCCAAAATGACCTCAACAGGTTAGAAAGCTGGGCCAAGGCTACATTGAGTTTGAACTAACTCTGAAACTATACCTCTTGAATATTACGACACCATTGAAAACACAGGAGCATAGAAAGTATTGGAGAATAATATTATATCTATGTACAGCAGCCCGGTTGGTTATAGCGGCAAATTGGAGAAATAAAGAAGAACCCTCAATAGAAATATGGCTCACTAAAATACTAACAATGAGAGAAAAAGATAAATTAACATGCATATTAAACCAAGACATGGCTGGAAAGACAGAAATGGAATGGCAACCAGTAACTGATTATTGCTGGAGAAGGTGGAACATTGATGGAGACATTGAGATATAACCTAGAATCACGGAAATATAGAAATACAAATAAGTAATATAAGGAACTGGATGTAGATCCGGGAAACGAGAAAGGAAGGGAAGAGGAATACGGAGCAAGAAGAGAATTACAGTAAGAGATGAGAGGAGGTTAGTGCAAATTAAAGGAAAGAAAAGCACAAATGAACGACATCTTATTAGGTTATAGGAAGGAAGTTAATAAGTAATAAAATATAACAATCCTTTGTGTTAACTTGTACGAGGGAAGTCACTTTGTTTTTATATTTTTTTATTGCTAAAACAATCAATGTAAAATAAATTCGGTGTAAGATATTGTGCACAAAAAAAGTGGAATTTGATCATAAATTTCTATTGTATATGTATGAGTAACATTGTAGTAATAAAAATAATTTAAAAAAAGAAAAGAAAGAAAGCTGGGCCAAAATTAACAAAATGAATTTCAACAGGGAGAAATGTAGGATGCTACATTTCGGCACTAAAAATGAAATGCACACATATAGAATGGGTGACACATGGCTTGACGGCAGTACATGCGAAAAGGTCTGGGAATCTTAGTGGACCACAAGCTGAACATGAGTCAGTCGTGTGATTCAGCAGCTAAAAAAGCCAATGCAATTCTAGGCTGCATTAATAGGAGTATAGTGTCTAGATCAAGGGAAGTAATAGTGCCACTGTATTCTGTTTTGATCAGACCTCATCTGGAATACTGTGTCCAGTTCTGGGCACCACCAGAAGGATATTAAGAGGCTGGAATGTGTCCAGAGGAGGGTGACCAGGATGGTGGGAGGTCTGGAAGCCATGCCCCATGAGGAGCAGCTTAGGGAGCTGGGCTTGTTTAGTCTGGAGAAGAGAAGGTTAAGAGAGGACATGATAGCCATGTTTAAATATTTGAAGGGATGTCATACTGAGGATGGAACAAGCTTGTTTTCTGCTGCTCCAGAGACTAGGACACGGAGCAATAGGTTCAAACTACAGGAAAAGAGATTCCACCTAAGCATTGGGAAGAACTTTCTGACAGTAAGAGCTGTTTGGAAGTGGAAAACACTGGCTCATAGTGTGGTGGAGTCTCCTTCTTTGGAGGTTTTTAAAGAGGCTGGATGGCCATCTGTCAAGAATGATTTGACTGTGTATTCCTGCATGGCAGGGGATTGGACTGGATGGCCCTTGAAGTCTCTTCCAACTCTATGATTCTATGAATAGTCGGGATTGCAATCCACGAGGTAAATGTAGCTCTATCTGAGTTCTTTTCATTCCTGGGCTGTCCTTCCAAAGGTACGACCTGAAAAGTTTTTCTTTTATGCTGGAACAGGGACAGGAGATTATGGGATGAGAAAACTTTTTTTTGTTCCCATCTGATAATCTCCTAACTCTTAGGTCTCTCATTCTGAAAAGCAACTATGGCTGGACTTCAGTAAGCGACTTACATCTCCGTTAAGTCAGCTTAGGTCTGTAGGAAATAGAACTGAGCAGTTTTGCAAGAGCCACATTCAGCAAGGGGCTGCCATGGCATTACTACTTAGGGTACGCAGCAAAGTGACTGATGTGCAACAGAACCAATGTGTGATAGAACCAGTGCACAATGGGGACTGATGCTCAACAGGAGTGATACACATTGGGACACCAGCGAGTGAATGCTGAGGCGTATCAATAGAACTTGATGTGTATTGAGATACTCTTGTCGGTGTCCCATTATACATTTTCACAATTCACTAACTGAGTTTTTTAGCCCCTCTGGTACATAGCTAAGTATATGTACCATGAAAGAAAATTCTGGCCTAAGTTTCTAGTTATTTTAAAACAAACAAACCCAATGTATAAGTCACTAGGCAAAAACATTCTTCTCTCATCCACCTCATCATTACCTCAACACTCACAACAAAGCACAATGTAGCAGCACAAAGCAGAGCCTGGGGACTTGTCTACATGAGCTAAACACCCCATCTTGTCCCTGTTCAATAGCCCTGTAGTCCATATGATGCAGGGCTCTTTGTCCTGTTCTGCCCCGGAGCAGTCCTCACTACTCCTGGGTCAAATACAGGGCTGGCATGGGGGAAAGGCTGGATAGGGCATGATAAAGCATTCTTTAAAAATACCTAGTTAACTCCATTACCACCAGCAAAAACCACAGGAGCCCATCTGGCATGTTGGCATTTGCTATCACCACCATCTCCCTGGCTCTCCCAGAAGCCAGGACGGAGTCCCCCAGGATGTGACCAAGGCTGGTCATATGGAGGGGGTCTTTAGTCTTTAGTCACATATTGCAGGTCCCCTTTCTGGTTTCTGAGTCAGCAAAAAATATGGCAGCTGTGATGGCTGCAGGGTTGGACCAATGTGCCTGTTTGGACTCTGGACTGATCCATAGAGGTAACGTGGGAAGAATGGGCCAGATCTGCAGCTAGGATACACCAGGGTCATCTACACATTCCAGAATATGCCGACTTCTGTCTTGTCTGGATTAACCTGCAGTTTATTTGCCTTCATGCAACCCATTACTGCTGAGAAACACCAATTTAGAACAGAAATACTTCCTTGGAGCTCCTTGATCCCTACCCATCCCATCCTGCATAATGCACATTAGATGTGGGGTTCAAAAACCAGTTTCCGTATAAAAGGTTCCCTTAAGGTTACTTGTCACTTTAAGCTAATCCCAGACTTTCAGCTGAAACCTACCTCACAGGATTCTTGTGAGGAGAAAAATGTAGGTGTGGATATGAAAGTGTATGCAGTGAAGCATGTTTACACCGTTAGCTCCAGGAGTTAAATATAATGAACATACAGTGAAAGTGAACATACAGAGAAACCTAATTGTCTCACTGGAATTGATGGACACCAATGGCCTTTTAGGATATGTCCCTTGGGCAGCAAAACCATGTGCATTAATCTGGAAATAAATCCTACTGAACTGAATGGGACTTACTTATCATCAGGCATTCATAGGATTGTACTTTAAATGAAATATTAATCAGCAGCAGTGATGTATTCAAATCTTTTACTCCAAGTCTCAAGTCAGATTTCAAGTTTCTACCTTCTAAGTCTCATGTTGAATCCCAAGTCCTTGTAAGATACTTTCATGCCAAGTCTCAAGTCTTGGAGCCAAGTATAAAAGAAAAAAAGGAGGTGGTTATAGGTGTCAATAACTAGAAAATCGAGAAGACATGCAGAAAGTTAGGTTGAAAATTATCAGCAAACAGGACATCCCACATGTATAAGGAAATGTACACACGCTGGTGTTCCTAACTGAATTCTGGTCATATTCTTCTTATATTAAACTGGAGTTCACTACCATGAGATGTCGTGATGGCCACCAATTTGGATAGCTTCAAAGAAGGACTGGAAAAAAACTATGAGGGGTCAGCCTATCAATGGCTACTAGTCATGATGGACATGATTGCACAAACAATAAGAAGAAAGGGACAAGACATAGAAATGGGGTAAACTGGGGCCCTAACTTTATTTATCCTTTTCTCCAAGATCTGCAGAGGGGCTCCAGACTGTGCAGGCTTATGCTGTAGCTAGGGTCCCTCTAGACCTCCCCCTTAGCTGTGCTCCGTGAAGCCACTCATGCCATGGTTACAAACCATAGTGAATAGCTTGTCACCAGCTGGCCATTCCAGGCCTTTTTCTTCTTGAGCCCCAAGATTCAGAAGGGGTGAGAATGTGCCTTAGACTATCCCTAAAGATTGTCCCTGTCTGAAAACCTGGGCTCCCATTCCAACAGGGCAAGTCCAAAGAAAATCCTTTCACCCCATGTAATATCTAATCCATACCCTCCAGCATTTCATAGATGAAAACTGGAAAATATGTGGTCAAGCAACATGACAGTGTAGGCAAGATGGCAAAAGTTCTTAATGAGGAATATTACACAAGTTAGGAGAGGTTGCAGTAGTTTGCTTTTGCCCAAATCTACAGAGAAAGGCAGGATTCTGCCCCTCCTCTCCTCTCCCCCCACTGCTGAGTTAACTGAGTGCAAACTACTTTGTACTTTGAGCGCAGCTTGCAGCAGTTGAACCAAGCTTAGCACAAAGGGAGAATGCAAGGAAGAAAGACAAACTGAAACATTTAAAGAAACAGCTGGCATACTGGGATGACAAAGAATTAATGAGGACTGTTCCTGCCAAATCTGGACAGTGGGGGAGACAGCTGCATTAAATCTGCCATTACAATCATCTGTTTAACAGCTCAACCAGTTATCCCCTTCATTCTCCAAGCAGCTCAGAACAAGATGGGTGAAAACACCACTCCCCTTGAATTAGGCTGAAGGGAGAGGCAAAGGGAAAAAGAAAAAAAACAACAACAACTCCCTGCCCCACAACGACTAGGCACAGCCTGAACTGACTGTAAGGGCAGGCAAGTGGTCAGAACAGCAAACAAAGAGGAAGATATAGAATGTGGACTATGCTGATCTTTATAATGTGCAAGTATGCCTCATTCTAGATTCTATGGGGACAATTATAAATGAATCTTGTAAACACAACTTAAACCTACTTTTTCACAACAGTACAGCAAATTATATGCTTTATTAAATACATGTTCCCTGTCCAAAAGTTCCATGCATCCAATGAGGTGCCAGAGCATGACTTGATTGTAAGACTCTTCTATGTATGATGCTCAGCAGTATTGGTACCTTGAATGACAACCATGAAGCCCTAAATAAACCATTCAGCATGGGTGCAAATGCATAGTAGAAATTCCACTAGAAGAAATGTAATCTTTTGTTTCCTCCGAAGGGCCAAACCTTTATCTTTGGCAACTGCTCCTCTTTCTACCTTTCTGAACAGAACTAATAAGTACAGCCCCTTCTTTAGGGTCCCCCCCCGACCCAAAACAATAGTTCCTTGGGACACACAAGTTCTGCTGCCATGGTTGAATATCTTAACATTACTGTCCTAGGACTTTGTCAAACAGGGTAAAAACCCCAAGGAGATCAGGAGAAGAACGGGGCTGTTGCACTTACAGGGCCCTGTTTCACATGACACAGTCCTCCTCCATCCTCCTCCCGACCTTCCCCCATACTTCTTCTGTGCTGTGGGCACTGCTTTTTATTGATGGAAAACCTCCATCAATAAAAAGTGGTGCCCGCAGCACAGAGAAAGGTCAGGAGGAGGTGGTGAGAAAGACTGGGCTGTCTGAAACGGGGCTCTGTAAGTGCAACAGCTCTGTTCTTTTCCCAACCTCCTTGGGGTTTTTTTACCCCATTTGAAAAAGTCCCTAGTCTCACTCCTACTGAGGTGTGGAAATGCAGGTCTCCCTGAAGAAACTCACATTGGGTACCACTAATACTTATTGGGAAATATGAGAGATTGATGTGCAAGGCAGAGGTTTGAACAGCTGACCAGTCCACTCCACCCCACATATAATATCTAACAGAGAGAAATCAAAGTTAGTCTTATTCATGAGCTATATAAACATAGGGCTAGTCTATATGAGGGGAACACAGCATCTCTCAGTAATGGCATTTCATAGCAGCAGTGACTTTTCTTAATGGTGTTTTTGGCCCCAGAAGCCCCCAGAAGCTTCACATGCCAGATGGCAGCCACAAGCAATTTACTTGCATTAGTACTTCACCAAGACCAAACATTTTTTTTAAAAAAAATTGTCTACGGTGCGCTGGAGTGATAGAATAATTTTTCAATTTAAAAGGACAGAAAAAAAAATCCCAACCCATTTTATCACCTTAGTGATTGCTTGCTAAGGCAGAAATCCAACATGGCAGCAACAGCAGCAAGCCTGCCTCCCATGCTTACCTAGCCAATCAGCTTTGTGCTTCTTCTTATATGGGAAAGTGATTCAAAGCAAAGCGCTTGTCTTAACGAGCAGGAATGTGCACCCCTTCTCTGTTTTTAAAAAGCTATGGGAAAAGCCACAAAGGCTTTTCCTGCACTGTTTTTGGTGTTTTGCTCCCCCTCTTCTGAATAGTGTGGATTGATGCAGGATCCCATTTAGACAGGTTGTGTTTCCAGCTAATTCCATGAGGGTTATTTTCACCATTTAGACAATCTCATACTTTTAATCACAAATACTAATGCATAATCATTGCTTCTTGGAGAAAGGTTAGAAAAATAAGAGTTCTGCATGGTATCAGGAGAGTTGGAGTATCTCACCCAGAGAGAGAGCCCTTCAACACATGCTTCATGGAGACCAGGCAGGGGGAGAGAGAGCAGATGAGACCTCAGAGAACAAAGGAAGGCTATACAATGCAGGAAAAGAGTATGAACAAATTTATTTTATATTTATTTATTTATTCCCCACTCTTCAGCCACAAGGCTATCAGAGCAGATTACAAATTGTTTAAGCAATAGCAGTTTACACATCTACACTGCATTAAGTGGTTTCCAATGTGTGTTAGTATGAACAAACAAACAGGAAGTTACCATAAACTCCTAGAGTGACATGACAGAGATTTTCAGACAGCGTTTAACAGTGCCTACCACGGGATGAGGTCCCAGGAGAGGAATGGCGCTCTTGCGCGGCGGGGGGTCATTTTCGGACGCTGCTGTCCCTCTTCCGGGATCCTTCATTGCACGTCCGTGAAGCTTTGGAAGTGGCCGCACCATATTTCAAGCACGAGCAACTTCCATGCTTAAAATATGGCACGGCCGCTTCCAAAGCTTCACGGACGTGTAACGAAGGATCCCGGAAGAGGGACGGCAGCGTCCGAAAATGACCCTCTGCCGCACAAGAGTGCTGTTCCTCTCCCAGGACCTCATCCCGCGGTAGGCACTGTTAAACGCTGTCTGAAAATCTCTGTAATCTAACTACCAGTGAGATTAAGCATGGAAAGGTCGGTAACTCCAACAACACTCAGCCCAACTCCCTCTGGTATATACCTCTATATTTGCATAAGGGAGGATCAGGAGGATGGCGCCGAAAGACTCATACCCTACAGGTGGGTTGCACCAAAGCATCTGGCTGGCTGTTGTGAGAGCCGAATTGTGGGCTAGATAGGTCTTTCGTTTGATAGAGCACAGTCCTTCTGTCCTTATGCTCTCAGTCAGCAAATATCACCAATATAGGTATTATTAGCAAGGATAAAAAGAGATTTTTCGGCCTTAGGGGATCCTGGCTTCTTTTAGTCCGCTGGCCATTTATAGTATTTTATTGTATTTATTGTTTTTAATTGTGATTTTAGATTAGTTGGTTTTAATTTATAATTGTTTAATATTTTTTTTATGGGAGAGGGTGCGGTGGGGGGTGTTTGGGGATTTTATCTGTATTGTATTTTAATTTTTGTAAGCCGCCCCGATTGTTTTAACAGACGGGCAGGGTATAAATATTATTATTATTATTATTATTATTATTTGAAGTGGAGAAAAACTGGGAGCATGTTTCTGAAGGGATATAAAGTTGTTATGGATATTTTCTGCCCTGTCAGTGATTCAGTGAGTTTTGCCATTTGTCGCATAATGATGTTGTATCCTCTCTAGGTTTGGGGGCAAGGGGGTTCTGTTGAAGCTCTTCAGAGATTAACCTGCTCTTTTGGAAGTACCTTTAACCTTTAAATATATATACTAAAGGCTCCATGGGTAATCTTGCAGGATGGGGGAATGGGGACAAAAATACTTGCTTATGACACTTCTGAGAAATACCTAACAAGGCATTCTATCTAGTAAAAGAGAGAAAAGGACAGATAATAGAAGCACCTGGATCTTTTGGCATGTGTAAAATAATGAAGAGGGAAATAACATATGTACAACCATGACTCAAAACAGCACCTGCGACATGTGGCAATAAATGCTTGGGGACTGAAAGAAGGAAATGTCAAAGAGAACTCCTGCTTTTGCAAATGGTGCTTATGAACTGAGGCAGATAAAATAATGGCACTGAAAATATAAATGGAACAGGCCAAGGTAAAGATATAACAATTACCCAGTTTTGAATAAGTGCTATTGAGCTGAGGAGGATTTCCTTCTGAGTAGCTATGTTTTGGGATCAAATTTTAGAACAGAAAAAAAAATGTCATCAACATTTTCAACAGCTTCAACAGCTTCTGTTGAAGCCCTGGAACAAAAAGCCCTGGAAGATATTGGTGAAGCCCTGGAACAAAAAGGCAACTTACCTAATTGTCTTTATTCTATTGATTGCAACTTACATCATGCCATGTTCATTTTAGTTCAGAAGCAGCAGCATGGGTTGTCATGGCCTTTCATTTTTAAATCACATGATTCACCTTGTTTCTATGGTAGTCTATTTAAATCTAAGTACAGGTTGACCCCTGTATCTACGGATTCGGTACCCACGTTTTCACTTATCCACATCCAAAAAAAATTCTCTCTAGGCTTTCTACTTCCTACAAAGTGATTCTATGGTCAACTTCCAGCATTTGTCTCAGTGAAAATAATAAGGTTCCGGGGACTTCCGGTGCGCGAGCCGAGGGGACGGAGGTCGCGAGCGATACCGCTCCAGACACTCCGCCAATTGCTACGAATCAGGGGAGAAATAAAATAAAATTTTCTCCGCCTGATCAGAAGCCCGAGTCAGGAAGACCTGGGCTCCGTGGGGCCAGCTTGATCTTGGCTGTGGGAGACCCGGTGACACTGGGACGGAGGTTCCAGTGCGCTGAGACTCCCCGGCAGGAAGACATTGGCAGCCATCGTAACGAGAGGCGATCTTCGGATCTCACCCTCAAGCTCCCGCATTTCACAGCGACCTACATTATTGGAAGTTGGTGAACTGGTTTAAAGCGCCTGGACTTTGAGCACAAGTAAGATCTCCGCGTTTTTGCGTGCTCTGCGTTCGGATTGCAGTGGCAAAGGTAGAGAGCACATGGAACGCGAGAGGGGAAATATGGCGACGGAGGTTGCCTACTGCATCGGTGAGTGGAACTATTAGCGGCGTGAAGTTAATCCGTAGGGGGAAGGAACCAGAGTTAAGATATTGTACTGGGGAAACAGGATCCAGAAACTGAGATTTGAATAAGACAGCGACAGGACGGGACTATAGATGAAATATAGAAGGAACAACAAGGCAAATAATATTTGATATTTGAGCCTGTCCCCCCTTAATGGAGAGCGGATTAAAGCAGTGGTAAAGGGAGTGAGAGAAAGGAAGAGGATAGAAGAGGATAGAAGAGGACAGAAGGGGACAGAAGAGGACAGAAGGGGACAGAAGAGGACAGAAGAGGACAGAAGAGGACAGAAGAGGACGGGGAGTGAAATTTTGAGGATTAGACCAGACAAGTGGTTGAAGATTGATAATTGATAATTGATAACTGATAACTGATAATTGATAACTGATAACTGATAATTGATAACTGGGACAATTGTGATGAATCTCTAAAACTTGAATCTATTGGGATTAGACCAGTCAAGTGGTCGAAGAACAGACAGACAGCTATGTGGAACTTTGACAACAAGCTACTATTTGCGCTGCATTGTTTGAGCTTTGGGGTCTGCCTTTCTTCTCCTCACTACACTGTGTTCTTTTGTTAAGCTTTACTTTTGGGGGTAATCTGGAGCTATAAGACCTAAATGCAAGGTAGGAAATAGAAGGAAGAAGAAAGGCTCGATAGTGAAAGTGTACTGTTAAGGGCGAACAGAAATCGGAAAGAAAGTACTTTACTGCACTGCTACTGCCATCTTATGGATAAGAAGTGGAACTGAAGTTGGAATAAGGATAGAAGGAAGTCAGTAGACATATCTGGCAGGGTAAAATTGAATAAGATCCTTTAAAAAAAAAAAAAAAAAAAAGGAGAGTATAACTACATCTATACCCAGAAGGTATATATTTTGCTTGTGTCAATCTTGGGGACAGTTTGAATAAATTGAAATAGATATAGATAATACGGAAATTGATATAGATACTGATGATTGTGGATTAGATTGTGGATATAGATACTGACACTGAATTTGATACTGAAGCTAATACAGATATAGATATTAATGCTGATACTGAAATTAATACAGATACAGACATTAATGCTGATATTGATATTAACACGGATACTGATATGCTGTATGGTGAAAATTGATGTTGATGCTGATATTAATATAGAGATTGACTACTGATATTGATATATTACACGGTGAGCTTTGACATTAATAGGAATATAGATATTGAGGCTAACATTGATTATTGATATTGATATACTATATAGTGAGTATTGAATGTGGACAACATCTCTAAAGGGAACTACTGAACTAGTGAACTATTGAACAATTGAATAGAGAAAACTAAGTGCACAGAGGTACAAGTAGGCTACTTAAATACTGTGATTGCTTGAGAATCCAAAATTCAGAACCGTAGTGGTTCTAGAGGAAAATCTTAAATAGTGCTACATTGATGAGACAAAGATAAAATTTTGACTTAACCAGAGTTGAATACTTACTGATAATACGTGATTGGTGAGCCAGGAGGAAGTGAAAATGGCAGCAAGTACAAGAGCTAAGGTAGCTGGTGCACAGACGCAACTGCAATTTATGAGGAGAAATTCATCGGAAAATCCAATCAAACAGGCGGACAAACAAACGGATTTAACGCTGCAGATACTGGATGAGCTGAAGAACTTTAAGAAGGAAATGAGGGAGGAGCTTAGATCCGTAAAACAAGAGATGAGATCTACCATGGCGAAACTAGAGAATAAAATGGATAGTTTATCCTTTGAAATGACGAACTTGAAAACAAAAGTGGAAGATATAGAAGGTAGAATGGATAATATGGAGAGGCAGGTGGATGAGACAAAGGAAGAGCAGAGGAGAGAAAAAAATATGATTCTCACGCAAGAATTGAGATACCGAGAAAAATGCCTGAAATTAAGGGGAGTGGTAGAAACTGTGAAAGAAGATTTATGGGGAAAGATAATCCCCAGTTTGGCGAAGTTTATAGAAGTCGAGGAGGACGAGATCGAACGGGCTACTGACAAGCTGTTCAGAGTGAATTCTGTCATAGCCAGAGAGAAGAAAACGCCGAGAGATGTCATAATTTGTTTTAATCAAATAAAGATAAGAGAGAGAATAATCCAATCAAGCTATCAAAAGAAATTTGATGTGGATGGTAACGAGGTTAAGATATTTAAAGATATCCCGGCTGAAATTTTGAAAAGGAGGCAGGATTACAAATTATTGACACAAAAGCTAAGAAATTTGGGAATAGCTTACAGGTGGGAACGAACAGATGGAATCACTTTCATGTATAATCAAAGACGACAAAAGGTAAACACTGTAGAGAAGGCAAAACAATTTCTAAAAACACTGGAAAAAGAAGACACTGGAAGAACAGAAACAAAGGATACTAAATCAAGAACAGAAAGAGAGAGAAAGGATCAAAGAGATATAGAGAAGAAGAAAATCCCTAAGAAAAAGCAAACTTATAAGCATGGACATGAACAAAAAGAGAAAGAAAAGGCGGACTGTCGACAGGAGGAAGTAGAAACAGAAGAGGAAGAAGAATTAACTGGGGAAGATCTGGGGGAGAGAGAGGAACTACGTTGTGAAGTGGAAGAGTTGGAGGAAGAAGAAGTGGGAGAAAGTCAACAAGAAGACGAAGGAGAAATATAAGATACAAATAAATAAGTTGACAGACGAAAATGACAATAAAAATTAGATCGTGGAATATAAAAGGTCTGAATGAACCAAAAAAAAGGAACCAAGTTTTCCACATACTAGAGAGAATCGACGCGGATATTATCTGCCTGCAGGAAACAAAAATTAGAGAAAAGGATAACAAATTACCGCGCAGAACAAAACTTGGACAAGCCTTCTTCTCTAACGCAGCAAAAAGAAAGAAAGGTATTGCCCTATATGTTAAAAATAAATATGAGGCAACTGAAGTGCTAAATGATAAAGAGGGACACTATGTTGGAATTGAAGTGAATTTGGGGAACATGAAGATGATTATAATTGGTATATACGCCCCGTTGACAGAAAAAGAAAAATTTTATAAAAAGATCTATCATATAATTGAAGGACTGAACAATCAAAATATCATCATAATTGGAGATTTCAATGCGGTTGTGAATGCAAGGAAGGACAGATCCACAAGTTCAAGTAAAGCGGCAGGAGAACTACCGAAAGTAGGTAAAAACATCCTGAAAGACTTTGATCTGTTTGATGTGTGGGATGCAAAATATGAAGATAAAAAAGGTTTCACTTTCTTTTCAGAAACACACAAAACTATGTCAAGAATAGATATGTGTTGGGTGTCCAGAACAATGTTGGCAAAAGTGACAGAAATGGAAATCAGTGAACGAATATTATCGGATCACCATCCGATAGAAATCAGATTGGTTAGTCCAACAAGGCAGTATGTATGGAAATTGAAAGATGGACTGCTTAAAGATGAACAATTTGTAGAAAAAGTGAAGAAGGAGATCCAAAGCTTTTTTGAAATTAACCAAACCACTGATGTAAATGCAAAGACAACATGGGACGCCTTTAAAGCTACAATAAGAGGGATATTTCTTCAGAAGGGGGCGGAGTTGAAAAGAGCTAGACAAGAAAAATTTAGAAAACTAACAACAGAGCTAAAAGAGAAAGAAGGGAAACTAAGATTGAATCCAAGGAATACAAAGCTGCAAATGGAAATAAAACTAATACAACAATCAGTGAAGGCAGAAATAACAGAAAAAATTGGAGCTAATTTGAGAAGAATAAAACAAAAATATTTTGAACAGGCGAATAAAGTGGGGCGATGGTTGGCATACCGTCTGAAAAAAGATTCAGAAAAGAAGACAATTTCAGAAATAAGAGTGGGAAGTACAAAATATCGATCTCAGAAGGAGATTAAAGCGGCATTTGTAAACTATTATAAAACACTGTATGGGATACCCCAAGATGAGAATACAGAAATGGATGAAGAGGACGAAATTAATTATGTTAAAGAAAATTGGAGTAGGATGATTTCGGAAGAGACGAGGGAGAACTTAGAGAAACCAATAGATGGAGAAGAGATTCGGGAGGCGATAAGACAACTAAAATTGGGGAAAGCGTCTGGCCAGGATGGTTTTATCCCGGAGTTTTATAAAATCTTCCAAGACGAGCTGGTGGCACCATTGCTACGAGTATTAAACAGAATACCTAAAGAAGGAATACCAGAGTCTTGGAAAGTGGCGAATATCGTACTTATCCCCAAAGAAAATAAGGACAAAACAAATATGGCTAATTATAGACCTATATCCCTCTTGAACGTGGATTATAAAATATACGCAACAATTATTACAAACAGATTGAACACCATAATTAAAGAATTAATACATGAGGATCAATGCGGATTTATAAAAGGAAGGCATCTTTCAAATAACATTAGAATTATGATAAATGCGAATGAGTATTATGATAAAGTCATTGATAAGAAAGCGGCGTTCATATTTCTAGACGCCGAGAAGGCCTTTGATAAGGTCAAATGGTCATTTATTAAATCCACATTGAAAGGACTCAATTTTGGAGAAACTTTTATAAAAAGGATTTTGGCAATATATGACACCCAGAAAGCATATCTAACAATAAACAATGAAAGCACTGAGATATTTGAAATATCCCAAGGAACACGGCAAGGATGCCCACTGTCTCCTATTCTCTTTATCTTAACCCTAGAGAGTTTAAATAATCAAATAAGAAACAATAAGCAACTATCAGGCTTGAGAATTAGAAATCAAGAGTATAAAATAAGAACCTTTGCCGATGATATGGCTCTGATTTTAGAAGATCCAGTAAAGAATATTGGGAAGCTATTTGACTTGATTCAAAATTACGGAAAATTGGCAGGTTTGAAAATAAATAAGGATAAAACGGCAATAATGACTAAAAATCTGACAGAAGAAGAAGAGAATCAGTTAAAAGAAATATCAAAATGCAGAATTGAAAGTAAAGTTAAATATCTTGGAGTATGGTTAAGCAAAAAGAATATTAACCTCTATGAATACAACTATAAAACATTGTGGGAAGGGATAAGGAAAGATCTGAAGAGATGGAGCAATCTGAATTTGTCCTTATTTGGTAAAATAAATGCAATAAAAATGAATATACTCCCGAAATGTATTTTTATGTTCCAGAATCTCCCAATCTTACTCAATGATAAACCGCTACAGGAATGGTCATATGAATTGAACAAATTTATCTGGGGAGGTAGGAAGGCAAGAATTAAACGGACAATACTAATAATTAATCATAAAGAAGGAGGAGCATCGCTACCTGATTTGAAAATATACTATACAGCATGTTGTTTTAATTGGCTACTTGATTGGATTAAATTAAAAAACACGAGGATATTAACAATAGAGGGCCACAATATGAGATTCGGGTGGCACGCGTATCTGGGGTATGACAAGCAAAAAATCAACAAAGAATTTGAAAATCACATCATTAGAAAATCTCTAATTAGAATTTGGAGTAAACTAAAGACTCAATTCTACTGTAAATTACCTATGTGGATTTCCTCGCAAGAAGCCTTCTTTGGAAGATGGGAGAACACGGAGGATTGGATAAGATATAAAGATTTGATAAACTACGAAAGTACTAAAGAAGGAGAAACAATGACGATGTATACAAGAGAAGAATTGGAAAAGAAAAAGAATATAAGGTTGGATTGGTTTAAATTTCTCCAAATTAAAAATAAATTTCAAGAAGACAAATCAAAATATAATTTTGAACTTTCGGAATCGGAATTAGATAAGTTAATTTGGAACAAGAATGATAAATTGATCTCAAAATGTTACAAAACTCTCCTGGAAAGAGAGACTGAAATGGAGAAGGTATCAGAAGCTATGATTCGATGGGCGAAAGATTTGAAAGAACCAATATCTATGGAAGAATGGGAGAAGGCGTGGAAAGATACAGAGGAGTTTACGGCTTGTATATCCCTTAAAGAAAATCATTTCAAAATCGTGAATAGGTGGTATTTATCACCGCAAAGACTTAGCAAAATTTATAAATTGAAAGAAAATAAATGTTGGCATTGCGAGAAAGACATTGGGACATTATATCATATGTGGTGGGGATGCTCCAAATTACAAAAGTATTGGTATAGAATCCATAAGAAAATGCAAAAGATTTTTAAGGTGCAATATCCGATGGACCCTAAATTGTATCTATTGAACATGACGTCAAACTTGCAAACAACCCTTGTTAGAAAACATGGAAGAGCTTTGTTATACGCAGTGACGGCGGCGAGAATAACGATTGCAGCTAATTGGAAAAAGAAAGAGTTAGCTTCAATAAATGAATGGATATTGAGACTGAGAGAAATGTATGAAAATGATAAACTGACATATATTATCAACAAGAAAAAGATGTGGAAATGGAAGGAAGAATGGAAACCAATTTGTGACTATTGGGAAACGACATGGGATATTACTGTATAACTGCAAAACAAGTGCAATATTATGTGAATGTAGACCAGTGAGGTTATGGAACTTCGGAGTTAACCTATGAAAAGAAAAAAGTGTGGTTGAAATCAAGAGCACAAAACATTTTGAATTAAAGAATACTACATATAATTGTTGCGAAGAGATAGATAAGAGATACCAAAGTGAGAGTTATTAGATTATAAAAGAGAAATTTAAAACATAAAGAAAATCTAAGGATGAAGCAATAATACAATATAACGGGACGAGAATATTAATGTATGGTGTGAGGGAGATTATGTATATATATATATTGATAACATTTGCTCAAAAGAAAGGAAAGGGGAGGAGGTCTAAATTGTATGAGTGAAAAGAAGAAGGAAAGATTGAAGAAGAAGGACAAGAAGAGATAATATGTAGGGAAGAGGGGAGGAATATAGATATAGGAGATATAGGAGATATAGATAGGTGGTAGGGAAGGAGGGTAAGAGGGAGGGGGGAGGGAGGAGTGGGAATTGGGAAGAAATGTATATATAAGTTGTTTGGGTTGCATGAGGGGCTGATTGAGTTAAATTATAAATAAAACATATAGGAAGGAGAGATGATATAGAGGGAAGAAGAAGTATGTGAGAAGGTGAGAGTATGTATGGAAAGTATTAAGTGGAGGGTTAACTGTAGAAAGAGGTGGAAAGTGGGAGAAAGTGGGGGAAAGGACGGAGGAAGACGTTTGGAAATTGGAAATTAGGAAGTAAAGAGATTGTATTAGAGTGTATTAGAATGTAGTAGAAGGGAGTTAAAACTGTTGGGAAAATGTAATGTTTCAGAAAGCATTGGGATGAAAATTTGTATGTGTGCGTGTACATGGAAATTTATGTACTTATGTTTGTAAGTATTAATAAAAAATATATATATATATATAAAAAAAAAAGAAAATAATAAGGTTCCCTATTAGTTTTAGGTATCCACAGCGGGGGTCTTGGAACTTATCTCCCACCGGATCTGGGTGTTGACCTGTACCTACTTAAATATATCGAAAGTTAATGAGAAAGGGGTGGGTGGGATTCTGTATAATGCATGAGTATGGTAGAACAGAGATATGTTCAAGGCCATAACATGGTAAATATCTAGCCATTGCCTCCTCATTGGTCTTTTAAAAGTAATTTATATATGACGCTGTCTTTATGTATAATTTAATATGTAGTCATGCTGTCTAGACCAGGTTCTGAGACAGAAATACTGTAATGAGGGGAGCACTGAGTATACAGGGCTGAAAGTATGCAATTGGAAAATGTCCCATTGCTAAAATCTGCCCAATATTACTGTATAGTAAAATTAAACTGTTATTAACTATTGATAAAATATAATGTAATAATGTGGCATTTAAAAATATGTCTCTGATACTTGTCAGTTATTCTAATGCATTTGCATTTATTGGCCAGAATAATGAAAATCCAGTGTCATATTGCATGGAACAATGCTTGAACTGATGCTATGTTAATTGCATGAAGGGGATGGACAAAGCAGTCTATTTCTGGTCTGTGTCAGTTTTGCATGGCATTCAATCATAAGCCATCTAATTTTCTGCAATTAAACATTCACACACACATATTCTACACAAAGACCTGCAATTAATTTGTATGTATTTTCCTCTAATATGAATTTCTCAACATTTCCCCTAAAATCTCCATTTTTTATGCCTAGCCCTTAAGATATACATTTTAAATCCAAGAATAGAATTACAAAATTCAGAGAGGTACACAGTCTCAAGGATAACTGGGTTTTGATCTGCATATTAGCTCACAGAGAGCAAATTAGGTCAATTTGCTTTAAAATGCAGACCAAACAAAAATTCTGCAGCATCTCTAGCTTCACCACATTCCCACTGTGCTCCTATTGATTTTAACAGGTTAGAAGTTCAACTAAAAGTCTGGATCCAACCCAATGTTCCCAAAGTAAAAACTTTAGGGAAGGCGCTCAGGGCTCTTCTAGCACTTTTATTCCCAGTCCCCAGGTCAGTTTAAATTAACCCAGTATTTCCCTGAATGAAATGTACCTCTTCACAGTTGTCTGTCTGTATCATCCCAGAACTAGCTAAGATGGCTGCCACCAAGAGACATGTTGACTGTATCCAGAACAGCAGATTCAACAGAGGTCAAGTGAGGGAAAGAGGAATGTTAGCAATAAAAGAAAATGATCCCAATGCTTAACTACTTTAATACTGGTAAAGTGCTTAAATGCTTTGATTATAACTCCCAAATAATAATTTAAAAGTGCTCAGTAGAAATGAGCAAAAGTAAAATACTTCCAGGGACTTCCTCCCCATTTCTGGATAAGCCACAAAATAAGACCTGTTTACTCTCTGTAAGCATTTTAAATCAATATTCAAAGAATGCTAGCCTTGTCCCCCTCCATTTCTAGTTGGTTATTACTTATTTATGTTTAATTCATATTCCACCTTTCTCCTTATAGCATAAGTTAATATATAACACAGTTAAGACACTGTATAGTACAGTGGTTCTTAACCTGTGGTCCAGGGACCCCCAGGAGGCCATGATGCCCTCACAGGGGGTCCACGAAGGCTTGAAGGCTGCTCATCCCACCTCCTGCCTACAGCAGTGTGGCCACGTGACAGGAGCCAAGGCAAAGCCTGGCTGGCTTGGCCTGTGCATTGTGGTACAGAAAAGGTTAAGAGCCACTGGTATAGTACAAATGTATCTTTTTTAAAAAAAACAACAACAATTAAATAAGCAATCAAATTTAAAACACTATTTTAAAATGGTCTTAAAAGTATTTAAAGCATAATTGTGAGCATAGAAGTGCAAAATAACCCATAAAAAGACCCTGGTACAGCCAGATAACAGCCAAAGGCTTGTCTAAAGAAAAAAGTCTAAATAGATGAAGCCTGAATAGGGAATCTTCTCCTACACATAGGTAATCTCCACACCATCAGGAAACAAACAAAAGTAAAGAGGTTCCCAACCACATGGAGAGCACCATGCATAGGGCAAGCTCTCTTATTGAGACTCCTCACTCTCTGCCTGATGGTACCAACAGAACTAGAAGTGGAAGGGTTAGCACACTTCCTTCTTTGTATATTGGATCAACATACTTTTAAAACAGAACATCTAAATCAATATGGACTACAAAAATTAGTTAAGGGAGGCTGTTAATTTCGCTGACAGTAGGTTTCCACAACCCCCTCTGCCATACTCTGCAAATGGCAGAACCTGTCCATGGCTGTAAGAACTCTTTTTTGACCCTTGTAATCCAATTCCTTACAATGGAGATACCAAGGTTTGCACCTAGAATCTTGTACATGAAAGGCTTATATTCTATTGCTTTGCAACCTTGTCCCAGTTTAAACTCTGGTAGATATCTCCGCCATCTCTTACTAAGCCAAACTTCCTATTTACATTTTGCCACTTCTGAAAGTAATCTGAAGCTATCAGAAGCCCATCCTTAATTAAAAGCATCATCGTTATGTTGATGTTATGCACTTGCAGTCTTTAGACAACACAAGTAATTAGATGTGATTTTTTACCTCTGCAGCGTTTGCGAAAACAGAACCTGACTGGGAATTAGTCTGTGCTTCACTGGCACAGATGAAGTCTCTAAGGGCCTGGATTATCAGGGTTAGTTTAGCTTCGAGTTCTGTTACAGCACATTATACATGACTAGGTGTCTCAGAGGGCCTTCTCAGAGCTGATGAAGAATTCCAAAGTCATCCTCCAGGAAGACATATTGAGAGGAAAGTACTCTGTTTTCTTCATCACATTATGGCCCAAATAATGAAAAATGACAGAGCGAATTCTCTGCAAGGATCAGCTCTGTTGTTTGTTCAAGTTCAAGGAAGACCAACTTACATCTTGTGGGGTTGGGGGCATGGCTGGAGAGGTCTTCTGTTCCACTTGTTTACTTGTTCAATGTTGGTTGGTTCATTTGTTTATAATGCATCTCCTTTGAAGCTATAATGAAAATTGACACTTGCTTTCGGGAGCAATCTTGTCTTCCAAGTGCAAATAATAGTAATTCACCAATACAAATCCACCCAATTTGAAAGGAGGATAGGATTAGGATTTATTTATTTATCTTATGTCTTGGCTTTCTTCCGACATAGGACCCAAGGCGGCTTACAACAAATACTAAATTAATAAATATAATCCTCTCTGTTTTGTTCAGTCTTTGTGTCTTTTATGTAGTTAAAGTGGTTATCACCCACATGCAAGAATGGTGGTTAGAATAGGATGGAGTAGGATGGAAGAGACCCAAGGTCATGTCACCACTAAACCAAGGATCTCATTGGATGATTTTGGACTAATATTGTCTTTCTCCTAATCTCCCCCACAGGGTTGTTGTGACGATAAAAAATAGGGAGGGGAGCCATGTTGTCACAAAAGCTGCTTTTGTCTACCCTCTAATGTTTCATAGATGAAAACTGGGACACACATATCCAAGCAACAACAGAGTGTTGTTAAAGATGGGGAAAATGAATCATGAGGAAGAACATGCAAACTAGGAGGGGTGCAGCAGTTTGCTTTTGCCAGAGCCTAGAGGAAAGGACAGGATTCTGCCACCTCCTCATTCCTCTGCCACTATGTTCCCTCTTCCCACCCAAACTACATTGGCACTTTGGATTCAATTTGCAGCAACTGAAGTAAACTGAGGACAAAGTGAAGTGGAAGGAAGAGAGAGATTATACATGCAACAGAGGGTTAATCATGACCTTCCATGTCAAATCACTGGAGTTGGAGGGTATGTTTTTGTGGGTTTAAGCTTGCCTTTAGTGGGTTAAGCAGCATAGCTGATTTTCCTCTGTATGTTTTGACAACGTTGTTTTCAACCTCTCATAGCTAGCTCAAATAGTTTGGACAACCTCCACCTTGTTGTCTTGGAAGGCTAAACAGCCAAAGTCACCTCTCTCATATGGATTCAGTCTAGCTGTCAGCAGCACCATAAGATGTTGCAGGAACACCAGTTTACTAAAAAAAAAAAAAAGTTCTGGGTTTTATGCCCTTGGATTGGTTAACTGTCCCAATATGGTCACCCCAGGCCAAAGGGGATAAAAGGAAACCTTTTAGTCCATGTTTTTACTGTGCAGCATATTTCATAGATGTGCGTATGGAGATTATCAGAGGACCTAAATATGGCATGATAACGATGCCAGGGGATCACTAAAGGGCTTCAATATCAGATGATGTTGTCCCCTTCCCATTATGTTCCCGTGCTGGTCCTGTTCCACCATCATTCTGTTTTATTCATGGGCTAAGCCATGAATAGATCGCCTGTTCCATTTCTGTAATAGAATGACAGGCGTCTGAAACTGTGCCCTGCTATGCTGGCATAATGCCAGCGTCAGTGGGGAGGTCTGTGCCAAACACTTCCAGGTGCGATTGGGAGATTGAGGTAAGTGACACACTTTTTTGTACCCTCCCTGGGTTACTTGTATTTTTTAAAGTGTGTTTTTGTGCTTTGTTTTAATTTTTAAGCTTTTTTTTTTTTCTTTTTGAATTTCTGGCGCAATCATCTTCTCATGAGAACAGCCAGGATTTCCATTCCAGGAAGCGAATGCAGCTCCATGAGAGCTCCATTCACTCATGGGCGGCTGAGGGGAGGGTGGGGATGTGGAGAAGGTAGGTCTGAAAAGTTTTTGTTTCTCTGCTGGGATGGGAGGATGGCAGTATAGGATATAGAGAGACAGGGACACTATGTTTGTCCATCGGAAAATTTCCTATGTGTTGGTATGTCTTATCTTAACAGCTGCAGTTGGCTTACTGCATAGAGTATTGTACTTGGTACAAGTTCTGGTTGTGCGGGCTGAAGATCTTACCTCTGTAGTGGGATCACAAATGCTTTCTACCAGCCATCTTAGCTGTACTGTGGAACTGCTGCCATTTCAGTAGCAGCAACAAAGTTTGAATGGGAAGTCAATGAATACCTGGTTTTGTTCCTTGAATACTCTGAGTGTTCCTTGTCTACGAAAATCTAGGAAATTCATGGGGTCTCCATATGTTGACAGGCATCTTGATGGCACGCGCACGCACACATCATCATCATCATCATTACCAGCCAGCTGCTTATGCTTGCACCTCTACACAAATGCCACAACACCTGGATTCAGCACCCCAACTAATAAGACTAGCAACTTTTCAGCAGGGTAGAAATACCAAATGTATGATAGGCATACCAAAACATTTGCAGACTGACAAAGTGCTTCAATTGAAATGGAAACAGGTTATTCAGAATTTGTCATTATAGGTTGAAAGTGAATTATCATTAAATTTCTGTTCACAATTCATATTGATCTTTGTCAGTTCACAACTTACTAAAATGTTTGGCCCTGTTTAAATGCAAACCCTCCCCCTAGCAAATGAATTCATGCCAAAAACATAGTGATATTCTACAAAAGTCTAAGCATAATGCCATCTGTAAATCTCCATATAGGACAGAATTTCAACCAAACCAATCTAAAACACTCACTTTACAAAAAAATAAAATAAAAAAATACATTTCCAGCACCCAAAATGAATTGTAAGCAAAGCATTGCCAGGTGTTATTTGACCTTATTACATATAAACAGTTCATCTATAATGCATTTAATTCAAGTTCTTGTTGCTGTTGTAATGAATTAATTGTTCTCTAGTGGATGGCCACTGAGACCTTGCTTGGGAAAAACCTTCCAATAAAAATCACATTAAGAAGAACATTTCCAAAGCATCCAACAGTAAAATAACTGTTCAAACAGCAGTTTTCTTCTAGGTCTCTCATCAGAAAACCTTACGGGGATATAAACATCCCACAATTACTATTTTTAATCCAGTGCATTGCCATGCTTTCCAATGCCATTAATGATTCATATTTTAATTAAAAAAGAGAAAGATATAAAATAGGATGATGACCTCCTCCTTCAGCTTTGAACATAACTTTCTTATATATCTTAATTGTGCCACCAGAGAAAATTCTAAATTAAAGACTCTTCGTGACAGATGAGGACTCATTACTATTTTCTTGAGGAGCCTTCTTAAAGTCAGTTGACTAGGACCATCTAACTAAGTAATAACTTCACAAACCCTCTTGAAGATAAAAGTTACAGTGGCAGTCATAACTATCTAGTGTATTTATTTATTGGATTTATACCCTGACTTTCTGCCAGGATGGGTTTGATATACTATGGGTGTGTGTGGAGAATTACCTTACTGTCAGGTGAAAATGACAATCCATCAGTGGGGATTCTGGGAGTTGTATTCAAAAAAGTAACATTTCCTATCGCTTTGTGTGGGCATAGCAGCCTGGATACTCACTGCCTCTTTGGTTACCATTACTGGGACAGACTGGCCCATTACCCTCCCAGTCTGGTGGAGGAGGTGCAGGGTATTTAATAATTTAAATGTATTTACATGTATCTTTCCTCACTACATTAAAAACAAACAAACACCTGCCTGATTACCCTTAATATACTCTGGCCAACTCAAAATTCCAGGCTACATGCCTACAAAATGATTAACTTGCGGCTCACAAATTACAACTTAACTCGTTGCAGTGGTCATAGACACACAACCCTTAGTACAGCCTTCACCAAACATGTATCTGGACCATAATGTTCTTCACCTGTTATCTATTGGCCATGTTGCTTGGGGCTATTTGGTGTTTATATCCAAAACATCTGGAGGTACCACATTAGAGAAGACTGCTGCAGACACATTCAGCTTGTATTAAAAAAGCTTTGATAACATTTAGAGACTTTAGACAGATCAAAATGCTTTAGCTAAAGTTTCTTCTGACCAACGTGCATTTTCTCCTCATTCATATGATTTCATTACCTAGTAGTTTCATGGGCTCCCATGATCCCAATCAAAAATTCTGTATATGTCCTCTAGAAATAGTGCTCCTCAACCCAAGTGGGTCAAATCCTGAATTATGAAGCTATTTGGGCTCATTCAGACCAATTTGTTGTAGTTTTGCATGTGAACAGATTGGCCCAATTTAGTTCCAGAGCAGAACACCACAGTTCAAAAAACATTCACAGATCTGGAGAATCAAAAATAAGCAGAGAAATGCAGGCAGTATGTTTCTAGCATGTCCATATAAGTCAAGCACTAAGATGGTCTGATGAAGAAGGGAAATTGAGCTTTGCTCACTGACAGCTCTGGAGAAGGAATCTCATCAGTACTCTCCAATAACAGCACATATGGGGAGAGGAGATTTTCACACGGGGGAAATAACCCCTGGGGAGATCAGGGGAGAAACGGGGCTGTTCCGGTTGCAGCTCTCTGTTTCGCATGCCACCTTCCTTCTCCCAATCGCCCATTGTCCTCCCTTCATGCTGCTTCCATTTCCCTCCTGTTATTTTTTACTAATGAAAGTTCTTCATTAGTAAAAAATTGTGGAACATACTGGGAGGGAAATGGAAGCAGCACAGAGGGAGGACAATGGTAGATCGGGAGAAGGAAGGGGGTGTGCGAAATGGAGTGCTGCAACCGTAACAGCCCTGTTTCTCTCCCAGTCTCCCCGGGAGTTATTTCCCCCATATGAAAATCTCCTATGTGAGGTTGTTGAACTTTTATAAAGCTCTCCTTTCATTGTATAATAAATTTGCTCCTTATGGCATTTCTTCTTTATTAGAAAGACTGTGAAAGAGCTATGGTGAGGGGTGGACAGTTATAGGTTGTCATTTAAGTTGGACTTGCGGGTTCTTTTTTCTTCGATTTTCTTGAATAACCTAGTTTAATATTCTGTCTGCCTTTCTTGTTGATTTGTCTGCTTAATTATTATCTGTGTGTTTTAGGGAGTGAAACCAATTGTTCCATGCCCCCATTGTTGTTGTTATTATTACTTACATTATATATATAAACCAGTCTGGTGCTCTGCATTATCATAGGAAAGGCAGAGCATAGTCTGGGACAACTTTGACATGGGAGCCTGTCCCAGAATCTTGATCTTCCTTCACTGGAAGAAGCATATGAGCAGGTATTATAATAAAAACACCTCACAGCACTAGCAATCTGCAGCAACATCTTAAGAGGCAGTATCAAGTGGACTTACCCAAGAAACAAGCAGAAGAAAAGTCTGAGAGGCCAGACTGCAGGGGCAAGATCTACAGGGTAGGAACAGGGCAGGGTGATGCTGGAAGGATCAGCACTCTGTCTCCCCCTGCTCCAAGAGATTTAGGAAAACAACTCTAGAAGTAACAGGGTAGGGGTTATGGGGCCATGAGTGGGAAGCGTCAAGGACCAGTCCAGATCACCAAATGTCTTTGAGGTGGATCAGGGATCTTACCAGCTGGATTGGCATTAATAAATAAAGTGTGTTCTCTTCACTCTATACACTCTTTGATGAATCACTGTATCTGAGCAGTTTGTTTGCTCTATAATATCATCATTATGACCATATCTTGTATCCATTTTTTTTT
The DNA here is from genome assembly GCA_030847615.1 of Gambelia wislizenii. Taxonomy (NCBI): domain Eukaryota; kingdom Metazoa; phylum Chordata; class Lepidosauria; order Squamata; family Crotaphytidae; genus Gambelia; species Gambelia wislizenii. The sequence continues at coordinate 18,687,581 of JAUMIR010000007.1, read as the reverse complement.
TAAAAAAAAACCTTAGCTGATTGGTGCTTTAAGGGGATAGTGGCAAGGCAAAAGCAACATGAAATGAGTTGCTAAGACTGAGCTGTTAACAACAGCTTTACATTTTTCCCCTTTAAAAAACAAAAAACAAAAAACTTACAAGTGTCTAATGCCCAAACTTTACCTGTTTGAAAATTGGTGGAGTTAATCCTTCTGAAACTCATTAAACCTGTGTACCAGCTTTATAAATTCTATTTAGGTATGTGATTTTTTAAAAAATAGAAAGTTGTAGCCTTCAGGATTCCCAATGCAACTTAATGAGGGAGGAATGGTGATCCAGATTCCTGATTTTTGTCCAGATTTGGGGTCCAGATTGAAATGGTTTGGTCTGGTTGATACAGTCCTTATTGGACCCAGATCCAAATGGCTGGATTGGGCTCAAATCGGGATACCCACTCATAGCTCTTTTGGGGACCCTAAATGGTTTTCTACCAGAATATTGAAGAGTGCCTTGTTCTGTATAAATTCTGTATGAACACACAGGATCCCACTGAAGGTCCTTCTTTGGATTCCAGAACCAATTACATCAGTATTGGTTGGTATGCACAACACAAAATAGAGCATACAAGACAACTCTTTCCTAACTGTAGCTTCTAGGCTGTTCAAATATTGCTTTGTTTTCCCTCTCAAAAACAAAAACTAAAACCCCCCACAAACCTGCATGTTGGTGTGCCCCTCACCTAGTCATTCATGGAATTCCTGTTTTCTTTTCTTTAAATCCCATTATATTTTCACACCTGCTGTAGTTCTTGTTATTTTATTTTATTTTATTTTATTTTATTGTTACTTTGGATTATATTTTATTGTCTTTTAACCTTGATTATCCTGTTGGGGGGGGATGACAGAACAGCAGGGTCAATGTATCTAAATAATTAGTCATTACTGTGGTTTGTTTCTTTTTCTTTTTTAAGAGGATTTTGGCATTATCTGATTAGTGAAAAGCGAAACAGCTGCTGAGAGGAAGGGGTGCAAATGTTTAGCTAAGAGGATGGATTTCCTCCAAAAGATTACCCTTCAAGGGAGATTTTACAAACATTAGCCAAAGACCTTTTTATCATGTTAATTCCCTTGGAATTGGTAAATAGGTCAAATATGCCATAAAGATATCTTTTGAAGAGCCAGTAGATGACATAAGATGATTGGAACTAAGCTTAAGACTATCTGGGCCGAAGTGAGCTCAGAACTTTGGACAGAACCAAAGGTCAGAATTGTCCCAGAATATAAATGCTAGAACTTCAGGACCATGGACAGCAATCTTGTAGTTGAATGCAGATTGAAGGGAGCTTGCCATTTGCTGGTGGGCCTTTTTGTGGCCTGATGGGCACCCCCAGAGAGCCCTCCGGCACCACCACCCACCCAGCAAGGGGGGGGAGGCAGTGGGAGACCGCATGGTCCTCCCTGGCCACCATCTTGCCGTCTACTTCCCAGATGGCTTTGTGGCTGAAGGAGCAGCAACCAATCAGGGTGGGCCTGCTCGCCCTCGATTGGCTATGGCCGCCAGGGTAGGCGGAACATCTGGCCGGCCTATGCCGCGGCCGGATGATGTAAGAGCGCTGATAAATTGCAGCTCCGTCGGCCCTCCACCTTCTTTAGGCTATGGAAGTGCAGCTTTGTTGTTCTTAACTGCCATCAAGTCAACTTCAACCTAAGCAATACTATGAGTGAGAGACCTCCAAGTCCCCCTATCATCAACAGCCCTGCTCAGGTCTTGCAGACTCCGAGCCATGGCTTCCTTGACTGAGTATATTCATCTGGAATGCAGCCTTCTCTATTCCAGCCTTCTTTTCCTACTGCCTTTTCTGCCTTACAAGCATTATTATCTTTTCTAATGAGTGAAGTTTTCTCATGATATAGCCAAAGGACAACAGTCACAGTTTAGTCATCTTGGCTTCTAGGGAGAGTTCAGGCTTGATTTGTTCTAGAACCCATGTATTTGTCAATTTAGCAGTCTGCTGTTTCCATAGAACTCTTCCCCAGCATCACATTTCAAATGAGTTGATTATTTTTCTATCAGCTTTCTTCCCTGCCCAGCTTTTACAACCATATATAGAAACTAGAAAGAGGATTAAAAAAAAACAACAAACAAAAACAGTTTCATCCTAGACTCTAGCATAGAATTTTTCAGTTTCTTCTTCTTCTGCCTCTATAGTTAGAGCATAAACTTGGAGTAAGGTTATATTGATGGATTTTCCCTGAAGCCTTATTGACATGATTTGGTCAGTCTTTATGTTATATCCTTTGATTGCCTTTGCAACATCTCTCCTCACAATTAAATCTACCCCATTTCTTCTAGATTTTCATTTCAAGAGTAAAACACTGACCCAAAATGTCCCATTCCTGTCCGCTTTAGCTTCCTCACACCAAGTATTGCAATGTTTATACATTCCTTTTCTTGTTTTACAATGTCTTGATCCCCCTGCTTCATGCTTCTCACATTCCATATTCCTACGTGTTGTGCAGCTTTGAACTTTCCTTTCACCTGTGAACATGTTAACAGCTAAGTGTCCTTGCAGGTTGAGCCCTGTTGCATCATTAGCCACAATGCTACTTGAGGTTGTCCTCTGCCGAATCCCAGTTTGTCATTGAGTGCTATCTGACCTGAGAGTTTCAGCTTCTGGCACCATCTCTTGTCTCATTTTGGATTGTCTCATCATAGAGTTTTCATGGTAAAAGACATTCAAAAGGGGTTTACTGTGCCTCCTTCTGCACGCTACTAACAAATGTTTGTTATGGTGCCACTGCAGTTATCTCTGAGAGATCCTTTGACAGTGTCACACACACACCCCACTACTGCTCTCATCCAGTAGCTGTTTGACATATTGACTCTGGCTCCCCAGCAAAAGCCCACCTGACATGGCATGTGGCAACACTGCTGCCATCAACATAGCATCTTGCCTCACAGGAGCACACAATCCCACCACCACAGAAAGGTAGTACAGCTATACCCCAGTTAATGAAGCAGATGTGTTCCTGGGTTTTACTTCTTTAACAGAAACTGTGTTACCAGAGGTAGAATTAACATGGAAAGAATAGGGAGAGGTTCCAAAACCTCCCAAAAGGAGAGCAGCTCAACATGTTGACTCAGCATGAGTCAGCATTGTGACACAACAGCCAAAAAAGCCAATTCGATTCTAGGCTACATCAATAGTAGTATAGTGTCTAGATCAAGGAAAATAATTATGCCACTCTATTCTGCTTTAGTCAGATCTCACCTGGAATGCTGTGTCCAGTTCTGGGCACCACAATTCAAGAAGGATATGGACAAGCTGGAACATGTCCAGAGGAGGGCAACCAAAATGGTGGGAGGTCAGGAAGATAAGCCCTATAAGGAGCAGCTTAGGGAGCTGGGTATGTTTAGCCTGGGGAAGAGAAGGCTAAGAGGTGACATGATAGTCATGTTTAAATATTTGAAGGTGTGTCATACTGAGGATGGAGCAAGCTTGTTTTCTGCAGCTCCAGAGACTAAGACATGGAGCAATGGATTCAAACTATTGGAAAAAGAAATTCTACCTGAATATTAGGAAGAACTTCCTGACAGTAAGAGCTGTTTGGCAGTGGAATGCACTGCCTGGGAGTGTGGTGGAGTCTCCTTCTTTGAAGATTTTTAAGCAGAGGCTGGATGGCCCTCTGTCGGGTATGCTTTGTTGGACTGGATGGCTCTTGTGGTCTCTTCCAACTCTATGATTCTATGTTTCAGCAAGTATTTTATGCTAAGTGAACATTATGCACATGTGAAATGAAACAACCAGATCAAATAAGCTTTGCATATGTAAACAAAAAACATGTTGAAGTTTCAGGAGAATACTTGAAAGCTTCTTTCAAAATGCATCCTGGGATTATTTTCTTTCATCAGCCTCCATTTCTCATAAGATTTTGATTTTGGTGGCCAAACTTATAGACCCATGGTTTTTCAACATGCCAGAGTAGCTGTTCTCCCCTCTTTTCTCTCTTTTGCTCTTCTCGTATGCTCAGCCATTCTGGAGGCAGCTGTTTAACTTGTATGCCAAAACTCGCATGTCACTCAAAACTACAGTAGGGTCACCTAGAATCCCATTCATTCACAGCTCAAGCTTTATTGCTGTGTTTACTGCAAACAGGCTACTGCAACTCAATACTGAAAGCTGGTCTTTCTCCAGCCCTCCTTAACCACCCCCTCAATGCCTGTGCTGTAAGAAAACTTCCAGCTAGACAGAAGACCCCCCCAAAAGGGGAGGGGTGGACACGGCTCCTGTAAAAATACTTTGTAAAAAACAAACAAAAAAAAACTTCTTTATCAGAGGCTTTGTTAACTGAGTTATGTCTGTACATGGAACTCCACACTAGATATAAACAAGTGAATCTCTACCCATCCATGTTCACATAAATTGATGAGATCAGGAATTGATGTCAAGATGACATCTAGTGGTCTGCACATATATTAAATAATTTCATTTTAAATGTTTCTGAATCTTCTCTACTTGGTATGTACCCAAGATGATTCACGTGGTGGCTTCCTGGCAGAGCTCAGACTGCTAAGAGGCACAGAGAGATGGCCAAACAGCCTTTATGTTTGCCTGTTGTGTAATCAAAACAATTCATGGGATCAAATGGAGGCCCAGTGTCAACACAAAAACACTATGTTCAAAATCACTTTTCACTGCTTGAAGAAAAGCCAGAGAGGGGAGATCCCATATTCATTCAGAGTGCTATGACATTAGCAGTGGTGCCATTTGGTTTGGTACAACTATGTGTATTTTTGGATTAAAAAGAGATCTCAAAGCAATTTTCTGCTCCCAGAGAATTGTCAATATTTTCCAGATGAATGCATTCTGAATGGTCTGCTTTATTCATTACATCCCTTGTACAAAGCACTGTTTTAATAAGCCGTTGATTATACCTGACATCTGAAAGTAGTTTTGAGTCTGGATACTTGATTCAACCAAATTAAATATGGATTATAGGCTGTGTAATTAGGGCAGACCAACATCATCATACACTAGAATACCATTTGAAGTCCATGAACTCCTAGGCAACCAGAACTAGAATTTAGAATAATGGCAGTTATTTAGTGCAGTTCATAAAAGGGTGGTGACACAGTTGTGGATTTTCTTCTTCTGTTGTAAGTCCTAAGGCAAATTTAAAGGATGTGAAAGAATACATCAGAGCAGATTTTCTCCCCTTCCCCCAAGAGATTCTTTTCTAAATAAAATAGATGCTGCTGTTAGGTAGTATGTGTTTGAGAAGTGAGGGGGATGTCCGCAGTTAGTAACAAATGAGGAAGATAGAAAGAAACATAACTATATAATTTGTACATTTAGTATGAACATAGGATGATGAAGGTCCTAAGGGTGCATCTACACTGCAGAAATAATAGTTTGACACTATTTTAACCATGGCTCCATCCTACGGAATCCTGGGATTTGTAGTTTTATGAGGCACCAGCACTCTTTGGCAGAGATGGCTAAAGGCCTTGTAAAACTATCAATCCCAGGATTCCATAGGATGGAGCTACAGAACTTAAAGTGGTGTCAAACTGCATTATTTCAATAGTATAAATGCACCCCTACAGAGCCATTAACAGTCAAGCAGACAATACAGGGTCTACAAAGATGGAATAGTGTGCTCCAAAATTAAGGAAAAATAACCTCCTTGTTCTACATTTCCATCACCTATAGGGGGGAAAAAGGTTGCTGTCCTTATCAACAGAGACAGAAGAAGCGTTATTCTCAAGAACATAGAAAAGACATTAAAAGGCTACACACAATGCTGTAGGCTTTTCCCATTACTGGATCTTAATGGTTGTCCATGCTTGGGAGCAGCAGATACCTGCAACAATGTCTGAACAATTCATGAATTCTGATGAAAAACTAACTCTATCAGTATCTTCCAGTCCAAACTGGAAGATACTTACCTGCTCAGACACTTCCAGTTCTGTAACATATTTCTCAAACCTACGCACCAACCTTTCACATAGCAAAATGTTTTGAAATGCACACTTGGAAACATGCATTTAGAAATATGGATATATTTCTAATATATACTGCATGAACTTTCACAGCTTTTTAAAAATTATGCAAATGAATCAAGAAACATTATGAAATGTGTTATGAGTGAGCACATGCAAAAGGAATCTGACAATCTCAGCCAATGATAATCATTTTCCCATAATCAAGTGGATAGAAGGGATAGAATGATTTCTTTAGGAGCAAACGCTCAATTGATATTGATGCAATTACTCTTAGGTCAATAGTATCCCAGACTTAATTTCCTATTGAAAATTCTCTATGCATGAGAATAGATCTTTACTGGAAGCTTTGGCTAATACAACAAAGCAGGTCTGGCATCCAAAGGAGAATTAATTTAAGTAAAGGAGGCTCTGTCCAAACATCAAAAGACTGACCAGGTTAATGGTTGGGCCATCATAAGTTGAGCCAATAAGGGGTAAAGCCATTTCTTAGTCCTCTTGGTGCCTGTCTTGCAACCATAGCTACCCATGTGACAGGTGCCAGAAGAAATAGTGACAGAGATCAGGTTGTCTTCCTCCATTCTACTACTGCTTGAGCAGTAAGCAAGATAAGGAAATGGGATAAGTTTATTTATTTATTTATTTATACCCCACTCTTCAGCCACAAAGCTATCAGAGCAGCTTACAAATTGTTTTAAGCAATAGCAATTTACACATCTACACTGTATTAAGCAGTTTCCAATGTGTGTTAGCTAATTGCCCTCACAAGCCCCCACTCATTTTACTGATCTAAGAAAGGATGAGTGAACCTTGGAGCCTGCTGGAATGGAACTTGCAATGTGGTGACTTGCAGGACTGGCATTTAACCATTGCGCCACCAGGGTGAACTCAGTTCAGAAGAGTTGTGAGGTGAATATTGAATACACCTGAATATTGAGGAGTTCAGCATGGGCAATCATGTGTGCATTGTTCTCAGAGCACATATGTCTTCCCTACAACACCCTGCATCTTATTACTTATAGGCACAGATGATGTGGGAGCCAGTGTAGCATAGTGGGAAGCCCAGGATTTTATTCCCTCTCAGTCATGGAAACCCATGGGGTAACCTTGGGCAAGTCATACTCTCTCAACCTCAGAGGAAGGCAATGGCAAGGCCCCTCTGAACAAATCTTGCTAAGGAAACTCCATGATAGGTTTGCCTTAGGGTCACTGTAAGTCAGAAATTACTTGAAGGCACACAACAACAACCGGTGATTGGAAGGAAGCAAAAATATCACCAAAACCCCAGAAAAAGTATGGACTAGTGGGGGATTCAAAGTTTTGTCCCCTGAAATTTGTCCCCTAAAAGCATAATAGGATGAAGCTGAAATCATTTAGAAAGCTGACAGCTTGAGTTGCTACATATAGCACTATAGAACAGTCCATCCATATTCTACATTTATGCACAAATATTAGTGTAGTTAGATAATTTTAGACTGCTAGCCACCTTGCTGGGTAACTCACTGTTTTCATAGTTTTTGCTTATGATGTCCCTTTGAGTTGCCACTTACTCAACCAACTTGCCTCACATTGCACCACCAGGACATAAATGCTTTCCGGCAGGCAGACACATATCTAGTGAAACGTAGATCCCTATCCCTTTTCCTATCAATCAGATTTTTCTTTACATGACATAATGTGTAATATATACAGTATTACCCCTCCAACAAAAATTGACAACCCTGAAACAGCTGTTTGCTGTATTATAGCTCTCAAATTTCAGGCATAGCTCAAGAATGCAGCCCTTGCTTGGAGGCCCACCATTAAGATTGATAAAGTTTTTGGTTGCAACAGGCAGGACCTTTTAAGTGGTGATGCCATATCTGTGCAATAATCTCCTGATATGTCTCATTTGCATCCCTCTCCCTGTTTGTTTTTAAGTGGGTTTTAAATACTGTTTAATTTCAATCTGCTTTTAATTAAAATATGATTTACATAGGTTATAATTTAATCACCTTGATTTAAATACTATTGGGAAAGCACCATATAAATTCTTACAATTAACATACCAGGAAGTTCCACTTTATGTGTGTAACTGACAGGCCCTCCAGATAAGGAAAGACATCTTTGAAATCCCTAAGTTTTAATCCTGTACAAACCAATTTTAGTTTGGAGATCCACATGATGTTTTTTTCATCACAAAGTGTTTCTTGGGAACTCTCAGCATTACCAAGGACTTATTGTTCCTACTTTCCAGGTCCATCTAAATTAACCCAGTATTTTCCAAAATGAAACATGTCTCTGGCTGGCTGTTGTATTATTGTGGGACTAGCTAAGATGGCCACTGTCAGTAAACACAGATATTGTTTCCAAGACACAGATTCAACAGAGATCAAGGGAGGGAGAGAGAAAAACTTACACCAAAACAAAAAGATCCTAATGTTTAACTAGTCTAATATTGCTAAAGCACTCTAGCATTTTGACTACTCATACAACTCCTAGACAGTAATAGAGAAGACTCAGTAGAAATGGGTGAAAATCAGTTTCTGAAATGTTGCATGAGTCTAAATGTGATACATGATCACTGGGAGAAGGAAGAGGAAGAATATAAAGAGGGAGAATGAAAGAAACCTGGTGCTTGTCTGGATGGACTATTTACCCCATCTTGCCTCCATCTTGACAATGCAGGGATTTTGCACCATTCCCCGCCGGGCAGTCCTCATGACCCCTGGGGCAAAGACAGGGCTAAGATGGGGTAAAGCCCAACAAAATATTTTTAAAAAACCAACTACCAAAAGCTGCTTCTTTCCAGAAAAAAATAGATCAGGTCCCAGATGGCCGTAGGAGCTCTTACCGGCACACCGGCCCATCACTGCAGCTGCCGCCCACATCACCTTCTCTGAAGCCAGGAATGAGTCCCTAAGCATGTGACCAAGGCTGGCCACATGCAGGGGGCCTTGTTCACATGCTGCGAGCTGGCTATCTGGCTACAGAGAGTGGGACACAAGCAACGGTGGTGGCTGCAAAGACCAGCCACCATGCTGATCTGGATTTTCTCCCATTTCATCCAGGTAACAGGGGAGGAACAGGCTTGATCCATAGGCAGAATATTGTGAT